>OX442337.1:5984338-8967758 GCA_949358125.1 Idaea dimidiata
TGTTAACGCGGCGGGCGGTGCGTTGTATAGAAATCCAACAACGCACCGCCTGCCGCAGTCCAACATCGCGAAAACATAATAAAAACCTAAGTTGTTGATTACTTTTTACTTAAGTATTTAATTTTATTTATTAAGTATTCCCAGTCACGAATTATGCAATGGGCTAACTAATCACAAATAGCAACCCCTCTTATTATGTATATTAATAGTTGTTTCTGCTACCTATCTATCTACCATTACACTAAAATACAACTTACCATTACATTGAAATATAACTTACCACGTAAAGCAGTACAGGCTGGCCTTTAATAATACAGGAGAAGGCAATAGAACTGATCAGAATTATGAGGCCTGCGATGCCGATGATGACATGTGGAGCGGTTCCGGAGAACTCTGGTGACAGTTCCAGGTATTTGTACAGGTCGAACTCCGCCCATAGACCCACAATTAGCAGAAGTAACCCGGTCAACTGAAAACAAATAGGTACTTAACTTGCTTAAATATCACTTACAGGAGGTTTAGATCCCGTTGATGTCTTTTGATGGATAAATAACTCATGCGCAGCACAATAAGCATATTATGGTTAGGATTTGGTCATTTGTACCAATGTCAATGCCAGATCATCACAGTACTATGATTTTTGAAACGTTCATACCTAAAATAAAGGTTCAGATAAAGTACGCCATTTTTGGGGATGAAGCTTGTTAACACTTATCTTATTTGTTATTTATTATTTATATTACTTTTAACTTATTTTCGATCCAATTTGGATTAGAAGTTGATGTAAACATTCAAGTTAGCTTTGCAAAACTTGTACCGAGCCCGAGTTATTTGTAATGACAAAGTCGTTTGTATTTGAGCCAAACGACTTTGTCATAAAGAAAATCCTATAAAAAACGTCGCTTCGTCTACTTAATTACCTAGTTTCACTAAGACAAAACATCTGTTGCGTTAGCAAAGCACAAACAAATTAAAATTCATTTCTTACCCAAAATACGATGTTGAAGACAAAGAGGAAGGTTTTCAAACACGCAATCACCGCTACATTCTTGAACTGATTCCCCATTTTATACAATTTTCGTTCACTTTTTCTATCTAAATGAGTTATGAATACTTAATTCATTTTATTCGACTTATATGTAATTATTTTGAAGTGGCCTCCTCTCTCCTGGCGTTAGGGGAGCGCTATGAGACGAGGAGTACTAACACAGGATTTCTGCGCATGTGCGAATAAATTGGCGTTTATGCTTTTGTTTGTTTGTAAATATACCCTGCCCCATACAACGAGGAAACCCCCCTTAATTCATAAAAGGGGAGATTTTTTCTAGCAAGCATAAATACTAGTCATTTTTGTGACTTTTGGATCTTTAGTTTTTAATTAACATACAAAAATTTACAGTTCGGGCTGATTAAGTATAGGTAGGTACGGGGTTGATCCTAATTTTTTGACAACTAGTTTTGCTTTCATTTAAAATATAATGCTGTACCTAAGTTAAAGTTAAAGTTTTTTAACTGTGTGTTTCCGTCCGCAATTAGCCCTACGATTAGTCCTTTGTGCGTGATTTTAAGCCGCGGGTTTCCTCACGATGTTTTCCTCCACAGTAAGAGCGATGTTAATAGAGCATATAATTTTTACTTAAAGATAATATTAAAAAAAGTGTTGTGGTATAAAATAAAAGAAAAACTTTCATAATAAGCAAAAGTTCTGGATTCGTAATACCTAGTCATATCTGAAATCATTTCGTCGAACTAATGTTTCAAAAGAAAAGCGTGGTGCTCTGTGCCCTCCGGCCTCTGTTAGCTTATTCAGTTTTACACAGAACCTTTGCGCTCGCGCATGTCTGCCGCTCTCCGAGTTTAGTTACGCGCTGCGGTATATTTTATACACGCAAATTCAACTTTTATAAAATTTTAATTCGGTCTTGTATAAAATATGATTTAATCCATTTTTTTAATATGAAATTGTGAAAACGCAATTAACAAAAATATCACAATGATTTTCCGAGCGAATTTATTCATAATTGGACTCATTTTCCGAATAACGTCCGTATCTCCTGCCGCTGAAATTGATGCAAATGAAGGTAAGCGTTTTTACGTACTTTTACGAATCCTACTTCCTAGTTCCTATTAAAATAATAAATGTGACAGTTCGTCAGGGATATATGCTTCTTTCACACATAAACTACTGAACTAATTTTTTATTTTTATTTAAATGATTACAAAACAAAAAAAAAACCTTAAATAACATTAAAAAACCAATGAGGTTTGTCACTAATGTTATACTACTATAGGTATCTCATCAACGGCGTCTATCATATTAGCTAAAAAATAAGACTTTAATTTAATTTTAATATTGTTGGGCCTAATTATATGAAAGGAAATTGCGATGAACCTCTTGTTTGTTTTTATCCCGACATTCCTGCGGAATCTAGACTTCTGCTGGTGTAAAATTAAATTTAAGTACATCTTTTATCCTAGCATTGATAAAAATATTAATTGCGTGGTTTAATTTATTTTCGGTTAATTTTTTATTTTATAAAAAGACATAAGACAGATCTATTCCACGCAAAGGTTGCCTGAAAGAAATCGCTTTCAGCGATAAGGCCACCCATTTATGTAACTTACATTTAAGCTTTGTCTTTACTTTATGTAGGTAATGTAAATATTTGTGTTTTGTTGTATTGTTATTTGTGTTGCACAAATAAAGTCATTGTTTAAGATATCTATCAAAATTTTATTTATTTTTTAAGTCGGGAAGGGAAAGACATTTAAAATGTGTCAAGCATGCCTCATCTTTGTTAAGTTTTTTTAGAAAACATATCAATGAATGTTGGTTATTTTGCACAAAAATCATTAAAACTGCAAAAGTTTAAGCGAAATTATTCAATAACATCAACAGTTGGTGAAGTAAAAAAAACCTAATCCTGCTAGCAGAACCTTTGTACAATAGATATAAACTGTTTTCACTTAGACATGGGTGTTAACGCCTGTTCTGGATATTTCTGCTTAGTTATGTTTTTGTTACTTACAATAAAACTGCATCTAAAAACTTTAATAATATGTCTCAAAAGAATATGATCCCTGTAAAAGGCGACCAAAAGGAGCTTCTAGTTGTTAAGGACGCGACTTATGTGAAATCCCTTCCGATGGAATATTTTTATTCACAACCGGTATCAAATAAATCTTTAAACAATGTATTATGTTATTGTACATGATACAAGACGTGTCCCCTTCATTCCAAAAACAATAAAAAATAACTTTAAATACCTACCACTATTATACAGGCAAAGTTAGGTACCCCTGTTTTACAAAATAAATCAATTTTTCTTCTAAATCCTTAGCCGCTATATTTTCTTATATAATATTAGAAAATACAATACCACTTCACTTAGGTGTGACCATTCAGGCATCAACCGTGACTAAAAAAACTACTTACTAATATTGAAATCTGGTTCTTAGCGGTCAACTAGATGGCACAGATGATACGTAAGTTTTTTTAATTTAAAGTTTGCGTTGTGATCAGCAGTTTCCTTCCGGTAGTAGGTATGTAAGAAGCGCCGTGTTTGTAAAGAAAAACTTCCGTAACCATTAATTTTTTTAATTGTATCTAGTTCTTTAATAATGGTCAAATACCATCTACTTATTATTATAACATGGTAGTATAAGAAAGAAAGTTGACAAAACACTTTTTAAAAGATTAGACCATACAAAATTAGAAGATCACCATTATACGCTAATCCGTTCACGTTTTACTTTCCTTTGCTATATCCGTCCCAAGGCGTAATTGAATCAAGTAGATATCATCGTCATTGATCGAAATCGACATTAAATGTAATATTAATCCGTATTTTTTATTCTTACATTAAGTATAATTAATTAGCTACTTTGGTAGATACACGTCGAGTTGCGAGTGAACAGAAGAGATAAAATTGATATTTTCAACTTAGTGGATGAGTGTGTGGTGTGGTTTACCATGAGGTGTGAAATAATAGTCGCTATACGGTGATCTATTTCTTATTAGATCATTAAAAAAACTAAACAAGAAATGTCTGAAACTACACTCCTTTTAGAATGGAAGTGCTCAATAAGTTTCTTATTAGTATATTAAAATACTAATAAGATTTTATCTAAGTATATTAAAATACTTATCTATACCAACAAAGATGGTATAATGCGTTTGGGCGCATAATGTTAAAAGCGCAAAATGATAACGACTGGCAAAATGGTAAAAGAGCAAAATATTAAAAGAGCAAAATGTTAATAGAGCAAAATGATAAAGGAGAAAAATGGTAAAAGCGCACAAAGTTAAAAGAGCAAAATGGTAAAAGCGCAGAATGGTAAAAAAATCAGTTTTATAGTAAATTAGCTGCAATGTACCTTGTAGGATTTTAATTAATAAATAAATAATATCCTTGAATAAGTAGGTACGGTACGCACAAAATCTAATACAACTTCTTTTGAACGTTAGGTGCTCACTTAGGCGGAATTATATATTATACAATAATAAATATATTTTCTTATTTGCATATAAAAATAAATACACGAGGATGGTAATGTAGAATTCCCTATGTGTAGGTAGGTACTAAGTCAACATGCAGAACCCGCATTCAATCCGCGTCTGTTTCGAGTTATAATTTGCATTTAACACTGCCTACTCCTTGAATACTTAATTACACCGACCTAACGGAGTTGAGGAAAAGTAAAATGGCAATGTGACTAAAACGTTGCGTGTTTTATGTCGGTATAACCTCTCTACCTACTTTTAAAATTAAGTAGGTACATTACTCTTAATTTAACACACTCTAATTCAAGTTTTGTCGCGTTGAAGTCTTTGAGAGGAGAACCATGGGACATATTGGCGACATGAAGCTCGTCTTTGATATTACGATTTTAAACTTACACGGTTATTCACCACTAAAATTACTTATTAACGGGGTATTTACCATGTTTAATAATTTATTTGCGGAACTCGATATTTCGCTGATAATTTCAACCAGCTTGATCACGAGACTGAAGAATGCAGGTAGGGGGTGGGTAGTAGGGGACCGATAACCAGACGTTCAACTCGTGTCAGGAACCAGGTAGTCCTAACTGTCGTCACCTACCCGCATTTTCCAGTCTCGTGAACAAGCTGATTGAAATTACCAGCGAAATATCGAGCTCCGCGAATAAATTATTAAACATGGTAAATACCCCGTTATTGTTGTAAGTGAGCACATATCTTTATCAAATACTATTAGAGTATAGTTCTGTGTAATAGAACAATCCAGTTTGTCCCATCTTCCTTCTACCGTAGTCGTCTGAAAACCAGCCAAAATATCTGCGATACCGATTCACGGTGGAAATCTCTGTCTCAATAACTAACACCTCGAGCCAATCAATGAGGAAAAATAACTAATTTTGAATACCTATTAGCTCTACATTTTCTCTGTAAAAAAAAAATACAAGTGAAAAAACTACTTCGATACGTTAATTCATTTCCGATTTATAGAAGTAAACACTACTAGAGTAAACGTGCGATGCGGAATCGTACTCGGGTGTCTTCATCTCATATCACTCGCTCAGTTCGTTCGCGCTTTCAGCAGGACTCGATTCATCGTAATATAAGTTTAAATGCCAGTAAAATGAAAACTAATAGGTATTTTACACTACGACAAAAATAGTGAATATTAAGCTTTACTGTAACAAATTTTCAACCGATGGGGCATAGGTACCTATTGACATTGTTCATTGTCGGATTATTTCCTAACGTATACAATCTTGGAGTCTTGGTTTCTCTAGGTAAAACCTTAAACCGAGCCGTCAGTCACCATCATATGGGTCAAGTTAACCTAACACAAGTGAACTTATTTGCGACTTCCCTAAACAACCTAATTTAAAAGATAAAATTCCCATTTTATAGTAGAAAAATGTGAGGTTAAAAAGTCGAAAAATCTCTAGAGTAAACGTAGATATACTCATATGTATGTATGTAAAGTAATGTATAAAATCAGACAGTCATTCATCTTACTGTTAGTTCATTACCAACATCGGTCCAGTGGATAAAGACATAACGCAATGTTACCGCAAATTATCTATGAGCATTTCACACTTTCCCACATCGAAGCTTTAATATTAACGGCACTTGCAGTGCAGCCCGTATCGGTATATTAGAGATTACGTGACTCCCGAAGTGGGTTCTTCTAGTCGACATGTCTCATTACACTTAATTGTCTTGCTCACATAAGATTTATAATAGTTAAAAGACTCTATTAGGAGAAGTAACGTGCCGTAATGAAAACGGGACTCCATGTTGTAGTACTTGATTATAAGAGGCTATATATAATATACCTACTCTACAACAAAACTCCTAGCTAGGTATGTACTTGAACTTATCTCTTTACGATTTTAGTTACATTAGTACACTTAGAAGAACAGTATTTGATTGTTTTATATAACTATGATTTTCTCTTTTATTAATATAGATTGTGTCCAAAGTCAAATCTATAAATAATTGCTACACAAGCTTGGAACTAACTTATCAACGGTACAGGCAGTAATAAAGTTTCGCAAAATAGCTTTCATGTCCTAGAGTTTGCTCCATTAGAACCTTTAATTAAAATGTACGGAACCGACAGCTTTATGGTTCTTCTGTCGTACCGCCAGCACTCGTCTAGTATAACTCGTGGTGTAAGCCTGTAAGTTGCCGAGTAAGTACTATACATTCACCGGTTGTGATGTATTCAGTGCTGACAGGAAACATTCATCTGAATGTTATCTGTGTCACGGATCGCAGTCGGGAATAGGGCCCATCTGCAATCTTATCTTGGCATCGGCTACACAAATTAACTGCACAACGGAACAATATCACAATATTACAGTGCCCGGCATTGACTTCGTCACCGCTATCGGGCATCTCTATTTTCATTGTTTATATGACATGAATCTACTTATTCTTTAGATCGATACCGAATCAACCTGCAAATTGTAGCTGGGTCACAAACAATATCTAATCGGAAACGAAACAACAACAGACGTCTTTTATTTTAGAAGTGGATCGTTCAGGATGATGCATTATATATATAGGCGTGAATCCGTTCTGAGTATTTTAAAGTAAAACAATTGGCCGTAACCCGGTCATAGCCATGATTGCGTATCGAAGCCCTAAAGCGAATGTAATTTACTCTAGAACTTGAAGAAAATCATAAGCTCTGAGCACAGAGTAATGTTAACTTGAGCTGTGATAGATTACCCGTGGCCAGCGCAAACGACTGCAAAAACATGATGTTATTTGCAACATCATCGTTATTGTGCGTTCGTATAATGTTCACGGAGAAATATTCACTAAGATCTACTTTTGTAAATGGTAAGACCTTGATGTCAAAGTAATTAAGCATGCAAGTTTGTTTAAAATTATGCGAGGAAAAAGAAATAAACTGCTGTTCTAAGAAAACAAAATAAACGGAATTATTTAACATTGTTTTTTGCGAGTGCAAAAGAAGTGTTTCCGTAGTGCTTAAGCGCATGTCATTACGTCAGTGGAACGTTTCGCGGTCGGAATTAGCATGCGGTAACGGTAGCGTGCGCCCGCGCAGCCGCCGGCGCAGTTGCCACCGCAGCGCAGCCGACCCGGCGCGGTGCAAGTAACCGCATAAAACTCATGATAATAGGTTTATCAAGTACATCATAGATAGATCACTGGCAGCAGCAACTAATCACTTAACTGTCACATGCGATTACACGCTTTAAAAGGCATGGTATCACTTTCACTGAATACTTTTACGGGGTCCGATATTCAACTCCGATTTACATCAAGTCGAATGAATTTTGTTCCGAGAGACATTTTTGCGATGCCTTTTTAATCTGAACGAATGTAGCAGCGAATGAAAATTGCTGCGAAACTCGATGTATCGACGAACGATTTACCGAAAAGCTTTTCTTCCGAACTGAATTCATTCGATCGAACTCTGCTAGGAAATAAGGAAGTTCGACGAACAATTGTCATAAAATCTATCAAAATTGCTGCGAAACTCGACATATCGATGAAAAATAACAATAAAATAATATTTGGTCAAAACATCGTGGTTCACAATAATTTTCATTCGCTGCTACATCCATTCGGATTAAAAAGGCTTCGCACAAATTTCTTTCGGAACGAAATTCATTTGACTTGATGTAAATCGGAGTTGAATATCGGACCTACTTTTACGAACTGTGCGTTGCTATAAAAACTAATTTAAATCAAGCTAACAAGCATGATATCGGATTTTCATTTTAGATGGTATAATTTAACGAACTGTGACGAATACGTACTGCTTTACTGCGGGATCATTTCCTTTTTGTGGACTATTGAGCATTTATATGTACCTACCTACATATTCTTACTAATGAATGTATTTCGAACACAACTAATTAATACTCTGTGTTAAAATTAAACTACTGTTTATGGAAAAAAAATGGTCAATAATTACGACCGAAACTGGTATTGAAAAGTGTGCGTTTGTAATTTTTTTTTGAAATAAATGTTCCGAATTAAATATATTTAACTGTTTTTTCTAAAAGAAAGATTTATCCACAAAAAAAAACAATTCAACAAACAAGTCGAGCGGGATTTGAACCAACATCGCATCTCAACCCAATGCAGGGGTAGCGACATACCAATTAGTCCACCGATGCTAATTAGATATACTATTGTTATTCCTTCGATTTAGGATTTAATAAACAACAAAAGTCTGTTAATTAGTCTGGTAAATACTTTCTCTTCTTCTGGGTATCTAGTATCTACAATTTTTACCTACTCTCTCATTTCATAAAACAAGTTCTTATAATAAAGTAATTTTCGTTTTTTAGATGACGATGACGCACAATTAATGTCTTCTCTGATCATAGGGGACGAAATAATTATACATCATACAACTTTCGAATGAAAAATTAATATTGAATATGTTAGTTGATGATAGGTAGGTAAATGTTATTAGGTTGATGACTGTGAGTTTTAAACACTCATAGGCCCCGATTAACACATCGGCTATGTTGTAAATAAATAAATATTGCACGATATTACACACAGCGCAATCTAGCCCCAAACTAAGCACTAGGCTTGTACTATGGGTACTAGACAACGGGTATACTACATAATATATTTTTTTTACATACCATATATATTTTATTAAATACATACATATTATACACGATGCACCCGATGCAACCCGATACTTCCGTGGAATCGGGACCTCCGCAGGTGAAACTATTTATAAATTATATTAGGACTATTTGGGACACATAGGTGTATAGGTGTCTAAATATTAAGAGCTAGCATAATCGTAGTAATCCTCTTTGTGTAGTGTTTGTGAAAAACGCGCGGGTGCGTAACGACGCACTTTTACACACTCGCTCTTCTTTTAATGTACCTCCATACATCTCTTTAAAAATACCTATAAAATATATACAAGGTGTAACGGGTTAGTCCTTTTAATCCGAAAGGGGGTTGTTCTAGACGTCTAGGCGAACAACTTTTGTTCTACGACTTTTGGAAATTCGAAGTACTTTTCGAAAAATTTAGATGTAAAGTTTACTTGAAAATCAGCTGTTTCTGAGAGTTCGAGGTCATTGACCTTAAGTTGTCCTTTTATTTAGTTTGATGGTTTACAAGCAAAACTTCAATTATCTTTATTTTCAAAAGCAGCTGTTTTTTCAGTGAAACATAATCTCAAAATTTTCAAAAAAACGTTTTAATTTTCAAAAGTCGTAGAACAAAAGTTAGTCGCCTAGACATCTAGAACAACCCCCTTTCAAATTATAAGGGCTTTCCCGTTACAAATTGTATATACATATAGCGGAGTAGCGTCCCCGATTTTAACGAATCGAAACTTGTCTTTTGGCAAAAAAACCCTATTTATTATTGTACATATCGATAGTGTTGCTGATAAAGATCAAATCCTGGAAACAAACATAGTGTAATAAATCGATCGAAATGTCTATTTTTTTTAAATAAAATAATTCCCTTTTTAGTTTTTGTCAAAATCGGGGACCCAACTCCTCTCAGCATTTTTCGCTATTTCTTATAGTTTCGGATATTCCTCAAAAATCTCCATGTCCACCATGTATAAAAAAACGTTTGTGTCATAGTGGCATAATGTTTTTAATTCTAAATAATATTATATTCCTTAGCAAAATAGATTATTTTCTATTTCTATTTCGTCTGCAGCACCTACGTGAGTTCTTTCGGTAGGTACTTCTACTTATCTAAGCTCGAAGGATCAAGATAAGTCTTACCTACTATGTATGAAAGGAACTTCGTGCAAAACCCTCTAAGTATTTATAGTGAGTGAGCGGTAGAAGGCACCGTTGTACGCGGATGCCTAACATAAATCCAGTAGGTGTCATATAAGTACTCTTACTGGGACACAACACCAGTCCAGTCCTTATATTATTGCATTTTATTAAAACACGGTTGACCTTTTCTAACTCCGTCTACATTCTTAAATCTCATAAAAATAGGTAAACATGGGTGTCTGAATCATTAGGTTTGTTTATTTAAATAAAGCAATAAATAACGGTGTTAATAACAATAAAATTGGTGATTTGTCCGTTAAGTTCAAATTCTCGACCCACATTGAGTCTCTGTTGGGACTTTGCAATTTTATTAGTGTTATCTTAGTCATTATTTTCCACCTTTGGCTTGATCTACTTTAAATAACACAATGTCTAAAAAACACATATTCTTTGGAATTTGAACTGTTAACCCACTAATATTTAAAATTCGAAAGTTTAGATGTTTGTGTAACAATCACGCGAAAAAAACTAAACCGATTGCTATGAAACTTGGTATGCAGATAGTTGGCGATCTGGATTAAAACATAGGCTACTTTTTATCTCGATACTCCTACGGGATCTGGACTTACGAGGGTCAAACCGCGGGGCGCAGCTAGTATATTATATTATACTTTTGTTTTTATAGTGTCCTACTGCTGGGCAAAGAAGTTGCTCATTTCCATAAGTCTTTTCAGCAGATTGTGACTAGTTTAAATCGATTGCATACTGTTTGATACACATCTAGTAGTTATTTTACATGTTTTAATCACGGTCGAATACATGATCCCGCGAGAATATCGGGATAAAAAGTAGCCAATGTTTTATCCAGATCTCCAACTATTTGCATTCCAAGTTTCATCGCAATTGATTAAGTAGTTTTTCATTTAAACCCAAACATCTAAACTTTCGCACTTATAATATTAGGTGATTTGATTACCCACGTCCGCGGACAGTTCTTCGCAACTCTGGGTCTATGTTTAATTTTTATTACCTAATTGCCTTTACTAAAGCATTGTATTTACTTTAACTTCGTAGTTTAATGAAATAGTGTTATTATCTTTTTTATCTTGGCTCATATCATTAGATACAACGCTAAACCGGACTATGGTATTAAGGTCTTATGAATTGATGCCAAAACCGCCCATAATAATCGTTTCGTGGACCTATTATAATTTTGTTAAATAAAATCAGATGAATAAATTTTATAAAAGTAACATAAGAGCTTTAGAGAAATTTAAAAAAATACGTACGGGTGTGGGTGTGGCTTCTACGTAATATTCGAGAAAGACTTTAGCATTGGTATAGCTTGGATGTCTAGGTAATTACCTCTACTACAGACATTACGGATTATAAAATAACGTTACATAAATATAATTTCTTCTATGGTTTTCGCGATTTTGCATAATAAAACACTTTGTTTATCCGGTTGAATCGAGTTTTTATTCATTGTTTAAACGAACCGAGCTTTCGCCAACTTTACAGTTGGCTTCAGTCAACCTTGAAAAAGCCAACTGTAAAGTTGGCGAAAGCTCGGTTCGTTTAAACAATGAATAAAAACGCGATTCAACCGGATAAATAAAGTGTTTTGTTACATAAATACATAAATATTGCACGACATTACACACAGCGCAATCTAGCCCCAAAATAAGCACTAGGCTTGTACTATGGGTACTAGACAACAAAAATACTAGGTTTAATACTTTTTTTTGTTGTAGATACATATAATTATACATAGAAAGACACCCAGACAAGATACAAATATTTATTTTTAAGCATAAATATTTGCTCCCGACGGGAATAGAACAGACAATTTAAAAAAAAAACTTTTTTTTTTGAAGTATGTTTGTCTTTTTTTTTAATTATTTGATGGGTTTTAATTTTTTTTTAGCTGAACGACAACGTGACGACTTATAAGACATCATGGTAGGGCCCAATATTTATAGTAAAAATCTACTTATGAATTTCGTGGGCATCGACCGTATTATACGCAGGTTTGGTACTTTAGAAGGTACCTTGTTGTTGTACGTTTATAAGTACCTGCTTGGAATAAACCAGATGCAATTAGAAGAAAGAACAAGCGACAACAGGGATTTTAAAGTTTTCTGTACTGTATCAACGGCCATTAGGCACTTTCCACTGTCTAATATAAAACGAGATTTGAAGAAAGATTAAAATCATAAAGTACAGAGACATACATGCGACGATAATACATACCATAAACTTCCAAGCAAGGCTTTATACTTTGAATCCAAGTAGTTCAGGTCGAGCAAAGTTGTATGACTAACGGACTATGGAAAAGACTTCAACGCGCTTGCATTTACTTGTGTAAGTAAAGAATAAAATGCAGTTATTTGGTAGGAGTCATGAATTCATAGGACGACAACATTATTCTTGGTGGAGTAGAGCAGCAATAAAACTGCTAAGACACGAGTAGTTTTAAAAACTGCCATCTGGAATCTAGACCATACATAAAGTCAAAACTACAAACGTTTTTATTTAGCGCAAAGGAACGTTTGTAGAGTACGAGTAGTTGAGTATTGAGATCATGACATAAGCGATCATAGTAATTAAGCCCTAGTTAATAGTAACGTAAACAGTTATTAATATAAAAATATTTTCATAATTTTATGGTTTGCGAGTAAAATTATTGTTGAAAAGGTCCTCTACGTGTTGGCACACGCCTTCCAAAAAAACTGGCCGAAACTTCGGACCCGACCAAACGTCAGTATACTTAGTTATTGTTCATTCTGGACCAATAATTACTATACGTTCAAGACCAAAAAAACATAGAATATATTGAGAATTATTGGTCCAGAACGAACAACGTTTGGTCGGGTCCGAAGTTTCAGTCGAAGTTTTTTCGTATTAGCCTTCCTGCGCTTCACAGCCCTGTGATACTGGATGTTTAAAAAATCAGTTTGTTTCTTCTATTACAATCAGAGATATGTAAAAACTTCTAGATACGTAATAGGGCAAATTTCTTGGCAACACAAATGCAAGCTAGCTAGCCAGAGAAGTCTTAGTTCCATCCCAGCTCACGTCACGATCACCCGCTTGTTATCACACAGTACATTTAGTTCACTTTCACAACATTATTCACAGACAACAATGCCTTCGGGCGTATTTAGGCGATGTACGAATTGTACTTCAAAAACTGGCAAAAATATTTCATTTTATACGTAAGTAAAGCTGTATTTATTTATTTTAGTTTATTTTGTGAAAAAGTTTTTTTTTCCAAAAACTCAACGAAGTTTTTGACTTTGACGTTTTATCATTCTCTCCTAACCTCTATGAGATGTCATAATAATATTATGACATCTCTTTCTTACGTCATGCAAGTAGCATTGTGTCTTATGTTTTAGAAAGAGATAACAATAGTTTCGTCGATTTCTTCTTTAAATAATGTGAATGAATATAAATAATGAGTTTGTATATCATAATTTGTGGCGCTTTTCAATGATGATTTGTTCTGCAATGGCGTCTCTATAACTTTAATAGACTCATTGATTACAATCTATTTATTGTACAGCACAGTTAAATTCACAAAGTAGGCTGGATGTCATTAGCGCAGGCCTAAATCAAATCTCCAGATCTCTTGGTTCATTTGAACGTGTCCTCATTTCTTTTCTCTCAACATAGCCGGCAGTATTGTGACAATGTTACTATATAGTTAACAATTTGTTCGACACGGTACGATTTGTTCTCTTACCGACTTTAGTAGGTCACTTTTAATTGAATACTTTCAGCAAAAGTGATTATACACGCACGTCTTTTAGTAGAAAACACGTCTTTTAGGTAACTAGGTAGGTATCTAATTTCGTTGGGTTTTCAGAAAAAAAAAGTAAACACTTTGTTTTTTTTTATTTTATTTAAGTATTACGTTTTTTTTAGAAATTATGGATCAAAAGACTATAAAAGAGTTGTATTTTTACACGACTGCCAAAGGAAGTGTTATGTTTTTGCCGTGAGGGTATGTATGTATGTATGTATGTATGTATGTGACCTATTTTTGTGCCGTCGTAGGGCCTAAACGGCTGGGCCGATTTAGATAAACGATACGTCGTTAGATTCGTCATGACCGTGAGAGTGACATAGGGTACATTAAAATAATAAATAAATAAAAATAAAGATTTAAAACGCTATAAAGCAAGATTTGTCTTGACCATAAAAACCGAGCAAAGACAACGGAACGTTACATAAAAACTTTTCGATTTGACTTTGACGCCGAGTTTCAACGTTTGAAAGAATTTGAATGTTTAATTTGTCAGTTTGTCAGAGATAACATAAATAACAATTACTATGTTTACAATAAGTAATTAACTAAAAATTTGAAATGTCGCGCTATGGATAATGGATAGCAAGGCTAATCCGCTAGGACAAGAAACCGCCAGCCTTTGTATCACCAGTCGCGACGAAGTTTTCGGATTTGGTAATTATATTTTAAGATGAATATCTGCCTACTTAATAGCTATCTAAGCAAAACTCAAAAAGAATAGCTATTATAATATTGAAGGCTTTTAGATAGCCTATCTTTAACCGATTTCGAGTCCTCGCTACTGGAGTATACACATCCAGAGTTAATGAGTTTCTCTGGTGTGATTGTATCTAATCTCTAATAACTAAAAAGCGTTAAATAAAATTTTTTTTTTTTAAAAATAAAAAACCCGACTGCCGTTAAAACTGAAAAGTAAAAAACAAGACGATACCTAAAGGTAAAGAAACCTTAAAAATCGTTCGACGCATCTAGAAGCCTTAAAAAATTGTGGATGCAGTCGGGTGGGACTCCTTTTAAAGGAAAAGTATAATGACACCAAATTGTGTTGAAGTCCCACCCGACTGCATCCACAATTTTTTAAGGCTTCTAGATGCGTCGAACGATTTTTAAGGTTTCTTTACCTTTAGGTATCGTCTTGTTTTTTACTTTTCAGTTTTAACGGCAGTCGGGTTTTTTAATTTTTAAATATTTTTTTTTTCCATCTTGTTTTAGTGTAGTGATGTGACTCACTCAACTAGCGTTAGAGTTGTGTCAGCCTAAGGCCTCTCACTTTACCTAACAATTGCTATCATTCATCATAACATAACAACCAGGACCAACTGCCGGTTCATAAAACCGTATCTATTATTGTTGACTGTATATTTATAAAGTTACTAGCTGCGCCCTGCGGTTTTACCCGCGTAAGTCCCGTTCCCGCGGGAATATCGGGATAAAAAGTAGCCTATGTGTTAATCCAGGTCCCCAGCTACCTATATTCCAAGTTTCATTGCAATCGGTTCAATATTTTTTGCGTGAAAGAGTAACAACCTCACATATACAGGGTTACAGAAAAAGTCGTGCTAGATCCGTTGAGGGCGTGGAGTACCCATCATTTCTGACTTATTTCACTATGAAACACCCTACCCTAAACTTAACCCTTTTTGAGATATTCGACTTTTAATTTTTTCATTGAAAATTGCCGATATTTAAGCTACTAAATTTATTTTTGTTTATTTTGTGTGTCTTATTATTATTATTATTGCATTTTGACATGCGTAATAAGATGCTTAAAGACGTCATTCATTAAAATAGTACATTAGTTAATTGAATAGACCGTAGCAGACAAGTGAAAGTTAAGAAATAAAAAAATAAATTAGAAAGTTTATTTTTCTCTAAGGGATATCTAAAAAAAACTATATGGCAATTGTTCGGCAGATGTTTTTTAAAATATCTACGTTTCATCAGCTATCTAACGACGTATAACAATCTAGGGATTGTATTACATTTCGTGGAAAAAAGGGACGCTCCAGTAGTAGTAGTAGTAGTTCTAACGGTACCGCGCCTATTGTCCTTCAAGTTAAGACGCACCGTGCGAGCGAGACAAGTGACGATTTATGTAGGTGCGAATGAAAGAAAAAATGTGTAGAGACCGGTTAGGGCTGTGAATACAACAAGGGGTATTGTTTTGGTTGTCAGTCAGTCTGCTTTTGTGCTTCGTACATAGTAGATGTGACATTGTATTGCTCTTTTTCTCGACTTGGCTGTGATTCTGGACTGTTTCTTCTGATTTGTGACTACTGTGCTTGTTAACCGGACTCTGATTTGTACCTGCGATACGGAAGTGTTGAAGATGACGTCCTACACACCTGAAGAATATGCTGATATGCTTATTTGTTACGGATACTGCAATTGTGTGTCTGCGCAAGCTCGCAACGAATACATAACTCGCTACCCCGGTCGTCGAGTGCCGGATGTGGCCGTTTTTGACAGAGTTTATCGAAGACTTCGTGAAACTGGCTCTGTTTTGAGACGAAATACAGACATGGGAAGACCACGAATTGACGACGAAGAACAGGACAATGAGATAGTGCAACGCTTTCGAGCGGATCCGACTACTTCCACTAATATTGTTGCCCGTGATCTGGGACTTTCGCAATGGAGAGTGTGGTTTACCGTGCACACTGCTGGCCTATACCCATACCATTATACGCCGGTACACGTTATTGAAGAAGGAGACCCCGCGAGGAGAATGGACTTTTGCAGATTTATGCTAAATGCTGATGTGGAAGACCCAGATTTTCTAAGAAATATCTTGTGGACGGATGAGTCCAAATTTGATAAAGATGGCATAACTAACTATCACAACGCCCATTACTGGGCCCCAAAAGAACTAAGGAATCCCAATAAGAAAAGAGTGAAGGGGTCCCAACGTAGATTCAGCGTGAATGTGTGGATGGGCATTATCTCCAATCATTTGATTGGACCTTACTTTCTCCCGGATAATTTAAATGGGGAAAGCTACGAAAATTTCCTGAGAGCAGACTTGAGTGATTTGCTGGATGATCTGCCACTCAACCTGATCAGGGACATGTGGTTCCAACACGATGGCTGCCCTGCCCATTTCAGAAGAAGTGTCAGAGACTGGCTGGACACAAATTATCCAAACAAATGGATAGGACGAGGTGGGCCGTTGCCATGGCCAGCAAGAAGTCCGGACATTACCCCCATGGATTTTCATGTGTGGGGGTGCATGAAAAGTCTAGTATACAGCGAGCCGAATCCAGTTTCGTCTGTGGAAGACTTAAGACAAAGGATTGTGGATGCAGCTAACAAAATGAGGACCACATTGACCACTGGAGTAGTGAAGACTGGTCTCCGTAGAAGAATGCGACAATGTATCAGAAATAGAGGCGGCCATGTTGAACATGAACTGTAAACAAGAAAAAGTTGTGTGAAAAGCTTTAATAAATAACATTTCATGCTTACCTATTGTTTTATTTTATTTTTTAGGGCTAAGTATAAATTTTCTTCTCCACTGTCGCCTATGAAACTAATTTTTTTTATAATGTATTTGAATAAAACACTTGATTATTATACCTCGTTAGATAGCTGATGAAACGTAGATATTTTAAAAAACATCTGCCGAACAATTGCCATATAGTTTTTTTTAGATATCCCTTAGAGAAAAATAAACTTTCTAATTTATTTTTTTATTTCTTAACTTTCACTTGTCTGCTACGGTCTATTCAATTAACTAATGTACTATTTTAATGATTGACGTCTTTAAGCATCTTATTACGCATGTCAAAATGCAATAATAATAATAATAAGACACACAAAATAAACAAAAATAAATTTAGTAGCTTAAATATCGGCAATTTTCAATGAAAAAATTAAAAGTCGAATATCTCAAAAAGGGTTAAGTTTAGGGTAGGGTGTTTCATAGTGAAATAAGTCAGAAATGATGGGTACTCCACGCCCTCAACGGATCTAGCACGACTTTTTCTGTAACCCTGTATACATACATACAAACTTTCGCGTTTATAATATTAGTAAGATATGGTATTGTTATGGCATAAATAAGACACCTATCGAAGAATTTATAATCTACCATTTTTAGCAACAAATCGTTATCTATACCTACTAATATTATAAACATGTATAGCGATTAGTGTAGCGATAGTGTAGGACGTCCTCAGGCACGTTGAGGCGACGATTTGCGCAAGACGGCTGGCACAAACTGGATGCGAGAAGCCGAAAATATATCTAGGTGGCGTGCAATTGGAGAGGCCTATGTCCAGCAGTGGACTGCAATAGGCAATGCAAAAAATAATGATGATGATGATGTATAGCGATTGCGATGTGTGTAATGTTGTGCAGTGCAGTTGTATATTGGGAGTAATCTCAAAAACTAATGCACCGATTTAAAAACAAACTCTTAACAATAAAAGCTACATTATCAAGGAGTAACATAGGCTACTTTTGGTCCCGATATTCCCACGGGATCGGGACTTATGCTGGTAAAATCACGGAAAGCAGCTAGTTTTTAACAACTTTAAAAAGCTGAAGCTTATTTTATTAGTCAGGTGCAAGGCCGGTTAGCTTTTGGCCTGGCGAACAATAGTGTTAAGAAATCATTAAACATTTGTGCTGGTGAATCATTCCTAGCAAAATAGGGCTGGCTTGTATAACGGTCCCGAAAGAACACAGTTTACTCTCTTGTCGATTACCATCAGGTGAAATGAGGTCTCAAATGCTAGCGAATTATTAACTAGAAAAAAATAACGATTTTACTAGGTACTAATTTTAATAAATTATGTGTATGTTCAGGTGGCATAAAACAACTCAAAACATATTAAAAACCGAATTTGATTTGAATATCGAAATTGAATCATAAAACTTCTATTGCGGTCGAATATGAAAACGAAAAGAATATCAGTTCCAGACGTGATGCCATCGAACCATATCAATGTTCAAAGTTTGATAGAGATCAAAATCAATATTACATTCAATTGCAAACAATTTCATACTGTTTTTGGTCAAACAGATGATTTTGGTATCTACTACTTATTTCGTTTGACTGAGCTGAGAAGGATTATTCAAATAATTCTTTATAAATATTATTTAAGTAGAATATTTAATTTAGAAAAAGCACTTATACCTACAATTTTTTCGGTTATCAATTGACTTCGATATTTTTAAGTAAACAAATCTTATAGACAATGAATTTACGCAATGACAACAATAAAACTTTAGACATTGGAAAAAGCTGTTCTTTGACAAATAAGAACAAATGAGAACTTGAAAATTATTTATTCGACCTTTTGCTAGCCCTAGTTACTGTATATGTAAGATTAGCTCTGGAAACCAGCTGTAACTTTTGGTACATTTATTATATTAACCATCTACAGAATAGGTACCTAGTATTAATGCATTTGTGAAGCCTTATGTATGGGAGCAGATACGGTTATTTTTTATTAATTTTTTATCGGTTGTGAACCGATTATGG
This sequence comes from Idaea dimidiata, assembly GCA_949358125.1. NCBI lineage: Eukaryota > Metazoa > Arthropoda > Insecta > Lepidoptera > Geometridae > Idaea > Idaea dimidiata. The sequence continues at coordinate 6,003,895 of OX442337.1, forward strand.
CCATTAGGAAATTAGCCAGTGTCAAGTATTATATATTATGCAAGTTATTTGCATCGAAATAGTCAAGTCGTAATAGTAAAAGTCAAGTCTAGGGAATCATTTGTTAACACGGCGGCCACTTACAAAGATTGTTTACGGAGCTTTGGAGACAACACTAAGTCCATGTTTTGCACCGATTTTCACTTTCATTCCACTTGTACACCTTCACGAAAATAAATTAATTAATAGGTATGCCTCCGAAATTAAACAATTTGCTCGCATTTGAACTAGGTTTCACAAAAATGAAAATTTAGCACCACATCTCCTCTAAGCGTTCCCGCCAAAAAGTCGCAGATACGGTTATAATTATAACATAATATGTACAGTCGATAACACCGTAAGATCAGTATGATGGCGCCAAAAATCTCGGTCAGTCACTTAAAAACCGGTCAAGTGCGAGCTGGACTCCCGCCCGAAGGGTTCCGTAACCATTATCAGAAAAAAAAATACGTTTGATGCATGGGATTTTAATTTTGTAATATTTGTTGTTAAAGCGGCAACAGAAATAGCTAATCTGAGTAAATTTCCCTTTACTCCACGTTCGTAACTGATCTTTGATAACCAGATATGAACATGGTTTTTTTTTCCTGGTTAATAACCAGTTATGAAAACGGAATTTACTTGTCATTTTCGTAACCATGGTTCATAACCAGCTACGAAAGTGGTTTTCTGTTCATAACCGGTTTTAAATAAGGAATATTTTTTTCCACTTACGTAGTCGAGTTCAAAAATAATAAATATGGAAATGGGAAACGAGGGAACAACATGCCTCCCTTGACAGCAAACACTTTCATAAGGTCAGAAAATATATTTAGGTATTTATACTAAAATTTCAAGAACAATAATGCAATGAAAAAAATGAGAAGCCATTATTAAGAAAAAAATGCAATGAGATACTGGAGACAGACAGGCAAACTGACAGTGGAGTTTTGGTAACAAAAGGATCCCCTTTGGGTATTTAACCCTAAAAATGGACGCGTGAAAAACAATCATTGTTTGAATTTGTGCCGTTTCGCGCCACTCGCCCTCCACAATGTTAACTATAGCGGAAGGTATATGATGCATTATTTATCTATCGTTTGAATGAAAACAAAGAATCGCTTTATTTAAACAAATACATAAATACGGTTATTAGAACATAACGGCAAGTCACTATGAGAGAATATGTTGTGTCCTACTTAACAAATAGAATTTGACATGAGAACTTAACAGTTGTAATTAAAAGTTCCAAATACCATGACATTAGGGATTTCATAAAGTTATTTACGTAATTTAAAGAATTTAACAAGTTGGAAACGGAGAGTCTTTCTTGCTAGTTGTGGAACGATATACTTAGTGAGATTTCGACTATTGAAAAACCCAAAACTGATCTACATCGCGTTAGATTGCAATGAAACTTGGAATATACGTAGCTGGCGACCTAGAATAACACATTAAGCTACTTTTTATTTCAATACCAGTAGCGCCCCGCGGTTTCACCCGCGTAAGTCCCGTTCCCGCGGAAATATCGAGATAAAAAGCAAACTCACATACATACATACATACTAACATACAAACTTTCGCGTTTATAATATAAGTAAAATTCCCGTGGGCGCGGAACTTCCCCGGGTAAAACCGCGGGGTGCTGCTAGTAATGCCTAAGTAGGTTGATTGCTAAGAGTTCAAAAACGTTTATTTGTAACCAAAAGCTAACACTAGGAACAACTACAAATAGGTACTTACTTACAGAATATATCTAGGATGTCAATATAAAAAATGTGGATAAATAAAACATTTAAATTTGAATTCAATTAATTGAAATTTACAGGAGTGAAAGCGCAATAGCATATTGCAGGTGGTATTTTTAACGTTGGCCATTGAACAGTAATTAAACCTAGATAAATTGCAAATCAGTGACAATATAGCACCAACATTTGTATGCGTGAAATATCGCATAAAACGGATTCATGCATAAAGAGCACGGGGCCTATTGTCAAAACGGTCACAGCCAGTAACCCATCACAGCAGCCGTTATGGTCCAGTCGGCAGGTCATGCCTGAGCATCCGACATCATACGCAGTTTATATACTCATAGTTCGCATGTCGGATCTACATAAAATACGAATATACCTAACTCATCGGAATATTTTATTAACTCTTCAATATTGAGGCGACTTAAAAATTTAGAGCCACTTAAATTAACTTTTTAAGTAGCCTTAGCAAAATCTTACACAATCACGGAATGGCTTTGATTGCCTCTGCAGCATTTATTTAAGATAGATAGAAAGATAGATAGATAATACTTTATTTGATCAACCAAAAAAAATAATTACAAAAACAACACATTTAAAAATAAGCAGCAGCAGCAGTAGATTAAAAAGTAAAAGTCCTGAAATTGTTTCATAACAAGGAGTTTTAAGGAGATACATTAATTTTGGGGGTCTTGAAGATCTACCCATCTACATAATATATCACCGGAATATTTTATTATCACTTCAATTTTGAGGTGACTTATAAATTTAGAGCCACTTAACTTTTTAAGTAGCCTTAGCAAATTCTAACACAATAAATTAATGCTAGTGCGCTTATTATGTATAAAAAAATTAAAGACTAAAAGAATAATCTTTTAGTCTAAAAGAATAATCTTTTAGTCTAAAAGAATAATCTTTTAGTCTAAAAGAATAATGACTAAAAGAATAATCTTTTAGTCTTTAATTACTTAACTGCTTAGAGGCAAACTAAGTCGTCCTTTTCAAATAGATGGAATGAAAAAACGGTTTTCAAACACAAAAAAAAAACATTTTCCGGTTCTGTTTTTTTTTGTGGGTAATTGTCTCATAATAACTAATTATTATTATTATTATTACTTATTACTAACTAAGAGGGCGAAAAATATGTTTTCTTTTTAACCTCATTGTATAGAGAAAATTGCAATTCGTCCGTCAAATACCTAGTCGTCTACTGATATTAAATCAAATGTGGAATGATACGATTTCGTTCCACAATCTTCGAGGATAGACAGGTACAATGTTCGGAACAAAAACGAATTCGATCTATCCATACCGATACCCGATACGAGTCATTGAGCACACGACATGATAGAGGTCATTTACTGTATGGATAGAGGTAATAATATATAGGCACAGCCGTCTTATACTCGTATGATATGATATTTATTATCACTCATTATTTTTTATCATATTTATTTATTATGCGCCTGCGGTTTCACCAGCGTAAGTCCCGTTTCCGCGGGAATAACGGGATAAAAAGTAGCCTATGTGTTAATCCAGGTCCCCAGCTACCTATATTCCAAGTTTCATCGCAATCGGTTCAGTAGTTTTTGCGTGAAAGAGCAACAACCTCACATACATACATACTTACATACAAACTTTCGCGTTTATAATATTAGTAAGAAGTAAGAAGTAAGATTATGTATGAATCTTACTGAACATTTATCATTTTTGGCGATTCAGCGGGGTAATGCCGCCAGTGTGATGAGCACTTTTGGACTCAATGGTCATCCACCTTAGATTATTTATAGTGTTTATTTATCTTTGTAGTATTTATTTCTTGTGTAAGTATTTTTAGATAGATAATTAAATACAGTTTGTAGTTACCTAATAAAATAAACGTGAAGTTTATCAAATATATAGGTAATCATGTAGATTATCTATTATATTGCTTTGTCCTGATAGAAGGATCAATGCACAGTTTAAACCGCTGAACTGATTTGATGAATTTTGTTATTGTCAAAGTTTGTATGTAAGTATGTATGTATGTGCGGTTGTTAGTCTTTCACGCAAAAACTACTGAAGCGATTGCGATGAAACTTGGAATATAGGTAGCTGGGGACCTGGATTAACACATAGGCTTTATATCCCGATATTCCCGCGGGAACGGGACTTACGCGGGTGAAACCGCGGGGCGCAGCTAGTAATAAGATAAAGAAGAAATAATTCATTATAGATTCGACCCACAATATGCGCGCCGAACTGTAACGTTACATTATATATGATATGGGTTAGGTTTCTTGGTCCACAAGAAACTCTTAGTTTCATCATGTCCGTCTGTCTGTCCGTCTAACTGTTTGCGGCTTAGCTCTTAAGACACTTCAGTGAATACTATACTGCATGATTAATTATTACAGGATTGATTGACTTATATGTAGCGGTTGCCATTTGAGTAAAAATAAATAAATAAATAAATCCTGTGACGAACACACAGCGCCATCTAGCCCTTGTGGTAAGCTGCTAAGCTTGTGTTACGGTGGCTAGACAACGGATATACTACTTATATTTATTTTTCTTTTGTAAATACATACATATTATACATAGAAATACGCCCATAGACCAGATACAAATATTTATTTTTTAAGCTTAAATATTTGCACCCAGCGGGAATCGAACCCGCAACCTTCTGTATTGCAGCCAAGCGTTCGCCCGACGCGCCACAGAGGTCGTCAAAAAGCGTAGTCAAAGTCAAAGTCAAAATAGTTTATTTACTTAGAGATTCTTGTACAACATTAAATGCACATGATCATTTGGCTACGTCTTAGGTGTATTGATTTTAGTGTGGCTTCGGAACGCGCCCTCCGATGAGAAGAAGCCACAAGAAACTCATGGGGGTTTTTTCTTGTGATCATGTGTTGAATTACAATCGTCATAATACAGATATTATCTATAATTCGAACAGGAGCAATCAATAAATTATGTCCATGGATTTTTTTCATTAAGATATGCCGACGTATCATAGTACGCGTAGTGCACCACAACCTTCCTATAACAGGGGAAAGTGAATTGTGTTCCCAATTACGATATTTAGTAATTTAAATACAAGTGTCCGCTACGGTATTCGTGTTAACATACGGTAAAATTGAAATCATTGACGATAACATAACATTAATAAAAATTTACGTCCTTCCACTCCGAGGTCTCACCGTTTTCTGGTTTCCCATGAATATCGAGGCCAACGAGCCTATCAGAATTGTTCAATATGACCCTATAAGCCCATAATAAAAATGAAAATTAAACATATGAAATTCTTATTCTTTTATGTTATGTATGTATCCTGTCTAGATTCTTTAGCCTAATAAAATAATGAAATTGAAAATTAAACATGTGAAATTCCTACTTTAATTTTATGTATGTATCCTGTCTAGATTCTTTAGCCCCATGAGGAGAAGATGTAGGTAAGTACTAGGTACTTTTCATACCGGTCATTTTACCGCGTAATACGCGATTAAGTATATGGAAGTCTTTCTTAAGCTTATAGTTAGGCTGAAATGTAAAGTGCGTACTTTGACTTTGCTCAGACTGAACTTACCAAAAACTAAGCACCTTCAATTGGAATTTATAGTCAACATTCATTTTGTAATATATACGAATAAAATAAAAATAACTTTATAGTCAATACAGAGAAGCAAAGTTTAGGTCATTATTTTTTATTGGTTTATATTCTAAATTTGAAAAACTTCACTAAGCAAAACCTTTGGATAGTTCCGAAGATCGCTTTGTAAATACCAAAAATTGTCTTAAGTGAAAGTTTTCGCTTAGCAAAGTCAAATTATGGACTATATATTTCAGCCTAGTATACCTACATTAGCCGAGTGGTTCAACTAGTTTTATATAATTTAAACTTGAGTTTTATATTTAAAATTATATTCTAAAACATCTGAAGCGGAACAAAAGATTCGATTTAGTTAATGAAATCATTTTTCATTGTTTCACTCTTCATAATGACTGCCCACTACCCAACGCGCATCAGCTGAATGTATTACAATAATTTATTTGAGTTGTGGTGCCTCTTTGTACGATTGTAATATTTAAGATAGATGGGACAAATAAGAGAGATAGCATTAGTAGATTATGTTATTCTTTTACACTATCACTGAATCGATTAATCAGTTGGCTATAAAATTTTAAACTAATATGGTGGTTTTCGTTTCAAATGTATTAGAAAACGGGGTATTTATTTCCTATGTTTTTAATTTGTTTTTTTTTTCATGGAGCTCTATATTTCGCCAGTAATTTCAACTGTAAAGTTGCACACTCACACAACCGTCTGCGTCGCACTCGAGACTTCGCCCAACGTGCCATAGAGGCCGTCCACTAAAGTAACTTAGGCAAGAAGTGCAAACATATTTAAATATCTTATACTGATATTATAACCGCGACTTTGTTACTCAAAAACTACTAAATCGATTGAGATGAACCTTGGTATGCGGAAACTTGATCCTGCGGGATCGGGACCTACGCGGGTGACCCCGGGGTGCAGCTATTCTAAAGATAACTTATGTAGCCTGAATAAATTATTGATAAGTCTACAGATTATTTTAGAGTGCTATAAGCTTTGACACTTAAAGTTAATAAGTTTAAACGACTTTCACTTAGAACTAAAGTTACTTTTTTATGATTTTCGATAAAAAAAATAAACGGCACTTTATTTAAAAGACCCTTAGTTACGCAGTTGCGCGTGAGTCACGCATGACTTCGTCAACCAAAACGTCGTCGATCATAAACTAACTTAGTTGTCAAAAAGAATATTATAATAAATTGGCTTGACAGTTTTAATGAGACATAACTTTCTATTTCCGAAGATATATGTAAATTAGATATGATCTTAACAGACTATGGTTGCGGGGTACCTACATACAATAGATATGAAACGTAGGTAAGCACGTTCGTTTAGGGGTATAAATAAACTAGCTAAACTGAAATCACTCTCGGATTCATCGAAAATTGTTAATTCGTTTCTGTTGCAATGTTTTAGAAGTAAATGACATAGTTTCCGCTAGGTTTTAGTTTGGTTTCAAGATATATATATATATATATAGCTTAAATAATAGGGGTTAAAGTATGAAATTGCCGTTTTATTGCAATAGGTTCTTTGAATTGACATAGAATCTTCTTGGTTTGAGGTTTTCGAATGAAACTTTTTTCAAATGGTTTCTGTGATGATCTTTTTTTAAAAAATGTGAAACATTTAAATATCGACTTTCAATTGTTTTTGTTATTCAATTTAGACAAGAAAGATGGATACTGCGAAAATTCGAGTGACTTTTGAATACGAGTTCCGACGCGGAACTAACGCGGCAGAAACAGCCCGCAATATCAATGCTGCGTTTGGAGAGGGGTCTACTAATGAACGCACCGTGCGATTTTGGTTTAAACGCTTTCGTGATGGAAATTTCGACTTAAAGAACGAGCCACGAGGAAGACCGCCCACACAGGTGAATAACGATGAATTAAGAGAGATAGTGGAAGCCGATCCTAGTCAAACTACCCAGGAATTAGCGGCATGGTTTAACGTTACCTTACCCACTTTATTGACTCACTTGCGTCAAATCAATAAAATAAAAAAATACGAAAAATGGGTGCCTCATGATTTGACTGATCTGCAGAAAGAAACGCGTGTTAAAACTTGTGTTGCCTTGTTGAACCGGTACAGAAATGAAGGAATATTGGATCGAATTGTAACATGTGATGAAAAGTGGATTCTTTATGATAACCGGAAAAGAAAAATGCAATGGCTGACCCCAGGTCAAATGCCACAACAGTGTCCTAAAGCAAAACTTACCAATAAAAAGGTAATGGTAACTGTTTGGTGGTCTCAGCATGGTGTTATTCACTATAGTTTTCTTCGATCTGGTCAAGCAATTACGGCAGATGTCTATTGTGCCGAACTCCGAGCCATGTTAACAAAACTAGCAGTAAAACAGCCCCGACTCATGAATCGATCTTCACCATTATTGCTCCACGACAACGCGAGACCTCACACAGCACGAGAAACCATTTTGACCCTTCAGGAACTGCACTTAGAATCCATTCGTCATCCTCCGTATTCACCAGACCTTGCTCCAACGGACTACCATTTTTTTCGTGATTTGGACAATTATCTACGTGACAAGATGTTTTCTTCCCAGGAGGCAGTACAAAATGCTTTCACACAGTTTGTGCAGTCTAGATCGTCGGAGTTCTATCGCAAAGGCATTAATAACCTTCCCATTAGATGGCAGCAATGTATAGATAATAATGGCAACTATTTTGATTAAATAAATTTGTTAAAAATTTAAAAAATAAACAATTAAGATTTTCAGTACAAATCGGCAATTTCATACTTTAACCCCTAATATTACTCCATTTCTCCAGCAATCTATATTCCAAGTTTCACCGAAATCGATTCAGCGGTTTTACGTGATTAAGTAACACATTTACATTGGTATATACATACAATACTCACAACTTTCAGCTTTATAATATTAGTAATATTATAAATTACTTAAAAACAATAATACAGATACAGCGCAGTGGGTAGGTAAGTACTTAATATTTATTTTACCAGTAATTGAATCAAGTGATCATAAACCAGTTCTATGAAGAGTCTAATCATTAATGCGAACTTTAGGTGTTGGCTCACTAGTTACTTTCTAGATAAAATGTTGTTTAATTTTCTTGCGGACCACTTTATTGTGCTACATACTTAGATAAATTTCTCATTACCGAGGAGAGTCAGAAATGTCTGAACAAGAACGTTGGAAATACGAGGACTTGGCTTGTAGTTCGAACCTCCATAGCCAGAGGCTGCAATAGATTGGTACGATCGTGGCGCACTGCTCAAACCGCTCATTTCCCCTATCTGATCGTATTTGTATGGAATTTATTATTTATTAGACAAATAGAAGGTACCTTGTTATTTGTTTTGATTTGATTTTTGATTAATAGTCATGATAAAACAGAGCTATGCTCCTTCGCTATATAAATCGCCGACATCGCCGTATTCTCATAGAGAATGTCGGGATAAAATTTGTATGAAAATCGGTTCAGTACTTTTAGAGTCATTTATACCCATTTAGACCTAGCGTACCGTACTTGGATAACCTGATAAAGTGATAACAACTCGTCTAAATAATCAGAATAGTGGTAAATTATGAGCAAATACCTACACGTCGAATGGCTCTTAGTTGTATCATGACGTCCATTTTATTTTATTTTAAGAACCACTAATAAAATAATTATCATTTATTTTGCAACTAATAATAAAACAAACGGCTATAGGTATGCTATAACTCCCGTGAAACAAAAATAATAGTTTTATGAGAATGTAACTTTCAAAAGGAAAACCGAAATCTCGAATGTACACACATGTGAACTAGGTGAGGAATGCAAATTCAAGTGCTCTTTACATTAGATGTGGAAGTAGACACTGATTAATTACTTATTAATTAATGATCGTTAATGCGTTATATCTTTGTACTAATTTATAATTAAAAATCAGAATATCAATACTTTATTTTATTTATTAACATTTCACATAATCGCCTTAAATCGTCTTGCAGCAATTTAGGATGTCTTCGGAACGAGACTACCAATGAGTCTAGTAGGTATTTACTAGTACACATATCTAATTTATTTATTTTTAGTATAAGTATCTGAAACTGAATAAAGTTTCTAAGGATTACGTAGCTGCGTCCCGCGGTTTCACACGCGTAAGTCCCGATGCCGCGCGAATATACTATTTTTTTTTAAATTACACACTGTGCAATCTAGCCCCAAACAAAGCACTAGACTTGTACTATGGGTACCAGACAACAGATATACTACATAATATACTTTTTTTTGTAAAGACATACATATTATAAAGACACCAGGACCAGGTTCAAATATTTGTTTCTAAGCTTAAATATTTGCACCCAACGGGAATCGAACCCACAGCTGTACGCGCCACATGGGCCGTCAAATATCAGTATGTGTTATACATATAAACCCTGCTATTGAATCGCTCTATCTACTAAAATCCGTTGCATAGTTTTAAGGATCTTAGCATACATAAAAATAGACAGAAATAGACAGAAGCGATAAGCGACATTATTGTATACTATGTAGGTAATGAAGTATTTGTGTTCAATACCTCGATAGACCATAAAATATATCTTAGCAACTGCAGAAAACCTATTCTTAAAAGAAGGGACGGCCCAGTGCGCAAGTCATTGGGTTATTAGCACGTTCGGATCACTGCATCGTACGCGCATCCGACCGTGGTTATTGGAGTAAAAATAACATCGTATCAGCTTTTATTACGAATTATTATTTTATAAAACACATAGGTGAAAGTGTTTTTTATTCTAAGAAAATTCAAGGTAATAAACGTAATAATGATTAAGGCAAGGGTTTTAGTAGCGGATATAATCGTAGTGTTTGAAAACATGATACCCAATTAGGCGTAGTTGCGATTGGTAGTCAGTTATTAGCGTCGTTTTATCCTCTTTAACGTGTAAAGTTAAACACCTAACTGTAATCTTACCATTTATAAACACTATGGGCATTATGGGCAGTATTAGAAATAGTCTCGCGCTCTAAAAGCCTTATAAAAATTTAAATTTTTCTTTCGTGTACAAGGGCCTTCCAGCTCTAAATAAATTGCACAGATTTTAAAAACGACTGATTAGATATTTCTTATGATCATTGCTTAAGTTTTAAGCTTAGGTGCTGCTGTAAGCTTATCAACTGTTAACTATACTTTTTACTCTTTATTTAAATTAGAAATCTATTAACAAATTAAATAGATAAACTAACGGACTTCAATTACTTTACGTAACGGAATGTTCTCTAGGCGTATTGACTAGTCATTCCTCTGGCTCTGGGCCAGGCTACAAGGGTGGGACAAGTGATGGGCTGTAGTGGGCAGGCATACTTCAACTTTAAATATCCCGGGCACTACAGGTAGCGCCGTAAATAGAATAGATTAAAGTAACTTACGATGTATGAATTATCTAAACGAAATGTATTTTTATTACACAGCTCAATCTCGCCCCAATCTAATCACTAGGCCTGTATTATGGGTTTAGACAATGGATATACTTTTGTTTTTGTAATTACATTACATAATAATGATACATATAAAACACCCATACCAAAACAAAAATATTATTTTTAATCATAAATACGTGTACCGGAGAAGGGAATCGAACCCGCGCCATCTAAGGCTGAGGGCGTCTAATAAATAAGATTAGTTGTAGTGTAGGAAACACTTTAAAATTTATCAAAGGGTAAATCGGAAGCGACATCTTAACGTTGTGTTGTATTAATTTCAATGTTAATTAGAAAATGCAAACTGCAAAGAAACACTTTAAAATATTTCAAACAGAATATTTGTTTGCAGAAGTCCTGCACCTTATTGGTGACCCCGACTTCCGAGATGTGCATCTTCGGTGGGAGTACGGAAACGACGATGAATTGGACAAGCCAAAGGTGCTGGCATTCCAGGTGCACTATTGCGAACTACAAGCCTGGGGACAATACCGATGCAGGACCAAGGTATACAATGTGCTTACGTGAGGATAATCTAAGGAAGCGGTGTTTATATCGTTACTGTTATTGTTGAAATCTAACACCAACCTATGTAATTAAAATGCTTTGTGAAAATATGACCTTTTTTTTTTTTTCGTGGGAAAATCTAATTAAGACCATCAGGCCGCTCTCGGGGGAGAGCGGCCCCCGGTGAGTGAAGGTCCCCCCTGGTCTAGATGGTCTGCGCCAGGGGTATATCCACTAAAAACCCACGGTGACCGCCTGTCCGCGAGTGTCGGGGACTGCGGGATTTTGCTGCCGCAGGTCGGCCGAAGTTCCCGACAGCGGTTGGTCGCGTCCGACCTCTTCCCAGCCCTGTAAAAGGGTTTCCCTCTCGACGTGGCGCGGCGGCGTGGACACGCCACCGCCATCTCGGGCTCATTTGTTGGCGACGTGCCCCCCCGAACCCGACGCCATGAGCAATAAATTAAGGTGGCAACTGGTCGTTGCGCACCCGTCGGCGATTACGCCGTGGGCGCTGAGTGCCGGGTATCAGCTCTCGCGCCTTCTCTGCCTCTTCCTTCGCCGATATTACCGCTTCGCAAAATTTCGCGAAGCGCTTGCCAAGCCCCATCATCATTTAGGATGGCCGGAATTATGGCCATCAACGATAGGTCCTGACCGACCACTTGTACCAGGTCGTTTCGATGTCTAGCCCACGCTGGGCAGCCCTCCAGAGTGTGCTGGGCGGTGTAATAGCTGCTGGAGCAGTGGTGACACCGCTCGTCACTTTCCCTCTTTATCCGACACAAGTACTTCCCGAAGCAGCCATGTCCGGAAAGTACATGTGTCAGACAGAACGATAATGCCCCGTGGCTCCTGCTGAGCCAAGCGTCTAGAACTGGACGGATGGCGTGTACTACCATGCGGCCATACCCTGGCTGCTCCAGCCGTGTATTCCACTCCGCCAGTAGGTCCTAGCGGAGTTCCTCCCGACGCTCTTCCACCACCCTTAGCGCCGGTCGGTCACCCCGATTCCGCGCATCCTCGCGCCACTCGTAAAGCGACGCGAGGGCTCTCGCCTCCAGGTCCCATGGCGGAGACCCGGCGAGCACCAGGGCGGCATCACCCGCTATGGTACGGTATCCCCGCGTCACCCTAATGGCCATCAGTCTCTGCACTTGCAGGAGTTTCCTGATGCCGCCATTAGGGATGTTCGCGGCCCAAACCGGGGCGCCGTAGAGCGCCATTGAGCGGATGATGCCCAGGTACAGCCGCCTAGTTGGGCCCCAATATTAGGCAGGAGCCGGGCAAGTGGTCCCGCCGCTGCCATCAGTTTTGGAGCTAAACGCAAAAAGTGGACGTCGAAGCGCCATTTGCTGTCACATTCCCTCTGTCTTATTGAGGGCCACCTCCAGGCCTAGCCGTCTGATGCGACCCACAACTTGTGCGACGCCTGCTGTTGCCAATATGGCTACCTCGCGGCACGTCCTCGCTCTGGCCGTAACCAACGTGTCATCCGCATAACACGTTATGGCCAGGTTTAGGAGGAGCGAGCCGCGAAGCACCCAATCGTAACCTATGTCCCACAGGAGTGGTCCGAGGACCGACCCCTGTGGAACTCCGCACGACATCTGCCACGTCTGCTGTCCGGTCGGAGTGTCGTAGGCAATTTGGCGGTTCATCAAGTAAGCCTTGACAATTCTCCGGAGGTATTCAGGGACCCGATGGTATCAGAGGGCCTCCTTGATACATGACCATGGGAGGGTATTGAAGGCATTTGTGAAAATATGACCTATAATGACATATAATGACTAACATGACCTATAGATTGCTATTATCAAAATCGCAGCTCGACCACAGAATACATTCAAAATAGTTCCATGCTTCCGAAAGCAAAGTATTTCAAAATAAAATATTTTGAAAATTATGTTTTCTCCTTTCAATTCTTTACTCGATTCAGTTATTTTATTGCATGAAGATAATAGGAACCAATAGGTACAGATAGTAAAATCATCTTAGCATTTGTTTAGTACTCCGAAACGGGAGATAATGGTCTAGCTAGCGCAGTGAGCGTGACTGCGACAAGGAACATGCCCGCCAGCCATTGCTGTAGTTAAGTGTTAATGGAGCACCGCTAGTTTCTGCTCACTTTACCCGGGAAATAAGTATTTAAGTTAATCTGGTACTTCGATCTTAGGAAAGTAGTTTAATGAGAATTATAATTATTGCAGGTAATTGACGATTTAGAAGAGGAAGTTGGTAGAGGAGCGAGTGACGGTTCGACGACGACGACGACGACGACGACGCAAGCGCCTGCGGTGGCGGCGGGCAGGGTGCGCGGGCGCAGCTATAGCACGCGCATTACCGGCCTCCGCATGGCCACCACCTACTCGTTCGAAGTGCGGCCCGTCAAGCGAGACGCGCGTGACCTCGCCGACCCGCACTCTATTGGATCCAAAATAATCATCGTGCCAACAAAGGGATGTACGTAAACCGGAATTATACAACGCTTTGATCGTCAGAACAGATAGCATAAACACTCGGAAATAGACCACTAAATCGGCCTATGTCGGCGCGTTGGGCGAAGGCCTGCACTGCAGAAGGTTTCGGGTTCGGTTCCCGCTGGATGCAAACATTTATGATTAAACATAACATTGTTAAACATTGTTTATTCATTGCTTGGGTGTTTTCTATGTATCATATGTATGTATTTAACGAAAAAAAAATTACGTTTATCCGTTGTCTTGTACTCATAGTACAAACGTAATGCTTAGTTTATGACTAGATTGTGCTGTGTGTAATGTCGTGTAATATTAAAAACGTTATGTTTAAATAGTTTCAGCCAAAGCCACTCAATGCTTACCGCACGCGAGTGAGGTGGAAGTGTCGACCGGGCCGTTCTTCGGCGGGCGCATTGCAGTCGAGGCTGCGGATGGGGGTCCTGAACGTTGCTCCCTTCAAGGCAACCCTAACAGTGCACAAGACGCGTACATTCTTCGTATTCACCACGACGAATGCGGCTCCGAAGTGAACGATACAACAGTAGCAACTTACGTCATCGTACAGGAAAATCTGCCCATTCTGACCCACAGCACCCGAAGGTAACTAAAAGTGAACGCACCAAAACTTTCGAATTACTAAACCAGTCCCAATTATCATTACAATAAAAATATTTTTTCAGATTTCTCGTACTTTGCACTTACAAACCGGAAACATTGACCGTAAGAGCCGGAATTAATTTGCCTAAAGCTCATCCCGGCGACGTTCTACTGAACACAAAATCACATAGCGGATCCGTGGAACCATACGAAAACGAGGACTTCGATTATAATGAGCTGCAACCGGCAAGGCTTGAAGCCACGCAGGAGGAAACACAACAAAGTAAATATAATAGTAACCTTTAATGTTGTTGTCAATTGCACACAACCAGTTTCTAACAGTAAGTAATTGTTTTCAGGTGTGTTCGGTGAGGTTACCCTCGTCATGTTCTTGGTCGTGGCCGCCTTCGGAGGAATAGCTTTGCTAATTTGGAAAGTCGTACCGCAAGATGAAAGGGATAATATATCGATATCGACTATTTCTACACTGAACCGCAGTGGTATATTTGGCCGAAGGAATAGGGACAGATTTTCGGATCAAAGCTCGGTGTATTCGATAAACTTATCCGAAAAGGAGGAAGGGTTAGCGAAGAAACCGAATGAAGGGGACAATACATCGGAAGCGTGAAGCTCTGTTTAAACATTAGTTTATCAAAATTATGTGTGAAAATGTGATATTAAGTAACTTATAGACAGGACACGAAGCTATACTTCCGTTTTTTAATTGATGACTACGATTTGACACTTCTATATAAGAAAAAAACGTCAAACACAAGGAACCAAAACGTCAGATTATAGTCTGAAACTGAAAAATGTATTGTAGAATGTTTTGCAGATAATCTATTCGTATGTTTTAGTACCTTTACTATACGATTGCGTATGTCATCTGAAAATATTTCAACATATCTCGGAGGAGACGTAAAATGCTGAATCGTGATTATGGTAACGCCATACTGACACGCAAGACTTCCAAAATATACTGTTAATTAAAAACATTTAACATTCTGACACTACTCACTGGGTTTGTTAAATTTATGTTTTCTAGAGTGCATGCATATGTTTCGATATGTTAGTACCACACAAAAAAATGTTTGGTCATTAAATTCCAAGATACAAATGGCGCTCTTAAAAACAATTGCAGTAATATTACGATACGTTATAAATAATTAAGTAGTTTATATTATAAGGTTTTCTTACAATCGTGAGATTTGTTGTAGCGTACAAGAGCTTTAAGCTACGATTGAACTAAACTAAATTTTTTTACGATAGAGAAGTATTAAAATACATGTTAATATTTTAAGACTCCAGGCTAAAAAAGGAGCTATACAAGGTGTAACGAAGATAACCATTTAAGCCGAAAGGTTGTTCTAGACGTCTAAGCGAACAACTTTTGTTCTACAACTTTTAGAAATTCTAAGTAGTTTACGGAAATTTTAAGTTTAAAGTTTACTTGAAAATCAGCTGTTTCTTAGAGTAAGAGGTCATTTAACTTAAGAACTTTCATTTAGTTTGGTCTACTACAATCAAAACTGTAATTGAATTTATTTTCAAAAACAGCTGTTTTTTTAATGAAATATAACCTCAAAATTATAAAAAAAAATAGAATTTCTTAAAGTCGTAGAACAAAAGTTGTTCGACAAAAGACAACAAAACACGTCGAGAACAAAATACGCCTAGAACAACCCTCTTTCGGCTTAAATGGGTATCCTCATTACACCTTGTATAGTATAGGACACTAACTGGACATACTATATTTAAAACTTAGCAAGTTTTATATACAATCTTGGTTTTGTAGTTTTTAAATGTCAACGTTTGACCTAATTGTGTCTGCCGATTTGAAATGGCCGTGCGGGTTAAGCAACGCTTGATGTGGTCATTACTAGGATGGGTGACCGTTAATTTGTGTGGCAACAAAACACTCTTCAGCTCCTCCGTGCTTCGGAAGGCACGTTAAGCAGTTGGTCCCGGTTGTTATCTCTGACAGCAGTCGTTAGGTCAAGTCAGTCTTAGGGGCGATCTAACACTGTGTGAGCCATTTCACGAAAAGAAAAAGAAAGTAAAAGTAATACGTTTTTATGTTTAAATTCGTAATAATGTTAGTATGTCCCATTGGACTCCTGATAAGCTTTCTCATTTTATAACCTTAGTACAATAATTATCTTAAGTGGTGTAGTTATGTAACCCTACCATGGTCTATTGTTAAAGTAAGTCGCCGCTATATCGTTCAGATAAAATTAAAAAAAACTTCAATTTATGATATAAAATCAAAAAAAAAAATTTTATTATCTGCGGTTTTTTTTAAAAGGCCGTGGTATATTTGTCTTTTTTTGCGCGACAGCAACTACAAAAGGACGAGAAATCATGGTACGGACAATATTGTAGTGTTAAAAGTATTAAAGTAACCTAACATTTACTACCTAACATTTAATAATTCAACTTTAGAAATGATATATCAGACAACCTGATTGCCATGATACGTAATTAGCTTAACAAAATAATAGATATTAGAATTATAATTATTAGACTTGTTTATTGCATTGGTCAATTTACAGGGTTCTATCGGTAACGCATTATGAAAGCGGATCAGCGGCCCTAGCCAACATTCTTATCGAATAACGAAATCCCCAATCGACAGATTTTTTTGAATGAAATTGACATAAGCTCGCGAAAAATCAAGCGTGACCTTATGTCAATTTCATACAAAAAATCTTTCGATTGGCGATTTCGTTATTCGGTAAGAATGTTGGCTAGGGCCGCTGGGCTACCTCCTCTGACATCCCAAGGAACAAATTTTGTTCTACGACTTTTGGAATATCTTATTTTTTTTGAATTTTTTGCCATTATATTTGCAAAAATCACTGTTATCCGGGTGCAGAGGCAACAACCTTAAAAAATGTGTACTATTTTTCATAAACTACTAAAATTTTACACAATTTGCATTAGAATTTGCAAAAAAAAAACGAAAATCCAAAATTTGTTGAATGAAAAGTGTTCCTTGGGATGTCAGCAGTTAGCGATCCGCTTTCATAATGAGTTACTTATAATCCTGTACCCTTAGTGCAAGTTTTTTCGTAAAAAAAAAACGCGAACGGGATGGTAACTATGAAAACTGGTAACTACGATATCGTCCGCTAGGGGCGCTTTTTGAGTTTCCATACAAAATACGCGTTAGCTTAACCATCACGCTTGCATTTTTTTTACGAAAAAATCCACACTACGGGTTCTGTATTATTGTAAATAAAGTCCATATTCCAAACGTTACATCTCGTAAAACTGATTGTAAATTAAATCGATATCGAAATGTTGATTATCAAGGCCTTCTCATCCTCTTAAAACAGAGCAAATCCAAGCAAGTTGAAATAAATCGGACCATTGATGTAAAAAATACCTATAACAAAGCATTTTTAAAAACTGAATTTCACTATAAATCGATTGTTTTATAACTTTTTAATTAAGGCGATAAAATATAATGCGACTTGAGTTTTGTGTGTGAATATTTCTTTTTGTTTAACTAAGTCCCACTTGTGCCAGACTCAGTTACTTTTATCCTAGGATTAGACTACATTTTGGAACTATAATGCGAATGTTGAGAAGGGTTTGTGTGAACAAGAACAGAATTAGGAATTAACATACTCGTACCTTATTCTGTTCTTGTTCAAAACAAGACAAATATTTATCATGAGCATAAATACTTGTGCCCGGCGTGAATCAAACTCGCAACCCTTTGCGTCGCAGCCGGGTATTCGTCCGATGCGGTAGACCATCGAAGGTACCTTACCTAATAAATAATAGAAAGAAAGACATATGTATAAAAATAATTTATTATCTCCAACCACCTGAACTTCCTATGCTAATATGCTTTTCCATATTTAATTCTGGAAACAGGTACCCTCTGACGATATCATTCAGTTCTTCCAACGCTATCTGAGCATGAAGTCTTAGCACTGAATCCTCATTGTTATCACTGTAGAGTTTCTTCAGAGTTCTATAAAGGGGTAGCAGATTCTCTTTGAGTTCTGTAAGGGTGTCTTTGCCTAAGCCTTTTAGAAGGCTGGATACCACCATGACGGCTGCTCGGCGACATTCGATTGCTTTGTCTCTTTCTATTACACTCCAAATGCAGAGTAAAACCTAGAAAAAAAAAATATTAAGTAATTTTTTTAATGCTCAAGGCATTTCTACAATTAATATTTTGAAGGAAAAATTAAAGGTTCGACTAAGGCTCGATTGAGTAAAAATTATTTAAACGACTGCACAATTTGTAAAATAAAAAGTTTTTTTTTCTTAACGCACCAGGCTTGTCTGTTGGAATTATTCCATGCATACGAATAGTTCGTACGATAATAATGAAAAGGAAACACCGTAACGAGTGCAACCATGGAGCGGTCTGGTTCAGTGGTTAATTTAAAACGTATTTTTTCTTACAAATGTATTTTGTAAGAAAAAATACGTTTTTAATTAACCAGGTAAAAATGTATGATAGTAATTCGTACAAAACCTACTGAACCGATTACGATAAAACGATATGTAGTCGAGTAGCGGGATCCAGGGATTTACATAGGCTAATGCATAAGTAAGTACCTAAAATTCACAAAGGAATAAATTAGATTGTACAATAAGTATAGATTACTAGCTGCGTCCCGCGGTCTCACCCGCGTAAGACCCGATTCCGTGAGAATTTTGGGATCAAAGTAGCCTATGTTACTCCTCGATAATGTAACTTTCTCTTAGTGAAATAATTTGAAATCGGTCCAGTAGTGACGGATATTACCTCCATTAAACATACATATAAAAGTTACCAACGTTATCTCCTTACAATATTAGTTAACTTAGATAATAAAATTACCTCATAAATAATATTTCCCATCTTATAGTGTAATACCAAGGCTATTTCAGCCAAGTTAGAAATCGCAGAGGTTCTAATTAGAGGGTCGTAGTCGCGGCAACCGCATAGCATTGTGTTCAGTAGTATCGCCTTATGTACTACTGCCATTTCACCTAGAAAAATTATAGCTGTTTAAGTTTTAAGTAACTTTTTGAAGGGACAAGAAGCTATTTTTTTAACTCACCCCATGGTAAGCTGCTAAGATTGTGTTACAGTGACTAGACAACGGATATACTACTTATATTTCTTTTGTAAATACATACATTATCTACGAGAAATAAATCGAATGGAGATCTAACTTCGCTATTAAATTCGAAAAAAAAAACATGTTCCATGGTCACACATCAGCAGACAAAGAGCATGTCTGTGCAGTTTTACGTTACGTATTAATCGACCTTGGATCGACCAATGGCGGACGAATCATCGTTCTAGGCCCCACAACCACCGTTTGTGTGGAACATTTTTTCAAAGGATTGTTACTTCCATAAAAAATCGAGTTCGTTGCATATTATACATAGAAATACACCCAGACCAGATACAAATATTTATTTTTAAGTTTAAATATTTGCAACCGGCGGGCATTGTACCCGCAACCTTCAGGATTGCAGTCGGGCATTCGCCCGTCGCGCCACAGAAGCCGACTATCTTTAGAATAT
The DNA here is from genome assembly GCA_949358125.1 of Idaea dimidiata. Taxonomy (NCBI): domain Eukaryota; kingdom Metazoa; phylum Arthropoda; class Insecta; order Lepidoptera; family Geometridae; genus Idaea; species Idaea dimidiata. The sequence continues at coordinate 6,023,840 of OX442337.1, forward strand.
AGGTAATTTGTTTTGATTAACATTTGTTTAAATTGGATTGCGTAATTCGTATGTTGGAAATAACCGATAATTCACATAATACCCATGATTGAAAAAGTAACGTTCTTTGAATAAAAAATTACCGAGATTAAAAAATATGTTAGACTTTATATTCTGGTACGTTAGAAGATTTATTTTTGTACTTGTTTGCCATTATAATAGTATTTAAAACTTGGATTTTGATTGGAAGAAATCACATTGAATCCATAGTCCACGAGCGGGATACAGGTTCAAGACTTATGCAGGTAACACTAGGGATATAATAAAATGAATTTATTACCCAATCTTCTAGTAACTTTGACAATAACGTCACCAATTTTCATTCTTAGCTCCGCCGCCTTTTTCTCCTTGTCTGTTTGTATGTCTTTATGTTCTGTCGATATATGTAGGAATTCCTTACAAAGGACTTGCAGCACATCTTCAGTGCAATGTGTGCAGAGAGACGCAAGTCCATTGATAGCAGCTAAGTAAATGTATGAGTCCGGATCTTTAAGCTGTTCCTTTAAAATAAAAAAAAATAAAAAATAATACCTTATGGTGGCTGAAAGTTCAGTCATTCTCGGATATTAGTCATTCACGCTTATTATAAACTAGCTGCGCCCCGCGGTTTCACCGGTTTCGTAAGTCCCGTTCCCGCGGGAATTTCAGGATAAAAAAATGTTTGATACTCAATTACGCAAAAACGGTTTGACGGATTTAGAAGAAATTTGGATTGTAGGTAACTGGGAACCTGGAATAACACATAGGCTACTTTTATCCCGATAATCCCGCTGGTGAAACCGCGGGGCGCAGCTAGTATAACATGATGCCCAAAATTAACATACAACATAACTTTACTGTGCAAAATTGGATCAACTATTAGCCATATTCTCAAACTACCCCATGCATTACTTAATCATTTATCTTGCTCTTGTGAATGACAATCAACATCAGTGAAAATGTGACAAAAGTCAAGTCCATGCATTGGGTCATTAGTGAATACGGATCTATGATTTTTCTCTGTGCCACATTCTACGACATGGTTTTGACTGTGCAATTGATATATAAATCAGTATAAAAAGGATAATAAGAATAGTGGAAAAACATGGTATAATTTGCACATACCTGAAATAAACAAAACATGTAATGTCTTTTAGAAATTGTCTCCGGTTCCTTGGCATCAATCAACTTTGTAAGCTCTATCAATCCATGAGCTCTTACTGGTAACAAGTTATCAAACACATCTGATATAGCCTTACTACAAGCACTTTCCTTCTGTTCAGCTCCATTCATAATTAAAGACAAGGCTTCTTTACACAGAATGTAGTTGAAATCAGTTTCATCTGCAGCCATTTTGTTCAAAGTCGGAACCAAAGCTTCGAACCTCGTTTCTAAGTTATCGGTGTTAGTATTTGATAAAAGAGTGTTTAGAAGCACTATAGCTATACTAGTGCATTCAGTATTACTTTTATAGTTCTCCTTAGACAAGAAGTATTCAATAAAATCAAGAACAATTAGGGGATCTTCTTTTAATGCAGTAACTATTTTAACAGATGTTGATATCTCAGATAATAATTGTAGAACGTTGGCGTATTGAGCGTCAATGTTATCTAGAAGAACCGGTTCATCTTCGAGTGTAAGCAAATCTTTATCAGCTTCCTTTCTTCTCTTACTCAAATCTATCAGGATATCCAAAGAAGAAACAAATACATTTTTAACAAATTCTACTTTAGTAGCAGCCATGAATAAGTTCAGAAAATAGAGTAATTCTTCGCTTTTTGAATTGTCATCATCTGTTAAATTTGTAACAGATGATTTGATAGCCATTCCCACATCGTATTCTTCAATTATTACTTCAATATTTTTATTTTCAAACAATAAACTCTTCATAAGGCGTAATATTTCTGGTTTACTCAACTTTTCGAAACATTTAATTAAAATATCTTTTAACTTTATTGCTAGATCTTTATTTTTAGTACATTTACTGCCAATAAGAAATAGTATTTCAATGTTAGGAGACAAGAGTTCAAAGGACCAGTTTAATTTGGTTGTACACACAGCTGCATGGAGTATATTGACTTTTTGATCAACCTCATTTGGTGTAAGTATAATAGTCCCGGGACCACTGGACATTGATTTCAAATTAGTTACATTAAAAGATCCAAATATGTTTTTCCTCAATTTCTTTACAAGATCACAGTTTTGATATTTTTCTTCAAGAGCCAAAACACAAGCTACGGCTGTTACTAAATAATGTGTATTATTCATCATTAATATTTTTTCCAGCTGCAAACAAATGTTACTCAGATAGTCATTTTCTGAAATGGTACCATGTTTCACTGATATTATTTTGGTTATCATATCAATTTTCTTCCATTCGAAACCAATGTCAATATTATAGCTTTCTATAAAACATCTTATTAGGCTTAGAAGACCTCCATCAGCGATAAGTCTTCGACTCATCTCTTTTGCAATCATTCTTTTGACAAAAGCAGGTGGAGAAGGATTTTTTATACCTTGCAGAACTAGAAGTTCCTTCATTAATGTTGGCTGAAATAAATTATCAACCAAATCTTCATATACTGTGACAAATTGTATTCTATCTTTATTCAACTGGTGGTATAACTCATCTGTCATAATAAAATTCTCATAAACACCTGGTTTCTTCAAAGGAGCAAAAGCCAACTGGATCAATGCAGCTAAGTAATCAGATAGATGTAATGTAATGATTATTTTTTTGAGTACTGGTACTTTGTAACTTCTGGTGAAAAAGTTGGTGCATTCTACTAACAATTTGTACTTCTCTTCATCTGTGAATTTTAGTTGGGGCAGTATAGTAGAATTAGAACATCTTTTAGCTAGTGGTATTCCTAAACCAGGAATGAGACAAGTTGAAATACCTAGAGATGCAATCAATTGAAAACATGTTCTCAATATTTTTTGGTTCTTCACACTTATAAGGATTGAATTATCTCTAGAAATTTCATCTGATAGTGCATCTATAGCACGGATGATCTTTAATAGAAATGTTTGGAGAAATTGATAGCTGTTTGTTTCATTGCATTTTGTATTAAAATGGTTTTCTTTGTGTAATATATCTGTAATGATTGCTGCAATAAATTCTGATTGGCCATCTGAAAATTGTTAGAATTTATAAGAGTAACATCTAAAAAACAGTATTAAAGTGTTTTCTTTAGGTGTTAGGTAAAAAGCTTGACAAACAAGTGCAAGGCTATTCCGCATTGCCGGAAGGAGCCTCAGACTTGTTTGTCAAGCTTTGCCGCTCTAAGCAAGCCTCAACATTGGCAGGAGGCTCGCTTAGAGCCTGAAGGCTAACTAGTCACTTGACTTATGTCAAAAACCAACATTTTTTTTATTCTATACAAGCTTAGCAACTAGCTAGCCTCTAGGCACTAAGCAAGCCGAGCTACCCGCAAAAGTAAAGACATGAATAAAGAATGAGTTAATCAAAATTTTAGTTAGGGGTGGTACATATAGTTGTGCGCCTCACCGTTTATAACAGTAATAACAGTGCCAAGGCTCACTTACTTAAACTTGTGTTATGGTGACTAGACAAAGGATATACTACTTATATTTATTTTTCTTTTGTAAATACATACATATTTATACTTAGAAATACACCCAGACCAGATACAATTTATTTTTTAAAGGTAAATATTTGCACCCAGCGGGAATCGAACCCGCAACGGGCGCCACAGAAGTTCACAATACGACGCGACGGTATGTTGATTCGGATAAATATAATTCTCCCGGCACTTTCCAACCAACCAACTTCCAGGTAACAGCTTATAGGTTTTGTCCGTAAACAAAGCCCAGTTGTATGAGGAAGACACTTGAAGGAAAAGGAATGAATATACTTCGCATCGCAGCACACACAAAGCCCAGTCTTAGAGAAAGATAAGAAACGCAAAAGTCGGTAAGAAGTACAGACATACCTTTCTGAGTAATTTTTTCGATGTCATTAAATATACTCCGTGAACGATCCATTACAGTATTTTTAACCATGAATATTCTAAGTACCTAGTAACTAAAACATTACGCGACGTGTTTCGAAAAATAGTAAAACAATTATTATCAGTGAACGGAATTATTATCGACCACAACAACAAAAGTTATTGTACATACCTACATAACCTATAAATAGCTGACGTCTGACAAACTTGTTACGACTTTACTTCGTTCGTTTTTTTTAATGATTATATCTTTTCGGTTGTGAACGGATTTGGCGGTGTTAAGTTGTTAGCAAAAGTCAAGTTGAGGAAGTCATTACAAATGGTGGTTGGAGTTTTGGCGGGAGCTCGTTGAGGAGATATGTTGCTAAATTTTCATTTTTGTGAAACCTAGTTCAAATGCGTACAAATTGTTTAATTTCGGGGGCATATTAATCAATTTAGTTTCGTGAAGGTGTACAAGTGGAATGAAAGTGAAAATCGGTGCAAAACATTGACTTAGTGTTGTCTCCAAAGCTCCGTGAAGAATGTTTGTAAATGGCCGCCGTGTTTACAAATGATTCCCTAGACTTGACTTTAACTATGACGACTTGACTGTTTCGATGCAAATAACTTGCATAATATATTAAAATACATGACACTGGCTAATTTCCTAATGGCCATAATCGGTTCACAACCGATAAGAAATAAAAAAAAATGGTGGTTCTTCACAATGACTGGTCACGCGAGCTTTGGAGACGTTAAAGTCCACGTTTTACTTGTACACCTTCAAGAAACGAAACTAAATTGATTAATATGCCCCCAAAATTAAACAATCTACACGCACTTGAACTAGATTTCATAAAAATGAAAAAGCAACACAAATTCTCAACGCGTTCCCGCCAAAACTCACAGTTATTATTATTTCTTATCGGTTGTGAACCGATTATGGCCATTAGGAAATTAGCCAGTGTCATGTATTTTAATATATTAGGCAAGTTATTTGCATCGAAACAGTCAAGTCGTCATAGTTAAAGTCAAGTCTAGGGAATCATTTGTAAACACGGCGGCCATTTACAAACAATCTTCACGGAGCCTTGGAGACAACACTAAGTCAATGCTTTGCACCGATTTTCACTTTCATTCCACTTGTACACCTTCACGAAACTAAATTGATTAATATGCCCCCGAAATTAAACAATTTGCACGCATATGAACTAGGTTTCACAAAAATGAAAATTTAGCACCACATCTCCTCAAGGAGTTCCCGCCAAGACTCCCAAACTCACAGTGACAATTGTGATTTATGACGTCTGACAGCCGGCAAACGAGCGAAACTGCGGATTGAACACAGAACACTATTACTCCTAGCGGAGAAGAATTATAGGTTCATACTTTCGATATGCGAACACAGCGCCCCCTAGCGCTGCAGTTCCCGCCCACATGAACTACGATCGCGCGGGAAACGCTAGGGAAATTTAAATGCTAGTATTACTTCCGCACTCAGAGACGTTTATTGGTTAAACTATCATTACCGTAAAGATTTTCGAATTCTTTATTTAGTGATAGTTGTAAGTAACCATAAAACGTATCTGAGTGCGGCAATTAGTGATTGAACATTTGAATCATACATAGCACAGTATGAATGGGTTGGATAACACAATCAATATTACTTGTGGATTCTATGCGTCAAATGTTCGATGACTGAGTTTTCAAGTTTGATTGCACCACGAGTTTGGTGTAAGTATAATATTATAATTACTTATAAACCAAACTAATGCTGGAAATAAATAAAATATAGTCTCGATGATGAAATTATTTATTTAGATCGAAGCATGTTCCATGTAGGCTTGTTGTGGACACGTTTGTAAGTTTGTAAGGGTTTGCTTCGTTTTCGGTCAACTAAACGAGTCTATGTATAGAAACCACAGCCGCAGTGGCAATAGCCTCTTGCGGTAATTCGTCTGAAAAAGATTAATACTATATAATCTCTACAAAAATATCCCGTAGTTCAAGCCTAGTCTCTATCACTTACGCTAAGAAAGGGTCTATTGTCAATAACCAAACTCATTTGGAGTTATAGGTCAGTCTTTTTACTAGAAAATTTCTTAGTCATTTTAACACAACAAAAATGTTTGAAAATCGGCATTTTTGTACCAAAGCATTTGACAAAAACGACATTAGTATGCCAACTCCTATAAATTAGACATTGTTGTCATTTTCGGAAGATGTCGTTTTCAGAAGTTGTCGTTTAGGGAAGTTGTCGTTTTGGGAAGTTGTCTGTGCTATTTTCATACAAAAATCGGCCCGTCTCGGCTCGGTGACAATGTAATATAAATCATCCCTGAATTGTTGTGGCCAACAATCTTTTTATGAATATTCTACTAATATCATAAATAGGATAAACAAAATAAAACACTTTATTTATCCTGTTTTATCGCGTTTTTATTCATTATTTAAACCGAGCTTTCGCTTTTTTTGAGCTAGTTAGGGATAAAAATAATTATAATTTAAATTGAAAACTATTACAATAACTCTATAGTCTGCGTACACTGGAACGTTTTTTTGCAATAATTATGAGGCGGTAGTTTACTGTAACTTTTAAGAATGTTAAAAATAGACAAATTACATCTCAGTCAACCTTGAAAAAGCCAACTGTAAAGTTGGCGAAAGCTCGGTTCAAATAATGAATAAAAACGTGATAAAACCGGATAAATAAAGTGTTTTATTAGGCAAAATCGCGAAAACCATAGAAGAAATTAGGATAAACAAATAAATAAATTCCAAATACCTTGATTTGGGTTACTGGGATATTTTTATTAGGCTGTTCTAATGACATTAAACCTTGTGAAGTGCTAGCAACAGGAACAATCTGAAACACATAGGCACATTTTGTATGAGTTGTTGTGGCCGACCATCTTTTTATGAATATTCCACTAATATCATAAATGTCAAAGTAATTTTGTGTGTTGTTTTTTTATGCCTAAACTGCTGAACCGATTTTGGTGAATTTTGGTATTGAGATAGATGGACCTTGGAGAAGGACATACCTACTTTTGATTCCAATTCTGAGTAATACCGAGGGGCACAGCTAGTTTGATATATTTATCTATATATATAAAAGAATGTCGTGTTAGTTACACCATTTATAACTCAAGAACGGCTGAATCGATTTGTCTGAAAATTGGTGGGGAGATAGCTTAGAACCAGGAGAAGGACATAGAATACTTTTAATCTCGCGGGAACTGAAACGGGACTTACGCGGGTGAAACCGCGGGGCGCATCTAGTATCCATATAGAATTAGATCAAATTTACTATACTTAGTAAAGAAATAGGACCATGAAGTAAGTAGGTAGTTATATTATGTACGTAGTTACAACTCACTTGTTTTTTTGGTGTTGGTGGTGCTGTTGACGAATGAAGCTCCTTACTTCGTAACTCGACTAATATGTGTCGAGCCTCAGTAGGTATGGCAAACTTATCAATCTCTTCCTATCATCACTGGTGTAAAATGAATTATCAAAATGTCCACCACGCAGAATTTTGTGTTGTTTGTGTAACCTGATCCATGATGGAACAGAAGACCAATGTTCATCAGGGTAACAAAATGTAGACCATACTTTAGCCCTAAAATAAAAACACATGTTTTAAAACTTGAAATTTTTATAGAGGTATTCTTCTGTGTACAGGGAGCAAAGGATACTTACTACAAAGAGTTATTTACAGAAGGCTCGGGAAATCGGTGAAAAGTCACCGAAGAGTCTTCTTTCTGCACGAATACCACACTTATAACAAAAATCGTCAATTTCGCAACGGAGTCTCTTTCTCACAATATAAACATCGAAAATATTATCTTAATTGAGTCTCTTTTTCATAGTACCACTACTCTGCAATATTAAATTCTAGCAAAACTCAAAACAAAACAACACAATGAAAAGTTTCTGAAAATTCAAAAAACGCCATTTTGTTTGAAAATGTTTCAGTTCCAACCATAGACGAAATATTAAATGAAGTAAGTTGAAGCATAATCTTTGCTGTCTTGCTCTTTTGTAGAGCTTTATCTCAGTTCAAAATATCCCACCCTCATTTGATGCTCGTGTTGGCATGCGTCTGTTAAAGAGCTGGCCTCCCCTGGGATTGAATGACGAATTAATAATTTTCGTTTTTCTAATTTTACTTTTAAAAATATTTCTAGAGAATTGTTGTAAAAAGCTAATGCTTTAAGTTATTTCTTGCTATAAATTCGAACCAGAAAAACTAGCATCATGTTGATCAAAGTTAAGGTATTGTATTCAATAATTATAACCCATCAGGCTCTTTGGTGATCCTTTCTCTAACCTCTTGTTTGTTTTCAGACGCTTACTGGCAAAGAAATCGAAATAGACATTGAACCTACAGATAAAGTGGAAAGAATCAAAGAAAGAGTTGAAGAGAAAGAAGGCATTCCACCGCAACAACAGCGACTTATTTTTTCAGGCAAACAGATGTAAGTCTTGGACAATCTACTTTCCTATCTTAGAAGTACCTAAGCTTGCGACATCTTAGACCATATTGTTACATACCATCTTCTGAGATAGTGGTCAAATAATCGAATTTAGATAGGTATAGGCAGGCGCAGCTAGTTACCTATATTTTCTGGTGTCTCTTCCTATGTAACAAATTACGCTTACGATAGCTTTGATACTCATTGAAACCTGGCCTTTATAATGTTGTCGACGCTTCCGCTGTACCTTGATAAATCTTGGCCACAGGTTGAAGTACACACTGCTATCTAGGTTAACCCTAGAAAGATTATCTATTGTCTGTGAGGTTTACATGATTTCAAAATATTGCTAAATAAAATATCTTTACCGTTAAATATAACGGGTTGTTTCTCTCTGAAATCTCAGTAGCTGGTCGGAGCTCACGTAAGACAGCAACATCACAACATTTAGTCCATTCAACACATAGTTATAGCTATGGAATAGTTCACGAAAAATAATACTAGCTGTACCTTGATCACCCCTGTTGGTTTCTCTACAAGCTCTGGGCACATTATAATATGTGCTATCATTAATTCTAAAGGCTTATTCTGTTTTTGTAAAAAGAAATGCAGGTAGCACATTTTGCAGCCTTCTGTTGTTGGATTGAAAAGTTGGCTGGATTACTTAACCATGACTCATTAACACACATAAAGAACAAATTACATAAATAATGTGTTGAACAAGCCAAAAGCTGTCCCACCTTAACATACCTCATTCAAAATATTATATCATTTTCAGGAATGATGAGAAGACAGCACAAGACTACAAGGTGCAAGGTGGTTCGGTATTGCATTTGGTGTTAGCTTTGAGAGGTGGAGAGTGATCTGGTTGGGATGTGGTGATAAATTTCTCTTATTTATAATGCCTAATTTTATTTTTTGTCTCTTGTATAAAGTCACATAATTTTATGATGGAGTTTCAATCAAATTAAGTTTTGGTAATAATTAATTATAGGGTAATCTAGAAGAAAAATTATCAATACACACTCCTTTGGTGGTAAGCGGATCATATTATAGTATTAATCTAGTTCTACTTCAATCTTCGTCATATTTCTAATTTACTCTGGATAACAAGGCAAATAGATCTAGGACACTTAGACCAGAATGATGCAGGCCTAAAGGGTTAAGGTTGGGGTTGAGATTCTAATGGCTGTATTCACAAATGACTGTGTCGCTTAATGCTTTGTCTTGTAAGTGATAATAGATAATCCATATCAGCGAAAATATGACAAAAGCTGAGTCCAGACATAGAGTTGTTGTGAATATAGCTGTGTTGCAAACTGGATGCGAGAAGCCGAAAATCGATCTAGGTGGCGTGCAATTGGAGAGGTCTATGTCCAGCAGTGGACTGCAACAGGTTGATGATGATGATGAATATAGCTGTTAGGCTAGTAAAAAGAGTCGCGAGTCATTTCTCTTTGAGGTGGCAGGCTCAAGTCTCTAGTAGATCTTTTGGTTGTTTTTGAATAAAACTACAGAGTTTGAGCAGGTAATTTATTATACATTTAAAATGTTGTACATGTTGTTAATTATAGGTACATTTCTAATCTGCATCGAAATGATTCACATAAAAATAAAACATCTTTGGTTCATCACAAAACAACATCGATCTTCTAATCCACATCTTATCATACTGTAAAATTTATATTTACCACAAGCCTTTTTAATTCACAATTCACAAATATTTTTTCTAACTAATACATTGAGCATTTAACTAGTACTCAAGTAGCCTTATTAATGAAAAGGGAGTAAGAAGTGAGTAGTTATTTCGCCTTTTGTTTCTGTCTGTTAACTTTAAAAGTTCTTGTCACAGAAAAATACAAAGCATGTTCACACTACTCCGACCTAACTCCACGTTTATTAATAGGGGCCAAAATGTTTTTATTATTGTAGTAATAATTTGACTTACAACTCTACAATTACACAAAAGCATGCAAGTCTCAGCATGATGACATGTCAGATGAATGAATTATAAATCTTCCTAATGTTTACTTATAATTATCACATACACACAGAATGTATTAAACATTAGGTACAAGAATCTTTATTTATTAAGAATTTTAGGTGAAATTTCAAAACATTTACCACAAATTTAAAATGTGTCCATTATTATAAAAAATCATTTAAATGACTTTGGGACGGAAACATTTCCTCTTACTATGTATCTAAGTTTGGACTTTTAGTGTCCAAAGCATGTTTTTTTACCCGGCTGCAAGGAAAGTTTTGTTTTTCTCGCCTATCTTGTATGCTTGTAATAAAAATTGAGCTTTGTAAGTGAGCAAATTTTGGCACATTTATTTTACAAATCTGAATGCCGAACAATATCTAATTAGAAAAAAAAGATAAGTAAGTAGGTAGTTTTAGCGAAAAACTTTATTTGGTTTGGCATTTCGTTCATATTTTGTTCTACAAAACGGACATAATCGCATTCCTGTGAAAAAAATAAATAAGACATAGCTTTAGGTGTGTACTGGGTTTAAAAGCCAGGTTTCAACAAACATCGCTCGTGTCGTCGGCCTTTGTGCGATGGACAAAGTTAACGATAAACCAACTCCGAAAGAGGAAGGTTTCAGTTATGGCGTTATAGTTTACAGTCATAGTTTGTACGTCAATTATTTATAGGTAATTTATTTAGCTTAAATGTAATAAAGCGTACATAATTAGCTGTATACTTCCTATACTTTTAGTACAGAACATTAATGTACCAATTACTAGTCCCTGCTTGGCAGATCTGAGCCTCACTCACTGAAACCTCGAATAAGTGTAGGAACATCAATAGAAACTACGACAAAAATATATTTTTTACAATACACAAAATATTGAAGTAAAATAGGTAAGTGCTACTTACTTATCAATATACTAGTTTAAAATTAAGGGAATAGCGAGTTTTTTTTGTGAGTATCTTGTTTTATATTTCACATGATTGAAGTTTATTTAAAGTAATTTACACCTGGTACGATTTGGAATACATTTTTCATCTATTACGGGCGTGTGCTATCAAAACTGTTTCCGTTAAAAAGTGGTGCCCTATTTGCATCCTAATCTAGCCTGAGACAGGAAGATTCAGGAACATAAAATAGGTACGTTTTGTGCAGAAACAGTGCTGATAGCGATACACTCATAATGGTTTGAAGGTATTTCGTTAGGTACATTACCCTAACACATTGCATTGTCTTCGGGGATTACTTTTCTGCTGTCCTTATCTAGATGTTTATCAACTAACACAGAGCAGAGCATTTTAAAAATTTGCACTATTACTAAACATTAAAATTATTCTTGAAGAATAACTGGAGATCCATTCTGCTTTGGGGATGATGTACACTAGACCGGGACGTGTACGAGCCGAGCTACTTTTGTATGAAGATAGCTTTTGTTCTGCCTGTTATGCTGTATCCGTGCAAAACAATAGCTGTGCCGTGTCATACAAAAGTAGCACGGCTCGGACACGGCCCGATCCCGGCCCGGTCTAGTATAAATCATCCATCACTTACGGCTGACTTATAGACGATCTGTAAAGAGACAAACAAAACGCATTAGTTTAACATCTTAATACAAAATCAAATTAAACTATAACGTAGGTAGAAATAACGATAGTATTACAATAAATTACTTTTAATTGTAAACAAAGTAACTCTGTCGCATGTGAGTAATATCTTAACCGCAGTGTGGTTTTTTTCCTTTTCTAAGAGATATTATTTTCCACGACCACAATGAATCATCTCAACTTCTGTAGTAAAAAACTAGGCCACATGTATGTTTCTTGAATTCAGGACGTTAAATAGTAGTTTATGCACCGAGGTATACAAAAGCCCTGTCTTATATAGTGGGCGTTATATTAAATCCAAAGCGTACGAAGGACCCTAGAGGTTAACTCCCGAGCGCAGCGAGGGTGTTAAAAACTTAACACTTCTTCTTGCTTCACTCAGGACTCTAGGTACTTGAGTTATGTACCTTGAATCCTGAGTGAAGCGTGGGATGCAAGCGCCCAAGATAAAGACAGGCTTTATTACCGAGGTGATACTTTACATATCTACTGCGAGACAATAAAAAGCTACAAAAATAAGCATTTAATTAACAACAAAACAATAGATTAATGATACGTGTATATAATATAAGCATAATTGAATGCTTATTTTTGTAGCTTTTTTATTGTCTGGCAGTAGATGTGTAAAGCAAAGTATTCACCTCGGTAATAAAGCCTGTCTTTTCAATATGACGCCCGCTATATAAGACAGGGTTTTAGTACCTCGGTGCTTTTAAACTACTCGGAGCCGTAGATGAGTAAAAGCATTTATCATATAAACAGGTTTTTTAAAATATAAATCGAATTACCCTAATTTATTTGCTGTACAAGTATCCATGCCTGTTGATTTCAACTTTTTGGTGTTTGTTTCCTTCACACAATTAAATATTAGACTAGTTGTTGATTGTGAAAAGTAAACACTAAACTTTAGTTTTTAAATAAAAATGCTCTACCTGCGTAATTCAATAACAAGGTATTTGTGTGGGAAAGATGCTGGTAGGATAGCATCTTAACATTGTGCCAGAGAGCCGTACGTTGGACTCATCAATCGGCCATACTGATTCGCTAAATTGATAAATGATGCAGTTACGAAATGTCGAGGTAGTATGCTGTGAAATACTCGCATCACATTTAGGTCAATGTTAGTGGTCGGTGCGCATCGAACTTGCATTTCAAATATTAAACGGGTAGACTCATTCGAAGCATCGCGTGCTAGGGTATAAACTCGCGGAAGCAATACGCAGAAACCTTAACATTGCTAACTAGCGTATTAACTAATACGCTAGGAAATAAGTAAGTTCTTCTAAAAGGCCAATACTCGTTTGTTACTACGTTTTAGCCTATTAAACCACGAAGCGTTGAGTTTAAGGCAGCGAAGATATATCCTTGCGTGCACTTCGAGAGGCTATGGAAACGTTACGAAAATCCTTATTCGTACGTGGAGACCGAACTGGGACTAGCATCGATACACACTTTATAATTAAAAATAATGTTCCCAAAATAATGTTCGGTTTATGATTTGTATAGCAGATGTGTAAACACAAACCAGTGAAGTACTGAAAAACTAATTTTTAAAGAAATGCTTTTCAAAAATTGTAACTTAACAGGACTTGAACCTGCATCTTTGGGGATCCGTCCCAACGCCTTATCCAATTCGACCATAGGTGCTCGTCTCATCGAGTCTAAATTACGGATCGCATCTCTTTTTGTAATCGCAACCCTGTAACCTACTAAAACCCAGAAAACCCTTTAAAATATAGGTATAAAAAAGGTATTGGAAGTTAGAGATGGATATACCTTATTAAATCAGCCGTCGGAAAGCGCTGGAGTTACCCAGCCGTACTTGTCGTGTGTTTTGACGACTGAACGGAAGGCTTCTTCAGCGCGTCTGCGCGAGAACTCGCAGGACGGCCGCGCCGGCGCCCGCGCCACGCGACCTTGCCCCTTGACCACCGATGCAGCAAACTGCATCACTACCGCTTCTACTGTGTACGCGGAGGCCCAACCGCGTGGCGTCAGTAGCTCCATGCATATTGCACCACCTGGATATGCAATTACCAAATACAAAACTGGATGCAAAAGTATTATTGTTTTTTTAACTTTTAACGGTAATGAAATCATAACCGGGTGGAAAGTAGCTCATTTTATCCTTTTGGCGGAAATTTTTTTTTTTTTGTTTTACGTTTGACCATGATAAAAATATACTCTCATTCGCCACAAGGTATAATGCCAAAGTTGAGAATGTTCGAGTCCATGAGGCTTAGCCCCAGCTATTCTACATTAAAATGTGAAACAAAAGAGTAAGGAAACAATGTAGGTACAAGGCAAAAATGTGTAACATGAATAGGAGTTTAGTAAGCAGTAATTTTGGCAATTAAATTTGTATTATAACTGAATTTTGTCTTAGGTTTTCGCGATTTTGCACAAAAACACAAGATTTACCGGGTTTTGACGGCATTATTACAAAGCTTTCCGAGCTTTCGCTAACTTTACAGTTAGCTTCTTCAAGATTGACTGAGGTGATGATGTTAGAAATATGAGAAAATTACTACTGAGACCAATGAAGACTAAAACTTAATATTTGTTGACAGAACAGGATCATTGAAGGTTTATCCGAAAACAATTACAACAGGGGACAATACATAATTGATTCTTATTGCTAGTACAGCAGGATAACATTTTACATAATTGCAAAAAGATACTGCACCTTCCGCATCTAACTAAGGTCACGAATCTATTATGTCACCTAATTGTCATGCATGTAACATGCATCTAGTACCTAGATCATGTTCTGTCTAATGATGATTATAGGTGCAATCATTTAGATCACAAAGACCGACGTCATCTACGGTTCTTTGTTATCATTAGTAGCATTTATGGCAGGCGGTATTAACTATTTATCTGTTTTTGTTACATAACACTGTTAGATCACTGTTTCATGTGGTGGTAAGTGAGTCTAATATGCAGCACGCTGACCTAAGAGGTACCTGCGACCCTTTCGCGTAACTCCCGTCAAATTCAACTCGACGTCGTTTTGGAAATACGATGCTGTCGATAACGGGGTTGAAAAAACCTATCGCACAAGAAGCGAGCAGAAATTGTCGATGTTAAAGCCATAGACAATTTACAGAAAAAACAGATTCATGGAACGGATCCGATTGATATTTTAAATATGAAAGATCTGCAGTCAATTTACGTTATACTTTTGATTAAAATATATCTCTGCTGTTTTTATTATCAGCATTGTTGCAATGAAACATCTGAACGGCATTGCAACAATGCTGATAATAAAAACCACGCGATTAAAACCGGAGAAAGAATTTTATTTCAAAACAAAGTCGCGAAAACCGAAGAAAAATCTAGATAACTTTGTATTCTTACCTTCCATAACAAAACCCTTTTCTATCCTGGGCTCTATGACCCTCATGAAGGGCGGAGCGAAGGGAAAATTGTCGGGGAAGATGAGGTGCAACAGAATATTTGGAATGTGCAGTTCTCTCAGGTCTCCCGCCAGATCGCTTTCCGGGTCGATCTGGTGCAGTCTTACGTGCCATTCGTATAAGTTATCGTTTACTAGCTCCACCTGAGGAATAATTAGAAAAAATACATAAGTAACGCGTCCTTTGCCAGTTGTGTAAAAATGTTCTTAGAAATTTAAGTCAGTCTAGGTAAGTAATAATGTAAAACAAATTACGCTGGTTCTCAATTTATCATTATCTATTTCGGTGCGGCGGTTTCACTCGCGTAAGTTCCGTTCCCGCGGGAATATCAGGATGTGGTATACATATAAACCTTGTCATTGAATTACGCTATCTACTAAAAACCTATTTCCTTTTTATTATTAGCATAGATAAATTATTAGGGGTTATAAATTGTTTTTGGTATTAGTAAGGATATTGTAGTGTAGATTGTTTGCGCCCCGCGGTCCACCCATAAAGAAGTCCATGGTTTGAAATGGGATAGGAACACACATTCCTGTGATTTCCCAATCGCTTGCTTCCCGAGTTTCGATTCCGCTTCCAATCACAGGATTTTCTGGCTCCATCCCTCTCCGTCACAAAATTCAACAATAATGGTTCATCAGAGGTTTGAATTGTAACAGACATACATAAAGAGTCACTTTGGAATTTATGTTGTTGTCTAGACTTAAAGTCTAGACTAAATTATATAGGTACCCAGTCTTGAAATTAGAGGGTATTTGGCAATAAATATGAGTATTTGTCAACGCGCGTATGAGGTATATGTATGATCCATTTAACAATATAGGTAGATATATGTTTTAAAGCTTATCTACCTACAGAATACATATTCAATAGTACCTAACAACCTACATATAATGCGTCACAAAATATCAGCGCTACTTTCGTATTCACGAATTCAATAAAGCTCATAGTTACGTCTCCTATAACCTAGCTGTATCTTTACATGTTATTATTGTATTTACACGTTTAAAATAATTCTAAATGGTTAAATGGTGGCTCATTTCATCTTTCATTCTTCTATAATATTAATAAATAATGCAAGAGGAAATGTTTATATTTCTTTCAAATTATACCAATTCTTTTTCTTCTTATTCGGGTAGTGGTGTCGCTTACCTAGTGATTTGCAGTTTTCAGGTCGCTCTAAGGCTTGACTTGACCTAAAGACCGCTATTAAAGATAACAACAATTAAATTTATTTACGGCTCACACATTAATTAGATCTTTTTATAGTGTACTAGCTGTTACCTGCGACTTCGTCTGCGTAGAAATAGTGCAAAGTCGACTTTTTCGTTCATTACTCGGGTTTAAAAATAGTTATTTTAAAATATCTTTCAAAAACAGACACCGCTAAGTTACGATTTTATTATAAGTATAGATACAGATAGATAGATAGATTCACTTCCAAGTACAGACTTTTTGTCTTTATTGTGTTATTATAAGTATAGATACTTTCTTGGACTTGAAATACAGTGGTGTAGTTACCTAGTTAAGGTTATTTAGGTGAGCCTACCACTTCCTGCCACTATTATGTACCTACCTAATGTAGTTGTACAATCGAACTGTTAACTCAAGCCTGATTAGCAACCTAATTAGCCATTACGCGTGTAGAACCTTCTGTAGGTAAGTAGGTATATCACCACCAGTAACCGAGTATTTCATAGTTATCTCATAGTATAGGTAGCCGTACAAAATATTAACAAAGTTAGGTACCTACTATAAAATACGCCATAAAACATCACCGTTGTTTGAGAACGTGATTACGAAACGACATTACGGCACCCGCTGCTGAAATGCTTTGAAAACAATTTCAGCGATTGAATAAGTTTCAACGTGTATAATTTTATAATTTCATTCAGCATGTAATGAATGTACAAACGTAATTGTTATTAGTACTGTTAGTTCATATTTGCACGGTTATGAAAGCAAACCCAATAAACGGGAATTATTTCCATTAAACTATTACTACATCTTACACAAGATTACTTAACTGAATTACAGTTGTTTACGACGTATTTTTATATGTCTTTTGGCAGACGTTTTATTTATTTGTTTGATTGAATTATATATAACGGTGTTTCATATAACAGTTTTAGATCTAGTCCATTGATCGAAAAAAACTTAGGGTTCAGAGACCTATCCATTGTTTATCTATCAACTTTGGTGGTCTATTCGAAATATTCATTCACCCATACACGTCTAACTAATTAAAACGCTTAATTTATTCGTTGTTTGATGCTATTTGTTGCACTGTTTTGCGATAGCGAACTAGGTTGGGATAGATAGCAGTAATGTATGTAAGTGCCTACCACTCCACGTGTTCCAAAGCAAAATATTATGCAATGTACTTATTTAGACATTCTACTTTTGATCGATTGAGATTTAGTTAAACTAACCTCAAGAAAACTTATCTTTTCCGCATTCACCTCGTTTTAAAATATATTATCTTAAATTTCTACGGAAACGGGTTTAAGTAGGTATAAAATCTACTTGCAAAAATAAGTACGTAGTCGTCTTTCGTGAGTGGTATTTAGCTGATCTAACAAGAGACAATATTCCCGTGAGAATATCAGATTTAGTTTTAGCCGATTTAGCAAGATTTTCTTATGAAATTTATCTTACTGTAAAAACAGGATCCGGTCGACTGTTCTGCAACCGTTGTATTTCTTTCAATTCCTTCATGAGCCTGCGCGTGCGCACAGCAGCAGCCCTCTCTCGCACTTCGTTGGCGCCAGCTGCTTTCTTCTTGACGAGCGTAGAAGCAGCAGGACTGGCGGGCAAGCTAGCTGCCGCTTCGGCTGGACTCACGCCGTCTCTGAAATATTCCGTTGGTTATGTTATTTTTAGAATAATAAGGCCATCTTTATCATTACAGTAGACAGTCAGTAGTATATTATCAAACCACAAAACATCGTTTCGCTTCTAACCGCTAATTTTAAACGCAAACCGCAAATTAAAGGACCAAAAACTTAAGTGGGTACAGTCAGGCAACAAAAGTAGATTTTTGTAAATGTTAATTTAAGAGATTAATAAGTATTATATTTTTAATAAAGAGTTGAATTAGGTACCTATACCTAATTCCTAAGAAAGTCATGAAATCGAAGCAGGACTTTCTTAAAAAATAAATCTAATAATAGCAATGTTAGTTAGAACTATACGGTAGATATCCGTTGTTGTTGCCACTGACACTTATTCATAGCATCAATTCTATATTAAATATCTGCGTCATTCTTATTATTATTGTGTTCTTTTGACGGTAAACGGTATTATTATAACGGCAACAGTTAAACAAATATGTCAGAAACAACGTTTATTAAATCTAAATTTACAAATGAATGACTCTGATATCCTCTATAATAAATGACTCTGAATCCGTAGGTACGTGTCCAGTACGAGTAGATAGGTAGGAACCTATTCTATTATTGTCATATTGGCTGATGTTTGTCCAAATATTCGCGCGGAATGCAGTCAACAATTCTCGCATTTCTCATGCAACGAGCGTGTCAAGTTACGAGTTACAACAACCAGTCGGAAATCGGGTAATGATACCTTGAAAAATACACAGAATTCTGCGTCCCACGGTTTCACCCGCGTAAGTCCTGATCCCGTGGGAATATTGGGATTAAAAGCATTTTAATCTCTATATTAAAAGCCTTGTTACTCCTCGATACTGTAGCTTTCTGTTGGCGAAAGAATTTTTGAAATCGCTCCACTAGGAATTAATAAATCTTTCCCTTTTTACCCGACTGCGCGACGCAAAGGAGGGTAATGTGTTTACCGGTCTATGTATGTATGTATTTATGTATGTATGTATGTATGTATGGATGTTTCTATGTGGCGTTCTAGAGGCCAAACGCATGGACCGATTTTGATGATTCTTACGTCAATCGATTCGTCTTAATCTGGCGAGTGTGACTAAAGACATGACAGTAATCCCAAGTAACTTATGTCACCACCAGACGCCATATTGTCAAAATTAAAAAATCCAAAATCGTCAAAGTATGTCAAGATGGGTATCGTTGAATAGGTTTTTAAAAATAAATATTAGGTTTCTTTTACCATTTTTCGTTTTAAAGAACCGTTTAGGAAATATAACGGTTTAAAGTTAATTTACAATTAGGTATTCTTGCTTTTTATTACTAACGAACAAGTTTTTATTTTTGTTACGTAGTTACGCTTGGAACTATCAAAGTATAAGCCGTGGTATTAGCCGTGATGGTACAGGTGACAGGAATTTATTGATATAAACTAAAAAAATATTTACATAAATTGTACCTACCTACTGAATAAAAGCCTAATAACACTTAGGTACCTAAAAACGTTAAAAGAATAATAAATTTAAACAATAAATAACTAAACCCTAACTGAAATAGAATCTTACTAATATTATAAACGCGAAAGTTTGTATGTAAGTATGTATGTATAAGAGTAACCACCTCACATACGTATGTATGTGAGGTTGTTACTCTTTCACGCAAAGACTACTGAACCGATTGCGATGAAACTTGGAATATAGATAGCTGGGGGACCTGGATTAACACATAGGCTACTTTTTATTCCCGCGGGAACGGAAATTACGCGGGTGAAACCGCGGGGCGCAGCTAGTACATTATAACCCCCTAATGAAATGAATAGATTACGAGACTTACCTACCATCAATAAATGAAAATAACTAAAAAGCGTAAAATAAAAATAATAATTTATAAAAAAACAAAAAACCCGACTGCGTAAGAAACTCGATTAAAAAATACGCATAGAAACAACAAAAAAACCAAAAAGAAAAAAACAAGCCCAGTAATTTGAAATTACGCTAAGTAATAATAGTTTTGTAATCGATACACACAGAACACATAATAAATGAGTAAAAAATTACTCACAGTCGGGACCCATTGGAAAAATTAGATTGGTAAAATGAATGGGTCCCGACTGTGAGTAATTTTTTACTCATTTATTATGTGTTCTGTGTGTATCGATTACAAAACTATTATTACTTAGCGTAATTTCAAATTACTGGGCTTGTTTTTTTCTTTTTGGTTTTTTTGTTGTTTCTATGCGTATTTTTTAATCGAGTTTCTTACGCAGTCGGGTTTTTTGTTTTTTTATAAATGATTATTTTTTATTTATATTTTTGGTATAGCCTATAATTCCAATTTCGACAGCTTAAAACTTAATACTTAGTTGTTTATCAAAAGCGTCGTTATATTACCGAAAATATTATTAGCCGAGTTAAATTAGATGTTTTAGCACAATTCCCCATTTTCTAAATAGCATCAATCAAACTGGGTCTCTTATCTATTGTAACTTCCTCGTTTCCAGTAAAAAATAGGGTGAACCGACATAAATAATCTAGGTTACGCAGAACACGAACGGTTATAAGTTGACATGAATTGAGATCACCATTGCATTCCTAAAACCTAACCTCGTATACAGTTTACGATTGGATAACATCCAAAAAATGAAGTGGGTGTCATATACGAAGGCCCAGATGTAACGCAAGTTACTTTGAGGAGGGTCGGTCATTGACTTTCAGAAGATTTATGACATGTACAGATAAAAGTACGATTTGGTAAGTTACTTACCTTCGTACTATCAGGAGGTCTTCAAGTGGCAGTAATTTTAATTCGTTAAAAAGTGGGCCATACTATCCGGCAGTACTTATTTAATCGCTAAATATTAGAAATCAAAATACTTATAGGAGTACAGTAAGAAATACAGTAGATACGTACGCTACGGTCCTTCTCCGTTATATTCTGTGTGCTAGTGCCTATTACGAATCATTCTCGTCTTTGTGTATCGTACCTACATAATGCAATGTTATGTAAACAATTTAGATAACAGTAGGTAGTTAGTACCTATATATAATCTTTGTTAATAGTTTCAGTATTTACACTACCGATACTATGTATGTAGGTAGGTAGGTATCTATAAGTACAACAGATTGTCTAAGTTTTGTGACAGTAGAACAACTCGGTAGAGAAAGCAATCAACTCGCGACGAACGTGTACTGTATGGCAAGTTTGATGAGCTTATCGAGTTTGGCAGCGTTGCCAACTCTACATGGCAAAAAGTCGCTGGCGTTTGGTTGAAAAGTCGTTAACTTCTGATTTCAGGTATTCTAATTTAGTATGCGAATTTTCGAGTTTAGGAGTTGCTTAATCCTATTTCCTACTATCCTACTATAATATTATAAATCCGAAAGAGTTGTTCGATTGTTTGTTTTCTCTTCACGGTCAAACGGCTCGACCGATTTGGATGAAAATTTGCATAGGGATAGTTAAAATGATTCAACGCTCTTACTATTCTTATCTCTTTACGCTTATAAAAGCTCTTTACCTACCTACCGCAGTGCAAAAATCCACACTTAAACGGACGACCAGGGAAGTACTGATGATGCCAGGCGCGATAGCGCCTGTTGACCATTTAAGTGTGGATTTTTGCATTGCGGTAAGAAGGTGTTCGTACAACGCGGGATCGTTTGGTATGTCGCTAATAGACACCACACCACAGACCATATCTGCTCTGTGTTAGACACAAAATTTAAGCCGCTGTAGGAGACAAAAATCCGCTAGATCTAGCGACAAATCCGCTAAATTGGCACCATGGAGTTTGAGTAGGTACGTAGTTACCTTCTAAATAACGTCGTGAATCTCATTCATAACAAATGTTTGTATAGTAGTGCAATGGTTACGCAAACATAATGGCATGATGATAACGGGCCGTACTCGTACATGGAGTCGCAATAATGCTGCTGGGGGGCAGGACGTGACGTTAGACTTTGCCCATGACCGACCAACAACATGTAGGTACACCTACCGAATTCTTAGGCACGTAGAATGTTACGCAGTCACAGAATGTGGGAGTAACTGTAAATTTTCCAAGACTATGGGCCTTACCACGATATCTTTATTGCATATGACCTAAATCGTTCAACTAATCTTATAAGTATATAAAAATGAATCTCTATTTCCCTTGATCACGGCATCACGCGTAAACGGCTATACCAATTTTGTTAATTTTTTTTTGTTGTGTTTGTTATTGTCAGGAGAAGGTTCTTAAGAAAGAAAAATATCGATATTTCCACGGGATCGGGACTTACGCGGGTGAAACAGCGGGGCGCAGATAGTAAAATATAAATATACATAACTTATAAATTACAAAACTACAAATACTTAATAAATAAAAACAACTTAAAAATAAACCATTTTTATTTTATTATCTGTGATTTTTTTAAGTAGTCATTTATTTTTGGGCGACAAAACATCGAGAAAAGTTCGATAAAATAACGAGAAACGATCACGGTAAGGCCAATTATACAATATAATATACATAAATCTAGTTTAGAGATCTGAGATAGCAACCTAACACATTTCAATACTAAGGTAGGAGTACCTATCTATACCTAAATTCACATCAATGGTTTGAACTGGAGCCTTATTTTTGAATCGCTCGTTGCACATCAGACGATTTAAATATTTCGATATCTGCTGATTATCGTTTGATGCCTGCTGCAGGTGGTTAATACCACTCGTTGTGGACGTGCGATTCACGTAGAAAAATTACAGATATTGAACGAAAATCAGTAGAAATCGAGGTATTAAAATCGCTCGAAATGTCTCATTTGGTTCAAAAATAGAGCCCCAGATCTGTTGTTAGTAGTTATTACCTGCGTTCCGCGGTTTTACCCGCGTAAGTCCAGTTCCCACGGGAATATCGGGATAAAAAGTAGCCTATGTGTTATTCGCGGTATCCAGCTACCTATATTCCAAGTTTCATCGCAATCGGTTCAGCGGTTTTTCCGTGATTGAGTAACAAACACACACACATATACATAAACATACTAGAATTTCATAGGTAGCGGTATATTTACATAGTTAGCTGGTCTTAGATTATGACCAAAATATCATAATCATAGCTACACGAAGTCAATAATAATTAATAAATTCGATTTCGTACACAGATTTTGTTATCGTCTCCTACATTTACATGCCAAGCAGATTATGCAACTGCATTCCTAATCCATATAGCAACATGTGCAAAGTTATTTTAAATTGTGCGTTGAGTTAAATAAAGCTATTTATTTTAAATCGTGTGAATTTCAATATAATTCGCTTGGTCGTTTTCACATCGACATAATATCACATTCTGTTTCGTAGTGAGCGACCTAATAATTTCTAATAAATAATTAGGTTCTATAATAAATTATAATTTTCTAATAATTTTCGCAAAATAAACTTCATATCCCTTCACTTATGCTCATTGATCCATCATTTATTTTACTTGGATAGGTATATTTTGTTATCACATAAATATTATCAAGATAAAAATTTATCGATCTACGAAGACGTTCAAACCCGTGTTCCTCGCTTGCCTGGCGAGTGCTCTAACCACTGTGCCACACGGGATCCCCGTCACAGGAAGATTTGATGTTGCATTTTTATTTTTAGCATTTCTAGTAGAATACCTTGAGCAACAAAAATAAGATAGATCATTAGTGACGTTATTTGTATTGTAACGGGCAAGCCCTTTTAAGCCGAAAGGCGGTTGTTCTAGACGTCTAGGCGAACAACTTTTGTTCTACGACTTTTGGAAATTTGAAGTACTTTTCGAAAATTTTAAGTGTAAAGTTTACTTGAAGATCAGCTGTTTCTTAGAGTTCGAGGTCATTGGACCTTATGTTGTCCTTTCATTTAGTTTGGTCTACTATAATCAAACCTTCAATTACCTTTATTTTCAAAAGCAGCTGTTTTTTCAGTGAAACATAACCTCAAAATTTTCAAAAAAAAAGTTCGAATTTTCAAAAGTCGTAGAACAAAAGTTGTTCGCCTAGACGTCTAGAACAACCGCCTTCCGGCTTAAAAGGGCTTGCCCGTTACATCTTGTATTTGGCATTTCCTCATAGGAACTAGAAAAAGTAATAAAACATTAATAATCCGCGCTACCATGATCGTTTGTCGTTGTATCAGATCAGATTTCAATGTATTGTTTTTATTTTAAAAGTACCAACTTTAAATTAAGCCTATTAAGGTGAAGATCTGACGAAGGTCTTCAGAACGATGAGTTTTTTTTAAAATGTACCAGTGGATTTTACATTTCTATCAATATAATTAGACTGAAATCACCTCTTCTTCACAAAAGTCGGTTGTACCTATTGTCTCTGAACCACTCCGGTAAAATCAGTTTGGTCATGGTTTGGTCTTAATTTGTGCTCGTTGATATAAGTATGTTGACTTAATCACTTGTCTTATGAATGTCGTTATAATTTAAATAATCTCACCTAGAACTCATAATAGACACAGTTAAATTTAATATTATGTATATTTAGAAAGAATGTGCCATAAGCATAATGCACTCAATTATTTTACGCACAATGGCGCTTATTTTATTCTAAATCATGGGCTATACAAGATGTAACGGGTAAGCCCTTTTAAGCCGAAAGGGGGTTGTTTTGGACTACTAGGCGAATAACTTTTGTTCTACGACATTTGAAAATTCGAAGTACTCTTCGAAAATTTAAGTGTAAATTTTACTCAAAAATCAGCTGTTTCTCAGAGTTCGAGGTCATTGACCTTATTTTGTCCTTTCATTTAGGTGGGTCTACTACAATCAAATCTTCAATTACCTTTATTTTCAAAAGAAGCTGTTTTTTCAGTGAAACAACATCAAAATTTTCAAAAAAAATTAGTTCGATTTTTTTAAAAGTCATAGAACAAAGTTAATGTTCCCCTAGATGTCTAGAACAACCCCCTTTCGGCTTAACTACGTTACACTTTGTATAGTAGCCAAATTAATTAATAGGTACCATTACTTAATTAAGGGCATTTTCCTAATTAGCCTCATTCCTTAATTTATATTTGTCATGTACATAGCAAAATCTAAAAGGAGAATAGAAGGAAAAAAACACCAACAACGATGTATTGATATAATTTGATACCTACCTATGAGAAATTATCTCATGAATAGTGGTTGTTAATTGGTCTAATATAATTAGGTACAATTTATGTAGGTACCTATAGGTGAATGTTGTCAGGCTCCTTGGTGTTCCGCATTGTTTAGAAGGCATGCGTACTGTGCGCAAACGCAACGCTATTGAGTAACAATAAGCTCTAGGTGCGCCATGTGCCCATGATCAACAATGTAAACAAAGTCATTGTTCAATGCCTGGACAAAATGACGCAGAATCGGATTCGCGCTTCCTTGAAATCTTGAATTACGTATAAACTTTATGACGAGTATTGTGCAGTGATACCTCCATTACAAGCGCCATTTTAATTTAAAACCAGAGACAATAAGGAAAGGAGACAAAGTAGGTACAATGAATAATTAAGACTGTGAGTTGGTTTGTGAATGTGTGTTGAGGATTTGTGTGTCTGCTGTGTATTATCTGCTGAGACGAAACAATATTTATTTACGCAGGAATTTAATTAACAAGTTGCCGTTTTTTCTCCAAATTCACGCACATCTAGATATTTAATGATAATTTGATAGGTTTTCTAGACAAAACTCTCAAATATAGATCCGTTTGTTCCCTAAGTAATACTTAATACTTTACTGTAAAACTATATTAATAATAAGTAAATCATTTAAGAAGACACTACGTATACTTCAAGAAATTATAATATTTAGAAGTAACGTCGTGTTTGTTAATTAATTTATTACTAGGAATTTCGGTTCAAGTTTTAAAATAATTATCTACTTGGTTAACCACTCAGTATGATTAAATTCATCACTAACTACTATTTAGGTTTACTTACAACTGTTGACCTTAACTAAACGAAAAAAAAACATACCTACACTTAAATGTGCGTGTTTTAAATCATCACCTTGATCTTATTGCGGGCGTTAAAATTAAAACACAAGCAATACTTACCTTCTTATTTAGTTAGTCGATCTATAGGTTGTAAACATAATAACGTAATCAGGTTGTAAAATAATCTATAGGTTGATCTAGTTTGAGGGTCAGGAGTACTCCTTAAGCACTTTTACTAAATAAACATGATGATTTAGCTATAATTTCAAGTAGACTTTAGACGTCTGCGATTAAATAAGAACTACGAAATGAGTCAACGTGGGTTTTCTTAATATTGTGTACGAGGTACCTCCTATACGATTTTGTGTTGTGAATGAAAAAGATTGTTCAATTTAGGTAGGTTCAATCTACTTATAATCTCCTATTAGTAATTATTATAAACGCGAAAGTAATTTATATGTCAGTTTGTGACTCCTTTATGTAAAAACTACTAGATTAGCAAGCTGAAGACTTTTTATCCAGATATTGTTATTGGATCAGGACTTAGGCGGTTGAAACCACGAAGCTTAGCTAGTGTATCATAAAATTTATAATCTAAATATATGTAACTCAAAGGTGACTGACTGACTGACATAGTGAGCTATCATCGCCCAGCCCAAACCACAGGACGGATCGGGCTGAAATATGGCAAGCAGTTAGATGTTATGACGTAGGCATCCGCTAAGAAAGGATTTTGATAAATTCTACCCCCAAGGGGATAAACGGGATTTACGCGGGTGACACCGCGGGGCGAAGCTAGTATACCTATATAATGAAATGAATGATACCTCTAATAACTACATAGTTTGGCACAGTTCTTTGAAATTGAATGTCACTTATCGTGACCTAACTGAATGTTCTATTTAGGTCAATCTCTTTATCTGGCCTAAACAAAAGATGGCTGAAGTACCGAATTGAATCTAGAGTAAATCGCTACAATAATTGGAAACGGAAATCTATACAACATAGATAATTTGCAATACGTTGGGTTTACCCATGGACTAGAAAATCGTCAGTATCCTTGCAAAAACGTTATTCTAGCTTGTTCTTCTAGGTTAAGGCATCAGACTTAGACCAGACTTAGATAGGTACCTATACTAACATTTTTCCTATGTTACAATAATGGATTGTCTCCTGGCGACCAAGACAATTGTACGATAGTCGAAATGTCGATGTAAGAGAATTACCTTGACTCCCAAATTGATTGATCCACAATAAATAGCCCTGGACGGCGACAAATAGAAGGAAGGTAGAAAAGCCTTTGCCATGCAGTGGGATAATTTGGCCTCTTAATATTAATTAATGAATACGCGAACAGGACCCGGGAATAATGTTAATTATGAGTACAAATGGTGTACGTTATGACCGTAGGTACCTGACAAACTGATTACGTGACCAAAACCAGCAATGGTTTAAGATGTTGACATTGCGATGACGATTCACTGCGGAGATGTCGCGAATTGTTGCCAATGCCGTTGCATAGAATTTCAAATGACTTCAAAGAACTATGTATATTTAACAATTCTATCAATTTTATTGGAATTTGAAAGTCAGGTCCAATGATATTTTTAGAACCTAGTTAGGCCTAACTTAGGTCTAGCTTTCTCTTGTAAGCACTCACCTGTGCCTTCTAAGTAAACCTCGTCTTGCCGGTGAGCCACTGGGACCGGCTCCATCGTTGTCTATTTTCTCTGGTGACCGGAACAGCTTTTTAAAAGCAGCCGCCACCTTTTCTCTCGATCTCGACGTCATGGTCCAATATTTATTTTAATTACAACAGCTGCACTAATACGTTCCAGTCAACTTTAGACGTTTGTTTTTGTTTATTTTGCTTTTTATTACATTCACAAGTCGAATGCGCTTATCCGCGGCATTACAGGAAAACTCGTGTTTTTTTTAAAGTTTCAAATGTCACTTCACTCACTGATTGATTACAAAAGCGGCCAGTTCGATCGAGCGTAGTTATAAAGAGGTTGCATTACTCGAATCGTCTCGCACGGCAAGTTTCCGCCGTGATGCGAGGCGTCCAATACAACGCACGTGCGACTACGAAGTGAGAGCTGCGATGAAATCGAAACTTGGCAAGCTGGAAGAGGTCGGTTATCGCACCTCGTCAGCGACGCGGGCGCCAGACGACCACTGCGGCGCTAACGGCTGCATGTGTGTTCATATCAGGCACGCGCAACCGTCTGATGCGTAGCTTGCCCAGGACGCTCCGTGTGAACGAACTTCCAAAGATCCTTTTGTGGTTGAGGGAAAAACGTTGATCCTGCTGCTCTACCTTGACTTTACATCCCTGGGGCCCGAGTTCACTGGTCTCCTATATTGCGACGCCACTGAAACAAGATAAATAAATTACAAAAATAATAATAAAGATTAGGTTACTTACTGGCATTAACTGATACCATTAGATAAAATAACTACGAAATGAAACAAGAGGAAGCAGTTTTAGTAGCGTTATGTTTGGTACGGTAACGTGCCCATGATAATCACCGCTAGGTGCTTGTAAAATTAGTTAGGTAAGTACATACCTTAACTTGGGACATAATTTTATAAGAGAAGCTTTCTTTGCTAAATTGCAGACTTTTTGACTTTTGTTTTGATTACACTGTAATATATTTAATTACTCCTTTACCACACTTGCGATAGAAAGG
Organism: Idaea dimidiata; assembly: GCA_949358125.1. Taxonomy (NCBI): domain Eukaryota; kingdom Metazoa; phylum Arthropoda; class Insecta; order Lepidoptera; family Geometridae; genus Idaea; species Idaea dimidiata. The sequence continues at coordinate 6,052,773 of OX442337.1, forward strand.
AACAAAGGTGTGTACGTTAATAGCTTTGTCCTGCGGTTGTACGTACAGAACGTAGGGCGTAAGTACCTAAATCCCGAGTGAACGGGATAAATAATTGGATACGTTCCTAGTCTACATGACCTTGAAACATGCGTATCCTAAATATTAGTCAAATTATCGAGAATCTACATCACATGTAAGGATAACACAGTAGCCTGGTAGAACATGAGCGGTTATTGGCTTTGTGCCCAGTAATGCTGGTTGTGCTAAGTGGACGGGGACTCCCTTGTGGCGTTGTCATTGTTTCTTCATACTAGGGACGCGATATCTGTGTTGATATCCATGAAAACAAGACATAATACCTTTTTAATATCTGCTTAACTATAACAAGACTTGTGAGGGCAGGGTGTTAGGTATTCTAGTGTATATACCCTCAGATATCTGAAAGTAAATGGGTTCCTATACTTTTAGATATCTTCAAATAAAAACTAAAGATATATATGCACTTTTTGTCCTTCCCACACTCATTCTTCGACAACATTCTAGGCGACATTATCATACGAATATCGTTCGTTTATGTTATGGGGACAAGCTCACCCTTCTCAATAAATCTCCATAAAAGTATTCGATTAGGCGCTTTTCCAAGTATGCAACCCTTGTCGATAGACCCTCCCTTACTTTTCCATTTAGAAAATACATTTAACTCCACGCAAACAGAACACTGAGCTCACCGAGCTTTTAGTTAGACAATGAAGCTTACATTATTTGAAAATCGGCCATGAGAAAATATATTTCAAGAAAAACCTACTCTAGATTTTTTTTCGAACGCTCCATTCCTACCTAATTTATTTTAAGAAAATTATCTCTCATTAAGAATTTAAATTAAACGACATTAATTTAAAACAAAATTAGAGTCTGAATGAAAAGCTCGTCGGTATTTTCTCAATCAAAATTTTTGTACTCGATCATCATGACCAACAATTTGGTAAACGACCTACAAGTTCGAACGAAATTAATTAAAATTTCTTCATAAATGATATGTAAATGAAAAGTGCCTTTACATTTTACTTTGAATTAATACGTATACCACAGTTTAATAGTTAGTGCGCCTCGGCGCCCCGTTAATATACCTATGAATACTTCGAAATAAAAATACAGTCGTTCCATGAAAGGGTTTAGGGCACAGCTTCTGAAGCGCCAAGGAAGCACAAAGAATCTAAAATAAGGCAAGTAGGTATTATTACTATACCACCACATGCCTAAAATCATAATTTAATAGGTTGGGTATCGTAATAAATAAATGATAAGAATTCAAAGTCCAAGGTCTATGTAGTCGTAACATCTACTCCTGCGGGAAAACTTTGTGAAATATCCTTGCGATGTGAGCAAAATCTTAAGTTTCATTAGTCGAACCCAAGCTATAGGATAGGCTTTATTAGAACCATTTCAAAAGTTCGTTCAGGAAAAACTTTTTTTGTAAAAACTGTAGCTTATAAGTCTAGATACATTGCATTTGGTACGATCTTGCATTACCTAGTTAAGGGATAACAACGACGTTCGATTATCGAGTCATTATGTATGAGTAAATTTCCGATCAGCTTGCCATTGGAACCTATGAAACTCGGCCGCCGCACTGGGACCGACACAAAAAAGCTTTACTATTAGGTGGCCCTTCTTCTTCTAATCTTTAATAGAGACCAGTCAAGTTTCATGGGTATGACGTTATTTTAGAAGTACCTACAGACCTAAGTAGATGACCTGAACAAATTGTCCCTTACCATTCTTCACAACTAAAATACCATTTCATCTAGAATTTTTGTTTAATTTGTAAACACATCACTAGGTACCTATGACCATAATGCCAAATCTTCGCATTTTGGCTGCGCATTGTGTTACGTTAGGTTGGTAAAGTCCATACTTTTATGTCGTTTTAGCCTACCTATACCTTCATTGCTTATTTTATAAGTTTCTACGACAACGTTCTTTCTTTATCCCCCACATCGGACTGTTTAGCAGGCACGTTGGAAGGTAGACTAATTTCTTCAAATAAGCCATGTACCTTCCTACCTATTTATTATATAGCGCTACGGGCTACACTACGAATGACTTGTCCATTCGACAAAGTTAAAGAAACTTCCGAGCAGTTTCATACTTGGTAAGTAATAAAACTTTATGAATGGACGATGCAATTTGCCGAGGATTAATTAAAGGAGAATGTTCGCCGATAACGCTAAAGCTTTAGCGTGACCATAGGGGATGACTCCGAGGCGTGGGTTAGGGGTAGGGGTAGGGTATGTGCGCCCACTCATTCTCCCCGACTATGACGTCAGAACTCCGCGCAGATTACACAGCTCAGATGAATTTAGATGTATTTTCTGAGATAACAGCCTGTAATCGTGCGTAAGAGCTGGAATAGCTATTTTGATGATGTGATTAAATTGAAGAAGCACTTGTTGTAAGGTTTCTTTTATACACAACAAAAAGGAAAATGGCTTTATGCCTATAGTTAACAACTTTTTTTTTTTTTTTTTTTGTTTAATGGCTTTATGTGATCACATATTCTGCCAATGACACGTAGTGAAGAAAGTACAAAAGATTATAGGATCTTTCCTCGATTATACTTTTATTTTATTTATTTTTTCTTGTTGAGACGACGCAAACTAGCTACAAATACTAAACAAATACAAACACATTGTTAAACTAACTACAAGACTAAACAGGATTAGATAAGTTTACAACTTAAAGTGTAGTGAATCACATAGGAAAATACCGTAATGGTCAGATGTCAAACACAGATTTAAATAGATTTTGTTTTTTGACTATGTAAGCAGACTTTACTTACACAAAAATCCGGTCAAGTACGAATCTGACTCGAACGCAAAAAGTTCCGTACCATTTATAAAATCAGCAATTAATACGCCTTCTATTGTATGGGTCGTATTTGGACTTAGAAGTCTATATCTTTTTCCTATACATTTTTATAGTATTGAATCAGAGCTTTGGTTTATAAACATCTAATAGGGGCCCCATACCTACACCTAAGTATGGTATAAACATCAAATCGCTAGTCTACCCGTACCTGAGAAAATCGATTGTGACAAACGGACGGAACAACCGAATGATATGTATAATTTTATACTATCATAAAAGGGTTCCCTTTTTTTCTCTTGACGGGTACGGATCCCTAAAAATTACCCACCACAATTTAACAAAATAGGTTTTGCTTGTAAATGGCTTAGTCTAGCTAGCATAAAATTAAATGTCCTTGTAAATATGAGATAAAAATACCTCAGTCTTTAGAACAGAAATAAGTGACTCCATCGATCATGTCGACAACATCAGGCTGATATTCAATCTCAGTAACTACATGTACCACATTAGGCATTAATGGTACTCGAACTTTTTTCGGTTCCAAAGTAAATTATCAGAACTAAGTATATTTAGAATCTAGACTAAAACTTTCTGATATGATAAAGGTAAAAGTTTGTGTGTAAAATAAGTAACACAGTTTCTATGTCAGTCCTTTACGCAAAAACTACTGAACCGGTTGCGATGAAACACGGTATGCAGATAGCTGGAGATTTGAATTAACGCATAAGCTACTTTTAATCCCGATACTCCCACGGGATTAGGACTAATACGAACGAAACTGCGGGAAGAAGCTAGTAACTAATACATAAAATACTCTGACATGTCATGCAGTACATAGGTTACATAGTAAGCGAAGTATGTGAGCAATGCTATCACGTCTTTATCACCAGTTTAGATATACCTACACGATCCTCAGTAGGTACCTAACACCCATCTCAGCCTACACAGATTCCATCTTTGCTGACACGTTTTTAGAGCTATACAAGAGGCACTTACTTATGTTGAGGCCTAAGGAAACGAAGGACTTAACCAAGTAAAAATAGGTAGGTAGGTGCCTTACGATCGTACGATCCAACAAGAAAGAAAACACGAATAAACGTACCTATTTAGGTAATTCAAGTTTTATAAGGAAAGTTAGGCATTTCTTTTAAACTACTCACGTTACTAAGTTTTCACAGCAATTCATTTGAATTTAAAAGCTTTTTGTACGTTTTTCTTTGTTTCTTCACTTTACCTAGACGTGTTTGAGTATAGTACCTACGACGACAGAAGACAGGCCAACATTTGAAATGGTACGCACGTAAATTCTTGCGACGACCTTTAGGATGTTACAGAGGTCTTATAGTCGCTAAGGAATTTTACCTACAACTTTAAGACATACCAGGCTGTGCGTGTTTAACGCTGAAATCTATAGTGCGTACATTGACTTTGCTAAGACTTGAGACTGAGCTTAGCAAAAACTAAGCATGACAGAGAAGTTTGGGTCATTATTATTGATTGGCTTACTAAGCAAAAACTTTGGATTTAGCAAAGATCGCTTTATAAATTACCAAAAATTGTCTTAAGTCCAAAGTCAAAGTTTTTGCTTAGCAAAGTCAAAGTACGGACTATAGATTTCAGCCTATGAGGCTTAAGTACCGGCAGGTCAGCGAGGCTATACTGTAAGAATAAACCGTGTTTAGACGCCGTGTAGCATCTACACGGTTTTTTGTATTCCAGACACGATAAACATTAATTTACGATATTAATATAATTGGTAACTAATTGCTAATATTTGAATTATTATTACCTACACCAGCGTTAATTGCGATCCGAAAGTAAGTCTCCCTCTGGATCGAAATTAACGCGGATTGTTTAGAGAATAAATAACTGCATTTTTCTATGAAACGTTATAAAACGAGTTACTTAAATTTAAGGTTTTTTTTTACGGTTTCTGATTGAATAATATAAAAGAAACTAAACTGTAGTGTAAAATAATAATGATAATTGCCCTTTTCTTCTAATTTTTAGATGATTTATACAGCGCAAGAAACTTTTAATCCATGCTTTTTAGGTGCTGCTGTACTTTATAAAAAAACTGTTTATTTAATGGAATTAAATTGATAAATGTATTATTTTACATATTAGGCACCTAGTAACCTATCAATCTTTTCAGTCGTGCACGAACTCACTACAGGCTCAGTTTATCGGATCCAAAAAATTACAGTCGTTTTCATTTTCTCAAAAACAAAAACGCTATTAAACACTGATTAAACAAATAAATTTTAATACTAGGGGGATATTGTAGACAATTTACGTCTCGGCATACTCATGGCAGACACACTAGAAAAGTAGATAAACAATATGGTACGTAGGAACATACAGTTTTTCTAATAAGTAGGTAGGTAGGTATAATCGGCAACAACAATTTAGAGTTGAATTGCTAAATCTATACACTGGGCCGATTTTGATAATATATGGATCCTGAGAATGCCACAACAAAATAAATTTAAAACCAATAATCGATCGAGAATTACGCATTTGAAACTGAAGAACTTTCAACGTGTTAAAGTGACTTAGATAATTACATTTAGTAAACATGACTGGTTGACCTACAACATTCAATAAGACAAAATCAGTCGTCCTTACCATCTCATCATCATTTCTAAGGGAGTGATTTATCTAGGTACGAGCCGCACATAATATTGAAAGTCTTTAGAAAGAAAAAAGGAACCTTTAAATGAATGGTAAAATTTAATTTTATACTAAAATAAGAAATAGAATCTTTTCAGTGAATTTGCCATATTTTCAGCATCGCAGCACACAATACCTATTCATAAAGTTACAGAACCAAAACAATAAGATAAAAAAAAGGTTTTGTAATCGTTACAGTGTTTCAGAGACATTAAACAAAGGCGCATTGAGTAAATATTTATGTAACATTTGTCGCAGCGCCAACGAACGAGCGTTATCATGTGGGTTTGCTTACCTATCGATGTACCGGGGAGGCTGCAGGCGCGGCCGGCCGGAGTCGCGAGCCCCCGCGTACTGACGTCCGAACCCCGCACCGCTAGGGGGCTCCACTGAGCACCATCGATCCGACTAGCCTCCACTTGCATCCTTACCACCCACGAAATAAAACACAATTTGCACTCACAGCTCGAGTGACGTACGACGCGACGCCTAATCGTGATCACTGAGCTTTTCATGTCAAGTGTGTAGTTGTGTTGTGTAGGTATCGCCGCCGCCGGCACGAGAGGAGCTTCTGTATGTCTGCTCGATGAGGGGCTGCGGTTTCGAGCTGCAATAAATCATTGTTTTTATAATTTTTGTACTAATAGCTGCGTTAAGTAGCGAATATATCTATCTCACGGAGTTCTATCTATTCCTATATATAAAAATAGACATAATTGACCCTTTTCATCTTATTTTGGATGATTTATACAGCGCAAGCAACTTTTAATCCTTGCTATTTATGGCGCTGTAGTGCACGGGAAATTGTTAGGTGGTTTAAGGCTTGCCTAGCACCACCTAGCACTTATACCACCCTCCAGCCTCAGCTAAGCCGTAGGCTATTACAGTGGTAGTAGGTCTAGGTACCTACTGATAGGGCTTGGATATCTACGTACCTATCTATCTAGCTAGAGGTTAAAAGCTCTAAGGTAAGTAGGGTTAACAAAAACAACAAACTCATTTTAACAAAACATAGATATAGCTTTATTTCGTTCCAAGATAGGTACAGTAACGCATAAAATCACAAAATAATTTATAATTCACTTATTTTATCACAACAAAATATTATGGTATTAGGTAGGTTTTACATAATATCTACTTATTTCATTTCACGCATACATAATTTATCTACAATTAATTGACTAATGCAAACATACACATTTAACATAATTAAATAATTTTATCATTATTACATGATATGTAAACACGTTTGTTAATACATATTATATCTCTCGATTTTGTGTTGTACTTCTACGTCATACGTATGAATTTAATTTATTGTTTTGTGCTACTCGTTTTTCCTGTTCCTATGAACTCGAAGATAAATCTTCAATCGACCGCACATAACAATACCATGGTAGATATTTTTATATTTTTCGTAGAGTAGCACTTTGTCAAATGGGGTAACAAGAGCAAACAGGGCAAACTGTAAAAAAAACTATTTTCTATTGAAAAAAAAAACCGCTTTTGCTCATGTTACTTGTCAATGCAGCGCCCGTAGTGGAAATTTGCCTAAACTATATGCACCCGTTTTATCTATCCGGGTGACGACTGACTACAGTGGGCATTGACAGGAACTTTGCAGTACAATGCTACTTTGACGTAACGTGGTTATTACCAGTGATTACCTCAAAGCAGCAGTGTAATGTCAATTTCCACTGTTATCACGCATCCCTTGGATAGGTAGACGGGTGCTGGTTTGCGTCAACGCAATTTTATTGTACAGAAAATTGAAGCTTTACATAAAGTCCGCTAGAGGCGCTTATCAAATTGCCGTTTACACAAACAAAAAAACCCACACTAGGCTCTCAGTTGATTATAAATGTGTTGCAATTATAAAAAGAAATATTTTAGATAAGTATAAATAGGAAGACTAAATAAAACTAAAGCATCTTAGCAATTAAATAAGGAAGGTTCGTTAACCTCCTTATTACAGTTCGTAGTCTAAGCGTAAATCATAGCTTATTGCCAATTTTAACCATTTACGAAAGGGTTTCTGCAGACAAAGTTGAATCGAAATAAAACCCTTATTATTTTGTCCTACTAATTAATTATTAAACTATAGTATTGCAATACACTATTTACACCTAAGCGCCACTATATTTTTTTACTTGATACCTATTCAGCAATTTCCTATCGAGAAATTCATTCATGCTAGTTAGACAGAAAAGTAGGTATAAAATTTAGAGAAAAATACTGCAGAGCAACATTACCATTGTTTTTTTTTGGTTAAGTGTTAATCCCACCACCTAAGCAAGGCCCTGATTTCCGCATAACAATTTAATTATTCAAAATTGTATTCCAACATCATTATAATCGCAACCTATAATTTGTAACTGAACTGCAATCAAAACTTTATCGACTTAAAATGTATCGAAAACGGTCTTCCCCAAAGAATACCTAGATTTTCGAAAAATGTCAATGTTATTAGAAAAACGTCAGATTTCAAATTTAAGATTGACTACATGAGATTGAAATGAAATTTTGGTCAATTTTACTAGCGAATTGCCCATCAGTTAATTTTACAGCCTTTACAGGAAATTCCTGTCCTTTGCTAATTGTCTCAGTACATTTTATTGTAATAATAACATCAGCGATAAAACACATGTTCACAACATACGATTTTAAACTAACATGGTTCACTACTAAAATTACTAACGGGGTATTTACCATGTTTAATAACACCCTGTTAATAAGTAATTTTAGAAGTTCACAACAGATTTGTAGGATTCTCTATGATTTTCTTTGATAAAAAATGATCTAACCAGCCTTGAAACAATAATAAAATCCCTCTCATAAACAAAAAACCATTCTATACTTACAATGAACAATCACATAATATAAAATCACTTACAAAGAGTATTTACATATTCCTAACTTCTTAAAATTAAACAAAACAATTTGTACATCGAGGTCACTTTTACAAGAATGCATTTGTTGATAAATATGAGTTTAACAAAGTAGGGTAAATAGGATCTGAAATCTAAGAATGTAAGCCAGAAAAATATCGATCATCTAGCATCAATAAGGTTTAGCGGGGCAATCTCAACTTCGGGAAATTTCGACTATTCTTAATAACTTCTGCATTTTACTTTATTTTAAAATATGCTATCTATGACCAGATAGCGCAAAAGCAAGTCGAGATTTCTCCGCTGGACCTTACTAATAGTCGTATTCACAAATGACCCTAGACGTGGCTTTGTCTTGCTCTTGTGAATGTCATTACATAGTATAAAAGTCGCTTCCCTGTCTAGATGTAAGCTTAGATCCTCAAAACTACACAACAGATGTTGATGTTTTTTAGTACCGATATAGAGTGATTCAATAGGAAGGTTTATATGTATAAAATATTCTTATATTCCCGCGGGATCGGGAAATACGCGCGTGAAATCGCGGGGCGCTGCTAGTAAATGATAATCAACGTCAATGAAAATGTGAGAAAAGTCGAGTCTACTCTTAGGGTCGTTTGCGAATACAGCTATATTCGCTAGATTAACAGATGACTAAGTTATGTAACGTTTGTCTCTGTCTGTCAACTTTAAAACTTAATGTCACAGTGAAAGACAAACGATACATAGTTTATGCAGCTGTTAATCATCGTTTACAAGTAAAGGGGTAGGTTTGCAATATGGTGTTAGTTAGTCTAAAATAAAGATTACCTACGTAGTTGTTAATGTAAAATACGTTTGAACCTGTCAAGTAGTCAATTACATTCATGTTGGTAAGTAGGTATATCAAATTATGTATAAGTACCTACGCGCGTCAGTTTATCTGACTGTTGTCTTTTTCAAGGCAAGCACGGTTCGTTCACCACATTCCGTACAGTTAATTCATTTACCTGTTCGACTGCATGCATGATTCACAATATCGTAGGACATTTAAAAGAGGTCATCTACTCTGTTCATTGTTTGCCATATTTATATAATACAATAAAATAAAGAGATTGTGAGAGAAGAAGAAAGAAAAGAGATACATAAACATCTATTAAGTAAATACTAATTTCGAGAAAGGAAGCGACCAAGTGTCAGTTTGCGTGGGAGAACATAAAATCAAGTTAAGCGTTTAAAGAAAACATCTTTTTTGTAATTTTTTTAAATAATTTACGACCTTTTATCCGACTTTAAAGAAAGAATTGTGTTTTTGGCGCTTATGTTCGTATGTGTCTATCGGATATATGTATTTTGGAAAGTGTGCAACTGACCTGTATCTCATTTAACCATTTCCTTGTTTCCGTTGAAAGAAATACATAAAATTGTGTAACATTTAATGTTGATATCGTTGCAATCAATAATCAATTTCAAGTTTGCCGTTTATCACACAACATTATCACTTTATCACACAACATTTGTCATTTTTCGAATGTTTTTTTTTGAGAATACTGTTTTAAACTTTCGTTTGCAGTCCAGTCGCACTTTCGTTACTTTCATTTTGAGTGTATTATTTACAATCCATATTGTGTATTTGACCTTGAAATGGAATTTTGGTCAATTTTAATACGGGGATCGCGGACTAGAATTCGTTCAGTTGCACGCTCTCCGAAATGTATCCGTTAAAAAGCCGTATCAGCTACATAATCCCTATGTAAAAAATCTTTTAAATAATTAAAAAGTCAATAGACAGAAATGGGTCTTGAATACAACAAAATGTTAAATTAATTTAATATATATAGCAATTAATCAAAGTGTCATGAAAACCGGTTCATATCCGCAAAGGACGAAAAATGTATCAAAACGACTCATGATATGTTCACATTGGTCGATGTTTTTATAGTTTAGTCTATGGGGAGTATAAATCATTTTCAATTTGACTTCGCAATAGGCGAAATATTTCAGTTCGGACCAAAGATATAAAACTATGGAGTTGACATCGCGAAAGTCAGCTTAACTTGTCGACCGACATGTCATCTCCATTCGTAGATATAATTTCACCGGTAGATTTGGCCGGTATCCCTAATCATTTAGAATCAAGTAAATACACTCTGTCACATTTTAGCACACGTTGAATGTCATTTAAAAGAGACATTATTATTTCAAAACATTATTTCAACTCAAAGAATTTATATTACTAGAATGCTCATGTAGCACTTTAAAGTGTTCTGCTACATTGAGCATGCTGTCCCTTTCTAATAACACTATAAGAAAGGGACAGAACGCTACATTGAATAAAACTTCTTTGGTTTAATCTGAGAAACGGTTGTGATTAAAAAGATACGGAGTACTCCATAAGTACCATAAATATTGAAAAACTGGAATGTTAAATAAAATATAATAAATAACTAATTTAATTCTACTTATCTTATTCACAAGAAGCGGCCTGCTGATTCACCCGCGTAACTACCCGAATATCGAGATAAAACCTAGCATTCCAAGTTTCACTTATGGACGCTCCTGAGTATGATCGTTCGTTATTGCGAGATTTATGTCAAAACAAAATGACTACAAAATTGTACTTGTTTAGATGGGTGTCACAGTTAAGTCTTGGTACAAGGGAAGGTTGTATAGTTTACTGTAAAAGCCGGGCCACACCATTCTCGTGGCGTGTTGGTCAACTGGGGGAAATGCGGCTTTGGGGAAAGTGCGACTAGCATCAATTTACCCAGAATTAACAATCATATTGACAAAATCGCCAATCGTAGTAGGAAATATCTACCTATATTGTGACTATTTCGTAATTTGTTTTTATTGCTCAAGGCATATTTACTAAAAATATTTTAAAAGAAAAAATCATCTTCAAATATGCACTCGCGGCGAGATTTGAACGCGTGGGAGGCGAGTTTAAATCTCGTCGTAATGTAAATTTTTAAAGATGAATAAAAAAAAAAAACAGCTGCAAAATATTCCTTATTTTTCCTTTAAAATATTTCTAGCATGTTGTGACTAGATGGCGATTTTATCAATATTTTTTTTTTTAGTTTCCGGGGAGTTAATGATCGCCGCATTTGCCCCATAGCCGAAATTCCCCCAATTGACCTAACACTATAAAACGCTTCAACTGTGTCACACCGTCAAGTGAGATAAAACTTATCTACATACCGCACGCACGTCACGCAAGATTTCACTTTGATTTGATAGTCGACGCATACGGTAGACGTCACGCTTTGAGTGTAGCATTCTCTTTCACTTTCATACAATGGCCGAAAGAGAAGGAAAAACACACACTCCACGCATTTGGTGTAGCCCTGCTTTAAGAAGATATGTAGTAGGTATGTCTAGCTTATATAACGAGTAAATGTATCTGAGTAAATATTTATCTAAACAGGAATAGCGTGCACGTCATATCAGTCAAGTATTAAAAGGGTAACAGTTTAATGTAACTTCTATTCTATTACCTTTAGGGACCTTTCAACTTTTACGTAAGCACATAAAATAGGTGATTTAAGGTTGCATAGTAGAGATTTATCCTTACCGCCTTTAGCGATAAAGCTGTATCCTAGTCACGAAATAACTTTACATGAATTTAAAGCTTTTCCCCCTTACTTATAAACGATGGTTAACAGATGACTAAGTTATGTAACATTTGTCTCTGTCTGTCAGCTTTGAAACTTCATATCACAGTAAAATATAAAAGAAACATAGCTTATGCATCGTTTATAATAAATAAGGAAGGAATTTGTTTTTTTTTTTCAATATGTTTTACATAAGTATAAAGATTTTTCGTCGGTAGGTTATACAGGGTGTTCCGTGAATGACGATTTAAGTCGAAAAGGGGTTGTTCTACGCATCTAGACGAATAACTTTTGTTCTACAACTTTTGGAACTTTTTTTTGATATTTTAGGGTTATGTTTAAGTGAAAAAAAAACAGCTGTTTATGTTAATAAAGGCTATTAAATTGTTGATTTTAGTATACCAAACTAAATGACAAAAGGACAATCTAAAATCAATGACCCCTACTCTAAGTAGGGGACTTAGAGTAGGGGTCACAGATGATTTTCAAGAAAACTTTAAACTTAAAATTTTCGAATACTACTTCAAATTTTCAAAAGATTTAAAACAAAAGTTTTTTGCCTACACGTCAAGAATAACCCCTTTTCAGCTTAAATGGCCATTCGCGTGTACATCGTGTACATTAAATATATCCATAGCTGAGCCCTTAGTATGAGTTTTGATAGTTTATCGTCTCGATGAAACTGGAAGTTTACTTCATACATTTTCCATCAGCGCCCCTAGCGGCAACTATTATGAACTAAAATAATGTATGGAAGTAAACTGCCAGTTTCATCGAGACGATAACCTATCAAAACTCAATTCAATATTTAGTTATGGCGTCTGTATAGCGTACGCTAAACAATTCTGCCAATGACACGAGTTCAGCCAATAACAGCATTTGGAGAACGATTTGTTTACCGAATTTGGCCGGTGACTGTTAACCAAACTTCTACCAGATTCATACTAAGGGCTCTGTCTTACGTGACAGTTGAATAGCCCCCGTACTAATACAAGTAATCTACTTACATCTAAGTGATTAAGATATCGATATGGCAACATCTCTATTTTCCTCCATTTACAAAACGTAATACCTACATTATAACTGGGTCACATTATTTATGCACCTCACTTGAACGCGGCCACCACCTCTCTTAACGTACGAAGTTAAAGTACGCGGTTTATAAGAACGCGGACACATAGGTTAAAAAGGTCGTCGAACTACAAGTCCGCGTACTTACTCGCACGCTATCATCCCTTTTACAACCCCGAGAAACCTGTGGGCCTTTATTTTTGAATCTCTTGTACTTACTCGCACGCTATCACCCCTTTTACAACCCCGAGCAACCTGTGGGGCTTTATTTTTGAATCTCTTTTACTTACTCGCACGCTATCACCCCTTTTACATCCCCGTTCAACCTGTGGGGCTTTATTTTTGAATCACTTGTGCCAATGCAAGCGATTTAAATAGCTCGATTTTTACTGAGTCTCGTTTGATGTCGATATTTTTTTTATGTGAATCGCACGACAATAACTAGTTATCTCAACCACTCGAAATCCATCGAAAATCAGCAGTTATTGTGCTATTTAAATTGTCCGAAGAGGTACGCTCGATTCAAAAATAAGGCTCCCGTATTATCTATTCTGTGGACGACTGACAACAGTGGGAATTGACAGGGACTTTGCAGTACATTGCTGCTTTGAAGTGATCACTGGTTATAACCACGTTACATCAAAGCAGCAATGTACTGCAAAATTCCTGTCAATTTCCACCGTTGTCAGTCGTCCACAGAGTAGATAATACGAGTGGTGTACGCATTAGTTTATTTGACATACCACACATACTAATAGTCAGTCAGTCACATAATAGTCAGTGCGACTTTATCGAGCCAGATGCAGAAATACTTTGACCTAGCTATAACTACAAAATTGAACTGATTCACCTTCATATCCAAAGCCTACCCTACAAAGCATACGGCTATCGAATCGACTCTCAACTAACTAGTTATTAATAAAGACTAGTAAAATTTGTCAAAACAAATTTTTGGTCACTATAAAACTGTTTCAACGACTCTCTTCACGCTAATAACATGTCTTATTTACGTAGACTGAGGAAAAGAAATGGACGTGACACCACATACTTGACAATAGATAACAGACAGAGACGGATTGATTGTGAAATGAACAAGAGGGAGCGCGATTCAATTGTTTCAATTGAGGTTTGTTAGCAACAGAGTTACACAATCAGCTAGCTGACATCAAGTCAAATTCATATAAAATAGTTTTCAAACTGACATATTGATGTTTAATTTTAATACTATGCACCTATCGCTTCGCTATCCAAAGGTTGCTTGAAAAAAAACGCTTTTAGCGATTAGGCAGCCCACTTGTGCAACATGTTAATTTAAAGCTTTTGTTAAATTATGTTATATGTTTATCTTTATTATTTGTTAAACATATCCCAACCAACACAGATTAGCTGAATAAATTTTGCGTAAAGCAATTCTTTTGACTTTAAGCTGGATAAGTATTTGCATAACTTCTGTGTAAGCGCTTATACAGATGATATTCAAGCAATTTGGGCACAAAATATCTTGCTTCAATTTGGATAACATTTGATTAACAGCCACATAGCAGCTGAATAAATGTACAACACACTGAATATCTTCTGCATAAATTCTGATTTTTCTTTAGTCCAGAAATTATACATATTTTATGCAGATGTTAATTTGTGAGTTCAGATTTTCAAATGATATTCAAAATTCCGATCTCAGAAGTAGTCTTACACAGAAATTATGTAAGTAAAAAAAGTATAAATGTATTTTTCATTGTGACGAAATTATTTTGTGTTACTTATACTTCAAAAAATTGTACGTCTTCAAAAGTTTGGTAAGTAAATTGTTTCATACATTTTAAGTAAGTTTGAGGTGAATTATATAAACGCATGGCACTTTACTGTGAATTATCAATATGATTATTGTACATTTTTTGAGCGCCTTATGATAAAGCTAGAATTTAAAAGGTAAACAAATGTGAAATATTATTTAATTAAATTATCTTTACTTTTTATCAAATTTAAGTCCCAGTAAATAAAGAGAATCAAATTTTGTATATCTGCTAATGTTCCTCTACTCACTAAACAAAGTGTTTCATAAGATAAATGTTGACGATTTTTGTAAAAAGAGGTTATGTCGATCGGTAGTTAATGGCGGACGGCCAATTTGAATAAAAGTGTCTATTTCAGTGATTATTTTGCTTATTTCTGCATAATAGTTCACATACGACTACATATCCAGAAATTATTTGGTTTAAAGTACAATAATTATACATTTCTCAGAGAAAGGTCTTAAATTACATAATGCAGTATACTCTTATGCAGCTATTCAGCTTATTTGCTGCTTAAGATACCCACATTTGTAACTGATATTGTTTAAGCTGAACATAAAGACAATTGTACGCTTATAGCGCTATGGAGTTTATTTTCAATTATGCAGAAGTCAGCTGTGTAAAGAAGAAAAAATCTAAAATATTCAGCATCTGAATAAATTAGTACCATTTCGTACACTATGCAGCTTAAAGAAAATATTTCATCTAATATTCAGCGTTTTGCTGTTTAACTGCTTTGCTTAAATATGTGCTTCAGCTACTGTGCAGATAATAGCTGTTTCAATTACTTTTATTTGAATATCGCTTGTTTAGCAGATTCTACTCTTGATTACTATTCAGCTTAAAAAAATACCGCGAACTTTATACAGAATTTAGTAAGCTTACAACATTATTTTAATTTAAGAACTCTCTTATTCAAAATAAAGCCATAACATCAGCTGTAATACAAAAGTAATAAAGCTTGACACTGCTTATTGTGGTATATTTTCGCTACTATCTGGCTTATGTGTTGGCTGGGATAAACACCCTTATTTATAAATTATTATTTTCAATGACTTATGTTAAGTTATTAAGATATGTGATGTTTGTTTCTGTCCGTCAACTTTGAAACTTGTAAAAGACAAACGATACATAGTTATGCAGCGCATTAATTAGCGTTTATAAATAAGGGGGTATCTATCTATCGCTATATCAGTGTGTGATACGTTGACAGCTCATCCATTTTTTTCCTCCGTCTACGATTATTCAGGTCATATTGTAGACACCAAGATATAGCACCGTAAGAATACGGATATACCTTAACAATATAATATACGGCGTGCCGCCAGTTTCTACATAGATAGTAAAAGTCAAAGCAACAATTTAAAAGTCCGCCCTACATTCCGTATCTATCTTTTTGATAACTTTCAAAAAAGATTCAGAGGCATTTTGCAGTGCATATGCTGATTTATCACTGGTGATTGATTACCCCGTTACTTAAAAGCAGCAATGCTTTTTAAATTAAATTAAAGTAAACTGCTTTCACGTAACTGGGTAATAGTGCCTATGAATCTGAGTTATTAACAACATAGAAAATACGGATGCTGCAGGAAAATTTCCATTGAGACGTCGCGTCGTCTTGAGCAGTTTCTTTGACTTTCACTTACCAAAGAACAGAAAACTGAGAGTTTAGCGCGACGCTCACTGATACCAAATTGAGGAAACCGGAGGCAAAGGCTAGTTCTTTGTGACTTTTGTCTATGCTATGGAGACTTGAAAATTAACCACAGAATAGACAACAGTAACAAATAGTTTGCCCGCAAACTATTTGTTACTGTTGTCTATTCTGTGTCTGCGCCTTTTTCTTCAACTCGTCAGTTAACGTCGTGCTATGTACAACATCAATGTTCGTAATACATAACGTAACTCAAGCAGGATTCTGACTTGAGAAATGTCGTACAGTCCACCGCTGTCATTGAAAAATTTACAGTTAATAACTTTTTTTTGTCAATAAGTAGAGGCGGACTGTAAATCGAGACTCAAATCGAGATCTCTGCTTAAGTCACCTTTTGTAACACGGACCTTAGAGCAACTTTCAGGAAGATTTGAATCTGGAATGTATGTCTAATAGAAAGCCTACCAAATTCGAAAAGATTTTAGTAAAAAGGTTGTATTAATCCAAAAACATATTTTTTAAATTTAGATTGAAGGTATCTAATCTAATACGGCATCTCCGTAGAAATAATCAGATTCCATCTGAAATTAAGATTCAAACATTCCTAAAACCGCCAGCCAGCGATAATCGCGGCACAGATTACACTCAAGACGACGAATTTACATCAAATACTGTAATCGGTTCAACACATCAAATTACGTATATAAAAAAACCGAACAGCCTCACCATTCGTATCTCAAAGCACAACCTTATAGCAAAACTTCGTCATAAAAAATAGGTATAGTGAACGAGTTGGAGCGAACGAAGTGCACAGGACACGAGGAAGGCCCAATAGTTGGGGAGGGGAGGCCGCTGGGGATGACGGGGAGCGGGCCGAAGGCGGGCGCAGAGCGGGCAAGCACAGGCGGGGCACGCGGGCACAGCGGGGCATCGGGCGGGGCACGCGGGGCATCGGGCGGGCCACGCGGGGCATCGGGCGGGGCACGCGGGGCATCGGGCGGGCCACGCGGGCCCGGCGGGGCCCCGTTCGGGCCACGGGACGTCCAGGGGCCACGCGTAGGCGTCGCAGGCGCAGAGCGCAGGCACAGCGCAACCGGCGCAGGGCACGGAGGCGCTGGCTGAATGCTATATGCCCTGTCTCTGCTCGCCCCTCTGCTAGTCGCCGCGCCGCGTTCGGCGAGCCGCCGCGGTATTGTGACGATATAACCACACCTGAAACGATATCGGTATTGATTGGTGTTATATTCACATACACTTGTATTCGTGTAATTTATATTCTATGTACTTATAATAAAGAAAGAGAGGACAAAAAGTCTGTAGTAAAAAAGTTGTCTAGGAGACTTAGGAAAAGTAGTAAAACAAAAT
This sequence comes from Idaea dimidiata, assembly GCA_949358125.1. Taxonomy (NCBI): domain Eukaryota; kingdom Metazoa; phylum Arthropoda; class Insecta; order Lepidoptera; family Geometridae; genus Idaea; species Idaea dimidiata. The sequence goes on from OX442337.1 coordinate 6,070,663, forward strand.
TATAATAATATTTTTTAAATTCTTGTCTGTCTGTTTTTTTCTCTGTTTGTTCATTAAAATTAAAAACTCCTAAACCGATTGAAATCTGGTTTACAATATTGGATAGTTCGAGGAACCTCGTGGTATACTTTACATCGAAATCTAATTAGTAGAACCCAAGTAATGAACTAAAAAGTCGGCTATGCAGTATTTCCGCGTCGTAGTCGCGGGTAACAGCTAGCTAGTGTCATAATATAATGAAAGATGCCCCGATATTTACCCCTATCCCGGCCGATGGCGCAGTGTTTTTTTTAAGATAAGTGAAATTCTGCCGGTGCAACGGTGCCTGTATTTTTCAAAACTGATCAAAATATGTATTAGGTACTACATATGAAACACGTACCTAACTGAAAATGCTTCTTTGCGTGGAAAGATTGGAGCTATTATTGATGCACAGTTTAAAAATGATGTAACTTTTTTATAATTAGACCTACAACAGTCGTTCACTCAGATGAGAAGAAGTTTCAGCTGGTTTCAAATTCCCTTTGATCTAAATTAATACTTGTACTATGATAAATGGTATACAAGGATTTAGATTTCCAATACATTATAGGAATAACAACTTAATATAACATAATACAATTAATTAAATTTAACAATGTAACAAAAAAATGATTAATCGTCTATAAACATTTCTATCTAAACCAAAAAAAAAACTAAAATAAAAACCCTAAAACATAAATAAACAATATACCAACCTAACCTTGATCAAAAAAACCCAACCGAATCAAAACCCCAACAACCAGCCATAGTTCCCAACAACAACAATAACAATGTTAATACGGCCGCAACTTGCGTGTGAATTTTTGAAGATGAATTTTTCCTTTAAATTATTTCTAGTAAATATGCCTTGAGTAATAAAAAAACAAATTTACGAAACAATAACAACTTACTTGGAATAAGATAACAACATCGAGAGCTACTTGCAAACTCCCGCACACCCAAAATTGCGTAGGAGCTTCTCTTATAACGAAATATGCAGTCTTGAATAGATCACCACACGTCCACATTACCACCATACTCACACTGAAATTAATTAATACATGCGCAATTAATCGTGCGAAGTGGAGACGCAAAAGCAATAATCGTTCGGATGATGATAATTTATTGTCGATAAGGTATTTCTCTATTCCGTATTATCCCACTAGCAATTAATTTCAGAGTCTTCCAGACACAAATGTATCCCGATGTCTGATGTATTATGTTTTCCCGGATGTCTACAACTTGGGGGTCTTCAAGTCACGAGTGAACAGGTATCTCCTATGTAAGCGTGCAAAATCTTAGACCCATCGTCGCTTTCCATCACGTGAGTTAGTGGTCAAACGTTTACCTATCAATTATAAAAAAGAAACAGACTTAAATAAAGTTGAATCTAAATATTATATTTGGACAAAGGCTTACTCACCTCATTCCTTCAGTACTTTTATTCTGTAAATTTTTAGCTATCTGTGGCGCTCCAAGCATGGCCTCAGTGAACACAGCCATAAAGCCAATAAGCTCGACGAAAGGCGAAAACTCGATTAGCAAGTAAGTTAACGCGGACCCTAGGACTGAGAACACCAACATACAGTCCACATAGCTTTGGAAGTCAGTCCACGCCCAGAAATACTTTCTTTCCATATCTGGAAGAAAAAAAACAAATGGTTAGTTTCAAAATTATACTCTAACATCAGAAGTGGGATTCGAACATTTCTGTTAGTTTGTCGAAGTATTTTGTAAACTTAGTGACGATATTGATAAAATGGTAGATGACAATCTTATGTATGAAGCATAAGATAGACAGCTTTTGTTAAACTTAATTAATTTTGATAGACTAATTAACAATTACAAGGTGACTTTTTATCAATTCTTGATATTCAGAATACTTTGACACGTGTCGGTGAAAATATACAATGCGTATATTGTTGTTGTTAGTTTGTTGGATGTAGGCAACTTTACAACCAATTAGTGTATCAATTTGTTCCGTCTGTTAATACCGGAAAAAATCGTAGTTAGCGATTGGATGAAGTCGAAAACATATAATCACCTATCTGGCGCTTGGTACATACAATCCAAATTTAACATTTTAATCAGCGTAAGTAGCTCTGTACTCTTATTACAAAAATACAAACGAAATCATGCCTCTATCTACTCTTAAACTTATAATTAATAAACACTAACAATATTATTGTCACTTAAATATACTTGCATATCTTACTAATAGTATAAACGCGAAAGTTTGTGAATATGTATGTATGTACGTGGCTTTGTTATTCTTTCACGCAAAAACTAATGAACCGATTGCAATGAAATTTGGAAAATAGGTAGCTACCCTAGCTATTCTATTCTTTAATAACACATGAGCTACTTTTATCGCGATATTCCCGCGGGAACGGGACTTACGCGGGTGAAACAACGGGGCGCAGCAAGCAGACTAGACAACTAGATTAGACTAGACAATCAAGTACAAATAGATATACAGGGTTACAGAAAAAGTCGTGCTAGATCCGTTGAGGGCGTGGAGTACCCATCATTTCTGACTTATTTCACTATGAAACACCCTACCCTAAACTTAACCCTTTTTGAGATATTCGACTTTTAATTTTTTCATTGAAAATTGCCGATATTTAAGCTACTAAATTTATTTTTGTTTATTTTGTGTGTCTTATTATTATTATTATTGCATTTTGACATGCGTAATAAGATGCTTAAAGACGTCAATCATTAAAATAGTACATTAGTTAATTGAATAGACCGTAGCAGACAAGTGAAAGTTAAGAAATAAAAAAATAAATTAGAAAGTTTATTTTTCTCTAAGGGATATCTAAAAAAAACTATATGGCAATTGTTCGGCAGATGTTTTTTAAAATATCTACGTTTCATCAGCTATCTAACGACGTATAACAATCTAGGGATTGTATTACATTTCGTGGAAAAAAGGGACGCTCCAGTAGTAGTAGTAGTTCTAACGGTACCGCGCCTATTGTCCTTCAAGTTAAGACGCACCGTGCGAGCGAGACAAGTGACGATTTATGTAGGTGCGAATGAAAGAAAAAATGTGTAGAGACCGGTTAGGGCTGTGAATACAACAAGGGGTATTGTTTTGGTTGTCAGTCAGTCTGCTTTTGTGCTTCGTACATAGTAGATGTGACATTGTATTGCTCTTTTTCTCGACTTGGCTGTGATTCTGGACTGTTTCTTCTGATTTGTGACTACTGTGCTTGTTAACCGGACTCTGATTTGTACCTGCGATACGGAAGTGTTGAAGATGACGTCCTACACACCTGAAGAATATGCTGATATGCTTATTTGTTACGGATACTGCAACTGTGTGTCTGCGCAAGCTCGCAACGAATACATAACTCGCTACCCCGGTCGTCGAGTGCCGGATGTGGCCGTTTTTGACAGAGTTTATCGAAGACTTCGTGAAACTGGCTCTGTTTTGAGACGAAATACAGACATGGGAAGACCACCAATTGACGACGAAGAACAGGACAATGAGATAGTGCAACGCTTTCGAGCGGATCCGACTACTTCCACTAATATTGTTGCCCGTGATCTGGGACTTTCGCAATGGAGAGTGTGGTTTACCGTGCACACTGCTGGCCTATACCCATACCATTATACGCCGGTACACGTTATTGAAGAAGGAGACCCCGCGAGGAGAATGGACTTTTGCAGATTTATGCTAAATGCTGATGTGGAAGACCCAGATTTTCTAAGAAATATCTTGTGGACGGATGAGTCCAAATTTGATAAAGATGGCATAACTAACTATCACAACGCCCATTACTGGGCCCCAAAAGAACTAAGGAATCCCAATAAGAAAAGAGTGAAGGGGTCCCAACGTAGATTCAGCGTGAATGTGTGGATGGGCATTATCTCCAATCATTTGATTGGACCTTACTTTCTCCCGGATAATTTAAATGGGGAAAGCTACGAAAATTTCCTGAGAGCAGACTTGAGTGATTTGCTGGATGATCTGCCACTCAACCTGATCAGGGACATGTGGTTCCAACACGATGGCTGCCCTGCCCATTTCAGAAGAAGTGTCAGAGACTGGCTGGACACAAATTATCCAAACAAATGGATAGGACGAGGTGGGCCGTTGCCATGGCCAGCAAGAAGTCCGGACATTACCCCCATGGATTTTCATGTGTGGGGGTGCATGAAAAGTCTAGTATACAGCGAGCCGAATCCAGTTTCGTCTGTGGAAGACTTAAGACAAAGGATTGTGGATGCAGCTAACAAAATGAGGACCACATTGACCACTGGAGTAGTGAAGACTGGTCTCCGTAGAAGAATGCGACAATGTATCAGAAATAGAGGCGGCCATGTTGAACATGAACTGTAAACAAGAAAAAGTTGTGTGAAAAGCTTTAATAAATAACATTTCATGCTTACCTATTGTTTTATTTTATTTTTTAGGGCTAAGTATAAATTTTCTTCTCCACTGTCGCCTATGAAACTAATTTTTTTTATAATGTATTTGAATAAAACACTTGATTATTATACCTCGTTAGATAGCTGATGAAACGTAGATATTTTAAAAAACATCTGCCGAACAATTGCCATATAGTTTTTTTTAGATATCCCTTAGAGAAAAATAAACTTTCTAATTTATTTTTTTATTTCTTAACTTTCACTTGTCTGCTACGGTCTATTCAATTAACTAATGTACTATTTTAATGATTGACGTCTTTAAGCATCTTATTACGCATGTCAAAATGCAATAATAATAATAATAAGACACACAAAATAAACAAAAATAAATTTAGTAGCTTAAATATCGGCAATTTTCAATGAAAAAATTAAAAGTCGAATATCTCAAAAAGGGTTAAGTTTAGGGTAGGGTGTTTCATAGTGAAATAAGTCAGAAATGATGGGTACTCCACGCCCTCAACGGATCTAGCACGACTTTTTCTGTAACCCTGTATTACCCAGTCAAGACATTTATAACAAACATGCATACACTTATTTAATGAATGCACATAAGACTACAATTAAAGTGCAATAAAACATAAAATAAATAATGCACGTCACGGTGATTACAGTCATAACACCTACATAAATCGGGTTATAGGCTCATTTATGAAAAACTAGTTAATCGAATTAGTCGTTTTTAATTGTATAAGGCAAACAGAGAAACAGACAGACAGACATTAATTTTAAAAATTATATAATTTTGTTTTACTAGTTTTCCTCAGTCCTCTAGGCAACCTTTTTTTTTCATTTTACTTTCAAGTATAGACTTTTTGTCTTCTCTTCCTTTTTATTATAAGTATAGATATAGATACATCGTGTGTGGCTTTAAAAAAAATAGATATCTTATTGTTAACTAAATAACTGTGTTTTTGTTGCCAGAATAGTCGCAATTATTATAGTTTACCTTTTTATGGTTTTAAAGTTTTTGTATTTAATAAGAAATTATAAATATGATTATTAGATCCGTTTATTTATTTACATATAGGTTTACAAAGTCGCAGGAGACTGTCTGCAGGAGCTATAAATTCCACAAAGTTTTAGGCTGAAATCTATGGTCCGTACTTTGACTTAAGACAATTTTTGGAATTTATAAAGCGAACTTCGCAACTACTTAAGTTTTAGTTTAGTAAAGTAGAAGTTTTTAAAATTTAGAATGTAAACCAATCAAAAAAAATGTCCTAAACTTTGCTCTGTTATGGTCATAGTCATAGTCAGTTATAGTCATAACTTATGACTATAAAGTTCTTTTTATTTTATTCGTAATTTACAATAAAAATTTCGACTATAAACTCCAATTCAAAGTTTAAGCTTAGTTTTCGCTAAGCTCAGTCTCAGCAAAGTCAAAGTACGCACTATAGATTTCAGCCTTAGAAGTTTTACAGAAAACCAAAATAAAAACGACTAAATCTGGTGCAGCGAACACTTAACAAAACCACTAATGTTTGCATTTGCATATATGAGCCAAATACCCAGTTTAGTCATTGAATCGTATTGTAATCTTTGAAATCCTCAACAATAAAATGAATTTATCATTTTTATCTTTAATCCTATTTCGGAGACAAACAGTTCAATAATAATCATATGATGTAATAATAACTTGCTTATCCATATCTATGTCTAATAAATTACATTTTAACGCTTAAAAAATAAGGAAAAATGTGATAGGCAAAATCATGCTGATAATTTAACAAAATCGTGTTATTTTTTTACAAATGAGCGTGTTCTAAACGCTCGCTGTGACGTGGGTGGATTCATGCGGACAATGTTTGTAGACCTATTATACGTATAACAATCGACACTTTGACCTAAACACACCACATTACACAGATAATGAATGAGATACCAAACTTAGAATTATCTAGAGATCATTGAACCTTTACAATAGTAGGTATAACTCCTTCAATAAAATGTAGATTTTCCACTGAGATTTCAATGATCTGGGAAGTTACCGCGCAACTTCTGTCGTAATCGGCATCGAAATCCCACTGCGTAAAGGAATAACCTGCCCAGTGGGATTTCGATGCTGATACGCGGTTGGGCCCCTGAATGATTGTTGACGCTATATGAACAAAATAATATTAAATCCCAGCGACAACTATCGAGCTGTTTTTTTTTTACGAATTCTGTCCTTCATTTATGTACGGTTTACACCGCAAGCAGAGTGAATGCTCGCGATCACGGCCTACCCCGGCCGTGAACTTCGAGGTAATTTAATTCGTAACTATTTTGAAACTACCTCATTGTAATAGAGATGTGACGAATAGTAGTTTTATCGAATAGGTACCAACCGAATACTAGTTGGTACGATTAATATGGAATGAAATATTCTGTACAATTCGGTTAACCAGAGGCCCAACCGCGTATCTTCCGTCGTAATCGGCATCGAAATTCCACTGCGCCCAGGAATAACCTGCGCGGTTCAAACCATAGCGTTCATTTTCATGCGTTTGAAAGCGACGTCCGGCCGTCGAGTTCAACTGTCATTGAAACCGGCAGCTCAAGAGACTTCGCTTTCAATGGCAGTTTAAATTGACGGTGTCGGTTTCAAATGCATGCAAATCAACGCTGTCGCTGCCGCGCAGGTTTTTCCTTAGGATTTCGATGCCGATTACGACGGAAGTTGCGCGTTAGGGTCTCCCGATATTCCCGCGGAATCGGGACTTACGCGGGTGAAACTGCGGGGCGGAGCTAGGTAATAATAATACTGCCTACTGAAAGTAGTTGAACTGGACTCGTTAAAATGAGTGTTCGGCACATCTCTAGTGTTAACATAAACAAAAAGTTTAACATAAAAATCTAAATAACTTAAACACATGCAAACCAAAGCCAATCAAAATGTATGATAATAATATAACAAATCCCAATTGCAAACAGAACATTGATTAAGCATAGGTCATCCACAACTGAAACAAAAACATAATGGTGTAAATGATTGCACATGTCATGGCCATAACAGAGTAACTTATTAACATGAAAACCGATTGACTATACACAGAACTAAACTTAATTTTATAGTATAGATAGGTATATTGGTTTAATTCACTAATGTGTAGGCAATTCTTTACTAGCTCATTAAAATATTACAATGATTACAACAGTAAGTACTTATTAACTCATAGCCATTAAAATTGGAACATTTTTCAATAGGTAACAATTTTGTTTAATTAGGTACTTAGTAGCTTTTTATGATTAGTATTTAATCAATCAAAGGCACAAAATACTTTAGTCAGCCCTAGTTAGACACTATAGGCACTTAGAGCATTATTTTTGAATTACTTGTCACTTCAAACAATTTATTTAGCTCAATTTTAGTACATTTTGATGTCGGACTCCTGGTAAACTTACCAGGAGTCAAGTAACTACTTGAGACCACTAATTGAGGTTATGCAGTTCACATAGAAAAAATTACGATAACAAACAAAAATCATTAGAAAAATCAAGCTATTTTAATTGCTGAAAATGGCACATGCAATTAAAAAAACATTTTGAAATAAAAAGCGCTCCAGACGCGCGCCATACGTTAACCTTCATGAGGCTCAGCATTGGGCTGCTTTCTATAATATGTCCCTTAAACTTGACTACACAATAAATAAGACAAGTTGCAAACAATAAGTTTCTTCTTCTTTTTTTCTCCCATCGTCAAATGATCTATCTCTTCCCATGCAATACTGGATTTAAGTACATATGGCATGCATGGTACACTTTCCAATGATACATGTCCACTATTCAAAGTTTTATGAATGCTAACAAGTGGTTCAATCTTATTGGCTTTGTACCAGACCATAATACAAGCCAAGTGCTTAGTTTAGGGCTAGTTTGCGCTATGTGTAATTCAATATTTATTTAGTTATTTACTAGCTGTTTTTAAGTTCTGCTTTGTCCATCAGTCAGTCAATAACATTTGCATTTTATTAAGTATGATGATGTAGATTGAATACAATACCATTTAAACACCAATATATCTATTAAATTAAGTTAAGTTGTGTAGGTATACAATCAGTAATTGGTGGGATATTGTGGACTTACCATAGAAGCGGTGTGGCTTCTCCCCCTGAATCCCCGTGCGTTGGTCCAGCCAGCGGGCCGTCTCATCCGGCTGGGCTGAGCCGTTCACACAACACAATAGTATATATAACATGAATATTGCACCTATCCAACGAACCACCAACAAAAAATAATAAATTAAAATAAACAAAATTTTGAAAATACACACTGTAACTTAGTGATGTTTCTTAAATTTATTGAGTTCTGTTTAATGAAATAATAAAGTTTCTAGGGATAGAAAACCCAAGTTATAGTGTGGAAAATGTATAAAATATGTACTGCAAGGTCCTATGACTGTAGTTATATTAATAAATTGCTTTGCCACCATGTTAAAGTAACTTAATAATATTAAATAAAAAATAATAACAAACTAAAGTCATGTTTTCCAAAAGAAAATTTTCATGTAGCATATAATTTTAAAATTATGTAAAGCTTCATCCCATTAAAGTACCAAATTTATTTAACCCTTTGACTTGTGACTGGATACACAAATTTGTTCGTGATTTTGTTTACTTGTTCAGTTTTGCATTTGTTTTGATTTAGGTATGATTACCTACAACATCAGAAGTCAAAGACTAAAATAAAAATATTGTTTAATCTTCTAAAATATACTACAAATAAACAAATTGCATACTTTAGGCTAGTCATAGGATTTCACAGTATAAATAAGTAAGAATATCTATACAGTTAAAAAAATAATTTATAAATTTACAATCATTCATTTAAACTATTTAGGTGAAACACAAATAATAAAATACAAAACAAAATAAACAATTAACAAAAAACACAATAAGTATTAAAATGGTGGTTATCTATCAATATAATAATAATTTATTAATTAAGGGCATGTTTTTAGATAGCGTTGTCAATCAGGATATTTGTTAATTTCATTTAATAATATATTAGTGACTATTGGGTACACACATTAAATGATTTTAATATAAGTGCTAATTATACTAACCTGTGAATATTCTCTCCCTTGCTCTAATTATCTGGTTCTTTTTCCTGACAGTAACACAAAGATGGATCATCACAAACATTGTTATATTCATGACTATACTCTGAATCAATAATGGAAGCTCATAACGTTTTCCAAACCTGGAATGATAAGGGAACTTAAACCACAACAGCATATAGCAAATTAAATACAATAAACCATATAATTATGAATTCTACTAACCAGAACAATATCCTTAGAGTATTAGCTATAAGAAGTGTCAAACAAACATACAGAGAAAAACCTTCTGCATCCTGAGTTCTTCTGATTTGTCGATATTGTGGAATGTAAGGAGCAACACCACCTATAATCATAGCACCAGCAGCACCCCATCCTACTAGGTGACCCACAGTGAGGCCCAATTCATCCGATATAATCCAATCCATTCTTCTTCTTTACGCTCTCAAGCCACAATCTTATTTCAATTTCTTTTATTCATTTTAATTCATAACTCACAAACACAACGCGAATTGGAGATAAATAAAACTTGACATAGAATTTATTTTAAGAAAATTATGGAAATAATCCTCTAAAACTTTATTGTATTTCTTTGGTGCTTCTAAACTAATAAAATCTTTGTTCGCAATCGCAAACGAAGACTCACGCAAGCAAACCCCAACCGCACAACTGCAACGTCAAAAAACGGGTGTGGAGCGGAGCGAAGAAAAATCGATGGAAATAAAGATTTTTGACACATTGCGAAAATTGAATTTTAGCATTTATAAAGCTTAGCAACACTCTTTACACGCGTGTAAGGTAAAGTTAGAAAAAAAGAGATAGAAATACTCCGGTACATAGAACAAAATTGATTTTGAATATTTTCGGAATATTAATGACAGTGGCAATTCCTTAGAGCTCTAATTATGTCAATGTCAGCTGTTGTCAACAGTATGCCAAAGTCAAAATCAGCTGTTTTACAGTTCATGACATAAAATACTTACTGTACCTACTGTGGAATGGAGGAGCTCGCCAAGGGAGGCGATCGGTGCGGTACAAATCAAGCTAGATAAGCTAAGTTTTGTTGTTGAAATCCAATTTCGGACTTCTTTTTGAGGATTTTTGAGTATAGTACTATTTCTGTATAAATAGGTGCTAACATGACTATCGTTTCAAAGCTGCTCCCTGTGCTACGAACAAATGCAATTGCGCGGCCGACTGTTTTACAAACATCCAAATTAAATTTTCCTCGTTCGTTTGCAAGCCAAAAGGAAAGTGGTTTAGCTAAGAGCCGAGAAAAGGCCGATGTATCGACTGATGTGCGACCACTCGGTGAAAAGATTAGAGAAACAACCAAAACTGTATCGTACACAGGAGTAATTTTAGTAGGAGTCGGTGTTACCGGTTTTATCTTCTACTACGTGTTTAGGGAGCTGTTTTCTAGCAACAGTCCCAACAGTATCTATTCAGAAGCCCTGGAAAAGTGCAAAAACGTAAGTCGAGAACCAAAATAATTTTTATAACCTTGTTGGTAACCTATTATGGAATCTTTGGCTATGGCTGTTTACTTTATAGTTATCTGATACTTCTCAATTACCTCATTGTAACCTTCCTGTCAAAATGATTCATTATCCAACCTTGAGACTATGATATTTTATGTGGCCTACATGAATTATTATTGTACCTACTCAGTTTGCAGAATATAAGCTTCAAATATTAATAAACTAGCCATGCCCTATGGTTACACTTGCGTTAGCTTTGATTCAGTAGGAAAATTGAGATAAGAAAAATAGGTAGCCTCACATTGCCAGAATGTGGGACAACATGAGTTTTCCTACACATCCTTTATATCAAATGAAATTTGTATTCATTAGTTGAAAATAGCTACAAAGGATTGTGTTTCAAACTAAGTTTTATTGCTTGTTCTTATGGTATTACTACTACTATTCATTTGCTTACTCGTAATTTATTGTCACTCACAAGAGCACGACAAATCATTCCTTAACTTTAGGTAGTGTAGACAAAAAGTAGAAATAAATTTCATTAAAAAATTTAAATACTTCCAGGACCCTAGAGTTCAAGATGCTTTGGGAACTCCAATCAAAGGATATGGTGAGGAGACTACAAGAAGAAGAAGAACTCATGTCAACCATGCTGTTTACGTAAAGAATGGCTCCCAACATATGAGAATGAAATTCTATATCCAAGGAATCAGAAACAAGGGGGTTGTTGAATTAGATATGAAAATGGTAAGATTTATTACAAAGTGCAGTCAGTCACTTAGTATTGTAAATTTGATGTCTGGCTCTCTGATACTAATCTATATTATTATGTCTGTCTGATATATTTCCACGCCTCAACTGCTAAACCGTTATGATGAGTTTTGGTATAGTATAGAGATTGACGGGACCTTGGAGAAGGACATAGGCTACTAAAAATTACCCCAAGGTAATTTTTCAACATATCCCAAAATTACCTTGGGGTCGAGCATTATGCGGTTGAAACCGAGGCTAGGGGCGCAGCTAGTGGTATTATAATAAATAAACATATGAACACCACAACACCTTTTAAAATGTATTCCGTTTGTTAATTTTTTAGTAAGTATTAGCCTAATAAAAAAGTAATAGCAACTTTCATAGTAGACAAAACTATCTTAAATATTATAGACTAGCTGCGCCCCGCGGTTTCACCCGCGTAAGTCCCGTTCCCGCGGGAATAACGGGATATAAAGTATCCTATGTGTTAATCCAGGTCCTCAGCTACCTACATTCCAAGTTTCATCGCAATCGGTTCAGTAGTTTTTGCGTGAAAGAGTAACAACCTCACATACATACATACAAACTTTCGCGTTTATAATATTAGTAAAATATGTTTGTTACTTTTTTATGCAAAAACTATTTGGTATGGTAAGCTAGATATTAGATTACCAAATAGGCCACTTTTTATCGTGATATTACGCGGGTGAAAGCGCAGGGCGTTGCTACTTACTGATCTTATTGTGATTTTACTATAATAATTTTACAGAATGAAACCGGAAGCTACCTGTGTAGATACCTAGTTGTTCAACTCGATGACTATTCAGGAAAAACTTTCGTTATCGAAGACAACAGAGCAGAACTTGATGCAGACCTCAAACCCGGATTTGGTAAACAATTGGAACTGGGCCTGAAAGGCCTTCAACAATAAATAACTCTGCTAAATAAACCTTAGATAAGTAGAAGTTTTAATATGAAATGTTATGTTTAATAATAAATGCTGTAAATAGTTGAAACATTTTATTTTATGTAGGTACTTAAAACCACTTAAACTAACTGATTATTTTCTAGATTATTGCTTAGCTTTTTTAAAGTTAATGAAAACGAACTATATGTGGCATTTTTTGTCGATCGAGAAAAGGTTTCTTGTGCGCGTATACTGCCACTGTAGATCTGACTAGATCATCATTGTAAAGTCATTACAAGTGTATGAATTATTTTAAGTATGTATATATAGGAGTTCTGATGATTGTCCTGAACCTATAGGTAAGTAGGTATATTACGGCAATATATCGGTGCAGGAAGTTTATTACGAAATGACAAAATACGAAGTTTCGGCCAAACATTCGTACGTTTCCTACTACGAACAGCTGTCGAAGTAGGAAACGTAGGATTAGCAGGAAACGAATTAGTAGAAAATGTGAAATAGTCGGTTCGGGTTCCAATCGAACTGCATTTGACGTTAGCTTTATCAATATTCAATATAAATAGTCTATGGCCCCGCCCGAATGAATTTGCCGAATCCGAACTTGTTTCGTATTAGGGCAATAATCAAAACTTCGGTCGGCATTCATTCGGAACCAAAGATTTGGAAGTTACAATTCGTAATAGCCCTCCTGGCTTTATGTCTAGCATACCATGTTATTACCATTATTCTGAGGTGGTTTCTAGACTTCTATAATAGAACTAAAGAATATTAAAATTACTTTACAATTGGCACCACTTCATTAATGTATACAAGTTATTGTGCCTTTTCTATCATTTCTTCCAAGGTACCACCTCCCAAGCCATTAGCAAACGTTTGTTAAACACGAATCGCTTAACTCTCTCTAAAATCCAGTAAAAAATGATGACAAGTGATAGATATTGTGGCCACGCCCATTTGAATTCTTGCATAGTGCTTGGGGTATATAAGATTTCCATTTCAGGTAATCTAAGATTGATTTTTACGTCCATAGTTCCTGTGTGACCGTTTTGACTTCTTGAAAACAATGTTTTTGTTTGCGTGGTAACTGGAAGTAGAAGACGATTGCATTATGAATACTGAAACGAACATTTCTTCATGACTATTAGAGGGTACAGGGTACAACCATAATAATTTGGCGAAAATAACTTAAAAAAACGATTTAGAAGATTGAATGAAAGTACCCAGTTAAAGATTACATTGTACCTAGAGATATTTTCTCGGTAATGGTTGTCGACTGCTACTGGTACAAATAAATAACGTACAGGGCCCTGATTTGGTAAGGACATAGCATGCGAAATGTCGGCGGAATGCAGGCGACCGCGACGTGCAGGAGATGTAAAAATTAACGGCCTTAAAATTTAAGGGCTACTTAATTATTTGAATAGCTCCCCTTGTCCCTCAGACAATCAGTGTTAAGGAAGTAATTGAATAGCTTTTATTTTTACTCATGCAACAAATCGTCTTATGCAATGCTCCTGCATCCCGCCTGCTTGTCGCATGCTATGTTTTTACAGAATCGGGCAACAGATACGCAATTTTTGTACTAGAAATTTCGCAAGCAAACTTAATACAAACCCGAACATATCTTACGAAAAAATAAATAGTAAGAATTTCAAAGAACATCAACATACCTTCTCTTCTAAAGTACTGCTCCAACAGCAAATCAACAACATTTCCCTTATCATTATCATCTACGAATTGATTCAGCAGCGACATATTGTACTTCGTGTCCATAACGTTCCAAATGCAAGGCAAGTGGTTTGTCTGGTAGAAGTGGAGGTCACCAAAATAGGTAAAACCGGAAGGCGGTATCGCAAACTCTTTAGTGATTACTGCTAAGGACTGCATCTGGAGAGGACATACTGTCTGAAAAAAAAAATAGAATTTAGTAGATTAGGTAGACATTTTTGGTATATCCTTCTAATCCTACTAATATTATAAATGTGAAAGTGTGTGTGTTTGGATGTTTGTTACTCAATCACGCAAAAACTACTGAATCGATTGCGATGAAACTTGGAATACAAGTAGTTGGATACCGGGAATAACACATAGGCACCATTTTATCCCGATATTTTCGCGGGAACGGGACTTACGTGGGGGAAACCGCGGGGAGCAGCTAGTACAGAATAATTTCGATTAATTTGGCGCTAGTTTATAGTAAGTAAGTGGCAATTATTTGGGTTCAAATTGCATAGTAGCAGTCAATTGAGAGCGGCCGCGGTTTGTCACCTGTCCTAAATACCTACCCACCTATCAGAAAAAGTATTGCTAAGAGTAACGTGCTTTAACGTAACGTGGATTACCAGTGACTACCTCAAAGCAGCAATGTACTGCAAAGTTCTTGTCAATTTCCAATTTTGGCAGTCTTCCATTGGATAGATTTAATACGGGTGCAGCTAATGATACGTACATATTAAAGTTTAATCGCTATTACTCGCAATTCACATATTATATAAGGTAGGTGGGTATGGGTAGTACTTACTTGCGTGAAGGTACAGATTGCGTGTTAATTAACAGAAAAAGGTAATTTTTAATCTTACCACTTACTTTTAATTGATAGTCCAGTGCCAAAATTACTAAAATTGATGTTATAGTATGATCACTTGGAACCACTAAGCGAAATCTGAAGTCTATTATATCGTTTTTACCATCTCCAGTTTTGTCATATTCTTGAATCTGGAATAATATTAAAGTAACGCTGTAGATATTGAAACACCAACATTTGTCTTAAGAGATTGTTCCTGACGAAAACTAAATAGCAATATTTACAGATAAATTCTTTGAGTGGTAGACGTAATGAATGCTTTATCGAAAGCACATAACTAGGTAGGTACTACTCTTTTTCAGACACTTGATAAAAAAATACAAACATAGAACTGTCAGTTATCAAAGACACAAAAACTTCTGAACCGATTGCGATGAAACTTGGAATAGCGGTAGCTGGAGACCTAAAATAACACATAGGCTTTAGACTTTTATCCCGATATTCCCGAGGGAACGGGATTAAAACGGGGGAAACCGCGGGTCCCAGCTAGTATATTATAGACAAGGTTTGATAAATTTTAGTACTAAATAAATATAATGTGTATAATGAATAATGTATAATTTAAAGTATAATGGGCCCTACCATGATGTCTTATATAAGTCGTCGCGAAGTCGATCAGCTAAAAAAAATAATTAAAAACACACCAAATAATTAAAAAAAAAAACTTAGAAAAAAAATTAGATTTTTTTAAAATTGTCTGTGGTTTTTAAAAGTAGTCGGGGTATTTCTTATTTAAAATTTACTTTATATTTTGAACGACAAAAAGACGACATAGCAACGACAAACGAGCATGGCAGCGCGGAATGCGTGAATGTAATGAAAATACTTAGATAATCCTACTAATATTATACATACCTATACCTACCTTATGAAAGTTTGTGTAAGTATGTTTGTTACTAACGCAAAAACTACTAATTCGAATGCGATGAAACTTGGTATGCAGATAACTCCTGATCTGGATTAACACTTAAGTAGCCTACGTTTAATGTAAACCCTGCGAGAAATCGCGGGGCGTAGCTAGTAATAAATACGTTTAACAATGAAAACCTAGTTAGAGAAAGATATGTTTACCTGTATTTCAGCGCAGTTCTCCTCACTGCTGATCATGTCGTCGTTAAAGATGGCTCCATCAGCACACACAATCGGCTGACTTGGATCTTCAGTTTCCGCTATCAGCAAATATTCGTATGTGAAATGTACCAGTGGTTGTTCAAAGAAATTGTATGATTTTAGCCAAAATCCTGTACAAAAAATAAGAGAAAAAAACGTATAACTATCTAGTCCATTGAATATAAGTAGGTACATTTAGATAAATAATATATGTATATCAACGTAGGGTAGGTAGGTATAATGTTATTCTAAATCTTTCTTACCTTTGCTCCTATATGCGACAATAAAAGGCAAAATAATATTCAGTGCGGTCGTTATGAGAGTAAACAACATTGCTTTTGATATCAGACAACTCTTGTATTGAATCTCTACGTTGTAACTAAATAACTTATACAGCCCCATTTTAACTCTCACTATTGTAATAATTCGGTTAAAATATCCGTAAAATTCTAATAAAATTATTATCACGTTCACGAAACTCGTGTTTACGCCGCAGAGTGACGTTTCATTTTATTGATCAACAGAGGGTGCCGTTGCTAGGCAACCAGGATGGTGTTGCTAAAAGAGAAAATATGATAATGTTGCCCGTAGTATAAAACAATACAGGTAGATTATTTTGCACAAAAGAAGTCTCTGGAAATAAAGAGTATCCAATTCTACTAATAATATAAAGCTAAAAGTATGTGGGTATGTATATATGTGTGTTTGTTACTCAATCACGTAAAAACTACTGAACCGATTGCAATGAAACTTGGATTATAAGTAGTTGGATACCGGGAATAACACATAGGCTTTTATCCCGAAAATCTTGCGGGATTGGGACTTACGCGGGTAAAACCGCGGGGCGCGCATCTAGTTGTTCATAAACGCGATTAAATATCATAATAAGGACAACAACCGCCATCAATGGTTATTCAAAACCCATACAGGCCTCGTTAAGGCGGCGATAGATGATAATCATCGGTCCTTGTCCGATTGCATATAAATGAGCGAGATGGAATTGCGTGAAAAAATCTACAATTTCTCGTAAAATCAATCATTAACGAAGATTAAAATAATATTTTTATAAAATGCGATGAAGGGGTTCTAGGTATTGTATTTTCTAATATTATAAAATAATAATAAATAAAATAAAAATTCTTTATTTCGGACAAATGAGATATCCATAGTTTTGTTAGTAAAGACAATTAAAACACAATGTAGACGGGTTAGTAAAGGAACAAATAACACTATAATATATCTACACAATTAAACAAAATTATGATGTCTATAAGAAAATAAAGCGGTTAAGGATTTAGAAGAAAAATTGATTTATTTTGTAAAACAGGGGTAACTTTGCCTGTATAATAGTAGTATTTAAAGTTATTTTTTATTGTTTTTGAAATGAAGGGGACACTTCTTGTATCATGTACAATAACATTAAACATTGTTTAAAGATCTATTTGATACCGGTTATGAAGAAAACTATTCAATCGGAAGGGATTTCACATGAGTCGCGTCCTTAAGGCTATCTAACGATATCTTACACACACGGTGGCGTAAGCAAGAAAAAAACTCCTTCCTTTTACACATTAGGGGGGGGAAAGGTACCCAAAAAATGTAAGCTCTGAGCTAATTAAGTATGCCGCGGATACTTTGCTTAGAGCTTCAAAGGGCTACCCTATACTGTTAAATTACTCTTTGAAGTTTCAAGGGCTATTTGTTTACTACGAAACCCAAAAGAAAGGTAACAAACAGATCGACAAATAAAATAGATATTTAATAGTATTGCTATGTGAGGATTTATAGCGTCACATCAAATCAAAGAAGTTATATTACTAGACCTAGAATGCTTACGTAGAACTAAAAAGTGTTTCGCTTCAATGTAGCGTAATCAAGAAAGTTGTATCTATTCTTCTATCTATATCTGTACTTATAATAGGTATAGGAAGAGAAGACAAAAAGTCTGGACTCAAGAAAAGTAGTAGAACAAAATTAAATTATTTTTAAAAATCATGTCTGTCTGTCTGTTTCTCTGTCTGTTCCTTATACAATTAAATACTATTAACCCGATTGAAATCGGGTTTTTAATATGAAATAGTTCTATTTTCGAGGAAGGTCGTGGTATGCTTTGTGTGATAACTGTGTTTTTCACTTCACTACACGCGGGTGAAACCGCGGGGCGCAGCTAGTCTAGTAATATAATTTCTTTGTATCAAGAAGGTAAGTTTGTTGCGTCGCGTCACTTCCATTTGATACGCAGAATTTAGTGTTAAAAAAGTTAACAGGATGCAGAGGCTTTCGAAATACAAATTTTCTACATAAAATAAAAAAAACATATACCTATTACCTAAAATATAAATTAAAAGTTAAAACAAAGGGACTCAGTACGAGGACTCTTACAAACCGGTGTCGGTGTCCGTTACCTTGTATTGTATGTGATACAGACAATGCTACTAGCACAATTGTTAGTACCTAGTACCTACTCAAGTACCTACCTATTCATCTATCTATAGCCTTGGTCATTTACCTAAGTACCTACCTCCTATAAGTATAGTTATTTATGAAGTAGAATAATGTACATACATTAAAGTACCTTCAATTTTCTCACAAGCATACCTACCTATGTATTTATGTAGGGTAGGTGTCATCATCATCACCATGTGAGTCTGAATACAAATCTGCTCTGTGCCTAGCAGATTTATATTCAGATTTCTGTGTAGGTAGGTGTCTATTCTTATCTTATTCTTATCTTATCGGTATGTACCCAGGATGCTTCGGGAAGCTATTGAAATTCAGAAACACCCTAATAATTTCAATAGGGAAGATGGCTGGAAAGTGCCACCTGTCTGGGACCCTGTACTTCATTTGATTAAGTCCCAGGCCCAGCCAACAACAGCTGCAAGACCACAAGATACTGTTAGCCATTTTTGTAGGACTTAGTATTTTTTGTTATTTAGATTTGTTAATTCTTAGTTTGATGTAAAAATTGTTTTTTAAATTTCTGAGCAAAAGAGAACCCCCATGAGTTTCTTCGTGGCTTCTTCTCATGTGAGGGCGCGTTCCGAAGCCATGGTAGTTTTTTGAGCTAGTTAGGGATAAAAATAATTATAATTAAAATTGAAAACTATTACAATAACTCTATAGACTGCGTACACTGGAACGTTTTTATTGCAAATAATTATGAGGCGGTAGTTTACTGTAACTTTTTAGAATGTTAAAAATAGACAAATTACATCTCAGTCAACCTTGAAAAAGCCAACTGTAAAGTTGGCGAAAGCTCGGGTCAAATAATGAATAAAAACGCGATAAAAACCGGATAAATAAAGTGTTTTATTATTCTTATCTTATAATTTTCTTGTTCTTCTTCTTTTATATGGCTCTATATTTCATTTAGACATTAGCCAGTGTCAAGTATTATTAATATTTGCAAGTTATTTGCATGGAAACAGTCAAGTCGTCATAGTTAAAGTAAAGTTGAGGGAAACATTGTAAAACGGCGGCCATTTTCAACAAGGATTGCCCCCGAAATTAAACAATTTACACGCATTTGAACTATGTTTCACAAAAATGAATATTTAGTCTCCACAACGCGTTCCCGCCAAAAACTCCCCTATTAATCTTAAATAATAAATTAATAACATTAAATAATGAAAGCAGTGCTGAAGATAAACAAAAATGATAGTATAAATATTGCATGACGTTACTCGCAATTGCTGGAGACGCAAAAGCAGGAAAGCGGACCACGGGCTCCCGAGAGGTATGTAACCCGGAACAACGCTCGGATGATGATGATGACCCGCAGTGCAATCTAGGCCCAGACTAAACTTTAGGCTTATACTATGGGTACTAGACAACGAATACACAACATTTTATACTTTTTTTTGTTGTAAACACACACATAATATTACATAGAAAACACCCGAACAGAAACAAACGTATACCTAAATACTTGCACCCGGCGGGAACCGAATTCGCAACCTTCTGTATTGCAGTCGGGCCTTCACTCGACTAAATTTAGCGTTACTTAGTAGCGAGTATCTTTGTTAGGTACGTATGTACCTAATTATAGGTTCTTCTGGTTACTGCAGAATCAAGAAGAATCAAGAATCAAGAATTTTTATTGTTTAAGTGATGTACATAATGATCTTAAATTAACATGCATAATATATTTTGGATACAATCACTTACCCACTACAGGCATACAATAATTAAAATTAGGTTCAATAATCTATAGAAATTTTAAAAACTAATACAAATTATTACCTAATGAATAATCGTGTGTGTTTCTTCGTAGTACTCTTTAAGTGAATAAAAGCTATTTGCTATAAGCCATTTTTTTAAATGAGATTTAGATATGTTTACATTTTCTAAAATTTTCAATTCAGTAGGTAATGCATTAAACACTTTTATTGCAGTTGTTGATTGTGTTTCTCTCAATAAAAGAAGATTTGTTGGTTGATAATGAATTTACTTTAAAGATAATAATAATAAGCGTCGTTTTATGATCTTGAGTAGGCACTCTTATGAAATAGTGCATTATTTGCCTGCGGCATGCTGATATTAAATTTATATTTACTTCTTAAACTACGGTTATTGGCAAAAAAGTAGCTGTGGTTGATTTTGACAAATACACAAAGTTCAAGGATATATATGCTAAAGAGAGTAAGAATGTTGTATTTTTTGAAGATGAATCGCAATGAATCAGTACTTTTGAGATGAAAGATGGAACGAATACATTTTTTCTGCAAAACAAAGGCAGATTTTACGTCTACTGAGTTACCCCAAAAAATGACCCCATAACATAGTTGGGGATAGACATATCCATAATATGCATTGATGGCAATTTTCCTAGATGCTATGTTTGTAAGAATCGATAGGGCATAACAGTACTTGGCTAATTTGCTATTTACTTTTCTAATGTGGGATTTCCAACTAAGGTGTGTATCTATTATAACACCAAGGAAATTGGACTCATGCTGTTCTTCGATTTTTAGTCTCAGGGATAAAACAGTTAAATACCAGCTCTTGGTCCCACCAACAGACGTGTGATATGATAAGGCTGCTATAGGCGGTGTAAAGCTTGTCGCGTCACGCCTAAGATTGACACACAGTCGCGAGTTAATCTGTGTTTATGAACCGATTTGGAAGTATTCCTAGGACTCCTAGGATCTCCACGTTATCTTGTGCCACCTGCATAATACTTGCATAATTGCAAGTAAGTATATAACCTTGCATAATACTACAAAACAACGAGGGGATACTTACAATCGGCGCGCATCCAGGGCGTAAAATTCGATTTATAAAAATATGTAAAAATATGTTTTGGTCACAATTTTTATGTAGATCATATTACAAAGTAGGTACCTACCTATTGTATCTACTGTCTGTTACTAACTAAGTTACGCATTCGGGTGTCATATTGAAGACGAAACTAGTCTTCACATAGGCTGTTGAACACAAACAAAAGCGGCGTCAACAATATGCTACTACGGCGCCTGCCGTAGTAACATGATATTACATCGCGGTGAATGATCTCGTTAGACAATTTGTATAAAAAGGGTTGGAAACGACGGAAGGGCATCATTCGCTCTGGTTTGATCCCGGAGCACAGTGTAGTCCTACACGGGACTCGAATATTCTCCACACGTACACTATCTACGCCAAGATGTCCATGGTCCGCAGATCTAGTATGGACAGGATGTCCTCGAGCATGACTTCCAGCATGACTGGAATGGGCTTGGGCGGCATTACTGGACTAACATCTGGAATGAGCACGCTAAGCTGCATGAGAGATCAGCAGGTTACCATTGGGGGAATGCCTTCAAACTACGTTCCCGGATTGTCAGCTTACTACAACATTTCGAGCTTCTGTCAACGCCCTGGACAATCTCGTCGATGGCCAATGCAGCGCGCCGGACCTACTGCGCAGCACCGACCCGGTCGCTCGCACAGCACCGGTTCTTTGCATCGAATGAAACATTCAATGAGAAATAGCCCCAACAATCAATACACTCATAATTTGATTTGTAAGATGGCTGATCAGAACGAACGCAGGCGTCGACAGGATACCATGGAGATGATCCCTCAAAGTTATTATTCGCAACAACCTCTGAAAGTTGAGCTTACTGAGTTCTACTCTCGTGACAACTCTAAAGATCATCATACTGAACAATATGATCTGGTTAACGACAATATTCTCCCGAATCCTGTTCTGCGAAGAGGTCAAAATTTCTTCTTCGCGGTACGATTCGACAGGACCTACGATAAGCAGCAGGATATGATCCGAGTCGTCTTTTGCTTTGGTGAGTTTTGTGCGGTTTACATAATAACTCTCTCGCAATAGAGTTTCGCAGTCAGTCTAAAAAAACAAGTTCTTAATTAAAATAATGTTTTAATTAAATTGTCTTTCTACTTAGGACCGAAGCCTAGCGTCACTAAGGGAACCAGGATAGTCTTGCCGGTAAACTGGAACAACCAGCAAGGCGTATTCCAGCACTCTCGCGATGTGATGGGAATGGGTATGGGGATGGGAATGGGTATGTCTCGTATGCAAGATGGATGTTCAACTGGATTTACTACCGGAGCCACTATGGGTTCAATGGGAACCATGGGAACTATGGGTACTATGGGTACAATGGGAACGATGGGATCTATTGGACCCATGAGTGGTATGCGGGAGACCACAAATTATGGCGCTCGTCGAAGCTCGTTCAGCAATGAACCTTTGCCGCTGCAACATAGTCCTCTAAGTCCACATGGACCCATGGATAGGCCCATGATGGATCGTTATGGACAAACTACGCAGCATTCTTCATTCGGTCGCAGTTATGGGTCTCGTCATGGATCCCGTCATGGTTCAATGCAGAACTTGGCAGCGATAGCCCATGATATGGATCGTTGGGACATTAGTATTCAGCGCCAAGATGGAAACACTATTACTTTCCAAGTTCACGTTCCGGCTACTGCTCCTGTTGGAGTATGGAATTGTTGGGTTCAAACCAACCGATACGGACAGCGCGATAATCGTCACGACTACAAGTGCGATGAAGACATCTACATGCTATTCAATCCCTGGTGTCGCGATGACTCCGTGTACATGGACAACGAGTCCTCAAGAAAAGAATATGTACTCAATGAGCAGGGTAAGATTTGGTGCGGTACTTGGCGCCAACCCAAGGGCCGCAAATGGATTTATGGGCAATTTGATGATTGTGTGTTGCCCGCTTGTATGTATTTGCTGGAACGCAGTGGCCTCGAACATTCAGAACGCGGTAATCCGATACGAGTTTGCAGAGCTATTTCTTCAATGGTGAGTTGGCTGTACAATTTCATTACGTAGCATTAAAATTGCTTTAAGCCGTAATTATCGATATAAATACTTTTAATTACAGATAAATGCGAACCACGACGATGATGGTTTAATGGTCGGCCGATATGATGGAGAATACAAAGATGGTGTTGCTCCTCATGCCTGGACAGGCTCTGTTGCTATTATGGAACGCTACCTTACTGATGGCGGTCGACCTGTTGAATACGGTCAATGCTGGGTGTACTCTGGCTTGGTCGTTACAATTTGCAGAGCGCTTGGTATTCCTTGCCGATCGGTCACTAACTATGTGTCCGCACATGACACAAATAGGACATTCACTGTTGATAAATACTTCGACCGTGACGGCAATGAAGTTCCCAATGGACCTGACGAAGACTGCTATGACTCTTGCTGGAACTTCCACGTCTGGAATGATGTATGGATGCAACGTCCCGACTTACCTCAGGGTTAGCCAGATTACAATAATTAATTTTAGCTATATATAAACTATAGGAACTAATTAACAGTTTATATTATTTCTAGGATACAGTGGCTGGCAGATCATTGATTCTACACCACAGGAAGAAGCAGAGGCCGTGTACCACTGCGGTCCTGCTAGTGTGGAGGCTGTGCGCCGTGGCGAGGTCGGCTTCCAATACGATACGCCTTTCATGTATTGTCAGCTCAACGCCGAGCTATGCCACTTCCAAGAAGAAGAGAACTCAGAATGGGGCTTCATTAGGATGGCATCGAATCAGTACCAGTAAGATATATATTTTTTGAAGAACTAAGATCATCGAAAGTCTGAACTCTTATTTTATTTTTTATTTATTTTTACGTTGTTTATTTCATTGCAGAGTGGGTCGTAAGATTCTTACCAAGAATCCGAATCGTGACGATGATGAGGGTGAAAGTGATATGCTTGAGATTACTCATGAGTATAAGACTGTAGACAGTTCTTCTCCTGAACGTCTTGCCGTTATCGCTTCATGCCGCGGCTACCAACGCCTGCAGCAGTACTACGAATATCCAGATCGTAACTTCGAGGATGTTTGCTTCGACCTTATGGATATTGATATAGTGCCATACGGTCAGCCTTTTGACTGTACCATGAACATTCAGGTGCTCTACCAAATCAGTTAAGATCTGGTTAATGAATATACGACTTATACATCACTTATATTCTGATTTTCCTACAGAACAAGTCGCATGAAGACCGCACGATTTGGTGCGTATTGACGGCTAATTCTTGTTATTACACTGGCGCCATTGCTTCACGACTACGAAGAGCTCAGGGCGAGTTCATAGTACGTGCGGGACAACGCGAGGTCCTGAAGCTGCACGTGACTCCGCAAGAGTACATGGATAAACTCGTAGATCACTCGATGATCAAGGTTCATGCTATGGCATATGTGAAACAGACTCGCCAAGCTTGGTCTGATGAAGATGACTTCCCTCTGCATAAGCCGAGAATGCAAGTGCAGGTGAGTTAAATGCGAAAGAAAAGTTTGGGCGTATCCCTTAACTTTACATTTTAATGGTTGATTATTGTTCTAGGTCCGAAACCAGCCTTGCATAGGCCAGGAATGCCCTGTGACGTTCAGCTTCCAGAATCCGTTGAACGTACATCTGACCGATTGCTACTTTACCTTCGAAGGACCTGGAGTTCAGAGACCAAGACAGGTAGATCTTTGTAATAGTTACGAAATTTGAAGATTTTTTTGATCGACTTCTTGACAGATTTAGTTCTCGGTCATAGTTAACAACAAGCGTCAGCATGCATAAACTGTTATATTTCTCTTTGCAGCATGCTTAGATGGGACTTTGATCCATTTGAGGTACCTTTAAGTAAAAAAAAATTTGATACTCTATGTTTACATCGGACTTTCGGTTTTGAGCTCATCAAGCCTTTGAATGATTGGTTTGTTCCAGATCCGTTTCCGCGACGTGAAACCGGGCGAGTTCGTGAACTACCAGGACAAGTTCGTATCCCGTCGATGCGGTGAGCGTCGTATCGTGGTGACATTCTCGTCGCGTCAGTTGGACGAGATCTTCGGCTGTACGACGGTGAATGTGCGCGGCTAGCATGGAGGCGGGCGTGGCACCTCGCCTCGCCCTACCTCCCCGAAGTCCCCGACCCAGCATCTCGAACGCGCCCTCGTCACCTATGTCGCGCCAGAACAACTGTACCAAGAGGAGGTTATCGTTGTGAAAACTACTAACTAACATGGACTATGCATTTATTTCTACTTCTAAGTGTTATTTTAAACGACTGCCATATTCCTATCTTCACTTGTGCGCGAAATACTTTCACCGTAACTTGAACTTTCGGATAAACAGGTATCTTCTAGGTTACCATGTACCTTGGTCAGCGTTATTACTTATAGGGACCACAGTTTACCTAGTATAAATAACGGATGTGCGCCCGGCGCTTGTAACTTTTACTATCTAGTGAAATAGTGGTCAAACTCTAACCTACAAAAAAGACTAGGCGTGTCTATACGGATTTTCTTTTTTATTTTTATCACTTGCACGATATCATATCGAAAAAAAAAACAAAAAAAAGGTTATTTCTATAAGTTCACATAAAGCTCACGGTGTGATATTTTTTTCTAAATAATAGCTTATTTATTGTTTATTTTAATATAAGAATAAAGACCGATGTTCCAGTGCCATTTGCGTGTGTTGAAAACGCCCACTTTATAGGGATTACACCTAAGATTATTATTTTGTGTATTAAGTTAAATATATTTTTATGTTAAGTGTTCGCAATGTATGTATTTATTGTGTAAGCTTTATTTATATGAATATTTATATTATAATATGATAACTATTCGCACAAATATGTATTGTATACCTCTTTACCAAATAATCACGAATTTATAAAAATGTATTTGCACAGTGTGAGTGTTTTTGGGATCTCAAAAATAAAATGCATTAACTGCACAAGTTGTTTTTACTAGCCCATTTTGTCAAACTGCTATGTAGAGACTTCCCTTCTGTTAAATTAAAGAAAGAGTTTGAATTATAAATACCCACCACGCTGGT
This sequence comes from Idaea dimidiata, assembly GCA_949358125.1. NCBI lineage: Eukaryota > Metazoa > Arthropoda > Insecta > Lepidoptera > Geometridae > Idaea > Idaea dimidiata. The sequence continues at coordinate 6,097,360 of OX442337.1, forward strand.
CCAATGCGGGTTCGTTATCCATATATCAATCCACAACCTCGTCGTCCAATGCGGGTTGGTGGATGAATAGGTATATGGGTATCAATATATCCATTGGACGATGATACAGACGAAGAGTGATACGAGCACCAAGTACTTAATTGTTGTCGAAGAAATTATATCGCTCCAACGAGTACAATCCGTACAAATACAAAAGTCGGCTGTGCACTATTTCTACGCAGATGAAGTCGCGGGTATCCAGCCAGTATCCTACCTTTTATAACGCCTTTAACCTGGGTAGGTCCTACTGATTGGATTTCGATGTAAGATATACCAGGATAGGAATCGAGGAACCTCGAAAATAGGATCCAATATTGAAAACCAGATTTCAATTGGATTAATAATTTTTAATTGTATAAGGAGCAATCAGAGAAATAGACAGACAGACAGACAGACAAAATTATATAAAATTGTTCTACTACTCATCCTAAGTCCCTTAGACAATTTTCTTTTTATTTACTTTCAAGTACAGGGTTTTTGTCCTCTCTTCCTTTATTATAAGTATAGATTCAGATATAGAAGAAGATATTAGACAAGTATTGCTAGGTTCCAATTAAACTTGACACTACAGTGTATACTCAGTGTTGAAAGTACCTACTGCAATATAAATTTATTTATCAAAACTTAAAACGTGATGAATTTAGTCCATTTTCCTCAAACATAACTGAATGATGATAACAATAAGTCCCAAAAGCTCATTGAACTATTTATTGGGATTCCCTAGGAATGAATCACAATTACTTATTCATTTTATCGTCATTCATTATTATATATTATTTTTAAGTTAGGTACTTCAATAATTACTAAACTCATGCTGATAAGCAGGGGACTTTTCGTATTGCAAAATCATTTCAAAAGCTTGTCTTTAGGTACCTGCCAGAAATTAAATTTCTACTTATATCTATCTAATACTAATGCTTGTGAAGATAAACAACTTAAACTATAAATTGTATAGGAAAACAAACATTTTGAAGCTATAAAAGTGCTCCCTCAACACAAGTATTCGGGATCCGAGCATTACAGAATATCTACAGCGCGCACCTTGTGAGTTGAATCTATAATCGTTACATTACATGTGAATACTTATGGTGAGGGGGCTTTACTTCAAATGTTCAAAGCTAGGTCCTACCTAGGTACTAAAACTGTAGTACTTAGGTAGGACCTGGCTAAGACATAAATATGTTTTATGGTAAGCAACTAAACCATATTTCATTCTTCTGTGATATGAAGGACGTATTCGTATTATGTGGTTACCAATGATGAATGATAGGTCACGTACTTTAGTAGGTTATAGGTACATACAAATCTACAACACAAAAACTGATTCATAGTGTTCATCATGTGTCCATATAAGTAACGTATTTTAATGCTGACGAAGTATTAGGTTGGTATAGTCTCCGTAGAACTTCGCGGGTGAGTCGCAGGACCACCCATTCTAATTTGGATTAATAGGTAATTTTACAAGACAACCTACCGAAGTATTTCTTAAAATAAATCTACTTCAGTCCAGCATAAACTAGCGTTAAAATAACAGCGGTTTAGCCATCGACAGAATTGAAAGGAATGCAAGCTTCTATTGTGGATTAGTAGCACACATGCTCGAACTAAAGTTTGCTAAAACTGTTTACACTACACACACTGAGCATTTTGTAAATAACACAGTCGCTAGGTCACTTTGAAGAAAATTGTATAAATAAACCTTAATTAGAAGTGTACCTATTGAAAAAAAACCACCTCCATTTAAAAAGTTCTTAGGTCGGTTTGGGACACGTTTTACCTACTGACGGTTCTTTTTTTCAAAAAGCTCAAACGATTAAAACAAATGTATTCTAAGTTATATTATTTGTTTCGTAATTTGTTTTTATGCTCAAGGCATATCTATCTACTAAAATAGTTACACAGAGACGCGAGTTCAAATCTCGTCGCGAGTGGATTTTTGAAGATGAGTTTTTCTTTTAAAATATTTCTAGTTATAATAGGGGTTAAAGTATGAAATTGCCGTTTTATTGCAATAGGTTCTTTGAATTGACATAGAATCTTCATGGTTTGAGGTTTTCGAATGAAACTTTATTCAAATGGTTTCTGTGATGTTCTTTTTTTAAAAAATGTGAAACATTTGAATATCGACTTTCAATTGTTTTTGTTATTCAATTTAGACAAGAAAGATGGATACTGCGAAAATTCGAGTGATTTTTGAATACGAGTTCCGACGCGGAACTAACGCGGCAGAAACAGCCCGCAATATCAATGCTGCGTTTGGAGAGGGGTCTACTAATGAACGCACCGTGCGATTTTGGTTTAAACGCTTTCGTGATGGAAATTTCGACTTAAAGAACGTGCCACGAGGAAGACCGCCCACACAGGTGAATAACGATGAATTAAGAGAGATAGCGGAAGCCGATCCTAGTCAAACTACCCAGGAATTAGCGGCATGGTTTAACGTTACCTTACCCACTTTATTGACTCACTTGCGTCAAATCAATAAAATAAAAAAATACGAAAAATGGGTGCCTCATGATTTGACTGATCTGCAGAAAGAAACGCGTGTTGAAACTTGTGTTGCCTTGTTGAACCGGTACAGAAATGAAGGAATATTGGATCGAATTGTAACATGTGATGAAAAGTGGATTCTTTATGATAACCGGAAAAGAAAAAAAGCAATGGCTGACCCCAGGTCAAATGCCATAACAGTGTCCTAAAGCAAAACTTACCAATAAAAAGGTAATGGTAACTGTTTGGTGGTCTCAGCATGGTGTTATTCACTATAGTTTTCTTCGATCTGGTCAAGCAATTACGGCAGATGTCTATTGTGCCGAACTCCGAACCATGTTGACAAAACTAGCAGTAAAACAGCCCCGACTCATGAATCGATCTTCACCATTATTGCTCCACGACAACGCGAGACCTCACACAGCACGAGAAACCATTTTGACCCTTCAGGAACTGCACTTAGAAACCATTCGTCATCCTCCGTATTCACCAGACCTTGCTCCAACGGACTACCATTTTTTTCGTGATTTGGACAATTATCTACGTGACAAGAAGTTTTCTTTCCAGGAGGCAGTACAAAATGCTTTCACACAGTTTGTGCAGTCTAGATCGTCGGAGTTCTATCGCAAAGGCATTAATAACCTTCCCATTAGATGGCAGCAATGTATAGATAATAATGGCAACTATTTTGATTAAATAAATTTGTTAAAAATTTAAAAAATAAACAATTAAGATTTTCAGTACAAATCGGCAATTTCATACTTTAACCCCTAATATTAATGTGTGTTTCTATACTTACCTAAATAATGGTAACACGTGTTTGGGCAGATTTGTGCATTTATTCAATTAAGCAACGTGTGTAAGAAAATCACCGAATGACCCATATATTTTGGTAATTTTCTTAGTAACTTTTTGTAACACTAAAACTTAATAACTTTTTGGAGGTAAGTTGGTTTGTATTTTAGCAAAATTTATGAGAAAATCATCATGTAAAGTAGGTCGTGCATTGCATGAATCGTATCATTAATAAGTGCAAGTAATTACTAATACCACAATTCACAACAATTCATAAATATATTTTAATTCGATTCATTATTCAAGGAAAACACTCTTCTCTCAGATATGTACAAATAATCTGCACTACCATGATCGTTTGTCGTCGTCCTTTGGTCGTACAAAAAATACAAGTAAATTTTAAATAAAAAATACCCTGACTACTTTTAAAAAGCAAATATTAATAAAAAAACCTTTTTTTTAGTATGTTTTTCTTTTTTTTAATTATTTGATGTGTTTTGAAATTTTTTTTTAGCTGGGCGACGACAAGGCGACGCGACGTCTTCGCGACGACTTATAAGACAAAAGACTTCGAAGTGTGTAATCGACTTTGAAAAAAGAAAAGGTTCTTTATTTGGACTACATTTTTAGGGTTTCGTAGTCAACAACGACAATATTAAAAATAATAGTTCCCCATATTTTTCCAAGTCCCTTTTAGATGTTGAATTTATGTATGTACCTACTTTGAAAGTAATTTTAATTCAACTATGTGTCAATGTACCTATCTATTTAGTTACAATGTACATAGTATTGTTCAAACTACGATCAGAGACGTGGGTGATGTCACAAGTAGTAAATTAACATAATATTCGTGTATGTCGACGACATAGTAAGTATGACATGATTTTAACAAACTAATAAAATAAACAATGCTGTAACTTGTTTCCTCGTCTCGTCTAGATATAATTCTTTGAACTTATCATATCACATATTTTTTTATCGATACAGTCTGGCAAAAATATTTAATTACCGTGAATATTTATTAATAATTGCCAAATAAGTACGTATTTCATTTATTTTTTATTTGCGTACATATTAAATACTTAATTATCAGATTGCAAGCGATGGAGAATGCAACTGAAGCAGATCCCTAATGATAAGCAAATTTTACAAGTAAAACATTAACATTGCAATTTTAGAACTCTACCGTATGTATTATGCATTTTTGCCGACTGTTTTGCCTAACCTATGTATATTTAATGTATATATAGTCATTCCAAAATGTCTAACTGGTCATGATTATAACAGGGCTTTAAAATTCTATGACTAGAAAATGTTGAAAACCAAAAGTTTAATTTCATATATGTCCATCAAAGGCAAACATCGATAAACTAACAAATTACCAACTTTATTTAACTGAAATCATAGAAATTTAACAATTTACCCATGCCATAGCTCACCCTAGCGCATATTTATACACAGGAATCCCAGAATTCGTACATTGTAAAATTACACGATACCTGCTATATCCACGAATTTATGAGTGGTCTCGTGTGAATCATAATAAATCGAAGAGAGCAGACGCAGGTTGAGGATGACCTGGTATTCAGAGTCAGCTGATAAGAGGTCGCGTCAGTCCGTATAACTGGATTCGAGGTATCACTGATGCGGTCTAGTGCACAGCAACTTCAAACGCGGAGAGAAGCGCACGCGCACCTCTAAAGATATCACAAAAAAGTTGTAAAATTAAATTGTTTATTTTGTGGCGATCACCGTAGTGTTAATCTCAGTTTTATGAACTGTTATAAAGTGTGCCTGTCTAATCGCTTTTAAGTGGTTTTCCATAATAAATTGTGATCAGTGAAGTATGGGTGGTGTGAAGAGCAAGTTCAGTCGTTATTGCTCGCCTCGATGCAGCTGCTGTAGTGGAAGAACGGATTCTTACGACTTGAAGGAGCTTCCTCGGCCGCCGCAACTCGACGCTTCTATCGGTAGGTCAAGGTCTTACTAAATCTCATTATGATGTCATGATTCAATAATGCTTACCTAATCAAATATGTAAAAAGCCACAATAACAAATTTATTTTGTCTCAAAAATAGTCACTATAGATACCTAAATTATGTGCGCTATTAACATCGCTTTTACGGTGAAGGAAAACATCGTGAGGAAACCCATGGCTAAAAATTACGCACAAAGGCTCAATATTAGGGCTAATTGTGGAAACACACAGTTAAAACTATAACTTTTTTAACTTTACTTTACTTAACTTTACTTAACTTTAGAATATAAAAAAGTTATCAAATAAAGTTATTATGTGTGATCGATTAATAATTCAGTGACCGCAATCTCAACTCAGAAAGATATAAGTATCTATTTTAAACAATTTACCACCATGAGCAATAGTGTCATCAGAGCTGCCGTTAAAGTGACAGCTCTCCGGTAGCTAATAAAGCAAATAAACGTCTACTTTATTATTGTCTTCTTTTTGAAGTGGTTTATAAATAAAAGGTAGAATGGTCTACATCAGCTGTATTAGATATCTGGCGTTCTAAAGTTGGTAGTTTGTTTTAAAATTAGCAAACGTCTAAGGCTGCGATATACTGTCCCTGACCAAGGCTTATGTACGCCGACATTATTTGCTGACCTCTTCGCACCTTAGAATTCCTACATAGAAGTTAAGTTTTACCCATGTATGTTGTTGAGTGAGATATCTATACCTACGTATAGGATAATTTTATATTTTTACAACTGTTCAAACAGTTTCTTGGTGTTTTCTATTTGAAATTGATCTACTTAAGCGTTAAAGTATGAACATAATAATCGGAGATTAGGCAGGTAGGTATCTATGGGTATTTTATATAGGTACGATTCCCTACTTTAGTTGAGATTTGTAAAAACCACAACTTTATTTTTTTGGACTACTATTTTGTACGGACTAGCTGCATCCCGCAGTTTCACCCGCGAGGGTCCCGATCCTGTGTAAATATGGAGATCAAAAGTAGCTTATGTAATCCTCGATAATGTAGCTTTCTATTGGTGAAAGATTTTTTAAAATCGGTCTAGTAAGTAGTTTCGGAGCCTATTCATTACAATGACAAACAAACAAATAAATCTTTCCTCTTTATAATATCAGTATAAGATAGATAGATAGATAGATAATACTTTTATTTGATCAATCACAAAAATATTACAAAAACAACACATTTAAAACTAAATAAATGTTGAACAAATAGGCGGCCTTATCGCAGTATAAAGGTATAGATTAAGTTCATAAGAGTATATACTAGGCTCAATTAACAAATGACGAACTTTAACGACAAGTATGTGGGGCATTTTAATGAATACAGTATACAGGTACTTAATCTGTTTTACTGCGTATTTGTATAAAGATGCTTATTCCACCTTGCTGTGGTTTGTTACGTTTTGTTTGCGTAGGATAAATATAGACATTAATAATAATGTATTTTCCAACAATTTTCGTAACTTTTATTTGCTTTGCTACTGTCCATACAGATACACGAACCAACCATGAATCAATCACTTGACTTAACCAAACAACTCTTAGGGCCTTATTCATAAAACGGGATTAAGGTCTGAGTGGCTATTCCGCTTTTTGTTTCTGTCTGTCAACTTTGAACTATTGTCATGGAAAAAGACAAAGCATGTTTTCACTTACTGCACGTTTATTAATAAGGCTTTTTGAGATTATTAAAGACGTTATACAGCTTCCTCATTGAGGCGAAATTGTTTGGTCACATTTGTTTAAGGAAAGTGTTATGTAAAATAGAAAATTACAATTACACAACAAAAAGTCTGTATTTCTCTTGTTCCCAAAAACATCAATTAATATTTTATTCACTCATTGATTTCATATTATTTTAAGTTAATATGGTAATTTTTTCTTCTATTCTTAGGAGATGTTCATATTCCCGCAATATTGTATACCCATATAAGATTCTACAACTATTTGAAAAGTAAAAAGTAAACATCCTCATAAGAAGACGAGACACGACGTATAAGCAAGAGCGTGGTTTGTTTTCACCATATTTTACCATTCAAGGTAAACTGGAGAATTGCAACTACTTGACCGAATAGCAGTTACCTTGCAATAGATTGACAGTAAAGGGTAATGAAAGGAACCTAGCTCATAATTCATACAAAAACTTCGTTTTTAAATTGTAGACTAAGATTTGACACTTCTTTCTGAAGAAAAAATATGAAATACTTACAAGGAAACAAAACCTCAAATTGAAGTCTGATATTAAAAAAAACATACTATAGTACTAGAAAAATATGAGCAGGAATCAGTCAAAGTCGTCAGTGATCAAATATACAAACTAAAATGACAAGTACTTAATAAATGTTTTAGAATACCAAAGTAGGTATTGTAATAGTTATTTATTACAGAACTATGAAATCATTCAAGGACTTCCCATACATAATCCATTATTCATTCGTTAAGTCTATTTTCATTGTATGCTAGAAAATATCTAGATCTCCACGATTTAAGGCGGCGATAGATGATAATTATCGGTCCTTGTCCGATTGCATATAAATTAGCGAGATGGAATTGCTTGAAAAAATCTACTTTTTTATAAAATGCGATGAAGAGGTTCAAAGTATTGTATCTTCTAATATTATAAAGCCTATAAGAAAATATAGCGGTTAAGGATTTAGAAGAAAAATTGATTTATTTTGTTAAACAGGGGTAACTTTGCCTGTATAATAGTGATATTTAAAGTTATTTTTTATTGTTTTTGAAATGAAGGGGACACTTCTTGTATCATGTACATAATAATAATACATAATACATTGTTTAAAGATCTATTTGATACCGGTTATGAAGAAAACTATTCAATCGGAAGGGATTTCACATGAGTCGCGTCCTTAACAGTTTCTATTACAAGCTTCTACGAATGTAGATACATTTTAGTTGGGCCTAAATCTCTATCTTATATGTATATATAAATAAATGCCTATTTTGCGTTGTCACGGCATCACGCCTGAACGGCTGGACCGATTTCGATAATTCTTTTTTTGTTGTCTTCCTTATGATCAGGAGAAGGATCTTATGCCAGAAATTTTTGAATTTTGGATCAAGACTTACGCGGGTGAAACCGCGGGGCGCAGCTAGAATATAGAAAAAAATTATATTAATCAGTCAGACAGACGGACAGTGAAGTCTTAGCAATAGGGTTCTGTTTATGGAACCGTAAATCATAAAATATCTTCCGATATTTTCTGTATCTAGTAGGTATCATTAATTACACGCTATATTTCCAGTTGTCTTCTCATTGATAGAAACCCACGCGACTTCCAACCGTGGCATTGTGTAGGAATACGTTCATATTAGTCGCAGTTCTAAGGTAGATAATGCAATTCTGAATACGTGTCTAGTCACCCACACCGGTAATTATAGCCAAATAAGAGTATCGTTAAAACAGTATACAGCTACATACAATAATGAATGGAAATATCAAGGTTGTTTTACGTTATTTAAATGGCTCTAATTACTGTAGAACTAAAAATCACTAATAAATAAAGCTATTAAATGCGTAAACTAATAATATTTACCTCAAGTGTTAAAATTGCATAAAACTCCGTAAACACTAGTTTCTAGTTGATCACTAATATCTTCTTCTTCTTTAAAATGGCTTTTCCATTCGGACATTTGCCAGTGTCAAGTATTATCAATATTTGCAATGCAAATAGCATTGAACGAAATAGTCAAGTAGTCATAGTTAAAGTCAAGTCGAGGGAATCAATGTAAAAAGGGGGCCATTTTTTTACAATGTTTGTTCACGGAACTTTGGAGACAACACTAAGCTAAAGTCCATGTTTTGTACCGATTTTTACTTTTTTACACTTGTACACCTTCACGAAACTAAATTGATTAATATGACCCCGAAATTAAACAATTTACACGCATTTGAACTAAGTTTCACAAAAATGAAAATTTAGCAACACATCTCCTCAACGCATTCCCGCCAAAACTATTATCACACTAATATCTATTATTACACTAATATCTTTCTTTCTTTCTTTTTCTAGTTATGGCATCTGTCAGCAATATAGGACAATTTAGCCAGTTTCTCGTACTAATAGTGAACTACCACTATTAAACTGTAATCGTTTGAAATAATTTTCAATGCGTGAAGGCTGCAGAAAAAATGGCGACGATTTTTCTCCAACCCCATGGAACATTTGTTTGTAACGGGCTAATTTCGTGTTTGGCACTGGTATTTTTATTTTCACTTAACTCGTTGAACTTTGCGTAACCAAATTGATAACATGCCACAATTTAAACGCAATAAAACTTGATTTTGCAAAAATAAAAATTCAGGACGACGTTCCAGAAACGCGTCAAAAACAAAAGTCCCATCACTAATATCAAATCCATTCAAAAATTCGGCATGTCGATGTCAAAATCGATACATTATGTAGATTGAGATGTACGGAATAACTTCCTTAATTGACCCTTCATTGAAAAGGCCACGATCTGTTTTAACCAGTTTACTCTTAATTGGAACGAGTCTGATTTGTCACTATTGTTAACCTTTAATAATTAACTTTACTAGGAATGAATGAATGTCATTTATTTGCACGAAATATGGTCACAACAGTTGTTATAAGAGAATAAAGTTCAACATATTTCACCATAGGTAAGTAGGTAAGTATAGGTTTGCCTCCTAATCTTAGATCATTTGATTGTAAATCAATTCTAAAGCTAAAATAAACAATTATTGCAATTTCTTAAGATTTGTAACACCTGTCAACATTTGCCCCATCCAGCTAAGTTTTATCGCATTCTGTATTTTGCATAAAGGAATAACAACGCAACCAACGAAAATATGATATCTGAAAAAAAAAATGGCCATGCATAGCTCTGAAAAAAGCTTTAGAATAACTACCTAATCACCAAGTTCGGTTCAGTAGTTTTTGCGCGAAGTAGTAACAATCACACATACATACGAGTAGAACAAGTTTGAATATTTATAATTTTAGTAGGATTAGTAGGATTCAAACTACCAGTTTGATCTACTTAGATAAGTTAATGCGATAGGCACGACTTTACTACTTAAGAAATATATTAAGTGGATATAATATATATTATACTATACTATATTACCACAGTATATAATATCTATCTATACACATAATAAAGGAAGAGAGGACACAAAGTCTGTACTTGGAAGTAAATTTAAAAAAAGTTGTCTAGAGGGCTTAAAAAAGTAGTAGACAAAATTACATAATTTTTAAAATTCATGTCTGTCTGTCTGTTTCTCTGTTTATCTGTCGGTTTCTTATACAAATCAAAACTACTCATCCGATTGAAATCTGGTTTTCAATATTGGATAGTTCTATTTTCGATGAAGGTCGTGGTATACTTTGCATCGAAATCCAATGAGTAAATTCCGAGTAATGAACGAAAAAGTGCAACCTCCTGATAACCGCTCGGCCGCCCGCGCCCGTGATAACACGTTTTCACTTCTGTGGGGAAACCGCGGGGCGCAGCTATTACTAATATAATAATATAAAGAAGAAAGATTTACTTGTTTGTTTGTAATGAATAGGCTCCTTTTTTCTCCAATAGAAAGCTACATTATGATTGATTGATTGATTGATTAACACTTTATTGTACCAAAAACACAAATAACAACGAATTAAATATAGAAAAACTTAAAAACTGAAGTGGCACAATGGGCGGCCTTATCGCCTATGGGCGACATCTTCCAGGCAACCAATTATGGAGGAGTAACATAGGGCTACATTTGTTCCCGTTATTTCCATGGAATCGGGATAAGCGAACGACATTGTTTGAATGGGTAAAACCGCGGGAAGCAGCTAGTATAGATATAAAATACCAAATGTATTTTTTGCTGTTAACGGATAGAGCGATCAATTAACCAAGATAAAAATGAGTCGTCACCAGAAAAAAGGCAACATTATAGTTCCTATTGTTATAGTAAGAACGACGTCGTAGTTCTAGGACCTATGGATTATCTACTGTTGTAAAAAAGCTCGGTCGTGACTACGGTGTGGTACGTAAGGATTAGCTTTGGAGATTAGGTGGATTGATATGAAATATTGGTTGGTCATATTTTAATCTCAGTAGTGAATCCTCACTTCTCACGTATCTCGTACCGTACTCGTTTACATTCTGTGAAAATGCTTGATAACTTAATGAATAAATAATATCGGTTATTAAATCTTTTATAGATCATTATATCACTACCACTCGGTTATTGAGATCAATGCGACCACCTACAAAATAAAAAAAAATCATTTGTTAATATCTATTAGTTTCGTAGGACGTTGGAGCAGAACTTTATCAGTGTCTATTGGCAGATCTACCAATTTGGCCATCTTTTTGAGCAGTGTCCGTATGAGCAATGTTTGGTTTTAATTTCTATGAATGAATTCAGTTTCTCAGTACTAGACGTAGATTCTACGTCTTGTTGACTCCATGACATCATCTCCAGAGTTGCTCTAGGCTCAATTTTGTACCCAACGTCTCAGTCGCAGTCAATATCTGCAGGCAACCAAACTTAGACGTTTACTCATTCGTTAGCAAGTAAGACCGACTCGAACGAAAACGAAGTGAATCTGTGATGATAGAATAGTAAATAGTAGAATAATGAGTTATTTTAAAGAACTATGGAAGTACTATTTCGGGAAGAAAAAGAAATACATCATCGTTCCTTTTGAACCAGGCAAGTTTTAGAGTTTTTAATTAAATGAGATTAAAGGAAGTGAGTTCTGTCTTAGTAATAGCCTCATAATCTGCAATTGATAAGGTACATATTAGACAGCTGATTGATACGTTTAATGGCGTATGGGGTTTTGAAGTTATTTATGTTTATTAAAGATCATTATTTAGTTTTTAGTGATTTATTATCATTTTAAAATCGAAACCGGTTTTTATAATAAAACCTTAAAAACCAATAATTCTAATCGAAGTATTGGCGTATCGCCAAACACTCTAGCGTGAAAATGTTTAGCGATGACGAATCAGGATATTACATCAATATCGAGTTTTTTCGTACCTACTTGACAGTGAAATATTTGTTATTGAGATGTTAATTAAATGCAGAAATTTAAATTACATTTTAAATCGTTTATCGCTTTAGGTAGACCGCTTTGGTAGTGTCCGATCTTTATCCGCGTTTTCTATTAACTATTCCAGCCGGCTAGAAATCAGAGCAGAGTAATGTTTTTGTCCGCTTCACTGGAATCCAGAGCTCGAAGGATATACATATAATTCATTATCTTTTGAGAGTCCAAGAGCTTTATTTTTAATTCGCTTATGCCAATTTGGGTGATTTAAATATCTCGATTTCGTTCAATGCCGTACTCTTACAGCCAGTGGTTAAGAACACTCGGTGCGGTCGTTCGAATCACGTAGCCTACATCAAACTGTTAATCAGTAGAAATAAAATCGCTCGAAATGGCACAAGCTATTTAAAAATACATCCCTTTGTTCGACTATATCGAGTTCGACTTCCATCCACTCTGCCGAATAGATATATGTATTAAGGATGTACTATTCACTTTTCAGATGTCGTTGACGGAACAAGACAAGGTGTCCTTTCAGTGCAAGGTATAGATTTCTGCATCGAGACAAATGGCGAGAATCATCACACGAGCAAATTCAATCTCATGACTAGAGTCGTTGACAGGTGTCTGGTTATCAGACGTGGCCAAGCATTCAAATTGGATATCCTCCTAAACAGACCGTACGATGTCAACAGAGACGCTATTTCCTTTATCTTCTACGTATCAGGTATGAAGGCCATGCAAATACATCAAGCACGTACCTATGTTTATTTCAAGACTGTTTATAGAAATGCATAATTGTTTATCACTTGCAGATGTGGAGAAGCGTGGGCCGTCCGATGACACATCGGCGGCTGTACCTTTGTTAGAAAAGGGATCTGAGAATGTGGGAGGTTGGAACGCAGTCTATGAAGGCCAGATGGATTCCCACTTAATGGTTGCTGTGACGCCCTCGGTCGACTGCATCGTAGCTGCATGGAAGATCGACATTGATACCAAACTCAGTGGAGGCAGTTCCTTAAGCTATACACATCCTCAACCGATTTACATTCTTTTTAACCCATGGTGCTTACGCGACAGTGTTTATATGCCAGGTATGATTCAAAACTGATAAAACAGTTTAAGATATATTTTTAAAGTGTTTCCTACACTTGGATGACTATAATTATAAGAATTTCTTTAATTATAGTCATCTGATAAAACGGTTTAAACTTTACTTAAAACAGAAGTTCTAATAACGTTGTTGTATGTATTACATTAAAGGTCACAGTCATAGAGAAGAATATGTGGAAGAAAGTGGTGGACTTATGTTCCGAGGAGTCTACAATCGTATTAAGCCTACACCTTGGAACTACGCACAATATGAAAAAGACATACTTGAATGCGCACTTTATCTAGTCAGAGAAATTGGAAAGGTATTAGAACCTTGTACAGACGCTTATGATCTATTTACAGAAATACAGCAGAGATATAAGAGGTGATTTACTTACGATGGATCATTTTTGTTTCTAGGTCAAGGGAAAAGCAAGAGGTGACCCAATCCGGACATCTCGAGCGCTTTCGGCAGCTGTTAACGTTCAAGACGACAACGGTGTCTTGTTTGGAAACTGGGGCAGTGAATTGAGCGATTACGATGGTGGAACACATCCTCTTAAATGGGTTGGTTCTATGACCATCTTGCAGAAGTATTATGAAAAGAAGAAGCCCGTTAAATATGCACAATGTTGGGTATATGCTGGTGTTTTAACGACTAGTAAGTTTTACTTATATTTGTTTATAATTACTATATTTTATACATATATAATATTCTTCATTATGTTTTTATTTTTCCAGTTTGCCGAGCCCTCGGTATACCTTGCAGACCTGTGACCGGTTACGATGCAGCTCATGACAGTCAAGGCAGTCTAACGATCGATATTATTAAAGATGAAGATGGAAACACTATTGACGAATTCACAAGGGATTCTGTATGGAATTACCATGTATGGAATGAGGTAAGTTTTTTTAAAGTTGGTAGAAATATGCATATTGCAGCTTTATTTTGATAGAGTAATTCAGTTACAATCGGTTCAAGGTATGGATGGAACGACCCGACTTAGGTTCGGAATATGGCGGCTGGCAGGCCATCGATGCTACTCCACAAGAGACTTCAGAAGACATGTACAGATGCGGACCTTCTTCCTTGAGGGCCGTCAGAGACGGCGAGCTCCAGAGACCGTATGATGCATCTTATGTCTTCGCACAAGTCAATGCTGACAAGGTAAATAAGAAAAAATATATAAATACGAGTAAAAGCTACAAAGTTCACTACTACCCTGAGGAAGAAGTCTGTAAGGGCTCCGAAACGTTGGAACGACAATTCAACAATGGAGAAAATAATAAAAGCAAAGCGCATAAAATCTGGAAGATGTTACTTAATGTCATTTTAAGTTTACTACTGTTCTAAAAAATTAAAAATGCCTGGGTAATTTTACAGGTCATGTGGAAGTATGCTGGTGAAATTCAACCACTGAAACTTCTGGCACGCGACACGACTTCCATAGGACAAAATATATCGACCAAAACTATAGGACAAATGGAAAGACAGGTAGTCACTAGTTCTATAGTCGTAGAATTATAACAAATATAGATTTTTGTAGTTTTTCAAGGACTTCTATCTAATACAAAATATATATGAATGATATTCCAGGATATAACAGATTTATACAAATACCCGGAGCGAACGTGGCAAGAAAGAGAAACGATGGAAAAGGCATTAAGGAAATCTGAAAGCATTTTTGCACGATATTACCTCAATGATGCTTTCAATGATGTGGTGTTCGAGTTTGAACTCAGAGATAATATCAAGATAGGACAAGATTTCTCAGTGGTCAGTATTAGTTCCTATAATTACCGAATGGACATGTAAATGTTTACATGGTTGCAAATGTTCAAACACAGAATGAAAAACAGATTATTATTGCTTCATTCGCAAATCAAATAGGTACACTAAAAGAAGAGAGTTAAACGCGTGACCCTTATAGTGATGCCGTAGTTGTTAGATCAGTTGTTAGAGTTAAGTCGTAGCGACAAGCGGACTAGTCCATGTTCCAGTACGTAGGCTGGAGCAATCACAAAAGAAGACGAGAAAGAACTTGTTTTACTGGCCTCTTCGTATCTATAAGATGAGTTTGCTATACTTTGGACCATACGTCCTATACTATTTGGTGAGATTATTGTCAAACGCGCTCCTATTATCTTTAAGTAGGTACAATATCTATGATTTAGCAGTACGTTACTGCTACGTACACAACGATATTTGAACTCGCGTCTCTGCGTTCAAATCAGAGACGCGATACGAGAGTTCAAATCTCATCGCGAGTGAATTTTTGAAGATGATTTTAAGCTTTAAAATATTTCTAGTAGGTACGCATTAGTTACATTAAATGTAAACTAGTACTGAATTGCAGATGTAAAGAAATCTTTCTCACAAATGATTACACTTATTACAGGTCCTGCACATAAAGAACCGCTCCACATTCACACCTCACAACGTAAAAGGCGTTCTGAGAGTGGACACAGTGACCTATACTGGCGTTACGGGCGAGCCAGTCAAGCGATCTGACTTCGATATGCAGCTACAACCACAAGGGAAGGACCAAGTTGCCATGATGGTCACCTTCGATGAGTATTACAAGAAACTTGTTGATCAAGTGAGTGAGATCAAGTTACAAAAGAGTAACAGAAGTACCTAATAATATTACAAAGAATTTTATATTAGCCCTTGAAACAGAAATGTCATTTAAGTCCAGTAGATGAGTAAAATCTACTCAAATAAAATAAACAGCAGTGGTATTCTCTAATGTAACAGCCTAGAGCTCGACGCTGTTTTAGCGTCGAATCAGGGTGAGCGTCCAATCAGAGCGTCGTGTTACATTGGAGAATACCACTGGAGGTATTTATAACTAAGAGACTAGCAGGCTTATGGTCGCTTGACCGTAAATTAATTCAAATTCAGCCCAGATAGTGGACCTTCATCAGTTCCAATAAGTCAAACTGTTAGGAACTTACACACATTTAAGAAAATCGTAACAAAACTCGAACGTTTATGTTAGATAGTCTATACTATAGATACGAGTTTAAGAAAGAAATATATTTCGGATTTTTTTTTATTGCTCAAATATTTTAAAGGAATAGATTTCCTTAAATTTATTTTATTAATTTCACAGGCATCTTTCAACATAGCGTGTTTGGCTACAATAGTAGAGACAAAGTTTGACTATTTCGCTCAAGACGACTTCAGAGTACGGAACCCGGACATTAAAATCTCCGTCGATGGCAAACCAAAGTCTCGCCAGGAATTCAATGTGACAGTACAAGTGGAAAATCCGTTACCGATTCCTTTGAGGAACGCTAAGTTCTACATTCAAGGGCCGGGACTTGAAAAGCAGCTGAAAATTGAGTTGAAAGAGGTAGGTCTTTTATTTTATTTACTATCTACTTTAGTAATGCCTCCAGTGTTCCTTATTTATCATGCCATCTCTAGTACACATTATGCTGAATGGTACTAAGATTGAATGAGAGATTGCACGTTGTGTTTTAATGAACCATTCTGTTGAAGTAAATTCATTAGGTACCTATATTTGGTTTTGTTATACAAAATATTTCAACGGGGTCATTTTTTGAAGACCTAATAAGGTGTGTTTTTATATAAATTACCTGTTAATAACTTATATCCAGTGAATGCTTCGTTTGATTTACCTAAAACGTATAATACAATTCTTATAAGATTTTAAAATAGCGCCATCTCTCGGTTTATGACAAAATCACAACACAAGCTTGGATTGTAGTGTGGTAACATCGTCGTCGTGTTGTTAACCCCGCTTGAGACTGAGATTAATTTTTATCCTTACACAGAGATGTCACTACTTGTATTGAATGTGTATTATAAAAGTATTATTCCCAAAAACCTAGGTAAACTAAGTACTGTTCTAATGATCTCTGCACTTGGTCAGGTATAGCCCAAAGCCTAAACCACAGTAACTGCCGTATCTATAGACGAGTCTAGTAATTACTTGTCTTAGAAAGTATATCAGTCATATTTTCTCTGACGTTGAAAATTCTTAATAAAACGAGACAAGGCGTTACGTAGCCAAAGAAATTATTTAGACACGTCTATAAATACGTTTTCCTAAGTAAAAAATTTTAAAACTTTTTAATTAGCCTTATTGGTAAACGTGGAGTAAGGTAGAGTCATTTCACCACATTTTGTTTCGGTCTGTCAACTTTGAATGTTCTTAAATTGTCACCAAAAAGACAATGCATGTTCTTACTACTCTGACCTTTCTCCACGTTTGTTAATAAGGCTAAAGAAATTTGATATACCTAATTATTGAGATATGATTATGCTAAACACATTTTCATTTTTATTTATTTTTACACGACTGCCAAAGGAAGTGTTATGTTTTTGCCGTGAGTGTATGTATGTATGTATGTATGTATGTGACCTATTTTTGTGCCGTCGTAGGGCCTAAACGGCTGGGCCGATTTAGATAAACGATACGTCGTTAAATTCGTCATGACCGTGAGAGTGACATAGGGTACATTAAAATAATAAATAAATAAAAATAAAGATTTAAAACGCTTTAAAGCAAGATTTGTCTTGACCATAAAAACCGAGAAAACGCGCAACATTGTTTATTCAAACGATATGTTTTATTCCTTCGTAAATTGACGACTATTTATTTTAACTGATAAAGTTTGCGATGATATTTTAAATATAATAATTATTAAAACTACAGGAAGTCGTTAAAGTAGGTCTTCAGAGATATGTCATCGGCTTCGGCTCGGTTGTCTTGTCTTAATAATGATTTTTTTTACTTACTTCAATTTATGGCTTAGCACGAACACTGGTTTGGTATTTATGAATTTTCGCACAAGAATTCAATATTCGTATGCGAAAACAATCCGCGTATGAAAAGTGTTTTCTAATGGCCACTTTTTTGCGGATTTTGTAATAATTCTAAAGTTATATTGCCGCTGCATTTTTGTGTAACGAAGGTAATTTTCGCAAAGACAACGAAACGATAATTAAAAACTTCTCGATTTGACTTTGACGCCGAGTTTGAACTATTGAAGGAATTTGAATGTTTGATTTGTCAGAGATAACATAAATAACAAATACTATGTTTACAACAGAGATATGGTTTACAATAAGTAATTAACTAAAAATTTGAATAGCCCCGCTTTGGATAATGGATAGCAAGGCTAATCCGCTAGGACAAGAAACCGCCAGCCCTTGTATCACCAGACGCGACGACGTTTTCAGATTTGGTAATTATATTTTAAAATGAATACCAGGACCTGCCTACTTCATAGTAATTTCAGCAAAACTCAAAAGGAACATCTATTATAATATTGAAGGCTTTTAGATAGCCTATCTTTAACCGATTTCGAGTCCTCGCGCTACTGGAGTATACATATCCAGAGTTAATGAGTTTCTCTGGTGCAATTGTATCTAATCTCAAATAACTAAAAAGGGTTAAATAAAAAAAATATTTAAAAAAAATAAAAAACCCGACTGCCGTTAAAACTGAAAAGTAAAAAACAAGAAGATACCTAAAGGTAAAGAAACCTTAAAATTCGTTCGACGCATCTAGGAGCCTTAAAAATGATGGATGCAGTCGGGTGGGACTCCTTTTAAAAGGTAAAGTATAATAACACCAAATAGTGTTTGAAGTCCCACCCGAATCCATCCATCATTTTTAAGGCTCCTAGATGCGTCGAACGAATTTTAAGGTTTCTTTACCTTTAGGTATCTTCTTGTTTTTTACTTTTCAGTTTTAACGGCAGTCGGGATTTTTATTTTTTTTAGATATTTTTTTTATTCTCTGTACTAACGTAGCGAGTAAGTACTATCTGTATGTAATAATGGTATTTATCAAATACCTACTATGTTTCTTGCCAATGTTCTGACATAAATGTATTTATATTTGGAATGCCTATTTTACATCATCTAATTACGTTGATACTAATTGCAGAATATTCCCCCCGGAGAGCGAGCAAAAGCAGAGTTCAAGCTAACACCACCTTGGGCCGGCCGTCACCAGATTTCAGCCAAGTTCTCATCGAAAGAGATGCGTGACGTAGACGGCTTCCTATCGCTGATGGTGTCACCACCGGATGCTAACGGATTACCTCCAGAGAATATTGAAAGTCGACAGATTTAGAAATAAGTGAACGTTACCTGTTACAAAAAGTACCTACCGATGCTCTGTTTACTCAGTTAACTAAATAAAGCTTTAACACATAGCATCCAATAATTCTTGCTTTTTAAATGGATGAGACCAATCATGAAGTACGAAATGTATCGGTAATCGATTATGAAAAGAAAAGAATTACGACTTTTATGTAGATGTTTAAATCTGCAATTACGGAGTATACAGAGCATAATTAATAATTAGGTAGCTAAGTTTTTATACTAAGAATGTATGTAAAACTATCGATAAACGCCAAAACTAATTTATACTTAGATTTATTTATTCCTACCTATTTACAGATTAATTAAATATAACATATAATATAAATGTTATTATTTATCAGTTGTTACTACCAAATACTTATATTAGATACAGTCACATTATCGAATAAAACCATCAAATAATCAATCAAATAATTTATTATTATACATCTACTTTTATATCTACTGAATTTTAAATATTTGTATTCGTATCTTACCTACTAAATTAAATCAGGAACTTCAGGATTATCAACAAATTCAGGGGAAGGCTCCTTCTCTCCTAGTTTCATTCTAGGGTCAATATAATCAGGGGTGGCGTAAGACTTCATCATTTTTGTAAAATCTAATACGTGCGCTGAGGGACCGATTTCTAAAAACTCTCGTCTTGACTGATCGCCATGGCAATCTTCGGGCTTATGGTCAGTGTATAGTTCGACTTTCTTTTCCAACTTCTTTGTTTGAGTAAGAGGTTTTTTAAGGTTCGCTTTGGGCATTGTAACCAACAATCGGCCGGTGATCTGAGAACGCTGAGCAGTCGACTCAGTAGTATTTACTTCCTCCGGCAGGTGGAGCTGAAATATTTTCCCCTTTATATTGGCTCTGACGTAATTCGGCTGCACGTCAATATCGACCAAACTAGTATCTAAATATTTGTATACAGCCAGGTCGAGCACATAACAGGTAGGATCTGTGTCGCTAAACATAAAGTCTATTTTGGGTTGGTTGATGTTATAAGGTCTGCCGTCGGGAGCGAAGAATTTGTACTGACGTTTTTCTTCCTTCTTTTCCTCAGTTTCATAGCTTTTTAACTTCAGTTGCCGCATTTTTTCTATTTCATAGCGTACTTCCGGAGCGTGTTCACATTTCTCTTTCCAAAATTTACCATTCCTTTCTTCGAGGTCCATGTTTTTGTATTCATTTTCCCACTTATACGAAATATCTCTTTCTAATCGAGTCTTCTGCTTCTTTCGTTGATGTCTATAATTTTCTTGTTCAAATAAAATGTCGGACCTTATAATTTTGAGATTCTGTAATGCTTTGATTCGGTCAGAACGTTCGATATCGACTCCGTCTAATGATGTGAGTTGTGGTAATGTGCCTATCACGAAATCTCTATAGTTATCATAATCAGTGCAAGGGTTTCCTGTTAAATATAAGTTTTCTAAGTTATAATTATTCACTAAGGTTTCGACACTTACGATTTCCCCGATGAAATTTATAGTGAGATCCAGCTTTTGCAGAGATTCACATTTTTCCAAGTTTTCTATGATTTCGATGTTATTCAAAGCTAAATTCAGATAAACAAGGTGTTTTAATTTGCTGAGGTTCTCTATTTTAGCAATGAGATTGCTTTGCATCAGAAGTATTTGCAGTTTCGGACACCAGTCTTGTATGTATTCAATTTTCTCGATATTTTCTTGGTGCAGCGCTATTTCCTCTAATGGAGCGAGAAGACGGTCGTGATGTTCAGCTTTTTTTCGCACCATTTCTACTGTTATCTGAACCATTTCGATAACTTTAACTTTATTTATTAATATTCGGGTAAACTATCGGCAAAACAAAACGTGAGGAGAAACGAGCTTAGCAACGGTTGCTTGGCAAATAAATAGATTGTCACTAAATGTTTTCGAAAAGGTTTTTATTAGCTTGCGTACCTATGTATACTCAAGGTTTTATGCATAACGAAGCATTTTACATTTTACACCTCTCTTTTAAAGTAGAATACCTAAATAAGATTTTAATGAACGATTTTTTCGACGGAACTCCAACTAAAGTATTTTTAGGACAACTTAGATTAGAAAACTAAATAAACGTTCACTCCATATTGTACAGTCAGGAATTTCATTCTGATGTAGGTATGTTGTTTATTAGATATCAACATGTAGCCACGTATGATACACAACCAAAGAGCATTTGTAGAATCTACAAGATTTCAAACGGTTATCTTTCGATCTCGACGTACAGTAATCCGTCATTTAACATTCCAGCGGTGGCAGAGCGACCGATCAACTCGACCGTAGTAAATTAATATCGCCCTGATATACGAAGTATTAAAATATTTTAAACGACGCCATTTATATTGTGACGTTCAAATATCAAGTCGCAACAGCACGCCATATATTATTCCAAGAAACTGCCAAAAGACAATGAGGATGAAGGATTACTATCATCAAATACTCGTTTTGTTGTTGTGTTCGTGTTCGATTGAAAAAACGAAGATGTGATAAAAAAGGCAAGATGTAGGTAGAAAATAATGTATGGGATAGGGAAAGCCGGAGTTGGAGTGGTAACGGGCAGGGTGCGGCGCCCCGCGGTCTGAGTGTGTTTAGGGGGCCAGGCGCTGCGGGGCGCCGGATGATCACATGACTCTACCACTTATTGAAAGCACACTATTTAACATTTTGTTGTTTAAACAAATATTTTGGACCCCGAGTGGTCTGGTTTATTATTGAATTTAATGTAAATAATCCATTTATTTAATGTTAATTTTTACATTTTCATAGTTGTCTAATCTGCTGAAAAATAAGACGTTGATTATTGATGTAGGATACTGGAATGGAACGTTGCCGTGTTGTGTTGTGATTCCAATTTGCATCATTTATGATGACTTGAAGGATCACTAATAAAATATCTTTTAATTTTGTTATAACAAGACAGGTAGCCGGCTTATCGGAATCCGCAATATTTTTGCGGTCTGTTGCTTTAATATGGGTAGATAAACTGCAGTAGATGGATGTATAATATAAACACGTAAGTGTCAGTCCAAGTCAAAACAACCGTCATCACTCCGGCACCAGATTTATCACAAATGAGAAAACAACAAAAATGTTGTAAGTTCTTGAAACACATTTTAATTAATGTTTTATACCTAATAAAACACTTTATTTGCCAAGCTTAATCTTCTTAAACAGTCAACCTTAAAAAGCCAACTGTTAAGTTGGCGAAAGCTCGGTCGTTTAAAATCATGAATTAAACGCGATTAAACCCGGCAAATAAAGTGTTTTATTATGCAAAATCGCGAAAACCATAGAAGAAATAAAAATAAAAATATTAATAAATTCTGTGACGAACACACAGTGCTAGCTAGCCCCATGGTAAGCTGCTAAGCTTGTGTTACGGTGACTAGACAACGGATATGTCTTATACCTGATTATTGGGTTAATAAGATATGATTTAATAACAATATTGTAACGTTTATAACTGTGTCTCATACGTTTATAAACATAGTCTGATTTAGGTACTTAACGGCAATGCTACGGTGCAATTCCGTAAAACAGTAAAGTAGGTACTAAACCAAAGGAAAGTTAAAGTTAAGTTCGTTAGGGATTTTGAGTAAGAAGTAAACGTCAGAGCGCTAAGTGATATTACAGCCGAAGCGTCTACGAGTTTCGTCGATCAGTGGACCGTGAGCTGCAATCTAGCAGCGGCATCAACTCACGCGCAATCAACGATTCGTTTCGGTGAAGGCAAGGGGCAGGGAGACGAAGTGGGACGACTGACTGGACCATTCTCACGTAAATAATTACCGGCGAGTTTCAAATTACAAGGCGCCGCATCGGGTCTGCCGATACATATTCATCACATGTTCACGCCGCGCGTGACAGCTTCCTCAGCCCAGCTACAGCTATACCATGCTATAGTAACTTCAAGACGTGTTCTCAATGCTGCTAACATGAAAAAAATGTCCGCTCCATTCCAGTCAATTACACTGCGTAAGGTGTTATTAGTTATTAACTTATTACCGAATGTTGGTCGGACATGTAGTGCCTTCGAACTAGTTCTCTGATTTGATGAAATACTCAGGTTTCTCAACTTAAGGCTCGTTTACACAAAAAGCACTTCGTACGAAAAGTTTTATATACTTTAGTTTCAATTAGAATCTAACTAATATTATAAACGTGAAAGTTTGTATGTATGTGTCTTTTCTTACTGATTCACGCAAAAAACTACCGAACCGATTCACGCAAAAAACTACCGAACCGATTCACGCAAAAAACTACCGAACCGATTCACGCAAAAAACTACTAAACCGATTGCGATGAAACTTGAAATATAGGTAGCTGGAAACCGGGAATAACACATAGGCTACTTCTTATCCCGATATTCCCTCTGGGAACGGGACTTACGCGGGTGAAACCGCGAGGCGCAGCTAGTTATTAATAAAAGGGGAATGAGAGCGGAGTAGTAAGAACATGATTTGTCTTTTTCCGTGACAAGAACTTTCAAAGTTGATAGACGGAGACAAAAAGCGAAATGACTACTCCGACCTTATTCCCCTTTTATTAATAGGCTATTGGGTTTATTAAAATCTAAAAATATATTTTCTTTGATTAAGTTACTCAATACTTCGCAAAACAAAGCCGTCATCGTTTAACTAGTCGGGGGTTATGTTAAAGCGGTAAGCTGATTTTACGTACTCTCTGGTTTCTCTTCAGATTTGAACCGGCTCATCAATATCTAATTAGAAATATGGCAACTCAACCGCCGGATGTGACTTAAGCGATAAATTATGCACTCCGTGAAGGAGTATACTAATTTCGATGCCGACAAATTTTCCACAACCGTGATTTTATGCGTTTCAAATAATGTCTGTAGGCAACCTTAAATGATAAATTGCCGACGGAACGCCCCTGAGACGAGTTCAGTATAAACGAGAGGTGCAATAGTCCCGGTCGCGATACTCGCGAACGAGAAAAGAAGATGGACGCGTCTGGCAAAAAAGGAATGGGTTAGGTGAGAGCTGAGAGCGTGATGGTGTCGAGATAATAACAGTGCGGCGAGCCGCGATCGGCATTCGCCTTTGAGCCTCCGCTGCCGAATATTACCATTAGCCCCAATTTGAATATTCCTTGCGCGAAACAGTTTTCAATTTCACAGCAGATCGTCCCATCGTTTAGAATGAATCAAGGTTCCGAGTGCGGCCATTGTGTCCTCGGGTGATTCGATTTAGAGGAATGTGTTTCACGCCGGAAGGACGGGTCGCGTCGGGCGTAACAGGGCGAGTAAAACAAACAAGTTAATTGTATTTATTCAAATGCGGTGGGGAGCCTGGGGATGGCGCGCAGCCGTCGCACCTCATGAATATGCGCTCGCCCGGCCTTCCTCGCTATGTGCACCGTCATTGTCCTCGACGCTATCCTAAACTTGGATGTTATGTGATGTATGCAAATTCTATGCGTTATTGGTACAAATATAAAAGGTACCTAGTGTTTGAATGAAATTAAAATATGATACAATTAAAAAAATCGACCAAAAACGCAGCTTGAACATCAGGGTTTCACGAAAACAAATTTGTCAGGCAGTTCTGTAAAAGTTCCTATTATAGAACAGTGTTTTAGTTTACAGTACCATATCTACCAAAGTAACGTATTGGTAAAACAAGGCAGAGCTGCTCCGTTCGGGGTCAAGCTGGTTAGAATAGTTAGGTTTAAACAATCATTAGCATACAGGCATTGTGTGAAGTCGGAGGGCGCGTTTGCTGGGCGGAGAACTGTCTACGAGAGTCCATGTTTCCAGATAGCATGATACAGCTGTACTATTGTTCACTACTCTTGAGTGTTAATAAATTAAATATATTATTGTTTGTTTTCAGTTCAGTAGTTTGATTTATTGATTATATGCCACGCCCGGTAATTGCATAGTAATGGAACTAACTCGTAAACTCAATCTATATAGGTATAGGCACATATAACTGGCCCTTTTCTTCTCAGTAATTGAAGTAATGAAAAACTTCTTCATAAATACCTACGTACATATATTATGTATGAAATACAATGTGTTACACAATAATTAATCTACCGACAAAAAAAACATCTCACATTAAAATTGATAAAATCTTACACAAGGAGCAATGGATATGTTCCACTCGATAAATTTTAGTTTTACAACAAGTAATTACGCCGGATGATATCACTACCTTCCGCCGCATAATCCGATTTGTTACACCCATGCTCTCATCCCCTGACAATAGAACAGTCCAAATGTTTATTTGCACAAGATATTTAGCCACTTCCCTGCCGGATTAGTGGCGGACAAAGACGAGGGGCGCACATCCAAACAGATAAAGTAAGTGAGGCTAATAGGAGAGGCGGGGATCGTCCCCCACTGTTTGCAATCATTGTGTGATTTCGTAAGGATTACGAGAAATGTTTCATGGAAGATGCAGTTGATTTGTGTAATCCAAGTTTAATTAAAAGTAAAGAGCTTATGAAGTCTGCG
The DNA here is from genome assembly GCA_949358125.1 of Idaea dimidiata. Classification (NCBI taxonomy): domain Eukaryota; kingdom Metazoa; phylum Arthropoda; class Insecta; order Lepidoptera; family Geometridae; genus Idaea; species Idaea dimidiata. The sequence continues at coordinate 6,123,438 of OX442337.1, forward strand.
ACGACGATCTTGAGGAGGGATTGAGATATGCAACGAATCGGTATTTTTTCCTTTGGAAATACATACCTACAAAATTATCTATATTTATATACATATAGTAATTATAAATACAAAACATATTTGTTTCTAACGATCCGAAAGTACTGGACCGATATTAAAAATTCTTACACCAATAGAAAGCTATATTATCGAGGAGTAACATAGGCTACTTTGATTCCCATAATTCCACAAGATCGGACTTTACGCGGATAAAACCGCGGGACACAGCTAGTTATAAAAACAGAAAATTCCATAACCAGACATATATACGGTCAGTATATTTACTAGTCCCAGGCGGAAATCCAACCCGCCGAAGCACTACTGAGTTCTTTAAATACTCAGTCAAAGACTTGGAAAATTATTATACACAAATATTTTGGCATTGCCATAAAATACATTTTATTTAAAAAACGTTTGTTTAGATGGTGACAACGAGACGTCCGGAAATGAAACAGCTTAAAAGGAATTTAAGTCGTGTTCTTGTGGGCGCACAACAAGACCATAAATAAAACGAATTGTTCGCCTTTTGAATATTCCCTAAACAACATTAGAGGTGAATAGTTAAATTGTCACTTTGTCACTGTGGTGGACAGAGGCTCGGCTGGGGGGTGGACGACGCACCCTGGGGCGTCGTCCAGCGGGGTTCCCAATCCTCACTCGACTCGTTCATACTCAACTCTGTTTCCTTTCTGACACTATATTAACTTTTTACTCCGTTGCTTGAATGTAAATTCGTAATTAAGATTGTGTCGCCATTATAGACTGTTTATTTTATTTAATGAGCTTGAAAAGTTTTTTGGTTATTACTTGATTTAATTTAATGAAAAGTATTTTGATTGAGGCTACGAGGTGTAATGTTGTTAGTTATTCAAATGTTATTAAAACATTATTTATTAATTGCTTTACTAACTTACTTAACGTTTTATTCATCAACATATGATTATGTTTAAGGTGGCACTGTACTATTATTAGAATTTTAAGTTTAATTGGAAAGATTTAGTCATAAAAAAGGAGCGTTACCTGGTTACTTATTGATTTAAATAATATTCGATAATTGGTTAGAGTTATATGTATTGGAGATTGTTTTTGTTAGACTAGTCAAAATTTATGTTTAGTTGTTTAGTTCCGTATATATTTATGCTTATTGCGGTACTCCATTTACTAATAATAAAAATACGAAAGTAACTTTAACTGTCCTTTTTACGTTTTAACCCCTAAGCGGTTAAACCTACAACGAAATTTGAGAGTATATCTAGTGAATTACGAAATTATTTGTAGACATCATCTAGAGTCTAGACAAAGAAAGTTGTTCTCAGTATACAGACTTCAAATAATCTCAGGAAATGTGTTATTCTAAATTACAGAGTATTGAAAACAACAATCATCAAAAATATCGCTTCAGCAAACAGCGCGGCAGCTGTTCTGTCAGTACAAAAATAAATTCTTTTATTCCATTATTTAATTTGTCGTTACATTGTGCCCTTGCAATATCGCCATCGTTCTACGTACGGATAATGTTTCCCTATTCCACGATTTACATGTGGAATCCGGACAGAAGTCAAGTTTCGACAATGTCAACATGTCAGAGTGACAATAGCCGTCACACGTCAGTGGTTGTCAATCCTAAACAAGGAACTTGTATATCGCGAGTATGAGAAGCGACCGCTTTGGGTCCACTGGGACCCTTCCTAGTGGGACTCCAAACAAAGCTTATGAACGATAGGTCCCATGGTGGACATCAAACCTTAACTTTTATTTGAGAATTGCCGATTTTCTCAATTACTCTTGCTGTGAACACTTCAATCATGAAACAAATACTTATTACATTCCTTGCTACCGGTTTAGTTTCCCGGACGTTCAATAAAGAATTTCTGGTTAGATTATTTTACTGTTTGTATACACAGATATGACGTATAGACAGTTATTTTCGCCCCATTTGTAAAATTCATTGTGAGCGATCACACCCAGTCGGTTAAGGGACAATGGCGAACTGTAAACGAGTGATGTCAGTAAATCGGGACGAGTCCGCAAACAAAACGGGACGCTTCGTCGTCACACAATGAGAGATTAATGGCTCTCTTTTTGTTATCGTTCGATGGTCTTTACGCGTTTTGTGGCCTCGTTTCACGGTTTATTTAGCTGTTTAAACACCAATGAGCGTTAAATTAATTACACAAACATCTATGTTCAATAATTCAAAACAATACAAGAATGGTCCGACCGTTAACACAATCAGAAACACTTTAGTATACCTACCTAAGTATTTTTGTTGGTTCAAAGCACTTCAAATTATGAGAAGTTATAAATTCAAGATTTAGAGCCAAAGAACTATTAGACAGATAGTTAAAAATTATTAACGATGTCCCATAACGTAAAGTTGAGCCTTATAAAGCCCAATAAAATTGAAGTGTTGCGGTATAGGAATTCACATAAAGTGTGAAAGCAGTTCGGGCGAAGCGACTGATGGTGTGTTCTCAGGCCGTGGTGCGACACAATGCGCGAGAGACGTTTTTTGGCCATTAAACTTGCATTTTTTGTGTGTTACGTTAACTGTCGTCTTATCAACGTGTCGAGTTGTCGACGCCTCCAGCCGGCCGCAATCAAAACACCATTCGAAGTGGTCATTAAAAATGATATAAAGTTTAATTTACAACTGTGCTGGAGACGCTTCGGATTAACGGTTATCGGTGATGTACTCGTAATGTCCACATTCAGTTTCAATGTGAAAATTGTTTTCTTTGTTGAAATAATATTAAGGTTTTTATTGCTTAATGTGGTCGGAGCTGCTCTCACTTTGTAAGCGTAGTTAGTGTCAGTTATATATTTAATTTAAAGAACTTAAGTAAGTAGACAGTCAGATTTTTATGGAAGCTGTCAGTTAAGATTAAGAAATTAATAAAATCTTTTGCTGAAACGGATGTTCCAAGTCACATACTTAAAAGGGACATTTATGACGATTAACAAATTAAATATTTATCTTCAATCTCATGTTCTAGTTGTGTAATTTGCGAAATTAAATTTGATCTTGCTGCACCATAATGTCACATTAATGATCTCATTTGTATGTAATCTGGTAGGTAGGTATAGATAGAGTTGGTTTTGACTTTTCGAGTGTAATATGTAGATAGGTACGTATACGTATTCTATTGGGGCAATTAATGTCTTATCCCACAAATATTGTCACTTTTATGTAGTAGAGCAGGAGTGGACTAGCTTGCTCCCCGCGGGAAGCGCTTTGTTTACGAGTGTACGCCACTTCTACTACAATGATTTACGAACCGTCTGCACCCATAAAAGTTGGGACAACGCACTAAAAGATACAAAAGGTGCTAAAGAAAAGTAATATATTTTAAGTTGGAGCGAACGGATATAAAAGTTTGGTGAAATATATCAGTTTTAGTGTTGAACGAAGTGTTTGTTTATAGGGACGATTACGTACGCCTTTTCACGGAACGGTGGTGCCCAGTGTGAAAGATTCGTCGCAGTTCTCACGTCGTGTCGCGAGCCTCGTGCCGGTGATTGAGCATCTTTTTGTTCTCTTTCAGGACCTAATCGTTCACGACCATAGTCGTTCACGGTTCTAGATTTGTTGGCAGGCAAACGTTCTTTATGAACCATTTAGTTAGATGGTGAGGCAGTTAGATCGATTACGCTAGTCCACTGCTAAGTGATCAAACTGTCCCATTGATAAAGCATTTTTTACTTACTAATTATATTGTAGATATTATCAGAAATCGGCAATGTCAAAGGTCACATCGGTAGGGTAATATCAATATGGCTACGGGGTATTTGGGTATATTGATAGAACGAAGACTTCTCGTGCTAAATGTTGTCTACTTATTAGAGTCCAAAATTATTTTATAATTCGCCTACGTCAGCAAAAAGGTCGTTCATTTCGGTTCTGCAATATGATATCCCGTCAACACTGCATTCAGCGGGTAAGCGAGGTTTGTTTTTTCAGGGGTCTCCACTCCACGGTCCCACGCGGTATTCTGTCGACGTCCCACTACCGCCTTACACACAAAAAACAGTTAAATGCATTCGTATGCAATAATCTGTGAGGATTTGCTGCGACCACATCGGCCACCCACGTGGTACCCGTATTTCATCATCAACGAGCTAACTTCATTATTGTGGCGTGAGATACAATAGTTAAGAACACGATTTATAAGTCTAACACGTTGACTTCTGTTTATAGCCAGAGGTGAGGGGCGCGGGCACAGCGGGGGCAGAGATTACGTGCGTCTGCGCACCGATTTATGGCCCAACCTCGATAAAAGCTTAAATACCTCGGAGTGAGGATATTGAATAGGTTTAACTCGGAGAGTGAAGGCATTGTGCACCCGTTCTTACACGGTGCGTCATATTTTTGTCCCCGTAGGCGCACACGCTGCTGCGGTAGAGCTACGAGCTTTGCGTGATAGATGGTACATTCACACGGTACTGATTCCCAGCCACATCGCATAGTTTTTTGGCTGATCGTTTTTACTGGCAGATTTGCAGCCATTTTACATTGGCATATTCGCCTAACATTAATTGAATGACTTTGGCACTCAGCACCGTGTAGGTGGAGAATGAATCTTCGTTACACACTATCTTCCTCTGTCGAATGATGGTTTGAAAATATTATTGATTACTATTCATAATTAAATTTTACTAATGTCTCACCAACTGGAAATTGCTTTTGCGTCTTAAGTTACAGCGCTCACCTAGAAAAGTTGTAAGATGGATGTGAATGTGAAACGATTCTCGAACCTTCTTTCGTTTCATTTAATTTGTTGTATACAGACATTCTTCAATAAAGAAATTGCAATTCAGAAATAAGAGATTTTATGGGAACTTACAATAAAAGGTACCTGGGTAACATAAATTGTTTGATAAAATATTGTCTTAGATTTTCCCGATTTTGCACAATGAAACACAATATTTACCGGGTTTTACTGGCTTTTTATTTACTAATGGCATTCTTACAATGTACCGAGCTTTCGCTAACTTAACAGTTAGCCTTTTCAAGGTTGACTGAGATGTAATTCGTGGCATTATGAAACATGCAGTTTTTGCCCTTTAAAAACCCAAGTTGTTGTTGGGGAGTGAGTATTGATAACAAGGTGGAGCAGAGGGCGCGCTATTTTTGTGCAGGGCAAAGGGAACGCAGGAAAGTAAGCTGAAACTAATCCGGCGCGCGGGTGGGCGCAACCCGACACCGCGTGCGCGCAGCTTACATTTGTCATTTATAATGCGCGCGATTTGTTGCTCCTCACCTCACAAGCCACCAGCCTTTTTATGTTCACTTATTCTTTATTCAAATATTCAAACCGTGAGATATGTGCAATATTTTTTATGACATTTTAGTACGCTCACCTTCTATTCGTCGTTTATGAACGGCGATGTTATTTTTTGTGAGAGACAACTAGTTTTAATATAAGCTTTAGATTTTACTAGGAGTTTTGGCGGGAATGCGTTGAGGAGATGTGTTGCTAAATTTTCATTTTTGTGAAACTTAATTTGTTCAAATGCGTGTAAATTGTTTAATTTCGGGGACATATTAATCAATTTAGGTTCGTGAAGGTGTACAAGTGTAAATAAAAGTGAAAATCGCTGCAAAACATGGACTTTAGCTTAGTGTTGTCTCCAAAGCTCCGTGAACCAACATTGCAAAAAATGGCCCCCTTTTTACAATGATTCCCTCGACTTGACTTTAACTATGACGACTTGACTGATTCGTTCAATACAAATAGCTTGCAAATATTGATAATACTTGACACTGGCAAATGTCCGAATGTAAAAGCCATTTTAAAGAAGAAGAAGAATATACTAGCAGTACCCTGCGATTTCACCCGCGTAAGACCCGTTCCCGCGGGAATATCGGAGTAACTACCCATATTCTGAGTTTCATCGCAATCGGTTCAATAGTTTTTGCGTGAAAGAGTAACAAAATCACATACATACAAACTTTTGCGTTTATAATATAAGTAAAATGAGTGCATGTACTAGATACTTTAATGATCATGCCTTTGCTAACAAAATGCATAATGAAATGACTTGTACTCAGGCCTAAGAAGCTAACTCATCTTCTAGATTGTTATTAAATATTATAGTAGAATATTGCTCCGGTTCCACTATATCCCTAAATATGCGACAGTGCGAATCATATTATGATCATTGTTAAAAAAAAATTGACGATTGTAAATAAAAACATGATCACCAAAAAACCCATGAGTTTCTTGTGGCTTCTTCTCATCGGAGGGCGCGTTCCGAAGCCACTCTAGAGTCATAGTTGTAAGAACACTCGACGTATTTAAAGTGATCGAATACATCTATTTAAATAAAGAAATGTTGATTCTTGATTCTAGATTAATCAATAATCAGGAGATGGGTTTTAATGTGTCTGTAAATTGTTTTAAACAAATATCTATTACTACTATACTATCATACTATATAGTATTAAATAGTTAACTTTTCTCGTTAATGAAATTCAGAGGTTCTCGAAATTGAAATTCTCGTTAATGAAATTCTCAGATCCATGTTAGAAAATAAGTACTTACAAATGTTTGAATATGTAGAAAACTAAAGAAATAAAAACAAATCTATCTAAATACTTAATAGACATCGATATGTAAATGAATATACCTAAACTTACCATCTACTCCACCTATTGAAAACTGAACAACATTCAAAATGGACATAATTACATCTCAGTTAACCTTGAAGAAGCCAACTGTAAAGTTGGCGAAAGCTCGGTTCGTTTAAAACCATGAATAAAACGCGATTCAACCCGATAAATAAAGTGTTTTATTATGCAAAATCGCGAAAACCATAGAAGAAATTATGAACAACATTCGATTAGAAAATCGATGTCCCCCTAAACTATGTGTAATTTCATGGATTTTGAATTCTTATTTTTTGTATATTCTTTGAATATAAAGCTTATTACGAGGCACTTAAAGAATTAGCTTTTTGCACAATATAGTCGCTGCTTTTACTTCCTGTGTGGCCCTGAATAGCATTACAAATATTTGGTTGGAATTTTCAAAGGCTCATTGATGTTTTGACTGCCGATATTTGAAATGAAAAAATGGGCGCCGAAATAGCGGCTCGTAACAGCTTGCTAAAGTACAACAACTAACAAGACCAGTTTCACTATACACAATGCATTTGTCCGATCCACACATCCATTCTTAAAGTTATTTCCTATTTTATTGGCTTGTCAATTGTGTTTCCGCCTGTGATGTATTGGTTTAGCCGTTGCGGCATAGACTTGTTGTGACTGCATTGAAGAAATTGCTTTTTAAATGCTTTTGTAACCACACATTGCGTTTCTTAACATATTTAAAAGTTTACGTTTATTTTTAGGTTCTGAAAAAATCAATCAATATCCTGATTGTCCATTGCGGTTCAGCGCGGGAATGCTGCTAGCATTTTGGGCAGTTTTGCAGCGGGAGCGCTTGGAGATGGGTTATTTTAGTTTAAATTTTATTAATTTTGTGTTTTAATGTGCTCTTTTTTTAAGTTAGGTTTTGTGTTTTGTATTTTTCTTAATATTGGATAGTTATATTTCATTTCGATGTAATTATTTTCTTAAAATAAAATGTCAATAAATCATATACCTACTTCTATACATATAATAAGTACATAGGTTTGCACTGAAGGTAAGAGGTAAGAAAATAATTAATAATAGGTACAATATTAAAATCCCGTAAAATCATGTTCACATTTGTTGGATTTTAGTTTTTTAAGATACCACTTGTAAAGAGTGCATACCACCCTCTGCCTGTGAAGGTATGGGTATTTAACGTAGGTAGGTACTATCTATAGTTAAGCACCTACACACAGACACCATTTCGGCAAATTGAAAAACATCAGAGTGCCTCATAATGCCTCTTAATGCTCTACTGTGAGAGTTATTGCCTTTTAAGTACGCTGTATTTTTCATATTTTCGCAAATAATGTGTGCGTTCAAGAATTTTTTGTAGAACGAGGGTATGTTTTATAGAGGTTGTTCGTTTTGTTCCCCTTTAAGTACGTCGGGGCTATAGAAAGTGAAGTGTTCACTTACTGCGGTCGCGAGGAGGGCTATACTTCATGGTTCATAACTATTACATGTATACTCACGACATGACTGAACTGGCGTTTCGTGTTCTCTAATTTCGCTTAAAGCTGAATGAATTATTGAGGGTGTTGTATTCTGTCTCGGTAGGTAGGTATATAGGTGAGGGTCTCGCAGTGCAGTAGCGAAATGTGATTGTTCTTTACTTTAAAGTACCTTGTATTTGTAGACGAGCATGCTGCTCTTCTTCTTGTGTAGTGGTGCCTGGTGGTCCTGGTGTTTAAAGTCAAAGTCAAAGTAAATTTTTTGTTTATTTAATTGGATGTGTTAATCACTTTAAATACGTCGAGTGTTCTTACAACTATGACTCTAGTGTGGCTTCGGAACGCTCCCTCCGATGAGATGAAGCCACAAGAAACTCATGGGGGTTTTTATTTTGTGATCACGTTTTACAATCGTCAAAATACATACTTAATTTTTTTTTACATTTTATTACAATGATCATAATATGATTCACATTGTCGCATATTTATGGCCAAGTGGAACCGGAGCAATATTCTACTATAATATTTATTAAAAGGTTCCAAAGTAATTCAAAGTAGTTCGAGTTTTCAGGTCGCCCTAAGACCTCTAACTTGACCTAACGACTCTTATCAGTCTTATCACAGATAACAACCGGGACCAACTTCCGAAGCACGGAGGAGCTTGAGAAAATGATTTTTGCCACACAAATTCTCAGTCACCCATCCAAGTAATGACCGTGCCAAGCGTTGCTTAACCCGCCCGACCGTTTAAGATCAGCAAGTACAGCTAGGCCAATGAGCTCCGAATGATTATTTATTACCAATGTTGTAAATATAGATAGAATATTTATAGTTTATTAATTTAAATATTACTGATACCTCTTTAAAAAATTTTTTTTTTCCTCTCCCAGTTCAATGTCTTCCCTCAACTAAAATAACTTAGTCTAGCTTAACTCGTCAGTTTTCACACAAGTGAACATAGTTTCATAGTTTCCGGTGTACATTTTGTACAACTTGACCGACCCTTGTAATATTTCCTAGACGAAGAAATCATTGTTGGATCTATTAACATTGCTGAACATCACTGGGCTACTTACGGAAAAATGCCATTTAAACTTTTTTAAACCTAGGTATCTTATTTTAAATAACATGTATTAAAAAAAACTATCCTGAAATTCGTAAAAACATTCGCTCATCGACCTTTTGTTAAATATTTAAATGTTGCTTATCTACAATGAACTGAAAGGAAAATTAATATTATCAGTAATTTTATTGTTATTGAAAAAGCGTATAGTGAGGGCAGGCTGGGTAACCCGCGCCCGCGAGTTAAGAGGAGAGGGGAGCCGCTTGTCACAGCGGGGAGAGCGGCCAGTGGTTGAACTAGGGAGGCGAAGGCCCCGCCTGCGGACCCCGCCCCGCGCCTCGCGCCTCACCCGCTCCTCAGTCCGCGCTCAGACGCCGTACCGCTTCAACTTCTCGTCGCATAACGGACTATCAAAACACGCGCATCATTTTCAAAACTGGTTACCTAATTCGTACGTTTACAGTGCTATTTTTTCCGTTAAAAATGACTTTTGATTGATTGATTAATAAGTAACTACAATTAGAGTTTTTTTTTTTCATTTATTGACATGTCGTTAGTTTTGTTATGGTAAATAATGTCACGGACGGTACCGGTGTGATGGTTTGTAGTCTGAAGTCCATCGGGGTAGTGGTGTGTTGATGGATGTGGGCAGCGCGGAGTGCTGGCGACCCGGAGCCGAGAGGATGGTGGCCGAGGAGAGTAAGACGCGCGCAACCGACTTCTCTATCGCGGCCATCATGGCGAGAAGTGCTGTCGAACCGAGGAGTCCCGTCGCAAGATCACCACCGCGTACTGGTAAATCTTTTTTTTAATATAATTAATTGGTACTACTATTTATTTCCTACGTCGGTACTTTGTTTTCGCAGTCTAGCACCTCTTCTTTTCGACCTTTTTCTTATTCAAAACGGAATCTGTACCGCATGTCAATCTCTACTCGAATACAGTCTTTTTATTCCCTGTTTACTCAACTTTCCCCTATATCCTCTAACGATCAGCTCTATCTTATAGTTTTTAATTTATGGTTGAAATGTTTCTACCTACTATGAAAACATATTTTAAAAAAAAGGAGAGGGGACCTCTCAGGGTGACCTATTAGTTATTAGATTCTATTAATTTAAGATTTTTAATGCAAACTTATAAGTTACATTTAAAACATAAACTTGATTAGTTAATGTGTACCCCATAAACAGAAGGAAATGATATTAAAATTATTATTATTAGGTTTAAACACAGTTTTATTTAGGCCTAGATTTTTCTTCATTGCGTTTTATGCAATATTACAAATAATATTTATTCGGTATGTAGTAATTATTTAGTTGATAAATGTAATTTAGTGTGTGATACCAGAGCGTCTAAAACAAAAACCAAAAATATTTAAAGTAGGTTATTGTGGAAATAGTATTTAATTATCTATCTAAAAATACTTACACAAGAAATAAATACGACAAACATATAAAATCTAAATATATATATAAAAAATTAGGCGATTCAACAGGGTAATGCCGCCAGTGTGATAGGCACTTTTGGACTCAATGGTCATTCACCTTAGATTATTTATATTATATATAGGTATATTTAGATTTTATATCTTTGTGGAAATTGAAGTCAGCAAATAATGTTTTGAAATAGGTACCGTACATATTTGTTGTCTTGATAAAAATATTGTGAAGACCAGTAGGCAGAATAACGTAATCAAATACCTCACAACCAAGGAGCAGCTTAAATGACTCAGCATTTAGGTATCAGCTATCAGAATGTACAGGTACATTCTGATTCATTACATTTACATCAATTCACTGTTTTTTCGAAAACGGTACAATTATTTATTGAAATTTTTATGACGACTAACCGCTATATTTCCGATTTGTAATGATTTACACTGCCGACCAGTCGGCCGACTAGTCGGCAATTTTAAAACTACTAGTCGGCTAGTCTGCTATAGTCGGCAAAAACCATAGTCGGTCGGCCCATCTCTATTAATTAAAGTAGGCCTATTTGTATTTGTTCAAACAAACTGCGAAGGGTTTAGGTGTATAGGTAGGTATTTCATAAGAATAGTGGACTTAAAAATATCTATTTGATCGTACTAATATTATAAAGCTAAAAGTTTGTGTACGTGTGTTTGTTACTCAATCACGTAAAAACAGCTGAACCGATGACCATGAAAATCGGTACCTATGTAGATATAGCTGGAAACCTGGAATAACACATAAGCTACTTTTAATCCCGATATTCCCACGGGATCGGGACTTACGCGAGTGAAACCGTGGGACGCAGCTAGTCATTAGTATTAGTACAAACATAATATGTCTTTATTAAAATAAAACATCGTGTATAATATTACAAAGTAAATTGACATATTGTATTTAATATTTCTGTGATAGAATCGTATCCTGTAAGTTCTGTAACTATATTGTCACATAAAAATCATTCAGATAAACCTCAAAGTATCTGTGACAAAAGTTTTCGGTTATTTAAAGATTACCGTATTGATTAATACTTAAACCATTTATCAATAAAAGACAAAAAAATTACAACCTTCATTTTTCAAAATTTATAATAATAATCCAACTAAAAACTCCGAAGATATTTCATGGAAAGGTTGCTGGCTCAGTTTTTCGTTAATTACTCGGGTTGTACTTGATATATTTTGAAATACCACAATATTCGTTAAAAACAGAGCTATTCAATAGTCAAGATTTCATCGGTTGAGTTGTTTTTGTAAATTTATTTAACAGAGAACAAACAGCCATTAGTTTTAATAACTGTAACTTATTAGAAATATTTCAAAGGAAAAAATCTTTTTTGATAATTGTTGCAATCAAAACAAATTACGAAATATTTAATAGGAAAAAGAGCAACATCTGTCGGCCAACGTGTTAACTGTAAAGTTAATCATTGGCGCAGGTAAATCACTGGAAAGTGATCGTAACAGATCGAATAGGGAAACATTCATATTCTCTCTGATTCCATTTCATATGTAAACTTTGTGTTCGTATGGATCGTGTATAAGTGTATCAGTAACTAACTGTTCTACCTCTGTATCTGCTGTACTTTCTACTGAACGTCATTATTACCCCTGTATTGTACGTGAAGCGGTTAAAATCAAGATTCACAGGAATTTCAACCGGGAAAGTGGTTTTATACTCACATCTGACTGGAATCCAGTGATAAATGTTTGTAAGCATCGTTTGCGAACGCCTGATATTTCGCGGGATGTTGTTAGTGTAGTGTGACGTGACCCTAATAAGTTTTTGTGAGATTGAGGGTAGGTGTAAAAATACCTATATATTATACCCAGTCGACGGTAAACGAAGCTCGTCACTCCAGTCTTCCTGGGACCACGGCCGGTGTGACGTCGGGGAAATTATAAATGTATATTTTAAATTTATAAAAAGTGTACAAACGCGATCGAGACCCTATTAATAAAAATAGTAATCTACACTTTCGTTGGCGATTGTACTTAGACAATATGGTTATTCATTTCCTCACATTACCTCGAAATCATGCAGCATATCACATCAAATTAATAAGTACCAAAATGAAAACGGCAATGAAAAAATAAAAAAAAGTAAAAACATAGATAGGTCAATTTTTAAACAACTTTGACAAAAGAAAGGAATTCACAGTTCGGTCGTACTTTTACACAACTGCCGAAGGAAGTGTTATATTCGTATGTTATCGAGATTTAAACTCAACATGAAAGTAGTAACAGAAGGCTGCGCCCGCGCCGCGTTGGGCAGGCGAAAGGGTTATGGTAATTGGTACGTTGTGGACCCATGCGCAGGCTCAAGTTACGGGTCACTTCGTTATTCCAGATTAATTGCGTGGAACGGAACACATTCGACACCCGCACCGCAACGCCGCGCGGTACCGCAGCCCGCACGCAACATGCAACCAACATATATTTTACACACATCTTTTATTGCAAACGTAAAACTACAGAACGCAATTTAAAACTGGCAGAATACACTTATTATACCGTGTCATCTGTCCAAACATAAAATAAATCGAAATTCTTTAAGTATGTCCTAAGTTACTTACACAGATGCGCGCGCGCAATTTCACAACGAACTAGTTGCGCTCTTTGGTTTTACCCGTTTAAATAAAGTTTACTTTTTGGAAATAAAAGTAACTTTATTTAAAAACACCTAGTAAACAATGTCTTTTTTTAAAATAAATAGTTTATTTCTAACATTTGTGTACAGAATTACTAATGCTTATTAGTTAAGTGGCATCCACGAGATAAGGTAGCCATATTCTTTTAGACCCGTGTTACGGGGTTTTAAGATGCAAATTTAGCGACAATACATTATATTTGTTAAGGTACTTCTGCAAAATTATAATTATAAAAATGTACTTTAGTCGCTGGCTGTACAAACATAGTAATGACAAAGAACAAAAAACATTCATATCTTTAATAGGCATTGGTTGTAGGTGCGTAGTAATTTCAATAATATTGTATTAAAGACAGCTACTTCAGTAGTGATTACATTGGCTATTTCTGGGAAAAAATAATACTCACTTTGTATTTTTTTAAATAGGTTTCGTAGGATGATGGAAACTTTGCGCAGCCAATGAAATGTATGATTCAATTTTCATATATTTTCATTTAATTGCTTTTGTATTGAAGCTAGATAGGAACTGACTACATAACTTGCCATTTACTAAATTGCCTGTCAACAAAGTTTAAGTCGAAGTACATGAAAATAGAAAATATTATAAATAAGCCATTTCTATTTCTGGTTTAGGTTAAAATACAAATCAATTGTCGGATTGTGAAAGTATTCGAATGTGTATGTATTTGATTTTGAGTACATTTTTTAAGATCAGGCATAACCATCAGTTTAGGGTATTTGAGTTAAGGAGAGCCCCACATAACCCTTCGCCTTCCCCCGGGGGTGGAGGGAATGCATTTCAATACATTTTCAAAAAAAAAAGGGTATTTGAGTTGCCTCGTTCAACCGCGCCGAGCGTGCGGGTGCAAAAGTTTCTTCTTCGTTTATATGGCTTATTCTATTTGGATATTAGCGAGTGTCAAGTATTATTAATATTTGCAAGTTATTTGCTTTGCATCGAAACAGTCAAGTCGTCATAGTTAAAGTCAAGTCGAGGGATTCATTGTAAAACGGGAGCCATTTTTTACAACGTTTGTTCACGGAGCTTTGGAGATAACGCTAAAGTTTATGTTTTGCACCGATTTTCACTTTAATTTAAACTTGTACACTTTAACGAAACTAAACTGATTAATATGCCCTCAAAATTAAACAATTTACACGCATTTGATAACTAGGTTTAACAAAAATGAAAATTTAGCAACACATCTTCTAACCGCGTTCCCGCCAAAACTCGTGCAAAAGTTTACTTATTTGAAATGTTATTAGCGGCTTGATGTGATGACAATTGAATTTAGCGCGTTTTCGACCAAGCGAGCAGCGACAACGACTCGCTCTATGCTAGCTATGGTTTTCATTTAAATTATTTGTAAATAAGTCGGAGATAATGTCCTTATGTTGCTATTACCACCTATTTTAACCGACTTCAAAAAAGTAAAGGTTATCGACCTAATAAAAAGAAAAGGGTAAGACATGTTTCTGCTCAATGCGAAGCGTCTCAATGTAGATATCCGCATTACTAAGGCCAGGGGATACCCCTTCGCAGCCACCCATATTTTTTTAGACCTGAGCTACAGGGTCTCATTGATTTACTTTTAAACGATTTCCTCTATCCGCCAGGGTCGGTGTCGAGGCAGAGTTCTCCCGCGTCACTCAGCTCGCCCGGCTCCAGCTGCCGGTCGCCAGCACCCGACGAGGATGTCGAGGTGGACGTGGAACAGTGTTCGGACGGGGAACGGGATGCGTCCGACCACGCGGCGCCTTCCCCCGCACCTTCTTCAGGTAACTTATCCACTAACAATGAATGGTACAAAAGTTTTTTTTTTACAATTACAAAGTTGATTCAACTGGGTTTCTATATAAAACATGAATTTGAACAGACAGACAGTTAGTCTCGCACTTGTAATGTTAGTAAGGATTATAGTATAGATTATTGCCCAAGTTAAGTATAGTTATAAATATGTGACATTCATAATCTATGCAAAAAACAAATGAGTTTCTTTGGTCTTCTTCTTAGAGATTTTATATTAGACCGTCATGAGCACGAGCTTCGTTGTCCATTGCTCGGCGAGCAGTCGATCGGTCTGTTGCAACCGAGTGGCGACACCGAGCAATGGACAACGAAGTTCGGACCCGGCCGGCGATCGTGACGGTCTAATATAAATCATCCCTTATTGAAGGTTGCGTTTTAGAAACACCGTAGTTTACTGTTGTAATGTGAATGTCTTACTGAATAAATTAACTTTGAGTTGATTTGATTTGTTTAAGTAACGAATAGTACGTAGAGCATTTATGTTAGTAAACTTGGCAGAGCATTATCCAGCAGATCCAAACATAATGTTAGTTCTTGTCGCTTACAGACTTACAGCTTAGTTCTATACTTCTATCTACAGTTCTTTTTGTAACAATAATTTTTACAAGAGGTATTTAAACTGGTTGAGGTCGCAACGTGCGAACTTTCTAAAAAGATTTTAACTTTACAAAATTTATAGGAACATTTCTCAAAACGTTTTGTAACCTTTGGAACACATTTGGTAATTGTTTTTTTGAAAATAATACCCTACCTACTGTCCGTATAAATAAAACGAATCGCATTTTTAGTAAATTAATTACATTATTTTTTTGTTCTACTACTTTTTCTAAGCCCTTTAGACAACTTTTTTTTAATTTAGGTACTAACTTAAAAATACATTGAAAATACATATATACATACATAAAATACATACATACATACATTATTAATCGCATTTTTTATGTAGAAACCCCAGTTTAAGCCAAGTGTTTTAGACTAGGTAATGTTATTATTAATCTGAGATAATGGTCCCTGTATGGGTCCATTCTTCAAGATAATTTTAACATGATATCAAACAGAATCGATTATAAAGAAATTTGTTGTTGAGACATTAAACAACTCGATCTTAGTGTAAGTAGTAAGTACATCAGTAAATTCTCAAGAGTTATTCATTAATTCATCGTTCTGCTAATTGATTTGTAACCGTCATGAAAAGAAATATTTACCGAACTATATAAACAAAAAGCCACAATTTATTATCATCGCTTCATTGGAACTAGATAGATGAAATAGGAATGTAATCGAATGAAATATAGAAATGTGGCACGGTATTTACACTTGAAAAACTTGAAGTGATCAATCATTAGTTGTTAGCGTTATAGCAGTTATAAAATAGCGCACTTATTAGTGCAAGAATATAATTATTTTGAACCAGGGTATGTCGAAAACAAGGCATTTTGTTTAGTCCGAATAATATTATATAAGGGACATACTGACCTACACGCTACATACTTATATTAAGCTTATTGACCAATCGCTGTAAGTTAATGACGTAATTCGTAGCTTAGTAGGTAAGTATTTTAAAAATATAATAAAATAAATATTACGAATAGGTATTTAAATCCAAAGAGGAAGTCTCCCTTAATTTATTTATTCAGCTTAGTTAAGTTTCCATATTAAAATCATTTTTTATAAAAGGTTTTGTCCTGAATGACTGACGGGTGGCTGACGGAACTCGGTGAAATTCGAGAGCTGGGATTGAAATTTTCGATCCCAGAATTTCAGAAACGTACCCCAATTTTTTTTCGAAAGATTGAAATTCTATATTGGGTTTTCGAAATTCAAAAGATCGGAAATAACGCGAACAAAAATAATAACTAAAAACGTTATGATCGTATAACCTGTAGTGCTGGCTTACGACCCCTATGGAATTCCTGTTCCAATTTTCAAGTTTCTATATCCAGTGATTTAGGCTGTGGGCTGTGCTCTGTCCATAGATGATTCAGTGAGGGAATTACACTGGAAATTACTAACTTATGGCTTATGGAATCATTTATGGCTTCTTTACTTATAATCTATAGGTACTTATAATATATATTCCTAGTTCAGGCATATGTGTTACTTAGATTTAAATCGAAATTTAGACTTTAAGCAATTTGTACACAACATTTTAGTTGTTTTTTTTCTTTTTTTTTATAATAAAAGAAGAGAGGACAAAGAGTCTGTACTTGGAAGTAAATTAAAAAGTTGTCTAGAAAACTTAGAAAAGTAGTAGAACAAAATTATATAAGTTTTAAAATTCATGTCTGTCTGTCTGTTTCACTGTCTGTTCCTTATATAATAAAAAAACTTTTAATCTGATTAAAATCTGGTTTTCAATATTGGATAGTTCTATTTTCGAGGAACGTCGTGGTATACTTTGCATCGAAATCCAATTAGTAGAACCCGAGCAATGAACGAAAAAGTGCAACCGCTCGAGAAACGATCGGCCGCCCGCGCCTGTTATAACGCGTTTTTCACATTCGCGGTTGAAACGCGCGCGAGGCGCAACTAGTATTAAATAAATTATTATTAATATTAAATCTTTTTTAAATCTATATAAACCTATAAAATCTTTTGTTTTTAATTTCTATATTTTCTATTTCCTTATTAATGGTTTATCCTAACATAAAAATTTATTAACTTGGTTTTTTATAACTAATTCAAACGAACTCCCACTGCCTAAGTCATTAACACGACTATTTTCATGTTCTTCTCATAACTTCTTAGATTCGTTGAAACGAGCTATTTTCATTTACAATAGAAAAACTAAATTAGAATGGCGATAAAAACACGTATTAACATAACAAACCTTTCGCAGAGTAAACAATAGCATTCACACCGACTATGACTGATTTAGTGCGTGTAGATACATATGATATATTGGTTTTAATTACTAAGTATTAATAATTTATTCAGTTTTATTATTGTTTCGATGGAACAACTAGAAATAATTTTCTAGGTAAAACCATTCATATTAAACAAGTAGGTTTAAATTGTAGAGTATAAATTACCAGGTAGTTTATGCACCGAGGTACTAAAGCCCTGTCTTATATAGCGGGCGTCATATTGAATCCCGAGCGTACGAAGGACTCTAGAGAGTTAACTCCCGAGCGCAGCGAGGGTGTTAAAAACTTAACTCCTGAGCGAAGCGAAGGAGTCCTGAGTGAAGCGTGGGATTCAAGCGCCCAAGATAAAGACAGGCTTTATTACCGAGGTGAATACTCTACTTTACACATCTGCTGCGAGACAATAAAAAGGCTACAAAAATAAGGATTTAATTGCTACGTGCATTAAATATATTTACAGCTCTATATTATTTTGTTACATCAAAATGACGATAGCAAACATCGGCCTTAGCCGATGAAAAAAAAAGTTGGGCTTTATATTACTAAAACTTTTTGCCTTACCCTTTCGTCAAGATAAAAATAGAAGAAAAATAGCCGTGTTTTTATTTTTTTGTGTTATGTCTCTGACCATTTCGAAATGGCCGTATGCCACCAGAACCTTAGTTCCAAATTTAAATTACTTTATGCCCCAGGTGTATAATGAGCCCTATAAGCACCTAGGGAATAAAGACTTGCTTTACGTTGACCTTTTTGGTCACATAAAGTAACTTTGTAGAGCAGTAGGTGTGTAAAATCCTTTTAGCAACTTCAGTCTAACGGTCTATCAGGAAATATGACAAGGTATAAAAACGTTGAATTTATAAAATGCATATTTTTTGTTTTTTTTTATGGTTAGGTACATAAAGTGGGGGTACCTTGATTTTAAAGCCAGAGTAACCAACCATAGAAACGCCTTGTTCTAACAAAATAAATGATTTTATGATTTTTGATTAATAGTAAAAAAAGGATCTTGTAAGTCTCTGGCATAGTTGTTTTTTTTTTTTTAAATGTTTTTACACGATGAAACCTATATATTTGTATTATATAGTATATAGTATAGTAGAGGCGATCTAAAAACATAAATCTTTCCATCCATTCCATTCCGTTTCGGAGATATGGGCCTATGAAGTTTTAAAAGGAAACTGTAAGGAAGTTCGTTTCCTTTTAAAACTTCTGCCCATATTATTAGGAGTCACTTTAGGACATCATGTATTGGAATGTTTTCTGTTTATTTAGGTCTAGTCTTTCCAAATATACTGGTAACATCGTGCGACAACATAGTTATTCCACTATTATGTAAGCTTTATTAAATAAAATAAAATAAAACAAACTATGCCAATATTTAATATCGCCAATAACTCTGTTGTAAGACGGTTTAGAGATATGGTTTGATGGCAAAAACCATGTGGTTTGGCGTGTTATTTCGAGTGGTAAACGTTTTATGCCGCGACATGGAGGGTTTTGAATGTCAACCCTTGAATAACTTTATATAGACCTAAGACTTTTCTGTATTCCATCTGCAATATGGTACCATGATTTATTTATATCTATTTATTTATTATTTAGGAAATCCAACAGCTATTACAAAAGAATAAATTTACGTGTATCACCCGAAAGCCAATTACAGGATCTCACGAACAAAAACAATGTAGAATATAATATATAGGTACACAGTAGATATACAGTTAATAAATGAAAATGAATATGAATGAAATGAATATATTGTAACCACAGAACTAGGCGAGAGAGATACTCCGTCACCAGCACGACCGCTGCCACCGGCCACGTCGTGCAACTGTGAGGAGCTGCTGTCTGTTGACTGCCAGCTGGAGACCAAAGACCTGTGGGACAAGTTCCACGACCTCGGCACGGAGATGATCATCACTAAGACTGGGAGGTAAGCCGAAACACGATCAAATCTTCGATACTTATAATAAAGGAAAAGAGGACAAAAAGTCTGTACTTGGAAGTAAATTAAAAAAGTGGTCTAGGGGACTTAGATTAAGTAGTAGAACAAAATTATATAATTTTTAAAGTTCATGTCTGTCTGTCGGTTCCTTATACAATTAAAAACTACTAATCCGATTGAAATCTGGTTTTCAATATTGGATAGTTCTGTTTTCGAGGAAGGTCGTGGTATACTTTGCACCGAAATCCAAATAGTAGAACCCTACTAATACTTATAATATATTGATATATTGATATTATAAGTATAGACTAACTATAGTAAATGATTTGTATTAAAATTTAAGAAAGTAATGCTCTTTTCGTGTGCATTGTGTTTTGAAGTCGGTTTGAAACATTGAAACTGTGCCATAGTTGACACGTTGCCGTTAAAGGCGAAGGTCACAGATGTATCCTATGACCGTTCCTCAAAACAACTGGAAAGTCCACTCACTAATAACTAAGTCACGAAAACTCGAACTCGAATTTGTACCCCTGAAAGGGTAAAACGTAGCTGTACGACACTCATGTAACATCTTATTATTACCTATGTTTACAAATAAAGATTAATTGATTGATTGATCGAAGATAACCTCTAAATAGAAAGGGAAATGAGAAACAATGGAAAAGCATGCTTTACATTTTCACTCATAGCATATGTAAAGAGTATTTATAATCGTACAGTTTTGATTAAGTCGTTTTTAATTTTAAACAAATATGTAAATAAAACGTACACTGTACCCGGATCACGCAAATGCTGTCAACTATCTATTATCGTATGCAAGCTACGCACACTTACCTCATACGCCAACATGAATTCAAACAAAATGTAACTCGAAACAACTTTGAAGTAGGTTGGTACATGGTTACTACAATGCATTGCGGGTGTATCTACGTCCTTTGGGAATTGTTTACCTTGTATAAGTACTAATTGGGTACGCATGATGAATGATAAGTAGTCCTTATTACATTTTGTAAAACGAAACAAAAATGAATTAGTGGTTAACTAAATTATCTAATGTAAGCCATAGTAGTAAAAGTTACAACCAAAAGACATCAACGCGTTCTAAAAAAAACCAATTAATTTCACAAAATTAAATTCACTCGACTAAACAAAATGTTCTAATTAATTACTTCGCTCATCAACATACTAAATACAATCTTTCATTTTGTTGAGATCGGAGAATAAATGAATTCACTGTTCGACCCCTAAACGAAGGGTTCAAGGGAAGGATTCATCAGCTAAAGTGGCCAATTTTGGAATAATTACTTTGCGAACCCGCCCGTCCTTCAACCCTTTAACGAGATAAATTAAAAGTACATTTTTTTTGTAACCGTCGGTGTAATGTCGGGTAATAAATTCTGAAAGCCCCAAAGACAACAAACAGCGTTGTGGGGGAGGGAAGATGTTTTTATAGTACGTCGAGAGGTTTATCTAAATAATTGTGTAGTCGGTGGCGGTGACCGGAAAATTGGCGTTGTATAGGGGAGACCCCCGAGCCCCGAGCTTTGGCCGTTTCACCCCGTCGATACACAACAAATCTCAGCTGATAAATACGGAGTACTTTAGATGACACACCGATACGAGCATTATTTTATGATGATATCTTATTTCTTTTATTTTAAAATGTTGGCTTTTGTAATTTGTGTTATTAGCATGTGACTTTTTTAAAGTGCGTGCTTTAATGCAAGTTCTCTGCAATTTGCATCAAAATAGTCAAGTCGTCGTAGTAAACTTTATGCCAAGGAAGTCATTGTAAGTGGTGGCTCTTTACAATTACGGTTCACGCGAGCTGTGGAGACAACGCTAAAGTCCATGTTTTGCACCGATTTTCACTTTCATTACATTTGTGAACCTTCACGAAACTAAACAAATTAATAAGCCGCCGAAACTGAACAATTTATACGCATTTGAACTAGGTTAAGAAACTCCAACATAATGGTGTCATGTGTCTTTGACGTGTACATTATTTTAGCCTTTTTGTCAAATATTTAATATTTATCAAGTTTATCAAAAACAACAATATTGTTTATTAATGATAATATTTTATTCGATAACACCTATTTATTACCTGCGAATCCAAGTTTGGTTACGCTAAAATGTTCGACATTAAACTGGTTTCTGCACATGCTAGGTAGATATTTAAATATTATACTAATCATTATTACCCAGTAAAGTATCGATTTTTAAATTTATAATAGGTATGTAAGTGTAGGTATACTCTTGATCTTGGTGAAACTGCTACTGTATATATATATATATACCTACTAGCTGCGCCCCGCGGTTTCACCCGCGTAAGTCCCGTTCCCGCTGGAATATCAGGATAAAAAGTAGCCTATGTGTTAATCCAGGTCCTCAGCTACCTATATTCCAAGTTTCATCGCAATCGGTTTAGTAGTTTTTGTGTGAAAGAGTAACAACCTCACATAATATATACTTACATACAAACTTTCGCGTTTATAATATTAGTAAGATTTGCACGCTTGGTACTTAGTAATTATTGATTGTGGAGGTATTTTAAAACTGTAATATCTCGTGAGATATTCATTGAAATCAAATGATGTTAAGGACAATTATGTTTAAAATTAAATACTTTTAATGAATAACGTATTTATTTGGATAAGGATTAATATAATATTTACAAAATTACCTTCGGAAATAATGCATTGTTCTACAACAAATTTGATTATTCTAAAAAATGTTATATTGAATCAATCTTAAGAGATGGACATATGCTGTCGCGGACTATTAATTAGATCCTTTTTAGAGGAAGAATTTTGTCATTAATGGTTTTTATGTAACTCTGTCCGTTTACGCACGCGACAGAATCTGGGAACAGGGTGATTTTTTTCCCGTTTTTGCAACATTTTTCATGGATGCTCCGCTCCTATTAGTCGTAGCGTAATGTAATATAGCCTATAACCTTCCTCGATGAATGGACTATCAAACACAAAAAGAATTTTTCAAATCGGACCAGCAGTTCCTGAGATTAGCGCGTTCAAACAAACAAACAATCAAACAAACTCTTCAGCTTTATAATATTAGTATAGATACTATACAAGACACACAATAGTTATACAACGTCATAACATTAAACTTGAAAATAGAGAAGGTACTTAAAATTGCGAATTTCAATGAAAATACGAGTCTAATAAAACAATTTATTTACCAGGTTTAATCGCGTTTTATTCATGATTTTTAAAACGAACTGAGCTTGCGCTAACTTTACAGTTGGCTTTTTCAAGGTTGACTCAAGTGCAAAATAGCGAAAACCATAGAAGAAATTAAAATAATAGTCTGTTTTCAACTTTTTTTCATCAAAGTAAATCAGTGACGGGTCATTTAAATGTAAAAGAGTGAGTATAATACCAGCATTAGGGCCGTGTCATATGTTATCTGTGGGGGAGATCCCCGTCGCAACAAGTGTAGTTAGACTGAATCACTCTAGGTATCGTATCTCGAGGGAAAAATTTCATTGTTACACCCGCTGAACATCTATCATACCGAAACTGGCTTGTCTTGATACTTAATTAAATTTTATGAGTAATTATTGCAATCGTAAAATGTAATTACCCAGTTAAGATGCAGGATATAAAGTTGTTGTTATTGTATATTAGGTTCAAGTCGCAACTCGTGGTTTTACTCCCAGGCTCTATTCGGTGAGAATGTCGATAATCGGCTAACAAACTATATTAATAAACAATAAATACTTTCCATTTCTAAATACTTAAGTATTTTTTAAAACAGTAGTAGAGAAAATTACTAACACATATCTAATTTATTTTGATGTTATTGATAAAATAGATTGTGATCTAAATGTTGTATTCAAAGTTTGTACCTATCTAAGTTGAATGTTGCTGTGCAAATTGTAATCTACTTTAAAACAAAAAAAAAATGAATGTATTAATAAACTAACCACTACGTCATGTTGTATTTACACCTAATTTATAACAAAAATGCTTTCAAAATTTTTAGATAGATAGGATATTGCGTCTTTACTCTCCTATTCTTCTAGCTTTCATCATTATTTTTCAGTTACGAAGTTAACTGAGTAACTTGAGTGTAAAAACAAAGAGTCATAGTAATGACTGAAATAAATACCCAAGTTATTTCAACTAAAAAGTATCATTATCAATGATCCGATTATAGGAATCTAAACACGGGATAAATCAACCCGTCTAATCAAAACGAGATATTGAGGACAAATTATACATGGGGTGGGCGAGGGAGCGTGATTTTAAATTTCTCTACATCTATTTTAATAGAAACATGGACATTTCAATTATATCGCGTGTTATTTTTATTTTGTACGAGTACCTACTGATTTACTGTAACAGTATTTAGCAAAACTAGATTGTCAAGGTTTCCTGATGATCTAGCATCTTTTCCATCTTGAATTTTGTGTAACCTATGTCCTCTTATTATGTCTTTATTTGTTGCATAATTAAAAAAAAGCGTGTTTTTTGTGCTACTTAAACACTACAAAACCGCTTGTAACTAACTATACTTTGGAGATTTGTTTACTACCTACTTTAAAATAAATAGCAAAGTTCTTTTTAATTCAAGGAGAAAATAACACATATCTCGTCTTCTCACTCAAAAGGAATTTACTAACATGCCAAAAATGATGTCAGACATTTATTACTATTTGATTTACAAGGGACCTTATAACCTGAAAAGGAGCTTTATGATTTTAAAGGAAGTTGTCAAAGTTGCTAATCTAACGAAAACTTATTCGAATCTTGTTGCACGCGAAAGGTTCCAATAAATATCTATGCTAATGAGAAAATATTTATTTGCTTGTTTATATCGAGGAGTAACATAGGTTACCTTTTATCCCGATATTTTCATAGGATCGGGACTTTTTTTTTCGTATAGTGGTGTGACTCACCTGGTGTTTGTTGTTTGTTTCGGGACTTACCCGAAATACGGCCAGTGTACTTTAATTTAAACTTTTTACATAGAGTCAGGCAACATGTCGCTAAGTTTTAAGCTATACCCAAAAAGAACTTTGAAAGTTCTTACTTCCATTTTGGAACTCTATAGTTTACTTGCCTTCTATGTCATCATAATTAATGGGCCGCACCATGATGTCTTAAAAGTCGTCGCGAAGTCGTTGCGTTGTCGTTCAGCTAAAAATAATAATATATAAATATGTTTTTCTTTTTTTTTTAATTATTTAATGTGTTTTTAACATTAAATAATTAAAAAAAAAAGAAAAATATACTTCAAGAAAAAAGAGATTTTTTTAATTGTCTGTGGTTTTTTAAAGTAGTCGGGTTATTTTTTAGTTTAAATTTTTTATTTTTTTATTTACTTTATTTTTTTGAACGACAAAAGGACGACATAGCAACGACAGACGAGCATGGTAGCGCGGAATATTTAGCATTCTATCTTCTATTTATTACCTCACCCATATTGTCATATTCGCCGAGATCCTTGTCAGACTTTTGATATTACTTTGTTAAATGATCTAACTAAAGAGTCGACGATTTATGAATTTCGGGACGTTTTGACAACGACCGATCGTATTAGCAATTTGAATGTTAAGTCATTACTTGATTTTTATGTTCAGAGAGCTTCTTAACCGTTGGTGAATTATTACTTTTGAGTTATGGAAATGAAAAATAAAACAAATGAGGTGCCCTAAAAAGTTATTCAGCAAATAAATAGAATAGAGCTGAGACATAGTTTTAATTGTATTTTACGGAAATTTTAGTTTAGAAATAATTCATTTTGAGTAATTCGAATTATGTTCAAAGAACTATTACATCTACCTACTAACTTAAAGTACATCACTCAATTTTAAATATTAATCGATGCAATTAACTGTTTGTAATTTCATCGTCTTTTTTTGATTGCACACTCGATAAACGCGCATCTGTAATAATTATCAACGGATTATGAAGTCGTACTCGGTCATGTAATTAAGGCTTGCGTTTTTGTTTTGAAGTACCTACCTATATTTAGAACTGCTATTTTTTTTTAAATAATTGATAGTCACGCGTCGAGCGGTTAACCACTATCTCACCAGACGGCGACGTCTTCTGTCTAAGAAGATTTGAGTTTGATTTCATTGAGTTTCTTAAACCATTAGTAGTAAAAGTCAAAGTAACATTTCCTTATTCGAAGTATATTTGTGAAATCATCTTTACTTATCAAAAGGAAAGGAAATTCCACAAAGGAAATTTCACAGAGGAAATTTTACTATAAAAGGAAATTTCACAAAGGAAATTTTACTACAAAAATCATTTTACTATTGGTGAAAAAACTCACTATTACTTTGATGACCTATATATATATATATATAATAATAAATATTTGTATTTGGTCTGGGTGTATTTCTATGTATAATTTGTATGAATTTACAAAAGAAAAATAAGTATAAGTAGTAAATCTGTCTAGTTACCGTAATACAAGCTTAGCAGCTTACCATAGGGCTAGATAGCGCTGTGTGTTGGTCACAGAATTTATTAATTTATATATTTTTTTACTATTAGTAGTTATCTGTATTCACTAGTGTCAAACCATGTTTGCATCGCAAGGGCAGTGCAGTCAATAATGTGTCAGTTAAATATCCAATGAACATTCATAGCGCTAAGACCCAAGAGTGGACTATGAAAATAATCATTGTATGCTATTTAATTCATGAATGACTTCGCTCCGTTCGTGGTGGGTACCAGGCTTTATTTTGGGTACGGATGGAAATATAAATAAATATAGTAAATAAATATTGCACATTACACACAGCGCTATCTATCCGCAAACTAATCACTAAACTTGTACTATGGGTACTTGACAACGGATATTGTACATATTATACTTTTTTTGTCAATACATACACATTATGATACATATAATATACCCAGAACCAGAAACAAACATTTATGGTCAGCAGAAATATTTGTTCCCGGCGGGAATCGAACCCGCAACCTTCTGCGTCGCAATCCGAACGTCGCCTGCCGCGCCACAGAGGCCGTCAGAGGCCATATGAAGTGAGCATTTGATTTTGTTAGTGACCGCATTGGCTTATGTATCGGAATACTTAGGGATCTGACTGATTACGCCCGAATACAGAATCCTTGGTCAAAATTTGAGGGCTATTTAAATAATAAAGCAGTTTCTCAATTTAAAATTAGTATGGAAATAGTTGCTTAAGTAGCTTAAGTTGTTTAAGTAGAACACAAGTTCTAAGTAGCGTTTATGTATTTGGCTGTTAAGCCGACAAAACCACTTTATTATTTCAAGTATCTGCAGTGATGACAGTGTGTGGCTTATAATAATTTGCCTGCAGAAAAGCGGCTGTAGTACTTACTTAAATGCCTGTCAAGTTGGTCAGTTTAAAAAAAAAGAAACGATTACTTGTTTGAATATTTAAATAGCCTCACGAGCTTAACCAATATTATTAAACGCGTGTTAACCTTTAGCACCTGGCCCTTTGATCGGCTCCTACGCTCCTTTGTCCCTCTATACCTCGACTCAAAGGTGTGGACCGTTGCTTGTAAAAAAATACAAAACTTATAGCATTTAACAAACAATATTTAGTGCCGTTTTGACAGTTATTATAAGCAATGATTACTGTTCATTATGACAGGCTATAATGCAGGTTTTTCAACGCGCCGTTACAGGTGCCTGAGTAAAAAAATATTTCTCTACCGTAGTTCCTCAATATCACCCTTTTGACTGCAATATTTTGTATCTACATACCGCTTCTTGGAATCGATTTATAGCAACGTCGGAGTTTAACGTTTTTCGTGTCGAACAAGACTCGAAACCGTAATAAAAGCACTTAATCGATTTACGGCTGAATTAATAAAGCCGATGAAGGGGTTTTGCATTCTATAATCGTCATCATAATTTTGGAATTGCTCCGGCAGCTATAAAACAAGTGCAAAGTCAGGCCAACGAGCGTTCGGCGGCGGCTTAGCTCGATATTAATAAGCTGAACAAGGGGAGATTGCAGACCGAAATGTGCATTCAATTTAATGGAAATTTTGGTGGCTACATACATACCTAGTTCATTATTATTGTTCGCACTAATATAATTCCTAATCTTCTTCTTCTTCTTTTCGTGTCAATGGCATAAAAACAACAATAGGTATGTCAAATTTTGGTGGACCAGTATTCAGCCACATCCACAGCGGCCTCTGTGGCTTCCATTAGGTCTTTCCTTGTGCAGGTGGTCGGGCATGAAGGGCAAGAGAGTAAGTGCGACATATTTTGGCTCAACGCCCCACAGTCACATTCCGGTCTGGAGGAGTATCCCCACTGTACCAGGTTCGATCTACAACGCCCTACCCCAGAGCGAAGTCTGTTGAGGGTTCGCCAGACAGGCCACTGTAGACCAGAACCTGGGGGCAGGTGCTCGACAAGAGGGACGAAGTCTGAGGGAGCTGGAAATTTTGTGCTCCATAGGCGCTTTTTAACTAATCATATTATGTTCGCTTTTTGATAAGTTAATTATTAGGTGCCTACATCTCCTTACCTGCCTAAGTCGAAAATAAACACAGTAGGTATTGCAGATAGTTATGTATTATTTATATATGTAGTATATAGCTATGTGTGTCAAAGTACAATATTTGGCTTATAAATTAAATGTACACCTTAGCAGTAAGTTTTTTCATCCTTGAAGATTACAAAGCCTCGGTCGTATTAAATTCAGTTTAGGGAAATCCTAATGGCACAATAAAGTTTGCATTTTAATTTAGTAAGATCGTTTCGTAAATTATTCATTATGATGATTTAGTATCTTGGAAGTTTTTGCAGCGGTTTGGTTTCACAATGACGTGTGGCTGTGTTATGTGAATATTTAAATCGTTATAGATGTACGTTTGGGGTTCATGTTTGCGTCGACCATAAACAATTGAGCCAATTGACTGCTCAGAATTTTATGACAAAACACAATTCACCGTTTTAGGCAGGGCGTAAGGTAATAATGACACTTTGTGATGGGCCATTGCGTTACCTGTCTATACTTAGACTCTTTGTGATTAGCCGATCCGTTATCTGTCTATACTTCGATTCATTGTGATCGGCCGTTTTGGCACGAAAGTGCTACTAAAAAAGACGTACTATTTTCGTGAGGTTGGAATACTAATGAGCAGTCAACTGGTTTAATCGTCTTTGGCGTGGACCAACGTCCACGTCCGAGGTGCGCATGAGCTGTGGTATGAGCAACGATCGACCGATAGCGATTGTGTGATAATACGATCAAGTGCGCCCGCGCTGACGTGCTGTAATAAAATAAAATTATGCTTATCATACCGAGCAATTAAGGCTCTTGTAATTGGCATGTAGAAAATGAATGCGATTCCCCTGTAACGTTTTTGTATCTTCTTTGTTTTCTAATATTTTCTTACAAAGAAAATTATCGTACTTTTAAAGATTTATCTGGTGTTAAAATGTACCTACCTATTTGTGTCAAGAAATGCTGGTACCTAAGAATGCGCGCAAATAGGCTCACTATACGGGATGCCGCAGATCTTGCAAAGTGGGAACAGTAGGAACCCATACCCCAGGCTCCCGATAGGGATACAACCCAGAACATCGCTCGGATGATGGTGATGATAATTTAATGATTTATTTCGGTCAAATTATAAGTATAATTTATAGAGTATACTTGTTTGATAACAATAAATCTTAATAACAAATTATAAACCTTAAGCAATATAAATGATTAATGTTGAAAGTATTAGCTACTGGATATTATGAGATGAATGAGAGAAAATGAGATGTATTCACAAAGTGCGCCCACGCATGTTGCGATCGCAGACACCACTCCTGGTAAACTGCCACTTGCCAGCTACCGTTCGGTGGTACTATTCAGTCTCACAAATTCACAGTCATACAGGCTGACAATCTCATTGTCAGATCACCACCACACCTCGTAAAAATATTATCTCTCCACCATTAAAGACAGAGCCCAATTTAAAAAGCAATTTGAGCACAAAGATCGATGCATATTTCTTAAAATGAGTTTAACCGAAGGCGAGGCATCATCAAGAGGGTGGTCATTTAACAGCCATTAACGCCTAAAACATAATATGAAACGTTAAATAATTACAAAAAAGGTGTAAAAAGGTATTGAGTATAGTGTAGTGATGGTCTCACGGCTGCGCCCGCGCCGCCCGATGAAAGCCCAACGCCAAGACTCGACGGAGATTGATTACGTAATCATGGACATCGGACGATTTCGGGAATCTCATAGAGAGCAATCATCATTTATCTCATGAATTGTTGACGTTGCAGTCGAAAATATCATTGTTTTGTCTCTAGTACCTACTAGTATAAAACCGAATTAAAATGTTGAAGTTAAATTTACTTGTTGCTAATGAAAAGTTTAGTTAGACTTGTATATCTACATCCCTACTAACAAACGTGGTCTCATGTATCGGTTAGACCAAGTTAGAAAATGGTTTGTCTTTCACAACTATTTTAAAGTTGCCAATATATTACTGTACTCGGAATAAACCAATAAATAGCTCTTATTCTAAGAAGATAAAATGAAAACGAGTAGACTTTGAGTAGAGTAATCTTTGGAAAACTGCAGCGGCTTTTCTCGAACGCGCGATACGATCATAAAATGTATTCTTTTCGCGGATTTCAATTCATCCCGGTTTCTCACCATACACTAATGCGGGTGTAACGTGAGTTGATTATGCGGAAACGTCAGTTACTTGAGTTGGTAAATATAATAATTTACATCGATGCTCAGTTCTCTGTGTGAACAATACACGGTGTCTGTCGACGGACAATTAACCCTCTATTGTACGTGCCGGTATTGTACGCGGTGTGCGCGGGCGCAGACCCGAGGCCTGCCGTGTTGGTTTTACTCCTACACCCATTGTGATCGACCGATCGCACGCATTGCCATTCTACTCACGGTCTGCCCACTCAATGAGATATTATCTCGCTTAATACAACCTCTTTAATATTAAATGCACAATGATTTACTTTATAATATAATTTTGGCATTGAAATTTTGAACCGTCGCCATTGATTACCTCGATCGACGATGCTTTATCGGCGTACTTTCGCAATACAATTGACTCATAAAAGTTGCAATTTTTATTTGAATGTTTAATGGAGCCGTTTCCGGTTTGTTATTTGTGTTTGTGGTCGGTTGTGTGTTGGTAAGTGGAATGTAGGGGCCACCGTAGTTGCTGCGGGCTGTTCGGGTGACGGGTCAAACAGTCGAGTCGTTGCGTTGGTTCGATCACGGTGAGCGGCCAGAGGCACACGCGTTCGTTTGTTACAATACTCGCGTAATGAAGTGGGCCGCGAGGGGGCGGCATTGTGCCTTCAAACGAGCCATTGTGCCACGACCCCCGACCCGCTCGTTACCGCGGCTTTACTCGTGCCACCCCGGAACTTCACCTGAATCTTTATACTTTACCGTAGATACATCTATCTCGTTATCCTGTTCTTTACAGATTTCTCTGTGTCACATCAATACTTGTCTATTTGAGCATTTGTGTTTATTTGGAAGTGACACGATGAATAGATTACCTATTTACCGGGTAACTTCATTGTATTTGGGTCAATGGTAGTCGTTACACAGGTCAAATATACGGTTACGACGGAGTTTATGTCGAGTTTAGACCCTGTTATCCATAACGACATTCCTTAAAGAGATTAGTCAGATTTCGAAATGGTATCAGTGAAAACATGGTTTAACAACTACTAAACGGAAGCTTAGCACAGATATCAGATTTTTACCTTCACTTTTTAAGTTTAAGCTACGAATACAGACTGACTACAGACGAGCCGTCGAAATAAAAAAAGTGATCAAACCACAATCTTTTTTCGCGCCCGAGAGCAAACGATAGCGACTGATCGTCATATGGTGTCACTTTTTACAAGTATAGCGTTAAATTTTCACAGCTACCCCTCGACAGAAATAAATTATTATTTATTTCGATTCTGGGTGGGCGAGTTAGGCATTTTTTGTAAGTTAGAAACTTTGTAAATCGTTACACGAGACACGGAAGTAAGGGTTGATTGGAATGTGTTTTGTCGTTATTTATGTTAAACAGATGTAAACACAAATATCTCCTTACTTATTGTGTATGCCTACAGTAATATATTACTATTATAAGAAAATACGATCTTCTTATTTACGGATAAGTGCCTAAGGTCGAATACTAAAATGCTACTTATAAGTTGGGGAGTTCTTAAAAAATTGAACAGCTTTATAAATTCAAAAGTATAGGAAGGTGTAGTGGGATAAATCTGGTATTCTTATTAAATGGGTATTTCCGATTTTATCCAAAAATCTAATTGATATAATTTTGACTAAATGTCTATTACGTATTTACCCCACATTCAAAATTTCCCTAGTGCACCTTATAAGAATTGTTTAGTTGTTTAAGCAGCATTCAAACTTTGAGTAGAGATTCAGTTTGCTGTCCCGTTAGTAACTTTTTTATTGAACTTTATACCAAATTGGCAATAGTACATACTGCCTATTTGCTGTATGCAATAGGTAAGGTAGGTTGGTTTACCTATATCATTTCGAGATTGAGTACCTACATAATAGTAAGTAGCTAGCTCTAAGACTCATAAACACAAATGACATATAATGCGTTCAAATTATACACGCCAGGTTCCATTATTGTTGTATGAAGTTATTATTTACAATCGAGGTAGCGTTAAGTCGATAACTCGAAAATGACTGACATTTTGTTGGGACCTACAAAACCGTGTGATTACCGAATCATGCAAAGTTTCTTGGGTTGGAAAAATTGTATTATCACGAGATGGTTTGCACAACGAGGTTGGATTGCTTATTATATTATTTATGTAGATGTATATTTTTTCTGCAATGTTATAATTAATTCATTCGCATTTTGATTATATAATATCTACAATGTTTGACAGTGGATAATTAGTCCTGATGGAAATAGTACCAGACAAGTGTGTTAACATTCAAAAATGTGTATATGTCAGAAATACATACTAATCCACAGTACTTTTTTCATCCCACTTTCATTTTGAAACATAGTTTTTCTTTTCTGATTTCGCGATTCGCGGAATGTTGGTAGATGCAGCATTGCAATAAAGCAGTTAATAAATAAAACGCGAGTTAGTAAATATTGTGTTTCACTACATGTCTTGTCAAATTGAATAGTAAATAACATTATTCTTAAGTATTATTGGAAAATAATAAATACTGTTATTTATAGATAGTAAAAGTCAATTATTTCGTATTCCACTATAATGTTAATCGTCTTAGTTTTTATTAGATACTACTTAAGTATTAAAACCTTTTGAGTAGTACTTATTGTGTTTATGTTTGATTATATGTGTGATTATGTTATAATCTCTTTAATTTTAATTCAATTCACCTTTGTTAGGTACGAGTCATTTGTCACAGAAATCTTCGAGTGTAATGTAGTCAGGCATATTGGTGACGTCACGCGAGTCGCTCGTCAACAGTGTTGCTATATTACAGCTCACTTGGGGCATGACAACTTGTGGGGAAAATTTATAACCTTTGTTGTCGTTACTTTGAAATTGACTTATCACAATTTTTTTATTATATTTTTCTCGATGGATAGGTACCCCCTATGCTCCCATACTTAAAAGTGTTTTCAAAGAATGACTAACAATTCCCCATTCTTGGTGAGTGAATATTTGATGCGACATGGGATTGACAGCTTTAACGTTTTGCCATATTTTATTCAAAACCGGTTTCACACATAACGGTTACGTAAAAAATACTTAGACGGAAAACGTAAAAAGTGGAAATGGAACACGAAAAACTACTGTAGGTATCGTGCTATACGACCCGTCTATATGAGAGTTACTATGTTGTGTATTTGACTTGAGATAAGGTAGAGAGTAGAAACAACAGTTCTACGATTTACGATTTTACTTATTAGGAATTTTGGTTTAACTCACAAAACCAAGCAAAACATATAAAAAACGTGCATTGTTAGAGGGTAGTGTACACAATAAGTAAGCATAAACATATTATGACGTGAGAGTTCACGTTTTCCCCTATTTTCCGAGCAGTGTGGAAGTATGTTTGGTTGCGAGCGAAAGCAGGATGCACGACCGGCACGTTGCCGCCGCGCGGTTTCGTACATCGCCACCCGTCCGCGCCCGTAAGCTCGTAATTTGCCTTTCTATTAGAGCGAGGGCGTGAAAAAAGGAAAGCGTTTACGGCGTGTTTAATGGGAGCGAGCGGGAAGAAATATGGCCACCCGTCGGGAGAAGGGAAAATTTTGGTTTTCAGAGAGTTTTTGCGGAGATGTGCATCAGCTCGCAGAGTGGGAGTGGGATGGCGATGTTTGCGGAGCCGCTCCACCGAATAATTAGCGGAAATCGTGGCTTAGTTCACCCCTAGGGCGAGGGTTGCGGGAAGGGAGTACGTCTATTTGTCGTTTAAGAGTTAATCGGACGAGCGATTCGTCACCCTCGGGAGAGCACGCCGACGGCGATATTATTATATCTTTATTATGATTCCGTTGTTGGTAGAGCCGGCCGACACTCCCGACACCCGCCCTCGGCGTTTAGCGCGATATCGTCATTATTATTTGATAACTTTGTTTTCATAGTATCTAATACCGTTTAGGCCCTGATCATATAACAGAATGCACCTATTCATACACCTATATAAATGTATCGTTGAATTTCTTTCAATATTTACACGTAATGAAGTTAATTCTTAATTGCACTGTGTAGTCCTCTAATTATGCGTAGCGGGACACGCGGAGTTTTACCGTTTTACGTAAATATAAAAGTATTTTTGTAATTGTTGATTATTTTACGTTTCCTTCGGGTATAGGAGTGTATCATTAGTGTAGGGGAAGTGACAAATACTGTTGTAAACACAGCTCGTGTGCGGACTGTCAATTAGCTGTAATAGCACAGTCCTCAGGCCGCGACATATGCTCGACGACCAACTTTTATATTTGTTACCCTTTTTACGATACAAAATTATACACGAGGTAGTCGACTACGATGCAGAAACCGCTCTCTTCCTATGCTGCATAAATATACCTACCTACCCATTATCACGTTGCATTCTTAGCAATTACAACCTATCAGTTATCTGATATAAACTGTATTTTATAATCTGCACAGTCATATAGTAAGAAGACGCTAAAACGCGAACGTAGATAGCTAAGGAGCTACGCGCTTGCGTAGCTCTGTCTAGAGACTCCCATTAGTTTCTTGTGTCCTTCTCAGTGGAGGTCCCGTTCCAAAAACTTTAAAGACTAGTTTAGGCTTTGCGTTAATATATAGTTCAGTTAGTCATTCAGCATTCAGTTAAATTTCATATTATGTATTGTATAGATTCGTCTCATCATCTCAGTCCTTAACCGGCCACTGCTGAACATAGTCCTCCCTTAAACGACGACGCCACAAATAGCGATCGCGAGCCAACTTCATCAAAGACACCCGATGATGTATATAGATTCCCCTACGTGGCAACTGCAGTTCCAAGTTTAGATGATCAGCAACAATTTCCAATGGCAGCAACTGAGGACAGAATCAGTTTTAAACTGATGCATCTAGCTCCTGACAAATGTACCTATCTATAGTTTAGTCAAGTTGCCAATTTCCTCAACAGTTTTCCCATCATTTTCATAATGGCTTATAAAGTTTCTAGAGAATTGTCAACGGTAAACCGTTTATTTAAACCGTAAACTACAACTGCAACTGGCTACTTCTAATATTGTTTTTAAAGTTGAGAATTTCATCAAGAAAGTTGATTGTTTAAGTTGGCTTTTTTTTTCAGTTGCACACACGATGAAAGTTGCTTCCAGTATTCCATACACTTCCAGTATTCCAAATTAAGAATACATCAACCCTTTTTTTAATTTTTAAGTGTTTGTTAAAAAAAACCTAGGCGAACAGAGAAGCTAGCAGCACCAATCAGCGGTAAATAAGCGAAGTTGTTAATTAAAACCGATCGCCTTACCGAATCAATAAAGGCACGATAAGGCAATTAATTGCACATGCGGTCGAACGTTCCCTGAGGTCAACTATGACCAATTTCGTATTCCATTTGCTTTACAGAAACCAATACATCTAACTACTTACGACTGTTACAAATGCGTTGATTTAACAGTTCACACCACACACCTTACTGATTGGAAGAAAATTGAAGAAATAATTGATATTGTAGAAACACCTATCGTATTTTAAAGTAGGTGCCTACGTAAAATTGTTGCCTACAATTCTGTAGATTTAGAGCTTTATGATCCGTCATCAAACTTGTAAACTTTACAAAATTATTTAGAAAAATGTTGGCGCTAACATTTATTTAACTTTATCATTTCCTACAGTTACAAAACTAAATAGGTACGAAAAACGCAAAAAAATCATAGCAATTGTAAATTTTTCAACGTGTGTGGTAAACACCTAATAAACAAGTGAACTATTTACATTTCAGCGCGTAGTGTCACGCCACAGGAGGCTTTCTGGGAAGGACTTCCTGGCGTAAGGTTACCATTAATTACCCACACTGGTATTGTACAGGTTGATGAAAAACTAGTGTCAATACGTTCCATGACAATGTGCGTTTCAATTGTTTATTTTTAGAGATCCGCTACGCTTCGCTTGAATGGACAACAAACCAAAACAGATTCGACATTGTTTTTCTAGGGAAGATTTTGTCTTTTCATACAATTTCAAAATAAAAAATAGCTTGTCGATACAAGATTTTTCATTTTTGATTTGCCCGCCGCCGGTAGTAAGTTACAAACAATTAATATTTAATTAATTTAGATGTTTGTTTGTGTGTCATTCGCTCAAAAACTGCTGGCCGAACTTTAAAGAAATTTGGTACATAACATGTTTTGATATATTACTTATTCCATAGTATACATTAGGGTACCTAGTAAAATGAAGTAAAAGCCTAATTCTAAGTTTATAGCTATATTGCGCTGACTGTAACGTCGTACAAGATTTATTTATTTTTTTCATGTCAATCAATAGTAAACCAAAATAGTAAATACAGTTAAAATAGGTGCTCTAGAACAAGATACTTTAAAGTTGATTTGGAAAAGTCACGGAAGCGGGACGGGCGTGCGGGTGCAACCGCCCTATGCAGCTAGTAGATTAGTTGACCGAACGAGCGAAGCGAGTGAGTTTCAGTGTAAACTAGACGGGCCTGGCGCTTGTATCTTTGTATGTTTGTTCGACGATAACTTGAGTATCGTAGCTCCGATCTTCATGAATTTTGGTATGCGCGTAGTTTAGGTCAATAGAATTTAAGAGTTCGAATATGAGCCGGATCGGTAGGGGGGTTGGGGAGATAGGGGGTCGTAAGGTCTCAGTTCGGAGCGAACTCCTAGTAACATCCTTTAAAAAAAGATCCAACAAAAATTTTCTATGTAAAATATGCAGAACCCAGAACGACGTATGTAAGTAATGTCAGTAAGTAATACTCTGCGCGCAGGTTAGCTGAGTGGGTGGCTGGTGCGGTCACAATGGTGTTTGGGTTGGCATTCGTCACGGGGCGCCGCGCGCGACCTGCCCGGTGATTGATGACCGGACCTGCCAGCTACGCCAGTGTCTTAGTTTCTATAGTACGACCAAAAGGCTAGAACTTGTTTTTACTGGGCACATGTTTTTAATCTGCTGCTGAGTAAGTAGGTACTACTTAGATAGATAGATAGATTAATACTACAAATAATACACTATTAATACTTAAGGACCTATACAACCCTAATAGCGTGACAGGGATAAAGCCAGCGAATTTCAGATGTGTAAGTGAAGGACGGAAGCGATTTTGCAATATTTTTGTGCTAGTTTCAAGATAACTAAATGTTATTCTTGAAATTCAAAACATTTGCTGCTTGTATTGAGCTTAGTTCAGATCTTATACAAAGTTTTATTAGTTTTCGTACAATACTGACTGAGTATACTGATCACTTATTTGTACAATTTAGAGAGAAGTTTGGATTTTATTTCTATTGAAAATTTTCAGGAATCGTGTTTTCACGACATTCACGTGTTAGTAAATATTCTCGACTTTCATAAATATGGTTTCAAAAACTTTTATTTCATATAACTTTTGTAGTAATTCATCCTAGAAACATCAGTTCTGGCCTACTAGGGCCTCTTAACCTGCAGTGTGAATAAACTACCTACTTATACCTATTCATAGATTGTAGAAGAACACTGAGAGAATGTTTTTCGAGTATGGTAATATAAATATAACCTAAAAGCGGAATGTTCTAGACGTCTTAGAGTCTAAGATGAACAAATTTTGTTCCACAACTTTCAAACATTTGAACTATTTTGTAGAAAATTTGAAGATTTTGTTTATATCTCATTTCCAAATTATAGAAACAGCTCCCATATCATCTATCCAGTAGATGTCTGATAACAGTAGAAATTGACAGGCACTATGCAGTACGTTGCTGCTTTGACGTAACGTGGTTATTACCGGTGATCACCTCAAAGCAGCAATGTACTGCATAGTGCCTGTCATTTTCCTCTGTTGTCAATAGATAGATAATATGGGTAAGATTTTTGAGTTTTTAACTCAAAAAAGTTCGAGTTTTCAAGTTGAATGTGTACCTAACTATAGTATTGTAGCTGCACTTAACCATAGTTAAGAGGATTGAAAATTACGACATTTAAAATAACCTATTAAAATTTGTTTGAAACCGTAGTAGAAATGTATCATTCGTTCGTTCGAAAAAACTGAATATTATTAATTAACCCTCACATCAGTAATCCTTTAGTGCATGTGTGTCGATTTGTGTTAAACTTTTATCACAATGAAGTCTTTATTTTTTATTGAAGTTAATTATAAAATTAAGTTCGTAATAAAAATTGCTGTCGATTGGCAAAGTTGTGCTCCAAATAATTCTAAGCCCTTTGAGGAAAGCAACAAGGCTGATAATTGTATTGAACATCTTTATTAGGTGCAAAATTTATAACTATGTTAGGTACCTATACGTATAAGAAATTATAAGTTGCAATAAATTATGAAGTACAAGCGACTGTGATGATAACGGTCGCTTAGCTTGAAATAAACTCATAAATATTATGAGGAGTATGATGGGAAATACTAAGTTACCAACTTTTTATAGACGCACTAGCTGTGGGCCGCGGTTTTACCCGCTTAAGTACCGCGATCAAGTGAGAATTTTCGAAAATATTTTCATATCTTCTTTTCGTGTATTGATGTGATTTACCTGGTGTTAGATTTTTCAGATCGCCCAGAAAGAAGGCCTCTAACTTGACCTAACGACTGCTATCAGAGATAAATTTTCTTATGGATGCCAACATAATTTAAGACTATTCTAATTTGAAATATTCAAAACCGCGAAAACCAAAATATTCATTAAATATCGGGTGTTTTTTTGTCAGTCAGTCAGACAGGAAAAAGCTTTTTATAGATAAGATTTAATTTATATGTAACAATAACTAATTTCCTTTTTATTATAATAAAAGTTTGAGGTTTTCAGTTTGATTATAAATTAAATTCTTTCTTATGACGAATATTTTAATGCCTTTGAAACTGATTGCGATAACTCGTAAACATCGATAAATGTACTACCTACCACTAACAATGACATTATATTTTTTATAAACCATTGCTCAATGCCCGCTCATGGTAATATTAGATGAGTTTCGATATCCAATGCGATAACACATTGAAATATTCATAATCTGAGGGGTCTGATACATAAAAATTGTTTCATATCGAGACAGGTGCAGAGTCGGGTTACTGTTGCCTCGCTCGTTAACATTCGACGAATTAGAACGTCCTATACAGGTGCAACTTGTCTCATCAAACTACTTACAACCTCCCGACACTATCTCTACACTAATCACTACGTTTAGTTGCCTAATAACCGCCGCAAACATTTGTAATACTTATTGATAAACATTACTACCCAACTAATAGATAACTAAACACTGTTTTAGACGGGTAACAAGTAACCAACGAAACCTTTTTCGTTGAAACGAAACTCTGCTACGTTAGGTGCTTATCTCAGTAATAAAGAGCGATTAGTGTAATAATATTCCTAATTGCTATTATAAGATGTTTGATAAGTTTTTATGTCTCAATGTGGCGTGACTGTTGTTAATTTGTGAGAAAATCGGGCGGTGTCCTTTATGACTACAAGTGTAAGGTATGCGCGTTATGGAGCCGGACACGCGCGTCGCGTAATTTGTAAATAAACTAGGCGCGGGTTTCACCCGAGGCGACTCGGTCTCCGGTGAATATGTAACTCGAATTTCTGACAACAAAACAAATACTACCCCGCTATGACCCTCTGCTAACCCAACTGGAATTTTTCTTTTATTGAGGGTTACATAACAGACTATGGCTACATACGCTACGCACCTACCCAACGTGTACACGAAGCATCTACCTATATAATTTTATTTAACCTTTCATTTTCTTCATTCTCAACTTTTTTATGGTGGAGTATAACTGTAAACAGCGGCATTAAAACAAAAGATT
Organism: Idaea dimidiata; assembly: GCA_949358125.1. Taxonomy (NCBI): domain Eukaryota; kingdom Metazoa; phylum Arthropoda; class Insecta; order Lepidoptera; family Geometridae; genus Idaea; species Idaea dimidiata. The sequence goes on from OX442337.1 coordinate 6,163,853, forward strand.
CATCATAATAATTTTTATTTTCAACTTCCGACATTCGTTCTGAAATATTAACTGGTGTCATAAAGCAATTAGCCTCGTAAGTGGAAATGTTAAATAATAATTTCGGTTCATACAATTGACAGAAATATTTTAATGTAGAATTACGAGTTGATTGTACGAGTGAGTTGTCACCAATCAGACCTAGAGTGCTTTATCGGTGACAGATCAGTGTCCTCCGAAATCGTTTGGAATTTAAACTGTTCTTTAATATCACTAATCTTAAGTGTTGTGTTGGTGCGATAATGTGCCTTATTTCTTCGAAGTTGGTGGATTATTTGACGAGGTCGGTTGTTTGGTGTGCCCCGCGGCTGCAAGTCCCCCGTTTTGTACTCGTCGCTTGATCCCGCGCTTAGCTAACCGTTTTGACAAGATTTTAGATGAGAAGATGAGATAATTTTGGATAGTTCTTTTTCGTTTTTAGGGTTCCATTCGTACAATTTTTGGAAGGGGTTCTAAGGAGTTTAAGGCGTAACGCGCAGTGATAAGTCGTGGCGAAGAGAAGTGATCGAGTGACGACGCTTCGGCTTTGACCCGCCATGATTTCACTACGCGATACACCTCATTAATTGTTAATATTAAAATTTCCTCTCATTTTACGATTGTAGGTGTAGTGTTAGGAAATTCCCTAGAGTTGTGCGTTAGCTTCTTATAGATTCTAAATTTAAAATCGAAAATATTATTATTTGAGATTTTAAAAGCCACAAATTTTACTTTTATTACCTGGAGAGGGAATTGTTAAAAAGTATCATCGATTTGTCGATGTCAGATTAAGTTGTTTTGAGATACGTCCGGAGTTGTTTCGTAGTAGTCCTGAGCCACGAGGTGAGATAATATCGACGGGGATTCAACAACGGGCAAAGGGCTCCGGGTCCACAGTGACAGCTCATCACAATACAGCCGTTTAACACGCTCATTGCGTTCGGATGATATCTTGACAGCTCACGTAGACCGACGTGGATTGAGTTCTGATTCGTTTCGGTTTTGTGTGGAGAGAATCTGAGGTCAATCGAAGCACTCGGTGGAGGGTAGAGCGGGGTGAATCAACAATGAGCGGTATGTGGTGCGCGAGGCGTGTCCGCGCTTCATCGATCGCAGCCTCCGAGTCCTCGACGACGTCTGTGGTGCCACTCTCCCCGCTCTCCCCGCTCACGTTAGCACCCCGACCGACTGCATTTACCACCCGCCCGCCGCGCGAAACCTCCACCCCTTCATACAACTTAACTTACCTACCTGTCTGTCTGTTCAACCCGCATCTCCTCTTACATATTTTGGCACGATGCAGCCTCCGACGTTTATAAAGTTTATATCGTCTAAAAGACCAAAATAAAATCGTTGCTCTCGTTTACAGCTTCAAGTTTATGATCCAATTTAAAGGCGAGGTGTTGATTAGACTAGTAGCGCGGAATGCCCTTTCGCTAATGGTTCAATTAAAGCAGTTTATATAGCTTCGTAAGCGACCTGCAAACGTTATTTGTGCTCGAAAATGTATAATGTAGTTAATTCGGTTTTAATGAGCAGCTTTATTAAAGCGGAATTACATTATAAATTTTATGTGAGGAAGTACGCTGGAGCCATGTTAATGTGCTCAAATATAATTATTGAAACATTGTATCGTGCTATTATATTACTGAATGTTATAGGAGATGATGATTGTGGCATGTCGATTACATTAGCCAACAATGTTGCCGTTTCCCTACTTATAACATAACATTCATTGCGAAATTACGTTTTTACGACTTCTATATACATTATATTTCGCTTTTCAATACGGATTAATATACAGGTTTTCTTGTAAATACAGTAAGCAGAAACATAAATATCCACCATAAGATAAAAAATATATCAGATATACTTACTATAATAGGTAAGTACGTAATATGTCTGCACGCTTATAGAGCACGAGATCGAATGCCCTTTGCTCGGCTCCTTTTCGTTGTTCGAGAAAATATTCTCGTTCGGCAAAATTTCAGTGTGCTGGTGAAGTAATTTTTTCTTTGTTTATTTATTTGGAAATCCAACAGCTATTTTAAAACAGTAGTGATAGTGTAACAATAGAAAGCCAATTCAAACCTTTACTGGAGAAAATTTCGGCATTATCTATTGAGTTATTTGAATCTACTTTTGTCCCAAAAAAGAATCTAGAAATGCTCGTTCTATTGGCAATACCAAAGAACCGCATTAGCAGTTTAAACTAGAGTGTAGTGAGATAGTGTGGCCGCGCGCTCGCTGGCTGGTTGGTGGGCGGCCAATGGCCATCCATCATCGGTAATGGTGCGGCCGCACTAACGACCGTGCCCTCTGTCGTGAAGCGTGCTCCAATATGGTGTCATGACTTCACTCTCACTCACTTCACCTCGCCTCACATATTCACTCTCTATACTGCAATACGGATTGACAGTTGTATATTGCTGTCATAAACCAGAATCCAACTTATACTTATCATTTTAATGATAGTAGGGTTTTAAAGTAACATCGTTATTTTCTTTAAACTAATAATGTTTTACACCGGGGTTTGTTCCGGGGTGTTGTATTTTTATTTTGTTTTTTTGTTTCTTTTCTTTTACTATTACTGATGTGTTTATAAACTGTATTTTTCTGTTTTCATGTTTAGTATGTTTATACCTAAAAACATACTTAATAATGTATTAATTTATATACCATACCTATTTGGCATGTGAATGTGTTTTACCTATACATAATTTTAACCTCGTAACTTATATAAAAGTTATAAACACGACATGTAAATTCATAAATGAGAAACGCACGCAAATTCAAAGTAATGCGAAGATTACGAGCTTTTTCCGCCAATTATAACGTGAACCTGTATTTTGTAAAACAGAACCACGTTCCCATGTGCCAGACTTAAGATTGATATCGGCACTTAACAGAACTCAGCTGCTGATATAATTAAGGCGAAGGATTGATTAACTAAAAACTCATATAAGTACTAGTTTACTATGGGTAGCTAGCTCGAGTTGCGAAGTCTCATACATAAGTGCCAAAATAGTTTTTTTTAAACAGTTTCGTAGTAAAAAAACAACCAAATTAGCAATATCATTAATATACTATTAATTGTATAAAAAATGTATAAACAATTTAAAGTACAGGTTACTACTAATCAATATAGGAAAAAACCAATGTTAAAATATATCCCGTTTTATAAATTAAGAAGGATAAATTTAATATCAAAATATGGTTTACGTATGTTTTGTAATTACTAAGATATATTGATGACAACCAAATCTACAAATTTTTTTATTCGTCCCCTAAGAGGAATCAAGAAATTGTTAATTCGTTCTCTTAAGGGGAATTAATATTAAAAGAGAAATACTGTTTTGACGCTAACGAGATGTCGCAATTCGAGCTAGCTTCGCATAGTAAACTAGTATACGTATTCGTTTTTAGTTCATCAATCCTTCACCTTAATAATTCAACTGAAGTCACACGATGAATTTATCTTACAGGTAGTCTTGATGACTTGGTTACTGATAATTGAAACTAGTGAAAAATTGCTACCACATACTGGGCAATTTAATACCACTGCCTAGGGAGTCGGGTCCCTTACTCAGGCTATGTTTACTTTTTAATCATCAAATGTCATGGGTAATGTTTATAACTCGAGTCTTTAAAAGGACATTAATACAGTCGAGTGTATGTTCCTGCGGATTGTATTTGAGTGGAGATAATTTGTTTTGAATCCTCGGAGGTGAATCGAATGGAAAAAGATTCATAAATAACTTTTTTTTTGCTTGTTCAAGTTTTTGCAATTGGAATTAGGTAGGTACGAGTAGGTAGAGTTTAAAAAAAGAAATAAAAAAGTATATGAAAACGTTTATAGCGAGATATACAAATGTTTAACTAACTAACTGCCAAACACTGATATGTGCATAAAATTCGTGGGCTAGGTACTTAAACAATTGCGGGGATCCGTAACTCAAATTTACTTTGCTTAATTACTTAGGTAACTCTAAAATTTAACTGACTATTCAGTAAGCCTAATTGACTAATGATTTTGTAATAGAGTCAATACGATAGTCTAATCAATAATGATTTATCGTTAAAGTGCAAGAGTCTATAAAGAGCAGGCGGATTTAACTGCACCTTTTTATTTAAATTACATAACTTAAGGTGCTCCGTCACCGCGAGCATTCACTTGTAATGTAATGTTACAGATTTGAGCAGTACATACAGTACATGCATCTTGTAATGAACGAAATTGTAATGATAATGTGTGATACGTCAATACGCTTCACTTGTAATAAAATGTTACATTACATTCACGTCAGTCAGGCAGGGAGTATTGTAATGTAATGCTCAAAGTCGAATCTATAAAGTTCCACTATAAGTAAATTCTCGAAGTGACTGATCACCTTTAGATACTTCTAGATGCGTAATCCGACCACAGATTAATGAAGCATATTATTTTACCTATTAAAACTAATCCAGCGTGACGCAGATGTAGGTACCAACCTACTTGTATAATATTTAAATTTTACGATCAAACTGTTGTAGTTGTAACTTGTGTAAGATCAATAAAATTAAGCTTTAACCTTGTTTAGTTAATAAAATTAATAAGCTTTTCTGTGCTTTAGCTAAATACAGGCAATTTAAGGCTGAAATTTATAGTCCGTACTTTGACTTTGCTAAACAAAAACTTTGACTCAAGACCATTTAGTATCTATAAGGCGATTTTTGCAACTATCTGACGTTTTTGCTAAATAAAATCGAAGTTTTTCAAATTTAGAATGTTAACCAATCAAAAATAATGACCTAAACTTTGCTTCTGTGTTATGACTATGAAGTTCTTTTTATTTATTCGTATGCCTATTACAAAATAAATTTCGACTAAATAAATTCCAACTCAAAGTTTATGCTTAGTTTTTGCTAAGCTTAGTCTGAGCAAAGTCAAAGTACTTACGCCCTATAGATTTCAGCCCTAAGGTGCCCCCTCACCAGGAGCATTCGCGTGTAATGTAACGTTACAGAATCCTCGGAGTTGAGTTGAATCTATAATGTTACATTACACATGAATGCTCTCGTTAAGGGCGAACCATAACACAACAAGTTCATGTCCCCTGTAAACCGCTAACATTGGTAATTTACAACGTTAACAACTTTTACGTTTACTTATTTGGATTATTTATTTATTACGTATACGGTAGATAAGAGAGATACTTTATCAACTTTTTCGTAAGAAAAAAGATGTATTTTTTCTTATTAGTGCGTCATGATTCGAACACATGAACTTCAGAAAGTCGTGGTATCTGTTACTAGGCCAACACAACACGGCAACAGCGACAACATAGTAATATCGCTAGGAAAACATCAAACGGATGTTGCGATGATGTGAATACGTATGTTACATGGCGGCGTTTTGTCTGCCTAATGCCTGTGAGTAAGTGGAGCAAATTGCTTCCCGATGATAAATAATACGGATAAAACAGCTTAATCGATTTCATAATGATTAATCTATTTTGTGTTTCGGAGTTAATTTTTGGTCTTTTTTAAAGCGTGATGCGTGTTGACAAGTCGCAGCGCTGGCGGAGAGTCCTGAAATAAAACGTCTTAGTGACTACTGCTTATTCTGTGGTTATGTCGAAATAATACCGCGTGGCACTGCCGCCGCCTTAAGCTGTGGCCGTATAGCCAGGAGGCGTTCTTGGCCGCTAGAGGCTAACTAAAACAAACGGTCTAGTCTATAGCAATGGTTCATGACCGGCACATTGAGCGATTGGCGCCTAGCTGACTATCTTATCAGAATGCGTGCCACTAGACGCTAGGCGCGAAGCATGCCGCCTGCCGAATTTCGCGTGGCACTGCCGCCACCTTAAGCTGTGGCCGTATAGCCAGAAGGCGTCCTTGGCCGCTAGAACGAAAGGTCTAGTCTAGCAATGGTTCATGACCGGCCACATTGAGCGATTGGCGCCTAGCTGTCTATCTTATCAGAATGCGTACCACTAGACGCTAGGCGCGAAGCAAGCGGCTTGCCTATGCGGCCGTAGCCTTAGTGTGGATGAAAGTAGTTTTTTTGTAAAACTTATTTAATTTAATTAGGTATTTGAATAATTTTCGTTTTAACTTTCTTTTTAAATTAACTTACCTAAAATAATATAATACGTATACTTAATTAATTGAAGTAATTTTTAACATTTTACTTGAATTATTTGATTTCAAATTTAATATAGTTTGTACCTACTTCACGTACCTATTGTGAAATGTACCTAAATGAACTAAGTGATAATTTATCTTCTTAAAAATATAAAATTCTCGTGTCACAGTGTTAGTTCTCATACTCCTCCGAAACGGCTTGACCAATTTTTATGAAATTTTATATGCATATTAAGTAGGTCTGAGAATAGGCTACTATCTATTTTTCACAACCCTCTAAGGGATAAGGCTTGTCAACCCCAAACATTCTTTTTTTCTTCTTTTTTGGACCGATTTGGATGAAAATTGCATAGGGATTGTGTTCTATCTTCTCTTCTTATATATAAAAAATATTCCCTATTTCGCGTGGTCACGGCATAACGCATGACTGGACCGATTTCGATAGTTCTTTTTGCGTTGTGTTTGTTATGATCAGAAGAAGGATCTTATGCCAGAAATTTTGGATAAAGACTTACGCGGGTGAAACCGCGGGGCGCAGTAGTCTTCTATATAAAAAATAATCTCTATTTTGCGTGGTCAAGGAAACACGCGTGAAAGGCTGGACCGATTTCGAAAATTATTTTTTGTTGTGTTTCTTATTGTCAGGAAAAAAAATCTTATCGAAATTTCCGCGGGATCGGAACTTACACGAGTGAAACCGCAGGGCGCAGCTAGTTAATAATATTATTAAAAGTAAAATTAAACTACATCTATTTAAACATTTTATGACGCCATAAAACCGTACAGGGTCATTGAATGTTTTAATAATTTAGTTGAGCACCCCGTTTTTTGAATTTCGAACATGACTACTGTAATTTACGAGGGCGAATGCTGCATTCACCAATTCGGTGCAGTTAAAGTTTATGGCGAGGCAGTGGTTCCGGCGGAAGTGTCGTAAACCTGACGGCCGACCTGCTACAGATTCTGATGGTAATCGTTAAAGGGCACCTCGTTAGTGTTAACTAAGAGATAATTGCCCTGTACGAGTATTCGTTTATTGGCAGACCATTTGAATAGAAGCACGAAATAAAATTAGGTTTTAGTTAGAGGATGAAATCAATCTTACTAATATTAAACGCGAAAGTTTTTATGACTTTGTTACTCTTTCACGCAAAAACTACTGAGCCGATTGCGATGAAACTTGTAATATAGCTGTAGCTATATTAACTGGATACCGGAAATAACACATATGCTTTTTATCCCCACATTGCCCCGGGTACAGGACTTACGCGGGTAAAACCGCGGGGCGTAGCTAGCTTAATCTAAGTAATTCAATTTTATTTTAACTGTAATCGTCTCAGAAAATTTATTCATATTTAGCACGATTAAGAAGAGCAATACAGAAATTACAATTTTTGTAGATTAGGGCTACATCGGTTACAATATCAAAGAAACTGAAAATTAAGAAATATAAGTTGATTATTAATGTTTTGCTACATCTATAAAATCTCACTAATAGGTAAATGCAATATTTATTCAGCTAACAAAACTAAGTAGGTATCTTTAATAATTTAATCCCGTTCATAAAAGTTATACTTAAATCATGATATAAGACCAACAAGAAAGGTGTACATTAGATACAGCAGGTGCCTTAACTGTTTTCGCCGTAACTTGTAAAATATATTTATGATAGTATTTGATTTAAATAATACGGTATGATGACGGTGACTGAATATTTTTTTATTAAAAAACCTGTTTAATATAACGCCAATATAAGTGTTAACAAAGAAACGCAGCGTGAACTGATTTACTGTTCCGGTTTGGAAAGAATTTCACGCTTCAATTTTATGTCGTGTTAGTTTTTTCTTTTATAAATTATCGTGTGTTAAACCTACGTTTAGATAGTGCGATTCAACAATATGACACTGATTGTTTTTTACATAGATAGACATTTCGGTGCCTTAACAGACTTCTTCCGCAGGGTAATTTACTTTTACTTAAGCGAAACCGCCGGGCGTTACTAAATTAACAATAAAATAAATACTTATGGAAACAAACAAACTTAAAAATACATTGGAAAAAATGATAATATTAAAACTACATACTTAAATCAAAATTAAACTAATTAAAAACTAAACTATATCTAAATCAGCTAAACCCTTGGTGGAGGGAAAAGTGGCCAGATTGCTGGCTGCATTGCCCCGTTGTATGCAAATACTTATTTTTTGGGCAAAATACAAGCCAGCATTCCGGTCACCCGATGCCTCCACCAAACGTTTAGCTAGCTATCTGTACAGCTCCAAAATAAAAATAAAACATTAATCTGACAAAAACAAAGAAGGTGAATCTCCTTTGTTTAAATAAACTCAAATTTCGTGTCGCATCCCTTCAGGGGGCTGCCTGGTTTCGACTCAGGCCGTAGATCCTGGTCACGTCTGAACCGATTTCGTTCCGAACACGGGACTACATATCACGACCTCCACAAATGGGGATCAAAGGAGTCACTACAGTGCGATTTTGGAGCATCCGACTAGACACTTACCCATGTGGTAAACGAATGCCCACTTCGCTCTTTTCCCGGGGGAATCGCGGAGGTTTTAAAATTCACGCCTGTTGGCTAAAAAACTTAGACAGGTTTGATCCATACAGAAAGAAAGCCATTCGAAATGATGATGATGACAAAAACAAAGAAGAATTTTAAATTAGCAAATCGTTTGACCGTAGAGAACCGCAGACAGTGGGTACCCCGCCGCGTGGCTACTTACTTTACACACGTTGTGCTCGTTAACAAACGTCACTTTTCACAATATTTATGTCTCCATTATATTTCATGTAAAACATCATCGTTAAAAAGTTCGACAGTGAAGAAGTCTCTGATTTAACAAATTGTTAAGATAAATATCGTTGTCACGAATAATGGAAACGATTTTTCATTTTCATCGATTGTCAAGTTTTGCGATGTGAATTGTGCAAACAACAGGCGCGAAGGTATGATAATTGTTGACTTATTTTGATTGGTTCCTTTATTTTGTTATTTTGTTTGTTTGTAACGGAAAATGGTTACAAACTTTTTAGGTATTACCATAGTTTTCCTATTATTACCACTTATGCGTGACCATTGAAGATTTTTGAAGGAAAAGTCCCGAGTGACCAATGTTCTTTAATCGTATTAAAAATAACTAAAATGTAATTTCAACGTGATTAGATAATAAATTTAAAAAACAATTAAACAAACCTGCAACTGAACTGAAATCGAAACTTTAACTCAAATTTGTTTGGAAAATGGTATTCTCTAAAAATATTTTTCTAAATTTTATTAATGTCAATTCAATAATTAATTAAGAGCCTGAATGAAATAAAATCATTTTTGTTAAAAGCAAAATCGTTAGTAAGTATTTTGCTTGCTAAATTTTAACCATATAGTTACTTGCCATGTCATGAAATAGTGGTTACAGCTCTCCTTTGTTGTAAAAAAAATGTTAAATATAATTTCTACAGTTAATTAATCCAATCATTTATGATTTTTCTAATTGTTAAGGTAAATATCGATTCTTCGATTGTTAGGATGTTTAATTTTATAAAAGGTGCAAACAGTTACATTTTTATGAAATATAGCTTACCTAATTTTGATTGGAATTCACTTCTATTTCATAATCGTCTTTCAATTTAATATATTAAAAACAACACGACAAGATAGCGACTCAAATTCAGAAAAGTAATAAAGTGAGAGCTCCATTTTGCACGATTACCCGAGAGACGAGAGAGACAAAACATGTCAACTGTCAATTTGTGTAACTTAAACAAGAATTAAAATGGTGGTGTGACATGGCAGTTTGCGTGGTATCCGGCTTCTGTCTTTTCTTTGGTGATGACGTTTTCGGGTTTTTATGATTGCAAGTAGGTATCTATCCGGTTGGATTTTAATATTTTTTTGCTTTTTTATTTCACAATTCTAAAAGAATAAGATATTGAATAAGTAACTGGATATTTTGTTTTGAATGGCGGGAATTAAGGCCAGTGCAATGGCGCGTGGCGACATAACAAGACGCATGAGTGACAGCCAACTGACACGTGACACGTGGCACATCACTGCTGATGTTGACACACTCAGCTCTACGAACGAACTCCTACTGTGATCCTACTAATGTACTATTCTGGGGGATCAGTCGAGCCCGTGAGCTAATGCAAAATTTCTGCTAATCTGCTAGTAAAGTTTTATCTGTATTATGTATATAATTGAAAGTTCTGATTGACTGATTTAAGTCAACACAGAGCTCAAACCGCTAGTCCTATATGAAATTTGGGGAGAGTGTTCTTTGTGGTGAGAAGTTATTCATTAAGAAAGTGTTTTTGAAAATTGGGATTGTGATAGGGATGATTTATATTAGACCGTCACCCGACCGAGCTTCGTTGTCCATTGCTCGGCGAGTAATCGATCGGTCTGTTGCAACCGAGTGGCGGTCGAGCAACAGACAACGAAGCTCCCACCAGGCACTGCCCGGAAACGGTCTAATAAAATCATCCCTTATGCTGTTGAAAATACAGGGCCCAGCTAGGTAGTATATATATTGTAAGCCAGTAAGCACGATTATCTTTTTACTGGTTTAGTTTAATGATGTAAATGGTTCACTGGTATTAACACAATCTCGTGGATCTGGGTGTGTCAACATCGAATCGAATCATTAGGATACCTACCCGTTATTTTAAATTCTAGAATAAATCACGTTAAGAAACTAAATTAATCATTTTTTAGGAGCAGTTAAACAATTTACCTTCGTCGGATACAAAGTATCTTTTAACATTATATTTAGACCGTTAAAAGTTCCAATAACATTGCATGTTTATGACTGGATGACATTTCATGAAAACCAGTCGTGTTTGCTCATAAACTTACACGATACAATAGCGAAACTAATACCAAGTAACTGTTGTACGATCATAAAATATAATTCTTCAATGTGTATTTACCGTAGTCAATGCTTTATTACCGGATACCTATCTATTAGTTAGAAGTCTTTGTGTCCACGATTGATTGTGCGATCGATTGAAAATGACATTCATAAATGATCTGTGTGGTAACAGCAAAATCTCAAATACCAAGCCAACTGCGAATGTAAATTGTGTTTAGTTTGAGTATTAATACTTAGGTTATTATCGTCGTTTAATCTTAGTAGATAATATATATTGACAGGCTTAGCTGTTTAGTTTTGTAAAAATGTTATTTGTTTTAATTGAGAAGTAATATTACGCTTTGTTTGTTTGAACATTTTGACACAATATCATCTGTTTATAGATCGTAATTATTTTTTATAATATGTACTTGCTATCGGGAAATGTAGTAGTAGTATATCCGTTGTCTAGCCACCGTAACACAAGCTTAGCAGCTTACCACGGAGCTAGATGGCGCTGTGTGTTCGTCACAGGATTTATTTTTTTATTTCTTTATTTAAATGTCGTACTTCATGTATGTGGCACAATTAAGTTCGTCTCACGTCGTCTATCGGTAGTTATTTCAAAAAAGAATTACTTATTTTATTGGATGCTAGTTATGTGCTAACCTTACTTATAAACGCTTGTTAACAGCTGCAAAACTATGTATCGTTTGTCTTTTACTGTGACATCCAGTTTCAAAGTTGACAAACAGAGACAAACGTCACTTAACTTGGTCATCTGATAATAATCATTAAGCGTTTATAAGTCAGGAGGTTACTAAGTAAAGAAGGCATAGCTATGTATACCTACACTTGTTTGGGTAGTTGTTTTGAAAATTTAACACTCATACGTAATTTAAGGAATCAAAATATCTTGATTAATAAAGGTCGACTTCAAATTGAGAAAATCATGTTATACAACACCTAGAACAAATTCTCTCGGTTTAACATTAAACAGGTTATAATTATTTCTATAAAAGTGAAGCTAGAATAATCGATCATAGTTCATTGTAAATGGTAATATGAGAACATGCCAACAATCGTGTTAAAGACTTATCGTTCTACATTAACGCATTTATAATAACACAAAAACTACAGTATTTCTTGAACGAACATATCTAAGTCGGTATAAACAGTTATTGATTACGTTTGTTAAGTTTTGATGAGCTTGTACTCTTCAACTTCTATACAATTAACTGAAAGGTCAGGCAGAAAATTGCTTATTAATCAGTTAATCACATTACATTCGTTGATACTCGATTAATTTTGTTTTTACAATTGTACTTTCAATGACTTCGTCCGGATGAATCGTTACGGATAATTATTGTCTTGTAATAATTTAAATATATCATGTAAACCAATCGTTTCAACATGATGTACGGTTGGCAACAAAATCGATGTCGTAGGTAAAACTTTTCGCATATTTTATATTTTTACTATAAAATGTAGCTTAGTATAACTTTGAAGATCAATTTAATGTTCATGATTTAATTTTGTAAATTATATATACATTTAATTAATTTTTGGACCAAGTATATAATTTGTTAATTTGACGATTTAACCAAATTTTATTGGCACCACCTTAATTTCCTTCTTCTATGAATTTTATGAATAATTTTGAGATGTAATGATTAATTACCAATAAATGAGTATTTGAGTATTTTACGATTTTAAATTACGTATTAAATTCAGTATATCAGCCGATCACACTTAAACTGTCTGTTTTGTTTCTAATTCTTTTAGAAAAGCAGAACATCAAAGTCAACTTAAGCTACTTACTTTGTTTCTTTTGTTTAAAAACGAAGTTAAATAGTTTTTTAAGTTAGAGAGAGTTCCCTAAAGTAAAACAGGGTATTATAGTTAGGTGGGTACGAGTACGGGTTAGGGTCATAATGTCTAGAATGTTAAAAGTCTGAGTAAACAAAAAAATAATTTAAAAATTAAAAAACCGACTTCAAAAAGAAACAAAAAATAATTTAGAAAACAAAAAAAAAAAAGAACTAATAAAAATGACCAAAATAACCTCTACATAGGTACAGTGCCACCGACTAATTAATCTGTTTTATCATCTAAAGTCGGGCAGCCAAACTAAGTACGATATGGAACCAACCAGTAAAACTGTTTATTACTTACTTATTTTACCCTTTTTAGTATACCTACTTTCCTAAAAATCAACAATATTGTTACCGTAATTTTAATTATTGAAGAGTTTACTGATGAGAAGGTGGTTTCAGGTGCCCCATCAACTGTACTTAGTTCTATTCTTTTTGGTAGAAGTCCAAAAATGAGTAATTTATTGAATTCTGGGATGCTATCCTGTCCATCATTCCGAAGATACTCATCAGATCCTTACCAAACTTTCATGGGACCACCTCGCAGCTTCCACCTTCCCATTAAAAAAAGAACTATATCAATCGGTCAAGCCATCTTCGTGTAATCGATGAACAATTTAATTGAATACAGCGTTTTGAGGAGCATTCCCGGTCCTCACTTCGAAGATCCTCATCAATTTTTTAGAGGACCATCTCGGAGCTCCCACCTTTCTATTAAAAAAAGAATCATCTCAATCGGTCAAGCCATCTTCGAGTAATCGATAAACAACTGGATTGATAAATGCGTTTTGAGGAGCATTTCCGTTCATCACTCCGAAGATCCTCATCAGATCCACATCAAATTTTTATGTGACCATCTTGGAGCTCCCACCTATCCATCAAAAAAAGAATCATCTTAATCGGTCAAGCCGTCTTCGAGTAATCGGTGAACATGCAAAAAAATATATATTATACATACAGACGAATTGATAACCTCCTCCTTTTTTTTGAAGTCGGTTAAAAATGACTTGATTGCAGAACGATCATGTAGGAAAAACATTGTAGTTGCAAAATGACTGAGTTGCATCATGGCTCACTAGAAAAGACGACTTAGTTGCAATAAGTCTGGATTGTAGATTAACGTAAAACGTCAACACACTACTAAGCAATAAAGACATTCGTTTAATATTAAAAAAAATAATAATAAAAAAAACATAAGGAACTTTAAAATTATACTGTAAGTCAATATTAATTATTGTGCTGACTCTACATGGGTACTATAACAGTAATATAAAAAGGCACGAAAGAGGACAAATTTCGCGCCTCACGACGGATGTGGTTCTCCGTAATTGGTGCACCCGTTCAAGTGAAATTAGGTCTTTTCATGCGTCCTCTTTCTCAATGTGGTTTCTTGACGTAATTATTTTATGTATTTAAGGCATTATTACTGCAATGCGTTTTTTGTTGAGAATGGTTTTGTCATACCGCATAATAATTCTTAGGTTAATTTATCTACCTACTTAAAGAAATGAAAGTATTCTTAACAAACGTTCATTGGGTGGTTATACTACGTTTCTTAATTCTATATTACGATGTGACAATCGATTGTTTGTATTTGTCATTTTTTGTTCAGGAACAAATGTCAAATCGTCTACAATTTAAAACAAATTTTAAAATTGTATTTTCGCAATAAATATACCTATCTTAATAATAGAGATACTTATATGTTTCTTATTTCTAACTTAATGAATCTCCACTAAATTTTCCGAGTGACAATAGATTTTACCATATCCGTTGCTAAGTAGAATAAGATAATTTCTTCTGAAACATTATTGAAACCCTACATTAATGACTATGAAGTAAATTTGACACATTGGTAATCATGTTTATTCATTCACAGAAACAATAAAAGGGAAAATGTCTATGAAAAATGAACAGCAATAATTGTTATGGACGTTCAAAGTGGTTGTCATTAAGATACGCTCATGCAGCTAAGTATTTGTTAACCTTATCTTAACGTGTCGCGACTTTTATTAATACTTTAATTATGTTGATTTTACGTACGAAAATTTTCCGAAGCAACTCAAAAAAGCAAAAGTGTTATTTTAGTTTATGGCCTTGCATCGGTTTACTAACAAATCAGTCAGTGGATTACAAAGATAATAGATCTATTTTTACACGACTGCCCAAGGAAGTATTATGTTTTTGCCGTGAGTGTATGTGTATGTATGAGTTTTATTATTTAGGACCCATAATTATTACAAAAAGAACACCAAAATCGGAACACACATATTTTACCCCAAACGCAACGTCTCCATGGCCGATGACAATAAAAATGATCGGTGCTACCGACTAATTTTCCGACTTATTGGTAATTTCAAAGTCAAGTCTAACTAATTCTAACTAATTCGGGACTTATGCGGGTAAGAACTGAAACTACGAGACATACATTACTTAGAATCAAAAGGTAACGTTAACTAAGGGAATTGTTGACGCATATTTCAATTAACGTTAAAGCGGTGGCAACTGTGGCAAGTGACGTAATTCGTGATCACGATCGATTGTTATCCATGATGGATGTTGCTCATTACGCGTCGCGTTGGGTGGCACGATGCTGCGACATCGCGCGACTCTCGACTTGGCCCTAACGACATGCTCATAAACGCAGGTGACAGCGACTTATTGTCGCACTCGACGAGAGATCCCGCGCAGCCGATATTCGAACCATTGAAACACACCTTAATACGATTTATTTATGGCCACTGCTTTGCGCTCGACAGAGTAGTAACTAGGTACCAACACTTGGATACTTGGTGCTTTATCGTCAATGCCCTCAGGCTATTTTATATGCATGTTCTGTTTGATAATCAGCACCCATATTATCTATCTAGTGGATGTCTGACAACTGAGGAAAATGACAAGCACTATGCTGTATATTATTGCTTTGAAGTAAACCCCACGTTGCAAAGCAGTAATGTACTGCATGCCTGTGCCTGTCAATTTCCGCTGTTGTTCGACACCCACTGGATAGATAATACAGGGGCAGGTCTTTGCTGTGCTTTGTCAGGAGGCTCCTTTTTCGTAGCCGTAGGTCTTAGTGTGGGACTAACCCATATAATAGATATGTACTCCGTACCAAACATATAATTGCCATTGATAACAAACACACTGGATAATCTTTATCCAAAATCGAATGCAGAGAAGTAATGATTTTTTCTTACCCCGATAAAATATAGTATAACCTCACCTAATTATTTTAATTGGACGTTTTTTCGCAACTAGCTCTACGAGTGAACCTTTTTGCGTGACTTCAAGCCGTGGGTTTCCTCGAATTAATATTATAAAACACGATAATTCACAGTATTACAAAAACAATGCTAATAGCGCACAAGAAAAAGACGTTACCTATAAGTACGTTTTTTAATTTGACGCTTTAGTTCCTTGTATTTGACATTTTTATGTTTAGAAAGAAGTGTCAAATGGTGGTCTACAATTAAAACTCAAAGTTTACTTATTATTTATGTGCAGTGAAACTTGAACGTAGTGTGTTTGATCCAGTCACGGGATATGTGTCTATTTTCAAAATAATATTTATGTTTCGACTGATTAAATCGGACACCAAGTAGTCGTATAAAAACTTAATGAACGTTGTTTAGTCAATCGAACCGATAATAAGGACAAATTGTTTTATTAGCCAGCTATCTAATCAAAAAGTTTTGACCACTTGTTTGGGGTTCCAAATTACAAAAGATCGTTTATGAAGAAAAAATGGATATATTGAGAAAGACTCCGTCATAAATAAGCTATGGAGAGATGGTATCGCAGATTGCCGGCAGGAAGCGCTTCAGCCCATTTAAGGGTGCATTAAAATCGAATACATCATATTTTGTTTGATTTCCTAGTTCGCGTTTCACCCTGTAATTATAAAAGTCACCGTGCGTGGCCGAATCCTTGCCAGTTTTTTGTGAAGATGCATTAATCATCTTTTTTTATCGTGAGCATGTGTTTCGTTGGTCTCGTAAAACACTTTTGTGGATTATAAGCTTTTTGGGTCGTAATGTCTAATTTAGACTCGGTCAGTTCGAGGGGTCATTAGTGCAGTGTTGACTCCAAAACTTTATAGTAAAAAATTGCTTTACGTAGGATTTACATTCTCGCTGTAAAATTGAGAATAATTTATTTTTTACGATTGCCGTTAAGTTTTTAAATGTTGGTAGGTAATTATTGTTTTTAGGGTGCATGTTGCAAACAATTGATAAATATTGTGTTGAAATATATGTTATTTGCGAGAAATTGCATTTTTTTTCGTTTTGTACTGTTTGCTGAAACAATATTTCTTAAGAAAGATTCTTCGGAAACCTAACAATACGAAAAAAATAATCCGCGGACAGACAGACATGTCGTAACTATTAGGGTTTTCTTGTTGACTACGAAACTGACTACGAATGACTCATGGTCTTACTTGGAATACTATGAACTACCTTACAATTGGTACAGAGTATAACCCCAGATTCACGTAAATCTGTTGTTGTTCCAGACGTATGTTTCCGACGGTGCGCGTGTCGTTCGCGGGATGCCGCGCGGAGGCGCGGTACGCGGTTTTACTGGACGTGGTCCCGGTGGACGGCAAGCGGTACCGCTACGCGTACCACCGCAGCTCCTGGCTGGTGGCCGGCAAGGCAGACCCTCCCGCGCCCGCCAGGCTCTACCCGCACCCCGACTCGCCCTTCACCGGCGACCAGCTACGCAAGCAGGTCGTCTCCTTCGAGAAGGTCAAACTCACCAACAACGAGATGGACAAAAACGGACAGGTTAGCCAATAATCAAATAGAAAAACTGTTTATCCATCGCAATTGCATTTAGAAGAAATAAACTTTAGGCTATGTCGGCATAAGCAGGAGGCTTGCTTAGCACCTAGAGGCTTGCGAACCTAACTAAAACGAGCTGTCTAGAAAGTTCGCGACAGGCTGCACTGAGCGCTTAGCGCTTAGCTGTGTAACGCAAGCCACTAGGCGCTAGACGCTAAGAAAGCCTATGCGGACGTATCCTTACTGTTCTATCAACGCACTGCAGCCTTACCCACTGGTCGTAGAGACTTGAAGATAAGCACGTAAACTATCGATCATCTGCGATGCATGTTTCGTCTAAACTAATCTTCAACGCTGACAAAGTCGCAAGTAAAAGCTAGTGATATAGTATAAGTCTATAAACGTCACTGCTGGTGAAGGTATCGGATCACAAACACCTACGTTACAGTATAAGAGATTCTGCTCCAAATATTCAGGTGCCTATAAAATGATGGCTAACCTACTACCTGATGTATTTATTCATAGACGGACAAACTACGGTGCGTGCTCAACAAATACAGCTTTATTAATGATCTGTCATTTATTAATTATTATTGTAATGCCAAGTGTAAAGACTGTCGTGAATCAGTTTATCAAAGAAGTAACTTTATTGATACTATAAAAATAATTGTACCACGGAATAATACCTATACTCTACTACTTAGGCCGCTTCCGCATGGACAGGGAACTTGCTTAGCGCCTGGACTACTAGCTAGAGGCTAGCGAGTCACCTTATTTAAAGGAACGGTCTTGCATCGAGCGCTTGGCATCTAACTAGTCACTAGGCGTGCATCGAAGTAAACAAATAGGTTGATTTTATGTCAAGACGTGTCTCGCTAGGTGACGCAAGTCTATAAGCGCTAAACATGCATTTTGTCTATGTAGCCGTAGTCTTACAGATTAGCATTTATTACATTAACGACGGAATAGTTTTATGAACTCGTAAACTACATATCTAGATTTTAATTATCCTCTAATAAAACAATAAATTAACATAGACCAACTAATATCAACGTATAAAACAAGATCAATTTGTCACAAGTCACTATTAAGCGTTCACATATATATGAAGTCAATAAAAATTCCTACGCGTCCTTCAAAACGTACTAGTCACGTGTTTACATAATAGCACTTCCTTATGCGTGTGGCAATTTATAGAATTACGGATGAAATTGCCGGTGTGGGCGACACCTCGAGCGGTACACAGTGAGAGTGGAATGAGTTCGTCCGCAACAAATTAGTAGCACATGTCGTGTGAGCGGTGTCAGCCGGCTACCTACCTCCCCGCTGGCTGCCGCTCGCTCAGTGTACGGTGTACTGTGCAGGTGCTCAAATGTCATACGACCACGCCCTGAGTACATAGACCTCGGTTCAACAGACACAGAACAAATCTACTAAGTGTACTTATATATAAGCGAGTTTAATGATGATTTGTTCTTGGATACGGTACTATAGATGTCAGTTAACCTAATATGACCAGTAAAAATTCAAAAATCATACTAATTTTTCGGTTTGAGACGCGATACCATTTAACAACTACGCTACGCTCCCATCCCGGGTGGCGAATTTAAGAATGTATATTACCTACCCTGTCTACTATATTCAACTTAGGCTCAACTCAATAAGCACACATCTACAGGAACCACTTTCCAGTGATTCACCCTGTAGATGCGTGGTGATGTAGAGTGAATTTTTGAAGATTTAGTTTTTCTTTTAAATTTTTTCTAGTATGAATGATGCTTGTTTGTCAATACCGCAGCAAAAGAAAATAAACACTATACTCGTACTTTACGTTTACTTTACTTTAAGTTTAGGTATGGTAAAGCTCCAGTTCCACTAAAGCCCTAAATTTGCGACAGTGGTAATTATGATCATTGCAACAAAAAAGAAACAAAAAAATAACCCCGACTCTTGTTCCGAAGACAAGAGGTGTTGAGTTTTCTTGACGTTTCTAAAAAATCTAAATAATATAACTCAAAGGTGACATAGTAATCTATCAATGCACAGCCCAAACCACTGGACGGATCGGTCTGAAATTTGGTATGCAGGTAGATGTTATGACGTAGGCATCCGCTAAGAAAGGTTTTGACGCAAGCGAAGCCACGGGCAAAAGCTAGTACGTAATAATATTTAAAAGAATAAAAATATTTTGAATTTTAATTTAATTGAATACTTTATTTAGAAATGTATATAGGTACCTAAACACGACTGATTCAAAACAAAAGCTAATATAACTCGATGTTATTATAGGATTCTGAAATTGATTTTCTTCTCCAACAAGTAACTTACTAACTACACCGTTTTACTTAGCCCGTCAGATATATATTTTTCTGCCTGTTAATTAATAGACGCTGTTGAATTTCGGGTAAACCTTTCCACTAAATTTGTAGAAAATCAACGGAATGGAACGAACGGGGCGGAGTTGGTGTGATGGATGAACCCAGCTCCACTAAAAACATACCTACCTACCTAATTGGATTTGTGGTAGGTAATCCTAATACTGACGCATGATGTTTATCAAACTATGAAATATAACTTTGATGAATTTTCTCAGTCTAACATACCTAATAAAAGTAATGATTTCATACAAATTAAATTTCTAACGACCAGGGCCTCTACTCTACTGATTCTATGAACGAACGAAAAATAAAAGAAAAACTGTCATCTAGGAAGAAAATTGTTCATTAAAGTACGCATTTAGATTTTTCGTTCGTTCGTAGAAACAGAGTAGGTCAAAAGTAAACTGGGCCTGTATGTATATACAGGCCCAGTTTTGTTCATCGTAACTTAAAGTCAAGAAACAAGTTAAAACTGACATTATTAAGGAAATATTGCATTAGGACACCTAACTTTTAGAGTACTGAAAACACAAACGTTGTGTTTTTCTACCATAGGCACACGCTAGGCTTGATTTCTCTAAGGCACGTGTTATACCTATCCCATACGAAGCTATTTGTTGTTTCGGGCCTAGCAGTAAAAGTGTCACTATAAAGTTTGACTTTTAAAATATTGATTATTATGAAACTCGCTGTAAACAGCGATGCTAATTAACAATAAATGATCGAGAACGGAAGCGAGTTTCTTACTCGTTATTTATAAATAAGAATAGGTAGGTATTTGCCACGAAAGTTGCGTGTGTCGTTTACTGTTCCCGCCTAATTGTACAACAAAAACTCCATGAAACCGACGAATTAATCATCAGCTCGCTACTACCTCATCGTAAACGAATAATAAGGATATAAATGCGGTCTTTCGAGAGCTATATTTTTTTTTTTACCTAGAAGCTGATGTAGGTACTTCTTCATTCATGTTTGAAGGCAGATGTTTCTGTTTACTTGAAGGCGTTTTCATTCATATGTAAGTACCTATCTATAGTTATGATCTTCTGTATGAATTTCTTGAATTCATCTAATTTATAATATCCGTGTTAGTATATTAGTATTGTAGATGTTTAAATTTCAATTCATTTTCATTCACCAGGTACCAGGCATTGATAATGTCTTCCCAAAATTTAATTAAGGACATGGGCGCTTTTACCCAGTAATGCCTAGCGTAGCCTAGCCATATGGATATACCTATGGCATTATTTTTATAATTATGTTTACGTCATTATTTTTTATCCACGCCATATTTTTAATAACTAAACTCTAAAAAATAAACTTTTTTTGGTTTTAATCAAAGTGCTATTTGTTATTTTGTTTTTCACAATTTAATACCAGCATCGCAAATACCGTAGGTAGAAGACACCTATCAATAATAGGTAGGTAGGTACCTATTCTTTATTTCCCACTACCACAGAATAAATAATAGTATAATATACCACTTACTTATCTCGTTTTGTAGCTCGACTCTTTAAAATGGTAAAGTAAAATGTTTGTTTTACGATTTGCGATAAGAAAAACTTTGAAAGAAAAGAACCCAAAAATTATTTAGTAAATGTGATTTATTATTTAAATTGTAGAAAAATCAAGTTAGTAACTAATTACGGAAATATGTAAATATATCCAAATAACGGTGTAACAAACCTTTCGAGCGAACACAAACGTTGTTCATGATTAATGGATGCCATTTTGGGAGTTTAAATTAATAATAACTACAAACAATTTTATAAGGGTCTGGTTATAAAAACATGTATAGTCAATGTCAAAAAAACTTTTATTGAAACAAGCAATTTAGTACGTACACAAGTATGTGGCCGCAATAATTCAAATTCGAGTGTTAAAACGAATGTTCAATGCGAACTAAACAAGTTAGTTTAGCTTAGCACATTCCCTTCCTATTACTGAGTAGCGTTTATTAGGTTTGTTATATAAAATGACACCTAACAATTATAGCTAAATTAATTGGTATTAGGTACCACAAAGTTTGCATTTTTGCTTAAAACAAATTTTATTGCATTTCCTAGGATTTAATGACAATTAGCCCCCATACAATTATTACCTGTAAAGAGGTTACATTGGTACCATGTATGTAAGCATGTATATTAGAGGTAATTTCCGAAACTACCGGACCGATTTCAAAAATTATTTTATTATTAAAAAGCTACATTATCAAGAAGTAACATATTCTACTTTACATCCCGATACTCCCACGGTAACAGGACTTACGCGGGTGAAACCGCGGGACACAGCTACTTATTTATATTGTGGTATTGCCAAATGAAGGTGACATGGTTTATTGTATGACAAATAACTGACATGTAATTTATCCATTACACATCACAAAATTATGTCGTTTAAAGCGCTATTATAGCATATCTTGTGTAAAGTTCAACTCAAGTAGGATGAGCAATTATAATGCGCTTAAGGTTTGTTCACGAGAGAATTTATCTTGTTTAATAATCTGCGTTTTCACGTGAAACGAGGTATTAAGCGTCACGGACATCGTCAGTAGTTAACGATATTTTACATTCCGAAATACTATACTAAAAGATGAGTTTTCAATTGATGATCATCTCAGTCAATGGACGCCCATGCTGGACATAGACCTCCCCAATTACCTCTACGACCACCGATCCTGTGCTATCCACAATCCACATCCAACAGATTCCAACATCCTTCAGATGGGACCTAATTCTGTTAGAAAAAACCGCGTAGCTCCTCTGCAGACTCTAGTCAACTTTTATAAAACAAGTGGAATCTTGGTTGAAACCTGTGAATGCTATATGTAAAGAAGCTATAATAATAATATATATAATAATATACTACTATGTTAAAACTTTGAACCTTCTGGAGAACCGTGTAGTTCTACAAGGATTTTCTTACAGAATTAGGCCCTAGCTCATCAGTCTGCTTCTTACTTATTGGAAGTTTGACTTCTCGTGCCCGGTCGCCACCTGAGAATCTTCTGAAACCATTGACCATTGTCTACGATCTACGAGCCAGATCCGACTACCACTTGAGGTTCGCGATTATTCGTACTTTGGTTCTCCTTCGGATCTTCTCATTTCTGACCGCGTATTGGACAGTGCAATATGAATTTTGAGCTAACCATCACATGTTTAAGGGGTCAGTCCGCACGGATACTGGTCCATCATCGAAACTGCATACCGCCAAAATATTGTCAATAACATCTCTAAATGAACTTACGGTGAAAATCGTGGTGGGAAATAAATTCGTTTTTAATAAACTACTGAAACTTGGTAGGTAGGCATTTATAGATATGTAGGTATGCAGATAATTTTGGATCAAGACATAATTTTTGACGTCGAGCTCTTTTTTTTAGTTTTTCACGACCTACATACCCGAGTGTAAACGTGAAGAAATCTCATGCGAATGACGACAACATAATTATAATTCCGGAGGATCATTAAAGTTTTTTTTTCATTATTTTATTGATATTTTCACATCGTTAACGTATTTAAAAAAAAGGTGATTGTAAAACAAACATTCTAGACAGGTGAGCGGACTGTATAGTAAAGTTTAAAGTTAAGTGTAATATAAATTAATAAGTTATAGGTGGCCGGTAGGTCTCCCGCGGTGAGGCATGCGCGTTGTCCGGTGTTTCCTTACAAATGTAATTATTGTCTACTTCGACACCGCTAAATGTATCCACGCTGCTCCATTCTTAAATATTAAAATTAATACGTAGGAAAATAAAAACGTTTTGTTTAATGAACCTTTGGCATTTAGATCTTTAGATATTTCTATATTAAATTGCTTCAATTGATACGTGAAACTTTAAATCCTACAATCAGTGTTTTGTTTTCACTCTGATTATTGTACTCCCCACGGGTACTCACAAATATTTTAAAGAAAATTCATTCGCGGCGGGTATTTTTGAAGACGTATTTTTTGTTGAAATGTTTATAGTAGTAATAAGCATTAAAATAAAAAATTACGATACTTACTGCTGTTGAGTAAGTATCATTTAAAAAGTTTTATAGAATGGAGTGAAACAACGACATATAACACAAATTATATTTGGGTATCATTATCAGTATTTGATAAATTTATATATCACAGAGAAATCGATCACATATCTATCAGTTCAATCTGATATCATTTTTATGAGACGTATCGATGTCCACATCATAGGGAAATGGATGACTTTTGGTGGGCGACTCGATTGTAATTTTTTTAATTTTATAAAATATTTTGGTAATGGGTTGATTTATCAACAAAATGAATACCTATATGTGTTTTATCCATGAATATAGGTAGGTGTATTTAGTGCATCTACCTACATACGTGTATGAAAATAAGCTACGTACATTCTGCTGATTTTAATTTTTTTATTTGATTTTAATTTTTTTATTTAAAATAATATTAACAATATCATATTATCATTAATATGTCATATGTCATGTGGTTTATACACTCGAATCCGACACAAATTGAACGTGAACGAAGAAAGTGCTTTTTAAATTTATTAAGACGTTACTATAAAATATTTTCGTATATTGATGTTTCTAAAATTATTTTTAAAACATTTGGGAGTTTATTAAGAAAAATATAATATGAATTTAAATATAAAAACTTTTAGTAACTGCCTTTTTATTATTCAGACCGTCACTTCTTACGTATGGACAAAGCGCTAATCATCTAATTATTTGATTCCACGGTCAGTTTCGTGATATTATGAAACAAGCGAAGTTTAATGGTTTACTTCAATAACAGTAAAACCAACTATTTATATTAAACTTAACTATGAAATTCTAAAACCTAAACAATTTTCAGGTCTAAAAGCAAACTGTAAACTTAACTTTATGTTATTATTCTTTCATTTAAGACCTAACTACACAAAGTACAGTATACGATACTTGCTAAAGTCAATTTCCTTGGGACCATAACAAAATTACCACCAACAGTGCACTTTTGAAATTTCTATACCCATGTTTATTCCCGTCGTCGTCGGCGTCATAACGCTCGTCGTGAAATGAGACGTTTTATGAAGGCGCAATCTTCGTTAACATTTCTGACTTTCTATTAGAAATGGAGGTTTAAGTATTAGGTATTTTCTACAAAAGTATGTAATTTTTAAACATGGAAATCATTAGAGATATGTCAATAGTCTAGCATTCATTGTTAAACCGCACTTTAGGTACTTAGAAGTTGTGCGCCTGAGAGCTTTTTAAAACGGTATGTTTGCTTCGGACTCGTTATCGTTTTAACGTCTATGTGGGAAGTAGGTACTAGCTGTGTCTCGCGGTTTCACCCGCATAAGTCCCGTTCCCGTTGGGATATCGGGATCTAAAGTAGCCTATGTTACTCCTGGATAATGTAGCTTTCTATTGATAATCTTTAAAATCAGTTCAGTAGTTTCGGAGATACCCCAATATACATACTTACATTGTTACAAACGTTTCCTCTTTATAATATTTGTATTGATTGGAATGCTGTCAGTTAGGAACGGGGTCATTGTATGCAAAAATTCACGACGCGGGCGCCACTGTGCGCACTTGATCTCGTATTTGGAAAGTTATGGTCCTCTTGGTTCTTCATATTAATCAAATTACTGAACCGCTAACAAGAGGGCACCACGACCACGGACCTACCCGCGGGGGGTGTCCAAACAGACATAACATTTCTCACTTCAATTTGTACCTACTTTGTTTATTTTTCTCTACATCGTCTCCCTCCATTTCAATCGAAGGTAGTTTAAAATTCTTTTATTCGTTTTTTCATTCCGACGTGACGTTTATCGTGGCTCCCTGGGTGACATTTGCCTCTAGTTAAATGACGATTTACCATTTCGACTCCCGATGTAGCGTCTTTACGATCGAGTATTTTATTTGTATATATTTTATCGCCATCAATGTTATGATGAACGTTTACGTTTCTCTGAGTTATTTTAATGTTTCATATGAATTTGTGAATGCGATAACCGAGGCGCTTCGACCTATAAACATGAAATTGATTATCGTATAAAATTTAAAGATAATGTTTTGGGTGTAGGTAATGATTTGATTCTTAAATAATTGCTCTATCGTTGAAAAACCAATTTTATTAGACTTATAATTCATAATTTTTGTTGAATTATTTTATTACTTATTCGTTATTATAAATGATATAAAAGAAAATAAACTTTATGTCTATATTTCTATTTCTATTGTATTATTTAACACACACTTTCGGATTTAGGTTTTCTAGGTACCTACGTTTAACTATTGTAACAAAGTACTTTATTTTACGTTTATTTTCTAATTTTATTAAATATCCTACCTATGCTCGACATTCAAACAAAATATTTTAATTTATTTTCTTATTTCATTGAATGTCGACATGAAAATTCAATATCCGTCAATTCAATATCACTCAGTATGCCGGTGGAAAAGCCACGCGAAAGTTTGCATGTAGATATGTATGTCTGTTTGTTTCTCAATCACGAAAAAACTACTAAACCAATTCGATGAAACTTGGGATATAGGTGGTTGAAAACTTGAAAAAACACATAGGCTACTTAATATCCCGATAATCCCGCGGGAACGGGACTTACGTGGGTGAAACCGCAGTGCGCAGCTAGTAACTATATAATCTACATTTTTTGGTCTGAATCCATCTTTGACGACCTCTGTGGCGCGTCGTGCGAATGCCCGACTGCAATGCAGAAGGTTGCGAGATCGATTCCCGCCGGGTGCAAATATTTATTAAATGCATATATATACCTATAAATATATATCTATAAATATATACCTATATTTGTGTGTGGTCTGGGTGTCTTTCTATATAGGTACCTATTATATATTTGTATTTAGACAAGAAAAATAATTATAAGTATTATATCCGTTGTCTAGTCACCGTAACACGAGCCTAGTAGCTTACCATGGGGAATTCAACAGAATTTATTTATTTATCTACTTAAGTCCAAATTACGAAATATTTAATAGGAAACAGAGCGACATCTCTTGGCCAACGTGTTAACTGTAAAGTTAATCATTGGCGCAGGTAAATCACTGGAAAGTGATCCTGTAAATGGGACTCAATCGAGTCTTACTCGAAAAATAGTAGACAGGGAAACATTCATATTATTAAATTCGCTACTTGAGAATTGCGTAAACTTGCGTAGCCGAGCGGTTAAGGCACTGGGGTACTGATCCAGGGACGTGAGTTCAAATCTCGCCGCAAGTGAATTTTTGAAGATGAATTTTCCTATATTTCTAGTTTAGTTTAACATTTATATTTATGCTTAAATAAATATTTGTATTTGGTCTGGGCGTATTTCTATGTATAATATGTATGTATTTACAAAAGAAAAATAAATAAAAGTAGTACATCCGTTGTCTAGTCACCGTAACACAAGCTTAGCAGCTTACCACGGGGCTAGATGGCGCTGTGTGTTCGGCACAGGATTTATTTATTTATTATTTATTTATTTATAATACGCCTCGAGCAATAAAAACAAATTACGAAATACTTAAGCCTGCTTTCATTTTGCACCAATATTTCAGTAGTGAGTGCATTGACGTTGTCGCTTGTCGGTAGTGTGTGTAAAGTATAAACGGGCCAATTTGTCGCGGCACGCGGCAGAGTGCTGAGGCGACAATCCCGGAGTAATCCGACAACTCGCACGCTAATCGAAATATCGACGCAGCGCTTATCGACGCCCGAACCGTTCGTACGTTACACACCTACGTTATTTGGGCCATATGGTTTAGATACACTGAATTAGGGTTAACGATACAGAATAATATGTTTTTCTGATTTGCCGACATTCCTGAAATTTAGTATAGAAAACTTACTAATATTATAAACCCGAAAGTTTGTATGTCTGTATGCGACTTTGTTACTCCTTCACGCAAAAAGCTACTGAACTGACTGCTTTTGGAACTTTGAATATAAGTAGCTGGTGACCTGGAATAACACATTGGCTACTTTTTATCCCGATATTCCCTCGGGAACATTTGCGAGTGAAACCGCGGGGTGCAGCTAGTAAGGTATAAAGAGGAAAGATTCATTTAAAACGAACAGGCTCCGAAACTACTATACCGATTTTAAAACCTCTCTCCAATAGAAAGCTACATTATCGAGGTGTAACGTAGGATACTTTTGATAGGTACTAATTATTCCAAAGAGATAGGGACTTACGCGAGTGAAACCGTGGGACGTAGCTAGTTTAGTATAAAAATTAGATCTGTGGAATATACTTGCCTAGATGAGAAGACAGCTAAGGGGTTTTACGTGCCATAATTAACTCTAAGTAAGTAGATTTTTCTACTTAGGTAGATATAACAAAAAATCAAAATAGTTCAAAACATAACCCTTTTTAGGAAGACATTAGTGTGTCTATCTATGAACGTTTTAAAAAAATTATTTCCAATAACGACTTTATTAAATTCGGTGGGCTGTGAGACATGATATTTATATTAAAGTAATAATTGGAAAAAAACATTGTCTCTGTTAAAGAGACACAATATTAATAGCATACTTAACTAAAAGTATTAATACTCATTTTCAACAGAACCTAACTTAGACCTCAAAATAAGCACAAACTTAAAATAGATTGTTGTTTTGTTAACGCTTGGCGCACACAAAATGAACACGACCATCCACCGCGACGGTCGGCTGCCATCTGTCCCCCTCCGTCGGCCATGTTCCGCTCCTCCCAAAGCCCACCCAACGCCCCCACCGCTATTACAACTACCCACCTCCCCTGCTGTCGGGCCACATGTTATCTTACCGCGCAGATAATAAAGATTAATATCAAACAGCACTCCTGAGTGGGTGGTGCTCTAACCTACCATGCTGTATCGTCGCCTACGAGATCCGTGATACAATCGACTTGCTAATATAACTAGTACACAATTATGTTTTCCTATCTCGTGCAAAGGTTTTATGGATGATAATTAAAAGCACATCGTTTCAGCTCTTGAGAATCTGGTGTGATAATTATCATTATGGTCATATCATAAACGATTGTCTGGTTACCTTTTATTACAAAACCTTTCTTATTGGAATTCGGACTGCGGTGGGAATAATAAGGGCTTTTACACATCTACTGCTTTACAAGGTTACTTTATAGTGATAAGACTCTTTAGACGATTTGGTGTAATAAGTTTGAAATATGTTTTAAATAGGTAGGTATATAATTTATATTATAGATACCTAAGTGGGTAAGCGCTCACCTAATTAGGTAGGTAGCTATGGAAAACTTCTCTACAGAAATAAATATCATTCATTATTCATATCATAAGTCTTAGTCGTCGTAACTTAGAAATTCCATAATTATTCTGTTGCTATATAATATACCTATTCGTAATATAATAACTCTGTTCTTATGTAAATTAACAATCATCAGGTCCTCATGATAATGAACTAAAGAAATCCGAGCTGCTACGCCATTTTCTGTGAGTTACGTACAATTAATATACCTACATTTAGTTTGTTTCTCTTTTAATAAACTGTTTCTGATTTCCTTAGTTATACAATACTTTACCCCTTACTTATAAAACGCTGCATAACTATTTATCGTTTGTCTTTTACTGTGACATAAAGTTTCAAAGTTGACAGACAGAGACAAACGTAGCGCACATAGCTTGGTCATCTGTTAATCATTTACAAGTAAGGGAGTTTATTAATAACTCATTACATGACATTATTATACACACTTAACTGAATTTTTTATTTTATTTTATTTTATTAGGTATAGTTACAGGTCTCAGACTACAATCTTATAACTAAAACAAACGACAAACTGATCTATAACAAATCTGGGACCCACTTATAAACTACACACAACTTGCACAAAAGAAACATGCACAGTTAGACTTTCTACAGACTGTTAATACAGAACTATTTTGAAATAGTTAGTAGAGAAGCCTGCCAAATGTGTACATACATAATATAAACACTAAACAGTTAAACAATAAGGTACAAGAGGTCTGACTAAAGTTTGGATTTCAACAAAGATCGTACTTTTAATTTGAATGAACAACAGCTAAGATGAAACATATCCTCCTCGCTCTGGCATACATTATCATTGTAAGTTCTACACATTCTGCTGATAGGGTCATTGTAAGAGACATTGTTGTTTGTATATGGTGTGCTGAACAATTTAGGAATACGAACCGATCTCGAGGGCACTCTAAAGTGGACAAAACTCAGCAGCTCTCCATTAATGATCCCGTTACATATCTTGTAAAGCAGTGTCAGATCTATCAAATCCCTACGTAGTTGCAAGCTCAATAAATTAAATTTTTGCAGCCTATCACTGTAATCGGGGATTTTCCTCCTCAAACCTAGCCGACAACATAGCCTCCGAATAAACCGTCTCTGTAGTGCTTCAATTCTATCAATATGAGTAATGTAGATAGGGTACCATACTGAAGAGCAATATTCGAGTATAGATCGTACCAGGGATATGTACAACGTGATCCAGGTGTCGGAATTTTTAAATGGTTTCAATACTTTTGACAAAAATCCTAACATTCTATTAGCCTTCCCGGTAATGTAGTCGTAATGATGTCTGAAAGATAATTCGCTGTCGAAGTAAACTCCGAGATCACGGACTATGTAAACTCGCTCTAAAGGTACGCTATTTATATAATAGGAATACTCAATGATTTTCCTGTTTTTAGTAAAACTTATAATTTGACATTTTTTCACATTGAGCTCCATTCCATTTACCCTACACCATCGATCGATGTGACTCAGATCGTTCTGCAGATCTGCAGATCTGCAGATGCAGATCTGCGATCGTTCTGAAGATAATATTTAATATAAATAAAACAGGTCCCATTGTCATAGCCATTGCTCATATTTTGTCCCGATCCCGCGAGAATACCAGGATAAAAAGTAGCCTATGGGTTATTCCCGGTATCCAGCTACCTATATTCCAAGTTTCATCGCAATCGGTTCAGTAGTTTTTGCGTGATTGATTAAAAAACTCACAGACATACATACATAATAAATACTAACTTTCGCATCCTACTAATATTATAGAGCTGAAAGTTTGTATGTGTGTTATGTATGTACCTATGTGTGTTTGTTACTCAATCACGCAAAAACTACTGAACCGATTGCGATGAAACTTGGAATATAGGTAGCTGGATACCGGGAATAACCCATAGGCTACTTTTTATCCCGATATTCACGCGGGAACGGGACTTACGCGGGTGAAACAGCGGGGCGCAGCGAGTTTTTAATATTAGTAAAATAATAAAGTAAGACTGAAATTGTAGGTAATGAGATACGTTACTTATTTCGTCTTTTGGTCCCGTATCGATCGTCATTAGTTTTTGATACGATAGGTTCAGTTTACCAACTGAATTGAAGTGCTCGCTTATATCAAACTAACAAACTATGGATTGAAAATATGAATATAAATATATTATTATTATATCAATTTTTGGAAAGTTGGTGACATTCCAAGCGGCCATAATCTTCTTCTTCTTTAAAATGGCTTTTCCAATCGGACATTTGCCAGTGTCAAGTATTATCAATATTTGCAGGTTATTTACGTCGAACGAAACAGTCAAGTCGTCATAGTTAAAGTCAAGTCGAGGGAATCATTGTAAAAAGGGGGCTATTTTTTACAATGTTTGTTCACGGAGCTTTGGAGACAACACTAAGCTAAAGTCCATGTTTTGCACCGATTTTCACTTTTATTTACACTTGTACACCTTCACGAAACTAAATTGATTAATATGCCCCCGAAATTAAACAATTTACACGCATTTGAACTAAGTTTCACAAAAATGAAAATTTAGCAACACATCCCCTTAACGCATTCCCGCCAAAACTCCAAGCGGCCATAATCGGAAATAAAAATCATTTTACTCGTACCACTGTCACTGTCAGTGTCAAATTGACAGTTCACATTTCCTTGTAATCATTCATTCATTTCCATAGTCTAGCTAACAGAAATCGGACTTTCGTGAGCCTTTAAAGTTTAGCGTGGAGTCAACTTGTACAGAATAGAAAAACATAGTCGTCTAGTACGTCTGCGTAAACGTCATTGAGACTTTAAAAAATATTCATAACAACAATGAATTCCATTAATGAGTTAGTAAAGTTTAACGTGCTGTGAAGAGCGAGCGCTGAAGCGTTAATTATAATAAAAATAAAGCTGCCAAGCGGTATAGTCGATAACCTCTAGATGTCGGTGCTTTTGCGTTCACAATTAACACGATTCCGTAATAAAAATAACTAGCCGGTCATATTAATTAATTTACAGAGTTTAATTATCTCATCGAGGCCGTAAAGTCGGGAACAGTTTGGTGGCGCGGGGTCTTATCGGGTCGTCACATCGCGCGCTGTCGTGCCTCCCGCTGTCCGTACTACAACAGAGTGTGCTACAATACAACACGATTTTCTTAACTGTACACTTTAATGTGAAAATCATGAGTTTATTTTTTATTTATTTCATAATTGTGAACCGATTAAAATTATGGCTATTGGGAAATTAGCCAGTGTCAAGTATTATTAATATGCAAGTTATTTGCATCGACACAGTCAAGTCGTCACAGTTAAAGTCAAGTCTAGGGAATCATTTGTAAACACGGCGGCCATTTACAAAGATTGTTCACGTAGCGTTGGAGACAACGCTTAAGTTCATGTTTTGCACTGATTTTCACTTTCATTGCACTTGTACACCTTCACGAAACTAAATTGATTAATATGGCCCCGAAATTAAACAATTTGCACGCATTTAAACTAGGTTTCACGTAAATGAAAATTTTGCACCAATCTCCTCAACGCGTTCCCGCCAAAACTCCAATCATGAGTTTGTAGGTCACTTAACGTTCCTCCGTAAACGTCAATTCAAGAATTTGAAGAGCTTTATTAAAATAAATTAAGTTACAGTTTTTTTAATAGTAGTTACCAAAAAGTTACAACTTTTCAAATTATTAAACTTGAAATATTAGTAAAAATACATCTACAATTATTCACTGGCGACTGGTTAGATCTTGCGTCTCTGGGTGACCCAATTTTTAAAGGGTGTATTTTTCTTTTAAAATGTCTAGTCTAGAGTAATAAAACTCAAATGAAACTAACCAATACAAAAGGAAATGAAGTACAGATTATAGGCCTAGTCAGTCAATTCATGAAATTCGCATCTCATCCTATTCTTATCTGATTACATTCGCAATTTGAGAAGACTATACACAGAAATATTAATTACTTTTAAATCAGTGCACGTAACCAAAATACACATCAGCGTATTTATATAAGTATTTGTCCGGATTTTTTAAAAACACTTCGGCAATTGAAACAGTTTTATGCAGTTACAAGAAATTACTAGCTATCAGTCTTAATTAAACCACCTACTCTTCAAGTTTCAATCAGTCACTTTATCTACATAAATTATGACATGAAAACAACAAAATTGTGAAATTGAATATTTTAACTGCATGCTAATAAAAACCAGTGAAATTACAACTTACTGTCCTCTAATTAATTGCCTACACTGAATGGTAAATTATGAGAAATCACCGACATCACTTACTTTATTATGTTGTAAGAGATAGCTAGGACTCTTACATATGGTAATTATTTAATTAAACAACGACATCGTCGAGGAACTCGGAGAATTACGTATTTTATTAATTATATTACAAACTACTTCTTACTTTATGGCTTTTTAAATAATTTGTTGATGTTCGTTACTGGTGTATTTTGTAATAAGTTATTGAATTGTTTATTTTGGTTGCAAATTATAATGTAGGTAGGTATTCGATAGATAGTTTAAAAAAACTTTAATTAAGTATTTTTACAAATTATAATAAATTGTGCACTACATTACTCACTACACTACACACAGCGCAATCTAGCCCCCAAACTAAGCACTAGGTTTGTACTATGAGTAGTAGACAACGGATATACTACATATTAAACATTTTTTTTTAAATACATGCATATATTATGATATAAAGAAAACACCCAGACCAGATACACATTTTTTTTAAACATATATATACTTGCACCCGGCGGGAATCGAACCCGCAACCTTCTACATTGCAGTCCGGTGTTTGCCGTCAAATACTATACGAATACCCTGTTTTAAAATCTTATTTTAGGAATGTATAAATACTCAAAAAATTATTTAAAAGCGACTGCTTTTTAATAAACGTAAACTGGGGGATTACTCTGTGACAAGATTTTTCTTGTTTTTTCTTTTTCTTTCTTTTTTTTTCTTTTTTTTCTTTTGCAATTTGCATCGAAATTAATAGTTTTTAATTTATCATTGAATGCGTTCAGCATAAAAATATTTTATGATTCGTCATGTTGATAGTCGGAAAGTACTCTTTCATGTGATATTGACAGATTGTATGTTTACATTTTGGATCTGAGATTATTAAACAAGGTATAGGAGGTATAATGATTAGACGAAAAATATAAACAAAATTCTTTGCATTTTTTTTTAAAGTGACAGCTTTTTGTTTACTTTACCTTTGATAATTGACAGTTCTATGTTTACATTTTTGATCTGAGATTATTTCAACCTTATTTCAAATTAAACCATCGTTCTTTTTCTCTTTCTCTCGCTAATATAGTACTTTTTAACTTGCATGATTTAGCGTAAAATTAACCACTAACTTAACGAGGCTTTTAATTCGTCGCCATTAACTAATTTTGAATGCGTCTGCTCTAAAATTACTGATTAACATATTCGTTAAGGTGTGTGGAGTGGAGTGGGCATCGTTCCGAACATCTGTCTTTTAATGTGAATTACTTATGTTGCATAATTTTGACGGTTTCTCATTTATAATCATCTCAAATTGTTATTTTTATAGAATTAACCTAGGTGATTAAAATTCTTGTTAATTTGTAGTCTCTACAAATACTGTTAGTACGTCGTGATGTTATTTTACATTGTGACACCTTGGTATTCTGACCTTTAAACCAATGTACTCAGACGCTTCAATGTAGGTAATTAGATTGTTGGCTTTGGTCTGCAGACCTGAAAGTAGCCAGCTACTCCATGATACAATAAAATACTGCGCCAGGTATGATGTTCCGGAGTCTGCAAATGACTTCATCGTTCAAATCTTAATAAAATCTTTAAAATTTCGATGATGACGTCATCTTGGCCGTTGGTTGGCCCTGAAATTTGCAAAACTGTACCTATTATTTTACTGCATCATGAGCTTATATATTACCTACCTTATCATGTATGACCTACTAGAAATTCAAGCTTAGAAGCGATTATTCTTGCTATACGAAGTAAAGCAGCGTTTCGAGTGCCGATTTTCGCGCTTTGAAAAAACATAAAACCATAGATGAAACCTAATTTAGTCTATTATAAAACGAACGTTTCCATAGGGGGGAAAAGTCGTATGGTTATGAAAACAATCGAAGTAGGTACTAGTACCTACCTACTCATGTCTGAAAAAGTCTAGTTATGAAAACGAGACTTAACAAATTTACGGAGGAAATAAAATATTTCTCCACAATCTATCTTTACTTTTCATTGTGTATTTTTATTTCATAATTTTGCACGTGTAATGTTTTCACCGATAAAAATAATCATTATTTATCTTCGTCAGATCGTTTTAAACTCGATGCACCGATACCAGCCCCGGATCCACCTGGTGAAGGTCCGGGAAGGCAGCGGTCCCATCACGGATCTCTCCCGGGAACAGCACCGGACCTTCGTGTTTCCTGAGACGGTGTTCACGGCAGTCACCGCCTACCAAAACCAGCTGATCACCAAACTCAAGATCGACTCCAACCCATTCGCTAAGGGGTTCCGGGATTCTTCGAGATTGACCGATTTTGATAGGTGAGCTTCATTTTTGTTATAATATTTATTTAAATTATGATAAATCAATCTTAAATTAACATCCGAAGTCATCAGGATTGGCATATTGCTGGTAAGTTTGTGCTAAAGAGTATTTTGAATTAGCTGAGTTCCGCGGTTTTATATGCATAAGTTCTGATCCCCTGGATGTTTCAAACAAAAACGTTTTCTTACCGAATGCCTACATCACATATATAGAACACATTCTCTATCTACTACCAGCGGTTTTGTGAACCGTTTTGTTTTTTTCCTTAAAATTTTTGGTAATTCCCTTTAGTTAAAAATTAAAAAAGCAAAGAATTCTGTCGTGCGTAGCGTACAACAACACTTTATACTTAAATCGGTCATGAGACGATTATCGAAAAAAAAACACAGGAAAACGTTTGTATTGTATGAAGATGCAAGCGTCTATTTTCCCGACAAACATATTATCTATATTATCACAACCATTTTTTTTAAATATCTACGTAAGATGCAATATTCATTTATAAATAAAACCATTAAACCCAACAATGGTTAGGTGCCCACTTCCAGTAGGAACCTTTTCGACCGCGAACCACATTAAATGCGCAGCTCAAAAAGCATCATAAGTAACATGCAGAACGTATCAAAGACGCCACGATATTTTAGTTTATGTTCCCCAAAGTGGTCTAAATCGGTGTTCAGGGCAGCGGCGCTCGAGGCCATTTTGATTAATTGGCAGGTTATTAGCAACAGTTGAAAGGCATTAGCTCCACCGCCCTGCAATTTTCGGAGAGCTCCACACGAATATAAGATTAAAAACGCACCGTCGTTGATTGCCCCGATACGTGCTAAAATGCTGATCAAAACACAGATTCCGATGGTTTTGTGAGTCGTGCCCTGTAATCATATAAATTAATAATCAGAATCACAGGTGTTACAAACATTTTGACGAATATTTATTGGAATTTTATTGATATTTATAAATATATAGTTTTTATAAGTGTGCAAATTCAAGCTCACTTATAATTTGTGGTATATGTGTATCTATATTATATAGTATAATATTTATTGATAACTACATTTGTTTCTATTAAGTACTTAGCCACTTAGTAGTAGCCCAATTGGAAAAGGCGTTGGGACGGATCCCCAGAGACGCAGGTTCAAGTCCTGTCGGGTGCGAAATTTTTGGAAAGCATTTATTTAAGTAAAGTCAACCAAGTGTAGGAAACACTTTAATATAATATGTCAAAAACGGTTCTATTAAATACTTTCAATATAATTTATATTTCTCATTAATTTTCTTTTTCCGAGTTTATCCGTCTCACCCATCCCACCCATCTCTTCCTACAAATCTGGTACATCCAAAGGTTGTCTGGAAGAGATAGTTTTTAGCGATAAGACCGCCCATTGTACCTTTATTATAATTAGCTGTAAGTTTTTATTTATGTAATTTGTTTTTTTTTTGGTACAATAAAGTTTTATCTAATTTAATCAAAGCTAGCATTGTTGTTACAACTTAGTTAGTTACTCATAAACTAAGCAACTATATGGGCTAGTACTATGGGCCAACGAATAGTTTTTTTTTTTGTAAATTCTTTTATGTGTATGATACATAGAGAAACACACAGAATGATAATGAAACATAAGAATCGAACGTTCCAGGACTTCAAAAGGGTTTCGTGCAGTTTAGCTTCTCGCAATATCTGTTGTA
Organism: Idaea dimidiata; assembly: GCA_949358125.1. Classification (NCBI taxonomy): domain Eukaryota; kingdom Metazoa; phylum Arthropoda; class Insecta; order Lepidoptera; family Geometridae; genus Idaea; species Idaea dimidiata. Next base: position 6,201,423 of record OX442337.1, read on the forward strand.
ATAAACTTTTGTTTCGTATAGTAACTATTATGTAATCGTTACTTTAATGTATTTGGATATAAATGTCAGTAGTGTAATAGATAATACTAGATCAGTTACATAAGTGTGAAGTCGTTTATCATATTATTTATGGTAAACGGGACATATACTATAACTACAATTAGCGTTCATATTTAAAACATTGTTGTTGCTGCCTGCCATTGTGTTGCCGTTAGATGGCGTTAACATGCCTAAGTTGTAGTTAATTGCAAAGATATTAAAGCGATAATTTGGCGTATGAGTCACCGCGTCGCGTCAGTGGACTAAAGGTTTAAGTCGCATTCCCCGGATTGGATTGAGATCCGTTGGTTCGAATCCCGCCTGACGTAGACCGTGCGCTGTGTTTTTGTGAATATATCTTTTCATTAAAAATAGTTCTATTGTTGTTACTTTTATGTAGGTATCTAAATGTATCTAATATGAAGTACGATGAGATACCTAAAGGTATATTCTTGAAATGATTTTTAGAAAATTAACATAAGAAAAACTACGCCTACACCTAACCTACTCTATACTTCTATAATTTTTATAATATTTGTACCATAATTCATAAAAACCGCGTCAAGTAATTTCTAAACCAAAAAGGTTAAACTTAAATTATAAAAATGAATGTTTTTAGCGTTATTTTGCATTTAAGTTTAGCAAAGAATCTAGAGGTATTCAATAACGACCAACAATTTAATAACAATTTAGTTGAAAACTGTAATATCATGAGTAAAACTGCGTTTTACGTTGATTAAAATGCGAGGTGTTGTGAGCGTGATCAAGTCAAGAGGCGAGAGTTCGCCGGAGGCTCGGCTGGTCGGTTGTAGCGGGCGTTACCACCACACGTGATCGTACCACTACCTCTGTACTTCGTGTGATGAATGACGGAACGGTATTATGGGACGAACTATCGAGTGTCATTAAGATAGATAGATTAATACTTTATTTGCACCACCAACCAAAATACAATCGGTATATATATCAGAGGTACGACAAATATAACCCAAAAAGCTAAAAAATAAAAAAGTAAAGAGTAAAAGTTGTTCGTTTTGACGTGGGAAACTACCCCTACGTCAAAAAGACAAAAAAATTACTCTTCGACTTTTGGAAATTTGAAGAAGTTTTCGAAAATTATGTGTTTAAAATTTGCTTGAAAATCAGGTGTTTCCTAGAGTGACCCTTAAGGTGACCTTTTATTTGTTTTCAACTACTACTATCTACTGCCTGCCTCCCTTAGTGACTGCAGTGTAGACTACGTTGACTTCGTATATAATCACGTACCTATCTAATTAATTAAGTACGCAATTTTTAGTACATACTTAATTAAAAACAGTCATGAAATAAATTTTACATAATATTTAAAATAAAAAATAATCTAAAGTAGGTAAGTCTTACTTTTATAAGACTATTATAATATTTAATTTAGGTACCTCTTCTGAATCTGAACGAAACGTGAATCGCGAAGTATACGAAAAGGTTTCGTGTTAACACGTCGAGGTTGCATGGTTGGGAAGTAGGCGGTGGAAGATGGCACGTCAGCGGGGCCGGGCGCGGCCGGCGGCGGCGGTCGGCGATGTAATCACAGGGCCCGGGCTCATTATGCTCTAAACGACAAATTAAAGCGCATTTCTATTATCTCGGCATCCATCGGTGTGATGCACGCGGACCGGTTCCCCTCAGGCGTCCGGCGACCGTCTCGTCATCGTTCGCATCTCAGGTGTTTCTCTTGATATGAATTCTGCCAATTTGCTCGATTGCCTATGCATAAAGAATGATGCAGACTAAAATCGTGACTAATATACTTAGACCAAAAGTCACACAGAAAATACCCAGACCCAATTGTCTCAAAACTAATTGATATTTATCCATTTATTAATAACGAGTTAAAATCAAAAGTTACCCAACCGTTTGTCGCATTGATGTGACAAAATTTAACGAAACAAATGTGAAGTACCTACCCAAACATGCCTGCAAGCGAGACAGATAATTGGTTATTGTTGAAATAATGGGAAACCAGGTTTACCGTTATTTTCTTCTTTATTTTTTTAATATCAGAATTCGGTTTGAAATTAAAATTAATCGTCGACGTGTGCGTGTTCAATTATTAGCTTCCTTTAACTCAAAAGACATTCAATGCAATTATTAAGTACAAAAGAATAAACAATAAAATGCATCAAGCGGTTCGATAGCTGCTTCTTACAATAAAAATAACCGATATAGGTAACCATTAAAGTGTCTTAATGCTTCCACCTACGCGCACAATTGCAAATGTACTTATCCGACAATTACGGCATAATCATTGGACAAGTGATGCATTAAGAAGTAGTCGATATGATTGACAGAATTACTAAAGCTATTAATAATGGAATGTTCAGTAGCAGCCGATATTAATTGATAGAGTAGGTATCTGACGCGATGATAGTTCACTGGTAGTGATTGACGCCTAATTCGAGATGTTATCGATGCAATTACCGCGCTTCCTCTTAGCTGCGGCTCGCTCTACACTCGTTGCTACTGTGAGCAACACTTCAAATTAATGATACGCTTAATTATGACTTTGAATTTCTGACTATGAGTTTTTCGGGAGGACTGGTTTCATCACGATTCAAGAGATAGCGCTGCTCTGAAAATTGAATTGTTTATACCATTTTTTTTGGGATTTGGATATTAGTCATAAAGAGATTTGCTATACCTATGCTACGGTGGCGCATTACAACTTACATATTTGCGCGTATACTAGGTTATACTATACGCAAATTAACACATGGAGCGTATACGACCTGTACAAAACCTAATTTTGTGTTTTCTCAAGATTTTTTTGACTCTGTGTTGGTTGGTTTTTCTATTCATCGACTCGTCAGACATAGTTAACTTAATAAAGATATCACTTTGCATTATTGGTCGTCAAAATAAAATGAACCAAGTGTCAAATAACAGTCAAATAATTAGTTGTCGCACTTTATTTCTTCACTATTAACATTCCCCACAGACACTCGTAAAGGTGGGTATTGATAAAATCTTAATGCAAATAAGTTTTAACTGTCTGTCATAAATGTAGAGATACTTACTTATAAAGTATTTTATGCGATAGATGTAGACGTATCAAATACATCCGTCCGTGTGAAAACGAATGATATCTATTAAGATTGTAATAAAACACAATATTTTACGGATTTGACTCGCATTTTAACAACATTGTTCCAACGCTCGCTGTACGACAAACGTTTCACCGACTTTACAGTCGAGTTCTTTGGGGTCTACCCTAAACACTGTTATTAACTTAACCCGGTAAATATTGTGTTTTATTACAATGCAAAACCACGAAAATCTACGATATCTAGATTTTATTTTGATTCACACCTCAATAAACGAATACAAATGGTCGAAACAACGGTGAAACAGCTCAGCCTTAATGACTTCCTACGCTGACGTCCGAAATCGTCAGACAATAAGTATGATGAATTGGCATTGTGTGAGAAACAGGCGGCGAAGTTATTTGGCGTGGTGGTCGAGGCGGCTTTTCATCCATTAATTAATAAGATACGCCCCTCGCTCAATCAGAGCCGATATTTAGCCGGCGAGTTATATTTATGCTCAGACGCACCTCTTTGTTAATTGCATGCGATTTACTTACCAGCTAGAAATAACTTTAACGACAAGTGCGTGTTTGCCGCGGGCGTGGATACTTTACCACTCAAGCACATTAATTTGCTTTAAATTATATAAATCAGTTTTGATCAGGCAAATTAAAATAAAACGATAGTTTAGGACGGTAGAACGTTTCCGACGATGAAATATATTACAGGATATGTACAAGCTACGAAGGAAATCATATTTCAAAATTATCAGATAAATAGTTACCAACGTTATGCATTCGCAAGTAAATGTATCGATAAGAAAGCCGCAGCGAGATATCGATAAGGGCGTTTGCGAGCGTGGCTCGTTCCTATCGGCGAAGGTGCGCGCGGCGGGGTCGGTGCGGGCTCTAAGAACCGCCGTGCCGCCCTGTAATTTGCTGTCGGAAAGTGTTGGCTATTACTTCTGATACCGAGATCATAATAAATACGCCATTAACGCCCCAACACCACCCGAAACGACATAACTGCGCGGTTTAACTTTCACACATTAAATACAATCTCAAATTGACTTTCGTTAAGTATTAAACTGTCGTTAATAAAGTGGCCTATTTTACATTACGTTACTTACTCTGAAAATTTACTATGATTGTATGTGATAATAATATTAGCTTTAATCATATTTGAATATATACATTACTTTCCTATTTATCCAATATACCTTATTTTTGATTAACTAAGTTTTTTTTTTAAATACCTATAAGTAAGTACCAATCGATTCAGAATTTCTCAAACGAGCGTGTCTAATGTGGGCTTAACACATTAAAAATACAATCGCAAATTAATTTATATTGTTACGTCTTATATGGTACTCCATGGTTCTTTTAAAATTTTGAGGTTGACTTTATTATAATAACACCCTAATATTATACGATTTGCGTTAATCTATAATTTCTATAAAAACGTGTATAGCTAGCCTGTGTGGGCACTACCTGTTTTAATTCCATGGCGGCGCCCGGGGCTCGGGTCCGGTGATAGATTACATTCGACACGGCATCTCGTGATGTCACGCCAATTTCGACGCTCAAATCCCGACGTCACGCCGCTTAGCCCAAGTCCGTGCCGTTACCGTACCTTATATTGCCGATTTTTATTTATAAATGTAGTAATTTATACATTTACACTGCAGGAGGTTTATCTTTACGGTTGAAGGCATTGTTTTATTTTAAAACAATAACGAGGTGTGTCGATGTTCGCATTCGTCAAGATCCGATAGCTATTGGGATATTAAATTCTATTGCATCTAGACTGGAAACTGCTATCATAAAGTCAGTAATCGGTATACACAACGACTACGATTCGAATGGTGTTAGCGTGTACGAAATAAGAGCACGTCGAGGATATCGAGCAGGCGTGAACGATGCATTATGGCACGGTGCATACGGTAGTGAGTGGTATGGCGATGGCGAATAGCTTCGTAGAGAGGCGAAAATAGCCAGTTAACGGGAAAGTGGTGCGGGAGTCCACAGCCTCCTGGAACCGATAAAGGGCCACTCGCCATTAACCCGAGACCTGCCTCGTTAACTACAACTACAATCGTAAATCCAGTTCACCGAAACAATCGACAACGATACGCTCTCTAGCAATGGACTTTCTTTCAAAGAACCAACATTCTTTCGTCGAGCTTGCAATACCAAGACCGCGTTACAAGGGCATCACACCTATTTATACAATTTAGTATCCAATTAAGCAGATATTTCAACAAAGGACCAGTTATAAGCAAAGTTCGTGTTAAGTTACAAAAATATCACGTCACAGATTCCCCGAACAGGTTTATAGAGCATGGCCCACTGAAAACTAACGATCACAGAAACGCCAGCACTTTCGCAGAATCGCACACTTGCGTTTTCTACGCTTTCGTCAAAACAGATGTTTTCGCAGCCAGTTAATCTTTTCTCACGACTATTAGCTATTAAACACTTCCCAGTAGGGTAACTCGTTTCGCAGCTAAATATTAAATTATGGTTTTAAATTTTTATTTGGAAATAGAATTTCATTAATAGTGACTTTTTGTTTAGATATCATATATAGCTTGTATTATGTTAGGGTTTTAAAGTACATTTTTGGAGTTTACTCTTCCTTATAGTGTTTATGATTTTGTAGCATAACTGATGAGATTACTTTTTTGAATCGACAGAGATCCAATGGAGTTGATGCTGATGGAGCAGCAGTTGCTTCGGTCACCGCTGCGATTGTACGCTGGGAGTGGCCCGACAGGGGGAGACGAAGAGGCGGAGAAGCGTGCGGCGTGGGCGCGGACCCCGCCGGCGTTGCAACTGCTGGCATTGGGTGGTCGAGCGTGGCCGGCCGCCTGGCCGCAGCCGCTGCAGCTACCTCCGGATCTCTGGCTACAGAAGCCTCCAGCGCCGCCATCGGTGCGATACTGCCCCTACCCGCCGCCCGCGCATCCACACACGGCCGCCAATAACGCGCGCGATCACGCGCACTCACCCAGGCATCAGCTATGAACGAACGAACATTCCACTATATAGAGACAGTGCTGTGAAGATTAACTTGACTTATTAAAGACACATTTACTGATTTGCTCTATTCGAGTCGATGAATTTAAATTGCTTTAAGACTAATGTCATTAAACTCTAAAATGAGTGGTTGATGGTGTTGTCTGCGACAGGTCGAGACAGAGTTAGGTACCTTATTAAGTATTGTAGTAAATTGATATTAACTGACTTTTTTAAATTAGATATTAAGAGTATTGTCAATAGATGTAATTTCATGGTTCCTACCCGAAAATAATATTATGAATCTGTCACTTGTATTTGTAAGATATAACGTAGAATCAAATTAATATTATCTATATAGTTACCTACACACATTTATAATACTAATGGTAAATTCTAAGGTCTAGGTAGATGTATTGGCTGTATTCATTTTATTTTAAATATATATTATCAAAATGAAACTTATTGAACCAAAGAATTAGCAGTTGTCGCTGTAAATTTATTTCACCATCAAAAATATTATCTGCTGAATTTGATCTTTCAGGTTCGAATCCTGTTACGTGAATATTTTTGATGATGCATTTCTCTTTGAAAGTATTTCAGGTACAATGCCTTGAGCAATAAAAAATAATAAAAAATATATTTCTCTACTTATTAATCATACTAGTATTATGTAACATTCCAATAGAATTTGTTTATGATGGTCTAGCTTTATTTAATTTTATTTCCACTGCAATGGTAATGTGACTTCAATTTGAATTCAATTAAAATGATTCATTTGTGATATATTCAGTTTTGGATGTCTATAATATTGTTAACGTTGCAAGTGCTGTTTATCAAAATATAGATACGATTTTATTTCGATGTACAGTCAGCAACACAGTCATAACACGCATGGTTAAAATATCTCGGCACCTGACTCGATGACGTCGGATCCTTGGAATGTGGCATATTATATTGGTTTGTATAATATGCCACAATTTAGTATGTGGCTAATATATGGGCAAAATCCAAGGGATTGTTAGGTGTGTGTTGAAAAGAGTTTCGAGATAATTCACTTAGTCGAATTATCTTACAGTTAACACAGTTCAGCAATTCATATTATAATACATGACACATTTGTTGCACTTTATGTGTAATTAACTCAATCTACTCAATAACTAAAAAAAAGTAGCTGATGTAGTACAAAATAATGTACTCAAGGTCCTTTTATCAGCTACTTTTGAGAGCTTATTATTATAGTTTAATTATGAAATTTAATAATCCCGCGGTTTTACCCGCGTAAGTCCCGATCCCGTGGGAATATCGGGATTAAAATTAGCCCATGTTACTCGTCGAAAACGTAGGTCCAGTAGTTTAGAAGCCTATTCCTTCTTCTTCTTCTTCTTCAGCAGCATGATTTGCCCACTGCAGGCCATATGCCTCTCCAATCTTCTTCCACACAGCTCTGTCGCTGGTTTTCCGATTCCCCCAGCCCCAGCATGCGATTTTATATCATCCGACCATCTGGCAGGTGGTCTGCCCACACTTCGTTTTCCGATTATAGGACCGCTTTACTCCAGCTGCCGCCTTCCCTTCGGGACACATGACCAGCCCACGCCCGCTTCAATTTTGCGATGCGGTACCCTACGTCTACCACTTCGATGCGTTCCCGAATGGCAGTATTGCGCACTCTGTCTTCTGTCCAGTATTGCACTCTCCTATTCCTTACAAACAAGCAAATAAATCTTTCCTCTTTATAATATTTGTATTGATAGGTCGTATTTTGGTTTGAATTATGCCAGTAAAATTTGCTGCTGACTGTGCTCTTTGATACAAAAATTGATTGTCAGCAAATTTTCAGTTACTTAACTAGACATCAGATAATATTGTAGAAATAGTTTATATATTACGTATTAGTAGGTATAAATTAAAGTAACATACGACAATTTTAATTGAATTGGATTGAAATAACGTTTCTAATAATACATTTTTGGCAAATTAAAACTAAAATAAAGTACCTAGTACACCTACAATAAAATATTTCAATCATTAAAATCTACAGAACGAAGTATAAATTGATTGCTACTGCTACAACTTTGAATAGTTGTACCAAACTTTATTTACTTTACCTATGCTACCAGCCTGTTTGGTTAGTTTTGAATGAGATGCTTTCAATTACCTACTAAGTACATTCATAATTTGCTCAGATTTGTATATAGACGACAACCCTATTTTGTATTGAATCTCTTTGGACATAATATGAACAGTGATACGATTTATTTATTGTTTTATGTACCTAACATTATTTTAGGCCTTATTACCCGACTGCAAAAGGGTTATGTATTAATGTAATGTAAAAACTTCACTCATGTATTTACAACCGTCAATTAATGACAAATTAAGTCCCTTTATTTACAGCATAACGGCAAAAGCAGGGTTATGTTTTTGACTGCGAAGTATATTTCTTTTTAATGAGTTGTTGAACTCAATGTCACAGTTGTTGAACAGTCAATGAACATGTTTAAGCTATGTCACAGTTGTTGTTGAACAGTCAATCAACATGTTTAAGCTATGTCACAGTTGTTGTTGAACAGTCAATGAACATGTTTAAGCTATGTCACAGTTGTTATTGAACAGTCAATGAACATGTTTAAGCTAACGTCAGTCGCAAAGGCGAGACTATTTGAACTGATTTGTCGTTAATTCACGTTGTAAACATGTATGTATGTAACGGGGTAGGCTTTTAGTTACTCAAGGCCTGTACTGAGCGTAAGTCGAACATTAACCTGTATTATATTATGAAATGTAAGTAACATTGTATATGTATTGTATAGTGGTTGTTTAAATTATTTTTTTAGGTTAAGCACTGTAAATAATGGGTCACCTAGATGTTTATATTAAGAGGTCTTAATTATTCGGTAGATATCGCAGTTGCTCACATTTTTACAATTTTGACTTTTTTGTTAACTCTACGGTCAAGCTCAGAAATTTTCCTATGTGAAGGTTTTTATACTGAATGTAATACAAATATATTCCCAAAAAATATTTAAAAGTTCATTCCAAATCACTTACTGAAAAAAATGTTGTTCAGGTTTTATGTTTTTTTTGGACAAAATACCAATTCGAAATTTTCTCAGCTTTTCTAAACTTCAGGGATTTTTCGTTTAAAAGTTTTGTATCTTTACAATGGGATTTTGTATCGTAATCTCAAGAATTATGGATTAATTTTAGTGATCCTCGCTATTGAATCTTAGTAGAACTTTACGTTATTTTTATATTATGGCAATCTAAAATGTCACAGAAATATCTAAAATCTCTCATAGGTATTAAAACGGAGTAGACAAGAATAAAGGTTTAAGATAAGTGAGGACTTTAAAGAGTTTCTTCAATAAAAACAAATTGTTGTAAAAACTACCAAAACGTATAAATATTACGTATCTGTGCATAATTCTATGTAACACAAAAGCTTATTTCATTCAATGAAATCTAAAATTAAAAATAAATCGATCGACAAAACATTAATGTGAAAGTGATAGTAACGTAATAATAAGTTTGAATCATTCGATTTAAACTGTATCGTAACAATTTGTTCCCATGCCATGATATCCATTATTACATTCCATTTGGGGGAGCGTCGCTCGAATCGTCTCAGTAATTGCTTATCGACTGCCCGATTCCCGCCTCTCCTGACCGTGTCACTGTGATACTTCTGATTTTTTTCCATTTTTTTTGTCAATTACTTGTCTATTATACTTGTACTATTAGCTGCGCCACGCGGTTTCACTATGCATTGGATTTGAATCGTTTTCGAGATTATAATTGATACTTGTGTTTGTAATCGCAGAATTTGTATACACATTATACATTATTTATTAATTACTTTATAAACTTTAACATTTAATAAACTAAAAGTATGGAATATTATATTATAATACACTATCTTTAATTAATTGTTCTTATATAAATATTTAATTATGCTACCTAATTATTAATAACTGAAATAATTATAATTCATTTAGAAAACGTGCAGAAAAAAACTTATAATTAGTCCAAACGTCTAGCCACTAAGTATGTGTAAATCTAATATTTTTTTTCCGATGGTAAACACTTCTTTTAATATCTGTGATGATTTACTTGTCTTAATTTTATAGTTACTTAAAAAATAACTTATTATTACTATTTGAATATACCTACCACTAATTTATCTAGATAAATGTAATATAGGTAATAATCTAGTTATGATTTTTTAGCAAAACCCGAACCTTACAAATCTTACCTTGTATATTATGATACCTATAACATTTCTTTTGGTTTATTTTTTTTAGAATGTGAGCACTGTGCAAAAGTAGAAACACATATCAGGGTTATCCCTAAGTGTTAATAAACTGAATTTCAACTAATTGTTGTTTTTTTTATTATTTTTATTCTCTTTTTTGGCTTCTTCTCTATATTTCAAGAAAAAAATACATCTTCAAAAATTTGCTTATTTTCATTTAATTTGTGAGTGAGGTGAGCTCTTGTTTTAATTGGATTTGTCTGATTTTAAAGATTAGTAAATACTCATTTTGACTTAAACATATGTCTAACAGACGACCATTAAAAATAAAAGTAAGAAATATTGTATCAAAGTAAGTTCATTAAAACCGTGGTAGGGCCACATCTGCCCACTATCCCGCGGAACACCGCATAGGCATGCAATATGAAGTGACGTCAATCACCTACTTGACGTGATTTCATATTACCAACTACCGCACGGATGTAGTCAGACCCTTTACTTGGTATTCAACATTGACAAAAGTACATCAGTTACTAGCATAGAAATAGTACTCAGAGGAGCGAAGACGACGATGTGACATGTCTCTACTAGTCGACCTAACATGACAGTCAAACCTAATTAGACATTTAATTTGACATTTCACTATTCAAACCTAAATAAAGACTTTACAAAGTACCATCTAGTACATATACAGCGTATTTATTTCTAAATGTAACTTTAGGGAGAAATCCGAAATCATAAGAATTAGGAATTACCTATATTGTTCTCGTATTCTAGTTTGGTCAAATCAATTCTAAATCGCTTATTTTTGGGACCAATTCGCACTTGATCAAATAAGTAATTGAGTAACATATCCTTTTTTTTTCTTAAAATCTTTTAAGGAAGTGTAATTTGGTGTTTCTATCTATCTTTAGACGGTTGATCTCTATCTGTGGTTTCGGATTTCTTCTAATGTTAAACCATAGTGTCAAACTTAACAAAACATTTGATATATCTAATAAATATTGTTTCATAACCACAGCAACTTAGTAGCGTTACATATACAAATAGGCATTTAAAGAAAAGTAAACCGGACGCAAGATGATTGATAGTTTTTTAAAAGTTTATTTTACAAGAAACATCGTACCTTATAATCGTCTCGGAGTACCGTTACTGTTCGAGACACGGTCAATAAATAATCGTCACACTTTTATTTTCCGTCTTTATTAAGTGTCATTAGGCATTATTAAGCACGTATATATCGCCGATGATCGGCCTTCCGTCCGTCCGTCGTAATTGCCGACGATGTAGCAGGCTACAAATTGAAAGCGGCCCGCGGCCTCGGGCGTATATTGATGGATCTCCTGCCATCGGAAAATTATAGTTGGCCCTTGCGACAGCTTCGCAAATTGTGCGTATAATGCTAGTAAATAATACACTATTCGCTATAAATTCATAACGTGCTAGGATGTAATAATAAGCGCGTCTTCCATACGTGCGGACGAGAAGTTTTTATGTCTTGTCCTTGCCTGACTGAAGGCCCAATATAATATAGGTACCCACGTGTAAGATATAGATAATACAAAGTATTACTCTTCGATTGAAAATAATGATTTTGTCTTACATGGTCTTGCCTGTACAATAGGGTAGTGGGACAAAACCTATTAACAAAATTAAATTTTGTTAAAACATTGTCCAGATTCATTATGCCTTCACTTTTAAGCACCATAAAGGTCCATTTGTTATCGGGAAGCGTCTTTTCGTTATCGATTGTGTGAAAGACACTTCACATGTGAAAGGATTCACAAGGGCCGGCCATTCGACGCTGACCGATGCATAAATTAACGCAAATGTACTCCGCAGACAGCGTCTGATTGACTCCTTTCATTACAGCACCGCATTGTTCGCCCTTCGAGAAAAATTGCATATTATCCTTTCTAAATCACAACACATTTCACAATTATGGACTATTGTGGAGTGTCCGGGTTAATTTCTCGGAGACTCGACCGCTCTCTTCGCCTGAAGAACTTTGAAGATATATAGTCGTCCGTAAAGACGTGCTCTGATCTTGCAATGGCTGCCGTTGATTAGTTTTCAAAGAAAACACTAGTTCAAAGAAATCTTCTGAATTTATTGGTCTGCCGGAGCTCTTTTTAAAGGCCTTTACATAAAAGATTATGCACTTAAAGTTATGAATAGGTTTAATACTGAATGACCATAACTAGATAAACTTAATTATACTAGATACCTACCTCTAAAGTAAGTAGTTCAAGTTAAACTAAGTAATTAATTTCCCCTGTATTTGTATAGTACGATGATAGCAGTGTCTCGCGATTTTAATCGTCCGATCCCGGCGGATTTCATAAAAATCTTTCTTAGTGAAAACATACCTTCACTTCACAAGGAACACCTCCTCAAAGTGTATATTATGGACCAGCGGTTTGGGCTGTGCAATTGTGTATAGATAGACGCGCAATTTAGACTGTGTATTGATAAACGTTTATGTGTTAATTTTGAAACTGTATGTTACAATAAAATTCACAGTTTATCATCGGTTTCAATAAGTAGGTTGATGTTTAAATAGGTGAGAGTTATCTACAACCAAAATAGTCCTTTACACAAGCTCTGAAGAGTATAGGCAGTCCATGAACAACGATCTTATTTCTGAATCATTATATTTCACAGTATGAGTCTACTTGAAACACATTTAAGTATTTAATACACAATATCTCTAAGCAATACTGGTGTGTTAGGGTTAGTTCAATTAAATGGCAACCTTTGAAGCAATACCGGGCCGAGGATCATTCTGAATTATTGGCATTAATTGCGCTCATTTGTCGAGAGTTGGGCGTATTGTTCTTATGCCGGCAGATTATTTATCAGTGATTAAGGTCGATAGGCGCCTTCTGCTCGGCTCATGTGAGAGCCCTATGCCCCGCGTGGCCTGGCACTGATCGCGCGATTTGCCCGTATTGCGCCGATGGGTACAAATATACATGCAAATAAAATAATAATGCGGAAAGTTAAAAGACATCGAACGTGACTCGAGATTGTTCACATTGAATTTATAAGTCTCTGAACTGTAATCATGTATTACATTACTTACGGGAAATCAGGTGAGACTTTGTTTTACAAAAGTCAAACGTTTCGATCGATGGAAACGGCTAAATGTCCGCGTCAGCTTTTCTAGGTGAAACAACAGGCACGGATGGGTGTCCGAAGCAAACGTTTTTCTAAGCCAACGTTGTAACTGTAACGGTGTCCGTCTGTCGGATGCGTCCGGCGTCAGGTGTCAGCTCGGGCAATCGGATAGACAAGTAAATAGAGGTGGGCTAATCGTCGCGTCCAGAGAGGGAAACGACGAATTACTCCGTCACGGGATTTCCAACAATTGCTTTGTTATCGGCAATAGATGTCTGTACGATTGATTGGTAATTGCAAGCTAAAATAACCTTAGTAATTCTAATTCGAAACTTGCATCAAAATACGTCGTTGTTTCTCTTAGCATTTTATAAAACGCTCGGAGGAACAGTGTAGTTTAAGATTGTGGGTAATAGTTCGGTGTGTTGAGTGACAGGGTAGTTGTTGCATAGCAGAGCTTTATTACAGCATGGTGATGTGAGAGATGGGGCGCGGAGAGCAGCCGTCGTTACTTGGTCCGTGATCGACAGGCGACAGCCTAACAGCCTAACCATCTGATACTTAATACACACTATGCACTAACACACGATGTTTAGTAACAAACCTATAGTCTTATTAACAAACGTGAAATAAGGTCAGAGCAGTGAGAACATACATTGTCTTTTCCCGTGACAAGAACTTTCAAAGTTGACAGATGGAAACAAAAAATGGAATAACTACTTCGACCTTACTTCCCATTTTATTAATAAGTCTATTTATGTTTTACTAGCTTGAGATGACGCCTGGTTAGCTAGTAGATTTATATTTACATATGAACTATTAGCTGCGCCCCGCGGTTTCACCCGCGTAAGCCCCGTTCCTGCGGAAATATCGGGATAAAATGTAGCCTATGTGTTATTCCCGGTATCCAACTACTTATATTCCAAGTGTTATCGCAATCGGTTCAGTAGTTTTTGCGTGATTGAGTTATAAACATCCGAATATACACACTTTAACATTTATAATATTAGTAGGATAGTAGGATTAGGTATTTAAAGTAAGTTCTTATTTAAATACCTAATTGATTGATTTAAAATAAGTACTTACTTAATTCATTTCTGATATTTGAATGCTAAGTTAAGTGCTGGTGAAATATGTTGAACTATACCTATACTACTTGACAACATCTGTTGTAACCATATTTCGTGCAAATAAATGACATTCATTCATTCATTCAGGTACTGAATCACTCTAATCATTTTGTTGATAATCCCACTTGCTTACCAATTAGATTTTATGTTTACGCCGGATAATCTGATAATACTGTGGACACCTTACTAATTCAATCCCTTAACAATAATACACAAACGTACAAAACGTTCGCTCCGGTACTTTTATAATGCAGAGACTGTCGATTGCCTGTAGTTTGCTTGGCAGCTTTGTATCGGGAACATTGGGAGCCGGCTTGTTTGGCTGAGTTATTGTTTTTGTATTTTTCTCACAGTATTTTCTAATGTATTTATTATTCCTTTGTATTATTTCCTAATAATTGTATATTATCTTTTTTGTAGTATATTTCTCTTTTACTATAATGAAATAAATAAAAATATATATCTTATCGTACAAAATATGCAAATATGTTTAACAATAACTTAATAATATTAATTATAAATAGGTATAGTTACTATTGTGTACAAGAATAATTGGCTTTTTCATCTAATTTTAGATGATTTATACAGCGCAAGCAACTTTTAATACATGCTATTTTATGGCGCTGTAGTGCCCGGGACATTGTCAGTTGAAGTAGGCTTGCCAAGCACCTAAACCACCCATCCATGGCTGACTAGGCCATCCCAGCCTAGTCAGCCATGCCCGGAGGAAAGAACTGGTCAATACGTCTGGAGCTGTGGTTTTCCCCAAGATGTTTTCCTTCATCGTATGAGCGATGTTATTAACGCACATAACTTTTCCGCGAGGAAAGAGACATTGGTGTGCGGCCGGGATTCGAAACCACGACCTTCGGAATGAAAGTCGGGGTATCTACCACTACACCAATACCGCTCTTATAATAACTTAAAAGGTAACTTAATTTAACATATACATACTTACCTATATTTTTTTTAAATAATTAGTTATTGTTTTATCGGTAAATATATGAGCTCCTAACCTACCAATGTTTATCGAGTCGCATCGATTACATTGTTATTTTATCGCTTTTCTGAATATAGTAATTTTTACGACGTATTCAGTATTCAATGCCTAGTGGCGAACAAAAAAAAATCGATACTATCTTGTTATATATTGTAAATTATACTAGGATAATTAAGAAATAAAATAAATGTCATATACGAATAAAATAAAAAGAACTTCTTGTTAATAGTTCTCGAACGATTATGATTATTGTTCTGCGTTGTGTGTGTTTTACCTGATATCAGTATGTTTGTATTTAGGTACTATTATAGTACATTTATTTGAAACTGAAATAGAATTACAAAACACAGAACTCTATTAGTAGGTACCTACCTATAAATATTCACGTAGAATAAGTATGACAATTAATATTATTGTGTCGTTTTGAAGCCCCCTGATTTATACTGTCCGTAGAAGAATCCCACATCCCAGCTCAGCCAAGCCGGAAAAGATGTTTTAGGCACATACCTTTTGGTCACCCATCCAAGAACTGACAGCGTCAGGCGTTGCTTTTCTCGCATAAATATACAAGATCTGAAGTCGCGTGTAGGCCACGAGCATTGTTTTAGTGCTGGGTTTATGAAGTTGAGCACTTCCGCCATTGTTAGTAACTTGCAAAGCTTTTCCAACCCTCGCTCTTTAAATAAACATTTAGGTGAAAATCACCTTGTCAGTAATGGATTCAGTTCTGGCAACTGGAACATTGCTATATCTTATATTACATCCGTGATGTTCTAAACTCAAGATGTAGATAAGTTCGCTTATGCAGACTACCTATAGTATAGTCGTCATCATACGAACGATGTTCTCAGTTGCATACCTCTCGGAAGCCCAGGGTCTGCTTTCCTACTTTTACGACGTTCAACATCCCGTGTAGGCTTGGGCATGCATATCAGCCCTTACGGCGTCAAGCTAGCATGCAGACGACGAACCTAGTATTGGCATATTAATTAAAAAGGTCATAACAGGAGAGGTCACGAATGTTGAATCTTCATGTTATTGGGTTTAAGACCTGGATACACACTAGGTACATTCATTTTTATATTTTATAAGTACCTGTCTAATAAAACCGATTTCAGTGTGATTCGAGAGCGAATTGCGCGTGCTTCAGTCAGTTTGGCAAAAGCACGTAGAGGCTCTAGCGCGAGGTGATCCTTCAGGTGCGCCCTCGGACTCCGCCCCCTTGTTTATTGCTTATTAGCGGCGGCACGTTTGAACTGGCGCTCTTTGTTCTTGCCGACAGCCCCCTGCACCCCTCGCGCAGTCACGAGCGCCCGCGCAACTTGTAACGTACGCGAAACATAAATTCTTGCTATTTGACGTTCCACTGCGCAGTGGTGATATCGATCTTGGAGCAATGATATCGGGTGGAAGAAAGTACATCGTAATTTAGGTACTTACATGCATTTAAGGATGTTTAGGATAAGATGTTGTTATAAGCGTTATCATGGTGTTTTCGTATAATTTAGATCATGAATATATGGAAATTAAAGAAATTAATTATTACTTATCGATGTAGTAACTAGATGTAAGTATCTGCGACCCACTTATATGTTTTACGACTTCGTTTTTGCAATTTTTGAGTTAACGAATTTGTAGTAACATCTCTCCTGCCATCAGTCTTCACACATATATTAAATTGCGTCGATGAAGTCGTTCACATAATTGTGATCGTACTTCACCTGGTAAGTTCGTTAGATCATTAATGATTTTACCTACTAGTATTTTAGTTAGTGTTCAGCTATAAATACCTACGCCTTTCATCGCAATCGATTCAGTAGTTTCGAGTGGAACAGTACCGAAAATTAAAATATCCTCTTCCACCAATATTTAAATGCTAAAGTTTACCTGGCGGGAATCGTACCCGCAACCTTCCGCATTGCAGTCGGGCATTCGCTCGACGCGCAAGGAGGTCGTCATAACCTATTAAAAGCAATATGTATAGAAATAGACTAAACATAGGCCCATCCATAAATAGGTAACCTAATTTCTGATTTTCATTAAAAAATAACAATACATATTATACGTAATAAATGATGTTTTTATAATTGGCTGGCCTTACGAGCGATTATCGATAATTATGTGCAGTTTTTGTTTTAAATTACATGTAGAAAACATGTTCTTTGGTAAAACGATAACTGCGATTAAATGCAGATGTTTCGGTACGACGACAATTAACACGCTTGTTTGAAACGTTGCCTACCGCACACGTAAATACATAGTAGCCAGAGCCACATCCTTAAGCAGGCGACTAATGGGAATCAAGCTGAAATCCCTTCCGATAGAATATTTTTCTTCATAACCAATATATTATGTTATTGTACGTGATACAAGAAGTGCCCCCTTTATTACGAAAACAATTAAAAATAACTTTAAATACCACTATTATACAGGCAAAGTTACCTCTGTTTTACAAAATAAAACATTTTTTCTTTAAAATCCTTAACCGCTATATTTTCTAATAGGCATCACAATATTAGAAAATACAATACCTAGAACCTCTTCATCGCATTTGAAAAAAATATTATTCTAATCATCGTTAAAATGATTGATTTTACGTGAAATTCCATCTCGCTCATTTCTATGCAATCGGACAAGGACCGATAATTATCATCTAACTCTTAACGTCTTAACAAATTTAAGTACTTATTGTAAATTGTAATTTTGATGACCTAGTCGGTCATATCATATCGTAACATCACTGATTTTGACATTGGTCTAATAAAATATTTGTATTTAGTTTGTAACTGTACCGATGGCAGGACGTGTAGTCAGTATTTTCTGTTCCACGATTGATGCGACTAAAGCAAAATGTCACCCCAGCCACAGTACAATGAGGCTGTACCCCAGCCTTTCTATGTACTTACCTACTGTGCCCAAGCTGAGCGAGACTATAGCAGCTTGTGGAGTATTTAAGTATATTCTTCTCTACATCGCAACAATAAAAGTCACAGCGGAGGCGCTCTAGTTTCATCATCCTCATCATCACCCGAGCGATGTTCCCCGTTGTATCCCTCTCGAGAGCCCGGGGTCCCTGGCGCTCTGTTTTACTGTTGCGAAATCCTTATCACCTATTCTATGGTTGGGGTCAATGGAATTTACGACGCGCCTCCGACGCAACGCGATTAAAATCGAAAAATGAGTTTAAAACTACTTTATTAAATAGTCTAGTACTTGCGAAGTAATTGCTTATAAAAATAATTAGAAAAATAAATGAATTAAAAACTTCCTTTTGGGGAAGTCGGTTAAAAGAGATTTCATGGCAACGTCAGTTGTGACTGATTAATAAAAAGTTAATGTGCATCCAAAACATATTAGTTTTTATAAGAAAGTTCTTAGAAAGAGATGAGTATCGGACAAGCTCAATACCAAACGCATTAGGAACCAAAACTTCTCTGTATAGACCGTGGCGTGGGTGAAAAGAAACATTCCTTGAATATCTAAACCAAATCTAAAAACATTTAACAAGTGAATGACATTGATTGTCGAATGCCGACGATTCTCAGCTATCATCATCGAAATGGCTGCATCACGCAAATTACTATAGAGATAAACATCTCGCGATTGAATCCAAATTATTCAAACGTGTGAAAATATTAGAAAAAAATAAGTTAGTCAAGTAAGACCAAGAATTAAGAAGGGTTCCTTAGAAAAATACAATGAACATTTTCTTTTAAATTTCGTTGACTGTTCCTGAAAAAAACTTAGAACTATTCTACCCAATGCGGTATATAGAAGTGCCTACCTACCTAATAGGTAGAAAAGTTTTTTTGCGTGTATGCTATTACCGAATGGCAACTTTATGTAAGTACTAGAAATATTTTAAAGAAAAAATTCACTCGAGACGAAATTTGAACTCGCGTCTCTGCGTCTGCGTTTAAAGTTTAAATCTCGTCGCGAGTGAAGTTTTGAACATTAATTCTTCCTTTAAAATATGCTTTGAGCAATAAAAAACAAATTACGGAATATTTATGTAAGTATTTAAAATATACACAAATATTTAGTACAATCATATTACCATAATAAACTCTAGAAAGAAGAAGACGAATAAGTAGAAAATGAGTAGTTTGGAATAAGTATTTGATTTGGACTCACATAGACATGACCAAACTAAAGGGTTTCTTTTAACTAAAGAACCCTAAAAACTAAGGTGAATTCCAACCTGCATCCCTATGAGAAAGACGTTTGAATGTGAGCTGTAAGTCGAAGATGTAAGAGAACGTTTCGTATGTCAACGATGGTGACGGCCGATAGTATTGCAAGTGTCGTGATGCGGCCGATAGTGGCAGATAGTGGCGGGGCGAGGCGACCAGACGACCGCTAATGGGTGTGATACCATCGCGTAACCACGCCTCGCGATATCCACTCCATGCCACTCCGGATTTATCATATTACCTTCAATCTTCGATAATTCGATCTTACCTTAAGGCGCGATCGATAGATAGTAGTTTGCTAAAGACTTCAAAGTTTTAGCTTGCGTATGTTAGACCTAACTTATTGTAATCATAATAATATCTCTTTGTTTCCAATCGCTTATTCCCAATCGTAATTTTTTATTTCATTTTTTCTAAATTGAAATTGAAATCTTCCAAACGGTATTATAACATAGGAACACAAATATAGGATTAGAATGAAAACCAAAAAAAATAATTGTAAAAATTCGAACAACCAATCTATACTAATATTATAAAGGGGAAAGTTTATTTGTTGGTAATTGATAAGTTTCCAAACTACCGACCAAATTCAAAAAATCTTTCTACCTACATTATTGAGAATAGACTCAGACTTAAGGACCGTCTCCACGAGGGGAATCGCGGAGATCTTATTTCTATACAACGCACCGCCCGCGCCGCATTGACATAGACGTGTGAAGACACGTTCATAGAGATTGTATAGAAATAAGTGGCTCGACGATAATGTCGCCGAGATTCTAACGCTCGTGGGGACGAACCCATGGGCTACTTTTGATTCCTATATTTCCACGGGACTTACGCGGGTGAAACTTAGGGAAGCATAAAAAGCTATACTTTATAAGGTGCTAAGATTACATTATCATTTTTTGGCGAACTCATTTTTCGTGGGATCCTTAAAGAATCCTTACGTGGTCCTAACATAGGTATAGAAAGTTATTTGGACTAGTCGGCGCATCCTGTTCCCGTTGATGATGCAAAAAAACATAAATGCTTAACTCGACAACAATGTTGCTAATTACTCAATGCCCTCTATTTAATAAAGTTTATGAACCGCGAAGAGAAAAAAATAATTTATTCTCATCATAAAATAACTATAAAGACTGACTAACAGAGTTGTTGGACTAAAGAAATAGAGGTTACTGTAATTATTATGTAAGATTTCCGTGAAACATTAAAATTCTCAATCCGTAAAATTAAAAAAGTAAGGTACTGACTTTTTAATCACACGATGAGACAAGTGTATTTGATATATTCCTTCACACAAAACAGATCCTATTGCGATAAAACTCGGTAGTCGGTACCTACGAGTATAGGTATAGATAGCTTGGTATATAGCTTGGCTATAGATAGGCTTGGGATACAACAATGATTGTTCAGCTCGAAACATGCAGCATCTCCTTGTATGCACCCTAGCCTTAATAGTTGTACGTTGGTCGACTTGATGTTAGCTAACGAAAATGCCAAAACCCAGCAGTTTAATGGAAGTCTCTAACCCCATTCAATCAATGTCCTAGTTGTGCCATTCTTTCATTAAAGCATTCTTGATCATTTTGAAACGTAAAAAAGGAGACTTATAAGGGAAGGAATGATACGTGATTTCAGAACACGTACTCCGTTGAGATACCACATAAAGTCATGGAGTATTTGTCTATTTCTTTGTTTTTTTTAAATTAATAGTCTCCGAAACTAATAGACTGGTTTCAAAAAATCTTTCACCAATAGAATGCTACATTATCAAGAAGGATCATAGGCTTTTTGATCCCGATATTCCCACAGGATCGGGACTTACGCGGGCGAAAACGCGGGACGTAGCCTTTGTCGCTATAAAACCGTTACTATGATCTATTATTTACATTCAATAGGGTGAGCAGTAATAAAATAATGAAATTATGATAGTTTAATGGTCACATCCGGACCACAGTTCTTCGTGCCCTTTGAAGCGACCGTTCTCTTATTATAACAACACACCTTAATACTCGGACGAGTTTCATACACTATTATTAATGACCCGTAACATTAGAGACATAATATGTATCGATATAACCATTAAGGTTAATACGCAGTTTAACATTAGTGTCTATCTAATTTAAGCACGTTTAGTTGTCACATTTTCTTCTTTTCATAACGATGTGACGCACTAATGTGCTGTTCTGAGGTCGCCCTAAGACCTCTAACTTGACGTAACAAACTATAGTATCAGAGATAACAACCGGGACTAACTCCGTACGTTCCGAACCGTAGTTCCTAACCACAAAAAAGTTTTAGGGAAAAAATACATTTTTTTTTAATGTTATTTTTCTCACAGATTTTTTTACATAAACCATAGACTATATGGTTAATTTTTAAAAAAAAAAAACAATAGGAAACCATAGACTATATATAAAGTAATTACAGGTACAGAAAGCTTGAAACAAAATATTAGCCATTTTAACCAACAACATTGTTTTTAGCTCAGTTACCATGTTTTTACTGTTAAAAAAATGAAAAAAAAAATACCAAATTCTATTATGATCTGCTCTATTTTACATTTTTACTTAACAATGTTTGTTTAGTAAAAATGTAAAATGGTTCTAGTTTGGACTTTATAAAACCAGATTTTAATAAGCAATTGTTCACCTTCACATTCGAAGCCCTAGCTGATTGTTTCAGACTAAGGATAACTCGCTTTATTTTTAAAACACTGTTATCTTTACAATCTATAATAGCTGGACCTTCCATGTAACTAGTTTCCTTTAAAAGCAGTCAAAGCAGTCAGCTCTCAGTTTAAGCTATAGTTACATCTAAATTGGTATTATTAAAGTTAACATTAACACTTAAAGCAAATAAAAGTCTTAAAGTTAAGTAAAGAAGCTCTGGGGAATACGTCCCGATGAAGTCCACTCCCTCTCTCTGGGTAAAACCTTTCGCAACCAGTCTTGGCCTATAACGCATACCACTTTGAAACTTATTTTAACACCCACTTACACTTGACTACTCTATCAGCTTCATTCTCATCTACTAATTCTCATGCTTGGTTGTCATCAAAAGCCCTCATCTTTCAAAGTTTGTATCCACTGTTTTTTTTTTCAGGTCCATTATCGCTTCTTCATAGCTGAGTTGTTCACTGTCAGTTTCCAGGTGCAGGTGATGTCTACTGTCTAGCATTTTATTTTACTGTTGGTTGTCGTTGATACTTTATGGGATTTGGCATTGCGGTTAGTGTAGCCACTTTTCGACCGTTGAAGTTTTGACGAATGTTGTTTTGACCAAACAGCAGCATCCGTTTCAGTTCTGCCAACCTCTTCACACATGTCGAGTAACTTCGCCTTGATGACGTCTGCACTAATGGCAATTCCCGAATGCTCGATCGCCATTATCATGGGTGAAAACTTATCTGGGAGTCCCGCCAAAAGTAATGATCCAATCCACTCATCTGTGATCTCAAAACCTGTCCCCTTCAATTTTTGCGCCGTTTCGACCACTTGAGATACGTAGGTTGTCATGGAATCGCTATTTTCGAGCCGTATTGAGATCAACATTCGAAGTAAACTAATTTTTCGTTGATATCCCGTATCATCAAACAACTGCTTCAATTTGGTCCATACACCAATCACGGTAGTCTCGCACTTGATATGCGCGTACAATGAAGAGTCAATAGTCATGACGAGCTTGGCTTTGGCTTTCTTCATCTCAGTTACACTAACTTCTCCTGCATTTTCAATGTCTATGCCTTCGAGTAGCAAGAAGTTTGTTGCCGCGAACGCCCAATCGTCGTAGTTTTCACGACCTTTGAGCTTCGGCACATTGACTAGATAGCACGAGGTCGACATTTTTTTAAACAAAAGATTCACCGATAAGGACCGAAAAAAATAGCAAAAATTTGGAAATGTTAGACAAAAGCCAACTGAAAGCTAGGAAACAAATGATAGTCACTGTTTATTTTTCTATTTAAACTATAGACTATAAAACAGTGATAAATCAAATAGTTATAAAATATTTTTTATATAATAAGGTATCCTATGATTGACACTTAAGTCCGCAATGAAACTCACGTTACCCATCAAGTACATTTTTATAGTCGACAAAATAGTTGTAGTATTACACAAGTACAGTCACGAGCAATTATACCTACATATACACAGTGTCAAATTTTCAGTACCGATTTTGTTCTTTAAGTCAAAGTCAAAAATGTATTTATTTAATTGGATGTATTGATCATTTTAAATACGTCGAGTGTTCTTACAGCTATGACTCTAGTGTGGCTGCGGAACGCGCCCTCCGATGAGAAGAAGCCTCAAGAAACTCATGTGGGTTCTTTTGTGATCATGTTTTTATTTAGGTACAATACAAAAAATATATATTTTTGACAATCGTCAAAAAATATTTTTTTTTTGACATTTTTTTTTGTTAGGATAATTTAGAATATTAACGTTTGTATGTATATTAATGCTCGTGACTGTACTTATCAATCCAATTAACTACTTACGTAAACAGAAAAGCAATAAAACTACGTAAATAGATATTTTAAAGGCTGGTTATTTGTAATCTCGTAAAATGTAATAACAATGTTTGGTTTGTATTGAGTTTGCCGTTATGCTTATATAATTTATGTTCAGTAGTGAATCGACCGGCCGATCTTAAATGGTCATGCGAGTTCAGCAATGCTAGACGTGGCCATTACTTGGATGGGTGACCGATAATTTGTGTGGCAAAAAATAATTTTCTCGAGCTCCTTCGGAAGGCACGTTGAGGTCCATGTCTTTGATAGCAGTCGTTAGGTCGAACTGTTGTTTCTAGGGTGAATTACTATAAAAATTATTTGAAATAAAAGTTTTTGAAACCATATTTATTAACGTCGAGGATATTTACTAAAACGTGAATGTCGTGAAAACACGATTCCTGAAAAGTTTCTCGATAAAAAAAAATTCAAACTTCCCTCTAAATTGTACAAATAAGTGATATTACTCAGTCAATATTGTACGAAAACTAATAAAACTTTGTATAAGAACTGAACTTAGCTCAATACAGGCAGTGAATGTTTTGAATTTCAAGATTAACGTTTAGTTATCTTGAAATTAGCAATTGTTTGATTTTACGCAATAAAATTTTGCGTAGTCGCATCTTACGTCCTTCACTTACACATCTGAAATTCGCTAGCTTTATCCCTGTCACGCTATTAGGGTTATATAGGCCCTTAAGGCAGCCTGACAACTTTAACATTAGATGAGCCAAACCACTGCACGAAAAGAAGAAGAAGTGAGTTAACAGATCTCTAAGGGCCCTATTCACTAGGATACCTAGTAGTGGTGCGATCAGGCGCCGCGTGCCGCCAACAACAGAATGTTTACAAAATAAAGTTTTTAAAAGTTTTTTTCGAATGTATACAGCTCTGTGGAGTGTACTTCACGTGTACTTACTGCTGTGGACAAGAAATAAATTAAACAAGTAAAGGTGCGAATCTACACAAACTATCCTACGTGCATAGTGCAACGTATAAGGAAATTATGCTATGGCGTGGGTGTGGGTGAGAGTTCGGGTGCTGGGAAGGGGAGCAGGTGCTGGAATGGGGTGCGATTTACCTATGAATTTAAAATATATTTTCATTTTGCTATTAAAATATATTGATTTTGTAAACCGCTGAACCCGATATAATAATCGTATAAAATCAACATTAATTGTGGCCTATTTGTGTGCGATACAGAAATAAATCTAAACTAAATCCACAATAAATTCACAGCTTACATTTTATAAATTTTCTTAAGCACAATGAAGAACGAATGAGTGGGACAGTTAATTACCATAGTAAACAAAGGAATAGTAGTCCAACTAAGTATAAGTCCCGTTCCCACGGGAATATCGTCGGGATAAAAAGTATTCCCGGTATTCAACTACCTATATTCCAAGTTTCATCGCAATCGGTTCAGTAGTTCATACAAACTTTCGCGTTTATGATATTAGTAAGATTATAACTTAACGAAGAAACCCTATGTATGTCTTTCGGGCTACATCTTTCCTATCCTATCCTATCCTACTAATATTATAAAGCTGAAAGTTTGTATGTGTGTTTGTTACGCAATCACGCAAAAACTACTGAACCGATTGCTATGAAACTTGAAATATAGGTAGCTAGAGACCTGAAACAACACATAGGCTACTTTTTATCCCGATAATCCCGCGGGAACGGGATTTACGCGGGTAAAACCGCGGGGCGCAGCTAGTTATCTATAATCATCAACGAAATCTCAGCTTATATTCGTCACTGTTAATGTGTGTTTTGCCGAAAGCTATCAGTGTGACGATCAGTGCGCCTAATACCGGAGCGGTTGCATTGTATTGTCCCAGAGGACATCTCCAACTTCGATCCATCATCTTAATAAATCCTATAAACGTACCGCTTTTAACTCGAATCACTCTCAATTTATTTAAATTTAACTTATTTGGGGATGTTTATAAAGGTGTCGTTTAATTTTATAGATAAGACTAACTGCGCCCCGCGGTTTTACCCGCATACGTCCCGACCCCGCGAGATTAGTTAGTTACTATATTGCACGATGTTACACACAGCGCTATCTAGCCTCAAACTAAGCACTAGGCTTGTACTATGGGTACAAGATAACGGATTTACTACATATTATAGTATTTTTTTGTAAATTGATACGATCATATGATACCTATTTTAAAAACACCCAGAACCAGAAACAAACATTTATGGTCAGCAGAAATATTTGGTCCCGGGAATCGAACCTGCAACCTTTTGCGTTGCAGTCCGAGCTTCGCCGGCCGCGCCATAGAGGCTGTCGATGATGATTGGTATTTCTATAGAAACCTACTGTTAGGTAGGTACTGTTCGTGATTGACGATGCATGACGAAGCCGATCGTAAAATTCGATCTCACAGGTATGCGAGCAGAAATACTATGTTCAAACTCGCGTTAGAATAACATTTTTATTTTATAGCGTTCCAGTAAACAAGCATCGGAAACTTAACACTACCCACTTTACACACTGTAATTTTACAATCTCTTAAATTCTCCGAGTCACAGTCTACAGCGACGTAAACGATCCTACAAAATAGTTACATTTTACCGGGTCTTAATCGCGTAATATTATTTATTTTTCTTACCTCGACCTTTAGATCATGTAACAATGATCTCGGTCGCGAGGGGATATGAAAAATTACGCGATACGCGATTACGCGATTATGACCCGGAAAAATGTAACTATGTTAACAAATCGTGTAAATTTAAAAAGATGATCCTACAAAAAGATTTTAATAATGAAACACTAGGTATATATAGTATTTAGCGTATAGACTGTGGTGCAGAAGTGGCAGTCCAAAGCACTATAAAATTAGATTCTGGATTCTGTCTTAGTAATGTAAATTCTTTCTTTTTCTTAGTTATCTTCTGTCAGCAATATAGGACAATTTAGCCAGTTTCTCGTACTAATAGTGAACTACCACTATTATACTGTAATCGTTTGAAATAATTTTCAATGCGTAAAGGCTGCAGAAAAAATGGCGACTATTTTTCTCGAACCCCATGGAACATTTGTTTGTAACGTGCTAATTTCGTGTTTGGCACTGGTTTTTTTATTTTCATTAGATTATATCGATCTAATCTACTTGACAAAAATTTAGAATTATTTTAAATTATAATAGAAATAATTTAAAATAATTCTAAAATCTACGCACACAGGAACGTTTTGATACAAATAATAATGGGGCCATAGTTTACAGCAACTTTTTGAAATACTTGACGAATTACATCTCAGTCTACCTTGATAAAGCTGACTGTAAAGTTAGCGAAACGTCGGTACGAGCATTAAAACAATGCCGTTTATAAATAAAACGCGTGTAAAACACGAAGAATATTGTGTATTATTACAATCGCAAAAACATAAAAAAAAATATGGAATAACATTATTTCCAAACAGTTGTAATACCTACCTTATCATTTAATTGCTTGAAAAAAGAAATTATTAGCAATAAGGTCACGATATCACATCTTAAGAGGAAGCTCCAATAAAAAATATGTCATGAACGGCCCGCCCACTTACCCCTACATCCACGAGTCACACGCACACGTATGCACTTTCAAACATCGCAACTTTTTTGATCTAGCAGCCAAGCGCGCGAAATAAAAACTGTTATATATTTTTTCATAGGTTGTAAACCGATTATGGTCGTTTGGAAAGTAGCCAGTGTCAAGTATTTTATAATACGACCTCATTGGTGCGTCGGGCGACCGCCTGGCTCACGGAACACTATTACTCCTAGCGGGCCTGGCTGCAATACGGAAGGCTGCGGATTCGATTCCCGTCGGGTGCAAATATTTATGCTTAAAAATAAATATTTGTATCTGATCTGGGTGTCTTTCTATGTATTATATGTATGTATTTACAAAAAAAATGAGGTATAATATGTAGTATATTCGTGGTCTAATACCCCTAGTACAAGACCAGTGCTTAGTTTGGAGCTAGATTGCGCTGTCTGTATATGTCGTGCAATAATATTTATTTAATAATTTGCAAGTTTTTTGTTTTGTATCTTCAAAACTTGTATCGTCCGATTATTCCTAGTTGTCCCCTCTAGCCCTGTTCCCCGGAGGGACAACTAGGAATTTTTCCCCAGTTGTCCCCGGGGCGACAATTCGTGGCGACTGTCCCTTTGAAAGCTGGCTAAAGGGGACAAATGGGAATTATGTTTCTCAGTTGAGGTGAAGTCGTCCCCTTCGAAACTGGGACCAGGGACGATAGTTTAGACATTGGAACGAGTCGACTACATACATATTTATATACTCTAGAGGTGAAGTAGTCCCACTAAGAAGATCCTAAAAAGACTGTACATTTTTGGGAAAAAAAAGTTAATAGAAGAGATTAGTGGAAAACAAAAGACGATCGAATTAAAAACAAAAAACGATCTAACCTAACTCCGAAACTATTGACACTAGACCACTAGTTTCTCAGCCTAAGTTATATAGCTCCTCGAGATCATCAGTTTGGTTGACAGCTGTCAAACTTGAACCGTCAATATCTCGGAAACTATTGACACTAGACCACTAGTTTCTTAGCATAAGTGATAGAGCTTCTCGAGATCTTCATTACAAACTTCACCCCTAACCGACGAACCCCTTACGACTTGCATTCATAGTAATATTTTGTACTATGAATGCAAGTGGTATGCGTTTATAAAGTTCATTAAAATAATAATGGTACATTAGGGTACCTACTTATTACGAACACGGGTGAAACCGCGGGGCGCAGCGAGTTTTATTATAACACACACATGCGGGGTAGAAATGGGAGAACAGATTCCCATCTGTCCCCCCCCCCCCACCGTGACAACTGAGAAACATAATTCCATTTGTCCCCTTTAGCCAGCTTTCAAAGGGGACAGTCACCACGAATTGTCACCCCGGGGACAAGGCTAGAGGGGACAGCTGGGAATAATCGGCCGCATCCACACCGGACGATCCCCGCGCTAAAGAATATTTTATCTTATTCGTGCTCAAGCAGCGGAGAGGGAGAAAATAGGATAAAAGATTCTGGAGCATGTGGATCGTACAGTGTGGACCAGGCTAATGGCATGTTTGGAAAAATTCATAACTTGTCGATAGTGGACTTGACCAATTACTTATTTGACTTATTACAGACTTGACCATTGTCGTGCCATTCTCACTTTTCTTGTTAGTTTGTCTGTCCGGAGTCCGGGCGGAATCTTGCAAATTCAATTTGATACACTTTCCAATTAGCTAGCGTGCTGAAACTGTGTTTCGGTTTGAATCGCGTTTGTTTTGTTGGCTTTATAATACAAGCCCGACGTTTCGGAGCCCTTCCGGCCTCCCTCATCTGAGGCAACAAACGTGATTCATACCGTAATACTAGAATGTCTACCTCGGGAGCGAATACTATTTTTCGAATGAAAAATATTCATCGCCCACTGTGAGAATAGTTAGTAGATTGTATTACAATGAAGCAAAATAATATTTTTACGGTGAGGGTGGTTTTTTGAATCCAGAGCGAAGTGAGGGATTCTAGAGTAGTGTGATACACTCTACTTTTTATTACCCTCTATGAGAAAATAGAAGGCGCCTCATATTTATAATTTGAGAGCTACTTTATTATTTAAGTAGCCCTCAAGTCTTAAGTGGCCTCAAATTTTAATCAAATTTGAGGCCATTCAAAATTTAAAAGCTACTTAATTATTTAAGTTTCCCTCAAATTTTAAGTGGCCTCAAATTTTAATCAATTTTAAATCTACTTTAAATTTGAGGCCTTTCAAAATTTGAGAGCTACTTAATTATTTAAATACCCCTTAAAATTTGTCAAATAGTTGCAATAATTAAAAAATATTTTTAAATTTCCACCCTAGGGATGAAATGAGCTACTTTCAACCCGGATATCTACCCATGAAAATTAAACTTTCCGAACGCGAGAGATGAAAAATTGGTTTTGTTGCAACTTCATCAAATCATGTTCTGATACAAAAATATCAGCGCAACGAACAGAAAAACTATGGATTTATTCTTATTTTTTTCATTTTACAGTTTTCACAAATAGGTTTTTAATATTATTACTATTTACTCTTGCATTAAAAGTTTCATTTGTAAACAAAACTGACTCCTTTTTATTTACAAATAATTAAGTATTTACATTTCATGAAATTCCAATTTCCTACGTTGAACTGGTGGTGTAACAATTATTGAATGGTTTTCAATAGGCGGAAGTAGTCGTTTTCTCGATGGAATTTCAGATTAAGAGGTTTGACAAACACTCTTTTTGACGGTTATGTAATCTGGATCGAGAATTGTTCTTTTTCTGGGATGGCGTGGATCTATCAACTCAGGCAGGAAGCATTCCATGTAAAAACTTGTTAACTTCGGTTCCATCTCTTTTTTCCAAAATTGATCGTCTTTTTCCGGTATTTCTATTTTCAATTTATTATCACCTTACCATGCGGCCAAAAGACAATTATTTTTGTTTGCAATGTGCATTTGGCCCTGGGCCTGAATGTACCAGTCTGATTTTTATTATTAAATACCTGTAATACAAGCAAATGTTAATGTTCCAAATTTAAATTACTTTATTCCCTAGGGCTTAAACGCGCATTTTACTTCCCAGATATCTCATTAGATATTTAGCGAGTCATTACTCGTTTTACGTTGACCTCTTTGGTCAAATAATATTAGTTTATGCACCGAGGTACTAAAGCCCTGTCTTATATACCGGGCGTCATATTGAATCCAAAGCATACGAAAGACTCTAGAGTTAACTCCCAAGCGCAGCGAGGGTTTTAAAAACTTACTTCTGAGCGAAGCGAAGGAGTTATGTACCTAGAGTCCTGAGTGAAGCGTGGGATTCAAGCGCAATTATTAATTAATTAAGCCTGTTTTTATCTTGGGCGCTTGAATCCCACGCTTCACTCAAGACTCTAGGTACATAACTCCTTCGCTTCGCTCAAGATACGTACGCTTTGGATTCAACATGACGCCCGCTATAAGACAGGGCTTTAGTACCTCGGTGCATATACTACTATTATGCCCTACTTAGGTGTATAATGGCACTTTATGTACCTAGGGAATAAAGGCTCGCTTTACGTTGACCTTTTCTTATCCTATATCCTATACTTATAATAAAGAAAGAGAGAACAAAAAGTCTGTACTTGGAAGAAATTTAAAAAAATAGTGGTCTAGTGGACTTAGGAAAAATAATAGAATAAAATTATATAATTTTTAAATTCATGTCTGTCTGTTTGTTTCTTTGTTTCTTATACAATTAAAAACTACTGATCCGATTGAAATCTGGTTTTCAATATTGGATAGTTCAATTTTCGAGGAAGGTCGTGGTATACTTTGCATCGACATCCAATTAGTAGAATCCGAGTATGAACGAAAAAGTGCAATCGCTTGGCCGCCCGCGCCCGTGATAACGCGTTCACTTCCGCGGGTGAAACCGCGGGGCGCAGCTAGTGGTCAAATAAAATTACTTTGTAGAGCAGTAGGTGTGTAAAATTACTTTATTGAGCCGTAGATGTGTAAACTTACTATTTTTGTCGTTGGGGTTTTTTGATTGGTGGGGTGATTCTCCCACTAAAAGCGGTAACAGCTATCTCCGCACTATGAGATCCGATTTTAATGAAACTTGAAAGGTATACAAGTTCTATTAGTAAATAGATTTTATTTGTAGTGGGGGATTTTAATTTTTGGGGTAATTCCCCCACAAAAGGATGTACTAAATATCTAAACATTATGTGATCCGATTTTTCTGCTCTATTATGATGATATAAAGAGCCCTTTCAATAATTAGTTCCCACGAGGTCCACTGTTCGTTGAATCACTTGTAATAATATTATTATCAGATGCCTAGATCACAAAGAACACACCTTCTAAATTTCATTTCTCTCTCTACCAGCGGTTCAGTCAGTGAGTCATTCAGTCAGGACAAAGATTTTTATAGATATACATAGATTACAGAAGTATAGATTAGTAGTTATGTAAGTACTAGCTGCGCCCTTCGGTTCCACACGTGTAAGTCCCGAACCCGCGGGAATATCAATTTCAAAAGTAACCTTTGCCAAAGTACCATCTATCTTTGAATCGAAATTTATCAAAATCGGTTTAGCGGCCTGATAGAGTTACTTTCTCATTTGTAATGGTCGATTATTAGCTTGCATTACCTTGATGAAGTGTAGATACTTATTATATTAATTCCGCAAAATCCTTGTAGGTAAGTCCTACCCATCTCAATTTTCATTTTGACAATGGAAAAGGTAAATAGATTTATTTTTTCGCCTCTCTTACGATATTTAGATTTCTTTTTGATGTTTTAGCAAGCTTTCGTTTGGAAAAAGCTTTTTTATTGCAAATTGCTAGTAAATACAGTTACTCTGATTGCAACACTAAGTACAAATAGTATCGTTGGCGATTCAACGGGGTAATGCCACCAGTGTGATGGGCATTTTTGGACTCAATGGTCAAAATTTATTACAAACATATTATCTTTGTAGTATTTATTTCTTGTGTAATTATTTAGTCTTTCTTTTTTTAGTACAACAACAATCAAATATCAAAGATAAATAAACAATGCTAGACAGTTTTATGACAGTAGGTATGATTTGACATGACTGTCATAACATAACAATTATTTTCATATTGGCCGGAAAAAATGTAAAAAGGTCGAATCTATACGAAATATAATTTAAAATAGATTACGTAATTATTTGGGAGCGAAAACTGACATAGGTCCACCTTCGACGGCGCCAGACGGCGGACTGAGGTTGGCGCAACGTCTACTTAGATGCGTTGTAATACAGTTGATTTTAGATTGAGGGTTTTCATGCTTTTAACACGAAACTAAAAAGGCGTAAGTCTCAAATCATTTTTCGATAATTTTACGGAAATTAAGCAATATTAAAAATCATCACATAAGCAATTAAAAGTATTGATTATTTCCTTTGTATTTAATTAAAAATTGTTTCGATATATAGTATAATAGAGGAGAAAAGAGTAAAATATAGAAAATACAGCACAATTTTCAAAGTAAAAAAGTATCGAACAAAACTTAATGAATCGTGATTCTGTTATTTACAAACCTTAGAAGAAGGTTCAATAAAACATGTATTTAAATTTCACATTCGCCAAACTTGTGGCTGATGCAGAATATGCTTCGCAACAAACAATATTTTTCTTCTGCTTAGACTATTTTTGCGCCATTTTATATTTTCTCCAACTTACCTATGGCGTCTAAATTAAGAGAATATCGACCTTAATTTGGCATAATAAAATAAATCAGATTCGTGCAAAATACCTACTTAAATCTAATACATAGGTACTCAATTGTAGATCAAAGTTTAATATGTTTATATCCTGGAGCTGACAGGGAATAAAACTATGGAACTTTAATCAACAATTTTATATCAATGTAAGTTAACGTTTATTGTTAAATGTTTATAATAACTTGCATAATCTTCTATAGATATATTTATTAAGAAATACTAAATACTTACACAAGAAATAAATACTACAAAGATAATTAACAATATAAATAATCTAAGGTGAATGTCCATTGAGTCCAAAAGTGCCCGAAAGTGCCACACTGGCGGCATTACCCCAACGATATATTCTTTATTGTAAAAGAATATCCACCGTCGACCAAAAAGACTTGT
This sequence comes from Idaea dimidiata, assembly GCA_949358125.1. Taxonomy (NCBI): domain Eukaryota; kingdom Metazoa; phylum Arthropoda; class Insecta; order Lepidoptera; family Geometridae; genus Idaea; species Idaea dimidiata. The sequence goes on from OX442337.1 coordinate 6,235,423, forward strand.
CGGCAATCGGCCTAAGTCGTAGCGCCAAGCGGACTCGTCCGTGTTCACATACGTAAAACGGCGAAGTTACTAAAGAAGACGGGTCGGATCTTGTTCAACTATCGTCTTCCTTTTTTAGATCAGTGTGCTATATGTCAAACCAATATCATGACATCACTGAAATATGATCTAACTAATATGTACCACACAACTGAGAGACTGGTCAAACCCACTTATATCGATAAATATCGACTTCTGAGATTTCTGAACTCCAAAAATGTCGAAAGAAGATGAAGATATGAACTTAATTTTTAAAGACGAATTTTGAATACTCAATTATTTTTGCAAAAAAAAAACAGGATTAAGTTTTCATTCCCGCCAATTTATAGTCATTATCCTCTCAAGTTTTCGAATAATTAAGAAAAGTACGGCGGACTTCAGGTTACTTAAATTACTTTTTCTCAGGAGAAGAGGTGTGGCTTGGATGTGTTCACGCCACAGACCTCACGGAACAAAACTAATTACTTTTATAATTAAGCGAATGTCACTGTGTTAATTGGACTTTCGCAATGAATAAGTGGGTGCTAGCGTGATGATAAATTTAATGCAAATATTACATTAATATCCATCGCTGATATTTAAATGTAGTTGTAAAAGTAATATTGTGAACTTTCGCAGAATTTGATGGAGGTTTTTTATGAAGTAATTTTTAATTGGGCTTTAGATCTATTACTATCTGTAGTAAAACTTAGGTACTACCTCGCTTGGGATTAATACGTATTTTGGCTTTTACAAGCTTTATAAGTTCAAATCAAATCAAATCAAAATAGTTTATTTCCTTTAGATTCTTGTACAACATTAAGTGCACATGGTCATTTGGCTACGTCTTAGGTGTATTGATTTTAGTTTGGCGTCGGAATGCGCCTTCTGATGAGAAGAAGCCACTAGAAACTCATGGGGTTTTTTTTTGTGATCATGTATTAAATTACAATCGTCATAATACAGATATTATCTGTATTACAATATATATAAAATCTTTCGTTTTATAAAAAACATCACACAGAAGCCAAATAAAAATCCAAATCTTAATAGCACAGAGTCAGAGTGTCACAGGTAACTAGTTTAATAATTTAATTAACGGCCTAGCTTATTTACTTAGCAGCTAAATTACATAGATAAATCTAGATTGTAGGTGCTACAAAGATGCCGCTAGTCAGCTAACTATCCAAGTTTGTTGACATCTGTATCTTTTTACACCTTTACCTACGTGTTAAGACAAAAATAACATTCTAAATAATGAATAGTTTTATTATTCTTGTAAATTCTTTACTGCAAAATTTTTTCACACTTATCTCTTTAAACCACTAATCTATCACATATCTCCGTCATGCGTTGAATGCAGTACTTACCTACCACGTCAAAATGATTATCATTTACTTCCATCATATCTTATTAATAAAGTCGTTACCAAACAGTGTTGCTTTATTTGTGGTAACCCTGCTCGACTGATAAATATCAGGGCGTTAGCAATCGGAAATAAACACTATCACGTCGAGCTTTGAGTCCAATTTCGTGAGTATTCTTGTAGTAAAGGAAGTCTACGCAAATCAGAAGGGTAGTGAATTAGTGATTGGGGTATCATAAGCTTGTAAGTGTAGTTTGAAATAGATAGCGATGCTTGCTTATGCTAGAATGTCAGGGGTCAGATGTGACTGTGTAAATGTCTTAGGACTTTAATACATAGATGGTGTTTACTACAATCGTTTCTCCTTCTTTTACCGTCCATTTTTTGTTAGTTTATCGTTCTCTTATGGCGCGAGAAAATAAAATCAATTAAGTATTATAAAAAATCTCCGGCTACTTAAAACAACTATAAACAACATACTTTTTTATTGAAGATGGTTTTGTTTAATTATTAATATTAAATATAAGTAAATATTTTTTTTTTTTTAATTAATTAAATTAATATAATTAATTAAATATAAGTAGTATATCCGTTGTCTAGCCACCGTAACACAAGCTTAGCAGCTTACCACGGGGCTAGATGGCGCTGTGTGTTCGTCACAGGATTTATTTATTTATTTATTTATTTGTGGTACTTAATTTTTTTTTTAATTTTTATGATTTATTTTTTATAAGCAGGACAATTTAGGCCCGCAATAAGGATACTATGGTGATGCTCAATGTCTTACGCAGAAATGTATAGATCGTACCTACTTTGACTTTGCTCAGACTGAGCTTGGCATAAACTAAGCATAAACTTCGAATTGGAGTTTATAAATTCTTCTATGGTTTTCGCGATTTTGCATAATAAAACACTTTATTTATTCGGTTGAATCGCGTTTTTATTTATGGTTTAACCGAACCGAGCTTTCGCCAACTTTACAGTTGGCTTGAAAAACTTTAAAAAGGCCAACTGTAAAGTTGGCGAACGCTCCGTTCGTTTAAAACCATAAATAAAAACGCGATTCTAGCGGATAAATAAAGTTTTTTATTGGAATTTATAGTCGAATTTAATTTTGTAATATACGAATAAAATAAACAAACATAAAAAAGAAGCAAAGTTGAGGTTGAGGAAGTTGAGGTTGGTTTTTGAATGGTGTACTGTACATTCTAAATTTGAAAAACTTCGACTTTACTAAGCAAAAACTTTGGATAGTTGCGAAGATCGCTTTGTAAATACTAAAAATTGACAAAAGTCAAAGTTTTTGCTTAGCAAAATCAAAGTACGGATTATAGATTTCAGCCTCAGTATTTGGGTACATACTTATTTATACTTTTACCGAGATATCTGTGAAGTGCAGTGGCGCCATCGCGGCATCGCCAGTTTGCTACGAAACTACGAATTTCTTTTAGTCGATCTTTTTAGTTTTGACTTTGTTCGCTTCTTTAACTGCTGACTTTGAAATCGCAAATCATCGCAGAAACAAACGCAAATCCGAAATATTGCAAGTAGCTGAATAAAAATCGCAAACACAAGGTGTCAAGTTTTAACATTCAAAGAGATTTATTTATTTATTTATTTTTTTAATTAATTAATTTATTTATAGGAACACCGACAGCATTACACACTATAAACTAAATAAAGAATAACTAGTACCTACGTATACAAATAATTTCATGTCTTGTGTGAACGTCAATTATAGGTGTACACAAAAAACCCCAAAAATAACATATTATTAATAAGCTATGATAATATAATGGAACAAAAATAGAAAGAAAGTATTATGGGTTTAAATACTTAGGTGCGGGCATATCTATATATATAAAAGAAAGTCGTGTTAGTTACACCACTTATATATAACTCAAGAACGGCTGAACCGATTTGCCTGAAAATTGGTGGGGAGGTAGCTTAGAACCAGGAGAAGGACATAGGATACTTTTTATTCCGATAATCCCGCGGGATCGGGACTTACGCGGGTGATAACTATTTATTGGATGAAAATTTGCATAGGGATAGCTTAAATGATGGAGAGTAATATAGGATACTTTTGACTTACGCGGGTGATAACTATTTATTAGATGAAAATTTGAATAGGGATAGTTTAAATGATGGAGAGTAACATAGGATACTTATGATCCCGTAAATCCCGCGAGATTTGATCCCGAAAATTCCGCGGGATCGGGACTTATGCGGGTGATAACTATTTATTAGATGAAAATTTGCATAGGGATAGTTTAAATGATGGAGAGTAATATAGGATACTTTTGATCCCGAAAATCCCGCGGGATCGGGACTTACGCGGGTGATAACTATTCATTAGGTGAAAATTTGCATAGGGATAGTTAAAATGATGGAGAGTAACATAGGATACTTTTGATCCCGAAAATCCCGCGGGATCGGGACTTACGCGGGTGATAACAATTCAATGAATGAAAATCGACACAGGGGTAGGGTAAGTGATGTAGAGTGGCATCATCATCATCGTCATCGTCATCCATCGTCATTGATCGTCATCCATCGTCATTGATCGTCATCCATCGTCATCGTCATCCTTCGTCATCGTTATCGTCACCTACTGATGAAATACAACCTTTACCTTACTTCACTTACCTACCGCAGTGCAAAACTCTACACTTAAACGGACGACTAGGGAAGTTCAATGGGCGACCGTTTAATTGTGGATTATTGCATTGCGGTAGGTAGGTGTTCGAACAACGCGGGTTCGCAACTTGCGCGGGTGAAACCGCGGGGCGCAGCTAGTTTGCTATAAAGAGAATTGATACTGTGTCACGAAATGTTTCAAACACTGAATACGAGTATATCTATTTCTAATTTAGGATATAGAATATAGATAATTGATTTCATACACATATGTGATTTTGTTTTTGACGCGTTAGTGGAACATCGTCCTGAATTTTTATTTTTACAAAACCTAATTTTATTGCGTTTAAATTGTTTAATTTCGGCGGCATGTTATCAATTTAGTTACGCGAAGTTCAACGAGTGAAGTGATAAAAAAAACCAGTGATACCAATACACGAAATTAGCACGTACAAACAAATGTTCCATGGGGTTGGAGAAAAATCGTCGCCATTTTTTCTGCAGCCTTCACGCATTGTAAATTATTTCAAACGATTATAGTATAATAGTGGTAGTTCACTATTAGAACGAGAAATTGGCTAAATTGTCCTATATTGCTACAGCAAGCCATAACTCATTACAATGAATGATTGTAAGTGACGACGTGGTGACACGCTCACCTGTAACATATTTAAGTGGCTGCAACGGCCTGCATTATATTCAGCGGTTACGTATCTTTAGGCCGTCCATAGTTATCTTTAGTAACACAGTGCAAAATTGTTTGTATAATAATATAGATTTCTATGCAATTATGTATACGTTTCTAGAGTAAGTAGTCACATTTCTGAACTAGTTAACAAGTGTGATTGTTACGACCGGCGGGCGGCGTGGCGCGGCGGATGCTTGTAATTGATTTATTCCGTGCTCGCACTCACTGCGTCTTTGGTTTTAGCAAATTACTTGCTCCTACAGTATGTTATTAAAAAACTAACCTTAAAAATAAAGACCCTAAATATGTCACCTCATTTATATAACAAAACGCGTGTGTCACCATATCGACCAGCACTAAATTCTTGTAAGAATTACATCAGAAGACAGAGAAATATCACCGGCAGTTGTTATAATAACACAAACGGAAAACAATACAAAATTACTGAATAGTTAATATAAACACTACTGCAAAAGTTGTGGCAGCTCGTTGCAGAGGTATCTACTAAAATTGTAGATGCGTTTTTTAAAGATGATAATGATGAATGACTTCATTTGATTGCTCAGCATGATTTAACTAAAAATACCTACTAAATAATCAATTATACCGTCGAGTAGATAGTTCATCGTAGAACTCTATAACTAGAGCAGAACTTTATGCACAATTTATCAACAACAATTTTTGCGGTGTGGTGCAGTGAAAAATAATTTAAACTACCACTTTTGTTGGCGACTATACCTACTTATGTATTAAACCGTAAGCAAACCTTCCTCGTTAAATAGCATGATGCGACCCATCCAAGATTGTTGCGTATAAAAATTATATTATGTTTTATAAAACATAGTTGTCTGGGCGAAACTAAAGCATGTTGTACGTGAGGAGGAACGAGAAGAAAGTTGGTATTTAGTATAAATATTAAATTTTCTTCTAAATGGCTCAGTTATGGTATGATATTTATTTATGGTGTTAGCCAGAGTCAAGTAATATTAAAAACTAGTACCTAAGTGTATAAAGGAACTTTAAATTAAAATATTCATATGACATTCCCTTTTTAATACGTTAACGTACCAAATAACTACAATCTTATTCTACCTTCTTACATAATTTAACAACACGACAGCCATTACATTCTCAAAAGACAATAAAAAATATATAAACATTACACTTCAATAAATTACAAACGTAATAATTTTCAGCTTTATAGATAAAAACAGTAAAAAGTACGGTAACGTAACACATAACATTCTCCCGTTCAAGTAGGCAATATTCGATATAGCTCATAAATATTTAATAGATATGTTTCCACAATGGGGTGGCCATTCGCACCCGTTAACCCACAAGAGCGCTGTTAAACCTATTGGTAAACCCTTAGACTATATAATGATTTCCAGACACCGTCCCCGAATGGTGGATGCACCGAAATCTATGGGCATCAATCTGGGCGGCCTATGTCCATCAGTGGACGTCCTAATTATATCTATTAATCTATGACTTATATTAATTAATAAATTGAATCTTTGTATACTTACTGTTTAGTAAGTATCTACTTAATTAATGACATGTAACTTGGTGTTATAAATAAATTATTGTATTGTATTGTACAGCTGATATTATGATGATTTTAAGCCAAGTTCATTAATACTAAATGCATGAGTAACAGGTTTCCACGCTCAGTAGGCAACCAGCTGTTACTCGTGACAGACATCTCTATGCTACTATTTGGTTTTTATAATATTTGGTAGTAAAGAGATGTATGTATGACCAGAGTAACTATTACTCATTATTAACCACGATTACTCATGCATTTAGTTTACTTAAATTGTCTTTACTTTGTTGTTCGGAGCGCGGTGTCTGGAAATTATAATATAGTCTAAGGGGTACATAAATTTTGTTTAGCGAACCCTTACTGCTAACTAAGCAGAGTTGTTTTCGATTATTGTTCACTTTCCACGGTTCAATGCCGAATTGGAACGTTAAATAATGGGATATTGCCATTTGGACAAATGGGTTAACTATATTAGACAGTAATGAACGGTTGTTCTTCATTCATTTTGAAGAAATGCTTAACGGCTCTTTTAACATGGTTTCAAGGGAAGCGTTGTGTACTTTCAAAATCGGTTGCAGGGCCCACAAACAGTCAAATAACATTCTAAGAGAATTCGATTAACTCCATCCATGCTTCTCTAAGCGATATGTTCAAAACTTTCAACTTAAAAATAAAAAAGACAGTTTAAAATGGGCAGGCTAACTAAAACTAGATGTAAATCTAATCCTACCTACAATATAGTAAATGCTCTAAGGCTGAAATCTATAGTGCGTTCTTATTAGACTTTGACTGAACTGAGCTCACCAAAAACTAAGCATAAACTTTGAATTGGAATTTATACACGAAATTCGTTTTGTAATATACGAATAAAATACAAAGAACTTCATAGTCATAACAAAGAAGCAAAGTTAAGGTCATTCGTTTTGATTGATTTACATTCTAAATTTGAAAAAACTTCGGCTTTACTATGCAAAAACTTTGGGTAGTTGCGAAGATCGCTTTATAAATACCAAAAATTGTCTTAAAACAAAGTTTTTGTTTAGCAAAGTCAAAGTACGGACTATAGATTTCAGCAAGTACATTCTATCCTATATGCTAGATAGTTAGTTTTCCCTGTTGCCTGTGGGAAAATATTAAAAATCTTTAGGTATGCTTAAAAATTTGATTACGTCACCGATAGTTTAAATGATTCCGTGCATGGTTATACATTCATCCTGTGACATAAACATAAGTATTCAACATAAATTTAGACCCACATTACATTACAGTTATTTATTACACAAGAGATAACATATTATGTAGAGAAACAATGAATAAAAGCAATTAAGTAGGTAGGTACAACAAAATGACACCTGTCAAATTAACGTTAGTAAAGTCGGCAATCATGTCAATACAAGACGTAGTTGTCAATTTGTCTATTTCTAAATTCATTCTATTCATTGACTACTGTGGCTTATTTGCTTAATTGCCACCTACGAATTGAAAGGCAATTTTGTCAATATTATTTTTTGTACCTAAGTGCTTACCACCACCTACGTATTTTGTGATATAAGTATGCAATGAATTGTAAGGTATATAACCGGTAAATGAAAGCAATATACGACCAAAAAAAATCACCGAATGGCTGATCGATCGATTTGTTGAAAATTCCTATTGTGTACTCACAATAGATTCAATAACACGACAATATCGTATTCAAAATTTGTGAATTTCAATATATCTCCAATATTAAACAACGTATCCATTCACGCCTCCAACTATACTATCGATACGCCAACTTTGATAGAAACACCGTTCTAACTTCAGTGGTCATTTGAAATTCAACTCTACGTAATCTTAACTGGGTACAGTTTCCTCTACGTCTGTGTTTCTTTTCAATTTTCCTCAAATCGAATTTGGCTGTAACATCAATCGAGTTCCCACATTTTCCGGGCGCACTTACACAATATCAATCAGGTTTTATTGGTGTTGTCGGGGCGAAGGGGGGGTTGGGTGATGCGGGCGCGGGGCGGAGCCCTGACTATTTGTATCAATAACCTGTCAATGGGCTCGCGCCCGCGGGGACCTCTGCCCCATACCACGATATACTCGCCTCTGTCTGCTCTACCTACATACTGCAAGTACAACAGAGTACCCACAACCGCACGGATTTGATTAGAAATGCATTACGATACGCGTGTGAAATATATGGGAAGCTATTGGAATTGCGAAGTTATTGTGAGAAGTTCAGTCGCATCGGTCTGTTTTAATTATTGTCATGGGAGAGCACAATCGACAGATTGGTAAGTTAATTTAAAATTGAAATGTTTGTTTTATAAAGTATTGTAAATTTCAGTAGGTACATTTATTTACAGATCATAACTTAGTTAGTACATTTTTTTTTTAATTATGCCAGACAGGCACTGGCATTATTGTCTACACGGCGACAACCCTTATTATTATTTCTTTTCGGTTGTGAACCGATTATGGCCATTTGAAAAGTAGCCAGTGTCAAATATTATCAATTTTGCATGTTATTTGCAATTTGCATCAAAAAAGTCAAGTCGTCGTAGTAAAAGTCAAGTCAAGGAAGCCATTGTAAACGGTGGTGCTTTACAAAGCTTTAGAGACAACGCTAAAGTTCACGTTTTGGCCCGATTTTCAGTTTCATTACACTTGTACACCTTCACGAAACTTAATTGATTAATATGCCTCCGAAATTAAACAATATACACGCATTTGAACTAGGTTTCACTAAAATGAAAATTTAGCAATATGCACATCTCGTTCCCTCCAAAACTGACACATCTGATATCGAGCGACACGCCTGACACATCTGCAACTAGTAATCACTCTTTGACAGTCGACGTTGAGTGTCTTTTGTCAAGTCTGTATATCGCTAGTTTAGAGACCTGTAAATTTTGTTTCCTAACTTCTGAGTTCTCTGATATCAGTAATAGGTGTCTAATAATAATATAGGCATATCCAAAAATTAAAAAGGTTTACTTGTTTTACCTACACTAATGTAACAAAAGCTTACTCCGTTTACATTTATTTATTTTATATCTTACAAAAAATACGCCAATAAATCTCCTCATGGCTTACTTTTATAATTTTCTATCAGCAAAGGTACGACAATAAAAACTTCGGTTATACATATACGTTGTACAGATATTTCTGGGAAAATTACCACGATATTATTCGTACAAAACATAACGAAAAGGTTCAATTTGCAAAGTTTCCTCGTAACACTACATTATCTGCTATCAGTGGCGGTCGACAAAGTAAAATTGGGGACACCTTATTTCCTCGGCTGGTTTGCAAAACACGTTCACGCTTCCCACCTATCCCCACATCTCAACGCTTATAGATACTATCTGTTACACCTATTAGAACTGTACAGTTGGCCGACACTTTCGTATTCAGGTGTACAAAGCGGATCGAGTAGGTAGGTGGTTTAGAAATCAAATATATCGCGAGCAATGGTTGGTTCACAATTCATAGGGAACGCTATAGAAGATGTCGTTTGCAAAGGTGTAATGGCGGATCAGGTGGGTGCCTTCTTCACGCCGCCGCCGCCGATAACAAGCTAATGCCCTCAACTTTGCACCGCAAGGGAGGTCAGAGGGTGGCAGGAGTTTGTACATAAGGGAGGGAAAGCCATTCGCAAAGGAAAAATGAGGAAAGTCAGATCATTCGAGTTATAAAACGTGAATAACTTTGTCGACTTGCAATATGCGTTTATAACTATTGTCTAGTTACAGGTTTAAAATATGTTTATTTACTGGCATTAAAAGTGGTAATTTAATCGTAATACTTAGTATTTTTAAGTTTCATGTTCTTATGTTCGCACAGGCTAGAGGAGAGGCTAGCGCGTCATCTATACTTTATTTTTTAATTGAATGCAACCATTTAACACTTTTTTCTATAGAAAAATTGTATAATACAAGGAACCAAAGTGTCAGATAATAGTCTGTCATTAAAAAAGTACTATAACTAAAACGAACACCACACTGAAACGGCCGCAGTGAGCGCTTGGTGCCTAGCTGTGTATCTTGTCAGAATGCAAGCTACTAGGCGCTAGCGCCTTGCTTTGCGCCTAGGCGCTTTGCGCCTAGCGCAAAGCAAGCCGCCTACCTATGCAGCCGCACCCTCACACAAAGCAAGTCCAAATTGATCCTAAATCTAGAGCGATGTGTTGGGACAAAGTTGAGACTCATGCAAGCAGGCCTAAAGCAATAATAATTGATTGCAGAATAATAAATTAAGTATAAACTTGCTTTTTAAGACTTAAATGGAAACGAATCTATTAACAAATATATGGTACATTAACGGCTCACTTCAGTGATGAAGGTATCCCTCACTCCTCACACTGATTAACCGGTGTTTTCAGCATAACGTGCCCGTTTTCTTTAATATTTCATAACGCACGTTTACCGTGTTTCGCGTAAATGTCGGACTTACGATTTGTTCCGGTAGCGAGTGCTATGGCAAGTACATAACATTACCGGTAATAAACGTGAATTTATTACAACGTTACGTTACGTTTGCTGTTTTAGGTATGGAAGTAGGTAGGTATAGATACTGAAATGTGGAACTTTGAATATCTACGGGCGAAATTATCGTCGCAGTGCGCGCCCATCGCGTCGCAGCGCAAGTCGCCCCAATTGCATCTTCATTATCATTATGCTTGTTTATAGTCATACGCTATAGTAGGGTAAGTACGAGTATACGGATAGTAAGTATTAGAAGTGACGTTATATTTTATTTTATTTTATTGGCACACAAAACAGAACATAGTCAATTAGCAGCTTACCACGGGGCTAGATGGCGCTGTGTGTTCGTCACAGGATTTTTTTATTTATTTTTAATTACACAATTATCAATAAAAGTAAATATACATTTTAGAAAGAACTGGGACTGGAACTTTTTTTAAAAGTAAATATACGTTTTAATCATAGGTACAACTCGATTTTTATGGAGTCTTTTAGAAATCTAAACTTCTACCCGTTCAAGTACGAAATAGATCTAGAAAAACTTTCATTGGGAAAAACGGAGAAATAATTAGTACTAATGCATCCCTTTTGAGGTTCTTAGGTACGTTAAGTATTAGTAGTATTTTTTTTTTTTGTGTTAGTAATATTTTTGTACAGTTGTAGCGTTTTCAATATTGAAATAGGTACAACAGAAACAAAAGAGCAGTTTATTAAATTTAAGTACGTATCTAAGTAGCTACGTAAAATAAGGTAAACTCTAGTTTTATAGTTAAAAAATAATTAGGCCATTGAAGCTCTTTACTGAAGGAATATCTTTATCACCCGAAGACTTCTTTTATTTTCATCAATTTACCTTTTAAACTCTACTGAAGATGTGGCTTCCATCCAATGTGCTGTCAAAGCTCTAACTATACCCCGTGATATTTAAAACAGTCTTACGGCATATATAAATAAATAAAAATTACACGACATTACACACAGCGTAATCTAAACTAAGGATTTATACGGATATACCACATATTATATATAATTTGTAAATACATACATATCAGACATAGAAAGTTACCCAGACCAGATACAAATCTTTATTTTTAATCATAAATTATTTGCACCCGACGGGAAACCTTCTGCATTGCAGTCAAGCGTTCGCCCGACGCGTCACAGAGGTCGTCAAATGTATGTAAAATAAAACGTTGCAACATCACATAATACCTATAAAACCCTCTACCCCTTTTCAGAAGAGGGTTTTGTGGGCGTTTGCCGTCCTCGGAGTGCGAATGTTCACAAACAGAAGAAACAAGACATGAGCATTCGAGACACGTTCGCGACTCCAGCTCGCATTAAAAGGGGATTATGAGCAGAGTGACCAATAACATCGCATTACGTGCCCTAGACCGGCGAAGATCGCAGCCGATAATGTAGTAGAGAAAATTTGATTTATTTTAAAGATGCTCCCTCATCAGAAATATTAAAAATAAATAAATTAATAAATTCTGTGACTAACACACTGCGCCATCTAGCCCCATGGTAAGCTGCTAAGCTTGTGTTATGGTGACTAGACAACGGATATATTACTTATATTTATTTTTCCTTTGTAAATACATACAAATTATACATAGAAAGACACCCGACCGGATAAAAATATTTATTTTTAAGCATAAATATTTGTACCCAGCGGGAATCGAACCCGCAACTTTGCATTGCAGCCAAGCGTTCGCCTGACGCGCCACAGAGGTCGTCATTTGTATGGAATGTAACGTTACAGATTCAAGCATTACATCAGTGAGGGAGGTAAACTGATCAAGTCAGGGAGGGAAAGTCAGGTCAGGGAAGTATTTGTAATGTAATGCTTACAATCGAATCTATAATAGGTACATTACACGTAAACGCTCACGGTAAGCCCTTAAAGCCACTTTTTCAATGGTTTGTACAATGCACATCTCATGATCATTGCAACGAAAAAAAACCCTGAGTTTCTTGTGTCTTCTTTTTATTTGGAGTCGCATCCTCTTCCGAAGCGAAATATTCGCTAGACATTTCTAAAATATATGTGATACCTACTTTTTAAAAGAATCAAAATAGATATTGACCTTTGATTTTTCCTTTTTGTACTTACCAAAAATTGAACCTAATTCAATCACAGCAATAAAGACACCACACGATAAAAATTCAATTATCGCAACAACATTACCACTGCCTCGCCACTAAAATCAAATGAAATATTCAGTCACACGTTAAATTCAATCAGACCTCGTAACTGGTGCGTCATCCCAACAATATCTACGATTGGAAACAGTTTTACAAGCAATAAATTTGTTGCGGGCGTCGGCGTCGTACAACATTTATTAGCTACAATCCAGATTAGATTAGAGTTGCATCCCGGTCCCTCTGGCCAGGCTGATTCCCGAGGGACGCGAAATTTGTCGTTGTAATGTGGGCACGCGCCGGGCTAATTCGATGCCCGTCGACCCTTCGTCTATGTGACTCGAATCTCTCACTCGAGTCGGCATCATTTTAATTGAATAGTTGTCGTGGGGTGCCGCTCTTGTTTTCCTAGAGATAACTCTAACCCGTTTTGCATAATTGCCGGCCGTGTTGCACTAATTTGTAACAATTTCGCAATCTGTCACAGTTTGTTGATATCATTGATTTATTACAGGATAAGTTTTTAACGTAGGTCTTATTGTTCGTGATTGTTTTAAGTTTTCCTAACTTTCTTTACTAAATCTTTAATCAGCTAAAGGGAAGAAGGCACCAACAGCAGATATCATTATTATCCTTACAACCGAGTACCGAGCCATACCTAACTTAAATAAAATTGCAATGACGCAATGAATGAAATGCAATCCTAATAAATAAAAATAAGATCGTCAAATTAAATTTAGATAAGTAGGGTACAAATGTTTACTTAATTTTCAACGAACTAAACTAAGTTGCATGGAAAGTTTCATACCTTATTTTTATTTCGCAAGTGTAAAAATACTGATGGTATAAGTCCGAAAATCTCAAATTAAAAGCTAATTATGAGTACTGTTGCTCCTAACTACTAAGTAAACTGTGCTACTGAACTTGTTCAATCTACGCTACCCTTAGTGCCATCTAGCGAAAAAGTTCAGAACAAAAAACAGGTCGCGTACAATGCCGCGCTCCGCGAAAGCCCGTCAAAATAAAATGTTGACCACTTGTAAATTTTAACTGCTTTTAACATCCTGTCGAGATTATTACGAATCTTTTGTTGCTGCTTAGGCATCATAATACTAATCATATCATCATCATGCTTAGTAACATAATACTAAGTAATTAATTATATAGGTAAAAATAATTATAGTACAGGTAAATTATATAGCTAACATGTCTTAGAATGATGCACCCCGCAACTTTTGCGATGGAAGTCCCGAATCCCAATCGTCTCCTAATGTTGTTGGCGCGTCGGGGGAAGGCCCGACTGCAATGCAGAAGGTGGTGGGTTCGATTCCCGCCGGCTATAGGTGTTTATGTTTAATTTATCTTTTTATTTGTTTGTATTACGTAGGTATTTGCAGAAAAAGGATGATATTTATTTTTTTATTTACTTATTTCAATGTATACCAATACCTACATAATTGTATATTTTTACTTAAATAAATAAAATAAATAAATCCTGTGACGAACACACAGCGCCATCTAGCCCCGTGGTAAGCTGCTAAGCTTGTGTTACGGTGACTAGACAACGGATATACTACTTATATATATATATTTTTTTACTTACCTACCTTTTGTTCCAATATCCAATGCGTCCGACTAGAAAAGGCGCTTAAAGAAGCTTTAATGTACGAATGCCAATTTACTCGTTCCAATTTACTTTGAAAATAAACATCAACCCCCTTACTTACTTATAAACGCTAATTAATGCGCTGCATAACTATGCATCGTTTGTCTTTTACTGTCACTTGAAGTTTCAAAGTTGACAGACAGAGGCTAACTTAGTAATGTGTAAAAAATATTTTATTAGTAAGGGGGTTAATCAAAAATTTACTCTGAGGATAAGTAAGGTAAGGTCTGATTTAAAGATGTTTATAGGAAGCAAGTAAGTTATATCTATCTATATACTAAAAAGCACAGAAAAAGTGGTACCTACGCTTCGATGTAGAGTTCTGCCCCTTTCTAATAGTGTGATTAGAAAGCAACAACATGATCAATGCAGAGCTCTGTCCCTTTCTAATAGTGTTATTAGAAAGGGACAGCATGCACAATGTATCAGACCGCTTTTTAGCTATCCGTTCACATTCTAGTCCCAGTAATATAAATTAGTGTGTGTATAGTGTATCTATAGTGCCATGATAGCATTATTACTGACTTCCTATAAATTTTTTTAAATCAGAGCTTGGCAGTGCCATCGCGGTAGCACAGTTTTGGCCAAATATAATTTAATTGGCTTACCGCTGACCCGCAAAGAAAGTGAAGAAGTTCAGTAGTTTATGAGATTACCCAATATAAGTAGGTAAGTATATATACTTATGTGCAGTTTTACATTACTTATGTAGATGGATGCTTTTGTCTTGGGTTTTCGCGATTTAACATAATAAAACACATTATTTACCGGGTTTCTCTCGCGTTTTTAATAACGGCATTATTACAAAGTACCAAGCTGTCGCTAACTTTACGGTTAGCTGTCAACCTTAAAAAAGCTAACTGTAATAATGCTGTTATTTAATAAAACGCGGTAAATATTATGTTTATTAGATAGAATACAAACTTACATTTGTATCTTGGACCACATCAACACAGATACTGATATATTTTTTTATTTCATCCAATTACAATAATGGGCCTTTCCATCTCATTTTTGATGATTTATCGCAGCGCAAACAACTTTTAATCCATGCTATTTATGGAGCTGTAACGCCCGGGACATTGTTAGGTGGAGTAAACTTGCCCAGCACCCAGCCTAGTCAGCCATGCTCAAAGGAAAGAAGTGGTCAATACGTAAAAGTTGCCTGGAAGAGATCGCTTTTAGCGATAAAGCCGCCCATTGTACCTTTATAATAATTAGCTGTATTTGTTTATGTAATTTGTTTAGTAATTTTTTGGTACAATTAAGTTTTATCTAATCTAATCTACGTCTAGAGCTAACCAAGACGCGGGTTTCCTAACGATGATGTTCTTCACCGTACGAGCGTTGTTATTAACACATTATTTCGCAAGGAAAAATACTATAGTGCGCAGTCAGCCGGGATTCCAAACAGTGTTGGTCTAGTGGTATATATCCCGTCCAGACTTTCATTCCGGTTTCGAATTACAATAATCCTGAAATGAATGAATGGCTGAATGTTTGTGAATATGTGCATGTGAGTTTGTTACTCTTTCACGCAGAAACTACTAAATCGATTGCGATGAAACTTGGAATATAGGTAGGTGTATACCGGGAATAACACATAGGCTACTTTTTATACTTACGAGGGACTTACGAGGGTAAAACCGCGGGGTGCAGCTAGTAATTCATAAAAAAAGCTATATGGATGTCGACGATGGGAAAATAAATTAATCTGTTGGTATATTAACAAACATTTAATTTTTGTATTCTTTAGCAATATATTATTTGTATAATTATAATTTAACTACCAAGTAACTATTAACATTTAATCTCGTACCTCTATGTGTGATCTAAGTATAGGAGTCAGCAGACAATGTGATACTACTCTAGCTGTTGGTACTTTATATAATTAATCTATTATACAATAATCACCTTATTGATAAACGTCAAGTAAGGTCGGAGTAATTTTACCACCTTTTGCTTCGGTCTGTGAACTTTGAAAGTTCTTGTCAAAGAAAAAGACAAAGCACGTTCTTACTACTCCGATCTTACTCCATGCTTATTAATAAGGCTATTAGGCTTTCTAAGTTCTCATATTGCACTTTTACCAAAAACTGATACATATTTTTACCATCAAGTATAATTTACAATTTACGTTTATAAATGATCGAACTGTAACCATTTTGTATATCAACTACAATACTAAGAAAAAACGACAAAATATCTACCAAAATGCAAACTTTCACAGTAGGTATTCCCTACAAAGATCTATACAATTAGTTTAGTGAAACCATTACTACCAGACGAAACTATTAGGAACATAATAACAATAATTACATAATTTTACTCAGTAAATTAGATTATATTAGGTACTTTATACATATTTTACACTTTCACTGCTTTTGTACCAGTATCAAAAGGTACATTGTCTTCTAAATGTCTTTTATCGTCCCACCCAAAACTAGAGTTCCTTCCTCCACTGTGATGTACTCCACAAAGGTCAATTGAATGATATAAGTATTATTAACTTTAGAAAATAAATCATAGGTACATTAAATTAGCTTTATGCTACTCGAAAGAGATCTTCAATGAAATCGGGGTATTTTACTAAGTAGGGCTGTGTGGAGGATGTGGCGCGTGCGGAGTGTGAGGCGGTAGTGGATGCGTGTGCGGACTGGCGGCGCGGACTGAGTCAGGTGAAGAGCCGGGTGAGGCGCGGCGCGCTGGGTACGGCGAGAACCGGTGATGAGCAAGCGCTGCGGCCGGTAAAGGGCCAGCCGCACCGCCCGCACCCGCGCCGCCCGCGTACACCGGCCGCGGCAACTGCAACCCCGACCCCGAAGCCAAGTGCTGCTGCGCTAGAAGCTGCGGCGCCAAACACGCCCATTGCCCCCACAACGCCGCCGCCGGCACCCCATAAAGCGGATACGCTGCACGCAGAAATAGCTGCGACCGCGCCGCCAATATCGCCTTCTCCTCCAACGTCAAGTTATTATTATGCTGGTCCAAATCAAACGGCCGCAAAGGCGATCGAAGATAGTGCTGTTCTGCCAACATCGACTCCATCGTCTCTCTGAAATAGGAGAAAGTTTTAGTTTAAAGAAAGCCTTCGAAGGAGAACTTGAACATGATGAAAAGTTATCTACCTATGGTAGCCGGCGCCGAGGCGCCTTTCATCGGGGAAGAATGCTCTTTCGTGCTCGCCCGTGATATAGGATCTCAACAAACAGAAAATTTCCAATGTAAAAAAATGATGGCACTAACTATAGATAAGAAAATTACTAGGAAACTGTATAAGGTAGTAATGAATGACAGGAAAAGGTCAAAAAGGATTGTAAATTATAAGAAAACAGAAACGTTATGTCGGCTAGCGTCTATAATTAAATAATCGATTGAGTAGACGTAATAAAGGTGGAGACATAATTGTAGAGTCAAAGGTATAATACGAATGAATCGATCATCGATTAGTACCTTTACATTTTTGTTCCTTTAAGCGTGACTATATACCGATGACACAACAATACGAAATAACGTTCCGTTCATCTTTAATGTTGCCTGTTCAGGCTTAAGTAAATAGGTAGGTATAAAACACAATTAAATTATGTAATAGAAAAGTACATAAAACTAAATAGACGATTTTAGAAAGTTAGAGACTGATTAAATACGTCACCTACCTATTGACAAAATCAATATAAGAAAATTACCTCTCGAATTCAGTGAGACGTGAAGAGTCGCGGAACCCTTTCGCAAATGGATTGCTGTCAATTTTGAGCTTCGTGATCTGAAACAAAAAAGAATTTACAAATTATTTACGTCTTAGTTACTCAACATTTAAAACGAAAATAAAAAAATCATATGAAAAGACCTACAGCAGGACTTACATAATAAACAAAGATGCAGTGTAATAAAAATGAAAGGCTGCCAGAGCGCCAGCATCCCATTAATTCCTTTGTAAAATAATTAACCTGCCTATAAAAAGAGTTAATACACTAGTAGTTAGTTTGCCATATACTAATGACGACATTGTCAACTCGTTACTTTGTTTAATCTCATCATACAATGTTACTGAAAATTGTTAATTACATACGAGGCAAGGTGTAACCGTGTGAACTACATTGTTTTGCACAATGCAACTGTTATCACCACAATTATAATGCCTTGAAATGTATTGGGCTCACCTGCTTTTTATGATTAATCCAGTCTAATCATTGCAAGAAAAGAATATGGTAGAAAAAAAAGGAAATGGCGACTATTTTTAAAGAAATGCTTTTTTAAAAACCGCACCCGGACTTGGACCTGCATCTCTGAGGATTTTTGGAAAGCATATCTTTAAAAAATTGTCATCTAAGTGTAGGAAACACTTTAAAATAAATCAAAAAAGAAATGGTGACATAAAAAATAAACCTAAACAACTTTACATTATTTCCACATACCCTGATGTCCTACGTTCGTGCACAGCAAATAAATTGAGTAAATTGTTACTAAAGAAATCGTTAAAACGATCCTCCGTAGTCATAAAATAAATATTTGATTTAAAGCAAGGACGAGGTGTTAAAAATTGTGTTTGGCAGAGCAGAGGCAGCGTGTTGATGAAAAATCGCCCCCTCGCTGAGTGGCGGCGCTCCCGCTGTGGTTGAACACAATTTGTAAACAATATTTACGATAAGACCTTTCATGGAACCAGACACCATTAAATAGCGCCTGTTTTCCTAATATCAGAACGGGATTAAACCAATAATGTTGCTAATTTTAGCTTGCGCAGTTGGCAGTTTTATGAAGAGACGAGTTGAGACAAAAATAAAGCACATTTTAATGGTTTGCAATAAACAAGTCATCGCGAAAGAGTAGGCTAGTGTCAATCTTTCATCGTGTCCAGTGCGTGACGGTAATTAGCTGGCGATTGAGTTCTTCTAGCACACTACGCGACACTATATCTCGGCTAATTGCACATAGTACTGACAACGTACCACGTAAGTACCACTCCAAATAACTACAATAGTGTTTTAGAACAAACAACTAAACCTTTCGTCGATCTCAAACTATAAACAACGACATTTAATGTCGTGTTTATAGTTTGAGAGAAACGAATCAATACAAAACAAAAAATGCATTCTTCACACATCTATGCTAATATCATAAAGACGTAACGTTGGTATCATGTATGTATGTATAATTGAGAGTAATCCCCGAAACCACTGGATCGATTTGGAAATTCTTTTATCCATAGAAAGTTATAGGTATTATCAAGGAGTAACATATAGGCCTACAATTATTAATAAATATTGGACAATATTGAGTCAAAGATAAAAGACAGAGGACAGTTAAAGTTGAGAACAGAAAAATAGAAAATAATAAATTACAAACTATTACGTAGTTACGGAAAATCTCATTAAAATCCGACATTCCTTCGCGGCGACAATTAACTTTTTAACCTCTGTTTCAGATATAAACGTTTGTTTGAAGCTGACAATAAGAAACGCGTTAATTTACTAGAAACTTCCCGATAAACGTCTCAGCTAGCATTGTCACGGATCAAAGGGACACAATAAAGATGTTAAATTATTTAAAGTTCCAACGTCTCAAATATTCTTGGTCTAAAAAGTCTCTGTTTGCGGAGAGGAATGTCGGGGTAAAAACGCGGGTAGGTGTGCTAACGGAAAACACCAATATTTTTGCGCCAATTTGATTATTTATTTAAAAATAGAATATTAAATATTTACAGTTTTTTTAATGAATATTTCTAATCAGTAACTTACGCCACCTGCCATACATTGTTTTCTACTCAAAATTCCAACTTTCAAAAATATCACTTCACTCATACACTTTAAAACACTGAGGACTATCACCATGGAAGCTGCTTCAGACATCAAATCCACTATTGCCGAGATGATAACGATGTTTAACAAGCGGATGGATGCATTTGAGACCAGACAGCAGCAGCAGAAGGAGCCTACACGTTCTACTGTAGCCGGCCTAGCGGAGGACTTCGCTAAGTTCAAGACTTTTATCCTGGCTTCTCTGCGTGCCCTTCAACAGCAGGTAGCTAGTCTCGCTCACTCCGTAGACCAAATCGAGATGCATAGCAGAAGAAAAATCCTTCTTATTCACGGTATACCAGAAGCTAAGAAGGAAGACCCAGTGCAGGCTGTTGTGGACATTGTAGTCAGGAAGCTGAAAGTGGCAGAGTTTGGTGCGAAGGACATTAGCCGATGTCACAGGATGGGTCGACAGTCGTCCAACCGTCCTCGTCCGCTGCTGGTGAAATTCAGGTTTGCTCCCTTGCGGGATAAGCTTTGGTTTGCCAAATCAAATCTTAAGGACACAGGCATGACTTTGTCCGAGTTCCTCACCAAGACCCGTCACGACCTGTTTATGAGGGCTAGGGAGCAGTTTGGAGTCACTAGGTGTTGGACGAGTAATGGCAAAATCTTCGTCGGCGGTCCGGACTTCACTCGGCATCAAATCGAGAATGCTGCCGAACTACAGAAGCTGCTCAATACTCAGCCGAAGACTCCAAAATCCAAGGATGCTGCTAATTCCACTGCGGTGGCCACGAAACAAAAATCGACTGCCGTGCCGAAGTCACAAACTCCTAATTGATTTTTCTTTCTATCGCTTTATCTTGTACTGTCCCTTTGTTTCTTCTAATTTTCAAAGCACGCGCTGACCGCCATAATGTTTTCTAAGTTGTTAAAAACGTAGTTACATGATTTTTTCACCAATTTTCATCTTTTACAAATTTTTCTTGTTTTTGTAAGGTAGGCTTAGGCTGGCTGTTTTTCAATTCGATGTGTCACTTTGACAGCCAATGAAGCAAGTCGCAAACAGCCAATCATCATAAACTCGTGATGTTACAGAATTGGAAATATTGTGTTGTGTTTTGTGGCATAAGTTTATTTTATTTTTCTTAGATTTTTCATTTTAATATAGGTAGTATATTATTTGTTTTTATTATTTTTATGATTGGTTGTCGCGTTGCTAAGTTATTTGGATTTTAATTTTTACTTTTATTAACACTTTTTATCTGTGATTGCTTATTTGTTGTTGTTATTTTATTTTATTTTTTCTTTCTCTATTTTTTGTTAAATGTTGGTACAATGTGTGCTTTTTTTACTTTTCGCGACAATGGCAGGTGAACATGATATTATTAACCCCCCCCCCCCTTGTATACTTGCCTTATATTTACTATTAATTAAATAATATTATTAAGTATATTATAATTTTGTGCAGGTACTTTATGTTTTGCGATTGTGATAGCGATTTATTTGAGTCATGTTCTGATATGTCAAGTGATGATAATAAAAGTTTTCATAGCATACCAACGCTCGGTGAAACATTGGCTCAGCAATTTTCGGATACCCCTAATAATTTCAACGTAGTACACATAAATGCGCAGAGCGTTCCCAGACATTTTCCCGAAATGTTAACGGCATTTACTGATAAGCATGTTCATGCCATACTGGTTTCTGAGACTTTCCTTAAACCTTGCTTTTCCAATGCGGCTTATTCCTTACCCGGATATGTTCTTATCCGGAACGACCGCACCGGTTCGCGTTGTGGAGGTGTTGCAATTTACCTTAAATCTAATATCCCGTTTTCAGTGGTCAGCACATCTTGCCAACCGCCGCCGGTAAACGCTGGAGAGCATGTGTTTATTGAAGTGAACTTATCCCGCTCCAAGATCCTTCTTGGCGTCTATTACAGTCATGACATGCACGTAAACTACTTCGCTTCATTTGAGCAACTTCTGGTAGATCTCAGTCCCTCATATAACCATTCAATAATAATGGGTGATTTCAACACCTGTCTTCTTAAGCAAGACCATCGAACCAATAAACTGAAGCAACTGGTCAATTCTACAAATTTTTCTATCTTGCCTTTAAATGCTACTCACCACTCTCCCAATCATATCCCTTCTCTACTAGATCTTATGCTAGTATCTTCCCCTAATAATGTAGCTAAACACGGTCAGTGTTCGGCGGACGGTTTTTCGTATCATGACTTGATCTATCTATCCTACAAGATTCGTCCTCCGAAATCTAAGCCTCAAATTCTTCTGTGTCGAAATTTTGGTGGTATCGATTTAAATGCTCTCCGTAGTGATGCCCGGGATCTTGACTGGACTGAGGTAGTTGATTCTCAAAATGTAGACGATCAGGTTGAGGCTTTCAACAAGGCAATAACCAAGCTATATGACAAGCATGCGCCATTACGTAAAGTCAAAATAAAACATCTTCCATCACCTTGGCTAACAGATGAAATTCGCTCCTTGATGCACCAAAGAAATGTAGCCAAAGGTAAATGGAAACGTCATTCCACTATAGCAAATAAAACTAAGTACCATAAAATACGCAACAACTGCAACAGAGTGTGTAGAGACGCGTTACGCCGGCATATCTATGAGTCTATTTCTATTGACAATCCAACTAAAGTTTGGAAATTTCTTAAGTCTTTGGGAGTTGGTAAATCTCGTTTAAGTTGTCAAACTTCAAAAGACCTTAACCTAAATAGTCTAAATCAACACTTTTCCTGTTCTTCTGATCTTGATTATTTAACAAAATCTGATACACTTACAAAGATTTCTTCTAAACAACTACCCAATTTTCCTCCCTTTTCTTTCTCCCAATTCTCCGACGTTGACGTTAAAAGAAGCCTTAAGTCTATTTCTTCTAGTGCAGTGGGTAATGATAACATCAGCCGAAATATGGTAATGCCAATTGTTGACGAAATCGTGCATATAATTCGAATTATTTTCAATACATCGATCTCCACAAACTCTTTTCCTGTGATTTGGAAGGAAGCCCAGATTATTCCTCTTCCGAAGAAACCTAATCCTTCAACCTACTCCGAGTATCGCCCTATATCTATCCTTCCTTTCCTGTCAAAAGTTCTTGAACGTCTTATTCATCAGGAATTGAGCATTTACCTGTCCAATAATTCCCTAATGAACCCGTTCCAGTCTGGCTTCCGCCCGGGGCACAGTACAACTACGGCCCTGGTTAATATTTTGGATGATGCTCGGCTGGGCATGGATAATCAAAAACTCACTGTGCTAACCCTCCTTGATTTCAGTAACGCTTTTAATAATGTCGACTTTGATCTACTTCTAGGAATCCTTCGCTCTCTTAATATACGTCCGTCGGCGATTGAATGGTTTCACAGTTACCTGTATGGACGCCGGCAACGTATTCGTATTGAAGATAATTGCTCTTCCTGGAATCCAATATCTGCCGGTGTTCCTCAGGGCGGCGTGCTATCACCTCTCCTTTTCGCTGTGTATATCAACACTATTTCTTCTAACATCTCTTCTATTTACCACCTGTATGCAGATGATTTGCAAATATACTCGCAAGCACCCCTTCTTCAACTTGACTCTGCGATTAAGATGATCAATGATGATCTTACTAAAATCTGCGATTGGAGTAGAGCCTATGGCATAAAAGTAAATCCGACGAAAACTCAGGCTATCATCATAGGAAGTTCTAGGTTAACTTGTAAAATTAATCATGCTCGACTACCTCAGTTAGTCCTCGATGGTACTGTGGTACCTTACAGCGCTGTAGTGAAAAACCTTGGCATTACTATTGATTGCAATCTGTCATGGGATCCGCAGCTGTCTGCGCTGAGCCAGAGGTTGTTCGCGGCCAATGCTTCGCTCAGAAGGTTGCGGAATTTCTTGCCAATTGCGACCAAAATTATGTTGGCACAAACTCTAATGCTTTCCGTTCTTGACTACGCAGACGAGTGCTTCCTTGATCTGACTGAGGATCAGCTCGACAAGGTTGAGCGACTACAAAATCTTGCAATTCGTTTCATTTACGGGCTGCGCAAGTACGATCACGTGTCTGAATACCGAAGTCGGCTCAAGTGGCTACCCATTCGTTTGCGTAGGGATTCTCATATTCTTTCTCTTCTCTACAGAATTCTGTTTCTGCCTAATTGTCCATTATATCTTAAATCTCGCTTTAGTTTCCTTCACCCTCCCTCTCAGCCTGTTCGTTCTTGTAAAGCTCTTCTTCTCGCTGTTCCCAACCGTTCCTCTAACTTCTATGGCAACTCCTTTAGCGCTCGCGGTGTGCTGCTCTGGAACGCTTTGCCAGCTTCTATCCGTCAGTCTAAATCACTGGCAGTGTTTAAAGCCAACGTCTACCATCACTATCTTACTCTCGCAAAAGTAAATCGTCAAAATAGGTAGTTACTGTTATTTATTTATAATATTTTATCTATATGTATATTACTATGCTATAATATGTCCCGTTAGTTGCTACAAGTTGATATTATATTTATTTATTTTTATTCTTTTTAGTTCATTTATTTTAGTAAATTTGTATATTGTATGTATAGTACATATAAATTTATAATTATTTATTACATGAACATGTTATTCATTTTATGTCATTTCAGATCAAGTCCATTATTATATTGTGTAATGTAGCCTAATTTATTATCTATTCGTAATTTTTAAATTTATTTATATGTCATTATCAGCTATCATTTTATATTTTATTTTTCTGTCCAATCACTCCTATTAAATTAAATAAACACCTTACCCATCCTATTCGATTAGTCTTGTCCATTCACTGGTTGCCTGGAAGAGATCGCCTTTAGGCGATAAGGCCGCCCATTGTGCCACCATATTTTAAGATATTTTCTGTATTATTTTGTCATGTTTGTGTGTGTACAATAAAGAGTTAATCAATCAATCAATCAATGTCACGAACAACGTCACAATAGAATTAGGTACGACGGAATCGAAGATAGAATATCTTTCTACTTAGTTATACTAGCACAGACACTGTATTATTTTTATTAAATAGGTACTTATTCATACCTATTAATTAGGTATACAAAGTTCATATATTGATTTCTCTCTATGTGACCTTCCATCGAGAGCCTTGCAATTTGCAATACTTACCTAACTACCGACGGCGATGGCCCAGGTTGAGATTTAAATTTAGTTCATTGTTTTTATTCAAAATACACAGGGTTCCATGGTGTTTAGTAAAATGGCTAGGCTGTTTATGATTATGAATTGACTTATTTAACTACAATTAGACACTCAGTAGGATTCAATTAGAAATTAGTGGTGTTCTTGTAAGCTTGACTCTCGATTGATTGAACATCTGCAGATCGATGGATATATTCAGCGCAGCGTTATTCATTCATTACAGATATGGAAAACGCATAAATTAGAACAATACCCAAACTGAACATTTCTATTATGTTAATGGTAGGATACCGTAACACGGGACAGGACCTGGTTGAGGCCCACATTCTAGTCGAGCCGAGGATCGTAGGTCAACAGTGCAGCAGCTACTTACACTTGCACACCCACCTGGAAAACTTCATTGACTACAATGGGTAGGCACTCTCACCCGCTCCACGCCATAAGAACATCTACAATGCGAGTAGTAGCTGACACTATTGACGGATTATACATAATGTATGTCTACCGTCACTGTCGTATCGTACCGCCCGTAATTGTCTTCTAGTCCCCGTACCTTGTTTAGTGAATTGCTTTTACGCGAACACAGTTCACCTGACAATAGTACAGAATACAATTATACGGAAGCACTTAAAATATATTATCGCCAGAGAAAACGTTGGAATAATGAATGAGACGTTCTCTGACTACTGACGTTTATTAGATTTAGTACAAACATAAGAACGAGGCGTGTCAAAACAACCTAATTTAAGTATCAACAAACATTCGCCTTGGGCGGTGGCGGCACACTGCCGCCCGCTCACTGACAACATTAAAGGCGCCATAATGACATTATTCTCAGCCGGGAAACAAAAAAACTCAAAAAAAGGCGTCAAGGAGAGTGATGAGATGAGCGTCACGTTTCTTTGCATCTCACAATTGCTAGTGCATATTATCTACTTCAATTAATAAAATTAAAAAACAGTTTTTCTTTAAGATTTTTCCGCACTGTCAATATTGTAGGAATCTAGAAATAAAAAATAGCTTATAGGTTAACCAGCAGGTAATCATAGGGTTAACAAAAAGGTGTTTTGGGTTTTAATAAACATAGTATTCTCGCTATTTAATCGAAACATAACTCAACAAACCAAAAACATTAATAAAAAAACTCGATTAGATACGTAAACTATTCGTAAAATATAAGTAATTACTAATCTAGAAATATTTTTAGCCAGGAACTATATTTCCAAAAAATCCCCATGACAGGATTCTAAGTTTAAAATAAATGCTTTGAGCAATAAAAACGAAAAGAAATATCAATTACAAATTTTTATCAAAAACTCAACAATAAATTTACAACTGTACTAAATAAACGCGTACAAAACGGCACAATTAGGTAATTAACTAGTCATAAAGAAGATGAAACAGAGCGGCACGTCACATAAAGTCGTGTAAACTGAGACCCAAGTGACGACGACGAACGGGACACGACAGGAACATCGAGAGGAATAAATAAATGTCACGTTAACGTGCGCGCGCGCTCCTTTTGCCTACATATCTCATTGATTGATGCAGCGCTGCGACGAACGACGACTCACCCATCTTCCACTGATATATTAGCTACGACCACTACTGTAATCTAACACACTGCTGGCGTTATTTAAAATTGTTTTGTTTAATTACCACTATTACCAGCATGCAGCTAGCATGAGCCATATTGAAAGTGTTTTAGTGGATTAAATGATTTTATTTAAAGAAAACTTTGGTCTTAACAATCCATTACTAATTAAGTAATCAATCTATATCTACTTCTATACTTATAATAAAGAAAGAGAGGACAAAAAGTCTGTACTAAATTAAAATAAAAGTGGTCTAGGGGACTTAGGATAAGTAGTAAACCAAAATAATATATTTTTTAAAATTCATGTCTGTCTGGCTGTTTCTCTGTTTATCTGTCTGTTCCTTATACAATTAAAAAGTACTAATCCGATTAAAATCGAGTTTTCAATATTGTGTAGTTCTATTTTCGAGGAAGGTCGTCTTATACTTTGCTTTGATATCCAATAAGAAGAACTCGAGTAATGAACGAAAAAATGCAACCGTTCGAAAGCCGCTTGGCCGCTCGCGCTTTGATAACTGACAACGCGGTTTTCACTTCCGCGGGTAAAACCGCGGGGCGCAGCTAGTCACAAATAAAGTTACAAGATTTTCGGAACCTAACTACAAAACTAACCATCAGCATATCTACGATATATTGTGCACCGATTAATCCTACCAACCACATCAAGGCACCTATTGAAATGCTTCGTGTAAAATACTAAAATGTTAACATAGTTAAAAGGCCGATTCATTACCATAGTTAACTCAAATGAATAATAGATGAATATTTTTAAAATTACAGGTCATTCAAATTCAGAAGTAATTTTTTGCGCTCAAAACAAAGTTTTAAAACACTTCCTAAGTTTCCATATTTCATAGTCTTAGATACCTACTAACATTGGTTGCCACTATTTTGTTTAAGGAGTAACCATTCCCCACTGCAAAGAACAGTTTATGAAGTACCCATTTAATGTCTAGACGAGAATTTTATGATAATTCGTATTCATTGTGTGGACGCGATAAACTTCATCGCAATAGATGCAGCGATTGTGCAAACGCAAGGATCTGTTAGCAGACACTAACATTGTCAGAAAATCTCACAAACAACACAGAATATCACGCAGACAACCAGGAACGACCTACAGCTGCGAGCTGTAACGACGTTTTCGAGAAAACCCGATGCTTTATTGTCAATAATTCGTAAACTGTTAAAATAATGAACTCTGCATGTGGCATCGACGTACACAACCGGCCGAGTGTGATAATTTTCTGGGAAATATTGCCAGTTCACAGCAAGTTGTTGTTCTGTAATCTTGTTTAGTGCATATTCCGATATGAACTACTTCAACATGGAAAAGTGTTGGTTAATATATATGGAATACCGTATTGCCTTCATTGAATAATGGATTATTTAAACCATATAATAAGAAACTATAGTTTATTACAATTAAAATAAGGTGGCAGATTTTTCAAGGACCTTGATCTTCATCTAGAATTTCAATAAGCTGTAAACTTTCTCTGATCGTTCCCACTGAAACTATGAGTGACACCAAATGAAGGTCGAATATTCCTTCGGTCACTTCCGCTATAACTTTTATTAACATTCGGCACATCCACATCACTAGAATTACTTCTTTTCTCTTGTTTTTCTGGTTTTTCTATACTCTCTGAGTTTCATTTTTGTATCTTAGTCCACTCAGTAGCCAGTACGTAAGAATGCCTCCCTTTTCAACTTATTCAGAAGATCTTGCACAGTCCCTACAGTAAGTACAAGATCGACTTTACATTCGTGTGCTGTGTTTGAATTCTGTACGTGAAATATTAGAAAATAGGCAATTTGCCACATTGTAAAGTAGATATAAAATTAGTACTGTCGCTTTAGTTAATCAAATTCGACACACAGTGTCATTCTTCTCAAGAGGTTGAGCCATAGAGGTCCTTTTTGAATTCCGTCTAAAAAGGTCACCTACCACACTAAAACTATAACATGACTCAAAAGGTTAAATGCTGTATGGGATCATTCTTTTCTCGTCACAATACATGGTCCAGGGATTTGTGACAGTCCCGCCTTCACATGGTCTAAATGAATTTCTTCTTCTGGTCCATACATAACTTACTAAGTAAAGACTGTGGTAAAGAGAAGTTTCATAATTTGTTTTTATTGCTCAAGGCATAACAACTAGAAATAGGAAGAGAAAAAGGAAAAAATGACTTTTCCTTTAAAATACTTATTTCCTTTTATTAAAGGCAATTGAAGACGAATTTCTCCTTTTAAATATTTGTAAAGAGAAGTTAATAGAAAATTTGGTGATAATTATTTAGTTTTTAACATAGAGTCTTGGTGCGCAGACGCAATAAATTCACTGAGGCCGCACACGACGGCTCTGCGTGACGTCACACCTCGAGTGATCGATGGCGCGAGCAACCGAGATCGAACTACTATATCCACAATATTAAGTATCGAGAGAAAACGAGAGGGATACTCAATAAATTATTTAAATCCACTATTAAACTGGTACGTTGACTTCTTGTGTTTCTTTACTTATGTGGATTGTGTATTAATGAATAGTATTCACTTTACTGTATTGACATGGCTACTTTAATACCTGCCCTAAATTATCGTTATCTTCTTTCCTACTAAATTGCTTTTCGAATACATAATAATCTGTCAGAGGAAATAACCAAAAACGTGTTGTGGCTAATTTATACTCTGCCAATCACTACAGTGCTTCTGCGTAGGTACTCAAATATTATGTAAGTAGGTATGAGCAATTGAGCTTAGGTATAAGTAAGCATCGCTTATTTATCAGCAAAAAAATAGGTTGGTGTATAAATACAGCTTTCTCTGTTTGATTACCAGCCAGTCAATCTAGCTAGCAAACTAGACCTAGAAACCTTTTGAACAAAGATTTCGAGTCGATATGAGAAGATTACTTATCTACATCTATAAAGGGGAAACGTTGGTATCAATGTAAGTTTGCATGTATGTATATAATGGGGGAGATCTGCGAAAGTACTAAACCAATTTCAAAAATTCTTTCACCAATAGAAAGCTGCTTTATCCAGAAGTGACGTAGGCTACTTTTGATCCCGAAATTCTCACGGGATCAGGACTTACGCAGGTAAAACCGCGGGATGCAGAACTAGTAGAAAATAAAACAGAATAGATGGAACCAGCACTTAAAATTTATTGGAATGGAGTTGACATCTCAAAACTAGCATGAATTGATGATATGGGTACATTTACTGCCCATCAAACAACAAAATGGTCATCAAGTTTAAATGACTTAAAAATGACAAATAAGTATAAACTGCATTGAAAGAAACGATTATTAAAGAAGAAAAAGAACGGAGCTGTAAGGTGCGCGGGAGGAGTCCCAGTGACACCTGACCGGAGCCATTTTGGCCCGTGAAATATGTTTATTTGTCATGGCTGCCCTTTGTTATTGAAATTGTGTTTGCCTTTACTCCTTCATTATATTGTCCGATTATACTCGTGAGGAACTCGTTTGTGGATGCTCAATGTGAGAATGGTTTTGGAGATTTGAATATTGATAGTTGATACTGAGAAATGAGATATAAATTTCAATTAAGCATCTATTGAAAGTGTTCGCATCGATGTGTGCCGGCTGATCAGCCGCAGTTATTTTTGTGATTATCTCTTCAAGCCCGTAATAGTCGGATGTGGTGCAGCCAACACGTCTACTGAGACGATTTCTATTATCGTTTTATTCTACTAGAAGTATTTATCACGACGAGTTATGTGTGTGAGTGTGTGTGTATCTTGTTTGCTCAAAGTTATATTGTTTTAATTGTATTATACTTATGTTTGTATATATTTTTCTATTTAATACGGAAAGTAAACTAACTCCAACAACACCATTCCCATAAAAATTCTAAGCAGATCACTTTCCTCAAGTTTTTCAACAAAATCGTCCCTGACGGACTAATCGATCATAAGAAATTCACAAGTCATCGACTCATAAAAAATACATTGTGTGCATTGAAAATGCGTAAACGTTAACAAACATTGTCACCTCGGAGCAAGTCAAATTCCAGACAAAGGATTGTATAGAGATCGAGAGCCGTGACAATGCCCAATGTGGGTGTGTTAAAAATGTTAAATATTAAAGCAGGTTCTATTCCGACCGCTTTCCCGGGAAAACGCCCCGCAGCGCGCGCGCCGGCGACGCACCGTCTCACACCGCGATACACACAAAAAACACAATTCATATAGGCAAGCTTTTTGTAGGTAAATGTTTTATCTCATATCAAATCAACGTTTCCATATGATAAAGTACCAATAATGATGTTTCATTTCGAACCGATTTAACAAACGTCGCGGACGCATAAAATTTGGTGACATTTTTTTTTGTCAAAATCCATAAGGCTTTTTTATTTGATACTGTCGAGGCAAGGCGAGAGTAAAGAATGGATTCTTGTTTTTTTTTACTATCGCAGTCTAAAGTTGTAACTTATAAGTAAGAGTTGAGTCAGCCGCAGGTGCAAACATGCTAAGTGTATTCTCATTGTTAGTAAGGGATTGAGTTATCAGTGACACTATCTCTGTCGTGTTCGACAAATGTTATAGCTGTCAGAGGTGTGACGTCAGCCAAAACGTAGCAAGAAAAACTCTTGCGTCGACTGTCCGCTTTACTTTGTGATTGTTATACCGATATGATTTAAAATATATGTTCATTTTTAACACTGCTGTGCGATTTAACTTTTTAATAAAAGGTGAGTAACAAACTTACTTCCCTTTTACTTCAAAAATTTAAGGATTTGTGAGAGGTCATCCTATTTTCCAATGGTAAATAAATAATAGAAATTAATAAGACATTTATTATAAATCATAAATAGTTGGATGTCGATGTAGTAACGTATATTTATTGCCGCTTCATATTTAATTTAAACGCTATCACATATCAGACAGCTTAGGAAATGCCATAGATTGCAGTGTCGTTAGGTAGAAGCCGTAAATCTAGAAACACGTTAGAATCAATGGGAATCAATAACCGTGAACCCTGGGGAGTCGTTTACAGCCGGCTGTAAACTTACGGACAACCATAGCCTAGCTCTACTGTGACGACTACTAATAATACTTAATTTATATAGCTATGATGTTTGACTATAGATTGTAAGATATAAAAGTCAATTGATGAAAAACAACAGATCTTATCTTTTATGTAGTACTTACCTACTCGTAATATTCAACCCAAAAACGAACATTACGGCTGAAACGCTACTCAAAACTTGAGTTGTACTTAAACAAATAATCAGATTTCTAACTTAAAAATAATCATACTTATTTTGAATTTAGAAGCTGCTTAATCATACTTCTTACTAATAGTATAAACGGGAAAATGTGTATGTGACTTTGTAACTCTTTCAAGGAAAAACTACTCGGCCGTAAAACAGCCAAACTATCAACAATAGTTTCAACTAAACTTCTAATATTACTTAACAGAAACTTGAAACAGTTAATTAACGAACGTATAGAGATTTATGTACCGCGTTGTCGATATAAAGTATCTCGCTTCCTTTACGTCCTAATTATTTTACTACGGGCGGGAAGAAACAAAACGATGTATAAGGAGACGCCCAAACGGTTTTGTGACAGAGAATTAATTGCGCATGGCGACACATGCAGCGGTGGACGAGGGCACGAAACTAGCGTAAAAGAGAGCGGTAATACTCGCTTAAACAATGCTGAAAGACCACCTTAATTACCTGGTGAGTATTCCAAAGTTGAAAAGCAACTTTGGAATACTCACCAGGTAATTAAAATAGTAAAAGTGTCAATACTATAGTTGGCGAAAATTCTAGGTAGCTGTGCTGTAGGTAGGCGGAGACCTGGCCTAGTGTAAACATTTCGAGGAAACTGAAGTGAGTTGTTGTTGAACACTGTTTCAACAGTGGAATGTTTGCTAACGAATGTTTTGTCATCAACATGATCGAAATTGGCACGTGCTTTCGAATGATTAAAATACACGTCGTGTCGTAACTCAGCGTAAAACGTTTTTCAGACTTTAATTATTTGTTAGATCTAAGTTTATAAATCACACAACTCATCCACAATAAATATTAAAATATCGTAGACGTTAAACACGGAGAGAAAACTGACAAAGAGCTATTTTCATTTTCAAACACATAATGAGTTAGTGAAGTTAGCGATTTATTAATAGTTTCTTTCAAAGGTAGCGGTTGTCTGATGGTGGTCAGACATACCGACAGACAGAGAACTTCGGCAATAGCTTTAAATTTAGCTCGGCTGAAAACCGCAATCGTCAGTGTCGAACAGGCATCAGACACACTGGACGTCTGTCGTCGGAAACAAGTTACGCCCGCGTGTGGCCGCCTGATACACAAAAATTACGTGTCACCTCCCTTTGTTCACAGTGGACATGCCTTTCAGCGAGATGCAATTACTGCTACTGAAATAGCCATCGTCGATAGTAGGACGACGACGTAGGTATGCCATCTAAAACGTTTATCGTAGTGATCTATTTCGAAAATCAAATGATAGACAAGAACGAGGCCACTGATGCCAAATAGAGAAGTGTCGCCTATAACGTCTACTGCCAGAAATGTCTTTGTACTTACAAGTTGATTCTGGTACGCTGTCACCGCAGTAAAGACGCACTCCGGAAATATGAACGTCTTGAATTCTTCTTGTTCGAGATCGGTAATTGGCGCGTTAATGGCTCCTTCTCTCCGCAGCACCAGATGGATGCGGGGTTGGTATTTATGCATAGAGTTCAGCACCAACTGGAAGAAATATTTAGTTTTTAAATCTTACTTCTTTTTAGACTAATCCCAATTTATCTAATTCCAGTTCATAAGCTTTCGAAACTATGGGGCAGTGGAAAAATATTTCACAACAGCGTGTGTCGCACCAACGGCATTCGAAACTACGTTAGGAGACTCCTACTTGACATGTCATGTATAATGACAGTCCATGTCTAAAATATTGTACCTGTCCGTTTTTGTCCATCTCGTTGTTGGTGAGTTTGACCTTCTCGAAGGAGACGACCTGCTTGCGCAGCTGGTCGCCGGTGAAGGGCGAGTCGGGGTGCGGGTAGAGCCTGGCGGGCGCGGGAGGGTCCGCCTTGCCGGCCACCAGCCAGGAGCTGCGGTGGTACGCGTAGCGGTACCGCTTGCCGTCCACCGGGACCACGTCCAGTAATACCGCGTACCGCGCCTCCGCGCGGCATCCCGCGAACGACACGCGCACCGTCGGAAACATACGCCTGGAACAAAACCAAATAGGTAAGTACTTAGATCCTGCGTTTCTGGTCGCAGCTGGGTTAGCTGGAATAACATCACAGTCAACAATCGCGTACAATGGGTCTACTGGGGTACCAAAGTGCAGAAAATGGGAGCCAAAGAAGACTGGCGACTGACTAGGTAAAAACTTTTCAGTTAATTTATGTTTTCCGTCAATATTTTTGTCAATGTTTCGTCTTTGAAACAATTGTTATTGTATTTCGTTATAATGGCTTGTCTAACATAATATTGACTGTAATAAAAACGAAATAGATTCCGTGCAGCTGTGATTTCGAACAACACGTGCAATTATATGCGATTTTCCATGAAACGTAAAGTTTATTATGAATTAAATTTCTTCATTATCGACTTCCTTGTTCGATTGTTGTGTTAAAGCGTATATTTTCACATTAGTGTAATTATTCGACGATCACTTGGTTGAAGTAAAATATAATTGTTCACTGAAAGCGTTACGAATTTCTGCCAGTCATTAGCGGTTGGAGTTATTTGATACTTTGCACACTCATTATGGCAACACATTGTATAATAAAATAACTAATAATATTTTGAAAGCTTTACGCAAAATAAGTTGATTGTTTTCAAATGCGGCGCTAAAAAGTCGGGTAAGTATATTACGACAGGTAAATATAGGTACATTATATATTCAGTTTGTCGTTATGGTTCCCCTCTCGTGAAATACTTGTAGCATTAACATTTATATAGAACAAAAATAATAAAAATCGTAATGGTAAAAACGATTGAGTCGAAAATCGTATTCCGCAAATAAGTGTGTAAGTAAATATTGAAAGGAACATCGCGAGTCGTAACACGCGACTTTGAGTCTAAGCTGACGTCTCATGTCCCCTTCCCCTTCTTAACAGAGACATTCTTTAATGTCTCCCGTTGGAGAAAGATGAATGGGTACACATTTTTGTAAAGGTGTATGTTTTTATTCAGTGAGTGAAATTGCTTGTGGTTGGTCGACATAATAGCGCCTATTACGGCTCTGTGAAGAGTTGCGGTTTCCTGTTGTCATACGCAATTTATAAAACATATTACTCATAGGAAAACAGGTACTAAAAACAAAATGTTCTCCAGATATTGTGAAAGAACAAAGATTCTATTCAAGTAGAAATCACGAAAACAACTGTCAGAAAGTGTTCGGCGATAATAAACTCGTTGTAGGTAGAGCCGCGTCACAAAAAGTGGTCTCGGTAGCGGGCGCGTGAAACACTATCTCCTAATCGACATAAAATGGTAGTCATTGAGGCGGTAGGAACGGAAACAACAAATCTTTGGTGTAAGTCGAGACGTGGCGCGAGCGCGGGTTTGTCTATCAGCCTCTCACTTTTTTCTCTACGCCCTGCGGCATTGATGGCCGGAGATGATGCTTGACGATTTGCCATCGTAGCATTACGCACTCTAGAATCGGAATGCGACTTCTGACCCGCGAACTATCAAAGAAAACATAACAGATGACGTGCGACCACCCAAGCTGGTTTACTATTGTTAAACCTAATTGTGATATTCACCATCGTTTTATTGATCTGACTGTACTTACACAATTTTATGCCTCAATACGCATAAATTTATGTTGGTAGGTAAAACATTTTTTACAATAAAACGATACGCAGTATGTCGTAGTCGTCTCTAATGATTTTACAAGATGGAAAGAAGACGAAACTAAGAGAAGCATTAATAAGATTTATCTGTGTTTGGGTACGGTCGTGCGCACCGATTTGTGAGTTAGCTGGTTTTAGCGATACTGTTAGATGTAATGCTTTAGCACGAGCAATTGCAAGCGTGCGTTAATGGCGACACTCGCCGCACCGACCGAACGATATATTACCGCAATGATATATTGCCAGTGCCGTCGTTCATCATCCTACCACCCAAAAGTTATCGGAAAACCGTCTGGAAGCAAAAGAACATCTCGCGTAGGTACATCATGCAGTCACTTTAATGAGCAGATACCGAAGACAGAAATAAGGGCCGCTGTTTATAACGCCACTTTATTGTTATGACATTGTTAAAATGCATATCTACAGCTGAAATCTAGACGTAGCTAATAAATTAATGCCAACCGAAGCTCCGGTATTTGTACGGATGAATGAAAGGTTAGTAACATAATTAATGTTAGAAAAGACACACGAAGAATATGTTGGGAATGTTTGTGTTTGAGGAATTTCGTGATTATGAGGAAACACATGATAGTTAAACTATTACTTTTGAAACAGATGTACTTAGATGCATGTGTTTATTATTATTAGCCTACCAAAGGGTTTATATTTATAAACCTATAGCCTTATTAAATCATTTAAAACTGATTAGGTTAGCAATTTAAGTTTAATTTTTTTGATGATGGCGCTGAAACCAAGCCTTAGTTGGTAAAAACAATTAGCGAGGAAAGATATGGTTGAAAAATTATACCATGTCACGTGATTCCTGTGTAGCTCAGTGGTTAGAGCATTCGCTTGGTTAGCGAAAGGACGCAGGTTCGAATCCTGTCATGGGAATTTTTTGGAAATATATTTCCTTGCTAAAAATATTTCTATGTTTAAAATGCCTTGAGCAATGAAAACAAAAAGAAATATTATATATTTTTAGTACTGTAATTTGAATTATAGGTTTTATATATCGTAGTAAATTATTGAAAAACACGTGTAAAATTAGTACGGATGAGAGTTAAGCGAGCGAGTCGCATCAATGCGCAGACGCATGTCGTCTTAATTAGAAACGCATGAGGCGAGGTGCGAACTCGTCAATCATTGTTTTCCTCGACGTTTCACTTGATAAATCTACTGTACGGACTATTGGCATTTTGTCGACCACGCATCCTCGCATACAATCCTTTTTTCTCTTAAAATTAAGATGTATGGCGCCATTGCCAACAATAAATAATACAAGGCAGTTAAAAATATGACGCTACCACTATCTGATTTTTTTTTATCAATAACTAGCTGCACACTGCTGTTTCTCCCGTCCAAGTCTTGATCCTGCCAGAATATCAGGATGTTTTATACATATAACCTTTTATATTGAATCACGCTATCTACTAAAAAAACCGCATCGTCACAATCATCACTTAACCGCAATCCGTCGCGTAGTTTTAAAGATCTAAGCAAACAAAAACACAGACAGCGGGAATCGACTTTGTTTTATACTTTGTTATGCTAATTATATTTTAATGTGAAAAATTATATGTTAGAAAGAAAGTTGAACTAATAAAAGCAAAATCGCAAGTTTTATCTTTCAGTTTCTCAGGTATTTCTAAAGCACTTAAAAGATTTTGATATGAATTTCTCCCGGACTATTTGATACTACACTAGTTAAATTATATTTTGAAGCAAATTTATATATTCTGAATTATTAATATTATGAAGCGTACGTTAATGGCCCTGATTATGCAATAGAAAGCAATGCACACCATTAGCGCAATGTTATCACGTCGTGATTAGGGCACGTCGCCGTGGCGCAGCCAATCCGCGCACGCGGCCGTCTAATTATACAGGAGAGCGCTTTATTAATAGCAATTACACCCTGCCGCCATATTGCCAACGCGATTTAATTAACTCGATTCGTTGATTAGAGACAGATGGCGCGAGATTGCAAATTCCAACAGAGCCACTCATTAGCGCACTTTGATGATTGCTACGTCGCTAGATGAAGTTTCAAAATGATTGTGGGTACAAATAGTTGTTAAATAATAGTTCTGTCTAATAAATGTGTGTACGATAATGAATCAAATTACTCTTTGAAGCATAATATTGGATCCAAATAATTTCAACATGTATCTGAATAATTCAGATTCTGCATAAGATCAAATTAGATTTTAATATACGCAACCCAAGCGTTTAGTTGTATCGACGCTAGAGGTGTTCCTCTTTTGAATTATAAAAACTACTAATCCTAATAGTCTGTTGTCATATTTTCCTAATATCAATTGACATTTTATTCTTACTGTTAAAAACATCGATAGGTAATAAAAAAATCTATAGTACATTTCATATTAGAATATTACATAGCTAAAAAGACACGAGAGGCCGATCGGGTGGTGTGCATGAAATTGCTTGTGCGCTATTGCATAAACATGACCAGCGCTTAAAGCGATGATTATTTCGAATTAGCGGTAATAGTGGCCTTATAGAAAACCTTAAGTGATTCCTAATGCCTAGTGACAACAACCCATGTTAGTACATCGGTGGCCGATGAATATTTCATGACGGATATTAAAATCGTTTAGAAGTTGTAATTGTCTTGATTTAATTAGAGCAATTTCACGCCGAATAAAGTTCTTATTTCTATCCGGGATTATTTTATACTATTAGTTACTATTTAATCATCATCTATTAATAAGAACATCAATATATATGTCAGATAAAAGTTTTTGACAATAAATAGAAATGTTAGGAAAGTGAGACCTAAGAAAAATTATACAAATTAAGAAAACTGAACGATTGAATTAAATAAATTTTTCTTGAACTTAGTTTACTCGACATGACTTTCGTACAAAAATTAAATTATGTATTAATGCCGTACGTAGAACACTATACTCGTTATGTCATGGTCTATTTCTGCTATAATTTGACATTGTTTTAGAAAGATATGAAATTCAGTTTTTTACATAGTTTCAGTATAAGACGTGTTTCTGTGGCAAACTCAGTCGTGTCATTTCCGTCTCGGTATCGTGAACATGACGGATTGTCGCGTCGTTGTCTTGCCGGTGTCGTATGGACATCGCCGAATGTGTCGCAACTATCACAAGTAAGTCACAACGGTCACGCATCGTCGCTTTTATAAAAAGGACAGGAACGTTTGAAACTATACACTGACATGCTAGAAGAATAATATCAACAAAAGATATTATGTTTATATCGTCACTGTCTGACTAAGAAAATCAAGATATTTAATAATTACATTGTTTTTAAGCTGTAGACATATTGTTACTGATGCTTTAACTTATGATTCTGTGTAGGTACCACTTATAACTTGGTTGAATTCATACTTAGATACTGTTTCTCTACTAATTATGAAGCGTAAAAATAAAGAAACTCTGTCTTAGAAAAGCAGTTAGAACAAATATCTACGGAGTTTTGTCTTAGATTTTCGCGTTTTTGCATAATGAAACACAATATTTACCTACCTAGTAACTTAAGCGTAACACTAATACAGTAACTTTAAAAATATATTAAAATAGATGAATTACATCTCAGTCAACCTTATAAAGCTAACTGTAATGTTAACGAACGCTCGATACATTGTAACAATGCTATTATTAAATAAAACTCGAGTAGATCACGGTAAATATAGTGTTTGAAGTATCTACAGTTTTAAAAATTACTATTCAATGCATTTAAATCTATTGAAGTTCCATATTAGAAATATTGACATCACTCTTGACAAAAATTTACAAAAATTTAGATGTATTCATCTGCATGAACAAGTCTTTTTTTATATGAATCCAGTAATTAGAATAAACCAACTATAGATAGTAGCGAGAGTATAAGAGATTGATGTGAATTAGAGGTACTTAATGAGCAATAGGGCGTGGCTGGGCGGTGAAGCTGCACGGAATGATATATCGTCCATCCTGGGAGGTCCCCGACGGAGCCGCGTCACATTTTCGACACTCTCACGATTTTGTCGATCTTATTGATTAATATCTCATCTCAGTCGGACGCAGTCGAAGCAACCGCAGATTGATCTGATAGCCGGAGTTGACAAGATTCGGTTGCGAGATGATGCGCGAGTTGAAAACTGAAGGTTTTTTATGCTAGCCGGACTATATCTACAACTTAAAAACGACAGGACAGATTGCGATAAAATTCGACATGATGATAGCCGGAGACCTGGATTAACAGTATGCTACTCTTTACAGAAGTTTCAGAACTGAATGTTGGAATATCTTATCTTACTAATATTATAAACGCACGAAAGTTTGTATGTATGTATGTGAGTTTGTTACTCTTTTACGCAAAAACTATTAAATCGATTGAGATGAAACTTGGAATACTTATAGGTAGCTGGAGACCTAGAATCTCGAGACACACACTTTTTATCTCGATATTCCCGCTGGAACAGGACTTACGCGGGTAAAACCGCAGGGCGTAGCTAGTAAATAACAATTTGTTCAATGAAAAACTACATACGTTTTTACATAATGAACCGTGTTCACACGAACAAAAAATTATAAGGTGTGCGACAAACAGACGCCGCGATGTGGTCCGACGCGCGTATCAAATAAAATATGTTGTAAGTACAATAAGCATTGTAGTACCCATTAGTACGCGGCAACGCAGATGTTGCGTGTAAACATTTATTAGCGGCAAGGTAATTAATGAATTCAGGCAAATACTTAAGCATACAATTTTAATTGCTACGTGTAGAAGTAATGACACCCTCGCGAACCTATAATCGCCTTTATTTACATGTAGGTTTGCCTAGGCCTGTGGTAACGTGTCGCGTTCACCGGAAGCGAACTCAGGTTATAAAGGATATAAAACAACTAATTACCGTGGAAAGTCTGTCTATTTAGGCGTATCAAGCGATGGTAAAAAAAACATCTGCGTAACCCAATGCATGGTCAACGCTGAGCGGGGTTCGATCCAGCAACGTACCTTTACTCAATCCTGGAGTAACGACTTAACCAATTAGTCCACACGTATCCGTGACTCACACGCTGAATC
The DNA here is from genome assembly GCA_949358125.1 of Idaea dimidiata. Classification (NCBI taxonomy): domain Eukaryota; kingdom Metazoa; phylum Arthropoda; class Insecta; order Lepidoptera; family Geometridae; genus Idaea; species Idaea dimidiata. The sequence continues at coordinate 6,276,424 of OX442337.1, forward strand.
TCTGCATCTGTAGTTACCATCAACTACAACTTGGGCATGTTTAAGGTACACTTCAGATTAAAGTGTTATTTCTAGGGCTACATTACCGACCATTGTGACATTAGCGTTTTAAAACACTTTATTTATCCGGTTGTATTGCGTTTTTATTCATTATTTAAACGAACCGAGCTTTCGCCAACTTTACAGTTGGCTTTTTCAAGGTTGAAAGCGAATACCATAGAAGAAATTATTAGCGTTTTAATATACTTACCTAAGGTGCCTTCGAAACACCCTGAATTACCCGGAAATTTGTTTCACGGCGGAAATCGAACCCACAAGTTATTGTGTGTCGGAGCCCTGAGGTCGTCAAAAAGTAAGTATTTACAGTAGTAATCGCGTAATATTTATTGAGAGAACAACAGTACCCATGTATGTAATTTAGCAGATGACAGCAGAGTGTGAGGTGGGCCAGCCAGCCAGCCAGCCGTCGCGTTCGTTACAATACCAACACTTTGTTTGTTCCTTTTGTTCGTAAGACTCGCACCGATCATCGTGTCACATGGCAGACCGAAAATTTCTTTATTTCTCAATAATTTAAGTCTTCTTGGATATTTAACTCACACTCGAGTCAGGTGATTGTGTTAGTTATTGTCGAGAGTGTAAAGCTGTAAATAATCACGATAATAATAGGGTACGTAAGAGAGCTTTCGTTTGGTATAAGAATTTGTCATTATGAAATGACAAATTCTAGAACTAGTGTTGTGTGTATGAACACACAACACTAGTTCCCTTTTCGACGTACTCGTAGATGAAGTATTTTTTTACCCGATTGCGCGACGCAAAGGAGTGTAATGTGTTTATCGGTCTATGTATGTATGTATGTATAGATGTGTCTATGTAGCGTTCTAGAGGCCAAACGCGTGGACCGATTTTGATGATTCTTACGTCAATCGATTCGTCTTAATCTGGCGAGTGTGACTAAAGACATGACAGTAATCCAAATTAACTTTTGTCACAACCAGACGCCATATATCAATATTAAAAAATCCAAAATCGGTCAAAATATGTCAAGATGGTCAAAGTATCGTTGAATAGGTATTTAAAAATCAATGTTAGGTTTCTTTTACCATTTTTCATTTTAAATAACAGTTTAGGAAATAGAACGGTTTAAAGTTAATTACAAATTTGGTATTCTTGCTTTTTATTTACAATTAACGTATATTTAGTAGGTCGGTAGTTTTTAAATTAATTAAAATTACAGTCTTTGCAGCAGTCTGCGTACACAGGAACGTTGTGATACAAATTTTAGATGAGACGGTAGTTTACAGTAACTTGTTAGAACAATATAAAAAAAATTACATCACAATTTACCTTTACGGAGTCTGAAAAGGTTCCGAAACATTGCAGCGTTGCTGCAACGTTTATAATATAAAAACAGCAACGTTCCAACGTTTATAATATAAAAACAACAACGCGATTAAAACGGGAAAATTAGTGTTATTTTGGAGTATATACGTACAACGTAAGTAGTATTTACGTTATCAAATTATTACGTACGTAGGTACCCAGAAGCCATTTTTGTGATAGATATGAAATAGTACCCAAGTAACGCTATTTTTACAAAATAAATAAGTAAGGCCCTGGTATGACTTCAAACCAAAATTTATTTTATCCTTTCGTTTAGATGTTTCATATTCTACGCTTAAATTTAAAGCTTGCTCGAGTTATTCCTTGCAAATCCACCGCTAATTCCCGCGAAGCCCACAATTTCGAGTCACGTACATTAAGCTGGCATACACCTACATAAATACCGTACGTACACACCACACCTGAATTTGCTAACGTTACACGGTGAGTTTCGCAAGTCGACACCAAAATTGGGAACTTTAGCGACAATATTGCGAAAACTGTCGCTTTGTCTTACACCACCCTCCTTCTACCCGAATTTCATTACACATTTGCGTCTTTGTTCAAATTTCCTTTGGTTTAAATACTTGGTGTTCCAGAAATACATGTGTTAGTACGTATCACAGAAGACGTAAAAGATATAAAACTAGTTGCAGCTTTTAGGAAGGATTTGGAAGACAATATCTTTGAATGACTTTTTTGTTATGACGGCTTTTTTTGTTAAAATAGATCTAATAATTTTGAGAAGCCATTATTCTGCAATACTTCATGATAACTACCAACATATCGTTTTGCAGATAAAAATCATCTGCATTTAATGGGTTTTGTTTATTCTGCTACCGTATCTTACTGACAGAGAGACTAATGGATGTTACAAAAAAGGACGGGTAGAATATCTTTATAACATTTTTACATAACCGAATACATTATTCTATCAACGTCTAAATAAAACTATAATGTTTAGGTGTAGCGTATGTCAACGTCTGGCCGGGACGTGCCTCGGAGGCCGTCAGCGGAGGGCGGTGGTGGAGCCCGGAGTCTCCTCTCACGTACTCACTGTTAAAACGGTACATGTCAACGGGGGAAGGCTCCCAGATGAAGTCCTGATAGTGTCGTGACCTTATATCATATCAGATACAATTAAACTAATTGAAGATTGTTAGTGACTACTCAAACTTTGCGAACGTTATAACGTTTGTAAACTTTGCTTATTAGACGTTACGCATGGCACGATAAGACCTACTTGATTATTATAGGGTTTATTTCGAAATATCGTTTCGACTTACTGAATCGCATTCATCCATCTGTAGCAAAATTACAAACTGTTGCGAACTGTAGTCAACAGGGCAACATATAATTTACAAATAACTAAGTCATTATGGAAAATCGGTTTCATAAAACAGTAAAGATAGTCGAAGTCTAGCATTAACATTCGCACCGACGGCGTTACGATACCTGCCCTGCCTACTTATTTATACATAATGCGTGAGGTTTGGTATCACATAATTTCTCATCCAGTGGCTGCGAGCTCGTATCATAAGCGTATAGGGAGGGTGGGAGGCACCGGATGTCAACAACGTTGGGAGGGGGCTCTGGTACCTACATAAACATTTTCCGAGTACTTACTTCCATAAATTAGTTCGAGCGAAGGCGCGGTATAAATACCCGCGAAACTCCGCAACATTCGCTCATTACCTACTAATAGTTTTACTTATCGGTTTCCTGCACAGTTCACAACAACCGGCCATGTTGTGCCAACTACACATTAATTTACGGTTTACGAACATCACTTTCTAAACTCTTTTCAAACTTAATATATAGTTATCTAATATTCACACAATAAACCTCGTTATTACGAAGACAAGCGTTCGTAATAACCACCCACGTACCTATACTAGACAACGCGACCCAGTGAAAATTCTAAATTATACATCACTGAGTTTCCCAAACATTTAGCCGAATAAAAAACGTCGTTCGACAATCACCTATCATTAAGGGAGGCGTCAACCTTTCCTGCACACAAAGGGTGGTGGCTCGGGAAGAAAACGACAAAAATTAAAAGTTTCCTACAAACAAAACAACAGCTGTCATATTAAACCTTCAAAATAAAGATTACGAATGAAATATTCACGATGAAAGGGGGGTTTAGCCCGTGGTTATGTAAATAAGTGGCTACGAAAATGTACATAATTAGTTTACACGTTTTCTCGAGAACCCCGCACCCCTCACCGCGGGGCATATTGCCTGCGAGGGGGCACAAGCACCACGCTTCAGGGCCGGGTCGGGGGAGATTACCCCGCGATACACTTACTAAGGGTAAATTTACATGAATCACACATCTATTACACGCTGTATTCAAATAGGCTGCATGTGTTTACTTCACATAACCTTAATAAAGACAAAAAGGGGTACGAGAATGAATTAATAATGATTACATGTTTGTATAGTTACAAAGACTAAAACAGATAGACGAAAACATATAACTAAAATCAAAACAGGTATGTAATTTTGGTAGTGCTCATTAATTTAAAATTCTTATTCGAACCGTAGAGTTAATTATACAAAAATATCTTAATATAAATTACCCATATTACTAGGAAATCCTGAGATTACTAAATTACAAAATTACTTTCTTTAATCGTATTTTGTTTGAGTGACAGCTAAGTGTTTAATAAGGCACAAAGCAAAGTGAATTGGCAGTATGATGGGGCACAAAGACCGCGTCAACGTCGTAGCTGTCGCATTCTCTCTTCAATTCTTTAGTCGTTTTCAGCCCCGTCAAATATCGTGTTTCCCGTTTGCATACATTTTCACTGGCACGAACACCCCACACCCCCTAGACGCCTCCGACATCGTCTTTCACAAATAAAATTAGTGTCGGCAACATGACACCAACCGAATTTAAGCTTAATAAGATATTTATAAAGAAATTTCCGATTCAGCGGCAAAGTTCAAAATTTTACTTCAACTCCGCAAAGAGTTTGGTGGCGTTTTCAATTTAAACTTGGAACAAGTTAAATAATGTGCGACCTCAGACCAACTCGATTCATTTAAGGTTTTAGCGAAATTAGCTTTTGAATTGGAATGACACTGAAATATCCACGGCATCAGTTGGTGAAGTTTAAGCTGTATTAAGGGTACATTAATTCAACTTTTTAATGTAAAATAATGCCAACAAGTTTCTTAGCTAAAGTTAATATAACTTTGTCTGTCCCTAATTAAGGGTAAGTTGTATCTACATCGTATCAAGTTAAATTTATCAAAACAGTACTTTCTAGTACATACTATGTGAAGAATTGTTTACTTTGAAACAGGTACCGAAAGCATAGTATCTTGCAAAAATATAGGTAGTTACCTATAACTATTAATTACTACTAAATAATTTCTCCAAAGATAAATAACCATTTGTGGCAAAATTACTGGTATCCACCCATACTACATAGAAGCGTTTTTTACCCCAATCAACATAACATGAACGTTAAAAATGAAAATCATTTGTGGAAATTACAAAAGGGTAGATGCACATACCTGTCAATAAATTATACGCGTAGGAGGGAGGGTAGAGAGAGGGTTGACTAGATAGCCTAGTGAGTGGCAATGGGTCTCGCGTCGCGTGTGCATTTCGCGCATTTGCCCACCTCGCGTCTAATGTAGACCATAAATCAGAGGTAACGGGTCTCTGCCCTCCCCGCACCACCACTGTTCCTGGCACCTTACCTACCTCGCCACCGATAAAATTCTAAATTGTTTTCTCGCCCCCGGTGGGCGCCCGCCCTCGGTTCGCTCTTAAACGCCGCTTCAAGTTGCACTTGTGAATCGCACTTTTTACTGTTTTCGAAATTGGCGTTGCGAATTGCTTTTCGACTTCGCTCACTCGATTCGTTAACTTTTATGGCGGGTTATGTTCGAATTTTTAGATTATTTTTTTGTTCGCATGAAACTATCGATACGATAGGCGATCCGGCACGCTGGCATTGGTAAATGCGCGCCAATTAGAAGATTAAGCGTTGACAATTACAGTGCTGGATCGCGATCGTATATCAACAATTATCGCGCGAGTGCGACAAATGGCCGACTGGCAGCGTGCACGTGTAAACGCGGTGTTGCTTAACTCTACCTGAGCATGAGCATACAAATAAAATAACTTCAATTATTTGTATTTGTTTGAAATGTTTGCAATAAGAATCAAAATCACATTTATGAAACGTAGTCTTACAGAAAGATGTAGAAATCACCTGCTTTAAATTAACCTTCTAACAGTTACTGTCGTATTAAAAAGGTGGATTAAACTAGGTATTAAGATGTAAAATCTTCAATTAGTGATGACAGTTTCATCAACTATTAATCGTCACTGTGTACGGCAGTTCGACCAGCTTCTATCTACTAAATAATAAAATCTGCGAAACATAAATAAATAAAATAATACCATTTACAAACCTACTTTTAATATTAGCAGATATTTATGAGTTCAGATGCTGTTGAGATGTAATATCGAGGAACTAGCCAAGACTGAGCGATTAAAAGGCTTGGCAAGCGAACTCAACAAAAACATTATTCAACACGCGCTGCCATGATCTTCGACTAAAGATTATACTCGTATTAAGATCACTGTGTAATCTAATAAATTATAATGCGTTTCTGTTATGATATGACGCTGTTAATTATAAGCTAGAATTGAATCAGTAATTTTATAGCTCATAATCAGCAGACATTAAATTCAGTTGTTTGAACTCAACTGTTGATGTTGAACTTTTACCATTCAAAACGACAATTTATCTAATTTAATTACCGCAATGTTCAAAGGTAAACGGAATAAAGCAGTCACACTAATTTGACAAAGTTTATCAATGTCACAGAGCATATAAACAACGGCATCAGATGGACTCGGCAATAATAGCTGTCGGGTACAAAAGCCGACAAACATCAAAATATTTGCACAGCGAATGAAAAATGGGTCCCCGTTGAATAAACTAAAAGTAGCGCTTTACAAAGAGTCAGGTTTTAAAATGGAGCTTACTGTGTTAGCTGCGGTGCGATTAGCATGCCAACTAACAGCTGACAGACAAATATTTTATACTGCATTATTCTATTACGCGTGTTATGATAATCTTCATGGGGTGAATGCAAACGAAGGGGCTAATGTGAACAGATTAAACACTGATCTATTTTTTGCCATCTCAGCGGTAAAATAAAAGATTATAATTAAATCGATTATTTTATAGATTTGATTAACAAGAGGACGTTTCCTTAATAGTTTATAGATGCTGTGGTGCGGACACGTCAAACTAAATTAATTTGCGGTTTTGATCGCGTCATTTTTATTGTACAACAGCACTATTGCAATGCCATACCAACGTTTCAGTGTCTTTGCAGACACTTTCACCAGGGTAGATCAAAGTTGAGAAAACAGAAGAAAAATCTTGAAAATTATGATGTTGAGCTGAAGTGTTGAACTTGAAATTTTGATTTATTGTACTATCTAAATCTATAGGTATTCTACTGTTTTCATAGACATGTAATGTAATATTTAATCTTATTCGGTAACGGTCCTCATTAGCTTTTATTTTCAATTTTAAGTGTAAAAACACAGTGATTTTGGTCTAAAACATCTTTGTTAAAAAAATCATTTAATCTGAAGCTAACCCAGGCAGCTGATTTGCCGTGACATTGTCGTCACAAATTGTGATATTACCCGACAACTCGGCCGATCTCTGCGGGGCAATTCAATTATAGTGAAAGAATCCCTCATAAGCGAATCGTTTTTCCGAGTCATTAATTTTTTCGAACGACACGGGACTACGCGTGATATGGCGGGGTGGGTCCAGGCGCGGCTATCTCGCGAGATAATGCTGATTTATGTCGGCGAGCGACGGTCGCGATTCGTCGCGCGTAGTCAGCCGCGACATGCGACTGCTCGACATCGCATCGTCGCATCGCTTGCGTCAGTTTGTTTAGCTGCTAGCCGCATCGCGCCCCGCACCCTCCCTTCATTTGTGACGGTTAGTTGGCGAGATTTATGCTAATCGACGGGGCCGACTCGGATAAGCTCGCGTGACGGAGCGTGTGGCAAATTGTCTCCCATTGCGACTTCCCAAAGCTCTTTGTAACTGTGACTATCGCATTTTCATTTTTTACTACTTTTACATAACCGTAACTGAAGGCGTTGATAACAAGGGCTGTGAATTTGACTATTTTATAACCTAAATCGTTATACTTCTCGACTAATGGTGTGAAGTTTTAAAATAAGATTCGAAGTGTATTTTCAGATGGCGTACTTTATGGTGCGTAAGTACGACAAAAACTGAATGCCCAAGGCGTCGTTAACTTGAGAACATTCTAAGAAATAAATAGGTATTAATACAGTTTTATAGTCCGTGAAAAAACCACCATTGTTTTGCCTCAAACATGAGGCTTTTGTTCACTATAATTATCAGAAGAGGTCGTACTTAGACTGAAATATTTTTAACAATGGTATATTGAGCAATAACTTCGATTAATTGAGCACGGGATGTCATAATTTCATTATTCCTTTGGTTAGAACAATCGATGATTCTATTTTTTTGTATTAAAAAACAAGTCATCGGTTCTTAAAGAATACAATTTTTGCTGAAAAACTTTTCCCATTTTGTTTTTCATAGGCCATCATTTGCAATAATATTATAAACTAACTGCGCCCCGCGGTTTCACCCGCGTAAGTCCCGTTCCCGCGGAAATATAGGGACAAAAAGTAGCCTATTTGTTATTCCCGGTATCCAGTTACCTTTATTCCAAGTTTCATCGCAATCGATTCAGTAGTTTTTGCGTGATTGAGTACTAAGCACGCATAAACACATACACACATACTCACAAACTTTCAGCTTTATAATATTAGTAGGATTAAGTATAATTAGCCCCTTTGTATTTGCTAATATTATAAAGCTGAAAGTTTGTGAGTATGTTTGTTTGTCTGTTACTCAATAACGCAATAACTACTTCTACGCTTGTGAAACTGCACGGTGCAGCTAGTTTTTAATCTTACTAATATTATAAACGCGAAAGTGTTTATGTATGTATGTATGAACGTATGTTAGTTTGTTACTCTTTCACGCAAAAAACTACTAAACCGATTGCGATGAAACTTGGAAAATAAGTAGTTGGAGACTTGGAATAACACATAGGCTACTTTTTATCCCGATATTCCCGCGGGAACAGGACTTACGCGGGTGAAACCGCGGGGCGCAGCTAGTTAAATATAAATTTGACTTTAATCTTAATGTAAGTATGTATGTATGTATGTGAGGTTGTTACTCTTTCACACAAAAACTACTGAACCGATTGCGATGAAACTTCGAATATAGGTAGCTGAGGACCTGAAATAACACATAGGCTACTTTTTATCCCGATATTCCCGCGTGAACGAGACTTACGCGGGTGAAACCGCAGGGCGCAGCTAGTGAATTATAAATTTGACTTTAATTTCTAATAAACTTTAATAGAATAATGTATAATTATTCTACCGTTTCAGTTATGAAATCGAATCAAAAACAACATCAAGTTTAAGTCGTAGCGAGTAGGTTCCGTTATCAAAAGATTAGTCTGCGAATTTGTCACGATCGGTTGACTGTCAGCCGATGAGTTACGGCGGCGTCGATAAACGGTGGCTCGAAGGCGTTTTAACGCGAGATATCGCCTTTTGTTTGGCCCAAATAGGTGACTTAATATTGCTGAAGGGCATTCTGCTACTCTACAATTTAGTTAAATGTTCTTTGATAAGTTTAATAAAGGATAACACCATTTTAGGTTATCTAAATCTTAACGCCCATTTGATATTACATCTTAATAAATCAAAGTGTCTCTTTTAAACGTATTAAAAAGATTTCACAATTCGGTTGTGGCTGTTTTGTTTTATAGATGTTCGCCGATTTTTCGAAGACGGCACGGGCGATTGTGATAATTCTGTTTTTGTTAAATCTAGGATAGTACAAAGATGATCTCATATAAAAATTATATAAATCAGACAAAATTCTTTGACGTGGTCGTCTTTAGAAACCACTCAAACACTTCTGGAATCAGACCTTGAATTTCCGTAGATACCGTGCTATAATAATAAACCTGTAAGCCTGTTCTTTCAGCCCAAATGACGGCCTCTGTGGTGCGGCGAAAGAATACCCGGCTACAATACAGAAGATTGCGGGTTCGATTCCCGCCGGTGCAAATATTTATGCTTAAAAATAAATATTTATATCTGGTCTGAGTGTATTTCTATGTATAATTTATATGTATTTACAAAAGACAAATAAATATATCCGTTGTCTAGTCACCGTAACACAAGCTTAGCAGCTTAGCATGGGGCTAGATGGCGCCGTATGTTGGTCACAGAATTTATTATTATTATTAAATACCTACCAATTTTCAAAAGCCTTATCTGATTTGAACTTATCAACAGTTTCTCATCGAAAAAGAACGTATATAAATTCGCGTCGATCGAATGTATATTCCTCCAAATGTATGAATTAGCTACAATAGAACCGATAGTTAATTCTTCGTCGGTGGCCGATTGCCCATTGTTCGACATCGCGGCGCGACCGTCACGCCTCGCGCCACCAACCATACCACCACTATACGACCGATGCAACCTACCTTATCGGCACTGAACGCGCCGTCGATATTGCCTTGATCTCGTTAAAAGCTAACAATCAAATCGATTGCCGATTGCTTACCTACATCAGCGATTTTTTTGCACGTAATGAGTTAAAGGTATATGGTAATAAACTAGCTGCGCCCCTCGGTGTCACCCGCGTTAGTCCCGTTTATCTGGGGATAGAATTTATCAAAATCCTTTTGTTAGCGGATGCCTACGTCATAACATCTACCTGCATTTCAAATTTCAGCCCGATCCGTCCAGTGGTTTGGGCTGTGCGTTGATAGATCAATATGTCAGTCAGTCACCTTTGAGTTACCTATATATAATATATTTAGATTGAGTAGTTTAAGGCCACGCGCATTTTGGAAACGTTTTCGTCCAAATTTTCTTTTGTGCGGAAACGTACGAATACGCACGAACAATCGCCTCCATCCAAGTACTATATGGAAACGCGCAGAATACAGACGGATTAGTCGTAAATATACAAGACGATTGTATGTACGACTAATTCGCGTACGTATATGGGCGGCCTAAAGCTGTACCTATACAGTACGTGTAACTGAGTTTATTTTTTAATTTTTGATCTGTCGACAATATAAGTTTAAAGTTTTTGTAACGAAACTGAATTACTTTAAACTTCATTCTTGTTTTAATCTTTACATAGTTAAGCGTATTAGTACTGTAAGACACAATAAAATAACTCACCGTCCAGTCTTAGTGATGATCATTTCCGTGCCTAGTTCGTTGAACTTGTCCCAGAGCTCTTTGGTCTCGAGATGGCACTGTATATGCCTCATCTCTTCGCTGGACCACCGCTCCGCCAGCTGTGGGTTCCGAGGGGGAGGAGACATGGCCCTGGAGCCGCAGGCAACGCCGCTCGCGGATCCAGCCTCGGACGTCGAGGATACATCCACGGGGGAATCTCGCTCGTATTCCGCTAGTGGTGGGGAAGGTGACCCTGACGCCGATGCTGTCGCATCAACGAATTTTTCTGTAACAATGATTGTAATGTTTAATACTGGATCACCGATCACGTGAATCCGTGGAACTCAAAGCGCATTTTTTATTTATTAGGAGTGATTTAATTTTATGTCCAAGGCTTCTGACAGTTCTGAATTTGTACTTAAAAATTTGTTACAATATTTTGAAGTTCTTTATCTGTTCATTTCTACTAGTAGATGCTCATGAGCTAGTACCTACTTTGGTTCCTACTTTTAGGTAGTAGGAAAATGTATCAAAAAAGGTGTTATTGTAGTAAGTTTTCCAAAATAAAATAATCTAAAACTAATTATAATTGGGTTTTATTATGCAAAATCGCGAAAACCTTAGACAAAATTATAATCTTAAAAACTAGTTGAATGCAATTAAACATATTGAATATATTGTCTCTGTAATCTAATTCCTCACTACAATATTCTTCATAAAGAGTAATTGTAATAAAATGTGTTATATTACAAATAAATTGTTTGGTTGAATAAAACGCGAGCTAAACCCAGTACATATTTTGTCAGTACCTAATAGTACCTATGTATGTAAATTCTCTACAAGACGTATTTCTCAACCGGTTTTATTTTCCTAAATAAATCCGTCTTATAGAAATCGGTATTTTTTTTTTTATTTTGGAGAGCACCTACTGATGAAGAGAAAATCAAGTAAATTGCACTCTTCTAGAAGTCTACCAAAAAGTAGGCCCTTTAAATACAAAATTTCACAGATTGTCGGTGCACCGAGCACCATTTCATCATAAAGTCTTCAATGAATTCGTAACAATAAACGTTGAAGTCGTATAAATACTTAAATCGTACTAAGTTATAAAGTTACTAGTATTCGCAAAGTCATCTGATCGCGAAACTGCTAGCAATAATTTCATTAGTCTGACATGGAAATTAAAAAAAACCTGATTATCCAATTAAAAGCAGAATTATTATTTTTTAATAAGTTTATTAGCAACAACGAGTTATGACTTGAAAAAAGTAAGGAATTTCATTAATAAATTTTAATTGTGACGCATAAAGTGTTAATTACATTATTATTTCTAAGTATTTCACATGATATGAAATAGGTATGTAAGAAAATCGTAGGTACGTAAGAAAAGTCGGAAAGATAATATAGCTAATCAATTGTTTTGATTTGCAACGACGCAACCGTTCCCACAACTAACTGCATGGGACTTCTTATCGCCATCGGTCATATTAAATAAAAACTTGACACTGGCAACACTACAATGCCCTCGTTAAATTAAATAAATAAATTTAATTAGATAATTTCGTTATTAAATTAAAAAATGAAATTATAATGATCAAAATTAAAAATATTGTGATGAATGATTAATTTATGTTATTTTAGTGACTTGTAACTTTGGTTATTGCTAAAATAATAATATGTATTTGTTACATACCTAGTAATCTTAATTCCCGTTTTTTATGTTAAAAATGAAAGATCTGAGACAATGTACATAGGTACCTAATTATTATTGTTTTATTTTTATTATGAATATTTTATTAATTTTATTGTGGTTTTGTCCTATTCTAGACAGATCAAATATCATACATACCTAATAAAAATCGATCAAGTAATTCTTGAATGATTCATGTCGAACTAAAACAACTTTGTCATATTTACAAACAAAAAAAAATTGACAATATTTTGTATCTAGCAATATATCCGAGTGTATTCCTAGATACATTGCCATAAAAACTGGCAACCTAAGCTAATACACTTATAGTTGGTTGTTCATTAGCGGCGGCGGTGGACGGTCGGCTTAATTTGGTTGTCGTTTTATGAAATGTTAATTCTGAAGGATTCTTGAATACTCAAAGGTCTCTTAAAATTTGAGGGCTGCCAAAATAACTAAGCAGTAATTTTAGCAGCCGGCAGCTCTCAAATTTAAAATTTTTACTTCCAAATTCAAATTAGTGTGTTTTTCTTTTGAGTTTGGACCGGTATAATTTATTAGTGGCGTTTTAGTATTTGGCCATAAAGACAATTAAACGACGATATATCGCTATATCACTCATTAAAAGCGTCACGGCAGCAGCGGTAATAACCGGTTTACCGCTGCTTTGTTGCCTATTTGCTTATACCATTACTTTGGGCAGCTACTGTATCACCGTTTTAAGCGCGTTAAGTTTTAAATAGGCTTTAAATAACACCGAATATTAAAAAAATAAGAAAGACTGATGAGATATTGTTCCACTGCCGCCTTCCTTCTTCTAGATGAGTGTGCTACAGCTTAGCATATCATCAGTTACCATCGGTGAGATAGAAAACATTAACTGAGCATTTAAGACCTCTATACTAGGTAAACTGAAGTCTGTCGGATTCATCGAAAATTGTTGATTATTTTCTGTCGCAATGTTTTAGGACATTTTCGTTTGTAGCGTTTGTAAATGACCTTGTTCCCCACATTTTCGTGAAGTTTCAAGACAAAAACTTCTTATTGTTTTAACACCTATCCACATTTAGTAAAAACAATACTGTTTTGATTAAAATGTGGTTAGGCTTCTATATTATTTGTCATATTTGTCTGAAACTGCACTAAAATGTAGGAAACATGTCACCTACAATCCAAACACAAAGAAATATTTGACAACATTACATTCCGTAATGAAACAATCAACAATTTTCGATGATCCCGACAGGGATTTTGAATTTAGCTCGAGGTGCATGGGCCCTTAAGGGTCAATTACCTATATTAAAACTTTATTTAGCAGATATCACTTAATTTCTTCTATGGTTTTCGCGATTTTGCATAATAAAACACTTTATTTATCCGGTTTTATCGCGTTTTTATTCATTATTATTATTGTATTTCATTGTAAAGTTGGCGAAAGCTCGGGTCAAATAATGAATAAAAACGCGATAAAACCGGATAAATAAAGTGTTTTATTAGATATCACTTAATTGATTTAATAGTGAATTAAATCAATTAAATGATGTTATATCGTTATTTTTGTCTTAAATGTTGAGAGGTATTAGAGCTCAAAGTTTGTCAACAACAAGCTCTATTACAATGTTGTTGTTCAGTATTTAGATATATTCTTCTAGTAAGGAGACTGACGGGCGCGCGCTTCCTCCTTTAAATGTATACGTCTATGTTCTTCCTAAATATTACCTGCAAAACGTTTTTTTAATGTAAAGTTTTGTTGTACCTTTATGAACAGTTGTTTTTTATTTTTCAAAATTATCTTCATTTGGTACAATGTATAAATGTTTATGTGCTACTACTAATTAACATAGGTAATTAACATACATAGGTCTTAAATTTAGAGAAGGTAAATAGGTAATTTCATCAATTATTAATACAATACAAAATGAATTTGTATTCGTCGGACCATTGATTTGATATTTATAAATAGGTTAATAATTTGCGTTTTTCAGGATTGAATTAAGTAGTGATGTTAGCAAATACCTAGATATTTGTTTGAGAGAAAGCGTTCGTGTAATGATTTAAATATGTAGATATTTTATTTTTTTACTAGAAAACTTCAAAGCATCCGAATAAAATTTCCACTATAAAATTAAATATAGGTAATAAATAAATACTTGATTTTATGGATTGACTTTATTAACAACTACCTACGCAACTAGAAATTGGAAAAAAATCGAATGTATTTAATTATTAATAATCAGATAAATAACCTCGTTACTACCTACCTACTTTCTTCAACTACCCAATATTAGCAGTAGGTACGTATGTAGATAAAAGTTTGTTGTTCTCAAACTTGTAAAATTTTGTCATATTTCTTCCATTCAATATAGAAAACATGAGGCGGGGTTTTTTTTTATTTTTTACTAAATTACTTTAATAAACTTAGATAAAAAATGTAAACAAAAACTCGTGTAATTGTTTGAAAGTAACAGATTTCTGTTTACTTTTCCTTTGTTAATTGACAGTACAGTGTTTACATTCTTGATCTAAGTTTTTGAAAAAAGGGTATACCTACTATAGTGCTATGTAGAATATTGCTCTAACAGGATCAATTTCTTGCGCTACTTTTGTGATTCAAAGATTTCAGACGTTTCAGACGCTTGCCAGTTTTCATGGCCACAGATAGACTTGTTAGTGAGTCTTAATTGATTGTATTAAAATGAAATGTAGGTAAGTAGGTACAAACCTAGAGGTGTAAGAGTGTCTTCCCTGGGGTCCCTGTGCCTCCTGCGCTCGCGACGCTCCTGCCTGTCTCGGGCCATGATGGCAGCGATGGAGAAGTCGGTGGCGCACGGCCGAGCGGAACACTCCTCCTCCATGGCCGGCCGGTCCCGGCTTTCTCCCTGAAGCAGCATCAAGTTCACGGCCTCTGAACCCAACTCCACGATGCCCGCTGGTCGCGACCACACCGCGTCACCGTCTGTACATCCCATCGATCTCACAGAACATGATCTTTCCAAATTTAAATATAGATACCTCCCCCTTGACACTCGCTGTGTCCTCTACTTTCGCTGGTACCTTCTCTTAAAAATATAACATCGACCCAATCTAAACCTATTGCAAAAAAATCGGAATCTTTTCAGTTTCGAGATCTACCTAAACAATCACAGATTACTTTAGACTAATTCAGCACAAAATTTATGTCGATGTCGATTTGAACTCGTAAGCGTAGTTGCTTAGTGGAATAGTCCTGAGTTGTGAAGTTTGTCGGTATCGTGTAAACTTTTTACGCGGAGTGGTATATGATGCGCGGACGAGCGGACCGGTGCGGCTCGGCGCGCTGTCGACTCGACTGAGGCGGTCGAGGGCAGGCGGCGCGCCACAGGGAGGGGCCTGCATCTACCGCCCTATACCTCCACACTCCACGCACACACTACCACTTTTTTATTACTTCTTTCTTATAAACTCTGTCTCGCTCTAGCCGGTTCCTCCGGTCATACTGTCCTTGTCTCCGAGAG
The DNA here is from genome assembly GCA_949358125.1 of Idaea dimidiata. NCBI lineage: Eukaryota > Metazoa > Arthropoda > Insecta > Lepidoptera > Geometridae > Idaea > Idaea dimidiata. The sequence goes on from OX442337.1 coordinate 6,292,322, forward strand.
TTTTTCTCCACGCGATAACTATTGAAATTCGCTAAACGGCTCACCGCGGCGCGGAAAAGGTTCTCTCGTTAAACGGTGTACCGATACTATCGGAGTATTTATTAGCATTACACACTGCACCGACGTTTTGCATCTCCGTTTCGTTTTATGTGACGAGATAGCTTGCAGGGCAGACCAGTGATATGCATTTATCTAAAGTTTATCTAGACATGGCTATTTTTGTAGAAACTTAAGTAATTAACATCGGACAGGACTTAAAGATACGCGTAGGCGCACCTTATTAATAGTTTTTATAATTAAGAAGAATGTTTAAATGAAATAAAGAAGCCTAGGCAAAGACGTTCAACACGCAAAAGTAATTAAAAAATAATTAATAATAATAAGTACTAAATAAAACAACTGGACGGAAGTTTGAAATTACCTGGGTAACCGAAAAATAAACTTAATATAAGATCCGTACCTAATAGGTACTTAATTTCGTCAAGTGTTGATAAATATACAAGGTATATTTATCAACGGGGATGCCCTTTTAAACCGAAAGAGGGTTGTTCTAGACGTCTAGGCGAACAACTTTTGTTCTAAGACTTTTGAAAATACGAACTTTTTTATTTTATTTTGAGGTTATGTTTCACTGAAAAAAACAGCTGTTTTTAAAAATAAAGGTAATTGAAGTTTTGATTGGACGTAAGGAAAGCATAACATTATGACCTCGACGTCTAAGAAACAGCTGATTTTCAAGTAAACTTTGGTGTGCATCAGAATGGCGGGTGTACAAATGCAAATTATCATGAATCTAATATGGCTCAAATCTACCTTAATTCTACCTAATTCTACCAATAAAGAAATTAATAGTACCTCTCTGTACGCATAGAAAACTCAATAAATATGTGAGCCGCCAATCTGACGTCAGGATGGCGGGTGTATTCCTTTTCTGGGCGAAATATCATTCGTCAATATTTATATTCACTGCCATATAAATCTACCTAATTAGTACCTTACAGTATCGTACGTAGTTATCAAATTCAGGCAAAGGCTAGAGAGTAATTTTGAAAATAAAGTTTCGAATCTTTAAATTTATGCAATGTTGGTATTTAGTAATGGCGGGCGTGTCGAGAATCTAGCCTAAAAAAAGATTGTACTTTTTTATAATTATGGCCGTTTAGAAAGTAGCCAGTGTCAAGTTAATACTTAAAAATGTACTTGTCAAATGGCTAACATAGAGTAATTCGATTCAATTATAACAATTATGTTTTATCTGAATCGAATTACTCTATGTTAGCCATTTGACAAGTACATTTTTCATTTACGAATAATATAACTAAATAATAAACTATTGACTTTATAGTTAATAGTCTTTATTTCGTAAATGAAAAATGTACTAAAATCAAATAAAATTTCTTATTGACTATAAAGTCAATAGCTTATTATTTCGTAAATGATGATGATAACTTGGCTGTTTCTATAAATAATGCAAATATTATTCTTTGTATTATAGAAACAGCCAAGTTATCGTAGTTAAAAGTGGAGTGAGTGTAATTGGCGGTTAATAACAAAGAATTTTACATGAAGTTTGAGACATCGCGAAAGTCCACGTTTGGTTTTCATTACACTTGTACACTTTCAAGGAATTAAATTAATAAAAGAAATGGGAATAAGATGGATTGGAATTTAAATAGTAGTAGTATTGATAAATTTTAGTATTTATCAAGTATAATTATAAATTATACTACTATTACTATAATTTATCAATACTACTACTATTTTAAAAATGTACTTATCAAATGGCTAACATGGAGTAATTCGATTCAATTATAACATAATTCTTGACACTAGCTACTTTCTAAACGGCTATAATTATAAAAAAGTATAATTTTTTTTTTAGCCCAGATTCTCGACACGCCCGCCATTATTAAATACCAACATTGCAGAAATTTAAAGTTGCGAAATTTTATTTTCAAAATTACTCTCTAGCCTTTGCCTGAATTTGATAACTACGTACGATACTGTAAGGTACTAATTAGGTAGATTTATATGGCAGTGAATATAAATATTGACGAATGATATTTCGCCCAGAAAAGGAATACACCCGCCATCCTGACGTCAGATTGGCGGCTCACATATATATTGAGTTTTCTATGCGTACAGAGAGGTACTATTAATTTCTTTATTGGTAGAATTAGGTAGAATTAAGGTAGATTTGAGCCATATTAGATTCATGATAATTTGCATTTGTACACCCGCCATTCTGATGCACACAAACTTTGCCCTTAATTTTTTTTTTCACAAGTTATAAAACAGAAATAGTTCACCTAGAGTCTAGAACATCCCCCTTTTGGCTTAAATGGGCATTCCCGTTTCACCTTGTATAAATTAATAATCGTCAACATAAATTATTTCTCCTAGTTTCATATTTTAGTTTTATTTCTATTGGTTGATTTTACCCATTATGTATTTAATTCATATAGGTACCTACTGTAATTATAATATTATATTATAATGTCAACATTTCATACGCCATTTTGTTACCAAATTTACAAAACTCTTTTAATACTTTACGTAAAAGACTGAATCTTTAAATGAGTAGGTAAAGTTTATAATAATATCGCACCTATATATATATATATAAAAGGAAGTAAATATTCTAATAATTATTACTCTCACATGATTTTCTATTCAGTTTATTGAATAAAATAAATAGGTACATATTAGGGGTTAAAGTATGAAATTGCCGATTTGTACTGAAAATCTTAATTGTTTATTTTTTAAATTTTTAACAAATTTATTTTATCGAAATAGTTGCCATTATTATCTATACATTGCTGCCATCTAATGGGAAGGTTATTAATGCCTTTGCGATAGAACTCCGACGATCTAGACTGCACAAACTGTGTGAAAGCATTTTGTACTGCCTCCTGGGAAGAAAACTTCTTGTCACGTAGATAATTGTCCAAATCACGAAAAAAATGGTAGTCCGTTGGAGCAAGGTCTGGTGAATACGGAGGATGACGAATGGTTTCTAAGTGCAGTTCCTGAAGGGTCAAAATGGTTTCTCGTGCTGTGTGAGGTCTCGCGTTGTCGTGGAGCAATAATGGTGAAGATTGATTCATGAGTCGGGGCTGTTTTACTGCTAGTTTTGTCAACATGGTTCGGAGTTCGGCACAATAGACATCTGCCGTAATTGCTTGACCAGATCGAAGAAAACTATAGTGAATAACACCATGCTGAGACCACCAAACAGTTACCATTACCTTTTTATTGGTAAGTTTTGCTTTAGGACACTGTTGTGGCATTTGACCTGGGGTCAGCCATTGCATTTTTCTTTTCCGGTTATCATAAAGAGTCCACTTTTCATCACATGTTACAATTCGATCCAATATTCCTTCATTTCTGTACCGGTTCAACAAGGCAACACAAGTTTCAACACGCGTTTCTTTCTGCAGATCAGTCAAATCATGAGGCACCCATTTTTCGTATTTTTTTATTTTATTGATTTGACGCAAGTGAGTCAATAAAGTGGGTAAGGTAACGTTAAACCATGCCGCTAATTCCTGGGTAGTTTGACTAGGATCGGCTTCCACTATCTGTCTTAATTCATCGTTATTCACCTGTGTGGGCGGTCTTCCTCGTGGCTCGTTCTTTAAGTCGAAATTTCCATCACGAAAGCGTTTAAACCAAAATCGCACGGTGCGTTCATTAGTAGACCCCTCTCCAAACGCAGCATTGATATTGCGGGCTGTTTCTGCCGCGTTAGTTCCGCGTCGGAACTCGTATTCAAAAATCACTCGAATTTTCGCAGTATCCATCTTTCTTGTCTAAATTGAATAACAAAAACAATTGAAAGTCGATATTCAAATGTTTCACATTTTTAAAAAAAAAAACATCACAGAAACCATTTGAAAAAAGTTTCATTCGAAAACCTCAAACCATGAAGATTCTATGTCAATTCAAAGAACCTATTGCAATAAAACGGCAATTTCATACTTTAACCCCTATTATTTTCCTTGACTGACACGGAGACCGTATATAAACGTTTGAGAAAAAAGAAAAAGAAAAAAAAATCGTCCTCTCCATGTTCTTTTCTAAATTAAAATTTGAAATCTATTTTTCGAATTTTATCGAATAAAAAACACAATTCTGCATCCCGAAATGACCAACATAAAATTTTTTATAATGCAATCCATATTTTAATTCTGGTAGGATTCCTACAATTCATATTAATAGGCCTGCCAGGTGCAGAATTTTGGAAATACTTAAAATATTAATTTTTCAAGTGTAGGAAATACTTTAAAACAATTTATTTTATTTACCCGACTGCGGAGAAAGAGTTAGGTTTTTTTTTATTCATACTTTAACCTAATGAATGAATCACAAACCATTTTAAAATTGCGGAAACATTTAATAAAGTTATTAAGTACTAATAATTCCCTAATACAAGTACATTGGAATGTTTTTTTTTTCAATTTATTGAGTTTTAGATTGTAATAAACCTTTTTTTGACGATTTCAAACCGTAATAAATCTTAATTAAAATAAATCTTACCAAATAATAAAAAATCACCAATTACTTTTGAAAGATACAGCTAGTTTCTGTAGCTACTGGAATACAACTGATCAATAAAATCTCAACGGTTATTGCGTCAAATCAAATTTGCGGAAAATTAAACTCCACCGACTTTCTACCACTTTTGAAATTATAATAATTGTAGAAGTGGCAGTGGATCAAACTAACCATGTCATATGGCAGTTAAACTTATCGCCGATAAGCCGGTAATGGTCACACAAATAGCCTTCGATAGAGTACGTGTCACAAAAGGAGTTCCCCGAAGCAGCGCTGTAAAGTCCCAAGACTTTCCTAAATACTAATAATATTATAATATTATAACCGTTTTTGTTATATTTTAAAGTGTTTCCTACACTTGGATAAGTATACTTATATAGGAGATGCAGGTTCAAGTCCTGTCGGGTGCGAAAATTTTTGGAAAGCATTTCTTTAAGTATACAATATTATAACTTTTATTTATCTGACTGTATCGATCTCCCCCTTTTTAAATAGTTAAATATGCTTAAAGAAATCCTTTCGAAAAATTTCGCACCCGACAGGACTTCAACCTGGATCTCTGGGGATCCGTCCCAACGCCTTTTCCAATTTGGCCACGGATGCATGTTCAATCGAGTCGAAATTAAGGATTGCATTTCTAATTGTTTTCTTTAAGTATAGTCATCCAAGTGTAGGAAACACTTGAAATATCAAAAATAGTTAATGGTTATAAATATGGGTATTTTCCCTTTATAAGGATACCTCATATGGCACAAGGGCACAATGTTTTGAAGAACTAACTCTAAAAATATTTTAAAGGAAAAATGCATCTACAAAATACAATGCAAAGCCACGTTACAACAGAGAGATGCTGGGTCGAGTCCCATCTTGCGTGGCCTAGTGTTATGTTTTTTTGCAATTACTTTTTTCCTTTATTTCTTTTCTACGATAGACAAGTGGAGGTTTATGCACTTCAAAATAATTACAACTATCTTTAGTTTGTGATATGCAAGCCCTTTAAACGGCCTACTGGCCATAAGTGTCATAGGATAAAGAGCATATTGGCGTGTGTAAAGTAAGTAAAACAGGGCAATTTAGTATACCTATATACGAAATTTGGAACGCCTAAGAACATTCATACTTATAAATATGCATGGGAGTCGCTAATTGGTAAATATTGGAAGTATTTTTGTAAATTCCAGGGTAACCAGTCGTCTGCGCTCTAACCCCAAAGGCTCGAATATTTAAGGCGGCGAAAGATGATAATCATCGGTCCCTGTCCGATTGCATATAAATGAGCGAGATGGAATTGCGTGAAATAATCTACAATTTCTCGTAAAATCAATAATTAACGAAGATTAAAATGATATTTTTATAAAATGCGATGAAGGGGTTCTAGGTATTGTATTTTCTAATATTATGATGCCTATAAGAAAATATAGCGGTTAAGGATTTAGAAGAAAAATTGACTTATTTTGTAAAACAGGGGTAACTTTGCCTGTATAATAGTGGTATTTAAAGTTATTTTTTATTGTTTTTGAAATGAAGGGAACACTTCTTGTATCATGTACAATAACATTAAACATTGTTTAAAGATCTATTTGATACCGGTTATGAAGAAAACTATTCAATCGGAAGGGATTTCACATGAGTTGCGTTCTTAAGCTCGAATTCCTTGATCGTTCTAAATATCCCCATGAACACCGATTACTGAACCTAACTTTCATTCCATTTGTTACCAAATACGGTAGTTCTTTCGTGAAAAGGACTCTACCGCGAATTGCGACGAATTGTTATATAATTATATTTCATATGTATAATATAACACAATCTATATTTTAACGTTAATTAATCTCAGGTATAATTTCCAAGGTGATTGCTAATTAGTGACTGATAAGGTACGCGATTAAGTATTCGCCGATTCTTTGAATGCTACGTTATTTATTTGCAACCTTTCATTTCACTGACCTCTTAATGTTGTTTTATGATCTAAATAACAATTAACTTTTTGAACTTACACGATTTGTAGGTACCTACTCACTTATATTGGTGCTTACCATAATCATTTCTCGGATTTTTATCGTCCTTTTATAGCACAAAGAAGGCCTGCTACTCATTTTAATTAAAATAAAAAACCTCCAACTTAAAAAAATTGCAAATTTTATTTTTAAAATTAAAAAAAATATTTTACCGGGCTTTACTCGCGTTTTATTTAACAACGGCATTATTAATAATAATAATAATGTCATTTATTTCAGAATATGTAGGTAGGTATACATTATTAAAAGTACCGAGCTTTCGCTAACTTTACGGTAGCTTTTTCAAGGTTGTGTTTTATTGTGCAAAATCGCGAAAACCTAAAAAAAAAATAAAAAAATTAAAGTTGTTTTATTTTATTTTATGAAGAATTTTAATTTTAATTTAAGTAAAAAGTTCCTTTTAGCATCTTTTAGTATAGTTTGGAGTACCTTTGTTGTAAGGAGACCATTTGGTGTCTTTTCCATTACATTTTTCCCGGGTCTTATTCACGTTTTCTTGTTTTTAAATTCTCTTACCTCAAAGTTTTGACTAATGATACCTACTATAATCTGTTTTAACATACTAATCGTAAATAACAATATATGCGAAAAGACCAGAGGAAAATGTTAAAAATTTCGAAAGCTGTTGAAGCTTTGACACAATTAAGGCTCAAAAGACATTTTTTGACGATAAAATCAAAATAATCAGTCAGAGTGACAGTTGAATAACATAAGACTGAATAAAATAGTTAACAATTTTTGAAGAATCCGACAGGGATTTTTAGATTAGCTTGTATATGGTCCTTAATATAAAAAACAATTGTAGTATAAAATAAGTAGTAGGTAGGTATAAAATAAATTAAAAAAAAACAATTATGATGAAACTAGGTAACTGCAATTCTATGGAATCTAAAAGGCTTCGAGACAAGAACATAAACCAAATAACAATGAACTACGAAGACAATCGATCATTTTAATTGTAATTATTTGTATTACCTGTTTTATTTTTTACTAATTGCCCCCTGCGGTTTCACCCGCCTAAGTCCCGATCCCGTAAGAATATCTGGTTAAAAAGCATTATTATGTAAATAGCCTGTTACTCCTGGGGCTCGATTCGGTAAGGACATAGCATGCGGAACGCCAGCGAAATGCAGGCGACGTGCAGCAGATGTACTTTAATTCGTATTCTGTAAATGTTATTTTACTTAATAATTACTACTTAATTAGTTAAGTAGCTCCCCTTGTTCCTCAGCCAATGAGTATTAAAAGAAGTTATAGAATAGCTATTACCTTTACTCCTGCAACAAATCGACTTCTGGAATGCTCATGCATCCCGCCTGCTTGTCGCATGCTATGTTTTTAGAGAATCAGGACCCAGATCTCCAGCTATTTGCATACTAAGTTTCATTGTGATCGATTGATTAGTTTATGCGTGAAGGAGTAACATACAAACAAACTTTCACATTTATAGTATTAGTGGAAAGTAAAATAGGATCTTAGACTATACCTTAGTCCGTCCCCAGCATACAAGAGAAAAATAGGATCCAAGGGAGGGTTGGTGTCAAGCATACAGTCGGCCGTAAAATTATAGGCAAATCTAATTAAATCTATGTGCAGCAGGTAAGGTCATAAGATACGTAGGATTCCTACCTATTCAATAGGGTGGCACAGCACATATTTTTTTACTACTGTGCCACCCTAAAGAATTTGGGGTTGTTGAGCACCTTAGGCTATCGAGGGGAATGCAACCGGAAACATTGCTCGGTTGAGGACGATGAGGATGATCTAGTCTATTCCTAGTCTATAGACATATAAACTGCTATCTATAGAAAAATTAAGAATCGTTACGATAAACCCATCCTTTTTAATCTCTAGTGGACAAAATAGAGAAAATCACTCACACACTTATTAATAAACATAGAGTAAGATCCGATTAATGAGAACATGCTTCTTCTTTTTCCCTGACAAGAACTTTCAAAATTGACAGACAGAAACAAAAAGTGGAAAATCTAATCCGACGCGTTATTAAAAAGAGATGAATAAGAAAGCCACTTCACTAACTCGCTCACTCATTACGAAATATCACAAACTACCTTCGAATGAATTTCATTCACTCTAATTCACAAAACCAGATACAATTTGTATTAATTGTAGGTACCTATACTTCTTACTTCTTATTTTACTTCTTATCTTATCTTACTAATATTATAAACGCGAAAGTTTGTATGTATGTATGTGAGGTTGTTACTCTTTCACGCAAAAACTACTGAACCGATTGCGATGAAACTTGGAATATAAGTAGCTGGGGACCTGGATTAACACATAGGCTACTTTTTATCCCGATATTCCCGCGGGAACGGGACTTAGCTGGTGAAACCGCGGGGCGCAGCTAGTATTTTATATATATTTAATTCAAATGAAGAAATAGTTCACTAAGATTATTTATTTACTCCATCGTAGGCATGGTAGGTTACCTAGTATCTAATGATGCATTGTAAAGTGGCGAGTTCTGAGATTTTTATTTATTTTGTCAACTTCAGAAATTTAAGACTAAATAAGAGGCAACTAGGCAAAGCATTCCTTAGATACGTTCTCTCTTAGGAGTTAACTAATCTTGATTAGGGAAATTGGACATTAGGAAAATTATGAATTGGTTATTTGGGACTTTTCATAAAGAAAAATTAATCTCCCAGATATTCTGCCCTACCATGATCGCTTCTAAATAAATGAAAAAATATAAGTAATTATTTAACAAAAATACCCCGACTACTTTAAAATACCACAATAATAAAAAAAAACTTTTTTTTAAGTTGATCTATATTTTTTTTATTTTTTAGATAAAAGATTTAGGTTCGATTTAGGTTCTGCAATAAGAATATCATGGTAACCCCCAATATGTTGCATAATTTCACACAAATAATTAAGAATCATGAACTAGTCATCGACATTATTTTTGAGTCGGCATGCGTGGCTGTTGGCATTTGTAGTTAATTAAAAGGCAAAATGATTCCTTTAAAAAATTGCATGCAACCAAACTCCACGAAACAAACAATCATCTACAATTAGCCATAGCCTATAAACAACATTATTGATTTATCCAAACCTTAGTTGTCACAGAACCCTTCCATTACACTTTTTTCCCAAATCAACGTACAAGTTCTGATTAAAATTTAAAAGTAGTACATCGTGTGAACCGGCCACCGAGCAGAGGGGGAACGCCGCCCCAAGTAGGCGGGCCGGCCATTTGACAAACGAAAATAAACTTAAAGTTAGCCCACTAGGGTTCATTTCAAGTCATGGCCAGAGATGCATTTAATGCAACTTCATTGTGGGAGTGAAGCTATTCCCTGCTAAGTATTGTCCGAGTCGCGTAACTCCTAAGTTTTAATTCAAATTTTCTTAGTGGAAAGTTGAGGTTATTTCAGTAACTCGACAGGACTTCATTTTTTTTTAATTATTTTTTTTTATTTAACAGTAGGTATACCAAAGAGTATTAATGTTACCCATGTATTTTTTTTTTTTTTTGGAGTTAGATAGTTACAGAAAATAGGTACCTAGGTAATGTGTAAATTCACAAATCCACAAAAATAAACTTTTGAATTAATTAGATTTTTTGATGTTTTTGTTTATTAAAATAAATTAATACGTCTATAAGTTACCAAAGTTCTTAGGTACGTATTCATAATAAGTATATGTTGTGTCTATAGGTATGCAGAAAAATAAAGAAATAAAAACCCGAAAATTTGTACGTCTAGTCTGTCAGTATGTGACTTTGTTACTTTTTCACGCAAAAACTACCAAACCAATAGCGATGAAACTTGGAATATAGGTAGCTGGAGACCTGGAACAACACATATGCTACTGTTTACACATACTCACAAACTTTCAGCTGGATAATATTAGTAGTAGAATAAACTATAGATATTATAGATATGTAGAATAGATAGTCGGTATGACAAGGAGTAACTTCTAATAAAATACTAACTTCACAAAATACGACCAAAATCGTATTAGGTAGAAACACCGCACCACATGCTCAAAACTACGCTTTCACTAAGACAATAAAATTTTAGCACCAACGTTATTGAAACAACTAAATCACAACGTACAGATAATTCAATACAATACCAAGCCAGTCTCTGCATCCATGTTTTGGTACCATTTTATTTAGTTCCAACTTCTAAACTACAGCTAGACTGGACATTAAGCTTCATTTACATAAAAAAACTAGTGGCATTAAATTTATAGTAATTTTTACCAAAAAATTGCGTAACCACATCGGTATCTACTATTTATTTATTTGATGAAATTGCTTTAGCACCAGCTGTGCTACTGTTTTTGCGAAATTGACTCTACAATGCATGACACTAGTTTCGCAGTGAAAATCAGGCTTAAAGGATCATTAGAATTGTTAATAAACTTTTAACTAAACTTACACGATTTATTCTCATTCTTCGCCTTACCATGATAGTCACGTTGTTTTGTTGCTTAAAAAAAATAACAAAAAATACTTTAAAAACCCCAGATAATATAAAAATATTTTATTTGAAGGCTTTTAATGTTTTTTTTTTATTTTTTTAGCTGAACGATATAGATGCCACTTAACGACGACTTATAAGAGATCATGGTAGGGCAGAATACGTATATACATTTTTCCCGAGGCCTGGTCATATCGGATCAAGACTAGTTATTGTAACATAATCGAAACATCGAAGTAAAAAAGAAAATTAAAAAATAAAACCCCAATAAAAAAATATTTTATTTGAAGTTGGCTTTTAATGTTTTTTTTTAATTTTTATTTTTTTAGCTGAACGATATAGAGGCCACTTAACGACGACTTATAAGAGATCATGGTAGGGCAGAATACGTATATACATTTTTCCCGAGGCCTGGTCATATCGGATCAAGACTAGTTATTGTTACATAATCGAAACATCGAAGTAAAAAAGAAAATTAAAAATAAAAACCCCAATAAAACACTTTATTTATCCGGTTGAAATGAGTTTTTTTTCGTGGTTTCAAACGAACCGAGCTTTCGCCAACTTTACAATAGGCTTTTTTAAAGTTGGCGAAAGGTTCGTTTGAAACCATTAATAAAAAGGCGTTTCAACCGGATAAATAAAGTGTTTTATTATGCGAAATCGCGAAATACATGGAAGAAATAAAACCCCATTTATTATTTGTTGATGTAGTAAAGCTACGAAAAAAACAATACAATTTTTTATTTTTATTTTTTAGTCCAGTCTACTTTCTACCAAAATTCTAAATTCTTTGAAGCTAGCCTATTTAAGGAACGTGCACAAAGTTTTCGTTGTTTACATTCTACATTGCAATAATAGCTGCTCTAAGAAAATAGTTTGGCTAACGGAATATTGTTTTATCTATTTAGAAACTTGTATTTATTTTCACTCGTGGCGAGGTTTGAACGCATCTCTGGGTCTCGCGTCACCCAGTGGATTTTTGAATTTGATTTTTTGTTTTATTTATTTATTTAATAACTATGAAAACTTTAAAAACATTAGTAGCACACCAAAAATCACTAAGATTTGTCTAGTACGCAAGTAATTACTTATTTATTTATTTACAATTCTTACAACTACCATTACAGGATAACCCAAAGCGATAGTGCGCAACATTAGATTACAAACTAAAAACAGCGTAAATTAAAAACATACAAAATACAAACATCTAATTTTATGGCATTTTGAAGTTGCCGTAACAGATAACATAGTGAGTCACCCTTGCGAACTCACTCAGAGAGCATGAGAACAAATCCGTCAACTCCGCAACCACATTCAGCATCGACAAGGTTCGTACGAGGGGAGCCTTATTTACCAAATTGGTGCGACCGCGCGGTACCTTAAACAGTTGTGGTCGACGCCGCCGTGAGACGTATTCATTCGGAACCGAGAAATAAATACTTGCCAGAAGATTTGCATTATTCGCTTTTGCCCTAATTAATTTAAATACTATTAGTGCCAGCGCAAAGTCCCGTCTAACCTCCAGTTGATTGTAGCCAACCATACCCAGCACAAATAAAGTAGGATACATTAACGGATAAAGTGGATACACCCCATATAATTTCAAGTATAAGTATCGCGTGGCCTTATTCTGTATGCGCTCTAACATTCTGTTATACTTAGCTTCATGGGGAGCCCACACCACCACACCGAACTCCAGGTGGCTTCTGACTAGTGCATTGTACAAAGTTTTTACGGCACCTATGTTTGTAAACATAGTCGCCTGCCTGAGAATAAAGCCTAGGTTTCTGAAAGCCTTCTTACATACGCTCACCACATGCTCACGGAACAATAATTGATCCGTAAAATGTATGCCTAAGTCTTGCACTTTGGAAATGCGCTTCAGTGGTACGGTGGCAAGGGCATATCGATAGTGTATAGGCCCATGGGCACGGGAATAAGTCATAACTGAGCACTTTGTTTCATTAAAACATAATCTATTCTTTTGACTCCACTCCATAACTCTGTCAACGTCAATCTGCAAGAGTTCGCAGTCACTGTCATTCTTCACCTCATACATCAACTTAAGATCGTCTGCAAACAGTAAACAAGTAGCATGTCTAATCGACTCAGGTAAGTAGTTGATCATTATCACGAACTGAAGCGGACCCAAATTGCTACCCTGACTAACGCCCGATCTAGTGAAATATGGTTGCGATTCACACCCTGCATAGTCCACAACTGCTGACGGTCCTCCATGTAACTAGCAAAAAAACGGAGCAGCTGAGGAGTGAAACCCATTTCAGATAACTTGTAAAGTAAGATGTCGTTATCTACCAAATCAAAGGCTTTTTTGAAGTCAAAGTAAATTGTATCTACCTGAGTACCAGCATCCACTTTTGGAACAACGTAAGACATAAAATCTACTAAGTTTGTTGTTGTACTTTTAGCTGGTCGAAATCCGTGCTGTTGGTTTATAAGATAGCTTTTAATCTGCTCGTATATACACTTATGAACAACTGACTCAAAAACCTTAGCTGGCGTCGACAAAACCGCTACCGGCCGGTAACCAATAACATCCAAACCCGCCCTGCCCTTCGGTACCGGTGTTACCCTTGTAAGCTTCCAACAGCTAGGAAACGTGGCCACCGTCAAACAGATGTTGAAGATGTGCAGCAACGGAGCTGCCAGTAGTCTACGACAGTCCCTAAATAAAAAAGCTGGAATCCCGTCGGGCCCTGCGGATTGTTTGGGCTTTAGGTTGGCAAGTGCCGTCTGTACCTCACGCATTGTAAAGCTCGATATATGTACCCGCTGATTGCTTGCTTGACCGGACGCGGTATAGTTCGAAGACTGCATATAGTTGAAGATTTCTAGTAGAACCCGTATCTATCTGAGGTCTATCTGTCCGCGACTTAGTTCAGAGACGCTGTACTATAAGAATCTGTGACTTTGCATACATATTGATTATGCATTCGAAACAAAAAAACTTTTTTGGTCTTCTTCTTTTCAAATACCGTGGCGTTTCTCACCTAGTTTTAAAGTTCTCAGCCTCTTAAATGACCTAACAACTGCTACCATTCTTCAGCACAGATGAGATCGAGAAAATGACTCCTTCAACTTGAGAAACAACAAACAACCAGGGAAACAAACTTCCACAACGGGTCATTATCGCCTTTAAGGGTATACAACAAAAAATGGGTACGGTACCAATAAGGGTATACAACAAATAAAAAATACGAGACTTAAAATATGACCTAAGACTTAAGAGATAGGAGATGAGGATGTGGTAATTATTTGACAAATTAGGAAGGAAATTCTACGAAAGCTCATGAAAAAAAGGTTACATTTTTCCAGTATTTATTTGAAACTCTTTTACGCCAGTTTATTCGTAACATTAAAGTACAAAAAACAAGATAGAGCCTGCGAGGCTGCGACCGCTAGATACCTCGGCGGTGAAGTAACAATCCATCTTCTTCGGTGGGTTCTTTTTACGTTGTGGCACCCTCGGGAATAGTGGATTAACGTGTACAACACGGAAAATACACTTCGGGAGTAAGTACCATTTTACTGCAAAGCTTTTAAAATATTTCGTAATATACGAATATATAATTTTTACGAAATATTTAATAGGAAGCAGAGCGACATCTCTTGGCCAACGTGTTAACTGTAAAGATAATCATTGGCGCAGGTAAATCACTGGAAAGTGGTCCTGTGGATGGGACTCAATCGAGCCTTACTCGAAAAATAGTAGACAGGAAAGCTTTTTAAAGATATTATATTTAAAATACTTGACACATTTTTTTCAGGTTCATTAAAACTTACTAAGAGAGAAAAACTGGCTAAAACCCCTGTTTAGCTTATCTACTTAGTGCAGTTTGACTCTGTTTCAAAACGTAGGTCGGTGTAGCCATTAAGGTAGATAGATCAGAACAACGTTTAACTGTATTTCCATCATATTCACTTGTTTGTGACACTTCCATCTACTTGGTAAGCGAACTATGTCAATCTTACACAACATCATACCATGAATTTGGTGGGAAGGTGATGATCGTGGTCTCACCCTTTAGGGATGATTTATATTAGACCGTAACGAGCGCCGGCCGGGTCCGAGCTTCGTTGTCTATTGCTCGGCCGCCACTCGGTTTCAACAGACTGCTCGCCGAGCAATGGACAACGAAGCTGGGACGGTCTACCTAAAATAAATCATCCCGTACTATAGACGAATTTTAAGACACACTTTTACTTTTTTAATACCTATTATAGTTAGTATTAGGTATAACATGTTAGCCCGCTAAATTGTCCCACTGTAGGCCAAGGGTATTTTTTTAGAGGGCAATACTCCGGATTGGCGAATATCTTATATCCTGAGACCTTATTATATAAGGATTTATATATAGATATTATATAAAGAGATCCTTATTGACCTTATATATAGAGATCCATATATGTATGTAACTAATAATAATATAATATAGCATAAAATAGATAAGAAAAACATTTATTTGTTCTACAAAATGTAATAAAGCATTAGTCTATAATTTCAACAGCAATTAAGGCTTATTTTATTTATTTAAGTATTTATTTATTTATATGTATGTAACTATTTTTAAGATGTCTTCCTTTACCGTAAGAGCGATGTTAATACCACGTATTTGTTTTTAATGAAAAGACATTGGTGTAAGTACTCTAGCGACCGAGTTATCAAATCCACTACCTGCATTATCAAGCACACCACTAGACCAACACCACAACAAAATTCTATCAAATAAAGTTTATTTAGAATATGTTTTCCATTTTCGTAAAGTCATACTTGCAATCCATTTACGGTATTCTACTTTAGGGCAGTGTCCAATGTCGGACATGTAGGTACGACGGCTGAGTCGCGACGACCTGCGACACAACACCGACAAAATGTCGCACCAATGTGGCTTCCACGTCACATGAATAAATTAGGACGGTCCGATCTTAATTAATGTGCGACAGATTAAACTTCTACTTTTATCGTGATTAAGAGCTTTATGTATGGGAGTAACTTGATTTTCGAGGCGATTCAAGTTGTTAAACATTTTTCTATACCTACTTGTGTTTTTAGATAGAAGATAATTCTACTAGTATATACCTACCCTTTTACAGAAACATAGATCAAAAAAGTAAAAAGAAAACAAGCAAAAAAACTCAGATATTTGATTGAAAGTTACAGCTCTTTGTTTACTTTTTCCTTAGATAATTGACAGTTCTGTGTTTACATTTTTGATCTACGTTTCTGTACAATGTAGCATACCTACAGACTTAGGTTAGGTATTGACCAAAAAATCTTTTACAATAATTTACAAGATCTCTTTTAAAAATCTTACTCATTATTAATCTAATCTATTTCAATTGGCATTTTTTTTAAATTGTAAGAAATATATTTTTCTTTACATTTAAGTATTACAGAACGTTGCACACAGCGTCATCTAGTCCCGAACTAAGTATTTAAGCTTATACTGTGGATGATATACAAAAGACTACTAAGTATAATACTTGTTTTTGTAAATACCTACCTACATACCTAACCTACTTTTGAAAAATTTGGAAAAGACCAGAAACAAACTTTTATGATCAGCATAAATACCTGTTCTCTGGCGGGAATCGATACCGAAAACTTCTGTGTCGCAGCCGGAATTTCGGCCAACAAACCACAGAGGTCGTCAAATGTACACTGTATCTAAAAAGTAGGTAACAACGATCCCATGCACTGCATCATCATCATCATCATAATCTCAGCACTTAACCATCCACTGCTGAACATAGGCCCCCATACGACGCCACAAACAGCGATCGCGAGCCGCCTCCATCCAACGACTCCCCGCGACCGCCACAATGTCGTCGGTCCACCGAGTAGGTGGTCTTCCAGCACTCCGTTTCGCATTACATCGTGGTCGCCACTCGAGGACTTTACAAGTAACAAAATAAAAAGTGAATAATATTTTTGAGCGCAAACCTCTGAAAAGATAAATATGAATGATATAGAGTAACCTCCACATAGTCATAATGTGCAAACGCCAAGCTCTCCGCTCCGCATTTTGGCTGACACTGTTCCAAGTCGAGAGGGCGACGACGCGGAGTCATATTGTCAGCGAGAATTGGTTACAGTTTTATGTAATAAATACCTACATCTCCTATATATACCTACTTAGTGTTTTTAATTGTAGGCCACGATTTGAAGCTCCTTTCTGAAGAAAAAATAGTCAAATTACAAGGAACCGAAACTTCAGATTATAGTCTGAAATAAAAAAAACCTAATTTAGTTACCTAATCTTATTGAAGTAGTATAGTAAATAAACAAAATTAAGAAAAACTATATAGGCAACGGCCGGGCCAGGATTTTTTTTACTTTTTACACTTTTTACATTTTACACCAGACGTTTCAAGGACTGTTCAGTGTTTCTTTTTCACGCTGGGGTCTCGATTTATATAAAAAAAAAAAATTTTTTTTGATATGCTATGAAAATCGCTTTCAATACGACTCCAACCAGAGGCTGTGGAGCAAAGCGAGGCGCGAGCTTGCTTTATCTGCGCTGGCTTTGCGCGAAACAATATATTTATTGGACAGTGGTGTGCTCCCGACTCCCGAGGCTCGGTAGATGATCTATTAACTATACTTACGTGGTCACAGAATGACGACACAAACTTAAACAATTTTTACTTAAAACAACTTGTTTAAAATCATAAGTTTGATTGATACTTCTTCGACAGTGCAAGTTTCTCTAAGTCACCTGCACTGATTTCTAAAAGAAATCCAACAATTTCCTTTTAAAAATGATACCTGCTAAGTAAAAGTGCCTACCTTTCCAATTTCACGACGTTATTTTTAAGAAATGCTTTGTAGAGAGGGTCGTTGCACTAAAGCCAGTGAAGTAAAGTCTAAGACGATGAATCCGATTGCAATGGCGAGCACATCCGTTGTCTCACCACAGCTGCTATATTACGGACATACCGCCACTATTGTTTTCAAGATTAACCCGAAGTAAACTACTGGCATTATCTACCTACTCTCTATTATTTACAGTTTCAAAGAACGTATTTTCGTGATAGGAAAACGTTGCAAATAAAAATCACGGTTCTATTTGTTCAGTTGTGGGTCCCACGGGAGAGAAACAAGACGGATCGCGGTGTCAACACGAATTTGCATCCGTTGTTTGTCTCCTGCGAGGTCGGCATCGGCGGTAAAAAACACCGCAATCTTATTGGGTTGTGTGCACCGGTTCGCATCAGTTATTCGCCGGTGCGGCCGGCTAACGCGATTATCTGTCGTTTCGAACGAGACGCTCTTTTTTCCCGTTCCCTTGTTTTCCAACTCTACGTCTGCTCTGTTTTTTCTGAATAGCAAATGGGATACGTCAGACGAAAAATTGACAAAAATATGGCCGATGGAAAATAGTGAGTTTTGTGATAGGATCTGTCGGTTTCCGAGCTCGCATATACAATTTTATTGTTTTTTGCAAGACTTTGTTTTATTTTCTTGATATTCTTTTGTATCGTATTCTTGTCTTCTCGCTTAGTTTTTGTATGTTAGATAAAGGTGTAATGTATTATTGTGTCGTCATATTTGTACATCTTGGTGCTCTTTCCGTTTTTGGAACATTATGTATTCGATTTTATATTTTGGTAATTAGTACCTACGTAGTTACAAATAGAATTAAATTAAATTACAAATATAAATATAACAATAATAATATAAGTAGGAATCCCATTAACAATAGTATTTAAAGTTTTATTTCATAACACCATGAAGGCCTCTCATTAGCGCCAGCAGTAGCACCCACTATAAAAAGAGTGAACAAAAAATCCCAGTTGACAGATGGGATTTCAAATATTTCGGCAATGCGTCGTTTCCTTGAAACAAGATGCACTCCTGTGATTTATTGATGTGACTCCATAAAGCGTTACAAATTATCTTTCAGTTTATGTTGTTTCAATTTATTTCAAACTTTTATTTCTCAACTAATGGATGAGTGTTGCAAACTCGGTCATTCTGACATAACAGAACATGTATACACACTAACTACGAAGCGATTGTTTGTCATAAATTGCGGATATAAGCCATGATTGCAACACGAATTACATCGAAATTTACACGCAAGCGGTCGTAAAGATGTCTATGATGTCTTCATACGGCATTTCCGACACGATGCTCCGGTGTCTGAGTAGATTGTACAAAGTAATAATTCCCCTGCAGCGTGATGAGCCAGCTTCGAGTAGCTCACACGCTCTAGCCAAACCGCTGATTACGACTTGATTACACCCCACAAAAACTTTCATAACCCGGAACTTCAATTGCCATTAGTGGCTAAAAAAACAATTATTGACGCCTCATGATAGCAATTAACACCCATCTGTTATTATACCCAAATCTTTGCTTTCGGTCGCTAGGACTATGATCATGTTTAATGTAGAGCCCCGACAATTCTGATACAGAACTGTTATTTTATACAGCTTGTAATTTGTGCCTTCTTTCTTTTTAATAAGAACTATTTCGAATAGTACGTCGTGTAATGTTTCATAGTTTAAAGACGTGTGAAGCTGACGCCTCCTACAGGCAACGGTGGCGGCGGCGCGCGCGCAGACCACCCGCACTCGACCACCGGCCGACAGAGGGCGTGTGCGCGTCACATACATTCACAAATAGTTTGTTGATGTTTGCAAAAAACAGATTGTACTATTTGATAAAAACGAAGATGGTTGTAATGTTGTAAAAACGAAGACAATTGTAATACGAGTACAATGTTGGGGATTGAAAGACATTAAGTGTCTGACGTTTGTTGTATCGATAACGATCTCTTCATTTAAATAGGTACATGTCAACAATGCTGACCTACAAAAGAACTTTGGTTTCTCCCACGAGTCGAGTCGTGGTATTTCAGTGTGGTCCATCGCGGTAGATGCTGTCGGCGCATGGGCCCCGGCACGCGCGCTATGCGCCCGCGCCGTCACACATAACCACTTTATAAATGACCAGAGCACGGCATTAGGCGGATCGCATATATCATTTATGTAAATTGTGACGAAGACATATCTAGCTCCGGCTCGTTGGCCAACTCCACACGACGTACATTCCAGCTCATTTAGTCGTTTCTCTAGCAAATAAATCTGCCAATGAATGCCTCGCTCCTCAACAATGTGTGGATTGTGAAAATATTGTCGGTTTGATTAGTTCATCGTCAATTTTAAGTTTACAACTTCATTATTCCCAAATATTCCCAGCATGATTCCTTAAGAATAAACATCCAGGTGTTTAACTATATTACGATTCTTAGTAACCTCTCGAGTTGCATCGTATTGTATTTTGATTTGACTTTAAATATTAGAGTGCAATGCATTATCCTATTCTATGTAGGGTAATTCTGGACAAAAGGGAACCACTATTGTGGCGATGTTGTGACAACTGTTGGTAACAATTGATAATGCTTTTGTAAGCATGATTGATTACAGAGTACCTATTTTAATTGAATTTATAAAAACGTAGATCAATCAGTCTTCAACTAAAATAGTTTTAAAAGTTATGATGTTAACGAAACAAGGAAAAATGAAAACCTTAGACCTAAGTGGAGCAGCTAAGCGAATTGCCCACAGGGTTTTTGACCATATCGGGCGAGTCGGACAAATGCAAAAAATATATATTGCATATTTCCCATTTTAAACTTAGGTTTAATTCATTTTAAACCTAAGCTACGTAGGTATCAGTAAGTACTACATTAAATGAAATTCAGAATAACGAAGGCAACGAGTAGTCCATATGAGTATTGTAGACTGTAGTAAAAAGTCACTGTTACTGTAAGTCACAGTTTAGAGGTAAACATCAAGAGTTAAGTCATAAATAATCCCTTATTCCGGGTCCCAACCACAGGTTCTCGAACCGTTGTCTGCCCGCGTCATACATCCCTAGTTAGCCCCTACTGCGCTATTCATCACCGCGACTCGCTTGCAGCTCACTCGCGACACTATTGAGACGTTTTCAGTCTTGCCCCATTCTCTCGTGAATTATTATGGGGCGTCTCCTAGTAAACTAAATGTATGTTGGTTGCCCACAATGAAAACTACATTTGCGGTTACTCGCCGTGTGGTCTCGTGACTTGTGAAAAATTGCTCACCTTTGAGTTCAAGACTGATGTTTCTTGTACGAGGTTTAATAAAAGTTTTAGTTCTGTATTTCAAACGTGATTATTGATAATCATTCATGCTGTATTACGATTATACAAGATGTAACGGGCAAGCCCTTTTAAGCCGAAAGGGGTTGTTCCAGACATCTAGGCGAACAACTTTTGTTCTACGACTTTTGAAAATTCGAACTTTTTTTTTGAAAAATATGAATTTATAGTTCACTGAAAAAACAGCTGTTTTTGAAAATAAAGGTAATTGTAGTTTCGATTGTTGTCGACTAAACTAAATGAAAGGACAAGATAAGTTCAATGACCTCGAACTCTGAGAAACAGCTGATTTGCAAGTAAACTTTAAACTTAAAATTTTCGAAAACTACTTCGAATTTCCAAAAGTTGTAGAACAAAAGTTGTTCGCCTAGACGTCTAGAACAACCCCCTTTCGGCTTAAAAGGGCTTACCTGTTACACCTTGTATACACTCAAAACAAGAACTGCATATCGACGCTTAAAAGGTAATAGGGGATAAGCGACACTTTGGTCCAAAATGACTTTTAAATGCAGTCTTACTTGAAATTTTCCGCTCTATCGAATGCGCTCACACCCGTGGCTCTACGTTGATATTTTTGTCGCTTGAATCCAAGCACTTTTAAATGTCATTTTGGTATTACCGACCGTATTTTAGGCCTTTTTTACCATAAAGGTGCTTGTACCATCGTAAAATTAGCACAATTTTTGACTTGTAGTCGGTAATGTCTTTTTACTTTTTACCGAAGTAGAGATTCGGGGTGCTTATGTTTCGCTACCATAAACATGTGTTTGAAAAGTTAAAACTTATACCTCTTTACCTTTGTCATCAAAAGTATTAAGCATCGGTTATACCTTACTACTATTCATAAGTTTACAATATAGTTGCCGCTTATACATAACTACCAAAACCAAAATTTAGTATGACCTGTCACTTATACCTTACTACCACTTGCAACTTTACAACACCGTCGACGTTTATCCACTATTACTAAAATATAATTTATTATTGAAGTGTCGGTTATACCCTACTACCAATTACTATTAGCCTTTCAACTGGCAAGAGACAGATATTCTGTCGCGAGCAAAAACCCACGTCTGGCAAGCGACAGATATTCTGTTCCTAACGTTCCCGCTTTTTCTAATTAGAATTGTGGCTGTTTATAAATGAATCGTTTTTTGCCTGCGTCATCCTAAGTTGTTGAGAGTGAAAAAATCGAGCATTGAAACGCCACAGTTTATAAAAGTTTTTATGATAGATGTCCAACTCAAGTGGGTTTTGGTACGTGCGGCCCTCAGAACACTTCACGCAGTGCGCGCTCGGTAGACTGTGATGTATTTATCGTCAGTTAGGTTGTGAAAAATAATGTCTGAGTAAGTAATCTACGTCTACCTCTAGTAATATTCAATCTCTTTACGTGTTATTAACGCTTTAGTACCTGAAAAATTGGTGGTTTTAATTTGCATGACGCCAATCGACATTTTCGTACTAACATTCCGGTGCAGGAATTGTCTCGAAATTTATATTTTAAATTTTAAATACAATTTTATAGGAAATTTTATAGAGAATTCAGAAATGTATGTATGTCATAGTATTTGATATACCAGAATCGAGAAAATCCGCGGAAAAGCGAATGCTAAATTTTACGGCGGCCATCTTTTTCAGTAGCTTGCCAGTTTTCAGGTAAAGCGCTAGCCACACCTGCCAGCTGAAAAGTTATAATACAACATTGTCGCTATTGCTATACTACCTCGAAATGATCATTCACTAATTGGTGATTACGCAAACATGCATGCGTGTCCACTTCTTTTATGAAGTACCTTTTAAGAAGATACGCCTTAGTAGGTACATTATGTTATTTCTAAAACTTTATTTTTGTAACTCTGTAACTACTTTTTACTATAATTGTCTTTAGGTCATCATCATCATCATACCACCTGTAGGACATCCACTGTTGAACATAGGCCTCCCTCATCGATTTCCAGCCAAGGCGGTTGAATGCAACCTGCATCCACCGCAGGCTCGCGGTCCTAACCAGGTCATCCGTCCATCGCGTCGGTGGACGTCACTCGAGAACTTTTCGACCCCATCGGCTATCCGTTTTCCAGGCTATATGACCTACCCATTGCCATTTCAGCCCGCTAATCCGTTGGACTATGTCGGTGACCCTTGTTTCTTCACGTAACTCCTCAATTCTCCTCGATTCGATCCCGTAGAGAAATACCAAGCATAGCCCTCTCCATAGCACGTTGAACGACTTTGAGCCTGTACATAAGGCCTATCTATGGTGAAACACCACGTCTCAGATCTGTATGTCATCACTGGTAACACACACTGATTGAATACCTTTGTCTTCGGGCACTGAAGTATTTTGGACGAAAAGATGTTGCGAAGTTTCCCGAACGCTGCCCATCCGAGTTGGATTCGACGATTGACCTCTTTCTCGAAGTTGGACCTTCCTAACTGGACTGTTTGTCACAGGTATATGTAAGCCAACAACTTCAAGAACCAAGTTTTCAACTATAACGGGGGCAGGCAAAACATGGTCATTTGACATGACTTTCGTCTTGTCCATGTTCATCCTAAGGTCTACCCTTTAGGAGACTCGATTAAGGCCTTCTAGCATATTGCCGAGCTCTTCCATCGTCTTTGCCATGACTACGATATCTTCGGCAAACCGAAGACGAGTGATGTATTCGCCGTTATTGTTGGTGCCAAGTCCTTTCCAGTCAAGGAGCTTGAAGGCGTCTTCCAGAGCGGCCGTAAACAGTTTCGGAGATATGACATCTCCATGTCTTACGCGTCTCTTTAAGGGAATGGCCTTCAAATTCTGCTCCTGTACTCGGATTGGCATGATGGCGTTTTTATACAAGCACTTCAACACTTCTATGTATCGATAGTCAATTCGGCATCGCTGGAGAGATTCGAGCACAGCCCATGTCTCGATCGAATCAAAGGCTTTCTCATAGTTCACAAACGCTAAGCAAAGTGGCAAGTTATACTCTTCGGTCCTCTGTATAACTTACCGAAAGCGTATGGATGTGGTCTATGATACTGTAGCCTTTTCGGAACCCGGCTTGTTCGGGCGGCTGGACGTCATCAAGCCTGCGCTCGAGACGATTCGGAATGACCCTTGAAAACAACTTATAAACATAGCTCAAGAGCGAGATGGGTCTTTAGTTCTTTAATAAGGTGTTGTCACCTTTTTTAAAGAACAACACCACCACGCTTTTGTTCCATTCTTCTGGCGTTGTACCATCAAGCAAGACGGCATTGAAGAGCTTCTCCACGCACTCCATTCAGAAGCTCTGTTTTTATCCCGTCTTCGCCCGGCGCCTATGCTTCAGGGCCATTCTAATCTCGTACAGACTGATGTCCGGGATATCCTCGGTGTAGTGTCGGGTCATTTTGACTCTCGGGTCTCTACCTAAACTGGTAGCAGGTTTAGCGACCGAATCGTATAACTATCCATAGAACCTTTCGATTTCCCTCAACACTTCGGCTTTAGTGGAGGCTACGCTACCGTCATCTTTCTTCAGCTTCGTCATCTGGCTTTGCCCAATAGACATATCCCTTGCGAACACTTTGGAGCCCTTGTTCCACTCGATCGTATCCTTAAAACGCAAGGTATTAAGGAACCGATATCGTGACGCAAGAATTTCCAAATTCGTCTATTGAGCCGCCTATGTGAGTCCACATCATCGGGAGACTGCAGTCGCAGTGATCTCCGCTCAGCCATGAGGTTAAGGGTGTGATCAGAGAGTTTCTGAGGCCTATTTGTACGGCGGGTCTTAAAGTACTTAGACCCCACCGTAGGGACAGTTTCTACAAACTTGCTATTTATATCGTTTACCGATGCAACATCAGCTAGGCAGTCGAAGCGGTTGGAAAGCTCAAGTTGAAAGCTTTCGAGGTTTTGGATATGGGCACGAGTAGGACGGAGCGTGGACTTCGTCAACCGAGACCATTCAAGTTTAACATTCATATTCAATGTGCCTCTCACCATTCGGTGATCACTGCTGGTTTTCACTCTGTGGATCACAGTTAAATCATTGAATAATTATCCGTTTCTTCTCGGTCATGATGAAGTCAATCTTATTTTTCGTGGAACCATCGGGACTCATCCAGGTCCATTTCCAGTGAGGCGGCTTCTGGAAGAACTAGTTCATCATAAAGTCCCTCCTTCTCCAGAAAATCGGCAAGCCTGTGTCCGTCCCCATAACAACATTGAAGTGAGTTTTAACGATATGGTAACCCTATCATGTCCTCATACATGGTCTCAACTTCCTCATCTGGGTGTGTCGAGGTCGGTGCATACACTTGAACAACTTTATGGGAATATCTTTTGGATATTCGAAGTGTTAGGTATGCGACCCTGCTCGACACACTTTCAATGGTAATAA
The DNA here is from genome assembly GCA_949358125.1 of Idaea dimidiata. NCBI lineage: Eukaryota > Metazoa > Arthropoda > Insecta > Lepidoptera > Geometridae > Idaea > Idaea dimidiata. The sequence goes on from OX442337.1 coordinate 6,317,908, forward strand.
TGTTGCCAACGAGGGATTAGTGAACGAGAAACCCTATCCCATTTTAGGATTTTAGGTCTCCTTCCCGGTAGAAAAGCAGGTTGCCAGCCTTTAAGATTATCGTGTCCCCTCCCTCTCGCCGGACTTCCGATAAACCTAATATGTTTCATTTTAACCTACTCATTTCTTTTTCCAGCTCATCTATCTTTTCGCCTTTCCTCAAAGTGCGGATGTTGTGTGTTGCCAGGGCTAGTGGTCTCGGTTGGGGGTGATAGCGCGACGTCTACCGGAGATTGTTAGTCCCGCCGTTACCGTGACCACTACCGTAGTCAGGAATAGCGAGTCCACCGGGGACTCGGGGCCTGTTTTTTGTCTGCATAATCATGAAGGGGGTTGTCAGTACTCGCCACGCTTGGCAGGCGGGTTGGCGAGCGCAGTAAATGATGCGATGTAATACGCCGGAAGACGCTGCTGCCAATCTTCCAGTGTTTGTCCCTCAGACGAGTCCTACGTCTCCCACGGGAAGAGACATTCTAAAGCCGGTACCGGCGGCATTTCTTAAGCCGGTATCCGTGTCTTTAGGTACTTTTCTTTAATAATATTAGTAAAAACGTACTTTTGTTTTCATTAACTAACATTAATTAGGTAACACCTATAACACCTGCTTCTCCATCCTTGAATTTTTCCAAGTACGGAGGGAGTGTCGGCGGCGCTATATAGGTCATTAGCTGTATCTAGGTTAGGTGTAATTTTAAGGAAGAATATTGTTGCTTGTGAGTCTAGTGTTTTTAAGACTTAACGTTTAACCCACATTACCATATGCCCTGATAATTTCGTATGTAGGATATCCTTCTTTTCCTCTTGGTATAGAAATTTTGATGTGCGGATGTACCACATTACCTTATTAATTAAGCCACTTACAGTGACGTTAATGTCTAACTTCCTCAAAATGTTTTTGCTAAGCACTGTAGTTTGTCCTTTATTACCCTGTGGCATAATAATGCGAATAGTCTCGTATCCTTCTTTACCCATTTAAACTATTCTACAGTCATGTGACTTATGCCCTGTTACCTTATCGTATGTGGATATCAAATGATACTAAGGCTTCTGTACTCTTTGGTTTTTTCTGGGTAGATGTAGCTTATGCCGTATTACCTCAAATGAAAATCAAGACCATTTGATTTAAGCGCCATAAAACCAGGTAATACGATGTCTAATCAAATAAAAGAAAATGCCAATTAATGCTTGTCTCTCTCTAGATTTCAAAACTGTTTCCATCTTACAGATATGACAATTAATTTAAAAGTTATGGTCATTTTTCTGAAATTTAAAACTTTAAACTGCTCTCCTGAACAATTTGGTTTTTGTCGCTTAGCCCCTATTACCTTTTAAGCGTCGATACGAGGTTTAATAAAAGTTTTAGTTCTGTATTTCAAACGTGATTATTGATAATCATTCATGCTGTATTACGATTATACAAGATGTAACGGGCAAGCCCTTTTAAGCCGAAAGGGGTTGTTCCAGACATCTAGGCGAACAACTTTTGTTCTACGACTTTTGAAAATTCGAACTTTTTTTTTGAAAAATATGAATTTATAGTTCACTGAAAAAACAGCTGTTTTTGAAAATAAAGGTAATTGTAGTTTCGATTGTTGTCGACTAAACTAAATGAAAGGACAAGATAAGTTCAATGACCTCGAACTCTGAGAAACAGCTGATTTGCAAGTAAACTTTAAACTTAAAATTTTCGAAAACTACTTCGAATTTCCAAAAGTTGTAGAACAAAAGTTGTTCGCCTAGACGTCTAGAACAACCCCCTTTCGGCTTAAAAGGGCTTACCTGTTACACCTTGTATACACTCAAAACAAGAACTGCATATCTACTTTACCTACTGCTGAAGTTCAATTCAAACACATAAAGCGTTCTAATTTAAAAAGTGAATCGTCGATATGCACTGTAATATTATTAGGTGTCTTTTACGTGATAGACTGATTCATAAAGTACGGCGAGTGTCAGTGCATTGGGACACTTGCTGGTAGAGAAACTCATAGAAAAAGGTTGTCTAATTTCTATGTACACCTTGTAAAAAAATCCTGCTCACTCAAACTGAAACACTTTTTCTTACATTTTAGAAAGTAACTCTCTAACTATATCAATCAATCACCTCTGTTTCATATAGCACAAATAATTTTTAAGGGAGCACGTGGTCACCTAGTGAGGTCTATGTTTGGACATCTTACCGACCCCTGTGGTTTTGCAAAACTCCTCATTTTTTCTCCCGTAAGTATATGGGCAATATTGGGCTTGTCAAGTGACACATTAACCAAGGTGTTTTCAGGCAGGGTGGTCTTTTTTGTCGCTAGTTGTTAATTGGTGACAATTGTGATCACCAACTGGTTGGTGAAGAGTGATGTATCCACCAGATGTGTTAATAATGTTCGATTTTTTATTGGCACTTGGTGAAACTTCCTTGAATTTGACGTTTTGTTTTTTTTCCTTATGAATTTTATTGTTGGAATACTTAGGGTGACTATTTCAGACTACTAATTTTTTATGACGTTTTCTATGGCCTAACGCCGAGATATTTTGTTGCCTATATACAGGGTGTTCCGACGATGACCATTTAAGCCGAAAGGGGGTTGTTCTAGACGTCTAGGTGATCAACTTATGTTCTACGATTTTTGGAGAACGACCATTTTGGATTTTTTTTTAAATAACTTTTTTGGAAAATTAATGCAATTAAAGTTTTGATTGTAAATAGACAAAACTTAATAAAAGAAGGTCAATGACCTCTAACTCTAAGAAACAGCTGATTCTCAAGTAAACTTTAAAATTTCCAAAAATACTTCCAATTTCCAAAACTTGTAGAACAAAAGTTGTTCGTCTAGACGCTTAGAACAATCCCCTTTCGGTAATTTCCGGAACATCCAGTATAATACTAGTATCACTGGCTTTATATTACCAGACTAATATTCTTCATCTTCTGCAAAAATTGTTGGATATGTCAGCGTAAATTATGTCGTTTTATGATCACTTCTACAAATGGCCACTTCAACATCAGACTAATTCTACAAAACCAGTTTTATACAAATTGATTTTTCTGAAACCAAGACGAAAGACGGTTAAAATTCACCCCCGAACGAGCGCTTTATAGATTACTCAATATTATGCGTAATAGCGTACTATCAACACACTTTATTTATCGGGTTAAATAGCGTTTTATTCATTGTTTTAAACGAACCGAGCTTTCACCAACTTTACAGTTGGCTTTTTCAAGGTTGACAACCTTGAAAAGTCACCTTGAAAAAGCCCGGATCGTTTAAAACCATGAAAAAAAAGTGATTTATTCCGATAAATAAAGTGTTTTAATAGTACGCTATGACGCATATTGAGTAATCTATAAAGCGATCGTTCGGGGGTGAATTTTAACGGTCTTTAGTTTTAGTTTCAGAAAAATCAATTGGTAAATAAATTGATAAATAAAGTGTTTTATTATGCTAAATCGCGAAAACCATAGAAGAAATTAGCGTACTATTATTTATTCTGTGGTAATAGTACGATACGTAACAGTGTCTAACAGTAGCGACATAAATGCGATCCATTAAGTCGATAGCACTTACTTTCATCTCGGTAAAGATAACCGGGCCATATGCAGTTTTTCTTTAAATCTATTTCTGGCGATGAACCCGGCGCTTTCTGTAGATATTTACCAAGTTAAAGACGTTACCGGCATCTCAAAAAACCGACGCAGGCGCCAGACAAACGATACAACTATCTGCTTTAAGTAGCTCTTAAGAGAGAAACTGTTAACGATTCTTTGTCTGGAACACGAAGGTGAATAAGTGAAAATATTTTAAATAATTTTTGTCTACCCACAAACGCATTGAAAACTATACTTCTTCTTCTTCTTCTTTTTTTATATGGCTACATTCCATTTGGACATTAGCCAGTGTCAAGTATTATTAATATTTGCAAGTTATTTGCATCGTAACAGTCAAGTCGTCATGGTAAAGGTTAAGTCGAGTAAATCATTGTAAAACGGTGGTCATATACAATGATTGTTCACGGAGCTTTGAAAACAACGCTAACATCCATGTATTCCACCGATTTTCACTTTCACCACACTTTTACACCTTCACGAAACTAAATTGATTAATGTGCCCCCGAAATTAAACAATTTACACGAATTTGTTTAACTATGTTTCAGAAAAATAAAAATTTAGCAACACATGTCCTCACCACGTTCCCGCCAAAAAACTCAAAAACTATATGCTTACTGAATAACTTAATCATCATCTACACCATCATCTACCGATTAAATGAAAATTACAACACGTTTTCAGCAGGTTTTCAGCGTATTGACCTTTGTAACATCGATGCGCTTCACTTGTTATAAAATGTCACATTATATGTGAACGCTCGTCAGTCAGGCAGGTAGTATTTTGTAATGTTCATAGTCGAATCTATAATGTTACATTACAAGTGAATGCTCACAGTGAGGGAGCACCTTTACACGTAAAAATTCTTCTCTGATCAGGTTTGAATGGACCGCAACAACGTCTTTGTTCATAAGTCTGAAACGTTTTATTGAATCATTTTTTATGAAAATGAAGGTGATTGATTATTGAAGAATATGCCGCAGTTCGATTATGTTTGAAAGCAGTTTAAGCACCTGTAACCTCTTTGTTCTACCCGCTTTCGTATGGTCGGCAAAACCATGTTGAAATTTTTAATTGATTATTTTAAATAACAAATTGAGTTGCTACCGTTCGGTGCAATAAAGGAGTTCTGTCGACACATGTCTACCATAGTAGGTACTCATACCTAAATACAAACGAAGTACTTTCGAAACGAAGTAGTTTTCTAGTAAATATGCCTTGAGCAATAAAAACAAATTTACGAAATATTATAACGAAGTACTTATTTTAAATATGATAGTAGATATATATTTTTGTATTGAATAACACCAGACGTTTTGACAAATTTGTACAGCCACAAACTTTTGATTTGTTATAATGAGGAAAATTAACTAATTTTGTATATTAGCTCCATATTCCCTGTCAAAAATAAAAATACAAGGAATTACTTCGATACGTTAATTCGTTTCCGATCTATTCATAGAAGTCAACTTGCGATGCGATGCGATGGACTCGTATTCGGGTGTGACGTTATCACACAATACTCGCTCAGTCCGCTCGCGCTCTCAGCACGGTTTCGTCTTACGTTTCATTAGCGGAGCGTTGCGGTCAGTCACTGTTAGCGGGACTTAATATTTATCGTAAGTTTAAATGCCCGTAAAATTAATACTGATGGGTATTTTTGACTGAAATAAAACTAGTGTATTTGTATACGTATACAAGCTTTACTTTAACAAACCTATCAATCGATTTGGCATACCTATTAACATTCTTCGTTACCACGCTAAATTGACCATTTTCTATCACACGTTTTTGCTAACGCTACAAGGTGAGGAGTGTTGAAGATCATTTTTTGCAAATTCGGTGGAGATCGGATCGATATCGCCTATTACCTCGTATCATAAACCCGTAACGATATTATTTTACCACCGACACAATTTTATGCTGAATGTAACCAAGTGTGATCAAAAAATCTACTGAACAATTTAGCTTAAACGGTTTCTGAAAGAGAAAATCCGTCAAGATCTAAAAGATAAGATAAGATAAGAAAACTCTTTATTGTACCACACGAAATAAAAATTAAAAAAATATATAAACAAATACAAAATAAAATAAAGATAAAATATATGTGTGTTGTTTTTATTAATAAATAAATAATAATAAATAAATTCTGTGACCGACACACACCGCCATCTAGCCCCATAGTAAGCTGCTAAGCATGTGTTACGGTGACGACAGAATATATACTATTTATATTTATTTTTTGTTTTGTAAATATATATTACCTATACATAGAAATACACCGGGACCAGATGGGTTAAGGGTGAAGTCGTCCCCCTCGAAGCTGGGACCAAGGACCCCTTTCGAATTTGATAGTAGTCAACTGGGCCCACTGGTAGTTTAGACATTGGGTCGAGTTGATACAAATATTTATTTTTTGCACAAATACTTGCATCCGGCAGGAATCGAAATCGCACCCTTCTGCATTGCAGTCGTACCTTCGCCAGCCGTGCCACAGAGGCCGTCTAGATGTGGACAAAAATAGTAATAATTAACACTCTCTTACCCGGCTACGGCGAAGCCAAAGGAGGGGTTATGTCTTTTTAATATTCATTAGTATATAATTTGGTAACCGACTTCAAAATAAAGAAACAAGAGAAACTGCCATGGTTTCTCTTTTGGCATTACTGTCGTCAGTAGTTTGATAAAATGATGATGAACCAATTTCATCACTTAGTAACGTTAAGGTATACTTATAATTATTTATGTCAGCGTGTAATATATAAAAGTGTATAACATCTACATTTGATTTAAACAAAATGTAATTATTCACATCTAGTAGAGAGTACAGTTGTACTACAGACTAGTTTTTTTATATTGATAATTTTATTATTAATCATAATTACAAATTATTGACTTGGTTAGTATATTTCTTCTGGATTAACAATTTAATTAGAAATCAAAAAACCTCGAAATACATCGAGTCAAATTCAAATTAAAAATTTCTTTATTTAATTGGATGTATAGATACCTTTAAATACGTCGAGCGTTCTTACAACTAATGACTCTAGTGGCTTCGGAACGAATTACTTAGTTACTATTTATGTTATTTTATTTATTTATTTAAAAAAAAATGTAGTTTAATTATTTATTTATTTATATTTATCGAGGTACCTACTAACATAGTAAAAATCCCATGGCTACAACTACTAGGTCCACTGTGATACTATAACAGAGTAGTAGATCAAGTAAAAATCTTTTTTACGGTTTCAAGTTTCGATTGAAATTAACATAACCATTGTTCATTTTTGCATACATCGTCCCGAGTGCCAGAAGGGGCTAATTACCTTCCAGGCTGGATGGTGTTGATGATGCAATGTTTTTGCTAAAGACTCCGGAGATCGGTAGGCGCATTACAACATGTAAACGCTGCGCTTTATATTGTTAAGGTCTCACTTGCAGCGATTTAGTTCATATTTTACTAATTCATAATGATAATTGTAAGCAAAAACTGGGTATAATTTTGTCTAAGGTTTTCGCGATTTTGTATATTAAACCCAATATTTACCGGGTTTTACTCGCGTTTTATTAAATAACGTCATTATTTTTAACGACCGAGCTTTCGCCAACTTTACAGTTGGTTTTTTCAAGGTAACGTTATTTAATAAAACGCGAGTAAAACCCGGTAAATATTGTTTTATTAAAAACTGGGAATGTTTTTTTAAATTGATTCAAATTTTTTAGGTTTGCTATAGGTTTGGACCCCAAACCCCTCCAGGTTTTTTGGGTGTTTTATTGTTTTTTTTTTCTTAAGATATTTTTTCTTGTTTTGACATAAAAATAAAAAAGGTACTTAATGATAAGAGATACGATTAATTTCCATGCAAATAGTCGGAGTTGTGAGAACGTTGTTTGTCTTTTTTGGTGACAAGAACTTTCAAAGAAGACAGGCAGAATTAAAATTGGTAAAATAATTCCGACCTTACTCCTCGTAATTATTGACGCTATAGCCCTTCCTTGGCAATCGGGTAAAAAGACTTTAAACGACTGGAAAACTTCGATTTTAGTTTTTATAACTCTTATAATCACTTCCAATTGCAAACTTAAAATTTAAGGATATTACAATTTGCTAATTAAGAATCAAACGATAACATAGAACAATATTTATGAGACTTCTAACTTAAACTCGTTTTGCTATTCATGTCGCGACTAATTTGATATTTATATTTCTCGGAAACCAATTACCATCGAAGTCTTTATACATCGATTACCCGCTTGTAGTAAAACCACACGTAACTTCGCTAAATATATTGCTTGTGAGAATCGTACCGCTCGCTCTTGTACGGTGTGCCGTCGTCGATACCATAATTGTTTTAAATGCTTACGACGAGCGACGGGACGTTCATTACTAGAACGCTAACATGACACACCTATAGGCGACGACTTTCTATAGAAAATTTCCATTCGAGATAATTTCTTGTATTGAAAATATCTTCTTCTAACTATCTGTACTTATAATAAAGGAAGAGAGGACAAAAAGAAAAAAGTAAATTAAAAATAATGGTCTAGAGGGCTTAGAAAAAGTAGTAGAACAAAATTATATTATTTTTAAAATTCATATCTGTCTGCCTGTTTGTTTGTTTCTCTGTTTATGTCTGTTCCTTATACAATAAGGAACTTCTAATCCGATTAAAATCTGGATTTCAATATTGGATAATTCTGTTATGGAAGAAGGTCGTGGTATACTTTGCATCGAAATCCAAGCAGTAGAACTCGAGGAACGAACGAAAAAGTGCAACCGCTCGAAAACACCGCTCGGCCGCCCGCGCTGTGATAACGCGTTTTTCACTTTCGCGGGTGAAACCACAGGGCGCAGCTAGTTGAAAAAATGTAACGATAAAATGAACTGAATCTTACACCCGTATTCAAAGACGAGTCGAGTACTTAATTATTTCAGATAAGTAATGCATTTGTCTTGCTCATGTTAGTGATTTTTAATGTTAGAGGAAATGTCATACCTACTTTTGATAATTTTGTAAGGTAAATTAATGTTATTCACTAGTCTTGTCAATAAATACTGTTGTTTGTATAGTATATATGTAAAGTCAGCAATGTAATATCATAAACCAAGTTTTTTCCACAACGCCATCTAACCCCAAACTAAGCTAGCTGGCTTTAGTTTTTGACAAAATCGGGGACTTTACTCCTTTCAGCACTTTTCGCTATCTTTTATAGTTTAGGATATCTTCGTGAAAGCCCATCGAAATGGTTCACAAATTTCTTGTAAATGCAAACGTACAAACTTACATATAAAACACACCCAGAACCAGAAACAAACATTTCGATAATGGTAAATTACGTACCTACTGATATTTTCAGCTAAGGAAATCTAGGAAAATATGCACGCAAACATGTCTCACTGATCAACTTATGCATGCATCTAACGTGTGTTATGTGTGCTAGATTATTGAATATATTTACACTCATGAATAATGAACTTGTGACCTGAATTAGTTTAAGGCCAATAAATCATTCACAAACATGAATATCAAAGGAAACTCGATTAGTCGTGGATAATTCCGCTGCAAATCTACCAGAGGCGCAGGTTGATTAACGATCATTTGCGCTTATTGATTGAAGCCGTAGAGAGGTAGTAAAACGCAGCAGTGATCGTAAACTGGCACTCGAGCTGCTTGCTACCGGCGCCCGCGCACAAAGAGACCGCCGACAGCCCTCCTTCCTCCTGTCCTGTCATCGCAGTCACGGCCCACACTTACATTTCGCCCCCGGCTAAAAATACGACCGATGAATATTATCGACTATTGAAATCAGAAATCAGTAATCTTTGACATTAATATTAATAATCTTTATTTCCATAAATATCTCATCACTGCGTCCCGCGGTTTCACCTGCAAGTCCCGATCCCCTGGGAATATCTGAATCAAAAGTATTGGCGAAAGAATTTTTGAAATCGGTCTAGTAGTTTCAGAGATTATCCCCAGTATACATACTTACATACATTGTTAGCAACGTTTCCTCTTTAAAATATTAGTATAGATTAAGAAAATTGTCAGTCCGCAGTTTTTCATACCAACATTAGAATAATTCGTATATATATATATAGGCAAGCAGTACTAATCCGGCTGGAACGAGCCCAAAAACTGTGTATGTCTCAAGACGAAAGTCGTCGTTTTAATTGGTTGCATTACTGCTGATCCCCTTATTAATAGGTTGATTACTTGCGGGCCGCGCCGGACTGTCGCAGCGACTGCGACTGGATCAACGTCTTCGGTCCCAACTTATGCAACTAGCTAAGAAAATCTCTACGACTGCAAAGTGGCTTCTATCTCGTAACTAAGTACATTTTAAATAAATCCGTGGTACAAGTAGGTCCTTGGAAAACATTGTTTCGTTTAAAATAAGAACGACACGTGGGATAGCGTTCGTGGAACTAATTTCGATTCAATTTGAATACGTGATGGAGTATGTATCATACTAACACAGTTATTGGTGCGAATGATTCAGACTCACTTTTGCGAATACTTCAGCGCGTTGGAAGTTAATAGCTTTAAATCGAACTGAAAATATCGATATGGTCCGGAAATATCCGGCATATCAGAACGGCGGCTATAAATCTGCGAGATGTCGGCTGCTATCAAACCGCACTCTCCGCCTGATGGTTTGTATCATTTGCAAAGCAGCTAAGAAAATACTTGAGCTTGGTAAACGTCTTTAATAAAGGCAGATACATAAGAATACCTACCTAGGTACTTAATTACACAGAGGATTTGTTAACTAATAAAATAGACAATAGAGCTGTGTAATATAAACCTATGTAGATGATAAAGATGATGATCATTAACAACAAATCAAAACTACAACGCAATCATTCCAGCTCTAATGAAAAAAAACTCGCTTAAAATCGCATCATTCATTTACATTTCACTTGTAGGTACACTCGGTTAGATTTAATGTAGATTGCGTTTGTTTGTACAATGTAACAGGACTGTTTATTTATTCAGAATGCATCAATCAAATAATGAATAGAGCGGTAAATCGGACGGCGCTGTGTCCGTCCGATCTACCGCTCACATGGCACGCGTTGTTTGACTCAGCGAGGTAAGTGCTGCCCGCAATTAAGATTGCGCCGATGAAGACACACGCTGAAGTGTTTTCTAATTACGTACACCATCAATCTCGGCTCAGCCGGAGCTGGCCAGAACACCGCCAATCAAGTAATTGCATCGCGTGCATCAGCTTTTCGGCCCTCGATAATAATAGGCATTTTATTGCCTGTAATGGAGTCTCTAGGGCCGTACGATTATAGCTCGACGTTTGGTACCCATCGCTGCTTTTAATTTGGATTAATTTATGCAAGAAGACGGGAAGCTCGCTCCGCTGATACAACAATGTTTTTGTAATCAATTAGTCGATTTTCGATCGCCATACATTGCAGGGTAATGGAAGTTTGATAACTTTGAGTGGTGACTATCTATTTGATTGGTTTTAGTAGCACGCAACGGGTGTAGAGCCGAAGGTGAAGTTTTATTCTATTAGTCATCTAATCCGGTGGTAATGTCGACGTCAGCTAGTTTGTAAGCATAACGAAATAGATTTGAGGCAGGTATGCCGCGCCGCGCGCCGTCAGAGGATGACCTGTGTAAAGGAGTTGATGGTAATCGGACAGGTGACGTGGCCCTCCACCTTCGCATACCGAGCTCTAACACTCTCTGATCATACAACGTGTTGTTATCGATCCATTTCTTGAAATAGGTAGCTAAAGACATAAGTACATATAACAGACACATATTTTACACCATAATTAATAAGTCAACATATTTAGAGTTAATGATTTCAAATAAGAAGCTATGTAAGTATTATGGAAATATACGGTGACCTAAGTTCTTCAAATTGTTGGTTTCAATTTCGTAAACGAGTAAGTTTATTACTCCTTCACGCAAAACTGAACCTAATAGCAATGAAACTTAGTGCGTAGATAGATAAAGATCGAGATTAACACATAGGCTACTTCCCACATATAGGCTATCCCTATTCCCTTTCATATAGGCTATCCCGAAAGCCCCGAGGGGTCGGGACTAACCCGAGTGAAACCACGGTACGTACACAGCTAGTTTACCTATAGGTATGGTTTTCAAATTCAAGAAACAAGAATCAATTGTTCAAGAACCGATCACCTATCACCGTGGTCAGGTTCGTAAATCATGACCAGCTGATCAGACGTGATACAATGTCAGATTAGCTTTTTGTTTGTAATTTGTAGACGATCGTCGGGATACCTGAGTGACTTGCGTACGCGCATTTACCGGAGCGGCGTCCGCGCTGAAAGAAACCTCTCACACCGGTATTTAGTCAGTTCTGTCTCTAATTTATCAAACATCGTGTTACGTCTCGTTAAAGAATTTGGTTTTGAATATTTGAAATACTTTTGAAGAAATACAGTTCTTAATTTCAACTCGACGAGACGAGCATCTGTGGCCGAATTGGTTAAGGCTTTGACTCGGAATGTGAGAAACGCAGGTTCATGTCCTGTCGGGTGCAAATTTTTGAAAAGCATTTCTTTAAAAATACTTCAAAATAAACATTACAGGATATTGTTTGGCAGGATATGGACGGACATCGTGACACAGTCACATGGGCCGTGAAATCACCAATAAACTATTTGATTATTACTTTTCTATCGTATTTTCCACAACATTTATCACAAAAGAACTGTTTGTGTCAGTGTAGTAAGTAGGTACTAAAATTGTTTTGTTGTGTAACATTGTTCACTAACAAACATCCTTGGGGATAAATAGGGATTGCCGGGGATAGCGACGAAGCCGCAATTACTGGCGGATTTGCGTCGCGGCGCAGACCACTTCCGACTTCAACTACTAATCGCAAGGGTCATTGGAGGACCCTTAATCTGTGTTTCAGTGATACGTGACTTCGTTTAATTATTTACAGAAGATTCGAACTACATAAGCTTGTCAGCAAAATTATATTACGTCAATAAAATTAAGTAAGATTTTTTTGTCTTTTTAAATGGAACTTCAGTTTTCGGGAAGGAAAGCCATTTCTGTGATTCACCGTTCCAACGCGTTAACCACTTCGCCACAGGACCCCTTCTGTCCAGTTTTGAAAAGCATCTTAATTGTCAATAAAAGATAATATACCTATCTATAAACGACGACGACATAATATCGTGTCTTCCGGGTTTCCAATTTCTGTCCATTATTATTATTAGAACTACGGGTCTAAATCGCGTTGTATATATAGATCATTTTAGATTTAAATTACTTCGACGATTCGAGACGGGTTACACCGGTGTAAATTAGAAAGAACCGAATAATAAATAGAAGGTACCGTCTTAAAATAAATAATTAGATATCCTTTATGTAATAAGAAACACAAAACCCCTAATAGACCACCACATGTCATAGCCACAATCTACACAATAATACAAGACTGACAATTTGAAATCGGTTTGATGCCGACTAGTGTCAATAACATCCCAAATAAATTAAATACAATGACGCCGGGTAAACCAAAAGTTATGATACAAAAGCCAGTGCTATGACGCGGTTTAGGAACTTAGTAATCCGTCACTAGTGCGGCGTCATACACAACATACAATAGGACAGTTTTTGAGAGAATGCTCGTGGGACCACCGCAATGTCTGCTAGTGTTGTACTCAAGTATTAGGTAAGTATTTTTACTATTCAATGGTCAAAATTCTATTATTATGGTCAAACTAGACCTCAGGTACTTTCAAAGGGTATAGTTGGATCTCATCGTGACACACTTATCCCCTTACTTATAAACGCTAATTAATGTCCTGCATAACTATGCATCGTTTGTCTTTTACTGTCACATGAAGTTTCAAAGTTGACAGACAGAGACAAACGTCACATAACTTAGTCATGTATAATTATTTTTTTATAAGTAAGGGAGTAAAAATATTTGTCCTTACAAATAATGTGTGTCTAATTCTGAGTACATACCTCTGTGTACCGCTAATATTAGAATAGTAATGCAAAGATTTAGTTGTAGATGCTGTTCGTGCGTAATCGTGGCTTAATTTGGCTAGAAGATAAATAATTTTAGTTTATAACCTGAATTAATAATCAGATATTTTTAGTCTGCTTTGCCAGTGGAACTAGAACCACGCGAAAAAGCCCGCGGGCTTACAGATACAACTATTGTATAATATTTTTCCCAAAAAAAAACTTTTAAGATAGTCCATCCATATCACTAACAAGCCTGTAGTTTAAATTCAGAAGCGAGAATTCATATGTATTTATTCACAAATAGTAACTTGTCTTTTAAGGAAATGATAACAATTTTCGTTTTTTAAAACACATCACAGTCGAACAAATCTGACAGAGGACCGGCATCTCTTGCGCAACGATATTCCGACGCAACGACTGTCAATCCAATTTATCGAGAAGCGATCAAACCATCGCCCCACCTGCCACTGTCTGTCGATGGTCTTTTTACAAAAAGAAATATGATGAATCACTAAAAAAATCAACGTTTTCCAATAAAACGAGATAAACATCGTATTTTCTGGCAGCGTAACACGAACTTGTCTTATTGAATGGACGTTGTCCGGATGGGTTGCGCACAAGGACGATAAAACTAGTTGACTGCTCATAAGTCTTCCTAAGAAAATAGTACGGTCAGAAAAGGACTGAGGGTACCAGGTGCATAATTTAAACATTATTTTTTTTATTTCGTAAATTTGTTTTTATTGCTCAAGGCATATTTACTAGAAATATTTTTAAAGGAAAAATGTGCCGAGCGGTATAGGCACTGGAATATTGATCCAGGGACGCAAGTTCAAATCTCGCCGCAAGTGAATTTTGAAGATGAATTTTTCCTTTAAAAATATTTCTATTATTTTTTTTAAATAATGGTTCAGCAATTATTTATTAATATGCTTGATATCACTAACACATGCAAAGTGTTAGTTATTTCATGCAGAATATCTAATAATTACTGAATCGTTTTAGAAAAGAAAACTATAAAATATGCACCTGGTACCCTCAGTACTTTGCTGATTGTACGTCTTTTTAATAGCACTGACGTGCAAGAACGGCCAATCACAAATACCCTCATTAATAAATAAGGTGTAAAGTTGAAGTAATTTTACCACTTTTTGTTTCTGTCTGTAAACTTTGGAAGTTCTTGTCACGGAAAAAAACAAAGCATGTTCACACTACTCCGATCTTATTCCACTAAAGGCTAAAGGAGTCTAGGTACAAAGAGTCTAAGTATAGATAGGTATTGCAATGGCCAATCACAAAGTTTGATATTACCTCACCCCCTGCCCGCAACGGTGAGTTGTGTTTTATAGAAATATCGCGGCTTGAGCAGTCAATTAGCTGTATTATCTTTGGTTGCGCACAAGCGCGACTGGTAGGTGGTTAAAAAGCAATCGTTCATGTATCTTGACACTGCGAGCTGTGTGGCCAAAATGTTTCTAACTTAGGTGATTGTTTCTTGCGATGGATTGTGATTTGTTTCAGCCAGATTGCAGCTTGTATGCACAAAAACAGATGATACTCGGGCATTCTGAAATTTGACTGATTATTTTATTTATTATTCGAATTAGGCTACAAATATTATAAATTATTATTAGCTGGCTCTGCGAACTTTGAAACTTCCTAAGGAATTATCTTATTTGCTGCAGTCGTTCGGAGATGTGCGCGTGCATAGTGTTGGTACGTTTTGGCGATTCATTTTTATATCTATTTAGAAGAAGATTAGAATAAAAGATTACATAAAATAAACAGATAAATTAATATATATTAAAGTTTATTAAGTTCAAAACTACTTTGAAAATTCTTGGACCGTTTGCGATGAAACAGTATTTTTATTTAAAAAATAAAGTATTCACCTTATCTGACCGACAAACTGAATAGAACTACGTCACTTATTCATAATGCCATCAATAGCACATTTTGGGAAATAAGCTTAGAAAATCTCTTTTTTTTTTTAAATAACATTTTGACAGTTGTCGGTTACACAAATTTCTTTAATGAAAGTAAATGTCACTCATACGTCAGAAACGCTCAAAATATTTTAACAATACCAGTTACGCGGTAATTTTCCATAGAATCGGGATTTTTGATGTGGCATCACACGGTTTTTTTTTCCAAAAATATGTTTAGACTGGACACTTATTAAAAAGGCATATCTACGGTTAACATATCGATGGGCATATCAAGCCGTTTTAGCATTTTATTTATGTACAAAAAAAGTGATTTTGAATAAATGACCTTAAAACTAAGTTTGTGTATTACCAGGGTTTGTACATGACATATTAAAAGCGTTGCAAGTAATTACCATTATCAAGTACAAATAGATATAATAAAAATTTCAACATGATTTTTTAGAAATTCTAACAATACAACTAAATCGTGCTAAAAAAAATAAAAGCTAAATAGCTTTAATCGCGAATTCATGATTGTCAACAGTAAAGTTGGCGAAAGCTCGGTTCGTTTAAAAAATCATAAATAAAACGCGATTAAATTAGCTTCTACTTTTTCTGATTCTAGCAACATTAATATTGCTCCTATGGTTTTTATAAACGAAAATGGGTGTTTTAAGGATTTAAAGGATTGGAATAAGATGCTACCCGTTTTCCACAGTGGCTGCATCAGTCTACGATCGGAAACACGCACTAGTCCGGAACAAGTCCGCTTGGTGCTACGACTTAATCTGGTGGTTGGTAAAAAACCGCTTTAAAACCCTCCCACCAAGTAAAATCTTTTGGTCGCCTTTTACAACAACATTAAGTAATTTAAAAATAGATAGTAATAACAATGTTCATATTTTAAAAATAAGAAAATCTAGAAACAAGTTCCTATCTAATTCTAAGTGTATTCAAATTACTTTATAGTATTATTTCCTAAAATTGAATCAAAGTTTTTAGATAACACTTCTCTGTAGAAAATGATAGGGTACCAATTTCATAAAAAGCTACTGTCTAAATAACAAAAGAATAGAAAACGATACCGGTGTTGTTGTTATGTGTGCGGTGTAGTGTGATCCATTGATGAGAGTACGTGTGGTGGTCGGCGGCATTCGGCAAATTATAGACAAATCCGAGAAAGGTATTATTTTTTCAACGCGTCGGGTGAGAAATGCGTGATTGGGGGCCGGCACAAGATTACAGGCCGCTCAGGACACGCCACGGGCCGAGACGTCTCTCACTCACTTAAAAACATTATTTTAGCTATAATAAAGTGTTAGAGTAATTACTGCCACCCATAAAGTTAGAAAATATGAACGTTAATTGACTTAAGTGAGCAATTTGTGACCATTCTACATTTTGACGAAAGCGCAATATTTTTATGACGAACAATTATGGTTTGTATTTCTCTCATTTTTCTAGTTTATTTTCTAGGTTTAGTTTATTTTTATTTCGGTTTTGTATTCAACTTAATATGGTACAAAATCTTTTGATATACCTACCTAAGTTTCTATTAACTTTTTGGCTTCCTAAAATGTTATGGGCAAATTACCCACTTAAACTCAATTTAGAACGATGTCTGCGATAAAAGCCAACAGATAATATAAAATTGGAATAGGTAGACGCCAATTTTGACACGTCGAATATTGCGTTAACTGTCATTAGCAATTTTATGCAAATCCTAATTTGGATCACAACTTTAAAATGGATAAATTAGGGACGAAATTATAGGGCACAAAGGCCGATGCAACGTTTACGAACTTGTAGCCACGGGCCGCACTTTCTGCTTTTGCCGCCCGAACATCGAGTCAAACCTCTGACAATAGAACGTAAAGTTATCATATCAAATTGCGACAAGACGATCTTAAATCAGTTGATTTGCATGTTTATGCCCATTGACGTCTTTAGACTTTACGATTTTTTGTATTGACTGTTTTTTAGCAACCTAAACCCCAGGAAAATTCGCTAACAAATTAATATATGTGTTCGATTGGTTGAAGGTGGACCGGCTCAGTCAAGTTATGATTACAAGGCGGCGGTAATAGGCCCGTCGAGTTCCACCGTATACTTAACTTAATGCTCTCGCAATTTCACTCGAAATAATGAACACAATAAAAAGTTTTCGGCTGAACCCTAAATGAAGGCTGACGACGTGAGCCGCGACTCCTGTGCCTTGGATTGAATCCCGAAGATCAACCACGATCGGTTTTCCATTTGACGAAATTGTTCTAAGAAACTGAATTGCTTTTTACTACAAGTAATAATTAATTTCGATCGATAAATTTCCAGCTTAATGCACCTAATTTGATTCTTTAAAAAGGTGAGTTTTAGCTGACATTGTAACAAATTGAAATTTTAAAGTTAACATCCATACAAAGTTAGTCGTTAATTTCAGCACCTTACCTATCTTTTAAAATATATATTTGTAGAGAAGGAAAAACATAATCCTCCAACCAAATTCACAGAGACATACGTCGTACATATACGTAAGGAGATATTCGAATATCAAATCAAACTATTTCCGGTAGAAACACAACAGAAACATTTTGTTTAGAGAATGGAATCTGTTGATTCAGCAGAAACAGTTGAGTGGGGTGTAGTGTAGGTATCCAGGGAGCGGGTGGCTGATATCACGGACTGCAATGGTCGGATCCGATCTGATACCGGCTAATACGACGACAATTCGCAGCCTCCCGTCCTCTACCTCGCCTCGCCTCGCCTCTCCACTAGTCTCTGACTAAACAAAACCATCTGGACGAAAAGGTACCCGAGTACAAACGACGAAACGAAAAAATCGACTCTTTTAAAAGCTTTCCTTGATTCGACGTTCAAACAATTTTATTTTGTTTTTTAAAACAAGTCAACCTCTTCTCAAACGTACCTACCGACATTACATACTAGGTATATTAAATCAACTAAAATTAAAATAAAACTTACTGATGCCTTATTAATGTTTATGTTTTTAACAAACTGCTTGATTAAATGTAGTCACTGAATATTTCATTTCATTAAGTAGATAAATACCTACCTACAACGATTGACTGCTAACCTTTAAAGCCCGATGTTCAATTTACAGAAGTTTCGTAAATTAGATATCTACATCAAGCGACAACATCAAACAATAATTTCGGAAAAAGCAATTATCATTACACAGATAGCGAGGGTCGGAGGCGATCGCATTAACATCATAAAAGGGGCGAAGTTTGTCTACAAACCCCCGGGACAGCCGTCGCCGGCGACGAGACAGTTACATATTACGCAATAAAGAGCTGTTCTCGCGAAAGGAAGTGTGAAAATGAACAACATCAAGGGGTTATCTTGAATTACTCACTAAAAACTTATTGCCTGAGTCGTAGGGGTAAGGGGGGAGCGCGGGACGGGGCGGGGGTGGATTTGCCGCGAACAGATAAGGGTGCGCTATTGGGATCGCGCCATTCTCATCCAATTACACGGTCGAGCGAGCGCGGCAAGCGGCGAGAGCGATGCGCAGATAAAAACGCGAAGCTGCTTTGACGCTCTCTCCGCGGGGATTGTCGCTCGGCTAACGTTTTCACCTACGACCCGTCCTTTGTATCCACCAAAGCAATTTGTGTCTCGACACGCCGACAGCTCCGGCTCTGTGCTCTCTGACAACAACCCCAAACAAGACAGATGCTATCATGCCAATGACATACGCAAAATTGCTTTTCTTTCTCATCTATTCAAGAAACAAACACCATCAAGGTACTTATGCCTATATTCTACATAATGTACGGTATGTTTGCAATTGCTTTAAGATTACAGGTAAGATACAGATCTCGTAAGGTACTTTCCAAAGTCATTGTAGTCAGGGAAAGTCAAGTAACCATGACAGTTTTCAAAAGTTGCTCCGGTACAGTTTCCCCAAAATGAAGCAATTTAAGTAGGTAGACTGACGTGTTAAGGGAATTGCTGATCGTGGTTTTCCGCTCGCAGCCACCTCCTTCTGAGTCCGCAGCTTGATTCAATTAGGGAATGTACTCTGGGACTTGGGGTTCGAAAATATCTCATCAATTCTCACCCAAACGCACAAGACTTTACATTCTACTATAGTACTACTCGTAGGTTGAACGACGATTTAAGGTAGCGGTGTTCGCATTTATCCCTTAACGACGAATCCCGTCTTAGGCATAATAGTAGAGCGTAACCTAATAAATAACAGTAACATTTGTTTTGGATACTAAGCCCCACCCTCTGTCACAAGCAGAACCCAATCCGACAGCGCGCCGCCGCCGCGCCGTATGTAAATAGTTTACCGAAAGTCGCCGCTCGTCCATCACGCGTTGTCACATAAATTATGCCGCGGCGAATCCGCGGTCGAATCATTGTTTGACTTTTATCTTATTACGTACATCTCCCGATTTTGTTCGCGTCATATTTCTTCTGACTTATCGGCTTTTATCTATCGTTTTGTGGAGTCGCACTATCGATCACTCGTTTCGTGGCGCGGGCCGACAATATTAAATGTCTTTGAATGTTTTGAGTGGATTAGGCGAACTCTCGGCGTTGGTCGGACACCGCGATGACTAATGTTCCTCGGAGATTATTTGGGGCGCATACCGAATTATTATTGCTTATCAGATAATGCGCCAGCGCATTCGTCGATGCCTTACGGTAGTAATTCGAAGGTCCTGTTGCGTAGCTCCATCCATGGTACAGTCACAACGCCTGACAAATGACCGGTCTCAGATTTCTAAACATTATTTCTCATTGATTACGGCAATAAATTAAGTCACGCACTCGACTCCCGTGGTATGCCGATTTATAATATGTAAATATCCGTAACAAGCCTGGATCACGACTTGCACATCTTCATATCGAAATAGAGTAACTTATCGAGCCTTTACGATTGACAGGGAATTTACATTCGTCAAAATGTTTTGTTTTCATTGAGAGCGATTCAGCTTACAAAAGACACGTCTCTCGCGTCAGTCGTGTACGATCTAGAAACAGTAGTCGCAGCACGAGCACGGTATCTGGAGATCTGGTGTCCACTGTCACGAAACCGACACCTGACACCTCGGTGGCATTATATCGATCTGCGGTAAATTAATGAAAACATCCATCCATAAAGACCCAAACGCCTCTGCGTCCTTATGAATGAAATACCAACCTGTACGGTTTCGAATCCTTTTTTATGTTTATCATAAATTAAACGACCAATTTCCAGCGAGTGTCACAGCTCGGATAAAGGAATCATTTTTATAATATCCTCAGCGCTTAACAAGGATACAAATAATGCCCACGCACATTCACGCGACCGTAAGTCGGGTTCGAGCTGGCCAAGCAACTCACTGCTAAACTGTTAATATAAATAATGAACTGCGTTATGAGCTGGCCGATGTCGTAGGTAGCTCTTCGTTGACTAACGATCCTTTTGTATTTCAACTCATAACTTGGTGTCATCTTTCCCAGTTTATGTAGGTACGATACACTCGCTCAATTCAATCTTACCGGTCTTTGGTTTACATTTATTTTAGCTTTTGAATAAAAACAAGAGTTAGTGCTGATTCCCCCCGTTCTTGTTTCCCCCCGATAGCTATTAAAACGAACGATATTGCATAACTACACATAGATGCATATTAATTATCGATTGCCCCAGAAATTCAAAAATGAGTACAGTCAAGCACAACTCACAAACTATTACACAAGTTCTTACATTTATTTATACATGTTAAACGGATTCTGTTCCATGATCAACAATACGTTACTTTTTTTACGATTCCAGTTAAAATAAAGTAGGTAGCGCTTTATAATATGGATTAACTTTAATTCTGCATAAAATATTTAATTCTATTTGTTTTTGATTTTACCTTTATTTTATATACTTACGTAAATTACATGTGGCCCGATGAGTAGGAGGTTGCGGGTTCGATTCCCGCTGTGGAGCATTTGTATGATGATTAATGGTCATTTATTTCTGGTCTGAGTGGTGTGACTGAGAAAATTAGGAATATACATTACCTATATCCGTTGATTAATCATATTAAAAGCGAATTCCCTTTTGCTTTGCCCAAAGTATAATATGTGATCTGTGCCCAAAGATTGCTTTGTCTACGCCGTTGGTTGGCATTCGGTCTTTTCTTTTACTAGCCGTAATTATCTTACTGTTGGGTAAATAGGTACCTACATACCTGCTTACTCCATATTCTTTCAGCCCGACAGTACTTTAGCCATAGTAGACTTTAGCGGCTGCCCTTCTCTTTGAATTCATTATTCTTGATATAAATTATCCTGTCATATTCCCACTATCCTACTAGGTAATATTATAAAGCTGAAAGTTTGTGAGCATGAGTGTATGTGTGTTTGTTACTCAATCACGCAAAAACTACTGAACCGATTGCGATGAAACTTGGTAAAATATAGGTGGCTGGAGACTTGGAATACCCCGCGGTATTACCCGCGCAAATCCTGAGCCTATGGATTTACGCGGGTAATACCGCGGGGCGCAGCTAGTTTGTTAACATCGTCGCCTGCTAGTCTTCAGGCGGTGTCATTCGAAGTAATTGATGTAATAATTATGCGTAATCTCCACAAAATATAACTCACTCAAAGATTAAGTCACATCCGGTTAACTAATTACCAGTAATTTTGGTAAACTGAAGGCATCCGTCAACTGAACGGTCAATCAAAGAGAATGTGGACGGCCGAGGTTTAAATTGTAGGTCAGCGAGTAGGTACAAGTAGGTAGGTGTTTTATGAAATACTAGCTGCGCCCCACGGTTTCATCCGCGTAAGTTCCGATCCCGCGGGAATATCGGGATAAAAAGTAGCCTATGTGTTAATATAGCTAGTATAATATACCTAAGCAATTGGTTGAGTACTAGTTATTGTTTGTTACAAATATTCTTTAAAATAAAGGAATTGTAATCGAAGATTGTTTCCATAAATGACCTTATAAATAATATATGGATAGATAATTTTTTTGTCGTAACACCAAAATATTTTAGAATATAACAAATACAACTTAAACCTTGTCGCTTAAAGCGATCTCATCTTTTCCTTCCTTTCCTTTTATAAGAGTGTTCGATTTTTCATTTATTTTGCGTTTAGTTTATATATTCGAGCAATGAGTTAGCAATATTTTTAATTTTGCAATATTTTTACATGTCTATTCACTTAATTCTGTTTACATAGTCATTCATTATACACGCACTTTACTGCTTGAAATTTATTTTGCAGTAGCGCTCCTGTAGGTGGCTTTATTTATTGTGAGGACTCAGCGGACAGACTGACTTATGTATGTGGGATGAATGAGGACCTCCTGGGACTTGTTTAACTTGAGATTATTAAAAAAACTAGCGGCGCTCTGCGGTTTCACTCGCGTAAGTCCCGTTCCCGCGGGAATATCGGAATAAAAAGTATCCTATCCAACTACTTATATTCTAAGTTTCATCGCAAACGGTGCAGTTATTTTTGCGTGATTGAGTATTTAGATGTTTGTTAAGCATCCAAACACACACACTTTCATATTTATAATATTAGCAGAACTAATAGGTACATTCTTGTATTTTCTTGATTACATATGCAATTAGGATACATATTTAACGTATTTTAAATTATTATAATCGTATTTTTTTGGCAGAAATATAACAGACTCTACGAGAAAAACTTGTAAAATATGGACTACATACCATAATTAAAGCTGAAATCTAGTGCGTACTTTGACTTTGCTCAGACTGAGCTTAGCAAAAACTAAGCTAAGTTTGAATTGGAATTTATAGTCGAAATTCATTTATAATTATACGAATAAAATAAAAAGAACTTCATGGTTATGTATGATAACAGAGAAGCAAAATTAGGTCGTTATTTTTGATTGGTTTACATTCTAAATTTAAAAAACTTCGATTTTACTAAGCAAAACTTTAGAAACTTCGCAATTTTGCGCAGATCGCTTTATAAATACCAAGGCCTAAGTCAAAGTTTTTGATTAGCAAAGTAAGGACTATAGAATTCAGCCTAATTACCAATGTCGTATTTACCTACGTTTATGAAATAAACCTAATATTTCGGCTTTAATTTCATATCAGCATCGCAAAAACAAAAAGAAACTACCTACAGTTCGTAAGAAACAGAAATTTACGAAACGGCTTCTACCTACAACTCCGATCTCTGTGTATTAGGACCAAAGGCTTAACCAAATTATGCATCTACAGTTGAGTAAATTCATTCAGAAGTCTAAGCTTATTATTTATACAAATATGTAAACGTATACCGAGCAGAGGTCGACATAACTCGGTGCATCATTGTGAGGACCCGATGTTAGAACGACACTATAAAGTGTCCGTATAAATGATTAAGTGTTAAGTTACGATGTTTGCAGGCGCGCGCGCAGCGTGGCTTCGACCTCCATTCACTGTCCACTGTCCAGTACCCGTACATATAATATTACCTTACCGCCGAAAATATCAAATCGACAGGAAGATGTTATCGCTATGGAATGTTATAAAATTGAATATTTTTATATATTAGGCACGTTGTCAGGCCTGCTCCCGCGGCGCAGTCTTCTCTCTTCCGGACACCTCTATACGCGTCTCTATGGTCACTGTTCAATAGATATCACTTTTATTCAGCCATCATCTAACATCACGTTTTATAGCACTTTTTATTGAGAATAGAGACGTTATTTAATATCGCTGTTAACGTCTTTACAAAAATTGAAGTCTTACGTTTTAGTAGTATTTTGCTTGGTGCGTTATGCTCACTTGTTAGACGGTTTATTACAGTTTATAAATATTTAATAGGTACCTAGTTGCATTCATAAAATGTTCTCTACTTAAGGCGAAGTATTGATAAACTAAAAACTCGTACTAGATTACTATGGGTAGCTAGTAGGTATTTCTCGTTTTATTTTAATTATTTTTTATTTTATTTATATTTACAATTGAAGATAATACTTAAAAAACATAATGCAGGCCAAAAATCACAAAGATTTGTCTGGCGTGCTGAGTTTGAGTTTGAATTATATTGCTTATTAGATAAAACTGTACTACCAATTTGAAGTACTACTAATCACTACACAAAAAAACAGTGTTTAAATATATTCCGTTTCGTTGTCACATAAAAAACTTTATAATTATATTATAAAGTTTTTTATTTTACAACTTTGGAGAGAGGAGAGAGACCCAGAGGCGCGAATTCAAACAACGCCGCCAGTGAATTTTTGTAAATGAATTTTTCCTTTAAAATATTTGTGCCTTGAGCAATTAAAAAATACGAAATATTAAAACTTTGTAATTTCTTCAATGTTTTTCGTGATTTTGCATAATAGAACACTTTATTTAACGGGTTTAATCGCAAAAGCTCGGTCGTTTAAAAATTATGAATAAAACGCGATTAAACCCGGTAAATAAAGTGTTTTATTCAAAACTTTGTTTTTAAAGGGTTGTAAAAGTTTTCTAATCGTGTAAACAAAACTACCAAATTGAACGCAAAATAACGATAAATTAATTACTGAGATAGATAATAATTATTAGGTATCTACAAATACTTCGATTCGTCCCCTTAAAACTACGTAACAGTAGGTACTCTTCCAAGCTGACCTGCATATGTAGCTCCAACTGAGGAATATTTTTGTTTGGTGCTTTGTAGAGCAGCCATTTTGAATAGATTAACGCAATGCATGAAGTAGTATAGTTAATTCTTTAGGAAAGTGAATTAATTCGAGTAGTGAAGGTACCTCCCTTTATGTTACGATTTAAAGTTAAACATAATTTATGACAAAATTTCAAAAGATATAATAGTTACTTACTTTTTCATTAGTAATTTAGATTTTCCCTCAGACCTTTTTCATTAGAAGCTAAACTAAAATACATATTTATTTTTGTTTTATTTTAATTCATTTTCTCATACGTTGTTTTTATGTCAACTGCTATAAAATACCAAGGTAATGTAGTTAATAAAAATAACTTAATGTAAACAATAACATTTGTTGAATTTTGTTTGCGTTGAAATTGTTTCACTGAACGTTTTATGGTGGTAAAGATTGCATAAACTTTTTAAATTCACACGATCAGTTACAATATAACATAGTTACAATTTACCGAGTCGCATTGCGTATAATTTTTTATTTTCTTATACCTCGAAGTTTCAACCATGTTACAATGGTCTTGGAGGATACTCAATGATTAAGACCCGGTAAAAAGTAACTAAGATGGCATAAGATATAAAACTAGTAGTGATTTATATTGTAGGTTTAGGCAAACCTAATTTAATGGTTATTATCTGCCCTGTACCCATAAAAATCATATAGTCGACGACTGAACGTATCAGTGTGACAGTAAAAAATGTATGAGAGCAATAAAACCTAGAACGTTTACCTAAACAACTTTAACAACCAACTATAACAGTGACATCAGTGACAACTTCAACAAGCGACGGTCATACGGACAATTATCAACATAAACGTTTCGTTTACAATAACAATTTCACTTCGAATAGGTGTCCTACCGTTTAATAGTTATTTAGATGTATTCAAATGAACCGATTGTTTTTTCACAAGTAAACAGACCTCATACAGAGACGATGTTAAATAAATAAAAAGAACATATCGTTTATGAATGCTCACCATGACATTCGAGACAGCAGTTAACTTAGTTTTTCTGTAAGTAATACCTATATTTAAAAAATGCGTTTTAGAATTTTAACTACCTACATGTTCATTTCATTCAACATTCAACCGAGCTATTGGGTTAAAGTCACTAAGTCGATCTTCTAATTCTTTTTTTTAGTGTCCGGAAACAATGTGGAGTCACAAAACCCTGGCTCAAAACTTAGCCACGGCAACCGCGTCTACTCTTGCTTTGTTGAGATCGTCTGCGAATTCTGCGGAGTCGAACCTGACTAAGTCAATACAAAATAGCTACTTATCAGGCAAAAATAATCGTCCATTTACACAATGTTTTTACTGGCTTAGTCAAATGGCATAAACTCTGTGGCTTGGAAACCGCGAACGTGGAAAGGGCGTAAATCAGTCAAAAAATTATTTAAAAAATTAAAAAACCGACTTAAAAAAAGAACAAAAAATAATTTAAAACTTAAAACTAAGTACAATATCGAACCAGCCAGTAAAACTGCCCGACTTCAGATGACAAAACAGGTTAATTAGTCGGTGGTTAATAAGTTAGAACTATATCAATCGGTCAAGCCATCTTCGAGTAATCGGTGAACAATTGATTTGAAAACAGCGTTTTGAGTCCTCACTTCGAAGATCCTCATCAGATCCTCACCAAAAATTTTTTGGGACCACCTCGGGGCTCCCACCTTTCCATTCAAAAAAAGAACCATCTCTATCGGTCAAGTCACCTTCAAGTAATCGGTGAACAAACACTAAAAAAAAACATACGCGACGAATTGAGAACCTCCTCCTTTTTTTGAAGTCGGTTAAAAACTCGTCCAGTACAGTACAGTACCTTGCCCTTAGTTCTTTGTCCACCATTTACAGAATCTGCTCTGTGAGCAGAAAACATAGAGTTTAAGTTAGAGCCATTTACAAACAACCTTATGCGTGGACTCAGTTTTTAAAACATTTTCGCTGCCGTTGATAATAACTATCAAGACAAAGCATTAAGAAACGCTTGGGGTCGTTTGTAAATTTGATTGTTAGTCTCATCGAAAAACCAATTCTGCAAATCAAATGCTGCCGCAACCTACGCATATACATTAATAAGATTATTAAGATATAAATAAATGTTTAAAACGAATTCTACAAAAACTAAGTGTCAGAATTAGGCACTAAAACAGCACTAAACTACATTATTCTTATAAGTCTGATGGTTGCGGCGGATATATTGATTATTCTTTCATGTCTGTCGTGGGTTGAACTCTTTCAATCAATAACCGAGTGATATAAAGAGTAAGAAGCACAGGGATGGACTTTGAAATAGTTATGTTACCTAGTTGGTAACCCTTTTTGTTGATGACGTGCGCTGAATATATATAAATGTACTAAATGGTGCTTTCTCGAGACACTTTGTAAGTTATGCCAAGGCGAGGCGCACCAACTAGCAAGTAAACTGCTATAACGGTCCACACAGGTCATCAACAAAAAGGGTTACCAACAGGTATAACAACTATTTCAAAGTCCGTCCCTCTGCTTCTTACTGTCTACATCACTTGGTTATCGATTTTGCTTTTGCTAAGTAAAAAACTGCATGTGAAAAAAAAACAACTAAATATTATTGTATTGCACCCAACGGTATTCCGACACGTAACTCAGTATTCCGATTCTTCGAGGCGAAGCGCTATATATCCTACAATACATCGCCATACCTTCTAGCGAGCTAATGGTCAAACGCTTACGTGTAGTGCAAGAAAAGCCCTTAATCCGGCACTGTAATTGAAACTAACGAAATAGGTCTGTGTTATAGAGTTATAAGACTTGCAAGAGACGTTATCGCGACGGGGTTCTTGCTTATTAGTGCGCAAAATTGATTGCTCCGCCCACGCACCGCGCTCCGGCAACTAACTACATAACTAACTAACTACCTATTCTTGAGACAGTACAACACATTTACATACGATTACTTCGACGATTCTGTTACAGCTTGGTTTTATATCAGACTGATTGCGTCCCGAGGTTTCTCCTGCGTGTCATCGATCGATCCCGGGGTAATATGGGGATCAGAAGTAGCCTATGTTACTCCTTTGCTGGTATTCTTCGTCCTGTGGCTTTTATTGGTGAAAGGTTTTTTTTAAATCGGTCCTGTAGTTTTGGAGCTTAATTCATTACAAACAAACAAATTAATATCTCCTCTTTATAAAATTAGTATAGATTACTTCGACGATACTGTTAAGCCACGTTTTATATCAGACTAATTGATTATTGGTTAAGAAAGTTAGTTTATTCTTATTTAGACAGAGGACGTGGGTTGTTGCAATTAATGTTTTTCCATCTAATGTTGTAGGTATCGATATGTTTCGCGTTTTTTTATCACTATTTTTTTTGTGATTTGACAGTAGATTGATTTATACTCATTATGTTGGTGACGAGTAAAAAAATCAATCTGGGTACTGCTTACCGGTAGTTTTTTTTTAACACTGCTTTTTGGCGGCAGCGTTGCACTATGTATCGGAAGACGAGATGGGTAGACGAAATTATTTTTTTGCCACATTTGTTTTAGTAACCTGATTGGGATGCTTTACAGCTTTCATGGCCACAGGCAGACTGAGTCTGATACAACTTCACCGTTTTAACATCAGCCTACATTCGATGCAATTTATTCAATTTAAATTTCAATTAATTCCATTGACAATAAAAAAGTAACAAAACCCACCATTTTCCGCCGTCCGTGTAATCTACCCACATGAAAAATAAACTAAGCTAAACCGCGGCAAAAAATAGAAAACCCGACAAAAATATAGGTGTTCTAAAAAGATAAAAAACATGGTACATGTGTCGCAACGAATATCAATTAATAGCCATTGGTGTGCGCGGAGCTGCAAAAGTGTAAAGTGCAGTGAGGCAGGGGGCGTTTCGTAAATCACACGGGATTCACGCGAATTCGACAGCGCTGAAATACGTCGCTGTGCTGTACTTCATAGCGCTAATGATTCTTCGTCTAGTCGACAGTATCTTGATAACGGATAGAACTGCCTTGAATACTTTTTTAAAGTGTTTTGTATGTGTAGGTATGTAAATAGGTTGTAAGTACTCATTATTCAGTACTGATAAAAGTTAGAATACTTTATTCAGATCTTTAAAAAATTACTAGCTACGCCCCATCGTTTCACCCGAGTAAGTCGCGGGAAAATCAGGATTAAAAGTAGCCTGTGTTATTTCAGGTCTTCAGTTCTATCTACATACGAGGTGTCTATATTTCATGGTAATCGGTTCAGCGGTTTTTACGTGATTGAGTAGGTAACAAACATACAAATTCCAGCTTTATAGGGCTTTATAGTAGGGTAGAATAATATAAAAACGTGTTTATGAAACTTGGATAATAGATAAACAACATAGCAATTTGTCCAGACGTATTAAAACACCGTGTCAAATTAAGACGATGTTATGGATAAGCGTATACTTGAAAGCTTTGTATTTATTATCATAGTAATGAATTATAATTATGGTGAGAAACATTGTAATAACAGGCTGAGGGCTATCATTTAAACTAACAATATTGAAATGACAACAGGTAAATACATATTTACATGTTGATTTTTATAATAATATTCCATAACTTTAGGCTGAAAGCAGTAGCTAGGTCGAGATTTTGTTAAAAACTAAAATAACTTACATAAAATTCACGATTTTACCACAGTGTCATTTCTAAGGAACATCTTCAATTTATTCATAAATGCAAAAGTGATTAATTTAACCAAAATCAAATAGCTTTGCTGCTTGCTAGTGTAAATCGAGTACCTACCTATGGCAGTTTTGGTTTTTGTCAAAATCGAGCCCATAATTCCTTGTTTTTATAGGTTGAGGGTTTTATATAAAATTAGAAACCTTTTGCGGGAAGATATAAGAATCAAAGTAGTTGAAAGTTTGATTCTGTCCAGGTTAAATTATGGTGACTTACTGTATGGACCAAGACTCTTGGCATCCAGTCAACGGCTGATACAACGAATTCAGAATGCTTGCAGTAGGTTTTGCTTTAATATACCACATCGGGCATATGTAACTCCTTTCTTAAATCGAGCTGGTCTGCTCAACATGACAAATAGACAAGCTTTGCATTTCGCCACTCTTGTGAATGACCTAGGAAAATATAAGCAACCCAGGTATCTTTATAATAAACTTATCTGGTCTTCGTCCTTTAATGCTTACAATACTCGAGCCTCAGACTACCTTCTTATAATACGAAAACATAAAACGACTGCTTTCCGAGGTAGTTTTCGCTTTCAAGCCACTAAATGCTGGAACGACTTACCGCCGCCCCTAAGAATACCTATGTCTAGATCTACCTTCAAGCGCAAGGTTAAAACTTTACTATTCCTCCAGCAAAAAGATCTATAGCGATTGCTGCTTGAATGGTTGCTTGTCAGGCGAACAGCAAAATATAATCTGTTTGTCAAACATTTTTACTAAGAATTGTTTGTATGATAGTAGTAATAGTATTAACGTAATTTCAAATTTCAAATTATATACAAGATGTAACAGGTAAGCCCTTTTAATCCGAAAGGGGGTTGTTCTAGACGTCTAGGCGAACACCTTTTGTTCTACGACTTTTGAAAATTCAAACTTTTTTTTTTGAAGATTTTGAGATTATGTTTCACTGAAAAAAAACAGCTGATTTTGAAAATAAAAATAATTGAAGTTTTGATTGTAAACCATCAAACTAAATAAAAGGACAACATAAGGTCAATGAGCTCGAACTCTCAGAAACAGCTGATTTTCAAGTAAACTTTACACCTAAATTTTTCGAAAAGTACTTCGAATTTCCAAAAGTCGTAGAACAAAAGTTGTTCGCCTAGACGTCTAGAACAACCCCCTTTCGGATTAAAAGGGCTTACCCGTTACATCTTGTATACTTACTTAATTTAAGAAATAAATTGTGTATAACATGGGCTATATCTATCTATTTATTGTTTAGTAATTGGTAGTTTTCTTTCTTTTACTATTCTGCGGCTGTCCGTACCCGGAATGTCTACATATTAAAGGAATCGGCTGAAAATCAGTGCGCTGCATGTCTTGATGTGTAACGCTTAATGCTGAGACGATTTCCTTTTTGTAGCCACACTAGTTAATCTACATGTACAGCATACTAGTTAATAAGCTATGTGGTTTTTTTTTTTGTGGTTACAAATAAACGTTTTTTCATTTCATTTCATTTTTTCATTTCATTTTCATTTCATTTCAATTCCTTTGAGTTTTGGGCAAAAAAATTAGTTAAAAATTAACACTACGTCTACAGTGTGAATATACATCCTATTATATACATAATTATATTGAGTTACACTATTTGATCCGTCTCTTTTTTAAATAAGAGATAAGATTGCATTCGACCACACACCGCCTGATGAGTAGTGACGATGATGACGACGATGTAAAATGCTAGTAGCAAAGTAACCTATATACCTAGTCTAGACTCTTCCTCGATAACTTGATAACATAATTTAAAGAAAAAGGAAACTGTTTATCCAAATAACTTTATCAATAAAAATCGATGGACGTTTATCGAGACGAAATTTTCCATAGCTGAGTTTCAGGGTAGCATAAACGGCCTATCGCACTACACAACACATGGCACGTGAAAATTATTGCCAGCCGGATTTTTCGAGAGCATTAATGTAAATTTATCGAGCCGCGCAGCGCTAATTGCGAACGACGCGAGCTCGCTGATTGTTTTCTCGTCCGATTTATGGCAACACCTATTGCCGATTTAAAGCTTTAATTGTAAACGATTCGTGTGTTTTATTGGATAGTCAGTGAGTATTTATTCGACTGCTCTCTGTGCGGTTTCGATTATTGATTTTGCTGCGTCGCCCGTTCTTTTTACCAACACACACAGTTTCAAAATTGATAATTATTTTTGTTTGTTGGTAGCTCTAATGTGTTTTCTGGTTGCTAGAAATAATTCTGATTTGTTCTGAGAAAAGTAATTCAGTTGATTTTGTCTAGATAAGCCACGCTGCGATGGCACAGAGCCACCAAATTATAGCACGTTGAGTGAGAAGTGGAAAAGTGACGTAAAAACGTTGAGATTGCCTCACGGCAAAAGTAGGGATGTGTTAATAAATTAAGTGGCGTCACATCTGAGCGGCACGAAGTTAACAGCCGCGGGGCTTCCTGCGTTTTTCGCTTAAGTTTTCCACGCCGCCGGCACCGGAAGTTCGGCCATTATTATTTTACGCGGGCAACAAGCGGTGCGATAATAACCCGCGCTTCAGACCGGCTACTTGAGAATTCCTTTAATGGCCGAACGTGTCTTCTTGCTCCTGCTTAATAGATGTAATAACTTAAACAAAAAACCGAGATTTATTACGGACGCCCGAAATGGCCAATAAACGGAAACTCAAATTTGCGAATATAATTGGTATTTCAAGTTACTTTGAAATTGTTCTACCTATCTAAATAGTTTCAAGCCCAAACCCCTAAAATTATGGTCGTATTTAAAAATGTTAGTTAGAATAAAAAAAAATAACTTAAAAAAACAGGACTACACGCTAGAAAACAAAAAAATCAATAAGATAGAAACTGACAATAAAACTAATGATCATTATTTTCTTTTTTTTTTGCTCAAGGCATATGCTACACGGGAATCATTCCCGATGATTCTCCGTGTAGCGCAGTGGTTAGCGCGCTCGCCTGGATAGCGAGAGGCACGGGTTCGAGTCCTGTCATGGAAAATTGTTTGAAAATGTATCCCCTGGCGGTTATACCTATTTCTGAATAAAACTAATAATTCAAAAACTACGTAATTTTTTTTCCTTCGCATCGAGAACTTTCCAAATCCCATGGTTGTAGCGGACGGCGATGATTTTTTAGTCTCACAATTAATTTAAAACGTCTTGTTCATTTCACAAAAATATCTAAGAAAATACCACCGAAGCTTTAAGTAGAAGACATTCATTTATTTATAAACGTCGCGCGTCTACGTATACTTAGTTTGACCTCTGAAAAGTCCCACATCGAAGCACCCTTAAGCCCTATTGTTTCGAATTCGGCACACGTCACGACATCGTGTGGCGTGTGTTTTACCTAATCCCCACATAAGGCTTAGTTGCTTGTAATCCGGGGTCGGGTCGGCATCTCACTTCGTCCCGTAAATCAATCTAGGATAAAAGGTACAAAGCATAAAATACCAAAGAGTACCTACTAGAGACTGAAGATTTTTTCTAAGAAAAAAATATTGTAAATTCGGAACTTTTTTATTAAAAGGCAAGCTGTTGATTACCTTTCACACCAGCGGCCCTAGCCAACATTCTTATCGAATAAAGAAATCGCCAATCAACAGATTTTGTTGTATGAAATTGACATAAGGTCACGCTTGATTTTTCGCGAGCTTATGTCAATTTCGTACAAAAAAATCTGTCGATTGGCTATTTCGTTATTCGATGAGAATGTTGGCTAGGGCCGCTGATTTAATTTATTGTCTTGTTGATGGTGGATGAAAACATCTATAGAAAGAGTTTTGAACCACCTTCTATTGTGGCTGCAACGATCTATGAGAAACGGCGCTGTGACTTCGGCCGGTGGACAAGTCCCTATTAAAAGTCTCCATCGGTCATTAAGTAACACGATGAGCTGAACCTGGTAATTGTATATAGTCGTGCGAGTAAAGCAACGCCTGGCGCGGTCATTACTTTGATGGGTGACCGATAATCATGTGTGGTAAAAAAACATTTTCTTGAGAACCGCCGTGCTTCGAAAGATACGCTAAAGACGTTGCTCCCGGTCGATATCTCTGATATCAATAGTTAGAAATCAATCCTACTAATATTATAAAGCTGAAAGTCTTATGGGTATGTGTGTATCTGAGTTTGTTACTCAATCACGTAAAAACCGCTGAACCGATTACCATGTAACTTGGAATATGGGAAGCTGGGGACCAGGAATAACACATAGGTTACTTTTATCCTGATAATCCCGCGGGATCGGGGTGAATCGGATCGGTTTCGGATCCTTACAGACTTCTCTCTCAGTGTAGACAGAGGAAGGAGTCTGTTAACGCTCCGAAACGTGAAACTTCATTGTAACAATGCTCAAAATCACAAAAGAAATGCGATTAAAACCGGAAAATGAGTTTCAGTTCAAGTTAATTCTAACAAACTTTCACATTGCACTCTTTCACGTGAAAAATAAAAAAGTTGTCAGTCCATTGTCTGTTAAATTATTCACGAAATCTATTCGTTCCAAATCTAGGAGATCATACCGATATGGTGAATTACATGCGTTTCCATATTTCATGCCGGTTGATATTGCGATGACAGTCGTGACATAGCTACCTACCTACCAACCAAACACGATGAAACCAGTTGACTGCCCATAATTAGTATCCCCCTTCACGAAAATATTAAGTTTTTTGATGTAAAACATCTATAGGAAGGGATAAACCTGCTGTGGTATCATCTAATCAGCATCTACCGCTACTAGTTGATATTTACTGTCAAAAAACATATTTCGTATTCTACATTGCTGATTTGAAGTAGGTAATCACCGGTAACAACCACGTCAAAGCGTCAAAGCAGCAATGTACTGCAAGTTAGCTACTAGTAGCGGTGGATGCTAATTAGATGATACCACAGCTGATTTTTGTCGTGGCGACGCAACGCCACGCTGTAAGAAAACACATCTGTCAATTTCAAATATTTCTCATCTGTCAGACGTCCCGTGACGGCTCACATTTTTTTAGTAGCACTCTCGTGTAAAAACGGCCAATCACAAAGAGTCTATGTATAGATAGGTAATGCAATGGCTAATCACAAAGTTTAATTACTACCTCACCCCCTGCAAGCAACGGTATGTTGTGTTTTATAGAAAAAATCGCGGTATTAGCAGTCAATTGGCTTTATTGTCTTTGCTACCAACATATGTATAACTTTTACTCAGTAATGATGTTATTTACTCAGTAAAAGTATACAATAGTGACGTTATTATTACAGGGTAAACGATTGTTTTAAAAACAACAAAATCTTTTACATAAATAATACATAATCAACCCGTTAATTTGTCCCTTTGTTGGGCAAGGGTCTCCTCTTAGGTTAGGCAGTAAGACGCCACGGGAGCCTACCCTGGGTTGGCGAATGTCCCATGTTTTCGGACCGTGGTGAGTCATAGGACATGTCGGTTTCCTCACGATTTTTTTCTTCACCGTTAGAGCGATGACAAAATCTATTACTTTCTGTAATCTATCTCTACATATTATGAATCAAAATCCTCCACCGCAAAGTCTTACATATCGTCCTGTGTTTCCTGTGTATTTATTATGGTGTCCAAATAAAGAATTGATCTACCCATAAACTTATCACTTCATATCTATTATGAAACCTTAGAGTATACATAAGCAAGCTAGCTAACTTGCTTATGTATATTCAATCAAAGTATGAAACAAGTGTACTACTTAAGGCGAAGTTATCGTGCGAATTTCCAAAATCAACCTTTGTTTGATTTAATGGTAAGTAACCGTAAACTCATTTACTGGATCGGATAAAAATATATATCGTAGTTCAAAAATCTAATGAGGAAACATTTGGTTTAAACACGATATAAGCAAGTTCGCTCGATAAACAAAAACTCAGAAAACTGACAATTTGTTTAGAATTTTTTCGTCTGTATTTAGAGAATATTGGACTTTAATTTATAAAAAAAAGTTAAATGTATTGTCATTTTTAAGAGATGTGTTTGGTTAATATAAAATATGTTTAATAATTTGATAATAAATATATCAAATTTTCTCGCATTCTGCTGTCTGGCGTCGTCGAAGGCAAAGAAAGGAATTTTACTCGGTACAGCAACAGGCCCTTTATGAATTATCATGCGCTTTTCACCAATAGATAGAGTGATTTAGGACACATGTGTAATTATTACCGATATTCTCATGACATCGATACTTACTTGAGTGACACCACGGGGCGCAGCTAGTCAGTCTATAAATCATACCATCTTTCTACCTCGATATTATTTAGAACTCTTAAAAACTTCCGCTTCAAGCCTCGAGGTGGACAGGTATCTTTTATGAGAGCGTAATACATCTCCGAGCCACCAATACTTTTTATCAAACAATGAGATAAGTTATTAGCCCATCTATATTGTAAAACAAAAACAATACAGGAAAATCTCAAAAAAAAATGGACTGAACTGAAAAGTTCAATAATTCGTAGCGCATTTCGTAGTAGTGCTACGAGCTTTATTACAATAAGAATGTTAAGGCCCCATTCTCACAGTGACGTCACTTAATCACGTGACAGGGATAGGGCTAGCAAATTTCTGATGTGTAAAAGAAGGACGTAAGATGCTACAATGCAATATTTTAGTGACTTAAATCAAACAATTACCAATAACAAGAAAACTATTGCTTATTTAGTAAAACTGTTCTACTAATTTAAAGCGTATGTTATTATGCTTTAATACAGAAAAAATAGAGGTTTGAATACGTGACTTTTAGCTGTAAAATGAAAAAATTCTGTTTTAAACGAGTTGTTTTAGATAAAAAAAAATCTGTTATAAAAGTTAACCAATCGTGTGAAGATAGCTACAAAAATAAAGATGAAAGAATGAAAAATGAAATGTCAAAATAGTATTTCCGAATATTTTGTAATTACTGAGAAATATTGAGATCCCTGCAGCCAATATCGCGAGTATGGGACCTTAAGACTATAATTTTTTTCTATTGACTTTCTGAAAGTCAAAACCACCCATGACCAAATCATCAATTAATTTCTAGATAATAATAAATAAATATATATCCTAGGGCGTCCAATACCTAACGCAATATTCACCAACAAATTATACAGCGGCTTAGTCACAAATTATAAGTTTGCCATACATAGGTACGTAATTCGTTTTAATTTTAATACTTCATGTTCATGTGTGTAAACATTCATGCTCCATTCATTTAAAAAGTACCAGTATATAATGCAGGCCCGAGGCGTTGAGATAGATGTAATTAAATATGTATCCGGATTGAAACATCGATGGTGAAGTGGTTAACATGCATCCGGTAGTAGGGAATAGTTCCCATTTGTACTATAGAACTAACGTCAATGGAACAAAACGAGGCAATTTTCTCTTATTTTTTTCCAAACAACTACATAGATACTTGCCTTTCTATCCAGGTTTACTCGTTAATGTAAATTGTCAATGTTTGTCAAAAAATTTTGTCGATTCGTCATGTTAATATGTCGTAATCTGTTTTTTTTATTGCCCAAGACATTTCAAGTATAATTTAAAAGAAACCAAGAGACTCGAGTTCAAACCTCACCGCGAGTGAATTTTTAAAGATATATTTTCTTTTAAAATATTTCTTGTGTAATGTTAATAGTTTGGTTACCATCAAGGAGAACAAGACTTCTAAGACTAACTTATTCTTTAGAACAATTTGAGAAAAATAGATACTAAATGGAACAATTGAGAATGTTTGTTTTTTCTTTTTTGGAGTTTATTGGAGTTTACTCCTTAAGAATCGATTTTCATATATAAGGCGCCCGGTATGAGAAAAATCCGAGGGGTAAAACCTACTAACAAGTAACGAAAATCGTGTCACGTTTTTGGTGCGCACCTTTAGTGCGCAACTTTCTAATTTGGCTGTGAGTGTATTAAGACGTACATATGGTATGCTGTACAGGCGACTATACCTATATACTATATGTTATTGGGCTTGTTTGTTTTTTCTATCAGTGTCGATGTATTTATATTGCTATTTTTGTTATAAATATCAATAATTAATATTGTTATTGTGAAGTTATAATTTTTATCATTATACTGGCTAAAGTGAACTAAAAGTATTTTGAAATAACTATGGCAGAAAGGGGTGTAGATAATATTGCCGGAACATCTGACGAACACGTGGGTGCAAGGTACGTTATAATTTATGTATTATATGCATGGGCATGTGCGATTTGTATTTATTAAATATTCAATAATTATCGATGTAGTTCATATAAATATATATTTGAGAACAACACATAAAATTAGATATTTAATCCAATATGAATTATCAAGCGCATCCACGTAAAATAGACAATTTCTAACCTAACCAAAAATTATTTTTTTCGATGTCTATAAATTCCTCCAAGTTACTATGATTTATTTTATAAATAATTTTTAAATATTAATAATTCAAGTCAATAATTCGATAATATCTGAAAAATCAACAATATTTCTTGATTATAATAATGTTTTTTTTTTTTTTTCATTAATTTGTGAATTTACCCTTTCATATGATATTAATCTTTTTTCAGTTGAATAAACTCTTTTTGCGTATGGTTAGATACTCGTACTTAAGGAGTAAACTCCAGTCGTGCGTCGGAGCTGACACACACACTTTTTTTGTCCCGTTGACGTCAGTTCTACTTGTATAGAACAAATGGGAACTATCGGTAAGAACGAAAGGTGCGGGCGCTCGCCGGCATCATTACCCGTCCGACAATTCAATTCGACACATCTTCAGGGTTTCACCTCGCCCAATAATTACCCGCCGCCATCATTAAGCAGCGTGCACAACAAAACGTAATAACCTTGCAATTAGACGGTGGCCGTCATTAGATAGTAATAGAGTTTTGTACAATTTGTGAGTAAAATCGTCAAGCGTGTCACATTACCAGAGTCCATTAGGGCGTTTACACAACACGAAATTGAAATGAGCAGTCCACAGATTATCGTGATAGACAAACTGACATTGTCTCGATAATAACGCTGTATATGGGCTTTGTGATATCATTTTGTACTGTGTAATTACACAATTTCTTTCTAATTTTGTTTTTGTGTTCATCTACGTTTACGATGCGAGGTCCGACCCAGCACCCAGCAGGCCACTCCGAAGAGCACCTTCGAGGATCAGTTAAAGTCTGGTAGGGGACTAGTCCCCAATGCTCGAATGGTTCTCATAAAAGAGAGTATGCTCATGCCCAAGTGACACTCTTCATTATCCAGACCAGGACCAGGAGCAATAAGGCCGCTCTTCACCCGCACCTCAATAAGGAGCTAACGACCAACCTCGCTGAGGTCGGCAAAGAAGCAACCTCCCATATCTCTATTGTAGTACCGGAGCTGTTAAAACCAAAACAGGTTCAGTGACAACTCTTTGTAAGGTAATTTATTCTCCGCGAAAACGACACAAAATTTAAACAGTCATGATTCACTCATTAGTATCCGCAATTAAAACTCAAAGCAACTCTTCAGTGTCAATTGAATGCGTTGTATCGCTACAATTCAAATTTCTATAATCGCCCTTCGACTTGCTGCCATACAAAGTGTTAATACATACCTATTATGTAACTAGAGCAGTGAAGCAATAGGTTTCTATCAAATTGTATACATGTATCAAATTTTACATGAAACTACCATTTCCGGGCGATTTCGGCGGGTACGCCGATAATATCCACACGTCGAACATTAGGATCGAATGCGATAAGATCTTATCTCGGCCACGTTAAATAACACGTTTCCTGCAATCGTCGTGGTAATTTTAATAATGTAATTACGATATTCGGCATTTCAGCCCTGTAATGACGGCTACACAAACAACTAACCGATTAAGCAAAGTATTAAATCGAGCTCAGAGTAGGCATTATGTTTTTAATGTTTCGACAACGGATAATGTTGAATAAATTGTGACCTTCTGTCCACATTTGTTATTACATTTTAAAAAGCCACAAGCTGTTTGGAAATGATTTAGAAGTTTTTTTCCAATGGAGAAAACTTACTGTACTGTGCAGTTCTTACTGTATGCTCGCTTTTGTGGGATTTATGTCATACTTGTCTCACTCGTGGACTCGTGACTTTTGAATGATGTAAAAGGTTTGGCTCAT
Organism: Idaea dimidiata; assembly: GCA_949358125.1. NCBI lineage: Eukaryota > Metazoa > Arthropoda > Insecta > Lepidoptera > Geometridae > Idaea > Idaea dimidiata. Next base: position 6,357,934 of record OX442337.1, read on the forward strand.
GTCTTGTATCGAATCGATTCCTGAAAATAATATCTGACAGCCAAATTCACCCAATTTAACACGTTCACAGTCCAGTGTACGCTATCCTATACCTACACGCGGATGAGTTCTGACAAGTCCCTATACTCTATATCGTACACTGATTTACTTTTATGCCAAGTAAATTTGTATGTGTAATTTACGGATATTATGACAAATCCGGATAACACAATATGCCATACAAACATATTAGTATTCTACAAAATAAACATGGGTTTGAAATATTATGTATTAAACATACGGGCGAATTAAACCACTAGTATAGGGGACTGTGAATGTGTAATACGGAGTAAGTAAAGTTTATATAGTATCTAATGATTTTTCTTCGGTAATAAGCCTTTTGAATACTTTAAATTTAAAAAAAAACATGATTGATTAATTATTGCACATCTCAAAACAGGGTATGCTACAAAACAAAAATAATTGCTAAAAATAAATTTCTATACACAATCTATCAAAATATAGGTGCCTAAAATGTAATGTATGTTATTATTATGATTTGAAATAGGAAAAAAAGCTTAAAATTCGGCCACGACCGCAAAAAAAATCTCCACCATTACCTACCTGCGTATAATGAGATGGTATGAGAACCATCTCTTAACATTATTAATACTTATAAGATTAAATTAAATGTGATGGGAATAAATGTCGTCACATTAAGAAGGTGGCAGCAATCTGCAACGGCCCGTCCACTAATGACAGTGCAAGCTTATTGTTTTAGATCGTCCGCCGCCCTTTAATTTACTGGATCGTTTGTAATTAAGGATATATCTACGCAGAAAAAAAACACATCAACTTCACCCCTTCATAGCTACATATGTATGAAATATGGGGCAGTAAGAATAACGGCTGATATGGTGCATTCGGATTCATTTTTTATTTGAATTGAGGATTATCTATCTAATATTAATGTTAATTACTTCCCTGTAAATTAAATTTTCGCTTCCGTACATTTATCTCACACTAGATTGTGCTGGCAGAGAATTCTGAACGCAGCTGGTGCATAGTTCTTAAAAAAAGGTTCTCGAAAAATTCTACAATTTTCATCGCAACCAGGATTGCGTAAACGTTTAAACAAAAAGTTATAACTGCCATCCAATTAGTTTAAGAGTCCGCACAGAAGTGCTTCGTCGACCCTAAATTTTTCTCAATTAAATGCAAAACTCGGGGTAAGTCTGGGGGCTATATAAAATTTTAAGTCCATACCTACAATTCGCGCAACACAAATTTTTATTACCTTCTCTCGGTAAGTAAACAAAGCGAACAAATTAGCCGAGCTCTGTGGAAGAAGTCGCCCGCGCCGTCGTCTGCGCCGACCGCCGAGAGGACATCCCGTCGAGGAACACAAGGGTGTAAAAAGTAAAACAATAAGGATTCCGCGTGGCTGCACACGGATATTTATTGTTAATGAAAATGGCAGGATTTAAACTAACGTCTTGTAACTAAATACCCACTCACGGTTAAAGCGAGCACTAATTTGGTTTTTATAGCGCGTCCTTAATTTGATTTGGCGGCATCGCGGCCGCACCACTATTGCCTGTAGGAGCAATTAATTTGGTCGGATTATTTTTTTCTCAGAGAGCGCCCTGTGCGACTCTCCCCGTGGCTCCCGAGGTTGTCTAAGCGCCCGCAACGCGATCCAATCGAGGAGGAAAAAATAAAATAAAACTTAAGCCCCGTTTAATTTGAAGGGTGGTTCTGGGCTATTAAAGTAACACGCTTATGTATTGCAAATTATATTGAAATTTGTCTTCCATTACTGAGCGTCTTCCTCACACAAATGTTGCCCGCATTACGGCCGGGAGATTTTTATTTCGCGCTACGCCCACCCGCTTGTCTCCCGCTTTTTTTACGTCTCAAGTTTTGTGGTGCTTTTTTCTCGCTAATTAAAACTCTTCCGCGCTGTTTCCTCTGAAAAACGAGATCCGATCAATTAATTTTTAGGCGCAGTAAGCTTTCTCAACAGTTGTTCGGTTACATAAAAAAAGAAAATTTCCATTTAAAAGGGTATCAAAAAGTAATTGATCAAGGAGAAGCTTAAGGGAAAGAAAACTCGGAATTGCGAGTTAATTTTCTTGTTGCCATTTTCTAGTACCTACCTAGTAAGAAAGTAGGAAAATACGTAAGCAATGATGTTGCGGATCGCGTAATAGAATTGTGTTGTTTATGGATAATTGTATAGAATCAGAGAGGCGATGGCGATGTCGGCAGAGAGCATATAGGCGGAGATGGAGTCACGCGCGCCATTGTCTCGATCGCGGCGGGGACAGCCGATTACACCTAATACAATGCTCGGGATATTCACGTAAGCTCAATTACTACCATTTCCTACCGAAACGACTACCACCAGTAGTTTATTCACCTCGCGCTCGAACTACAGCCCAGTGCCACCAACGTTACTCTTTTACAATTTCCTACGTGTCAATGTTTTCGATAAAATATAATTACAGACTCCAGTATTAGAACATGAAAGTGAAAATCGGTGCAAAATATGAACTTTAGCGTTGTCTCCAAAGCTCCATTGACAATGACTTCCTTGACTTGACTTTTACTACGACGACTTGACTGTTTTGATGCAAATTGCAAATAACTTAAAAAAAAAAATATTACTCGACAATGGCAACTTTCCAAATGGCCATCTGTTCACAACCGATAAGAAATAAAAAAAAGTATTGGAACGAATAGTAAAAAAGATAGATACTATAATATGTTCAAATAACTTTGTATTTTTTTCTCGGAAGAAGAATTTCAAACTATTTATGTAATATTTTAATCAATTATTGAGACGTAAACATTGCATTATCTTAACTTGTACCTACCTACAACTATAAAGCTTTCTTCTGCTTGACCAAATGTCGAATAGAACTCGCGAGCAGATTGCACATTCGCATAAGATAATGCCAGTTTTTAAGAATAGGGGTTTGACTATCGGACAATCGAGTGATCTGAATTACGCGCCGATTTAAAAGGTATCCCGTCGTTATCTTTGTTTCACAAAACCGCAAAAAAACCGTAGATTACTATCTACGTAATGCACTTTCTTTAACTTGGTTGTCGATCACTCATGTAGGTAATTTATATGGCAGCACAAAAGAGAATTGTAGAAACGTAGGTAATAAACAAAACATGAATTAGAAATGTATAAACTAAAAGAAAACAATACGAGATGAAACGTTCAATCAGTCGGAATGGGAGCGTCGAAGGAGCGGGCAACGGCAATTTGCCGTTGATGGCGTCCGGCAGCACGGACACTGAAGCACGCGCCGAATTAAATGGAAATCAATAGCAATTTGCACGTGACCGCCGAGCTTTACATCTTGCCGCGGACGCAATACAATCATTGTTTGAAGACATTATCTAAATGCGTTATAGGTATAATAGTTTAGAAGTAACATTGTCTATAAGCGATTAAACGCAAAGTTTAGGAACACCTAGGATGCTCTGCAAAATGGCATAATTTATTCTGTCTATAAATTCTGAATTCAAAGAATTTTCAACACTTTCTTAGTCTATAAAAACATTTTTACATTTTTTTTAGACTACAGTTTGATTTAGATCTTTGAGTATGTTACGATTTGCCGTTCCTAGTAGGATCTAAGTAAATAATACTCACATAATGTCTTCAATAATACCTGTTTACTTGCAACGATAGATCATCTTATCTTAATCACTAGTACAATATTCCTTGTCAACTAAACTCAGATAATTATAACCACTACATTTAACTAATACTGTAGTAATTTTGATCATTACTTTAATTTGCCTATTTAACAATTTTCCAAACAAAACCACGTGAATGCTTTTAGGCGCCATTTCTCATCTCTCCCTTTTTTTTTCTTTTTCGGCCGTCAACCTTTATTAAAAAAGGTTGCCACTGTCAAAATCAATTGAAATTATGTTTATATTAATCAAACCTTTACAAGTAGGTACTCTTTATCTCTTTTTTAGTTTCTTAAACAAACTAGCTATGCTGTGTTTTATATTGTTAAAACACAATATTTTCTTAATTTTTAAGTATGTATTTGAACTACCTATTTGAAAAGTTAATTCCTATGAATATATTTATAAAACAAAATCTAGTCCAAGCCAAAGGAAGCTAAGTGAAACATGTACGAATAAAAATAATTTAAAAATTAAAAAACCGACTTCAAAAAGAAACAAAAAATAATTTAAAAAACAACAAAAAAAAAAGAATTAATAAAAATGTCCAAAATAACCTCTACATAGGTACAGTGCCACCGACTAATTAATCTGTTTTATCATCTGAAGTCGGGCAGCCAAACTTAGTACAATATGGAACCAACCAGTAAAACTGCCCGACTTCAATAAAACGTCCGAATCTGATAAAACAGATTAATTAGTCGGTGGCACTGTACCTATGTAGAGGTTATTTTGGACATTTTTATTAATTCTTTTTTTTGTTGTTTTTTAAATTATTTTTTTGTTTCTTTTTGAAGTCGGTTTTTAAATTTTTAATTTTTTTTTACCCTTTTTAGTATACCTACCTACTTAAAAATCAACAATATTGTTACCGTAATTTTAATTATTGAGGAGTTTGCTGATGAGAAGGTGCCCCATCAATCTGTACTTAGTTCTTTAGGGGTCTATTCTTTTTGGTAGAAGTCCAAAAATGAGTAATTTATTGAATTCTGGGATCTATCCATCATTCCGAAGATACTCATCAGATCCTTTCCAAACTTTCATGGGACCACCTCGCAGCTTCCACCTTTCCATTAAAAAAAGAACTATATCAATCGGTCAAGCCATCTTCGTGTAATCGATGAACAATTGAATTGAATATAGCGTTTTGAGGAGCATTCCTGGTCCTCACTTTCAAGATCCCCATCAGATCCTCATCAAATTTTTATGGGACCATCTCGGAGCTCCCACCTTTCCATTAAAAAAAGAATCATTTCAATCGGTCTAGCCATCTTCGAGTAATCGATAAACAACTGGATTGATTAATGCGTTTTGAGGAGCATTTCCGTTCATCACTCCGAAGACCCTCATCAGATCCACATTATTTTTTTATGGGACCATCTTGGAGCTCCCACCTATCCATTAAAAAAAGAATCATCTTAATCGGTCAAGCCGTCTTCGAGTAATCGGTAAACATACAAAAAAAAAATATTATACATACAGACGAATTGATAACCTCCTCCTTTTTTTTTAAGTCGGTTAAAAAGGGCACATACGTACATTTATTGTTGGTGGTCGATGATTGATCAATCAATGCATTAGAAAGGCCAACTTAATTGCAGCAATTTGCTTCGTTTATTTGTACTGACGACCGCGCAGTCGAACAAATTACACCACCATATAGTTTAGCCTGTCATTCAGGCTCTGATTGTAAGGTATTTCCACATAGGAAACTTAAAACAATTGTATTCAGTCATTAAACTGTTTAAGAAAATGCTGTCTTTAAAGTTTAAAGAAAAGTGGACCATCAGAAAACTACCTACTACTTAACGTCAGTTCAAATTAATGACTAAATATTCTTCTAACTAAATTGAACTAATCAGACTGAGTAGTTTGTTTGTAGTAGTGAGTTTGCATTTCAGTATTTTCCCATCAGAAAACCCCCAAAGATAATTTGCTAGTTTGAAGTCTTACCACTCAACCTTATTGTAATCCTAGTAGGGTTATGTAAGGCCACATAGAGCAATATCCGCAAAAGGACAAAATATAGCTGCAAATAAACGTTTAACTTTATGGACTCGAAAGATATTACCGATTCGTGATCTCTCCTTTTTCTTTGGTTTTGCGTTTGGTTTGGTCGGCCATCTTGGCGACATGTGGCGGGAGATTTAGGCGGGAAACGTGCCCCGCTATATTAGATTATGTCGAAATGAATTGAGCGATACTATTGGATATGTTATTGACGTAGATTTGCGATCGGAGGAACGAACTGATATTTCGTATTGTTATTAAAGGAAGAGCGCTCCCCGCGAACGTGAGCGGACTCCAGAGCGCCCGATACACCGCCCTTATGGACCTATCGTTTAGGCCTCTTTATATTTTTCTTATGTAAATACTGCTTCATATCCGATGAGCTTTATTTATGTGGGAATCGTTTTGGCGAGATAAGTCTCTCCTCTGTTCGGTGTTCACCTCTTGCGATGCATGTAAATTTTATTTGTTTCGGAATACTGATTTATTGTTTCCATTCCTCTTGTTTTTTGTCCCTTAGGTTGTATGAGATACCTACTTTTGAAAATTAACAGAGATACGAATATTGGATTTGTAAGATAAACAACTTATGAGCCAGACTGACAGCAGACATAGTATATTTTAAGTGTCGCTGTAGATCAAAGTACGAGTGTCAGTGCCAGGCCAGCCAAGTGTTGTTAAACATCTTCAAGGGTTTCAGAGCGGTAAACAGTAGCATGCGCTTTGGTTCATAACATAAGCATTCGCGATCTTTATTTGGGATAGCATTAGCAAGCATGTCTAAACCCACTTTAAAAAAATTGGTACAACATTTGTAATATTTATAAATGGTGAGTAAAAGAAAATCAATTAGTAAAAAGTTTTAAATTTTAAGACCCAATTAAAAACAAAAAACGATAGCTTAAAATTAATTTATTCCTTGAAATCGCCACCAACAAATTTAATAATACTACTAAACAACTTTATCTTTCCCAAACTTGTTATGCTACCACTATACACTAAAAATAAATGTAGGTATAAATATTATATGGTCGTAAAATAAAAATTAAACTAACACGTTATTAAATTTTGGCCACAACATACCGGTTTAGTCAGTTATTAATTTAATTCAATTTATAACTTGAAAGTTCGCCGAAAACTATTTAAATAAAATATCCATCACATTTGACTTGGACCGAATGGTGTTCAAAGCAAGTGATCGTTGCCGGCGTCTTTGATGTCATGAGGGTAGTTATGAAAATTAATAAACGTACAACGTGTAATTGCTTCCGATAAGGCGGCAGCGCGCGGGCGCGTTTTTTTATGGTTATTTTAACGAGCAGGTCTCAATACAAATATTATGTACTTCTTGAACGATAACTTTTATTAATAATAATTGCCATTATTAGGTATTAATAAAAAAAGGTTTTCAATAAATGCGTAGAACGAGGGCGGTGTTGATAATTAATTTAATGCTCGGTAAGTACAACTTCAGGCATTTTTTTATGGTACCTATGTAAGTAGGTATAATTAAAGTGGACCGATCTACAGTATTATATTACAAATTCAATGTGAAATACTTTTGAAATTAACATGCCTTCTTATGACTAGAGTGTCACGGGCGCGGGCGGCCGAGAGGTTCTCGGCGGTTGCACTTTTTCGTTCATTACTCGGGTTCTTCTAATTGGATTTCGAAGCAAAGTATACCACGACCTTCCTCGAAAATAGAACTATCCAATATTGAAAACCAGATTTCAATCGGATAAATAGTTTTTAATTGTATAAGAAAACGACAGACAAACAGAGAGACATGAATTTAAAAAATTATATAATTTTATTCTTCTACTTTTTCTAAGCCCTCTAGACAACTTTTTTTAATTTAATCACAAGTACAGACTTTTTGGCCTCTCTTCCTTTATTATAATATAGATATAGATAGAAGATAATATTATTATAGATTATATAGAAGATTCATTACTTAACTCCCACCTATGTTAAAAACTATGTAGGTTGTAGAGAAGAAGTGTAACTTACAGAATGACATTTACCTACATGAATCAGCCAGTGTAAGGGCGAAGTTCGAGAAATCATCCTCAAAAGTGACATCTGTGGTTTGCCGCAAAGTCAAGTAAGAAGACGTACTCACTGAAACCTTATCTGGGAATTACCTTGGCTGCGATCACTTGACTCCCTAACTTTAGATGTTAACTACCGACAGATCTGGTGCCGACTGGCGCCTGATGCTCTTCAGATTTGACACCAAAATAACTTTGTATTGCTTCGAAGACTAGGCACTTGAAGAACCTCTAAGTTTTAATTACTATAGAAGATAGAGAACTCTAAGTAATTTGTTATTACAAATAATAAACTCGTATATCCTTATTTTATAAACGTGGAGGTCGGAATAGTGAGAACATGCTATTTTCTTTTTCCGTGACAAGAACTTTCAAAGTTAACAGACAGAAACAAAAAGCGGAATAACTAGGTACTCCTAACTTGCCTCTTGCCGCTTGCTATTATAAAAAGGCTAAATATTATCTATATAGTGTATATTTATATAAATAAATATACCTATGTTATTATAGTGTATATTTATATAAATAAATATACCTATGTTATTATAGTGTATATTTATATAAATAAATATACACCATTTTTTTTACTATAACTTGTAACTCGACTGGAATCGCAAATTTATTTCAAAATATATGAATAACGGCTTTCTCTTAAATTTTAGATATGTTTAATACTTATCCGAATTGACCACATGGACATTCGATCAGTCGACAATCCGCAGCGCAGACTGAACTATCCTGAATCCGAACCCCTAAAGAGTAGGTGCTCTTACTTCGAAATCGTCAAAGTGTGCAGAAAATAATCATATTAAAATATTGTGTTCCTTAATACGCCAATCATTATTATCTCCACCACCTTACCCACCCAAAGAGAACAATTTCAATATCTCCGAGATAGGTACGTCACAACGAATAAATAATCATGAATAATGTTAAAAGAAACCTATCAATAAAATTGAACTTAACGTGTCTCAAAATAAAACACTTTGTTATTAAGTTGACAAGCAACCGTAAAAATGCTCCTTTAAAATGTAAAATAAACAGATCAATCATGTTAAAGCGATCCCACCGGGCTCGCTCTGAATCCCCGAAAAGAAGCCTACGTAAGCGTCTATTATAAAGCACAGATGTTGCCACAAGAACGACGTTATACACTGACACTGCTCCCCCTTAAGCGTTACTCGCTACTGGACAGAGCAGGACGGAATATCACTGATACGTATTTTTATTCGATCTTTTTTTTAAACAAGAACTGTTCTGCGTTGTGGAGTGATTGACATGCGGTCGTCGGCGGTGCCCCCCGACGCGAGGCATTAAACCGCTTCACAAGATATCCCTCGTAATATTATCATTTTATAATTTATTACGCTAATTATAAAAGGGACATATTTAAAAATGAAACAAAGGTATTACGGATGCCATTTACGTCCGGCATAAAGCTTTGCGTTAGCGTTACTTTTTCGGTAAATAAATCTAGAAAGGCATATCAATCAAGTTGCCGGATGGACAGGAAGTCCCTTCAAAATTATGTAGATCCATGATTAAAAAAATAACAAACTCATAAAATGTAGGCGTTATATTAACCCTTTCGTTTCATTTTTAGGCAACATTCGTTTGGGGTGGTGTCACGTCAGAATACGACATGTGGTTAGTGTAAGTGGGAGCTATTAATTTAAATGTTATAACAAGCATTTATGTAAAGATATTAAATTTACTTGTGGGGTCATAAACCAATACAGTGATTTGTCTGAGGCGAACCCATACCGGACCGCACTAATTGAAACCCGCGTTCGAGCGACGTGAGAAGACTGGCCATCGGCTATAATCCGTTGGAACGGACACGTCCCTCCCTATACCCGAACCGGGCAAATATTGTCCACTATTATACGTAATTGGAGATTTCACGAGATAACACTATCACACTAATTATGCAACATCCAATGTGAGCACGTTTACACACTTACGAATACCATAAAACGGCAAAGGTTTAGATATGAATAATCTATAAAATATTAACGATAGAATCTTATATCTCAACAATTTTATTTCTATATTGGTTAGTTAATTGAAAATTAGATTTAATGGGGGCCGCATCCACATCTTAATCAAGTGATTAAGCTATATTTATACGGGATAGAGAGTTCGACTAACTAAAATGGGCTTTTGAAGCCCGTTTCGAGGCTTGACGACTTGGGGAGGGTGAGCCCCTAAGCCGCGGGCGCAGTTTCAATTGAGACGTCGTACTTTAGTCGTCGACGAAGGCTAAACAGCTAGGCTTAACGCTTCTCGAGCCCAACTCGATACCGTTTCTAACTTGTGATTCGAGGAGTCGAGATTTAGCCATTAAAATAACAAAACAAATTCGCAAATTTGACGAAAGAAAAACATTTCGTTTAGTTTAAAATTACAGAAGATAAATTCAAAAGCTAAATTGATTAGTGGTGTGGACGGTCACCTAAAGACGTTTGACATGAGCATCGTCCGGCACGGGAGCGTGACAGAGACTCCGCCGCGTCCACTCCACAAGACTACGTGGTCACTAGCTTAATCCTTATTTATTGCAAGACGCTCTACGACGCCTCCGGTCCGCCAACTATTTGTCAAGCAAGACCGGCGACCGGCTGCATCAATCTAGAGTTTAGGCTTAACGCGACCTCGTCGATGCATACTAATAGTTCATTTGATAGTCCCCTAAATCACACAGCACGTTAGGAGCATCGAGCACTCTGCACAATGAACGAGTTCTCCTACCTATTAACAGTGAGTCAGTTATCAACAATAAATAACAAATGGACATAAATTGACCAACAAAAGTGAAACTGAATCACCCCCGATGGCGCGGGCGTTGTCCACAACGGTAGCATTCACTGGACAAACAGCTACAAACCAGCCCCCGGCGGTCGTTACGGCATCGCACTAAATTACGCGCAACTTACGCGGGTCATCTTTCATTATTACGACTCTATTTTGGCAAGTCGCAACAGGGCGGGCGTGGTGTACGGTCAACGTTGTCTATTATCCCTCTGTTACCCCGCTGCCAGTTTTTTCGCCTCTCGCGCTGACCGCTGCCCCTATGCGGGGTACCATAAGAGATAAAATCGTAAATTATAACCCAATTCCATGGTTGTTAAGACTTGACAGATGAAAAGGCTTATTGCTGACCGAGTGTTTGGTGCTATATCGTTAACATATCAAACGGAATGAGGGTACTCCAACAAAGACATTTGGACATGATGGACATTTATTTCGTCGTATGTGGTCATCGATAGGGTCAAAAGCTGCAGCCGGTTTACACAGCATGCGGTTGAAAAAATCATTTAATAGCTCTTTATAATTTATATAGTGGTATGGACATTATTTTTAATTAAAATATTATGTAGTTTAAGTTATAAAATCTTCATGTTTTGGAGACCTACAAAGTGAAATGAAACAAATTCTCGCAACATCATTCAATACACAAGTAGCTAGTATGTATAGCATTACATAGTATAAAACAAATTCGCTTCACTGTCTGTCTCTGTTTGTATGTATGCTTAGATCATTAAAACTACGCAACGGATTTTGATACGGGTTGGTTGATTCAATGGAAAGGTTTATAATATGTATAACACATCCTGATATTATAAATAAATACTGCCCGACATTACACACAGCACTATGGTAAACTATGGTTACTAGACAACTACATATTATATATTTTTTGTAAATACTTACGTACGATACATAGAATACACCCAAAACACCGCAGAAGATTGAGGGTCCATTTGCGTTGCAGTCCGGGCTTCGCCCGCCGCGCCACAGTGGCCGTCATTTTCCCGCGGGATTGCGCGGGTGAAACCGAGGGGCGCAGCTAGTTGGTATTGAAACAAAAACTATTTACAAAGTTAAAAAGAAAACAAAACAACGCTAAAGAGGTTTATACAATAGATTGTTTGTTAGATGTTGAGGTCACCGGGGACAACAGAGTGGGAGGACATTACAGTAATGTACTGAAAGGCGCGGAAGCCGTGGCGCCAGCGCCACCGCTTGACAATGCCCCATTAAGGGAAACTATTCACAGTACAGACAAGTAACTAAATGTCCACATAAACTAACCGAATGATTACCTTCTCTAACTTGCTATAGTTAACTCCTATTGATAAGATATTTGTTTACAGATATCGGATGGCAAATAAATATAAATAACTGGTTCTGTTAATGAATGACCACGTATTTTCATGTTTGAGACATCCTTTTTTAATTATAAGTAGGTAAATGTATTTTAATATATGTGTACCTATATAAAAATAGATCTTTTTATTCAGAACTAGCTGCGCCCCGCGGTTTCATCCGCATAAGATTTAACAAAATCGATTCAGCATTTCTTTCTCCTGATCATAACGAAGACAACTAAAAAATAATTATTGAAATCGGTCCAGCCGTTCAAACGTGATGCCGTGACCATGTGAAATAGGGATTCATTTTTTTTTAATATAGATAAGATAAAGAATAATAAAAATATGTCCAGAATAGCTTAGAGTAGGTAATCCATCTTTAAACAGATTAGGGTGATCCTGATCAGTAAGAAATAGCACCCCGGCTACGGTGAAAACTACCAAATAAATGCAAGTGGCAGTAAAATGTATCCACGATTTTAAACTTACATCGTTGTTTACGAGTACACTACAAGTACCTATTATTAAATAACAGGGTATTTACCAACCCCTTTATTATTTATAACCCGTTATTTAATAATATTCGCAGTAAAATTCTCTCAAAAAAGTATCAATGTTCTACCTATTAATGAAGCAAAGAAAAATAATGTGTTTTGACCGTAGTTATTCATGTTTATCGTTTTTAATACGCGATTATTATATTAAGGGACAGCGTTAAGATGGCGATAGATGATAATTGTCGGTCCTTGTCAGATTGCATAGAAACGAGCGAGATGGAATTTCATTACCTACCGATGATTCAAAAAAAAATTAAATGCGATGAGGAGGATCTAGGTATTGTATTTTCTAATATTATTTTAAGAAAATTTAAGAAAAGATTTAAGGAGTTAGAAGAAAAATTGTTTTATTTAGTGAAACAGGGCTAACTTTTCCTGTGTAATAGTGGAATTTAAATAAATTTTTTTTTGAAATGAAGGGGGCACTTCTTGTATCATGTACAGTAACATAATATATTGTTTAAAAATGTATTTGATACCGGTTATGAAGAAAAAATATTCAATCGGAAGGGATTTCAGGCCGATTAACATCAGTCGCGTCCTTAAACGCGAGGAGACTTCCCGCTGCTTGCGGCCGTTCTAGACGCCCACAATGAATGTTCTACGCATAACGCATACTGTAAAAGGACCTTTTTGCCTGTTTAGACATGAATGATCGAACGATCTGACACCAAATTTTATGCCGATTAACAGAATGGTATTCATATTTGCTTTAATCTCCAAAAAAAACGTGTTCAATACTGGAAGTTGACGAGCATGCAGAGAAAAATCTGACTTTTTTACTTCTATGAGAAATTGATTACCTACCAACATATTCACACAATGTTATATTTAGTAAGAAGTAAAAAATGTTTACGTTTGTGACACATTGCAGACATCAAAGCTTGAGCGATTGTAAGTAGGTGATGCGAAGTTATGCTACTTAAAAATTACAAGACTGAAAGTTTGTGAGTATATGTTGTGTAATAAGTTTGATACTCAATCACGCAAAAACTACTGATCCGATTGCGATGAAACTTGGAATATAGTTAGCTGAAGACCTGGAAAAAACACATCGGCTATCCCGATATTCCCGTGGGAACTAGACTTACGCGGGTGAGACTGCGGAGCGCAGCTAGTAGAACATAAAATAATATAGAAGGCATACAAGATTAGTCAAACAAAATACTAAACCAAAACAACGAGCATCACGTTATAACATATTATAGAATGTTGATAAATAGGCCCCGAGATTAGCGCGCACAAACGCACAGACAAACAGACAAACGGAAAAACATCCAAACGGACAAACAGACAAAAAGTTAAACACGGAAATGGGGTCTGTTACGTTAGTAAATACCCCTAAAAATAGTTTTTTCATCATATCTTTCAAAAGCAGACACCGCTAAGTTATGATTTTATTATAAGTATAGATGTTGATTAATAGTAGGCCACAAATGTTAAGACATCTATTGATAAAAAAAATTAAAAATTCAATTATTATTGATCGTAAAACTTTCTGATCCTAGAACATTAAATACGTGAAAGCTATATAATATAAATAAACAAAAGTACCATTTACGAGCTATGACAAATCAGAATTACAATCATAACCTTTGTCGAACGCATTCAGAACGCACTCAAGCAATAAAATAACTCATGTCCAATTTATGTTAATACAATAAATACTAGCATAAATAACCCTGGGAGGAGGCATAGAAGACAATTTAAATTTATGTACATAAGAATATTCAACTGTCTTAAAATCGAGTAGTCAAATTGAATAATTTGTACTTGAATTATTGTAATATGAAGTGAAAGGGTGTATTTACAAGGATAATCGTTTCCGTGTCCAATTGAAAGGTTAAATTGAGACTGCACACGTTGTAGTTTTTTATGGTAGGTTTTAGACTAGCGTTTGACCACTGCTACATCTGATGGTAAGTGACAATACGGTCTATATTGCAGCATTTTTACATAGAAGATATCAGTTCATGGAAGACCAATGAGCACTTAAATGAATATATGCCGGGCATCTCATTTCAACTAAAATATCAGTAACTTAGTTCCCTGAGTGTCTGAGTTGTATAGTGGTATAGCGGTGTTGCACATTCAATTTTTGGTGATCATCATGTCTTGGAGACTTGTTTAATTAGGCCCCAAACCGCATACGCAAAGTAAATTAAAACTTTCCTTAACTTTAAGCTTAGCACGTGAATTTAGATCATTTTCAAAAGTGGCGGAGAGGGCAAGTCCTATCGAGCACTGCATTTCGGAATATTATGTTCTTAGTGAGAACGTTAAACAACTACAAAGTGTAGGCTATGTTAGGTTAACCCTCGACTGAAACGGTATATTAAGCGTTTGGAGTGAAAGATGTGTTTGTTTGTATGCATTTTTCGCAGAAACAGCTTAGCCGAAGCCTCAGCCTTTCTATGTACTGTGCTATTGGTAAGAGTCAAATTTCAATTTTTAACGCGGCAGACCGCTAGGAGGCCCCTCAGTAGACTTGACATTTTGTGTAACTCAGATCCAAACAAAACACAGGCAATGAACGAAAGTGTTCCAAATACTACGATCGCATATAAACCGCAGTAATAATGACATAGTAAATATGTAATTGCAGTATAAGTATGGTATTTGTTCAGAAAGAGCGACAAACCGACATGTGCTCGCGGGGATCTTGCGGTTGGGAGAGACACCCGCGCCACGTTCGTGACTCTGCGGTCAAAATGTCGCTGTTCGAATCAAAATTCTTTTATTTTCCGCAAAATAATGTAGCCCAATTAGTTAACGGAAAGTTGAAATGAGCCCAAGACATTGTTTTGACTACAATGTTGGTATAAAATGGGGTTTCAGCGGTTTTTGTAAACGCCATGTATCTACTTATACACAATGGTTTCTTTAAAACTAGAAATCTACTGAACGGTAATCGACGATTTAGTAACTCTTAACGACCTATATACCGCATAGGGAGAACTGCGGCTGCGATGCAAAAGAGAGCCGTTTATATACCCGCTATGAAAAAAAAATTGTTTATGATTATTATGATTGCTTTTCTGAGTATCCCTAAATGTTTAAATAAGTATTATGTTTAATTAAGTAGTATGTAAGTATAATAAGTATGTATTTAAGTATAGAAAAAAATGGCTACATATGCAGTCTACAGGCTACATATTATCCGTCTAATAATAGACTGCAAATATCCTTATTACAAGCCTAGATAAATGTGCATGTGTAATTTAATAAAATTATTTCTAGTGTAATTGTGTTTAGACAATTTTAAGATAAAATAAAAACAATACAGGGCACAAGGCAAGGAGTTGTGAACCGTGAAATTGGCATCTGTGTCGAGAACATTGTTAAGTGCGTACCACTGTGTGTCGTATAACAGAGTTTTTACACTTTATTTTCATTGGATACAATTAGAAGCGAACAGAAAGTATCAAGTGTGATTGTTGAACCAGTAAATGAACTGTGTTATTTTGCTATTAGGCATTATCGTTCAAAAGACATCAACGAGATTCTTCAAAATAGCAATCATTAATTCCCAATATTAGATGAAGAATTTTTCATATTTTCAATTCTTATTTTTTTAATCATCAGGCTTAATCCGTCCACTACTGACCTCTTTATTTGTGGCGTTGTATGCGGGCTTCCCCCATACGAACGCTACAAATAGCGATCGCAAGCTACCTCTATCCGACGCCACCCCGCGACCGTCAAAGTCGTTGGTCCACCAAGCAGGTCTTCCAAAACTCCGTTTCCATTGCCACTTAAGTCTACTGATTTTGAGAACTATGTCGCGCCTGTGACTTTGGTTCTCCTACGGATTTCCGTATTTCGGATTCTATCACGCAGGAAATCTCCAAGCATACCTGTGGCTATAGCCCGCTGAGCGACTCAATATAAGAATTCAGCTCGGTGATTCGAAAGAAGACGAGTTCACTGCTAAACAGAATGAGATCCAGTTCCAAAGGTACTTATCCTGCACATGTTGGCAAGCAGGTTCGATGCACCAATGCTGAGACACTTTGTGTCTATATCTATTGGTGTATCAAAAACCTGCACTTTAAATGTTTGTAAATGATTAAGTTTTGATTGTCTTTTGTACTAATAACCCATTAGTTTTCAACTTTTAATTGGAATTAGGTACTAACATATTGGACCTATGGACATATTGGATAACACGATCCTTAGAAAATAATTGTTTTATAGAAAAACGTACCTATTTTTATAAAAAATAAACTTCAAAATCTCTTTAATCTAGTACCTACTGCTTTTTTCTTACCGAATTTCATCGGTATTGTCGTAAAACTTACCCGCACGGAGTTTATTAATCAAGCAAAAGGACATCTTAGGGCTTAGTGGCATTTTTCTCGGAGGTTCTCATTATTTTCCGGGGACGGGTGAGTGTGATGAGAAATTAATCCGGGGGCGGCAGGTGGCAGTCGCAGGTGCCTTCCGCGGACAATTTTCCATAGCCAAGAGTTTCTTGCAGCTAATCCATGCGTCTACGTCTTAAGAAGAAATAAACCCAGCTAAAGATACTCGCACTTAAATATGAGATTAGCTTTGCGAAGCAGGCTCGCGCTTTTATAATTGAATTAAGCACGTATTTCTTGAAAAGCTCATTCTTAATCTGTATTTTTTCTTTTTAATGTTTAATTAGTTTTAATTGGTTTAGTTTATTAAGCTCTATTAGCAACTTTCTTATTTTATTGTCTTTACTATGTTATTTATTATCATAAATAGTAACAATATTAACTTAACATCTATTAAGCCCTTGTTCAGAAACTTAAGATCAAAGATGTAAACAAATAAACTCACATAATTATTTGAGAGTGACTACTTTTTGTTTACATTTACCTACCGTCAGTTTTCCTTTGAAAATTGACATTTCTGTGTTTACATTTTCATACAAGTTGAAAGGTTACATTTTGATCTAAGTTAATAAAAAGGGTAAAAGATGTTAAGTTAATATTGTAGTTGCTCGCACAATAAATAGATTATTTACTACGCTTTTAAAGCCGCACGCATTTTTAAGTTACTATTTAAATATACTTAAGTAAAGTTTTTTTAATAATTGAAGTAATAGAGCGATTGTTATGTAAAGCGGTTTCAGCTGCAAAACGCTGAAGACGCGCGGCAACGTGAAGGAAAGCGGTGGCGGCTGTGGCGCGCAGTAATCCGAACATATCTCGGAACATTGCTCAGCGCGACACAGCGGGACTTAGCGGAAAGCCTCTCTGTGCAGATGCTTATCTCAATAACAGTTTTATTTATTTTTGCGAGCGACTGATCCGCTCCCAGCGGATCCGTCTAATGAAAATAGAGGAAGCCACCGAGACAAATGTGTCTCTGTGCGCGGATTGTTCAGACGCGAGTCGCGAGACGTACCTACACCCCGCAGGAGATTTGTAAATCGCAACCGATCGTAATTTGTATGAATGTGGAAAATAATGTTCTACAGCGACAGGATCATGTTAAACATAGAGTAAACTCTGACACATTATGCACCTTTCCCTTTCCTTTTGCGGATAAATATCTAGGGTAAAATCTAAACTACATCAAGGAGACATGTCTGCCCGTATCCGGCGAATACTCGTAACGTGATATCCATCTTTTGATCGTCTAGAGTACTTCTACGAAATGCTACAAACTTGCATAAAGTCAGAGTTTATTTAGTCGCGAATTAACGACCGCAGCTCTCGTAAAACAGGCTTCGTGTGTCGTTAAATAAAACACATTGCGACTTGTCAAAGCAGAACAGAGGCATCTCGATGAGTTTAATCTAATGTTAAGAATTAGATATACCTGTAACGAATATATTGTTACTTCAACTACGTAAGTAATTTAATATATTTTCATCGACTTTTCACGCAATACTCAGACAACTTAAAAGTAAATCAACTAGGCAAATTTTAAAGCAACAAAGCTGCCCTTTTTAAAAATAAATTCTTATTTTAAGACCACAAAGTGTGCGGAGGTGAAAAATCTTGCACTGTAGCTAGAATAATGCAAGAGCACTTGCTTCTAATTAGGTCATTTGGCATAATTGCCGTCTCAAGATTGGGTTTTTTCGCGTCGGCAACGTCCCGTGGGAGCCGAGACAACTTCTAATGAATACCGGCACTCACAGTTGGACTCGAATAAAAACGAATAGTTTCACGATTCACTATAACTGCCTTTTTATGCCAATTTGTAAACGACAAACTCATTGCTTCACTGAAAGTAAGTAAAGAAAATTTGGTTTGAATGTGTTATAATTAGACACAATAGAGTTGTAATTTGATGGTTTTTTTTTCTAACGTCTTATGATATTTTGATTGCCTTTTGTTTTTATTGTATGGTAGACACAATAATCGATTAGTTATCGTACCGGAACTTTCGGTTGTATACCACAGAGGAGTACCAAAATAAAAAATGTTAACTCTGGAAAACCAATCTGGAAAATTTTCCGTTAGTTTAAGTTGCAAGTCAAGCAGCTCAAGCATAACTTGAAAATCTTGTTAGAATAAAACACTTTATTTATCAGGTTTAATCGCGTTTTATTCATGATTTCTAAACGAACCGAGCTTTCGCCAACTTTACAGTTGGCTTTTTCAAGGTTCACTGAGATGACGTAGACATAAAGTAAAGTGTTTTATTATGCAAATCGCGAAAACCATAGAAGAAAGTCTTGTTAGAGTTGAAAACATTTTGATATTCGCAATTCAGAACTCTATTGGGAGGCCTATGTGTCGAGCAGTGGACGTCCTGTGACTGGTGTGGCGTTCATTAGGTAATTAAAACTCTAAGAGCAGAATATGGAAACGCTATTTACAATTTGAGTTAAGTATCTGAACAGCAATTTTAGACAGGTATCTGATAATCAAGTTATTGTTATTTCTTATCGGTTGTGAACCGATTATGGCCATTAGGAAATTAGCCAGTGTCATGTATTTTAATATATTATGCAAGTTATTTGCATCGAAACAGTCAAGTCGTCATAGTTAAAGTCAAGTCTAGGGAATCATTTGTAAACACGGCGGCCATTTACAAACAATCTTCACGGAGCCTTGGAGACAACACTAAGTCAATGTTTTGCACCGATTTTCACTTTCATTCCACTTGTACACCTTCACGAAACTAAATTGATTAATATGCCCCCGAAATTAAACAATTTGCACGCATATGAACTAGGTTTCACAAAAATGAAAATTTAGCACCACATCTCCTCAACGAGTTCCCGCCAAGACTCCGATAATCAAGTTGTGGTGCTTCTAAATTCAAAATTAGAATGCCAATTCTTAAGTTTAGGAGGTACTGGCCCTCCCATTCTGAGAAGTGATTCAATAGGTATACCTACCTACCTATATAAAATTAATAGTAGATATTGGAACATCATACTAATAAATTACGCAGAAAACTTAAAGAAAGACCTAACTTGACTTTGTATTAATAATTTAATTCCTTATTTGACATTTGTAAATAATTATAGTAAAGAAAATAGAACAGTACAGTCAAATGAAGTAAAATCACAAAACTCACAAAAATAAAAAAGTATCAAAAGAAAAGACTATAAAGGTACACACCTACATTTCGGAACTGCTGAGCTCGGCCGTCGGTGGATGTTGTTTTGTCATCTTGTTCTGTAGTTCTCTCCTGCGAACAAATACAAATCGTGTCAATCGTATGTCACTTAAGTAAAATTAAAGGTAAAATTGTGCCAATATTTCCTTACAAAGATTGGTTCGTTTTTGAGCAATAGGTACCTACTATATCTCGAGCGGCATGGATTGCTGACTAGACTTGGAAGGTATGTATAAGTAGGTATAGTAAGTAATTTAAATTTGGAACTATATACAATTTGTAACTGGTATGCCCTTTTAATCCGAAAGGGGGTTTGTTCTTTTTTTTTTAAATGTTAATATTATGTTTCACTGAAAAAACAGCTGCTTTTAAAAATAAAGGTAATTGAAGTTTTGACTGTAAACCATCAAACTAAATAAAAGGACAACATAAGATCAATGCCCTCGAAATCTCAGAAACAGCTGATTTTCAAGTAAACTATACACCTAAATTTTTCGAAAAGTACTTTGAATTTCCAAAAAACGTAGAACAAAAGTTGTTCGCCTAGACGTCTAGAACAACTCCCTTTCGGAGTCTTGGCGGGAACTCGTTGAGGAGATGTGGTGCTAAATTTTCATTTTTGTGAAACCTAGTTCATATGCGTGCAAATTGTTTAATTTCGGGGGCATATTAATCAATTTAGTTTCGTGAAGGTGTACAAGTGGAATGAAAGTGAAAATCGGTGCAAAACATTAACTTAGTGTTGTCTCCAAGGCTCCGTGAAGATTATTTGTAAATGGCCGCCGTGTTTACAAATGATTCCCTAGACTTGACTTTAACTATGACGACTTGACTGTTTCGATGCAAATAACTTGCATAATATATTAGAATACATGACACTGGCTAATTTCCTAATGGCCATAATCGGTTCACAGCCGATAAGAAATAGAATAAATAGAACCCCCTTTCGGATTAAAGGGCTTACCCGTTACAGCTTGTATAAAGTTATTTAAATTTGGAACTAAGTTTCTGGTAGCATACGGCCATTTCGTACTGGCCACCTAGACATAACAACATAACACATAAAAAAAACTGGGCTATTTTTCTTCAATTTTTAATGCGACGGAAGGGTAAGGCAAAAAGTTTTAGTTAATAGAAAGCCCTAACTTTTTTTTTCATCGGCTAAGGCCGATGCTTGGTTTCGTCATTTTGATGTAACATAGTTAAATTTAATTAATATAGAGCTGTAAATATAGATCATACACGTTGCATTAATCTATTGTTTTGTTGTTAGTTACTCGCAGTAGATGTGTAAAGTAGAGTATTCACCTCGTTAACTCTCTAAAATCCTGCGTACGCTTTGGATTCAATATGACGCCCGCTTTATAAGACAGGGCTTTAGTACCTCGGTGCATAAACTACTATTGTTATTAATTACTCTGTTATTTGTTACCTCCGTAATTCATCCCGCAACAACATCAACCGTTCATAGTGCGTAGCAGAGGCGTCCAAGAGCTCCAACGAGGCCTTCACGGCTGACGTCTGCCGCTTCCGTTCCACGGCCACGGTCGCGTCCGTCGCTTGGCTTACTGTCAGCACCTTCTCCACCATGTCGTCTAACCTTAACAAACGGATGGACATTGAATCATTTGAACAAAGAAATCACGGGGCCAAATATAATCATTCTTTTGTTAAAGTCGGGCCGCACCAAAGCCGTGCCGTGCGTGCATGTCTCCTGCTTTTATTTAGCAGCTGCATTAAGGCTCCGCACAGGCAGGTTGCTTGCTTCGCGCCTAGTTGCTTACAATTCTGCCAAGATACACAGCTAGCCACCGAGCGCTCAATCCGGCCGGTCGCGAACTTTCTAGACCGTTCGTTTTAGTTAGGTGATTCGCTAGCCTCTAGCCGCTAAGGCTAGAGATTACACAGCTACAGCTGATAAGTGACGTTATATTATACGCGCGTGTGCTAACCTCACTATCAGTTTCATACTATAAAATCAGTGAGAGATGACGCATTATTAAGCACACACGCCACACGTTTGGAGTAACCCCGCTGTTGTACTTACTTTCTCTTCCTAGTCTCCAGATAAATCGTAAAGAAGATGACGATTAGAGAAATGAGAACAGCGTTCAGCTGCGTCCATGTCACGTCCTGGCTGATGATGTGGAACCGAGTGACTCGCACCTTCGGGATTATATTCCATACCGAGAAGTCAGGAATTAACAGCGTCAGTGGCAAGGAGAAAACCAACAATGCCCCAAGCACCACAGACGCATCGCAATCATTTATATTATCAGGCATCCCTGATAAATAAGAATAAATCGAATTTAATACAAGCGAGCGAACTACATCTTCCTTGACGCAACTCCGATGACATCGTCTGTCAGGATTACGAAGAGGAAGTCGAAGAAGTTTTAGTACAATTATTTGAAATAAGTAAGTGTACATATACCTACCTACACATTTATTTCCTACCTTCCACATTATAAAAGCAACCGTCATATACCTAATACTTTATTTGCGCGATAAACATTTATGGTCGTTACGACAAAACAAGAAAGAAAGCAATAGCCATTTATAAGTTTGAGTGTCCAAAATTGTCAAGATAGCGAATGTGTGCGTGCAGGCTCTGTGTCCGTCATGTGGGGCAAGCCGTCGTCGACGACGCAACACTCGCGTGGCATATCAATTTCGACTAGGTACACACAATAAAATTGGACGGTCTCCGGAGAGGGCTTAAACGATTCGCCGTTTTGTCTCGGGACCCAGCTGCGTAATGACCGGAGCAGGAAAAAATTGTCAGCAAGAAAACGCGAGGGTAGTCGGGTTTATGTGCGCGCGGCAGCTGGCGGCACTGGATGGCGACGCGCTCCTAACGGCCTCTGCTTACCTCGCAAAACCCGCGCCAATTTTATTTATCGAAAATATAAACCGATTTGCGGAGGTCCCTCGTAAATTCTGAACGGCTGATTTATGGCGGTTACAGGGCGCGCTTAAAACAAAGTTGCTTCTTAAAGGACTCCCCTACGTATTACTTCCTTATGTGGACGATAGGGAAACGATCAGATTTTCTTTTCAGATAGGTTTGCTAAGTCACCGACGAGCGTCCATATCTTTACCTACATAAATATGACCTTTGTCAATAATATATTTTAATAGATTATAGCCAAGTACCCTTCTCAGGTACACCTTGACATTCGTTATTGAATTTCTAAGGGAGTTATAAATATATAACTACAGCTTAACTTTTAAAGTAGTTAGTTAATCAGCAAATTGAAAACGTAAGCCGACAATAGTATCGAATCGCGTGTCTCTCGTCGGTATCATGAAACTCGAGTAGTTACGAGTAAATCATGGTAGGCTCCCCAAAGACCTGCTGAAACGGCTAGCTGTAAGTAAACAGTTTCTTGTATAGGTACTATCCACGAGGATCAATTAGGTGATTTGAGGCTCGCTTGCGTGTTAAGTAGGACTCGATGAGTTTATCGCTGTCTACAAATAAAATCAAATAGGTAGATTAAGTTACCTACTCGGAATGGGAAGGTTGAGTAGCTACGAGAATCTATGCTCTTACATCTCTCTCCTTAGTGGAAAGGTTCGTACTCATATAAGGATAAAAACATTACACCCATGATTGTAACAGTAATTCGCTTATTCAATATTTATTTTTAAGTAAGTAAGAATCCTTACATTACCTACATCGCGTCGGCTAATGGTAAGTAGGTAGGTACTTTAAATTTTTCATAGTATTTAGACGTTTACGTTCAGTCGATCAATCGTTATTCGATCATCCGACTTTCGCACAAAAGTTACGACCCTACGCAAACTTTATAAAAGACAAGGCTGTAAAACCAACATTAGACTCTTTTTCTTACCTAGATAGTAATCCGAAAACTGAATTCAATCAATGAAATGGGTAATGAATTACCTAAATAACAACGCAATATTGTAACGTTAGCCATATGCCCACCAAATTACTGAACAATCTAACCAATATCATTATAGCTAAGAAATACTACCAACCTCTCTGTATTCGACTCTATTACGTCGGATAATTGAACCAGAATTAATTTACCTACCTTTATGAAGGGTAAAATGTTTTGGTGAATCCCCAATCAATTTATGAAATTGATCGTCAACGTTGAAGTTGCTCAATACATTTTTGATTATAATACTTACTTAGCTAATATTGGAAGCCCCTTTTATTAGTAGGTACCAACGAGGTACCAAGCTACCATTTACGATATCGAAATAATGGGAAAATACGACGACCTCTATGACAACTTAGGCGAATACGCAATAATACGCATCTACAATGAGGGTTATGGGTTCGAAACCTTCCCGGACAAAGTACTTTCCTATTTATGTTTAAAAATAAATTAGATTTCGGTCTTGGTGTTTCTTTGTATTTGCAAAAGATAAATAAGTAGGTAGGTATATAGATTATATCCATTTTTAGCATAACACAAGCTTAGTAGCTTACCACGGGCTTAAATGGTGCTATGTGATGTTTACAGAACTTATTTATTTACTATCAGGAGGATTCCGGCCCCAAAGTAGCCGATGTATTATGCCAGGTCCCCAGCTACCTAATATTCCAAGTTTATCGCGCAGGTGAAACCGCGGGGCACCGCTAGTACATAGGTACATACTTGCAAACTTTCGCGTTCATAATATTAAATGAAGTAAGATTACTAGCTGCGCCCCGCGGTTTCATCCGCGTATAAAAATAATATTAGTAAGCAGTAAGATAGATAACCTAATAAAACCAGTCAAGTGCGAGTCGAATTTGCGCAAGAAGGGTTCCGTAGGTACTATTATAACAATTTGGTATCGAACCCCAAAATAAGTACTGGATTAAGCGAAATCCCTAAACGCAACTTTCGCTATATTCTCGTTGCTTTTATATTGAAAAATCACGTATATATTTAATTTTGTTTTTAGTGTTTGTTGTTTTAGAGGTAACAGAAATACCTACATCATCTGTAAAAAATTCTCTATACAAGATGTAACGGGTAAACCCTTTTAAGCCGAAAGGGGGTTGTTTTGGACTTCTAGGCGAACAACTTTTGTTCTACGACTTTTGATAATTCGAAGTACTTTTTGAAAATTTTAAGTGTAAAGTTTACTTGAAAATCAGCTGTTTCTCAGAGTTCGAGGTCATTGACCTTATTTTGTCCTTTAGTTTGGTTTACCTACTACAATCAAAACTTTAATTACCTTTATTTTCAAAAGCAGCTGTTTTTTTTCAGTGAAACATGATCTCAAAATAAAATAAAAAAGTTCGTATTTTCAAAAGTCGTAGAACAAAAGTTGTTCCCCTAGATGTCTAGAACAACCCCCTTTCGGCTTAAAAGGGCATACCCGTTACACTTTGTATAGCTATCACGGTGCATGAGATACATCCTAGTGACAGACAGACGGACGAACAGACGGAAAGACAGCGAAATCTCAGTAATAGGTACCTGATAAGCGGCACCGTTTCATGGTAGAAGTACCAGTTACCCGAACCAATTTTAAGCGTTTCGCATCGTCATTCCTTATTCGTACTGTGAGGGAATGGAATAGGTTGCCTGAGTATGTCTTCCCGGATGTCTACAACTTAGGGGTCTTCAAGTCACGAGTGAACAGGTATCTCCTAGGTAAGCGTGTAACATCTTAGACCACATCGTCGCTTTCTATGGTCAAACGCCTACCTATCAATTATATAAATTAAAAAATAGGGTCCCGTTTTTACCTTTTGGGTACGGAATCCTAAAAATATATAGACTTTAAGCACTTAGGTGAATTAAATAAAACCAATTAAAATTATTTAAACGATTTTATAATAAGGTATCATTATAAGGCTACAAATGTATAAAATATCAGTCACCTCGATATACAATATAATAATATCATCTACATATTTTTAAAATATTAATTGATTCCTCGATCACTTTTAAAAAAAAACGTTGTTTTAAAAAATACGTTAATGGATAAAGTCATATGATAAACTTGATTAACTCTATATAAAGCCATGTATATAATTAATAAGGTACACAAGCAATATCTAAAAAAAATATTGAGATTTCATAAAATATACCTATGTAAGGCGTAGGTATTCTAATCTAAACATACATAGCCGTAGGTCGGAGTAATTTTAACAATTATTATTTTATTTCTTATCGGTAGTGAACTGATTATGACCATTTGGAAATTAGCCAGTGTCAAGAATTATTAATATTTTGCAAGTTATTTGCATCGAGACAGTCAGGTCATCATAGTAAAGTAAAGTCGATGGAATCATTGTAAACCGGCGGCCATTATTTACAATGATTGTTCACGGAGCTTTGGAGACAACGCTAAAGTACATGTTTTGCACCGATGTTTACTTGCATTACACTTGTACACCTTCACAAAACAAAATTGATTAATATGGCCCTGAAATTAAACAATTTACATACATTTTAACTAGGTTTTACAAAAATGAATATTTAGCACACATCTCCTCAACGCGTTCCCGCCAAAAACTCTACCAATTATTGTTTGTCTGTCGACTTTGAAAGTTTTTGTCACGGAAAACATAAAGCATGTTTCACTACTCCGACCCTACTCCACGTTTATTAATAAGACTAATAAAGCGACATGTATTCCAAAAAAGCTAATAATCTCATCATTCTTTGAAATTTATAAGAAAAAAGCCGCTTGCGCAGGCCTAGGCTGGCCTGTCTTACTTGAATCTCTAACACTAAATTGATCAGAGATTCAAATAAGACTGTTTGTCATCACTATTGTAATGTTTTTAAGTGTAAAAAAAGAATATTACCCCTAGAAGTCTTGAAGTATTTCTCGGGACCACGGCTGGTACAACCCGTTTGCCGAAACGTCTAAGTAATTTTAAATTTACCCCTAGAAGCTATTTAGTAACGATCATACAATTTATTCGAGCATCTACACGTGGTCTAACGCATTGATATAAGCAAACAATTGAAGATACGTTACGGTCTAACATTTCGTATTCGATAAATGAGCTAGAAACACTTACATGCAAGTGGTCAAAATCGGAACTAATCACTGTATTAGGTAAATTGTGCTTAATGTTAGGCAGTGGTGCCCCCAGTCGAGTGCACCCTTTTCTAGCACGCACGGTGACCATACCGGGCGGCAGAGATAGTCGGCAGCCTGATTACGATTCTCGCGAGAGGTTTGCAACAGGCGTGAATTTCGCAACGTAGCGATTGCTGTCGCGTTGCTGTCACGTTGCTGACACGTTGCTGTCGCGTTGCTGACACGTTGCTGTCGCGTTGCTGACACGTTGCTGTCGCTGTCGCTACTACAAAATTTAACATAATAGGCTTGCGGATGTTCTAGACTGCAGCGCGAATGAGATAGCAACAATATACTTTTCCACAACCAACTGAAGACAGTGGTGCCGGGTCGTCACAGTTTTGTCGTCTCATTTGTAGTGACTATTGACGTAAATTCACTTAGTTGCTTATATCAATGGTCTATGTTATAAATTGATTGCGGCCTTATAAAACAAAATAAAACATTTTAGCAGCACAATAATAAATATCTTGAGATCGACTAGTTAAACTTGTATTTATTATTGACGAGATTTCTCATAACATTCGACAATTTGTGACGAATTGTCTATTTTATAAATTTACATTATATAACTGTCATTAAAATGATTTAATTTTGTCTAAGCTTTTCACGATTTTGCATAATAAAACACAACATTTACTTATCGCGTTTTTATTTAATAACGGCATTATTACTAAAAACCGAGCATTCGCTAACTATACAGTTAGCATAATTTTTTCTATGGTTTTCGCGATTTTGCATAATAAAACACTTTATTTACTTTATATATCCTTTTGTTTAAAAATCATGAATAAAACGCTATTAAACCGGGTACCTAACTAAAGTGTTTTATTTTACTGTCAGCGTTAAGTTAAGCGTAAAATTAGCGAAAGCTCGGTGTTTAGTGATAATGAGATTATAAACCGTTATCGTCCCACTGCTGGGCAAAGGCCTCCCTTTTGTTCCTCCACATACCCCGGTCCATTGCGATATCCGGCCAGTAGTCGCTCAAATAAGAATCTAGTTCATCCCTCCATATTCGTCTGGGTCTGCCGCGTGGTCGTTTGACGTTATTAAATACAAACGCGAGTAAAACCCGGTAAATAAAACAAAATGTTGTGTTTCATTAAAAATGTTTTGTCCACAATAGCTCTTGACCGCGATAAATTGGGAGGAAGTTAAAAAAGGCCTTTGCCCAGGGGCTCGATTCGGTAAGGACATAGCATGCGGAATGCCGACGGAATGCAGGCGACGTGCAGGAGATGTACGTTAATTCGTATTCTGTAAATGTTATTTTACTCAATTACTACTTAATTAGTTAAGTAGCCTTCAAAATTAAGGGCTACTTTATTATTTAAATAGCTCCCCTTGTTCATCAGCTAATCAGTGTTTAAAGAAGTTATAGAATAGCTTTTGTTTTTACTCCTGCAACAAATCGACTTCTGCAATGCTCATGCATCCCGCCTGTTTGTCGCATGCTATGTTTTTAGAGAATCAGAGCCATGCAGTGGAAAAGTTTACGCTCTTCATAAACTAATTAGTTACAATAACTGACCGTTGAGTTCGCGAAATAGTTATTCTGTACCTATTCATATTATTTTGTGATGATTTAGCTTTTTTTAGTACAGCGTTTTACAGACTACTGCCTACTGATTAAATAAAAATAATAAGTTACAACACATAAGGAAGTAGGTTTCTACAAATATGCTTACACCATTTACATGATTAAAAATATGATTCACATGTGTATATACCTATTACTACGTAGCTTAGGTGTGATTGGAACGAATTTAGTTAATAAATAGATAATGTACATAAAATAAATTACATAAAACTCAAAAACATTACGCTTAAGTTAGGTTAGGTTAGCACTAGGGTTTATTGCTATATGCTAGGTATTTCTATATTTATTAGTGTTTTAACGAACCAAACAATATACAAATAATCTCATTTGTATAATGTTAGTTTATATATTATTATCATCATGCCTATACTTTATAATGAACTTTATTATTCTTAAGTAATAATTAACATGGCAATAAGCAAGTTTAAAAAATCCATCAAACTCTGACTTTCTCGAAAATCTATGCTATTTTAGGGTGGAATTTTAATATTAAAATCACGATTTGCTAAAAAAACGCTCACTTTTCTATAAGCCGGTGTACACACTGCGGTTGTGGTTTCTATTCCCGTTGCATAGTAATGTAAGGCTAGTATAGTATGCTACTATTCAAAAATATACTTGAATAGCTTTCCATCTCTATCATCTATATTTGGGCCCTACCACGATGTCTTTTAAGTCGTCGCGAAGTAGCCGCGTTGTCGTTTAGCTAAAATAAATTAAAAAAAAGCGTGTTATTAAAAAACACATGAAATATTTAAAAAATATGGTTTTCAAATGTAGTCGGAGTCATTAAAATTTACTCTATTTTTTAGCGACAAAAGGACGACATAGCAACGACAAACGATCATGGTAGCGCGAAATATCATATGAAGATGCATTTATTTATTCTTGAAAATATGTCTAGTTGATTTAGGCCTGATTTTACACTATACGGATAACAGATATCTGTCGAATAAGTTCGAACCCAACCAAATTTATAAGCCTTCAAAATTTGATCTTCTTAATTTAGATTTTTATTTTCTTTTTAAATATCATAGTTACGTTTTTTTCATTCGGTGATGTTACTTAAATTTTATTTGTCAGATATATCTATCTAAGAATTAAAAAATCAGCCCTTAATTGATATTACCATATTTAAATTAATTAAATCAACTAGGAATAGACCCATGGTCCTGCAGAACGAACCGTTAGCGGTTGTGATTTCGTTCTGCAGGACTATGTGCACGGATCAATCGCAACCGCTTAGCGCATCGGGCCAAGCCTGTTTAATTTACGAGTTAATCTGTATGTTTTTATGAAGAAAATAATAGCGTAATACACTACTCGTTCTAATTATTGCAATATTTAAACTTAGTCTAGACATAGTACTTTACCACACTGACGGTTTGGGAGCGTTCTTAAAGCGGCGTGGAAGCAGAATCGTATGTAATATATTTTTTGAGTAAGAATCTTTCTTCTGGAATCTTAATTATATGATATTTTTTTATAATTTATAAACGAACCTTTATTTTGTAGTAAAAAAGATAATTAAACAATAAACATACTTTAACGTATATTGTTTAATTTTCTTTTTAATTACGAAATTTAAAACACGGTAAATACTGCTACAATTTCTGCTGCCTTTATCGGAAGCCAAGTCAGTGACTGGTACCTACCTTTGCAAGACGACAAAGTCTCCTATTCGTAATTCGTATTTGTTTTCGCGTCTGGGGCAGTGTTTTTGAACCACTTTGGCCACCTCAATTTCTATTGATTTTCGATCGATATCGGTAATTTTTCTATGTGATTCGGAAGACCGCAACGAGTGAACTCAACCACTGCCGCAGAAGTCCGATATCGAAAGATAATCAGCAGAAATCGAGCTATTTGAAGCGTAGTATTTTAAAGTCAAAAATAAGGCTATTCTGATTTAAAAACACTCGCCAATCGTCAATGTAATTTCGTTATTTCCTTACCGCGTATTTCAAAAAGTTGCATTATATTTGCAATAAGCATGCATTTTAAAGCTCTTAACCAGTTTGTCTTTCATTCCACTTTCAGTTAAACCACGGAGCTGAGACTGTCAACTACCTCCATCAAGCTCGGCACGGAATCCACTTTCATACCTCGTTTGCGGAGGTCGTTCAGTTCTTGAACTAACTTCGATTTGTCTCTGCCTAATGTTTCCCTGGAAATAGATAGATGAGATTTCAGATTAGGTTTTATTTTTAATCTAAATTTAAACTATAAATATTATAAACGCGAAAATTTGCAAGTATGTGTGTATGTGACTTTGTTACTCTTTTATGAAAGACCTACATGAAATTTGGAATATAATGTAGGTAGCTGGAGATGTGGAATTACACATAGGCTACTTTTTCTCCTAATATTCCCGCGGAAACGGGACATACGCGGGTGAAACCGTGGAGCACAGCTAGTGATATTATTATATTCTTGTTTTACTTCTTGTCCTAAGTAACCTAGTCTAAAAACGTCGTAACGGCATACCAACAATGCTGATAAAATAAATAACAATTATAAATAAGTATTTATTCTTTCTTTTTTGTTTTTATTGCTCAAGGCATTTTAAACATAGAAATATATTTCCAAAAATAATATATTTCCACCTGAACCAGTCAATAAAAGCTGCAAAGCTTGACCGGTAGATGGCGCAGAAACCAAGCCTTAGTAGGTAAAACAATTAGCGAGGAAAGATATGGCCGAAAAATTATACCGTGTCACGTGATTCCTGTGTAGCTCAGTGGTTAGAACAGTCGCCTGGTTAGCGAAAGGACGCAGGTTCGAATCCTGTCATGGGGATTTTTTGGAAATATATTTCCTTGCTAAAAATATTTCTAAGTAGGTATTTATTCAATAAACTTTTGTTACATTATAGACTATAGGACTTAAACATTACTGGGAAGACTATAAATTATACATATACCTGAACTAGGTGAAACCTGTGTTTCAGGTGAAGTAGGTCATTGTTTTCATAAATTAAATTTTAAAATTAAATCACTTACAAACAAAATACGAATTTGATTATACTACAATAAATGATAGTGCATAAAAGAGTAGGATGATGATAAAAGAAAAGCGTTCAAAACCGGAAAATGACTTATATTTCAATAAAAAGTCGCGAAAACAAGAAAAATCTATGATCTCGATTATTTTTTGTAGGCGAAGGTAAAGGTAGAAAGTAATTGAGAAACACCTACTTACCCTTATCTCTTTACTAGCTGCGCTCCACGGTAACACCCGCGTAAGTCACGTTCCCTAAAGTAGCCTTTGTGTTATTCCTTTGTGGTCTCCAGCTACCTATATCCCAAATTTCACCGCAATCGGTTCAATAGTTTTTACGTGATTGAGTAACAAAGTCACATACATACAATCTTTCGCGTTTAGTAAGAACTAAGTTCTTATCTTTCTAAACATTTTCTATTGTTACAACAGACAACAAATGAAAACAATGATTGCGATGTAATGTTATCATATCAATAATTGTAATAAGGTTTCGTATACAAACTTGATACAACAATTGATAATTATTATCACTGAAACTAGCTGCAACTACCTATCTAAAATTGTCGTGCGAGTTAAGCAACGCTTGGCGCAGTCATTACTGCGATAGGTGACCGATAATGTGTGTGGCAAAAAACACGTTTTCGAACTCGTTAAGCAGTAACTGTGATTGCAGTCGTTAGGCCAAGTTAAAGCCTTAAAATTAGGTCTTAGGCTGAAATCTATAGTGCTCAGATTGAGCTTAGCGAAGACTAAGCATAAACTTCGAATTAGAACTTATAATCGAAATATACGAATAAAATAAATAGAACTTCATAGCCATAACAAAGAAGCGAAGTTTAGATCATTATTTTTGGTTGGATTACATTCTAAATTTGAAACACTTCGACTTTACTAAGCACAAACTTTGGATAGTTGCGAAGATCGCTTTATAAATACCAAAAATTGTCTTAAGTCAACGTTTTCGCTTAGCAAAGTCAAAGTACGGACTTTAGATTTCTGATACTATAGATTCATTCTAACACTAAGTGAGCCCCACCATTACACGAAAATAAAAAGATTATCACTGAAATGTAGATGTTCTTACGCTGTTAAAAGGTATTTCTTCTTAGCTATTTCTTATTATAAATAATATCGAAACAGACATCGTACATGACGAAGTATAATTTCTAAATCACTTAGTATAACACGTTCTAATAAATTCAAATATTACTGACCTCTATGAACCATCAAACTTATGACTAATGTGTTTACTTTATGATTATACAGCTGGCTGTTACAAATCACATGATAATAGCTGCATGGAAAATTATGATGTTTACTGTAGAATCTTATCAGCCAATATTTACAGACATAGTTTATTATCAGTGATTGGAACAAAGGAACACAGCAGCTTAAGGGGTAAAGGACAGTGCATAATATCCTTAATCACGCTTGATTATTTGTGCCGATCTAAATTAGTAGTTATGTTTTTTTTGTAACAAGATACATGATATTTATTTCCCTTCCTCCTATATATAGTACTTTATTTTAAACTGATTCTCCCAACAAAGAAACTTGATTTCACGCTCTAAGTATAGGTACGTAATGCATGAGCCAATTAAAGTAAAGGCAGGTATCGGATCGGCCAGTCAAAAGGTTTAATCATGACCTCTTTGCATTTGTAAAAAATCGAAAAAGCCATGAATTGGTTTATTCGTCAGTGGTCTCAGCATTGGTATTAGAAAATCTGATAGAAAATGAATCTTATACCAATATTTTATAGGTGAAAGTTTGTGTTTAAGTTATTCTACATAGAAACTACTGAGCCGATTTCGATGAAACTTATGTATGCTACCTTATATTTATTTATTTAACGCTTTATTATGACACCAAAAATACAATTATAATAGGTAAATAAAAGTAACAAAACTTAAATCTAGAGACACAATAGGCGGCCTTACCGCTGAGAGCGGTTTCTTCCAGGCAACCTTGGGATGGAGAGGATCACACGAATGATTAAGGGGTTAGGTGCGCTTATATCCCGATATTCCCGTGTTATAGGGGCAGCTAGAGGACAATCCAAAATAAACGGTATCAGATGTAAATGCTAATGGGCTCGTTTTCCGAAAATAGACCTCTTCAAATTGGGTCCCTTTAGCGTGATGGTTTATTTTGTCAGTGGGAGAACCAGCCCAGTATATAATAATAAATATTGCACGACATTACACACAGCGCTATCTAGCCCCAAACTAAGCAATAAGCTTGGGTACTAGACAATGGATATAGGTACTACATATTATGGTTTATTTTTGTAAATACATACCTATTACACATAGAAAACACACAGAACCAGAAACAAACATTTATAGATAGCAGAAATATATGTCCCGGAATCGAACCCGCAACCTTCTGCGTTGCAATCCGAGCTTTGCCCGCTGCGCCAGAGGCCATCGCGGCCGTATACAAGAAATATACGTACCAGATAGAAATACAAGAGTGTAACAGCGGTACGTAGATGCGAAGTAGGTCGAAGTCGCTGACGCCCTCGTACCGGCGGAGAGCGAGCTGCGCCCAGCGCTCCACGGGCCCCGCCAGCCCGCCGCCGCTCGCGTCCGCGCAGCCCACCACGCGGCACAGCGCGCACAGAACTACCCGCGATCTGTCTGTGTATACCTGGAACATGGTAAACTAAGGAATTAGGGACAGTAACAACTCAATATACGACTTTAACTTACTTAAATTTAACACATGATCACAAAAAAAACCCTCGTTTCTTATGGAGGGCGCGTTCCGAAGCCACGTTTAAGACGTACCCAAGTGATCATGTAGGTGTGCTTTTGTATTTTACAAGCATCTTACGGAAATAAATAATTTTGACCTTGATTTTGACATGGTTGTTTTCGAGGTTAATATCTGGTTTCATAAACAAGCCATTTCTAATTATTGACGAAATATCAAGCTCCGTAAAAAACAAATTTAAACATGGTAAATACCCCATTATTCTACTTTACATTATAAAGCTGAAATTATGTATGTGAGTAATGAGTATGTATGTGAGTAATGAGTATATATGTGAGTAATGAGTATGTATGCGAGTAATGAGTATATGTATGTTTATTAGTCAATCACTCAAAAACTACTAAACCAATAGCAATGAAACTTATAATAAAGGAAGCTGGAGACGTTGAATATAACACATAAGCAACTACTTTTTATCCCTGTATGCAATTAGTGACCAACTGGTGTTGGTGTTTCACACATTTTTTTTTGTATCTGTATTTAATGATCTATATTACATATTACCTCTATATTGCAATCAATATCTCAGTTAATTAGAAATATTTTTAAAGGAAAAAAAGGAAGGAGGAAAGGAGGAATATGTCTTGAGCATTAAAACAAATAAAGAAATATCTCAGTTCATGTTATACAGTATGTGAGTGGCTAGTCCCTGCAAGTGATTGTGGACCTTGTCAGAAATAATATGCACTCTAAATGTGAGCTTGTCTTAAAAAATAAACAGAAAAAAGATTTTAGTGAAAGTTTTTTACCTGTTTAACACATTTGTTTGTATGTTTTATGTTATAAATACTTACCTCTTGAGTATTTTAAAACTAACATGAAATTAAATGGGAAACCAAAATGGATTGCCAAAATGTAACTTACCTTATTTAATAATTTAAAACTATTCTCCAATATCCACAAAGCTTGGTCGTACATGTTTTCTTTAATTAATTTAGTGGCTTCATTGAGCTCAGTGTCCTGGAAGAATGATATAGCTGCAGGGGCATCCCTCAGTCGTGACTCACTTGCTATAAGATTCAGCAATGACTCAAATGCAGTGCACCGCGTTGATATCAAGTTTGGATCAAAATTACCCATCACCATCTGTAAATTATAAAGTTATGATGAAAACTATTTTTGTAATATATATTTATTTGACCTTGAGAATATCCTTACATATATTAAAAATAAAATAATTCTGTCTGTAAACTTTCACACCTAAATCACTGAACCGATTTTGATGACATTTGGTTTAGAGATAGATGGGACCTGGTTGAAGGCCATAGGCTACTTTTTATCCCAATATTCCAGGACTTAAGCGGGTTAACCCACGGTATGCAGCTAGTTACAAAAAATATAACAATTCTATCCAATTGCCAAACAAATTAGTTTCGAGTTAGTAGTCTATCTCTAATTCGCAACTCATGCAGGATGTGTTATAGGTACCTATATCTACTAAGTATTTACCTAAGCAGTGAATGAAGATCATAGGCTTAATAATACAGACTGAACTTTCAATAAAAATATCAAGGGAGTATTTTTAAATTTGGAATCATTTGAAATACCTACCCAACCAGGAAAATGAGTCATAAAATGGCATAAGTAAAATCATTGACAATTTTAGGTACTCTCTAAGGATAACACATATTCCAAGAAAATAATAGACTAGTTTGCTTTGGGCTGTATCTTACCTTTCTCGGAAATGTGATATTATTCAGCAAATCAGGATGCTCTTTCTTCAACCCATTGTACAGGTCCAAAAAGTGGGTGTATCTTCGTTCAACAGTGACAGGATCGGAATCCAATTTTGTCACGTCTTGTCTCACTTGCAACGTGTAAGCAACGAACTTCTTCTCATTTTCTACTTCTACCGTCCGAGAAGATAAGATTTCAAACTTTAAACTCATCGTACCAAGAGTAAAAACTCAGTTTAGGCGTAGTATTTGGTAAAACTCGATCTTTCCTATTTTTACACACTTAATAGTTGAATGATATCATCAAAAAACTTATATTATTCTTTACCAAAATAATTAGCTGACTAAGAAACAAACAAAAGCCACTGATTAATAAAATTCACAACAAACAATGACAAACAAAGGCACGAAAAAACTGCTGGTAAAAGCAAGTAAAATAATGAGCAATGTTACCAAGCTATTCTATCATTTTGAGAATAAATGAACTTCAAAACAGATTTAAGTGCAAGAATATAACGTAAAATACAAATATATGGGTAATATAATTATTATGTATTTAAAATATGGTTAAGTTTTATTTATTTGGTAGTTGATATTTATATTAAAAATTATTAACTATTTCGTAATTTGTTTTTATTGCTACAAGCATATCTACTAGAAATATTTGCGAGTGAATTTTTGAGGATGAATAATTTTTCCTTTTAAAATATTTCTAATAATTATTAACTCAACAGTCAACCTTGAAAAAGCCAACTGTAAAGTTGGCGAAAGCTCGGGTCAAATAATGAATAAAAACGCGATAAAACCGGATAAATGAAGTGTTTTATTAATTATTAACTCAACCTTGAAGAAGCCAACTGTAAAGTTGACGAAAGCTCGGTCGTTTAAAAATCATGAATAAAACGCAATTAAACCCGGTAAATAAAGTATTGTATTATGCCAAATCGCGAAACTATTAACTTATTAATTTTTAGAATTTGAAATTGCAGGTGATCAAAATGAAAATACCTACTCATTGATTTTTAAAGTTACAAGCGCTGAGTTGCAGTAACATTCTTTAGTTAGAGAAATCTCGAAAATTCTCAATTTTTCATTGTCTAGCAACACTGTTCTTTAAATGTTGTTCATTTTGACAGTGACAGTACAATAGACTGACAAATAGTCGATTATCAGTCAATTAATACGAGTGGGGTTTTGGCGGGAATGCGTTGAGGAGATGTGTTGCTAAATTTTCATTTTTGTGAAACTTAGTTCAAATGCGTGTAAATTGTTTAATTTCGGGGGCATATTAATCCATTTAGTTTCGTGAAGGTGTACAAGTGTAAATAAAAGTGAAAATCGGTGCAAAACATGGACTTTAGCTTAGTGTTGTCTACAAAGCTCCGTGAACAAACATTGTAAAAAATGCCCCCCTTTTTACAATGATTTCCTCGACTTGACTTTAACTATGACGACTTGACTGTTTCGTTCAATGCAAATAACTTGCAAATATTGATAATACTCGACACTGGCAAATGTCCGAAAGGAAAAGCCATTTTAATAAAGAAGAAGAATACGAATGATGGTAGGAGTTTTGGCGGGAATGCGTAGAGGAGATGTGTTGCTGAATTTTCATTTCTGTGAAACTTAGTTCAAATGCGTGTAAATTGGTTAATTTCGGGGGCATATTAATCAATTTAGTTTCGTGAAGGTGTACAAGTGTAAATAAAAGTGAAAATTGGTGCAAAACATGGACTTTAGCTTAGTGTTGTCTCCAAAGCTCCGTGAACATTGTAAAAATGGCCCCCTTTTTACATCAACTTGACTTTAACTATGACGACTTGACTTTAACTATCACAACTTGACTGTTTCGTTCAATACAAATAACTGATAATACTTGACACTGGGAAATGTCCGAATGGAAAAGTCATTTTTAAGAAAAAGAATAATATGAATGATGGTAGGTTTTGGCGGGAATGGGTTGAGGGAAGTGCTGCTGAATTTTGATTTTCGTTATAGAAACCTAGATACAATACGTATGAAAGTATAAATTGTTTTATTTGACGGTCATATTAATGAAAGTGTATGTATAAAAGTGTTTCTACGTACACTTTCATGAAACTATAAATTGAATATATATACACTTTTGTAATGAAAATGAAAACCAGTGCCAACAGTGAACTTTTCTGTTCACTTAAAAATATACCACTGGAAATGATTTTCCATATAAAATGCAATTTTATTGTGGTGTCGACTTTAAGCGCCCCTCGGTGTCCGTCACTCTGTCCGTGGAATTAAATTAGTATTTCCTATCGAAAATACTATCGATAATTTCAATAATTTCAGAGTTACTTCTAAGGAACATAATAGAAAACCTAGGTAACCTGTGATACCTACTAATTTAAAGCAGAGAGCTCATACAAACAATATAAGTTTTAAGTATCTATAATTTTCAAAATTAACGATCAATATCTCCAAATACAATATCAATAGTAGCTATAAGAACTGCTATATCAGCTAGCATCATGCCTTGTCCCAGTACCCGTAAGCCTAATAGATGCAAAGAAGAAGACGGTCGGAGGAACGCCCGATACGGTTTGGAGGTACCATCAGCCACCAAGTATACACCATGTTCGCCCTTCGGAGCCTCGGTAGCTACATAAGTAGCTCCCGGTGGAACAGGATATCCCTCGGTACAAAGTTTGAAATGGTGTATCAAAGACTCCATGGACGTTTTCATTTCTTTTCGTGTGGGAAGAGAGACTTTTGAATCATCTGTCCTTATTTCACCTTCAGGCATCGTATCCAGAACTTGGTTTATAATTCTCAGCGATTGACGCATTTCTTCCATTCGTAACAAATGTCTGTCGTAACTGTCTCCAAACGTTCCGACGACACAATCAAAATCATACAAATCATATCCATCGTATGGGAATTGTATTCTTAAATCCCATTTTACACCAGTACAACGGAGCATAGGACCGGTGAACCCAAGACTGATGGCTTCGTGGGCACTTATTGCTCCAATTCCTGCGGTTCTAGCATAATACAATCGGTTGCCCGTAGCGACGTCTTCAGTTTCATCGAAACGCTCACACAATTTCGAGCAAAATTCGTAAACATCATCTAAATACCCAATAGGAATATCCTGTGAGACGCCTCCAGGCCGTACGTAATTACAGTGCACTCTAGCTCCGCATATTCTTTCAAATAGTTCATAAATCTTTTCTCGCTCTTCACACATCCAGAAGAAAGGTGTTATGCCTCCCGCGTCTAGTATGGTCCCTGATACGTTAAGCAAATGATTCGCTAAGCGACATAACTCGTTAGTTAGTACCCGAATCGCTTTAGCCCTCGGCGGTACTTCGATATTAAGAAGTGTCTCGATGGCAAGGGCGTAAGTTATTTCGCAAGATATGGTTGAGACATAGTCCATGCGATCCATGAACGGAAGACTTTGATTGTAGTGTTTGTATTCCATTAACTTTTCGGTGGCCCTGTGCAGAAAGCCAATATGAGGGTCGGCTCTAACGACTGTTTCACCGTCTAACTCCAGAATAAGTCGAAGTACGCCGTGCGCCGCTGGATGTTGTGGACCGAAGTTAATCCACATGTTTCTGAGTTTTCTCTCTACTGGTCGCAGCATAGAGTTGTAAATCATTTTGTAATATTTTTCAGTGGTTTCGGTAGGGTACATGACTGAGTGACTAAACTGCTCTAAGTAGAGTGCATCTGGAGTCCACCTGTGGCCGCACAAAGGAGTGCTCGTTGATAGGTTACGTATATGGGCAAATGTCTTCGATGTAGATAATATTAGCTTTAGACGTTGCATTTTCCCCATTCACGTCTAATCAAAACTATGCCAATGTAAAACAAACTAAAATCAAGAATATAATGATACTTTAAAATGTATCACGTCTGCTAAGAATTAATTATTTTGACAACTGACAATATTAGCTGCGGCGACAGGCGACAAGTTAATACTCTTTATTGACATAATAAAATACTTATGTTTGTCTACAAAATAGATCTGATTTCACACGGCTATTACTTGGCCAATAATCAAACTGGGCGAGTGAAAAAGTCGGATGAAAGTCTAACCTAACCAACCAAAAAAGAGTAATATTACTAGAATTAGAAAGTTCACGTGCTGTCCCTTTCTAATAACACTATTCGAAAGGGACAGAACACATTGGAACATGCTGTCCTTTTTTAGTAACACAATTAGAAAAGGACAACACGGGAGTTTTGGCGGGAATGC
Source organism: Idaea dimidiata (assembly GCA_949358125.1). Classification (NCBI taxonomy): domain Eukaryota; kingdom Metazoa; phylum Arthropoda; class Insecta; order Lepidoptera; family Geometridae; genus Idaea; species Idaea dimidiata. Next base: position 6,398,330 of record OX442337.1, read on the forward strand.
GTTGAGGAGATGTGTTGCTAAATTTTCATTTTTGTGAAACTTAGTTCAAATGCGTCTAAATTGTTTAATTTCGGGGGCATATTAATCAATTTAGTTTCGTGAAGGTGTACAAGTGTAAATAAAAGTGAAAATCGGTGCAAAACATGGACTTTAGCTTAGTGTTGTCTCCAAAGCTCCGTGAACAAACATTGTAAAAAATGGCCCCCTTTTTACAATGATTCCCTTGACTTGACTTTAACTATGACGACTTGACTGTTTCGTTCAATGCAAATAACTTGCAAATATTGATAATACTTGACACTGGCAAATATCCGAATGGAAAAGCCATTTTAAAGAAGAAGAAAGGACAACACGCTACATTAAAGATGACCACTTTTTAGTTCCACGTGAATTCTAGTTATAGTAATATAACTTCTTTGGCTTCAACTTCTCGTCATTTAGCATAGTGAGAAGGGTCCTTATGTTAGACTTTTTTTTTGATATTTTTTGAAAATAATAACACCAAAATCACAAAGATACATAGATATGCTTTTATTTCTGATAGATTATAAATTTATAAATTAAATAATGTAGGTAGAGTACATATAAATAAGTTAAATAGTTATACAAAAGTTAAGCTACATAATAAGTAGGTATTTCCGGAATGAACCACGTAAAATTATACATTTCAACTTTAGATAGACATATAGATATACCGTATACATCTATAGATATATATACAAACATTTTGTACAATTTGCTCAGTATATTTATTATAAATTAATCAGACCTATACCTATACTATGTTCTTATCAAATAAAAAGTATAATTTACTTAAATCTTAAACACTTTCAGTCAAAAATGCTTTAAAAAATAGTACAAAATATAGTGCTTTCAAGTACTTTCATAAGTAACTTTGTGTAAAACTCTATAAAATGCTGTAAATATAATTTAAGCTAAACGAGAATACTATTATGTATATAGGTGTTTTGCATAATTCCGACGCGATTACAGCAGGAATGTTCTCTTCTCACATACCTCAAGCTCGATGCACAAAAATCTACGCTACCGACATACGAACATTATGGGCATCTTTTTTACCACCGAACTTAAAGTCCAAGAAATATTTAATAACTATACTTCGTTTTCTAAATGTCGACTACGATTTGACATTTAAATATAAATAAATAAATATAGACATTACACACAGCGCTATCTAGCGCCACACTAAGCACTTGGCTTGTACTATGGGTACCTACTAGACAACGGATATACTACATATTTTCGTTTTTTTTTGTAAATACATATGATACATAGAATGCACACAGAACCAAATATTTATAGTCAGCAGAAACATTTGTTCCCGGCGGGAATCGAACCCGTGCGTCGCAACCCGCCGCGTCACAGAGGCCGTCATTCTATAGAAAAAATGACAAATACAAGAAACCAACACATCAGATCATCGTTTGAAATTTAAAAAAATGTACTTTATGTAAATACATTATATACAAGATGTAACGGGTAAGCCTTTTTAAGCCGAAAGGGTGTTGTTTTGGACTTCTAGGCAAACAACTTTTGTTCTTCGACTTTTGAAAATTCGAAGTACGTTTCGAAAATTTTAAGTGTAAAGTTTACTTGAAAATCAGCTGTTTCTCAGAGTTCGAGGTCATTGACCTTATTTTGTCCTGTCATTTAGTTTGATCAACTACAATCAAAACTTCAATAACCTTAATTTCAAAAGCAGCTGTTTTTTTAGTGACATAACCTCAAAATTTTAAAAAAAAGTTTGATTTTTCAAAAGTCGTAGAACAAAAGTTGTTCCCCTAGATGTCTAGAACAAGCCCCTTTCGGCTTAAAAGGGCATACCCGTTACACTTTATACTTGATTCGGGACGGGGCATATAATAGGATCCAGTTTTGAACGCGACCGCATCTAGTCTATTCAGCGTAGACCTGTATTTTTACTTCTAACAAAACGCATTATATTTAAAACCTAACCTAAAAAAGAGAGCAATGTCCCATTAGTACGTTATTAGAAGTTTTACAAGTTTTCTCTATCTATTTATATTCAGTACAGATTTGATTTTGTAATTCCGTAAATTACCTTAATTTATAAATTAAAGAAACTGAACCTTACTTAATTTATGACGAGTATTTTGAAGTTCTATTTTCTTTTACTAACATGAGAGGCAAAATAAATAATAATAAACATACACACGACCCGGTTAATTAGTTCTAATTTAATTCATATTGTTATAATCATTTATTGTGTGTTGTGCTGTTGGTGTTCCTAAATAACAAATAAATAAACATATTCTGACAAATGACAACGCTTGAGTTCAATAAATAAACATGAGCCAAATTCCACATATTAATGTGAAACAGTTAATGAGTTACGAGGGGGTCAAAAGTGGTTCTAAACATTTCTTGTAACCCACGGTAGCTTGAACTTGGCTTGACCAGCTACCGCATGTCTAGATTCTATTAAAATTGTTATAATATGGGGTAAATAATATATGTCATATGAAAACGTTGCGTTAAAATGGGTAAAACAGTAAATATCACCATTTATAACATAGAAAGAATGAAGTTGTGTTCATTTGTAGTACAAGCATGTAAATATTAATCTAGAATAACAAATAAAAATGAAATCTACGAAGTGTCTAAAGCGAACACAAATTACTTACAATAGACAGCTAATAAAATTGTTACAACAATCTTAAGTCCAATACTTATACATTTTCTTAAGTAAATACTTAAAAGGCTTCGATCCGTTAAGTATTGTCATTCATTAACAAAACAACAGTAACAATAAGCGTACTAATATTGGTCCTCAGCAACCTTAATCGAGACCGTACCATCCTCATAAACAAAAAAAAACATAACCAAATTTTGTAAACTCGACATTCAATTAGACATTTTCTCTAAAGACTCTACGTAAATACAAGAACACAACTTCTGTAGGAACCTTAGAAGACAGCCGGAGAAAGTGTCGTAGGACGCTGGTTTGTTCCATTTTACGCAGGCGTAGTAAACAGGTACGCCGGAGAGAAGGATCGCTATACCGATAGCGGTGTCCTTGGGGTTGGTGATGGCAGGAATGATGACTAAGAAGCCGATGGCGATGAGGAACACGTAAGGAATGATAATGTTGACCTTGATGGGGCGCGGGATGTCGGGCCGCGTCCGGCGGAGCCACAGCATGCCGACTACTGAAGTGCCGACGGACAGCCAGAGAATTTGAGAGAAATAGTTGATGAGATCGAGCACGTTGCTTGTCGTCAACATTAGGAGGGAGAAGAAACACTGGAATTAGAAAAAGAATACAATTTAGTAAACATAAACTATTTAAAAAGCTACATGTAAGCTACGGTATACCAGTCGAAAAAGACGACCAAAAGGAGCTTATTGGTGGCTTCGGTCGCCTCTTATTTCCACACATCGGCCTAAGTCGTAGCACCAAGTGGATTTATCTGCGTTAGAGCGTGCTAGATTTTAAACCGTATCATCACTTACCATCAGGTGAGATAATGTTCAAACGCTTACATATCTATCTGAAGATGACTTGACATAGCATCTCTTAAGTTGCAACGTTCCGTTTTAAGCTAGAGCATTTAAAGCATTGGAAGAGTACCAAACTTACAGTGAATATAAGTGAAGGTATAGGCGTCTGCTTGTCGATATGGAAGAGCGAGAAGAAGGCCGGCATGTGGCCCTCCTGAGCGCCTGTAGCGAACAGTCTCGCCGACGTGAACAGCACTCCGTTGACGCCACCGAATGTGGACAGCGCCACGAACACAGGGATCACCCAACTCCAGTTGCCAAATAAGCGATCGCCGAAAGCCTGATAAATAAAACAATTTTCTTAAATAAACAAGATGGGAAAACATATTCATAAGCTACGAGGAATAAATACAATAGAAATCTAACTTCTCTATTAAATTCTAAAAAAAACATGTTCCACTGTCACACTGCAGCAGATGCACACACTGACATGTTCCGTATAGTTTTACGTATGATCAACCTTGGATCCACCAATGGCGGACGATCTTTAGTGACAGACTGGCGGCCGAATCGTCGTTCTAGGCCCCGCAAACACCGTTTGCGTGGAACATTTTTTCAAAGGATTGCTACTTCCATATACTCGTATATTCGAGTTCGTTGTTCATAAGGTACAATCAACATCATCCATTTTAGATTTGGCTAATTTAAACTTTTACGGGAGCGACTGCCGTCTGACCTCCCAACCCCGAAGGAAAAGTCTGCGCCAGAGCCTCTGAACGTTCTCCAGCAGGTGCACCAAGCTAGCAGGCGAGGTAGACTTGGGCCCAAAGATTTTAATGGACCCCATACACACCCCAAAAGGGTTTCTGGTATTAGCAGGCAATTAACACAAGCAAAATGAGGCATCCTACTAATATAATATACGAGGATGTTTGTTACTCCTTCCCGCAAAAACATCAAAAACGATAGCAATGAAACTTGGTATGCAGATAGTTGGAGATCTGGATTAACACAGGCTTCTGTTAATCCCGATCTTCTCACAAGAAAGGGGGTCAAACGAGACACAGCTAGTTAACAATACATTAGCTTAGATCAGCAGAAGGCATTCGACATCCTATTGTTCCCATTGTTCTGGTAGGTAATGGAAAAAGTTAACCACGAATATAATTAAATGCATAATAATTGCATTTCGGTACCTTAATTAAATTATTTTTTTATTATTTATTTATTATTTATCCTATGCAATTCATAGATGTTGATATTTGTATGAAACAAATTATTATTTTTAATCATGTGCAGTGCATAAAATAAGTATTTTGGCGAATGTGGTATTATGAGAACGAGTCCTTTGAAGAATAAGCCATTCCGAGAACATGGACTTTATTCGCAGTAAGCCATTTTACGAATACGTCCTTTATCTACTAAACCATTTATAACTGTGCTGTACATTTGACTATGGATAAAATAAAATAAAATAAAACCCACCTACATTATTTAGTTAGCAAAACTTTAGTTAGCAATACTAAGAGCGGTGTTGGTCTAGTGGTAGATACCCCTACTTTCATTCCGAAGGTCGTGGTTTCAAATCCCGGCCGCGCACCAATGTGTTTTTCTTTAAGAAAAGTTTATGTGCGCTATAAACATCGCTCTTACGATGAAGGAAAACATCGTGAGAAAACACACGGCTTAAAATCACGCACAAAGGCCCAATAGTAGGGCTAATTGCGGAAACAAATAAGTAAAACTTTAACTTTTAGCAATACTATTCCCTCTTATCTACTAATAATACCTCTGTTTGTAATTTGTTTTTTTTATCTTAGAGTCATGCTTTACAAAACTGTTTCGGAATGAACAAACAAATCTACGATAAATTATTTAGTGAGACTAGTTGCCAACTCGATAGGGGGTTATCATAAACTGAAGGTTAACTCAATCATAAACTTTTGGTAAACGATAAACAGTAATTAATTAAAATTAGATACTCATTACAGCTGAACATGTAATATTAGTTAACCTTTTACTTATCAATTGCGATACGACGCATTACGGTATTTTTACATGCCGAACAATTAAAATAAATTTATGAACTTCACACAGCGCCATCTTGGCCTATGGTAAGCTACTAAGCTTGTGTTATAGTGACTAGACCACAGACATCTAGGACTAGACAATGGCACGTCCCAATCATATTAACTTTTACAAATATCTCGTTATTTCAAAATAATAATGGGTTAGTAAAACACTTTATTTACCGGGTTTAATCGCGTTTTATTCATGATTTTTAAAAGTGACCGAGAACCTTGAAAAAGCCAAGGTCGTTTTTGCGCCTTGGCTGAAAAAGCCAAAGCCAAACCCGGTAAATAAAGTGTTTTATTATGCAAAATCGGGAAAATCGTAAAAGAAATTAATAATGGGTTAGGTTATACATAAACATTATTTTAAAGAAATCAAATATTTTTAACTTTAGGAAATTATCAAGACATGTAGCTACTGAATGTATTCTTAGTATACCTCAAGTATACCTACTTATTTTAAACAATTAAATAAACCTATCACAAAATGCTTTCTCAATATCAAATTTACACTCGTAAATCAGATTACAAACACAATTTACAACTCCGTTGACATCGACAAAGGCCCTTTCAATGCAAGATATTCATCTCACTCAATATTGAGACTTAGAGGAAACAAGCAACAAGGACTAGAAAATAACAAGGATAATATTGATGAAGAGGGTAGGTAGAAACCTATTAACCTATGCAGAAATAGAACAACCTATTTAAATAGTCTAGAACTCTAGATATATGTGGTAGGTTGATATCTGTCTACCAGTACCTAAACTTATCTAATTGTAACTTAGCAACATTGATCAATTGTAAATTATATTTGTTTGACAATATGGATCGTTTATTAGTTCATACCTTAGTTTTGCCGATAAATGTTTCGCTATCGAATTCGTTTAATCTTTTCCCGGTTTATATAATTATTATGTAGCTAATTAAATACCGAACTCATTTAATTAAGTTTGATTGTGTCTTAATATTTAATAGACTCTAATAAATTTACGCGACGGAAGTGGCAAGTCCTAGCGACCATCTCTATTCTATTACAATATTTAATTAGGAAAGTTTACTATAAAGATTTTAAAGAAAATAATCATCTTAATTTCTTCTATGGTTTTCGCGATTTGGCATAATAAAACACTAAATAATCGAGAAATAATCATCTCCTAAAATTCGCTTGCCGCGAGGCTCGAACTCGCGCCTCTAGGGCAATACGTCTCCAGAGGCGCCTCGCGCCTTTAGTAGATATGCCTTGAGCAATATTTAAAAATTACTTAAATAGGAATGTTTAAAAAAAAAATAAGGTTCTCAAATAAAAGCTATTATTATTATTAAATTAAGAGGCCATTGTAAACCCAAAATAATTAAATTAAAATGTATGCCTAAAGACCTTATTTGGATTACTTTGGATATTAAATTAATGTTTGTATGGAAATTTCAACCACTGATAATAGGGCAGTATTACTAAAATTATAAACGCGAAAGTTTGCAAGTATGTTGTGTATGTCTGTATGTGACTTTGTTACTCTTTCATGCAAACGCCGATTGCGATTAAACTTGGAATATAGATAGACGGAGACCTAGAATAACCCGATATTACCGCAGGATCGGGGCTTATACGAGTGAAACCGCGAGGCGCAGCTAGTCTACAATGAAATCGAAATAAAGATAGGTCAACTTACAGCAGCCACAGCGGAGCTCGTTTGCATTTCGATCTTAGAGACGACGGCAAAGTATGCCAGATTCGCCAACACGTAGATCGTAGTCACCAACGGCATGGCGATCCATATTGCTCGGGGCAAATTCCTGAAACGCACGCGGAGATATGTTTATGGGTCTCTATAATAAAAAGGCAGCAGATGAAAATTATCATAACTGACTGATGGGTATAGTTTGGAATAATGAACGTAGGCTGTCTTACGAAAAACGAAAACAATTAATATATACATGTAATAACAGAACTAAGTCTCTCATGTCTAATATTTTTCACATCGGAAACGCACAATTCATTTTGAGAAATTAAATCAAATTAATATAGCTCCCTTCTATAAATTCAGAAAGACCAGATTCAATATGCGAATAAAAAAATAAAAGATGAGCCGATTCAATTTGCTCTTTCTTTAAAATCTGCTTTAGATGTCACTACTGCCTAAAAGCTTATAAGAAGAAAGGGAGTTCCTATAGTCATTTGATTCAATCAGCCGTCTATAGATTAGTTAGACGTGGGTCGTTACGTCATTTTCAAAAAACGTAACGAAACTATACCCTTTTACAAAAACTAAGATAAAAAATCTAAACATATAACTATCAATTATCTAAGAAAAAAGAAAACAAAGAGCTGTCTGTCACTTTCAATCAAATATATGAGTTTTTTGTTTACCTTTCTGATCTAAGTTTCTGTAAAAGGGTATAATTGCTATTGTTGCTAAGTTGAGTAACGCATTACAAAAATCACGACTCTAGACTAGATTTCGTTTTTGTCGTAGGTACAGAGTCGACAGTCGTCACGTCGTGGTCGCCTCGCTCGAGTAACGCGTTACAAAAATAACTACTTGTAACTGAACTCGAAACTAGTGATTTTGTTACTAACATGTCGCGTCGCTAGTTATTGTATCTAGTTACTCTAAATCGTTATTGACCCACGCCTAGATTATTTAAGATTCAAAATAAAATTATTTAAAAAAGTAGGTAAGTCAGAAAGATAAAACTCTAGGTAAAGTGCCAAGAGATGCAAAGTTTTAGTTGTATCATGTGTAGGCAGCGGTAATTCACATTTTCTAAAACGTATGCAACAAGTTACAAAAAGTACGAAGACGCATTTAAATCATAAAGTTTGGCGTCGAGCCAAATACATAATTATGCGTGTTTACTGTAACTATCTTACTACGTATTAAAAAACTATTTCTTTCAGTAGGTCAGTCAAGAGTAAATGTCTGCTAGAATCTATTATCTAGAGAGAAATAAATGCTTCTATGAATAATGGATGCAATAGGGAGAGAGCCTGATAAAACTGAACCATAGATAAGTACCCACGAGGAGTAGATGTAGTGTTCGGTGTAAGTACGTCTCAGCGTCGACTATGATAATAGAAAACCCCGAGATAAAAAGGTATTGGTATTAGTGATGCAGTGAATATGTATTCGTATTCGCCGAATACTGGGCTTTCACCGAATATTCTTATTTGGCGAATATCATCACGAATATTAAAACACAACATTTACGAATATTTATTGACTCTAGGGGATTCTCAAAATGTGAACATCTTATTCATAATACGCATTTATTTCCAAAATTTGACAGTCGAGTATGTTGGCTAAATGCTAACATGTTTGTCTTTGTACTAATTAATACCCGTATTTATAAACGACTCTATGCGTAGTTTGATGCTTTGTATTGCTCTTGTGAGTGATGATAATTTGATAATCAACGTCAACAAAAATGCGATAAAAGCCATAAATTTTGTCATATTTACGCTGACCCTATATTATATGGATGAGTCCACGCATAGGGTCTTTTTGAACAAATGTATGAGAAATTATACCTATAAATACATAAGAAATTAAGAAGAGTGGAGTCCAAAGAAAGCTAAGTATATTTAATTCCTCGTTGAAAGAGCTAGATGAATCAGAGCACTTGGAATCTATCTAGGAATGTTTGCGTTGCCCTCATGGGAACCTCTTCAAAGGATTTGAAAGTCGATTGTGCTAGTGTATTCACTATACACAGACTGCCAACATCAAATGTTGATAAGTATAGATAATTTGATATATCTATAGTACCTATAAAAAAGGTTTCGCTGGGCGTTTTTTGTCATCACCTGGGTGATATAGGGGAAATAGACCATTTTAAGACGTGGTTTTTGTCGCATTGTTTTCCTTCACCGTAAGAGGGTTGCTAACAGCGCAAGGAAAAGACATCGGTGCACCGGGATTCCCTACGACTTTCGGAATTGAAGATATACCTCAATAGATAAACCATAACATATCTACCTATCTACGTATATCTCAATAGATATACCCCTCTACCTATATGCGTACTAAAATCTTCTTGGAAGCATTTTAGTAGGAGAAAAAACAAGTAACCTACACAGATATCGAGTTTCTCTATGTTACTTGGAAAGTGATTCCGTGCTTTTAACAAACTAAGCCAATAAACAGCTTGAAAAATATTACATCAAGTTATATCAACTATTGCAAGATCGTAATCGACAATGTACTTCGAGTATCCTTTCGCTTGTTAAAAATCTGAGAAAATTCTTGCATTTTTCGAGGTTAAATTTAGAAATATTTTTCGCAAGGAAATATATTTTCAAAGAGTCCTCGTGACAGGATTCCAACCTGTCTAACCAGGCGAGTGCTCTAACCACTGAGATACACGGGAATCACGTGTCAGTCATGTTATAATTCTTCGACTACGTATATCTCTCCTTGGTAATAAAAATAAAATAAATAAATCTTGGGACTAACACACAGCGCCATCTAGCCCCGTATTTATTTAATCGTATGATGTGAAATAGGCGAATGTGAATACAATCAGAGTTATATATTATTCGCCTATTTCTATCGGCAGTATAGAGCTCGTGGTAAGCTGCTAAGCTTGTGTTACCGTAGCTAGACAACGGATATACTACTTACATTTATTTTTCTGTTGTAAATACATACATATTATACATTGACATACACCCAGACCAGATACAAATATTTATTTAAAGCATAAATATTTGCACCCGACGGGAATCGAACCCGCAGCCTTCTGCATTGCAGCCAAAACGTTCGCCCGACGCGCCACAGAGGTCGTCACTTGTTTATCAGCTAAGGTTATGTTTTTATTCATTACTAGTTGCGCCCCGCGGTTTCACCCGCGTAAGTCCCGTTCCCGTTTCAGTTCCCGCGGGATTAAAAGTATTCTATGTCCTTCTCCTGGTTCTAAGCTACCTCCCCACCAATTTTCAGACAAATAGATTTAGCCGTTCTTGAGTTATAAATGGTGTAACTAACACGACTTTATTTTATACTAGCTTTTGCCCGCGGCTTCGCTCGCGTTAAGAAGTATTTTCTTTCATCCCCTATTTTATCTCCTTGGCGGTAGAATTTATCAAAATCCTTTATTAGCGGATGCCTGCGTCTGCGTATAACATCTACCTGCATGCCAAATTTCAGGCCGATCCGTTCAGTGGTTTGGGCTGTGCGTTGATAGATCACTATGTCAGTTAGTCAGTTTTGAGTTTAGCTTCTGCCCGCGGCTTCGCCCGCATTTAGGAAATAGAACTGTTTGTATATCAATGATGATGTCTATCGATTAAGATAATAAAAAGGTTAAAAATTAGATGCAAAATCAGCATAGGATCAGAATATGATCGGCATAGGATCAGCAAAAGTTCATCATAGGATCAGCCTAGGTTCAACATAGGATCGGCATAGGATTAGCATAAGATCAGCCTAGGTTCAACATAGGATCGGCATAGGATCAGCATGGGTTCAGTATAGGTTCGGCATAGGATCAGCATATGATCGGCATAGGATCAGCAACATATGCTGATCGTATGCAGATCCTATGATCAGCATAGGTTCAAAATAGGATCGGCATAGGTTCAGCATAGGTTCAACATAGGTTCAGCATAGGTTCAGCATAGGTTCAACATAGGATTGGCATAGGATCAGCCAGCATAGGCTCAGCATAGAATCGGTATAGGTTCAGCATAGGATCAGGATAGGTTAAGCATAGGATTAGCATAGGATCAGAATATGATTAACTTAGGTTTGGCACAGGATCAGCTTAGGTTCAGCCTAGGTTCAACATTGGATCGGCATAGGATCAGCATCGGTTCAGGACAGGTTCAGCATAGGATCAGCATATGATTGGCATATAATCAGCATAGGATCGGCATATGATCGGCATAGGATCAGCATAGGTTCAGCAGAGGATCGGCATAGGTTCAGCGTAGGATCGGCAAAATATCAGCATAGGATCAGCATAGCATGATCATAGGGTCAGCATAGATTGAGCATAGGATCAGCATAGAATCAGCATACGATCAGCCTAGGTTAAACATAGGATCGGCATAGGATCAGCATAGGTTCCGTCACCATTCTTTATCGCTACCTTCTGTATCAGCATAGGATTGGTATAGAATCAGGATATATTCAGGGTAGGATATAATTAGTATTATCCCGCGCTGCCTACTGTACTGTATGTACAAAACTGTAGGTAGGTATATGTACCAATTCTCTTGAATAAAAAGTTTAAACCAAAATTTGTTCCCTGAATTTGTGTTTGATTGATTAAGTCCCCCTTTCGGGGGGCGGTTAGATTCCCCTGAACCGGAAACTGAGAGCCGGAACCGCAATCGGAACCCTTAGGGGATGACTTTAAAAAAAAAACTTTTAAGTGCTTCACCTACGACTACATAGCAATCTCTGTGTTAAATTTCAAGTTTGTAGGTCAAGCGGTGAGCCAATTTTCATAGAGATTTTCTTCCCCAATTTAACACCCTTAGGGGATGAATTTCTAAAAAAACTTTTTAGTGCTTTACCTACGTCCCTACAGCAATATCCGTATTAAATTTTAAGATTGTAGGTGAAGCGGTAAAGCAATTCCCATACAAACTTTCATCCCCAATTTAACACCCTTAGGGACTGAATTTCTAAAAAAAACTTTTTACAGCTTCATCTACGACCCCACAGTAATCTATGTGTTAAATTTCAAGTTTGTAGGTTAAGCGACTTGGAAGTTGCATACAAACGTTTTCCCCCCCTTTCCCCCCTTTAGGGGTGGAATTTCGGAAAATCCTCTCTTATCTGACGCCTTCATCACATAACGGACACACCCTCCAAATTTCAGCTCTCTACTACCAGCGGTTTAGGCTGTGCGTTGATCCCTCAGTCACTCAGGACAAAGAGTTTTATATATATAATAATAATAATAATAATATAATAATAATCCTGTGACGAACACACAGCGCCATCTAGCCCCGTGGTAAGCTGCTAAGCTTGTGTTACGGTGGCTAAACAACGGATATACTACTTATATTTATTTTTCTTTTGTAAATACATACATATTATACATAGAAATACGCCCAGACCAGATACAAATATTTATTTTTAAGCATAAATATTTGCACCCAGCGGGAATCGAACCCGCAACCTTCTGTATTGCAGCCAAGCGTTCGCCCGACGCGCCACAGAGGTCGTCACGCGCCACAGAGGTCGTCAGAGTCGTCATATAGAAGATATATAGAGAAGACTAGAAGTCTCGATCTCGTGGGAATATCCGAATTAGCCGGATCGGGACTTACGCGGGTAAAATCACGGGACGCAGCTAGTGTATAATATTGGCAAGTCATTGACCGATACAATTTCTTTTCTAACTATTAATATGTACCTACCTAATAAAATTCTATAAATATTGTTCTCACTACTCTATAACGTGATTTTAACAATGAATGTTATATATTTTATTTATACTTAGAGCTTTTTCTACGAGACTTTTCACTAGAATTTTATTAATGTACGCAATAAAAATGTCTCACTGCCTACCTAAATAGTTGCACGAGGTTTCAGCGTGGTTTTACAAATGTGAAGAATCTCGGACTTTGATACGTTTGAATTCGTTAGATATTTTCATAGTTACAGTCACGTCATCCAAAATTGACTTTATACTCGTAACACAGATGTGACGTATTATGATGTATCCTTTCTATAAATAAGTAACTCTTTAGTTACATCTTTATGTTCGTCAACGCGATTAAATTAGATGTAAACAAAACCTGGGGCCCAACCGCGCATCTTCCTTCGTGATGGGCATCGAAATCCCACTGCGCAAAGGAATAACGATGCACACACCACTCTCTACTCGATTTATATATGTTATATATAGCGTCTCCACCGACAGCCAAATGCAGGCATTCCGAAGGGCGGCGCCGGGGATCGAGTTAAAGACTGATCTAGTCCGCAATGCTAGACTGGTTCTCATAAAGGAGAGAAGCCTCGTGCCCAAGGACACTATCTGCTAATCCAGACAGGTACCGGAGGAATAAGGCCGCTATAATAATAACGATGCACAGTGGGCTTTCACGCCGTAGCGTTCATTTGCATGCATTTTCAGGCGACGCCGCGGCTGTCGAGTTCAACTGTTATTAAAACCGGCAGCTCAAGAGACCTCGCTTTTAATGACAGTTAAACTCGACGGTGCTGGCTTCAAATGCATGCAAAGCAACGCTGTCAAGAACGCGTGTCAGGAATAACCTTCGCGGGGAAAATTCCCCGCGAAGGTTATTCCTTAGTGCAGTGGGATTTCAATGCCGATTACGACGGAAGTTGCGCGGTTAGGTCCCTGATGGGTTTCGGGTTTTGTGGGAAATAATAGAATCTACTCTTAATGTAGTTGACTATAAGAACTTACTTGTACGGGTCCTGAAGTTCTTCCGTCACAAAGTTGAGATAGTTCCATCCTCCGAACGCAAAGAGACCGGAGTAGAAGGAAAGCGCAACGCCACCGATAGTGTAATCAGCTACGAAAGCGTTTTCGAAGTTCTCAGTGTGACCTGCAGAGTTTCAAACAATAGTGTTAGTTAGGTATTATATTAGCGCGGTGTTGGTCTAGTGGTAGATACCCCGACTTTTATTCCGAAGGTCGTGGTTTCAAATCCCGGCCGCGCACCAATGTGTTTTTCTTTAAGAAAAAATTATGTGCGCTATTAACATCGCTCTTACGATGAAGGAAAACATCGTGAGAAAACCTACGGCTTAAAATCACGCACAAAGGCCCAATAGTAGGGCTAATTGCGGAAACACACAAGTTAAAACTTTAACTTTAACCTTTAACTTTAGGTATTATTTTTATTAAGTAACTAGCTGTTACCCGCGACTTCGTCTGCGTAGAAATATATAATATATAATATAATATATAAATCCTGTGACGAACACACAGCGCCATCTAGCCCCGTGGTACGCTGCTAAGCTTGTGTTACGGTGACTAGACAACGGATATACTACTTATATTTAGTGCATAGCTGACTATTTTTACGAAGTAAGGTTTTGTGTGTAAGTACATAATGTTTATCTTTATTTAACACTAGCTGCGCCCCGCGGTTTCACCCGCGGAAGTAAAAAACGTGTTATCACGGGCGCAAACGGCCGAGCGGTTCTCGAGCGGTTGCACTTTTTCGGTAATTACTCGGGTTCTTCTAATTGGATTTAGATGTAAAGTATACCACGAGGCTCCTCGAAAATAGAACTATCCAATATTGAAGAACCAGATTTCAATCGGATTAGTAGATTTTAATTGTATACGGAACAAACAGAGAAACAGACAGACAGACATGTGTTTTAAAATTTATATAATTTTCTAGAATTATAGAAAATTATATTTCTATACATCATCGGTCGCTTTATCGCTCGGCCACGCAAGTTCCCCTTGCGAACTTGCGTGGCCGAGCGGTATAGGCACTGGAATATTGATCCAGGGACGCGAGTTCAAATCTCGCAGCAAGTGAATTTTTAAAGATGAATTTTTCGTATAAAAATATTTCTAATAAATATGCCTTGAGCAATAAAAACAAATTTACGAAAAATTATATAATTTTGTTCTACTACTTTTCCTAAGTCCTCTAGACAACTTTTTTTAATTTACTTCCAAGTACACACTTTTTGTCCTCTTTTCCTTTATTATAAGTATAGATAGATAGAGATTAAAGGTATACCACAGAGATCGTCAAAGTCGGAGATATTATTTCACAAATTCAAATTACTTTTCCCAATTTTGTAACACACGCCTTGTGAACACTATACATAATACCAATATTTATACGGGAAAAACAGATTGTGGCTCGACTTCCATTAGGTGAAAATCATGTTTCAAAATTACACATCGTTTTTAGACCCAGATACCAACGACGAGGACTGATTTCTAGATTTATAACTCTTTCTAGTTAACGTAATACAAGCCTAGTTCGTAATTTGTTTTTTTGTTAAATTCATATCTATCTACTAGAAATATTTTAAAGGAAAAATTTATATTCGCGAAACTGCGTAGAGACGCCGAGTTCAAATCTCGTCGCGAGTGAATTTTTGAAGATGAATTTTTCCTTTAAATATTTCTACAAGCCTAGTTGCTTAGTTTTGGGATACTTAGCTTTTATACTTAAATAGGGATACCTAAAGCACTTACATTTATTACTACTATACAAACATTTAACTGTTAAATATTGCATATTGGACATATTACGTCTTTTAAACTCATTAGCAGAATCTTGGCTTTTGAAAGATAGAACATTGTATGTATTATATTATTCCACGTGATATTAACACGTGTACTATATATTATGTATTTTCGTTTAGATTTAATACGCAGTGATGTTTATTTTATTATTTACTAGCTGCATCCCGCAGTCTCGATCCAGTAGAAAACTCAGTAGTTTCCCGGGCCGTAGCGGGCAACTAATACAAATTTCATGTATTTTTCCCTACATTTTTATACTCGGTATATTGTTAGTCGGTCCGGGCGAAATCTTGCAACTTAAATTTGAGGCACTTCCCGACTAGCTAGCGGGCTAAAACTTTGGGAATAGTTTTGAACCAGATGACAAAGCAACCTTAAGCTTTCTTTCAATGCAACTAAAGCTTACTTTCATCTTTCCACAAGGTATTATACAATTTGTAACAGGTATGCCCTTTTAATCCGAAAGGGAGTTGTTCTAGACGTCTAGGCGAACACCTTTTGTTCTACGACTTTTAAAAATACAAACTTTTTTTTTGAAAATTTTGTGATTATGTTTCACTGAAAAAACAGCTGGTTTTGAAAATAAAGGTTTTTGAAGTTTTGATTGTAAACCATCAAACTAAATAAAAGGACAACATAAGGTCAATGACCTCGAACTCAGAAACAGCTGATTTTCAAGTAAACTTTACACCTAAATTTTTCGAAAAGTACTTCGAATTTCCAAAAATCGTAGAACAAAAGTTGTTCGCCTAGACGTCTAGAACAACCCCCTTTCGGATTAAAAGGGCTTACCCGTTACACCTTGTATACCTTACAGAAAAATCAGACAGATTTGAATGTTAAAAACCACACCATGTATACTATCGTCCCCTAGAGACCGAGATCATTGTAACATGATCGAAACGTCGAGGTAAGGGAAATTAAATAAGTTATAAAATCACGCGATTAAGGCCCGGGAAAATGTGTAAATATGAGTTCCAATCGTGTTACGTTCTAATACATAATTATTTTTCCCGGGTCTTATTCGCGTATTGTTATTTTTGTTTCGACCAAGATCATTGTAACATGATCGAAACGTCGAGGCAAGAAAATTTAAAAATAATAATACGCGAATAAGACCTGGGAAAAATAATTATGAGTTCGAATCGTGTGAGTTTAACTTAGGAGGTTTATACCTACTCAAATAATAATGTTAGGAAGGTTAGGTAAATATGTACAGTCAAAATAAGGTAAGGTACCAGGTGCATAATATAAAGTTTTTTTTTTAATAACCGTTCAGTACCTAATTATTGATTATTCTGCTTGATATGACTAAAGCTTCCGAAGTGTTAGTTATTAGATGCAGAATAACCAAAATATAATGAACCGTTATTGAAAAAAAAAACAATAAAATATGCACCTGATACCTACCTTAATGCTGCTTTTCCACCAGATAATGTGCTATGCAGTGAAGATGTGAAATCTACGCTTCGAAATATGCTAAGCTATGTGCACCAATGAATATGATTTGTGGATATCAAACGCATCCATAGCATCGTAGCATAGCACATCACTGGTGGAAAAGCAGCCTTAGTCGTATTGTAACCTTTCAAAAATGAAGTAGATATTATGTGTTTAATTTTAGCTAGTATAATAATTATGTTCTAGCGAACTGATTACAAGCTTGTCTCCGTAGAGAGGTATAGAACGTAAGTGTAACCTACACTTCAGGGTTAACCTGTCAACGCGATCAAGGTTCATATTCTCAATACTCCGAATAAGTAAGCATTCCAAATCACGTTAGCTTGAGGCTTACATGTAAGTGAGTATGTCAATAACTATCGAGCAAACAGGCTCAATTTTTAATATTCAGTCAAGCAACGCTGTATATTAAATCTATATCTATCGATCTATTCTTCTATCTTCTATATCTATACTTATAATAAAGAAAGAGAGGACAAAAAGTCTGTACTTGAAAGTAAATTATAAAAAAAAATATCTGGAGGACTTAAGAAAAGTAGTAGAACAAAATTATATAATTTTTAAAGTCATGTCAGTCTGTTTATCTGTTTGTTCCTTATACAATTAAAAACTACCAATCCGATTGTAATCTAGTTTTCAATATTGGATAGTTCTATTTTCGAGGAACCTCGTGGTATACTTTACATCGAAATCCAACATCGAGCCCGAGTAATGAACGAAAAAGTCGGCTGTGCACTATTTCTACGCAGACGAAGTCGCGGGTAACAACTAGTCCATAATATGCATTGAGTTATCAACATAGTATTAAATTTATTATTGTTAATGTTTTTTTTTACAACTTAAACAATATTTCCGAAATATCCCTTTAGTTTTGATTAAGATACATCTGGCCCGTTTGTTTGTCAAACCTCTGGGGCTCTATTTTTGAATCAAATGCGCCTTTTCGAGTGATTTATATACTTCGTTTTCTACTGATTTAAGTTCTATGCTTTTAGTTTTTTTGTTTTTGCGTAACTAGCGGAAGTGTGTATTTCACGAATTGCTTTACAAAATCTACATTAAGGGCCCAACTCGAACTAAATTCAAAATCCTTGTCGGAATCTTCGAAAATTGTTGATTGTTTCATTACGAAATGTTGTTTAATATTTCTTTGTGTATGGATTGTAGGTGACATTGTTTCCTACATTTTAGTGCAGTTGCAGGTGCAGACAAAAATATGACGAAGATTGTTGAAGCCTATCCACATTTTAACCAAAACAGTTATTTTTGACTTAAATGTGTATAGGCTTTAAAACAATAAGAAATTTTTGTCTTGAAACTACACCTTAATGTAGGAAACAATGGAATTTACAAACGCTACAAACAAAAATATTCTAAAACATTGCGTCAGAAAATAATCAATATTTTTTGTTGAATTCAACAGGGATTTTAGTTGAGATCGTATAACAATATATTAGGGCGATCTGAAAACTCTAACACTAGGTGAGCAACATCACTACACGAAAAAAAGAAGAACGCGAAAGTTTGTACGTATACAAGATGTAACAGGTAAGCCCTTTTAATCCGAAAGGGGGTTGTTCTAGACGTCTAGGCGAACACCTTTTGTGCTACGACTTTTGAAAATTCGAACTTTTTTTTTGAAAATTTTGAGATTATGTTTCACTGGAAAAACAGCTGTTTTTGAAAATAAAGGTAATTGAAGGTTTGATTGTAGTAGACCAAACTAAATGAAAGAACAACATAAGGTCAATGACCTCGAACTCTAAGAAACAGCTGATTTTCAAGTAAACTTTACACCTAAATTTTTCGAAAAGTACTTCGAATTTTCAAAAGTCGTAGAACAAAAGTTGTTCGCCTAAACGTCTAGAACAACCCCCTTTCGGATTAAAAGGGCTTACCTGTTACATCTTGTATATGTGACTTTGTTACTCTTTCACGCAAAAACGTCTTTCACGTTTTCGATTGTGATGAAAACGGTAGCGGGATACCGGGAATAACACATAGGATACTTTTTTCCTGATATTCTTGCGGGAACGGGGCTTACGCGGGTGAAACCGCAAGGCGCAGCTAGTTCAATAATATATACCTAATAGTACACGTGAGCAAGAGGTCTGTAAAGACCTTGTAATTTGATTTGGGCATTGATTTTTGTTATTTTTTATTATTAAGATATTTAATTAAAGGCATTATATTGTACTAGATGCGCCCCGCAGTTTCATCCGCGTAAGTCCTGTTCCCGCGGGAACAGGACAAAAAGTAGCCTATGTGTTATTCCTGGTATCC
This sequence comes from Idaea dimidiata, assembly GCA_949358125.1. Taxonomy (NCBI): domain Eukaryota; kingdom Metazoa; phylum Arthropoda; class Insecta; order Lepidoptera; family Geometridae; genus Idaea; species Idaea dimidiata. The sequence goes on from OX442337.1 coordinate 6,417,838, forward strand.
AACTACCTATATTCCAAGTATCATCGCAATCGGTTTAGTAGTTTTTGCGTGATTGAGTAACAAACATCCAAACACACACACTTGCACATTTATAATATTAGAAGGATAGTAAGAGTAAGATGAAGAAAATTTAATTAAAGGCATTATGTGTGGGTCAGGTGCACAATAGTTGGGACCGAATTATAGGTACCTATTTTATATTTATTACCACAAACTTTCACAAGTTTTTATTTATTATTGTTATTGTAACTCACTGATTGGAATATGTCTGAGAATTTCTGGAATTAAAAACATACAAATAGGTACTGTTAACTCAAAGACAATAAAGCCGATTGACAGTTCATACCGTGTTTTTTTTTCTACAAAACACAACTCACCGTTTCGGGCAGAGATGAGGTAATAATCAATAACTTTGTGATTGCGTTACCTATCTTTACTTTCCACTGTTTTAGCCTTTTTAATAAACGTGGTTTAAGATTGGAGTAGGAAGAACATGATTTGTCATTTTCCGTGGAAGTTGAAAGACTTTCAAACAGAAACAAAAAGCGGGATAACTTCTCCGACCTTACTTCCCTTTTATTAATAAGTCTATTTGTGATTAGCCGATGCGTTGCCTATTTAAGTATACCTAGACTCTTACTCCCTTACTTATAAAATATTTTTACACATGACTAAGTTATGTGATATTTGTCTCTGTCTGTCAACTATGAAACTTCATGTGACCGTAAAAGAACGATGCATAGTTATGCAGCGCATGAATAAGCGTTTATAACTATAGGGGTTAGTGATTGGCCGTTTTTGCACGAGAGTGGTACTAAAAAGACGTACTTTTCGTGTGGGGGAAATACCTATGAGCAGTCAACTGGTTGAATCGTCTTTGGTAGGTACTCTTCACTCATACAATGTTGATTAATGGCTTGTCTTAACTGCCCGCTTTATTAAGAGCGTATAAATCAATGGACGTCCGGAAATCTACCGAGACAGGCGATAATTGACATAACTTCTCACTCGGTATCTACTAATGTGTGAGATATTTGCAATTGTACTCCAATTGGCGTTAAGTAGGTAGCTAGGTCTATTGTAGAAGAGTACAATGGACTTACGCATGTTTGCCGTGCGCTATGAGAGATATACAAGGTGTAACGGGTATGCCCTTTTAAGCCGAAAGGGGGTTGTTCTAGACGTCTAGGCGAACAACTTTTGTTCTACTACTTTTGGAAAAACGAAATACTTTTCGAAAAATTTAAGTGTAAAGTTTACTTGAAAATCAGCTGTTTCTGAGAGTTCGAGGTCATTGACCTTATGTTGTCATTTCATTTAGTTTGGTCTACTATACTACAATCAAAACTTCAATTACCTTTATTTTCAAAAGCAGCTGTTTTTTTCAGTGAAATATAATCTCAAAATTTTCAAAAGTCTTACAACAAAAGATGTTCGCCTAGACGTCTAGAACAACCCTCTTTCGGGTTAAAAGGGCTTACCCGTTACAAATTGTATTATAGGAAAAGTATTAACTATATAAAAGTATTTGCTTATAATATGAAACAGCTAGCTGATTGCGTAACTCTGTTGCTAACAAATCTCGATTAAGACAATTGAAATTGTTATTTTAACGTCATTCAGTAGCAAACAAATTGGCAAAGCAATTAAAACTAGCAACTGTAACTGTCAAATTGTAATTGCAAAATTCAACAATTTCAATTGTCAAAACAATCTGTAATAGGCTATTTTACACTATTAAAAATAAAGCACGAAATGTGGTCATCCTATTAGGTAAATATTTATCTCTATTTTATTCAAAAATATTTATAGGTTTTGCAAAATAAATTCAAATAATTTTTTAAAATATTTCTGCACCAAGTACGCTCTGTGACGTTACGCAAGGTGGCTACGCCTCGCGTGACGTCACATGCAATTAAACATTGTTTATTGTAATACACTTTGAGACACTTGTTTATTTGGTAGTGACAGTGACGTCGCGCAGATCATATGGCATCAGCTATTACAGAAACAGCGTTTTTAGCGCGAATATTGTAATTTAAATTTTAACACAATATTTAACGGCAAATACTGCAAATTTAAGAGAATTATACTGGTGATGTATTAATTATAAATGCAAAACGAATAATTTAAAACAATTTTTCAAAATCAGTCAAATAACCTATTGCAAAAATCAACAATTTCAATTGTTTCAATTGACATTTGTTACATTTTTTCAGCAACATAGTTACATCAGCTAGCAGTAGTCTGATTCTACTGAATATAACAAACTGGTTCGACTACAATACGATACAGTGACACATAAAAACACTACAAGTTCGATCGCAGCTTTCAAAGGGCTTTTAAACTTACCGACACCAATGTAGTATATTCCCGAGATGATGATGACGACTAGCGCCAACAGTTTCGACGAGGTGAACACGTCTTGGATCCTCATCGTCCATCTTACACTAATGCAGTTGACCGCTGTTAAAACACCTGTGGAAAATATACAAAAAATCAGACTAGTCCAAACACATTCAATATCGTAGTAGACTAGCTGTGTCCGCGGTTTCACCCGCGTAGGTCCCGATTCCTTAATTACTATACGTTCAAGACGAAAAAAACAAAGAATAATGTTTCAGGTCGAACATTATCTACCTACTGATGTCCGGTCGGATCTGTTTCGTTTCGTTCGCAGGCAACAGTGGGAAATGACAGGCACTACGCAGTACAACGGTGCTTTGACGTAACGTGGTTATTACTGGTGATAACCTCAAAGCAGCAATGTATAGCGTAGTGCCTGTCATGTCCCACTGTTGCCCGACATCGACTGGATAGATAATACGGGTGATCAGAATGAATCTTTTCCACTAACTCTAAACGAGAAAAATGTAACCTTGTATTTTCCCACGGTTAAGCCCTGGCGTGTCACATCGTCGTAATAAGAAAAATTAAAACACTGATAGGTACCTGATTATTTATTTACATTCTGTGTCATGGTGAAAATAGGTAGCTAAATTAAAACCATTGACGCAAGAAAACTATTAAATGCTAGTTTAAATGCTAACCCATTGAGGTATCAAAAGAATTTCAGAGAACTACCAAATGCATTATTTATATATTATGTCACCGGAAAATAACAGAAACCGCAAATTTTAAAATTTTCTACGAAGTTTATAAACTTTCGTGGCGAACAATAGCGGTGGAGGGGAAGGAACACGTGACTTATTCAACCAACCAGAGCGCACATGGCGTTTGGTTATGCTTACTTATTATTTTACGCATTTGTTCGGTAAGTTTATCAATTTTCGAAAATGTGGGCGTAAAATAATACTACTTATCTCTCGTTTAGAACCCTACGAAAGTTTGTAAATTTGCTAGGAAATTTATAAACTTGTGGATCTTATTATCTTCCGATGACATAACCATATTGTAAATATACTGATAATATAATTTTATCATAGGATTTAGATGATTTATTGAAGAACATAAGATTTCTATCACGTGAATCCTATTAATATTATAAATGTGAAAGTGTGTGTGTTTGGGTATTTGTTACTCAATCACGCAAAAACTACTGAAGCGATTGCGATGAAACTTGGAATATAAGTAGTTGGATACCGGGAATAACATATAGGCTACATTTTATACATTATTCCGATATTCCTGCGGGAACGAGATTTAACCGCGGGGCGCAGCTAATATATTTTATAAGAGTACACGACACGTGTAGTTATCTCGGCTGTAGAATCTGGGTTCCCTACGCTACTTCGAAACACTATCCATCGAAACACCTTTCGCCGAAGACGATTGACCGAAAAATTACTTTACCGAATAGTTGTTTCACCGATTGTTCGTTTCCCATATGGCTCGTTTCGCCGAAAAAATTTTGACCGAAGCTCGCTGTACCGAAGGCTCGTTTTACGTAACAAATGTCATTTCCAAACACGCAACCTCCTTTCATTTACTTGACACATGTGACCATAGAAATAAGAGGTAGTAGTACAACTAGAAAGTTCACTGAGGCAGTAAAAACGAGCCGAGGGAGAGGGCTTAAACTTTACACGTCCTTGTCTGAATATAGCGCGAGAGCTAGCGCCAATATTTGGGTAGGTATTTGAGGCAGCTAAAACTTGTAATATACCTCTCCTAATATACGGATATGAAGATCTGCTCAAATTTCAAGAAAGTTTATTAAAATTAAAGGGCTACTTAAAATTAGAGGGCCAATTAGAAACCCAAATATTGGAGCTAGCTCTCGAGCTATATTCAGACAAGGACGTGTAAAGTTTAAGCCCTCTCCCTTGGCTCGTTTTTACTGCCTCAGTGATCTTTCTAGTTGTACTACTACCTCTTATTTCTATGGTCACATGTATCAAGTAAATGAAAGGAGGTTGCGTGTTTGGAAATGACATTTGTTACGTAAAACGAGCCTTCGGTACTGCGTGCTTCGGTCAAACAATTTTCGGTGAAACGAACCATAGGGGAAACGAACAATCGGTGAAACAACTATTCGGTAAAGTAATCTTTCGGTCAATCGTCTTCGGCGAAAGGTGTTTCGATGGATAGTGTTTCGAAGTAGCGTAGGGAACCCGTAGAATCTTCAGCATCCTTCGCACATACATGCAAAGTACCTTAACTACATTTTAGTATATATGTGTAAACCTTGGGCATAAGGCAGATATGTAAAAGGAGCGATTGCTTTTACCAATTAAATAGCCTCCGAGAATGGAGTTTCTTTTCTTTCTTTTTTCGTTTAGTGGTGTAGCTCACCTAGTGCTAAAGTTTTCAAGTCGCCCTAAGGCCTCTAACTTGACTTAACGTCTACTATCAGAGATAACCGGGACCAACTGCTTAACGTGGTTTTCGAAGCACGTTAAAAACAAGGTATGTTATGTGCCTACTACAAGCTGACTTTTTAAGGAGTACATACGAGCTAAACTGAAAATCCCTGTCGGATTCATCGAACATTATTGATTATTTTCTGACGCAATATTTTAGAATATTTTCGTTTAAAGCGTTTGTATATGCATTGGTTCCGACGTTTTGATGTAGATTTTAAATAAAAATGTCGAGAGGTGTTGAAGCCTTTACAAGCACAATTCAGACAAATAAGTCATTTTTGACTAAAATGTGCTAAGACAATAAGAAGTTTGTCTTGAAATTACAATAAAATGTAGGAAACAATGTCATTTACAAATGCTTCAAACGAAAATATTGAAAAATATTGCATTGAAAAATAGGGAATAATTTTCGATAAATCCGAATCTTCACCTACTTCAATTTCATTTGTCTAAGGGCTGATTTTTGAAAGCCCAAGATAGAGATATCTCACAAATAAAATATAATATTTAATATGACCGAATAAAAAACGTCACTATGGTACACTACACTAAGAAAATAAATAAAAATTTAGAATATTAAAATTTGAAGACTTTTAAATTTGGTTGGCTTCGAACTTATTCGATAGATCTTTTATCTGTAGAATAAAAAATCAGGCCTTAAACAAAAGTACCTATCTGTCTACCTACCAACCTAGTATTCCTATCTGTCTCGTATCGTATGTAGTAAGTTGTCGAACTTAGATAAAACTAGATTGATAGAGTCAAGCTTAATCCGATCTCGACCCAGTCTCAAGATAACAAGCCCAGTGCCGTCAACATGCAACAGTTCCGAAGTCTCATTTTCAGATAGAGTAGTTTCTTCTGTCGATGTCGACTCTAATTAGGTTAAGTGGTAGTTTCCGCCTACGTTCCTCTCCGGAGACGCAGTGCTATCAAACTTTATATATATTTTATCAATACCTACCTACTGTTATGTATTTTAGAGCCAAGTTGACTTAAGCATGTTGGGACGTTTTGAGCAGAAAGATTTACCTACCATGTCCCTAAGCTAATATTATCATCATCCGATTGATGTTCCAGGTTACTTCTATCTCGGTATCCGCTTTCTTACTTTTGTGTCTCCACTTTGGAATCTCATTAAGCAAATCTATCCTACTAATAAAATATTATAAAGCTGACAGTTTGTGAGCATGTGCGTATGTATGCATGTGTGTTTGTTACTCAATCACGCAAAAACTACTAAACGGATTGCGATGAAACTTAGAATATAGGTAGCTGGATACCGGAAATAACACATAGGCTACTTTTTATCCCGATATTCCCGCGGGAACGGGACTTACGCGGGTGAAACCACGGGGCGCGGGGGCTGAAGGATGAAACCACAAACCGCTGAAAGAAGAGGGAGGAGAGTATGTTCTTAAATAAATATCCACTAAGAAAGTGTACCTATTTGAAATTTGCCACAAGATTGGAATAGACGCGGGTGAAATCACAGGAAGAAGCTAGTTTATAGATGTAGTCGATCACATCGACTATAATAGACCACGTAAAAATGTGCATGGTAAAAACCGTGAATGAAAACAATTTCCTGTTAAACCTACCTGAAACTTCAATGCTATTTACTTAATGAACAACTTAAGAGTACCTTTTGTATCCATTACAGATTTGATGGAAACCGTCATGCTCAACGCACAAAACAATGAGTGAAGAAAACAAAATATAAGAGTAAGAATTTAATAGATACTAGAAACAAGTAGGTACCTAATTTAACTGTGAGTACCTACATAGATATTATGAATGAATTTGAAAGGTTATTAAGATTAAATATCCATTAACTAAACGCTATTCAAAATCTGTAAACTAGTAAATACTAGTAATTTAGATATATCTAATTAATGAACTCTACTTTTCATTACTTATCTAGTTTTCAGATTATTATTTAGGTAATTACTATAATAAATACAGATAAGTCGACGCTGAGCATATTATAAGTATGTTTTGAAAGGATCAACAAAACAATGAGTCATCAAGAAGCTGGAAATTGAAATACTACACACAGCGTTAGACAACTAACGATCCAGTAAGACACGAGCATTAAATTAATTAATGATGATGATCAGTAATGCTATATTACAAGATTTTGATAAGATGTAAATAAATAATTACATGGAGTGATATATGAATATTTTTCTTTCTAATAAGCTCTAAATATTTTTAGAAAATGCAAGGTTGGGCTTTAAAACTAAATTCCGTGGACAGTAAAAGAACTATTATTTCTGGTATTATTATTTCCGGCACTGAAAACGATGACTTGATGTCATCGTTTTCAGTGCCGACAATATACGTAATTTTCGAGTTAAGATTCGATGAGATTCGGGTGGTGCATAAAACAAAAAAATCTATATTTCGCCTGAAAGAGCCTTACATTTTTACACGACTGCCAAAGGAAGTGTTATGTTTTTGCCGTGAGTGTATGTATGTATGTATGTATGTATGTGACCTATTTTTGTGCCGTCGTAGGGCCTAAACGGCTGGGCCGATTTAGATAAACGATACGTCGTTAGATTCGTCATGACCGTGAGAGTGACATAGGGTACATTAAAATAATAAATAAATAAAAATAAAGATTTAAAACGCTATAAAGCAAGATTTGTCTTGACCATAAAAACCGAGCAAAGACAACGGAACGTTACTTAAAACTTTTCGATTTGACTTTGACGCCGAGTTTCAACGTTTGAAGGAATTTGAATGTTTAATTTGTCAGTTTGTCAGAGATAACATAAATAACAATTACTATGTTTACAATAAGTAATTAACTAAAAATTTGAAATGTCGCGCTATGGATAATGGATAGCAAGGCTAATCCGCTAGGACAAGAAACCGCCAGCCTTTGTATCACCAGTCGCGACGAAGTTTTCGGATTTGGTAATTATATTTTAAGATGAATACCTGCCTACTTCATAGCTAACTCAGCAAAACTCAAAAAGAATAGCTATTATAATATTGAAGGCTTTTAGATAGCATATCTTTAACCGATTTCGAGTCCTCGCTACTGGAGTATACACATCCAGAGTTAATGAGTTTCTCTGGTGTGATTGTATCTAATCTCTAATAACTAAAAAGCGTTAAATAAAAAAAATATTTAAAAAAAATAAAAAACCCGACTGCCGTTAAAACTGAAAAGTAAAAAACAAGACGATACCTAAAGGTAAGGAAACCTTAAAAATCGTTCGACGCATCTAGAAGCCTTAAAAAATTGTGGATGCAGTCGGGTGGGACTCCTTTTAAAGGAAAAGTATAATGACACCAAATTGTGTTGAAGTCCCACCCGACTGCATCCACAATTTTTTAAGGCTTCTAGATGCGTCGAACGATTTTTAAGGTTTCCTTACCTTTAGGTATCGTCTTGTTTTTTACTTTTCAGTTTTAACGGCAGTCGGGTTTTTTATTTTTTTTAAATATTTTTAGGTACAATAATCTTATCAACATATTTCAAAATACTGACCACGCAGAACAGTGACCAAATTACGTATACTGTACAAGTAGTCAGCGAAATAATTTTGAAACATTGAATAATTTTGCAAAACTGTGTAATACGATATCTGATGTCACATTTCAATTTTTTAGCTCAGCATGTTATATTGACATAATATTTACTAAAATCTAGTATAAAGTGATCTCAATATTAGCTTTAAATAAATACGGATAAAGTTTAACTGTGTATGAGTATACTATTAAGTACAAAGATCCAGCCAAAAATGCGTAGGTACATAATCAAATACATATTCAAATCAGCAGCACCAATGCATCTGTCAAATTGAGAGAAAGCGATATCGAAGGGAGAGAGTTGTACTTCGGAAGTAATTTGTGGAAAGTGTTCGACTTTGCATCTGAGATTTACTCGCAAGAAAGTAAGTTATGGAGACTTGTTGAATTAGAGTTTGTGACAGAAACCAAATACTCGCGACGTCATGGCGAATGTAAATAAACGAGTAGCCCTAATCAAAACCGGTTCAGCAGTTTATTGCGTACGTATTATGTACGTATATAGGTACTTACGGGCAAACAAATACTTAACCCTTCCGCTCTAGCGGAAGATACTCGTAACTCAAAAACTTAAACAAATAATAAGTGTCGTAATTCGATCATCATAAATAACTAGTACGAGTACAAAAGGAAGCTATTAGATGATTGTCGCACAAACCACTGTTAAGGCGAGTGAATGGAGATCTAAAGCATTCCCCACGGATTGTAAACAATTTCATTAAGCCAATGAAATACCGGATGATCGCAGAATTATAAGATAAGATAATAATATTAAAAACACTATTATGGATATTTTTTGTTAAAAAATTGTAAAACACTATTATGGATATTTTTTGTTAAAATCAATATTTACGTAAAGCAGGTTTGGAAGAAAGCATATTTGAGCACATACGTATTTCTCTTCTTAAATTTTGGGTAGCGAGGTGTTCATGTTTTGTGTCGTTTCTTTCCATTATCTACTTAATCGATTACTTAATCGGAAAATACCTACCTTCAGTCGTATTCTGACGGTACCGTTAGCTTTTTTTAGTACGACCAGGGACTAAATCCGAACCAGATAGAAAAAGTTCCAGTTCATAAAATAGAAAATTAAACAATGACTTAAATTTCAATTCGATACCAAATACCAATCTATTAAGTCCCTACACTTTAAAAAGTCAATAGGTTCACATCTCTTAAATTTGCGAGAGCAATTACAAATTGTTCTTTATTATACTCCCATATCATATATCCCATAGTCTCCCATATATCAAATTGCCTCTATTTTTTTATCGGCTATTCTATTACATCAATTAACTTTAAGTTCGTTTTATCGTATTTAGGTTCATGAACCGATTTAAGTAAGTAATGATATACTAATACAAATTGATATCCATTACGGTTACCATGGTTGTTACCACGGACCATATTATGCTGAGGTTGAAGCATATTTATTCACAACTATGACGCTTTAGATTAAATACGCGGCCAACCCCCAATACCAAAATCATCACAGCACATAAAGCTCATAAACTATAGGAATCTATCTATAATTAAATTCAGTAGAATAGATGAAAATGAATACTCACATAAGCAGACTGCAGCCAACAACTTGACGGCATCTTGGGGCGGGTCACATTCAGGGAAGAATGGTTTGACCACATAGTGGCCGAATGTCAACGCGACGACTGCCTGCGTTGTTGGTCTGATAATCAGCAGAGCTATCCACATTCGCAGGAAGGCAGGCAACGGACCGAAGGCACTGTAGATGTAGGCATAATCACCACCGGACCGTGTGATGGATGTGCCAAGTTCCGCGTAACATAAGGCGCCCAGTGTTGATAGGAGACCAGATAACAGCCATATTAAGAGGGAGGTGCCGACTGACCTAAAATAAAAACATATGAAAATAATCTTTACTATAATAATAATAAAAAATAATAAAAATATTGTAATATAAATAAGTACACATCAAACTTACACAATAGGTACTTATAAACATTTTGCTTCAAAATACATGTTTAGATTTTTGTGATAATTTACTGATTGCTAAACTAAGACAAGCTTGTATTTTAGGAATAGGAACTATAGAAGTAAGAGCAGGTATAACATTGTAAATGATATAAGCAGGAAGTTAAGGAAAATAATTGCCTAATTAAAAACATGATTTTATATTCGGCTAAAATAAGATAGAGATAATTGATTCTAGAGCCTTCTAAAGCCTAACAATGCAATGTGAATGCTGTTATATCCTCTTTTTTTAATTAATCGTGATCACATCAAACACGTTTTACAAAATCGTGCGCCAAATTGTGTCTACCTAGTTAGTCTAGACCAGAAATAGTTTACGGCAGTTTATCTGAACGATCAAAGCTTTAGATTACGATACTCCAAAACTGTCTAGTTGCTTTATCATCATCAGTTTATTTAGGTAGGTGCTCATATTTAATCTCCTATAATATATTTAACGGGTGTCAGTAAGAAAAGTAACTTCTATCTATGCAGAAATCATTGAGCTAAATTATGCATTGCACATAAATTTATCTAATGGAGTAGGTAGTATAATGTGTTCTTGGTAAGGTAGATTGATATTCCTAGGAAACCTGTCCCAACAATTATTTAACTAAACAGGTTTCAGGGACCATGGCCTACTAGTTCTACAGTTATGGATCAAAAACAAGTCCTGTCGACATTGCATAATCTTATTTGAAAACCTATAGAAGCTATCAATAAGTAACTTTAAAATATTTTGAGAAACCTGCTTCCTCGTCATATTAGTAAGTGCTTACAAAATTTTCGTAAGTTACAGACCTACATTATCATGACCATAAATGCAAGATACTAATCAAATAAGATGTGAATTCATTAGCGACTGAATTTTCATTAACATAATTATTGAATTTATATTCATTTAAGGTTATTGACTCCATTTAAATGCTGTTCGGTTTTTAGTACAGATCCATATTTAATAATATTAAGTTTACCTACATTGTTGCATTGCAATGCAATAAATATCATTGTTAACATAAATATTACATTACAGATGTCAATCTTCATAATTTACAATTTCATTATATTTATCCGTTGCGGTTGATTTGTTTTTTTTTTATATTCAGCCTTGACCCTCTTACTAACTGACATAGATTAAGGTTTATCTTAAACTTGTTACTATGGTAAATCTTATCATCATTTATCATTCATTATAATAATGTAGTTAGGAGGTAGATAATTTTCTAACACGAACATATTTATAGAGTAAAAAAATACACGAACATACTCTATCGTTTTTCTTAAAATACCTAGCTAATCTATAGATCTTATTAGATCAGCATTTTAGAGATGTCTATTAAAATTAAGTGTAATTCACAAAAGCTGATCGTTCACCGCATTTCCTCAATGTGATTCATTATTTTCATTAGTGGTATCTATCACTCGATTCATGATTACTATCTTTTTTATCGCTATTGCTTCAATATTGGTTTTGTTAAAGATAATTCGGTCGGAAATTATTAGGTAACTTTATCATAACATCTATTAATTAAGTCATTTATCGTGGAAGTACCTATTCTATCTACGTAAAACATAACAAGGTATACCTAAATACTAATTGTTCCTCGTCCCTTCAAGAAAGTCGGTTAAAAAGTAGAAACTGACAATAAACAATCCAAATAAACGAATCTACTCCCGAACTTAAATCAAGTTCAAGAATAATAAACACTGAAAAGGCGGGAAACTTAAACAAAACTTACCCTGTATATTTAAAGACTCCAGTTGGCGATATAAAAATGCCGGATCCAATAATTGTCCCAATAATAATGCCGACACCATTGAACAATGTTATTTTACGTTTCAACACAACTTTGCCATCGCTGGCCTGAGATTGTTCACCCATTCCGCACAAAAATCAATCGTCGACACCGGTAAATTTAACCCACGTGGACTGAAATGCGTGTTGTCAAACTGGCACGCTGGATAATCGACAGGACACTCTACCACCGACGATCTACTACGACCGACTCACTTTTCTGTTACCATTTTTATGATCTGGAAAACTGTCTATGTAGCGAATTGGTTTCTGACTTCAGACACCGCGATCGCGGAGCGCAAAAATGTCGTAATACGCGTCGAGCGATAGGAACGGTCGCCACAGCGCATGTGATGTAGGAAGGACGGAACCTTGTACTACCACACTGCTCCACAAACACGGACGTGTAAGACAGAGATAACAATCACAATACAGTAACAAAAGAAAGAGACAGCGAAATCATGAACTGGTGAAGTAAGTTAGCGGGAAAATTTAACAGCGCCACTGTTACTTGTGGCATTGCAAAGTTTAATTAAACAATTTTTAGCAAAAACACTTGCGAATTGTATCAGTATTTCATATCATGACCTAGAAACTACACTGTGGTGCACAATAGTAGGATTTCGGAGAAACATCTGATGGTATGGTGCTAAAATATTGCATCATCCTTTTGGAATTTCATACTCTACCATTGTAGAGTACGCGACAAAAACCATTAAACTTATGGCACGTACCGCAGTAAATTTAACAGGAAAATAAACAACTTGGTGGATTAGGTATTATCTAAAATCAAGTATTTATGTATTAAGTATCAAATTAATTATGCCGCATAAGTAAACACATAATATTAACCCATTATTGAAGGTAAGTACTTATGTAGAGTTACCCAAATGCCCCAGCCGTTGCCGTGTAGGCCCGGCATAGATTAAGGCTGCTTTTCCACCAGAGATGTGCTATGCTACGATGCTATGGATGCGTTTGATATCATCAATCATATTCATTGGTGCATATAGCTTAGCATATTTTCGTAGCGTAGATTTCACATCTTCGCAGCATAGCTGCATAGCACATCTTAGGTGGAAAATCAGCCTAAGGCTATCCCATATTTTTCCCTGAGTGTCGTTAAAAGGCGACTAATGAATCTAAGAGAGACTTATAAGGATCCTGGAGTTGTTCCCGCGCGGTGGCAGGTAAAGCACTTGGGCCCAAGGAGGCGGCTGCCCGTAAAAACAGCCAAATCATACTAATTATTATGAACGCGAAAGTTTGTATGTAAGTATATCCATATGTAACTTACGCAAAAACGACTTAACTGATTGCGATGAAACTTGAAATATAGGTAGATGAAAACCTGGAATAACACATAGGCTGCTTTTTATCCCGATAATCCCGCAGGAAAGGGAAATACGCGGGTGAAACCGCGGGGTGCAGCTAGTCATATTAAATGTAGTCCATGATGATTTAATTGACTTGAGAACAAAAGGATTAGAGGTCGTACACTATAAAACATAAACCTGAAGATTTTTTTTAATTTAGTTTAGACTACTAACATTTAATCGTCGATTGACCTAATTTCCAAACTAGCTGTACAACATCAACAATAATATTTGCGTGATGAAAATGACCTGAAACACTATATGTAGAGTTACTTAACATCTTAAGTCACAGTATGAAACTAAGAAACAAAGAGCAGATGAATTCGGCAAATCGTTTGGTATAAATAAATATATATTGCAGGAAGTGGCACATCAGCGCCATCTAGCTTTAAGCTAAGCAACTAGCTTGCAATAGGCTTGTACTATAAATAATAATAAAATAAATATATTAGTTCCACTAATAAAAAACTGATTGTAAAACAAAGATTTTCACAGCTACCTAACTTACAATAAAGTAGTTTAATATATACAGGTATTTAGATACAAAAAACCTTCCGATACCTACCTATTGTTAAAATTGTGTTCACGTATCTAAAACTACCTGTTTAAGACTTTAAGAAACCATAGCATTGAACTTACCAATGTAATTTTGATTTTGAAGACATCGCGGGAGATATCCTGAAAATATCACTAATTTGCAATGCGGCCGCGCAGCGGCGCTGTTGTCGCTCGCGCGCTTCGTCGCCATTTTCACACTGTTCCCGAGCTTTCCCGCATCCAGGTACGTGTATTTTCACAGCATTAATTCTACCATCCCTTAAATGTTTTAATTACGGCACCAGAAATAGCTCTAAATGAAACACGACGCGACACCTCTTTAAAATCAGTTCTAAAACATCAGTTATTGCACTTCTATTCGAAAACAAGAACATTGACCCTCGAGAGCACACGTAATAGTTAGCATGTTTTTGTTCTTAATGTTAATTACTGAATACAAAGCCCTAGATCGTTGCACTAAAACGATCAACAGACTTTTCGTTGGTAATATTGTTCATCAAATCACTGTTTTTCACAATCAAATAAAGAAAGCAGCGGTTAACATCTAAAAGTGAACCAAGGAATGTGACCGTCATGTTTCGGTTACATCAACGCACCAAGTGATTTAGAACGGTGTGTTGCCTATAGAACTGATCGTAGTAATTGCAAGTGTTCTGTGTTCATCGAAAGACAATCTATTTATGTCATCATGTCCTTATTTTTTAATAGATTTGTGAGCATCCCCCGCAGCGGCAGCGCAACGTTGCGAGACACGAGTCTCATTGCATGCCGTGGAGCCCTTACACGTGCTCACTGTTTTCTCAGCTAAAGGATTATTAATTTAAACAATCCTTTTCAACTTCACAGTTACGTATCTGATGACCCTTATTCAAAGAACAAGAGAAGAAGGAACTATGGATAGTTCAACTTGTAAGGACGACAATGGAAAGTCATCAAGGCCAGTGAGAAACAGGCGATATACACGGTTGGTATACCTTATAAATAACATGACTCATTACTTTCAGACTTGGTGTTCATGAAATATATTTTTCTTTGTGCGTCACACGACATAATTATGATGAAGCTTAGATATCTCTCATCAGTCTTAAGGTACCTATGCGACGCATGTTTTGAAAGCTGTTTACAAAACGAGTGATCGTGTTTTTCATTTTTTCAGAAGAAGTCTAGTAGCAGGCCAACGTCCGCAAAAAAGACTATTTACGCCTGAAATAAAACGTTACCTAAAAGACTGGTTGGTGCGACGAAGAGAGAATCCTTATCCAAATAGAGAAGAAAAGAAATATTTATCGAGGGAAACTGGCCTTACTTACATTCAGGTAAATGAACAATTTACATTATTATTGTCTCTTGAACGGTTAAAACACGGATAGGTATCACTTTGTGCCTACCAGCAACCTAATTGGACTCTTGCCAGATATTGCTATTTGTACATAAATAGGCACTATTTTTGTCCCTGCTTTCTTGACTACAGTGTTTTGTTCGGTTCATTGTGATTTATGCAAGGTATCGCGTATAAAACAATTAAATTAAAACGACTCCTCAATACGTTTCAGATTTGCAACTGGTTTGCTAATTGGAGAAGGAAGCTCAAAAATGCCAATGACGACCGCAATCAACAAACATGGGGACATCTGATTCGTACTTACAATGATCGCGCACAGGGCAACGTTGAACAATTTAGCATTAGCTCAGACGATAGCATTTGGAGCGAACCAGAGCTGAATAGTTCGGAGCACGAACATTTAGAAATCGATCCAGAATACACTAAAACACGTGAGAACGACTACCAGCAGGAAGAATCGGACGCGTCTTCAACTATGAAGGAAGTGTTTGAGAATAACAACTCATATACTATGGACATAAACAGCGCAAGGCATATTGAAGAGTCCAAGAGCGTATCAAGTCCTTTGCTTCTCAGCAAATGGTTAGAAAGCGCAGCAAGATTCCAGCCTAGTGAGAGTAATTACTCTTGGTGGGTAGAAGATAAGAAGCGGAGACCAGAGAACAAAGTTCAGCGCATCACAATAAATACTCTTTCGCGACACGCTCATGAGGAAGTGGAAGCTGCGGTCGCTTTGACCGCTCTGGCGACGGCAACTAGTCGACCTTTAACGACAACTTTTAGCGGATAGTGTATTTGATATGAAGCTTTCAGATATCGAATTTTCCACAAAAACGTAGTAGTCCCTACCAAAATAATTTACGAATGTTATTGTTTCGCTACTTCCACATTTGGATTTTGAAAGTGTTAAATATGAAGTGAATTTATCAATTTACCTATAATTAGGTATTATCTAATATTTATATTGGTTGATGTTTAAGTTAATATTTTGGAATGAGATTTGAATTTTGGTAAGTATTTACTATGAAAAATTCAAGCCCTAGAAGGCATTCAACTAACTGACTACCATAATATGATATCTAATCGATTATTTCCAGCGTAATGTGTCATTTACCTATTTACATTCTGCACCTTTTTTATTCCCGATTAGGGTTATGTTTTTACTTCATGTTTGACCTCGCAATTACTTAAAAGGCTCAACCGAGTTTGATGAATGAGACGTACCTAGTTAGGTTCGTAAAATAAATAAAAACAAAATGGACGATTTTGAACTCTCGGTGGCTGGTTAGCGGTTAGCGGCTGGTAACCGTAAAATCCAATAAGTTTAACAGATAATTGAGTTGGACTGTACTTTTTTAGGTAGGTAAGTACCTAGTTTATGTTTTTTGTTTTAAATATAAGATCTATTTTATGTTATTAATATCGTCAATGTTGCTCAAGTAAGGACCTAGGTAGATTTACCTTTAAGAATCACCAATTTTATATAACTATACTTAGTACTTAGTCATAATATTGATCTCTTTTAGTCTTAGTTATAAGTTTTATAATGTAAATCCTACCAAAGATTGCGTTTAATAAAACCAGTTAAAACCCATGTTTCAGTTAATTGATCCTGATTAAATGTAAAACTAAATAGAGTAAAGTTTTTTTACAAAGTTAATAGTTCGTTATCACACTGGAGTACAACTACATACCAAATGAGTCCAAGCTCTGCCGCAAGAAATTTTGATGATGTATTTTTTCTTAAAAATATTTCCAAGGTCTTCAAAATCATCTTTACTTATATCATACATGAAAGTAACATACCTGTGTCATCCAAAGTGATGTAGCTATAGCTTCAGATAAAGGTGACATGAGCTAGTATCTATGTAAAATAGAAATAATTACAGACTATAAAAACCCATAACAACTATACTATAACTTTTACTTTATATACAAGGTGTAACGGGTAAGCCCTTTTGAGCCGAAAGGTGGTTGTTCTAGACGTCTAGGTGAACAACTTTTGTTCTACGACTTTTGAAAATTCTAACTTTTTTTTGAAAATTTTGAGGTAACAGCTGCTTTTGAAAATAAACGTAATTGAAGTTTTGATTGTAGTAGACCAAACTAAAAGGACAACATAAGGTCAATGACCTCGAATTCTTAAGAAACAGCTGATCTTTAAGTAAACTATACACTTCAATAATTTCGAAAATTACTTCGAATTTCCAAAAGACGTAGAACAAAAGTTGTTCGCCTAGACGTCGTAGAACAAAAGTTGTTTGCCTAGACGTCTAGAACAACCCCCTTTCGGCTTAAAGGGGCATCCCCGTTACATACATCTTGTACCTATATGCTCTACATATATAATAACTTATTCTAAATATGCCATAAATATATTTAATAAAAACTAAAAGCAAGGTAACTACAGAAAAACACAGTAATAATCTAGATAATATATCAAAACTAACAGAATTTGCACATATACATAATTAAAAACTACTACTTCAACTTTCTTTATTCTCAGTTATTGTTTCTGAATTTTCTGTGGGTTTCGTAGCCTCGGTAGGTTTACTCTGCAACTCGACGTGTTTCTCAAGATGAGATACAAGGATTTGTTGGCTCTTGTTTAATTGGCTTACAATACTTGAACCAGCACTGTCTAGCACAGCACACAGTTGTGCTCTGGCCATGTCTATGTTAGGCATCTTGCTGAACTCAAGTAATTCATTCTTGGACATTAGTCGATCTTGAATTATACCAGCTGAAAAGATAATTGCAATATGAATTTATTTTAAAACTATTGTATTTAGTATGCACCCTATGGTTTCACCTTCACAAGTCCCAACCCTATGAAAGTATCATGGCTAATGTTATGTTACTCCTGGCGCGACTTGCATAACACAATTTAAAAACATATTTAACTAAATCAATTTTAAAATAATTTATGGGAAATCGAACATGGACTCTATTTCATTAAGTGGACGATTGATAATATGTTACCACACATTGACAGTTTTTGAAATTCTGACAGATTTTAAACACGTTTAACAGCTTAAACATGTTTAGGAACCGTTATGCAAGCCGGCCTTTAATGATGCAATGTATCTTCATGTTAAATTTCATCAAAATCTGTCCTATGGTTTCGGAAATTACCAACAAACTCTAGATAAATGTTACATCTTTATTCTATTTGTATAGATAGATAGATAAATAAGTATTTTTTTCTCAAGATGTAATGATGATTGGGGCAGATAAGAGTGGTCTATTGTTGGAAAATGAACCCATCTACAATTACAAACATGGGGTAATTTGTAAATTATAAACTAGCTGCATTCTATGTAAGGTGGAGGCATACATGCAGGTTTCACCCACATAAAATCAGGAACAGTATTTGATTAAAAAAATCCATGTCCTCGAATAAAGTCCTATGTAGCTCTACTTTTTAAAATTAGGATGGGAAAATGTTACAGACAGGAACATCAATACCAATACCTATGTAATACTTGCTAATACATTTTTAGTAGGCACTAGTGATGGGACTCGAGTGGTATGTTACTCGAGTGACATGAGTAGGTTTCGTTCAAGTTGTGCTCGAATGAAAAAAAAACCAACTCAATTTGGAAGCGATTTGACTGCAAAAAACTTCAGCGTGGACATTTATCAAAAAACGCCGCGGGAGGAACTTGTATTTTAGAAATGAGTGACTCGAGTTGAAAAATGTTGCCCGAGTCGCAAGTGATTTTTGTTTGACTAAAGTGGTACACGTATTTCAGAAGCTAGTGACTCAAGTAAAAAAATATAACTTGAGTCCCATCACTAGCAGGCACTATGTGTTACTTTTTATTAGAGCTTCCTAGGATTGTGAAAAATAAATAAGTGTAGGTACTAAATGGGTACAAAATCTTGGCATATAATAACATGGAGCATGTGTGTTTTGACTGACTGACTGGTGGATGTCGAGAAACCAAACCTGATATTAAAATGGCCGAAAACTTTGAATTGTTAATATTATCGAAAGGACTAAATATATGAATACATAGGTAATATAATAATAAAAATTTAGTGTAAAATAATAAAAGTAGTTGGAGATGCTCAGTCCAGTCAACCTGACACACAAAATACCTATCAGTCCAAAGTAGTTGAGATAATTACCCATAATAACCAACTGTGGTGCTTTTTTCAATATTTTAAACATAGTAGCAGCTTTTTCTGGCTGACCAAATATGATATTCTGATGTGATGTAAACAAATGGTTTACAGCTTCATAACGAGTACTCTTAGTAGCCATGGAAACAATCTTCTTGCCATATGTTCGTAAGTGCATATCATTCTTTTTCAACGCAGCAAATAATGGAGTCTTATCTTCCATACTAATTGAGTTTAAATGGAGAAATACTACCATTTTTGACCTGTTGAACCAGTCAAGGCATTCTTTGGCTAATATTCTCTCAAAAGGATTATCTATTTCTCTTGCTTTTCTTTTTTCTCCTCCATCGCAAAACACAATATCGGGTAATGTGTACTTTCGAGGGCCGTAGACCGGTTTCGCTATGTCTATCAGGAGTTGTCTCTCAAAATGAGGTTTTCGAGGCCTTTGTATGTTAATTTTACCTCTAAATCGTTTAGCTAAAGTAAAGGTCGCCTGCTGTTGCAGTAATGCTGAAAATTAATAATTACTTAGCTCATTTATAAAGTAGGTGTACCTACTGTGTAATGTACATTACAGATAGATACCTAACATGATGAATTTTTACGAACCTTTTTTGAGTGAAGCCATTGGAACAAATTAACTTAGCACGGTAACTTTGCGGATAATTTGTAGAAATATATATATAACGCTTTCTTTCTTTCGTTCATTAAAATGTAGATTGCATTTTTGTCGATTATTTTCCACTGTTCCACAACAAAAATAATCATAGATGAGATATTTTTGTAGAAAAAGTACCTAACCTCAAAGCCAGCTGACATTTAACCTTCCTATTTATTTTCTTATCGGTTGTGGACCGCTTATGGCCATTTAGAAAATCACCAGTGTCAGTTTTTGCAAGTTTATTTTTATTGAAACCACCGAAGTATAAGTACTAGATCAAAACAGTCAAGTCAAGGAAACCATTGTAAATGGTGGCGCTTTACAATAACTATAAAGCTTATAAACTATAAAGGCGCAATACAATTTTGCACCGATTTTCACTTTCATGACACTAACTTGTACTTGTAACCTTCAAGAAACTAAATTGATTACAATATTTTAATCTAGCTGAAAATAAACGAAAATACTAACACCGTGGCTTTAGATCACGTAAATCTGTTGAATAATCCTTATCTTGTGTTTTAGAAATGCCTTTTGTACCTATCACCTAGGTCTGAGCTCTGAGGAAAAATGCCGATCTTCTTATTTTGACATTGACAAAGACAATTAATAGCCTGTGACCAATGAAATTGTATGTTGCCATTTCAATGTTGCTTGTTCCAAATCATTAAAAAAAATTCATTTCAAACTAAAAAGCACTGAAAAAGTGGTCTGATCCGATGAGGAGTTATGTTCCATTCTAATAGTGTCGTAGTAAAAACAACAGCAGAGTGCGTGGAGAAACAGTATAGGAGATAATAAATGCTTTATTATAAACAGACTTTTATTTTAATAACATATCATCGTTAATATATAGACTGACATCGAAAAAGAATACATCCATCAAATATATAAACAAAACACGTTGCCTAGAAACGTTTGAGTATTATAAACCAAGCAGGTCGATCTAATTTGATTTCAGCCTCAACACTCCCGCCGAAAACAAGGCCAGAGAAGACCTGATGTTGACAAAGGTCGGCTTCGGAAGTCCTTTTGTCATAATATCCGCGACTTGGTCTCTAGATGCGATTCTCTTCACAACTATAGAACCATCAGTCACTAATTCTCGGACGTAGAAGTGACGAATCCTAATGTGTTTTGTCCGCTTATGGAATTCAGGGTTGTGTGCTAATTTTACTGCTGCTTCGTTATCAACATGTAGATAAGGCACACTCTTAACCTTCGTTAAATCTTGAAAGATTCTGATTAGCCAAACTAACTCTCTGGCTCCTTCACTAGCAGCCACTAATTCAGCCTCAGTTGTAGACAGTGCTACTGAAGTCTGTCTTTTACTTGTCCATGAAACTGGACCTCCGGCATATAAGCAAACAACTCCAGTGGTAGATCGTCCTGTAGTAGAATCACCACCATAGTCGGCGTCGCTATATCCTTCCAGTTCAGGCATTTTTAGAGTCTTCGGTTTGTACTGTATACCAAGAGACGTAGTTCCCTTTAGGTAACGTAATATCCGTTTCACTCTATTCCAGTCGCTTCTGGTTGGTTTTTCGAGGTTACGCGATACTACTCCAACTGCGTAGGCGATATCAGGGCGGGTTGCGACCATAAGGTATGCTAACGCACCAACAGCTTCACGATAGGGGAAGATTTCCTCGGTTTCCTTGTCATTAAATAATTGATTTGCAGACAAGTTTTCCGCAGCATCAATCGGCGTTGACACAGGATTACTGTTAGCCATATTAAAGCGTTCGAGTACCTTCTTGGTGTACGCTTCCTGGTGGATTACAATCATGCCGTCTTTGCATTGATTGATCTCCATTCCTAAGTAATAGGACGCGGGTTTCGTCGTAATCCTAAGTTTTCTTTTGAGATTTTCAAGAAATTCATCAGCAAGCTGTTTGTTTGAAGCCGCCACTAATCCATCGTCGACATACAAGGTAAGTAAGATAATATGTTTCCCCCCTACTTTCATTGTATAAAGACATGGATCTGCCGTACTCTGTGTGAATCCATATTCAACAAGTATTTTTTGAAAACGTTGATTCCAACAGCGGGGCGCTTGCTTCAATCCGTACAAGCTTCGGTTCAGATGACATACGCGGGTAGAACCGTCATGAAAACCATCGGGTTGTTGCATGTAAAGTTCTTCTTCGAGTTCACCGTAGAGAAAGGCTGTAGTAACGTCGAACTGTGTTAGGTACATTCATTCACTCGCAGCAACGCTTAATAGTGATCGTATGGTTGCAAATCTGGCTACTGGACTGTATGTCTCCTCATAGTCAAATCCTTTACGTTGTTTAAATCCTTTCGCAACCAAACGTGCTTTATACTTATCGATTGAGCCATCGGGATTTCGTTTTATCTTAAAGACCCATTTGTTCGGTATGGCTTTACGATCTGGAGGTAGCTCTTGAAGGGACCACGTATTGTTCTCTTTCAAGGCATCTATCTCTCTCAACATAGCTTTAATCCACTCATCCTTATGTGGACTCTTCATAGCTTCTTTGAACGTTGTGGGTTCAGCTACTTTGTCGGTAATCGCACAACAATCTTTGAATTTCTGCGGGGGACGAATGGTGCTTCTATCTCTTAAATCATATCTAGGTTCTGCTAACTCATTTTCGGAATCTGATGAATCACCTAGATCGGCTTCGTGCCACGATGTACTTGAAGAGAAAGACTGATCACCATTGGCGAAATTGTCCTCTCTAAATTCAAAAGGTGAATTGTTTTCTTGCGACGGTGTTGTACGTTCTTGATCTCTTTGATCGGGTTCATTTCGAACTAGATATTCCTGAAGATCAGGTTCAATTGAAACTTTTTGTTGATGGCTCGGGTTTTCATTGAAAGTCACTTTCAATTCGATCTCGTTGGACGATGTGTCTTTCCTCATCGGTACAACATCTTCGCACTGAGTTCGGTCAAGAGGTTTCTCATCGAAGATAACGTCTCGCGATCTGATTAACATGTTGTCATCGCTCCAAATACGATAGCCATCATCGTAGTCGTATCCGATTAATCTTCCTTTGAGAGCTTTCATGGAGAGTTTCTTTCGCTTCTGCTTGGGGACATGGACGTAGACTCTGCAGCCCAGGATTCGTAGGTGAGTAACCTTTGGTTTCTTTCCATGCCATAGTTCGTAGGGTGCTTTGTTCTCAGTACGCGACGGACCGGTTCTGTTGAGAACATAGGCGACCGCATTAACTAGTTCAGCCCAAAGCTTCTGTTGGAAACCTCCGCTGTGCATAATGGTTCTTGCAGCCTCAACCAAGATTCTATTTTCTCTCTCGCTGCATCCGTTTTGCTCGGGAGTATACGGCATTGTCATCCGTTGTTTGATTCCATGCGTGGCGAGGATCTCACGCACCTCCTTATTGTCAAATTCACCGCCGTTATCGCTTAGTAGCGTTTCAATCGTATGACCAGTATTTTGTGCTTCGACAATGAATTGTTGTAACTTATGTTTTACTTCTGACTTGGCTTTCAGGAAATAAACATAGCGATAGCCGGTAAAATCATCTTTGAATAGCACAAAATAACGTAAATTTGAACATGAGTTAGGGAACGGTCCGCATACGTCACTGTGTACAAGTTCGCCGGGTCTTGAAGCTCTAGGTCGAGTACCAAACTTCAGACGATGCGACTTTCCGAATATACAGCTTTCACAGATGCTTTCATCTTGTGGAAGATCTACTCCCAACTCTCGTTTTATAAACTGTCGTACATGACGTTTATTCTGATGTACGAGTCGCTCGTGATACAGCTGAGTTTTCGAGAGAGTCAAATTTACTTCTAAACTTTTAGGAATGACGTTCGTGACATTCAGCTTGTATAAGCCTCCGCTTATGCTACGTCCACCCGTTAACTTGACTTTGCCACGTGTTGACAAGGTGCAGTTCGTTGGTGTCGACTCAAACTTGCTTATTGAGTTGCAGTCATGAGCAGCTAGAACAGAGAAAAGGTTCTTCGTTATCTGTGGCACGTACCAGACATCTTTCAATGTGATCTCGTAAACTGTTCCTTGTACCTCCGATAAGATGACGATATTTCCTTTGCCTTTAGCCTGCAGTGCATTGCCATTAGCCGTAGAGACAGTGTGAATCTTCTCGAAAGGTTGGAAAGTCTGGAATAGATCTCCGCAATTGCTGACGTGGCATGTTGCACCATTATCAACGAACCAGTTAACTGTGCTCGATGAAGTCGTCGATACTTCAGCTTCTGATGTCAGCACTTCGTTTTGTAAATTCATTGATTCCGCTACTAGAGATTCATGGGGCTGAGACGAAGAGGAAGGCCGGTTACTGCTTTTCGGGGGTTTGCCATCTTGATGCCACTTTTTACAGTTTTTGACACGATGACCGATTGATTTGCAGTAGTTGCACTTCATCTTTACATCCTTGTTCTTTGTCCCTTTCAGTGTGCTTGACGTTGCTAAAGCCTCTTGCTTTTCTGTTGGCAAGTTCTTTAACATATTCCTTTCAAACACGCACAGACGATCGGTTAAGTTATCTATTGTTCGTTCTGACGTAGGACACATCAGCCATCCACTTTTAAATTGAACGTAGTCTTCGCCAAGTGTATCAAGAGTCTTGCAAATGAGAAGTAATTCTGGAAGCTCCTTATCTTTGCCAAGTTCATTGTTTAACGAGGTCCAAATATTCTTCAATTTAGCCAAGTGTGTAGCTGCGTCATCAATTGAATCTTTCTTCATGCTGAAGAAGTTCATGCATAGCTGGAACGTTTTATCTTCTCTAGTTCCGTCGAACAATCTGTGTAGCTCTAACCAAATTTCTCTAGCGGATGTGAATCGCATTACTTTTCGAAGCATTTCATCTGATAAGTTATTTGTGATGAAGAAAAGAGCGCTTGAATCAGCCTTTGTGAAATTGGATAACTCGTTTCCACCTGCTTCACTTCCTTCATCCAAAAATCTGCCTTCGATTACATCAAGTGCGCGAGGTATGCTCTTGAGTACGATTAGCATTTTAAACTTCCAGGTATCCCAATTGTCTTTACCTTCTAGTGGTGCAATTTTGTACTTGAAAGTTGACGTCTCCATTTTCTAAATTGCAGCTGTAACCATAACCTGTCGTAGTAAAAACAACAGCAGAGTGCGTGGAGAAACAGTATAGGAGATAATAAATGCTTTATTATAAACAGACTTTTATTTTAATAACATATCATCGTTAATATATAGACTGACATCGAAAAAGAATACATCCATCAAATATATAAACAAAACACGTTGCCTAGAAACGTTTGAGTATTATAAACCAAGCAGGTCGATCTAATTTGATTTCAGCCTCAACAAATAGTGTAATTAGAAAAGAAAAGAAAGCTTGATTAAGGCAGGAGCTCAGGGGCTCTATTTTTGAACCAAATAAGGCATTTCGAGCGATTTTAATACCTCGATTTATACTAATTTTCGTTCACTTTCTGTAATTTTTCTACGTGAATCGCACATCCACAACGAGTGGTATCAACCACTTACAGGAGGAGGAGTCCGGCATCAAACGATAATCAGCAGAAATCGAATTATTTAAATCGCCTGAAGTGCAACGAGCGATTCAAAAAGAAGGCTCCTGTCCTTTTCGAATTCTTACTAATGCATGTAACTCTGTCCCTTTCCCTTTTCTAGTTCTAGTTGGTAATATGAATTATTTAGATAAACCGAGTTCGATCGAGCTTCAAATACTTTATTATTAAATTTATTTTATTTTCATCGGTTTTGAACCGATTATGATCTTATGGAAAGTAGCCAGTGTCAAGCATTATTAATAATGCAAGTTTATTTGCATCGAAACAGTCAAGTCGTCATACTTAAAGTCAAGTCTAGGGAATCATTTGTAAACACGGCGGCCATTTACAAAGATTGTTCACGAAGTTTTGGAGAATGCTAAAGTCCATGTTTTGCATTGATTTTCACTTTAATTGCACTTGTACAGATTATAGAGATTATGTCACAAAAGAAGTTTTAGCTTTTGAAATGTAATAATGAAATTCGTATTTGAATCAAAATTATATAGGTAGCTAAAGGTATATAGGTATAGGCTAAAGAATACACACGAAGATTATTTTGAAGAACTAACCTTAGTTCTTTATTACCACGGGACTTCTTTGGGGGGTAAGGACTCTTTTATTATAATCACTAATATAACTACTATTTTAGATAACATTATCATAGTCATACGTTAACAGTATAATAAGTCACTTCTATTTATTCATAAATAATGCAGTGCGTCTCAACCTTTGTGGTCTCAACGCTACTAACCCAATGGGGGTTAGTCGCGTTGAGAGTCGCGTAGTCACATTTATAAAATATTATTTACATATGACTAAGTTAAGTGACGTTTGTCTCTGTCTGTCAATTTTGAAACTTCATGTGACAGTAAAAGACAAGCGATGCATAGTTATGCAGCGCATTGAGAAGACCGTTCAAAAGTTTCATGCGTAAAAGAAAAAATATTGATTATTCAATAGATTTACGTGATCTAAAGCTACTGTGTTAATATTTTTGTTTATTTCTCTAAATCAAAAAATATTGTATGTTAAAGTTTCACAGTTAAGAGCACTACACTATTTTCCTAAATTAGGAGAGTTTGAGTCGCCATTTTTTAGGTCTGGGACTGTGAAACTTTAATACCGATACAATAACATCTTTTAATTTAGCGGAAAATAAACGAAAGTTCTAACACCGCGACCGTGGATTTAGATTACGTAAATCAGTTGAATAATCCATATACCTATATCTTGTGTTTTAGGAATGCTGATTTTTTTAGTTAGTTAGTGTTTATAAATAAGGGGGTAATTGTATATAATTTAATTCATTTTTTTAAGTTAACAATGGCAACATTGGCAATTGGTAACAATTTCTTGATCGTGCATGATCTAAAAACTTCAAAAAATTTTGCGAATAATATTGTGAAACTTTCGAATAAATTTGTGATTTTATTAAAAAAATCAGAATATTTCATAATCAGCAACTCATTGTGTGTAGTCATTGTAATTTATATTCCTCATCCCATCATCAATAAAATCTAAATTCAGTTGAATTCAAGAGGTTATATTTTGTTTCTAAAAGTTTGGTTAACTACCTACCGAACCTACCCAACCATTTGAATATTTTAGGTAATCATAAAATTAGTACATAATTAAATTACATTAATATAATTAGATGTACGTATTGATTCATCTTAGTAAATTTGGTGTACTGTGATATTTTCAGAAAATGCACGGTAAAGAGGAAGAGACTCCACCGTCCTCTGTACACGGCGACGAAATCGTTATGGAAGACGACATTTTCTTAGACGAAGTAGAAGAAGTCGAAGAAATCGAAGAAATTGACTTAAACAATTACCAAATGGAGCCTATGGAAGAAGTGGACTCTGATAATGCCGCCTATCTTGACGACCTTATGATACCTGATGAGGACCATGCAGTCATTATATTCACAAAACACGGTGGAGCACTTTTCTGCTGCGACATTCATCCCGACGGTAAACTAGGAGTCACTGGTGGAGGAGACGACAGAGCATATGTGTGGTCACTCGAAACTGGACAAGTGCTTGTGGATTGTGGCGGACACAAAGATTCAGTTGTTTTTGCTGAATTTAGCTTTGATGGATACTATTTAGCAACTATTGATATGTTGGGCATAGTAAAAGTATGGAGAGTGAACACAGAGAACCCACAGAACTCAACTTGGCCAGTTGTCTATGAATATGAGATTGGGATTGACAAAACTTGGGCACAGTGGCACTTTGGGGCCCATGTCCTGATGTGTGGTGTTAAAACAGGGGAGATTTATATCATCAAAATTCCATCGGGTGATATGAAAATTTTGCAAGGAAATAATTATAGAGTAGAATGTGCTAGAGTAAGTATCATTTTTATAACTATACATAGTAGGTGCACCCTGGGGTTTCACCCATATTATATATAAAGAGGAAAGATTTTATTATTTAGTATGATTATATACATACCATATTATAAGAAGGAAAGATTTATTTTTGTTTGTTTGTAATGAATAGGCTCTGATACTACTAGACCAATTAAAAAAATTCATTGCCCAATAAAGATTTAAATGTGTGTTTCCACAATAAGCTCTATAACTGGGCTTTTGTGGGTGACTTTAAGCCGTGGGTTTCCTCACAATGTTTTTCTTCACAAATGTTATGTTATCAGCAATGTTAATAGAGCACATAAATGTTTCTTAAACAAAAAGACATTGGTGCGAGACTGGGATTTGAAACCACAACCTTCGGAATTAAAGCCGGGTTACCTGTCACTAAACCAACACTGCAACAATATTCAACAAGCAATAGAAAGATACATTATCGAGGAGTAACATAGGCTTCTTTTGACCCCGATATTCCCATGGGACTCACCTATTATGTTTTTTTTAATGAATAACCAGGAACATGTGACCCAGTAAGTCCCAGCAATACAGTTAGTGTCAGGTGAAGTAGTAAGCTATTCACATCACAATAATGTAGTAGGTATGTGCAGGAAGACTAGGTGCTTTTCCTGTCTGAATACACACAGCCTGTGCTTATATTATCAACATCACCATTGTTTTTGCTATAATATTATTGATTTATGATTATTTCTTATCAGTTGTGAACTGATTATGGCCATTTGGAAATTAGTCAGTGTCAAGTATTAATAATATTTTCCAAGTTATTTGCATTAAAACAGTCAAGTCATCATAGTTTAAGTCAAGTGGAGGGAATAATTGTAATCCGGTGGCCATTTTTTACAATTATTGTTCACCGAGCTTTGTAGACAATGCAAAAGTCCATGTTATGCACCAATTTTCACTTTCATTAACTTGTATACCTTTACGAAAACTAAATTGATTTGTATGCTCCTTAAACAATTTACACGCATTTGAACTAGGTTTCACAAAAATTAAAATTAAGCAAGACATCTCCTCAACACGTTCCTGCCATAACTATTATTGTTTTATTGTTGTTAGGTCTTTCCCGATGGAATCCGCCTTGTTGCTGGCTACGGCGATGGTACAATCAAAGTGTGGGATATAAAGAATTGTAAAGTCATCCACCAACTACCACCTACCGTTCTCAAAATGAGGATCAATGCTGTTGATGTGCATCCTAATAATAATCTTTTCGTAGCTATAAATGAAGAAGGTATGTCTAATCATCTAATGTAATAGGACTAGATAAATGATGCTCTTTCTAATATTTTGTTAGCTGTATTAGTTAATTTGGCTTGAATTACTATTATTCCATTATTTACTAGCAGCGCCCTGCGGTTTCCCCCGCGTAAGTCCTGATTCCCCGGGAAAATCGGGATAAAAAGTGGACTAAGTCTAAGTATGTTATTCCAGCTTCATATGCCAAGTTTCATCACCATCAGTTCAAAAATGTTTGAAACACACACTCTTACTAGTCTTACTAATATTATAAACGCGAAAGTTTGTACCTATGTATGTATGTGAGGTTGTTACTCTTTCACGCAAAAACTACTGAACCGATTGCGATGAAACTTGGAATATAGGTAGCTGGGGACCTGGATTAACACATAGGCTACTTTTAATCCCGATATTCCCGCGGGGCGCAGCTAGTAATCTATACTTTGACATCTTATGTCAAAAAGTCTTATGAAACGCGAAAGTTTGTATGTATCTAATCTTTGCATGTGACTTTGTTTCTCATTTACGCAAAAACTACTGAACCGATTGCGATGACACTTAGAATATAGGTAGCTGGCGTCAACGTTATATCCCGATTCCCGATATTCCCGCGGGAATGGGACTTACGCAGTAGGGCGGGTCACTCTTGTATGGATTTTTTTTCATAATCGATTTTTTATTTGTAATAGCCCTTAAAATATGCTATGTAATCAAAAATGGCATATTATAAAGTTTCATACCATTTGGACATTATCTTCTGCCTCCGGATCCACTTTGAATATTCGAAAAAATCTTAAAATCGACTTTTCTTATAACTTAAGTTACATTTTTTATGTAAGTTAAAATAAAAATTACATGTAATAAAATCAAACTCACTAGACTCTTTTTTAAAAAAATTAGCAGTTTTGGCGTAAATAAACTAATATAAAAATCATTCATAGGGCTTTCATTCCAGTCGAAAATACTTCTTGCGTTCAAAATTGTGGTACAAGTTTATGCGATTCTATTCTGCTTTAATGAAATCCAGTATGGCTAATTTTATAGTCAGAGTTACTGCTGTCGAGTACTAATGTTACTGGCTTTTCAGCTTAAGAAGTGTGACGAGGTAAACCTAAGAAATGTACTCGATTTTCGATACTTTGAGCTACATAACATTCAAGATCTTCGTAAAAAAACTTCTTTAAAAACCACAGGTTTATTAATTTAGGTTTACCAATTACGATATGTTCCTAGTAAAATAATAAATCGATTTTATTATCTGGTGCCCTATTATGCGTCAAATACGTGTTTGAATATAACAAGTTTGTCAATTATTTTAGATAAAAACGTATAAGAATCTAAAAAGTTTTTCATAGTTTGACAGCATTGTAGTAGGATTTTTTAACATTTGTGATAGTTGCTTCATTGAATAATGGGATAAATATTGGCATAGGATTTAAAATTGAGTGAATTTTAAAGATTATTTCCCATTTCCTCCATATTCACAAGTAGGGCAGGGTTTTATACAAACCGTGAAAAGCGTACATTTTTGCAACGTACGTATTTGAAATTATAAGACTATCTAAAGGATCCAGTATTGAGAGTAAAAGCTTATGATTCGATCAACTCACGTAAGCCAATGGAAATCAAATATTTTGCCATGTAAGGTACCAAGTGTCAAATAATATCAAATAAAGCTTCGCCTAAATCCCGAAAACGTTCTAATTGTTATTTTACTATTTTATTGAGATAATTAAGTGACATACTTTAAAAATTGGTTTCAATCTACCATTAGGGTAAGTCTTGTTACACGTTTGTAGAGTTTAACAACAATTTTTACAACAACAATTTCAATTGCTTTGGCAAAAGTTAGTTCCTTTTGGGTAATTTTTATTTTGTAAGATATGCCTCATCAACTTCAAATTTTTCATTATAGTACATAAATTATTAGTGAATTTTGATTAAAATCATTTAAATTACAAAATACAGAACATTTTCAAAGACTACTACTACAATCAATGACTATAAATTACAATTATTCAACTTCTGTTCTGGTTAGCCACAGAACAAAAATTCTAACGTTTTCAGTATGAGATCAAAACTAATTTACACCTCCAATTGTTAATATTATTCTATAATTTCTAAGTTTATTGATAAGTATCATAAATATTAGCTTGACTTAAAAGCTTTATTCGGTCTCAGAGGACATTTAACGTACCCTAATACCCGTTTAATTAGTATACAAATTTTCTCAAATCAACAAAACTTTGAGGTCAATCCGGAGGCAGATGCACTTGAGCTATTGCAATAATATTTTGCATACGTGATATTAGCCCATAGTAGACAAATAATTTCGCTATTAGAAAACAAAAATCGAAAAAAAGTTTTTTTGACCCGGCCTATTACGCAGGTGAAACCGCGGTGCGCTGCTAGCTTATAATATTAGTGGGATGGGATGTATGTAAAAGTACAGTGGTTTAAGGTTTTGATTGTAATATTTGTGTAATTAAAGCATTTATCAGTCTAAGCCTAGTGCTTAGTTTGGGGCTAGATTGCGCTATGTGTGTAACGTCGTGCAATATTCATTTTTATCCATCTACAGGCAAAATCTGAAGGCTAGGTATAACTTAATTGAGCTTTAACTTCAACCCAAAGGGATCGTCTCCACGAGTGTTAGAATCGTGGTGATATTCCGCGCTACCATGATCGTTTGTCGTTGCTATGTCGTCCTTTTGTCGTTAAAAAAAAAGTAAATTTTAAATAAAAAATACCCCGACTACTTTTAAAAACCACAGACAATTTAAATAATCTTTTTATTTTTTTTAAGTTAGTTTTTTTTTTAAATAATTTGATGTGTTTTTATTTTTATTTTTTTAGCTGAATAACAACGCGACGACTTCGCGACGTCTTTAAGACATCATGGTAGGGCCTATTATCGTCGCTTATTTCTGCATATACAATCTCCACACGGCGATGTTAACGCGGCAGTGCGTTGTGTACAAATACGATAAAATCGCCGTGATTCTAACGCTCGTGGAGACGGTCCTAAAGTGTCTGATTTGAAACCTAAACCTACATAATAATTTCATTAACTGTATCATAGTAGAAAGTAAGAAGCGTCGAGACGCCAATTACCAAAGTAAACTGTGGCTGTACTATTTCTTCCATTGTAATTAAATTGTGACTTTGTTCCTCTTCACAGGTGAATTTATGCTAGCAACTTCAAGCAATGGGAAAGTCGTTTGGCAGCTTAACCCGGGGGGACAATTAGAAGCATGTAACTTTTCACTAGATCCACCTGGCTTATTGGCTCTAGGTAAGCCTACTTATTTCTTACTAGCTGTGCCCGCGACATTGTTAGTGGTGGTGTGGCGTGTGCGCGTTGTTGTATGCACGTACCTAGTTTTGTTGCCAAGCAGATTCATAGCGGTATTCGTGATCTTCCTTGGTTTCCAATGAACGCAAAAGAATATGATATTCTCTATTATTAGTTATTCTACGCTCAGTGAAGCTCTCCAGGGAACGTAAGGCAGTGAAGTAGTTACTTACTAGTTTTGCTCGCGGGCCCTTGTATTAATCCAGATCTTTAACGAACTGGATACCAAGTTTCAACGCAATTGGTTCAGTAGCTTTTGCGTGATTGCAATACAAAGATGTAAACAAATAAACAAACATTAAACTTTCGCATTTATATGACTAGGGTGATTTGCCCAATGGAAGTTGGAAATTGTAAAAAAAACCCAGTGTTGTAAGCTTAATAGGTCCATTAAAACTTCATTTATTATTTAATTTAATGTAATGAATAAGGTTGTTCATGGGAAAATATGTTTGTATCATGCCATGTTACTATTCAATTAAGTACTTACCTAAGTTCAGTACCTACTGAAACTCCTCAAGTAAATGAAAAAATATACGCTTATGCGCAAAATATCTCAGTCTTAAAATATCTCTTTCGCAAAATGTCGCGACAGGTACATTTTTTTACGCTAAAGTATTCAAAATGTATACAAATTACACCAAGCAAACCAGCCTGTCCCACTTTTAGGGTTCCGTACCCAATGGGTAAAAACGGTTATTACTGAGACTTTGCTGTCTGTCTGTCTGTCCATCTGTCACTAGGCTGTATCTCATGAACCGTGATAGCTAGACAGTTGAAATTTTCGCAGATAATGGACCCACGATGAAGTCGTCGGGTTGTCATTCAGCTAAAAAAAAATTGAAATCATTAAACAAATAATTAAACAAAAAAAAATAAAAACATAGTTAAAAAAAAGAAATATTTATTAAATTGTCTTTGGTTTTTAAAAGAAGTCGCCGTATTTTTTATTTAAAATTTACTTTATTTTTTTGAACGACAAAAGGACGACATAGCAACGACAAACGATCATGGTAGCGCGGAATGTATTTCTGTTGCTGCTATAGCAACAAATGCTAAAAACAAAATTGAACAAAAATTGAAGAGGGGCTCTCATTTTGCCCGATTTTACAGACACACCGGGACAGGTGAATGTTAGATAGATCAAAAATTATATAATCCGCGCTATCATGCTCGTTTGTCGTTGCTATGTCGTCCTTTTGTCGTTCAAAAACATAAAGTAAATTTTAAATAAAAAATACCCCGACTACTTACAATAACCACAGACAAATTTATATTTTATTTTTTTGAAGTTTGTTTCTTTTTAATTATTTGATATGTTTTTTATTTTATTTTTTTAACTGAACGACAACACGACGACTTATAAGACATCATAGTAGGACCCATTATTAGAATCAAATATTTACATTTGATTTGATTCGATAAGTGTACGGAGCCTTTCGTGCGCAAGTCCCACTCCCACTTGGCCGGATTTTTTACACCTACCGATCTAATCCACGAATATTGTAGGTTATCTGGTCGGACCAGTGGGAATATACGACGTCCCAAGACAAATGCTCCGACATTACTGCGAACAACAGGAAGAAGATCAACACGGTGTCACCAAAATGAAATGGTTCAAACACATTCTCATGACAGCAAACCTCGACGGCTCAATCAGGGTCTACGATACTACGACGGGAGCCAGGGTAGAAATGTTCACAGGTCACAGAACATCTGTCCAAGATTTCGCCTATAATGCTAAGGAAAAGGTCATACTTGCCGTCTCTGATGATCACACCTCGAGGGTATTCAACTTCGATATAGGTCCTTATATTGATCCGATTGAATTGGAACTTTAATGCACTCTCATGTTGTTATTAAGTACAAACCCATTGAGCAAGTCTTGCATGCAACTTGCGCGGAAATACGTCGCGTGACGTCAGATTTCAAATTGCATGCAACTGCCATAAACGTTAAACTACTTATAAGTTCCCGTATTATCTATCCAGTTAAAAACTCAATACATAGGCGCAATATAAAAAAAAAAGGTTTTTATTGCAGCAAAACAAACTACATACTAACAGTTAACAAACAACGTAAAGTAACTTAAAGGAAAATTGTTAGCAACAGTAGTGTTTATATACAGGGTTAATTATTGGTAACGCATTATGACAGCGGATCAGGCTACCTCCTGACATCCCAATGAACAAATTTTGCTACTTTACTACTACTTTTGGATATACGTTTTTTTTTTCGGAATTTTTGCAATACTCTTATGACAAAAATCACTGTTACCCGGGCGCAGATGTCTATAACCCTAAAATTTCAGTACTATTCTTTATAAACTACTAAAATTTTACGGTTGTTGACCTCTGCGCCCAGAAAACAGTATTTTTTGCAATTAGAAATTGCATAAAAAACTAAATTCCAAAGTTCTAGAACGAAAGTTGTTCCAAGGGATGTTAGGGGGTAGCCCTAATTCGCTTTCATAATGCGTTACCAATAAACCTGTATAATACTAGTTGTTACACCCACAAGCAGCAATGTACTGCACATTGCTGCTTGTAAGTAATCACTAGTATTAACCATGTTACGTCAAAACAGCTATGTACAGCAAAATTCCAATTGAATTGAATAATCCATATTTCTTCTTTTAGGAGTGAAACAATTTCGTATTAAAAGTTGTTTGAAGTGCCAGATTTGGTATCTGTGGAACATAGCGTGTCCATTTGAAAGGTCTTCTTCGAATTGGTGTCAGTTGTCAACAAGATAGAAATATGGGTGCTGCTTGCGATTTTCATAAATAACTCATTTTGGCCAAAATGTCCTATACGACAATTGTAATTTCCGGTATCGATATGTAAGTTTCCCAAACAACTTGAAGGGCCAGAGTAACGTCACCAATGACGTATTTCCGCGCAAGATGCATGCAAGACATGTCTAATGGAATCGCGCCTTTATAACCGTAATCGGACGCGTTCCTAAAAAATTGATTACGCTATCCGATTTAATGTTAGGATGTGTTTATTAAGAAGGAATTTATAGAAACACTCCATACCTAGTTGTGGAAACGGCTTAACGAAGCAAATGGATCGATTTTAGTGGTTCATCTTTACCTGCGCCTCCTGTGGAAACGCAGCCTAATTATTAAAAAGCAACATCTTACCATTGAGAGAACACTTCTGTCAAATAAATCTTAATTAGAGTAAGTAATTGTTAAGAGTTGCCTAAAAGGCCATTTTATAAGTTAAACTTTTTACTTGTTTTTCGTCTGCAACATCCGGGTCTATGCATTTTAATGGAAGTACATTTTACAATTTAAGGGACAAAACTTTAAAAGTGTTGGGCTTAATTGTAATATACTGAAACTGTTGTTAATATTTATAAAATATTTCGTAGCTTATAGGCATATTTACTAGAAATATTTTAAAAGAAAAGTTCATCTTCAAAAATAAAATAAAAAATTGCAGATGAAATTTTCATTTAAAATATTTTTAATATTTATCAAATGAAATAACTTAAATAATATCATGTATTTATAAACCTTACTATTATACTCTATACAGGATACACCCAAAATTTAGCTTTTCGTTTGTACAGATATTATATTTATTATCCATGTATTTCTATTAAATTGTTCATATTATCTCTTACATAAAATATATACATTTGCGGTCTGTCTCGGCACTACACACGCATAAATTATTATTATATTATGTATGTAAATAGCTATATTATAAGATCATTTATAAAAGAAATATATATATTTTTGTACATGATTTTGTAACATTTCTTATGCAACCACAGGCTACTATAAATTAGGTTGTTTTAAAACATTAATCGTGTTTCTTACCTATAACATTCCCTTTCCGTTCTTGATATAATACATATTATTATAGCAATAGCTGTCATTGACCCTTGCACAATGAAGACGCTATACATGAATTGTTCATATCCTGCCTCTGAGTGAGAAGCAGTTCATGCTATCAAAATTACGATGCAACATGAAAATACTATTAGATATGCCGGCGTTTTTTTTACCTGCAAAAACGATGTCAAAACCACCACGTGGTTTTTCAGCATGACGAAGTTTGACGTTGGAAACTAGTTATTCGAACTTGGCCAGTGAGCACTGGTTTCTGTTCGAAATTGGATTTTATGCGGCGTAAATTGAAGGTTGAATGTCGTATAACACATCGGTGCACCCGTGCCCTTCTAGGTTTGAGTCATCCGTGTGCCGGTAGACGGCCGGCCTGCTACCTCACGGAGCTCTTTCGTCGCTCAGTTGAATAGTAAAGTAGGCACCGACCCCGACGAACGTGAGTGTACACGCCATAAGTGATTCTACGATCGTAAACTAAACATAAAACATTACTGAAACAAAATTTAAATAGAAACCGTACATTTTATTTTCTGAACAGTTTTAACCAATCTTTCAACAGAAAACCGGTTCTAAATAAAGTGTGACTTTTTAATTTGTGAATATTTTAACCTACGGTAGTCCCAATATGCTAGTATCGGCGCTGGGTTTTATTTATTAATAGTTCCTGTTATCAGCGTTCGGTGGTAAACCTCTGTGCGCGCTATTATCAGTTCCATGGCAAATTCATGGCACCTTGATATGCACGTGGTGTTACTTGCGGCAAACACCGTAGTGTGATGCAATGTTTGCATGACGGTGCCTCAGATTTGGGCAGCAGCGTGTCTTCCACTCTCGCAAATAAGTATGTGTGAAAGTGTAAACTTTTAAAGATAGTGTTTTAATCAGAAGACTTATAAGACTTGAGATGGCAAAAGTTAGTGATGTCGACGGTTTGGCGCCGAAGTCCATGGGAGGTGATGAGGGGCAAAACAACAGCGATGGAGAGTCAAGCGAAGGAGTACGGTTGAAGAAGGAATTGAGTTTAATGAATGGGGTAGCGATTATCGTCGGTGTGATAGTCGGCTCAGGGATCTTCGTCTCCCCGAATCTGGCGCTCAAGCACGCCGGTTCTAAAGGGATGGCTCTCATTGTATGGGTGCTCTCCGGAATCCTGTCAATGGTAGGAGCTCTGTGCT
This sequence comes from Idaea dimidiata, assembly GCA_949358125.1. NCBI lineage: Eukaryota > Metazoa > Arthropoda > Insecta > Lepidoptera > Geometridae > Idaea > Idaea dimidiata. Next base: position 6,455,611 of record OX442337.1, read on the forward strand.
ACGCAGAATTAGGTGAGTTAACATTCAATTATACTTGTTTGTAATTGTAGTTTGCTTGTATGTAATTACCTTTATGGTAGACTTAAATCAGTTAGTCAAACAGATAAGTTTCCTTGACCAGTTTTGCATTTGAGCGTATTGACTTTCGTTGTTAAAAATAATTTATTTATCATCTACATTAGTTTGTGTTGAGCGGTTGATAGCGAATATTTAATTTCCCGCAATTTTTTGACATGTTGTTATCAGTACGTATCATACTCACTTGTCTGGCACTGTCCATACTGGTACGTAGGATATAATCAGCTTAAAGAAAGTGGGTCATCCAAGGTAGTCCGTCAACTTGTGTAGTGTATTTACGTGTGTAGTGTAGGTATATTCAATGGATTAAAAACAAAATACTCTATCTGTTTTAAAAGTTAAACTAACCAGCGATCCCAATTAATTTTGTAAAATAAATTGTCATATCAACTTACTTACACTAAGTATAATTATTTCGGAATACCAAAGTACTTATCAATGTTTTAACTTAATTGCCAATTTACCGGTTTTTTGCGCATCTTCTAACTCAATCCAAAAATCCATCTTCTTCCTATCTCAAAATGAAAAACTGTTTTCATGTACTCTTTTTGACATATGTAGTAAAGGACTCCTACTTACTAAACGTAGACTTAGATAACAACTTTGATGACTTTTATTATGACACGAAAATATAACATTATCATTTATGATGAAGTGATAGGATCCGATAGACTAAAGCTCGTAAGACTAGGATAAGCTTTTCAAACTAATTGTTTGACGTAAAACGAAAATAACAATGTTTAGAAATAGCCTAGTCAAGTGGTCGGTTGAGGGGAGCTTTCCCCTTGTGAAGTTGAGAGCTTCAGAAAGGGTCGCAGAATGATGCAATATTTTGTGTTCGACGCTAAGCCAAGTTTATAAGGCTATTTGTATGATTCCTTATTTCTTATAGCGACTGTTTTGCATATGGAAATGGAACGTTTTGCAAATTTAAATACAAGAATAACTTTTCGGCCCTAACGTTTTTGAATAAATCGCCCCTTCAAAATTCACCCCTGATTTACCCCCTGGGCCCTGACCCTCCTGTAAGGCACTTCATAGAATTTTAGTCATTTCCTACCTTTCTTTTAATGGCATTTTGCAATTATATTGCGAACTTTACTAGCAGCGTCCCGCAGTTCCACACTCCTCAATCCAGTAAAAAAAACAACACTTCCTTTGGCAGTCGTGTAAAAAACTCATACTTTTAAATAGAGATGCCCAGTAGTGGAATTTTAATATAGTAAGTTTTAATTTATATAAGTAGGTAAGTAACAAATAATCAGACACACGTGATATTTCGAGGCAAGAGAATAAATAATAATACGGGAATAAGACCCGGTAAAATGTTCTTAACCAAATAGATATAAATTAATTGCTTCTCAAAACTTACGTAGCTTTTTTTTCAAAATTTGCTACCACGTACAGACTTGTGTCCTCTCTTCCTTTATATAAATAAAGATACCTTTATTACTGTAAGTAAAGAAGATATAGGAGTACCTGCAGATAGAAGATTGAATTATAATAAAACGAAAGTAAATAAAGGAAAGTAGGGCGCTAAAATAAAAGATCCTGAAATCAAATCAAGTTGTAGACAATCGATTAAAGTCAACGCCGCCGTTGTTTACCTACATAATTTGTAACATCTTCGCAAATAAGTACTAAATTGTACAGTAAATGGAGTAGATTTATTTTGTGTCTAGTTTATTTCAAGTCCTTTTATGTTGAATTCCAACAAGATTCCTATCAAATTCGAAAAAAAAGTTTTTGTTAAACTTACTCAGATGGCAAAAAGTCCTTATCTAGATATAATAATATAAGTACTACATAAATAGGGTCAAAAATTCATGTTCTAAAGTTGCTGTTCACGTAATACGGCGTAAAATATCTGGCGAACCGTGTAGAAGCTACAAAAGGCATATGTTTTCTTTTACAGAATAGCCCCGCTGGTCCATTTTGACGGGAAACTATTATCTTGAATTTAGCGATCTTTAGGTTTGACGTACTTATCCTTAGTTCCTTTTCTATAGGATACCCAATTTATGTTCCAGGAACTATGATACCGAAGTCCGGCGGTGATTACGCGTACATCGGTGAAGCTTTCGGCCCTCTTCCTTCATTCCTCTACCTCTGGGTAGCACTATTCATTCTCGTTCCTACTGGGAACGCAATCACAGCGCTGACTTTCGCCCAGAACATCTTACAACCCTTGTGGCCGGCGTGTACACCACCAGACAAAGCAGTCAGCCTTATAGCAGCGTTTATCACCTGTAAGTTATTTTATTATATACCTAGCAAACTTAGATTTTAAATAGTTTTGGGGTCCGACATTAGGACTTTCCCAGTACCGGTTGTACCACTACTGGTCGGGAATTACTAACTAAAATAATTTATTGATAACAGCGTTACATTACTGATAGATAAAAACATACTTTCACTCACGGCAAAAACATAACACTTTCTTTGGCAGTCGTGTAATAATGATTTAAACAAATTCGTAAAAATAAAATGATTACCTATAGACTTGTACAATATTGTACATGGATACTGGGATAAACACATGTTTTAAAACAATTTAATCAAATAGTAACCTCTTTTTACCAGTAGTTGCTTGGAAACTGTACTTTAAATAAAATAAAAATCCTAATAGTCATAGTAATGTAACCACCAGTTTGTCCAATAGGAAACACCCGCATATTTTTCATTGAACTTTTTATACAGGCAGACCATAATTTCTTAGATAGAACCTGAATGTAAACATAGTTTTATTGTAGCCAGTATATAAATAGATGCTGATTTGTCGTATTTATCAATAGAAATCGGAATTCTGAACGGCATGCAATCGCCTTGTAAGATTCTCGAGAACATCTTTAAAAGGAGTTCATCATAACAAAAGGTTAAATACCAAAAGCTTTTTGCATACTAACCAGTTCCTTGAAATGTTCTTTCGAAAATGGGGTTGTTTTTTTACTTGTAATTACCCCATGCTGATAAACCGGTTGTTTACCGAGTATTGTAAAGACGAATTACCAAGAGATTCAAAATGTTTTTGTCCCACATCTTTCATCGAATACTCGGAACAAGTTTGCTGCATTGTGGTATTCTGTTTTGCAAATACAAAATGAAAACTAAACGAAATACCTAAGATACCATTACTAAGGCTGAAATCTACATTCCTCACCTTGACTTTGCTAAGCAAAAACTTTGACTTAAGACAATTTTAGCGATCTTCGCAACTATCCAAAGTTTTTGCTTAGTAAAGTCGAACTTTTTCAAATTTATAATGTAAACCATGCTTCTCGTTATTAATGACTATGAAGTTCGTTTTATTTTATACGTACCTAAATTACAAAATTATTTACGACTATAAATTCCAATTCAAAGTTTATGCTTAGTTTTTGCTTACCTCAGCCTGAGCCAAGTCAAAGTACGGACTATAGATTTCAGCCTAAGAGACTAAACTTGGGTTTGTTGATGGTGGTCATCAATCCTAAATTTGGTGTCAGCATTTGATTACCTCGTCTTTATTGGACATGCATCGCTCTAGGTCTTCTTAAAATAGTCATAAAAAGAAGATAGATCTAACTAGCTTGCTTAGTGCGACCCGAAGTGTCCCCCGCGTAAGTCCCGATCCGTATATCGGAATAAAAAGTAGTCTACTACTCCTTGATAAGATAGCAGCTTACTATCGGTGAATTTTTGAAATTAATTCAGTTGTTCAACACCCACCAAGCACAATTTGCTTTGAGACGTTTCACTTGGCTATTGCCAAATCTTTCGTTGCAAGTCGTAATTATACCTTTAGGTATATTTCTAGTTGTTTGTACCCATGACAGGCCCATTGGCTATCTATCATAGAGCTGTACTTGAGACTCGCTAATAGGACCACAGTACATCTAGTGGCGCGGTCGGCCGTACTGATTGTGCCTGACGAGATAATGAGAGCTTCCTCCCGCATCGCGCTCGCCGCTCGTACACACTTGTCAACGTGCGGAATCGACTTGGCAAACATAAAGGGCCGGACCCACATGCTACTTCACTTGACCCCCTTGATTTACAACTGTTATTTAACCTACTTCAATAAATAATGGAATCTTTTTGTGCAATGATCATGTAACTCACATTGTCTTATATTTAGAAATTTTGTAGAACTATAGCAATAATCTATACTATAAATCCTAAAATTAACTCCCTTATTTTATAAACGCTGGTTAATTACTGCTTAACAACCTATGTGTCTTTTACTGTGACATGAAGTTTCAAAGTTGACAGACAAAGACAAACGTCACATGACTAAGTTATGTGACGTGTAAATAATATTTTATAAGTAAGGGAGTAAAAGTGCTAAAGTAATAGTCAAGCGAAAGTCTGTTAAATTCCGCGTTAAATTCAAATTTTTCTTGTTATTATCTTGCGACCTAAAACCCTAAGAATGGTAAGCATGGTGAACCTATTAATAGAAGTATTCTGTCAAATCCAAACAGTCAAGATCTGGTGGATTAAATACTAAGCTTATGTGGACCTTCTGTAACTCCGAAAACAGATCGTGTACCTATAAAATAACACATTACCCATGGAGGTCGTTGCAGTTGCATTTTAATAGCAAAAATTATGTAGACAGATAGTCGTCGACGGCCGATCGTCCCTTGTCGTACATATCCGTATGTAAATAGTTTAGAAATTCATTTATTTTTAAAGTGTTTCCTACACTTGCACGACTATTTTTAAAGAAACGGGTACCTCATTCGCAAAAAAAAACGAAGAGATACAGACAGACTATAATTTAATTACGGCAGGACCTGTGGCGTAATTTGTAAGCGCATTGACTCGGAATGTCTGGGATGCAAGTTCAAGTCATGTCGGGTGTAAGTTTTTGAAAGTCATTTCTTCAAAAAATAGTAGATAAATAAATAAATTTAATAAAATATAAATTAAGTAACTATTAGATTTTCGGGTCTAGATCGCGTTAGCACACAAAATTATTTTAAATTTATTAAATAACTAATGGAAAAAAAAATGAACAGAAATCGTGTAAGTTTAAAATGTGTAGTGTAGAAATTGCCAACTTCTGATCTCGCCGTGACATCTACCTATCTATTGTATGAGAATTAAGAACCAAAAGAGAAGTTAAACGAATATACCTCCTGCTTGCTATAAACTATTTGTATGGTATATTGTAGAATGATGTAACAATAAAACCCGACAGGTCGTCCGATAGGTACCTAATGCTCGTCTCTGACTAGCCATGCTACCAAAAATTCGCACCCAACTTGAACTGCATCTCTGAAAATGCATCCCATCGCCTTATCGAATTTGGCCACAGTCATCCAACTGTAGGAAACACTTATAAATAAAAAAAGTTGCTTAACTGTTTAAGTAGCCCTTAAAATATGAGCACCGTTTTTGTATTCGGCCGTTAGTACAGTAACAACATTCAATAATATTTTTTTTAATATTAAACGCACTAGCTACGTACGCGCCCTAGTTATTATCACAAGTGTTACTCCTATTATTAAGAACAATACCTCGTATAAAAGTAAATTTACCGTTGAATGTTCCACTACATCTTACGAGCACTGTAATTTATCATAGAAATCGATCATGTCCCTTTAATCAGTGGAACAAACATCGCTTTTCAATCAATCTAGTTTGACATGAAATAGGTGATAATGATAACCTATGTAGGGACCTACCCAATTAAATTTTATCTCAACTGCAATTACACACGAAATCATTTCACAAAGAAGTTTGCGGGTTCGATTCTTGTCTTGATATAAAATGAACGACCTGACAATAGTAGAAAGTAAGGTAATTTATCGATCATTTCGTTGTGTTTTAGTGTTTATCTATATCTATATCTATACTAATATTATAAAGCTGAAGAGTTTGTTTGATTGTTTGTTTGTTTGAACGCGCTAAGCTCAGAAACTGCTGGTCCGATTTGAAAAATTCTTTTTGTGTTTGATAGTCCATTTCATCGAGGAAGGTTATAGGCTATATTACATTACGCTACGACTAAAAGGAGCGGAGCATCCATGAAAAATGTTGCAAAAACGGGAAAAAAATCACCCTGTTCCGAGATTCTGTCGCGTGCGCTGAGTAAACGGTCAGAGTTACATAAAAACTATATATGAGAGAATTCTTCCTCTAAAAAGAATCTAATAAATAGTCCGCGACAGCATATGTCTAACTCTTAAGGTTGACTCAATATAACATCTTTTAGAGTAATGAAATTTATTGTAGAACAATGCATTGTTTCCGAAGGTAATTTTGTAAATATGATATTAATCCTTATCCAAATAAATACGTTATTCATTAAAAGTATTTAATTTTAAACATAATTGTCCTTAACATCACTTGATTTTAATGAATATCTCACGAGATATTACAGTTTTAAAATAACTCCACAATAAATAATTACTAAGTACCAAGCGTGCATATTATACACGTAGCGGGCGACTATGATGAGGGTGGCCAGCCAACTCTGTGAGGCATCATGCCGCGCGGCTCAATCGGTCGGCTCCATGCGAGACGGTTGTGTCACCAAACTGCAGTGCTTTTTAAAAATTCTTTTGCAATATCTCATTGTACTTTTGATTCTTAATATTTTGTTTTATGTTGGTATAATTAATATTATAAAGAGGTTACGTTGGTAACATGTATGTATGTATGTATTTTGGGGGTCATCTCAGAAACATCTAGACCTATTTCAAAAATTATTTTACTAATAGAAAGCTACATTATCCAGATATGACATAGGCTACTTTTGATCCCGGTATTCCCTCGGGATCGGGACGCGAGTGAAACTGCGGGACGGCAGCTATGAAAAATAAAGTCGTGTATTTCTAACTCAACAACCCGTGAACCGATATGAATGAAATTTGTACAGGGTTGGTTTAGAGGTAGAAATAATATACATATAGGGTACTTTGAATGATCGTACGGGTTAAGCAACACTTGGTACAACATACGTGATGGGTGAAAAAGAGCGGGTGACCCGATATTCATAAAACTTGGTACAGGGTTGGTTTAGAGGTAGAAATATTATATAGTACTTTGAATGATCGTTAAGCAATACTTGGTATGACATACGTGAGGGATCATTAACGTTACGGGATAGGAAGTTACGCGGGTGAAACCGCGGGGCGCAGCTAGTTTTATTAATATTTTATAGGATAACGTGACTAACTGCATAATCTAACCAACCGTTGGTTGTCTGGTTAGTACCTATAATACAAGTGTAACAGCTCAGTGCACTAAGTCTTACCATGTTTAATTTTATTACATCTATCTATATCAAAATGGCTTGACCGATTGAGATGGTTCTTTTTTTAATAAGGTAGAAGCTCTAAGGTGGTCCCATAAAAATTTAATGAGGACCTGATGAGTATCTTTACAAGTACAGAAAAGCATCTCACAATTCAGTAAATTATCTTCTGTTATTTATTAATTACAGCTCAACATATCTCAGCGTGTATACTTACGACAATCAACTAAAATTGCATGTTTTCCACATTACAGGCTTTCTAACAGTCATTAACTGTTACAACGTGAAATGGGTGACGCGAGTCCAAGACACATTCACCGTCGCTAAGATACTAGCGCTACTCGTCACTTTCTTCGCTAGCCTGTGGTATTTGTTCTCCGAACACACGGAGAATCTTCAAAACATGATGGAAGGCACAATAACTGATCCCGGAGCAATATCAATTGCCTTTTATACAGGTCTATTCTCGTATTCAGGATGGAACTATTTGAATTTCGTTACGGAAGAGTTAAAAGATCCTTACAAGTGAGTTCTGTTTGTTTTTATTGTTGAACTTTTAAACTCACACGATTTGTACTCAAAGTAATATTTTACCCGGGTCTTAGGCTGCTTTTCCACTAGAGATGTGCTATGCAGCTATGTTGCGAAGATGTGAAATCTACGCTACGAAAATACGCTAAGCTATGTGCACCAATGAATATGATTGGTTGATATCAAACGCATCCATAGCATTGTAGCATAGCACGTCTCTGGTGGAAAAGCAGTCTCGTATTGTTACTTTTAAATTCTCTTACACCTCGACGTTTTGATCATGTAACAATGATCTTGGTCGCGACGGGACTCGTCGAGGTAAGATAATTTTAAAGTAACAATACGAGAATAAGACCCGGGTAAAATATTACTATGTTTATTGTTATTTAATTCTAGCTCGCCGCTATTTCTCTTTCCTTAGTCTTGATTTCGGGAAAACTGTCATATGAACTTCCTGCGCCCGCAGTTTGAGTTCTATAATAAAAACCGCGAAATTGGTTATCAATTTGTCTTCCCTAAGTTTCTTAACAAAAAAAAAACGTAAAACGTCAAAAAGCCACAAAAACACGAGAAGAAATATTATACGAAGACCACTGTGCTAATCGACAAAGAAAAAAAACCACTAAACTTTTGAACGTGAGATGTTGTACATCATGAAACGTGTGGCCTTACTTGCTTTCTTCAATTCGAGTTAGAAATACATACAACGACCGGTTTTATAGTGTAGCATTTTACCCAGGTTTTATTCACGTTATTTTTAAATTCTCTTACCTCGAAGTTGTCACTATGTTACAAATAGTCTTGATCACTCAAAGAGGGGGCAATTAAACTTGGTATAATACGTAGATAGCTGGAATCTAATAGTAATGATGTATTCCTATTTATTCCAATATTCCCACAGGATCGGGACTTACGCGGGTAAATGCGCAGCTAGTATATTAATAATTTGTTTCCAGGAACTTGCCCCGAGCGATCTGCATATCCATGCCGGTGGTGACACTCGTGTACGCGTTGACAAACGTCGCCTACTTCGCCGTCTTAGACAACACGGAGATCCTCGCCTCGGAGGCGGTCGCTGTTACCTTCAGTGAAAAGATACTCAAGGTACGGTTCAATAACTAGTAAGGTACAGAAACACATCATCTTTCGGACCCACGAGGCCAAGATCATTGTAACATGATCGAAACGTCGAGGTAAGGAAAGTTAAATAAGTTGAAACCACGCGACTATGGCCCGGGAAAATGTGTGAAAAAGAATATGAGTTCCAATACTGTGAGATTAAAAAGTTAATTTGTCTGTCTGTCTCATAAACCGTGATAGCTAGACAGTCAAACTTTTCACAGCTTATGTATTTCTGTTACTGCTATAACAACAAATGAACTAAAAAAAAAATTATCATAAAAAAATTAAGGGAGGCTCTCATACAACAATCGTGATTTTTCAAATACAAACGCAACGATACCGCGATGTATTTTTACCACTAGCGTCATCTCGTGATAAATTAGAGTTAGTTGCGTACAGAGATTTCGCTTGGTCCAGTGTTTATTTTAGTGTTCAGTACCAAATTGTGATAATAGTACGGAACCCTCCGGGCGCGAATCTGACTCGCACTTGACCAGTGGCTTGCTTTCGTGCCTCTAGGTAGCAAATGCTACTTAGGCTACGTCCGCACAGACCGGTGGCTGGCTTAGCGCCTAGAGCCTAGAGTCACCTAGTGACGCCCTAATTGAAAGGAACGTTCAAGAATGGTCGCGACCGGCCGTACGAAGCGTTTGGCGACTAACCACTCGATCGCTTGGCGCTCAATACGGCCTTATACGGCCGATCGCGAACATGTTAGAACGTTCGTATTATTTAGGCAATTATCGTGGTTTTTGTATATTGCATATACATATAAGTATATAAACCTATGTAAACGCGACGATTTGAGTACCTCCTCCTTTTTGAAGTCTGTCAAAATAGAAGGAATTCTTCTAAAATACATAATAATTATGATGTTACAATTTCTAGATGTTCTCGTGGATAATGCCACTGTTCGTAGCGCTGTGCACGTTCGGCTCACTGAACGGTGCGATCTACGCGTCCTCGCGGCTGTTCTTCGTCGGCGCGAGGAACGGACACCTGCCGCTCGCGATATCGCTCATCGATGTCAAGAGGATGACGCCTGTACCTTCCCTTATTTTTATGGTAAGTCATATCTTAGGCTACCTTCGCATAGGCAGGATGCTTACTTAGCGCCTGGAGGCTAGCGAGTCACCTAACTGAAACGAACGGTCTCCCACCAAGCGGTAGTCGCTAGTCGAGCATCGAAGTAAAAAAAGGTCGGTTTTATGTCACGTGACTCGCTAGGCGCTAAGGAAGCCTCCTGCATATTATGTGGACGTAACCTTACTGATATCATACAGATGAAAGTTTATATCTAAGTACTTAAGAAATAAAAGAAACAAGTATGTTTGTTACTCTTTGCAATGAAACATATCTCTCTCAAAAAGATAACATTTCGGATTTTAGTTCAAAAACTGCAACTAAATATTATTATAAGTAGGTAGTCCTTCTTAGAACGCCTGCTGTATTTGTCATACTCTCGCGTGTAGTTAGTAGTTGCTACGTAAATAATATAAGAAACAATAATCTATACTAATTTTATAAAAGTGAAGAGTTTGATTGTTTGTTGGAACGCGGTAATCTGGTCTGGGCGTATTTCTATGTATGTATTTACAAAAGAAAGATAAATATAAGTAGTATATCCCTTGTCCAGTCACCGTAACACAAGCTTAGCAGCTTACCACGGGGCTAGATGGCGCTGTGTGTTCGTCACAGGATTTATTTATTTATTTAATCTCAGGAACTGCTGGTCCGATTTGAAAAAATATTTTTGTATTTGATAGTCCATTTATCGAGGAAGGTGAGCTACTTTTGATTTTTTTGTTTTGGTTAAACCGATTTGAATGAAATTTGGTACAGGGATAGTTGAAATAAAATATACTTTGAATAATCATACGTTTTAAGCAACACTTGGTATGAAATACGTGATGCGTCACAAAAGTTACGAGATAGGAATTTGTGCGGGTGAAACCGCGGGGCACAGCTACAACGTATAATTGTACGTATTTTTATTAGGATTTCGTATCCAATGTTACCCTTTTACCAAGATTCCTCTGTCCATCTGTCAGTCTGTCTGCTTCTTTCGAACCTACTTCACCGTAGCATAGTTAAATTTTCCGTGATGTTCGTAATTCGTATATAATCGCTTACATAGAACTCGATTCTTCAATGAAAATCTTACTTCTTACTAATATTATAAATGCGAAAGTTTGCAAGTATGTATCTATGTATGTGACTTTGTTACTCTTTCACACAAATATCGGTTTAGTAGGGACCGATTGCGATGAAACTTGGAATATAGATAGCTGTAGACCTGGAATAACATAGGCTAATTTTTATCCCGATATTCGCATTAGGGGGGTAAAACCGTACGTATTACCATATTTATAAACAGTTCATCTCGTAATTTCTATTTGTCTAAGGGTTGATTTATCAATCTATTACAGATAAAAGTTAACTGTCAAATAAAATAAAACTCTACCAAATTTAAAACCCTCCTGAACTTTGATTTGTTTATAAAAGATTTTGACGTTTTTATTCGGTGGTGTTACATTTTATGAGGCAGATATCTCTATCTAGAGATTGGAAAAATTAGCCCTTATCAGTAAATAGAGTTGTACCTACAAAGTATAATCGACATTAGAACAAATATTTTACTACGAGTATATCGGCAACTGCGTACTGTAATGTGATAAATGTATTTAATTGACACAGTTACGCGTGAAAGAGAAAGTAAATGAACATTTACGGTTGGAAAGTGACAACGATGTTTATATGGAGCTAAGACGTTCGGTATCATCTTACTTCTTACTAATATTATAAACGCGAAAGTTTGTATGTATGTATGTGAGGTTGTTACTCTTTCACGCAGAAACTACTGAACCGATTGCGATGAAACTTGGAATATAGGTAGCTGGGGACCTGGATTAACACATAGACTACTTTTTATCCCGATATTCCCGCGGGAACAGGACTTACGCGGGTGAAACCGCGGGGCGCAGCTAGTTATAAATGGATTTACATATAAATTGAATACATAAGTATATACTACTAAAACACATCAAATACCGGGGCTTACTCGCGTTTTATTTAAGCGAAAATCTAAGACAAAATTATAATAAATAAATAAATATTGCATGACATTACCCATAGCGCTTTCTAGCCCCAAACTTAGCACTAGGCTTGTACTGTGGGTACTAGACAACGGATATACTACATGTTATATATTTTTTGGGAAATACATACATAAGATACATAGAATACACCCAGATCCAGAAACGTAATATGTATTATTAAATAAGTTTGTAGAGCAGTAAGTAGGTGTGTAAACTACTTGTTTTTTGGTGACTACTTGTTGTAACTGCCGAATACAGAAACGCAACTCAGAATTTTAGTTTTACTTAAACAATGAAACAGCTCTAATCCCTAAAAATCTCTCTAAAATCCCATACTAATTTTAAATTTAGAGGCGCTCAATTATTGAACTACCTACATATTTTAAGTTTTATGTGCAATTTTGTATTCGGTTCAATATTTGTAGTAAAATGCCTTTAGCAATAACTATTAGGCTACGTCCGCACACAGGCAGGAGGCTGCCTGAACGCCTAGAGGGCACCTAACTAAAACGAACGGTCTAGAATGTTCGCGACAGGCCGCACCGAGCATTTGGCGCCAAGCCAGTCGTAAATCAAAGAAAACAAACATTTACCCTCTTACTTATAAAGGCTGGTTAAGAGCTGCATAACTATGTATCGTTTGTCTTTAACTGTGACATGAAGTTTCAAAGTTGCCAGACAGAGACAAACTTCACTTAACTTGGCCATTTGTTAATCATCGTTTATAAGTAAGGGGGTTAGGTTACTTGTCACGAAGCGCGAAGCAAAGACACTAGGCGCTAGGCGCCGGCAAGGCTGCGCCGGCAAGCCGCCAGCCTATGCGAACGTAGCCTAACATATTATGTTAGAACTGTCTAACTATAAACTTATTTTTTCCAGTGTATAGTAACATTAGCGTTGCTAATGACGAACAACGTGGAATCGCTTATCGTTTACGTGACCGCAGTGGAATCTCTCTTCACGCTGTGCTCTGTGGCCGGCCTGCTATGGATGCGTCGAACACGCCCGAAGCTATCCCGCCCTATCAAAGTCAATATAACCCTGCCACTCTTATACCTAGTTATTTGCACATTCCTCGTAGTATTTTCGTGCGTCAATCACCCCTTAGAAGTGGGCGTAGGCATCGCTTTCATTGCAATCGGTGTTCCCATTTTCTACGTCTTCGTCGTATGGCAGAATAAACCACAATGGCTTCGATCGGCGTGCAATTCTTTTAACTTAACTTGTTCGAAATTATTCATGTGCCTTCCGGAAGACTGTAAAGATTTATGATTGTATTTTTTTTTGTCTGATAGATTATTGTGATGGGACCAACTTTTTTTATATGACTAGATAAGTTAGACATGACAGAATTTATTCGAAAACTGCCATGATTGAGTGTTTTTATTAGTCGTTTATGTTACTGTTTCATAATGACAGTCATTAAAACACGGGTTGTGAAACGAAACGAAGCCGAGCTTCATAATCAAATTACACGAGTGTTTTAATGCAAAGTATGAACTATGACATACACTGCTTTATCTACACAAATGTAATACATACACAATACAATCATAAAAGCGACAAGACAAACTGGAACCGCAAGGTTACAAGCGTAAAATTCAAATATCATAATACCATCGAAGTTCTTTCTTTAATGAACACAATAAATTGAAAGTAGATATAAATAATATTACTGTAATTAGGTAAATTATTGAGATATTCTCTATGTGGATGTGTAGTTCTTCTGTCGCTTGTATTACATAGTATGTTTGTTACATTTCGAAGAGATGTGATTTGATTGATTTTGATCTGATGCTGCGGAGGTGATTTGATGCTTCCACAGCGATATGTTGCTTTCGCAATGAAAAGTATTTATTCGGATCTGTTTACTGAATAGTAGGTTAATGTTGACTATAAGAAACGATATGTATTAAATAGTCTGTAAGCTCAGATAATATAAGTACAATGTATGTATCTGTATTATTTTTTATTTAAAATAATTAAACTTTTAAATCCCTTTTTTTCTTTCGTTTACCTACCTACTACACGTATTATAGTTTGATACTGCTATTTCTTGGGTTGTTGAGTATACTCACTGATCATATAATAACCGAATAGATTCCGCAATTTCTATGTCTGTGATTCCGCATCCCTTCTTTTTCTTTTGGAACGTAATTCACATAATTAGAAAAAAGGGCCGGTTTGCGGGGGGGCGTGACTACAACGAATATAGTGTTGGACGTTAATAATATCTAATTACTACATAATATCGACACCATAAATATTTTATCGATGTTTAGTAAATATTTACAAAAATTGTTGGGAATAAGCGCAATGCAATGGATGTAGTGCGACGGATGACGGATACAAAAAATACACAATTGTAACCTAAAAATATTGTACTTTTGCGTTTCGTTCCTCGTATTTTTATTTTACTATTTTATAGACGAAAAAAAACTTATATCAATTTAGACATTGTAGATATATTGCTATTTAATTACTAAAATATATTTTTCCAATACCCAATGAGCAAATTCGAAGGGAGACAGCCGATAAAGAGAAGAGAGCGGTATCTGAAGCTGCAAATGCAGATTAATACAATTACGGCCGATAAACTATTATTTTAAATTACGTAAATTGGAACATGAAAATGAATTGCCAAAGATCTTCGGAAAGATATTGGGAAAGATAGTACAAATCGATGAATCTAAGTTTGGGAGAAGTCACCAAGTCGAAGGACATGGGGTGATCGGGATAATGGAAGGTGCCAGTGATGGTTTAAGTATCAGACTCGAAGCGTGTCGCGACAATGATAGATCCACTAATAAAATAACACACAAACTCATGTTGAGAAAGGCACTAGGTATACTTCATACAGACTTTTGGGGAGCCAACGATATTGCCTTCCCAACTGTAGATAAATACTTAAGAAAGTAAACCATAGTAATGTGATAATTTGGTAAAGGAAACAGATTTGTGGCACCAGATGAGACACACACTTAGAGCATAGAAAGTCACTGGCTGGCGAGTAAGAAATAAATGTTTACCAATCAAATTATAAAACAAATGTTGCCGACTGGCTATTACAATATAAATGGAGGAGAAACATAAAGACAAATGATTAAGATCTAATTTAAGAATTATTAAAATGTGTTTAATATGTGTATAAAATAAATTAAGATTAGGTTAAGATTAGAATAAGTGTTTTAGTAATAAAGAATGATTTTCATTATGTATTTGGAATTTTATTTTACTGCTTTTAGTTTGTATCAGTATTTGTATGTTTGTATCAGGCCACGTTGTTCCTTTGCGCAGTGCGGATTTCGTAGTCGATGCCGACGGAAGATGCGCGGTTGGGTCTCAGATTGTTTTAGTCACGTGACTCGGTAGGTGACTCGCCAGCCTACAGGCGCTAAGCAAGCTTTCTGCCATTATGGACGTAGCCTAAGATAGGCAAGAGCCGCTTTAAAATAGAATCACAAAACTATATTACTTATACCTACCTAGAAATATTTTTAGCAAGTAAAAATATTTCAAAAAAATTCCCATGGCAGGATTCGAACCTGCGTCCTTTCGCTTTCTAAGTTTGAAATGCCTTGAGCAATAAAAACAAAAAGAAATAAAATATTATCTATTATATTATTGTGATTTTCCATATTGTATGGGAGTGACAAACAATTTCAGATCGTTTATTGATGCCAGTAGATTTGCTTCCGTAACTGTTACGAAAATCATGTCCAATTTCGACGGATAAAATTGGTTTTAGTTGATTCACGTGCGACAAACGACAGTTTCATGGCTCAGTGACTCTCGATTTACCTACTTGCAACCACAAAAACTTTATGGGCAATGTCTGGGGTTAATTCAAAGAAAAATGAGTAAAAAAATGGAATGTGACTACAGTTTCAATTTCTGCTGTTGATTTCACAGTTCAACGTGTTTCTTACATATTTTTTCTACAGAATACTTAAATAAAAGAAACTGCGAATAACATAGAATAAGTACTAAGTAGGTACAGTTTTTTTTAAATTTTCAATACGAAGATATTGTCCAGTGCAGTGATCTGTACTTAGGTCTAGGTCATCGCATTCACTACTAAAGGTTAGGTACTCCCTAGTCGCTCGCTACCAACCTGGTAGCCCATTAAGTAGATAGGTCGTAGACGAAGGAAAATCGATTAACATATTTTACTGTAATAAAGAACCCAGATATCGCGACATACTTACAATGCGGCCTATAACCCGTATATCTGGATTTATCGAGGAATATGGGGAGCTTCAGCATGGTAAAAGCTGTATCTGGGTTAAGCATTTTCGACGTTTCAAGGTTTTTCAAAAAAAGAAGAATATTTTAAAATGTTTTATTGTTTTCTATTCCGTCCAGTGCTGCTACCTGTAACTAGCCAGTGCCATTAAGTATTTAAAGAAATGAGTTTGGTGTACTGACATGAAATAAATAAAGTACTGTCATAAATAATTTAAGTAATTCATTTTAATTATGTAGACTTGCGTCATAGAAAATATGAAATAAGAAGGTTAGATATTTGAAAACTCTTTTCAGGCTAGCGTGGAAAATCCACTTTTGCACGCAGATTGCAGACTGAGGTGAAAAGGAATTTTACTCGGTACTGCAACAGGTCCTTAAGGACGCGACTTATGTGAAATCCCTTCCGATTGAATAGTTTTATTCATAACCGGTATCAAATAGATCTTTGAACAATGTATTATGTTACTGTACATGATACAAGAAGTGTCCCCTTCATTTCAAAAACAATAAAAAATAACTTTAAATACCATTATTATACCGGCAAAGTTACCCCTGTTTTACAAAATAAATCATTTTTTCTTCTAAATCCTTAACCGCTATATTTTCTTATAGGTAGTCATCATAATAATAGAAAATACAATACCTAGAACCCCTTCATCGCATTTTGTAAAAATATTATTTTAATCTTCATTAATTATTGATTTTACGTGAAATTGTAGATTATTTGAAGACAATACATATAATAGACATAGGTAAGTAAAATATTCCCTCCAAATGAGTACAATAAATTTGAAGTACCTATATTTGTAATTAAATTATATTTACAGGTAATAGTTTTTATGGAAATAACTGTAGTAGTTAGATACTAGTAGACTTTAAGTAGGTAACTACTAACTTAAATTATTAGTTTTAAGCTTAAATTGCAGTGCCCAACCGGGTTCATAATGTAAAATGTCATTTTGTAAACCATTACCTTATGAAGCAATAAATAATTATTATTATTATACGTCCAGTATCACGGGGCTATGGAGTCCCGGACCTTTGGAAGGCGTGCGTGGAGCCGAAGCCAACACGTAGAGGCCCTTTTCAATAACAATTTTACTCGCAAACAATGAAGTGGACACCAAGCCGACGATTATCCCAGTCTGCACTATAAAATGTAGCAAAGGACAACCACCGGATCGGATAGAACTATTGACAAATCTACGGATGAAAACAAAATGGGCTATAGTGACGTGATGGTAGTGGATTGGCTACTGGGGGAACTATGGTGATTATGGCGCCTGCCGTAACAATGTTTAATAAACACGTAAAAGTGGCAGACGGAGACTCGCCAACTCACAAACTGGGCTACCCTAATCAGCTGAGCAAATTACAGCAAGGGAGCAACAGGGACGTGAGTGGCTGAAGGATGGATATACCTCCCTGGATTTTAAGTCATCACTGGTATGCCAGTGAGCGGGCCAACTCATCACTGACGTGAGGTGTCCATCCTCCGAGCATTTCTGCTCTCGCGACTCCACTCTGACCGGCCGGTAAAGGCAAGCCAAAGGCGGGGGACCGCTTCCTCGTCAGTGTTCACTCCGACCAGCCAACTAAGGCAAGCCGGAGGTGAGGAACGGTGACTTCCCCCTGGAGCACTCGGGAACCCGCGGGGTCGCTACTCCCCGGCACCTCGCCTCAAGGTGCCCTGCGGGCCTTGAGGCCTATTATTATTATTATTATTTCACGCAATTCCATCTCGCTCATTTATATGCAATTGGACAAGGACCGATGATTATCATCTATCGCCGCCTTAAGTCAAATTCATATAAAATAGCATACTTAGCATAGACGTACACAAATTCCTATTAAGTATGATATTCCTATCGCTATTTCAGTCGCTATGATACGCTAGAAGCTCGTCCATTTTTGTTCCCCCTTCTATAGTGTAGGTAGACGATAAATACCGAAGTAAGTACTTCAGACCTGAAATCAAAATCAACATTGATTAAGACGACTAGCGACTGTAAAAAGTTATTGACTGCTTCTCCTTTATGATAATGATGAAGGTAACACCTATGACGTAAACTTGATAAGCTATTTGTATTTAATAGATTGTCAATAAAATTTGCAATCTGGCTGTCGGAAAATTAAATTTAATGAACGTATCTATGAATTATTAAAATCACGAATTAAATTTAAGAACCAACCTACGTTACGTACCTATCAGGCTTGTCCAGCAATCTATGTGGTAGACTTGTATACTTATACCTCTTGTACGTGTAACAAATAATAAAATGCTACCTTCCTTCATACTGAGGTATATAAAATATTTTTGTCATTTTATTTTCTTCTATAGCTATGACCTGCGGTTTTACTCGACTCCGTGGGAATTTGGATCAACGTTAAGGCGCCATACTCACCTAATGACGGGATAGGGCTAGCAAATTTCAGATGTGTAAAAGGACGTAAGATGCGACTATGCAGTATTTTAGAGAGTTAATACTTAACACAATTCATAATAAATAACAAGAAACCTATTGCTAATTTAGTAAAACTGTTCTACCAATTTCAAGTGATTGTTTATGCTTAAATAAAGAAAAAAAAGAGGTTTTAAATAGTGATAATTCGATTCTAAACGAGTTGTTTTAGATTAAAAAACTGTTATAAAAGTTAACCAACCGTGTAAAGAAAACTACCAAAATGAAGATAAGAGAATGACAAATAAAATACCAAAATAGTATTTCCGAATGTTTAGTAGGTAATTACTAAGAAATATTAAGATCTCTGCCGCTAATATCGTGAGTATTTCCCCTTAACCCCTGATGGTGAGAAGATGAGGGTGTTTTTTTTAATGTATAGCCCTTCGATAAGGATTTTTTAAAAACCTCACGTGGGCGGCACTTATATGGCTGGAACCGCGGAGAACAGTTAGTCTTAGTGTGCAAATCATTATTACCTACAAATATTTCTTGATTAGTTTACAGCTTCATCATAATTATTTGACAACATGGTGGACAAGCATTAGTATGTCATAAAAAACATGAAGAACAACTCTAGAAGACAATCCACAACACCATTGATAACGCAGTACAGTAGTGTACCACCTCTGGCGCATAAGTCGACACAAAGGAAGGAAGGAGGAGACCAGAGGAAACACATCTAATAGAATGTAGGTACCTAAGTCTTTTTTTAAATATCTTCAGCCTTCCAATTTTTTTTAATAAGGCGAAGGATTGATAACCAAAAAGCTCATAATAGTTTACTGTTTATTTCTTGTTTAATATAAATTATATAGCTAGGTAATGAGGTAAAACTGTTCTACCAATTTGAAGTGCATATTATTGCTAATCAATACAGGAAAAACCAATGTTCAATTATATCCTGTTTTGTTGTAAAATGAAAAACTCTGTTTTTGAAGGGCTGTTTTAAAAAAAATGTGTTGTTAACTTAGCGTATAAACAAAATTGAAGGAAAATTACGGATAAATTAAATACCTACCAAAATATGGTTTCCCTATGTTTTGTAATTAGTGAGATATAAGTATTGACAACCAAATGTACAAATTCTTGGATTCGTCTCCTTAAGTATGTACCTAGCTCAGCAGAATGGATTTTAAGAGTGACTATAAGTCACTCTTAAAATCCATTCTGCTGAGCTGACCTGGAGACGATTTATTTAAATAGCGGCAACAGAAATAATAGGGGTTAAAGTATGAAATTGCCGTTTTATTGCAATAGGTTCTTTGAATTGACATAGAATCTTCATGGTTTGAGGTTTTCGAATGAAACTTTTTTCAAATGGTTACTGTGATGTTCTTTTTTTAAAAAATGTGAAACATTTGAATATCGACTTTCAATTGTTTTTGTTATTCAATTTAGACAAGAAAGATGGATACTGCGAAAATTCGAGTGATTTTTGAATACGAGTTCCGACGCGGAACTAACGCGGCAGAAACAGCCCGCAATATCAATGCTGCGTTTGGAGAGGGGTCTACTAATGAACGCACCGTGCGATTTTGGTTTAAACGCTTTCGTGATGGAAATTTCGACTTAAAGAACGAGCCACGAGGAAGACTGCCCACACAGGTGAATAACGATGAATTAAGAGAGATAGTGGAAGCCGATCCTAGTCAAACTACCCAGGAATTAGCGGCATGGTTTAACGTTACCTTACCCACTTTATTGACTCACTTGCGTCAAATCAATAAAATAAAAAATACGAAAAATGGGTGCCTCATGATTTGACTGATCTGCAGAAAGAAACGCGTGTTGAAACTTG
Organism: Idaea dimidiata; assembly: GCA_949358125.1. Taxonomy (NCBI): domain Eukaryota; kingdom Metazoa; phylum Arthropoda; class Insecta; order Lepidoptera; family Geometridae; genus Idaea; species Idaea dimidiata. The sequence goes on from OX442337.1 coordinate 6,476,197, forward strand.
TGTTGCCTTGTTGAACCGGTACAGAAATGAAGGAATATTGGATCGAATTGTAACATGTGATAAAAAGTGGATTCTTTATGATAACCGAAAAAGAAAAATGCAATGGCTGACCCCAGGTCAAATGCCACAACAGTGTCCTAAAGCAAAACTTACCAATAAAAAGGTAATGGTAACTGTTTGGTGGTCTCAGCATGGTGTTATTCACTATAGTTTTCTTCGATCTGGTCAAGCAATTACGGCAGATGTCTATTGTGCCGAACTCTGAACCGTGTTGACAAAACTAGCAGTAAAACAGCCCCGACTCATGAATCGATCTTCGCCATTATTGCTCCACGACAACGCGAGACCTCACACAGCACGAGAAACCATTTTGACCCTTCAGGAACTGCACTTAGAAACCATTCGTCATCCTCCGTATTCACCAGACCTTGCTCCAACGGACTACCATTTTTTTCGTGATTTGGACAATTATCTACGTGACAAGAAGTTTTCTTCCCAGGAGGCAGTACAAAATGCTTTCACACAGTTTGTGCAGTCTAGATCGTCGGAGTTCTATCGCAAAGGCATTAATAACCTTCCCATTAGATGGCAGCAATGTATAGATAATAATGGCAACTATTTTGATTAAATAAATTTGTTAAAAATTGAAAAAATATACAATTAAGATTTTCAGTACAAATCGGCAATTTCATACTTTAACCCCTAATACATCATCTGTGAAAATTTCAACTATCCACCTGTTATCGTACATCATGAGATACAACCTAGTGACAGACAGACAGTGGAGTCTTAGTGAAATGGTTAGTCCTGTTTGCGAACCTCGATATCCCACATAACCGAAACCGAGAAACATGAGTCCAAACTTCGCGTGAGCTAACTTTTGTAAATGTATTTTTGCTTGAAAATATTTTTACTTTGTAGTTGTTTACCTGCAATCGGTAGTTATCAGTGTCCGGCATCGTCGCCGTGGATGTTTGCTATGGGCGCGGGGGCAAACATTTACAAATAACTATCACAAACAACATAGTAGTAGTAAATACCTATCCGATCACGCGAGCTAAGACATACTTTAAAAAGTAATTTAGAGCGTCTACCAACCGCATGAGTTAAGTAAGTGGTAAAGATAAATGATAACAATAAATATGTACCTACCTAACTACATATTTCGTTAAGGAAGATATTTTATAGCCAGAAATGTAATAATATGTTATTAATTGACTTTTACCACACTACGAATAAATATTAATCGGTTGTACACTTGTAAAAATCGCTGGCGCCTAAAACTCTAGCGTACAAAATCTCAGTAGAAACCACAAAAAAAAAAACAATTTTCAAACCGACAATTAATACCTCGGTAATACACGTATGACGAAGCGTATGCTTGAGTTACCTATTATACAATTTTAAACCCTGATTAAAATTTTAGCGACGATATGAATAGTTAATTAATTTAACACGTGATGCGAATGAATTACCCACAGATGAATCCAAAACCAAGTGCTTATTCGAACGTTGTACGCAAAAACAATGACATCGCATTAACATATTAATCAGATTGGGAATCAACAAGGAAGCAAAATAAGTAGTTCTTAGTCTGCAGATCGTTGTCTTAAAAACATTAGATGACAAACCATTTAATTACAATGAATAGTTTATACTGATCGCGATCACACGAATGCCATCGCATCTTCAACTATATTCTTTACATACAAACTTGCAGGGCACAAATAAAATGGAGCTGCCGCAAAAAAAATCCTTTACATGTCCTTGATCAAGTTTACACAGTTAACTTATAAAGTTATATCCACGCCTAACTTGTTACTTAGTTTGCAATTGAATCTGTCCACCGCACCTTCACAAACAACACAATATTTTTTGCTACATGAGTAGAGCTATAAGGATTTAATGACATTGGCGTAAACAATAGAATCAGGAACAATAATAGACCTTCAATCGACCGGTATCCTTGAAAATGAAAAGCACGTTTAATTGAAATAAAGAACTACAAGGTTCCTTTGCAGTTCGCAAATACACCTCATTATCGGTAACGGTGTTGGTGGAACCGGCCTCGGGCTCGTCGATAGCCTGGTGAAAGTCTCAGACGTACACTTATAGTCAGTTCGGACGCCCGCCACTCGTATTACAAGTGCTGTTATTGATACGAGATTGATATTGACATAAATAAACAAATATCGCGGCCGGTGACGAGTCCATATGCGTGAGCGCACCGCGAAGCGTCGCATTATCAGAGAGAACAAAGTAATCGAAGGATCGCCTAATAGCCAAACTATTGGAGTGCGAGTGAGGCAGTGGCGCAGGCGCACCTGTGTGCGCGGGTCAGTCGCGAGCATGTGGAGGACGGGCGCCGTCGTAATCCTGGCGGCACTCACCGCCCGCGCCGCTCACTCCCTCGATCTACCCGCCCAGGACAATACTCTCGACCTCAACAACACCCTACCCGCAGAAAGATACTTCATCGACAAGATATTTGACAAATACGGGGATAAAGGAGTTATCACATTCGAGGTAAGTAAGTCATGCTTTGTATTGAATACCACCTATGTGTTTATACTTTTGTTGTCTGTAAACAATGAAAATACTTTTACTTTGTGATAATATTGTTGACTTTACGTCTACATAGCGAACATATGAAATTGTTTGAATGAAATGTAATTAAAGTAATGACTGTTAAACAAATGTTTTTGTTATAAATTATTGTAATTGAGGTGTCATTATCATTAATTATTGTCACTCGTACATATAGAAATATTTTATTCATTCATTTCATTACATAAGTAACCGAGTTAACTTTCCCAAGAACGGTCTGCGACCAGACGTCGCTATTATAGGCCCAACAGGAAACTTTTATACCTGTTGTGATTTTCTAAAACACCTTTCCCTATTTCGTTGACGGAAGTTCACTGAACTCGATAATATTATCTACATATTTAGTAAGCAAATATATTTGGCATTATTTCTTACATTTTCTTTCATAATACTTCCTAACATGTTTCTTATCACACGTGAAATAAATTGCTTATCTATCAATCGAATACACACTATTGACACGGTAAACGTGCAACTGTAAACATTTTTGATTAGATACCTAGGTAAGTACTTATCAATGTTTAAAATTAATTTGCCTAAAAGAACATCTACATTCATGCGATTTTTCTCACAATAAGTTATTGTTGTAGAAGATGTAGGCAAGTACTTCTTTAAAATTATCTCTTTATGTTTTGAGATAGATATTATTTATACCCACCTAATCCAAGCACACGTTTTGATGTACATAGTAGTAGTAGTAGGTGTACTAACTAAGTACAACGAATACTAATTAATAATAGAACTTCAAGTCTAAATCACGTTTGATAACAAAAATAAGTTTCGTATCTTCGTTTGCCGAAACCTCAAGGTAATTTCAATTAAAAAATATATAAATTTAAAAATGCTTTCATACGCGATCTAGACCATAAGTCTAATATAATAATAGGTACCTAATAATGAACAGAAATCGTGTAAGTTATAAAGTGTACTATACGAATAGCCCAGTAATTCAAGGTTGTGGTTCTCCGTGAAAAGCAAGTGACGATGATAAGTTAGACAATGGTAGTTCATCTCGAGTTAAGTGGCTTCTTGAACGCTGAGACGGTAATTGAGGAAGTCGCAGATTCGATTCTCCTCGACAGACAAATGGTGGGCCAAGTTTATATCAATGAAGAGACTTCGCTTTATGGTTTCCCTTGTCATTTTATTGATGTTCTTATGTACCTAGCTGCTTTTGAGCCGCACGACCGCATGCTACTAATTTAATATTCCGTTCTTGTACAGTATTTATTAGATATATTTTAATGTAGGTTTAAATACTTGACGAAAAATGAGGACGATAATACTAGCAGCTATATCTATGTGTTTTTTCAGTTCTCCAGCTATCTACATACCGAGTTCTACCGCTAACGGTTCTTTGGTTTTTGCGTGAAGGTGTAGAATAATGGGATTAGGGTTAGCTAAAATAAGTAAATTATTCATCGTCGATACAAACTGATAGATGTCATGTAGTAAGTACTTATACATATCTAGAACATTTTACCTTCGTTGAGCACTACTACTACTTACCAGTAACAAAACAGTTTTATCACTGATTTCTAAAGACCATGAAATTTACCATGTCCAAATCGCGAATTAGAATTACGTATTAAGACGCTACTTTGTTTTTTTTTTATTCACAAACCACAGAAATATTACACTTTGCATTCATTGTTCTCATAAAAAAGGTAAACACGCATCAACAGATGTTTGGAAGCTAACAATGTTTCAAAGAAAATGCATACCTTTCTAAGATTGATTGTTAATTGTTTTGATTAAGACTTTTTATCTATTTATTTAATTGGTTTTCGGGGCTTCGTGCCCAAAGGGTAAAAACACGACCATTTTGCTAAGACTAGATTGTTTGTCTGTTCGTAACCAGGCTTTATCTAATGCATGATGAAACTTGATAGCTAGACAGTTTTCACTTATAGGTAGGTATATTTTGTTGTACTTTCGTGTAAACAACATGTTTTAGGTAGGTACTATACTTTCCAATAAAGGAGGTACCTAACTTAAAAAACTTAAGTTACCTTTACCTTTGCAAGTTTTATACTTTTCTAAGATATTTTAGGGCAAAACTGTAAATATGTTGCATAGTTACTACATTTTTTTATGCTATAATTACCTAAGTATTAGATAGTAAGTACTTTTCCACAGTGAAGTTGATGAATGAATTTGGGTCTCCAAGTCTAAACTTTTAAAATATGAAAGTTTGATGCTAGATGTTTGTAGGTAAAACTTTTACGGCTTAACCGATCCAAAGAAGATATTGTAAAATCTATATAAAACTATCTTGAGGGTTGTGTGTGCCCCTGCTCATATTTTTTTCGAAATTGGTTTAAGTAACATTTTCTTATACTTATCTTGCAAAATTACCAACAATTACTCGATAAAAATTTGGCCAATGTTGAGGCATTTTTGTCAAAGAAAAGGTGCCAAGATTATAATAATATACTTATCTTGCAAAATTACCAACAATTACTCGATAAAAATTTGGACAATGTTGAGGCATTTTTGTCAAAGAAAAGGTGCCAAGATTATAATAACATACTTATCTTGCAAAATTACCACTAATTACTCGATAAAAATTTGGACAGTTTTGAGGCATTTTTGTCAAAGAAAAGGTGCCAAGATTATAATAATATACTTATCTTGCAAAATTACCAACAATTACTCGATAAAAATTTGGCCAATGTTGAGGCATTTTTGTCAAAGAAAAGGTGCCAAGATTATAATAATATACTTATCTTGCAAAATTACCAACAATTACTCGATAAAAATTTGGACAATGTTGAGGCATTTTTGTCAAAGAAAAGGTGCCAAGATTATAATAATATACTTATCTTGCAAAATTACCAACAATTACTCGATAAAAATTTGGCCAATGTTGAGGCATTTTTGTCAAAGAAAAGGTGCCAAGATTATAATAATATACTTATCTTGCAAAATTACCAACAATTACTCGATAAAAATTTGGACAATGTTGAGGCATTTTTGTCAAAGAAAAGGTGCCAAGATTATAATAACATACTTATCTTGCAAAATTACCACTAATTACTCGATAAAAATTTGGACAGTTTTGAGGCATTTTTGTCAAAGAAAAGGTGCCAAGATTATAATAATATACTTATCTTGCAAAATTACCAACAATTACTCGATAAAAATTTGGACAATGTTGAGGCATTTTTGTCAAAGAAAAGGTGCCAAGATTATAATAACATACTTATCTTGCAAAATTACCACTAATTACTCGATAAAAATTTGGACAGTTTTGAGGCATTTTTGTCAAAGAAAAGGTGCCAAGATTATAATAACATACTTATCTTGCAAAATTACCACTAATTACTCGATAAAAATTTGGACAGTTTTGAGGCATTTTTGTCAAAGAAAAGGTGCCAAGATTATAATAACATACTTATCTTGCAAAATTACCACTAATTACTCGATAAAAATTTGGACAGTTTTGAGGCATTTTTGTCAAAGAAAAGGTGCCAAGATTATAATAACATACTTATCTTGCAAAATTACCACTAATTACTCGATAAAAATTTGGACAGTTTTGAGGCATTTTTGTCAAAGAAAAGGTGCCAAGATTATAATAACATACTTATCTTGCAAAATTACCACTAATTACTCGATAAAAATTTGGACAGTTTTGAGGCATTTTTGTCAAAGAAAAGGTGCCAAGATTATAATAACATACTTATCTTGCAAAATTACCACTAATTACTCGATAAAAATATGGACAGTTTTGAGGCATTTTTGTCAAAGAAAAGGTGCCGAGATTATATGTGTAACTGTTGTCCTAAAGAAGGCCGAGGATGTTCACGATGTCTGCTTGTAAGTAAATCTTGCCAACTGTAAATGCCTACCCGCTAGGTGCTTACATAATACTTAAAAACATAAACTGATATTTGCACTTTATGAGATTGTAGTTACGGCTAGAAATAGGTAGGTACGTAATGTCCATGTCGTAATATGCGTTTGACCATGGTACTTCCTAATCATGTCTTTAATTAGGTCCCACTGCGATTGAAGAATCTGACTAATCCTACTAATATTATAAACGCGAAAGTATGTATGTATGTACCTATGTGACTTTGTTATTCTTTCACGCAAAAACTACGGAATCGATTGCGATGAAACTTGGAATATAGAAAGCCTGGAGATCTGGAATAACACTTTTTATCCAGATATTTCCGCGGGAGCGGGACTTATGCGAGTGATACCGCAGGGCGCAGCTAGTAATATTATAAAGCTAAAAGTTTGTGAGTATGTATGTATATTTATTACTCAATCACGCAAACCGTCAAACCGAGCATTAAATTTGAAATACAGGTACCTAGCTAGAGGAAAACACTAAGTATAAAACACCATGACAATAATGTGACATTGTAAGAATAGATTAGATACCTACCTACGTAGGTAGGTAAAAATAGAAAACATCTTCCAGATTAGTTTTATAGCCTCTAAAACCCTTGAACCGATATTGAACTTGGCTGATATTTCCACGGAATTGTTAGGTAGGTTAGGTGCGTATGTAGTACATTCTCTTATTTATATGTAAGTACCTACCTATCGGAATTATATTCGTAATCTACTTAATATTTCCAATCTAAATACCCCGATAAAGTCAGCTATTGTTTTAATAATGAAATAACAAGTCCTTCAACTTGACTGCTTGTTTTCACCTATTTCCTAATAGTAGTTTATGCACCGAGGTACAAAAGCCCTGTCTTACAGAACGGGCGTCATATTGAATCCAAAGCGTACGAAGGACTCTAGAGAGTTAACTCCAGAGTGCAGCGAGGGTGTTAAAAACTTCTTAACACCCTCGCTCCGCTCGAGAGTTAACTCTCTACCGCTAAACAATAATTTAAAATTATAAAATACTTACGCGGGCGAAATAGAGCGGCGCAGCTAGTTAATCCTAAGGTCTTATTATAATAAGGTAACTAACTAGATAATCCAGCTAACTGACTATGCAACTCTGTCGCTAACAATTCACGATTGAAACGATTGAAATTGTTGATTTTTGCGCTAACGGATTTTACAATTTGACAGTTACCGTCGCTAGTTTTAAGTGTAATGGCAATCTTACTCCCAAATACTTTCCTTTAACAGGGTTTTGAACACCTTCTGGATAGTCTGGGATTGGGTGGTAGGGTGTTCAATTCGCCGCACGACCTCTCCCTTCATCGCATCAATGGCACCTTCAGACAGCTGCATGATACGCAACATCGACATAAACGATCGCCTACGCAAAGTGAGTAGACACGTTAACTTTTTATTATTTATATTTTATCTCTGCGACCTTTTATTCGCTTGTGTCATACAGATGTAGAAGGCAATTGCCTTAATAAGGGTGATCAAATATGTAGTATTACTGCATACTTGATCACCCTTAAGATTAATACGTACCCGCGATATGATAAGATTTAGACAAACCTTACATTTGATTCGCTGCGCTCGCGCTGGTTCGAGCGTTTTTTATATCTTGATTTGTGCTGATTTTCGTTCGACGTCGGACGCTCTCGTTGCCGTCTAGGGTTGCCAACCGTACTATATTATATAGTATTGTACTATATTTCAGGTCTACGTACTATATACTTTTAAAAAAACATATAGTACGCAAAAATACTATATTTTTAACCAACAAATTTTTTCAACGTTATTTTAATGTTCTGGCTTTGTGTGAACGCATCTTGATTACACTCTAATAAAAATATGTGTATTGGAGAGAAGCAAACATCAATTTATTAAAAATGAGCTGCTTATTACTATAAATTTATTATAGGATGTAAAAAATCATTAGAAACATTTATAAATAAAAGAAAAGAAGCTACTTATTGAAAAGTGCCAGAAGTGGATAGATACCACCAAAAATAGTTTTTATGGAAATAAATACGTTTAATACAAAACAAAATGTCGAGTTTTCTTTGACTTAATCTACACAACACCATTTAATTCTTGTATTTTTATGTTTTGCAATCAGTCGGCAAAAATACTATTATTTTTTTTGGATGTACTTTATTTTTTAGCCGCAAATACTATATTTTTGAAAAAAAGTGTTGGCAACCCTATTGCCGTCATACATCGAAAGATAAATCAGTAGAAATCGAGTAATTTAAATCCAACTGAAATCGGTCCAAATGGCACAAGCGATTCAAAAAATAGATCTCATGGTAAAATGTAAAGTTAAAGTAGTATAGGTGTGGAAGCATATATGTAGTTATGCTTCCACACCTATAACTTACTTATAAGGCGACTTACAAGGGGGCAGTTATAGGGCAATTAGCCCTATAACCCTTGGGCGTGACTTTAAGCCAAAGGTTTCATCACGATGTTTTCCTTCACCATAAGAGGGATGTTAATAGCGCACATACATTTTTCTTGAACAAAAAGACATTGGTGCTCGGCCGCGATTCGAAACCACGACCTACCTCTGAAAGTCTGTGTATCCTACCACTAGATCAACACCAACACCGGTAAAATGTAACATAACTTAGTTACAAATCGTGTGAATTTATAAAGTACATCCTTAACCTTGGTACTTATTATAATAAGTCACTAAGCTTGTAAAGGTACTTACTTAAGTACGTATACCTACCTCACTAAATGACAAAAGAAACATAATCCGGCAAAAAAATGAAAGGAGGAAGCTAATCCTACGTAATTAACTATAAATACCTATACCCCTTTACAGAAAAAAAAGGTAAACAAAAAACTCATATACCTATTTGATTGAAAGTGACAGCTCTTTGTTTACTTTTACCCATAGAAATAATACTACCTTGTAACTAGAAAGCTTACTTGGTCAAAAAAACGGTACTGCTTGATGTTAGAAAGTTTCCAGTAAGTCCTTTTTCACTTTATTGTTCGTCGGTTAGTTAGTTATCATTTTTATCATTATCATTATCATTTATTTATTGCTTCATGACAGTTAACTTAATGACTAGGTCTTAAAATTAGGTATAACGTCATGAACCCGGTAGGGCACTGCAACAATTTTGTACAATTAGGTAATTTTTATTTCTATTTATAATAAAATCTATTCTTATTATATGAATGGTCTTCGAAGAAGTTTTCTAAGTTGTAGTATGCTTTGTTTTTAAGGTATGTATATAACAATGTTTTAAATTTATTTATTCTATTTTCTTTTTTTATGTGTTCAGGAATTTTATTATATATTTTGATACACATTACATATGGGCCAGAAGAGTGTATGGTCAGGTTTGAGTTGGGTAAGGCTAGTTGGTCATTATGCCTTAAATTACGGGAAACAGTGAATTTGTCTTTTGATTCATTAAAAAATGATGAATAATTTTTGACAAAGAGTGACGTTTCATATATGTATAAGCAAGGTAGGGTAAGTATATTTAATTCTATAAAGTGAGGTTTACATGTATCTGTATTTTGTATATTCGTTACAATTCTAATGCATTTCTTTTGTAACTTAAAATTTTTTTCGGCTTCTGTGCTATTTCCCCAAAGTATTATACCATATCGTATCCACGAATGGGCATAGGAATGATATGCGGCTAATGTGGTTTTGGTGTCAGTTGATTTCTTTAATTCTAGTAAAGCGTAAGTGAATCTAGATAGTTTGCTACTAAGCTCATTAATGTGGGATTTCCAATGTATATTTGTGTCTATATTTAGTCCTAATAGTTTGAAGCTACTTACACACTCTATAGTAGTGCCCTGAAAGGTAAAATTTAAATTTAACGGTACTTTCTGGTATGGATGGAATTGCATGAATTTAGTTTTTTTAAGGTTAAGTTGTAAATTATGATCTTCTAGCCATTTCACTACTTTATTCAAAGTACTGTTTAGTTTTGAGTTTAAGTTTAAGGAGTTTTTACATGGTAAGACTATTGATATATCATCAGCATAAAGGATGCTTTCGGCGTCTATAATTTTAGGGAGATCGTTTATATATATGAGAAATAAAATACAGCCTAGTACGCTACCTTGTGGGATTGATTTGTATACGTTAATTTTATTGGATCTGACTTGCGATATCTCGCCAGTTTGAAAATTGTGATATTGTATATCTACAACTTGTTCACGCGACTCTAGGTATGATGTGAACCATTTATGAACAGATCCTCTCACCCCGATGCCATACAGTTTGTCTAGTAAAATTTTATAAGACACTCTATCATAAGCCTTGCTCATGTCGAGAAGGATGCCTATTGCGTATTCTTTATTATTTATAATATTTAGGATATGGTTAATGTATTTATAGACAGCTAATGATGTGGATTTGTGCTTGCGAAATCCATTTTGACTTTCATGTAAAATTTTATATTTTTCGCAATAATTGTAGAGTCTTGATGACATGGCATTTTCTAAAATTTTCGAAAAGGTTGACAATAGTGCTATGGGTCGGTAATTATTGCAATTTGTTAGGTCACCTGTCTTATGGATTGGTTTGGTTACAGCTATTTTCAAGGGATGAGGTACTTCACCTTCCAAGAAGGATTGATTAATTAGAAAGACTAGGGGGAGTGTTAGCTCTTCAGTACATTTTTTTACTAATAGTGGAGGAATTTCGTCATGCCCAAAACTATTTTTATTTTTCATTTTCTTTAAGATTTGTTGAACTTCACGAGGGCTAACTGGATTTAAATAAAAGGAATTTTCAGAAGGATCCATTACAGGAAGCCTGAATGAGTTTCTTGCTGTTATCTCTTTTCCTATTGATACAAAATATTCATTAAATGTGTTAGCTACTATATTGGGATTATCGACTTTACTGTTATTAATATTTAATTTTATATTTTTCCGTGTTTTATTTACTGTTTTATTTGTACGTTCTTTTACAATACGCCACATCGTTTTAGTAGTATTATCAGATTTTTTCATCTCACTTATATATTGATTTTTTTTACTCCTAGTCACTATTTGTTTCAGTAGTTTCTCATACTGCTTATAGTATTTATTCAGAACTGGGCTATCAGTTTTAGTTAATAAGAGCTTTAACAATCTTTTGTGTTTACATGATAATTTAATTCCAGTAGTTAGCCAGGTTTTTTTAGTTTTATTTTTAATTTTAATTTTGATTTTAGGTATGTATTTATTTAGGAATGTTTGAAGTGTGTCACTAAATGCTTGATAGTTAGAGTTTATATCGTTATGAGAAGGTAATAAGGCCTGCCAATCTATATTCTGTAATTCCGTTTTGAAGTTTTGTACATTTTGCTCATTAAATATACGTTTATACATATACCAAGTATCTCTGTGACATTGATGTGTATTAGGGACACTAATTAAGATACCTTGATGGTCTGATATTCCCAATTCTTTTGTATGTACTTTAAAGCCATCAGATGAAAAATTGGAAAACAGTAGGTCTATACAAGTAGCGCTAGTTTTTGCTATTCTAGTAGGTTTTTTAACTTTCTGAAGGAAATTGTAGCTTTTCATTAAGCATAGAAGACGCTGTGTTAATGGAGATGAATCTAATATATTCACATTATAATCGCCTCCTATCAAAATATCTTTTTTCCTATCTTTGGCATATAATAGTTTCAAAATTTTTTCCAAGGTCTCAAAAAATATTTCTGTACTTCTATTTCGTTCAGGCCAATATATAACTATCACTATGAGATTAATATTACATAATTCTATTGCACTTATTTCTAGTATAAATTCTATCGTTAAGTTTACTATATCGACTCTTTCTTTATATTTGACATTTTCTTTTATAAATATGCATACACCTCCACCTTCATGGTTTTTCCTTTTGTATGAAGAAGCCAGTTTGTAACCATCAAGAAAAAGTAAATCAGTTTTCTTTTCTGTTATCCAAGTTTCAGTTAGGCAAATTACATGCAAGGCAGTTTCTTCCGTTAGTGCATCGAAGAGGTGGCGTTTGTTGTTTAGGCTTCTAGTATTTTGATACAATATTTCTAAGTTCGTAGCGAAATGGCTGCTGGCGAAAGGGCTGCTTCGGCCGATGTTTAGGGGAGGTATCTTGAGATATAGTACATGATTGTGAGGTAACTTCCGAGTTTTGTAAATTAATATTGTCTACTGTTGGTGTCATTGTACTTGTTTCTTGTGGTGGTGTTACAATTCTTAGGTCTTGTCTGGGCTTATTTATTTCTATGGGTTGGTCTTCTTCAAAATCTCTACCGTTTATAATTAATTTTTCATTTCTTATAACTGCGTGATGACCTTTCTTTCTAGCTTCTAACAGGTGACGCCTCAATATTCTACGTTTCTGTAGGGACTCTTTGTCTAAAACTTTTGATATGTAAAGTCCGGAGTTTCTGAACAAAAATCTATTTTCAACTAGGCATTTTGTGACTTTCTTACTTAAAAGTTCTATCTTCAGGGGTCTTCGATCTCCTTTTCTGCCAAGTCTAGACATTTCCTCAATATAGCCTGAGAGATTTATGTTTGTGATTTCATAGAAATTGTTCAGTATGCGTTCATGTAGTTGAAATTCAGATTCATCTTGATATTCGTTAAGGCCGTATAGGACTATTGTTTTACTGTTATCGCTATTTATGTTGTTGTTTGTTTCCAGGTGTTTATTTTCTGTAGTGTTAGTATCAGTATGCGATATCATTATGGTCTTCAATTCTTCAATTTCTTTAGTCATTAAATCTTTTTCTGTTTGTAGTTTTTTGAGTTTTCAATTTATTTACATCCTTATTTATATTATCTTGTTTGTATGCTAGGTTTTTGTAGTTATCTGCTAACTCTGCTTTCAGGTTCAGTATTGAAGTCGTAATTTCTGACTGAATAATATTCTCTAGGCTTTTTAGCAATGTATCTTTACAGTTTTTAAACTTTTTATCTAGCATACTTTCTAGTTTCTCGAAGATAAGGTTGTTCGATAATTCAGGTAGTTGTTGTGTATTTTCAGCAAAACTTTCGTCGTTTATGGTATTGTCATCCATTGCAATGTTTTTCTTTGCATTTGTTGTTACTGCGTTTACTGGAGATCTGGCTTTATGCTGTTGTCGTATTGGGATTTTCGTATTATCTGTCTTTGGTTTTTTACATCGGCAGCATTGACATAACCAAGATTGTTTGCAGTTTCTTCCCATTACATTCCAGAATATTTGCATAGACACATTCGCACATTGTAAGTCATATGAGTTTTTACACGTAGAGCAAGTCAGGAACTCTCTTTTTGGGAGTGGTTGTATGCAACCTGCACACAGCGACATCTTTTTCTTTTAATTGTCTTTACTTTTTAAGGACAGACTGGATCCAACTGGGTTAAATAGGACCGTTTTGATTTTTCAAAGCATTAATTATCCTTAAAGAACATGATTGAAATTGATATAGCAAACGTTGTCATTGCTGCTTTGAGGTGATCCACGTTACGTCAAAGCAGCAATGTACTGCATAGTGCCTGTTAATTTCCACTGTTGTCAGACATCCACTGGATATATATTCTGGGAGCAGTTCTATGTCCGATGAGGTTGTATAAAAGATCGATTATGGAAATAGCCATACAAAAAGTTTTCTCCGAATCAGGTTATTGACCAGGCTATATAACAGCAGAGCTAAAAAGTGTTCACTCCGTGACAAATTGCCACAAATTGCAATTTTTATCTCTTTTGTGCTAGCTATACCTATTATATAGGTGTGTATAAAATAATAATAGGTTGGAACCTACTTTGAAACTCTTGCGGACACTGCTCGATTAGTGACTTATACAATTTGTAACGGGTAAGTCCTTTTAATCCGAAAGTCGTAGAACAAAAGTTGTTCGCCTAGATGTCTAGAACAACCCCCTTTCTGATTAAAAGGACTTGCTCGTTACACCTTGTATTATCTAAGCAGCCTAGGTACCTACCTAAAGCCTACGAACGATGTTGAATTTGAATAAAGCGGTGTGTTAGATTTTCCGAATTTTTTTAATTTGAACTTTGAATTTGAATTTAACAAAATCCGCACCAAACAGTAACTTTTTGTGGATGCGTTGTCACCTGGTGAACCTCAGTGGGTTGTAGTCATCCCATAAACGGCAATTTTGCTAATTAACAAAACCATTCATCCAAAAATGCGCTTTGTCGCTGTAGAATATTTATAGCAGATCTATGCAGCGGAGTCATTCAAAATTGGACCTCTCGGATTCGTGCTCCCATTCGAAGCCGTGGCGGACATTAGAACGATGTTATATTCCATTCATAATGGCATAAATGGGCTTTTCAAATAAAAAAATAAATTCGGTAATATCTCACACACAGCTTGTTTTATTCAATTTCAACATCGTTCCGTCCTTATTGAAAGACCCTACATTCTAACATATCTATTATATTATCTTACTCTAGCTGCGTCCCGCGGTTTCACCCGCGTAAGTCGCGATCCCGTGGGAATATAGTGATCAAAAGTTTCCTATATTACTCCTCGATAATGTGGCTTTCTATTGGTAAAAGAATTAGATTAGATCAGCTCTTCGGAGGGTTTAACTGGGAACAGCGGACCCCACATCCGCATCACCCGCATGTTAAGCCTGCGGATAGCCGTCAGTGGGGGGGGGGGACGCTATTGGTCCCTGGTCCCACTTTCGAGGTAGACGACCCTTCGCAGTACCTATGGTATTTTCGCAGTAAAATAGTACGCAGAATAGTTTTTCGATGTAACGTAACATCGCAGTAACAATACGTCGATTTAATAAAGCGTCGCAGTAGGTACAGAGATATCGACGAAAAGTTCTCGAAGAAACAAAATTCGATTGTACGTTTGTCGCAAGGAAATAGATCCCTGCCATAACATATAATAATATGTAGATAGGTACCTATAGTTTATCAGTCCTATTAATTATAAACAAACAAACAAATAACCTTTTTCTCTTTATAATACGAGTATTGGTATCGATAGATCTCTGCGATAAACAAGCAACAATATACCTACCTACTTCAAAATTATCCTTCAATAAGCTCTTACAATACAACGCTAATAAAGGTAGTACAAAATTGTTGTTCATTCATTCATAACATAACACTCTGCGATTATCCTATCAAGACACGACACGATGATCGACATCAGTAGACAGAGTAGCTCTATATACCTACGCACTACTCTCATATTATGTATACGTACCTACCTAGTAAATAACTCTTGAGGTCTTATTTAACAATAAATATCGACTCATATGGACAGTATGTGTATATCGACGCTTAAAAGGTAATAGGGGATAAGCGACACTTTGGTCCAAAATGACTTTTAAATGCAGTCTTTCTTGAAATTTTCCGCTCTATCGAATGCGCTCACTCCCGTGGCTCTACGTTGATATTTTTGTCGCTTGAATCCAAGCACTTTTAAATGTCATTTTGGTATTACCGACCGTATTTTAGGCCTTTTTTACCATAAAGGTGCTTGTACCATCGTAAAATTAGCACAATTTTTGACTTGTAGTCGGTAATGTCTCTTTACTTTTTACCGATGTAGAGATTCGGGGTGCTTATGTTTCGCTACCATAAACATGTGTTTGAAAAGTTAAAACTTATACCTCTTTACCTTTTTCATCAAAAGTATTAAGCATCGGTTATACCTTACTACTATTCATAAGTTTACAATATAGTTGCCGCTTATACATAACTACCAAAACCAAAATTTAGTATGACCTGACACTTATACCTTACTACCACTTGCAACTTTAAAACACCGTCGACGTTTATCCACTATTACTAAAATATAATTTAATATTGAAGTGTCGGTTATACCCTACTACCAATTACTATTATAATACAACATTGTCGCTATTGCTATACTACCTCGAAATGATCATTCGCTAATTGGTGATTACGCAAACATGCATGCGTGTCCACTCCTTTTATGAAGTACCTTTTAAGAAGATACGCCTAAGTAGGTACATTATGTTATTTCTAAAACTTTATTTTTGTAACTCTGTAACTACTTTTTACTATAATTGTCTTTAGGTCATCATCATCATCATACCACCTGTAGGACATCCACTGTTGAACATAGGCCTCCCTCATCGATTTGCAGCCAAGGCGGTTGAATGCAACCTGCATCCACCGCGGTCTTAACCAGGTCATCCGTCCATCGCGTCGGTGGACGTCTTACGCTTCGTGTTCCGGTCCGTGGTCTCCACTCGAGAACTTTTCGGCCCCATCGGCTATCCGTTTTCCGGGCTATATGACCTACCCATTGCCACTTCAGACCGCTAATCCGTTGGAATATGTCGGTGACCCTTGTTTCTTCACGTATCTCCGCAATTCTGATTCGATCCCGTAGAGAAATACCAAGCATAGCCCTCTCCATAGCACGTTGAACGACTTTGAGCCTGTACATAAGGCCTATCTATGGTGAAACACCACGTCTCAGATCCGTATGTCATCACTGGTAACACACACTGATTGAAGACCTTTGTCTTCGGGCACTGAAGTATTTTGGACGAAAAGAAGTATCCCGAACGCTGCCCATCCGAGTTGGATTCGACGATTGACCTCTTTCTCGAAGTTGGACCTACCTAGCTGGACTGTTTGCCACAGGTATACGTAAGCCAACAACTTCAAGAACCAAGTGTTCAACTATAACGGGGGCAGGCAAAACATGGTCATTTGACATGACTGTCGTCTTGTCCATGTTCATCCTGAGGTCTACCCTTTAGGAGACTCGATTAAGGCCTTCTAGCATATTGCCGAGCTCTTCCATCGTCTTTGCCATGACTACGATATCTTCGGCAAACCGAAGACGAGTGATGTATTCGCCGTTAATGTTGGTGCCGAGTCCTTTCCAGTCTAGGAGCTTGAAGGCGTCTTCCAGAGCGGCCGTAAACAGTTTCGGAGATATTACATCTCCATGTCTTACGCGTCTCTTTAAGGGAATGGCCTTCAAAGTCTGTTCCTGTACTCGGATTGGCATGATGGCGTTTTTATACAAGCACTTCAACACTTCTATGTATCGATAGTCATTCGGCATCGCTGGAGAGATTCGTGCACAGCCCATCAAAGAATCAAAGGCTTTCTCATAGTCCACAAACGCTAAGCAAAGTGGCAAGTTATACTCTTCGGTCCTCTGTATAACTTACCGAAGCATATGGATGTGGTCTATGATACTGTAGCCTTTTCGGAACCCGGCTTGTTCGGGCGGCTGGACGTCATCAAGCCTGCGCTCGAGACGATTCGGAATGACCCTTGAAAACAACTTATAAACATGGCTCAAAATCGAGATGGGTTTTTAGTTCTTTAATAAGGTGTTGTCACCTTTTTTAAAGAACAACACCACCACGCTTTTGTTCCATTCTTCTGGCGTTGTACCATCAAGCAAGACTGCATTGAAGAGCTTCTGAAGGACCGGTGATACCGGATACCGGACCGGTGAGGACCGGTTTAAGTACCGGTGATCCACGCACTCCATTCAGAAGCTCTGTTTTTATCCCGTCTTCGCCCGGCGCCTATGCTTCAGGGCCATTCTAATCTCGTACAGACTAATGTCCGGGATATCCTCGGTGTAGCGTCGGGTCATTTTGACTCTCGGGTCTCTAACTAAACTGGTAGCAGGTTTAGCGACCGAATCGTAACTATCCATAGAACCTTTCGATTTCCCTCAACACTTCGGCTTTAGTGGAGGCTACGCTACCGTCATCTTTCTTCAGCTTCGTCATCTGGCTTTGCCCAATAGACATATCCCTTGCGAACACTTTGGAGCCCTTGTTCCACTCGATCGTATCCTTAATACGAAAGGTATTAAGGAACCGATATCGTGACGCAAGGATTTCCAAATTCGTCTATTGAGCCGCCTATGTGAGTCCACATCATCGGGAGACTGCAGTCGCAGTGATCTCCGCTCAGCCATGAGGTTAAGGGTGTGATCAGAGAGTTTCTGAGGCCTATTTGTACGGCGGGTCTTAAAGTACTTAGACCCCACCGTAGGGACAGTTTCCACAAACTTGCTATTTATATCGTTTACCGATGCAACATCAGCTAGGCAGTCGAATCGGTTGGAAAGCTCAAGTTGAAAGCTTTCGAGGTTTTGGATATGGGCACGAGTAGGACGGAGAGTGGACTTCATCAACCGAGACCGTTCAAGTTTAACATTCATATTCAATGTGCCTCTCACCATTCGGTGATCACTGCTGGTTTTCACTCTGTGGATCACACTTAAATCAATGAATAATTATCCGTTTCTTGTCGGTCATGATGAAGTCAATCTCATTTTTCGTGGAACCATCGGGACTCATCCAGGTTCATTTCCAGTGAGGCGGCTTCTGGAAGAACGAGTTCATCATAAAGTCCCTCCTTCTCCAGAAAATCGGCCAGCCGGTATCCGTCCCCATAACAACATTGAAGTGAGTTTTAACGATATGGTAACCCTATCATGTCCTCATACATGGTCTCAACTTCCTCATCTGGGTGTGTCGAGGTCGGTGCATACACCTGAACAACTTTATGGGAATATCTTTTGGATATTCGAAGTGTTAGGTATGCGACCCTGCTCGACACACTTTCAATGGTAATAATGTTGCCAACGAGGGATTAGTGAACGAGAAACCCTATCCCATTTTAGGATTTTAGGTCTCCTTCCCGGTAGAAAAGCAGGTTACCAGCCTTTAAGATTATCGTATCCCCTCCCTCTCTCCGGACTTCCGATAAACCTAATATGTTTCATTTTAACCTACTCATTTCTTTTTCCAGCTCATCTATCTTTTCGCCTTCACTCAAAGTGCGGATGTTGTGTGTTGCCAGGGCTAGTGGTCTCGGTTGGGGGTGATAGCGCGACGTCTACCGGAGATTGTTAGTCCCGCCGTTACCGTGACCACTACCGTAGTCAGGAATAGCGAGTCCGTCGGGGACTCGGTGCCTGTTTTTTGTCTGCATAATCATGAAGGGGGTTGTCAGTACTCGCCGTGCTTGGCAGGCGGGTTGGCGAGCGCAGTAAATGATGCGATGTAATACGCCGGAAGACGCTGCTGCCAATCCCTCAGTGTTTGTCCCTCAGACGAGTCCTACGTCTCCCACGGAAAGAGACATTCTAAAGCCGGTACCGGCGGCATTTCTTAAGCCGGTATCCGTGTCTTTAGGTACTTTTCTTTAATAATATTAGTAAAAACGTACTTTTGTTTTCATTAACTAACATTAATTAGGTAACACCTATAACACCTGCTTCTCCATCCTTGATTTTTTCCAAGTACGAAAGGAGTGTCGGCGGCGCTATATAGGACATTAGCTGTATCTAGGTTAGGTGTAATTTTAAGGAAGAATATTGTTGCTTGTGAGTCTAGTGTTTTTAAGACTTAACGTTTAACCCACATTACCATATGCCCTGATAATTTCGTATGTAGGATATCCTTCTTTTTCTCTTGGTATAGAAATTTTGATGTGCGGATGTACCACATTACCTTATTAATTAAGCCACTTACAGTGACGCTAATGTCTAACTTCCTTAAAATGTTTTTGCTAAGCACTGTAGTTTGTCCTTTATTACCCTGTGGCATAATAATGCAAATAGTCTCGTATCCTTCTTTACCCATTTAAACTATTCTACAGTCATGTGACTTATGCCCTGTTACCTTATCGTATGTGGATATCAAATGATACTAAGGCTTCTGTACTCTTTGTTTTTTTCTGGGTAGATGTAACTTATGCCGTATTACCTCAAATGAAAATCAAGACCATTTGATTTAAGCGCCATAAAACCAGGTAATACGATGTCTAATCAAATAAAAGAAAATGCCAATTAATGCTTGTCTCTCTCTAGATTTCAAAACTGTTTCCATCTTACAGATATGACAATTAATTTAAAAGTTATGGTCATTTTTCTGAAATTGAAAACTTTAAACTGCTCTCCTGAACAATTTGGTTTTTGTCGCTTAGCCCCTATTACCTTTTAAGCGTCGATATGTTCTTTCTATGTACAGTAAATATGTCTATGTATTTACAAAAATATTGATGAATATATTGATGGGTAAAAGGTAATAAAGAGCTGTTGCTTTCATATAAATTCTGGGTTTTTTGTTTACATTTTTGATATAGGTTTAAAGAATTTATTTACTCATAAAAGACATAAGTCCACTTACAATGAGTATTAGTAAGTACTTAACATAGGTAGGTTAGTTTCAGAACTTTCGGAACTTTATTCAAATATCTTATCTACATATATTTTTATATATAATTTTTTTAGACAGAGTTTAGGTATGTAGGATGTAGGTACTCCCTGAGTCACGTAGTGTATCTAGGTATTATCTATCACTGATCTGATCATAAGTCAGTTGAAGTGGCCACAGTCAATGACAAGGACCCTAACAATACTGCCAAGTTCTAAGAATAACGTTATCTAGCTTAAAACATGTTAAAGCTTCCGGGAAAATATAATGTCGGATGCCCATTAGACTACAAAATAAGTAGGTAGTTGATATTAAACCTAAATAATATAGGTACTTATCAAACGTACAATATTTATAACGCAATAAGTTCCATAGATATCTTTCTTCGTTAGTTCCATCTGTATCGAATACTTTGTTTAAATTATGTAGTATTTTTGGAAAGTATCTATCTAAAACACTTTATTTATCCGGTTTTATCGCGTTTTTATTCATTATTTGACCCGAGCTTTCGCCAACTTTACAGTTGGCTTTTTCAAGGTTGACTGAGATGTAATTTGTCTATTTTTAACATTCTAAAAAGTTACAGTAAACTACCGCCTCATAATTATTTGCAATAAAAACGTT
The DNA here is from genome assembly GCA_949358125.1 of Idaea dimidiata. Taxonomy (NCBI): domain Eukaryota; kingdom Metazoa; phylum Arthropoda; class Insecta; order Lepidoptera; family Geometridae; genus Idaea; species Idaea dimidiata. Next base: position 6,497,453 of record OX442337.1, read on the forward strand.
GCAATAAAATTGTTTTTTAAATTTCTGAGCAAAAGAGAACCCCCATGAGTTTCTTCGTGGCTTCTTCTCATGTGAGGGCGCGTTCCGAAGCCATGGTAGTTTTTTGAGCTAGTTATGGATAAAAATAATTATAATTTAAATTGAAAACTATTACAATAACTCTATAGTCTACGTACACTGGAACGTTTTTATTGCAAATAATTATGAGGCGGTAGTTTACTGTAACTTTTTAGAATGTTAAAAATAGACAAATTACATCTCATTCAACCTTGAAAAAGCCAACTGTAAAGTTGGCGAAAGCTCGGGTCAAATAATGAATAAAAACGCGATAAAACCGGATAAATAAAGTGTTTTATTATGCAAAATTGCGAAAACCATAGAAGAAATTAAGTATCTATCTACTTACCCCCTTATTGTAAACGCTAATTAATGCGCTGCATAACTATGCATCGTTTGTCTTTTACCGTCTCATGGAGTTTCAAAGTTGACATACAGAGTCAAACGTCACATAACTTAGTCATGTGTAAATCATTTTTTATAAATAAGGGAGTTAATACCTATGAGATTTCGGGTTAGTGGCATTACTTACTTATCCCACGATCGCGTATTCCTTCGAATACCTAGTAATTAATAATTATTTATTTACCTATACAAAAAAATACAATGCTATGTTGCCTTTATAGGTAAATATTTTTAGAGGGAAAACGCAACCAACCCGAGATTTAAACGTAACGTTTGATCGAATCAATCAGAAACTGCCATGAACTTGGGATACCTAGACAGGTTTATATTTATCTAAATAAACTAATAATATCTTCCGTGATATTATATCCTCGTGAAATATAATATTACTTAGGTATATTTAAAACGGATCAAAGAATCTTATCTAAATTCATGTTTAGTAAGTAGTTGTAACTACTTTGTTACAAGGTTATATTGATAATTTAATTAGACAGACTACGAAGAAATCCTTATTATGATTTTCAAAAAATTGAGTCCTTGCTAGACTCACTCAGACATAATGGCATAGATGCGCGAATATTGAGGTTTAGTCTAATTGAAATTTATTAATCCCGATATCCCGCCATGACAAGTAGTCATTATGTTAACTATCTGCTTGCCAAGTTTCATCGCAATCGAAACAGTAGATTTTTTGTGAAGGAATAAAAACATATATGTTTACTTCCTTACATACAAGATGTAACGGGCATGCCCTTTTAAGCCGAAAGGGGGTTGTTACAGACATCTAGGCGAACAACATTTGTTCTACGACTTTTGAAAATACGAACTTTTTTATTTTATTTTGAGGTTATGTTTCACTGAAAAAAACAGCTGTTTTTAAAAATAAAGGTAATTGAAGTTTTGATTGGACGTAAGGAAAGCATAACATTATGACCTCGACGTCTAAGAAACAGCTGATTTTCAAGTAAACTTTGCCCTTAATTTTTTTTTTCAAAAGTTATAAAACAGAAATAGTTCACCTAGAGTCTAGAACATCCCCCTTTTGGCTTAAATGGGCATTCCCGTTTCACCTTGTATAAATTAATAATCGTCAAAATAAATTATTTCTTCTAGTTTCATATTTTAGTTTTATTTCTATTGGTCGAACTTTTTTTTTGAAAATTTTGAAGTTATAGTTCACTGAAAAAACAGCTGTTTTTGAAAATAAAGGTAATTGTAGTTTCGATTGTTGTCGACTAAACTAAATGAAAGGACAAGATAAGTTCAATGACCTCGAACTCTGAGAAACAGCTGATTTTCAAGTAAACTTAAACTTAAAATTTTCGAAAACTACTTCGAATTTCAAAAAGTTGTAGAACAAAAGTTGTTCGCCTAGACGTCTAGAACAACCCTCTTTCGGCTTAAAAGGGCTTACCTGTTACACCTTGTATATATTCACATAAACCTGAACTTTCACATCCCTACTATCCTTACTAATAATATAAATCAGATAAGTTAACTCTGTATGTATATCTGTAACGCTTTCACGTCTAAACTGCTGAACCGATTTTGATGAGTTTTAGTATAAAGATAGATGGGACCTTGGAGAAGGACATAGGCTACTTTTTATCCCGATATTCCCGCGGGAATGGGACTTACGCGGATAAAACCGTGGGCCCAACAGTTTATATAGTAGGAAGGATGGGTAGATTAGGTAGGTAGGTACCTGCACGTATATTTCAAAGTAGGTAGGTAATTAATTTCATTTGCCAAATAGAAAATAAGCAGCTATTTTTATTCGAATTTCAGAAGAGAAAGTGCTGCAAAAATCATGCCTATCTCCAAAAGAAATACTGGATTTATACGGGATGGAGAACGAACCCGGGGTGATTACAATCAGGCCGAAAACTTTCCTGGAAATGTGCCCCGCACTGGTGTACCAGCTTGACCAGCGATCTTGCTACAAAACCAGTGCACCTGTGCAGACATTGGAGAGACATTGGAGTAAGTTGTCTTGAACAACGTTTTAGCTTTGTTACAGCATTATAGGTCCTTCTTTTTCTTCCTTAAACTTCTTTTGTTGTTATACTGTTTGTGATAAAATAAAACAGAGGCGCATTCTCATGCTAGCCAATTAGCTTGAAAACTTAGTGCAAGCAAGCAACTAGGTTATAGTATGTTAGGTTATTATTGCAAGACATTAACAGTATCTTATAATGATTTCAGCATGGATATACGCAAGTTTGAGTATCCTGATCATCAGTGCAACAGGATTGCTCGGTGTAGCCATAGTCCCAATGTTGAAGTCTGTAATATTCAGCTATGTATTACACTTCTTAGTGGCCGTTGCAGTCGGCACCTTATGCGGTGACGCATTACTACACCTCTTACCACACGCGCTCAAATCACACGGATCACCATACGAGCCCCAAGACGAAACCGAAGTTGTACTTAAATGCAGCGTCACATTCCTCACGATCCTCTTATTTTACTCTGTCGAAGCGATAATGCAGACGCTGAACGGTGGACATGCTCACTCTCACGATGCTCAAGGGAAAACAGTAGAAGATCTAAAAGCGGAGAGTACGAAACAGATAGAACAAATAGAACTGGGTGCAATGATGCCGGGATCTCCGCCTCCTCCGGTGGAGCGTCCGATGACGTCGACAGCTTTGATGGTGATTGTCGGTGATGGGTTGCATAACCTGACGGACGGGTTGGCGATCGGGGCAGCGTTTAGTGGCGACCCAGTGACTGGGTTCGCGACCGCATTAGCCGTCTTCTGCCACGAGTTACCACACGAGCTCGGCGACTTCGCCGTGCTACTGCGATCGGGAATGTCTATCCGACGCGCGCTGTATTACAACGTTCTATCCTCTATCCTTAGCTTCATGGGCATGGCCGGCGGCATCTGGCTCGCCGAAGACCACGAGTCCGCCTCGCAGTGGATCTACGCCGCAACAGCGGGCACTTTCTTTTACATAGCCCTCGCTGATCTAGTACCAGAGATTAATCAAAATAATCATGGTAAATCTATTAATTTATTGTTAGCTATTTTAGGTATATTAACTGGTGGTATTATTATGTTATTAATAGCGCTTCACGAGGATTCGATTCAGTATCTTTTTAGAAGTGCTGAGCAATAATAGAGGATAGAGATAGCCAACTGAACAAATATGCAGGTTTATTTAATATCTTACTAATGTGTTAAGTATCTATATGTGTATTGTTAAATGGAAATGTTTGTGAAGGTGAATAAAAAGTAATTTATGATTGTGTTAATTACATTTTAATTGTATTAGGTAAGAAATTAGGTGAATTATACATTCTTATTAAAATTACCGAAGTATTTTTACTCAATATTTAGTAATTGTGTTAAGTAGGTAAAGTCTGTACCTGCCATAGGTAATTATTACTCTAAAGCTACCGACATAAAAGTAGGTAGGGAAAATGTGAAACGTAAACATAGACAAAACTATCCTCAAGTATTTTTGCAAGCAACGCTATTATGTATAGTAATATATATCCTATCCTACATAAATTATAAAGCCGAAAGTTTGTGAGTATGTGTGTATGTGTGTTTGTTACTCATCACGTAAAGACCGCTGAACCGATTACCATGAAACTCGGTATGTAGATAGCTGGAGACACATAGGCTACTTATTATCCCGATATTCCCGTGGAACGGGACTTACGCGGGTGAAGCCGCGGGGCGCAGCTAGTTATATATAATTTAAAGTTTTAACTGTGTGCTCCGCAATTAGCCCTACAACTGAGCATTTGTGGGTGACTTTAAGTTATTTTATTAGTCACGTAAGGATTATTAAAATTAGCAAGTTGTATATTTCTCCTAAGGACGCAGGTAAAAAGAGAAACCGCCTTTCCACCTTTGGGAATGATTGTCAGTCGGACCCGTCTGGGCCGAGGCTGGGACGTTGCTGGGACGCACAGTGTTTGATGAGACTAAAAAAAATTCCCTATGCTGTTTGTGGCATAATTCGATCAAGGAATGCATTTTAAATGCATAGATAGAACACCCGCGGGTTAATTTCAAATACTTTTTTTTATAAAAAATAATGAACTTTACGTGACCTCGACCAAGAAAAAATATTTAAAAAAATCTGTAAACGCAACTGTTAAAGATATTTTTTTTTTATAAATACGGTCTGATAAAGGATCTTAAGGCGCATGTTTACCAATTTTTATTTTCGAAAAATCACCTCTGGATACCGAGAAATTATTATTTTTACTGATATTCGTTTTTATTTTTTTTCTCCCTAAAAACGCAAAAGTGGGACTTGTGACTAGCACAGAAAGAATGCTCTTAACAAGGCCTATCAGTGATAAAAAAATCACGTTCCACTATCGCTGCGTTTGGGAGAAATATGCCATTTTGTTCTAAGGTCAAATGGGACAACATAGGGTTGTCACTAAAGGTCAAATTTATACATAGGTATATAAATATTTATTTTCGAATAATACACAAGTATAGAAATATTTTTAGCAAGGAAATATATTTCCAAAATATCCCCATGACAGGATTGAAGCTTTTATTGACTGGTTCAGGTGGTTTACTTTACAGTAAACATACCCAACATGAGATGCGCTTTCTCTCCAATTTAATATTTTTTTTTGTTTTTATTGCTCAAGGCAATATTACCAAAAACAAAAAGAAATATTAAATTGAAGAGAAAGCGCATCTCATGTTGGGTATGTTTACTGTAAAGTAAACCACCTGAACCAGTCAATAAAAGCTGCAAAGCTTGACCGGTAGATGGCGCAGAAACCAAGCCTTAGTTGGTAAAACAATTAGCGAGGAAAGATATGGCCGAAAAATTATACCATGTCACGTGATTCCTGTGTAGCTCAGTGGTTAGAGCATTCGCCTGGTTAGCGAAAGGACGCAGGTTTGAATCCTGTCATGGGGATTTTTTGGAAATGTATTTCCTTGCTAAAAATATTTCTATGTTTAAAATGCCTTGAGCAATAAAAAAAAAGAAATATTAATACACAAGTATTTTATATATCACACGCTTGATACTATAGGGTGACTGGTGATCAGCGAACACCCCGCGCGCTGGATTGAAATTTTTGTGGACAAAATTTTATTTTGATTTTAAAATGTCATACTGATACGAAATAACTTCCTATATGAAACATAGGTAAAAAAATAATAACTGAGGGAGAAGAACCTCCTGCCATACAAATAAAAAAACGGTTACGAAGTCGCAGGGAGACACTTTAGCTTAATCATACAAATCGCTTTCGTTGCTTAGTATTAACGTGTAGTCATCATCATTATGTGGATTTTCATCATCATCCAATGATGGATCTTCATCGTCCACCGCTGCCAACTGCAAATTTTCTTCGTCAATTGGTTTCAACAGTTCACGTACAGCTTCTGGCAGACAAAGCCGCTTAGATGATCTTCGACGCTGATTGTGATGTGCCATAGAAATGAATGGATCCCATGATTCTAGTGCACGGTGAAAGACGTCGATCATAGTATGTCTCCTATTTATTTTGCGGCAGTGGTGTTCCCTATCTGTGCGCCAAAATTTGTTACGCGACTCGGCCGCTTGCTCTGAAAGCATCCCGACAGGTAGTGAACAGGATTCAATAATCTCTTCACCGTGCACTAGAATTTTGTGTAGAGTCACAGTTATCGGGTGCCAATAATATGACTGGACGTACCCTCGTTAGGCATAAGCCTAACGAGGGTGGACCTCTTCCCGCGCTACGTGTGACCCGTCATCGAAAAAATAAAAAAAATAGAAAAGGCCTGCTAAATAAGATAAAGTTATTGTGTTTAAGGGAAATATGTATTACAATACTAAATAAAATTAAAGGTCAAGTTTAGTGATAACCCTAGCACTATGTTTTGAAATTTAATTTCTCCCAAACGCAGCGATAGTGGAACGTGATTTTTTTATCACTGATAGGCCTTGTTAAGAGCTTTCTTTCTGTGCTAGTCACAAGTCCCACTTTTGCGTTTTTAGGGAGAAAAAAAATAAAAACGAATATCTGTAAAAATAATAATTTCTCGGTATCCAGAGGTGATTTTTCGAAAATAAAAATTGGTAAACATGCGCCTTAAGATCCTTTATCAGACTGTATTTATAAAAAAAAAATATCTTTAACAGTTGCGTTTACAGATTTTTTTAAATATTTTTCTTGGTCGAGGTCACGTAAAGTTCATTATTTTTTATAAAAAAAAGTATTTGAAATTAACCCGCGGGTGTTCTATCTATGCATTTAAAATGCATTCCTTGATCGAATTATGCCACAAACAGCATAGGGAAATTTTTTTAGTCTCATCAAACACTGTGGGACGGGCGAAATGGGTATGAAAACAGCAGACGTAGCACAGATGAGAAACTATCCAAATTGCTGAACAAAACCGGTCTACATACAAAAAATAATTATCCTTAGAGTAATAATTACGGAACCTCTGTGCCTTAAGCTTCAAAGTGGCTTCAAAACAGTAAATATGCGTAGACCGTGCCATATCATTCTAGATTAAAAAAAAAGAAAAACTGTCATCGATGTTTCTAACGTCAAAGTCATCTACGGAGTTTTGGCGGGAACTTGTTGAGGAGATATGGTGCTAAATTATCATTTTTGTGAAACCTAGTTCAAATGCGTGCAAATTGTTTAATTTCGGGGGCATATTAATCAATTTAGTTTCGTGAAGGTGTACAAGTGGAATGAAAGTGAAAATCAGTGCAAAACATGGACTTAGTGTTGTCTCCAAAGCTCCGTGAAAAATCTTTGTAAATAAATGGCCGCCGTGTTTACAAATGATTCCCTAGACTTGACTTTAACTATGACGACTTGACTGTTTCGATGCAAATGACTTGCATAATATATTAATAATACTTGACACTGCCTAATTTCCTAATGGCCATAATCGGTTCACAACCGATAAGAAATAGAATAAAGTCATATATCTAAAAGTTTTTGGCGGTTTTTTTTGGCGGGAATGCGTTGAGGAGATGTGTTGCTAAATTTTCATTTTTGTGAAACTTAGTTCAAATGCGTGTAAATTGTTTAATTTCGGGGGCACATTAATCAATTTAGTTTCGTGAAGATGTACAAGTGAAAATAAAAGTGAAAATCGGTGCAAAACATGGACTTTAGCTTAGTGTTCTCTCCAAAGCTCCGTGAACAAACATTGTAAAAATGGCCCCCTTTTTAAAATGATTACCTCGGCTTGACTCTAACTATGACGACTTGACTGTTTTGTTCGATGCAAATAACCTGCAAATACTGATAATACTTGACACTGGCAAATGTCCGAAAGGAAAAGCCATTTTAAAGAAGAAAAAGAAGAGTTTTTGGCGGGAAAGCTTTGATGAGATGTGTTGCTAAATTTTCAATTTTGTGAAACCTAGTTCGAATGCGTGCAAATTGTTTAATTTCGGGGGTATATTAATCAATTTAGTTTCGTGAAGGTGGTTCGTGAAAATCGGTGCAAAACATGGACTTTAGTGTTGTCTCCAAAGCTCTGTATCTTTGTAAATGGCCGCCGTGTTTACAAATGATTCACTAGACTTGACTTTAACTAAGACGACTTGACTGTTTCGATGCAAATAACTTGCATAATATATTAATAATACTTGACACTGGCTAATTTCCTAATGGCCATAATCGGTTACCAACCGATAATAAATAATAAAAAGTCATCTACCAGCTGTTGCTGTTTGTTGCTTGCCAAAGAAAATCAGTAAAAATAATAATTATCAATCTATTTTTATTAATCTATTGTGTTCGTGTTGTGTAGTACTAAATTTGAAGTAGTCAGAAATATTACAGCTTCGCAGAAGTCCAGCTTCTTAAGTGTCCAACTACGTGAAAACTTTCAAAATTATTTCCACAATGTTTAAAGGTGTGGTAAGTACTGTTATTTGTGTTGATTTTCAATTACAAGTCAAAATACAGGAATTGCGCAAGCAAGAAGGCCCTTTTGCAAGTTGTTCTATCTTATCTGTCAAAGAATACCTACAAAATTTGGCAACCTCCTCTGTTCTTTGTTATAATAATTCACAGGGCAGGTATGTGTTTAGATACTTTTCTCATAGTGGTTTTTCTTTGTTTAATCAATAACATATTTATGTATGTTATATTTGATAATATCAAACAAAAAAGTCTATAGGTACTCAAAGCCATTTAACAGTCATAATCATTAACAATAGTGATTGTGATCAGGTGGGATGGTGATGCCACGGTTATCTTTTGAGGTTCAATGCCATATCATTATGCAACTAGCTGGGCTCCGCGGTTTCACCCGCGTAAGTTCCGTTCTCGCGGGAATATCGGGATAAAAAGTAGCCTATATGTTAATCTAGGTCCCCAGCTACCTAAATTCCAAGTTTCATCGCAATCGATTCAGTAGTTCTTGCGTGATTGAGTAACAAACACACATACTTACAAACTTTCAGCTTTATAATATTAGTAGGAAAGGTACCTGGTACATACAAAAATGTGCAATATAAATAAAACCATGGCTACAAACACACTGGGGCAACATAATCTCTGTATTATCATATCATAAATATTATCAACTAGCTGCGCCCCGCGGTTTTACCCGCGTAAGTCCTGATCCCGCGGGATTATCGGGATAAAAAGTAGCCTATGTCTTATTCCAGGTTTTCAGCTACCCATATTCCAAGTTTCATCTCAATTGGTTCAGTAGTTTTTGCGTGATTGAGTAACATACATACACACATACTCACAAACTTTCAGCTTTATAATATTAGTAGGATAGGATAGGGTGCCTCCTTGATAGAAACCAAAAACTACAACCAAACTAAATTCAAAATTTAGAATGTCATAGGAAAAAATGACAGTTGTGTCAATACAATATTATAGTAAATTTTTATGAGAACTAAAATGGGAAAATACAATTATTAAAATGTATTTCTATATAAATTATACTTGACCACATGAAATGCAATTGGTCCCATAATTATGGGTTTTTGTATGACTCTTTTTAAAACTGGTGTGAGTGTATTTTTATTATTTGTGCTATTGGGAGACTAGTGATTTGTTTGCTGTTACTGATAATGTGAATTTTAAAGCTATTTAGATGTTTGTTCTACTTACAGATTATATTTGGAGCTGGAGTTTATGCAGGGGTCTATATAGCACAAAATTATCAGGTATGTACTATGAAGCAAATTGCTATTGTTAGTTAAAATATTGTTAAATGTTGATTAGATACAAATGAGGCCATCTTTTAATACTTTTGTTTGTATTATTTTTGTTTTTAAATTATTATTGAAATAATTCCTGGTTCTAACTAAATTATTATGGCCTCTTTTGTTGCCACAATTCTCTACTGATAATAAGTATTAGACACCAATATAATTTTCTATTTTCATTTTACTAATAACTCTTCTTTCCAATGCAGGGACATGTTCAATCAATATGTAAGAAATCTAAAGAAACATGTGACAGTATGGGCAAAAAATGGTTGGTTTTTGTTGCAAAACCATAATATTACTTTCTGGAACCAGGATTATTTCAAGCAATTTGAAGCTGTTTTCTGATAATGTTTTATTTTTTACAGATAGATAAAGTAGAAGACCCGAAGGTCTTATTTGAAAAGGCACAAGCTTTTATAAAATCAAAATTAGATGGTGGCAAAAAAGAAAGCTAAAACAGGAAACTACTAAATGAATTAAATGTAAATATGTTTTTATTAGTTCTACAATGTTATTTTAATAAATAAACCTTAGTGATTACATTATACCCAGTTTTATTTAATACTTAAAGTAGGTACTTAATTGCTCTTATATCATAGACAGTCCTCCACCAACATGTTCTACCCTAGTTTGGGGCTCTTCAAATGCTAACCAATCACTAGAATGTGTTGGAAGAAGACCCATACTCTGGCACTTGTACAATGCTAACAATATATTTACAATGTTCCCAATGAAATAAACAAACTTCTGCCCTATAGCTTGCGTCCCTTCGACCATTTTGAATGTGCTCTGAGTTGCAAACAAAGCTTTAACAGGTCTCACAATCAGCATTCCAACCATCATTATGGGAAATATGGAAATTGAATTGCCAGCCATGTACATGATGAAAAGGTTCATTGGAACTTGCTTGAGAGGGCCCAAAGCAACATCCCATAGCTTTTTTATTAAGAGCAGGTTAGAATCAGCGTCTTTTGACGATTCAGCATAATTAGCGTTGCTTGACTGGCTGTAGCCGGGCGGTGAAGGTAGTTCAGTTGTAGTCGTACGATTCCTGCAAATAAATATATAAAAAAACAATAAATATTCAACAATGTAATGCTTAAAGTAAAAAACACGAAGAAAATCGATGTTATCTTACTTTTGATTGAAATCCAGAGCCCATTTGAATTTCTTGTTTTGCTTCATTTGAGACATTATGTTAATAGTAACAAACCCGTATGTTTGCTGAATGTTTTAATTAAACTCTTGGAAAATCAAGAGAAAGCAAGGAACGAACGCAAATGAGGAAATCACTTTGACATATAATGACAGTGACGGTTGGTGACAGTTGCATTTATTCCTTCGAGTAACGGCTTCGCACGTTTTGTGTTTCTGTCCAAGTCATTACAAGGTAAGAACCTCAAGAGTATATCTTGCGGTTGAGGTAATGACCTTATCCAAACGACACACGTTAAGTATCTGACGTGTGTCGTTTGGTATCGTTGGGATATTGGTTCATTGACTTATGTAAAAACAGGAGTTAAATTGTTTTAACCACAAATATTATTAAAATCGGGATGATTTACATACCTTGTTTTTATTAATTACTAGCTGCGCCTCGCGGTTTCACCCGTGTAAGATTTATCAAAATCGGTTCAGCATTTCTTTTTTCTTCATAATAACCTTCTCGTGATATAAGCAAAGTCAACAAAAAAAGGATTAGCGAAATCGGTACAGCCGTTCACGCGTGATGCCGTGACCAAGGGAAAAAGGGATTCATTTCTAAACATTAAGAAAAGAAGATTTGTTTTTCCGGAACTCGATATTTATTTTAACTGACACAAGCCTGAAGTGTGAGATAGTTAAACGCAAACTATGCGTTATGCGAAACTTGTCTATAGAAGTTCTAGTCAATTTTCCATACAATGTAAGTGTTTACGCAAACGTAACGTCCAGTGATCGGAGTAGGTAGATTGATTTTGGTACTTGTAAACGGAAATGTTCATAGAAAAATTAACGTGGATAAGCCTTTTTTCCGGAAAGCCATCCCGTTATTTCGAGGCTTAATCAAAGATGGTTTATATTGGTAGATTACTACAGTTTGAATTACCATTGAAAGGAATCAACGTAATTTAAATAGTTTTCCGTTTTGCTGTGAATATTTTTTCAGTACCTATTTATTTTTATTTAATCGTAAGTAGATAAGTACATTCAAACTATAATATAACTTTTGAATAATGCATAATTTTATAGTATATACCGAAAAAGGCACGGAGGATTTAATATGAAAGTGAATTATTGTTTTTATATTTAGAGGTCATTTACCTTAAAGGTCGAACCGCACTAGAGCTACACTGTAGTGGAGCGGCGTTGAGCAGATTCCAGAATTCAGTATACAAGCCAGGGTCAAGTAACAATTTCACAAAACAGTAACGAAGATGCGGATGCGCACTCTATGAACCGAAGTAAACGAGTGACATACATACAATCTGTACCTGGCATGTTAACAGCCCGCCCATTGTTTTGATAACCGGTTAGTGCACCATCCACGTTCATGTGCTCTGATTGGACGTTAGGCTATGTTGAGCGCGTAATCTTGCGATTCATATTTTTAAACAAAACAAAGACCGAGAAACATTTTTGTCAAGATAGGGTTGTTGTTGCTACACTTGTATTAATCGAGCTGCCTTCTATTCAATTATTTGGAACAAAAGATATTTTCCTAGAATAGATCATAGGATATCCACGGCAGGTGCGGACGGCTTCCTTTGAAAAAATGTCAAATAATAAATACGAGATTTACATAGGCAGAATGTAGGTAGGTAAGTATTTATTCATTTCATTAGGTATAGCATTCTGCTAGTTTTTATATGACAGCTTTCAATTTTTGAATTCCGGGTTATAAAATTACAATTCCGGAATTTCAAAGGAATGTCCACATTAACATGTACGTTTCAGATCGTTGACCTCATTTCAATCTACCTACTCCGATCACTGGTAACGTCATACAAAAGAAGAGATAATAATAAATAAAATTGTTATGGCAGGCGCCATAATCACCATAGTTCCCCCAGTAGCCAATCCACTACCATCACGTCTCACTATAGCCCATTTTGTTTAGATTTGTCAATAGTTCTATCCGATCCGGTGGTTGTCCTTTGCTGCATTTTATAGTGCAGACAGGGATATTCGTCGGCTTGGTGTCCACTTCATTGTTTGCGAGTAAAAGTCTCTACGTGTTGGCTTCGGCTCCACGCATGCCTTCCAAAGGTCCGGGGCTCCATAGCCCCGTGATACTGGACGTATAATAGACATAATAAAATTATATTATACTTACTATTATACCTCTACATTTGTTAATTGAATGCAACCATTTGACACTTCTTTCTATAATTTTTTTTGACAAATATACAAGGAACCAAAACATCAGAGGGGCTCTATTTTAAAACCAAATGCGCCACACCGAGTAATTTAGATTCCTCTATTTCTACTCATTTTCATTCGATATCTGTAATTTTTCCATGTTAATCGCACGACTGTAACGAGTGGTATCAATTCAACCACTCGCTGCAGGAGTCCGACATCGAACGAAAACAGCAGTTATCGAGGTAATAACTAGTGGGGCGTGCACTGGTGAACCTAAGATAGTTAGTAAGTAGTAAGTTCAATATATTCAGACACTAGCTGCGCCCCGCGGTTTCACCCGCGTAAGTCCCGTTCCCGCGGGAATATCGGAATAAAAAGTAGCGTGTTAATCCAGGTCCCCAGCTACCTATATTCCAAGTTTCATCGCAATCGGTTCAGTAGTTTTTGCGTGAAAGAGTAACAGCCTCACATACATACACCCTTGTTTGCAAAGACGTCCTTTAGAGGACTACATATTTCTAGGAACAATCCGAGGACGCTCTGAAATAATGTCTTAATGGCCTCGTACGATATTTTTGATAAGATATAAACCGTTATAATTCGAAATTTAATTTGATGAGCCTACTTGTGTAGTGCTATCACAACTTTTTTCCCGCCAATTTTTTATTAACAGTGTGAGGACGTCAAATACACTGCTCATTCTTCAAACCGCATCCTTTCGAGGACGTTTGTGTGAGCCTTCCGAGGACCTATCCACCCGACTAGACATGACAATCTGAGGACTCATTTTCACACATTTTTTTTATACTTGTATACAATGCGAGGACCTTGTGTTAGATTTTTCAGTAACGATCTGAGGACTTTTTTTTGAGTAAAACGTGTACAAAACGAGGACCTCTACCTAAGCACTTGTCGTATTTAGCAGAAGTTACCATTCACACGAAGACGACGAAACGACGACGACGTCGCGACGAAGTACACGAAGTTTATAAACACCATAACAGAAGTAGCAGCTAAAGGTTTCACGAGAAGTTCAAAACCAAAGGAAGATATCCCAAACCACATTAAAGCCCTCATGAGTCAGCGTCGAGAAATCAAAGCTGATGAGTTTAACAGCAGAAGCCATCGAGAACTCAACAAAAAAATCAGCAAGGAATTGAAACGGGACCTGCGGCAAAGGAACGTCAAAGAGATTGAGGATATTATAGAAAACAATAAGGGCTTTAAGGTGTTCCAAAGAACAAATGCGACAAACCTACCAAATAATCTTCGTCGCAATGCCCAACATTCTTCTACCTTAAATATCCAGGATATGAAAGATATCACTGAGGAAATACTACAGACACCTTTATCGTTCCAGAATTCCTAAACCTTCAGCTCGTGAATCAAATGAAAAACGTGCACCGCTGCGCAAACACTACACTGAGGATATACCTGAATTTAGCTCCTATGAGATACGACAAGCTCTGAAACGGCTCAAGAAGAACAAAGCTCCAGGAGAGGATGGTGTATCCGTTGAGTTATTAAAAGCTGGTGGCTCTGCGGTCATAAAAGAACTCAGGTTGCTGTTCAACGAGGTCCTATTTACAGGAGTAATCCCCATAGAATGGACAAGTAGCTTGGTGGTACTGTTTCATAAAAAAGGGGACAATACACTACTAAAAAACTATCGCCCCATATCATTACTAAGCCAGGTATACAAGGTCTTCTCTAAAGTCATCACAACCAGACTTAGAGGCTCGATGAGTACCAACCAAGAGAACAAGCCGGTTTTCGGAGGGGGTTTGGAACGATTGACCACATATTTACGCTGAGGCAAGTAATACAGAAGGCCCAAGGCCCAAGAGTATAACAGACCTCTATACATGGCGTACGTGGACTACGAAAAAGCGTTTGACTCTGTAGAACACTCGGCAGTAACAGACTCTCTAAATAGATGCCACATAGACGAGAGATATGTCCAGATCCTAAAAAATCTGTATAAGTCCGCTACAATGACTGTACAATTAAGAGAGAACAGTGACCCGATCCCGGTCCAGAAAGGCGTTCGTCAAGGAGATGTAATTTCACCCAAATTATTCAACAATGCTCTGGAAGACATCTTTAAGACACTTGACTGGAGCGGGAAAGGAGTCAATGTGAACGGCGCGTTCTTGAATCACCTCCGTTATGCAGACGATATAGTGATCTTATCCGAGTCAATGCCAGAACTACAGGCAATGATAACAGAACTGTTCCTCTCGTCACTCAAAGTAGGTTTTAAAATGAATATGGACAAAACCAAAGTTATGACTGCGACTAACCCATTTCATTGGACGGCCACGAGCTTGAAAAGGTGAAGGAATACATATATTTGGGACAAAGGATTGCTCTCGGAAAGGACTCTATTGAGACGGAAATAAGTCGTAGAATACAATTGGCATGGGCAGCTTTTGGAAAGTTAAATATTGTATTCAAATCCAAGAAACTACCACAGTCCCTGAAAACAAGGGTGTTCAACCAATGTGTGCTTCCGACAAAGACGTACGCTTGCGGAACCTGGCCGCTGACCGTCAAACTAATCCGAAAAAATTGTTCTTGCGCAGACTTTATTGTTCAACAGACGAAGATCGGGAGAGGTAGAAAAAATTCAGGTGAAAAATTACTTATCGAAAATGAATCCGAAAGATGTAGACAAAAAATGCTTTTTGACAGCAAATAGCAACTGACAGCGGTGGATGCTAATTACATGATACCACAGCAGGGAAGTACTGATGATACCAGGCGCGGTAGCGCCTGGCTTCAACAGTACTTCAATGATTTTTGCACTCCAGTAGATAGGTGAAGTAAGGTAAAGTTTGTATGTCAGTAAGTGACGATGACGAAAGATGACGATGGATGACAATCAATGACGATGGATGACGAAGACGCGAACGTTCGAACACCTACCTACCGCAATGCAAAAATCCACACTTAAACGGACGACCAGCTGTGGCATCATGTAATTAGCATCCACCGTTACTAGTGGCTAAGTTGCAGTACATTGCTGCTTTGACGTAACGTGGTTGTTACTGGTGATTACTTCAAACAGCAATGTACAATACAAAATATGCTTTTTGACAGCAAATAGCAACTGACAGCGGTGGATGCTAATTACATGATACCACAGCAGGGAAATACTGATGATACCAGGCGCGGCAGCGCCTGGCTTCAACAGTACTTCAATGATTTTTGCACTCCAGTAGGTAGGTGAAGTAAGGTAAAGTTTGTATGTCAGTAAGTGACGATGACGAAAGATGACGATGGATGACAATCAATGACGATGGATGACGAAGACGCGAACGTTCGAACACCTACCTACCGCAATGCAAAAATCCACACTTAAACGGACGACCAGCTGTGGCATCATGTAATTAGCATCCACCGTTACTAGTGGCTAAGTTGCAGTACATTGCTGCTTTGACGTAACGTGGTTGTTACTGGTGATTACTTCAAACAGCAATGTACAATACAAAATATGCTTTTTGACAGCAAATAGCAACTGACAGCGGTGGATGCTAATTACATGATACCACAGCAGGGAAATACTGATGATACCAGGCGCGGCAGCGCCTGGCTTCAACAGTACTTCAATGATTTTTGCACTCCAGTAGGTAGGTGAAGTAAGGTAAAGTTTGTATGTCAGTAAGTGACGATGACGAAGGATGACGATGACGAAGGATGACGATGGATGACAATCAATGACGATGGATGACGAAGACGCGAACGTTCGAACACCTACCTACCGCAATGCAAAAATCCACACTTAAACGGACGACCAGGGAAGTACTGATGATGCCAGGCGCGGTAGCGCCTGGCTTCAACAGTGCTTCAATGATTTTTGCACCGCAGTAGGTAGGTGAAATAAGGTAAAGTTTGTATGTCAGTAAGTGACGATGTCGATGACGAAGGATGACGATGACGATGGATGACGATGACAATGATGATGATTCCACTCTACATCACATACCCTACCCCTGTGTCGATTTTCATTCATGAATAGTTATTACCCGCGTAAGTCCCGATCCTGCGAGCTTTTTAAGATCAAAAGTATCTTAATTATGTTACTATCATCATTTAAACTATCCCTATGCAAGTTTTCATCCAATAAATAGTTATCACCTGCGTAAGTCCCGATCCCGAAGGATTTTCGGGATCAAAAGTATCCTATGTTACTCTCCATCGTTTAAACTATCCCTATGCAAATTTTCATCCAAATCGGTCGAGCCGTTTGACCGTGAAGAGGGATCAAACAAACAAATAAACAAACACAAATTGTATAAAACCAACCTATTTATCCATAACAACACTTATAGGTACTAATAATACACGTTGTCTGGGAAAGATACCAAACCGAGGTCAGGTGTGTTAAAATCACACATTAGTCCTCGAATAATATTACAAAATTTTAGTCGTATGTGAGGAAAGTGTGTAAAAATCGATGGTGGCACCGCGTAGCGGTCACACACTGTCGGAGTGTAGATATGAATTCTATTGATCAAACCGAGGTTTGAGTGACTTTTTCTTATTATTTATACAGAAAGGTTCAAAATCGTTCGTATAATACGATGCAATGGATAAGTCAATCCGAGGACCACCTAAAATGTCCTCGGTTTGAAAATGTCCTCGGAAGTTCTTTGTGTATTCAGGTGCATGTCCTCGGATAGTACTTAAAACAAACACATACATACTTACATACAAATTTTCGCGTTTATAATATTAGTAAGATAAAAACCTGCACTTAATTTACTCATTTTATGTATTATAACTTTAATGATAAATGATAATACAACATATCTACCTTAATTAACAATATGAGTGTCATCCCTACTAGATAAGTGGGTACACGATAAGAAAAAGTAATAAAAGTATCCAAATTAGCTAGCTATACTTATTTTCTACGTAAGAACATTAATCTAGCTACTTATAATATTATAAAATGCTTGTTTTACAAAAAAGTTGACATATTAGGCATTTTAGAGGTACTCTTTAATGTTATATTGATCAATTCGATTCGACTGCTATAAAATGAGCCGGCGCATCGAGACAATCTTATCAAAAAACATTTCTTAGCTAGATGACGAAATATAAGTATAGGTACTGCAGTTTTAAATCACTCTTCTATTTAACACTAACTTATAAAATCACAGGTTTGTTACTGGTCGTGTAATGGAGGTAAGCACTAGGCACTTACAAACCTACCTAAGTAAATATATTAAATTGTATAGGTACCTCTACGCTTAACAATAAAAAAATTTGAAGAAATTTAGTGCTTTTAGATAAACATTTTGCGTGTTTGACAAAAAGCGTTTTTGACATTTTGCGAAAACTAACATTTATGACATTCTGCGTGTTTGAGCTTATGCGTGTGATCCAAATCATTAAATTAAATATACACTCAAGCAACGCGAGCTAAGCCTGTGTCAGCTATAATTTTCTTCCTTTCCAAATCAGTGACAGTCACTTCGTTGCTAACTAGATCTTTCAGTTTTTCAATGGTGACTATGTGATCCTTACAAAATGTAACGATTCTTTGGCAAGCTTCCCGCATGATATCTTCAGGTACAGTCAGCACAATCCGCATAAAATTCGGATACACAAAACACTGAAATGATAATGAAATCACAGTCATTGACAATATTTATCAGTCATTTGCATTATTTAGTGTGAAAATAAGTCGTTTTTTATTGCTAAAAACACCACAATGTTTTCTCACAAACACGTGTTTACAAATTACGTGGTAAATTTATCTAACTAAGTTATAGGTACTTAATAAGATTATGCTTTATTTTATTGTACCAAACATGAAAATGGATTCATAAAAAACAATACTAAACAAATAGTAAATATCAATTACGAAGTATTCCGATAAACATAATATATTTGTAAATAGGTAATAGGTAGGTACAAAAATATGTATCTCTATTTCTTTTGGTCCTTGCCCTTGAGACCCTTGCCCAGCAGTGGGACACAGTACAGATAACAAATAATTAGTCGGTGGCTCTGTACCTATGTAGAGGTTATTTTGGTCATTTTTATCAATTCTTTTTTTTTGTTGTTTTTTAAATTATTTTTTGTTTCTTTTTGAAGTCGGTTTTTTAATTGTTAAATTATTTTTTTATTTTACCCTTTTTAGTATACTTACCTACCTAAAATCAACAATATTGTTAACGTAATTTTCATTATTGAGGAGTTTGCTGATGAGAAGGTGTTTTCAGGTGCCCCATCAATCTGTACTTAGTTCTTTAGGGGTCTATTCTTTTTGGTAGAAGTCCAAAAATTAGTAATTTATTGAATTCTGGGATGTTATCCTGTCCATCATTCCGAAGATACTTATCAGATCCTTACTAAACTTTCAAGGGACCACCTCGTAGCTTCCACCTTTCCATTAAAAAAAGAACTATATCAATCGGTCAAGCCATCTTCGTGTAATCGATGAACAATTGAATTGAATACAGCGTTTTGAGGAGCATTCCCGGTCCTCACTTCGAAGATCCTCATCAGATCCTCATCAAATTTTTATGGGACCATCTCGGAGCTTCCACCTTTCCATTAAAAAAAGAATCATCTCAATCGGTCAAGCCATCTTCGAGTAATCGATAAACAACTGGATTGATTAATGCGTTTTGAGGAGCATTTCCGTTCATCACTCCGAAGACCCTCATCAGATCCACATCAAATTTTTATGGGACCACCTTGGAGCTCCTACCTATCTATTAAAAAAAGAATCATCTTAATCCGTCAATCCGTCTTCGAGTAATCGGTAAACATACAAAAAAAAAAAAAATATTATACATACAGACGAATTGATAACCTCCTCCTTTTTTTTGAAGTCGGTTAAAAATGATGACGGCTCCTGTGGCCTGACTGCAATGCAGAAGGCTGCGGGCTCGATTCCCGTCGGGTGCAAAAAAAATGCTTAAAAATAAACATTTGTATCTGGTCTGGGTGTCTTTCTATGTATAATATGTCTTTATTTACAAAAAAAGTAAAATTTGTAGTATATCCCGTTGTCTAGTAGATACCCATAGTACAAGCTTACCCCCCTACTTATAAACGTTAGCAAAAACTGCTTAACTATGTATCGTTTGTCTTTTACTGTGACATGAAGTTTCAAAGTTGACAGACAGAGACAAAACGTCACATAACTTGGTCATCTGTTAATCATCGTTTATAAGTGGGGTCAGTGCTTAGTTTTGGGCTAGATTGCGCTGTGTGTGATTTATTTATTTATACCTAATATTTATAAACATACGCACCTGTCCAGGCAAACAAAAAACAGACTGCTCTGCTACTAAACGCTCAACAAATTGTAGTTCGTTTTTAAACGTCGGGAACATCGACATCTTGATTTCGATCATCATGTACATAGCTCCTTGTGGCATTACAGGACGAAGACCTGGTGCACGTCGCAACTCCTCGTAAGCCAATTTTGCTTGATTCTGTAAACAAAACATAAAAGTTTACATATACATACAATACATAAATCATACACAAAATGAAATAGTACAATAATCGACATAAACAATATTTCTTTGTTATTTTATTGCTCAAGGCGTACTTAAACTTAGAAATATTTTACGCAAGGAGATATATTTTCAAAAATTTCTCATGACAAGAGTGGTGGCGTCTGGTTTGCGAGGGGGCACAGGTTCGAATTCTGTCATGGGAATTTTTTAAAATGAAATCTCCTTGCAAAAAATATATCTAAATGAAACAAAATAGTTAATAAGAACTTGTTAATTTAATATTCCTCGAGGTTAAATTCCGCTTGTCTACCTACTAAATTGTATAAGTCGCGAAAGTTCGAAACTTTCCTTATCTTCTAGCCATAACCTAGTGCGCAAGGAAAAACTAGTTTGCCAAGATTACTTAAGTAGGGGCAGGTACACTACAAAACAGTTTAACGAATGCGAGTTCCCACTAACCTCTATGAACAGGAGTACTTCATCAAAAAAGCTCTGAGGTGTGTTTGACAGGATAGATGGTAAAGCTCGTTGTATCACCGTGTTAGGGCCTAATATTCTATTAGACAGATTATTGAGACCTTTTCGCACTTCTTTTCCAAAAATGTTATTTCGGTCGTGAATTATCAGCCAACCCATTCGCCATCCAGGAACTAAAAATCTCTTTGTGAGACCGCCACATGTCAGAATAGGAACTTCTTTTGAAAGCGCTGACAATGCATGAAACTCATGGCCAGAAAAAACAAAATGTTCATATATTTCATCAGCGATGATTGGAACTCGATTTCTTGATGCTATATCCAAAATTTCATACAAATGCTCCTTGTCGTAAACTGATCCACATGGATTTGAAGGATTGATAACGACAATAGCAGCGGTGTCGTCATCTATTTGGTTTTCTAAGTCTTCTAAATCAACTTTCCATTGTAAGTCCGGCTGCAAAGAGTTGAAAATTATCCGTCAGACATACAACATAATATAAATAAGTAGGTACATAAGTAGTAGGTCAGGTTTTTTTTTCAAATTTGTCTCTATATTTATTTGCAACCTTTAGTCTGGAATCTACGCAGTTAAAGATAGACTTATATTATAAAAGTAAATATGCAAATTTAATTCATAAACTGGTAGGTCCACAACTTGTTGATTCTAGAAACTTGTCTCAGATCAGCGCATATTTTGTATTAGATCAATAACGTTGTGATTCCCATTATTAATTAAAATAAAATTTCTAGCAAACGAACATTAATGTCATGATACTTTATACTCGTATTAAGTGCTTACCAGTAATTTGTAGTATTTTATGGTTATATTAAGTCCTTCTGCAAGCGTCTTGTAAATCATAAATCCTGGACGTGGAACTAGAATATTTTGCCCAGAGTCAGCTAAGACTGATACAGCGAGTTCAATAGAGTGAGAGCAACCGCTGCACAGAATCACATCTTCTGCTGAGATGTCTCCTTGATGAGCGCTGTATTCCGCCACCGCTTGCCTCGCCTCGAGATGTCCTTTTGCGGGGCCATAACTCCGGCTTGAGCCCAATTCAATACTCTCACGAACAGCCTCCAATACTTGCTCAGGGGGATTTAGATTTCCAAAAATAGTTGGATCACCTAAAAATATATGAAATGAATTAGTTTTCACTAATTCGCAAGTCTTCCATTGTATTTTTTTAAATCTGGAATTAGGTATTTAGTCGTAAAAAGATGGTGAAATCAAGATCCTGTTAACCTTGATTCATTTTATAGAAAACCGGTCAAAGTGGTAATCTACACAAATATCTACCTAACCCCCGATGGAAATGTCAGCCAATAAAAAATATTAGGTCGATATAATTTATTTATATAGACATAAGTATACCTACAGGCCCCGTTTGATGGTATGTAAGTACCTAAGTCCCTACCTTTTATTTTTGGGACTCTAACTGAAAACTGCATTTAATTTAAATAAGGATTAATTAACAATTCCATATTCTAAAAATATCCTACGACCTTATTACCTACCATTCTACAACTTAGATGATATTGATAATATCACTGACACAGAATACAGTATTTGGCAGTAAGATGTACTCGGATAATAATTCTGATAAATTCTGAAAATGTGCTAAATCCGGAATAAACCCTTAGAGTGATATAAAAACGATTTTTTTTTTAAATCGTAATTACCCCTATGAATAGGTACCTATACTTATCAGATTTACCCCCACTACATCTAATTTCATAGCTTTGATTTGTAGCGGATGACCGATGCACTGTTTTTTAATTAGGTACCTACCTAATTTCCTTAGTTAGTTGTGATCCAAATGATAAACTCCCTTAGTTAATTTAAGGAAAGGGAGCCATTTTTCCAGTAGTACTACAAAATGGTGAGTAAACAAAATGTGATCCAAGACTTAAGTACCTACACGGTAAATCGAGTAAAATCAATCAACCAATAATTTAGTCATACAATTGCTATACAAGGGCACTATCCTAGCTCTTAGGTTAAGGTTACCTATGCGTGTCTAGAGATTATCGCTTTTTGTTTAACTAACAATTTAATGGAAAGTTACAACGACCCTACGTTATAATAATCCCAGTTTACCTTAGTGTGCACGCCAATTGGACTGTAGGAAGGGATATTTGTTTCCATTGTCAGACAATTAATTAATTCTAAGGAATAAAATACTAAACCTAAAGAAACTCACCCATAGACAGCGCAATCAAGGGCTTGTCTGGATTTGGCTCAACCTGCAGATTCTCGACAACATCCCTTATCAAATTATGAGTATTACGCGCCAAAGTAGAAGCGCGGATGTCCCACGTTTGGTTGTCTCGTGACCGGCGCGACATGGGCACAGAACTTGCGGAATATTGAAAGCTGCGGCGACACTTAAACTTCAAATGAGAATATTGCTCGTATTTCGATTCACAACAGTTTTGTATCGGAACTGTGGCGTTGGACAAGTACAAGCCCCCAAGTCCCCGCGGAACTGGTTTCATAATGTAGATGAGATGCCGGCAGGCTAGCTGGACCAGTCTGTTTATACTTAATACATGCGAACGTACTTTGCTATCGACGATGTCTCTTTGATCACCGTCTCTAGCCAACTCAAGACCGATTTCGAGAAAGGTCATAATCACGATTTGGAAGCCTTCTAATTTTATTTCAAAACGTTACGAAACACTCGCATGCACCCTACTATGGAATAATATTAAAGATTGTTGTTGTTTTTCTTTACTCTATAGTGGAAAAATTCAAGTATCTTGTTGACATTAAAGTTGTCCGTTTACTAAGCGGATAGACTGCATAACATAATTAAATACTTTTGTTAAATACTTAAGTGCAACAATGCGTCTTACATGACAAAAAGTATGTAGGTACCTACTTTCTACTATAATAATTAATGCATGTTTTAAAAGATTGAACAATAAGTGAAGTGGTAACAAGTAAAATAAGGATTACAATAAAATGTTTCACAAGAAATCCTTTTGAAATGCTAATGTTAATACTAATTTGTTTACAGTGCACATGTATTAAATTGCACTGAGCAGTAAAATGCTACAAAAAGTAATAGAAAAATGAAGGTTTGTTTGTTAATCTTTGACATAAAAAAAACTACGACAATCGCATTTGAAACTGCCTTATATCGATCGTAATATTTGATAGCAATTGACATAAGTTGTAGAGTTTGAGCTCTAAGATCTACACTATAAATTCCCACGAGCTCGAGACCTATGTGAGAGGAACCACACAGAACGTATAGCTAAAGAAGATCGGCGTTTTTCCTTAGAGCTCAGACGTAGGGGGTAGAGGTACATTAATTAAATTTGAAAGGCATTTCTAAAACACAAGATATAGCTGGTCCATTTTGAACGGTCTTCTGTATGTCAATTAAATTATGCTTTGTCTTGACTGATTGATGAATAGCCTAAACAGCTTATAGTGAAGAGCTGGAATTTAGAGAATGTGTTCTTTATTTATGATGTAGACATCCGATAAGAAAAAGTATTTTGAAAACCCCACAGGGTCGGAAATTAAGAGGGCGAAATCACGGGCCACAGCTAGTAAAGTATACAAGCCATTGATGCAAGCGAGCTCTGTTTTGTTTTGAAGGTTAAACAAGTCCTTAGCCTTAGTGTTTACTTCAATTAATTCAACTTGACGTAAATCGCATTTTACTATAGTTATTCACATAATTATGGTTGATTTCCTCGGTATAAGTTAGGTATCGTACCAGATTGTATTACACAATCAATGAGGTTTAAACAAGGGTTAACGGGTATGCCCTTTTAAGAGAGTTGTTCTAGACGTCTATGCGAACAACTTTTGTTCTACGAATTTTGGAAATTCGAAGTACTTATCGAAACTTTTAAGCGTATAAAGTTTACTCGAAAATCAGCTGTTTCTGAGAGTTTGAGGTCATTGACCTTATGTTGTTCTTTAATTTAGTTTGATGTACTGCAATCAAAACTTCAATTAAGTATCTTTATTTTCAAAAGCAGCTGTTTTTTCAGTGAAACTTAACCACAAAATTTTCAGAAACAAGTTCGAATTATCAAAAGACGTAGAACAAAAGTTGTTCGCCCAGACGTCTAGAACAACCCCATTTCGGCTTAAAAGGGCATACCCGTTACACCTTGTATACTGCGTTTTTAATTATTATTTTGCTGTCCAGGGAAGGTATGAAGAAGCAATATTAATAATTCAAATTTAAAAAATGAAAAAAAATAATGATGCCACTGAAACGGAGCTTAGCGGATCCTGAAATAGTGCTCGAAATCTCCACTGCGTCAGTGTGATAGTGATTCAGTGTGGTTGACGAATTCGCGATGCTCCGCCTAGTTTTGCTTTAGTGGAATCTGCTCAGTACCCATATTATCTATCTGTTGACGTCTGACAACAGTGGAAAAAGACAGGCACTATGACTGCGTAGTAATGTACCTACCTACTGACATTGCTGCTTTGAGGTGATCACCGGTAATAACCACGTTACGTCAAAGCAGCATGTACTGCATAGTGCCTGTCAATTTCCACTGTTGTCAGACATCCACTGGATAGATAATATGGGGGCTGTTCTGCGTTCACAATCTGTTCTCAGCACTAAACAAAAATTTATCACTGATTATGATTAATATAATATTATGAGATATTATAACATATATGTTTTTTTTATGCTTACCAGTCTAATTATCGTAAAAACATCAACTTATGATAACGTGTTATAACTATCGTCACTCACTTATTTATTATTTGTATTTTAGAATAAGTCATTATTATTTTGGACATCTAGGTAGGTGCTATGGGTCACAGATGTCGCGTTTATTTAATTCATCTTTTATTAGAGTGATCACCTGGTGATCACGCTGTTTTTAATGATCGATTTGAGGATAAATTTGTTTTGTTAACTAATTGATTCCTTATTGAAGGTTAAATAAATACCTTAAGGTACCTACCAACCTTCATTTATTTAGGTTGACCTCAATTTTGTTCAGAATTTCTTCAAGCGAATTAAAAATTGATAGAGTATTTTAATATTGTGATCCAATTAGGTACAAAATGTTTTATAGAATATGCATCTATTGGATAATACCTATGTATGTGTCGTTGTACGCTCTACCTGAAGTGAACATTGGTCTTTAATGTTAAGTATACGTACCATACCACCTACCATAACTACCCATAAAATGTAGCTACCTATAAGTTTATTTAGGTATCTATTCGGTTAAAATTTGTATAATTAATTTGATAACCTACATTTCGACGAAAACCGATAGGTATGTGTACCTACTTTCTTAATACATTAATTATACCTGGGTATATATTATACAAGATGTAACGGTTAAGTCCTTTTAAGCCGAAAGGCGGTTGTTCTAGACGTCTAGACAAACAATTTTTGTTTTACAACTTTTGAAAATTCGAACCTTTTTTTTGAAAATTTTGAAGTTATGTTTCACTGAAAAAACAGCTGCTTTTCAAAATAAAGGTACTTAATTGAAGTTTTGATTGTAAAACATCTAAATTAAAGGACAACATAAGGTCAATGACCTCGAACTTTCAGAAACAGCTGATTTTCAAGTAAACTTTACACTTAAAATTTTCGAAAAGTACTTCGAATTTCCAAAAGTCGTAGAACAAAAGTTGTTCGCCTAGATGTCTAGAACAACCCCCTTTCAGCTTAAAAGGGCTTACCCGTTACACTTGTATTAAGGAACATTGTAATGAAAAATATGGCGCTCGTGCAATTGCATTTATTCCATGATATCAGTTTACAAATTCCTTATCGGAAATCTACTAAGTAGTTAATTATTTAAAGTTGTAGAGGATAACTGAGCTACTTATTGTACCGATACCTTTAAAATTGACAATTAGTTCTAATTACCATTTAGTGTGGGACTACATTGGAACTAACATTCTCTAAAATCTTTATTATAATTTAAATGAACTTACTCTACTTAATTTTATTTCATTATCATTAAGTAGCTGCGCCCCGCGGCTTTACCCGCTTAAATCTCGTGCCCGCGGGAATAGAGATAAAACCTGCAGACCTGGAATTACACATGATAGCCTATATAGCCTTGGTTAAGGCACCTGGAAATAACACATGGCTACTATGTGTTATTCCAGGTCTCCAGGTATCTATATTCCAAGTTTCATCGCAATCGGTTCAATATAGTTTTTGCACTAATAAGTAACAAAGTCATGACATACATACATAAATGCAAACTTTCGCGTTTATAATATTAAGTAAGAAGTAAGATTTATATGTTAGTTTCGTACGGCTAAACTTTTCAAGTTGTGAATTTCAGAAATGTATGAGTAATCTTCAATAATTTTGGAGTATGAAATGTGTTGTTCACAGAATGTGATGATCCTGTCACATGCTTCTTGTAACACTTCCTCCGGTACCGTCAGCACTATACGCATAAAACCACTGTAGCTGAAGCACTGAAAGTAACAGGAAGTGGGTTAAATAAATCCTCGATTTATACAACCGATAATCTAAACTAAGGCTGAAATCTATAATGCGTACCTACTTTGACTTTGTCCAAACTGAGCTTAGCAAAAACTTCTAAGCATAAACTTTGAATTGCAATTTATAGTCGTAATTAATTTTGTAATTAGTATAATGAATAAAATAAAACGAACATCATAGTCTAAACAGAGAAGCAAAGTTTAGGTCATTATTTTTGATTGGTTTACATTCTAAATTTGAAAAACTTCGACTTTACGAAGCAAAAACTTTGGATAAGTATATAGTTGCGAAGATAGCCTTCATAAATATACCAAAAATTGTCTTAAAAGTCAAAATTTTGCTTAGCAAAGTCAAAGTACGAATTATAGATTTCAGCCTTAGAGGCACAAGAGTACCGTCAATATGTCGAAATTTAATCATCGTTTTTGTCCGACTCTGTATCAAGTAAATATGTTTTAATACTCGTAGATGTATAGTGTATACTCACTTGTCCAGGTAAGCAGAGAACTGATTGTTCAGCAAACATTTGCTTGATAAATTGTAATTCATTTTTTACTTGAGGGAACAGAGACATTTTGATCTCTACCATCATATACATCGACCCTTGTGGCATTATGGGACGTAATCCAGGGGCTTTTATCAACTCACGACATGCAAGTTTAGCTTGTTTCTATAAAGAAAAAAAAGGTTAAATATCTTTTTGATTTATTTTTTAAAGTGTTTCCTACACTTGGATGACTATTTCTTTAATTAAAGAATGGTTTCCAAAAATTCGCATCCAACAGGCTTGCCTCGGTCGCAAAGAAAAACAAGAAATGCAATCCATGATTTCGACTCAAAGAGACGAGCGCTTATGGACAAATTAGTTAAGGCACGGTACACTAGAGATGGGTGTAATATGCCACATCGAATGTTCAAGTTCTGTAAAGTGCGAATTTAAGAAAGCATTTCTACATAAAGTACAAATTACAATAACAAAATATTAATAATATATAAGTAGACGTAGGAGATAATTGAGGTAATAAAATCATCTTACTTCAATGAACAACATCATGTTTTCAAAGTAAATATCGGAAGAACAACTCAATATCTTCGGTAGAGCTTGTTGGATGAGTGCACTTGTTCCGAGAATCTTACTGGGTAGGTTTGCCAATGCTTTACGAAGTTCTTTTCCGATAACGTTGTTACGATCATGAATTATAATCCAGCCCATTCTCCACCCAGGAACTAAAAACCTTTTAGTCAAGCCACTGCACGTGAGAATGGGAACGTCTTCAGACAATGTTGAAATTGGAGTAAACACCTCATTAGTGAATACGAAATATTCGTATATCTCATCCGCAATTATTGGAACTTTATTTCGGGAAGCTATCGCCAATATTTCTTTCAGATGTTCTGCACTGTAAACTGAACCACAAGGGTTAGACGGATTGTTTACGACAATAGCTACTGTATTATCGTCTATTTGACTTTCCAACGAATATAAATCAACCTTCCATTTATCGTTAGGCTGAAACAAAATTACGATAATTAGTCCGCGCATACGTTTTGCCTAGGAAGCGCGCAGACGCATATCTACTAATAGCGATGATTTATATTAGACCGTCACCCGGCCGAGCTTCGTAATGTCCAATTGTCCAGTGCTCGGCGAGCAGTCGATCGGTGTTTTGCAACCGAGTGGCGGCCGAGCAACAGACAACGAAGCTTGGACCCGGCACGGCCGGGAAACTGTCTAATATTAATCATTCCTTAGTCGTACGCAACACAATCCGAGCGTATT
The DNA here is from genome assembly GCA_949358125.1 of Idaea dimidiata. NCBI lineage: Eukaryota > Metazoa > Arthropoda > Insecta > Lepidoptera > Geometridae > Idaea > Idaea dimidiata. The sequence goes on from OX442337.1 coordinate 6,526,664, forward strand.
CGAATGCAATACAAGATGTAACGGGCAAGTCCTTTTAATCCGAAAGGGAGTTGTTCTAGACGTCTAGGCGAACACCTTTTGTTCTACGACTTTTAAAAATTCGAAATTTTTTTTTGAAAATCTTGAGATTATGTTTCACTGGAAAAACAATATATAGCTCTTTTTGAAAATAACGGTAATTGAAGGTTTGATTGTAGTAGACCAAACTAGTAGTAGGTCAATGACCTCGAACTCTAAGAAACAGCTGATCTTCAAGTAAACTTTACACTTGATTTTTTCGAAAAGTACTTCGAATTTCCAAAAGTCATAGAACAAAAGTCGTTCGCCTAGACGTCTAGAACAACCCCCTTTCGGATTAAAAGGACTTGCCCTTTACATCTTGTATAAGAAAAAATGTATTACTTAGGTAATATTATTTTCTAAATATAATCAAAAGATTATTTTATCAGAGTTTCGTAGTCAACAAGAAACTTATAGTTTCGTCTTGTCCGTCCGTCTTTTTCTTGTGCATTTAGGAGCCACGGATTTGCGATTGCGAATTTCCCATGCCTTCGGACCGTGGTAAGTCCCGTGGTGGACATATCGGTAGTAGATGCATATAATGAAGTTTTAATTATCACAGCTGAGCTGTGTTTTATTACATACTAGGTAGATGTTAGTTATAACGACTTTTCCATATTATTGCAATCCTTGTTACTTTTGAAAACTAACCCTACACTGCGCGTGGCTCGACGACGCACGCACTTGCCCAATTTATTTCATAGGTACATTTACCTACAAAACCATAAAAACCGCCCAATTAAATTTGTTTTTAAATAAATTCTGATTCTGGTATTTTATTTATAAACGCCAATTAATGTGCTCCATAACTATGCATAGTTTGTCTTTTACTATTCTATTTCTTATCGGTTGTGAACCGATTATGGCCATTAGGAAATTAGCCAGTGTCATGTATTCTAATTTATTATGCAAGTTATTTGCATCGAAACAGTCAAGTCGTCATAGTTAAAGTCAAGTCTAGGGAATCATTTGTAAACACGGCGGCCATTTACAAACAATCTTCACGGAGCCTTGGAGACAACACTAAGTCAATGTTTTGCACCGATTTTCACTTTCATTCCACTTGTACACCTTCACGAAACTAAATTGATTAATATGCCCCCGAAATTAAACAATTTGCACGCATATGAACTAGGTTTCACAAAAATGAAAATTTAGCACCACATCTCCTCAAGGAGTTCCCGCCGAGACTCCGTCTTTTACTATCACATGAAGTTTCAAAGTTGACAGACAGAGACAAACGTCACATAACTTAGTCATGTGTAAATAATATAAGGGTGAGTAGGATGCTTAAAATTTTATTTATAAACGCCAATTAATGCGCTCCATAACTATGCATAGTTTGTCTTTTACTATCACATGAAGTTTCAAAGTTGACAGACAGAGACAAACGTCACATAACTTAGTCATGTGTAAATAATATAAGGGTGAGTAGGATGCTTAAAAATGTGGCCAACTTACCAACAGATCGTAATACTTAATTATTATTCCTAAGCCTTCTCCTGAAGTTTTATGTATAGCATAGCCTGGTCTAGGGACCAGTATGTTCTGGCCAGCTTCAGCTAGAGTAGTAGTCACAATATCTATGGCATGAGAGCATCCGTTGCAGAGTATGACATCATCAGCAGTCACATTTCCCTGGTGTTTGCTGTACTCTGCGACTGCTTTTCTCGCTTCGTAGTGGCCTACAAGAGGCCCGTAACTGCGACTTTCTTTCAGGTTCAAGCTTTCGCGAACGGCGTCTAAGATTGCTTTCGGAGGCTTTATGTTACCAAACCATGTTGGATCACCTGTTGTAATTTAGAATTAAGTACAGTTAAAATCTTAGCTTTTACTTGTTTGTATAGTGCCTAGATCTACATACATTTACTTGCCAAAATTAAAATTTTACATAAAAAATTACTAGTAAGTAAAGTATTTTAATCAACTAAGGGTTAATTTTTTAAATCCCTAGAAAGAGATATCTGACGAATAAAATGTAACACCACCGAATAAAAAACGTCACTATGATATTTAAAAAGATTAAAACTATAAATTTAGAAGATCAAAAATTGAAGGCTTTTAAATTTGATTGGGTTATTATACTTATTCGACAGATATCTTTTATCCGTAGAATAAAAAGTCAGGCCTAAATTGAATATTTCTAAGTATAACCATGTATAACATACCAATAGAAAGGGGAATGTACGATTTTTCCGGGTTAGGTTTTAGTTTGAGATCTTCTATAATTTCTCTAATAGGATTGTGTGTATTCCGCGCAAAGCTCGAAGGACGTACGTTCCACGAACGAGCACTGCGCGAATTTCGCGACATCTTACCGATGTTGTAGACTAAGCGATAATATTTTTTTTAATAATCAGAGTGCACTTTTGTAGTTGCGGTTAGTCACAATCACAGTTATTAAAAAGGTAATTTTATGGTGGTAATTTATTCTAATTTGGGGCCTTACCCACAGTTATATAAATAACTCTTAAACGGAACTGGTCCCGTCCTACAATTTTTTGGTTTATAAAAAATATGTTTGAAGTCGGGGAACCTGTTGTACTGTGAAACAATTCCACTGTGGTCGTGTTCAAAATAAATCATACTTCGTGCTTCTTTTTTTTAAAACTAGTACTTAATACCCTTTCATGGGTCATCTCATCTATGAATTTTATTGTTACTTTCAACTGATATTACTATTAATAGTATATTCGTATATAATATTAATATAATATTATAATTATTCCAATAACCCACCACCACACAACAAACACACCCTTCAAATTTGATGTCTCCCAGTCTACCCAGTTCAGTTATTCAGTCAGATAATCAAACAAAGTTCAACAAAGTCCTGACGACTCTGTTGAACTTTGTTTGTAAGTACTTAATTTTTATTTACCATACTTCTTCTTCTCTATTTAAATGGCTTATTCCATTTGGACATAGCTAGTGTCAATGGTTATTAATATTTGCATCGAAACAGTCAAGTCGTCATAGTTAAAGTGAAGTCGAGGGAATCATTCTAAATCATTGTTTTTACAATGTTTGTTCACGGAGCTGTGGAGACAACGCTAAAGTCCATGTTTTGCACCGATTTTCACTTTCATTTACACTTGTACACCTTCACGAAACTAAATTGATTAATATGCCCTCAAAATGAAATAATTTATAAGCATTTGAACTTGGTTTCACAAAAATAAAAATTTAGCAACACATCTCCTCAACGCGTTCCCGCCAAAACATTTGTTGCTTTGGTGGGGATTCGGTACCTACCTACCATTATATTACCATCATGAGCGCCTTTAAAACCCAAAGAAGTAGCGTCTTCAATTTTTCTTTCCAACAATATTTACTTAAGTAGTCAATTTAAAAACACACAAAGTTATTTTTTATGCTCTTTTTTATATTCATATTTATCAATAAGTACCATGTAATTCGTGCAATTTTTATCAGCTATAAATTGCACGAGTTTATTTCTGTTATTTTAAGCTGAAGGTTGAGAGTAAGGCCCCTGAAGTAAGTAAGAAAAAACCTGCCATGGCGTGATCCAAACAGCACGATCTGCATCAATGGATAAATCACGCTCTTCCATAAAAAGTGACTTGTTAAACGTATTTTTTAAATAGGGTGGAATAATGACTACCTAGCTAGTTACCATACTTGATTACAACCTTAATTATTGATAGAGCTAAATAGACAATAGTGCAAGTAGGGTAGACTGGGTATGTTTGTGCCACTGGACGGTTGTGTAAGTAGCTATATTAGCGAAACTATAAGAGATAGCACGGGGGGTGCAAAGGAATAGAGGAGCAGAATGACCATTTGATTGCGTTTCACAGTTTGCTTCTGTTTGAAAGAGCATATTTGGGACACTTGTAGAATGGGGACAGTCACAAAGGAATTCGCGACGCTACGACGACGCGCATCCGCCACCACTTAACAGTGCTCAAATAGCCCAACATACGCTAGCCATACGCCATGAGGACGCATAAATACCAAGCAAAAATCCAGATAATCGAATGTCTTTAGCAAGGTGCATTCGGGAATGCGATGCGATGCGCAAACAATAAAGAATTTGGATTAGGGTTATATTATAATAAAACCAATGTGAAGTCAATTTAGTGTATTTTTATACCTGGCACAATCAACCCCAGACACTGGCACAACTTGGGGTGGGGTCGGTTGTGCCAATTTTCTTTTTTTTTTAATTTGCTTCTGTGAGCTAACCGTTGGACTTGGAACACAATTTTAGTATTCAGACGTAGGCAAATGTTTATACAAACATCACATCTTTTAGCTAGCTATCTTATTTTTAGAAGTATGTACTTTCAAATGAAAATTGGCACAACTAAACCCAGTCTGCCCTACTAGGTAATTCAGTTTCTTTTTCTATTAATCTCATTAAATTAAACTATTTTAGTGTTGTAAAAAAATCCTAATCTCCAATTATTCATCATAATTATTATGGGTTAAGTACCTACTTAATGTAGGTACCTACCTACTTACTATTAGGTATTGCAGAGTACAGCTCTACATCTAAAGGTACGTAGAAGAAAATCTTGGAGGTACCTAAGTACTACATAACACCTTTTACATTTATACATTGTGATGATAACCGGTGGATGACCGTGGATGTCTGTCATCAACATAATTATAAGTGCACCACGGCACTCTATGTAATAAATAAATACCACTCTCTTCTGGTATTTTTCTACTATTACTGTTTATTACGCATGTTAAAGTTATATAAGTACCTATTCAAACAAAGTAATGAGTCAGTAATTTAATGGCGGTCATTTAGAGCAAACGATTTGCAATTTACATGCTCCCTTTGGTTAAAACCTACCTGAATGTCAGACATAAAAGGAAACATCGATGTGCGTTATAGGTGTGGTTGGGTTTTTGGAAAGCCCCGCAGGATCAAGGATCGACAGAGTACCTAGCTTTCGTATTTATCGTATAACTAGCTGCGCCCCGCGGTTTCACTCGCGTAACTCCTGATCCCGAGGGAATATCGATATTTTTCTTTCATAACAACCTTATCCTGGCAATAACAAACACAATTTCTTCTATGGTTTTCGCGATTTTGCATAATAAAACACTTTATTTATCCGGTTTTATCGCGTTTTTATTCATTATTTGACCCGAGCTTTCGCCAACTGTCAACCTTGAAAAAGCCAACTGTAAAGTTGGCGAAAGCTCGGGTGAAATAATGAATAAAAACGCGATAAAACCGGATAAATAAAGTGTTTTATTAATAACAAACACAACAAAAAAGAATTAGCAAATTCGGTCCAGCCGTTTACGCGTGATATTGTGACCAAGGGAAAAAGGGATTCATTTTTATACAGGGTTATGGGTTTCGAATCCAAAACCGTTCAGGGGGTGATTTTCCACATCAAAACGAATAACTTTTGTTCTACGATTTTTGGAAATTTTGCAAATTTTAAGGTTATATCTCACTGAAAAAAGACGACTATTTTTGAAAATAAATTCAATTTAAGTTTTTATTGTAGTAGACCAAACTAAAAGAAAGGACATCTTGAGGTCAATGACCTCTAACTCTATGAAACAGCTGATTTTCAAGTTAACTTTACACTTAAAATTTTCGAAAACTACTTTGAATTTCAAAAAGTCGTAGAACAAAACTTATTCGTTTTGATGTGAAGAATCACCCCCTGAACGGTTTTGGATTCGAAACCCATAACCCTGTATATTAAGATAAGTATATAAAAACCATATTTCGTAAATTTGTTTTTATTGCTCAAGGCATATTTACTAGAAATATTTTTAAAGAAAAAATTTATCTTCAAAAATTCACTTGCGGCGAGATTTGAACTCGCGTCCCTGGATCAATATTCCAGTGCCTTTACCGCTCGGCCACGCAAGTTCCCCAACTTGCGAAACCAAGAACCAACCACCAACCACTTGCGAACTTGCGTGGCCGAGCGGTAAAGGCACTGGAATATTGATCCAGGGACGCGAGTTCAAATCTCGCCGCAAGTGAATTTTTGAAGATGAATTTTTCCTTTAAAAATATTTCTTTATAAAAACCATATAAAATTCAATGTCCTGAAAGACTGACCCATATTAACGCTCAGCCCAAACCGCTCGCTGGTCCTAAGGACAGTTCGAGAGTATAATCGTATCCTACCTAATTCTATAGTAAATCCTGTTGTGAGGAATCCTGTAGGACATGTGAGCGAAGCCGCGGGCAGAAGCTAGTACAAAATAAATTTACGAGTTCGCAGATTCCGTGAATATGGTGTACACAGAAAAAATAATACAATAAATTATGCAATGATAACAATAGTTTTGCAGAATATCATAAAGGCTAGGCTGTCTAGGAATAAAAAGGGCACTTTTTATAATGTTCTTGACCCACAAAATGTGCATACTTGGCACAGTCAGTCGCACTTTTTTATTTTGCCGTCATACCTTCATACCCTTTTCGATATTTTTTATTTTAATTTAAGTGGGTAGATGTAATGAAAGCCGATATTTCCTTTTTCGAAGTTTTAATTATTGAAATTTAAACGTAGGTAATTGAATTTTGGAGATTTAAATACTACCTTTTGAAATGCGTAATTAACTACTTGATATCTATTTTATTTGTATTAAAAACGTAATTTGGCAGGTAATAGTAATATAGTTGATTGTATACCAAGGGAGAAAAGACTTTTTACGGCGAGAGTGTTTTTTGAATCTAGAGTGAAGCGAAGGATTCTTGAGTAGAATCCTGAGCGAATCGAGGGATTCAATACTTTGAATCCCTCGATTCGCTCAGGATTATTTGGATAGCAAATACTATTTTTAGCTCGAGTGAGGTACTCCTCACTCGAGCTAAAAATAGTATTTGCTCCTGAGGTAGATATTCTACTTTTCATCGCCCTCTATGAGAAAATGAGTACATTTAACTTGTTAACCCAAATGTTTCAAAGACTATTCCTAGTCTATTCCAAGACTATTCCTTGTCTATTCCGAGTCTCCTACTCTACTATTATTCTACTCCTGTTCTATTCCTAGTGTATTCCTCTTCTTTTTCTATTGAAACTCTTTGGTCATTGAAACTTTTTACAAATATACAGGTTCCAAATTCAAATCCCCGGCCAGACTTGACTTTAACTATGACGACTTGACTGTTTTGTTCAATGCAAATAACTTGCAAATATTGATAATACTCGACACTGGCAAATGTCCGAAAGGAAAAGCCATTTTAATAAAGAAGAAGAAATCCCCGGCCAATCAGTAGCCGTTTTGCCGGCGAGTTAGCGTGAGCGCCAGCAAAAGGCTAGTTTCAGCCTAGTTTACAGGGATTGGATATTGGATTGGATTATCGGAGTTTTGGCGGGAATGCGTTAAGGAGATGTGTTGCTAAATTTTCATTTTTGTGAAACTTAGTTCAAATACGTGTAAAATGTTTAATTTCGGGGGCATATTAATCAATTTAGTTTCGTGAAGGTGTACAAGTGTAAATAAAAGTGAAAACCGGTGCAAAACATGTACTTTAGCTTAGTGTTTTCTCCAAAGCTCCGTGAACAAACATTGTAAAAAATGGCCCCCTTTTTACAATGATTCCCTCGACTTGACTTTAACTATGACGACTTGACTGTTTTGTTCAATGCAAATAGCTTGCAAATATTGATAATACTTGACACTGGCAAATGTCCGAAAGGAAAAGCCATTTTTAAAGAAAAGAGAGAGAGAGATTGGATTATCTCTTTTCGAATAGATGTGAGGAGTTTTGGCGGGAATGCGTTGGGGAGATGTGCTGCTAATTTTCATTTTTGTGAAATTTAGTTCAAATGCGTGTAAATTGTTTAATTTCGGGGGCATATTAATCAATTTAGTTTCGTGAAGGTGTACAAGTGAAAATCGGTGCAAAATATGGACTTTAGCTTAGTGTTCTCTCCAAAGCTCCGTGAACAAACATTGTAAAAAATGGCCCCCTTTTTACAATGATTCCCTAGACTTGACTTTAACTATGACGACTTGACTGTTTTGTTCGATGAAAATAAGTTGCAAATATTGATAATACTTGACACTGGCAAATGTCCGAATGGAAAAGCCAATATAAAGAAGAAGAAGAAGAATAGATGTGATGAAAAAATTATAAATGTACCAAAGACCCTGTTTGGCACCCTTTTTTTTGAAGTATGGGAAAAAAGTCACGTATATTCTGCAGTCATTGTCAATGCCAAAAACAGCTGATTTTGTTTGTGAATGACGAAAAATTAAAAGCGTTGGACTTTTGTTTTTTTCGCGTTAGTGAAATGTCGTCCTGAATTTTCATTTTTACAAAATCATGGTTTTATTGCGTTTAAATTGTTTAATTTCGGCGGCAAGTTACCAATTTAGTTACGCGAAGTTCAACGAGTTAAGTGAAAATAAAAATACCAGTGCCAAACACGAAATTAGCACGTTACAAACAATTGTCCCATAGGGTTGGAGAAAAATCGTCGCCATTTTTTCTTCAGCCGTCACGCATTGAAAATTATTTCAAACGATTACAGTACAATAGTGGTAGTTCGCTATTCGTACGAGTATTTGGCTAAATTGTCCTATATTGCTGACAGAAGCCATAACTAAGAAAAAGAAAGTAAAAGCGTTTAATAGCGATAGCTTTCTTTGAGCTTACAAGATGAAGCGATTTAACTCGATTATTTTCTTCCAAAAACATTATAAGTATGTCAGGCACATGTGTACTAAAACAGCCGCTAAACAGGCCACATCCAATCCAGATGCTGTTACGTATTGCGCGAAAATTGTAAGGTAAAGACAATGATCAAAATTGTAGTGGATTACCGATTTTTAGTAGTGCTTTTCCTTGTGCAGTCTTCTGGTACTTTGTATTTAATTTTACAGATAGACAGCATGACTACGAAAACTTTTTGGCAACACTTTTGTTGACAAAATCAATTCGATCCCCTGCCATTGTGTTGAGAGCTTTCAACGTAGAGGTGGCTCGTATCCAAGACCAGACGTCGGATGCTCAGACTGCGGCTTTTAGACTACAATTCTGGAAGGACGTAATAAACAGTATCTTCAAAAGGGAACAAATCTTGCAAAATGTTCCTGCAAATCCTATTGCTCAGGAATTATTTAAGGTAGGTGTACCTACATATAATTACCTGCTGTTTTATAATTTTAAGATGACATAGGTAAATCTATAGTGGTTCAGTTACTTACCTGCTTACTGTATATTGATTTTAGATCTGCTGTTGTTATTCTCTCCACCGTCGCCACCTAGAGAGATTGATTACATCCAGAAGAGGTTTATTAACAACAAAATATTTTAGAAGTTTAGATGACGTTGAGAGATATGCTGAAGATTCAGTCTCTCCAATATATTACTTGTTGCTTGGAGTGGCAGGAGTTACTAATGTACAAGCAGATCATGCAGCTTCACATTTAGGGAAAGCACAAGGAATTGCCAACATACTTAGGTAAGACAGTTACAATTTAGCTCCCTTATATATAAACGCTAGTTAATGCGCTGCATAACTATGCATTGTTTGTCTTTTACTGTCACATGAAGTTTCAAAGTTGACAGATAGAGACAAACGTCACATAATTTAGCCATGTGTAAATAATATTTTATAAATGAGGGTGTAGGTGACTAAGTTGTAACCATACCCAACATCTTATGTAACATTCACCATCTTCAAAAAGTCTGAGGGACGAAGGACATTGTGAGGATGAAGAGTGAAGAAAAACATGCTTGTCCATTTGGCAGCACAATTTAGTGTAAATACCCATACAAATATACTATAGATTTAGTATAGATACCTTCCCTTCCCAAAAAGATTTTTAGTCTGTACTTAAGACATAATCAACATAATGAGCGAACATTAAAGTGTTTCATTAATTTTGTTGTCTAAATTGCAGGTCAATCCATGTCTCAAATCAACATAAGATTACACTGATTCCAATGGAGACTCTTATGAAGCAGAAACTTAGTCAAGAGGATGTGCTGAGAGCTAAAGATAGCTTTAATATGAGGGAAGCAGTGTTTGAGATGGCAAGCAGAGCTAATAGCCATTTGGAGAAGGTAATTAAACTTACAACTTTATATTGAGACTTACATGAGTAGCTATTACTATTGTATAAGCTGCACATGCACTCACATAAGTCTAGTCAATCAAAATGACTGTGTTTCGGTTGAAACTAGATGGTGCTGTGTGCCATCATATAATTCATTTCTCAAATATTTTTCTTTACAGGCTAGAAAAATCAAAGTTCCTAAAGAAATAAACCAGATTCTCCTACCAGCAGTTGCAGTAGATGCATATCTAACTAAACTTCAACATTGCAATTTTAATATATTTGATAAGTCATTGCAAAGGGGAAGTCCTATTCTACCCTTCTCTTTTTACTTTAGCAGGCTTAGAAATAAATATTAACAAACTTAAAAAAATAGCTTAATTTTTCTGTTATAGTTTATACTATACCTAGTTATTTGTAGAACTAATCTTGACTATGTAATATGTAGATTTTTTAATAAAAAATTATAAACCAACAATCACTTTCTTTCATAAACTATTAGTTCTACCTAAATATCTGAGCCAAATATTTTAAACCTAACTAAGAAAATAAAACTACAGGTGTTATTATATTATAAATATTAATTGCACTGTTTACTTTCAAGCTTATTCATGCAAAATAAATAGATTATGACAATGAGATTCAAGCAAACATTTTGGCAACTTGAGTAAGTACCTTAACTAACCACTATTAGCCACTAACATACACTACACGCAAATGTTTAGTTCCATACATACCAATTATGATTAAGCTATGTACTTTTAGTATTATAACAAATTATCATCAAGTCAATTCAAAGTGTACTTATAAGTGATAGACATTATAAACACCTCAAAAATCATTTGTTGTATCAAAAATAGTATAGAAGCTTTGGTAATTAAATCTTCCCAGTTCTTTGGTTAAATCTAATGTGTGAATTATTCATAATGTTGCAATGAGTGCCACTTGATTTTTGTTTATACTTAAGTAACATAATAATTACCTATAACAAATTAAATCATAAATAACAAAACTTTATAAGCAAGCATATTTCTTAAATGAGCATTTTTTAAATACAAAATGGTATATGAAACTTAAATCTTTACTTAGACCCAGAATATCTTATTAAGTATTAATTAACTGAATATAAAAACAAGATCAAAGTAAACAAATTCATTTAAGAAACACAGCCAATTATTTTAGTTTGATAAACACATTTTGGAATGTAAAATTTCACAAAAATAAATTCAGATACTTAATTAAAAAAAAAGCTAATTTAAGTACTATGGTATCCATCACAATGAATTCGCTGCATGATAAAGCTGCAATACAAAATGTAAAAGTAGTTTTTCACTCAGATGGAGTTAAGTCTTTTTCTGGTTCTCCTTCAGTTATTATTTGCTGCAGTAGATCATAAATAGGTTCAAATGCTTTTCTGCATGCTGCATTAGTAGGGATGAGGTAGTCATGCATGTCATGATGGCTGATAGTGCCATCATTCTGAATGAAACCTTTGTCTATAAACACCATTTCCACTTTATTCATGTGTGCTACTTTTTCTTTTAACAATTGATTTATTTTGGAATTCTTTTCCCTTAGGGCATTTGGATGTTGGCCACGAGGAAGTAAACTCTGTAAGGAAAAAATCATCATAATCCTACTAATATTATAAATGTGAAAGTGTGTGTGTTTGAATGTTTATTACTCAATCTCGCAAAAACTACTGAACCAATTGCGATGAAACTCGGAATATAGGTAGCTGGATACCGGGAATAACACATAGGCTACTTTCTATCCCGAAATTCCCGCGAGAACGGGACTTACGCGGGTGAAACCGCGGGGCGCAGCTAGTTATCAAAAATTAAGAATATCGGCAGTCATTAATTTAATTCCAAAGGAACACACAAAGGCTAAAGTGTAGTGTAATGGAAGTGCTACTAACATAGTTCTAAGCTATCTATTAACACATTCATTTTATTATAAAATACCTACGTATGTTCTATAAGGTATATATTTTTATGGATTTATTAGGCGTCTATCTATATTGCATTATATTGGTTCCTCGGTTACTGCGATATAAGCTTGTGCTTAGTGTAGAATCGATGTTTGATATATGTAATTTGAGAAATGTCTAATAAGTGTCATAGTTAATAAATAAATATTGATATATATATAAATATTGAATTATACCATTTTCTAACTGAATTTTCTAAATAAGACAATTAACTCACAGGTAGAACTATGTAAGCACTTGGGTGTTTATCCTTTATTACTCTTATGATTTCTAAGATGCCTTCACAAATCTGCTCTGCACTATGATCCACATTATTCGTGCCAACATGGACTACAATTACCTGGAACAGCAATATCAAAATTAAATACTTCTTAGACAAATCAAAATGTTCATATGTATATGAAATTGTCTACTACAAATATTTATCCATACAGAAGTTGTATAGATTTTCATTAAAATGAAACTTTAACTTGCCCAGGTCATATTTTCACAATTATTGGCAAGCCTAAAAATATAATTACAGCTTTATTCCCCTTACTTATAAACGCTAACTAATACGCTGCTTAACTGTGCATCATTTGTCTTTTACTGTCACATGAAGTTTCAAAGTTGACAGACAGAGACAAACATCGCATAACTTAGTCACGTGTAAATAATATTTTATAAGTATGGGAGTAAATGAATAGGATTGGTTTATTTATTTGTATTATTCACCTGCTTACCTTTGGTTCTACATGATCAAGCTCTCCATTTTTAATACGCCACAAAACATTCTGTGTTTGATCATTGTGAATACTAAAATTGAGGCAATGTAAGGGAGCAAACCATTGGTTCCACACCTCGGTGTGTTCCAGGGCTTGCAGAATTGAGTCTCCTATAAATATCACATCGCCTTCTTTTCCCTTTCCGTCAGAGAGAAATCTGTTATGCTGAAATAAATGCAAATAAGATTCAGGTAAGAAATAAAATTCAAAGCTGTAATGGTTTTTTTTTTCAATTACGATATGACTACGAATAAAAACTACAAAACGTATGTTTTCCAAGAACTTTATATCAAGGAGCGCTTTAAAATATTGAATAAATTAATTATGTAGGTAGAAAACATGCGAAAACTTACAATACTGTTCCATCTTCCGTCGCCTTCAGAATCATGTTGTGGAGCTGGATTTGAGCAAGGGTTCATTGTTGACGATTAATCTCTATATTATTATTCAAACACCCAAACAACAGAAATCATACAAGATTGTTTTACAAAATTATTTTCCGAGAAAATGGAAAAATTACTCGGGCGTCTTATTTTTTGGTTATGTCAAAAACTGACAGTAAATTATTTATTTGACGCTGTCAAAGTCAACCATTTTCGGAGTCTTGGCGGGAACTCGTTGAGGAGATGTGGTGCTAAATTTTCATTTTTGTGAAACCTAGTTCATATGCGTGCAAATTGTTTAATTTCGGGGGCATATTAATCAATTTAGTTTCGTGAAGGTGTACAAGTGGAATGAAAGTGAAAATCGATGCAAAACATTGACTTAGTGTTGTCTCCAAGGCTCCGTGAAGATTGTTTGTAAATGGCCGCCGTGTTTACAAATGATTCCCTAGACTTGACGTTAACTATGACGACTTGACTGTTTCGATGCAAATAACATGCATAATATATTAGAATACATGACACTGGCTAATTTCCTAATGGCCATAATCGGTTCACAACCGATAAGAAATAATAAATAATAACCATTTTCGAGAGTCTTGGCGGGAACTCGTTGAGGAGATGTGGTGCTAAATTTTCATTTTTGTGAAACCTAGTTCATATGCGTGCAAATTGTTTAATTTCGGGGGCATATTAATCAATTTAGTTTCGTGAAGGTGTACAAGTGGAATGAAAGTGAAAATCGGTGCAAAACATTGACTTAGTGTTGTCTCCAAGGCTCCGTGAAGATTGTTTGTAAATGGCCGCCGTGTTTACAAATGATTCCCTAGACTTGACTTTAACTATGACGACTTGACTGTTTCGATGCAAATAACTTGCATAATATATTAGAATACATGACACTGGCTAATTTCCTAATGGCCATAATCGGTTCACAACCGATAAGAAATAAAAATAAAACCATTTTCGAGGACCGAAGAAGAAAAAAACAAATTACAAAAAAAAAATGGTGTCCATTCACGCTCCGATTATCAAAATCATCGATAAAGATTGATTGGACATACAAAAAAAAACATTAAGAACCAAAACAAATTAAAAAAAAGCAAATAGCCTAACCATAAAGTGGCAAAAAGTAGGCACATGTAAAAAGTTATTGTAAATCACAAGAACAAACATTGGCATTTCTATATTTTATCCGATTTGTTAAATAATGGAAGAATTAGATGAAATCAGTACTTTGGAAAACAAACATAGAAAGGAAAAGAAGGAGCTACAGGCACAAATTCAAGCTCTGAAGAAAGCCGCAAAAAACGATAAAACCAAGAAAAAAGAGCTTGTTTTAGAAATAGCACGATTGGAAAATGACTTAGAAACTAGACACAAGCAGGAACTTTTAGATCACGAACAAATTCACGGTGATAATGAAGTTAACCTCGCAGAACCTATTTTAGTTGAAGCCGACGTAGACACGACCAAACAAAAAATGTCCAAAGCTCAGAAAAGAAGAGAAAAGAAGTCACAACAAGAGAAAGAACGAGAAGAACAAATTAAGCTACAAGAGAAAGAAAATTTACACGGTCCAAGGAACACAGAAACACAAGCAATCAAATCAAAACTAAAACAATATAGTTTACAACTTTTCACAATTCCTTCAGATGGAGACTGCTTGTATAAAGCTGTGTCTCACCAGTTGCTGTTAACTAGGCAGTTAGAAATCGCCGTGGCTGACCTTAGAAGTAAAGTATCATCTTACATTCACAGCAACAAAGATGATTTTATCCCATTTATGAGTGATTCTGAAACCTTTCAAATGCTCACTGACCAACAATTTGAAGATTACTGTGATAAAATTAGGAATACTAAAGTTTGGGGTGGGCAATTGGAAATAAGAGCTTTGTCTAATATACTTAAATGCCCTATAAATGTCATTCAGGCTACTGGACCTGATTGTATAAAGCAGGGAGCTGAGTTTGAAGGTCCTCCATTAAATATTACCTACCATAGACATATGTACAGTTTGGGCGAACATTATAATTCAACTATAGCAATAGCTTCAGAAAATAATGGAGAAGATTAGAAAAAAAGTAAAATAATATAAGTGCATATGCCTATATTATAGGAAATTGAAAGGTTTCATACATCATACATGTATTATAATTAACTTGGATTAGAAATACCTACTTGAGAAACATGTTAAAGGTAAATAATTGATGGATTTACTTGAAATTAATATACTCTTTCTGTTTATTAACTTTGCATTTAGGAAACCAGATTTCGTTGTATGCTCAAAGCTCTACCTTATAATACTAGGTTTACTTATTTACATATAAATAAACTATTTACTATGAGGCCCAATAGTTTGTTGACATTCTTGAGTTCCTGAGTAGCCTATGTTCTACTCCAAGGTCCCATCCTGCATCCATCCATCTCTTTACCAAGAAATTCATTAAAATCGGTTCAGTTGGTTTAGATGTCAAAGCGTAACAGACACACATAGTTACTTTCAGTGCATTTATAATATAAGTAATGTTTCTACTATTCCAATCTAGGGAAATATAAACTATTGAAATTAAAAGTTGTTTCAGAATAATTTATTGAAAAACTGATAGGCTTTGTATCAAACTAAGCAGGTTGCAAACAAGATAAATTAATTAATTTAAAACACTGGACTGTTGCTTACACTAATTGTTAATAATAATAACACTCTGGTACTAGGTTATTGGAGACTTAAAAGAAAGTTATGCACCATTTTGAGAATCAGTCGGTGTGTTCTCATCTTCGGCATTGTGTTTGTTGGGATCATCTGGTTTCATGGCTGGGAATAGTAAAACCTCCTGTAAACACAGCAAAAAACAAACTTTATAATAATATGTTGTTTATAAAATAAATGTACTGTTTTTTAATATCTTATAAATCTTACTTCTTACTAATATTATAAACTGGGGGTGGTTTTTGTTCGCGTCCGTAGGAAGATTGCCCTTTGTTACCCTACACGTACTCCCCGGGTGGCGCTAAACGAACAATCAACGCCGAGCAACGGGCGGCGGTTAATTAGCCTGTTACCCAACCGGAATTTCTAGTTGGAAGAGGCTGACGGAGGCCTGGAGGGCAAAAATGCCCCCCAAAAGACCGCCAGGGAAGAAAACCCTTAGATGAAAAATCACTCCAAACATGGATGCAAAACTTAAAAATAATCTACCCCAGGAGGGTACCAGCGGACAATCCGTCGGAGAATCCCTCCCCGAGCAAGACTCGGGCTGCCCCACGTATTCTGGGGGGGGCAAAGGATTGCAACATAAGGAACAAAATAATACCGATCTCCCCGAAAAACCTTCACCTACGACCAAGACAACGTTCGTTCAACAGACCTTCCACAGGAGCATGTTTACACGGTCAAATTCATTGGGATCTGCCCCAAACGAGATACAATTAAACAAACCTAAAGACGTCAGCAGTAACTGGCAGCAAGATAGAGCACCATCAATCGTTAAAAGGAAAAGAGCTGAAAACAGCCCTACATCCCAGCATCTTGAAAACCCTTGCAAAAAGCCTCAAACCGACAACATAATAATTGCTGTGCCAACACAAAATCAATTTGATATATTAGCCAATGATATAGAAAACACTGACGAAGTTAAACCCCCAAAACCAGAACCAATTTTCGTAACTGGCGTCAAAAACATTTGTAAATTAAAAGAAATACTCAATGCAGTAGCTAAAACCGAAGATTACACTATGACAACCTTAAGATCTGGACATGTAGTGAAAGTAATGCCAATCAATGTAGACATATATAAAGCAATAAGACAACACTTCATAAGTGAAAACGTCAGTCACTTTACATACCAACTCAAGAGCGAGAGGGCCTACAGAGTGGTTTTACGCGGACTACATCCATCAGAGGACATCAACCATATATCAACGGAAATTGAAAAACTAGGACATGAGGTGCGACAAGCTATAAATGTTTTGCACAGAGCAACCAAAGAACCTTTGCCATTATTCTATGTAGATCTGGAGCCCAAACACAACAACAAAGACATTTTCAAGATAAAACAACTAAATCAAATGAGAGTAACCTTTGAAGCACCATACAAAAAGAAAGAAATTGTGCAATGTAAAAGGTGCCAAAGATTCGGACATTCAAAGAACCAGTGCTTTAGGCCCTTTAGGTGTGTTAAATGCGGTGAAGAACACCCTTCAACATCATGTAAGAAAGCTCGGGACACTGATGCTACATGCGCTAACTGTTCCGAAAAACACCCATCAAACTATAGAGGCTGCTCCAAATACAAACAATATAGACAGCAAATACTAAAGATAAGCCCCAAACCACGTGAGACCTACACATCCCAAGTGACACAGACCACTCAACATCGTCAATCCTACTGGAATCCACAACAAAATCAACAAATACTGAACTCAGTAAACCAGACAAACCAACCGCTTGAGGAGCACTTCCCCCCTCCACACCAAAAATTAAAGACCAACAATACGAAATACGACACTCCAAGAATTGAAAAAGTAGCTACAACGCCAGCAAACCTAGGCAAATCATATGCCACAGTAACAAGAGCAAAAAACCTTGACATACAAGCAAACACAAACAGCCGCCTACTAGGTACTAGTACAACTGACCTGGAAGACATAATGGACAAAATGTTCCAAAAATTCCAAATCATTATGAATGACATGATCGACAAAATGATGGATCGAATGATCCAACTTATCAGCAGTCTATTGATAAAATGATTGACAACATAAGAATTATGACATGGAACGCCAACGGCCTAACAGGCCGCAAGCAAGAACTAGAGGCATTCCTCATAATGAAGAAGATAGACATTGCACTGATATCAGAGACAAGATTGACATCAAAAAGCCACATTGACATTAAAAATTACAACATCTACACAACAAACCATCCCTCTGGAAAAGCTCACGCAGGGGCCGCGATAGTAATTAAATCTAACATTAAACATTTCCCTCTGGAACCCTTCTGTACTGAGAAAATACAAGCATCCATAATTAAAATTACCGACAAGGTTTCAGAAATAACAGTGTCAGCAAATTATAGCCCTCCTAGGCATAAAATAACCGCAGATGAATATAAAGAATACCTGACTTCCCTTGGTAACCGTTTTATTTCTGGCGGAGACTGGAACGCCAAGCACAAACAGTGGGGCTCAAGACTAATGAACTCTAAAGGAAATCAACTCCACCGAGCAATGAGTGACTTAAACCTTAACTACCTGTCAACTGGGGAACCCTCATATTGGCCCACTGATAAGGCGAAACAACCAGACCTGATGGACTTTTTTATAACAAAAAACCAACCGCTTAACAACATGACCATAGAACATATCATCGACCTTTCATCTGACCACACTCCGGTAATACTGAATGTGCACAATAGAATAATACTACAGGAAGCTCCACCCAAAATATATAGTCGAAACACAGACTGGAACGAATTCCGGAACATAATGACTAGCAAGCTAAAATTAAAGATTGCGCTAAAGTCACCTGACGATATAGAAGAAGCTATAGAAATGTTCAATAGAGTAATACATATTGCTGCATATGAGTCGACACCGAAACATAAACCACTGTTTCCAAAAGAACATTTTTATCCAGATTTTGTGAAACGTAAAATATTGGAGCGACGGAAACTTAGAAAAATGTGGCACAAATCCAGGTACACTAGAGACAAAGCAGCCTTCAACAAATCATCAAAAGAGCTGAAAGAACTAATCAGTGACCTCAGCAACACCAACCTACAGGAATACTTAAGCAAACTTAGCCCATCTAGTGACACTAGCTACTCTCTGTGGAAAGCGACATCAAAATTAAAACGGCCGAAAAAACAGAAAGCCCCAATAAGAAGGCAAAATGGAACATGGGTTAAATCTAACCTGGAGAAAGCTGTTGCGTTTGCTAACCACCTAGAGGGGATATTTCATCCATTACCTAGCACGAGTGAGAATTTGGACAGAGAAATACATGACTACCTTAAGTCGGATAATCAAATGTGTTTACCACTGAAAAGCGTATCACCTATAGAACTCACAAGGGAAATCCGTAAACTTGATGACAAAAAAAGTCCCGGATATGATGAAATAGATGCTATTATTCTAAAAGAACTATCGCAGAAAGGAACACTATTTCTAGTGCAAATCTTCAATGCCTGCTTGAGACTGCTCTTCTTCCCAAGCCAATGGAAAATAGCACAAATTGTCATGATCCTTAAACCGGGAAAGCCGGCTGAAGAACTCTCCTCTTACAGACCGATCAGCTTACTTCCTTTGGTAGGTAAGATATTTGAAAAAGTGATTCTGTCAAGAATGATAAATCACCTTCAAGAGCTATTACCACAGCACCAGTTTGGGTTTAGAGAGGGTCACGGCACGGTCGAACAAGTTCACCGACTGGTTGATATAATAAACAGAACATTAGAAAATAAACAATATTGTTCAGCAGTATTCCTGGATATCAGCCAGGCTTTTGACAGAGTCTGGCATGATGGCCTGCTCTTTAAAATCAAGCGTAACCTGCCGCATTGTTTCTTTCAAATCATTAAATCATACTTGGAGAAGAGATGCTATGAGGTAAAATATGATGATGAATTGTCCACAATGCATGAAATTAAATCAGGAGTACCTCAAGGCAGTATTTTAGGGCCCGTTCTATACCTGATTTTTACAGCCGACTTACCAACCCTTGACAACGTTACCACAACCGCTACTTACGCAGATGATACTGCTCTCTTATCCGTTAACGAGAACCCGCGGATAGCATCAGACAACTTACAACTGCATCTTTCCTTAGTCGAGGAGTGGTTTGATAAATGGCGCATAAAGGCTAACAAAGATAAGTCAATCCACGTGACTTATACACTCAGAAGAGAAACATGTCCACCTGTTCTGCTGTATAATGAGCCAGTTCCCCAGGCGGACGAGGCTAGATACCTGGGCATGTACTTAGATAGACGCCTAACCTGGCAGAAACATATCTGGACGAAACGCAAGCAACTAGACGCCAAAGTTCGCAGCCTATACTGGCTGATTGGAAGAAAATCTCAATTATCACACGAGAGCAAAATGGCTATCTACAAGACTATCATCAAACCGGTTTGGACATACGGGATCCAACTTTGGGGCTCAGCTAGCATCAGCAACATAGAGATACTGGAGAGGTTTCAAAGCAAAACAATTAGGAACATGCTTAACATACCTCGACACGTTAGCAACAAATACATGTATATGGACATAAAAATCAAAACTGTAAAGCAAGAGATAGAACCATACAGCAGAGCCTACCAGAGAAGGCTAACCAGACACGAAAACGATCTTGCTGCTCAATTACAAGGCCCAGGGAGCCTAACATTCTCCCGGCTGAAACGCCATAGCATACAAGAACTAGCAGTAAGATTCGCAGACAACGAATAAGAGACAACTCACTGGACAAGTCTCTCAAATAATAAACGACATTATAATACTCAGCCAATTTATTGGACTATTGTCAAACAGACAGATCGCCATGTAGCAGTTTACAGAAAGAAAAAAAAAAAAAAAAAAAAAAAAAATATTATAAACACGAAAGTTTGTATGTATGGGTGTGACTCTTTCACACAAAAACTACTAAACCAATTGCGATAAAATATGGAGTACAGGTAGCTGAAGACATGCAATAACACATAGGCTACTTTTTATCCCGATATTCCCGTGGAAATGTGGGTGAAAGCGCGGGTCGTTGTGTTTAATATATTGGATCTACCTTCCAAAAATAGGTACAAACAAAGGCATAAAGATAGTACTAAATCCTCTTATATATTGTGCAGCTTTTATTAAGATAAACTTGATACATTGACATGAATATCATTCATGCATTTCAAGTGTTATCTATTTTCATTGACCTTGATATAGTGATGCAATTCTGAAACTTAAACAATGTTTCTTGCATATATTCTAATGAATGATAAAACTAAAGGCCTGCTTGGATGACTCATTCTATGATTGATTAGGGATGACGATTATGATAAGAACAATGTCAAACTATGCGAAGATATTTTGTATTTCGCCTATAATATTAGAACTCGTAAGAATAAAAACTTCACCTTGATATTGTTAGAGTCAGTGAGGAACATGGTCAGGCGATCAACTCCTAGCCCCCAGCCAGCAGTAGGCGGCAAGCCATACTCCAGAGCCGTGCAAAAAGCCTCATCAGTAGGTGGAGTCTCATCATCTCCCGCAGCTCTGTTCATAGCTTGTTGCTCAAAACGCTCGCGCTGCGTCGCCGGATCATTCAACTCAGTGTAGGCATTGCATATCTCTTTCTTCATAATGAATAACTCAAACCTAGTGTACATAAACACACAGCCTTATTAACAAACGTCAAGTAAGGCCCGAGTAGCGAGAACATGCTTTGTCTATTTCCATAACTAAAACTTTTAATGTTGACAGCAAGAAACAAAAAGCAGAATAACTTATCCGACATTTCTCCCCTTTTACTAATACTGCTAAATTATGGGACAATAATACCCGAATTAGAATTTCTATAGATAGCAAAAATTATTATCCTAAATAAAATTAGTTAAAATTTACCTTTCAGTGAGCCCTGGAATATCTCTATGATATTTGGATAACGGACTCATGATTTGTGGATGGTCGAGTATGAATGTTGGGTTAATACATTTTTCCTCAAGGAACTCTCCTACAAGTTTATCAAGTAGTCTTGCTGTTGTTCTCGGTGGTGGACATTCTACCTATTAAAATGAATAATTTTAATTATATAAAATACTGCATTTGTGATTGCTTTTAAAAAGCTAGGTAGGTTTGATTGGTTATTATGAAAGATAACTTACTTGATGTTTCTCACACAACTGACTTAAAAAAGTATTTGTTTCGGTTGAATCAAACTTCTCGGGTGGAGGCAGTTTGACATTTAAGACCTTTTCCAGAGTAGCAATCATAGGGACTCTGGCAAATGGAGGAGTAAAATCTATTTCAACTGCTTCCCCTTCGGGACCATCTGGATGATACTTCACCTGAAAGTAATTTATTTCTTTAGAGATTATCTCTTTAGAAATGATGATGATTTCCAGATGTTGACTAAGCTATTATCTTACCTTGTAAGTACCATGAATACTTTTAACCATCCCTGAAATCATTGTCTCTGTGACAGTGATGAGATCATTATAATCTGCATAAGCCATGTAGAACTCACATGTAGTGAACTCAGGATTGTGAGTCAAATCAATGCCTTCATTTCTGAACTGTCTACCTATCTCATACACCCTGTCAAGTCCTCCGACAACCAACATCTTGTGGTACAGTTCTGGTGCTATTCTCATGTACAAATCCATGTTCAGTTCATTGTGATGAGTGACAAATGGTTTGGCGGTAGCTCCACCAGCAATCATGTTCATCATTGGAGTCTCAATTTCAAGAAAACCCATGTTATCAAGAAATCTTCTTATATACGAAATTATTTTAGCTCGTGTGTAGAATGTTTGTCTTACCTGAAAAATAATACAATTATTGCCATATTATATTTTATGATGATTGTTAATAATTATTAGTTTTGTTTTCAGTGAGAAATAACTTACTCTGTCATTTAAAATGAGATCCAGATACCTCTTTCTAAACCTAGTTTCCTTGTCTTTTAGGCCGAAATGCAAGTGTGGGAGCATATGAAGACACGGTGAAAGAAGCTTGATGTTCTGTGGTATTATGGACAGCTCTCCTTTCTTTGTCTTGCCAGGGTGACCCACACAGCCAATGACATCTCCTCTTCGCAGCTTGTCTGTATCGGTGGCAAACTTTTCCTCAGACTCATATAACTTAGCATTTGCCATTACCTAAATTCATAGATCATGTATGTAATATAATATGGATGGATATGTATAAGACTATTTAGTTCTTAAAATATCTCTAATCATACCTGAATTTTAACTCCTTCTGCTCTCATATCATAGAATATAAGCTTAGCCCCAGACTCTCTGATGGAGTGAATTCTGCCAGCTAATGATACTGTTACATTGTTTAATACTTCACCGTCACTTAAATTATTGTACTTTTCTATAAACTCTTCCAATGAGATTGTGACCGTAAACTTATGTGGATATGGATGATCATCTTTGGATCCATTTTTCAGTGCCGCAACAGCAGCGGTTCTCAGTTTATAATACTCATTAGGACTAATTTCCTCCTCGGTCGCTTTCGAAGATTGCTTTTCGACGCCAACTACTAATGGTTGCTGCGCCGTCTTTTCAGCCTTTTCTTTTAATTTTTGCTCTGCTTTTAGCCGGCGTTTAAGTTCACTAAAACATGTAGACGAAATATATGGAAAAACTATAGCTTATAAATGAAATGCACAGAAATAAACGCACCGTTTGCTAACAGAGGATGAGAATCTGGTACATCGCTGGATGACCAATTCATTTCTTAGCGTGTTGTTCAGTGTTCGAAGTAGATACATGGTTATTTCACACAAATACTCACTTTTTAGACAACTTTTCACTTTGAGTTTCAGCCATATCGTCGAAGATTAGTTAGAATAACAGCGAAAAGCTGATTTTTAACCTAAAATCTTAAAAACTTGCAGCGACTAGCGACACGTTGAAATCCATCTGACAGATGGATGACGAAATGCCAAACAATGACGTTTCGTCAAATACGATAGAATTGTTTTTGGTTCAAGCGTGCTATTCATGCTGCGACAAAACGGCGTCAATTTTCATTTGTGGTCAAAGTTCAACCCGGCCCATAATAAAAGAGATTGACAGATCATTTTTGAAAATGGTAATATCTATTTTCTATTGACATCACAGCTGTTCGTTTCGTGTGATCCGTCTAGTTAGGGAAAATTGTAATTTGTTCATAAAGTGAGTTTTAATTGCATAAATCTTGTGGATAAATCAACAATACATTCATTTATTCATAATTCAGTGCCTTATGGCCAGGTTGGCCAAGGATTTTTAATTAGTCACGTTTCATTTCTCTTGCATTCTCATGAATTTGCTGTGCAAGTCGCATAAAGCGTTTAACGATTCTGATGTTACAAGTTTATCCGTTTATTTCAGGTACAATCTTATGTAGACAGCGTTGTTTAGGTCACCTGTTCAAACTATCGATACTATGCCTCTTTTTGGTAAATCTCAGAAGAGCCCTGCAGAGCTTGTGAGATCACTAAAAGATGCTGTTACCGCTCTAGAACGAGGTGATAAGAAGGCCGAGAAGGCACAGGAGGATGTAAGCAAGAATTTGGTGAGTAATCTTTTTAAAATGTTTAACTAGCTTATGCTCAGTGGGCAACTTTAATGTGAGGTAATGTTTTTGTTGACAGGTTTTGATAAAGAACATGTTGTATGGCACATCGGATGCTGAACCACAGACTGACATCATTGTTGCACAGCTAGCTCAGGAATTATACAATACGAACCTCTTGTTACTGTTGATACAGGTAGGTACTCGCCTAAAGTAAAGAACAGACATTGTTAAAATGACTGGAACTAAAAAATGACCATAATACAGACCCGTGAAGGCTACCATGACTGATTTAGTGATATTGTGTCAATAGAAATCAATTTTCCTTCTACTCTGCAACAGTTAGTTCATGGTATGTGTACACACTGTAACAGTCCTTTGATCAATCTACAATCTAAGTGGGTACTTAAAGACTCCTTGACTATGACTATTTATCAAAGACTAGCTGTTACCTGCGACTTGTCAGTGTAGAAATAGTACATAGCCGACTTTTTGTTAATGACTCGGGTTCTATTAATTGGATTGCGATGTAAAGTATACCACGAGGTTCCTCAAAAATTGAAATATCCAATAATAAAAACCAGATTTCAATCAGATTAGTAGTTTTTAATTGTATAAGGAACAAACAGATAGACAGACATGGCACAAAGTTATATACTTTTGTTATTTTTGTCAATTTTAATGAAAACACAATGGGAACAAATGAGGAGGTATTTTGTATAAAGACTGTCATTATACCTAATTACTAATTATCAAATGACTGCTATTAAATAATTTACCTGAAGTACATTTAAGGGGATTTAATACTTCTATTTCTTTCGATTTTGTTGACAAATTTAATTTCTAATTGAACCATAACATGTAGTAGAGGGATCATTGTGAATTATGCTTTTGGGTCTACTTTAAACCATTACAAAATAAGAGACATTTAGCCTATTAATAAAAGGGAGTAAGGTCAGAGTGCTAATTCCATTTTTTGTTTCTGTCTTTCAACTTTGAAAGTTCTTGTTATGGAAAAAGACAAAGCATGTTCTCACGACTCTGACCTTATAATAAATAAATAATGCCTGTGATGAACACACAGCGCCATCTAGCCCCGTGGTAAGCTGCTAAGCTTGTGTTATGGTGACTAGACAACGGATATACTATTTATATTTATTTTTCTTTTGTAAATACATATTCTGGGCATATTTCTATGTATAATACGTATACATAGAAATATGCCCAGACCACATACAAATAAGAGGTCGCCTTATTCTCCTTTTTTTAGGCTAATTAAGTCCAGTAAATCTAAATCTCGGTTCACACTACTCTTAACTCTGTTTTGTTCAATATTTCTCACCTGCATGTGATATTTGAGGTAACAATTTACACTTAGAATAAAATGTTGTTTCAGAATTTAAACCGCATCGACTTTGAGGGCAAGAAAGATGTTGCACAGGTGTTCAATAACGTGCTTAGACGTCAGATCGGTACTCGGTCGCCTACTGTGGAGTACATTTGTACCAAGCCGGAGATTCTGTTCACCTTAATGTCTGGGTAAACAATTTTACTACCTATATATTTGTTGTCTTTGAAATTGAAATTAAGTACTAGCTGCCCTTACGGTTGGTTTGGTCTCTATAATGTAGCTTTCTATTTGTGAAGGAATTCGAAATCGGTATAGTAATTTCGAACCATATTCATTACAAACAAATAAATCTTTCTTCTTTATTGGTTGCCTTGAAGAGACTGCTCCTAGACGATTAGGCTACCTATTGTGCAATCTGTAACATTAAAGAAATTAGGTTCATCTATCTTTTTAAGAAGTATGTTAATTTCTTCTATGGTTTTCGCGATTTTGCATAATAAAACACCTTATTTACTGGGTTTAATCCCGTTTTCATGACCGAGCCGACCGTTTTTTTAAACGACCGAGCTTTAACCAACTTTACAGTTGGCTTTTCAAGGTTGACAACCTTAAAAAGCCAACTGTAACTCGGTTGTTTAAAAATAATGAATAAAAATCGATTAAACCCAGTAAATAAAGTGTTTTATTTTTTTATTAAGTATATGTTATTACGACTTTTTAAATTTCCAGTTATGAACATCAAGAAATAGCGTCGAACTGTGGTACCATGTTGAGGGAGTGTGCCAGATATGAGGCTTTGGCTAAGATAATGTTGTATTCAGATGACTTTTATAATTTCTTCCGTTACGTAGAAGTTTCCACTTTTGATATTGCCTCAGATGCCTTTTCTACATTTAAGGTAAAGTATAAGTACTTACAAATTACAAATTAGATTTACATATACTTTCGCGGTGTTGAATTGACATGAAACTTATTTTCCTTTCATTGCGTTGATTTTACTTTTACATGATTACTTATCATCACTGTGTCCTTAGGAAGGAGTCTGGAAAGGTTTCGAAACGTGAGAACGGCGAAACGTAGGCCGAAAATAAAGTAACGCAATTAAAAAGAGTTTCATTTTAATTATTATAGATTAATTTAAAATTATACCTACCTGTGTTTTGACGTTTTACTACAGTTCTGTAGAAACCTAGTTTTTTTTTTGTATTTTATGAATTTGCGATCAGCTTTGCGCTTTAAGCAAGTGTGTTGTATGCAATTGTTGTCATGCCGAGTGTGTTCTTCAGTGAGAACATCTACTCATCTTTTATCATCTTACATATCATCATTTTTATATAAGATGTAACAGGTAAGCCCTTTTAATCCGAAAGGGGGTTGTTCTAGACGTTTAGGCGAACAACTTTTGTTCTACGACTGTTGAAAATTCGAAGTACTTTTCGAAAAATTTAGGTGTAAAGTTTACTTGAAAATCAGCTGTTTCTTAGAGTTCGAGGTTATTGACCTTATGTTGTTCTTTCATTTAGTTTGGTCTACTACAATCAAACCTTCAATTACCTTTATTTTCAAAAACAGCTGTTTTTCCAGTGAAACATAATCTCAAAATTGAAAAAAAAAAAGTTCGAATTTTCAAAAGTCGTAGAACAAAAGGTGTTCGCCTAGACGTCTAGAACAACCCCCTTTCGGATTAAAAGGGCTTACCTGTTACATCTTGTATAGAAAAATGATTTAAAAAAATGATTATAGAAAATATTGCGAACGAAAATCAGCAGAAATCGAAATATTTAAATCTTCCGAAGTGGCGACGTTTTCCAACAGTTAGACGACCCCTGTGGCGCGTCGGTCGAATGCCTGACTGCAACGCCGAAGCTTGCGGGTTCGATTCCCGCCGGGTGCAAATATTAAAGCTTAAAAATAAATATTTGTGTATGATCTGGGTGTTTTTCTATGTATCATATGTATGTATTTACAAAAAAAAGTATCACATGTAGTATATCCGTTGTCTAGTACCCATAGTACAAGCCTAGAGCTTAGTTTGGGGCTACATTGTGCGGAACGTAATGTCATGCAATATAAATTAATTTATTATTTATTATTGTTGTTACCATTTTTGGATTCTCGGGGCTATGGAGCACCCGGACCTTTGGAAGGCGTGCGTGGGGCCGAAGCCAACACGTAGAGGCCCGTTTAAGTAACATTTAATTTCAAAATTTGAGATGGACACCAAACCGGCGATTATCCCTGTCTGCACTATAAAATGCAGCCAAGGACAACCGCCGGGTCGGATAGAACTATGAATAAACTACGAGTGAAAACTACTTGGGCTATGGAAATGAGTTGGTAGTGGATCGGGTACTGGGGGGAACTATGGGGAATATGGCGCCTGCCGTCACAATGTTCAACAAACACGTAAAAATGGCAGACGGAGACTCGCCAACTCACAAACTGGGCCACCCTAATTAAGCCGAGCAAATTACAGCCAGGGGGCAACAGGGGCGTGAGAGGCTGAAGGATGGAGAGACCTCACTGGATTTTAAACCATCCTAGGTCGAGATCCTGTGGAGCGGGCCAACTCATCACTGACGTGAAGTATCCATCCTCCGAGCATTTCTGCTCTCGCGACTCCACTCTGACCGGCCGGTGAAGGCAAGCCAAAGGCGGGGGACCACTTCCTCGTCAGTGTTCACTCCGACCAGCCAACTAAGGCAAGCCGGAGGTGAGGAACGGTGACTTCCCCCTGGAGCACTCGGGAAGCCGCGGGGTCGCTACTCCCCGACACCTCGCCTCAAGGTGCCCTGCGGGCTTATTTATTATTATTATTAATAAATATGATTTAACCGATACACTATTATTATTTGGACTTTAAAGTTCAAATAATAGAAATGAACAGAAATCTTGTAAATAAAACATAATATATAATCTTGTAAATATTGGTATATATTGTGTTTTATTTACAAGATTCCTGAAAACCCTGTAAAAACGTTTTATTGATTAACGTAATTATTTTCAAACGACCGAGCTTTCGCCAACTTTACAGTTGACTTTATCAAGGTTTACGCGAGTAAATAAATCGGTTTACATTGTGTTTTATCATTCAAAATCGCAAAAACTTATTAGACAAAATTAAAAATCTTGTAAGTTTAAAATATGACCGTTACACTGCTGTTGTTGCAGGAATTGCTAACAAGACACAAAATGTTGAGTGCAGAGTTTTTAGAAGCAAACTACGATAAGGTATTCAGTCACTACCAGAGACTACTGAACTCCGAGAACTACGTGACTCGCCGACAGAGCCTGAAGCTCCTCGGGGAGCTGCTGTTGGATCGCCACAACTTCTCCATCATGACTCGCTACATCACCAACCCTGAGAATCTGAAACTTATGATGAATATGCTGAAGGAGAAATCGCGCAACATACAGTTTGAGGCTTTCCATGTTTTTAAGGTAGGTATTTTTCTTAGTAATATAATAAATATAAAAAAGAAATCGATTTCGTACAGGAGCCTTATTTTTGAATCGCTCGTTGCTTGTCAGGCGATTTAAATAATTCGATATCTACTGATTATCGTTCTCTAATCTAATGTCTAAATCCTGCGGCGAGTGGTTGATACCACTTGTTGCGGTCGTGCGATTTACATAGAAAAATGACAGAAAGCTAACGAAAATTAGCAGAAATACAGGTTTTAAAATCACTCGAAGTGGCGCGAGCGATTCAAAAATAGACCCAGGTCACTTTTTATTGCTCAAAGCATATTTATTAGAAATATTTCGGGAACGAGGAACTTGCGTGGCCGAGCGGTTGTAGGCACTGGGGTACTGATCCAGGGACGCGAGTTCAAATCTCGCCGCAAGTGAGTTTTTGAAGATGAATTTTTCCTTTAAAATTTTTCTAATAGATATCGAATTGTTTAAAAATTTTCAAAAATAAGGCTCCAGCACTTTCATAAATTTTGTCACTAGATGGGATTCTTTTAAAATTTGTAAAAGTCTTTACGTTACGTCCCAGTCTAGTCCTGGTTTGAAAACATCTCCACACGCCCTCGGCATTTCCCACTAGTCAAAAGGACTGACGTAATTTTTTTTATCACATTTCAGGTATTCGTAGCCAATCCAAATAAACCAAAACCAATATTGGACATTCTGCTAAGAAATCAAGATAAGCTGGTAGATTTCCTCACCAGATTCCACACGGATCGCTCCGAGGACGAACAGTTTAACGACGAGAAAGCTTATCTTATAAAGCAAATCAAAGAACTGAAGCCTGTCGAACAGTAACACGCATTGTATTTCATTACATCGCCACTTCCTCCTCAGAAATTAGTTATAGATGCTACTATATATATGCTTCTAAGTCACCGGCTCTGATTCCTGTATTAAAATTAACCAAAATATCAACCCAGCGTTATGCAACAACCTCACAACGTCTTCAACGTTTACAATTGCAAATTACGCTTGAAATTAATTGCAATTGGACTGTAATCTAAAGTTTATTGACTCAAAAATGTATAGAAATGTCAAATGTTACGTGACAAACTTCAAATTTGATATTGAAGATTGACTGCGATTATATCGAAATGATATTTTGGATAATTTTAAATCGGAAATCGGCGGAAATCGATGCTAGTTGAATTGCCGAATTCAACTTACCTCTTTTTGCCATTTTCTTGTTGAATATAGCTTACTCCTAGCCTATTTTCGCTAGATTCGGTAGAGAAAATCATTCTTCTCCATTCTAATCCGGAGCCTTCACCTCCTTCCTTCTAAACTTCAGCTCCGGCGGGTTACATTGGAAGTGCCCGATTATATGTGCACACAGCACACTCAAATAAAGTGCCATCTGTAAATGGTGTCTATCTACGTTATAAAAAAACCGAATTAAGGGTCTTAAAAACAGAAGTAGCATGTCTAGTATAGCGTGGTCGCCTGCATACGCTCGCACGAGCGTATATTCTCGTAAGCGTTTATGGCAACAATAAAACCGGTAAATATCAGTTCGAATTCGGCTTATTCTATTGTATGTCCTAAGGTTGGAGTCTGTATTCTAAAAGCATCGATTTTCATCCCACTGCGACCGACGCGGACGGAGGCACAGCAGACACTAGCTCTAAAGTTTAAGACACACGACGACACACTGACACAAATCTAATCACTCTAGTAACACGCACATGACACTTGCAGTTACATGTTGGGACCGTGGACACACGTCGACACTCGATGTATAAATTGTCTGGTGTCAAGTGTCGTCTGTGTATTTGTATCCTAAGCTTAAGGATACACGACGGTACTTACCCTGACAAATATCGACACTAGTGTCGACTGCGTCCGTACGAAATCACTGAGTGTCTTGGACCATGTTAGGGCCTGGTTGACACTCGAAGACATTGAGTGTCTGGTGTCAAGTGTCGTCCGTGTTTCTTACTTCAGCTTTACATTAAAAATCTAAAACAGATTTAACATATTTTGGTCTGTGATTGAAGAGTCAGGGAAAGTATGTTGTGCTACGAGCAAATTATCATTTTTTATTTAAATAATGATTCGTAGGTGTTTAGTGTTACTTATGGTTTGACTTATGTCTTTTGTAAGTTATTGCGAACCGTTTTTTTTAGTTTTATGACGTGTTTAGTGACAAACCCCGGAGTCACGATCGAAATATTGAATATTTGTCACATTTATATAAAACGACTCCTTTTCATACCTATTCCCTTGTTAGTAAATACGAATGAGAAAGCAGGTAACCGAGATCTATGAAAAATATTTGTATCATAATGTATATTTAAAACGTACATACCTATTTAATGTTTTATTAATTTTTGTACACTACCATTGATATCAGAAATAAAAATTGTAAAAACTAAGTGAAGTAAGTATATTTACTATTGTTTATTATCAGTATTTGAGTTTAATTTCTGACAAATTATTTTGGCACGATTCTTTTATTAAGCTATATTATAATAATATTTAAATTCCACATTTTTTCTAACTAAGTATACCTAACTGTTTTGTTCAAATTGTCCTATGTGTATTAATTATTTTAATATTTTACTGTCTACGGTTTATATTTTTGTTCAATAAATGCAAGATACATTCTAATAGAAATGGAATAAATACGATATTTATATCAATGTGTTGTTTCTATTTACTGTATGATTTTTTAAAGTTATACAAAAGACGATCAACATGTGATGATCAACAATAATTGTTGGCCATCATTTTTTTTCTGGGAAGGAATCATAGCAACCTCCCCCTTCCGTCACCCTCCCCCCCCCCCTCGGTGACAACTCAGAAAGACTTCCCATTTGTCCCCTCGAGTCAACTTTCAAAGGGAACAGTCGTCTCGAATTGCATCGCCGTTAAATTTGGGTCCATTAAGCTAAGCGTACACATCGCATCAAACAGATCGTAATGTTTATGTATACATCCGTACGATGCGGATTAGTGGACGCATCTATGTGAATCATATACCAAATATATCACGATCCGTTTGAAGAGATGCGTGCGATGTCCAAAGGTAGAGGCTTAGCTTTAAACGGTATCAAACTGTAGAAACCGCAGCTATAAGTTTGCTAGTATGCTACAAATGAAAGATTTCATTAATGTTTTCGTTCTTTAATGGACACAAGCATAAAATAATTACGTTTTAATATACATTAACTTAGGTTACTTCTCACGAACTTATATCACTTCCTATTACAATTACAGCATTTTATTATACAAGAAGATCAAAAGGAAACAATTTTTAGCTTGTTATTTTATAATCGAGTTAAATAGTAGGTTCTTAATAATTGCGGATATATTTTACCATAATTTTTTTATCAGTATGTTCCTAAAAGTATAAATTACTTAGAAATAAATTAGTTACCTATTTTAAATCCTTCATTTTATATAACGTCACACCTAAAACACATCCATTACAGGAAAAGTTAATATAACAGAATAAGATCCTGAATTTATAATACAGACAGTTATTTGCTCTATGGAGCAAGTGAAAAGAAAAAAAGAGAGAATGTAAAAATAAAATTTTCTCGTAACATAAGTCGTCGTTCAAGAAAACACTCAAACTAAAAGCTGCCAGGAATTTCCACAAGAATCCACATTCCACACCTTCGGCACACATCGAAAGACAATGTAGAAGAATTGGTAAAAATTCTATGTACCTATGTTTGATAAATTCATTCTAGCGCAGTGTCGACGCTCATCTAAGACTGAAATCTATAGTGCATACTTTGACTTTGCTGAGACTGAGCTTAGCAAAAACTAATCATAAACTTTGAATTGGAATATAGTCGAAATTCATTAAAATTCAATAAAAAGAACTTAGTCGTAACAGAGAGCAAAGTGTAGGTAATTATTTTTGATTGGTTTACATTCCAACTTTGGATAGTTGCGAAGATCGCTTTATAAATACCAAAAAAATAGATATAACTTAGTCTTTGCTTAGCAAAGTCAAAGTACGACCTACATATTTCAGCCAAAGAGTCTTATTATTAAGATGTCTTATTATTTGTTTCTCCTTATCTCATCTCTACTAATACTATTCGCCCGACGACCGAAGTCGGGCGTCGCGTAGATTGACGCCTTGCTGAGCTTCAACTATAGGCTAGTATAAATTGACCCTTCAGAAAAAAAGTGACCATTACAAAAATGTAATCAGAAAGTCTAGATACAATGTCTTACAAATGAAAGAAAAGGAATAGATGCATGCGAAGATTATGCATGTAGCCATTCTGGTTTTAACTAAAATAAGTAATCTTCAAAATAAGCATACAAATCTGATTTATTAACTTTTCCTGTAAACTTTTTTAACGCTTCGCTTGCTGAAGTCGCAAACGTTTTAATCACAATCGCAAATTGCTGAAATCTCAACACAACGTTTCAGATTTTATCTGGCGGATCGTAGAATGAGTGGATTCGTGTAGATATTTTATCAAACGTCATCCAGATAGTATCCAACGGAATATGCCATACCCTGATATTGTATTTGACAGTCAACACTATAATTACTTTACTTTATCTTTAATTAGATGATATTGTTATAATATATCTATGAAGAATCACCTTAATTACGATATTCAAACTATAACTAAATATAAAATAAACATTTTTCTAAATAAGGCTAACAGTTTTTTTTTGCCAATAACGGAACTTTTTACACAACAAACGTTGGAAGAACAAAATATAAACAAAAAAACAATTCACTTTTGAATCCTTGTAAATTTTAGAATGCAGTTCATTAATTAGGAACTTTATGTCAGGTTGGATTCAAAAGAAAGAAACAATACGATAAGTATCATAAACTTTTTAAATTAACGCTATTTGCACTCATTATTACATTTATTCGGGTCTTATTCAAAACGCGCGCGTCCTAAACACGCGCATAAAACTCGGAAAAAATGTGATTATGATAATACATCATCATCCAACTACGGTATATTACGGGTAAGGGGCAATTCAAGTAACAAAGGGCTGACTTGGGGACGAAGCGCGAAGCAGTGAACGGATAAGTATGGAACTATTTCTTATGCTTCAAAATAACTCTACGTAAAATAGGCCGCGATGATTAAAATTGTGCCGCGACACGAATCTGTCACTTGGGCATTTTCGCCAAAATAGCTACCGTCATAGACGGTAACGGTCATGGGATGTGTTATGCATATACGTTGCAAATAAGTAACATTGTTATGATATATATAGAAGTATAGAGTTATTATAAATAGTTCTAAATAAGAGACCTATAAAACAATAAACAAGTTAATAAAATCAAAGCCATAAAAGCAAAAACAAAAGTCTTGCAGTACTGTCCGCTTTTTTGGTAACGGTCAGAACCAAAAACTTATTGAAATAACTATTACATTTTATATTTTTAAAAATAAGAGGTAGATATAATACAAGGTGTAATGGGTAAGCCCTTTTAATCCGAAAGGGGGTTGTTCTAGACGTCTAGGCGAACAACTTTTGTTCTACGACTTTTGGAACTTCGAAGTTCTTTTCGAAAAAAAATAGTGTAAAGTTTACTTGAAAATCAGCTGTTTCTGAGAGTTCGAGGTCATTGACCTTATGTTGTCCTTTTATTTAGTTTGGCCTACTACAATTAAAACTTCAATTACCTTTATTTTCAATAACAGCTGTTTTTTCAGTTAAACATAATCTCAAAATTTAAAAAATAAAAGTTCATATTTCAAAAGTCGTAGAACAAAAGGTGTTCGCCTAGACGTCTAGAACAACCCCCTTTCGGATTAAAAGGACCTACCCGTTACAAATTGTATAATGAAAAACAAACACGTTATTGCCAAAAAATTTCAACTAATTAACAGAATATTTTTTATTATATTTTCAAAACAAGATTAGTAACACATTTTCAGAAATGGTAGCTTTTGAAATAAAAATGCCCACTTCGGTTGTATTCGGATTGGGTCATTCAAAGAACAAATCACGTTAGAGAAGGTCCAATTTCTTAGCTAGTAGCGTGGTGTGTAGTTTGTGTATGCATACTTCGTATGTGAGGTGAGTTAGTATAGAAAGGCTTCTTCCATGCTTATCCGTTCACTGGGACGAAGGGAGCATTAACATTTTGATTACGTAATACTAAAATGGCAATGAATGGCCGATCGTTGAAACTTTACATTTTAGCAGAGTTAAAACATGTCTATTTCAGAATTGATTGATACCGTTTGGAAGATGATAAACAACTAAAAACCAATGTCTAAAAGATCACAAATAAATTCTTATAGGTAATAACAGTAATATAATAGTTTAATGTAGATAAATATATATTTTTACATACTTAGCTAATTATAATTAATAATAAATATCTAATTTATAACTATTCTTTAAAGTAAAATGTAAGAAAGACTACAGACTACAGAATTCGATGAGAAGGTTAAGTTATTCTTCAATTTTTTACGACACTTTGTATGGTGTTTTACATTAGTACACACTTCAAAATTCTATTACAAATGCGAAGGTCAAATGGCTCAATCGTTCGGCATTTTATTCAGTATTCTTAAGATTAGTTGAGGAAAATATTCACCCGACACGATTTGACTGACCGGAGTGACAAATTGTTAGTCTACTGGTAAATACGACCTATGAAAATTAGGTAAATACTTATTTCAGTTCTAACCATGACATTCCCTATCGACTAAGTTGTCATATCA
The DNA here is from genome assembly GCA_949358125.1 of Idaea dimidiata. Classification (NCBI taxonomy): domain Eukaryota; kingdom Metazoa; phylum Arthropoda; class Insecta; order Lepidoptera; family Geometridae; genus Idaea; species Idaea dimidiata. The sequence continues at coordinate 6,562,659 of OX442337.1, forward strand.
ATATCATTCGAGACACGAGTTTAAAAAGTACACCTCTTATAAATTATGTAAAAAGTATTTTTTTAGCTGCTGCTGAAAAACGGATTTAAAATATATGACACAAAGTATATACATAAAATATTATAATGTTCGAATTTCTGGTCATTTATACTAGTTACAAATGGCTCGGGCAGTTTGAACGGGTGAAATGTATACTTAAGATTTGTACGAACCCTTTTAATACATTTATTTAAGAATTAACTTGAAACCCAGTTAGTCAACCGGCGCGGGCGTCGCTGAATTTTCGCATTTGTATTTCCCTTCTACTACAAATTGGGCATCTTAACGCCCATGGAGCGTTAAGATTTTTATTATTAACGCCTATTAACGCCCATCTTAAACCATGGAGATGTTCCCTGATTACATGTCAACTACGGACCAGTGAAAATCATCGTGTGAACTGGCGTTATGTTTTACAAGCGCCAGGTAGAAGTCAGTCTGATAAATTTTCAGTCATTTTTCATTAATTTTACTGAAAACAGCAATAGTTTCGGCAAAATGCATACAATAACAGGTGTTTTTTGCATGCCGCCACACTGTTTCAGATTCAGTTAGTAATAGATTCAGTTTTTAAAATTACACGATTTCTGTTCTGTTATCAGAATTCGGGTCTAAATCGCGTTTGTCCATTGTTTTTTGAATTCAAAATTTAAATTAACTAGACCTTTAGGCAAACGAGTTAGATAAGAATTTAAATTTAAAAAAATGATGTACACACGTATATTACAAACGCGATCTAGACTCGAAGTCTAATAAAAATAAGAATAGATTCAATATTTCTTGTTTTTTTTTTATTGCTCAAGGCTTATTTTAGACTTAGAAATATATCCGCAAGGAGATGTATTTTCAAAAATTTCCTAAATCTCCCTGCTAATAAGTTCGAGAATTTCAACATGACACGTGATTCCCATGTAGCTCACTAGTATGAGCACTCGCGTGGATTGCAGAGGGCACAGATTCGAATACTTTCATGGGACATTTTTGAAAATATTTCTACTTGCTTCTAATATTTCTATTTGTAAGAATAGATTCATTGTTTTTTTTGGTGTGTTTACGTAAATTTATTGTAACCATGGCTACAATTTCATCACAAGGTAGTCATTAACCGAAAATTACATATTATTATGTTACAAGACGGTCATCTACAGGCTTCCCTGGCGAGGTCCGCTGTTCCCAGCAGGCCAATCCGAGGAGCTCCGACAGGGAACACTTTTTGATGTGAAACATCTATAGGAAGGGTAAAACCTTAATGCTGGCTTGGCCCCGCTATATGAAAACACATCTGTCAATGTCAAATGTTACACATCTGTCAATGTCAAATGTTTCACATCTGTCAGGGGTCTCGAGACGGCTCACATTTTATTTACAATTTCATGAATAGAAAAGGTCCAATATAGTCGTGATACCTGGTTTAGCTCATGATGATGAGTTGCCCGGTGTTGTTGGCGTAGACGAGTCCTTGCCCGGGTTGCGGTGCCCAGCGCAGGCAGTTGAGACTGGTGAAGCCGTGTTCCCAGTGCTGTTCCAACTCCTTGATCGGAGTTAGACCGGGCCGGTTTGTTGTTTCTATGACAACAAAGGACATTTATCAGGGTTCTTCAAGAAACACTGGCTTTTTGGAGTAGTATATCCGTTGTCTAGTACCCATAGTACATACTAGCCTAGTGCTTAGTTTGGGGCTAGATAGCGCTGTGTGTAATGTCGTGCAATATTTGTTTATTAATCTTTTAACAGGCAAAGGAGAAACCGGTGGCAGTTTAAGTAGTTAAACCGACCCACATATGAAATTTTTCCCCAGAACTGACCCTTAAGGTAATCTTAGTAATATTATAAACGCGATAGTTTACAAGAGATAGAAAGAGTAACAAAGTCAAGTTATCGTGGCTCCGATCTTCATGAAATTTGGTATGCGCGTAGTTTAGGTCAATAGAATTCATGAGTTCGAAGATGGGCCGGATCGGTAGTGGGATTGGAGAGATAGGGGTCGTGAGTTCTCAGTTCGGGGCGAACTCCTATTAATATTCACACTCACTCAATACTCATCAATATTGTACACCTATGAAGGTAATTGTGGTTGAACTGTAAAAAATAGATTTAATACCTTTTTGTAACCTACAATCTTGCAATAAATGTCTTTGAACTTTGAACTTTATAGTGAAAATAACCATGTAAGTTTAGAATCGTTACCTATAGTCATAATTATTTTTCCCGGGTCTTATTCGCGTATTATTATTGTGTCCCCTCGCGACCAAGATCATTGTAACATGATCGAAACGTCGAGGTAAGAGAATTTAAAAATAATAATACGCGAATAAGACCCGGGAATAATAATTATGAGTTCAAATCGTGTGTTTAAAATTCAAGTTAAACACATGAATTGGCATAATACCAATTTTGAACATTAATCATTAATATTTTTCAATTTTTCAATTTTGACATTTTTTTAAATATATGATTGACATTTGTAAATTAATGAAATATCTACCTAGAAAGTGAAATTGTGTAATAATAAGAAATTTTGACTGATTTATAATATAAGAATAATGTATTTTAAAATGCTTGACAGCAATGTTGCATGCCAAATTTAGTGGAGTAAGCATTGACATATAATTACCAAAGACTCACAGTGACCAACTGCCAACAATCAAAAAATGTCCGAGCGCCGTTCTACATTTAAAATTATATAATTCAATATGACATTTGTTCGAATTTAGACTTTATCCTACTTGCATAACGTTCAAAGTCGCTTGAATACGGTCGCCTTACAACTAAACAAAAACTCGGCACACCAGCAGAGTGTGCCGAGTTTTGGCGCGGACATTTTTTTTTCTTAGTTTGTGACTCTAGTGGTAATTGTAACTCAATGGGAGTAAGGAGATCCTATTTTTATATTTAACATCAATTATAATGTACCCTTATTCGCAATAAAGGAATTATGAATTATGAATAAAAATGTTGATTCGTCACCTATAGTGTTCTCCAGCTTGTAGAGCAGCGCGATGACGTTGTTCCTGGCGTGCGGCGCGGACGTGAAGCGGCGCGAGCCGAGCCCCACGGCGAGGTACCGCGCGCTCGGCGACAGCGCCACCGACACCGCGCTCTGCTCCAGCGCCGCCGTGTGCAGGCACGACCCCAGGTTGGCCCACTCCAGCGAGTACACGCCTGCACACCCACCGCCACCATATACACAGTTATACAGTTCTTCTTCTTTAAAAATGGCTTTTCCTTTCGGACATTTGCCATTGTCGAGTATTATCAAACAGTCAAGTCGTCATAGTTAAAGTCAAGTCGAGGGAATCATTGTAAAAAGAGGGCCATTTTTTACAATGTTTGTTCACGGAGCTTTGGAGAAAACTTTTATTTTTCTTTTTATTTACACTTGTACACCTTCACGAAACTAAATTGATTAATATGCCCCCGAAATTAAACCTTTTACACGCATTTGAACTAAGTTTCACAAAAATGAAAATTTAGCAACACATCTCCTTAACGCATTTCCGCCAAAACTCCAGTTATACAGTTATACACACAGTTGTTTTGACGACCTCTGTGGCGCGTCGGGCGAACGCTTGCCTGCAATACAGAAGGTTGCGGGTTCGATTCCCGCTGGGTGCAAATATTTATGCTTGAAATAAATATTCGTAGCTGGTCTGGGCGTATTTCTATGTATAATATGTATGTATTTACAAAAGAAAAATAAATATAAGTAGTATATCCGTTGTCTAGTCACCATAACACAAGCTTAGCAGCTTACCACGGGGCTAGATGGCGCTGTGTGTTCGTCACAGGATTTATTTATTTATTTATTTTATACAGTTATAAAATAAATAAATAAACTTACTTTTTCTCCTTTTATATGGCTTTGTTCCATTTGGACATTAGCCAGTGTCGAGTATTATTAATATGCGCAAGTTCGAACGCAGGTTCGAATCCTGTCATGGGGATTTTTTGGAAATATATTTCCTTGCTAAAAATATTTCTATGCGCAAGTTATTTAAATCGAAACAGTTATGTCGAGAAATCTTTGTAAAACGGCGGCCATTTACAATGATTGTTCACGGAGTTTTGGAGACAATGCTTAAGTTCATGTTTTGCACCGATTTTGACTTTCACTACACTTATACGAAACTAAATTGATTTATATCCTTTAGTCTTATAAAGTCCACTATATCAAAATGTCCACTGTATCATAAAGTCCATAGTATCAAAATGGTAATTTTAAAATGTCCACTTTATCAAAAAGTCCACTATGCCCCCGAAATTCAACAATTTACACCCATTTGAACTAGGTTTCGCAAAAATGAAAATTGTATAGATGCATAGGTGCTCGTTTAATTTAAAATCCTACTTACACTGGTTTGTCAAATACACAACAATTCAAATATCAAATAGTTGTTCACGACAGTGACCAATATGAAACCCTCCTCTTGTTTAGGTGCTAGTACGATTTAGAGGCCTACTTACGCTGGTTTAAAATATGTATTTATGGAATTGCTTTTGAATTTAAAGAAAAAAAGATCTGATAGTTTTAAAATTCAAATCTGTCTATGGAAAATAAAACACTTTATTTATCCGGTTTTATCGCGTTCGGCCACTCAACCTTGAAAAAGCCAACTGTAAAGTTGGCGAAAGCTCGGTTCAAATAATGAATAAAAACGCGATAAAACCGGATAAATAAAGTGTTTTATTATGCAAAATCGCGAAAACCATAGAAGAAATTCTGTCTATGGAACTTGAAACCTAACTAACTGCGCCAAGTGAGCTCAAGGCTTGCTCAAGGATTAAATATAAGGAACGAATAATATTCAATTTTTTACCTGGATTCTAGGGATTGACTTTTTTATTACAAAGCAAATCTAATCCTTATCGACAATTCCCTTGTATTTCATCTATTTAATTTAGGTAGATGTATCATACTCGCCTAGACACTTGTTAGTGTTCCTCAGTCGCGGCACGGGAAGCAAAGCGACGAGTAATCTGCCATCTTTGGAGATGTCGATACTAGCGTCGTTATGAATCCTGCACCTCTGGACTACCACGTTTTTCGTGCCTGCAAGAAACAATTTTAATCAATGAATAAATACCACGGTTCGGCATACGTATTGTTTATTTTAAATAGTGAAATCACACAATTTTGTATTAGAGTAAGATCTTTGAAATATATTACTAGCTGCGCCCCGCTGTCTCACTCGCGTAAGTTTATCCAAAATTTAAAATTTTCGAAAAGTACTTCGAATTTCCAAAAGTCGTAGAACAAAAGTTGTTCGCCTAGACGTCTAGAACAACCCCCTTTCGGCTTAAAAGGGCATACCCGTTACACCTTGTATATTCGAGTTCGTTGCTTGTTTCCTATTTTAGAGTTGCCATTATAATCAGTGTCGATGCAGGCGAGGCGAGCACACTATATATTATGTAGAGTAGGGAGTACTGACTGTCGGCGATGGCGGGCGCGGCGCCGGTGGTGAAGTCCCAGGCCTGCACTCTATGGCTGGGCGCCGGCAGCGCCTCGCTGATGATGCCGGCGTCCAGCAGCCCCGCCATGCCACCGCGCCGCCGGGCGCCTCCCGACCCGCCGTCCGCCTCCTCTTCCACCACCATCGCGTTCTGTACCAACAAACATGACTTTAATACATCTCCTTTTGAGAGCGGTGTTGGTCTAGTGGTAGATACCCCGACTTTCATTCCGAAGTACCCCGAAGGTCGTGGTTTCAAATCCCGGTCGCGCATCAATGTGTTTTTCTTTAAGAAAAAATTATGTGCGCTATTAACATCACTCCTGCGATGAAGGAAAACATCGTAAAAAAACACTGCTTAAAATCACGCACAAAGGCCCAATAGCGGAATTGCGGAAACACATAAGTTAAAACTTTTAACTTTTTACATCTCCTTTTTTTCCCCGTTTATTACCAACTAACTGCGCCCCGCGGTTACACCCGCGGAAGTGAAAAACACATTGTCAGTTGTAACCGCTCGAGCGGTTCTCGAGCGTTTGCACTTTTTCGTTAGTTACTCGGGTTCTACTAATTGGATTTCGATGCAAAGTATACCACGACCGTCCTCGATAATAGAACTATCCAATATTGAAAACCAGATTTCAATCGGATAAGTAGTTTTTAATTATATAATTAACCGACAGATAAACAGATAGACAGACATTAATTTTAATTTTTTTATAAAATTTTATTCTGAGCGCCGCGCGCGCTCCGCCGCCCGCGCCCGTGAAACGCGTTTTTCACTTCACTTCAGCTACAGCTAGTTATTAATATAATATTTGACACTGGCCATATTTGCAAGTTATTTGCATCGAAACAGTCAAGTCGTCATAGTTAAAGTGAAGTCGAGGAAATCATTGTAAAACGGCGGCCATTTTTTACAATGATTGTTCAAGGAGCTTTGGAGACAACGCTAAAGTATACTTTTTTTTGTATGTTTGTTGTTTGCACCGATTTTCACTTTAATTAAACTAAATTGATGAATATGCCCCCGAAATTAAACAATTTACACGCATTTGAACTAGGTTTCACAAAAATGAAAATTTAGTAATACATCTCCTCAACGCGTTCCCTCAATCTGTTACACGATACGTGGAAACCGATATAGGGATGATTTATATTAGACCGTCACGAGTCCGAGCTTCGTTGTCAATTTCTCGGCCGCCACTCGGCTGCAACAGACTGATCGACTGTCCGCCGAGCCATGGATAACAAAGCTCGGACCCGTGAAGGTCTAATATAAATCATCCCATAGGAGAACATTTTTATCTCTCCTGCTAGGAAACTTTAATTTTCATGGATGGAAAGTTGGGTGTTTTTTTTTAGTCATAATGCCATGATAGCATGACGCTTTTTCTCACATTTTGGCATGATCGCCTAAATGCACGTCTCATGACCAACCCGATTATATTGTAACCAATAAAATCTTTTTTCAAAACTTTTCTATTGTTGGCAAAAACTAAGAATTTTTAAAAAAAAAAAACATGGAATATGAACTAATTCTCAATATACCTGTTTTATTAATCGTATATGTAGTGTTTTAACTTCTTCATAATCGAAATGAATAGTAGTGCTTAGTTGAGGTGAATGTCACCCATTTCACTCTGGAACTATTAGGCAGAAATATCTCAGGTGAAATGGGTGACATTCAAGCATTGATAACATTTGAGACGCGTACCTGAGCAAGTATGATAGGTTGCAAGTAATCGTGTATACGCGGCATTCGCTGCCCTTGCGGCTCGGCTGCGGGTGCCATGTCGTTTACCTGCACGAGAGGATACGTTTAGTGGCCCTTATGGCGGTAAGTACTGAAAAATCTCAGGGGACACTATTCTGACTAAGACTTTGTGGATTTACTTTTAGATCCCGTATATCGGAATCAAAAGTAGCCTATGTTACTCCTCAATAATGAAGCTTTTTATTGGTGGAAGAATTTTTGAAATTGGTTCAGTATTACCGGAGCTTATTCATTCTAAGCAAACTAAACAAATCTTTCCATTTTATAATATTAGTATAGAAGTATAGATTGCTTGTGAACTGACCTGCATAAGAGGCAGCGCTACATTGTTCATAATGGCCCGTAGCTCTGCCTCATGCTGGCGATGCGAGTCCTGGTGTCCCGGGAACATATTGGGGCTGAATGTGACGTTGATGGAGCGCCGCATCGCCTCCGCGAACCGCGACGATGGCCGCTCGCCCGTACTTGGCCCCGCTTCAGCCTCTGGACCTACACTAGAGCTTCCTGGTTGTTCATCTACTCTACTAGTTCCCGAACTTCCCGCTTGATCGACTCTCGAGCTCCCTGCCTGCTCGCCCCCTCCCTGCTCGCCTCCTCCCCGGGAAGTTCCCGGTGGGTCCCCCACAGCCCCCAAGCTTCCCGCTTGCTCTCCTTCCCTAGAAGTGGAAGGTTCACCGCTCGGTTGGAACGCGAATATCTCCTGCACCGATGAAGGCGTGTAGAATCTTATAGTTTGCAACCGTCTTATTCGGTTTCGGGCCGCGTTTCTTAACCTGTAACACGGCCAAAAAAGAGAAAGTATTCATTAAAATGTTAATCGAATGTGGATTTCATTGGTTTTTTTTTATCTATACGTTACCTGACGGCTTGCATGTGCGCGATACGAATAAAGTTCTCGCGGTTGTCAAATTCATTGAATTCTCCACTTCTAGGTGAAGAATCGTTCGCGTCGCTAGAGGGCGGGGCCGAGCCCGATGGTCCGGCTACCGGTTCGTCAGGTAAAGGCTGAACTCTTGGCGTTCGAATGACTCCCGGTCTCGATGGAAGACTCCGAAGGGCAGGAATCCGGTGCGACGATACTGGAGGAACTCGCTTCTTGATTAGAGGATGGACTGTGGGATTGGTCCGATGCAGTGCTTTCTGCCGTTTTGTCTCTTGGTACAGATCCCGTCGTGTGCGAGCGGTCGCGGATGTGTTTCTATTAGCGGCGGCGATTTGTACGGCGAGACGGTGGCTCCAGCGTGAGCCTGACGAAGAGGGTGAGGGGGAAGGTAACTCGTCGGTTGGAGACTCTTGCTCCATCGAGGTGGCGCGCGACGTTGCCGCTCGCTCGAGGGGGGAGGATGACGTCGTTGGGGCGTTGCCGCTCTCACTCCCGCTCGGTACGGCGACGTGCGGCGAGGCAGGATCATCAGGCCCGTCCACGTTGACCGGCCCGGTGTGGTCCACATTCTGTATTCTCACGACGTCTATAGAGTCGAGTCCCGCAGCCGCCGGTGCGGGCGCGGTGCCCGGCCGCGGCACGTTCCGGTTGGAGACCAGCATGAAGCAGGTCAGCGCGAGAGCCTTCTTGAGCGTCTTCAGCATGTTGATGATGAGTTGGCTAAGACCGCGCTCTTCGAGGCACATCATCATCATGTTGAACATAACGGACAGAACCTGAAAAGTTATCACTATTAGCACCCTATTGATGTCCTCGGTTGCATCCCTCTCGGGAGCCCGGGGTCCGCTAAAGACTAATCTTTAGCGAATCTCTAAAGACTAAAGTTATATTGGATGTTAAAGTATGAGGTTCTGTTTTTGCATTGAGAAAATGAAGGGAAATACACAAACTAAATTAAATAAATTTAAATTAGAATCTAACGAATCGACCTGATAAGATAACATTGACGGCCTTTGTGGCGCGTCGGGCGGACGCTCGACTGCAATGCAGAAGGCTGCGGGTTCGATTCCCGTCGGGTGCAAATATTTATGCTAAAAAATTAATATTTGTATCTGGTCTGGGTGTCTTTCTATGTATAATATGTATGTATTTACAAAAAAAAAGTATAATTTGTAATATATCCCTGTGCTTAGTTTGGGGCTAGATTGTGTTGTAATTCATAATTCATTTATTGCGAACAAGGGTTATACAATTGGTGTTATATTTATTACAGATCACCTTACTCAGCCATTTGGCATGCAATGTAGTGAAATATTTATTTATTAATTTTATTTATGTAAACTTTTACGATACTATTAATTACAAATATGAAAAAACTAAAGCTTCTCTCTTTGTCTCAAACAATGAAGTTACCTGCATCGCACGCATCCTGATTTCATGTCGCGTGGCGGTCATATTGACTGCGCGCGCGAAGTCCCGGTCACGCGGTCTCCCGAACCGCATCGCGAGACGCGGCGCGGAGGCGGCGTGACGCGAGCGGCGCCGCAGCTCCTCGTCCGCGCGCCAGCGGAGCGACGCCGAGCGCTCGCCGTGCAGCCGCCGGCGGAGGAACGGGGCCGACCGGGACGTGGACATGCGGGCCGCGCGCAGCGGCCGGGTGTTGCCGGTCCGGGAGCCGGGCTCCGGACCGGGATCCGGTGCGGCGGGACCGTCGGGCGCGCTCGACGGACCCGCCTCGGCCTCGGTTCGATCCGAACCTTCCCCCCGCCCGTTCCGCGTGCTTCGCCCTCCCCGGGCCGCTATATCAGTCATCTCCGTTAGAATCATACATCGTTCCAACAGCGACCGCGTGTAGTACCCGCTGTCTTGTCGCACCGTGTCGCGTCGCAGCGCGAAGATCCGTCGTCTCAGGTTCTCCCACATGGTTCGCAGATGTCGCATCGTAGTGGGACTGCCTCGCAGCCACATGTTGGCTAGCTCGAACGTGTGCTTTTGGAGAGTGCTGACGCCGCTTCGGACGCGGCGGTAGGCTTCTTCGGCGGATATGTTGGGGCCGCGGAGCCAGAGATTGTCGCGGGAGGTGGACGGTGCGGTAGGGTCGGGGTCCGCCCGGGTGGAGGGGCCCGGGGTGGGGTCCCGCGCCGGCGGACCGTCCTCCACCGCCGAAGCGCTCTGTGTCCGAACACGGAACCGTCGCGACGACGACGACACGACGACATCCGCTTCATCGTCCGGAACGTCCTCGCTCAACTCGAAAACCATTCGGTCAGTGGGCGCATCCGGTGGAGCCGGTTGCGGCGTCGCGCGCTCGGGGTTATTCGTCTCGCTCTCGCGGAAAGTAGAGTTCGGCGTCCGAAGTATATTCACTTCGGTATGATCGCTATCCGAATCGGAGCTCGAGGCGAGGAAGTCGCGACGCAGATCGCCGCTGAAGAGCCGCATTCGAGGTCGTATCCGGCGACGTTCACCTTCTTCCGAGTTCGAGAGAATGTTCATGGACATGTTCGTTATGAGATTGAGGAGCCTAGTGCCGGAGTCGCGGAGAATATCTCTAATCAAGTCGAGACTCTCGTTGATAGACTGCGCGTCGCCGTCTGGGCTCATTTGGGTCGAGGAGTTGGTGGTCGTCGGAGTCTGTGTGGCCGAGCGAGACGTGGAAGGTTGAGGTTCCGACGTAGAGGCGGCAGCGGTCGCGGATGACTCCGACGCGGGGTAGTTTCTTCTACGCAGCGACGACGTGAAGATACTAGTACGGGAAGAGTTCGGGATGAGGTGTGCTTCGCTCGGCCCCGGCTCGGAGAACCTCGTCGGCCGAGGGTTGCTGGCCGATGACGTCGACGAGAACGGGTTGGGCAGAAGCCTCGTGCGCTCTCCCTGCTCTAGTGTCCGGAACGATCGTCCTGATTCATTCAATGGTTGAAACGCGGAGGAACTCGAGCCGAACGTTGAACGTTCTCGACTCGGTGAATCTTGATTCCTGTAAAACATAAAGGACAGCTATAGAAGCGCTCATACTTTGTATTGCCAAGTAATTATGGAAATGTTAAATGAACCTTGAGGCATCACTATCGAATGACAGGACATCTAAGTTGAGTAGTCGACTGGAAGATTCACCTTCCCCGCTGTCGCCACCGTCTTGTCTCGCCTGTCTAGATGTGCTCGGTGAATTTACTGGAAATAACGCATTTATTCAATCACGCACATGAGCTAGCTCTTTAAAGAGATTGAAAATAAAGAATTTGAAAAGAGTTTATTCTAGGCGCATAGATTTCGATTTTTTTTATTTTTATTAATAAGTTGGTCAGTAGCAGAACAAGTTGTTCGACTATACGGGTAAAGCAAGACCTTAAGGCGAGAAACATATTGGGTGCCCACATATGAAATTGGTGTTTTGCCGTACTGACTACTTTGATCTCAAATATCTCCTCCATGCTTTTGTGTTTTGAAAACCGTAATTCATTTGTTTTTCCCTCTATTGATTTTTCTTTGCGTCACTTAATTTGTAAAATGGAAAACTTGAAATATCGCGTTATTTACGAGTACGAGTTCCATTGTCGCACCAGTGCTGCAGAAACAGCTCGAAGGATTAATGATGTGTGTGGCGCTATGTCGCAAAAGAAAACACAATGCGTTTTTGGTTCTAACGTTTTCGGTCTGGAAATTTCGACCTGCAGAACGAGCCCCGTGGACGGCCGGAGACCAAAGTTGATAATGAAGATTTGAAGGCTATTGTGGAAGCGGATCCATCGCAAACTACGTCCGAGTTAGCTGCAGGCTGCGGTGTGATAAAACTGTTTTAATCCACTTGAAGTTGGGTATCTCATTAATTGAGTGCAGCAAACCGCCAAACGCGCCTCGACTGCTGTGTTTTTTTACTCAACCGGAATAATAAATGTCATGAAAAGTGGAATGTCTAAGACATCCACCGTACTCCTCAGACCATGCTCCAACAGTTTACCTTTTTTTTCGAAATTTGAATAACTTCTTGGAAAGGAAAAAAAACAACTCAGATGGGGCAGTCCACAAAGCGCCTTCAAAGATTTTATTGATCCCCCCCTCGAATGTTTTTTTTCAGTAAATGAATCAGTGAACTACCTATGAGATAGCAAAAGTGCATAGTTAGCAATGGTACATACCTACTTTGATTATATATTTTTTATACTTTTAAAATAAATTCAACTACAAAACTACGTGTTGCTTTTAAATCTTACTAATATTATAAACGCGCAAGTTTGTATCTATGTAAGTAAGTATGTACGTGAGGTTGTTACTCTTTCACGCAAAAAACTACTAAACCAATTGCGATGAAACTTTGAATATAGGTAGCTGGATACCGGGAATAACACATAGGCTAGTTTTATCCCGATATTGCCGCGGGAACGGGACTTACGCGGGTGAAACCGCGGGGCGCAACTAGTATATTAATTTATAAAAAAACTACTTCATTTTCTTGCCTTACAAGACACCAAGTTCATAAGTAAGGAGCTAACAGTACGGTACGTACGAGAGTCGTTGTGTGTATTGGCGCGCGCGGCGCGGCGCGCGGAGCGGCGTCGGCGGTGGTGGTCCATGGGGTACGTCTCCATGGGGTCCGTGCCGCGGTCGATCTGCAACACCACAGACTTTATTACTATTAACTCTTACAAGAGATGAGTAAACCAGGCTACAACGTTTACATTGACTGTCAGTTAAACTGTCAGAGAAACGTCTTTAGCCTGCTCATTGTTGTAAAAGGCAAAGTGGACTGTAAAGTAATAATAATAATAATAATAACTTTATTTTGACAAAACTAATATAAAAACAAATATAAAGTATACATACGGATCTTAGACGCTAAACAAGTAAAAACAAAAAAATAAAATAAGAAAACATCATTGAGCCAATATGTATATCTTAGATCCGCACTAGGTCATTTGACCTGTGTCGCAGAGTCTAACACATTTTGTTAAGGTTGGCTGTTCCACTGACATCCATCAAGCACTTAATATAGTGACCAACTGGTAGGTATTTAACTGAAGCTTAGTGGAGAAAAAGAATAATATAATAAAATGTACATGCAGACTGTGTATTGAGGCAGCAGTGAAAATCCATAAGCTTCGGGAACCTCGTCACCCCAGTGTCTTAAGACTCTGAGTACGGGGACATCCACCCATGGACTGAGGGAAGATATTGAGTATAATATGTATACATACATAATAAATAAACAGCGAGTATGAATAAGTGAAATAGCAAAATGATACAAAAGACAAAAAACAAAACAAATTGTACAATGACACTAAACAACAACGCAGAGAAGATTTTCTATTTGGTCATAGTTTTGGCTAACTAGCCAACTGGTGAGTATTTTTTGACAGAAATGTTTCGATGTGTGTAAGAGCGAGAGCTTTTTGTCTAAAATTTCGTAGATATAAGGGCCTAACCAACGGTAAAATCTTTGAGCATAGAAAGTTCGGGTCATTGGTAAGTTGCTCTTGTTATATCTTTTGGTAATACTGATTTTATTTTGTTTACCAAGAACTGACTTGTGATATTTAAGAACTATTTGTTTTATATAGAGTTGTCTTACCGATAGCACATTCAGTTCAGTGTATAAATTGGTAGTTGGATACATGTATGGTTTTTTAAAAGCTACTTTCAGAAGCGCTCTTTGTGCCCTCTCTAATCTGATCAGGTGGGTTTTTGCAGCACCGCCCCATGCAGCAATTCCGTAGCCTATAACAGATCTACCCAAAGCATAATATACGGTTTTCACTAGCTTCTGATCCCCAAGATTTCTGAGTTTCTTAAATACATAGATTAACTTACGTATCCTAGCAGAAAGCACCTCAATATGTTTGATCCAATTCAATTTGTCATCTAATGTTATACCCAGATACTTTATATTCGATACCTGCTCAATCCTATAGCAATCACAGACCTCATTGAGATAGTTACCACAAACGTGTATCTTTAGTACAATATTACTCATCAGAAATCTATGATTTATCATTCTAAAAGCTAAGAATTTTGTTTTTGCTGCATTTAATGTAAGAAGGTTTCTTCTCAACCAGTCTGCCAGAACAGCCAGACCTCTGTTTGATTCCGTTACAACTTGTTTCCAATTTCTAGACGAAAAAACGATTGCAGTATCATCAGCAAAAGTAAAGATTCTGGCACTACTAATTTCGAGATTACAGAGGTCATTGAGATATACTAAAAAGAGCGTAGGACCCAGGACGCTTCCTTGCGGCACACCGAAAGATATATCTGACAAATCACTTTTGAAATCGCCCTCAAGTACAACTCTCTGCTTTCTGTCAGTCATGTATGATTCGAACCATTTCAAGGCAATACCTCTAACTCCGATAATTTCCAGCTTTTTGAGAAGAATAGGTTTTGAAACGGTGTCAAAAGCTTTCGCCATATCAATAAACACGCCTATACATTTATCATTATTGTCTAGTCTACTCGAAACATAATCTACCAGATCAACTACTGCGTCTTCTACACATCTGTCTTTCCTGAATCCATATTGGTTATTTGAAAGTAAATAGTTTTTCTCCAAAAAAGTAAGAAGCCTATAATTTACCACTTTTTCAATTATTTTCGATAAAATTGATAACAGAGAAATTGGTCTGTAGTTCGTAATAAGAGACGGATCACCTGATTTAAATACTGGGCAAATGTTTGCTATTTTTAGGCTATCCGGAAAAGTACCACTTGCCATGCTGAGGTTTGTCAGATGTGTTAATACCAACGCAAGTGAGTCTTTACACATCTTTATGATATAAGAAGTAATCGAATCCCAACCACTAGAGTAAGTATTTTTCAGGGTTCCTATAATTTTGATGACTTCATATTTATCAGTGGGGTATAGAAATAGTGAGTCAATAGGAGATTTTGCAGAATTAAGTGGAATTTGAAAAAGAGCTTTTGCTTTTAAATAACTCCCTTACTTATAAAAAAATATTTACACATGACTAAGTTATGTGACGTTTGTCTCTGTCTGTCAACTTTGAAACTTCGTGTGACAGTAAAAGACAAACGATGGATAGTTATGCAGCGCATTAATTAGCGTTGATAAGTAAGGGGTGTAGTGTAGAGTGTATACGACAGAACTGTTTTTTTACAATGTGTTCTCTTTTTAGGCTCTCATAATCAACAAGAAACTCTTATAGATTTCGCGTGTCCGCACTCTCTAAAAGCGCTTAGACGCTTACAGAAGCTGTAGCTTCTGAGTACTACTGAGTACGTAATCAATGCTTCTTTATCGACTTGTTAAAAAATAAAAAAACATACATGAAGAATTAAGCAGTAGGTCTAGTCAGTGGACAATACATACCGTGTTAGGCGTCGGCGGCGTGGTATTAGAAAGTCGATGTCGCACCATAAACAGCCTCTGATAATTCCTGACAAGACTGTCATATCTTTGCACGAGAGTTTGGTACGAGTTCACGATCATATCCTGAGCCGCCCCGGGGCTTTCAGGGGGCCTGCCATCGTCGTTATCCCCCCGGTTGGTCCCGCTTCCGTTTCCGCTGTTGGCATTGCCCCCGTTGGTCCCGCCACTGCCGCCGTTGCTTCCGCTGCTGCTGCTACTGCTGCTGGACGTGTTGGCCAGGTTCTGTGTGAGGAGTGGATTGCTGTTGCTGTTCACTTGGCATGCCCAAAGGGATATGCCCGTTATGAGTTTGTATCCGAGAGAATCGAATGCGACATATCTGAAACGGAATAAAAGAGTTGGTTCTAATGATTTCATCAAAATCTTCTTGTGTATAGGCACAGTACATAGAAGGAGCAAAAAAAATGTATTAATTATTAACTATTATTTTTTAAAACTTAATTTAATTTAATTATTTTCTTTTATTTTTCCATTTTTATTTATTTATTTCTCATAAATAAATAAATAAAAAAAACCTCATAAGTATCTTGTGTCTTTTTCTTATTGGAAGACATCATCCAAAGACAAAACAATAATGTGACTGTCTTATTGGAGAAACAAATTTAGAATTTTGTACAGATTCAGGCGAAAGGTTGTGTCTGAGTGCCTTTGTTGCTCCTTATCTGCTAGACGGCTGAATAGCAATCAAATTTGGTACCTAAGATGGGTTTCTTTTTATCCCGATATCACCATGGGGTCAAGACTTATGCGGTTGAAACCTTGGGGCCCAGCTAATGTGACTTACCTAACTTTTTCGTTGACATTATTGGTCGAAACTTTAGTGAAGGGCGCTGGTTGGCTCCAATCCCAAAAGTACAATTCATTGTAGGTGGCGATGACCAGTAGCTGTTCTCGCGGGTGGAACGCGATGGATGCTATCACAGTTTCATTGCGGACGTTCCACACTTCGCTGCCACCCTGTAAAAGTTTCAAGCATTGCATAACCTAAGAGTATAGAGAGATATTCGAAAATCGAACTTCCTAAATATTATAACAAAAATGAAAGTTAGTTTGTTTCCCTTATTGTAGAGGGACAAAGACATTTCTATTATTCTTAAGCTTATAAAGAAGCACTAGACTTTCTCTAGAAATGAAGAAGATTTACATGCATTGTTTTCAATAGTTGCAGGAGCGTAAGCTAGTTTTTATCGTGAAGGTGGGTATTGGTCTTAGTTTTCTTATAAGTGGTCACTTATTATAATACCTAATGCGAAAGACAAAGATCCAGATAAAAAGTCCAGGCAACCATTGGATGTAATGAATCTGTTTTAGCTTGAATGGCAGATATAATTATATAAATGTGAATGCCTATACGTTGGTGGAACAAAGGTATTATACGGATACTCACACTGCCTATATCCCAGACGCGCACCTGCCCCCCGAGACAGCCGGAGCCGATGAGCTGCGGGTGCGAGGGATGGAAGGCGATGCACCACGGCGTGCGCGGGTGACCCTTCAGGATCCGCACGTGCTTGCCGCTCGCGAGCTCTGACACGTACACGTTGTGGTTGCCGTGAGTCGATGCTACTTTAGTCCTGAATGTAAAAAAGCATTTTTAACTATAGAATTACTGATAACTTTTGCCTAAGGCTTAGGCCGCACAGGCAGGCTTGGCTCTATCGTCAGGAAATCGCCTTAGGACCTTTAGGCCGCTCTCGGGGGAAAGCGGCCCGGTGTGTGGCCTGAGATGGTAAGCGGCTAGAAGTACTAAAACCTGACGGTGCCATGACACGCCGCAAGTGCCAGAGCTCGCCGGAACCTTGCGGAGTACATCCACAAGCTCTGGCAGTAGCGCCTAGAGCCTATAGTGGATTGCATTCTGGCTAGATATACAGTGCTCACACTGTAGGTGGGCTGGGCTGTAGGCACTCTTTTAAATCATAATTAAAATAAATAATTGATTCTTATTTAAATGTAAAATATTGTAAAATAGGAAGACCATAATAATTATAGATATAGAAGAGCGATGCCACCTAACACAAGTATTTTATACTTAAAAGGTGGCCAATGAAATAAATTTTATTTTATTTATTTTATTGTAGGTGGTTTGTTCTTAAAAACCTATGCAATTAGTATTTATTCATTTTTTTGTTAAACAGTGCCTTGCGCTTAGTGACAAAAACCACCATGTTTATTTCGATGCACGCCAAGCCCACACCGGTCGCGAATTTTCAATACCGGTAGTTTTAGTTAAGTACTCGCTAGGATTTAAGCCAGTTGCCGGCCTGTGCGAACGCGGCCTAAGACTTCCTTTTTACTACAAATTGTGTGTGGATGGTTACGTTAGTTAGGAACTAATAGGAAGCATGAATAGAGAGTCGCTACATTTACCTAGCATCGGTCAGCTAATCTATTTCCATTGGCGTTAAGAGATGGTAGCTAAATGGAGGGATTCTGCTACCCAACATCTCTGGTATAAAAACGCATCTTAGATATAACATTATTATGGAACGTTTAAGAGTTAAATGTACCGAATTGACACCGAAAATATTATAAATATTCTTTAGTTCAATAAATCTAATAAGATACAAACAACATGGTGCCTATATTGTCTGTCATAAATATTTAAGTAGGTATTGAGCATTAATAGTTGAACGACCTAAATATTTTTAGCAACAACGACAAGTCAAAGTCATCAGTGCAATTATCTATAATGAAACTCTCTTAAGTACAGTCGGCTAAATAATGAATTTGTTTTTGTATTAAACTACATTGTGTATTTAGATTTGTAAGTAGATATCGCATATTTAAATATGTACCTACAACGTACGATTCAAACGATTGGTACCTACTCTTGAGAGTAAACAACATTAATATCTATTTATATTTGAGATATATTTTTTGATTCAAATTGTAGTTACATAAAGTACATAGATACCTACATAATATTATTACATTTGGGTTACTATCGAACCGTCTAAATTTCAGGTAGTCTAACGTAGTATTTCGTCTAAAACGCAACTGGGAACGCGTCTTAACATCAGGTAGTCTAAAGTTGAAACTCGTCCAAAATGCAACTGGGAATTCGTCTAACTTGCTAATGGTCTTAGATGTGATTTTGTCTTTGCAATAAGATAGGACCTGGGAAAAGGACAAAGGCTACTTTTGATCCAATATTCCCGCGCGCCCGATATTCCCGGTTTCCTAGTTGCGGGACTTCCGCGGGGTTTTCATAAGAACCTTCTCCTGACAATAACAAACACAACAAAAACGAATTGGCAAAATCGGTCCAGCCCTTCAAGCGTGATGCCGTGACCAAGGGAAATAGGAATTCAAGTTTATATTTGAGATATAAGTAAGCACAATACCACTTACCCATCAGGACTAAACACCATCAAAAACGTTGACCTGGGGTACCCCGGTAGATCACATGACTGAAAAATAAAAAATAAATAACGATACTTATGTGTAGGGTTTAACTTTCCTATTCACGTTTAGGGGCACACTTAACTTAACAAAATAAAGTGGTTAGATCCTGGTACTTTGGGCTCTCGTACTATGACTCTTGGAGCATGGCATATAAGACAATCTTTTTCGTAACCTTAAACTAATACTAACTAAAATGGAATAATTTTTCACTGTTGCATCGGGATCATTTTCACTGTTGCTTCCCTCTCGGGAGATCAGAGTAAAATAAATCATCATTGACAATTTGATTTGATTCAAAGATTTGGTAATATCATCATAACAGTTAGCCATCTGCCTGATATCAACCCTTCTTGGGACTAAGCAGTAGTCTTCCCCATACCCCTTAGTCGCTGTTTATAAAACTTTGCCCTTGCTACATGTTTACAGGTTTCTTGTTCACCCCTAATAATAAATGTACACGTATTTGTAACTAGTTGAGCCCGGCGGTTTCACCCGCGTAAGTCTTTATCCAAAATAAAAAATAAAATGGCATAAGATTTTTCTACTGATAATAACAAACACAACGCAAAAAGAATTATTATTTACGCGTGATGGCGTGACCAAGGGAATTCATTCAGAGGGATTCATTTTTATATATAAGAGAAGTAGTCTTAGAAAATTATACAGTTGATGAATAACTGTGACTAATCAGTTGATTAAAATACATAATAAAACAACAAAGAGCCTTGATAGTAAAATCAGAAATTCATATTATTCATTATTAGCTTATGATTAGTTCGATCAACACTTTCTGCTCTGTGTTTTATTTCATAGATTGGGTTGTTTGATTTGTCATTTTCTATCTACAAATTGCAGATATGCCTGGTGTCATACAATTGGTCTATAATATTTTATAATATAAGTAACACCATCTTGGCATGGTTAGTGCAGCGGCTTTAACCTTTAGGAGAAAAGAGAACAATGATAAGAGAATGTACATCAACAATACCAAAAATCACTAAGGTCTAGGGATCATGACAATTACGTCTTCAAAAAAAGACTCAGTTGTCACCTAGAATTTTAATTCCCATAAATACCTTTAAAGCCAAAGTCAAAAGGCTTTATTCAATCAGATTCACATGAAGATTTAAAAATAGTAGGTCAAAGATAAATGTTTTAGGTGAAACTTACTCTAACTTCGAGAGGTTTTCTAACAAGAATGTCTTCAGCAAGATTTTCTAGCACTCTCTTATTAGCAGTATAGTTGGGAGGGTCGAGGCCGCGTTCCCTCCACTGCCAGCTGCGAGCAGCATTGCCGGCATCCTGCTTCTCCTCAGTCGACTCAGGTTTATTGTTACTCAGCCATTGATTACCGACGCTCGCAGGATACATTTTAAACTATGTATCGAAATGGAATTTTATTAATAGAATTTTAAATAAAACTTAGTCTTTATTACAAACTAGCTGCACCCTACAAGTCCTGATTTCACAGAAATATCGGAATAAAAAGTAGTCTATGTGTTATTCTAGTTCTCCAGCTACCTATATTCCAAGTGTCATCACAATTGGTTTAGTCGTTTTTGCATAATTGAGTTACAAACATACACACATACATACAAACTTTCAGATTTATATTATTAGTTGGATTTTATGCTTAGTTAGTTGTGATATCACTTTAACTTGAGTGAAACAATTTTGTTGAAAAAGGGGGTTAGTCAAGTGTCAATACCACAAAGTGTATACAGATACAGGTATTTGACATTTGTGGTTTTTACGAAGTAAAAGAAAAAGGTTTATACATGGTTAATCCATTGTTTAGTTCATAAGTGCAAGCTTAGTTTGGGGTTAGATTGTGCAGTATGCATTAATTTTCTTTCAGGTTTCAGATTAAACTTTACGAGTTCTTTCACACAATCCTGAATACAAATCAAAAGTGTTGGTTAATTATGGAGTGGGTTAATGAGTTTACTAACCTTAATTTCTATGTGATTATCGTGTTGTATGAAAAGAAGTAAATCTGAAAGAGAATATTTGTTTGAAAGTATTTGTTACCTAATTTATGTAAATTGTAAACACAGTATATTCTACAGTAGCTAACACCTTATGTAACCTATAATGTAATTGTAACAGTTTGGTTCGTTTTATTGGTATTAATTAGCTTGAACCTCAGACGAAAATGCCAGTAACGTGGAATTCATACATTGATAATCGTAGCTTCATATAGGTATAAAATATACCTACGCGAATTGACCGGGGGTAAGCCATATTGGAAAGGACAACATGAGTCGTTGTTTCATGACGGTGAATTAAAGATTGTAATAAAACGACTATATTTCTTCACCAATAGGCGTTTTTATCAAGAAAACTACGGATTATATAAAAAATTGTACACAATAAACCGACTATGGGTGGCGATGCAATATATTAAAAATGTGCATTATCTTACCTGAATCATATTGTTAACGTGAAATTTATTGAAGGTAGAACACGCAGAAATGATTTAACTATTGTTTTTAACGTATTTTTCTGTATTTCATACGCATTTAACAATTTTTACTACACAAAAATCCATAACAGAAACAATCCAACAGCGCCAGCTGCGAACTGTCACTGCCGCTGTCAATCTGACAGTTGACTTTCATGTGTTTAAATTCTGGAAAGGCAGGCAAGATATTTTTTAGCCCATACCGCCTCCTGTGATTTTGGTTTGACCCACGGGTTTGACCCAGGTTTGACCATGTTTTATCACTTCCAAGCTATTTCTTTCTTTCAACTTCCATAGTTATTAATTATTATTTACATGGTGTTTTGTGACTCGAGTATGAAAAATAGAAGATTCCAATTGGCCCAAGCTCTAATTAATTTTGGAGCCAAATCCCACACCAGTCGCACAAAAAAAAGGGAAGCGCGTGCCTTCTTCTTTAAAATGGCTTTTCCTTTCGGACATTTGCCAGTGTCAAGTATTATCAGTATTTGCAGGTTATTTGCATCGAACAAAACAGTCAAGTCGTCATAGTTAGAGTCAAGTCGAGGGAATCATTGTAAAAAGGGGGCCATTTTTACAATGTTTGTTCACGGAGCTTTGGAGAGAACACTAAGCTAAAGTCCATGTTTTGCACCGATTTTCACTTGTACATCTTCACGAAACTAAATTGATTAATATGCCCCCGAAATTAAACAATTTACACGCATTTGAACTAAGTTTCACAAAAATGAAAATTTAGCAACACATCTCCTCAACGCATTCCCGCCAAAACTCAGCGCGTGCTTTAAGCAATGCAATGGACTGCGCGCGCAGTAATTAATAGTGGGTCGTAGTTTGCATCAGCTTTTTTTTGTATCATGCATGTGTTACATGGATAAAGGACAGACCTACAAAAACGACCACAAACCATAGGACTAATGCTTACGTATAGCTTACAATATAAACGTATAATAAAATCGTAACTTAGCGGTGTCTGTTTTTGAAAGATATTTTGAAAAAACTATTTTTATGGGTATGTACTAACGTAACAGACTCAATTTCCGTGTTTAACTTTTTGTCTGTTTGTCCGTTTGTCCGTTTGTTTGTGCGTTTGTGCGCGCTAATCTCGGAAATAGCTGGACCGATTTCAATGAAATTTGGTATGCAGATAGCTTAAGACTTCGATTAACATATAGGCTACATTTTATCCGGATATCAAGTCCGGATTTCGGAATATCCGGATAAAAAATAAAAATTGCGTAATTTCGTTGTTTTTAAACCATCGGCATCCATCGTCATCTATCGTCATCCATCGTTATTGATCGTCAATCATCGTCATTGATCGTCATCCATCGTCATCATCACTTACTGACATATAAATTTTGCCTTACTTCACCTACCTACTGCAGTGCAAAAATCCACACTTAAACGGTTTAAGTGTGGATTTATGCACTGCGGTAGGTAGGTTTAAGAACAACGCGGGATCGCGACTTGCGCGGGTTGAAACCGCGGGGCGCAGCTAGTTTGTAAATAAAAAGACAGATTTACACTTTTAAAATAAAAAAATCGTGTAATTCATTACTATTTACTCAAGTAAATCAATCTTAATTTTAATGTCTGGCACAACAATATACATTTCATTCACAACAATAAACTACATTCAGTCGTCAGAATATGAGCTAACGAAAACAAGTGGAAGCGGAAGTGTATTAGCCGGGAAAAATTAAGGCAATAATATTGATTTCAACTTTTGCATGTGATTAATCTACCTAAGTCTCTACGTAGGTGTAGGTTTTACATATTAAATGGATTGCTGCAACAAATCAGTGTACAATTGAATTTTTCTAGATATACTCATATCGATATGTTTATCTTCAATGCCCACTATCATTCCACCAATAATAGAAGGATCGGTTTTCTCTGTCAGGGTAATTTTCTTACCGTCTTTTACGAACTTCTGCAATGCGCTCATAAGCGCGCTTTTCGTGCCGCTGTCTAGAGGTTTAGCAGTGATAACTTCGCAAAGCGCTTCATTTCTATGAGCCACCATGACTTCCAAGAACATTGTAATCATACGGCGTAATTTCTTAAGACGTCCGTTTTCGGCGACAATACTTAGAAAATTAATAGCTGCCGGTGGCATTCCCGCTTGCTGCCCTACCTCCTTTAATAACTTAGCTTTTCCTGCTCTAGAGATCAGACTACTCTCGATGAAATCTACTATTTTTGGTTTCGTTAGTTCCTTTAGCAAACTTCGAAGGTGTACTTCAACTTTATCCAATTCATTCATCTGGCTACCCGCACTGTAGAGAGCTGTTACATAGCGCCCTTCAATACCTGGGGAAAAAGATGTGGATATTAAAGGACCTAGAAATATTCCCTTATAAAAAGACTCTGAACGGAATCGGAACTATTAAAGAATTGCATATCATACTCTTTGCACCTTACTTTCTCTAGAACAACATCAACACCCACAAGCCCCCAAATTACACTTCCTTATAAAATTATAACTTATAGACTTTAATTCCGAAGATCGTGGTTTCATAATAAGGTTTAAGTTGGCTCTAACCCCATTTTTTGGGCTTAGTTAGGCTTTTGGGCTTTGGGCAAGGTGATTTTTTGCCCCGCAAATTATCGTTCACCCATCCAAGTAATGACCGCGTTAAGCGCTGCTTAACCCGCATGTCCATAAGTAATTGAGAGCCATGCATGATACATTACGGGTCCTTGTAATAAGAATTTAACATACCAAAGACGGGTATTGGAGGTCTAATTGATTTTGCTGATGCACTCATTCTTCTAGAAAATATACGGAACATTGTTTATTTTCGTTTAATTTAGTCTTTTATAATCAAAGGATTCAGTGTAAAACTAATAAAACAATCTGAATAAGGCGTTGGAATAAAACACAAAACAAAACAATTTCTCAAGGTTTTTTTTTTTAAGTTTAATGGCTTTATGTGATCACATATTCTGCCAATGACACGTAGTGAAGAAAGTACAAAAGATTAAAGGATCTTATTGAAATTGACAAAATGGTGTTGTCACGACATGACATTGTATATAAGGAACTTGCTGCGTCCCGCGGTTTTACCCGCGAAAGTCCAGTATACCTAAAAAGGTTCCTTAAAGCAATTCTGCCCGTAATTTTGCATTTTGACACATTCACGATAAATGTGCACCTCGTTCTCACGGTTTTGTTCTATGACAGGTGCACGGTTATTGTGAATCTGTTAAAAAGCAATATAGCTAGCAGAATTGCTCTAAGGAACCTTTTTAGGTCTACAGATCTCGTGGGAATATGGGGATCAAAAGTAGCCTATAACCTTCCTTGATAAGTAGGTTTTACAAAAATATTATTTTAATTCGGAACAGTAGTTCCTAAAGTCAGCGCGTTCAAACAAACAAACAAACTTTTTAGCTTTATAATATTAAGTAGAGTAGGTATAGATGAAGGCTCTGGATGAAGGTAAATGTTAGGTTTAGAGCTCAGAACAATTACTAAAGCATACGACATGACGTTTTGAGCGTACACTTTTATAGACAACAAAGAATTATTTAGTGCTGTGTGTGACCCCTATTTTCAAGTTATCGATATCGATAAATATTGTTTGTGTCTACAGTCTGTAGATAATTTACTGGAAAAAATACTCAAAAGAAAGAAAATCATACTTTCTTATTTACCTATATTGCCAGCAAATAGCGATTATAGAGATATCTCTGGTGAAATGCTTGACATTCAGTCCCTGTTCATCAATCTATTATTAAAATCTCTAGTTTCTCAGAACTTGCTCTAAAATTGCTGTAGGAAGCAACATTTTCGTGAGTTTATAATATAACATGGTTATAAAAATGATTCGGTTCTCCAACGAATTTAGATCCCACTCTATTTCAGCAATATTTTTCCCGCCGATGAACACACTTTTGTCATTCCATCAGAGGGCTGGCTGGCTGGCTCCTCTATTTTTGGAGGAAGTCGGTGGGTCATCCACAAAAACACATAACTACTATGAATGAAAACTGAACTTATCGTAAACGTTATCGATAAAGTAACAACCTAACACTATTAAATATGACGTAATTATTATGTAACCAAAATGTGTAGGCGTGCTGGCCATTATAGAAAAATTGAAATAAGGTTACTATTTAATTTGGCTGCATAAAGGTATCCAAGATATCCAATTTGACATTTGAACAGTGTACGCGACCAGTTCCTTAGCAACATATAACTGTCCTTTTTTGTTCAATGTATTTGGCGTATTTGAAAGAATAGGATGAGTGTTTTATCGTTGCTTTAGACTCCTTCTATGCTTTAGTAATTGTTCTATGGTTTAGAGAAATTTATTCTCAAAAAAAAGACATTAGTTACTGTCACTTACATGAGAACTTAATTTATTATTTCTTATCGGTTGTGAACCGATTATGGCCATTAGGAAATTAGTCAGTGTCATATATTTTAATATATTATGCAAGTTATTTGCATCGAAACAGTCAAGTCGTCATAGTTAAAGTCAAGTCTAGGGAATCATTAGTAAACACGGCGGCCATTTACAAACAATCTTCACGGAGCCTTGGAGACAACACTAAGTCAATGTTTTGCACCGATTTTCACTTTCATTCCACTTGTACACCTTCACGAAACTAAATTGATTAATATGCCCCCGAAATTAAACAATTTGCACGCATTTGAACTAGGTTTCACAAAAATGAAAATTTAGCACCACATCTCCTCAACGAGTTCCCGCCAAGACTCCGAACTTAATTTAAACATGTATGTATAAAACGTTCGTCTAGCTAGTCCTAGAAACATGAAATGTTTTATTTAGGTACTTACTACTCTGCCCCCGATAGTTAAAAGGGCGCATATAGCAACAAGTCGAAACGGAGAAAAAAATGTTTTAATAAATCAAACGGGAAAACGATCGCTGTCTTTGCGTAAATTAAAATAATTAAAAATTAAAAATTGGAAATAATAGCCACGATCTACGTCCTTAACTTTACTTAATAATATATGAATATTTTTAAATTATTTAATTCAAAATAATTAAAAAACCGTTTCATCTTAGTATAAAAAATCGAAAAAAATACTACGTCCGTAACCGAATAGACGCAAATCGCCATTTGCGCCCTTTAAACCTCGAACGCTTGTTGCAGTACTTTTCTTCTAAGTATCTAGAATATATGTGTATTTTATGTTCTTAAGAAAAAGAGACGTATTTGGTTATATGTGACTTTTTGCCTAAATATTCAAAACTATGTAGATAATCCTCGGCTAAGATAAAAAATATATATTATAGTCTAAGTCTATGATCCTATCATCAGTGCTGACGTTTATGGGTTGAAAATGTACAGTAAATATGTTTTACTGCTTAATATTACGTAGGAACTTACTTTTATTCAATCTTAGCAAAAAAAAACACTATCGGCACAGTCAAAGTATTTATTAAAGATCTGCTTTTGACCCTAAAAAATGAAACAATGCTGCCATATGGCACAATGACTTATAATCTAAAGTAGAATGTGATAGGTATAAAATTCGATGAGTTTCACTCAAGGGTCACTTGATCCTACTTATAGTACCTATCTAAATAAGTAGTAGGTAAAATTATTATATAATTTTAATATTTAACTTTGAAATAACGTAGTAAGAAGTAATAAATTATAATTACAAAGTTTAGATTAATCAGTCTTAATAATAGTACTGTCATCTTAAATTGTCACTACTTTAATGAAAATTATTTAGCTATTTTAATAAAAACGCTAAGTAATAATAGTTTTGTAATCGATACACACGGAACACTAATAAATGAGTAAAAAATTACTTACAGTCGGGACCCATTCATTTTACCAATCTAATTTTTCCAATGGGTCCCGACTGTGAGTAATTTTTTACTCATTTATTATGTGTTCCGTGTGTATCGATTACAAAACTATTATTACTTAGCGTAATTTCAAATTACTGGGCTTGTTTTTTTCTTTTTACACGACTGCCAAAGGAAGTGTTATGTTTTAGCCGTGAGTGTATGTATGTATGTATGTATGTGACCTATTTTTGTGCCGTCGTAGGGCCTAAACGGCTGGGCCGATTTAGATAAACGATACGTCGTTAGATTCGTCATGACCGTGAGAGTGACATAGGGTACATTAAAATAATAAATAAATAAAAAAAATGATGTAAAACGCTATTAACCAAGATTTGTAAAGACCATAAAAAACAGAGAAAACGCGTAACATTGTTCACTCAAACGATATGTTTTATTCTTTCGTAAATTTACATTTGAAAAGTATTGCTTGTAAAGTTTTACAATTAAGTTTTAAAATAATTAATTATAAATTTATCGGAAGTCGTTTAAGTAGGTTGTCTTCATTAAAATATGTCACTTGCCTTCGGCTCGGTTGTCTTGTCTTTAATGACGTTTATATATTCTTTTTACTTACTTCAATTTATGGCTTAGCACTACCTCTGGATTGGGATTTTTGAATTCTCGCAAAGAAATTCAAAATTCGCATGCGAAAACAATCCGCGTGTAAATAATGTATTCTAATAGTAATTCTAATGGTTAACTTCGAAAGTTATGTTGCTACTACATGACATTATGATTACGCAGGTAATTTTCGCTAGAACAACGGAACGTTAATTAAAAACTTTTCGATTTGACTCGTATAAATATCTCATCTATGGATTTGACTTTGACGCCGAGTTTGAAGGAATTGGCAGAGATGACATGACATAAAATACTTAAGTATCTTCTTACTAGTCTGTGGACTTAAATAAGCACTTTGTTTTTCAAAGAAAACAATACCTAAGTAATAATCTAAAATTAGAAAGCTAAAATAAGTTGTCAGCAACAACAACCCGAGGCATTGCGCCCAAGATGCTGGCGGCGTTCCCGCGCTGGATAGAAAACCGCCAGCTCTTGTACTTATCACCCTGAGTAAGCAAAAACAAGCAATGCACGTCCTCGCTACTGGAGTATATACATCTAGAATTAATAAATTTCTTCTGGTGTAATTAAATCTGATCTCTAAAAACTAAAAAGCGATAAAAAAAACATATTTAAAAAAATAAAAAACCCGACTGCTGTTTTAACAGAAAAGTGAAAAACAAGATGCTTCTAGTAGCTTTAGGAATGGTGGATGCAGTCGGGTGGGACTCCAAATAAAAGGTGAATAAGTTTAATAACACTAAATACTTAGTGTTATTTAATTAGGTATACTATCTTTATGTTATTTGGAGTCCCGCCCGACTGCATCCACCATTCCTAAAGCTACTAGAAGCATCTTGTTTTTCACTTTTCTGTTAAAACAGCTGTCGGGTTTTTTATTTTTTTAATTAGTTTTTTTGTTGTTTCTATGCGTATTTTTTAATCGAGTTTTTTACGCAGTCGGGTTTTTTGTTTTTATAAATTATTTTTTTTATTTTACGCTTTTTAGTTATTTTCATTTATTGATGGTAGGTAGGTAAGTCTCGTAATCTATTCATTTCATTACGGGGTTATAATGTACTAGCTGCGCCTCGCCGTCTCACCCGCGTAAGTTCCGTTCCCGCGGGAATAATAAGTAGCCTATGTGTTAATCCAGGTCCCTCAGCTACCTATATTCCAAATTTCATCGCAATCGGTTCAGTAGTTTTTGCGTGAAAGAGTAACAACCTCACATACATACATACTTACATACAAACTTTCGCGTTTATAATATTAGTAAGATTCTATTTCAGTTAGGGTTTAGTTATTTATTGTTTAAATTTATTATTATTCTTTTAACTTTTTTAGTACCTAAATGTTATTAGGCTTTTATTCAGTTGGTAGGTACAATTTATGTAAATATTTTTTTAGTATATTTCAATAAATTTCTGTCACCTGTACCATCACGGCTTATACTTTGATAGTTCCAAGCGTAACTACGTAACAAAAATAAAAACTTGTTCGTTAGTAACAAAAAGCAAGAATACCTAATTGTAAATTAACTTTAAACCGTTATATTTCCTAAACGGTTCTTTAAAATGAAAAATGGTGAAAGAAACCTAATATTTATTTTTAAAAACCTATTCAACGATACTCATCTTGACATACTTTGACGATTTTGGATTTTTTAATTTTGACAATATGGCGTCTGGTGGTGACATAAGTTACTTTGGATTACTGTCATGTCTTTAGTCACACTCGCCAGATTAATACGAATCGATTGACGTATGAATCATCAAAATCGGTCCACGCGTTTGGCCTCTAGAACGTCGGGTAAAAAGGACGTTTCTGCAAACTTACGCTTTTTTAATTAAGTATCATCGGTACTTTTCTTTCTTAACATAAGGTATTAAGACGTATATGACAAATACGCCTGGGCTTACACAAACTTTATGAAGAAGAAAGGGCGCAAATGGTCGGATGCAGACTTTTTTTCTTAGTGTGAAAGCAGTTTCCAATGATTGCATTAGGCGCAAATGGGTAATTGCGCCTTATTTATTTCCTCTTAGAAAATGGGTAAAATATGCGCCTTTTAAATTACTAAACTAAAAAAAATAAGGATAAGCAAAAGGTCATATCAACGTAAATGCGACTTTTCTTTTAAGTTTTAGATAAATTCGTCTTTTCATCTTCAATTTGTTCTAAAAAAGTGTACAGAAGCGCCTTATTTTGCTATGCTAAAATTGAACTGAAGCAAGGTAGAAAAATGTTGAAAATTTAGGCAGATGCGCCTTTTTTCCCTGATTCCGGCAATGTATTTAACTCAAATACGGAAAAAATGTTAGATGCGCCCTTTTAACTATCGGGGGCAGTACTATACTATACATTACGCTACGCTACTATTCTATGGTCTTGTAAATTTTTATTCTATACATTTTTTTAACCCTCTACGGAAAACGAGGTTATGAGGAAATGTTAAAGTTTGAAGTGTCTGTCTGTGGCATCGTAGCTCATGAACGGTTTCTTCTTTTCGTGTAGTGGTGTGGCATGTGGGGCTCACCCATTGTTAGACTATTCACTACTATTCAGTACCCAAATTATTTATCTGTTGACGTCTGACAACAGTGGAAAATGACAGGAACTATGCAGTACATTGCTGCTTTGAGGTAAACACCGGTAATAAGCAAGTTACGTCAAAGCAGCAATGTACTGCATACAGTGCCTTTCAATTTTCACTGTTGTCAGACATCCACTGGATAGATAATATAAGTGCATGTCGCTCTAAGGCCTGTAACTTTGTCCTAACGACTGCTATCTGAAACAACAGCCGGGACCAACTGCTTTATGTTGATAACGAAGCACGAAATACTACGAAAAAGCGATTTTTGCCACACAAATTATCTGTTACCCATCCAAGTAATAACTGCGCCAAACGTTGCTTAATCCGCACGGCTAAACGTGGAGTAAGGTCCGAGTAGTGAAAACATGCTTTGTCTTTTTCCGCAACAAGAACTTTCAAAGTTGACAGACTGAAATAAAATTACTTCTACCTTATGTTTTGGAATAACACATAAATAAGTAGGTAGAGTACCTACTCTTATCTCGATATTATTACGTGTAGAACAGGATTAATGCGGGTAAAATCGCGGAGCGCATCTAGGGCACATCATAACAATATTTTGAACAAGAAATATCCACCAAGAAGTCGCGTCCCGCTTCGTTTTTCGCCGTCGCGTCGTCGTCTCCCTGCCTTGCCCTGTCAGCTCCGAAATGAAGTGACGTATCCTAATGCATCTCCGGCAAAGCTGGAAGCTGGTTACTCACTGTTGCTTCCTATTTTATGCGATTTTACGTTTAAAATTAATTTTGACAAGTTTTCAATTTGTCTTTAAAACGGTTAATGGCTTTTTGAAGGCATTATCTTTCTTAACACAGTTTGCCAAGATTGCAGTCCTGAAATGAATGTCTTTGTATTTATGTTATGGTACAGTTTCGTTTAATTAACTTCCATCTAATAAACAAAAATACAACCAATACACCATCACCACTTCCATGCTGATGAACAAAAAAAACAGTTTTTTTTTAAATTCGAATATAGCTACACAAAGTAGTAGTAGTATATCCAGCGTCGAGGTGTACCTGAAAGAAACTACCAAGTAAACTGTGGTTTAGGGTTTAGGTAGGTCTATTGTTTTTTTTTTAATTAGCTATTTTTCAATGAAGACTTGGTAGGTTTTAGCGGGACTGCGGTGAGGAGATGTGTTGCTAAATTTTCATTTTTGTGAAACCTAGGTTGTTCAAATACGTGTAAATTGTTTAATTTCGGGGGCAAATTTATCAATTTAGTTTCGTGAAGGTGTAGTGAAGTGGTGAGGAAGTGTAGTAAAAGTGAAAATCGGTGCAAAACATGGACTTTAGCGTTGTCTCCAAAGCTCCGTAAAAAATCATTGTAAATAGCCGCCGTTTTACAATAATTCCTCGACTTGACCTTAACTATGACGACTTGACTGTTTCGATGCAAATAACTAGCTGCACCCCGCGGCTTCACCCGTCCATCCGTCCACCCGTCCGAACCATTGGTTCAGTAGTTTTTGCGTGATTGAGTAACAAACACACATGCATACATACACATATACTTACAAACTTTCAGCTTTGTAATATTAGTAGGATAGGATACCCTTGGGATCGGGACTTAGGCTGAAATCTATAGTCCGTATACTTTGACTTTGCTCAGACTGAGCTTAGCATAAACTTTGAATTGAAATTTATAGTCGAAATTAATTTTGTAGTATACCTACGAACTAAACAAAAAGAACTTCATAGTCATCATGACAGAGAAGCAAAGTTTAGGTCATTTTTTTTTTATTGGTTTACTACATTCTAAATTTGAAAAACTTCGTCTTTACAAAGCAAAAACTTTAGATAGTTGCGAAGATCGCTTTATAAAAAATACCAAAAATTGTCCCAAGTCAACGTTTTTGCTTAGCAAAGTCAAAGTTCAGACTAGATTTCAGCCTTAGTTACGCACGCGTTAAAACCACGGTACGACGCTATATAGTAATTTACAATTTCTGGTTCTTTCGTTCTCTGCAACGTAAAACCATTAGTTGTAATACGTTATAGGGGTGAGGTAATGAGATTACATTTGGTTACGCGATTCGAGGTAGAAAATTACTCTTTCGTTCTCACTTCACACGTATATAAATATGTACCTACCTACCCCACAACCTATATTTTATTCCAAACCGACGACAGACGACGAGAAATAACGAGATTTTTCTGAAAATTTGATTTTCGCAATATTGCGCGAAATAGGATTATTTTTCATTTTACAAGCGTTGATATCTGGTTTAATCGGTTGAGTGTTTTGCTTTATTTATGATTGAAAATTTGGTTAATAAAAATTGTATTTAGGATACATAAATCAAACGGACGGAATTTGAATACAACTAGTACAAACTTATCTACAAATCACCAAATAAGGTAAACCGTTATTCACATTATTATATAAAACAAACAATTAAACAGTAATCTATCTATATTAATAAAAGAGAAAATCACTGACTCACTCACCTATCACGAAATCTCAGAAACTACAAGTAGTAGAAGTCTGAATTTTTGCATAGGGGTTCCTTTTAGGACATAAATGCTGGATGAGAACGGCTTTTTCGAAATTCCCTCCCTAACGGTGTAAAATGGGGGTCGATTATATAGAAAATCCTGTACATTATCGATTCTAACTGTATTCTGTAAATACACAAATAAATATTTACAGAATACAGTTAGAATCGATCAAATAATAACTAAACGGTTACCTATTCCTAATTTTAGTGCAACTTCCTTGTTCACTATCGTCTCTGCAATCGCTTCTATATAAAATATTCAGTTCCTCACGGAAATAACTGCGGGAGATGTCGAGGATATTATGTTAGAAATAGAGTTCCTTCGATATCAGATGTAGCACGTTTGTTCAAAGTTTAGTTATCGATTTGTTAGCTAATTCTGTCCTTGTGTAAATACCTACTTGTATCGAAGTAGAACAATATAGAACAACATCTAAAACAAGATGAGATGTAATGATGTGATGAATCATCACATCTTTACATCTCATCTTGTTTTAGAACATTTGATTTTTTTGAATTGAATTAGTAATAAAACACTTTATCGGGTTGTCAACCTAGAAAAAGCCAACTGTAAAGTTGACGAAAGCTCGGTACGTTTAAAATCAAATAAAATCATGAATAAAACGCGATTAAACCCGATAAATAAAGTGTTTTATTATGCAAAATCGCGAACACCACAGAAGAAAGTATTCTTATTGGATTAGCACCTAACTCACAAAGTGACTTGGGGAATTGAGTTGGGAATCTACTGCATCATCATTATTCAGTCTTTATTTGTCTAATGCTGAACATAGGCCTCCTCTACCGATCGCGAGCTACCTCCATCCAACGACTCTTCGCGACCGCTACAATGTCGTCGGTGTACCAAGTAGGTTGTTAGTAGGTACTTACCTACTTATTAAATACTTACCTACATCTTATGTAAAAATAACGGGTTTCAGATTAAGATTTTCGAAACACAAAATTAACAAAATTGCAAACGCTACCTGTCGTTTTTATATGAACCCATTAATAATGTTTCGTTAACTTTTAATTTCCCCAAAGTCTATTTTGAAATGATTAGGCGGTCTCGGGACACTGATTAAAATGCATGGCCAACAATAGACATTGTTCCAGATCAAACATTTTCGTTCTTTGTATTTATATTAAACGACGGGGGTGGGGACTTTCAATTTGAGAAATTCTTTGCTTTGTCTTCCCTTTCAGTCATTGGTTAATGAAGACCGACGTATACTTTATTGTCAATGCAAATGTTGTTGATTAAATAACTGGTAAGTACAAGTATCTACTAGAATAATTTTAGAGGAACAATTTATGAGATTTGTACTCGAATCTCTGCATCAGTACAGCAGGGGCTGCGGTACTAACGCAGAGACGCAAGTTCAAATCTTGACGCGAGTGAATTTTTAAAGATGAATTTTTCCTTAAATATTATTCTAGTAGGTAGATATGACATGAGCAATAAAAACAAATTACGAAATAAGTACAAGTATACTTTTATGTTAATACCTTTATAAGCTTCTATAATGTGTTTATGAAATAAGAAGCGTACGAGTAGAAATGCATTTGATCTAAGTAATAGTAATAAGTAACAAATACTTACACTCATATTTTACTAGCTGCGCCCCGCGGTTTCACCCGCGTAAGTCCCGTTCCCGCGGGAATATCGGGATAAAAGTAGCCTATGTGTTAATCCAGGTCCCCAGCTACCTATATTCCAAGTTTCATCGCAATCGGTTCAGTAGTTTTTGCGTGAAAGAGTAACAACCGCACATACATACATACTTACATACAAACTTTTGCGTTTATAATATTAGTAAAATTACTTCACTAATTATACTACAGAGAGTGTAGCGTTGCTTGTGCATAGACAGATAACTTATTTATAATAGTTGCTTGAAATAGAAAGATGCTAAAGTTTAGGTATTTGTTGTGTTTTACAATTTTTGAAAGTCGTTTTAATTTGATGCTTACAGTGTAGTTTGTGGCTGAGGACCGTCTGAGGGCCCGGGTGCTAATTGTCATAGTACTCCTGTAGAGCCACTTGCCAACATTTTGTCCGTGATAGCACAGTTGCGATGTCAGTTAATTAGTTGCTATGTCCCGGCTAAACTGTTTAGCACGTTGAACAAGGGCGTTTAGATTTTCATAGTATGTTGAGAGTTGATATTATAGTACATTTCAGTAGCATGTTCCGAATACAATTATTGCTTTATTTACTTCTTTTACTCGATGTAGGTTGAACCGTAGCTAGTTGCTTTAAGGACGCGACTCATGTGAAATCCCTTCCGATGGAATGGTTTTATTCATAACCGGTATCAAATAGATCTTTAAACAATGTATTATGTTATTGTACATGATACAAGAAGTGTCCCCTTCATTTCAAAAACAATAAAAAATAACTTTAAATACCACTATTATACAGGCAAAGTTACCCCTGTTTTACAAAATAAATCAATTTTTCTTCTAAATCCTTAACCGCCATATTTTCTTATAGGCATCATAATATTAGAAAATACAATACCTAGAACCCCTTCATCGCATTTTTTCAAAATATTATTTTAATCTTCGTTAATTATTGATTTTACGAGAAATTGTAGATTTTTCACGCAATTCCATCTCGCTCATTTATATGCAATAGGACAAGGACCGTTGCTTATCATCTATCGCCGCCTTAAACCCTAGTTCGCATTAAGCTAGTAAAGTATTTGAGTCTAGTATCAAGTAGTTTAGAAGCTAATAGTAATTATAAATCGAGTCGGTCTAGAGTCGATCCATTTTATTTAATTTTTTCAGTAGCAATTACCTATTTTAGCTACTAAATTACCCGCTACTAGACTAAAATACAAGCATAAGGCGAACTCTTCGTATTTTTCTCGAAACGTTCTTGTAGCTTTAACGAGTTAGTTTACCCAGATAATCTTGTTATTTTGGGGTATATTACTTGTAACAGTTTTAAGACCTACAACCGCTTCTCGGTATCAAAACTGTTTACTTTTAATATATAGGTATCTATAGATATGTAGCGTTGGTTATATGCACAACGTTCCACGGAGTGGCATAATCCAGCGGAGACATGTAATGTTAACTCTAAGTGACAGTTACCATATGTATGATGATTTAGAAGCTGAGAACTTTAAACTTGCTTAAGAGCAAAGTACACTACGTACAATAGACAGCCCTGTGTAATAGAGTAGCTAAGTATAGGTAGATATTAGAGATTATTAGTCCGTTAGGCAAACTTTAATGGATATACAGATCTCTGAGGACATATTTAACTAAATGAACACGTTACAGAAAGTTCCCTGGATCTCTAAGTTTGTGTAGGTACAGAATGTCTTTGTTCACTTTTTGAATTTATCCATAGACGAAAGTTATTTAAAAAATACGTTATTTATTTTTAATGCATAATATTGCGAATAGATTTGAGTCTAAAATGTCTAATAAGTTTCACAGTAATAATAAATAAATAGTATGAACAAGTTAGTCTGTAGACTCGGTAATTACATGACCCAATTCTTTGTTGTCAAGGTCCACTGTTTGTCAAACATCGAACGAATTGTAATTACATTCTTCCTGAAATGCTCCAGTTGTAAGCCTTTAGTGGCAGTGTCAACAATCAGAGCTGCCCGTTCGTTATTCAACTAACCTTTTTCACTAAAAAGCGATAACTCAATTGAGCCAAATTTCAAAAGAGTTAACTCTTTTGAAACTTGTTTTACTTGCTAACTGTTGTTACCATTTAGTTGTGGCATGCAGCCGTTACAATAATGTACCTAAGTACAACACAGTTTTATACATTTCTATGAACTTTGACTTTTTCAAGTCCCGTATATTAAGAACTACATACCAACTATGTATTTGTAAATATCTATACACTATCGCTCGCTACAGGTACGTTACTACACTTTTACTAGTAAGAGATGACTAGTGATGCCTAAATAAATATAAGTAGGTAGTTACAAAAATCAGTAACAAGTAACTAGTTTCGTTACGTAAAAAAGTAGAAGTATTAGGTATAGTGGCTTTAATGTTACTTAGAACTATTTTATTATGTAAGTAAATCTAAAAGTAGAAATTTCTTTATTTAAAACCCGACTTAAAAAAAGGTATAAATTAACCTCTAAATACAGTGCCATCGATTTATATTTTTTTTTAATATCTGAAATCGGGCAGCCAGACTACAATAGCCAGCCAGTAAAACTGCCCGACTTCAGATATCAAAACAAATTAGTCGATGGCGCCGTATGTAGTGTAGAGGTTATTTTTGGCCTTTTTTCACAGTCGGTTTTTAAACCAACCTACCTTTGATTGCCACTAAACTCAACAAAATTGTAACCGTAATTTTCATTATTGTAGAGTTTTTTTTGGTAAAATACATAAATGAATAATTTACTGCATTCTGGGCTGCTATCCTGTCCATCATTCTAAATATACTTATCAGATCCTTACCAATGTTTTATGGGACCACCCTTTCCAACAACAGAAAACATCTAAATCGGTTTTTAAACAAAGAAGTTATGCGGGTCATACATAAAAAAACACAAAATAACCACAACCGAATTGAGAACCTCCTTCTTTTTTCAAAGTCGGTTGAAAAGCCAACAAAAATGTACCTACATCTCTTTAACTACAATTTAGTTACTTACATACTTACCTCTCAACATACTTTTTCCATTTCATTTCGCCCACAACTCATTATAACATATTTTTGCACCAAGACGATTTATAGCCAATTAGTGAGATTAAGCACGTCGATTACGGATTTAATCTCAAATAAATATAACATTAAAAGAAAGTTTTATTTGGTGCGTACTACCTATATGAAAGTTGTTGAGATGGTGCGATGAAAGTGTTTCGAACGAAATCAATATTAATAGAAGGTGGAGTTACAGCTGAAAATCGAACTCATCAATCTTGGTGATGCCTTCGGTAAATGGATTGAAGTCGAGGTGAAGCCGGAAATTGGCATCTGTCGTACAACTTGCTATATTTAGCTGTAAGTATCTAGTAGGTACTTGCTTAGGTAGGTACCGATAAGTTGATAACGATCGATTTTCAATTTACCTACTACGTGTCCACTGATCCTTATCTACCCTAACATCTTGGTCTGTGATCTTAACTTCTAACTGTATCTACGTAAGTATATGAGAGCCGGTAGTATAACTAAAATAAAAAAAATATAGGTACACGACGAATAGAGAACCTCCTCCTTTTTTTGAAGTCGGTTAAAAAGAGCCGAAGCGCACTAACTACTGGGTAGGTACCTACCTATAAGCATTTTATTAAATAGTTTATGTTCTAAAGTGTTTACTTCATCATTGTGGAATTATTATGGTATTGTTTTAGTTTTGGCACAGAATAGAAAATATTTTTACGGTTTTCATTATTCCAAAACTACCCACATATAAAGTAGAATATAAGTATGTATTTTTTGTTAGCTGTGGTACCGACGCGAAGGTTACATTTTCTTGTTTACCAGAAATTAACTGGGCTGACTAATAAACTAAAGAATCATAAAATGTAAATGTTCCATTTTGGGCTCGGCGTTGATGAACGTGTGAAATGATCCGATGTAAAATGTCGTATATTTAAGGTGGATGGAAGGGTCAAAGGGATAATGCAGGGACGGCCGTTGTTCGGTCCGGTCTGACGCAAATAGCTGCGACACCAGGCGACCTCATCAGGAAAGTCTCCATCAATGCCTAACCAAAATAGCGCTAATGGATTGTGACTTTCAGTTTTTATCTATGTTTAGAACTGTGAATTCGGTGAAATTACGTTTTTCACACAATATTTCACAAAGCAAAAAACTTATTCTTTCACTTACAATTACACCCGTAATTGATGTAATTATGGGTCTGTGCTTTATGTCTGGCAAAATTTGCTTTAGTTTGTCAGTTTATGTAATGTATGTTTGTTTGTTCCTTCTCCTCTACCTTTTCAACCGATTTTGATGAAACTTAGTCAACGAATATTTAGATTTTTTTACGTGGGGTATTATCGATTGGTAGGGTACATACTCTACCAATCGAAAATCTTTCCAATAAAGTAATCGTAAGGTGTACTGTTCGCAGAACAACTAGTAACTTAGCAGTTGGTCCCGAGTGTTTTCTAAGATTACTAATAACAGTTGTTAGGTCAGTTAGAGGCCTCAGGCCGACCTGAAAACTCTAATACTAGGTGAGTCGCATCACTACACGAAAAGAAGAAGAGAGTACAAAGTCAAAATCAAAATCATTTTTTTATTTAATTGGATGTATTCATCACTTTAAATACGTCGAGTGCTCTTACAACTACGACTCTAGTGTGGCTTCGGAACGCGCCCTCCGATGAGAAGAAGCCACAAGAAACTCATGAGTTTTTTTGTGATCATGTTTTTATTTACAATCGTCAAAATACATATATATTTTTTCTATTTTTTAAATTATCATACTTAATATGATTCACATTGTCGCATAGTTATGGCTATAGTGGAACCGGAGCAATATTCTACTTCGATTAAGTCTGTGATACCTATTTCCGCTCATGTTACGTCTCAAGACTTACCGAATGGAACCACGCTTTCAGTTTTCAGCTTCAAATTTCTAAAGATAAATTGATAAGTACGAATTTAAAGAAAACACGAAAAGGAAAGTTTAAGTCAAGAAAAATAAGGCACTTCGTGGAAATGTTAATCAGAAAGACTTTATTATTATGTGGTTTTCCTCTTATTGATCGAACCCTGTTGAAGTTGAAGGCAATAAATCTCAAGTTGTCGCGGTTTGGAATATAGCCAACTTCAACCACTTCTAGACGACTAACTTATTGTTCGTGATGAAATTTATTACCTACTTATAGGTAAAGTCTCCTTACTATAAATTCTTAGATAGGTAAGTTATTTTGGAATAATAATACATATACTGCTGTAACAAGTAGGCATTTTTTATATAATCTAGCTAAATAATACAATTTATGGCGTTGTTGTGCCCGAGACATTATTAGGTGGAGTAGGCAGTCATAGATTCATAATCAGTAATCAAATCACACACACATCACACATATTGCTTAGTAAAGTATAACACAATATATTTCCCATCGTTACCTACCGTCTTATCCGCTAAGTACAGTTTAATAAACGGAAGGCGGGTGTGTTTGTTTATAGTTTAGGTATATAGATTTGGTCCTAAGCAGGTAGGTAAGTTTTACCGACCATTTGAAAAATAAAAAGCCGAATTAAAATAACTGTCGAAAGATTCGAGCTAAAATCGCTTGGATTCCTACCGTGTCGGTGCAATCTGCTCAACAAACTGGACGCCTCGCCGGCAATCGTGTAATTTAATGAACACTCCCCTAATCGAGTGACGAGTTGGAAGCATCTCCGAAAAATAACGTTGGAATTGGATTTCCAATCTAGATTCTTAGGTAGGTTATGTAAACATTAATTAAAAATCAAGTTTTATTTGTATAGGTAAATTCAGAGTACGAATGTCACTTTAGTCAATTCAGTTTAGTAGATTCTGCAACCAATCAATACAGCGCTGCTGTTGACTAAGAGCTTAGAGAGTATTCACAATCGACCCTGTTTAAAATGCTTGCCTTGCTCTTGTGAGTGACAATTGATCACAGCAAAAATGTAACAAAAAAATGTGTCCACAATGAGTAGAATTATTTATGAATCCACGGATGTGAGATACAAGCTTTTAAACTTTATTTTCAGTACTTATTTTATTTTTACCTACTGAGCTGAACCAAACCAATATTAGTTAAGTCTCTTCAGTTTGCTCTTATGGTCGTATTTATTGTATTCAAAGAAATATAATAAGCACATTAGGAAGCAGGTCAGATGAACGATTTATCATGTTGGCATTACGTTATAGCCGATGCCAAATTTGTTGCAGATCAATCCGCAAATCCGATATTTACGCAACAACTTAAGGATACAGATATTTTCGCGTATAGCTAGTTCATTATGCTGCCCAAAGAGGCGATTTGAGATGGTAAGGGATGTTTCCATTTTGTGTAGATGTGGGTGGGACTTATATATTATTGAAGATAGGCATAGGTACCTATTACGCCCAATATCAGGCATACATTTTTAACACATGATTATTTAAATAAAAGCTCAACAAAACGAATAAACGAGTTATCTGTAAAAATAACATAGCATTATTAGTATATATTATTAGTTTTATTATAGTGTATATATGTTTTATTTATTTATTAGGTTCACCAACAGTAAGATACACTATAGCTTATACAGAGATAAAATTTTCGAAAGATGTTTTATTTATTTTGAATTGTTAATTATATAAGTAAGTTAGAATGTTTATGTTATATTTGTATGTATTTGTTTTTATTTTTTACAGTATTTTAATATCGATCATAATGATACTGATTTTACTACCTTAAACTATATTATTTCCTTTCAATTAAGGTCTGCTGGGAGAAAACTCTTACAGGGAACTCACCTTGGCATACATTTGTATAACATCTGTCTTATATAATGTATTTCACTTGTATACTGAACAAAATTAAACAAACAAACCGACCATCCACCGCCGATTAAGCTAAGCTAATTCAGCTTTGCTTCACATTTAGTCGAGTTTTTCATACAATGTGTGACTATGTCAGCTTTGCTCACTTGCTTAAAAAAATTTGGCGAACAAAGTTAAATTTACATAATTCTAGTGGTAGGTAGTTTAGTTTAGTTGGCGTTAGACTATTATCTAACAAACGGAACGGGGTCATTAAACTAGGTTTTTGACTTGACTCGCATTACTTGTTAGATGTTTGGAACTAGCTGAGATTGTCGCCAGCTGGATGTCTAGAAACGGCTTGCGCCGCTGGAAGTCAAAGATAAACTTGAACTTCCTCCCTTGTAAGTTGTTTAACTCGGTAGATCCTTTGTTACATACGGATGTTCGTTACCTACGTAGTTATTGCGACTTTTGAGTCGAACTACAACGGAAAAAACTTAGTTTATGTAAGTTCCAGTTGAAAAACTGGCTTGATATATAGTAGTCAAGCCAGTTTTTCATACGTGTGTCGACCGCAAAATATGCCTATGACAGTGCCAGGCTTACTTTTGAATAATCTGGCGAGCTAATATATAGGTATTGACCCAGTTTATTTGGCGGTAGACGGTCGGCTTAAAGCAAAAATAATAATTTTCATAATATTTTCTTTAATTTTAATAAATTCATTTCACCCGGCTCGCTGTTTCCACGTGAAATGTACGTAGGCAAGGTTCGTGTAATACAGGCAGTGACGCAGAACGAGCCACGAAGCCTGCTGTTTCATCAAACGTTGCGTTTATTTTTGCCGACATATAGACCTGTACCTGCGCCCTGCGCCCATGATCCCTACGCACCTTTCGATTATCCACCGGAATAGGAAATGGATTTCGTGTAATATTTCATCCACAAACATTAAATTCCTGGTATTGCGTAGAGCTACGAACGACATCACGGATAATATTAGTGCGTGGTAAGCGAATAATAAAAAAATATGTTTATTTTTTGTATCCTGGTATTAGATAGATGCTGTCGTTTTAGGTAATGGATAATCCTCGTCGTTTCTATTTTCGTGGAATTATGTTATAAACGAGTGCCTGTATACTTAGATCTTTGTTGGTAAGTATTATGTAGGTATTTACCTAGGATATTGTGAAATAGGTAAGCGTTATCTTCAATAGCAATTCAATATTTGTATTTCTAAGTAAGTTAATGTGTAAAGTAGGAATGTAGTGTTTCCTTTCTCGTTTGTAATATAGGATAAACGTAGTACAGGCATTTATTAATTACTAGCTGCGCCCCGCGGTTTCACCCGCGTAAGTCCCGTTTCCGCGGGAATATCGGGATAAAAAGTATCCTATGTATTATTCCCGGTACCAGCTAGTTTTTAAAGTTAGTTATTATCAACGTAATCGGTTCAGTAATTTTTGCGTAAAAGAGTAACAAAGTTACATACATAGATCTTACTTCTTACTTAATATTATAAATCCGAAAGTCTGTTTGTTTGTTTGTTTGTTCCCTCTTCACGGTCAAACGGCTATTGCAAAGGGATAGTTTAAATGATGGAGAGTAACATAGGATACTTTTGATCCCGAAAATCCCGCGGGATCGAGACTTACGCGGGTGATAACTATTTATTGAATGAAAATTTGCAAAGAGATAGTTTAAATGATGGAGAGTAACATAGGATACTTTTGATCCCGAAAATCCCGCGGTATCGGAACTTACGCGGGTTAAAGTAACTTTGTAGAGCAGTAGGTGTGTAAAACGCTTTATTTATCGGGTTTAATCGCGTTTTATTTATGATTTTAAACGAACCGAGCTTTTACCAACTTTACAGTTGGCTTTTCAAAATTGTTAATTACTAGCTGGGTCTCGCGGTAAGTCCCCACCCCGTGATAATTTCGAAAAGTTCTCTTTATTTTCTCATTAAATGCCACATTAAATGCCATTTTATAAAAAACACTCTCCGAATTTCAACATTCTATAATCAGCAGTTGAGTTTGTGCGTCGATCCATCAGTCAGTCAGTTTGTACAAAGTTTGTTTAGATATATCTTAGTAAAATTATTTACCAGAAGTGGTTATTTTGCAAAAAGCTATAGGTATTTAAGTAAAAAAATTCGAGTTATTCATCATCGATATTTCTAAGGTTGTGGCAGAGTGTGGTCACCACTAAGCACCTTCCCAACAGATTCTCATTCCAGTCGAAAGCTCGGCTGTTAGAAGTGCAATAAGTACTGTGTACAATGTAGGTATAACAATTTAATTTGGATTAAATCATAAGATGAAAAGAGGCATCTTTTCGAATGTGATGTGATGCGAAAATGTGGCAGAGGGTGGTCACTACTAAGCACCTTCCTAACAGATTCTCATTCCAGTCGAAAGCTCGGCTGTAAGAAGTGCAAGTACTTATCCACAATGTAAACAATTTAATTTGGCTTAAATCATAAGAGGAAAAGAGGCATCTTTTCAACGTAGTTACGTGAATGTAGGCACATCAGTGCGCCAAATCGTCTCGCGTCACCCCTAGTCTTTTATTGTCGCGAGCTTTCCAATTACGTCGGAGATGGATATTTGCCCCGCACGGTCGGTCCTCGACTTGTTATTCCCGAAACGATGCAAGGGTTCTACAAATAAAAGCTGCGAAAAACAGCAACTGCTTACGAGAAACAATAAATCCTGTAATAAATATCGAATTTTATTGTCCTTGCAAACTCTTTTGTTTAAGACCGACTTTGTCTTTGTTAAAAAATATGAAATTTACCTCTTTTTATCTATTTATATAATACTAGCAGAGCCCCGCGGTTTCACTCGCGTAAGTCCCGTTTCCGCGGGAATATCGGGATTAAAAGTAGCCTATATGTTATTCCAGGTACCTATATTCCAAGTTTCATCGCAATCGGTTCAGTAGTTTTTGCGTGAAAGAGTAACAAACTCACATACATATATACTTACAAACTTTCGCGTTTATAATAATTAGTAAGATTAAGAAGGTAGGGTATCTAAAAACTACCAAAGTTACCATCCATTCATAGATCAATAAAATTTCTAGAAGTAATAAGAATTTTCAGTTGCAGAAGGTAGGAACACACGATTGGACTGCAGTATTGTTACAAAATGAAGTGAACTAGGCCAGAACAAAGGCCGCCGCCGTAATATCTATGATAAAGAGTACTTTGGCAGACTCGTGTTATTCGTGATGACTTGTTTGTTAACTGCTATTCCCGGAAGGTAATTTCATCTGCGGATGCTGCCACTGTGTACTTGTAAAATATAACTACTACTGATCCGTATTAATGATACCTAGCTGCTTTAAAACCAGTTGAATTAGTTATACCTAGCTAGATAAGAACTTTAAACTAATTATTACTAAACTGAATCCCT
Organism: Idaea dimidiata; assembly: GCA_949358125.1. Lineage (NCBI taxonomy): Eukaryota > Metazoa > Arthropoda > Insecta > Lepidoptera > Geometridae > Idaea > Idaea dimidiata. The sequence continues at coordinate 6,607,451 of OX442337.1, forward strand.
GAAAGTGGACCCTTACAAATACATCAACTAATTATAGAACAGCGGTAACATGTTATGTACTTACGCATGTACTTCTGATAATGAGGATGATTTTTTTCCTTTAAAACATTTTGTGTATAATAGTTAGATATGCCTTGAGCAATAAAAACAAATTACGAAATGTGCTTTACCTACTTATTTAATACTGGTAGTGCCCCGCGGTTTTACCTGCGGTTAATCCTGTTGTAATAAATTGCTTTAATTGCAATTACATAACCTTTTTGTTGCGAAATATATATAAACATACTTTTTTTATAAGTTTTATTCCAGGGTTTTTAGCTATCTGCTTACCAACTCGGTAAGAGCTAGCTCATTCCAATTTGTTCTGCAGTTTTTTTGGGTAATATTAATTAATTTAAATCACAATAGATTTTAATACTAGTGTAATGAACAAACCTCTTAAAATAAATTGAGGCTACGCTATACTGTACCTTCCTGCTACGTACCTAACCTAAATTGGACGGTGTAAAGATCGAGCTATTGTAACGTATTTAACGCCAAATAAAATATAATATCGAGGCCGAATAAACAATAAAATGTTGTGTAAAGATTTATTGAACCCGTTTATCGGGATGATCCCGTGGGGCGAGCCACTAAATTATCACGGGGAAAGTGTCACTCTCCGCTTGTGTTATTTATAGTATATGACAATGTTATTTACTATAATTAAGGAGAATCAAGTTGATATAATCCGCGCTACTATGCTCGTTTGTCGTTGCTATGTCGTCCTTTTGTCGTTCAAAAAAATAAAGTAAATTTAAAATAAAAAAATACCCCGATTACTGTTAAAATCCACAGACAATTTAAAAATATATTTTTTTTAAAGTTTTTTTTTAATTATGTGTTTTTAGTTATTATTTTTTCAGCTGAACGACAACGCGACGACTTCACGCCGTCTTATTAGACATCATGGTAGGGCCCAATATCCGCAAATGACTCTAAATAGAGAAAGTAAAGAACATATTATTCAAAATTTCAATCTAATTTACTATGACTTGGCTTTATCTTAATTTTATAAAACAAAGATTGAATTAAAAATCATTTTTCGGTTTCAATCGCGTGGTGTTTAGAAATAATTGAATTATAATGCAATTAATGTTGTTAGAAAGTGATGAGGTACACGCTGGATCGAATTTAACTAGACATAAGTTAAAATATAATAAAGTACTTATACCAAAAACATTCACAATGCTGCTTACCAATAGCCGGATCCACACCGGACGATCCAAAGCGCTCCGATCGCGCGCGGCATGGAGCGCGCTCCACGGAGCGTGAAGTGTAGACGTGCCGCGCGCGATCCATGTGCGCGGCGGAGAGCGCGCGCTCCTCGCCGCGTGCGATCCATTTGTTGTCGGTTTTTTGGCCAGACTCAAAGGTGCCTCAGTCGCTTGGCGCGCGCGGTCTGGACGGTTGTGTAGAATCGCGCGATCCGTCGTTATGGATAATTCCATAACGGCAATAAAAATTATGGATTTGCAGTCATTCGTACAAAATTAGCTTCAGCTCTATCATCAATTAACTCTTTGTAAAGTCGAGTCCCATATTCCAACCGGTTTTTAAAAATTGTTTTGACCCAATACTGTCTTTTTCGTTTTCGTAATTTTTGCCGTAAATATACAAGTAAAATGTAGCTACGGCTATTCGTCGCCATCGTTGCACGTGTGACTCCATAGCCAGACAAAATTCAACTGATTCAGTATGGATCGGCAGGAGCGCGTTAGAGCAGGCCATCAGGATCGCAAAAGATTGCTGTTGGATCGACCTAGAACGATCCACGCTCCACGCATCACGATCTTGGATCGCGGATCGCGGGATCGCCGATCCATTTTGGATCGTCCGGTGTGGATCCGGCTAATTACCAATGCATCGAAATCCAATAGCCGGATCCACACCGGACGATCCAAAGCGCTCCGATTGCGCGCGGCATGGAGCGCGCTCCACGGAGCGTGAAGTGTAGACGTGCCGCGCGCGATCCATGTGCGCGGCGGAGAGCGCGCGCTCCTCGCCGCGTGCGATCCATTTGTTGTCGGTTTTTTGGTCACGCACAAAGGGGCCTCAGTCGCTTGCCGCGCGCGGTCTGGACGGTTGTGTAGAATCGCGCGATCCGCCGTTATGGATAATTCCATAACGGCAATAAAAATTATGGATTTGCAGTCATTCGTACAAAATTAGCTTCAGCTCTATCATCAATTAACTCTTTGTAAAGTCGAGTCCCATATTCCAACCGGTTTTTAAAAATTGTTTTGACCCAATACTGTCTTTTTCGTTTTCGTAATTTTTGCCGTAAATATACAAGTAAAATGTAGCTTGCTGCTGCTACGGCTATTCGTCGCCGTCGTTGCACGTGTGACTCCATAGCCAGACAAAATTCAACTGATTCAGTATGGATCGGCAGGAGCGCGTTGGAGCAGGCCATCAGGATCGCAAAAGATTGCTGTTGGATCGACCTAGAACGATCCACGATCCACGCATCACGATCTTGGATCGCGGATCGCGGGATCGCCGATCCATTTTGGATCGTCCGGTGTGGATCCGGCTATTTAGTATTGAACGAATTGCAACCGCTCGGCCGCCCGCGCCCGTGACAACTGACAACGCGTTTTTCACTTTCGCGGGTGAAACCGCGGGGCGCAGCTAGTTTTAAATATTTCTTTCTTTTTTTCTTAGATCAAATCTTATATGTTGCCTAAAATAGTAAAGTAAACACAAAGGAAGGTATACAATGACAAAAAAGTACTACTTACCGGTTTTCTTTATTATTTTCCGTGTGATGGATGCTTCACGCGAACAATTTGTTATTATAAAGACGGCACTAATTAGTACTCATACTAAATTAACTGTAACTCTATACCTGAAGGTATATCTACTCTCTACACGCAAGCCCCTCATAACTTAAATTTTGATTAGGTTTACGATCACACGGAAACAAAAGATAAATGGTAAATAAGGTAAATAATTAGGTGTACTAGTAGCTAAATATTTAGGTGGGTAGGTAGTAAGATAACTAATTAAAATATATTTAGAACTAGATGCGCCCCGCGGTTTCACCCGCGTAAGTTCTGTTCCTGCTGGAATATCGGGATAAAAAGTAGACAATGTGTTATTCCCAATATCCAGCTACCTATATTCCAAGTTTCAGCGCAATCCGTTCAGATTTTTTTTGCGTGAAAGAGTAACAAACTCACATGTATGCATACATACAAGCTTTCGCGTTTATAAAATATTACTAACTGCGCCCCGCGGTTTCACCCGCTAAGTCCCGTTCCCACGGGAATATCGGGATAAAAAGTAGCCTATGTGTTATTCCCGGTATCCAGCTACCTATATTCCAAGTTTCATCGTAATCGGTTTAGTAATTTTTGCGTGAAAGACTAACAAACACACATACAAACTTTCGCGTTTATTATATTAGTAAGATAGTTCTGTTCTTAACCAACGCGGCGTTTTTTTCAACAGAACTGCGCCGGACCAATTACATTTTTTTTGGTTATTAGCAGCAAACAGCCAATCATCCACTGCCAACTTAACTAACATCCTAGCTTAGTTCGCCAGTTTTTCAAACAAATCAAAATAGCTGACATAGTTTGCGATCGACGCACTTGTATAAAAACTGCCTTAACTATGCGAAGCTAAGGCAAACTAATATAGTTGGCGGTAGACAGTTTAGATATAGATTTTAAATTTATTCCAGGCAGGTGCCGTTTTCGAGGAGGAAAATGGAGTTTTCCTTGTTTCCTTAAATATTCCTTGGCTTGCCTTGAAAAGGCCATTTTGTTTAAGGCTCCTTTACTAATATCATAAATGTGAAAGTAACTCTGTCTGTCTGTTCGTCTGCTCCGTATTTGACCAAATCCTTGACCAACCCACCTAAAATAATCTACTTATCATAATTTGAATTTCACATATTGTATTTATATTTAGTATATCGGATTCCTTTGTTCTTCTAATGTATTTATTTTATTTCACAACTGGCTTCTGCCCGCAGCTTCGCCCGCATATCCTTCAGGAAACAGGATTAGGATAGAATTAGGATAAAACCGCCCCCTTCTGTATGTTTATCGATTATCATGTCTATCGATCAAGATAATAAAAAGATTAATACAAAATTAGATCTCGTCTTCTTTCGGCTTCGGTTTCCTGTTTGGGAGAAGGTAACTCCCCACCTTCTCCCAAACAGGAAACCGAAGCCGAAAACCGAAATGGAAAGTTAAAGCGACATGGGAAACAGATAAAAATCACGAAAAAAAAAATCGTAAAAAATACAAATCGGATAAGACAATTAAAAACAGTTATAAAGGATAGAATTACGATAGGGTCAGGTAAGGAATAGCATAGGATCAGAATAGGATCAGGCTATCAATCCTATGATCAGGATAGGATCAGGATCAGGATAGGATCAGGATCAGGATAGGATCAGGTTAGGATCAGGTTAGGATCAGGATATGATCAGGATAGGATCAGGATAGGATCAGGATAGGATCAGGATAGGATCAGGATAGGATCAGGATAGGATCAGGATAGGATCAGGATAGGATCAGGATAGGATCAGGATAGGATCAGGATAGGATCAGGATAGGATCAGGATAGGATCAGGATAGGATCAGGATAGGATCAGGATAGGATCAGGATAGGATCAGGATAGGATCAGGATAGGATCAGGATAGGATCAGGATAGGATCAGGATAGGATCAGGATAGGATCAGGATAGGATCAGGATAGGATCAGGATAGGATCAGGATAGGATCAGGATAGGATCAGGATAGTTTAATTTTCCTTACCTCGACACTTCGATCATGTTACAACGATCTTGGTCTCGAGGGGACTGATTAAGACCTGGGTAAATGTGTAATTATTCACATCCTACTAATTTATAATATTAGTACAATTAGTAAGAAGAAGATAGTATAGTATAGCAAGATGTAGGTACATACCTACATAAGTTGAGCAACTTCATTATCAATAATTAATTACATAGTATAAAACACAGTCCCTTCCAGCTATCTGTCTGTTGGTCTTTATATATATGCTTAGAATTTTAAAATTACCTACGCCACGAATTTCTAGTAGAAAGAGTGATTGAATGGAAAGATTTCTATGTTTAACACAACCTGATATTCCCGCGGGACCGGGACTTACGCGGGTAAACCCGCGAGGCGCAGCTATAGTAGCTTATAATTATATCTATTATTAGCTGCGCCCCGCGGTTTCTCCCGCAGAAGTGAAAACGTGTTATCACGGGCGGCTCTCGAGCGGTTGCACTTTTTCCTTCATTACTCGGGTTCTACTTATTGGATTTCGATGCAAAGTATACCACGACCTTCCTCGAAAATTGAACTATCCAATATTGAAAACCAGATTTCAATCGGATAAGTAGTTTTTAATTGTATAAGAACCGACAGATAAACAGAGAAACAGACAGACGGACATGAATGTTAAAAATTAAATATTTTTTTTCTTGTACTTTTTCTTTTACACTTATACAAAAAAATAATTTAATTTACTTCCTAGTAAAAACTTTTTGTCCTCTCCCTTTATTATAAGTATAGAAACCGTATAAGCTAGAATGTTTCATGCAGGACTCACATCACTCGGTAATAAGGTTAACGAGGTGGCTAAAGGCTCTAGCGAGAAAGCTTTCCACTTTTATTGAATTAAAATGCCTGTGAAAAACTAGAGCAAAAATTACGAAACATATACTCGTGTACTTACGTAGATACGTAGATACATACGTAAATCTAAAGAATTACCTTTTAATAAAGTTATAAATAAATCCTGTGGAAGGAAATGATGAATCTGAAACATCCCGTACCAATTTCTATTCTAAGAAAAAACTTAACTCGATTCTTGTCTTGATCCTCGGAAACTTTTATGAGCCGGGTGAGATAGATTGGGGATTGGAATGCATTATTGGCTATTCAAGATTGCTTCATATCCAAAGCAAAACTTTTTATTGGTTGTGAAGTCAAGTACAAAAGTAAGGGTAGGACCACTTTGGTAGATACCCAGAAGTAGGTACCCAAAGCAGTAAAACCTATGGATATCTACTTTTTTTGGGTATCTATACATGTGGGTACTTCTGGGTACATGACGACCTTTGTGGCGCGTCGGGCGAACGCTTGGCTACACTGCAGCTAGATGGTGCTGTGTGTTGGTCACATGATTTATTTATTTATAGGTACTTTTGTTTTGGATTAGGTGACTTATTTACAATTATACCCTTACCCTTGTAAGAAACAGCAACAATAAATAATAGTAAGTTACATAGCAGTTAGTAGTTTTATTGTAATAATAGTTAGTTTTTAAGTAGTAAGTAACAAAAACTCCAAAAAAATTAAACTTCTTAAAACCACTAAACTTTGGAAAAAAAACAATCTTTCTATACTTCTAGATACTATGCTTTCGAAAATTTAGTATTTTTTTCGTGACCTGTACCTATACTCTTACTTATAAAATATTATTTACACATGACTAAGTTATGCGACGTTTGTCTCTGTCTGTCAACTTTGAAACTACATGTGACAGTAAAAGACAAACGATGCATAGTTATCCAGCGCAATAATTAGCGTTTTTGTAAGTAAGGAGGATAATGTTTTCGTAAGTATATTTTAACCAAAACTCTTTTTTAATCCTTTCTGTATAAATATGGTCAGTGATACATACTCGTATGCCGTCCATTTCACGTTGGCCGATCTTCCAACTATCTGTGACTATTTACTCAATTAAATTCAATATACCTAAAGGAAGTGTCTGTTTGTTCCAATGATTGGTTTCGGAGCTTCGGCCGGCTCGGGCGGCGCGGGCGGCGTGCGCCAGTCCATTGCAACAACGCGAACGCCCGAGTAGCTGAAACTTTGTCAAATCACCATCGCCACTCTAATCCTTCACCAGCTGTTTATACTCCAACTGAGAGATTGAAATTATTAAGATCGAGCACCGATTGTGCTAAAACTTGTCCGAACATTTGAGCCGCTCTTATTCAAATGCAAATTTAGGTCAGGCGTCTATTGCCTTCGAATAACTGTTATTAAGTGACTTTTCCAACTCTGATTACTTAATTTAATCCATTTGATTGTTAAGTCAAATTTTCGTGACCTAATTCTAGTACCAATCTACACAGTATACCTACTTGGTTTATTTAAGAGAAAATGTGCTTTCATCTTTTCACACATCTTTGAAAGTAAAAAAATATGTGAGAGAGAGGATCATCCCATTAAGCTTACATTCTTTAAGTACATGCTATAATCTGTAATTGCTATACCTACCTAATGTATGAGTGTTCAATATAGGTACAGATAAAATATTTGTGTGACTAGCTAGCTGAAACTCCCCATGGAAACCCCAAATTATTTGAGTATAAACTCGCTAAACCAAAGCTTTTGCTCTAAGTTGATAGTCTATAGATGATATAGCTCTTCATTGCATTTCTTAAATTAGTTTAAGTTTTAGCCTGGATAAATAAATAAATTCTTTATTGTACACACCATATTAAATTACAATATTAACAGAATAGAAACACATACAACTTAAATTTAGCCTCGGCCTTATCGCTGAAAGCGATCTCTTCCAGGCAACTTTAGGATGGAAAGGAAGCTAAGAAAGGTGAGAGATTGGGTGTCTACACATATAGGGTAAGTATAAATAAATATAAAATTATATGAATACTATAAATTATACATAGGTACATAAACTAAAACAAAACATATTATATACAAATACAAATTCTCGAGAAGGAGGATGTTGATATTGAAATCGTTACTTAAAATGGAGATAAAGGCAGAAATAAAATTTTGTGAGGAAGTGATAAGATGTAATAGTTTTTACGCAGACGAATAGGCAATCATAGGAATTGAACTCACTGCGAAATTTCGACACGTGATCATACTTGCGAAGACCATAAACAAACCGTAGGGCAAGAATCTGCAGCCTCTCAAGTTTGTCCAGTTGTTCCTCAGCGAGATCAAGGAAGCACTAATCTGGTAGTCGAGGACGACTTAAGAAAGCATAAGAGATTGAGCTAACATAGCTTTATTAGCGGTGGGAAAGAAATTCCGCAACCTCCTGAGCGAGGCGTTAGACGCAAACATCCTCTGACTCAACCCAGAAAGGTGCCGATCCCATTTGTTTAGTGGATAATTTGCAATCTTATCCTCATACTAACCTGTTTAACATAATAATTCAATTTAAAGAATTACATATTTCATATTACCTACCTTGGTAATAACAACAAAGTTAGCAAACAATAATCTACGTACGAATAATATTTTTCACGGAAAACGTTACAAGTTACAGAACCGAACTCATATGCATAATCAAATATGCATATTTAAACAGTTATATCCAAGACTAACTTGCCTGTTTAGTCTCATGGTTATTTGTCTACGTTTCAGAACCCTTGGGATCACACATAACGTTCGTCTGAAAATGAATTTCCGAAGGGATGTGCGTCAAACGGCAAAGGAAGGCTGACCTGACATATTATAGTAAATGTACTTGTAATAGCTAGAACACTCGAGGATGATGGGCTTCATGTATTATGTATGTGCTTATTTGAATGTTTAATCAAAAACTTCATAATCAGGTTAGGTACTGTAGCAACAATCGATAAATTAATGTTAATAGGAAAAATATTATAAATTTTAAGTCTGGAAATGATTTCATGAAAATTTGCATCTACAAATTGCACCATAGCGATGCCATAGCGACGAATTATGATATAATGCATTTTCTGTGGTAGATATGACTTGCCGCCTGACTTTACGTTGCGGAAAAAACTGATAATAAGCAAGGGCGTATGCTCTCCTGATTTATAAATTACTATGACAAATAAAATACTTTAAATTCTTTGCTCCTTCCGACATGGAAATGTATTTCCTTGTCGAAATACATTCTTTAACAACTTTTAATAAATAAATGCCGTTAAGTAATTGCAAAATGTAGTGTGAAAGCAACAGGGAGGAAGAGGGCACGCTCTAGGGCCCGTCACCGAATGAAAAATGCCATCTTTGTATGGAAATTTTGAACGTGATTCGGGAAATATTCGCTTCTAATGCTGTCTAATGTTTACTGATAGGGAAATATGTTTGTGGAAAATATTTCACCTCAATATATTGAACGAAAAGGACAGGGGTTTATTGTAAAATTATAGGAGAGTCTTTGCTGAGTGGGACAGGACTTAGGTAGGTACATATACTCGTAGAGGTATCGATACCATATGGAAAGGGGTAAGGAAGAATAAAACGAGATGACACAACAATCTTTTTTTAAAAATCAATAGGAAAACGGTAAGTAAATAATTTCTAGCGAATTTCCATTTTAGCTAGATTGCCGAATCCGACAAACCAATACAAATCTGTTCAAAATACTCGGGCAATGAGATTAAATACTATGATATCGAATGAAAGAGCATGTTAAGGTAATCATAGTCATTTATCGGATTGTGCCGAGGGGTAGTTGATTGCGCAGATGGCAATCAATTCATTGTTGCGCGTCTGTTCAATATCAGAAAACAATAAGGATTCATTCGAGCTACAATAATCCGCAAAAACCTTATTTTCGTATTCGATATGACTTTTAGTATTAGTATTCTTAATAACAAAACAGGATTATCTACTCCGTATAAAGAGAGAAACTTAATAACACGTTTGTATTACTGTCTCGTCACAGTTGGTCGTCCGTTTCCACTTCATCATTTTTCACAGACCCATCCTTGTGTCTGTCGATCTGAATAATAGATGACATGTGCTGCAAACGTCTTTAGAGACAGATTTACGGTCCGCTATGTCATCCCATGGATGGAAACCCATGTATCTTCAGAGTCCTTGTTTAAAAAAAATAGAATTAGGTACCTAGCTTTGGTAATGGCTATCGATAGCCATTACGGACGTGGCGCGCGGACCTAGAAGTATGCCATTGCTAGCAATTTATTTTTATCTCTATTGTTGATGTAATGGGGAGTATACGTCGTTAGTTTCGTGGACGGCGTTAAATAATGTAAGGCTTTCTTTCGGTAGGCGCTGAAGGCTGTATTGTATAGGCGGAGGAGCGCCGCCGTCGCCCCTACCGACGACGGGTCATCGACCCCGCGCTCGCACCGGCCCGCCGCCCTCCGCCCCACATTTTTCTTTTCGGACAGTGTGCGGTTGGCATCTCACTCCTCACGAAATGTGCTTCGCCTTGCTGAATATGCGTGTACACTATTGTTCCCTTACTGCAATTCTACGTGTAATCTCGTCCAAACTATCACAAGATACAATAGGTAGAGTTTTCAGTTTTCCTATCTTTTCCTGAATAGTAGTTAGTTGTACCTACCTACTTGCTTTAGGTAGGTATACGTCTATTGGTACCCTGCTCTAGGAAAACTAATTTGCTAATATAATACGAAATAAATGAATAAATAATTATAATATATAATAATAAATATAAACTGAAAAAAATATATATAATACGAGCTTTCGAACCTAATACGATGTGTAAAACTTAGCTAGACTATTAATTGGCAGCGGCAGGAAGTACTCTAGTGCATTTCCCGGAGTTTTCCGATAACGTACGTACGTATCTACGATAGTTCGTCACGAATAGTGACCGTGCAAAGTTCATTATTCATTCTTTACACAGGGACTGCGATTTTCTCTTGAATAATACATAGATCCTCGCGAATGAGAAATTTAAACGTTACGTGAATGAATTTCCGCATGGGTTTTTGGAAGAATGCTGGCGATTTAAGAAAATGTCGCCTCGTTTTAGTAGATGACGGTCAGTGTAAGAGTGTGATTTTATGAAGCGACCGGCGAAGGAGTCTCATTTACGATGTATTCAGTAGATAACGAGGGCGGGCGTGGCGTGTGGTTCAGACATTTGCTTCAAAGCTCGCATCTATCTCCTAGCTAAAGTTGTTTTTATTGTGTGTAAAGTACAATTTTAAACGGTCTCTACGGAACGACTTAATTGGAGCTTAAACTTCAAATGAAAACCTTCAAAACCATTTAAAGAAAGTTTATGTAGGTACAGCTTAAGACATTTATTCGTTTCATTAATTTAACCGAAACAAATATTCCGGTTTGACTATGGTGGACATATATTTCCCATTTTACTATGGTGGTAGGTATATACTTATGCTAGGCTGAGATGTAATTTGTTATATGTACTTATGGTTTTAGAAAGTTACTGTAAATTACCGTGTCATTAAGGTGATATTTTATGTGTATCAAAATGTTCTAAGAAAGTCATGATAATATTACCTAAACTAGGAATTACGGAATTACAGAAGAAGAGTTTTGTTTCTAAAATGAATCCCTATTTGCCTTGGTCATAACATCACATCATCAACATAACATAACATCATAACAACAAACGGCTGAACCGATTTTGCTAATTCTTTTTTTGATTTGTTCGTTATGATCGGGAGAAGGTTCTTATGAAAGAAAAAAATGCTAAACCCAAACACCACTCTTAAAAAATAGTTACAACATCTTCAACATAAAGTTCTGTAGAATATTCGATTTTAAACTTACATGGTTATTTTCACAATGAATATTACTAGATAACAAGGTATTTACCATGTTTATTTTTATTTACAAGGAGCTCGATATTTCTCCAGTAACTTCGACCAGCTTGTCCACGAGATACACAAGCTCCTTGTAAATAAAAATAAACGTAGTAAATACCTCGTTATCTAGTAATATTCATTAGAATATTGTTACAATTTACCGATTTCTAAACTAATACGTGCTCGTAGGTAGGCTGTAATGAAAAAGAGGAAGAACATAAAAAATAGAGGAGCCAGACCCACATCTCTTGAACAGTATGAAGTTACGAGTATTTTCATGTACCTGTCTACCTCTTTTCAGCACTACTTTATTTTCGTTCCCAAGACTGCAACTGAGCAATAAATCGAATAATCTTTATCCTCTATTTTCCAATGTTTTACGGGAACGCCAATAATAGTAGGTAGTTAATTTTTGTTGGGAGTTAAGATTAAGATATTTGGATAAAGATGTTTTTGCAATCTATTTATAAAAAGCTTTATCCTGACTGACTAATGGATTAACGCACAGATTAATCGCTAATAATAAAGAACCTAATTTTTGTTGAGTTTGTTTAAAATAAATGATATAGGCATTCAACAAGAAGGGGTTTTACAAAACGCCTAAGAGATCAAGACTTACGCAGATATAACCCACGGGACAGAGCTAGTCTATATCCATAAAAAGCTCTGCCCTGACTGATTGATAAATATCCCCCTTACTTATAAACGCTAATTAATGCGCTACATTGTTTGTCTTTTACTGTCACATGAAGTTTCAAAGTTGACAGACAGAGACAAACGTCACATAACTTTGTCATGTGTAAATAATATTTTATAAGTAAAGGGAGTAAACGCACAGCCTAAACCGCTGATAGTAGGCAACTGAAATTTTGAGATGCGTGTTCTTTATAATGATGTGGGCAATCTATATTTTTTGATACTCCCATGGAATCGGAACTTGTGCAGGTGAAACCGCGAGACACAGCTATTGTGTTGATATTTGCTTAGGAGAACAAAAAGAAACAAATGAGAGAACAATCTCGCAGTTGTTTTTTTATTTGTTGATTATTCTGAAAATATTCTTAAAATTAACCGTTATGCATTTTAAATTCCTGTTGTTAGTAGGTACATTAACTAGCTTAAATTCGTTCTCGAGATTGAATATAAAGTCTTCAATTCCTTATTAGATTAGCTAGCAAGTACCAGCATATCTACAACGATCCAAGATAACAAGGCTACATCGAAATCATTAATATTCAGCATCCGTCTGGTTCTGGCTGCCCGTGCCGTGGTCTGCGAGCTTTAATGATGAAATCAGTTTAGTGAAGTTCACGTCGGCCGTGAACCGTTTTCGTCCGTTTTACCACCCTTAAACCGAACCAGTATTAAGTAGATTACGGGCTACAATTCTTGTAGGAAACTTTATTTACTTAAGTAGATATATTGTATGATTATACTTACTTATATTTTGCAGACATATAGGAACATTCCTTAGGCCCGTCTTCACAAACTACTCCACGTAAAGCTTAATGTTTTGTCTTGCTCTTGTGAGTGATAATCAACGTCAGAAAAAATGTGACAAAAGCTGAGTCCAAGCATAGGATCATTGGTGAATACGGCTGTGTATCAAAATTCCTTGAGATGAAGTTTGCGAAGAGACAAATAAAAAAAATATTTAAAAAAAATTAAAAACCCGACTGCCGTTAAAACTTAAAAGTAAAAAACAAGAAGATACCTAAAGGTAAAGAAACCTTAAAAATCGTTCGACGTATCTAGGAGCCTTAAAAAATGGTGGATTAGTCGGGTGGGACTTCAAACACTATTTGGTGATTTTCTACTTTACCTTTAAAAGGAGTCCCACCCGACTGCATCCACCATTTTTTAAGGCTCCTAGATACGTCGAACGATTTTTAAGGTTTCTTTACCTTTAGGTATCTTCTTGTTTTTTACTTTTAAGTTTTAACGGCAGTCGGGTTTTTAATTTTTTTTATTTATTTTTTTTATTTAACGCTTTTTAGTTATTAGTTACAATTGCACCAGAGAAACTCATTAACTCTGAATGTGTATACTCCAGTAGCGAGGACTCGAAATCGGTTAAAGATAAGCTATCTAAAAACCTTCAATATTATAATAGCTATTCCTATTGAGTTTTGCTGAGATGGCTATAAAATTATTCATCTTAAAATATAATTACCAAATTCGAAAACGTCGTCGCGTCTGTTGATACAAAGGCTGGCGGTTTCTTGTCCTTTTTTTTTTTTTTTTTTTTTCGTGGGAAAATTTGATTAAGACCATCAGTCGCTCTCGGGGGAGAGCGGCCCGGTGAGTGGAGGTCCCCCCTGGTCTAGATGGTGTTTGGCAGGGGTATATCCACTAAAAACCCACGGTGTCCCTCACGCCGCAATTGTCGGGGTCAACGGGACCTGCATAATACTACCGTTGACCCCGACGGCGGTTGGCCGCGGTCGGCCCCCTCTCACAAACACTTCCAGACACCCTTTTTCGAGAGGCGCGGACACGCCGCCGTCTGGGGGCCCCTAAAGCCGGTGGTGAATCCCCCCCGAGATCACCACCAAGGGCCGAGGTGTTGGCAGCCAGGCCCCGGCAAATACCACGATGGCCCGGCACCCTCTTGTAATTTTTTATAGTGGTGTTTTCCACGCGGCCCATCCTTGCGGAAAGGGCCCCCGGGCCCGCTGACGCGGGCTTACGGTTGGCAGCCAGGCCCCGGCAAATACCACGACGGCCCGGCACGCTCTCGTAATTTTTATAGTGGTTTTCTTCCACGCGGCCTCTCCTTGCGGAAAGGGCCCCCGGGCCCGCTGACGCGGGCTTACGGTTGGCAGCCAGGCCCCGGCAAATACCACGACGGCCCGGCACCCTCTCGTAATTTTTTATAGTGGTTTTCTTCCACGCGGCCTCTCCTTAAGGAAAGGTCCCCCGGGCCCGCTGACGCGGGGTTACGGGTTAGAAGCCGGGCAAGCCCGGCTTCCCACCTCGTGCGCCTCTTGGCTTCACTGCCCCTCTTGCAGCTACTGAGCCCTCCCACCACGACAAGGTGGACGCACATCGGGAGGGGGCGGTTTCTTGTCCTAGCGTATTAGCCCTGCTATCTATTATTCGTAGCGCGGCATTTCAAATTTTTATTTAATTACTTATTGTAAACATAGGAATTGTTTTTTTTTTTTTTTTTAGTTTAATGGCTTGATGTGATCAATGATCAGATCACATATATTTATATTATCTCTGACAAATCAAACATTCAAATTCCTTCAAAGTTCAAACTCGGCGTCAAAGTCAAATCGAAAAGTTTTTAATTAACCTTCGTTACACGAAAATGCAGCGGCAATATAACTTTAGAATAATTACAAAATCCGCAAAAAAGTGACCATTAGAAAACACTTTTCATACGCGGATTGTTTTCGCATACGAATATTGAATTCTTGTGCAAAAATTCAGAAATACCAAACCAGTGTTCGTGATAAGCCGTAAATTGAAGAAAGTAAAAAAAAATCATTATTAAGACAAGACAACCGAGCCGAAGCCGATTGACATATCTCTGAAGACCTACTTTAACGACTTCCTGTAGTTTTAATAATTATTATATTTAAAATATCATCGCAAACCTTATCAGTTAATATTAATAGTCGTTAATTTACGAAAGAATAAAACGTATCGTTTGAATAAACAATGTTGCGCGTTTTCTCGGTTGTTATGGTTAAGACAAATCTTGCTTTAAAGCGTTTTAAATCTTTATTTTTATTTACCCCATGTCACTCCCCATGTCACTCCCACGGTCATGACGAATCTAACGACGTATCGTTTACCTAAATCGGCCCAGCCGTTTAGGCCCTACGACGGCACAAAAATAGGTCACATACATACATACTTACATACATACACTCACGGCAAAAACATAACACTTCCTTTGGCAGTCGTGTAAAAAGTAGCATCTTTTACTTCGAATTATGCTATTGAAGTTTTCATGGTAAGTAAGGTATAGGTAACGTTTTATTTACGAGCAATAAAGAATAAAATAATTCAACAGAGTTCAAAAATTACTGAGTTTATGAAAAGAAGCTAAATTACTTTCCAAGTAATGAGCATTTCTGTGTAATTAAACACGTTACTCCAGTTTTTTCGCGAAATGACGTCGTTTTCCCTAAATTCTATTGTCTTATTTTTCCAGATATTTTCTAAAAGAAACAATTAAATACCTACCCGGACCCAATACCCATTAACTGAAAGAAAGTATATTTACCGAAACAACGATTTTTAATTATCAACATAGTAGTGATTCTATGTGAAAGAAGTCGCGAGTCGTCACCATGCATCCCTCAATCAGAGCCTACATTCCGAACGACAATAATCAAACTTAGCATGCAAACAAAACACCCGCGGCTTGCAAACACTAAGGCGAATGGGCGAATGCTCATAATGAGCAGACTCTGAGGAGCATACGTAACCTGAGGTATGCGTGACGAACCATATTCGCGGCACACACCGAGCGATGTATCTACTCATCTTTAGTTAAAAAACCTTTATTTGATGTAGGCATTCGATAACAAAAGTTTTAAAAAATTCCTATGGGATCACTTACGCGGGTAAAACTGCGGAATACAGCTAGTCATATATAAATGGCAATCTATGGCAATCATAGCCATATCTAGGTAGATATGGCTTATGATTGCCACAGATCGCAATTCTTTTACCTTTTGAACAAGGTACTTCAAAAGGTAAAAGAATTGCGTTTTGTCACTTTCACACTTTGGCAAATAATAAATTGATAAGCGACTTAGGTACGATGAAAAGCATTATATTTTAATAAAGGATTAAGAATAAGGGCTCTAATGTATTCCGTGATAAGGGATTAAGTTGCTGATGGCTGAAGTGGTAAAGCAAAAGCAAGTTAGGAAGGTATAGTTAATTTACAAGGTAATAATTTCTATTTTCCGTTTCTACTTTGAAACGCGACGTGTACGAGAAAATCCAGGCAAAAATAAAGGTAGGCCGAATCGTTAAGTATTTAATTGATATAATTGGCTTTTCGGTCCACCATTAAGGGAGCTTGGCCGACCCAGGGCTCGATCCATTCCAGAAATACTTTTTTCAAGTCCTCTCATAAAAAAACAACATGAAATTCACTTCGCTTTCTACAGTGCCCTTTTGAAGGTATTCATTATTCAGATAAATCCTGTCTTTTTTAGAATTTCGGAAAAACATAAAAAATTCGACGAGACGTCTAAAACCATAAGTTGAAACCAGCAATAGCATTTATTAAAATTACTGCTATATATGTACAAGTGCATGTCTCCAAACAAAATTATACCGTAACTTTACTGCTAATGCTTTCTGCTAGGTACACAGTCTCCCGTCCACATAGGCGATCATAATAGGACCCGTCGGCTATAAGGATACGGTGATCGAATCGAGCAAATGACACATATCTGGGAGGCTATTCTGTACCTCGTAAGCTGGATCCGGCTTTCGAGGCCTTATGGCGACCTGAAAATTCTAACAATAACTGATTCACACCACTGTACGAGGAAAGAAGAACTGCGATGTAAAAGCACTACATAAATAAATAAATATCGCTGGACGTACATAAGAGTTCCAGTTCAATTTCAGTAGCACAATAAAAAATAAGTGATGCCGCCTCTTCTGCTGTAAAAATGTTTTCGTTATCTGCCTGTAAGTTTGCTACATTATTTTTGTTATTATTTGTCCAATGAGGGGACAGTGCGAGCGGCTGAAAATTGGCGATAAGTTGGATACGGAAATGAAAGTGGCCATGAAGATAAGTTGTTATTGTTGGTTGTTGGGTTAACTTGAGCTTACATAGGCATTTCTGTTCTATGTGGTGAATAGTGGGTAAGTAACTTTGGTCATGTCATATAGCCATGTTTTCGTAGTGTATACGGCCGATAATGTTAACTTACCTTTTATCTGAACAAAATAAACTCTTTTCCTTCTCATATCGAACATCCAGTTTCATGCAACTAATCTGTTTGATTGCGGTTTTTTATCCGCCCAAACAGCAGATAAACAGAGCTCCCGTCAACAAATAACAATAGACTGATCTACACGGAAAATACTTCAATTTTCAACGCGTCAACGTCAAACCCGCCCGCTATCATCCGGCTAATTATCCGTCCCGCAACTCTCGTAAATATTATTTTATTTATACAGATTTTTAAATGAGTTTGCATCAATCGTCAAAGCCCTTAGTGTTCTCTTATTATGCAGTAGTGTAACACTGGATAAATACAGAGTCTACGGACGGGAGCACCAATGCAAATGAGCGTTTTTATATCTCTCGGAACGGTCGGAGAGTGGCGCGCGACGCGACGAACAACCGGCACATTCGTCTGCCGAGAATTAAAACGTAGCATCTGAAAAGGTTTAAGATGAATGAGACTGTACCGTGCACTCACAATGCAACAAGGGTTTAGATACAACTTATTTCTCTGCAGCGAATGTAAACAGTCTGCGTTTCTCTTATCTCTTCAACTAATGTTGGCGCTATGAAAATAGTTTTAGTGTAATTTGTAATCGCTTTAGTCTGTAGTGGAACAGATACTTTTTAACTTGCTGATCCAAGGTCTTTCAATTTTAAAATATCGATACGTATTTCGGAATGACGGCGGGTGTTTGGGGCAAGCAATGTCTGAGCCCCGTCTGTACAGGAAATGGCCTGCAGATGAGCTCTACCGTTAGTTATGGTGCAGTGCCTGTGTTTATGTTGTTTGCGAGGTATGTTGCTTCTATTTGAATACCCGCAACTCCCGATTTAGTGTCCAGTTGGGACTTTAGTAGACCGGAAAGTTGGCCTGTTTGGGTGGTTTATTACACTTTAATAGAACGTATTATGTAAGGCAAACTACGGACCAGTTGCTTAATTAAAATGGTTGACTGAAGTAACTTTAGTAGGTACATACGTACAGACATAATAAAAATGTTACAAGGTTTAAGGGGTAGAAAGTAGATATCTAAAAAATGGTGCGTCTCGCGGTTTCACGCGCGTAAGTACCGACCCCGCGGGAATATCGGAATAAAAAGTCTATATCTTATATTATCAAGTCTTCAGCTATCTACACACCAGTTTCATCGCAATTAATTAAGCGGTTTTTGCGTAAAGGTGCGCATCAAACACACACATACACACTCCCAAACTTTCACTTCGTTAAAGGGATTGATCAATTGCTTGGTGATGATAGTTATTTGTAAGGCATTCAATTTGGCCGTTAATCTTATTTCCACAATACAAGACAACAAAAGACTACCCTATATCTATGCCTATGTGTATAATCCTAATGAAACAAGACATCTCTCGCGGATAATACAGAAAATCCTACACGTCCAAAGGGAGTTGAAACATTGCGTGTCCAATAAGTCAGACGTCGGATATTATTTCTACTTTTATCGAGTTAAATGGTTGCCGACGACGACTGTGAGTGGTCGCGGCGGGTTTCTTGGAACCTCGTGCCTCGGGTTAGTGGGCTACACTGATGAGAACCAACATTAACAGCTACCTGCCTCCCCTGTCTGCCACCTCCTTCCATTCCGGTTATACCTGGCCCAAATCAACCATTATTACATTCTACAATAAAAACAAAAACGCTGACTTGGAATTTTACGGCACTTCTCCAGAAAAATGCACGCCTTAAAATATCTCATTGTTCCGTTCCCGTAATCTCCTTCCTTTTACGACCTCTTATGTAACAAAGTAATACTCTAAAGACCCTGTAATTTTGTTAAAGTGGCACTACTTAAATTTAAGATTTTTTGGTGCTCCGTATCCAAAATAATATAAGACACTTGTTCCAATGAATGTTTGAAATGAATTTGAACAGAACCCACATTAAAGGTTATATGCGAAGTTTTGATGAGCAAAAGTTAAAATTGGTGTACGTTTATAATGGATATTGAAAATTAAAATCATTTCAATTCTTGTTGTTAATTTTTATACGACGAATTGTAGCATCTATTTTTTTAGGAAATGTCGCAAATTATAAATTATGAATGGTTATGGAGTTTGACGAAATATAAGATATCAAAGTTGTTCGAAGAACACTTCAAACAATATGATAAATGAGTGGTGAAGTGACAGTGACTCGGAGGCCGGTTGCACCCTCGGTCCTCCAAGCTAGCGATAAAGACTCAATCACCTGCCCCTGACAGCCTGCCTGACTTTCCGTTCCCTACACTTCGACGAAGTAAGCAACAAATATAATATTTTATCGACTATTATTGGGTAAGGCGTTCGTTGATGCTGATGAAATTTACGTCAAGAACGGAAAAATTTCAATTAGAGCGTTTGATATCTTTAAAAGGACAAGCGGCTTGTAATATTGGTGGAATTTATTTGTGTTTTTGTTGAGGTATTGCATGTTCGTCTGCATTGATATTCTCTATTGCAGATTTGAACGTGTTCTCTGAATTTTGGATTTCGGGTATCCTGGAAGTTTGCAATTTATACAGATCCCAACTATACGTATCGTTTATCTTCTTTGAAGGCTTCGTCGAATTACATGTTGTAGAATACATAATATTGTACCCCATACTTATTGGTAAATATTTCGGATGCGATGCCGATGGTGGATAGGCGCGCGCACTCCGGCGGCGCGGCGGCGGCAGACGAGGCGGGGGGCTTCGGCCTCGCTTTCGGCACTCCACTCGCGGCTCCCTCGCGGCTCACTCAGTCGCCGCCTGACCACGGGGCCACGAGTGCCGTTTTCATCTGATTTTCGTTCCGCGCATATCGCTCGCCGAGAGCGAGGACATTTCGCTATTATTGAAAAACACTGCAGATGTTGTTCGCAATCCTGAAAATACTGACTTGCCAAGGAATAGATGAGCATTTTCATTGATCATTTCAACAAAACCGGCTTCGAACTTGATTTGTGATTGTTGTCCGAACTGTCAGTGCGCGTGTTGTGCTTTATCGATAACATAACCTGTACGATTTCAAGGGCAGGACGGACAGACTGACTTGTTCGTTTGTCGTGGGATTGAGAATTGTTTTGAGCAAGACCAGTTAAGATATTCCTTGTTGTAAGTGGGCGTAGGTAGTATTCGAAAGTTTGAAAATCGATCGGGTGACGTGCGTGCGTGGGATTGCGTTTACGTAATCTTTGTTTACCTTGGGAATTGATGCACTGTGGTGACTGCTAGCCAGCCCTGACAACACTCACAGGACATCACACTGCAGACGTATGAATGAAACCTAAATAGGTACGTACATCTAGGTATCTTTGTTTACACACGCTGCGCTGTAAGGTAGGTGTACCTTGTTTGCTTACGTTGCGTTGCTGAGTGTTCCACGAGTAAACCTATCTAATTGTAGACTAGATGGCAACAATTCTGTCTTCATTTTCTTGCATTTTGTAGTTAATTAATTATAGTAATAAAGTATCTGCCTGTCTCGAGTAGTCATAAAATCATTTCAGATTTTGTCCGTATTATTAAACTCCGTATACTAAACTACGAATACCTAGGTACTTTATAGTATGTAGTACATACAGTACCTACTGCAAAGGAACGAAAAAATATCAAGAAATTAAGTAACCTATTTACGTTTTTATAGAATACTAGCTGCGCCCCGCGGTTTCACCCGCGTAAGTCTCGTACCCGCGGGAATATCAAGATAAAAAGCCTATGTGGAAATCCAGGTCAACAGCTACCTATATTCAAAATTTCATCGCAATCGGTTCAGTAGTTTTTGCGTGATTGAGTAACAAACACACATACCTACATACATACTCACAAACTTTCGGCTTTATAATATTAAGTAGGATAGGATAGAATATGGACGTACACAGACGTTTAACTGGATTTAAACTTAACCCCCTTATTAAAAAACGTATTAGTAAGGTCGGAATAGTAAGACCATGTTCTTTTTCAGTAACAAGAACTTCAAAACATGGTTAAAGCTTAAACTATTATTACCTTAGTTTGACAAAAATATACTTAACATATCTAGCATTGAGACGGTAATTGCGTAGGTACTTAATATTAGTTAAGGATACTCCTAAGAGGTTATGTTCAAGATAATTATAATGGTATGTATTGGGTATGTAGATACCTAATTTCATTAATTAAATACACGGTTTAATTAAACGGCCCCTGGCGCGGCGGGCGATTGCCCGACTGCGGGTTTCGGGTTCGATTACCGCCGGGTGCAAATATTTATGCTTAAATATTAGGGGTTAAAGTATGAAATTGCCGATTTGTACTGAAAATCTTAATTGTTTATTTTTTAAATTTTTAACAAATTTATTTAATCAAAATAATTGCCATTATTATCTATACATTGCTGCCATCTAATGGGAAGGTTATTAATGCCTTTGCGATAGAACTCCGACGATCTAGACTGCACAAACTGTGTGAAAGCATTTTGTACTGCCTCCTGGGAAGAAAACTTCTTGTCACGTAGATAATTGTCCAAATCACGAAAAAAATGGTAGTCCGTTGGAGCAAGGTCTGGTGAATACGGAGGATGACGAATGGTTTCTAAGTGCAGTTCCTGAAGGGTCAAAATGGTTTCTCGTGCTGTGTGAGGTCTCGCGTTGTCGTGGAGCAATAATGGTGAAGATCGATTCATGAGTCGGGGCTGTTTTACTGCTAGTTTTGTCAACATGGTTCGGAGTTCGGCACAATAGACATCTGCCGTAATTGCTTGACCAGATCGAAGAAAACTATAGTGAATAACACCATGCTGAGACCACCAAACAGTTACCATTACCTTTTTATTGGTAAGTTTTGCTTTAGGACACTGTTGTGGCATTTGACCTGGGGTCAGCCATTGCATTTTTCTTTTTCGGTTATCATAAAGAATCCACTTTTCATCACATGTTACAATTCGATCCAATATTCCTTCATTTCTGTACCGGTTTAACAAGGCAACACAAGTTTCAACACGCGTTTCTTTCTGCAGATCAGTCAAATCATGAGGCACCCATTTTTCGTATTTTTTTATTTTATTGATTTGACGCAAGTGAGTCAATAAAGTGGGTAAGGTAACGTTAAACCATGCCGCTAATTCCTGGGTAGTTTGACTAGGATCGGCTTCCACTATCTCTCCTAATTCATCGTTATTCACCTGTGTGGACGGTCTTCCTCGTGGCTCGTTCTTTAAGTCGAAATTTCCATCACGAAAGCGTTTAAACCAAAATCGCACGGTGCGTTCATTAGTAGACCCCTCTCTAAACGCAGCATTGATATTGCGGGCTGTTTCTGCCGCGTTAGTTCCGCGTCGGAACTCGTATTCAAAAATCACTCGAATTTTCGCAGTATCCATCTTTCTTGTCTAAATTGAATAACAAAAACAATTGAAAGTCGATATTCAAATGTTTCACATTTTTTAAAAAAAGAACATCACAGAAACCATTTGAAAAAAGTTTCATTCGAAAACCTCAAACCATGAAGATTCTATGTCAATTCAAAGAACCTATTGCAATAAAACGGCAATTTCATACTTTAACCCCTATTATATATATATATATATATAGTCATTACAAAGGAAAATAAATTTAAGTAGTATATACGTTGTCTAGTCACCGTAACACAAGCTTAGCAGCTTACTATGGGGCTAGATGGCGCTGTATGTTCGTCACAGAATTAATTTATTTAAAATTTATTAAATCATGTGGCCTGTTTTTCTATACAAGTATAAATTTAATTGAATGTTGTGGATTTCTTTCGGATAGCAAACGTAACTTTAGCAAGTTTGCGTAAACTTCAAAATTGCATGGAGAATAGAAAACCGCCCCTATCGGACCTAAATACCTATCCTGTTTGTGTATTTGTGTGTATGTGTGTCTGTTACTCAATCACGCAAAAACTGCTGAAACGATTGCGATAAAATCCTATCCTTCTAATATTATAAAGCTGAAAGTTTGTGAGTATGTGTAAATGTTTGTTTGTTTCTCAATCACGCAACAACTACTGAACCGATTGCGATATAACTTGGAATATAGGTAGCTGGATACCGGGAATAACACATAGGCTACTTTTTATTCCGATATTCCGGCGGGAACGGGATTTACGCGGGTAAAACCGCAGGAACCAGCTAGTAATATTATAAAGCTGATAGTTTTTGAGTATATGTATAAGTGTTTGTTACTCAATCACGCAAAAACTACTGAACCGAATGCCATGAAACTTGGAATATAGTTAGCTGGATACAGGGAATAACACATAGGCTACGTTTTATCCCTATATTCCGGCGGAAACGGGACTTACGCGGGTGAAACCGCGGGGCGTTGCTAATAGTTTATATACAACGTGATAGTTCGCGCAACATTTGCTTCCCACATCACAGAATAGACAAAGTGAAACTTTTTTACAAATGCGTAGGTTAAATCATAGTTAAATCAACTTAAGACGGCGATAGATGATAATTATCGGTCCTTGTCCGATTGCATATAAATGAGCGAGATGGAATTGCATGAAAAAATCTACAATTTCTCGTAAAATCACGAAGATTAAAATAATATTTTTGTAAAATGCGATGAAGAGGTTCTAGGTATTGTATTTTCTAATATTATGATGCCTATAAGAAAATATAGCAGTTAAGGATTTAGTAGAAAAATTGATTTATTTTGTAATACAGGGGTAACTTTGCCTGTATTTATTTTATTTTATTTATTTTATCTTTCATCATTTACAGTTTTTATATAATAAAAGCAGACCAAAAATCACAGAGATTTGTCCGGAATGCTTCGTATAAGTTAAGTTCCTATGAACATCAATAAAAATATCATAACGCAACACAGTATTAAAAATAACAGACAATTAGGTACCTATTTAATAAACTGTCTACCTAAACATAATAATAATAATGTAGGTGCAAAATTCTCCAAGCCGGCCGGAACAAACGAAGCATCGGTGCCACCCGATGACGACTACGTGCATCGAATAATAGTGATATTTAAAGTTATTTTGAAATTATTTGTATTTTGTATTTGTATATATTTGAAATGAAGGGGACACTTCTTGTATCATGTACAATAACATAATACATTGTTTAAAGATCTATTTGATACCGGTTATGAAGAAAAATATTCAATCGGAAGGGATTTCACATCAGTCGCGTCCTTAAGTAGATACTCTCGGCTCTGAAAACCAAATATGGCAGCTGGAGTAGTTATCGTAAAACATAAAAGGAATCAATTTGCTTGAAAAGTCGTATTTCAACAATCAATTTTATTTGAAGCCTACTCGAATTAGCATAGTGTTTGAAGTGAATCACCACAGATGATTAATGCAGGTATAACGATACAGTATCAACTGCGAAGATTATTTATAAATATGATGATAAAATGCCGTAACTCTTTTAAACAAATATGGAGATTAAATAATATATGCTTCCTATTAAACATCCTAAATGAAGGTGAAGCTCCTCAATATGAAATATTTATCCTTGTATAGTAGAATCTATATATATTATAAATATATTATTTAGAAGTCGATATACCACCTATACCTTGTCTAGAAGATACAAGCAAGTTATAGATAGATAAATAGATTAATGCTTTATAACACTACGGAAAATCTACCACGGTATTACTACCACGGAAAAATGTTACTTCGCTTTGACATGCTAATATTCATCTTTTCAAAAAGAACTCCAAATCAATTGGATTTTCTCTTCCCTAACGCACAAGAGATTGACATTCTGCGTCTTTTTTAAAATTCCGGTTTATTATTCAGTTTAAGAGAATATCAACAAGAATGGTACCCTTTCACAAATCTTCAATCCTTGACCGGTTCTATAAATAAAGGATTACATTCGAACAATAAAAACCTGTTGTGGAGAATATATGAGAACAACCGTTAATATATTAGAGACATAAAAGTTTTTAGTGGTCAGTAATTATTATACCTCTGCATAAAGTCTTTTGACTGCATGAGTATAGGTAGAAACAAGTGAGGCGTATAGACGCTCTTTGAAGCGGAGCTTAGTACATATTTCATGAGCTTCTAGTAGGTACAATGCGGTCGCGATGAGTTCATCTGGCAGACAGGCTACTGCCTTTCACATTACACCATAAGTGTTTCGTATGCAGACTTTATCTATGCATGAAGTATAGCTTTTCAGAAGAGAAGGTTACTAAATCAATTCTTTCAGGTATTTTTCACTAAATCTACAGTCTTCTAGATACCTAAATGATGTGCGACCGTTTTTATATCCGAATTTAATAAAATTCCTGGCCAAATCGAATTACTTATTTCAAATTAGGAACAGAAATTTAAACTGAATTTGCCTCCAGGCTCCTACACGCGACGGGTGTCAGGAACCGAAATAGCTTTTAAGGATATCATTAGCCCCTAGGGAAATTAGAATGAATTACATAACGTCATTGGTATGTTATGCTCACGTTTCGTGTCTACTAAAAGTAATTTACAATAAATTAAGCAATTACAAAGTGTGACTGTTTTGCTAATCTTTGAGCTTTATATGTAAGTACCTATTGGATAATTGTAACAAGACACGAATGTTGATTTTGTAATGTTCCTTCTACTTTATTTTATTGCAACACGAATCGAGAGTGTTTGTAAACAAATCCAGATGACATTGTGTGTGCTCGTCGTATAGAGGAGTACCTCCAGCTATGACTCAGATTTAGAATGATGCCATCAATGATCAACATAGACTGCGCACGACATCAGTATGGTTTGTATTCATACTTTATTCGATACTGCGCAGTTTCCTATTTGACTACAGTCGCTCTAAATGAAACTGGTTTCAACAACGTTATGGTTGCCACCCCTGTCGTCTAATGTAGGTTGAATGTAAAGACAGTTAACCTCCCTTATTATCTGTCCTTTGGGGCCGCACGTACTCTGCCCAGCATTTCCATCCACCGTGTGACATGGAAATCCTACCGCTAACGGAGTCTAACGCGTATATTTCCGGTAAATGGTAACCTTTTGTTGAACATAAGAGTAAGCAAGAGGTGAGACGCGTGCAGTTTTCTAAAACAAACTTTGTTATTGTTTAGAAAGTTAGTTATATTTTGGCGTTGTATTATACTACGCAAGTTTTAACGTTAGCTTGAACATAGCAGTGGGTTGATGTGAGCTGGAAGTTGCTTTCGAATTTAAATGTTTTTTGATGAATATGTAAACCCATATGATAAAACGGTAACAGTTATGTAATGTTACATAAAATATGATAAATTAAAGATTTATTAAATTTATATACTTAGTATTATATATAACATTGCACAATATTGTACATAGTGCAGTCTACTTATAGTTCAAAACTAAGCGATGTGACTTCTAATAATTATGTCTTTTATACAACGCATCAACTTAGGTACACTAAATTTGCAGTTTAGCTTTGTAAATTTAGGTGAAAAGTAGTTTCGAAGTGTAGTTTGTTTATGAAATCGTTTAGTCTTTGTTCCTACTGCTTTTGAAAAACATTTAGAAGAAAGGGGTGCGCTTCATTCATTCCCATAAAGTTCTGAAAAGATGTTAGGTATAGGTACCTACTATTATTTATTTATGAAAACATCCCTTTTGAGTAAATATTTAAATGACTTTTTCCTGGATTTTGCATTAAGGTATAAGTTCTTTTTTTAATAAACGTAGGTAGATATTAAAATTTTCGCGCGTTTAAAGCAAAATGGCGGATACTTGATAATAAAATTGAGCAGGTTCAAGAATCAAGAATCAAGAAAATTTATTGAATAACTGTGTACATTAAGGTGACATTAAATATTAAAGGTATCAACAGTTTGTCCATCCCGGACATACAATATAGAGTAGAGGTACTTAGGTACTTAATTTAAGCACTTCTTTAAAATTAAAAATAACAAAGCAAGTTATAGTAAAGTAAACATCTAAATATAAATATAAATTATTTAGATGTTTACTCTACACTTCTTATGTAAAGTAAACATCCAAATCCAAATATTTTTTGACACTATAGAAAGCTTTAGAGATTAACCATTTTCTTAATTTGTTGCAGAACAATTTGCCATCTAGCATTTTTATTTCCAGCGGTAGATTATTAAAAATTCTAATAGCAGAAACGAAGGTACCTTTTTCATACATAGCATTATTTATTTGATGGTAACAAATGTTGTACTTAAACTTGTGACGCAAGCTATTAGATCTGTATGATGATTTATTAAAGAAATAAGTCTCATTATTTTTTACAAAGTGACAGATTTCGAAAATATATATAGAAGGTACAGTAAGAAAGTTTTCTTTTCTAAAAATATCCTTAAGGGATTCAGTACTCTGCATGTTGTATATTGCTCGAAGGCATCTTTTTTGGAGAATCAATGTTGATTTAATGTCAACGGAATTGCCCCAGAATATAATTCCGTATGATATATGAGGGTAAATGTAACCATAATAAGCTTGTTTAGCAATTTTTCTAGAAGATATAGAACTGAGAACTGAAAGAGCATAACAATACTTTGAGATTTTCCTATTTACTTTTTTAACGTGCATAGTCCAATTTAAATGACTGTCAATTGTTAAACCTAGGAAATTGGTTAAAAGTTTAATTAAATCTCACGCGATGAGGCGACCCAGTATCGTAAGGGTCGGTCTCATCGCAGATGTGAGGTCGAGGTCGTACTGATTACTGTAATAAATGAATCACCACAATTTATGGACGAAATTAAACAAGCAATTACAGCCTGCTCACGTAGGTAAACAACATTAGATCCGCCGGTACCTACCTACCTAATTTTAGAAAATGTTTCTTTCCATCATTTGTCAGATGCGCTCTCATGATTTTATTGTTTTGACCGTTCCAAACCAAAGGCCAAAATTAAATATCTTCGTTGAACGCTAACTATCAATTTACAACTCTTAATAAATGGTGAAAGTGCTTACAGCTTAGTTACTCATAGCGATTTTATCGATTGTAACTGAAGAGAAAACCGGTCAAGTGTAAGTTACATTCGCAATTGGCAACCGAATTCTAAAATAAACTGGCCCATCCGAAATCCCTGAACGCAACTTACGCTAATTAATCACTAGATGGCGCCAGTGGTAAAACTACATCGCGGTAATATTTGAAAAATCACGTTTCTTGTATGGAAATGAAAATAATATCTGCTTTATTTTGTTTTTAGTATTTGTTGTTATGCCATGATCGTTAGTCGTTGCTATGTAGTCCTTTGTCGTTAAAAAAAATGAAGTAAATTTTAAATAAAAAATACCCTGACTAGGTACTTTTAAAAACCACAGACAATTGAAAAAAAAAACATTTTTTTAAGGATGTTGTGTTGAATTTTTTGATGTGTTTTTTTTTTTACTGAACGACAACTCGACGACTTATAAGACATCATGGTAAGTCCCATTATCTGAAAATGTCAACTGTCTAGCCATCACGGACGGACTGACGGACGGACGGACGGATGGACGGATGGACGGATGGACGGATGGACGGACGGATGGACGGATGGACGGACGGATGGACGGACGGATGGACGGACGGACAGGCAGCAAAGTCTCAGTATAGGATTCCGTTTTTCTCGTTTAAGTACGGAACTATAAACTTATAAAAATATCATGACCAGGTTGCTTATTCGTTCGAACGTAAATAGTTTAACAGATTGATCCTGAATATTATACCTATATATTACGTCCCATTCCCTTACCAACGTAATATAACTGAAGACAATGGGGCATACAATGAAGATTTATTGTCATAGGATTTCCCCTATCAGCGAGGTGGTGACATAAACTGTTGTAATTGCTTTGATGGTTATATCTATAGTCTTACAGCACAGTAAGTATAATATAAAGATTAATGGTGCTTACCACAATATTTATTACTTATTTATTTAGGTAAGCCTGTACTGTCCACTGCAGGGCAAAGGCCTCTACCTTACTACAATACCTAGTTTCTCGCTTTATCCCCGAGTACCTATTTAAAAAAAGCACAACAATCATTTTTTTTAAGTTAGTGGTTTTTTTTTATTAAAAGGATGATGAGACCATAGTAAGGCCCAATATTTCACAGCGTTAAGTTAAGAGCGATGAAGCAAACCTGTGGAATATTAAGAATTAAAACATCTTTGTTAGACCTAATATTAAATTAACACATCTCCTGCAGTTGTATGTAGACCGAAACAGCAACCGGAACTAGTGAGTTCAGCGAGGCGAGCACACCTCAAGGTCGGACAGTACACACCTAATTTATTCAACTAAATTAACCACTAACCACATGCATCATCACTATTCTTAACTACTGAATAAAGAGATAATATGACGATTTAGAGGCCGACATAAATAAAAAAAACTTTCTTTTACGTCAAGCTGTTTTATAGAGACTAGTAGAATCAAACTACTAGTAGTTAGCTATTAAACGGATGTAATTGTACCCTACATTATCATAATTTGTCGTTCATAAATTAGAAAATCAAAAAATAAAATAATATAAACTAAAAATATTGGTGTTTTATGGGGAGGCCTTTGTTCAACAGTGGACGTATTCTGGCTGATTCTGCTGGCTATTTATGTGAAAGAAACAAACTCACATACATACACAAACTTTTACGTTTATAATATTAGTAAGAAAGTAAGAAGTAAGATATTAGTAAGGTACTATAACTCTTGTGCTTGGTCGAGGTGGTGCTATAAAGCGTGACGACCAGACGAAAGAATCTTATCTTTACTGTGAACTGCATTATGAAATTATTATGTTCGTATGAAAGATATTTTGTTATTACTACCTACCTACATTTCACAACATTACAACACATGCTGTTTTATATTTTATCATTTTAAAGTACCTAATTAATATTTTAGAAACGTTCACACAAAATTACATTTATTTGTTATTCGTTACTGTTTTATTAAAATGTATCTATAGATTAGCTGCGTGCGACACTTTAGGCACCACAAAATAATACGCACTTCAACACTTAAATATACTTATCGTAATTTGTTTTTATTGCTCAAGGCATATCTACTAGAAATATCCAGAGACGCAGGTTCAAACCTTGCCGGGAGTGAATTATTAAAGATAATTCAAGAGGATAATTAAAGATAATTTAAAGAACACTTAAAAAAATAAAGTGAGATTAAATTGGTTGGTTGGTCTAGTGGTAGATACCCCGACTTTCATTCCGTTGGTCATGGTTTCAAATCCCGGCGCGCACCAATGTGTTTTTATTTAGGAAAAAATTATGTGCGCTATTAACATCGCTCTTACGGTGAAGGAAAACATCGTGAGGAAACCCACGCCTTAAAATCACGCACATAAGCCCAATAGTAGGGCTAATTGCGGAAACACACAAGTTAAAAAACTTTAACTTTAAGTTAAAATGAGCCCTTGTGTAATAAGTAGGTAAAATACACTCGTAGGTAGGTACATAGGTACTTCAACGACAACCGATGACAATTGTTAGTCAACTTAGGGGGCGAGTGGATTGGACCCAGATCACGTCACAGTGGGTCGTCCTGTTAGCCAATCACTAGGCAAGTGACCTTGCACTCGCAATTGATTTAAATCCAACGAACACGTGCTGTGGTTTCGATAAGTCCGTGCCTGAGCTCTCTTCGTGGAAAATTTTACTTTTCAAGCTCATTATAATGTGAAAGGTGTTTACCAATAGAAGTGTACGTATTTGCGTATGCAAAGACTAAGGCTGACATCAATAGAGCATTATTAGACTTTGCTCAGCCTTAGCTTACTTGGCATTATTTTTTAGAAATGGAATTTACAGTCGAAATTGTCTAAGCAACATTTTGTAACTAGAATAAAATAAAAGGACCTTCATAGTCATTCAATAATAATAACAGATAAGCAAAGTTTAGGTCATTATTTTTGATTGGTTGTTTAACTAAGACTTTGCCAAACAAAGACTTTTGATGGTTGCAAGGATCGCTCGCAAAGTCTTAGTACGCTCTATACTATAATGTATTAAATAATGATTATATTCAGCTTTTGTATGATCAATAATAATTGATCACAAAAATAGTCGAAATAGCACTTCTAATTTTAATTGGTATGTACCTAATATACTTTACACACCTACTGCTCTACAAAGTTACTTTATTTGACCAAAAAGGTCAACGTAAAGCGAGTCTTTATTCCCTAGGTGCATAAAGTGCTCATTATGCACCTAGGGCATAAAGTATAAAGTAATTTAAATATGGAACTAAGGTTCCGGTAGCATACGGCCATTTCGAACTGGCCACCTAACCTAATGTGTTAAGATATAACACATTAAAAAAAAACTAGGCTATTTTTCTTCTATTTTTATTTCGACGGAAGGGTAAGGCAAAAAGTTTTGGTTAGTATAAAGCCCCAACTTTTTTTTTTCATCGACTAAGGCCAATGTTTGGTTTCTTCATTATGATGTAACATTGTTAAATTGAATTAACATTGCATTAATCTATTGTTTTGTTGTTAGTTGAATGCTTATTTTGTAGCCTTTTTATTGTCTCACAGTAGATGTGTAAAGTAGAGCATTCACCTCGGTAATAAAGCATGTCTTTATCTTGGGCGCTTGAGTCCCACTCTTCACTCAGGACTCTAGTACACACTCAGTACATAACTCCTTCGCTTCGCTCAGTAGTTAAGTTTTTAACACCCTCGCTACACTCGGGAGTTAACTCTCTAGAGTCCATCGTACGCTTTGGATTCAATATAACGCCCGCTATATAAGACAGGGCTTTAGTACCTCGGTGCATAAACTACTATTATTTCGAAAACAACTGCAGTCTCCACTCGACTGTGGAGAAAAATACATTATTATCTAAATCCCCTCTAGGTTACCTATACGATATCAGTACTTTATGTTCTTCTTTGTTATCGAACTGTACAATGCACAATGCCAGAGGAATACCTACAATAGATAAACCCTAGATTAATATCTACCTCGTATAAACTAACCAACATGTTTGACTCCAGAGATTTCCCCGCTCTGGCACGTATTTAGGTATCTGAAGTAATTGTTCTGAAATAATGATTAGATTAACAAATAATAATAATACATGGTAAACTCGACTGAATTCCTTATTAATTCCACCTAAATAGGTATAACGAGGATTAGTTTTTATTTTACATATTATTGTTTGTCAACCGACTCATTTTTAAGATATCAACAAATTCAGAAAAAAAAAATCTTGATCTAGCGGAGGTGCCGATCCCGCGGGATTATTGGGATAAAAAGTAGCCTATGTGTTATTTCAGGTCTCCAGCAAAACAATCCACATATCGAGTTACATGGTAATGCGGTTCAGTGGTTTTTACGTAATTGAGTAACAAACATACACACATACATACATACTCACAAGCTTCCAGCTTTTTAATATTAATTAGTAGGATACCTACATTATCTTTATTATCTTCTAGGAGTTACAGATAGAGACTATCATCACAACCGATAGAAAGTTGGATCTAATAACTACTCGATCTCTTTGACAATCATTGTACCCACTTTAGTCTTAAAACGATCGCAACGTACGTGTGCAAAGATTTAACAAGAAAGTGTTGATAAATGATTAATCCGGTCGCAAAGATATTTGGAGCGCGATGTGCGTATCAAGTATTGATCTGAAGAGCGGTTCTGTTGCGTTACGTTGGCCCACATTTCACGCTGGTTGCCAATCCACAACCAACACGCTTTGCTTAACTTCGCCTTCGTCCCATTGCGGCTACATCGACGCGATGTATTTATGGACCAAAACCGTAACACGAATATCGTTCGCACGCCATTCCTATTCCATGAGGAGCTGGCTTTTCCCTACTACTTGGTTACATTTTGATTGATGAATGTTTCAGAAAAAGAACAGATTCACTCCATTCCATGGTATGGTATACTCTTTCTGTAATATTAATTCTGTCGGTACGTGTGTAGACTTTAGTCCGTAAATATTAGATTAGATAGTGCCTTTGTCAATGTCTTATTCATTGTCGGTGGTTGATTTTGCTTGCATAACACCAGATGTTCAGTGACTCACTATGAGTAGGTGTCTCTATTTTAATAAGCTTCTATTATACCCATATACACCGTACGTGCGTTGTATTACGCTAAATTATGTAAAGTGGTAAACACCTAGATTAGCGTTATTTTCATTGAAATGTAGATGTAGCAACTAATTCATAGTTGAGGCACGAGGTTTTTTTTTGTGTGAGGTTGTCGTCATCACCGTCGCTTTTCGAGTGATATGATATCATCTCTATATATTTTTATGTTTCTCTTGTGGTTAGCTTGCTGAATGTCTTTGTGTTTCAATTTAATTCAATCATTTAATCATAAATATAGGTGTACAGGTGGTGAGTTTACAGTAACATGAGTTTCTTTAAATTAGCCAGTTCAGCATATAAAGTCATAAGATTCTGAAAACAAATTACTTACATGTCAATAATATAAATCCGTAAGTAAATTCAAGTTCATAGATACCTAACCTACTCAAAATAATAAAATGATTACGCTGCAAGTAAGTTTGTTGTCAATTTGACTACAATGTTAACACTCTTGTCATGAATCTTGGATAAAAAAATAGATTAGGTTAATGGACCTTATATTTTTGTTGTCTTCATTCTAGTTGTGTATCAACTTTCAAGAAAAGTCGTTGTGATAATTCGGACCATATTATTCACGTACATTGCAGTAATGTCTGGTTTTGTTTGCAACCAGCGACCACCGTGAGAAACATTTCGAACGTATAACTTTCCGCCATTACCGTCACGCAAGAAAAAATAACGTGTACTGCACATGTCCATTAACTTTTTCTCTCAGTTAGTTACGTGCTGTGTGTAATGATTGACAATAATCGATTAACATTAAAAAGTTTCACGTAGTTTTGTAATGATAATCGTTTGGATCGTTGAACTAACGGGATTAAGATCGCGGAGTGAATGGATGCATGTTGAGCGTCTCGTGATCGTCTCTCTTCGCCGATCGTGACGTATTACCCCGCAATTACCAATCAGTTTATTATTTAAAACATGTTCTTGTTACAAAATTGTTTCAGTTGGGCTACCGATGCATGTCATTCGTTTTAATTCTGGAAGTTGTTGTTTTTTTAATTTATTTCTTATCGGTTGTGAACCGATTATGGCCATTAGGAAATTAGCCAGT
The DNA here is from genome assembly GCA_949358125.1 of Idaea dimidiata. Classification (NCBI taxonomy): domain Eukaryota; kingdom Metazoa; phylum Arthropoda; class Insecta; order Lepidoptera; family Geometridae; genus Idaea; species Idaea dimidiata. The sequence goes on from OX442337.1 coordinate 6,642,083, forward strand.
GTTAAGTATTATCAATATATTATGCAGGTCATAGTTAAAGTCGAGAGTCTTGGCGGGAACTCGTTGAGGAGATGTGGTGTTAAATTTTCATTTTTGTGAAACCTAGTTCATATGCGTGCAAATTGTTTAATTTCGGGGGCATATTAATCAATTTAGTTTCGTGAAGGTGTACAAGTGGAATGCAAGTGAAAATCGGTGCAAAACATTGACTTAGTGTTGTCTCCAAGGCTCCGTGAAGATTGGTTGTAAATGGCCGCCGTGTTTACAAATGATTCCCTAGACTTGACTTTAACTATGACGACTTGACTGTTTCGATGCAAATAACTTGCTTAATATATTAAAATACATGACACTGGCTAATTTCCTAATGGCCATAATCGGTTCACAACCGATAAGAAATAATAATAAATAGTTAAAGTCAAGTCTAGGGAGAGTATTGGCGGGAACTCGTTGAGGAGATGTGGTGCTAAATTTTCATTTTTGTGAAACCTAGTTCATATGCGTGCAAATTGTTTAATTTCGGGGCATATTAATCAATTTAGTTTCGTGAAGGTGTACAAGTGGAATGAAAGTGAAAATCGGTGCAAAACATTAACTTAGTGTTGTCTCCAAGGCTCCGTTGTTCAAATTCGCTAAAGGCTTTCACTGTTTAACCCCTATAAGAGGATGCCCTTGCCCTACAGTGGGACAAATTAGTAGGCTAACAAATAATTACTTACATCGATAGCAAATAAGTTCAAAAATGAGGTTTTTTGAAAATAAAAGTCTCACTTAGGTATAAGTATGGAACAGCAGTTCTCATCGACATTTGCCAAGTAGATAATCCTCTATAGAACACTTTTAATTAATATCGATCGCGCCTTCATTTCAATTGTTTAATCTCCCATCTCACTGAAAAAGATATGAGATCTAAAAGCTGTTTGAGATAGTATCTATATTGAATCATGTTATATAAATGGGATGTACGAATAGAAGCCTATACTGGGGCCTCAATATTTTAATTACATACTTCTGGCGATTTAAATAATTCGATATCTGCTGATTTTCTTTCGATGTCGGAATCCAGCGGCGAGTGGATTGGATACCACTCGTTGCGGTCGTGTGATTCGCATAGAAAATTTACAGAAATCAAGCGAAAATCAGTAAAAAACGATAAATTAAAATCGCTCGAAGTGGCGCAAGATTCGATTATGTTTAATAGTTTAGACGTCTCAGACAAAAATACATACATTTACAAACATACATCGCGGTCAAAAACATAATCATCCTTTTGCCGTAGTCGGGTTAAAAAAATAGAGGCTAGGGTATAATAGTATTCTAACATAATAGGTATGTCCGTTAGCTATAATAAATTCAGAAATGATAACATGCCTACAATTTGACATAATATTAACTTCCTTTTATATGCGAAAATATTAATATTTTATTATCATTTTTATGCAGTTTTATGAAGATCGTCACAATAATTGTGAAACTCGATGATATCTACCTATTTTAACACTTTGACATCAGAACCTGTATGCATCGATTAGGAGGTGTTATCTAAATGGATAAACAAATATTAGCATCGGTTACTGTTGACAGCGTTACGAACAAGGTGTGACAAGGTTGTTCAACAGTGTACTCTGTAGTGATATCAGACGTTGACGATGTAACCCAATCATCCGTACCTACAATATGGATATTGATGACGTCATCCCAGCTTAGCATAATTGAGTGGAACCGTAAACTTGTGTAATTTACCTATTTACATGGAAAAGCCACACGGAATAACTATATAACCAAATTTAACAACAATATACGCTCCTAAATTAGTTTATGCGGTTTTCTCCGGCAGCGGTTTATAAAGCAATTTTGACAAATAACAGAAATTGTTACGTTAAACAAAGTAGATGTCTTAAATTGGTTTACTTATTCGTACAAGAAATTATCAAAGAAGTAGGTTAGGTTCCTATTGATTTGCCGTCAAATTTTTGCCGTTCATATTTCGTATTCGCATCGAATCAACCTTTTGATTATCCTTTTACATAAAAGATGTCCCAAGACAATTCTATTTCTGGCTGTTTAACAATACCAGTCTGTAGAGAATTTTATATATTTTACTAGAGTCTATAGTTTCAAGCTCTGAGTTTCTTTTTTTCGCAGGTAAGTAACTTCTAAATTTTGTATGTTTGTATGATACCTAACTATAAAACGTTACACGATTGCAATCGCGAGTGAAAATATCAATATAATGTTAAAATTCATATCAAAAAATAAGTTTAATACAAATGTTCTAAATTACCTAACAATAAAATATTAACTACAATCGAATTGTGTCAAAACTTGGTATAGGTACTTAATATTATACATTATTAGGATCACATTAATTTATACAAAACAAAATCAACATCATCAAGAATGAAAATTTGACAATGTATTATATTATTATTGCTCTTGGCTGTAGGTACCTAGTAATAATATCATCTATTATTCAGACATGATTGGGAGATAGAATTACATACTTAGTTGTTATAGTTATAGTTGCTTAGGTATAAAACTTCTATTAAGACCAATGAATAAAGTTTCACTGATCTTTCACGTAGGTACACAAAATCACTGCCCTTGTTTTGATTAATGAGGTCGAAAGGGAGCGACTCACTGGGCGTTTATTGAATTCCTTTGTGAAGGGGTTACCCATGATGATTGACAAATTGCCGGTGATCCTAAGCTGATGGTGAGCGTCACGCTCGTGGCTCGCTCGTTACGTTATGTTACAACCAATCTATACTTGAACTCATTTTTTTTAGAGATTTTCACCTTTCTCTATATACTTTATATTAATATTTTAAAGCGAAAACATTAATTAGTTTGTTGTAATGAACAGGCTCCGATACTACTGGACCGATTTCAAAAATTCTTTCTTCAATAGAAAGCTACCTCGTCTGGGAGGGGAGTAACAAAGGACACTCTTGATCGCGATATTTTGACAGGATCGGGAAATAGGCGGGTGAAACCGTGGGACGCAGCTATTCCATATTATTTTAGGATTTTATAGTCAATACAGAACCTTAATATAGATGGGTATACGTTCGTTCGTTACACAGAACAAGAATGTCTGGCTTAGCTCTAAGACGCCTTGTACTAGAGAGCTGTAATTTTACATGGTTGTTCAAATTAATTACGACGACAAAGTGATAAAATAAATATTTAGGAATTTTCCCCTAAACGCAAACGTAAATTGGGTGTTTTGTCTGCCCCTTCGTGTGGGGTGTCGTTGGATAGATGGTTCAAAAATATTGCGGAAAGCCATTCTTCAATTTATGTACCTATTCGTTTTGTAAATAAATATTAAGCTTTAAGACCCCTCAGAATCTTAAATTTTACATTCAAACGTACCTATACCATAATTGTTTATTTGCTTAAATTTTACTTATTATACGTTATAACTAGGTTTAGATTCGTATGTTTTTTAAATGTTTACAACTCAAACTTTAAAATAAATACCCAATTGATGCTTGAATTAAAGTTTAGAATAAAGTATTTTAAAAACTCAGTGTGGATTTTTGTTGTCGATTGTACCCACCAATATGAAGGAGATTTCTTCCTTATCTACGAGCTTTCTCTTAAGGATTTTAAAAGTGTCGGTGATGTTTAAAGATCCCCATTTGAGTGCGCACTTATATGTTAGCATTGCCTTCGTAGTTTGTGCTGCACTTATGGTTAATCCGGTTTTTGAGTGGATCAACACCCTAAAAGGATACTTAGTAAAGAAGTTTGGGTGCTTCTTTACGAACTAGTCTTCGATTTCAAGGAGATATTGTTTTGTATTCGAAGTACAAGAAAAGGGAATAAACACAAACAGCGTACAACTTTTTAAGTTTGATAAACAAAAGTACCTACTAAACAATATTTTACAATCACTGAAATGGTATGGTACTGTAATCACATATGGCATGGCATTGCGAGTGGTATAATGAAGGGTCCCGTTGTGTGCTGGACGGAGGTCAAGTCTACTTCAAAACGTTCAAGCCGCACAAGTTCAGATAAGTACCTTACCTCATATTACTAAATACAATTAAATATAAGTTACGAAATACGTACGTAACATTAAGGGGACGAATCGAAGAATTTGTCGATATATCCTGGATATATCCCAGTAATTACAAAACATACAAAAATTGGGATTCAATTTATTCTTCTTTTGCCTTTAATTTGGTAGTTTTGTTTGTTGTTTGTTTATTTACACGATTAGTCAACTTTTATAACACAAAAAATGATTAAAACAACCCATTTCAAACAGAGTTGTCCATTTTACAACAAAACGGGATTTATTTGACCATTGTTTTTTTTTCAGTATTAATTACTGTAGTAATCTGCGCTACAAATTGGTAGTACCCAGAGATATGTAAAAACTTCTAGATACGTAATAGGGCAAATTTTTTGGCAACACAAATGCAAGCTAGCTAGCCAGAGAAGTCTTAGTTCCATCCCAGCTCACGTCACGATCACCCGCTTGTTATCACACAGTACATTTAGTTCACTTTCACAACATTATTCACAGACAACAATGCCTTCGGGCGTATTTAGGCGATGCACGAATTGTACCTACTTCAAAAACTGGCAAAAATATTTCATTTTATACGTAAGTAAAGCTGTATTTATTTATTTTAGTTTATTTTGTGAAAAAGTTTATTTTGACTTTGACGTTTTATTGACGTTTGCAAATATTTTTTTTTGAAAAAATTAATTGCTAATTGCTAATCATTTTGCTAGTAGGGGAGCACGGGGACAAATGCTACATGTGAGGCCGAGATTTAATATTAAACGTATTTTATTAGAGTAAATAATTATTTATCGCGATTTTTGTAGATTGTTTGCCGCCAAGGAAAAAATGGTGATTTTCGGTTTTGTTCAATTAAATATGACTTTAGTTAGACATTTTGTATGTATTGTATACTTATAAATGTGTAAGTGTAATTTGTTAGTCTCGCTAAAACTTTAGAACGGCTGGACTGATTTGGATGATTTTAGTTTTAACTATTTGTCTAAGCTTCAGTTTAAAATGTTTGAAAATATGAGTGTATGTGTGTGAGAGATTAGGCAAACATATTACATGTGGCGTGTGTATGTGTATGTATGTAGAGGCTTTGTCCAAAAGACTTAGTACCGCAGCTTACGCAGTTAAGAAAAAATACGTGAATACACAGAAGTTGAGACGGCCAGTCTAGTCTATTTCAGTCACTATGGTACCCTGCTGTGGGTGTGTGCTACTAATGCTGACATAGAAACTTTTTTATATCACAAAAGAGAGCTGTGCGAGCCATCTACAAAATAGGCCCCAGGGAATCGCTTAAAGAAAAGTTTAAAGACATAAACATTTCAACGGTCGACTCTCAATATAATATATTGAGAGTCGACCATTAAAAATATTATTTGTAAATACCTTTTGTATGTACATAAAAACAAAATAAGTAAATTTCACAACTATAGTGATGTCCGCCAGTGTAACTTGCCAGGCTTTGGAAAATAAGCAGGTCGTTTTGTAGCATCAGTGTTCTGTATTATAATAAACTACCTAAAGACGTATGCGACATGTCAATTACGAGTTTTTTTTAATAACCTATTTTATGTCTGTTTCTACAACAACTATTTTCTATTTTATATATAGCCATTAAATTAGTTACAATAAATACAACAAAATACAACTAATGATGATTTTCTAATTTGTTAAATACTTAAACTAGCTTGGGCTTTACGATGTGGTGTTAATATTATCTTAATTTATCTTAACTCTTATTATTTTCTAAAAACAGACTCTGTTTAATGTTCTTCGTTAATTGTTTGAATAGATAATTTTTATTTTACTAACATTGACTTTGATTTATTACAGTAATTGTTTCACTATAATTTATATGGTAAAAATGTTGAATTATTTATTATTACATAAATTGTTGATAATCAGGAAATGAAACGCTTATTAATATTAAATAAAATATTAATTTTAAAGATGTACTTACTTGCTGATTGATTCGATTAATCAATCAGCTTAGGTACACATATCCCCGACTTCCCTAATCGCTTGAATAATAAAATGATGACATCTCTTTCTTACGTAATGCAAGTAGCATAGAGTCTTATGTTTTAGAAAGAGATAACAATAGTTACATGAATTGATAAAAATGACCAAAATAACCTCTACATAGGTACAGTGCCACCGACTAATTAATCTGTTTTATCATCTGAAGTCGGGCAGCCAAACTAAGTACAATATGGAACCAACCAGTAAAACTGCCCGACTTCAAATGATAAAACAGATTAATTAGTCGGTGGCACTGTACCTATGTAGAGGTTATTTTGGTCATTTTTATCAATTCTTTTTTTTTGGTTGTTTTTTAAATTATTTTTTGTTTCTTTTTGAAGTCGGTTTTTTAATTTTTAAATTATTTTTTTATTTTACCCTTTTTAGTATACCTACCTACCTAAAAATCAACAATATTGTTACCGTAATTTTAATTATTGAGGAGTTTGCTGATGAGAAGGTGGTTTCAGGTGCCCCATCAATCTGTACTTAGTTCTATTCTTTTTGGTAGAAGTCCAAAAATGAGTAATTTATTGAATTCTGGGATGCTATCCTGTCCATCATTCCGAAGATACTCATCAGATCCTTACCAAACTTTCATGGGACCACCTCGCAGCTTCCACCTTTCCATTAAAAAAATAACTATATCAATCGGTCAAGCCATCTTCGTGTAATCGATGAACAATTGAATTGAATACAGCGTTTTGAGGAGCATTCCCGGTCCTCACTTAGAAGATCCTCATCAGATCCTCATAAAATTTTTATGGGACCATCTCGGAGCTCCCACCTTTCCATTAAAAAAAGAATCATTTCAATCGGTCAAGCCATCTTCGAGTAATCGATAAACAACTGGATTGATTAATGCGTTTTGAGGAGCATTTCCGTTCATCACTTCGTAGACCCTCATCAGATCCACATCAAATTTTTATGGGACCATCTTGGAGATCCCACCTATCCATTAAAAAAAGAATCATCTTAATCGGTCAAGCCGTCTTCGAGTAATCGGTAAACATACAAAAAAAAAAAAAAAAATTATACATACAGACGAATTGATAACCTCCTCCTTTTTTTTGAAGTCGGTTAAAAATGTTGAATTATTTATTATTACATAAATTAAGCAATTGTTGATAATCAGGAAATGAAACGCTTATTAATATTAAATAAAATATTAATTTTAAAGATGTACTTACTTGCTGATTGATTCGATTAATCAATCAGCTTAGGTACACATATCCCCGACTTCCCTAATCGCTTGAATAATAAAATGATGACATCTCTTTCTTACGTAATGCAAGTAGCATTGAGTCTTATGTTTTAGAAAGAGATAACAATAGTTTCGTCTATTTCTTCTTTAAATTATGTGAATGAATATAAATAATGAGTTTGTATAGCATAATTTGTGGCGCTTTTCAATGGTGATTTGTTCTGCAATGGCGTCTCTATAACTTTAATAGACTCATTGGTAGTACCTACAGTTTTACCTAATTAGCAATATAATTAATTAAACGAGAAATACTGTTTTGGCGTTTACGAGATGTTGCAAATCGAGCTAGCTGCCCATAGTAAACTAGTACGAGTATTTTATTTAGTTCACCAATCCTTCGCCATAAACACACAGTACGTAAAACAAATCTAATTAGTAATTACGTACATAAACGCCATATCATGAATATTGAACGGGAAAGTAATCAAACGTGCAATGTAAGTGAACAAACAATAAATAAGCGAATTCACTACACAATCAAGGAAATGTCGTAACTTCTTGTTTGTCATGCTGGTTAAACAAGACGACATACACTTTTTTTCAAATTGAAATCCGTAATTCATTGCTTTTCAAAATGTCGAACACTTTCTATATTACATATTCTCGTAGCTGCGTCCCGCGGTTTCACCCGCGTAAGTCTCGATCCAGCGAGTAAATCAGAATCAAAAGTGAAATATTTTATTAAATCGATTTAGGAGTCTATTTCTTCCAAACAAACGAATAAATCTGTCCCCTTTATAATATTAGGACATAGGTAAACATTTTTGTAAGCTTAAACTCGTTATCTAACATACTCTATTAAAGCGAAGGGCGGACTTGCTTATTAAATGTTTTAATTAAATACGCTTGGTTTTACAAAATAATATACATTCACTTATTGCAGAGTCAGAAGCGGTGGTAATTCATTTTCCCGACGCTTTTTTCCATGGCTCGTTAGTTATCCTTTTCCATAACCAATGGGAGTAACAAAAAATTACACAACAGTAATTATCTCGTCTCGCAAGGAAGGGTCTTCGATTGTTTATTGATTTTTCTCTAGGGATGCTCCTCCTAATGCTATTTATGTTTCTGTGTTTATTTAATTCATCACGGAAGTCAAACAGTATCAGAAATAAACAGTATATTATTATGATGGATGTAAAGTCGAGTTGAATGAGCGTTTGCGATTAAATTCTCAAAACAATATGCTGTCAGATTTCTACGTGGTCAGTTTGTGCACAATGATGCCTGTAGTTTAGAATAAAGCGGTGCATTGGAAAGTGTTCTCAGTCGGTTAGATTTCACTCTGTGAAGTCGTAACATTGAGATCTGTGCCCAGTATTGGGTTTTGTGAAAAATGATCTCGTGATCGTGCATAAATTTATACTACTTCCTTTTGAAGTGTTCCCATCTATATTATGATCTATAGATAAACCTACTACCTACTTAGTTAGAAACTTAACATGTAGGTAGTTATGTTATGTATGTCTAAGAAAGTTTGTAGAGTATAGGTAATTATGGTGTAAAGGAGAGGGAAACTTATTTATTTAAACATAGCCATGGCGTTGTCAATGGATAACCTAGATTATGGTGTTAACGAGTTCTTGTCCTGTCACGAATGCGCCAGCGCACTTTCACCCGCACGACTGCCCTAATTTTGTAACTATAAAACGACTGCAAATCACAATTTCATCGACCTCATTCACTATTTTATTTCTTCTATAAATCATTTACCAATATTTAAACTACATTTTTAGCAATCCAAAAATCTTCTAACTTGCATTTGTAAGTAATAGTGAACACGATTTTTAGTTTGTTTTTATTTCAAAATAAACCCTTATAAAATATTCTCAGGAAGCTACCGGTGAATGTAAATTTATCGTGTGGGACGCAGTTCTAAACATGGAACTAGAAGCGTTTGTTTGCAGTTGGATACAAAACTGACGACTGGGGACAGTTTTATCTTTGATGACAAATATTTTTTGATGTCAACGGCCTTTACTGATGAGAAAAGTGTATAATTCGATAACTTTGTTACAACAAAAATGGAAAGTTTCATAAACGATTCGTCCCGTTATCGTAATTCGTACCGAATGTCGTATATTTCTACTATCACGACGAACTGCGAAGAGATATTATTTATTTCCCAGACTATAAACATTTTTAGCACATGTCACCAAGCGAGAGTCGAGACATCATGTCTACGTTAATTATGACTGCATACCCCTCTGTTTTATTAGAGTAATGTTTCAACGCCATGTGTTTACTATTACAAATTTATTGTCTAATAAGGTTCGTTGTTTTTGTACTAAAGTTGCATGAGAACACTTGCACTTTCGCCTGATGCGATTAATTACCGATGTTATTCAACATGTGGTGTATTATTTTTACGGTCTGCATGCTAGTTAGTTACACCGCCACCGCCCGCGCAGCGCCGCTTTCCGGTTCTACGTAGGCACGTTGCACTGTAAGGATAGAACCGTATTATTTACTTGCAAGGTTCAGTATGCTGACCTATCACTAACTATAACAATTCTAATTTCAAGGCAAAGTAGCAACACGATTTTGACATTATTCGACGTCAGAAACTTGCATCATACTGGCACTAGTTTTAATGCCATTCCGCTGATAAGACGAGTTTTGAAATACTTACCGTTTTTATTATTCTTGCACTCATTTTGTGTGTGACAAAATGAAAATAAAGAAATAAGTTTGTTTTTAAAAAATTTATGTATTTTTCTTGGTATGTTGTTATAATAAAGTACCTACTCAGCTCTTATTATGAATTTAATAATAGCCTTAACGATAGGCCATGAAAATAAATAAATAACAATCGGTTAACTTACATTTTTCTTTCTAAAAAAAATTACTATTCCAATTGATTTAAACGCGGTAAAGACCGCAGGAGCGCGGCGTTGCGATCAAACTAGCCCTCAGCAGCATTGCCGTTTACGGCATCCAAGATCAGATCCAGTGTTTTTTTATTGTTGGTCTCGTGTACCAAGTACGTGGATACAATAATCGTAAAAGCCGATCCCCTTGTCGTGAAGTGCGAACTGTCCGTAACGACGATAAAGGAAAATGCATTACTTCCTTGCGAGGGAGCTTTTCCTCAAAGTGGCCCTTCAAAATGGCGGCGTCTTTGGTCATTAATGTTCAGCTCAGAGGTAGCCCGAATTGAAAGCCCTCTCGCAACTTTGTTATTTAAGTTTACAGGTACAATAACGTTCAAAATTAGTAAAAGATGTCATAAAAAGTTAATGTTCGTTGCACCTGATAGCGTCACTCGTTGCTTTGCTTTCCGGAATATTTAATTTGATGGCTACTTGCCAGTATTTTTAGTTGATGATGTAATTTTTGTCTGCGTTACTAGGTTTAGAGCATTATTTAGTAAGTTAAGAAATAAATTACCACAGAAATTTTAGTAATGAACGTTGGTTTGTAAGCTCAAATTCATTGCCGTTGTTTTTTTAAAAGACGGGTTTTTTTTTATTCAATATAGATAAAAATCTTACTAATATTATAAACGCGAAAGTTTGTATGTATGTATGTATGTGAGGGTGTTACTCTTTCACGCAAAAACTACTGACCCAATTGCGATGAAACTTGGAATATATGTAGCTGGGGACCTGGATTAACACATAGGCTACTTTTTATCCCGTTATTCCCGCGGGAACGGGACTTACGCGGGTGAAACCGCGCGGCGCAGCTAGTATCTGCATAATTTCTAGGTCATACAAACAACCTAATAATAATAAAAGCAAAGCTTTGTAGCTCAGCCACCTTGGCCCATGGGGTAGCCCCACTTTGATGCCTGTCACCGACTATTCATTAGTTTTGCCGAATTTAGAAATACATAATATGTATCCAATGTTTATTCATTTAATAATAGAATATCGAATGACATTTTATAATGACAGTGCTTGCGTAAGATATTATTTAGCATTTATTAGCATTTCCTATTACCTCACCGTCCGACAGTCTGTGACACAAATGTGTAAATTTCATTCGTTTTATATCATCGTAGTCTAGATACCAAAATCGGCGTATAAATATTAAACATTGGCCCATATACCTAATTGTATTATTTACAAATTGTGAGAATCTTCAGTATCTATGTAAACCTACAACATTATCTCTACAACTTATTTACTTTCTTACTATTTCGCAGATAACTGTGTTAAACATGCGTTGAATTAATAATAAACATTAGCTTAGATTTCAAATACTCAGAGAATATGATATTTTATGGACAATTCTGTGTGTTATATTATGTCTAATGCGCCCAGCGGTTTCACCCGCGTAAGTCCCGTTCCCGCGGGAATTTTGGGATAAAAAGTAGCCTATGTGTTATTCCCGGTATCCAGCTACCTATATTCCAAGTTTTATCGCAATCGGTTCAGTAGTTTTTTCGTGATAGAGTAACAAACTCACATACATACCTACATATATACTTGCATACAGACTTTCGCGTTTATAATATTAGTAAGATAAAACATCAGCGTACATACTAATTGACAAACGGGTCATCGTACTAAAACAATGGATCTTATCGTATTCCATCTTCTTTTTTGGCCCAAGGTTTTGATAATATATATACTTATACGTACTAGTTACTACTACCTACTACTTTGTTTAGAACTGAGAAGAGTTGAAACTCGCCGTGGGAATGATGATGTTCAAACTAAACAATGTCTCCCGTGCTGTAGAATAAAAGGAATAAATTGCACTTCAGCATTGTTCGACCGAGTTCTCGACCATATATTGTTGGGAGGGTGGAACGCGGCGCCAAAGTCGTATCCACTTACTGTTTGTTTTATTTTATTGCTTTATTACATGCTCTAATATATTGGAGGTTTCGTATGTACCAGTGTGTGAGATATTCACTGATATAGGTCAAAATTTAGTCGCATTTTACACGGGTTATACAAAAAAACGACTGTACATCACACATTGCACTGAACTCTTTCCACGTTTTTTCTAGTCGACTCCAGTAGAGTAGGTACTCCAGTAGACTGAGTTTTCTTAGATCGTCATGACCATTAGTAGTAGTAACCGGGCTACGCCAGTAAGTAGCAGGGTTTGTTATATGCACAAATCAGTATTTTAATATTTCACCCCTTTCAAAACCAATGGTCCACCTGATTCTTGCTTTTTCATTTTTGTTACATCAGGTTTTCGAAATAGGATTAAGTATTGGAAGAATTTTGGAAGAGCATTAGTGCCGATTGTACTTCGTTTCGTGTGACAGTATGCCCCAGTTAAACTCTAACCCCCTTACTTATAAACGCTAATTAATGCGCTGCATAACTATGCATCGTTTGTCTTTCACTGTCACATGAAGTTTCAAAGTTGACAGACAAAGACAAACGTCACATAACTTAGTCATGTGCTAAACGTCACATAACTTAGTCATGTGCTTGTCATGTGTAAATAATATTTTTAAGTAAGGGAGATTATAATATAGTAGCCTGCAAAAGCAGCTGAAACCCGGGACTATCGCTCGGTTTAGTGTACTTCAATGTATTAACTCATGCGAACGCACGTGTACCTAAAATAACTACCTATTCAACTAAATAGAAGTTTAATATATCTTCGGAATTTACAAGAGGAATAAAAACGTCTTTGAAAAATGCCCGAATTTAGTTTTCCAAGGAGGAGGTTGAAAGCATTCGCTGTCTATGAGAGGGAGGTAGGAGAGAGTGTTGACGTGATGTGTTTTTATGATGAAGACAATCAGGACCTGTGGATGCCACGTCCTACCCACGTGACTGTGTCCCACCATCTTGAATAGATCTTTCTTATTTACAGGCTTGTCTAATAGTTGTCTCTATTAGTACAATTTAAGTTAAAGTTTTTCAGACAGCAACAAGCTAGTTTTTAGCACGTATATACCACAGTTACGGATGGTTGTTTTGTTACAAGCTTTAATAAATATCAAAGAGATGGTTGTAAGTACTTTAGAATAGACTTTTGGTTATCCAATTAAAATTACAATCATTTGGTTAAAGCAATTATTTCATTAGGGCGGTTCATTCTAAAATCTCATAAATTAGGAATGATATTGACAAATGCCGCGGGGTTGTAAGTACGTTTATAAGCGTGAACTCGTATTTTAAAGTAGCGTGCACCGTTCATCCCGGGCGAAAGTGATTAGCGGTATCTGCAGCCGTAAAATTCGAGGTCAATGACCGACCCTTACCTTTACACGTGCTACATACATTACATTATTAAAATATTAAATCATACACGGCCCTCGTCACTTAAACGATAATGAAATATTAGAATTTTAACGTGTTTGTGACTTTTCACGTTTATGAACAAGTAAAATTATCGGTAGGTAGTGAAAACTAAAATATATGTAACTACTTTGTGACAAGACATGTTTTACGGAAAATTGTGGAACTTTATTCTATGTAGTTCCCCTTATAGGTATGACACGCAAATCCTTTCGCTTAATAATTACAATTTTCAGACTGGAAAATACCTATGTATTTAGAATCTACCTACTTTTTGAGATAACAATTATCGATTGATGTCACGGAGGTTATTTGGGACATCAAAACCTCGACCTCCTTCCTGATATTTCCAAGAAACTGAAATATAACGAAGTCTCTCTGCTTCTAAGATCAGAAGATGTTATTCAGTAATAATTATATTAGGCTTCATTAAATGTGAATAAAACTTATTACATTTTATATACTTTAATGTAAAAACTTTAGAACGAATGGCATTTGTTTACCAAGCTGTCCAAATAAACGAGTATTAACGTGGCCGTAGTATTCAGACATCTTGTTGTTTTTTCTCCAAAAACATTTTATATGATTCAAAAAAATATTTAAAATTATTACTACTTACTTTGTGCGTTACTCGGTTTTAAACTTCCTATAATATCATTCTCCATTCTAAGAATTTCCTCTATTTGCTACTTAGCTTTGTCCTAAATAAATAAAAAATATAATATGGCCCTAGTTACACAATGTTCTAAATTATGGTTTGTTATTAAAATCCCGGTTAATAAAAGTATTCCGATAGATTAAACAGGCCATGTGCTCGTGAATTCAGCGGTGTAACCCAGCTGGCTTCGTGCCACTGTGTAATGAACTAATTTCATAGAAATCTACCTCATTTTGTACATTTTAAAATGCATTCAACACATAACATAGACTGACATAATTTATATTTTAAAAATGAAAATGAAGGAAATGAATGATGTTGTTCAAATTAAACTCAAGTTTTCGGTTTCAATCAAGTTGATCACATTTTTCCTGGTTATGAAGGGGGGGGGGGGGTGTTGAATATATTCAATCCATTTGTTCAATATGCATGTATTAAAAGTTAACGATTTACACCAAAAATTGAATTTCAAATCTGTATATTCGCGAAAACTGAAACAAAATCTATGATACTCATACTTATTTCCTATTGTGAAATTATGAATTACCTACTAACTAATAAATACTTGGAAACAAAACATTAAATGTTATTTATGTGAAGTGTACAATAATTTCGTTGAACATTAAGAATTTCACTTGATACTTATAACCGGAGCGGAGTTTAGGCGGGGCGGGTGCTCCGAAGGACGCCCAACGTTTCCTTACGAAATTTCCCGATTATACTTGTACTTACTACATCCTTGACATACTTATTGAGCGATATTATCGAATAAATAAACTTAAAAACAATAAGGGCACAGTGGTGAACAATTCTTACATTTCAACAGAAATAGGTGCTTAAATAAAGTTTAATTTTTTTATATAAAATACCAATAATCTACGTAAGTATTTATTCAAAATTAGGTATCTATCAAAATACCTACGAGCTATGAAGAAATACAATTTTCATGCATCCAACTGCTGTAGGTAGCTAAGGAGAAATTAGGTCATCCCAAGTAATATGAAAGTGTAATGGGAACCTCTGCGTCATGCATTGATGTAGGCCAGCCAGTCATACGTTTATGTTTGGCTACCGGGTGACCGATGACAGATATTGATGGGTTCCCGCAGTCTCCCTCGTAATTTGTCGCTGATCATACCGCGACCGAGCTAATGGTCTGGGAGTTATACTTATATGACAGCTTCATAAAATGTAGTCACCGATAAATATGATAGAAATTAATGGCCGAACGCGATAAGTTCGTTTTCTTACAACTTAATCAGTCGAAATACATTTCCGTTTTCCTTGCCAGCTCTGCGATAATAGTCGAAGAGATTTCTCTCCTCGTCCGACTGATTGCCTGCCAATAAAAACTTTGTGCTTTGTTGTAGATATAATAAGTTGGTTTCCCGCTGGTATATAAACAACTTTATGGTGTTTTCACTTACAAAAACGACTTCTTAGGGGTGAAATTATCTAAAGCTTTCAAGGACTTCTGTGTCAGCTGAACCGTTTATTGCCCAAAGTGAAAGCACCGAAGTTACAAGGATAATAATGAAACAATTAAAGCCACCCAATGCTCTTGAACACGAACCGTACAATGGATCTGGGCAGGACGTTCTCGAGGGGCTAAAGAATTGCACACAATTTTATTATTCAAGGCACTCGAATCGGTGAAAACTGAAGAGTGGCCATTGTGAAAAGCTTCACCGGAAGTCTCCTGGCGTGTGCTGCCACAATGCGGCCGCTCAATGCTAATTAGGATCCCCTGGGACTTCGAATATCACAAGGTGGCTATTGTCAAGTAGAACAGGAACTATCCACTATGCATTCATTCAAATTTAGTTTTAGTTTATGTGTGTATAATTTATGATTTTTATATAATCATATTATATTTATTACCGTTTTCAAGTGTAGACACCCTACCTCTCACCTTTGTTAGCTTCCTTTCCATCCAAAGGTTGCCTGGAAGAGATCGCTTTCAGCGATAAGGCCGCCCATTGTGCCTCCTAAATTTAAGCTGTATTTGTTTCTATCTATTTACATTGTAGTTTTATATGGTGTGTACAATAAATAATTTATTCATTCATTCGAACCTAGGTACTAATTTCATAGTCCTCAACATCCGAGCGATTTTCCAGGTTGAATCTCTCTCGGGGTCCGCTTTAACACTTTAGGAAAGTCGTATTGACCATATACCTATTGACCCTCCTTAGGGTCAAGTAATTTACCCGCCACCGCGCGGAGAGGATTCCGTTTGTTAGTCTTCCTAAGATTCCTTAATCACTTTTAATCCCTTTTTCACTTTTTTTTAGTCTACCGACGCTTTAGAGAAGCGCGACCGAAGATAGAAAACCCTAAACAATAATTTTAGATCTATATGTTTTATATGTATGTTAGTTTGTAAGGTATATATTTACAATTTGAATTGTTATCAAATGTTTTGTGTTATTGTATTAGTATCTCAGTTCCTGCAATACAAGCTTGTGCTTAGTGTAGAGCCGATTTCTAATGTAATTTAATAAATGTTTGGTAAGATTTCATATTCATTAATAAATAAATTCAATTCAATTCAATTCAACGACACCGGGAACGGGAAGAAGAGATGAAGCTCAATTCGCCTTTTTAAAGTATCTAATATCAACTTGAAGCTTCACATTACGTTCGCTAGGGGCGCTTTTCAATCAATCAATCAATCAGTATTTATTTGTAAACAGGTAAAAATAAGGTGTTACATTATTGTCGTACAGGTTCGTTTTACCCTTACGTATACATTAAATCGGTTACAATTTTAAATTTTTTGATTACCTAGTATTCATGATTTACCTACTTTTAAATTTTGCTTACAATTTTTCTGTTTACGTAAAAGTGATAACGTTTGATATTATATACGAAAAATTGCGACCTAAGCCCACTGTATGTAATTAGTTCGTTGAGGTATAGGTAATGTACGTAGTAGGGAATATATTAGGTACATACGAAAATAAGTAGAGTAGTATAAGAGTCGACTTTGGAATGTTGAATGTTTTTTTTTTTATTATACTAATGACTTTTTTTATTCTGTTTCAGATAACAAGCCTCGTCGAATACGGCCTCTAAGGTACGTGGGTATCCAATCCAAATATAAATCTGAATCGCCCTCGATATTCAAAGTGGCTTTCAATTCGAGTAGCTGTATATATTATTCTATGTAAGCTACTAGCTGCGTCCCGCGATTTTTTCTCGCGTAAGTCCCGATCCCGTGGGAATATCGGAATCAAAAGTCGCATATGTTACACCTCGATAATGTAGCTTTCAATTGGTAAAAAACAAAAATAAATTAGTCCAGTAGTTGCGAGGAGCCTATTTATAAATAAATATAAAACAAACAAACAAATAAATCTTTAATGTTATATTAATACAGATGTATTTCGGTTTAAATTGGATATGTGGTTGTAAATATTTCACCGGTAACTACCGATTACATATTAGAAACGATTTATAATAGTAACTTTTTGGCAAATCGGAGTTGTTCAATAGTCGTTCACTGTCGAAACTGGGTTACTCTACAATAATAACTGGCAAACTGTTTGTTTTGCTTTACTGTTTGCGTTTTCTGCCGCATTCGTTCTGGCATCATTTTATTGAAAAACTTTGGGAGTAGTGAGCGTTGTTTCATAAAACTAGAACATGTATAGGTGTACAATTAATACTTATATCAATTATTAAAGACATAGTAGTAGGCTTTTAAAACGCAGTGTCTGTAAAGGTATCAAAGAAGTGTCGATATCTAAACTCTTTTGGTGTGGTCGCATTACATTTTACTAAACCCACTGACTGGACAAAATAACATTTGGTTTTTGTAGCTACTAGACGGCTTTAAGCTTTTCTGGTGCCTATGGAAAAAATTAGATTCAACACTATTCTAAGTCTTTCAATAGGTGACACGACAATTAAAACTTTACAATACTATTGTATTATCTTTCAGTTTACCCGATATACATGCACTAACGTTCTAGTGTAATTTTTGGTAAGCATACAAGTTGGTGAGAAGTTGAAGCAGACTATAATAGAAGTAAAACTGACGACCGGTGACCGTTTAAAATGAAAGTTTGTTTGTTGTCCATGTTTGTCGCGGGTCTTGAGCTCGAGGCTCGCTGGAATACTGACTCCTGATTTAGGGGGAAACTTTACTTGTTTTGCATTTCACCGAATCGGAGGGAGCTCGCCCCAGAGATTTAAATATTTAAGAAGCGGCGTAACTTTGCTAAGTTGGCTCCCTTTATGAGCCTAGCGGATCTCACTATCTCTCATCAGCATCACGCATGGTCCTAAAAACGTGTTTATTGAAACAAGTTTGTAAAAATAACATACTTCTTACATTTTCGGTAGATAGGTAACTACTAACTATCTGTACAGGAAGTAAATAGAATGAAATCTTTACAAAAAAAGACAAAAATGCAATAGTTTCATTGTATTTCTTGAGGGATAGCTGTGATTTATTTGCTTTTTCTATGTGCTGGTATGCAGTGGCCGACTGTTGCCCGCTTCGAATGAGCGCTGGTTTTGTCTCTCTCTGAAACAGGTTAAGTAAATAGTCCGATGGCCCTTCATAATGGATGAATAGAATTTCCTCGTTCGCGATGAAATGGAGAAACAGTTTTCAATCTACCTTATTCAGCTTTAATTAAGTTTTTGGTATAATGTTTAGGTACACCTTTAGTTATACCTACTGATAATTCGATTTAATTATATGTTATATTAGAAAATGAAATTGAGAAACGATAAAAAGATACTTAGTCAGTTCATAAAAATTAGTTTAATACGATGGCAATATTGCACCGCGATGCGCCACGACTACGACATGCGACGCCATGAATAAATCCTATTAATAGCCGATCAATTTCTGGGAAAACTTATACCATCAAAATAGATTATCATCAACAAACAACTCCTCGAACAAAAGGTTGAGTCCTTAAATTACTTAGACCTACTATGCTTTCATTTTTACTTTACCCATTCAATCATTGTTTTCAGAATGAAATTATTTTTATGTGCATAATATTTTTAGTTATTGTGTTTTATGTATCTGTTTCTTTTATATTTCATCAAAATATTGTTATATTGATCATAAAAATATCACATTGCAATGTTTTTGTACTATCTATCGAGGTTTCCGCATGGTTGCGACCCGATTGTGTATTTTTTTCTGAAATAAACGACATCCGCAACTTGCTTTTTTTCTTTGTACAGTTTATGCTCTGCGGTGATTGCTGATATGCCGTTTACTTTTATTTCTATAAGTATAGTTCTGTTTGATCTGCAGTTTGAATTAGTTTCTTGTATTCAAGCAAAAGTGGCTGTGTGGCACCCTGTGGTGGCACCTCTCCCCGCATATTGGCGGTTTCAATCTCGCTTCGTTGACGTTGTTGCATATTATTGCTTTTCGCTGTTGTGGCCTTTATGTGAAGCTCTCAAAGGAGTTAACGTGGAGTTTTCCTAAGCTACTTTCAATGTTTGGTAAACGTAGCATGCATCTCACGTCGAAACGTGATTGAAACCAATGATTTTTAATGCAGTGTAGCTACTAATTACTACTAGTTGCTACACTAATCTCAAACTAATTGTTTTTAAACAATAACAAGTCGATTGCTCTGGCGAATTACGAACGTTATAGAATAGATGATGGTTGGGCTCACTTTCCCTTCATCGTTTGCCTCCCCTGTCTGTAATCCGGTTATAGGGTGACCGCACGCGCCGCGCCGCCGCTGCCGCCACCGCCGCCGGCACAGCCCTGATCGAAGCGTAATTGGGTATGCTCACCTGGCCTGCCACCGCAGACCAATTAAGTTTTAAACAATTTAGAAAGCAAAAGGATTTCATTGGAAATAATATACTTCGAAACCTATCGACGTGCTTTATTACCGCTTGATTCGTTAATCACATACGTGCCACTTGTTTGTTGAATAATGCAAAAAAATCGAGTGTACGAAGTTCTAAAAGGCTTATGTTTAAGCTTTGACGGCCAAATCAAAGTGTTCTTCCCCATACAAAGAGGGTAAAAAGACAAACCTCTTTTTCGCCCTAACATCTTCCGATTCCGGTTTTTTGAACAATGTACAATAAACATTATTTGAAAATACAAAACAAGGAAAAGCAGCCCTACCTACTTGTGAGATAATTAATTACACTCCAAAACACGTGAATCAGATAATGTTAAGGGGTTGACAAGTTTTTATTGTAGAATTTGGAGAGTCACGTGTTAAATAATTATCTTAATACAAATAAGTAGATACCTACCCCTATCCTCATTACATTACATTACGAAAATTTAACCCCTTGCAATTGCAATACACATAATATGCGACAGTCGCATAGCATACAATCGACCGAGCAATGTTGATATTGTAGGTTTTTTTTTTTTTTTTTTTTTTTATTTCTTATCGGTTGTGAACCGATTATGGCCATTAGGAAATTAGCCAGTGTCATGTATTCAAATTTATTATGCAAGTTATTTGCATCGAAACAGTCAAGTCGTCATAGTTAAAGTCAAGTCTAGGGAATCATTTGTAAACGCGGCGGCCATTTACAAACAATCTTCACGGAGCCTTGGAGACAACACTAAGTCAACGTTTTGCACCGATTTTCACTTTCATTCCACTTGTACACCTTCACGAAACTAAATTGATTAATATGCCCCCGAAATTAAACAATTTGCACGCATATGAACTAGGTTTCACAAAAATGAAAATTTAGCACCACATCTCCTCAAGGAGTTCCCGCCAAGACTTCCCATATTGTAGGTTATGATGACAGTATTTGCCATCCAGTCGGATTAATAGTATTCATATTCACGGCTTTCGTTCCGAGGGTCGTGGGTTCGAATCCAGGCCGACCGCGCACCAATGTCTTTTTCTTACAGAAAAAGTAATGTGCGTTAATGATATTGCTCTTACGGTGAAGGAAAACATCGTGAGGAAATCGACATGTCCAAGAACTCACCACGGTCCGAAGACATGGGACATTCGCCAATCTAGGGTAGGCTCCTGTGGCGTCTTACTGCCTAACCCCTCTAAGAGGATACCTTGCCAATGCCGTGCAGTGGGATCAATTAACGGGCTGATTATGTATTCATGAGCTGATGATAACATCGTATTGGTTTATTTCTTATTTCTTCTCCGCAGTGTATAGGGTTATCCCATTTTTCTCGTGTCGTTAAAGGCGACTAAGAAATTAGGGGAAGACTAGCGGACCTGGTTTTCATAGTTTATCGTCTCGATAAAACTGGCAGTTTACTTCCATATAATATTTTAGTTCATAATAGTTACCGCTAGGGGCGCTGATGGAAAGTGTAAGAAGTAAACTGCCAGATTCGAGACGTCATCGAGACGATAAACTATCAAAACTCGTACTAAGGGTTCTGGAGTTCTCCGTGCGCGGCGGTGGGTAAACTGCTTGCACCCAAGGACAGGTGTCAGGCAGGTGACCATAAAAATATTGCCAAATCTATCTGTAATAGGTATGGTCAGTGATGTGATGAGTTACATACTATGCCAATTCCAAACTAAATTTGGGGTTATAGTCTACCCAGGACTCCAAAGGGGTATGCAGCCGAACATATCGCACGAATGAGAGAGATCTGTATTTTCTCACTTGTAACATCGCCCTTAGATTTATAAGGTTACCCTACTTGATTTGCTGTGCATGTGTACCTCCTCAAAATTGGGAACTGTTCTAGATTCGTGTTCAGCCATTTCTGAGTGTATTCGGGCGTAGTTTCAACTGTCAACCGCATCGCGTCGCCGATCAAAACTCACCTATTCCGCCAGATTGTTGTAACCGTTGTAACTGAAGCGAAACAAAGTCAAATTGAAATGTCAACCACCACCGCACCGTTCAGCCACCAAAATATTCAGCATGAGTACAGTTTACAGTCCCTTAATGGTAACTTATTCGGATAGGATATGCTGTTTCTGGCAACCGTTGTTTACGCTTCAAATGTAGTTTTTGGCTGTAGTTTGGAGTGGTAGTTGTGGACTGCCTATACAAATACCTATAACCTAGCTAGGTTTTAAATTTGTGAGTTGGTTTTAAGCTTAAAGCTTAATTGGAAGATGTAAGATATGAAGGCAGATAATCTGCCCCCATTCGACCTTTTCTACTAAGTTTTAATTAAAAATTTAAAAAAAAATGTTAGAAATAGCAAAAATGCAGTTATTTTAATTTTATATCTATGCGAATAATGTATAGAACTTTCTGTTTTATATACTTAGTGAAATATATTTTCGAAAATGTTCATGAAAACGTCGATTCCAGTCAACTAAAACGCATGGCAATAGGCGTCTAGTCAGTAAATTCCGCTTAGCTAACAGGCTAGGTTGTTAAATGTTTAATTAAACTTTTCAACTTTTACATTATCTTAATTTTATTTAAAACGAAGAGAACTCTTTGTGATTTACTCTTAAAATCAATGTTTATTATACAGATTACATTTTCAATCGTCGACAGTCGTTGACCCATCTAATTAATATAAAGTATCATAATATGATACAAATTGTATTAAAACCTTTTCATGAAAATGCTGTATTTTCTTATTCGAAACTCATAATCCCCGTTTCACTGAAAGCTGTGGCTGTTTCCTCCACTTTAATAGGGATTATGTCTATTCATTTGAAATTCAGACGAGGCCCCATCGCTTTCTCATTCGTTATCATGAACCAATTTCTTACATAAAATAAAATATCAACTCTTGTTCTGACACCAGATGCTTGTTAATTTTAACGTTGTCGTGGAGTCAGTTGATACAATTAATTTGAATATTTTAATGAATCTTAAAATAAATAAATTCAGTGATCATCATACAGCGCCATCTAGCACCATTGTAAGCTAATAAGCTTGTGTTGTGTGACTAGCTAGACAAACAATTGTATTTCAAAGCTAGATAAAAAATACCTACCAACAAAAAAGAAAAGCTGTCATACTATTTTCTTTGGTTAAGTGGCTATAGTAGGCCAGAACTAATGTTTCTAGGGCGAATTACTACAAAAGGTATTTGAAACAAAAGTTTTTGAAACCATATTTATTAAAGTCGAGGATATTGACTAAGTCATGATTGACGTGAAAACACGATTCCTGAAAATATTCTCGAAAGCAAAAAAATCCCAAACTTCTAAATTTTACAAATCCTACTTCCTACTTCCTACTTCCTATCCTATCCTATCCTACTTCCTACTATCCTACTAATATTATAAATCCGAAAATCTGTTTGTTTGTTCCCTCTTCACGGTCAAACGGCTCGACCGATTTGGATGAAAATTTGCATAGGGTTAGTTTAAATGATAGAGAGTAACATAGGATACTTTTGGTCCCGAAAATCCCGCGGGATCGGGACTTACGCGGGTGATAACTATTTATTAGATAAAAATTTGCATAGGGATAGTTTAAATGATGGAGAGTAACATAGGATACTTATGATCCTCTAAATCCCGCGTGATTTGATCCCGAAAATTCTGCGGGATCGGGACTTTCGCGGGTGATAACTATTTATTAAATGAAAATTTGCATAGGGATAGTTTAAATGATGGAGAGTAACATAGGATACTTTTGATCCCGAAAATCCCGGAGGATCGGCGGATTAAGCGGGTGATAACTATTCAATGAATGAAAATCGACACAGGGGTAGGGTAAGTGATGTAGAGTGGCATCATCATCATCGTCATCCATCGTCATCCATCGGCATCGTCGTCCTTCGTCATCGTTATCGTCACTTACTGATGAAAAACAAACTTTATCTTACTTCACCTACCTACCGCAGTGCAAAACTCCACACTTAAACGGACGACCAGGGAAGTACTGATGATGCCAGGCGCGGCAGCGCCTGGCTTCAACAGTACTTCAATGGGCGACCGTTTAAGTGTGGATTATTGCATTGCGGTAGGTAGGTGTTCGAACAACGCGGGTTCGCAACTTGCGCGGGTAAAACCGCGGGGCGCAGCTAGTAAGTGATATTACTCAGTCAATATTATCTGTAAACTAATAAAAGTTTGTTTATAAACTGAACTTAGCTCAATACAGGTCCTGAATTATTTGAATTTCAAGAATAACGTTTAGTTATCTTGAAACTAGCAATTGTTTGATTTTACGCACTAAAATTTTGCATAGTCGCATCTTACGATTTCACTTACACATCTGAAATTCGCTAGCTTTATCCCTGTCACGCGATTAGGGTTATATAGGCCCTTAAGTACTTCTCTTATTTCTTGATTATATCTTTGTTTCCTTTAATTTTTACTTAAATCTAATAATCATGGGCACATACAGGTACTTAAATGTTGTTTTAAATAAAGAAAGGTTAACTAAGTATGCTTTATGATGTTACCACCTTATTAGATTAAAACAGTACCTACCTAGTCCAGTTATTATAATGATAATAGTCACATCTTTTAAGGGATGATTTATATTAGAACATCACGGGGCCGAGCTTCGTTGTCCAATGCTCGGCGAGCAGTCAATCGGTCTGTTGCAACCGAGTGGCGGCCGGGCAATGGCAATCATCCTTAAGTCGCATGTTTGGTTGAGCTCGTCGACTTTTTGTTGATACTAGGACAATTGTCTGGGGTGTCTTCATTTTCATTCAAGTTAATTACAACAAAATATCATTACAACTCGCTATACATTTTAGTTAGGTAGGTAATAAAATAACATTACTACATTTCGGATCGTGTGACTATCATTTGTTTCTGAACATCGGACATCATTTGTATCTTCCGGCCTTGTCCGAGTTATCGATAAGAATAATAGTAGTGGCCCCATCGCGTGTAACCTTTCACCTTTATCTTAGGATAGGTAGGTCCCACGAATGTGTACTCATCTCTTGTGCTTGTGTTTATATTAATTATATTTAGCCTTAGTAAGAAAAGAATGGAAATAAAAAGCATTTCTTTTATTCATCTGTTTACAATTTTAGGAGTTTTAGGTTTTCTCGTATAAGGTGTCGGAATTCCCAATATTCGCCTATACTTCACGTCTCCTTCCGTTGTTGATATCAGAGCGTCTATTGTTGCTGTCTAAGGAAATGTTATTATTAATGTAGGTATTTTTAACTAAATAAATAATCAAGTTTTTGGTTCACTTCAAACTATGTTTCAGGTACCAACAAAACTTGAACTTGTAACCGATGTTTCAAGTGGTAGGTACGAACAAATATGTGTAATAAAAATGATATAGGAATCAAAGTAGGTACGAACGAACATGTATCTATCTATATTAGAACAGTATCTATATACTAGCTGAGACAATAGGAATGGGTCATCTACGGCCCTTCTGTGAATGGCAACTGAAAAATAACCCTATTGCTAAAACTGAGAAACAGTTTGTAATAAAGAAAATAATTAAGATGGTAGGAATGAATACACACTCACGTTAAAACTTACGACGCAACTAAGAAGAACCAAAATAAAAACGGTTATAAATGGACCGGCCATTTCCGCAGTTTGATTATTTCTGGCACAAGTTTAGGTTCTCGGCAATACTTAATCGTTTCAAGAAATCGATTACGATTGTTGATGAAAATGCATTCACCGTGTAATTCTAATAACTCTTGATTTCATGCCGTATCTATTAGGTTATTAATTTCTACTTTATTATGGTATATCCGATTTTAAATCTAATTTACGAGTATGCATTGAAAACCACATACCTAATGTGGTTTTCTAAGTACATTAAATATTAAAACTTTTCTGATTATACAAAGTGGTTCCATCAATCTGTACCTAGTTCTTTAGGATCTAATTATATTAGTATAGGTACCTAGATAGTCGAAAAATTGTAATTTACTGTATATATGGGTGCTGTTCTGCTTTTAATTAAGAAGGTTATCATCAGATGTTCACCAAATTTTTATGTGACTAACTAGAAGCGTTTCTAACAATAACCCTCTTCTTTTTCGAAAGTCTGCTAAAATATATCCCGCGTGAATGACTTTATTATGGCAATGGACGTAAGTTCATTACGAGTGAATAACAACAAACGTATTTTTTACCCACGACGGAACGGAGCAATGTATATGCGTTTGGGGTGAGAGGTTGTGTGTGTGAGTGCGCATTTTAATGTTCCCATTTATCTTCAAAACGGCTGGATCGATTTAGATGCGGTTTTTAACGACTCAAGAAGAATTATTGATATATCTGAAAATACTTATTTCCAAATAAGTCATTATAACTTTATGGTATTGTATGACTTGGATATGCTGGCTAACATTCCCGAATAAAAATAATTCACTTTTTTTTTTAATATTTTATTTTTCCCGTGCAGCCTCATTTTCTTTTGGCATCGCTGTTGTGATCATTGCAGCTGAAAATAATATAAATTTTAATTTTGTTTTTATATTAACTGTGTGTAATGAAATAATATTTGCACACATTTTAAATAATGTGTTCAATATCTTGTTCAATGACTATATATTATATCGACTTTACCTTTCTTTGACTCCTTCATCATTAAGCTATTGACATATCTCCCGATATCTCCTGATTCCAAACCACCTGGAATATTTATGAAGCAAAAATGAGATCGCGACGCAGGAAGAATTTTGTAAGAAGGTGAATGAAGCTGCTACGTCTATCTCTGTTGATCTTGTATAATAGGTTGATTTTTTCTACCTCGCATCCACACTTCTTAAAGATAGAGGCGTTGCCAGGCGAAACTGGCAGACAAAATAATAAATTGAACTTTAATATAGGGAGGTAGGTACCAGTAGGTACCATTAAAAATAATTGAAAGTGCAGCCAAAAAAATGGAGTTATAAATGACGATCGATGTTTGATTTTTAAAATTTTTCGCTACAACTACGCTTTTTTAGGAACAATTTTTGAAATAATCTTTAGTAGTTATGAATTCATAATTGGGTTTGCTTTTCACTGTTTAGCGAAATTTTCTTGGAAAATACCAAATAAAGGACTCTTAATCAAATACGGTCTAGTTCGCGCCGTATTTTTCCAGAGTTTACTAAGTAAATCTATCGCAAAATTCGTATATAATAGTGTTTTGGAACCAAACATTTTTAGACATACAGACGAAGATCGAGAAAATTCTTGTAATTCAAGCCACTTTGGTCATGTAAAAGCGCTTAAAAATAATGTTGATGGCCAAATTGTGTGATTTTAGATTAAATCACCTTGGCATTCAATCTATTGGGATTATTGGTTATAAAACATCATTATCTTACCTTTTACATACGTTCTCACTTGTAGGACATGTCTTTCCACTGAAATTATTTTAGTAAGTTATTCCAAGAATTGCTTGCTGATAAAAAAAAGGTGCACTAGGGTATTTTCGATAATGGGGATATTTCGATTTTATCTGATATTTGAATTAATCTGATTAAAGGTGTATTCCGTATTTACCCCACTTCTAGAATTACCCTAGTGCACCTAAATTAAATAAAAGTAGGTACGTACATATTTTTTCAACTTCTTCGTCTATCGGGTCTATACCAACTGAAATATGTTAAAAAAATTGATACATAATTAGATTAATGACATAATCTTAATAAGTATCCAATTCTTTACTTACTCATTCTACGGAAGTTCTGCATCGTCTTTGTGTTTTCAACGTCTTTATCTCCAAAACCTGTTAAATAGGCGTTAATAAATGCAATATCTACAATTGATGGCTCATTTTGATCGTGTTGAAGAAATTACTCATACATTGGTCATCTTTTTTCATTCCACAATCAGGTGACACGTGGCAGGTTCTCTGATCGGCCGGTTCTGTACACCGATATCGCCATCGACACACTTCGTTTACTATTGTAAGCTTCGTCAAACCTGTAAAGATATATTTATTATGTATCACACAATATATCGCTTTAATTAATTCACTCGTATGCTGTTCAAGTATAAAATAATAAGCAAATTAACATACCGTGGTATTTTTATTATTACCTGCCGAAGTTGTTGATTCAATTTTCTGTTTCTCGCTTTTCTCCGTTGTGTTATTAGTTTCTTTGCTGCTTGGATTAAGCTTATTCTCCTTGGTGTTCAGAGTTGTTTCATGACGTCGTCTTTTTATTATTAATTTTCGTTTCTTTCCTAGCTTTTTGTTAGCTTGTTCGCGAACTGTAATTAATATAACTTTAATCTTAAATATGTCATCGTATTTATTGGGACTACAAATAACACTTTGACTGTAACTTGACACTGTAACTTGTGATTTTTCGAAGTCATTTGATTTTCATTCTAGTTGATATAAGCAGTAGATATGTAGTTAATTTTAATGATTTTTTTTATAACAAGCCGACTAAAAAAGTCTTTATTAAAGTAGTGAATTTAGGTATTTTATAAGTAACTCCACACCCTGTCGTATGACTATCCCTCTTATATTATTAGATAAAAACCCACTTTCTATAATATTTTTCCCTAAAGTTTAGAGTAAAAAATTACATACGTAATTTTTTGCTTGCCTACATAATTTAATAATCCACCTAAAATTAGCCATCTGACTTACTTGAAAATCTACGATAGGAGACTATTAGAGTTTCTCCAGGTTTGCTAAAATCCACTTTTTGTATTGCTTCCTGTGGTTGAACGGAAGTAACTGTGGCTGAATCGAGAGAATACTAGAGAAATATTAGAGAATACCTATACGGCCTATATACGAAAGTGTTGTAAACTCAATAACATTCTCTATGTCTCACAGTCATCTTTATGGCAGACGTATTTTGTTTTTGTTACTTGTCTTTGAACCGTTTTTCTGTACGCATTGTTTATTTTTCCTGACAAAATAAATCTATAACTATCTTTGAATATAGTGTTTGTTTTATGCCCATAACTCTTCAGGTTATGGGCCCAGGTATCGACTTCAATACCTGTTATAGTATTTAACTCGTAAAATCGTAAAAACAAAAATTTGAATTTGCACCGGCATAAAACATCGCACGAACAATGGCGGAAAAGATTCAGTCGGGTCAAATTGATAAACTTCGAGGAATAGAAAACTACACCTCTTGGAAGTTTATGATGCGGATGACTCTCATCCACGAGGATCTTTGGGATTGTGTGGATGGAGACGTGGCAGAAAAAGGTGTGGCAGTAAGTGCTGTAGACATCAAGAAAGACGGAAAGGCACTTGCAAAAATTGCGTTAGCAGTGCAACCAGAGGCTATTCCTCATATCCGTGGAGCAAAAACAGCAAAAGAAGCTTGGAATAATCTTCAAAAAGCGTATGAAGATAAAGGGCTTTGTAGGAGATTAACATTATTAAGAGAAATGTTCGGCACAAAGCTTACTAAACACCAAAACATGGAGACGTATGTAAACTACATTACCGAACATGCTCAACAACTTTCTGAAGTAGGCTCTGAGCTGGAGGATGACTTTATAGCTGTGATTATGCTGAGCGGACTCACATCAGATTATGATCCGTTTATTATGGCAATAGAAAATACGCACACTAAGTTATCAAGCGAGCTAGTGAAAGCAAAACTCCTGCAAGAATTTGCTCGAAAAGATGGAAGATCTGAAGAAAACAGCACAGCTTTGGTATCGAGATGGCAACCGAAATGCTTCAAATGCAAGAAGATAGGACACTACATCAGAAATTGTCCTATGAATGCAAAGAAGGCTGAACGAGGAAATGCGGCTTTAGAGACGGGCGACGTGTTGCTATCAGCTCTTTCAGTCAAATTTGAGAACGACCAGTGGCTGATTGATAGTGGTGCCACGGGACACATGTGTTGTGATAGAAGTGTAATGAGCAATTTTATGAATGACAATAATAGTATTGTAGTAAGTGAGGTTTATTATGTACCTAATCTGGCAGCCAACTTATTATCTGTAAGTGCTATGACAGAAAAGAAATATAAGGTTGTGTTTGGTCCTGATAAATGCCATATATACTCAAAAAATAAGATGTTGGCTTCAGCCACCCTCAAAAATGGTGTATATCGATTAGATACTAAACGTATTTTGCAAAGCAGCCTTGTGGAGGTATCCTCTATAATTTCAGATTCTATCTCTTTCCAAAAAACTTCGGATGAGAATGCTTTACAGGTTGAAAATATTGATGCTGTTCCAGAGGAGTCGTGTGCGATGCCTACTATCGAACAAGACATGCAGGAAGTCTGGCATCGCAGGCTTGGACATCTGAATCACCGTAGTATGCAATTACTGAAAAAAGGTATGGCTTTAGGAATTAATTTTAATAATGGTGACTTTAAAAGTTGTGTTTCATGTAAAGAAGGTAAACAGTGTCGGTTGCCATTTCCTAAAAGGTCTGAAACAAGGGCCAGTAATGTGCTGGAATTGATTCATTCAGATGTGTGCGGACCATTACCAGTGGCATCCTTGAGTGGGAAAAAGTATTTCCTTACCTTCATAGACGATTACACGAGGAAAACATTTATTTACTTTCTCAAAAATTAAAGTGAAGTGTATGAAAAATTTAGGGAGTTTAAAATGTTTGTTGAGAACCAAACAAACAAGAAAATTAAATTTATTCGTTTCGATAATGGTGGTGAATATGTTTCTTGTGAATTTCAGAATTTCTTGCGTGAAAACGGTATTGGTCATCAGACAACAGTACCTCACTCACCTCAACAGAATGGTGTTGCGGAGCGAGCCAACAGGAGTATCCTAGACAAAGCTAGGTGTATGCTCCATGAAGCTGGCCTGGATAAAAAGTATTGGGCGGAGGCGGTCAACACTGCAGTCTATCTGAAGAATCGGTCCCCGACAGTTGCAATAAAAGGATGTACTCCCGAAGAAAAATGGACACATAAAAAGGTTAATCTATCCCATTTAAGGATTTTTGGATGTATAGCCTATGTTCACATGAAAAATCGATCAAAATTAGATTCAAAAGCCGAGAAATTCACACTAGTGGGCTATTGTGAACAAACAAAGGCTTATAGGCTTGTAGACATTGATAATCCAACTGTGTGTATCAAAGCACGTGATGTTACTTTTTTAGAGGATAAATTCATGATAGATCTAAAAAATGTGTCACATGATGATAATTTAAAGGGTAGTACTCAATTTAGTTTAGAACTAGTTGAGCAACGTCCATTTGAATCAGAACCATCCACTGATGAACCCTCAGAGTCTGATGACACATCAGTTAGAGAAATAGATCAAGAGAAAAGAAGTTCAGTCATATCAGTGGATGACTCTGAAGAGAGTTTAGGAACAAATTCTTCGGATGCAACCTATATTCCAGGTGAAGAATCGGAAACAAGTGATTCATATGAGGATGGTGACTTCATGATGTCTTGTACTGCAGTTGAAACGATGTCCAGCATCGATGAACCTCAGACAGTAAAGGAAGCATTGACAGGACCAGAAGCCAGCAGCTGGAAACAAGCTATGCAAGATGAGTATAATTCATTTATTGTTAATGAATGCTTCGAACTCTGTGAACGGTCTACAACTCAGAAGCCAGTGAAATGCAAGTGGGTGTTTAAAAAGAAGTATGGAGCTGATGGACAGTTCATTAAGTATAAAGCTAGGCTGGTAGCAAAAGGGTATACTCAAAAATTTGGCATTGATTATACAGAGACTTTTTCTCCAGTAGTGAGGTATTCTAGTATTCGTACTTTATTAGCGATAGCTGCCGAGTATGGCATGGACATTGATCATCTTGATGTGAAAACGGCTTTCCTCAATGGTGATCTCTCGGAAACAGTTTATATGGAGCAACCTGAGCTATTTATACTAAAAGGTAATGAAAATAAAGTATATAAACTGCGGAAAGCCATATATGGATTAAAACAGGCGTCAAAAGCTTGGAATGATAAAATAAATAAGTCTTTGTGTGAGAAACTTCAATTTAAGAAATCTTTTTCAGAACCATGTGTGTATGTAAGGTTGAAGGAAAATGATTTAATAATCATTGCTTTGTATGTTGACGATATAATTTTGCTTTCCAGTCCAAATTCAAAAGAAAAACACGTTGTGAAAGAAAAATTAGGCATGGAATTCGATATTGTAGATTTGGGACCAGCTCATAGTGTGCTAGGCATGAGATTACGAAAGCAAAACGGTGTCATACAGCTTGATCAAAGTACTTACATAGAAAAGATGTTGCTAAAGTATAAGATGGCAGATTGCAAACACAGTCACACTCCTTTGCAGACGGGGATTGTACTTGAAAAGTCGCAATATAATAATAATGTGTGTAATTATGATTACAGAGGTTTGATCGGCTCCCTGATGTATATTGCAGTTTGTTCTCGTCCAGACATTGCTCATGCAGTAAGCTATTTAAGTCAGTTCAATAATTGTTACACAGATATACATTGGACAACGGCAAAGAGAGTTCTACGTTATCTCAAAGGTACTGTAAACTATCATCTTAATTTCAAAAAAGGTGGACTGACTATCTCTGCATATGCTGATGCAGATTGGGGCAAAGATTCTGGAGACAGAAGGTCATATACTGGATTTGTTTTTATGGTAGGTGCCTCTGTAGTGTCTTGGGAGAGCAGAAAGCAACGCACGGTTGCTCTTTCTAGTACTGAAGCCGAATACATGGCTTTATCAGATACATGTAAAGAGGCTTTATTTCTCTATAGGTTCTTGCAAGAGATTCTTTGTGTATCTGCTAAGATTGATGTATTCAATGATAATCAATCTGCTCTGAAACTAACTAAAAATTCTATGTTTCACTCCAGGACCAAACACATAGATATAAGACATCATTTCATTAGGGAAAATGTATGTAATGGAATAATTAATGTTCATTATCTATGTACGGATGAAATGATAGCAGATTTATTGACGAAACCGTTAACAAAAGAAAAAAATTGTGATTTTACATTTAAAATGTTACATAAATAACTATTTTAATTGCTGTAGGGTAAACCGGGGTAGGTTGCCTTAGGGGTAGGAAGGATTATTTATTATTGGTTTATTTTCTTTTTATTCGTAGGGTAAGCCGGGGTAGGTTGTCCATAGGGGTAAAAATAATTACTTGTTTTATTTTTCTAAATATGTAACATGTTGGGTACTTACGTTATCTAGTGCTACTTAAATACAGCGAATATTATTGGGTTATTGTTAGAAGCCTAATTTCTTAAGAAGATATTAAGTTTATACCTAATGTTATTGGTTTAAGGGCCAGTGTTAGAGAATACCTATACGGCCTATATACGAAAGTGTTGTAAACTCAATAACATTCTCTATGTCTCACAGTCATCTTTATGGCAGACGTATTTTGTTTTTGTTACTTGTCTTTGAACCGTTTTTCTGTACGCATTGTTTATTTTTCCTGACAAAATAAATCTATAACTATCTTTGAATATAGTGTTTGTTTTATGCCCATAACTCTTCAGATGTCGGGAGCAGTGTCATTATTTTCAACAGACTTAAATAACACTGAAAATTAAGATTGTCTCATTATGAATACCGACTAAGTATATAAAATTAAAACTAAACTAAAAAAAAACAATGTTTCATTCGGTAATTGATTATAGGAAAGAAATACCCTTAGAGCGTCATATGCGGCCATTTGTAAAACAAGTGGCCTTCTTTGCAGAACGCCCCACCATGACTTATAAATGTTTTAAATAATTTTATCTGATTATAAAAATAATATACAATAACAAACTAAAAATAATTTACTTATTGCTATAAGCGTAAATACTAATGATATAATGTTTGTAGGTACGACCTCAATGGCGGCAATATTTGACTTACTTGAAAAACTACGATTCGAGACTTTTAAAGTTTCTCCAACTTTGCTGAAATCCACTTTTTGTATTGCTTCCTGTGGTTGAACAGAAGTACCTAAGGCTGAATCGGGTAAGTCGACGACAGTGTCATTATTTTCAATAGGCTTAGATACCACTGAAAATGAAGATTTTCTCATCTTGAATACAGACTTTAAAATTCAACCTAAACTAAAGTCTGTGAAAACCTAATACGTGGATTAAAAAGAAAACTCTATTTTGAATCCTATTTTATATTGTTTTATATCAAGGTTTTAAGTAACATAATACGTGCGAGGGTATACAACAGTAGACCAAGGCTAATCTTGAAAATCTGTGACCCTGCCCGCAGATTATTTAGAGATTTCGCAAACACGAGCCAAAAATGACTCCAACTAGTAAGGCGGTGGTGATGAAGGAATTACAACCACGGGTTGCCATCGAACCAAACAAACTCATCTGTATTTCGATAATCGAATCTCGATTCACTACTGTCTTATTAATAAATAACAACTAAACAAAAATAAGTGGCATTCCTTTAAAAACTCTACTCGTGAAAAAGAGCCAAAACACGCGTGCTCCTTTTTAACTGACAAAAGGTCACCAGATGATACGAAGAGCTAAGCTTTAACTAAGAACCAATTTCTCAAAAAAAAAAAAACGACGTATGGTTTGATCGTTTCGCGCACATTAGTTCTACGAAATGGCGAAACGTGATTTTTGACAGAGTTTGTTTTTAGTTAAAGCTTGACCCTTAAAGCATCTGGCGACTTTGGTCGGTTAAAAATGAGCACGCGAGTCTTGGCTCTTATTAAAACGAAGTGTTTTTGATGTGTTTTTGTTATCTTACATGTGTATAAACATTTGATTGGTGCTTCATTTATAGTGTGTTCACCTAAACAAAAGAGAGAAGGTTAAAATAAAATAAAAATAGGAAATGTAGTTTTTTAAACTCATTTTTAATATTTAATTTCCTCACCATTTTTGTTGTTTGGAGACTCGGTAATAGAATCATACTCATTGTTTATCTTCACTTCTGAAATATAAGCAAAATTATAGTATTGTACACCTACCTTATACATGGCCCTTACTTAATACAGTACTTAATACATCTCCTTATTGCAAGACTTTTAAGTCGAACCTAAATCGTTCAGTTTAAAAAAAATACAAAAAAAAATAACAACGTCAATTAAAAAGTTTTTTATTATTTATGTTTTTTTAAAGTACTCAGAGTTTTTTCTACTTAAAATTTATTTAATTATTTTGGGCGACAATAAGACGATAAAATAAAGAGAACAGATCATGGTACGGCAGATTATTTAGAGTTGATTGTATGTCCTACAGTTGCTTCCGTCCTACTACCAAAGAAGTAATAAAGTGTCATGTCCTGTCCTATTCCTGTCCCTTTCTAATAACACTTCTAGAAGAGGACAGCATGCTCAATGGAGGTAGCGGAACACTTTTTAGTTCTACGTGAGCATTCTAGTTCTAGTAATATAACTTCTTTGCATACTACTACTATAGAGTGACGTGGAGTGGAGTTTGTGGAGATACGCGAAAAGACCGCATCAGGTACTCAGTTCTTTTTCTAATTCTTCATAAGTTCATGAAGGTTTTAGGTAAGTAGATTACCATCCCCACACAGCGCCAAAGCTTGAAAAGCGTCCAGACCAGCAATATCAATGTCTGAAAAAAATATGCTTTAGTTACTTGATTTTTTTGGAAAGAAATTAAAAGTGTGTGTGTAAACTATTTAATGTGATGAGATATTAGGATTCGTTTAAGTTCACCACACTGGGTCTACGGCTATAAAAATCAGCTTTACCACAATAGGTTCTCTGTCACGAAAAAATAAGGTACCTAAGGGCACCAAACCTAAGTTTCACTTATGAGAACAAAAGGCAATTTAACTCAATAAAAGTGTTCCAAGAGCACTCGATAAATTTCGCAGGTACAAAGTAGGTATACCTATTTACTAAAGTACTTAAGTGATTTCATTATAGTACACTAGACATTATCGAACTGAACGATTTCATTGACGTTCGAAATAAAAAAGAAATAACTATCGAATCGACACAATGTTCAATTCTGGGCGGGGTGGTGAAATAAGACTCAAAAAATATTTAGGTAGTGTTCCATTAAAATTAATTTTACCATTAACACATTACCTACTTGTATGTTAAACCACACATATACTAAAATTATAATGATTTTTGCACTCACCTTTTAACGTTATTATTCTCTTTCCAGTCAAGACTAAAAATAAAAAACAATCATATTCACCGCCAATATTGATAGGTAATTATGAATTTCAATAAGAGAAGTACATACAATAGGCTTCGAACAATCTATCGGTGAGTTCCTGTGGATGGAAGGCTGAACTGACAATGCCCTTTCCTCCTGGAAATTACATGCAAAATGAAATGTATCTAACTAATAAGATCTTTTGTAGGTTAGGCAATGAATATAATTATACGCATTTATTTACGATTTATGCGTGTCTGTATTTTTTATATCATTTAACAGCTATTTTGTAGTTATTCGTAGTGAACGTCACGTTAAGTTATAGTCGTTTTGCCAGCAGCGTGCTAACTTTTTCGTATACAAAACTACTTAGGACTCGTCGTATGTGTGTGGGGCATTTTCCCTGACGAGTGTTTCAATCAGCTATTCAAGAAATAGCAAGTTACCCCATTGATTTTATCAATGCGAAAGTTTTGATGCTTTATTTATTTGGATGTTTAAGTGCCGATTACCCAAAAACGGCAGAACGGATTTCGCTGAAACTCAGCACAGAGGCAGTTTATAACCCGAGATTTCTACAAGAATGGGATCAAGCAAGTACAAACAGTAATAAATAAACTTACCGCCAAGTTTGCCCACTAAAAGTATTTTAAAGTTACATTATTTGGTGCAAGATTTATGATATAAAATAGGTACCTATTTAAAATGATTTATATTTGTGATATGAAACTCGTATTTTATACAACAGAACAGAATTTTATACTATAAAAAGTGTACATAAATTATGCCGTATATTTTAGAAAATTCCTACCTTTCTTCATGAGTCGCTTCGCAATAGGCAACATTTCCGATACCGTGAATGTGTCACCTGTTGCAATAAATATACATACATATAAATGCATAGGTTATGTGTTTAGATTTTGTCATATTATAATTCTTGAACTTGTTTTAATAGTATTTTTATTAATTTTAGACGTTATCTAAACCTATTTATTTACGATTACATTTTATGCTACATATACACAGTTTTTGTAATATGGTATCACTCACCCATTCTCAAAGAACGCCCTGTGGAAGTTGAGTTATTTATAAAAAAACTTCTTTTAATTTTTTTTTATTGATAGGTAAGCATTTGATCACTATCCCACCTGATGGAAAGCGACGATGTGGTCCATGATGTTGCACGCTTACCTAGGAGATACCTACCTCGTGACTTGAATACCTCTAAAGTTGTAGACATCCAGAGGAACATATTCGGGTAACCTGATTCTATTCCCTTGCAGTACGAATAAAGAATGACGATGCGAAACGCTTGGTTCGGGTGATGGGTATTTCTACCATGAACCGGTGCCGCTTATCAGTTCGCCTAAATGTCAAATGGTAGAAGGGAGATGGTAAAACCAAATGGTGCAGTTCCGTGGCACACTCCTCGAAATGTATACGATAAAAGACCGACAAGCTTGCAATCCTACGACGATGTTCAAGGCTTTGAAGGTCACAAGTTCATCGTCGCCGATGATCCTTTTGGCTCTCCTCTAAATTGACTCCAACGCCTCCAGCTAGTATTTTGCAGAACAGTCCCAAAAGTTCAATCCTTAGGCTAAAATAAATATTTTCGTTCAATGTCACATCGGATAAGTGAAGCTTCGTAGATTGAGACATCATTGAAATTAGAAATCTATCAATTGTTTTCGGTGAAATAAAAATCGGTTGTTTTGCTTTCGGGATTAAGTAAAGAAATAATGATCTATGTGTCAGTTATCTTCATTTATAAATGTTAATGCAGAACCTTACTTACTCTTGTTGTATTTCGGATGAGGTAGTGCAATCCCGGAAGTACATAGTAGCTATAGTAATGAAAAAATATAGTGTACAACAAAGAATAAAACTAATTAATTAATAATATTTATAAATTATAATAAAAGAACTTACTAATTCTAGGACTGTTAAAACAATAACAGTTACAAGATACTCTTTCATAATTATTTTTTCAATACTTTTTATACTGACTTTTCATAGTTACAGAAACCAAACTGCATATTTATGAAAACGATCCTATTTTTAATGAGAATTCAAGAACCGTGTAATTCAAATTTGAGAAATCAATAATTATTATTTTCAATGAGAAATCTCTTTTCCAAATGATTTTGCTGATTCAGGATAGAAGTAAAGTCAAGTTATCTATTTTTTTTAATTATACTTGCTACTGTATTGAACATTTAGGTAAACAATTATCTATTAATTAGTGAAGATGAAATAAATAAAATCTACGAACTACCACGCATTAACTCCGGATATCCGGTTATTTTTGATAATGCAGTTTATTTTTAAATAATATCTCATTTTTCTTATTTTCGCGACTTTGTAATGAAATGAAACTGATCCGGTTTAAATTGTTGTTTTTATGTTAACAGCATTGTTGTCTTATTTTAAAGTATCTCTTTTAATATTTATTTGTGTTGAACGTTTGTCCAGGTTCATGAATCGTTTCGTTTCAATAGATGTCTACTTTAGCTAACTGTGAACTTGCTCTCTCCTGTCATAATAACTCAAAACATAGTTTCTTCAACTCTTTCTTCAAGTTTGTCAAACATCTTTACAATGTGATATATTAATAATATTTATTACTGACAATTGTTAGTAACTCGGCGTCAATTTCTTTGTGGTGTATTTATTGCATCTGAAAATAATGTTAGTTTTAATAATAATATTTTATGTACTAGATAATTTAACGATTACTTCAAATCAGTGATTGTACCTTTACCTTTCTCCACCTTCCTTTTCAGTAACTTATGGTAATATCTGTTAAATAAATCTATTGTCCAAATCTCTGAAACAATTTAAGATAAAATACAATATTTCTTTAATTTTAGTTTTTAAAAAAGCACTACCAAATTCGTTTTATTTAATCAATTGCGATTATATTGTTGTTTTACTTTGTCTCACCTTTTACATTGGAATTAATTAGCATGACATGCCTGGTCACTGAAATTATTTGTAATAAGTTATTCAAAGAATTGTACTTAGATTTTTATTAGTAAATATACTAAATACCTACGTACATATGTTTTCAACTTCTTCGTCTATCGGGTCTATACCGCCTGAAATATATTCAAAATATTACTTTTGCGATTGATAACATTTGTTTGCCCAATTCTTTACTCACTCATTTTTAAGTTCTGCATTGTCTTTGTATTTTCAACGTCTATATCTCCAATACCTATAAAATTAATTGATAAATCTACAAAATATTCATCGCACATTTTACTCGTATTGAATAAATTACTCATACATTGATCATGTTTCTTCATTGTACAATCAGGTGAGACGCGGCAAGTTCTCTGATCGGCCAGTTCTGTACATCGATATCGCCATCGACACACTTCGTTTACTTTTGTAAACTTCGTCAGACCTGTTAACGATAGATTAACGATAGATGAAACTTAAGTAGGTACCCACATTATCTTAGCCATTATCTGTCTACTGCCGAACATAGGCCTCTCCCCATACGACGCCACAAATAGCGATCGCGATTTAGCTCTATCCAACGACTCCTCGCGACGGTTACAATGTCGTGGGTCCACCTAGTAGGTGGTCTTCCAACACTCCGTTTCGAATTGCATAGTGTTCTGTTCGCCATTTAAGGACTTTTACTCCGCAGCGGTTATCGGTTTTTCGAGCGATATGGCCTGCTTAATGCTCATTTCAACTTCAGTCTACTAATTTTGAGAGTTATATCGGTGACTTTCTTTCTACGGATTTCCACACAAAATATGTAATATGATATAAATAGATGCAACGTTTTTTAATTACCTATCCAAGAAGATTTATTTTTCTCTTTCCTATGTTTCCTCTTTTTATGATTGTGAATACGCCTT
Organism: Idaea dimidiata; assembly: GCA_949358125.1. Lineage (NCBI taxonomy): Eukaryota > Metazoa > Arthropoda > Insecta > Lepidoptera > Geometridae > Idaea > Idaea dimidiata. Next base: position 6,682,066 of record OX442337.1, read on the forward strand.
TTCTTTTTCCCACTTTTCCTCCTTATATTGTTAGTTCTTGTGACGTTTAGATTACGCTCATTCTTCTTGTTCTTATAGTTTGTTCTATGGCGTCGTGATTTTACTATTAATTTTCGTTCCATCAGTAGTTTTTTGTTAGCTTGTTCGCGAACTGTTAATACAATTTTTATAATAAATTTTCAAGTTGAGTTCATGTTCAAGTTGACATAAACAATTTGGCACTAAACATATTTTTTTATCTAATTTGAGACTTAGCTCAATCGAACTCATCATATAAGTAGTATCTGTGGGTTTTTACGATTCGACAGCGACACCCGGTTCTTGTAAATGTGACTTACTTGAAAATCTACGACGCCAGGCTTTTTGTTTTAAATCTAGTCCAACTTTGCCGAAAGCCAGTATTTTGATTAGAGAAGAATTATCTGTAGCTGAATCGTGAATAAAGTCCAGAGCTGAATCATCGTTGTCAACAGATTTAGATAACACTAAAAATTAAAAAATATATATTTTAAAATCAAATATTGGGTACTTAATTTTATTTAAAGGCTAAATAATCTGCGGACGGGGTAGTGCTCTCTCTAACTCTGAAATCTATGGTCCTACTTTGACTTTGTTAAGTAAAACTCGACTCGAACTTAAGTCAATAACACAATTTTTGGTATTATTAAGCGATCTTCACAACTATCCAAAGTTTTTGCTTAGTTACGTCGAAGTTTTTCAAATGTAGAATGTAAACCATCAAAAATTATGACCTATAAACTTTGCTTCTGTATTATGACTATGAAGTTCTTTATTTTATTCGTAAATTCGTTTTATAATTTAAACTCGGAGAGAAACATAAATCATTTTCCAGTATTTGATTGACCTAAAACTTTGTAGTACTTACTATGTAATTCGGCATTTAGTATTTAATTTTTTCTTACATTTATATAGGCATTTGGTTGGTCCATCGTCTTTAATGTGTGCGCCTAAAGCTAAACACAGGAGAGATGATGAAAGTAATAAATTAAATAAATAAAATTAAAGATAAAATAATAATAGTGCATATTATATTTTACCTCATCCTTGCTAATGCTTGCTAATGTTAAAAATGCGAAAGTACCTCTGTCTGTCTGTTATACTTTCACGTCTAAACCGTTGAACCGATTTTGATGAATTTTGTCATATAGAGTGATGGGACCTTGGTAAAAGACAATACTTACTACTTTTTATCTATACTATATATATTATATATATATATATATATATTATTATATATTTATATATAATATTATAAAGCTGAAGAGTTTGTTTGATTGTTTGTTTGATTGTTTGTTTGTTTGTTTGAACGCGCTAATCTCAGGAACTGCTGGTCCGATTTGAAAAATTCTTTTTGTGTTTGATAGTCCATTCATCGAGGAAGGTTATAGGCTATATTACATTACGCTACGATTAATAGGAGCGGAGCATCCATAAAAAATGTTGCAAAAACGGGAAAAAAATCACCCTGTTCCGAGATTCTGTCGCGTGCGCTGAGTAAACGGTCAGAGTTACATAAAAACCATATATGAGAGAATTCTTCCTCTAAAAAGGATCTAATAAATAGTCCGCGACAGCATATGTCTAACTCTTAAGGTTGACTCAATATAACATCTTTTAGAGTAATGAAATTTATTGTAGAACAATGCATTGTTTCCGAAGGTAATTTTGTAAATATGATATTAATCCTTATCCAAATAAATTCGTTATTCATTAAAAGTATTTAATTTTAAACATAATTGTCCTTAACATCACTTGATTTCAATGAATATCTCACGAGATATTACAGTTTTAAAATAACTCCACAATAAATAATTACTAAGTACCAAGCGTGCATATTATACACGTAGCGGGCGACTATGATGAGGGTGGCCAGCCAACTCTGTGAGGCATCATGCCGCGCGGCTCAATCGGTCGGCTCCATGCGAGACGGTTGTGTCACCAAACTGCAGTGCTTTTTAAAAATTCTTTTGTAATATCTCATTGTACTTTTGAATCTTAATATTTTGTTTTATGTTGGTATAATTAATATTATAAAGAGGTTACGTTGGTAACATGTATGTATGTATGTATGTATTTTGGGGGTCATCTCAGAAACATCTAGACCTATTTCAAAAATTCTTTTACTAATAGAAAGCTACATTATCCAGATATGACATAGGCTACTTTTGATCCCGATATTCCCTCGGGATCGGGACTTACGCGAGTGAAACTGCGGGACGGCAGCTATGAAAAATAAAGTCGTGTATTTCTAACTCAACAACCCGTGAACCGATATGAATGAAATTTGTACAGAGTTGGTTTAGAGGTAGAAATAATATACATATAGTGTACTTTGAATGATCGTACGGGTTAAGCAACACTTGGTACAACATACGTGATGGGTGTAAAAGAGCGGGTGACCCGATATTCATAAAACTTGGTACAGGGTTGGTTTAGAGGTAGAAATATTAAATAGTAGTGAATGATCGTTAAGCAATACTTGGTATGACATACGTGAGGGATCATTAACGTTACGGGATAGGAAGTTACGCGGGTGAAACCGCGGGGCGCAGCTAGTTATACTATATTAGTATTGGAATATTTCTCACCTGTAATTTTATTTGGAGACTCGGTAATTGAATCATAATTATTGTTAAAATTTACTTCTGAAATTCAATCAAACATACTGTAATGTACTTAATATAATACACAGTTCATTCTGTCCTACACTTTGTTCCTTTCTTTTAATATCCTTGTAAATGTAAAAAAATGTCCACTTCATCGGGGAAAATTATAGGGCACACAGCTAACAACTTAATTTGTTAGAAGTACTTGAAGATTTTACTAAAGTATAGGTACGTATGAATAGGTAATTACATACTTTTTTAATTAAATGAAGTATCTAGGTAAACTTGAAAATTGCTTACCATTCCCACAGAGCGCCAAAGCTTGTAAAGCGTCCAGACCAGCGATTTCATGGTCTGAAAAAAAAACTCTACCTTCGTTTTTTTCTAAAGTAATAAAGTAAGAGTAATGTGTACAGTATTATGATGAGATATATGATTAGGAAGGTAACATGGGTTAGTCTACTTTCACCACACTAGGGTCTACGGCCACGAAAACTCGACTTCATAACAATAGGGTATCAGCTACGAAAACACAGGGCATCAAAGGATCAAATCATCATTACCTATGTGAACAAATGGTACTTTTAAAACGATAAAAGTGATCCACGAACACTCGATACGTACAATATTTCGTTTTTAATTGTAGAGTACGATTTGACCCTCCTTTTAGAAGAAAAAAATTAATAGTCTCGGGACGCCTGACTGATGAGAAACATTAAAATTGTTTTCATATAGGTACCGTATCGCAACGCTAACAATCAGCAATCAGACTGCTTTTGTGAAATAGACTATTTAATGCGTGACACTAGTTTCGTAATGTAAATTTGACTAAAATGCTTTGTTTTGGCACTAACCTTTCAACGTTATTATTCTCTTTTTAGTCAAGACTAAAAATAATTAAAAATTGATGTCAATATGTTAAATGTTAATAGGTAGCTATAATAAACTTCAACAAGAGAATTACATACAATAGGCTTCGAACAATCTGTCGGCGAGATCCTGTGATTGGGTGGTAGAACTGACGATGCCTTTTCCTTCTGGAAATGACATGTTAATATAAAAAATAGTAGGTACCTAAACAAGAAGAAGGAAAGCGCAGCGCAGCTAGAAATTAACTTACCGCCAAGATTGCCCACTAAAAAGTTTAAAGAATATTAAATAATTGTATGTTAGATATACCTACCTATTTAAAATAAGATATATTTGTAAAGTAAAACCAATGGTAAAACTTTATTTATTAGTTTTATATCTCGTATTAAACAACACAATTTTACATTTGAATAAGTTTTCATACCTTTCTTCATGAGGCGCTCCGCAATAGGCAAAATTTCCGGTACCGTGAATGTGTCACCTGTTGCAATATTTATAGAAAAATATATGTAATATACATAACAATAGCGTTTAGGGTATTTCATATAATGTCTTTTTAGAAATAGTTTTTAATATATGCTTAACTCACCCACTCTCAAAGATCGCCCTGTGAAATTAATATAATATGTTATATTCTTTTTGTTTTTATTGCTCAAGGCATTTTAAACTTAGAAATATTTTTAGCAAGTAAATATATTTCCAAAAAATCCCCATGACAGGATTCGAACCTTTTTTGGCAGGTTTTTTGGAAATATATTTCCTTGCTAAAAATATTTCTAAGTATAATATGTTATGCTAATAATAAAAAATAATATGTTAAGTTATTTTATTTTATAAACGACAGAAGTCAAGCCGATTTTCCACCGACAAAGAGTAATGAGCTAGGAATGATTCAGCGAAGACGACTCTTTTTTTTTATATAAAAAAACTGACTTCAAAAAGAGTGAACAATAAAATAGCGAAAAAATGTAAATACCTACATACTTAAAAGGTGTTTTATGTAGTAAAACCAGAAACGGGAAATCGTAGAACCGCTAAGCTACGAGAAAAGTACTTAGGAAAACTCCCTTTTTAAACATTAATTCTCAACCTTGAAATAATTAGCATTTGCATTGAAATATCAATCAGACACTTCGCAAATCGCAAAAAAAACTCGATTCCATTATAATACTTACCTACTATATACGCGCTACGTTTTGTATGCACTGGATTCAGATAACTATTTTCCAGCCAACGTGGATTCGACTACTTTCAAATTCAAAATCAGGAAATATAGGTACATTATATTACTATCCCCGTTGTTTTAGACGTCTATGCCTACAATTTCTTACTTTTTTTCTAAAATGGTATCATAATCATAAATAAATAAATATAAGTAGTATATCCGTTGTCTAGCCACCGTAACACAAGCTTAGCAGCTTACCACGGGGCTAGATGGCGCTGTGTGTTCGTCACAGGATTTATTTATTTATTTTATTTATTTATAATCATATTTTCAGCCCCTATCCACTGCTGAACTAGGCCTTCTCCATACGATGCCATTCATCTTAATTCAACGACTCCCTGCGACCGCCACAATGTCGTGCAACGGTCCACCGAGTAGGTGGTCGCCACTTGAGGAAATTTACTCCTCAACTGCTATCAGTTCTTCGAGCATTATGACCTGCCCAGTGGCAATCGCTTCAGTCTGCTAATTTTGAGAACTATGTCGGTGACTTTGATGAACTTAATGCGATACTGTTTCAGCTGTTTTCAGACTATATAATAAAATTAATGCTAATGCTGAACCTTACTTACTTTCATTGTGTTTTGTACGAAGTTGTGAAACAATGGAAGTACATTTTACCTGTAGTAATGAAAAATGTAGGAAAACGAAATAAAACAACGCTCATTAATTAAAAATATGTGAAGGTAAACTATAGGAACTTACTAATTCTAGGACTGTTAAAATAAAAACAATTAAATGAAAATCTTTCATAGTCATTCAATCATATTTTGGAAACATTTCATCGTTACTGAGATAAAAAAAAGAAAACGATAACAACTTTAATGAGAATTCAATAACCATGTAATTCAAATACCTAACCTACCTATTCAATAATTTTAAATCTTACTAATATTATAAACACGAAAGTTTGTATGAATCATTATGAATGTATGTGATTTGTTACTCTTTCACGCAAAATTACTAAACCGATTGATGAAACTTGGAATATTTGGCCACTTTATATCCCGATATTCCCGCGAGAACGGGACTTACGCAGGTAAAACCGCGGGGCGTAGCTAGTCTCCAATAAGCCATACGCCATAAGCCATCCGATAAATAAATAAATCTCAAATCTCGATGCAGCCACTAGGTGGTCGGATTTTGTTCAACTAACGTGTCCCTCCTGATAGATGAGTAGGTAAGCTAGGTACATCTCAGATCATATTTTGATCATTAGCCATTAGGTGAGATAGTTTATATCTAGTATACAGTAGTATAGTATATAGTATATAAGTAGTATATCCGTTGTCTAGTCACCGTAACACAAGCTTAGCAGCTTACCATGGGGCTAGATGGCGCTGTGTGTTCGTCACACGATTTATTTATTTATTTTATAATATCGTGTATAGTAATTGATTATAATCTGAGTAGGTAAGAGTGGACCAGAGATCTTATTAAATTATGTGTGAGAGTATGTATGCGAAAGATAGATATCTAACGCGATCACGAAGTAGAGTACCTACCACGCACTCTGCCTCAGTGAAAGGTCTGCGACGCGATGACCCGGTAAGTCTGACGATAGCCACTCGCGTATGCATCGCCTGCGCAGTGTGCAACAATACTCCATTCTATTGTGCCCACTCCGGAGTCTGTCCGTCACTTAGCACAACTCTCACCGCAGAAAGTTACTAACACTTGTCAAATTGCTAAAGAGTTTCGCAAAGAACGCATTGTCCTTTCGATCTAGATTTCTTGGGCTAGGTGTTACATTTCATTGTTTTGAGTATCATCATAGGTATGTGCAAAGAAGATGGAGTTCATAATAATAGGTACAGTCAGTTTAAAGAAACTATTTTTGTGAAAATGCTGTTAAGAATTGGAAAATAAATGAATGTACAGACCTACTTTATTCTTTGATAATATCGTGTATATGGGGAACATAATACAAGCACTACCTAGTTATGGCTGGAGTGCATTTATTTTCATTTCAGACTATATTCTGACATTTTGTTTCCTTGTATTTGACATTTTTCCTTCAGAAATAAGTGTCAAATCTTAGTCTCCAATTAAAAAACGAAGATATTAATCATTGAGTAGCAACTTGTTCATGAATTTATTTAAATTGGTACCCTGTTGGTTTTTTGGAAATTACGATAAATAGCCGGTAAGGTTTTGGGTGGATATCGCAGAATAGAGGCGGTAAACGACACTTTCGACATCACATAATTTTACGGCAGCCGATAGGGATCCGGCACACGCCGCCCGTCTAGACTCGACTAAAACACCAAACTTGTTCTACGACCATTCCACCGAACGCTGAACAAATATCAGGATTCCTAGACTTATTCGTCGACAAATCGTGTTCTGCGGAACTAGATAGCTTAGTAAAACGAGCGAGGTGCGATTTCGATACGTTCGTAGCCGCAAGCATTGGGTGTCGAGACGCTTCGAGCCACTCTTGAACGCATCTCGGGTATAAAGTAGATTGACAACCTATCCACATACGTACCGAAATGCGATCACTTACCGGTTTCATCCTCTTGAAATTTCGTACGGAAAAATATTTATGTTCCCTCCCTCTATGACGTTAAATGTGGGTCTTCTAAATTCGAACAAGAGTGTTAACTATTATCTCGCACAAGTTATCATAAATCATTCTATAGAACCAATCGTTACATGTTATGGAATTTTACGTATTTGGGCTCGGAATATATAACAATAATAGACATATACATTGTTAAAAAACAAAAGAACCAATCCATTTATCTGGAAAATTACACTTCCTTTCACTTCAAACCGTTCAAACATACAAGCATCAATTTGTGTAATCTCAGAGCACTTACCGGAAAAAAACAATGAACCATTACATACGCCTTCTACGAGTACCTACCTATAGAAATGCATTGAGTATGGAATTGAAATTTGTTACACCTTCAAGCGCTTAGCGTACCGCATTTTATCTGGTTTCCTTATAAGACTTTCCGGTATAGTAATAACTATCGAATTAGTGATGACTTCTTTGTCGTTTTGGACGAATACAAGTCTGCGGTGTAGATTATTGAAGGTTTAATTCCCGCCATGAATACTTTATTTGCAGAACCAACAACAATTATAATCAGCAACACAGTACATTTGGTTTAGTAATTTACATTTAGATTTAGTTTTGAGTTGGTTCTATTTTAATTTAGTAGTTAATTCTTAGTTTTTTTTTAGATTGAATTTTGTTCTATTATAATTATAATATGAAATTAACAAAGGATAGGTTGCTTATAAGAAAAAAAAATATACACAAAGTCTGGCAAAAATCTAGCTAGTAACTTTGGATACGGTTATAGTCATCTTTATTAACGATTAAAGCGGACAAAAATAGCAAAGACAACCCAAGCCACCCTTATCTATACTCAGATTAGAATAAAACAGTAAGGGCAAGTGAACTCAAGTAATAACGTTTCAGTAGGCTAGGATGAACAGAGTCTGAGGCTGAACTAACCCGAAAGAGGTTTAAGGTATCGGCCGGCACAAACGCTCTTGGCTCTGAAACGCATTTATGCTGTTTGTCAGAGAGAACTGAAATTCAAGAAGACTTACAGTTGTGCTTACGATCCTATGCTTGGCTTAGTGCTTTGCCTTGCTCTGGTGAGTGATAATATCAACATCATATCAGCGAAAATGTAACAAAGGCCGAGTCCACGCGTTTGTGCCGTTTGTGAATACGGCTTTATGTCTTGTAAGACATTGATTTTTATTTTGTTAAGCTGTTTAAATTATATCCTACTTTTCGTAATTGTAATCCAGCAACTTACCACGTAAAAATCAATGTATCAAATATGCTCCTGGTGATAATGATCAGAATGAATAAAGTGTTAATACCATGTATTTTAAATACACTGCTACTATTTGAATACAAACGCGTTGAATCTTTTACTAAAGATAATATTGTTAAATTCGTAGTAACATCAATGAAACGTACGAGCAAAGTTTGCCACTTTGTTCCCGTCGCGTCGTCGCAGGGCAATCACCTAGTTTCGAATAAAATAAAAGCAAAAGGCCGTTACTGTATTGAAACAAGTCCACCGGTTGGATTGGAACAATTGTTACCGATATCGAAGCTTTGCACCATTTTCAATTCTCTGACTGGCCGCATAACGGAATAAAACCTTTGTTCAAGTTTTAACAACTTCAGTTCTTTCTGTTACATTATTCAGATCACTTTTTTTGCCATTTTTATAAATCAGTATAACAAGATCCTATTATTTTCCAAAAAATCATTGGTCATAAATTCAGTTATAAATATGAAATTTCGCTATACGTCCAGTGTCACAGGGCTATGGAGCCCCGGACCTTTAAAAGGCGTAGGGAAATTTAAGGGAAAATTCACTATTATCATTACTGTGTTTTGATCATTTAACACAAAAAAAAACAATATTAACAACCTATTACAATTTTTACGCCAGAAAATGTCAAAGAAATAAATCCAGATGTGGGTTTTAACAGCAATTAAAACTTTATAAATATCTACTGGACGTCAGCACAAATAACTTTATCGTAAAAGGTTTCAGACGCCCGCTCTAGTTCAAAAATATTTAGATTAAAATCTGCAGCTTCGACCCGTTTTTACTGCATTGAACATTTTTCTCTTTTGTTCATTGATAGCGTTTTCCTTCCGTAACGAGGCCCGTTGATTCAATGAATTTTATTCGATATTGAAGCAAGACACGCTGCTATAATCAGGGTAACTTTTATACAAAACAGAACACAATAACAGAGCAAAATTTATAGCATCAGCCATCAAATGTATTGATCCGAAAGGGTTCGTAAGAACGACTCCATTCACGACACAGAGAGAACTACCAAGACATCGTCGGAAGTTCTTTGGAATTCTACAATGATTTACGACACTTGAAAATAAAGTCTTTGATCTCGAACTATAGAGACTGTAACAGACAGGATCCTGACAATCATTTAATGATTGCGGAAGAATGATAAATACCTATATTGGAGAGAAAGAAATACCAAACCAACAAAGAAATCTCAATATCCTAACGGTGTTTGTCTTGGCAGAAATTTTCTTTACAGCTTACCTTGACCTAGGAAAAGGAAGTACGTAGGACTTTACGACAGAGGGCATAGAATGTTATTTCATTATGATAATGAGAGGAAGATCGAACAAGAAGATCTCCTCTGTGATTTTATACATGGGTCTACGAAAAATAATGTTGTGGAAGTGAGTCAAGTTCATATCACTTGTAGTCACATGGCAGTGGCCGTGAATGAAGCGGGGGCATCGCTTTCCCAGGCTAGGGCTCAACGCCGGCTGACAGCTGCATCCGGGATCTGTGACGTCACACTGGCTCGCTCAGGAGAGATAATATGCTGCAACATGTTATGTCTGTATTAACAGTTGGAATTGAAAACTGTTTATTTCTGGGAAACCTTTTTGTATTATGTTATTGGAAGAATACTTACTAACTAAATCTTTATATTTTAGAATTTATTATGTACAATTATTTTTGGGTAAGTATGGTGTGCAGGTAATTTTTTTTTTTTTGTAAAAGGTGATTTATTTTATCCTAAAAGGTTATTTTGCTTAATTCGCTAAATAAATATCTTTGATGAAATTGTTTAATTAGGTAGATAAAGTACCTATATTTGCGTCTATTTTAAAATAATTTAGAGATTATTTATGCCAGTAAGGGACGACATACATTAGACCGGGCTTGCCTTGAACGTGATACGCTCAGATTTGGAACGATTACCTTGTTTACTTTTATCTAGGACGGTTACATACATTTTATATGAAGCACGTGTGTATGTGTATTAGACAGTGAATGTCCCGTCCGGGACATACGACGCTCGTCTACATCTCGGTACTTGCACGGTCTCGCCCGCGTCTCCCCCACGTCCCGTCTGGACTCCTCCGTCCTGCGTACGTAGAGAGCAGAGATCGACGGATGTTTACTGAGGGACCACACACGTTATTTTTAATGAATGCAAAATACTTAACCAATGTGTAGCCAATTCTATAAACTTCTATGAGAAAATAGATACTTAACTTATATGTATACGGTTTTCGGTGTAAACAAAAATGTTCAATCAAAATGTTTCTTACGTCTAAATCAAAATTATGGATTTTGAATGACGATGAAAGCTCCTAGACATTTCATCCTACTTATAACAAACTGGAATGAACAGAATAACGGGCTGATTATGTTATCAATACTTGCCACCTAGACATTTAAAAACATTACAAATATATACATACTTCTTTTCACGAAGGGTACGGTAACAACCAGAAATAAAGTTAATTTTTGATGATACTGTTTCTTCCTTCCACATTTTTTTTGGCTTTCTAAAATATGTAAAGAATTTATCTTTGTTGTCAGGTAAAAATCTACACAGAGTATTAAATTTTTCGTCACAATAACACCTTCTCCAAAGTTGAAGCACGCTCTATTTCCGTTTAACCTGGTTCTTCTTGCCTCTGTTTCCTCTTCATCAATTCGGCCCGGACACGGACCGTTCCAATATATTTTGACCCTAAATCTAATATTATAAGGAGAAAAGATTTATTTGTTTGTTTATTTGTAATGAATAGGCTCCCAAACAACTGGACCGATTTCAAAACCTCTTTCACCGATAGAAAGCCACATTATCGAGAAGAAGGTAACATAGGCTACATTTGATCCCAATATTCCCAAAAAAATTGGGACTTACGGGGGTAAAACCGCGGACGCAGCTAATCTTACTCTTACTAATATTATAAACGCGAAAGTTTGTATGTATGTGAGATTGTTACTCTTTCACGCAAAAAGTACTGAACCGATTGCGATGAAACTTGGAATATACGTAGTTGGGGACCTGGATTAACACATAGGCTACTTTTTATCCCGATATTCCCGCGGGAACGGGACTTACGCGGGTGAAACCGCGGGGCGCAGCTAGTGTTAAATAAATAATAACACTAACAAAACATAAATCTAGGTACTTACACTTTCATTATGCTAAAATGTTACATAAAACCTATTCGGGCAGTGTAATGGTCAATGACTTAATAAAATATCATTATAAATAGTTTATGCTTATGTAAATCATATACCGGTACCTAACTTGATTTAATTAATTCGTATTTTGCAACTTTCTTACGAGAGACAACTATTTTTTGTTTAATAAAATAGGAACGCATTGTTATATCACTATACTTGTTTATGTAACTTGGGTTGGTTACCTAGATTGTCTACATGCCTTAGAATGTTATGGGTTTTCGTAAAAACGTAATAATAAAACAAAATAAAACACTTTATTTATCGGGTTCAATAGCGTTTTATTCATGGTTAACCCGATAAATAAAGTGTTTTATTATGCAAAATCGCGAATACCATAGAAGAATTTATAGTTTTTTTGTTGTCATAAAATGCTTAGAACATTTCGTGCAAAAGTTTACATGTTCGTTTGTTTGTTATTTGTTTGGATGTTTGTGTTTGAATTACAGAAAAACTACAAAACCGATTGCAATGAAACTCAATATGATGATAGCTGAAGATCTGAATGAATACATAGGAAATTTTATCCCGCAGGATCAGCGAGCCGATCATCTAATTAGCATCCACCGCTAGTAGTTGCTAAGTTGCAGTACATTGCTGCTTTGACGTAACGTGGTTGTTACCGGTGATTACTTCAAAGCTTGCACTGCTTTGAAGTAATCACCGTTCCAATATATTTTTACCCTAAATCTATAGGTACTAATATTATAAAGAGAAAAGATTTATTTGTTTGTTTATTTGTAACGAATAGGCTCCCAAACAACTAGACCGATTTCAAAAACTATTTGACCAATAGAAAGCCACATTATCGAGAAGTATGTATGATGAATAATGTAGATTACGAAATATGGTTTTAAGTAACAGCTAGTAGTGGTGGATGCTAATCAGATGATACCACAGCGGGAGTTTCACAGGTGAATCCACAGGGCACTGCTATGGTTTTATTTATATCTCGAAGTAGGTAAACATAAGGGTTACTACATTAGACACATAAATCCACTATAAGCAATAGCCCATTTTGGCATTGTTTCCGCGCAGTCCCCTTTCTACATGAATTATAGCCACCTCCCAATTTTCAATAAATCATATCTTCGGTCTACTGTGCTTCTAAATTATTTATTTTATGGTTCTCTCTACGTAATCAATCAAAATTACAAATTATAATATCTCATGTTTTATTTTAGCTGCATCCCGAGGTTTCACCGATCCCGTTTGAATAAGTAGCCTATTTTTGATATATTTTAAAGTGGACTACACTTGGATAACTATACTTAAAGAAATGCTTTCCAAAAATTTCGCACCTGACAACCTGCATCTCTGGGGATCCGTCCCAACGCCTTTTGCAATTTGGGCACGGATGCATGTTCAATCGAGTCGAAATTAAGGATTGCATTTCTTATTGTTTACGTTTTTTTAAGGCACGCAGCGCCATCTACCGACAATTTTTGCAGACTGCCAGCTTGAACTATTCTATTTTCATAGAATTAAATTCAACGTTGAGATGTTGCTTCCGATTACCCGTTTTTGATATATTAAGTATAAGTAGCCTATGTTATCCTCGCTAATGTAGATTTCTATGGGTGAAAAATCGTTGAAACTGGGGCCCGACCGCGTATCTTCCGTCATAATCGGCATCGAAATACCACTGCGTAAAGGAGTAACCTGCGCGGTTCAAACCATGGTGTTAATTTGCATGCATTTGGCGACGCCGTCGAGATCAACTGCCATTGAAACCAGCAGCTCGAGAGACCACGCTTTCAATAACAGCTCAACTCGACAGTGCCGGCTACAAATGCATGCTAACCAACGCTGTCGTTTTACCGCGCATTGGGATTTCCATGCCGATTACAAAGGAATTTGCGCGGTCCAGTAATTTCCTATTCATTACAAACAAACAAACTAACAAACAAATGAATGATTCTTCTTTATAATATAAGTATAGATGTAGATAATTATATATTAGATAGATATCCATGGTATTTTTTGACATATCTCACTGTAGGTATTTATTCTTCCTCGATAAAGCTTCAACCTTGAGTCTTTTACAACAATAGGTTGTAGACGGCTCTATTGTTTAACAACAATACCTTTGTTTTACTTACTAGTTTTTATCTAACAAACATAATAATATCATCTTCTCATATTTCTCTCGGACGTTCGAATTGAAACCTTTAGTTTATCGACTAGGGTCGCGAAACTTTTGCACTTTTTGCACCATTAGCGCAGGAGCGAATAAAAATTGACATGTCCGTCCGTCTGACACGCTGCTATTTTTGCGTGGTAAACTTTTGGTTTACAAAGATAGCTCAATCTGTGATATCTATTTGTAGAACTAGAAATACTCCGACGATACGGCAGCCGTTACTCGTATTGTATTTCTATAATTATCTGACCATACAACCTGTTATAGATAGTAAGAAAAGATCAGCACGTACTTAACAGTTAGTCTTTAATTCATTTCGAGTTCATATTTCGTTTGGTGACATAAAGTAGTTTAAGTGAGTCTCTACATAGTCATAGCTGCTATAATCGACGGCACGGTCATTGTTTTCAATTCGATGGCACTCGAGCACTTCCCGTTCACATCGAGTTGTGACAAAGCTGGATTACAATCTTCTCCGGTGGTGTCGTGGAGAACGCTCCAGCCTGAGTGACTTCAACCGCGATCGCTACTGTCAAGGATGCTAGAAATATCAATGTATATTTCTCCCAACCCCATTTCAACCCTCGTCGGTCTCACCCCCGATACTTATGTTAAAAGCCTAGTTCACGATACGCTAAAGTTTAGAGTTTCAGCCCGCCTCTTGAAAATAATATGCTGAAACAAGGCTAATTTTAATTTGTAAGTCGACGTCTTAATCTTAAACTGGAATTTGGTTGTTAAATTAAGTGTTTAGGTCTATTTTACCTAAAACTTAGGCTAAGATCAGCACGATTCAGAACATAGGTAGGAACTTCAACTGCGATGTGAAAAATTAATCGATAAGTATACATAACAGATTAGGAGCACGTGTTTCCTCAATCATCTCTCTATAAATCGTATTTCGGAACCTTTTCCTATTATACGTAATAAATTTTCATAAAGATTTTTATTCGATCGTATAGCAGTGCGACGCGACGGTTGGGTTGGGAAGCTGGCCGTCAGCCAAGCGGAAGCTAATCCTGGCGCAGAGTCAGGACATTTCGTTCCGGACTGGTTTATCATTCGATGGTGACTATCAACCATCGACACTTTATGTAGGTAGTATAATTAGGATCCATAAATCTTAAAAAAATAATTTAAAAACAATAAAAAAATGTTCTAAAATTAATATCATTGTGAGTTATTAAAACTGATGCATGAAGTTACTTTCAGGCAATAAAATAGGCGGGATTTCGAATCTTGATTACTATCTTTTCAAGCCTTTCGAAGTGGATTACGTATAAGTTAATAATTTAAATTAATTGAATTAAATTTGACCTCATAAGGCTTTATTTTACCAACTATCCATTACCGATTAGCGACTAAAATAAAAAATAAAAAAAGTTCCTTTTTTAATTTTGATGTAACGAACCTTAAAAATAAGATTAGATCTACCTAAACTACCTACGATAGCTAACCTTTATTTCTATTTATTCATTTTGGAATCAGTATTCTATGTGCGTATATAACAAACACATGAATGTATTCATGTCGTAAAGTTACTGGGACTCTCTTGAGGCTAGTTTGGTTTGATATTTTGAAATGAAAGTGAATATTATGAAAAAGAAAATGTACAATCTTTATGATCACTGTGGACAGTGAATGAATGTCAACGCAAATTAAGAATAAATATTATTATTAAATAACTAAGTATTTAACATGTTTAACCTGGCCAGTCTCGTGAACCGCCAATAGTAGTTGATACTATTGGCGGAATATGGAGCTCAGGGCTCAGAGTAAAAACAAACTTAAACGTAGTAAATTATACCCCGATGTTAATAATATTTGCAGCGAAAACAACCATGAAAGATTATAAATTATGAACATTTAAAATTATAGAAGAGATATAATTTCATGAGAATAACAAGTCTGCCCAAAACTGTTCTTTAATCCAAGAGTGGCAGTTTGAACGACTTATTTTTGGTTTTTATCGATAAAGTACGTAGCCAAATAGTTTTTTAACGATTTCGGGTTCAATAGCAAAATTAGGTATAACATTTTATATAAGGATTTATGTAAATGTTAGCTTAGCTAGGTTTTACGGTTTCATTCACGAAAGTCGATTTATTATATTTAGCGTGAATTAGTAACAGCATACACATTACACATGGTCACTCACACTTTCACCTTTCTTTTATTAGAAATTTTTAATTAGAAATATAATTGAACACATACGCGCTGAAGTATTCAAAATCGATATATATACTGTGAAGTCACATGGAAGCAACCCTTCTTTAGTTAGATTATGCGGCGGCGGGAGCTTTACATGAGTGCACGTCAGTCGGTGCAGGTGTCGTAGACTTAATCAATACGCAGCTCTGAGATACACGAGGCTGAGACTCCTTAATTGCTATAAATTTAGGTTACACTCTAACTTCACACCCGAGTTTACATCTCCGGGGCTTCTAATGAAGATGTTCTACGTTCATTAATTCCACGGAACACAGGCATTTTGTATCACCTCTGTGAAATGCTAATTTGTTTCTGTACACTCAATATGGGCCTGTAACTGAACCCTTTGCCCGCGTTTTTACAGTCACGCTCGAGTTGCGAAAGTTAAGTTAAACCCTTCTGTTTGTATATGTTGATGCCGAAACACGCTTTCGAACTAATCATGTGAGAAAATCATATTATTATGTGGGTCGTATTCGTATGCTGCATCGTAAAACAATGTGGTCCTTTTACCAAAAACCTTTGTGGTTTTATTGTTGGAAAATATTTGATGGTTGAGGAAACAATGAAGCGGTTCCGCTATGGTTGTTGTGGTCATCTAAATGTATTAAACCAATAAACATAATCGACAAAGAATTTTACGCTCGGTGCTCTTTAGTCACTTGTAAGGGTAATTCGGGGATTTAAACATTTGAATTATACATTATTTTCCTTTAATTTAAGCTGCTTTTAATTTAAATTAAAATGACGACGCGACAGCACTCGTATTTCCCGTTCGGAATTTTAAGGTTGACATCAGTCGCGGTAGTAACTTGTACAAATAAGTATTTAAACAGGGACCCTCGTCAAACAGCAAGAGGGAGGACACCCTCAAACATCACTGTCACGTTTTTGACTGTCTAACTTTTAGTGGACGATAGTTTAGTGTCAAGAATTATGTGTAAAGTTTGTATGAGACTTACTATTAGTTTACAGAGAAGTTTCATAAACAGAACTTATAATTACCCTCTTAAAAGAAACTGCTCAGACTAAAGAACTTCGATTATTCCCGATTTCCACCACCTGTTTGACCATAATGACTGGTGGATAGCGAACCAACTTTTAACAATCCGTCTTATGACACGCTAATAAAACAAACAGACTCTTAAGAGTGTTACCACACCAATCGATCGATCGTCGATCGAAGCCATTGATCGACGGTAGAATAGATTAGTTGTCGTCGACCGATAGATCGATAGTCTGGATAGTATCAGACCAATCGATCGATTGTCGATCGATGGTAGAATGGATTATTTGACGTCGATCGCTGCTCGCCCGTCCCAGCACGCTAGCTGCAAGTGTTTATTTGTGACACTGATGGAATATAGCCAGGGTTAATCGATCGATTGGTAAGTCGACCGGTGTCCTTCGATCAATTAAAGCTACCACACCAAACGATCACCGTCGACCGATGTCGATCGATGGCATCGATCAACGATCGATCGATTGCTGTAGACCCTTAAAAGCTACACTCAACTCTACACAAATTTTGTCAAGAGTGCAAATGGTGTAAAAAGTGACTCCGCTTTAAGCTGGCGCTGAAGAAAACATTTATCAATATGTATTGTTTGCTCTACTTACGTAATCTCTGTTTGACTGTATTTCATAAAAAGCTTCTTAATATTCAGTCAATTCTAAAATAGCCATTATAGATGCTCCTGTTTAGGCACAAATTAGGAGCATGTAATTTATAGAGCAATAAAATTATCGTTAAACGTTTGGTACAACACGCAGCTTTTATGTGTTGGTCGCTCTGTTTTCGCCTAATAACTGTTACTTTTATGTTACGATTAGAATTCACACTTATGCGTGTTTTATCTCAATAAAGTTTTTATTTAGAAAATTCTAAATCTAATGATAAAAATCCAAAACAATATTGAAATTGAGTATTAACATAGATTTATGAATAATTGAAAGTAAACGATTGATATTTATAGGAATGTTAATTTTCAATAAAATGAGTTTTATGTTAAAAGTTGAATCGACGATATCGAGTCTCTCATTATCCCTCGAAAAATTGAAAAGCTCTTAAGTATTATGAAATATATCCCGATTTAGAGTTATAAATTAATACGACTGAAGGATATTAAAGAACTGTAAGTACCTACAGCTTTAAAGTATAAATTGTTTTTTCAACCTTCTTAACATAAATAAATACCTATGCATTTACTTCCTATTTTAGTTGAAACATACGTAATTTTATCACCTAATATGTTCTAAAAGTTCTCTAATTTTTGAAACCCTCCTGAGCGAAATTATTAGACAGTGAAATGCAGTTTCCGAGAACAGTGGTATTAGGTTTCCTAGATCTGTCTAATGGCATTAACTGGCATTCATGCCAGGTCACTCGTGTTCTAAATCTAGGTCATGCAGCAGCCTGTTTATTGTTCAATCAATACAGTGTTGACAAAAGATGCCCTATTTGTGAGAACAATGGATACAATGGAACGTTTATAATTTAGTAATTTTAGTTTACATATTACTGGAACCTATTGGATTTTCATTGATTAATTGTCCAGTTGTACTGGGAAAATAGGACATACCTATTAAGGGTGGCTTTTGATTAACTATAGCATTTTGTAAATATCAATTAAGAAATAAAATTAGGTATATACATGTATAACATATAAAAATATATTAATAAGTTTAGGAGAGTGTTAGTTGTTGTTAAGGCAGATTCTTATAATTATATTGCTTATTTGTCATGCTATAGCATTGTATAGCAATTCAACAAAGTTCATTAGTTCCATTTTGAATCGAAGACGCTCTTTCCAAACCAAGTGTTGTTCGTCACTTGCTAGCTATCCATATACGGAGTACAATCATTATTTGGACACCGCCCAGAATAGGTGATAATCATATGTTTGACACGTATATAGTTATGCGTAAAGCTGATGAGAGCTTACAAAACTCAAAGTCACAAATTGGAGATGGAGGGGTACATCCCCAACACGATGAATGAACCAGGCATTTTGACATTTTGATTGAATACAATGAAGAATTTGTGAAAGCTGACAATCATGTGAGATCACGTACAGTTCGATTGTTGATTTAAAAACACATACAGCAAGCAACACAAGATTTTTTAAGAAAAGATAATAAATAGCGCAAGGAAGCTTTTAATAACATTTATCTTTATAAAAGCTTATTGAAGTTGACACCATTCAGTTTTATAAAAGCTCCACATTTTATAATGCGCTTTGAAATACACGTCTGCTTTTGGATTAGCTCTTGTGGAGACTGTATTCAGAATTTTAATCAAACAATTCATTAATTTCTGTTCTCTAGTTTGTAAACGGTAAAGGTACGAATTTTCATATTCATGTTACTAAATTGTTTATCTTTGAAATATTTTCTTTGCAGGAAGTTCAGTGAGAACAATAAGTAAATTGCTTCATCCAATTTACATTGAACAATACATGCATTGTTCGAATGATTTGTTTGTCGAAAGCTTTCACTGCGAGACGAACTTTCCTCCACGTTAGTTCTTCTGTAGACAACAGACTATTTATCGGCCAAGAGTAATAACTGCTGTAAGTTATTGGTAAAATTTCCCTAGTCAAGTTTCCAATGACTTTTGAAGGCGATATAATAATTATTTATAACTTTTACTTAAATGTGTACCTACTTATTGAATCTATTCTTTAATATTCGATTAGTCTTGTGGCGGCGTGGTGTAGTATTTATTTATTAGCCTTCTTTGAGTACTCAATCAATGAGAAATGACTGAAAGAAAAGTACACAGTCTGTAAGAGCCCTAATATTATCCCAGTGATCCGTATCTAGAGCTTTGTTTATAGTGCCACTGTATACTTGCACATTGCAGACTCGCAGTGTTTACCGTAAGTATACAGCTTTCTATGTATTACATTAATGTAAGTTAATGCAATCTTAACAAAATTTACCCCTATAAAACTGCATATACCTACCTATCGCAAACATATCCTTACTTGCCAATTATTTATGCGTTAAAAATCGTTATCAGTGTCACACACCTGCTAATATTATTGTAAGAAAATAAAAACATTCCACTTTAAGTAGATGCGAGGTTGTAAAAAGCTCTTAATTGATGTACTTATTCATCGTACATCTAATGGATCCCGTACTTCCCATAACTTTGTGAGGGAAAATTCTTCATTCATTATTCACTGCGAATTACTCGACTTACATTTTTTCCCAAAGGAGGACTGAAACCATTTTATTTATTCAATGCTGGGTACTTATTTATGTCATTCGATAATTCTTCCGTATTGGGAGAGAAAGTCCTATTGGGAAAAATATACTTTCCATGTTGTAGATAATTGAATTAAAATGTACCTATAGGTATCCAATCTATTTAACTTTTCATCGAATTCGTCCTACACCTTAATATATGTGAGTACAGCAGCGCCGCGCGGGTTCATCCGTGTAACTCCCGATCCCGTGGGAATATCGGGATAAAAAGTAGCCTTTGTTTTAATCTAGACCTTCAACTACGTACTTACTAAATTTCATTTTTGCGTGATTGAAACACAAATATCCAAACATCAAAACTTTTTTATTTTTAATATTAGTTTGATGTCTATGAATCAGGATTTCCAGAAGTTAATTTAGGAGATGAATGTGCTACGCAGAGGCACCCTTCTTCCGTTTCCATTAATCTGAATAAGATCGGTTGCGGTAATTCTCTTAAACAGCTTAGCATTGCTAAGGAAGTTTACGTGAACGTTCTGCATCTCATTCCGTGTTCCTGAGCTTGTTTGTACCTAGTTCGAAATTCCTGAAATATCTAAGTAGTTCGTAAGTAGTCTCATCCTTCTTTGTAATCTGTTTTCTGCACAGCGCCCACAGACCACAGTTATCACTCATAACTTTTTGTAATCAACTCATTTCATACAATGGGATTAGCACTTGGAACACGCTCGCTGTTTGGTCTGGAAGTACTTATGACATAGCTCGCTTTCATCTGCTTGATTGATTTCAAACAAAAACAGGTCAGAGTCACATAAAAACCGGTCAAGTGCGAGTAGGATTTGCGGACAGAAGGTTTCCGTACTATTATCACAATTTGATATCGAACCCTAAAATAAACAGTGGACCAAGCGAAATCCCTGAACGCAAATTTATCATTAGAAGGCGCCAGTGGTAAAAATACATTGCGGTATCGTTACGTTTATATTTAAAAAAATCTTTTATAAATCCCTTCAAATATTTGTTTAATTTTGTTTTTAGTATTTGTTGTCATAGCGGCAACAGAAATACATCATACGTCAAAATTTCAACTGTCTATACCCTTTTTCAGAAACTAAAATAAAAAATGTAAACAAATAACTCATATAATTATTTGAAAGTGACAGTCCTTTGTTTAATTTTACTTTGATAATTGACAGTTCTGTGTTTACATTTTTCATCTAAATTTCGGAAAATGAGTTAGATACAGCATAGTGACAGACGGTCTCAGACAGTCTCAGTAATATGGTCCCGTTTTTACTCTTTGGGTACGGAACCCTAAAAACTGAATTGTTTCAAATATTTAATATTTCTACTTTCATCGGTTTAACACATACCGAAATAAGTGGATACTCCAAGCATAAACGAGCGAACACAACAAAACACTCTAATAAATAAACTTATTTAATTTTACTCAATACCTACAGATTCGACCTGAAACAGAACTCTGCACTAAAACTAAAACATAAAACTGCCGCAACGATAAATACTTACTTACAGTGTGAATATTCACTGTTGCTGGAAAACGGATTTTATTATTCGAATGTTTATTATAGTGTAGTTTGCATGTAGGCGGGTAGCACCCTTACATTTTGAAGGGGCCCACCTTGTCGTTTCTATGTGGCTGGCAACTCTCCTCTTTGAAACACGTCTTTTGATGTCTGCTTCCCCAGCGACACAATGCTACTGTTTACCTACGTGCCTGAAACTACTTTACCTTTCAAAAATGGACTTTTTAACGAGGAATGTACCTACTAGAAAGATTTGTATTATTATTAGGTTTCATACTCATGTAACAAAATGATCATAACTACCTATTACTAATTACAAATTCATATTGTCAAACCTATATAGTTGAAGCGATATGGAAGTAACCTAAACTGACAACGTCAGACCTATCTTCGGCGTATGAAGTCGATTCAGCGGCCGACACGCACGCTTCTCTCGCGGTAATCGAGTAATAAAAAACTTTTACTATCTTATTTCACGGCCCGACTTTGAACAAATGACCTGTTTCATGATGGAGACGTTGGGTATTCGAAAGAAATGTTTGAATCAAAACTAGTTCCAGTTTATATTGCGCAACTAACGAGCCTATGGGATAGCGTGAATCGAATACGGTAAGACGAGCTATAAAAATTGATGAGAAGTAATTCTGAAATTTCCTTTAATATAACAACCTCTTACAATACCTACATGTTAACCCTCAGGCACCTACACCAATATTCCTGAAATAAATATGAATAGTATGACTGAACCTATATACTTAATAGTGCTGATCATAATGTCTACTTAGGTCTCTTATGCCCGGTTTCTGAAGTCTATTTGTCGGTGGTTAATCTATTCGATATCGCTATTGGTTCGATAACTAGCGTCAATGCGTTTCCGAACAGCGGAGTGACAGTGATGGCTTGTTACATGCATAGAAAAACGGAGGCAGATAACTGGAGTTTATCTCAAGGATATCTTTATTGAATCAATAGGTAGTGAGAGTTTATGTCAGATGTTCAGAAACCGGGCATTAATAACATAGTTTTGATAGATGGCAGTTTCGTCATATTTTATTTCATGCGATACGTCGCGTGTAGTCGTAGGTAAATCTATTTGACACTAGTAGCTACGCCCCGCAGTTTTACCCGTGTAAGTCCCGATCCCGCAGGAATATCGAGATAAAAAGTAGTTGATTTTTTAATCCAGATCTCCAGCTATCTGTATACTAAGTTTCATCGCAATCGGATCAGTAGTTTGTGCGTGATTGAAACACAAACAAACATCTAAACTTTCGGATTTATAATATTAGCTGGATAATCACAGAATACGCGACAATCACATGGGATCTTCGCGACATAACGCGCGTTCTCAGTGCGCGTTGCCTAATAATTTTAATTTTGTTTCTTGTATCGTCCTAGTAGTTAAATAAATGAATTTTCTTCAATAAAAGCAAACAAGTTTCCAAGTCAGCGCCGCCGCAGCGCCCAGCGCCGGCTTCGTCATCAGATAAGAATTGCCTTCGCAAAACTAAATTTGCATTTCCCATGATAAAGAAAGTAAGGAAAAGAGATAAAGTTATTTTAATGGCCACCCAGTGAGTTGGTTTCTTTATTTTTGTTAAATTCATTTTGACAACAAGAATTGTTTTTGTTAGGAAATAGTATTTCATTTGTTACTAGAAATTGTTAGTAAGTTTTCCGCATCAGAGCTAGCCAGTAGCCGTAGAGACTGTTTGCTCATCTCACGTGGAAACCACAATCGTATTGTGGCCATGCAGTGCGCCTGCAAACTCTACCGATAACGCCTCGTGACCTATTTACTATTGTTTGTTGTTAACAACCTTATTATCACATGTTCCCACTAACCACACAACGAAGAGATTTCATTTTAGTATTAGACCTATGTTTTGAGTGGATATAAAATGCTTTGAAATCGGTCGACTATGCATTTCTGATTCTATCTAAAAACCAATATTACCTTCATACGTGGAGATGTTTATCAATGTATTCAATCTACCGCACACATTTAACTCAAACCACTCATTTTAATTAACTCCCATAATATTTTCTCAGCTAAAATTTTAAGCTTATTTTATTCTGTGACACGATATTTCACCGTCAGAAAAAAAGTTGTGTTAGCACTGAATTTAACACAATTTCAATTAACTTTGTTACGCTTGGATTCAGCGAATGAAACGTGGGAACTCATAAAGGTCCAGTTACCTGAAATATCCGCGTACACCACTGACCTGATTTCAAAGTTCATTTTATTTTTCAACCGGCAGTGTTGCTCAAAAACAAGCAACAGGAACTAAACTGGTTAACACACATGGTCGGCTTTAATAGCTCTTTCTCCATTGTCAGTGGCTAACTAGGCCGCCCCTTTTTGTAAGATACATACAACTAAAGGAAACTGCAGGCTCAACGTCCAGAACCAGGTGCTACGCAATAATAAAGTTATGTCATTGGCATAAACTTTTAAACAGGTACATGTGAAACACAATATTTACCGAGTTTAACCCGCGTTCCGGGCTTAAGCTGACTGTAAAGTTAGCGATACGTTGGTATGATATTGAAACAATGCCATTAATAAATAAGACGTGGGTTAATATTGTGTTTTATTAAAATGCAAAATGGCGAAAACATAAGAAAAAAAGTAGTTACAGGTGATGAATTTATAGGTACCGATAACATACGCCGAACGCTCAACCACTACTGTAGCAAATGGGTTTATCGAATTCCAGTACTATCTTGATTGAAATATTCGCAAGCATTTCAATTAAAACTTTTGTCTTTTACATACTCTACATTGAAACCGGTAAAATACTTCAATACTTTTAAAAGCTACATGATCAAAAAAATACAACTCTGAAACTCTTATTAAAAATTGGATAGCTATTCGGTGTTTGGTATTTATCCAGTATCCTCCACCAGGTTAAGTTTTATCGGACAAGATATAGGTCGCGCGCGTACCAGGGATGCTTTTGTTCCAACTGCCAACTCGCGCTGTAAATTATCTACATTCCGTTCTCCTTCATAACTCTGTATCCAAACTAACTGACTGTATTTACATCTGAATATAAAAGTGAACAACCGTTTCGATCGATTTTCATTGTTTGTTTTTTTCTCACTGCATTTAGAACTGATTTTCGTCGGTGAAAATATGGTCCTGTAATCGTGCCTTAGTTTATGGTAAGTAGCCTAAAAAAAGAAATTACGCGATAAAATCTTAATTTCATTATGTGGCTCTTAAAAACATGTCCTATGAAAAGTTTGGAAATGTTATTACATTTTGTAGCCCGTAAAAACGTTTTAGTACGGGCACAGGTGCTGTGTGAAAAACTGCAATTCTGTATGATCGTAAACGGGCTTTTATGTGTCGGTTTCAAAGTCTGAAGGGTCCAAGCAGGAGTTAAGTGAGTACTTGTGTTGCGTCTGTGGACTGGCCTGGCGTGTAATCCGCAGAATGGCCTCATCTGTACCGTTCGTTGTGAAGAGTTTGCGGGTGAAGTGATCCGCAAACGGGTCGCTCGGCCATTTGGGTCATCGCGGCTTCGTGTTAACGGGGCGCCAGCTGAGGCCGCAGCAGACCGCATTGCTAACCTAATAGAAAACTCTCAGAAAGATCGCTACGGTATATATTAACGATTACAAACTTACTTTATTAGCTATTGTTAAGTCCATAGTATGTGTAAAACAAATTCGTTTCCCCCTGTCTATCTGGATGTTTGTATGTGTTCTTAGATTTTTGAAACTACGCAACGGAATTTGGTTTTTTAGACAGAGTGATTCAATAGGAAAGTTCATGTGTATAAGACTTACGCAAGTGAACACGCGGGGCGAAATAATTAATACGAGTATTATGAGATCTATGCTTAGAGTAATAATTACCTATACTTTATTACCCTAAGGATATATGGCTGATTTCTATTATTAAATGATTTTGTCAATTGTTACAGGTATCTGGAATGAGCGAAACTAAAAGACAGCATTATCGACCCCCCGATCGGATGTCCAGGTAAACAGTAAATCACAATCACCTGCCTGATTTAATTGCTGGTATTTATAATTCTCAAACCGAAACCACAAATTGTTTCCGACTATTGAATCTGGCTATAATACTTGCACGTCAAAGTTTGATTAACAACCTATACTCTTAAAACCGCAGTTAACCTAATAGAAACAAAGGGATTAAAACGAAATTATTATGAAGTCAACTAACTTTATGGAAGTACCTAAATTGGAAAGATCCGCAGTTTTAACGTTGAATTTCAATTTCATATTAGCGGAATGGTTTGAAATTGTTTATTTCGTATTAGTTACAGTAATAAATCAGATTTAGTAATGCTGTTTTAGCACACTACACATAATGGACAAGTATCGTAATGCTAGGATCGCATGTCGAACCGAATTATCGCATGAATTTTACGCGATATTACAAGCTGAAGTGAAAGCTCGGTGAATTTCGTTTGTAATCCACTTAGAAATAAGTTCGTATTGTTCTGTTGCATACTGGCAATGGCTACATTATGAAGAAATTTCGATTTAATTGGTAAAATTAGAATAACTTGTAGGTACCTATAAGTCAATGATCGATTAAAACAGTGCTGTTTTGTTCGTGCGTCGCGTTGTGCGCAAGAATTACGCGTGTAATCATGCCGGTTCGTCCAGAGCTTAACGTATAGAGTGAGACAAATCACCTCAGTTAAGTCCCATTAATTATCACAGTGCCTCATCACTGCACAGCATTAACATCAACGGGGCGCTTGCGATTCCCCCAGTAGGTAGATTTCATAGAAATCGCGTGCATACATTTCAGCAAACTCGGCATGTACTCAAGGAATACACTGAATAGTGTCAGTAGTCGCATACCTCAGGCTCGCCATTATAAGCGCGAACGTATGTTTAATGAAGTGCGTTAGGTATCCTTCCTTTCGTCCTTTGTAGATTTTGCTTTCGTTTATTTCTTCTTCTTCTTCTTTAATATGGCTATATTCCATTTGAACATTAGCAACCATTGGCGGCCATTTACAATGATTGTTTACGGAGCTTTGGAGACAACGCTAAAGTCCATGTTTTGCACAGATCTTCATTTCCACTACACTTGTAAACCTTCACGAAACTAAATTGATTTATATTCCCCCGAAATTTGAACGTTTGAACAGGTTTCACAAAAATGAAAATTTAGCAACACATCTCGTCACCGCGTTCCCGCCAAAACTCTTTTATTAGTCAGCCTACTAAGTATCTTTGTACAGTGTGACTTCACTATCGGTGTTGATGTCGCAATTTAGGTAGACGCTACAACACGGTCTGACGCCGGAATAATCTCAGCTGGCCATCTATCAAGTTCTTTCCTAAATAGAACGCTGATTAAATTGTTAAATTGCCACGTTTTAATCTAAAGCGAGGTGACGAAACGATGCTGCTTTTAGATCCTTCGATTTTCATTGGATAACGTAAACACGTACATAGGTACCTATATAGGTACTAGTTGTCAACTGACGACCTATTCATTCAACGTTTTAGTTTTTTACACGACTGCCAAAGGAAGTGTTATGTTTTTTTAATATCAAATTTGACGTTTATCAAATAACATTTTGTAAATTTTATGTTTCAGAGCATTTTTGCATACATTTTCGAGTCAATAAAGTTTCGATTGCAGTTGAGTTGCAAGTCATAGTTTATTTTGATTGTATTGTTTGCAATTGTGACGATGTCGACGTAATTTTTTTTGACAATTATGAATTTTGATTATTTTTTGTATAGAGAAACCGAA
Source organism: Idaea dimidiata (assembly GCA_949358125.1). Lineage (NCBI taxonomy): Eukaryota > Metazoa > Arthropoda > Insecta > Lepidoptera > Geometridae > Idaea > Idaea dimidiata. The sequence goes on from OX442337.1 coordinate 6,709,681, forward strand.
AACGAAACCTAGGGGAAGGACATAGGCTACCTTTAAAGTCTCAATCCCGAAATTACGCTGTGAATCCACGCACGCAGCCTAGTTTTTATTCTAAAAAATCGGCTATGAAGTATTTCTAAGCAGACGAAGTCGCGGGTAACACAGCTAGTTTTAAATATTTTAATATTAAGATTTTTAGACGGGTTTTTTACAATTATAATACATTTCCCCTAACACGATTAGAGATGCGAGGCATCTTATTTTACATTTCTTCTAGACTTACACCACCTGATGGGACGTCGTTCGGTAGGTGGGTATAACTAGTTTATCCATTACTAGCTGCGCCAAGCGGTTTCACCCGGGCTAGTCGCGATCCCGTGTTATTCGAACACCTACCTATCGCAATGCATAAATCCAAAAATTAAGTGTGGATTTTTGTACTGCGGTAGGTAGGTAAAGGTAAAGTTTGTATGTAAGTGATGATGACGATGACGAAGGATGACGATGGCTGACGAAAGATGACGATAATTATGCCACTCTACATCATTTACCCCTGTGTCGATTTTCATACAGATCTGTCTCGATTTCTTAAAAATTATCAACCGCGTAAGTGCTGATCCTCTGCGATTTTCGAGATCTAAAGTATCCTATGTTACTCTCCATCACTTAAACTATCCCTATGCAAATTTTCATTCAAATCGGTCGAACCATTCGACCTTGAAGAGGGAACAAACAAACAAATATATAAACTTTCAGATTTATATTATTATATTAGTAAGGATAACTAGCTCTTATATAAACTAAAACGGCCTTGTCACCTTCGGAGGTAATCACCTATCCTCACAATTCCGCCGTCATTAATCTCAGCCTCGTCCTGTAATGGAGTTTATTGAGTTAATTACATACGTCGCCTGCCACCTAGCCACCTCCACCTAGCACGATAGGATACATTTTATTAAGGGCTGATTTTTCAAATCCCTAGATAGAGATATCTGGCAAATAAAATGTAATACCACCGAATAAAAAAAAGGGTTACATATATTTTTTTATTCTAGTACTTTTTTGGCGTGAATAATATATGTAGGTATACTCATGCAGAATTTCAGCTTCTTAGTATTAATCGCCGCTGAGGAAAGCCGCGGACTGACGGACGGACATGACGAAACTATAAGGGTTTCTTTTTGACTATGAAACCCTAAAAACGTCACTATAATATTAAAAAAATATATAAATCTAAATTTAGAAGATCAAAATTTGAAGGCTTTTAAATTTGGTTGGGTTCGAACTTATTCGACAGATATCTTTTATCCGTAGATTGAAAAATCAGGCCTCATTCTATTTAAATAGATAGGTTACCGTATCAGGTTATCTGGAATTTAAATTACAGCTAGGAGCTCATAAATAAATCAATTCTGTAAACAGCACACAGCACCATATTTTAGCCCCATGGTAAGCTACTAAGCTTGTTGTGTATAAGGTGACTAGACAAACGGATATAAATACTTATATTTATTATTCATTTGTAAATAAATACACAATATACATAGAAAGGCACCCAGACCAGATATAAATATATATTTTTATTTTATTTTAAAATTAATTATTTGCACCCGGCGAGAATCGAACCCTTCTGCATTGCAGTCGGGCATTCGCACGACGCGCCGCAGAAGTCGTCATACTTCTTAATACTAATTATTATTCTTTCTCTGTGTGTCTGTCGTACTCCATACACTACGAAATGACGAAATAATGTATAGATAGAATCATGACATCGTTTTACTTCGCAATATTTAATACCCGGGTTAAATCGCGGGCGGCAGCTAGTATATTATCAAATCTAATAGGTATATTTAAAAAAAGCTTCTAAAAGTATTCAGATCCCTATTGTGAACACTTTTTCACGGTTCAAAACTCAACCAAACGACGTGAAAGACAAAGAAAAACTTTATCAATTAGAATTTTAATAAAGTCGAATCAGTGAGTCGGCAATCTTGACAGCTGGTAGGGGATAAATTAATTATTATTTATCAAAAAGAAGTTTTATAGAATAGACGCCATTGTGGTAATATTGTTCTTCTACTAATAAACACCTTATAAAAATACTTTATTTCAGGTACCTACACTAAATATATTATTTAAAAATCCATAAAAATCTCGTCTCGGGTTTGGCGTGTAGACGCTGTAAATTCTGAGTCATGCGACATGCCTCACCATGTTTTCTTGCACACAAGAAAATGATGCTAATAAGAAAAAAAATCTCTATTTCATAAGACAAGTTGCTTTATATAATTTAGAAAATTTAAGACTCGAATCCCTTTAGGCATATAAAATGCCTGTGCCAAGAGTTTCCACTCCTCCGTTCCTTACGCTATAGGTACTTAATACTTATTTTTTATATGTATAAAAAAATAGGTATATTTACAAAATAAATAAATAAACAAAATTCGAAAATTCATTCACGTGCATTCATTCGCAATACAGATACTAAATCCTGGCAAAAAAAATGTCCCAGTAAAATCATTGTTATTTCTCGACCTTTAGACCAAAAGGTTTCAATATCTGCTGCCTCAGCTGCACACAAAAATATATAGCAGCATCCCGCGGTTTCATCCGCCTAAATCCTAATCCCGTAGGAATATCGGGATCAAAAGTAGACTATGTTACTCCTCAATAATGTAGTTTCGGAGCCTATTCATTATAAACAAACAAAACAAACATTATTGTTTTCTTTACAATATTAGTGAATATAAAATATAGGTACTTATATCCCTATAATAGCAAGCTACGATTTCGTAGTCAGCCAAGCGATCCTCATAGAAGCCGACACGGTGTATCTACTCCAATATAATATTATGACGTGAAGTAATATCGTATTGTTTTATTCGGAGACATGAACACCTACAACAATTTCTGACATTTTATCGACGAAGAAGAGCATCTTTCTTCTACAGAGGTGTTAAAAACTGTTTCAATGGTCGTGTTACTTCTTATACAAGATGTAACGTGTAATTAAAAGGGCTTACCCGTTACACCTTATATTTTATCTGTTAAATCAAAAGAAATACAGATCGTTGTCTAAAAATGTAATTCCTCTTCTCTGACAGGCCATCTTATTATGGACTTAACAACAAATTATAAAGGAAAATATCTACAAACACCTAAGGATTACCCGCGCATCACCGTGATGAGCAGCTCCTATGGGAACTTAAAAATCCTGTGTTATTTACGACACAAGAAATCGTCTCTGCAAAATGTCATCTTACGTTCAGCGTTCATTTAACACTAGCTGCCCCCGCTGTTTCACCCGCGGAAGTGAAAAACGCGTTGTCAGTTGTCACGGGCGCTGGCGGTCGAGCGGTTCTCGAGCGAAAAAGTGCAACCCACTTTTTCGTTCATTACTCGGGTTCTTACTAATTGGATTTCGAAACAACGACCTTCCTCGAAAATAGAACTATCTAATATTGAAAACCAGATTTTTTTGGAACCAGATTTTAATCGGATTAGTAGTTTTTAATTGTATATGGAACACACAGAGAAACAGTCAGACAGAAATGAATTTTACAAATTATATATTATAATTGTTCTACTATTTATCCTAAGTCAAATTTACTTCCAAGTACAGACTTTTAGTCCTCTCTTCCTTTATTATAAGTGTATAGATAGATCAATTTCGTTTTTTTTTAAATGATAGTGCTCTCGCGGCTCCAAGTGTACCGTCTAGGTATCCATTTTCACTTTATATTATACTATGACTAATAATATTGTGTTCGCCTACGACTAACCCTGTAAAGCTGTGATTTACAGGGTCTTCTTAAATCTCTTGAACCTTGCCATTAACATCTGAACTCCTCTACCCCCCTTTGTTCCCAAAGAAAGTGATGACGCAAAGAGCAGCTATAATTTGACGTAATATATTCGCAGGGCGCGGGCGTGAGATGGCACGCGCGGGCATGCTGCACAGGGGTGGAAAAAATGGAGCTGAGTAAGTATTGATTTGATGAATATCTTTAAATAACAAAACCAAAGTTTATTTGAAGTTATTAAACCCTATTTTATACATTTAATTAAAGTAGTAACGGTCAAGTCCGTTGGTTCAAAATAAATCTATACCTACTAATATTATGAAGAGTAAACGTTGGATATTGGGGGTAATCTCCCAAACTACTGGACCGATTTAAAAAAATCCTTCACCAATAGAATGCTACATTACCCAGGAGTAACATAAGCTGCTTTTAATCCCGATATTCCCACGTGATGGGGACATACGCTGGGGAGCAATACCTACCTAATCATAGTTATTGATAAGGTAGGTATTGCCTATTTATCTAAGCTATAAGCTATGGAATTGTGGAATGGAAAGCCCTAATTTCAAATATAGAATGGCTTGTTTATCAACTTGAGCCATCGTCTCTTGGACCCAACAATACCTACACTACGTCTATATTTGCTGTGGTTATAAATAAAACATTATAAATATCGAATAGGTAAGCCTTGTTCAATTGGTTCTATCACAAAATACTTAACCTTTAACCGCCGACCTCCTTTTTTTGTCATGTCGTCATCGACCAGACGTCAGAGAGACTACTAAATTTGATTTTTAAAACAACAATACTAGGCTATAAAATGAAATACTGTTTAATTTAATATAGTTTAATTATTTGTATTAAGTACTCAATAATTCCAGTAATTTTCACATAAAATCACTTTTAATCAGATATAAATTTTTATGTATCAACAAAAAATTAGATTTTCTGCAATATTATGAACTAATGAACTGATAAAAAAGTGAAAAAAAACTACAATAAACAAAAATAAAATTCTGACAGGGGTCAAAAGTACCCACTAAAATTTTACATACATTTCCAGTGATTTGATAATAAACGCCTGTATCTGGTTTCGTAATATTTGGAATAATTTTGGTATTAAAATCTATATAGGTCTCCTCATCCTACAACATCCATAAAGGAAATAAACACTTTTGTTACCAAGTTTCCAGTAGACCTGAGGTCTTACGGACCCCTAACAAACTTTAGATCAAAACAAGTTACCCAAATTAAGTCCGTTGACTAAACTATTGCCTTATACAGCATAAGTTAAACTTGAAGGGTACTTACTATTAGTAGAAATCGTGTGAGTTTAAAAAGTTTAAATTTAAAGGTATTGATAGGTTCGAAAAGCACGAGGAACTAAATGAACTTACACTTTTGAATTTTCGAAGTGTCTGAGAGACCAGTAGGCGGTGGTTAAAGGTTAAGGGTGCGGCGAGCAAGCGGGCGGTGGCGGTGGCCAAGGGTCGGCCGCCACCTAAGCGAGGCAGGTGCAAGCCTGATAGAGCAATTACTTATTATAATATTTTTAACGCTGTCCTCCACCAACCACCTTCTTTTTCACCCTCTGATAAAATCTTTCATATTATTCTTTAAGAAAACTTCATAAAAATCTGTTACAAATTCATTTAAATTGTGAGACAAAATAATTCCTTCAAAATTACCTCCGTCGTATCTGAACAAACTTTTTAAATTAAATATAGCAAAATGTGCACAGAGATCATTACGATAGGGAAAACGAATTCGGCTCTCTCTTTAGAACTTTACAGGTAGGCATTGTTATCTGAATTTAAGATCACATTTTCTGTTGTTAGATAAGTGGGTACAAAATGAACAATACTCTTATTAAAAGACTGATAAGATATATCAGGAATTGTTTTACTCTCACGATAAAATACACCCAACCTTATTTCAGGAAAGTTTTTGTTCAATGAGAACCATGTGTACGTATGCAGTGTAGGTCTAGGTATGTAAAATCACTTCATGCATACTAATGAACGGATGCTATATCCATCTTGTTTCCCCAAGTCGAAATTCGCAGACAGGTCTCTAGGGAGAGGCATTGTTTTTTGACCGTTGTAATAATTACCTTAAGAACATTTATTCTATGGTTCATGTCCGTGGTATATTGTTTATTATATGTTTATCATTAAACTTGAAGTTTAAAGTTAATATTCGTCATCATATAAGTTTTACCTACATTTTCTGTTACTTATCTGTTTTTTGCCTCTGAATTCGAGACATTCGTTTGTTATCGTTGCAATTATTCTCACTACAATATCTTAAACTGTTTCGGAACGGCATTTCAAAATTTATTTCCATCTGGTTTCGGCCAAACTTTTTAAATGTTGGTAGTGTTGTAGAGTAGCGTCCGGCGCTGAACTATCCTCTCCCCTCTACTGCCCCCGCTACCCTTCCTGTAACTCTCCACCGCATTTTCTCACCTCGGCTCGCACTCACCCGTCTAGACTAACTTTAAATTGTTAGCTGCAACTTTCCTTTCCACTCGAGAGAACTTTATTTGTAAATCGCATACCGAGCCCAACTTCTGATGACAATTTTCCACGTTCATTTATTTGAAGTTTCATTAAACAATCGCTGTGTACATACTTAGTTGAATACCGAGATTTATATGAAACACATTTACAACATTTGCATCGACAGAATTCTACAATTTAATTTTCATGTTATTAAGTGTTTCTATGAGTTCAAAATCATATCTAATAACTTTTGTTACGCTGTTGATGATACGTAACTTCGCAATGAAGTCTTCAAACAAAACTATTACATCTGTCTCCACTAAACGTTTCTTCGTTTTATTAAGGGAGTTGAAAAGATTTACGGCACATCTAGTTTCATAGTCAAGGATACGTAGAAATATTTTAATACAAAATGAAGGCAGTGCGAGTGGGATGGGGCGGGCATGTTGTTCTTACAGCCACATCTTACGGCACAGGGGAAATCGAGAATAATACGCACGATACAAGTAAACGTGGGTATAAGGTACGCAAGCATTCCCCGAGGATCGAGATATTTGATTTCATATTTACCTATGATCCTTTTGTTGGCCTCCTTAGCCGTATTGTGGTTGGGTATAAAATACTTGTATAACTATTCTTGCTTAATATTACCGAGCTTCTTAAGTAATTAGTTTTCATTCTCTTGATTCTGGTTAGGTTATCCATTATCTGTATTTTAGATTTTATCCTGGTGATTTTCTTTTCCATTATTCAATTTTGTTGATGCTGTATATTATACGAGATATCTATTTTTTTTTGATATAATTAGGTACATATAATTCGCGCTACCATGATTGTTTGTCGTTGCTATGTCGTCCTCTTACTGTTAAAAAAAAAAGTAAGTTTTAAATAAAAAATACCCGACTACTTTTAAAAACCACAGACAATTTAAAAAAAACTTTTTTTTCAGTTTTTTTTTTTAATTATTTAATTTGTTTTTAATTATTTATTTTTTAACTGAAAGACAACGCGACGACTTCGCAACGACTTATAAGACATCTTGGTAGGACCCATTATCTTTATCAATAGTAAAGAGGGAAGATTAATTCGTTTGTTTGGAATAAATAGGATCAGAAACTACATACTGGACCTATTTTTTAAATTGTTTCACCAATAGAAAGTTGCATTATCGAAAAGTAACATATACTACTATTTAATGTGTTTTTTTAATAGATGGAGTGATTCAATAGGAAGGTTTATATGTATAAGACATTCCGATATTTCAAAGTAATCAGGACTTACGCGGGTGAAACCGCGGCGCGCAGCTAGTGTCTATTATGATTGTAGGAGGAAACGTCAATGGCCGCTTTTAAAATATGCTATAACGATTGCCATTTTCACGAATCATCAAGTCGCGAAAGTGTTAACATAACAAGATTGTAATGTTTATGATACGGCTTGGTTGTATACGGCGCTGGGGCGTAGCGGTATGTCGTAAATCAGGATCCTGCGTTTATGTGATCGTATTGATCATAACTCTTTCGATTGGTGTTTACTTATATTACAAGGTTAGATCCTTTAAAGTTGGTCTAGTGGTGGATACCCCGACTTTCGTTCCGAAGGTCGTGGCTTCGAATCCCGGTTGACCCATGTCTTTTTCCTTAAAAAAAATTCAAGTGCGATATCAAAATTGCTCTACGGTGCAGGCAAAAATCGTGAGGAAACCCTCGGCTTGAAGACATGCGAAAAGGAACTTTTTAAGGCTAGTTAAGGAAACACACAGTACTTTTTTTACTTTAGACAACTAGCAGCGGCCCGCGGTTTCACGCGCGTAAGTCCCGTTCCCGCGGGAATATCGGGATAAAAAGTAGGCTATGTGTTATTCCAGGCCACCAGGTCCAGCAGTTTTTGCGTGAAAGAGTAACAAAGTCACATACATATATATACAAACTTTCGAGTTTATAATTTTAGTAACATGACTGAATTCAATTTTATAGAGAATTACAAAAAAAACCTGTTCGATGTTCAAAAAAAATCTTTTGCAGAAATACAAGATTAAGTATGATCTAATATTTACCTAGGGTGACCTTGACAAGCTGTGTACCCACAGTACACCCGTCTATTATATTTACTTTAAGCTCTATTGATGATACACGAGTCAAATCACATTTTCCTATATAACTTTTCATTTATTTATTAATGTTTGGTTCAGTTTGAGACAGTGTTTGTTATCGAGTCCAATTATGAATATCGCAATCGCTTTTATTGTATCGTTTAATTTTATTTCCAAATACAAATGACATTTTCAAAATTGCTTCAATCCTCTTTTACGGGGATTATGGGTCTTTAAAATGAATGTATTTAATTGCGAATGTCTTAAATTTATACTCGATATTAATATTTGATGAGGCCGTGTTTGAAGCCGATTCACGCAAATTAACATCGATAAATTACAAAGTGTAGGTATCTATTTTTTATTCACTAGCTGCGAACCGCGGTTTTACCCGCGTTTACTATTGCTTAGCATTTCGTTGATTACCTACTGGGTTTCTTCGTGTTGCATTTCGATAAAGAATACCAAGATCGTCCTTTATAAATAAACCTTTATTTTACATTTTTACACGACTGCCAAAGGAAGTGTTATGTTTTTGCCGTGAGTGTATGTATGTATGTATGTATGTAGGTATGTATGTATGTGACCTATTTTTGTGCCGTCGTAGGGTCTAAACGGCTGGGCCGATTTAGATAAACGATACGTCGTTAGATTCGTCATGACCGTGAGAGTGACATAGGGTACATTAAAATAATAAATAAATAAAAATAAAGATTTAAAACGCTATAAAGCAAGATTTGTCTTGACCATAAAAACCGAGCAAAGACAACGGAACGTTACTTAAAAACTTTTCGATTTGACTTTGACGCCGAGTTTCAACTTTTGAAGGAACTTGAATGTTTGATTTGTCAGTTTGTCAAGATAACATAAATAACAATTACTATGTTTACAATAAGTAATTAACTAAAAATTTGAAATGTCGCGCTATGGATAATGGATAGCAAGGCTAATCCGCTAGGACAAGAAACCGCCAGCCTTTGTTTGTATCACCAGTCGCGACAAAGTTTTCGGATTTGGTAATTATATTTTAAGATGAATACCTGCCTACTTCATGGGATACCTACTTCTCTGCGACAAACGTTCAATCGAATTTTGTTTCTTCGAGAACTTTTTATCGATACCTCTGTACTGCGACGCTTTATTAAATCGACGTAATGTTACTGCGATGTTACGTTACATCGAAAAACTATACTGCGAAAATACCATACTGCGAGGGGCTAAGGGGGAAGCCGTCCAACTTGAAAGTGGGACGAGGGACCAATTATACTCTTTTGAATATGATATTAGTCAACTGGGCCTAAGTGGGTCTAGCGTAAGTTATAGAGCTCTTCGATATCTTCATTTTAGATGACTGCTGACAAACTTAAAACGTCAATATCTCAGAAACTATTGACGATAGAGCACTACTATCTTAGCATAAGTAGCTCTGCTACTTAAGATCTTCATTTTGGATGACAGCTGTCAAACTTAAAACGTCAATATCTCTGAAACTTTTGACGCTAGGCCACTACTGTCTTAGCATAAGTGATAGAGCTTCCTAAGATCTTCATTTTGGATGACAGCTGTCAAACTTAAAACATCAATATCTCGGAAACTTTCGTGCTAAAACACTTATGCTAAGACAGTAGTGGCCTAGCGTCAATAGTTTCCGAGATATTGACGTTTTAAGTTTGACAGCTGTCATCCAAAATGAAGATCTTAAGAAGCTATCACTTATGCTAAGATAGTAGTGGCCTAGCGTCACTAGTTTCCGAGATATTGATGTTTTTAGTTTGACAGCTGTCATCCAAATTGAAGATCTTAGGAAGCTCTATCACTTATGCTAAGACAGTAGTGGCCTAGCGTCAATAGTTTCAGAGATATTGACGTTTTAAGTTTGACAGCTGTCATCCAAAATGAAGATCTTAAGTAGCAGAGCTACTTATGCTAAGATAGTAGTGCTCTATCGTCAATAGTTTCTGAGATATTGACGTTTTAAGTTTGACAGCAGTCATCTAAAATGAAGATATCGAAGAGCTCTATAACTTACGCTAGACCCACTTAGGCCCAGTTGACTAATATCATATTCAAAAGAGTATAATTGGTCCCTCGTCCCACTTTCAAGTTGGACGGCTTCCCCCTTAGCCCTTCGCAGTATGGTATTTTCGCAGTAAAATCGTTCGCAGTATAGTTTTTCGATGTAACGTAACATCGCAGTAACATTACGTCGATTTAATAAAGCGTCGCAGTACAGAGGTATCGATGAAAAGTTCTCGAAGAAACAAAATTCGATTGAACGTTTGTCGCAGAGAAGTAGGTATCCCCTACTTCATAGCCATCTCAGCAAAACTCAAAAAGAATAGCTATTATAATATTGAAGGCTTTTAGATAGCCTATCTTTACCGATTTCGAGTCCTCGCTACTGGAGTATACACATCCAGAGTTAATGAGTTTCTCTGGTGTAATTGTATCTAATCTCTAATAACTAAAAAGCGTTAAATAAAAAAAATATTTAAAAAAATAAAAAACCCGAATTTAAGGTTTCTTTACCTTTAGGTATCTTCTTGTTTTTTACTTTTCAGTTTTAACGGCAGTCGGGTTTTTTATTTTTTAAATATTTTTTTTGAGTTTCAGTTCTAGGTATGGGAAACCCCTAAAATGTATTGTTTTTTTTCTGTTTTTGTGTGAAAATCTTAATGCGGTTCACAGAACACATCTACTAACCAAGTTTCAACAGTATAGTTCTTATAGTTTCGGAAAAAAGTGGCTGTGACATACGGACGGACAGACAGACATAATGAATCCATAAGGATTCCGTTTTTTGCCATTTGGCTACGAAACCCTAAAACTATAGATTTCAGTTTAAATAAACTTTATTTCTCTAGAACTTATCCTTACATAGTTCATAGATTTTGGCTTCGAATCCGATTACGACGTGTTAAGAATATGAATAATATTAGATAGGTTTATGATTAATATTACGGTGATTGATGATGATGCCTGAGGTGATTTTTACCTAATTACATAAATCAACATAATTAAACGTTTTAAAATGTAAAACACGTAAACAAACGTAATACGTAAGGTGAATCGATGTTATTCTTTCGTTGGCCAAGAGAAAGTTTATTTTCGTCGTTCTCAAGGAAAGGTTTCCACTCGATACAGTTCACTTTTACTGTTCGTTCAGAAGTGGGGTAGTGTCCCGTAAAGGTTTCCGCGAATGTGGACCGCAGAGCATTACCGCGGTCCATCAAAGAGACCTCTTGCTGGGATGACCCTAACGCGAAGTACTCTCGGGAAACCATGCGTTTGTTTTCCTCATTCGTTCTGCACCCGCAACGAGATTATCCCCTCACTCGACGTCTAATTTGGTACATCACTCTACTGCTATCTACTCCATGTTTAGTGATGTAGCACTTTAGTTTAATTCTGTTTACTTCGAGTGGTAGGCATGCACAAAAGACTATAGAGCCAATTGACTGCTCATCCCGCATTTTTTTTTGCAAAACACTAGTCACCGTTGCGTACACACGGTGACTAATCAAACATGGTTGGCCTTGGTTTACCTATCTATACTCAGACTCTTTGTGATTGGCCAAAGTGTTACCTATCTACACCAAAACTCTTTGTGATTGGCCGAGGCGTTACGTATGTATACCAAAACTCTTTGTGATTGGCCGAAGCGTTACCTATCTATACCAAAACGTTTTGTGATTGGCCGTTCTTGCACGAGAGTGTTACTTAAAAGTCATACTATTTTCGTGAGGGGGAATACTTATGTATATGAGCAATCAACTGGTTTTAACGTCTTTGGCATGCACCGAGTCAACACATAGCAGAAGTACCGCGTTTGCTGTATAATTATTTTCAGTGTTTTGTCCCCCATTAACATGTGCTTGGGACTAGTTTACACTGCGTTTGTTAAGTTTTACAACGAATACCTATGCCAACCGTCCCTTTCATATAATTTAGTTACTGTGTTTGTTGATAGTTTGAGACACCCTATCTACGGTTATTAGAGGTATATTGATACGAGCAAAACTGAAAATCTTTGTCGAATTCATCGAGAACTATTCCTTATTTTTCGATGCAATATTTTTAAAGATTTCGTTCAAAGTGTTAAAAAATTTCGTAAATGACATTGTTTCCTACATTTTAGTGTAGTTTCAAGACATAGACTACTTATTATTTCGAAACCTTAGCACATTTTACTCATATAATAACTTTGTTTAAATTGGAAACAATTGTCATTTGGGTGAATCAACTCCTAAGGCACTCTTTTTAGAAAAAAAATCACCAACAATTTAAAAAAATAAATAAAAGAAATCTCTAGAAATTAAGGTATTACCAGGTGAGTTATTTCAACTATTTTTAGGTCTTGTAGGTTGGCGCGACATATAAACCGTGTTTAATGAGATTTTTTGATAAAAACTGATATGTGGGCCATAAAGTTATCCCCTGCGTTACATATTTTGTTATACTTAGTTATGAAATAAAACAAATAATTCAGACAAAACAATTGACTAGTCATTTATTAATGCTTTGTTATTAACTTTTTGTATAATCAACCTTATTTTTTTAATAGCAATAACATGAAATATAGGCTTTAATACGTCCACTGCGTTACTTTGCTCATATTTAAATGTCTAACTTTAAGATAAATTTCAATATAGAATAATCAGTCACATAATACTTATTTCCACGTCTTACTTTAGTCTTTGGGTATTCAAATTGCAAATTTCTTATAGTTAAGTAAATATTATGACATTAGCTATAATAAAAAAAAGGAATACAAATTTAGGGACAAATAAGCAACGTCAGAGAAATATCGGTAACGCCTGAGAATCATTAAGTCTAAACAACATTATTTACTTAAAGTATTAGATAAAATATGACTTAAACTAAGATCAATAATTCAAAATTAAATGAGATCAATAAATCAACAACAGGATAGTACACAACTTTACTCTCTCTAAAAATTATAGCTTATTTTTCTCAAAAACATCAATCGACGTTTTGAATTTATAATAAGACCTGTATCCTTTCTTGATAACTTCTGGTACCGGTAATTTTAGTATAATATCATCATAATCTACGTAAGATATATCCGTATCATCCAATCGAAATAGCTTGGCGTTTTCATCCATAACTCGTAAAAACATTACTTTTATTTCTCCGTCTTCCTCTATATCAGTCAACGCTTTACATACGTAACTGTAATATTTTTGCTTGGATGCATTTACATGTAATTTTACCAACAAAAAATCTCCACAGCTTATCTTTGACTTTTGGTCGTAACTGCCGCCTGGTTCTTCTTCCGATGAAGAATCACCATAAATCTTATCATATATTCTTTGGTTTCGATTCGTCATATCCTGTAATTGTTTTGCAACTTTTATGTTGCTTAATGGTTCATTATCATCATCGGAAAATGATATATTTTCTACATTCATATTTTCTGTAAACTCCAAGTTAGACTCAGTAGCCATAAGATTATTTTTCTCTTTTGATAAAAGTTTTGATGAAGTGACATTCTCTACATCATTCTGGACTCTAACATCGTAAACTTTTGGATTAAGACACATACAGATTCCTCGTATTCCGTTACTATTAATATCACAGAAACAACTTAAATCTCTATATTGTAGTTTTCCATAGCAGTCTGAAAATATTTGATGAAACTTAAGGGTTCCTACTAGCCTAGGAATATTCTTTGGTAGTGCATTTTGTTTGTTTACGATATCGTTTTCGGCGATTATAAATAGTTTTATTTTGCTGACGTCTTTTATTTTATCATAGAATTGCAGAACATCAGAAATGTCTTTGCCATTAGCTACAATTTTATCAGCTGTTCTTTTCAAAAAACCTCCGATACCGTCAGCAGGTCCTTTGCCATGTCCGGCTTCAAAAAACGACCATGTCATGTTTGCAAATCCGTAATCAAAAATTTTTGTACTCATTAAATAGAAATTTTGCTTTTGCCTGTAATGTGTACTAGGTCCATCCGAAAAGAAGTGCACGGTATTCACATCTTTCAAAGTAGAAATAATCCATTTAAGGATTGGATCTAAGTGAGTCCAAATTGCAGCAGGCTGGTGGTTATTTGATGCGGAAATAGTACAAAATGAATTCACTTTATAACCTTTTGTTGATTCATTGTCAGAAGTATAGACCACAACAGTGTGAAGCGAAACTTGTTTACGTGATCCTCCGAAGTGATGGGATTGTACTTCTTGGCTGTACTTGCAGCTATAATTTTCACTAAAATCTACAACTATAATGCATTCGTAACAACGAATATGTTCTAAACAACGACGGAAGTTTTTGAACTGGATCTTAATATTATACACGTGCTTTTTAAACGCTGCAAGTTCCGTTTCAAATCTTTTAATAAACATTCCTACTTCTTCATTTTTATCTTCTTTGATATTTTTAATAGTCTTTAGGCTCTTTCCATCTTTTATGTATTTTTCTTCTTTCCTTACCCATTCTGTCCAGGTGATTGTACCTTTTATTTTATCAGTTAAATAACGGTTTGTTTTAAAAGTACACTTATCACAAGTATTGTACATACACTCCTTCGAATTTACGTCACAAACACTCGATTCGATAAGAATGTTTAAGTCATTAGTACCAGTTATGCCACTTCTTTTTAGTGCTTTTGCCTTATAAGCAAAATTAGTATGCGTTTTGCAAAGACACATGTCCCTAGCATCAGCAGAAGCACTTACGACATAGAAGGGCTTGTTTTTAGTAAAGTAAAAATATGACCACTTAAAATCGGTGTTTTCTTTTTTAAAAGTTGCAAACAAATTTTTCATTGAATCAAGCATGAACCTTTTTTGTACATTTATGCCTCCTTTTGTGACTGTTTCTTTTTTACCAGCTGTAGCTCGTGAAATGTCATCTCTCAAGTAAAATTTTTAATTATAAAATTAATAATTTTCTTCTTCAATACTGTGGGTTTGTCTAAACACCCTTTTCTCTGTACAATTTTGTCGATGCCTAAATTATCTTTTAGTATCTTTTTCTTCATTCTTGAATTTGTGACTTCTACAGTTGCAAAAATCTTCTTTATAACTTCACGTTCCTTCCTAGATTTGGTTTTTTAAATGTTTCCTTTATAGCTCCACTTAAAAGTTTGTACCTCAAATTTTCCGTTTCATCCTTTTTACATTCAATCTTTCTGTGATATCTTTTCTTATATTTTTCATATTTCCGTTTCAAATTCTCATTTTCTTGTGTTAGCTTTGCGTTTTCTCTTTGCACTTTTGACCTGTCTTTTTTAACTTTCTTTCGACCTCTCTTTGCTGCTAGTGATGGTGAACGTGCTGTTGAAGATGCGCGTGATGAAGTAGCAGGTGATCGTGGTGTGATATTACATGCAGGAGTATTTGGTGGAGGTGTCGGTGGTGGAGATACATTAATTTCTTGGTAGCGTTCAAATCCAGATTGTGATATTGGCGAGACGGGAGGAGTTTCTTGTAGTAATCTTTCTTGTGCTTTTTTTCTTTCCTTTAACTGTCGTTTACGTAATTTCCATATAACATTTGCATTATATTTTTCTTTAGGAGTTATTTATTTATTTAACTAAGATTCTACAGTCAATACAATACAATATAACTTATAAATTAATACACTAAACTTAGAGCAAATTGAATCTTCATTTTGTAGTTTGCTCAAGTAAATTTAAAATCGATGCTGCCGGATTTAATTTAATTGGGTAGATTTACAAGCAGGTACATTTAGCTCACAAATTAGAAAAATAAGAAAAAAGTTAAAAAAAAATATATACTTATATATATTAAACAATTATATTTTGCCCAAGCATCGCGTGAATGCGTATGTATGTTGTGTAGTTAAATCTTTTACTAATCTTTTAGTCTTGTGATATCGTTCTCGGTGCTTTTTCTTCGCTTCTTCATATTTTTCCGTATTATTTTTTAATCTCTCTCTGTAGCGTTTCTGCTTTTCTGCTGCACTTAGCGGCATTTTAGGTTGTGTTCTTGAGACCTGAGACCAATTAAACTATTTTGGATGACATAGAAAATGCAGGGTTATGTTTTCTTATAAATTCTCTGACGTTACCGGTAACGCAAGAGAAATTTTATCCAACGTTACCGGTAACGCAGGTGAAAATTTAACCTAAAACGATGATAAATAACTATCAAATAGAAACTGACGTAATTTATGACCATGACCTTGAAATCAGATGGCTTGGGCAACATTCTAACGTACTTGCACTCAAAATTTCAAAAAACTTACCACGATTCCCGCCGTAACGCTGCAGAGCAGCAATAAACCCACGCGCACTAGTCGAGAGCTCACGACGGACTGAGGGGCGGGTGGCGCGCGATCGGCTGCTTCGAGCCACACCGATGAAATATTAGACAATAAGCGCTTTTATCGACGTTGCTATGTGTCGCCATTTTGTTGTTAATCGTATTGAAATTTGACTGTAACGCAGTATACGAGCTGTTGTCGTCAATATTCGGGACAAATGTTTATAACAATAAAAATGGTACTATTTAATTTAAATTTAAGAAATACCGTATAATATACGTAAGCCTTTATCAATTTAAATGTAAAACTTACACGAAAAGATAGTATATTCTTTAGAATTTTTTAAGAAATTTCATAATTTGTTTTGTCACTTAGGTTTGGGGACACGTATTTTTAGTAGGAAAGCTGCTTTTCATCTACTGCGTTACTAAAAAATTCGTAAATCTATATTAGGTTTTATAAGATTATTTATACTAGTATATGTTAATAAAACATCTGATTATTTGTGTGTATAAAAAAAATAAGAAATTGTACTAATTACAAATTTTATAGGTACTTTTATATCGAGGACACGAAAGGAGTACTTTAAAAGTTGATTCACCCATTTACCAACGCTCTAAACGAAAATATGTCTTAATTTGAATAATTGTTGTAAATTAATGATTTAGATTCGCATCAATCAACTAAATGTCTATTCTAATTTAACTCTTTGTCACCAAGTAATCTGATAAAAGTAGGTACCTACACCGTTTGTTTAAAAGTTATTTTAGCAGACGGTTCAGAAAAGCAATGAAAATTGTTTTTATTCCTTGTTCATTGGAAAATGCCACATTTTTACGTTTCGCTATAAAAGGATATACTTAGGTATCTCCGCACCATTCGCTTTGGACCCATTTCAACAATTTGCTTAGGATGCGTTATTGTGGAGGTAATTCCGACCCTACAATAGGCTCGATCACCTTTTCACTAGTAGATTTCTTTTATATTTTTTAACTGACTTCAAAAAAGGAAGAGGTTTCCAATTCGTCGCGTATATATTTTTCTTTTTATCTTATTTTATTATATTTGTTTTCTTTTTCACATAACTGATGTTTTTAGACATAAATTGTAAATATATTTTATCAACTTATCGTGTTTTTAGAAATAATTTGGATATTTATTTATTTTCATTTACATATTTAATTGAAATTAATATAAGTATACCAAAATATTTATGCATTCATTAATTTTTATATGATATCTTCGTATCTATAAATAGGTTGCCAGATGTGCGATTTATTTTTATTAAGAGTTTATTCAAAGTTTTTTCCATGTTTAATAGGTACGCGGCAGTTATGTCATTTAGTTACAAAGGTCATATCTGGAAATAAATTTATGAAAATTACACCTGAACGCATGCCATAAAACGACCACACCCCGCAGTTAAATGCACGCTCAGGGTGGGAAGTGGAATAACAACCAGGTTTTTTAATCAGGAGTAGTGTAGAATGTACTAGCCCCAGTAATTTGAGGAAGAAAATTAATAAGATTGCTGTTTTAATCGTAGTTGCTGGTCATTTAATTACATTTTTTATTTCAAAGTGTACCTCTACGCTATTGCACCTTGCACGACATTACACACAGCTTAATCTACCCAAAATAAGCTTTAGACTTGTACTATAGGCACTAGACAACGAATGTACCTATTAAGTACATATGATTGTTTTTTTTTTGGAAAATTATACATACATATGATACATTGAACCTTCTGCAATGCAGTCAGGCCTTTGCCCGTCGCACAGAGGTCGTCAAAGCTCAGGAAAGGTATTCTAGGTAAGTATGAGGTATATCCCCAAAGGAACCAAGTTTTAGTTCAAACAGAAAGTTCAGCGTTCAGCGTTAAGGCTCACTACCGGTTTGCATCGACCTGGGAAAATAAGTTTAAAGAAGAAAGAAAATTAAGCACGCAAATGCCATATAATAAAATTAAACTCAAGCTGCATATGGCACACATATTCGAACCATTATTTTTTGATACGGGATGAAATTCTGTGTTCTATGTTAAGAAGATTAAAAAATCTGCAGTTAAGTACTTGGCGCAAATTTAAAAAAAGGGCCTAGTATACACATGAGATAGACAGTAGAACAATCTTAATCCTAACTAATAATGATGGCTGGAGACCTGAAATAACACAATTATATTTTTGGCACAGCTTTAAATTATAATAGTCCTTATATAAGTGATAAATAAGGACAAACCCAATACATAAATAATAAGGAGGTTTTAGTTATCTAGTAAAATCAGTTAATCATACAATACCTGTATATTTGACAATAAAACTAAATAAAATTGATTTCAGGCATTCTGTCTGCTATCCGTTTGTATTATAGACTGCCGACTACCACCATCAACCGGCTACCAGCTGTTACTCTATAATAAACTCGAATAAAACAATACATTGCATTTAAACGATCCTACCTGATACAAAACAAGTCTATTTGATTGGACACAGCTAATTAAAAGCTCAATTACGGCTAATATCCTGAATTATATAAAATGAAAATGCAAATAATAATAACGATTTTGTAGTTAAAATAATGTCGAACCAGTGGGCAATATAAATTGGTATTTATTTTATGTTAAAACGTATATGTGTACGTATATGTCGTTTTCACTAATAACTATTATGTCCCCAGATTACAGTAAGTACGTATATAGTTCGCAGAAACTCGTTCATAATGCTTGTGTTAAGTTGAAAATATGTATGTTATATTTGTAACAGTAAGCCCTGTCACTAGTCCTAATGTCTGCACAAATACTTATACTATCCCTATTCATAAAATAATTCAAAGTGTTATAAAAGCTTCGCTCTGAAAGCAGACGCCTTCGACTTCAAATTGGAAGTGAGATTAGTGCTCAAGATATTCTGCCGACAATTATGCTATAAGTCCTTTGTTTACGCAATTTAGAAATAGATGTTTCAAGGACACTAAAACCAATTTATCAGCATTGTATTGTGATGGATAACGCAACAAGGGAAACAACGAAGAGAAAGTTTCAGAGAAGGTCAACAAGCATGCATGTTGGACGAAAGTGAAGGTGCCATCGTCTCCCGCTGCCCTCTCCGGCCACCCACTCCAGGAAAACCTCCACCAACTGAAGGGAAATTCAGAAAGTATAAAACGAAAATAAGGCATTAAATCTACCCACTCGTACCTTATCTACGTAGGTACACGTAGCTACTAAATTCTACCTAACAACAGTCAACGAGAAAGTGAATGACTCTTTAGTTATTTAAACTGTTCTAGCCATTCCACAGCTTTTCCTCTATTCCCACGACCGTTACAAGAGTTAGATCATTAGCTAAATAACCAACGCACAATATCTACCATTTTTATTTTAACACAATAAAATTCTAGAACGAATCGAAAAAATTCACGGTTAATTAGTTTGAAACATTTTTTTCTTCGTTTGACGTGTAAGTACAGTACGCATGTAAAGTAGGTAGTTGGTGAATTTTAGCTCTCTCGCTAACGAGCAGGCACTCAAGTCGAGCCTTTCTCGACATTCCTCCAGACTAGATATTGTGAGATTTGTAAGGACATTGTTTATGTTGTATGTAACACTAGTCTAAACGCACGCATCCAGCGCTCAAGGCTGCACAAATACGCACAGACTACCTACTACGTGTAGATATGAGTAGGTATCTATATTGTGCATGATTGTTTCAGCAGGATTACAGTCTAGCATATTGTAAAACTTTATATTCACAATCCCTGATTGCAGGCAGGTAGAAATACGAAAATATAATGTTTGTGATTCTGGTACTCGATCGCACGGGCAATTATGAATATCAGTTGTCGTTCCATGTTCTAAATATACCTTGAAATATAAGTACAATTTCTACTTTCTGTCGTAAAATTGTCCTACATACATTTAACTAACTTTACAGGTAGGTACTTTCCATTAGAACCTGACCTGTAAAGCAAGTACGTTTAATCTAATTTATCCGTTTCATGTCGGCAATTACGTTCTCGAGACAAAAGTAGGCGAAAGCGAGGTTTCTTTTAGCTTCTCAACGCGACGAACGACGACGCCCTGAAAGTCCCGGTAAAGGCGCCGAAGTTGTCGTCACTTACCTTAATGATTTAGAGCACACTGCCGTTTCCTCTTCAGCTTTTACTATTTCATTTTAGCAGTTTACGGTGAAGGACGTTGAGTGTTGGGTAATTCTGCCCGAGTAATTATTAAGCCATCTAACGTTAAATGTCGTCATAATATCTAAACAATAATAATCTGATATCGATCTTCGTTCATTTTCTGTCGGATTTAATTAAAACTAATTACTGAGCTTACCATTCCGATGGTTCGCACGAATCTTGGCCCCAGCCAGTGTAGCGAGGAGGGTAGAAATTGGCATTTTGCGAAGTCTTCCCCTTGGCGTCCCCTCCGCGTATAGATAATTAACTGCAGATAGCTACACCCCAGTATGGGATCAAATTTTATCCACCGCTTTTTAAAGAGCGTTCAGAGCCCGAGCGAGCGGTCTCCGGAGCACCGCAATAGGGTTGGACAATTTGTTAGGGTGGCTAGGTAAACGACCGTGATTATATTGATTTTTGAAATGACATCTCTGTCTATTCAACCCTTCTAAATTGTCCTAATAGATTTATGATTCAATGTTAGGTATTAAGATCATATTTCAGATTTGTGTGCCATTTTGCCAAACGTAGATATGATTGGTTTGACTTTTGGGATTAAATATTTGATTGGCAACATGGTTACAAATCTCATAGACGTATATCACATATTGACGCAAAATTTACAAAAATATACGTTTTAACTATATAGGTAGGTTTATTGCGTCGCAACTTAAAGTCTGGAGTAGAGGTTTTAACAAATTCCATTAGGATAATCTCTTGTGATATGTTGCCTGTATAACATTTCATTTGCATTTTAATGTTGTTTCGGATGTTGGTTTGTGTATATGCAGCGAATAGAAAAGTGTGGGTTGTTCATTATTGGTTCGTTGAAGGTCCCCCTACGCATTGTATGTGTATTAGCGGAACACAAGCACCGGCGAAGCCAGACAAATAAATCACGTAGTTAATGCGGCAGCATCCGACGCGTCTCCGCTTATTGTCGACCGACGACATTTGCCTATGCTTCGTACGGCAGTATTCCCACCCTGCACCCTCAGTTCCTCCGACACCATGGTAACGACAGCCGAGAACTAGGGTGCCAAAGATTTATATCAATTCAAGAGCATTACTTCTCTACAGTTCAGTGTACTATTCACTCAACCGTCTCCGTAAGCTACCTATACTTGGGTAACCTATACGAGTTTTTAATACCGCGTTCCTAATCGTTCATTGTATCGTGTGAGATTATGTGCACTGCCGAGTGAAAGTATGAGAAACTATTACACAATACACGCAATAGTTTAAGAAAAACTGGAATTATTTCGTATTGCATTCCTGTCCTATTTTTTATTACGCAATTATATTCTGCTTGGAGACGATTAAAAATACACGGTACCTATATATGGATAACTGATATTACAACTTTAAATTGCATTACAAAACACAATGCCAAAATGATAGATTTTACTCCCGTCCCTACCATTAATTCGTATTAACGATCGAAATGTTATTTCCTGATACAAATGGATAGACTCCTTAACTACATTAAACATTACTTGCTTGTTTGATAGAAGGTTAAATAAAAGACCAAAGCGGAAGACACTCAACCCGAAAATAAAACACGATCAAAACGGAAACAAAAGGTGATTGAAATGGAAACAAAATAATATCGAATCGGAAACGATGTTTAAATAGTTTTTAAAAAGTCATGTAGGTATTTATTTCTTTCAACAGAAATGATATCGTTCATTTTACGTAAGTATATGACGGGACGTATAACTAAATGATAATAAAATTATGTGACTGTATAGTCATAGTTAATTATAAGTATATAGGTGCAAGTTAGTGCAATACTAAAGCATTTAAAACCACTCTATATTCTCCAACTGCTATTTTGACTTTTTAAATATTTGAGACCATTTCCGAATCAGTATTTATCATCTTCCATTTGTTTTAAAAAAACCATTCATATAGTCGCATGCAAATTAGAACTAAGTTAGATAAGGTACTTACACAGAAAGTTTCTAATTAAATAAAACGTACGATACGACTACATTCGTGAGTTAGTCCATGTAAGTTTAAAACAAAAGTTAGGTGATTTGCGAATGCGAACGAGTCGTGGTAAAGTTTTTGTAAGCAAAAAGAACATAGCTTTTCGTGTAGTCGCGTGAGTTGTCTAGTCGAGCTGAAGATCGATAAAGTACCTACATAGAAAGTACCTACGACTGCGTCTACAGACGATTAATATCACAGAGTATACAAAATTGCTTTAATCCATCTATGGGGTTATCGTACACTCTAGACGCATAGCCTAACTTGTTTTTTTCGATTTTTGAAAATTTAAACTATATTTTTTTAATTCTTGAGGTTGTGTGCTCGAAAATCTAGTTAGTGGACCGACGACATTGTAGCGGTCGCGGGGAGTCGTTAGATGGAGGAAGTTTGTTATCGCTATTTGTGGCGTCGTCGTACGTATGGGAGGGGCCTATGTTCAGCAGTGGACGGGCCTATGTTCAGCAGTGGACGGGTTTAAGGGCTGAGATATATGTGCTCCAAAATCGCACATTTCCAACGAAAAGTTTCAGATTAGATTAGCAACTGCCTACTAGGTACTACACGCTGCTGTTTACTGTGTTTATATGATATCTACTCTTACTAGAAATGTATATTTAAACATATATAAAGAAAATACATACCCACAAAATAAAACACCTTATTTCCGGGTTAAATCGCGTTTTATTCATGATTTTTAAACGAACTGAGCTTTCGCTAACTTTACTGTTGGCTTTTTCAAGGTTGACAACCTTGAGAAATAAAGTGTTTTTTTATGCAAAATGGCGAAAACCATAGAAGAAATTATACCTAAATAGTTTGCTCAAACATCCAGAACCGAGATACATTTCGTTTTTCATGGTAGGAGTTAAACCCGCAATCAGTTTCGTCACAGCCGAGTGGTTGTCCGACGCGGCATTGAGGTCCCAAAGATAATAATACTAAAGTTATGCCTTATCTCGTAATTAATGTCTTGACCGACGTAAACAATATCCGACAATATCCTGCCCTCGGCTTCCATATCCCTACAACAAATCAAATTGAATTAACTACTGCTATCCGATATTAAATCAATTTTATTACAATTAATTATAGGTGATACACGCTAGTAACGATTTAATTCCCCTCTAATGTTTGTCCCTATCCATTCAATCAAGAAAATATCGCTCTGTTGCTGTTTAGGCTATCTAGTAAAAGCCTTGTTTTAGTATAAGCTTTAGTTTCTATGTACCAACTTACAGATAAAGAATTAATTAAACAACTATGCAATCAAACGAAGATGAATTATATTATTTAATATGACAAATTAAACAGTAATCTTTCCCAATTTCTTTCTGTGATGAATGGCCTCTGTCTGAAATTACCGTAAAAGTAAAAGTTAAAAAAAATCTATTAATTTTGGTTAAATTTCCGGCGAATTGATGAACGGAATCTTACCGGAATCAACGTCAGTGAAAATGTGACAAAAATCCACGCATAAGGTCGTTTGTGAATAGCGACATAATGGCTTTACTTCTGATTGACAGATTCACGCGACAACGAAGGCCGCAATCACATACCTACAACGACAAAGGGTTATAAATATTGTCTGATTAGTCTGTAATGTCCTACTGTTCGGGCAAAGACCTCGGAATCCCTAACTTCTCTTCACCTATCACGATCACGTGCTAGGGGGAGCACTCTTCCATGAACGATCCTGCTTATCCTGCCATCGCTCTCTGAGCCTGTGCGAATATACGGAATGATAATCTATTTCACCTTTACACAACATATTCTTTTTATATTTTGTAAATAATTTTATGTAAATCAAAATGGGTTCAACGGTACCGAAGAATAACAAGAACACACACTTAGATGAGCTAAAATAAAGCTGGGTAGATAAGGCAATCAAGTTCTGGCAGTGCGTTAATGATAAGGGGAGAGGTTTATCCGTCCTTTACTCGTTTGTATTTCTACAATCTACATGCAATAATTCCTGTGTCTGCAGGTGCTTACATCTCCTTAGTATTGCACATATACTGCCTGGTATCAATTGCATAATGAGCTCGCGAGAGGCCGGTTAATACGGTAACGAGGATCCCGCAGGGACTAAACTGGGTAGGTGGTGACGAGACCTAGGTAATTGCTTAATTAACGCTGCAATCAGTGTCTCCACTCCCTGTCTACCGGTAGTCTGCCGCGTTTCACTTTCCGCAAACTATACCTACAATTAGGTACTACATGGAACTACGTCGATTTTAATGAGTACTACTCTTTTTTTTCTCTTCTTGTCGTACCTTCTATTGCTAGATATATTAGGTACGAGTTTTTAAATATTGGGCGTTTTAGCATATGAGTGCCACGAAACTCTAATACTACGAGTATTTACAAGTCCTTAGACAAACGTACAAGCGTGATTGTGCCCATGTATGGTTTGCGATCAGATCACACATTTAGTCTAGCTTGAGACAAAATGCAAACCTATTAAAAACTCAAGTTACAAAAAAAACGATCAATATTAACAAAAAGACAACTTACATCCCGTTTGCAATTTGATAGATATATCGAAACAAAATGACAATTTCCTTGCTCTACATAAAGTGTAACAAAAAGATAAAACTTGTTCGCAAAACGATATTTATTCAGAAGTGACAAAAGAAAAATAAAAGAAGAAAATGAGCTTTATAGATTAGGAATAAGAATGTATACTTACTTACTCTATTTTGTTACACGGAACACATCGCTCCCTAGAGTTGAAAAGTTCAATATTGACTCACAAAATTGCTTTAAGTCGCTGCAGCCGATAATAGTGGCGGTTGTTAGAAATGTCAACCTTATAGCACACGCTGAGGAGTGGAATTGCTTCCTGAGGTTGTTTGATCAAGGTGTTGTTACAGCTCGACGCGCTTATTGGCGTGTCCTCATAGCTTCCTTCCGAATACCCCCGCTCTCTGTCGTTTACAGATGAAACACCACGGAATAACATTTATATTAAGTAATACGGTCCCGAGAGATAGCATGCGGTTAAAATTATATATATTTTAAATTTATTATGATACCTATCTACTACACTATGAAGAAACGTTAGGAAGGTACTTCAAACAAAAATAGTAATTGGCACAGCCATAAAAGGTTCGTTTGATCCTCCATTCGGTACAGGCAGTACAAAACAAACATACCGATCAACGACGACTGTTTGGAATTGATACTTTTGTCGGAAAACTTAATCCGCATGGTCCATTTGCGACTAACACTGGCTGATTGTTTCCTTCTACATTGGCAACTTGTTCAGTTTTGTCGGGCACTCAACCGTGTAAAATTAATGGCCTACGGTTTGATAAAACAACTGCTAAAAGTTTCCTAACTTACATCATTAGCGTTTGCTGATGTCATACTCTCAGCAAAGTTTGTAACTTACCTTTAAAATTTTGAAACATGTACAAAAAAAACTTTCCCTTCTTTTACTTTTCAAAAGAAAAACCAAGTTTTAAGGGAAATATTAGATTGTCAACATAGAGTAGGACCAAGATATATTTAGAAAAAAACTGACCTCTGATAATGTAGTAAGTAATAGAAAAAATAGAGCATTGCATCGGGGTGATGACTTGAGTTATTAGAAAACTATAGGTCACTCGACCTATAGAACACACTATAGAATCTCTGGAATTTATTATTATGTAGGAATAGTGAGTTAGCTCTTAGATCATAAAATATAACTGTTTAATTTAATGATTCATTTTATTGATAGAGTTATCTTCGATTGAGAGAACCATTCACACTCGATAGAGGCACTTTGTAAAAATAATAGAACAATCAAATAGCTTGTAGATATTTTGGTCACGTACCTAAACTGTATTACTACCTACGCATATAAACCGGAGCTAAACCTATATTCGACATAACGTTACATTTTATTAGAACCCTTGCTTTTTATTCGTACCTAAGCAAACATCTTTATAATAGCTGACTATGTCGGTAGTGGGCATTTGGTCGAAATAGGTACACTGATCATTTCAAAAGATAAGCATAATAAATTCATCTTACTAATATTATAAATGAGAAAGTTTAGATGTTTGTTTCTGTTTCAATCACGCAAAAACTACTGAACCGATTGCGATTAAACTTGGTATGCAGATAGATGAAGATCTGGATTAAAACATAGGCTACTTTTTATCCTGAAACATTCGCAGGATCGGGACTTATGCAGGTCAAACCGCGGGGCGCAGCTAGTTTTTAATGATTTGAAATCTCTTACCTGTCGAGTAAGATATTTTAACATGCTTACGCCAAAGTTAAAGTAGTAAATATAGGTTTTGAAATTGAATAATTTTAAATCTTTGTTTTGCGTGTAAGTACCTACGTGTACGACTAGCGCCCGTCGGAGACCATCGGCATTGTAATGTTATTGTTCACAAAAGTACGGGGTGTATGTACGAAGGGTCGATGCCCGGCGCGGAAGGTTAGCTAGGGTTGCTTTGCACTTCCGCTTTCTGCACTCATTTCCGCATAAATAGTACTCGCGCCGACGACGACAGCGTATCAAGCTGTAATGTACATCTACAACAATGCTATATACGTATGCTACGACATTGTTGACAAAACTACTGCTGCATGTTCCATAATAGCTAGGTATAGTCATTACTGCATGGTGCTGCAGCTCAGATATATTTATGTGACGAAAATTTACCAGAAATATTTTAAAGGAAATATTCATCTTCAAAAATTCACTTGCAGCGAGATTTGAACTCGCGTCCCTGGATCAAATCTCGCCGCAAGTGAATTTTTGAAGCTGAATTTTTCCTTTAAAATATTTCTAGTAAAAAGCCTTGAGCAATAAAAACAAATTTACGAAATATTTGACGTAAATTTGTTTAAAATTACGAACTAATATAACTAAATCTCTATACCCCTGACCCTAGGGCCTGGGTAAGCTGGGTGGGTATGCAATGAATAGCAGGCACCTATATATTTGACCCTGGGGTGGGGGTCCTACCCAAAAAGTTTTCTGCATTGCCTCTTTTTATGCAATTAATAGCATAGGTAGGTACCTATACCTATATTCATTGTCAAATTAGCAGCCAGCTATTTAGTTACCCTCATGTGACGTTCATAATTTTGTATTCAAGAGTATTTACCTGTATTGTTTGTTGTTGTTTTTTCGGACATTTATTGCTAATGAGAGGAGTATATTTGTATTTAAAGAACTTTTTATTTAGAAATTGAATAAGACAGACAAGACTAGTAACGACTAATCAGCACAAACCAGCTCCGTTTTAGAAGAGAAACGCAATTTGAAGTTCTCCTTAAAAGTTTCGAAAGCGAAGGAGCGTGGGTGAAATAAAACAAAGGCTGGCACGCGCCCGCCGCGGCGGCACTCATGCTGAGTGCTCTGCTTTGTGCCAGGCGAACGATATACAATGCAATACGGAATACGGCCTAGCAATACCTAGGTACATCTATAGCTACATGTAAATAATGTTACAAAGCGATGAAGACTGAGCGTAATACGCAACTCAATACTTCCGCGTATATGCTGCCGTGCTGTCTCGACGCCTCGGTCATAACGCGGAAGCTTTATTGTATTACCATCAATAGCGGTAATAAACTAGCAAAATTTTATTACGTACACCATTCACAGATTTTATTGAAATGGAAAAATTACGGATGTCGTTTTTATTCGGTTTGCAGAAGCGTTTTAGTGTTGAGAGGTGTAATAAAAAGTCAAACACGGTAAAGCAAGACTTCGCTAAATAGAAAGATGTAGGTACCTATAATATATATGCCGTTTTATCTTACATTTTCC
The DNA here is from genome assembly GCA_949358125.1 of Idaea dimidiata. Taxonomy (NCBI): domain Eukaryota; kingdom Metazoa; phylum Arthropoda; class Insecta; order Lepidoptera; family Geometridae; genus Idaea; species Idaea dimidiata. Next base: position 6,738,277 of record OX442337.1, read on the forward strand.
GATGCCGACACTCAAGATTTAAAGGTTGGATTCTGTCGAAGTGTTATTGAACCAATGGTTTTATTCTTTTTGGAGAAAAGAAAATTTCTCTTTGGTGTTAGTGTAGGTAGGTACGTTTTGAACAGCGTGATCATTAGCGAGGTGAACACTAATGAACCTCACGAAGGCTGACAGATCGCCGGAGGAGACAACGCGGTCCATCGAGATACCGCCGCTTCAAATAAGTATACACCACTTAGGTGCTTTCGTGAAGAAAGCAATGATTGCGTAGACATGAATCAAATTCTTTTACGTTATTATAAATCAGAACACTGTCGCTTTGCTTTCATTGTTAGAGTTTATATAAACAATTCATTCTATTTGGATGGCACGTTCTTTTTATAGTCTATTACCTCGATGCAATGCAATGCCAAGTTAAAATAGATGACTTAATTTTCATACTCGTACAACTTAACAGTTCTCGTAAAAAACTGAACTGACTACCTACCTACTTTAGTCGTATTCCAACTCAGTTCATTGCTTTGGAAAATACTTTTAAGTGTTTCAGACTTGCATTTTTAAAATGAGAGGTAGGTTACAGTTTATTGAGCAAATATAAAGACCACCGCGCGCCACCGTGCAGTTGTGAGAGCTTATCGAAAGATGCTGCAAGAGCGCTCTTCTTTCAATAGGGGTGGCTTTGTACTTTCCGCTATAACCACTTTGAAACTTTGAAGGCTCTATTATAGGTTTTTTTTTAATACAAAGAAAAAATGAATCTACCTACTACATAGGTAGGTACTATACAAGGTGTAACGGGTAAGCCCTTTTAAGCCGAAAGGCGATTGTTCTAGACGTCAAGGCGAAAAACTTTTGTTTTACGACTTTTGAAAATTCGAACTTTTTTTTGAAAATTTTGAGGTTATGTTTCAATGAAAAAACAGCTGGCTTAAATTGGCTTTAGAAAATAAAGATACTTGAAGTTTTCATTGTATTAGACCAAACTAAAAGAAAGGACAACATAAGGTCCTCGACCTCGAAGTCTAAGAAACAGCTGACCTTCAAGTAAACTTTACACTTAAAAATTTCGAAAAGTACTTCGAATTTCCAAAAGTCGTAGAACAAAAGTTGTTCGCCTAGACGTCTAGAATAACCCCCTTTTAGCTTAAAAGGACATCCCCGTTATATATATTATAAATCTGTGGCGATAGTAAAAACTGTAATTGAGAGATACAGATAAATACAGATTTTCCTAGTAGAGGTATTTGTATCCCCTTTTTATTCTATGTTTATATTTTTTATCTCTCTGCCGACCGCACAAACTTTACTGACCTTTTCTATTCAAAGGTTGTCTGGAAGAAATCGCTTTTAGCGATAAGGTCGACCATTTGTACAACGTTTTACTTTTAAGATTTCTGTGTGTTTGTCTTAGATGTAATGTAAACTGATTGTAATTTTTGTTGGTTGTGCAAAGAAAGAACTTATCTATCTATCTATATCCATAAAAATAGACAGGTCGTCTCAATATTGGTAGGTACCTGAACACGATTGAAAAGTTTTTAGAGACTTACGCTAATCTCTTGACAAATCTTGAGACATTTCAGTATCTATTGCACCCTAATTTCATCGTAATAGTGATCTTAGAGGAAGTGTTCTCAAGGCAGAGTGGCACTAGTGAAGGAAATGAGTTCAATTTACCATTATCTCGGAGAATTGAGTGCGGCGAGTGAGGTCGCCGTCGGAGCCTGTTATACTGTCTTATTTACTATGACAATCCAACTAGAAAACCGGCGCGGAAATTGCACGGTTAGCTTAACGGGACTAGCTTAACGGGAGCCCGGTTTTATATCATTTTACTGGCAGTCGGCAATTGAAAATATTGACATTGTAATATAAGCAGGACTCGTATTGTATTCGTATCGACAGGAGACGACAAAAACAGTGATTGATCATAAATGTTTTATTAGTGACAATCGACTATTTATTTTACTTTTGTTTATATAGTATTTACTTCTTCTTCGTCGGTATAGTCTTGACAGAGTGATTATTAATCAGGGTCTGCTTGTGACTCGCTGTCAGATCTCTCGCTATCTTTGCCGGTTTGTGAACATTCTGCTGCAGATATGGAGATGTTTTACGACCAAAGATTTAACTTGGTCGGTCCAGCGGTTAGGTGATCTTCCTCTTGACAACGACGATAGAGCGTTTAATGGCAGATATTTCTTGCATTGGAGACAATATTCGATAAGTGCACATATCACAAAAAAATTTGCCGCAGCAAACACAGCACTGCCGGGTCAGACAAATTGGTTAGAGTATGCTACATGTCTATATACCTTGTTTCCAGTGGGTGCGACGATGTTCAGAGGTCGCTGGAACTGCTGGACCAAGTGCTGAGCGAGTACGACGAAGGCGAGCCCCGGTCGCTGGAGCCGCGGCCGCTGGCGACACCCGCCACGCCAGCCACGCCAGCGACGCCGGCCACGGACGACGACTCGCCGCTCGCTGGACACACCTCCGAAGACGATGGCTACATGAGCATGAACGGGAGAAGGTAATGTAAAATTTTAAAGAAATGCTTTGAAAGCATTTCTTGGGTGCGAAGTTTAGGAAAGCAATTATTGCTTTTAACAGGACTTGAACTTGCATTTTTGAGGATCCGTCCCAACGAATAGTGGCAAACTTTCTATGGAGATGCCGTTTTTTTACTTTTACTTCTACTCGTGAAGGAGTAACTTAATCTTCACATAGATACCTTAGGCTAGGCAGCATACCTACTCACTAACATCCTCGCAATTTTTTGTAATCAAATATAATATTAGTAGATTACAAGACGTGAGTAAATGGCGCTACGAGTCTCATGCATAGAAGAAGTCTTTCTTGTTACTTGTGTGGCCCTATAGCTATGCTGGGACAGCAGCTAGACAATGTGTAGTACGTGGGTTGTCCTAGAATTATCAATTTTGAAAAGTAACTTAAAATAACAGGTCCCGTTTCAAATTAATTCTTAAAATAAAAGGTTTGCATGTCCTTACCGCCACTTTTCACCGCCGATTTTAATATGTCATTGAGTTGTTTACTGATAAACCTATGAACTTGTTATTTCAGGGCAAAGTTCGCACTAGGATTCCGTCCGACAGAGGAGCGCGAGGAGCCTTCGCCCCCGGATCCACCGTCTCCGCATTCACCACCACCGCCGGAAGAAGCTCAACGTATCATATCGACCTTACTTCCTAAGTAAGTTCTTAGAAAACAAATATGAAATCTTAAGAAATTGATTTATTTTGCTGGTGGTTAATATCTCTAATTGATTTGGCATTATCTACTACACCATTTTAATCATATGAAAAATAATCAACTGTTTCATTTTTCAGAGTATCACCAGCAAACTCTGCAAAGCGAACCCTATCAGTGGAGCAACGTGAAGCAGAAGAAAAACTAGATTCAATAATCAGTATCAATGGAATTGCTACCGCTACACAAACAACTTTTGTAAGCTCGCCATATCTCTACAAGTATATTTACCATTTCTAGAGGACAATAATTTAAGAATGTAATCAATCGTTTTGTTTTAAAATTTCAGCCAAAAACTAGACATCAGCGGCCATACGGTTGGGAGAAAGAAGAGATGAACGGGTTCCAGCTGCAGCAGCCTCCGGTGCCGCCGTATCGTTTTGCATCACTGCAGCATGCCCGAGCGCAGAACCCCGAAGTTCCTTCCTGGCTCCCTCCCCGTCATAACGCCCCTTCCTCCAACCTCAAAAAATCGCCTAGCGTCGAGAATCCCCCAGTTTTCCCTTTCATGGGCTTCTCGACAGAATTCAACGACAAACCTTACAATGAACACCCTGTCACTATCTATCCTGGACCCAACGTACAATTCAGTAGACAGGCGCACTCCCCGACTTACAACGTCAAAGTATCACCTTCGAATACCAAGAGCTCAGAACGAAATAATGGGTCCAAACGTGACGTTAGAACTGACGGAGAAATGTTGTCACCAAAAGGCAAAATACCTCCGCGAACTCTCGCCGGTTCTATGGAGAGACATAGAGAAGTGTGTAGAGATTCATCGGAGGACTTGATGGGGAATTCAAAAAGGAGAAGCTCGAGCAAAAGTAACGAGGATGACCACTTTTCGGATGATTCGCTTGAAGAATCGCTCCCGCCTCCACCGCCCGCAGCTACCACGCCTTCGAAACGCAATTCCATCGCTTGGGAAGTGTCACTCGATGGTGATGATCCCCTACTTACACCTGGAAGTACCAAGGTGTGTATTTTTTTTAATGAAAATTTTAAACTTAACAAACATAAATTGAGGCAAGGTGTGTACCTATAATATTATATAATTCCAGGTTATCGGTAGAAGAAGAAGAAAATCAGGAGAGCATTCCCACTCGAGTACGAGTTCGATACCTCAGCGGGTTGACGACGAGTGGGGCGAGGAGTACTGGCCACCGCCACCGCCGCTGTCGCAGCTCGAGCCGGCCTCCCCTTCGCCCGCATCCGACCTCGAGCCCGACTACCGCCGCGCTCTCGCCGCAGACCTCGCCTCCGGTACCTACGTCATACGAAAAGGCAAAAACAGAAAACAGTTACCGCAGTTTAATAAAAACGCCGCAAATAAACAATCGAACACGAGTAACTTACTCCACAGTCACAGTCTCAATCGAGGTTTAGATACCGACAAATCTATAGACGGTTCCAGCATATCGGTAAGCGGATCCGGGTCCGTCGGCTCCTACAACTCGAGGCCGAGTTCTGATCTCAGTCTACCGCAGTCTCGATACAGCGTCGACTTGAACTCTAGACTGAGTCGCGAACTGAACACGCCCAACTCTAGGTATAGCATAGATCTCTGTACACCAAACTCTAGATTGAGTAAAGAAATGACGTCACCAAAATCTAGACTGAGCTTAGATCTCAACAATAGCCAAGACCGGTACGTCGCGCAGGACTACTACGGCCACAGTCCGAAAAGTAGGAGAATCCCGGGAGACAGGAGCATTAATTCTTCTAAGAACAACTTAGTGCAGAGTAAACTGTCACCCCAGAATAGATTTTCAGACTTTAAGAAGTATTCATCGACGTTCGATAATATTCAGTCATTGATAAAGGAGGGTAAGGTGGAGGAAGCACCTCCGACTGAGTGTAATGAGACGGTGAGCGAGCTGATGACGTTGCCGCCGAGCATGGTGCGCGTGGTGTCGCTGCCGGCGCTGGGCGACGCCGACGGCGCCGCGGGCCGCGCGCCTCTCATCACCACCGTCGAGGAGGAGGAGGACGCCGAGAGCGGCGAACGCTCTAGCGGCGATACTTCCCCACTCCGCAAGATCGAAAATAACATTAGCGCTATACTCAATCAAGGTCGGGACCAAAAAATATTTACCCCATATATACAAAAAGACTGGAATATTCATAAGGACGAGTACTGTGATGAAATATCTAAGGATATATTAGAAAACAATTACCGTTATAGTTCTAGGGAGAGACAGAAGAGACACGATATACAGAAGTCTTCGAGCCACAACGAGATTCAGAATCAGAGGTCTATCGACCGGAGGGACAGATCGAGGAGGTCGAACAGCATGCATAAGTCGACTAGTGCTAAGGACGTGCCGGTGGGGCTGATGCGACAGCCGTCGTCGTCGGACTCTGCAGTGTCGAGCGGTGGAGACTTTCCGCTGAATGTGCAGATAGTGGAGCATCCATTCCGCCACCCCCCGCTGCCACCTTCTCCGACATTAGTTCACGAGCTCGGACCGCTGCCGCAGACCCCGGAATCGCCGACCTTCCCGCCTCTGCCGCCTTCACCGGTTCCAGAAGTAGACGACGAATACACGGAAATAATGCAGCCTACTGATAGAAGACATCACAAGAAAGCTGACACTCTTCCTACGCCTACTCTGGATTCTAAACGAAGGTAACACATTTTCTAAATTGAGAGTATTACATTTACAGTTGGTAAATAAAAATAATATTTATGAATGATTTCACCAACAATATACTTATATCACGTCTTGATAAATATCATTGAAATTTTTAGGCCTTCAGAACCGCCAGCAGTGCCTCCTCATCGCGACACAACCAATAGTTTGAAGACGAGATCAATGGAGACTAGCTACAACAAAAACAGAAGGAACAGTAACTTTAAGTCTGGCTCTACGGACAGAAGAACACTTCCAACAGGTAAACTTTACATAATAAGTATGTTCACTACAACTCTGTGCTACAACCACAACATACTATACTTTTATAGTCTTATAGCAGGATCGAAATACCCTTAGTGAAAATGGTCAGCCCATTTTAAAACTGCCTTGCTTCTTCTCATCTAAGCAATGTTCCCAGTTGCATTCCTCTTGGGGAGCCCAGGGTTCGCTAATTCCTAAAATATTTGGTCTCGGGACCGACCCTTCTAGGATTAAGCAGTTTACACACCACTGCGTGGGCAGAAATCAAGGATTGGTCTATGGCGACTAAGGGATCTGGGAGATAAGCCCCGCAGATCTCTTTGTCGCCTTTTACGATACCCACGGGAAGAAATGGGCTAACTTTACTCTATGCCGGTGCTACACGCCTAAAATTGCTATCAAGCGCTTATGGTACCAACCAATGCAATAAGTTACCATTACTGATCAAATAATAAAAAAAATCGAACGACTTTCGTGAAATCTCTAACTTGTGGATCCAAGATAGAGATTTCACGATTGTTCCACAAAAAAGATGGACTATTATGAAAAGTCCAATCACAACTGATCTCACACTCTAGGAATTATTTAGATACCGTGTTTTTTAAAGCTCAATGCTTCTGGCACTCAAAAAGCTCGCTCATGATCAAGATCTTGTTCCCTGACTTGTGTTTTAGAGAGGAAAAAAAATGGTGTTTGCCATCTATTAACGAGGAAATCCTCGTCAGTGGTTACCATGTGTAAGTTATAGTTTTATGATTCGCTCGTCTGATGATACCTGTGACTCATTTCAGATATAGGAGCGAGCGGCGCTCGGCGCAGGACCCTGCAGCGTCAGAACCGCGAGGCATCAGGCGGTCGCGGTCCGCTGCAGACGTCAGCCAGTCTCCCTGAGACGCCGGTGTTCGCTCGTGGCTGTGACGTGCCCCGGACTCCGCCACGTAACTCCACCGGACCACCCAGGAATAACACTATGAACTCCATACAGACTTTAGGTCAGTTCTAGTATTTTCCTAAACATTGCTCAAAATACAAACTAACAAACAAATATGTGACTGGTTTACTTGCACTATATCCATAATGATGCTGTTTTTCGAAACTTGGATTTTGTGATAGCCGACTAAAGAATTTGAGTACCTTTGGGTGATGCACACATCAGCTGAGCACTGTCGTATTGGCACGTACTGGTGCGTCCGTAAAAATCAGGCCACTACCACAGTAGTACGGCAATCATCTTTTCAGGGTTCCGTAGCCAATGGGTAAAAACGGGATTTTTTTATTCGGACACTGATAAAGTTTCTCAAAAGCGCTGGATTTCCTTAGGGGTTAGATTATCTCGAAATCTCACAGTTTCTTTATGCGTGACACCTACTCATTATGTTTTTTTTTACGCTTGTAATGTAGGAAGTAGCGCTACGCTGGGCGGGTACGGACGCGGCTCCTTGATGGGTGCGGGAGTGTGTACCGGAGCCGATCTACTGCGGCTAGGAGGTCCGCCTCGCGGCTGGTACCCGAGGCAGAGGCATCGGTGAGTATCTCTAACTACCTATACTGTACTCGAATTATGCCTACCGGTAGCGTCCCTTATACCCATAGGAAGAACGATACTCTCGATATGACACCTGACAAAATGCGGTGACGACTTTGAGCTTCATACATTTTTATGAACCATTTTCACACGCAACGACAACAAGTAAGACATACGTACAGAAATGTATGACGCTCAGAGTCGTCACTGTTTTTTGTCGTGTATCGTGTCGCGTCCTGGGAAAACGATTCGGTACCGTGATGGTTGCCAACTATTACGACTTGAGAAAACGCAACGAGACTGGTACTACAAAAATCATAGGTTTAAGTACAATCACCACCGATTAAATACTCAAAGAAGCAAAGACATAGTGCGGTGAGTATTGTACCACTCACTACAGTAAAAATTTACTGAGAGCGGGCGGGTCCACCTGAAAGTTACTTTACTGTGCTACGGGGCTGCTACTACGGTCGCGTGGCACCTCATAGAGAGATTTTTAATACATTACATTACACGAATAACACATTGTAGTAAAGACAGTGGATAATTTAAGATACCTCTGTGGAATGTTATTATGATATACCTAATAATGTATGTTGTGGTCATTAAACCGAATTAATGGGTTGTTATGGGTAAATACGTCCAGAATCACGCGTCTATAGAGCCCCAGACCTTCGGAAAGCGTGCGTGAAGCCGAAGCCAACACGTACAGATTTTTTTCAATAACAATTTTTCTCACAAACTATGAAGGAGGCACCAAGCCGGCGATTATCCCTGTCTGCACTAGTGCATAAATTATTAATAAAAATATAATTAATTTACTTAAAACACGCAATACCTAAATAGATAAGAAAAATAATAACAGAAGTATTCATAATGTTACATGTTACCTAGCTTATCTAAAAACAACCGGTTAGTCGTTTGGTCATTGACCTGCATGAATAGAAACTTATTTGGATAGTTCCCATGCAAGATAATTTATATTTTCTGTTATTATTAACCTGAACGTCCACTGCCATGTAAACTAAGTGAAAACTAAGCTAAGCGAGCTAAACTACGGCCGTCCGCCGCAAAAGCGAATATCATGTTAGTTAGATAATATATTCTCATACAAACTTTCAACTTACTAGCTTGGTCCCGCGGTTTCACCCGCGTAAGTTTCGTTCCCTCAGAAATATCAGGATAAAAAGCCTATGTGTTATTCCCGGTATTCAGCTACCTATATTCCAAGTTTCATCGCAATCGGTTCAGTAGTTTTTGCGTGAAAGAGTAACAAACTCACATACATACATACATACATACAAACTTTCGCGTTTATAATATTAGTTAGATAAGAAGTAGGATAACGCAAGTATTCCTTCTAATCCATGAACTAAATTTTCTTTGAAATTTCATTATCAGAATTCTAATCTTTATAATTTTCTCTTGAAAGTAAGTAATAAGTAAGTCTTTAACTTAAGAAAACTTTAAGCGTCAAGGTTTTATTTAGAGGTCCTTTAGTTAATGCATAACCAAGTTATTTTTACTACCGCACGTTAAGCACCTAACCGCTTTATAGGTTTACCAGTCATAATTAAAACATACCAATATACACCAATGCATTTAATTCTCTTATCCGTTGCCTCTTTGTGAGGCAGCATGCATGGTGGTTTTCCTTGTCGCATAATATGATCAAAATAAACTGTAAATGGGTAAAAATTAACGATATTTTCCTTAACCCAGACAGAAACCTACTTCTGCCATTTAAACACGATAACTCTAGACTACACGTATCTACCTAAATTCTTAACAACGACGTGACTAACGTCTGGTGTACCTGCGATTTCACTCATTTTGGCGTTAGCATCGATTAGATCTAAGTTAGAACCGAAGGCGATTAAGTGGCACTACAGTAATTGCAAAAATATCTTTTGGCAACATGGCAGCCATTGTATGGTTATTTCCACTGCACCCATTACGACTATATAGCGCCCATTACGGCTGCTGCAACAAATATAAAGCTGCTTTTAGTCGCCTTTAGTGAAAATATAACTTTAACCAAAGTTTATTTAATAACTGTCTATGAAAACTTATTAAGATTTTAAGTAAGTTTTAATTGACGCCAAAACTTGTGGATATATTGATACCTATTTAAGAATATTCTGTGCAAATGGGCATCATAATCCTACTCTAATACCAGGATTAACAAATGCGCTTGCTTCAGGCCCGCTTCCACCGAACACCTGGAAAGACTAACCGCGACGGCTAAGGCGTCCGACCACCCAGTGGCGTGGGAGGGCACCGCCAGCCGCAAACCTCTCACCCTGCCACCGAATCTCACGCCTAAGTTCTTCCAGAAGTCACCGAGAGAAGCACTGCGAAGAGTAACTAGCTTACTAATACGGAAAGGTAAGTGCATCGTTAATTTATTACTATCACAAAGTAACCCAAGGGCAGCTAAATGAATGTAGTTTGACATGTCGTCGGTCGGCCAAGTTGCAATTTTAGTTGATTGGTTTCCAGTATTGTGGCTGCCTGCAGAATTTTGTTATAGGATTTTTTGAGTTCAATTGTACGACACAAAACTCTAATATAAGATAGGTAAGATTCCACAACTAAATCCCTGTTTTTGGGAGTATGAAACACTAATCGAGCGGACGTTGAGACGGTAATGACGGTAATGACGATTCAAATTATATGAATAAAAACCTATCTAGACTTCAAGATCTATATCATAACACAAAAACACATACTTCCAAAGTGGTTTCTAATTAGCATTGATCGAACAAGAAACCTCTATATCACAGGTAGGGTTTCAAGTCTACAGACATCAGAAACATCAGATGTCTTCTAGGCACTTATCTAGAAAATTATTTCATTTCGTCAGATTCTAATGAAATGAAATAATTTTTTGTCTAAGGATCTAGATTTTATACATATGGAACACATAATAAAAGTACATCTAGTCCTACCACTTAGGCATACAAACAAATATAGTATAGGTTCTTAATTTAATATTTCCTTACCTATAGTGTAATATTTATTATGTTTATATTTGTTTCTAATTATAAGTGATAATTTTAGTTTCTATTTTTAGCCATTTTCGCCTGAGATACAGGATTTTCCTACTTCAGGTATTTGTGTTACTTATTATTTATTTATTACTTACTTACTATTTATTTATTTATTTATTATATTTAAAAATGAAGAAGCGCCCTTAAAGCCATCGTTCGTGAAACAAAAAAATGGTTCTGTATTTTATTAACACGTTCCATAACTAGCTACATCGACGTTGCAGATAGTCCAACAACATTTCGATAAAAAATATAATTACATCCCATAGCCTTATCGTGAAAACCATTTCGAAATTTACATTTCGTTGTTTTTTCCGTCCGATAATAACAATAAACGGTTTATAACGCCATTTCATTTGTATAAAGTAAAAACACAGTTATTAATTAACATACATGATACTAGTTTTATAAATTTGTGGTATATATTATCCTTATTAAGCAATCCATAATGTGAAAGCTTATCTACGGCACTAGTAAAATATCTGATTCTATTAGGTTTATGCGAGTGATATTTATATCAGTCTTTATTATTCTAGAGAAGTTATAATTACTTCCAGCCACTGCGCTCAACTGTTTTTACACGAGCCTGCTCTCAACTATTTGGGTTTCTCCCTTATGGCATCGATCTGCTGCGGCCCCATTCGAGATGATTATCTTCTTCTTGTTTAAAATGGCTTTTCCATTCGGACATTTGCTAGTGTCAAGTATTATCAATATTTGCAAGTTATTTGCATTGAACGAAACAAGTCAAGTCGTCATAGTTCAAAGTAAAGTCGAGGGAATAATTGTAAAAATGGGGCCATTTTTATAATGTTTATTCACGGAGCTTTGGAGACAACACTAAGCTAAAGTCCATGTTTTGCACCGATTTTCACTTTTATTTACACTTGTACACCTTCACGATATTAAATTCATTAATATGCTCCCGAAATTAAACAATTTGCACGCAATTTGAACTAGGTTTCACAAAAATGAAAATTTAGCACCACATCTCATCAACGCGTTCCCGCCAAAACTCCATAAATGGTTATCTCGTATGTATTTGTTTTTTGACATTCCTTTGAATTTGGAAACAAAAGTGCCGCGGACGGTATTTTATTTATTGCCCTTTGAATGCACTTCGAAAGACGGATTTTAATCAAAATACTATAACCTGTCTATATGAAGGTGATATGAATTCATTCATATGAGATAAGGCCTATAGATGCTCACGAATTTTCAGGGTTTCATAAGCAACGTAAATTATATCATTATCATAGTCTACCTACATATTGATATTCCAATACCTTTTTTGTATTAATTATGTCTATGTGTAAGTTAGTATTTGGAATTATTTAATTATGTTCTAGAATAGCAGATTACAAAAAAAATAACTTTTCCGTTAATCTTTTTTCGATTTCAGTAGCTACATCGAAAAATAGGATCCACTACCTATTTTTTCAGTAAAAAGCCACAAAAATGTTAAGGATTCATGCTATGAACAGTTGTGTATGACCAATGAACATATTGGTTTGAAAACACTAGATAGTTTGCCATTTACCTGGACAATTATCTAGCAATCAATAAACGTTTTAAGTAAACATTCGTTTTGTTGTCATAATTGATTAAGGGGAATGGATAACAGATGAGCGCGAAATTTTAATCCTCGTTCTTGTGAAAATATTATTTTTTAGTGGTTTTAAAATAATAATTGTACCTAAGTACCTACCTACTTATTTTCAAACATTTAATTATTACAACACGCAGAAATTACTTGGCACCTGCGTGCCCTCTGATTATTGTAATAAAATTCGTTAACTTCTGCGTATGGTAGTGACCCTTTATAAAACGTCACTACCACACGCAGAAGTTAACTAATGGAAGAAGAGTCTTGGCGGGAACTCCTTGAGGAGATGTGGTGCTAAATTTTCATTTTTGTGAAACCTAGTTCATATGCGTGCAAATTGTTTAATTTCGGGGGCATATTAATCAATTTAGTTTCGTGAAGGTGTACAAGTGGAATGAAAGTGAAAATCGGTGCAAAACATTGACTTAGTGTTGTCTCCAAGGGTCCGTGAAGATTGTTTGTAAATGGCCGCCGTGTTTACAAATGATTCCCTAGACTTGACTTTAACTATGACGACTTGACTGTTTCGATGCAAATAACTTGCATAATATATTAATAATACTCGACACTGGCTAATTTCCTAATGGCCATAATCGATTCACAACCGATAAGAAATTAAAAAAAAAAACTAATGGAAGTGCTACGTGTTGTACCTAAGTAAGTATTTCGACTTCTATTCTAACCGTGCTATTTGATAATTATCTTAACATTTTCCCAATAACTAATATCTAAAGGTCGAATAAGTACTTACCTACCTAATATGTTTGTATGCCCACGTGGTAGAACTAGGTTTTATTTTGTATACCATATATTATATTATACTTAGACCTAGTCCAATCATCATAACATTAAAATTGAATTTTATTTTCAATATACCTATCATATCGTTTAGGCTACGTCCTCACAGCGATTTTTCGCCGTTCGTTTTTTCCGCAAGCGCGTGGAATATTAAAACGTGCGAATTAAAATCGCGCGGTGAAAATTCGCTGTGCGGACGTACGATGCCTTATTGAATTTCACCCGCATCAGGTATCCGTGTCCTTTAACACTGACATCGACACTATGTACCCAAGTGTGACCGCACCCGTACGGTGCTAGTGATGACATCACCAAACCGTTGGGCTCATTTAAATTTTAAACTTGCTTCTACACATTGTTGAATATCGTCGTAAGTTTCCGGTTCATTTACCATTTTATTGTTATAAATAGTTATCTCTAATGACTAATAATAACTAACTTTATGTGGAGTAAATAGTTATCCACTACCTACAAATAAAACAAATTATGTAGGTACTTACTTATTTATAATGATTGTACTAGCCTTAGCCTGATGGGCTTACGACTCCCAAAGAAACATCTGCACCTGTGCCGACTTTGAACTTTCTTTTCTATTTTTTTTTACAATTCTAAATCGTCTTGTATAATGGTGAGGCTTTGAAAAATAGAGATTTATCTACAACCTTCCCTTTTTTTACACTTCACAGGGAATAATGTACATAAATCTGTAGAATAGGCCTTCCCACAATCTCTTACAAGTCGTCGCTATTTCGCCTCTATATCTGCTCTATATGTTTACCTTTTGCGCAGTACTTTGAATTAAATAAATACTTCAAATAATTAAAAACTTAAAAAAGTGATACTTCTTAGGTTTTTATTATTTGTGGTTTTTAAAATAGTCTGTCATTTTTTAATATACCTAATTTATTTTATTTTCTCACTCTATAAGAGGACGATAAATGTAACGAAAATAACAAGAAACGATGGTGGTGATTGTGAGTTTATGGGTCCCAAGAATTCATAATGTTTTTATACCTACTTACTTATTAATAAGTGGAGTACGAATGCGCTCTGCATCTATTATTATTATAAGGAACAGTAAAATCAGAAAAACCGTAGGGCTCTGTTAGTGACCAATGTCGCTTGACACAACAAAGGAAAATTGCGGCATCATGCCCCATTGAGGAAAAACTGCAGTAGTACCGTACACCGCAAAGAGATGGCGTTAGTTGTATCAAAATTCGAGACACGTCGATCGAATTATATCTAGCCTACAGCCAGCTACGCGAGGTACCCCACCCTCTAAGATAGGCAGCCGCCACCCGAAAGTTGTTGAATGTAAAGAGAATATAGGTACGAGAAACATGATTTTATCATCACAATACCTAGTACCTACAGTAGGTACTTATAGGTAGGTAGGTATCTAGAAAATTCGTTGAATTTTTATTACAATTAGCATTTATAGATTAAATTAGGATAAATGGATCTAACATTGGATCTAACAACTTTTTTAACTTCAAAAGTTCAAGCAGATATAAAAAAAAATATCAGCTATCCAGCCAAGCAGATATAAAAAAAAATATCAGCTATCCAGCCAAAAATCAGCCGTTCTGAAGTACCCATGTACATTTAGCCTCGATATCCTGTACCTATAGGTTGCTATAGGTACAGGATATCGATCCTGTACATATAGGTTGCATGGGTACTTCAGAACGGCTGATTTTTGGCTGGATAGCTGATATTTTTTTTTATATCTGCCCTGAATTTTTTTATAGGTTGCTATAAGTACAGGATATCGGGGCTAAATGTACATGGGTACTTCAGAACGGCTGATTTTTGGCTGGATAGCTGATATTTTTTTTATATCTGCTTGAACTTTTGAAGTTAAAAAAGTTGCAGGATTAAAATCCTAACTTTAACCTCCTTGTCTATACAAGATGTAACAGGTTAGCCCTTTTAATCCGAAAGGGGGTTGTTCTAGACGTCTAGGCGAACACCTTTTGTACTACGACTTTTGAAAATTCGAACTTTTTTTTTGAAAATTTTGAGATTATGTTACACTGGAAAAACAGCTGTTTTTGAAAATAAAGGCATTTGAAGGTTTGATTGTAGTAGACCAACTAAATGAAAGAACAACATAAGGTCAATGACCTCGAACTCTCAGAAACAGCTGATTTTCAAGTAAACTTTACACCTAAATTTTTCGAAAAGTACTTCGAATTTTCAAAAGTCGTAGAACAAAAGTTGTTCGCCTAAACGTCTAGAACAACCCCCTTTCGGATTAAAAGGGCTTACCTGTTACATCTTGTAGATAAAAAACTTAAAATAAAACATTAAAACACACAAAACCCACAACGATATTCAAAATCAATCAGCAAATAATTAAACAAAATAAAATCAATAAAAAGGTCATCCTCCAAGGCACTTCGACCCAGTCCCAAGCACACTGGCGGCGTTTCCCCTCTGAATCGCGAGGCTTATAGGTACGCTGGGACAAATGTCATCCATAGTATCCTCGTCTATAGTAGTAGCAAGTCATATAAGTACCTCTTAGGTAGTTCAAATCAATAATAGGTACTACCTACTTTTACTTTAGTAGGTACTCAACCTACCTATGATTGATGTTAGTTTTATAACATTTTAATAAAGCGCGGCGAAAGCACAGTTACTATTATTTTTCAATGTTCAAATCTAAATAAAACCGTCACATAACGAGCGCGAGGCTCGTACCTATCGTAACAATGAGGCGCTAACAATCACTGACGGGACGTAAAAAGTTTGGGTGCTCGCACAATAGTGAATAGCTAACAATAGCGATTCTGTTACCTGTGTCATCAATATGTGCACAATGTAGTAGATATGGTAGGGCATGCTGTCGACGCGACCATGCGCCCGCCCCGCCAGTCGCTGTGCAGTGATTCATGCTCGCAGCTCACCCTGCGCCTGCATGACTCTCCTCCAATGACTCACATCCCTCTGCTGAGCCTGACTGAGACGAGCCAATACACCCATTACTATATTCTATGATTAATAAAACCGAGAAAGAACAGATAATGACTGACTCGACTGTTATTTATTACATTCCATAAATAATGAAATGAATTCGAAGAAAGCTGTCGCCTGATGATTTGTGTTCCCGATTGTGTCGCATCGAACTAAGCCCGGAGGTTCCGCGTGACATGAAATCATACATGTTGACTCGCTTCTAAATGCAAATACTGGCGTAGAGAGTAAACTGTTAACTAGAAAGAACGTGATCTGGCCAAACCGGTCGTCGCCAAAGAAGGCAACGGAGCAGGCTTCGAGGCCAAGATCGCTGCGGACTGCGTCTCGCACACACTCCGCCAACGATGCCCTACATACGTACAACATTTACATTAACTCGTCAGATTAATTTCACCAAGGGAAATACTCGTAATAGCGATGAAGATTATACAATACAACAAGTGCACAATTAGAGACTGTAACACTACGTAACAATTAACCATTATGGAGTAGTTTCACTCTCGTTCCTATTATTTACCACGAACTGACTATAAGGCATCAATTATTTTTAAACGAACGTTTATTTCAATGGATTTTGGCCAACTTTTCTTTCACCTGAAAAGTTTGCTGTGTCGAAAGAGCTTTCTATATTAATAAATTGACCTACTATAAGACGAAATTTTCGTAACGTCTTCGTTACGAAAACGTTATTTGCATGGTTATTTTCGTCTCCAAAAAACAATGTTCATTTTAACTTACTGATTTTTATTTGACAATCTCATATTCTCATACCAGCTCCAGATCTTGCAAGGATGAAATTATTCCATGCAAAGATTGTACTATTTTGCACTTTTTGATCGAAATAAATGGCTCCTACACTTAGAGAACGACGGAGTTATATAAGTCGTGAATTACAGTCAGCCATATCATGTAACTACCTAAATAGACAAGCGAAAGTTAATAGAGTCATACACAATTAACTCACGATTAGATCTGAACTTAATAATTACGATGATTTTAATCATCGCCTTCATTTTGGTAAATTATCTCTGCTAACTTTCCAGTGTTTCCATTCGCTTATGGCTCAGTTGCACTGGTTTATCATCTCGTATCCAATACTGATAAGTTTATCTGATAAATTGTGATATTGGACCGATATCAGCGCTAATCTTAATACTGTGCCGGCTCAACCTGTAATATTTTGCACACTTGCAGTTGTTGTCTAGATTATGAGAAACAGGGTTTTTTACTTAAGAGTTCTAATAGTCACCTTATTAATGAATATTGAAATTGATGTTAAATAACATAAATAAGTTCCTTTGTTTTCTATTATAAATAAGTTAGTTTTAAGACAATTACAGTTTTAAAAGTTATAATATCATCTCATATTATTGATATAAAAAAGAAATTTGAATTCCTTGTGAAAACTACGAATAGGAATCTACCCAATTTAACAAACGGAAAAGTACCTAACAAAGCCATCTACTTTATCCAAGAAGGTACTGCGCTTTGCATGCCAATCAAGTCACATCCGTTATTATTTGAACAATACATTATATCCGGTCCAATGAAATATTTTTATTCACGACGTATATGTACCTATTCGATAAGAGCTCTACCGACCAACAAGCCGGACTATCGATTTTTTTTAGAATGGAGTTATAAAGTTGTGAAAGTTTAGACACATCGCGGTCGCATCTTATGTTTTCTTTGAAATGGTATCATAGGTTAAATTCAGAATACCACCTTTGAACCTCGTTATGTGAGGTATGTACATACATACCATCTACCAAACGTCTATAACTTGAAACCTAGTTTAACCACATTTTTTTTAAAAGGACCATAAATAGTCACTTTTATGAATACCAGGCAAAATACTGAACTAGGCAATTAGGAAGCTAAGTAATGAATTTGGGTGGGTCGATACATAAAATTCTACTAGATGACTAATCGTCAGACAGAATCTATTTGAACCGTTAGTTTTACTGGCGCAACATAAACATTATTAAACTGGTCCGAATTATAGATGCCTGTAGCTTTATTTGTTAAAAGACAAGTTCGTATTATATGCTGTTCTGAAGAATCTCCGTAGGTTTTTAAAACTAAAAAACTTTTGTCTTTCATCTGATGAATCATCCATCATTCATCGCTGTCAATTAGTAACTGAGGTAGCTAAGTACCTACTTCTTTGTAGTTTCCTAGAGTTAGTTAGTAATATCTGTAGAATCTCAATCGGCTGTCACCTTCACGTCTGTAGCCTCAACCTTGTGGCCCACGTGCTCCCCAGTTTAATCAATGGGTATTTATAACCACTGACTAAGTATACCTACACACGTACCTACGGTTTGATCTGAACCTTAGGTACCAGCGAACGTATGCCAGCAGAGCTATTTCTGTCATGTACTATATTAAAACAGTAAAAGTAAAAATATGTTTATGTCCACGCAAACGTTGTACTAATATTGAGATAGTTCAGACTAATCTGTGTTTTATAAACATTAAAAAATATAGTTTTGTTTTTATAGAAGGGCAGAGTAGTAGATACTAATATACCTATCGGCCCACGTCCGATTGCATAGAAGTAAGCGAAATCTGATGATTCCGTATATTTTTTCAATTATACTAATAATAACTTTACAATGTATATCAAATACATAACTTAGTTTATCACCGACTTTTCACTTAGATCAGTCCCTTTCAAATATGTATATTATTATACTAATCAAAATCATGTCTAGATATAAAAAATGGGGATGGGGGATTTGTGGCATATTTTCGTTAGAAAAAAACATATTTAAAAGAAAGCTATAGTCTCGTGGCACGATACGAGGATCTTAATATTCATAGATAACTATGTACGCTTCCTTTCCTAAAATCTAGCTAAATTGTTAATATTTAAGGACCTTTCGTTGAAAGGTTTGGAAATTTAGGGATATATCCGTGTACCTATACAGGGTTATGGGTTTCGAATCCAAAACCGTTCAGGGGGTGATTCTTCACATCAAAACGAATAAGTTTTGTTCTACGACTTTTTGAAATTCAAAGTAGTTTTCGAAAATTTTAAGTGTAAAGTTTACTTGAAAATCAGCTGTTTCATAGAGTTAGAGGTCATTGACCTTAAGATGTCCTTTCTTTTATTTTGGTCTACTACAATAAAAACTTAAATTGAATTTATTTTCAAAAACAGTCGTCTTTTTTCAGTGAGATATAATATAACCTTAAAATTTGCAAAAAAAAAACGAATTTCCAAAAATCGTAGAACAAAAGTTATTCGTTTTGATGTGAAAAATCACCCCCTGAACGGTTTTAGATTCGAAACCTATAACCCTGTATATTCTTTTTAAATAATTATAAACTATTGGAATCTACAAATCCCTATTTTGGTCCTACAAACATCTTGTAGTATTATAAAAATATGGAATGAAATTAAATAAAATCCATTATAATGTGCGTTGCGGGAACGGTCCCGGTATTCTCCTGCGGCAGGACGAGTCGATATCCTCTGTGTAGTGGTACGAGGCTGCGCATGCGAACAACGACAGCAGCTCCAAGACCGACCAACACACACATACAATAGTATATAGGGTACTTTACCTTTATAACAACTTAACAAGCATTCGTAGCGTAAGTCGCACTAAAGATTTTGCTGGGCCAATTTGCAAATCATAATTAGGTAAATGATATTTATACCCGATACCACTACAAAGACAGATATAGGTATCGACGCCTAGCAAAACCACAATAAATTTGTGTTAAAACAATATTTAAGTAAGTATATTTTTATTCAGACTGTAAGTAGAGTTTAGTGAAACCTGTTATACCGAATCAAAATAAAATAGCTACATATTGAATTTTATCTGAAATAAACAGACAGGTTATTCTTTTCTATGGTTTTATAAACAGTTATTTATTATATGGCAATACTAGGTATACCATTCCATACTAGTATTAGCATAGAAATTAATTTCGACTAGAAATATTATTTACCTACGTATGTTACCTACCTGAGATTTTAAGTTCTGATTTAAGACTTTGTAGTACAACTTGGCGGGCTTTTTCGAGCGTGCTGCACCTTACACCTTAGTTCAATATCATGTTCAATAAAAGGACGTGATTTTGATTTTACATTTCAAGACGAAGCGACGCGACCGCGACTTGACGACGACATTGTGTTTATTTACGCTACACAAAGAACCAGACAAGGAAGGTTCTTAGACCTTCCTTATGTTTATTTATAAAACCAACTCCCAGTCATTGTTCAACACTTATTGCTTTATAAATTACTCTTCATCAAGCTAATTTCAAGATGAATCTTGGCAATGTCAACTTTGAATTCTCTTTTTTATCTTACCTACCATAGTAGGTACCTAACTACCTACTTATAAATATGTGGTGAGACATAATGATCCGAATCGCAAGCCTATTTTGGACTCCAGCTAGCTGATTATGTAGGTAAGTCTGTTGGTAACAAATTTCGATTAAAACATTTGAAATTGTTGTTTTTGCGACTACGGGTTACACAATTTGAGTTTAAATTTTAATTGCAATAGCAATTTGTTTTCTACCGTATAACGTAAATACAAGGATTTAAATTGGGATTTGTTAGTAATAAGAGTTACTTTATCAGCTAGCTGTTTTCCACAATACTTTCTGCGTGTAAAGCTACTTATTTTACGATATACTATGATTTAGATTTGTATGGGATGAAATAAACCATTATCTATTTTTATCTAAAGTAGTTACGTATTTATACTTTGCATAATACAATGAACTCACTAAGGCTATTCCCTAATATTGCCAATGCTATCTTCTATATCTATACAATCATGTTATACGAACATAACTACACACTCGACCTTTGTAGTCGCTCACCCTAAACGCTTCACAAACCTTTTTATGGTTACGACTTCATCAACAACCATCAACGCCATATGGCTTACGTATAATCGTGTACAAAACAAAATAAAGTATATATTCAGATAATGTCACAAAGCTAAGGACAAAACACAATTTCTACTCTGGTTACGAAATAGTGACTTCTAGAAAGGTTAACGCTATTCATTTCAAAATAATGCGTCAAGTTTTGTAAATTGGTTAGCGAAAGTGTTCTAATTTGGCGTTTTACACGGTTTCACTACGTCCGCGTCCGGCAGATGTTTTATTGCATCAACATTATCATTTTTAGATCGAAAGAGAAACAGAAAAAAGTCTCATATACAAAATATATGAAATATATTTTTAATTCCAAATCTATAGATGTAAAAGATTACACACCTAATAAAGAAATACCTAAGTATTTTTCGGTCTTTAAAAGGAGATGAAAAGCATAGATTTATTGAGCCTACGTTAATGTAAAATAGAGATTCAGAGGTATCAAAGTAAATCACCGTGTACGTACATAGGTAAGTACTTGTATCTACATTAAAAGGAGTCTAATAAAATAAGCATTATAAAGAATAGTATTTTTAACACTACTTTTAATGAACAATTATATACAATAGGTACTAACAATAATGCAATGAGGAAGATTTAATTTTTGTGAAGCAGGCAAAATTAAAATATAGTTTCTGTTAAAACAGTTGTGACTAAGTTTACAGGCTTAACCTTAGCGGTTATCCTTTAGTAATAAACAGTTCAGTATAACATATGAATCGACCTCGATGTAATCCAATATGGCGAGGCGCCACGCTCGACTTAAGGCATGATTACTCCTTTGTGACAAATGCCGTATAATCTTGCAGATTTACAAGGATAAAATAAATCCTAAGGGAGCAATGTCTGTTTATTTTTTAACAAGTTGCTTATAGCACGGTTTCTCACTCGGTCCACACTGCGGATAGGAGCGGTGCAGATAGCATTTCGCTCTCTCTCTCCCATTCATGGGTGTCTTCTTTTCAGCGTTGGCAATGCACATAAGAAGTTAGGTTACCCATTATTTGCATTTTGTCTATTGATAATACAACTTGCTACTGCTTAGGAGCGCACAGTGTTTGATGAGACTAAAAAAATTTCCCTATGCTGTTTGTGGCATAATTCGATCAAGGAATGCATTTTAAATGCATAAACAGAACACCCGCGGGTTAATTTTAAATACTTTTTATTATAAAAAATAATGAACTTTACGTGACCTCGACCAAGAAAATATATAAAAAAAAATCTGTAAACGTAACTGTCCTAGATAAATTTTTAAGGAGAAATATGCCATTTTGTTCTAAGGTCAAATGGGACAACATAGGGTTGTCACTAAAGGTCAAATTTATGCATAGGTATATAAATATTTTTTTTTGAATAATACACAAGTATTTTATATATCACACGCTTGATACTATAGGGTGACTGGTGATCAGCGAACACCCTGCGCGCTGGAGATCAGGTCATGACAACTTAGAGTAGGTAACATGATAGGTATAGGCAAAAAAATTTTGTGGACAAAATTTTATTTTAATTTTAAAATGTCATACTGATACGGAATAACTTCCTATATGAAACAAAGGTTAAAAAAATAATAACTGAGGGAGAAGAACCTCCTGCCATACAAATAAAAAAACGGTTACGAAGGTCGAAACGGTCGCAGGGAGACACTTTAGCTTAATCATACAAATCGCTTTCGTTGCTTAGTATTAACGTGTAGTCATCATCATTATGTGGATTTTCATCATCATCCAATGATGGATCTTCATCGTCCACCGCTGCCAACTGCAAATTTTCTTCGTCGATTGGTTTCAACAGTTCACGTACAGCTTCTGGCAGACAAAGCCGCTTAGATGATCTTCGACGCTAATTGTGATGTGCCATAGAAATGAATGGATCCGATGATTCTAGTGCACGGTGAAAGACGTCGATCATAGTTTGTCTCCTATTTATTTTGCGGCAGTGGTGTTCCCTATCTGAGCGCCAAAATTTGTTACGCGACTCGGCCGCTTGCTCTGAAAGCATCCCGACAGGTAGTGAACAGGATTCAATAATCTCTTCACCGTGCACTAGAATTTTGTGTAGAGTCACAGTCATCGGGTGCCAATTATATGACTGGACGTACCTTTCCGCGAGCGTGCGGCAAAAAACACCAAACTTTTTTGCATCTATAGGATACTCGCAAGATATGGCGACAAGGATAACATGCAATACGTCGATTAACCATGCATCCAGACCTAAAATCTCAGCAAATATGCCACGGTATTTGTCTGATAGTGCTGTCCGGGCTGAATTTCCATCATTTGTGGTTCCAGCATTAGGTTTCACCACGTCCACTAACATTCCAATCCTGTTTCTTATTTCAATCTGAATGCATTTTTTTCGTTGTTCAACTATTTGACTTTCGCTGCTACCCTTATTGATTCTCCATTTTTGTACTAAAGGATCGTTTTTATAACTGAGATGCAATAAAAACTCAAAAATACGTATCCATGCATGGAGTGGATTGATGCCGTGTCGCATATTTTCTTTTATGGTTGGATTTGAATAAGATGGTTCCAAATCATTAAACTGATTAGCCGTAAGCTTACAAAATGGACATCTTAGCTGTGAAGAAGTTCCAGTAATAATATTTAATACTTTTCCATCTATAATGCTTAAAGTTAAGTCGCAAAAAAATGTTAAGTTATGGCCTTCTGAAGTTTGTATAATAGTTGGTGATAAACTTTTGGTCTGTTCTTCTACAAAGTTTTTTTCGGAAAGTATAAGATCACGAGTTTCTTTTTTGTACTGTATATGCAGCGGTCGACAAAATCGATACGATTGGGGTAAAGGGTTGAGCCAGGCAATGAAATGTTTGTCAACTACGATACGTAAAGGAACAAAAGTTGTGGCGAAAAGGCTATTTTCGTTAATAGAAATATCTTCTGCTGATTGTGGGAAGCATTGCTTATATAATGCTTGGCCTGTGCTGCCATCAAAACCCCAGGACCCTTCAAGTACGCACGAGACTGCTAGCGTACCTTTTCTATTGCAATATTCATTGAAACTAACTTCACAATTTAGGACAATTCGTTGAAGAGTGTGTGTCAGTAGTCCTTGCAAAGAAACTGACGCTCTACTTCAGAAACTTCTATGTCCTCTGCTGGATAGCATGCTTTTCTAGCATTTAAAACTTCATGATAAGGTGGGTAAGCAGGGTATCCCCGACTATTCAAATCCTGCCGCAAAATTTTATAAGTCTCAGTGCTCAGTTTCCTATCAATAATAACACTTAAAGCTTCTTCCGGTGTGAAAGGTTTTGTGACTGCAGAAACATTTTTTAAAACCTTCGATGCTCGTTTTGGTGACTTCAAACAAAGATTTATTACACTTTGTAAGTCTTTAGATGCCTTTGGGGTTATCTTGATTCCATCATCTGAAGACACCGTAGAAGCAAAAGATTTTATTACCTTACTCTGCGGTTCACCCCCTAATGACTCCATGATCCGTTTTCTGATTTTAAGATCTTGTTTATAGCTCGTACTGGGTTGTGAAGCATTACACACCACAGTGGATGTCGCGACATCCACTGAGGTGTGTAATGCTTCACAGTCTGCAGTAGCTTTTAGAAATTCAGCTGGTATGTCGTCGATGAACTGTTTGTCCAAAAAAACGCCATGTTTGTTCTTGAACCTCTTTTTGTTCCATTTACATTCCTTATAATATTTCGTGGCTCTTCTGAGAAATGGCTTAACAATTTTGCCTAAGAGTCTATCATTTTCGCTAGACGAGAGCTCTTTGAGATGTGTGCCTATTTTCCTGATAATGATGGTCGTCAAATCTACTAAGGTTAGGTCGTCAGGTGACCCGTCCTTCTTGTATTTTTTGCTTTCCTTGTCAAAGCATTCAAACATATGCAATCGCGTATAACCTCCTTGGACATTTGCGAATACTTCCGGAGTTAGAGAAGTACCGGCTGTGGCGCAGTCCACAGCATCGTTTGCCACTCGTGTACCAACATGAGGGTTGGCGCCCTCATGCCCCCCTAGCAGTAAGTCCCCCGGTCGGGGCTCGGATGGACATCCCCCAGCAGGTTAGGTAAGCCCCTGCTGGGGCAAAGTGGCACCATGGGTCTGTAACGGCATGGCGCCTCACCCCCGTTTCTCTTGGTCACACGTATCAGCACGGGGTTTTAGCATAAGCCTAATGAGGGTGGACCTCTTCCCGCGCTACGTGTGACCCGTCATCGAAAAAATAAAAAAAAATAGAAAACGCCTGCTAAATAATCTAAATAAGATAAAGTTATTGTGTTCAAGAGAAATATGTACTAAATAAATAAAATTAAAGGTCAAGTTGAGTGATAACCCTAGCACTATGTTTTGAAATTTAATTTCTTCCAAACGCAGCGATAGTGGAACGTGATTTTTTTATCACTGATAGGCCTTGTTAAAAGCATTTTTTCTCAACTAGTCACAAGTTCCACTTTTGCGTTTTTAGGGAGAAAAAAAATAAAAACGAATATCTGTAAAAATAATAATTTCTCGGTATCCAGAGGTGATTTTTCGAAAATAAAAATTGGTAAACATGCGCCTTAAGATCCTTTATCAGACTGTATTTATAAAAAAAAATATCTTGAACAGTTGCGTTTACAGATTTTTTTAAATATTTTTTCTTGGTCGAGGTCACGTAAAGTTCATTATTTTTTTTTAATAAAAAGTGTTTGAAATTAACCCGCGGGTGTTCTATTTATGCATTTAAAATGCATTCCTTGATCGAATTATGCCACAAACAGCATAGGGAAATTTTTTTAGTCTCATCAAACACTGTGGAGCGTGATGTGCAGGTAATGAATATTATACTAGGTACGTACCAGTGTACCTACCTACATATTTAAACTTCTAGGGGTATTTACGAGCTAAACTGAAAGTTGCTTATAGCACGGTTTCTCATTCGGTCCACACTGCGAATAGGAGCGGTGCAGATAGCATTTCGCTCTCTCTCTCCCATTCATGGGTGTCTTCTTTTCAACGTTGGCAATGCACATAAGAAGTTAGGTTACCCATTATTTGCATTTTGTCTATTGATAATGCAACTTGCTACTGCTTAGGAGCGTGATGTGCAGGTAATGAATATTATACTTGGTACGTACCAGTGTACCTTCCTACATATTTAAACTTCTTAAGGGGTATTTACGAGCTAAACTGACAATCCTTGTCGGATTCATCGAATCGGATTCCTTATTTTTCGATGCAATATTTTTGAATATTTTCGTTTAAAGCATTTGTAAATTACATTGTTTCCTACATTTTAGTTTAATTTTAAGGCAAAAACTTCTTATTGTTTCGAAGCCTTAACACATTTATAGACAAAAACTATAACTTTTTTGTCTGATTTGTGCTGAGGCTTCAACACCTTTCGACATTTTTAATTGTCTACATCAAAACATCGGAAACAATGTCATTTACAAACGCTTTAAACGAAATTATTCTAAAACATTGCGTCATTCATAATCATAATCAACAATTTTCGATGAATCCGACAGAGATTTTCAGTTTAACCCGTATATTACCCCTTTATGAACTGGCACATTTAGATAGAAGTAATAGTCTCAAAACATCATTGTAGAGTTCATCTTGTAGAATTGCCTAATTCTGACCAGCAACCTTAATTAAGCACTCTATTATATTATTCTTCTTTTCTTAACTTATGTAGGTATGACAAATAGGAGAAACCGTTTGGTTTTCTTAAAATTCTTGGTATTGTGTTCTAAGCTTGCATGATTGATCCATGTTACTATTTTGTTAAGCACAATTACCTTACCTACCTGAATAAATAAGTAGGTTTCCTGTGAAGCACCTAGAACAGTAATTATCAGTTTTAAACTGGCACAATATGCTGTAGAAGTGTAGACGGAGCAGTTGACCGTCACCCACATACCTACCAACCTCGTATGTCGTATCTAGGTAAAATACCATCACATACACCTTGGTACATATATACAAATAACAATATATAAAAAATTAATTGTGACAAAGTAAATAAATAATTAGATACTGTAAGTACCTACCTAAGATCTTTCGTTTTTTTCCTTTCAATTTAGATGGATCTACCTTAATTAACACTGATGACATGGTCTTCGTTAAATTTTTATCCCAAAATACAATTACAACATCATTTAAAAATTATTGCAGTCAATCTTTAATTTCAAATATGACTATTGTCCCATAGGGAGCATACATTATAATAAAATACGTCCATACATTTTTGAGTCGATAAAGTTTCAGTTACAAGTTGTAGTTGCATTTTGAGTGTTATCATTGCAATTGTAATGATTTTGACATGAAATTTTGGTCACTGACTACTAAGTACTTATTTAGAATGATAATTGTCGTAGTCTTACTTTTTAGACCAAATTTTGCAATATTATGTGTACAGCACATGTTAACTTTACGATTATTTGAACTCCTTGGTTGAACGCCTTTACGGTTTTTTAATTTGATAGCCATGCCACGCCCATGTTGTTATAAAGTACTACCATCAACATTTAAGTCGGAACATTGCTATACCTATTCGTAATGCATTATTCTTATCCAACTTTTAAGTAATATTTATCACGACGAAAATTATCAATGATTAATAAAATGACGTTTTAAAGAATTCACTTTTGTACCTAATTTATATCTGCGTTGTCACAAAGTTCGTAGAAATTAGTTTCTGTACATTTTTCAAAGAATGGAACTTAATTATTTGGTTAAGACAATTCCTTTAAACTAAAGTAAGTAATTGTATTTTCCTTGTATTAATTACCTGGTTCAACTTGTACCTAATCCAAGTTTAGTAGGTTATTCTGTAGCCACAAGGCCCCTTGTTTTATCGGATACATCCCAATTTGGTAGAGCGAGCACAATCCTTATAGGTAGGTATGTATTCTATACATGGTGTAGAAAAAAACATAAGGCCAATACCTTCCTAACTATTTGTATGGAAGGAAAGCAAGAATCAAATCATACAGGAATAAGTAAGCAAGCTGCATTATTTAAAACACTACATACACGTTTACGAGTAGGTACGTTTTTTAAATTTCAAATCAAAATCTGACGTTTTGGTTCTTTGGATTTGATATTTTTTCTTCAGGATGATGTGTCTAATCGTAGTCTACATTTATAAAACGATGTATTAAGTTTATTTTCGAATGAACTTCGTAATAGTTAGGTAAGGTACCTAACGACAGGACAGTACGCATATGGCCAACGTACGATCAATGATCATGTGTAGGATCTATGGCGCGAACGCGACCGACGGTTGGTTGCGATTTAAGGCCAGAGTCAACGCCACTGCCAAGGTCACTCCGTCTGTCCGACTTCGCAACTTGACTGCCTGATGCAACACGTTTAATTTATAACCTCAACTCAACACGCCTTTTACTTACCTCACTTATTGAAAAGCATCAAGGAATTCCTAATTGTACCTATACCTTCCTACTGATCTCTACAATACAAACAGTTCTAAGTACTTACTAATAATACATTTCTACTTATTCAACAGCATTTCGTAATGAGGTTTATTTCCATAAAACAAAGATATTGTATTATGAAAAGCTGTGGTAGAAATCTAGATTAGCTCGTTAGTTCGGTTAGGAGGCTGTTTATCTGCGGCTAGGTTTGCGGTTCCTAACAATGTAGGTAGAGGAAAGTGTATGTAAATTCACGAGTGGTGCTCGGGTGAATGTTCGCTTTAGAACCGGTTGGGCGAGCAACCGCGGCCGCGTGGACGCAGGATCCTCCCGGGAATCGGCATCAGATGTCAACTCCGACCACGCCCGATCTCTGATTATAGATCCAGATATTTCCGGCTTCCATACGAAGAACGTTAAAACTGGCTGTAACTATGATTCTGATGAATTGTATACCTGACGTTAAGAACCGTGTTGTACATCATGATATGCTATAGTTACCTACTTACCTTGAATATACTTACTTTCAGATATCTGGATGGATTATATGACGTATGGTATGAAGCATATCGGTTTATTCAGATTAGGTACACCAATAAGTGATTTCGTAAGTCTACTTAATAAAGTTGCGCTGAATTTCTACTTCGACGTAGGTAGGTATTTATCGGCAAATTTTGAAGAACATCAAAGTCACTAGTAGGTGCTGGGTAAATCATTGCTTTCATATATTTTCGGTAGAGTTAAGCAGTTACAATAAATTTAAAATTAGAGTTAAAGGAAATAATAATTTGTTTCAGGCATGAGATTTTTATTGTGGGTTCCTAACTATTTTTAGTATGCAAGTATATAAGGAAAAACTAATAGTTATATAGCAGCCCATACTAATTCGACATGTCATATAGAGATATGTGCTCTGTCTATGCTATGTATAGAAATAATATAGGTGCCTATACTATACATACACTAATAATATGCATAAAAGCGAGATTTATATACCTTATGTATACTTAAATAGATACAGAGGTCACAAGTATGAGGAAAAACTGTGTTTAGGTCTAGATATTCTATTATTCCTCTTTTTTTTATCTATTTGATAAGTTCATCACCTAATTAAATAGATACTTACACCTTCTCTCATTGTTACAGGGAACAACGGGAAGGAGAAAGAAAGTTCTCGAAGCAAGGAAGCAACATCACCAGCAGCCCGTTCCGCAAACGGTTAGTAACTCTTATCTTACAAAATGCCTATTACAGATAACTGGCGATGCCCTGCTCGATGGCTATCAGATTCACTTTCGAAAACGCGACGTTGCTATGCTCAGAGATAATCACGTATTAAGGGCTGAATGGACGCTTATTAATAGTATTTCGAATTGGGAAGAGGGGCTCCAGCTGCGTCGCTCGCGAGCGTGCGAGGGTGCTTGAAGGGGGTGCGCAAATGGCTGCTCGGGTGTTGCCGCGCAGCCCCCCGCTCTGCAGGGACGGGGTGACAACGCCACCCCCGTCCTACCGCATTTTTGCGGAAATTTGAAGCTCCCCTAAATATTTTACTTACAACATTATGTTCATCTGTGTTCGTAGCTTTGGTAAAATAATACCTTAGAAACTTTGATTATTAATATATCGTAAATGCTGACGACTTCCGTTGCTGCTTTGTATAACAGTAATTTTATCAATCATCCATTATTTAAATTTTAGGCAAATGTAACAATACAACTAACATCTACAACAAGATTTGTACACTTAATTACATTAAAGGGTAATATAGGTAGGTATGCGAAAGGACATTTAGGGCATATTATTCGCGTAAGTATAAATATTGAATGTAAAAATAATAAAAGATCAATAAAATGATAATAAAAATATTGAAAACGTAATAAATCCAAAGCTTGTCGTGTAAGTAAACTGATAGGTTTTCATATAACCACCAACAGAA
Organism: Idaea dimidiata; assembly: GCA_949358125.1. NCBI lineage: Eukaryota > Metazoa > Arthropoda > Insecta > Lepidoptera > Geometridae > Idaea > Idaea dimidiata. Next base: position 6,768,675 of record OX442337.1, read on the forward strand.
AATCCAACAGATCAGATATGTAAGTACACATCATCTATCATACTTTACCGCAAGAATAGCATCATATTACATTACTACGCGTGTTGGTACTCGTATCTACAATACAGTACTAGTTTTCCATAACTACCGATCAAGCAAACAGTAAATATTATCAAACCATTAGTTGAAGCATGTTAAGCTACATATTATTTACATTATTCAGTTAAACAAAGGCATCCACCACAGCTGATATGATAATGCAATGTTGAAACAGTCAGCGAGTGGTTGTCATTAGACGTGACATATCAATGGGGCAGACGGAGATAATGCACATCCGTCTTTGGCCAGCCTACCCACTCTCATAATATCTCGTTTTCTAACTACAATTAATGAATACAATAACGCTACCCACTTCTTAATAATTGTGTACATTAACATTAGTCATACAACCTCCCGCAAAGAAACTAAGCCGAAAACAAATCTGTCTTTCACTGAAGACTCACTCATCAACAGCACAGTAATTTAATTTTAACGCTTCACGTTTTGGAAGACACTTGTTTATATTCTTATTCATTTATAATTTTTTGTTACTTTCCTCTGGACATGGCTGACTAGGCTGGGAGGGTGGTATAGGTCAGCTGAGCAATCTACTCCACCTAAAAAAATGAGCCGGACCCTGCAACGCCCTATAAGGCATGGATTAAATAAGTTGCTTGGGCTGTACAAATCATCTACAAATTAGATGAATATGGCCAATTACAACTTACTTAGATATGGCTTTAAATGATTTGGACCAAAATTAAGACTTTATACTTCAGACTCATCCACGTAGGATGTTGACGTAGCGCAAATCCGTGTACGAGTAGGTCATCACTCATCATACACTACACAATACATACGCGCCGCGTGTATGAGTTCTTGCTGATTTACCTTTTGTGGCATCACCATCTTTAAATAATAACCTGAGATTCGATTTTAGTATGCATCATTAAATAATTAATTGATTTTATACAAGATGTAACGGGCAAGCCCTTTTAAGCCGAAAGGCGGTTGTTCTAGACGTCTAGGCGAACAACTTATTTTCTACGACTTTTGAAAATTCGAACTTTTTTTTTGAAAATTTTGAGGTTATGTTTCACTGAAAAAACAGCTGCTTTTGAAAATAAAGGTAATTGAAGGTTTGATTATAGTAGACCAAACTAAATGAAAGGACAACATAAGGTCAATGACCTCGAACTCTAAGAAACAGCTGATCTTCTAGTAAACTTTACACTTAAATTTTTCGAAAAGTACTTCAAATATTCAAAAGTCGTAGAACAAAATTTGTTCACCTAGACGTATAGAACAACCCCCTTTCGGCTTAAAAGGGCTTGCCCGTTACATCTTGTATACCTATACTTATTTTTTCGACTGCTGTAACTGGCTTTCTATTTTGGCTAGAATTCTTTTTGAAATACCATTCGAAAGGGCAGAAAAAACGGAGTAAAACTGCATATCAAATCAACGTGAATTGTCGGTTAACCTAAAATGACCTGCAACCGACCGACGATATTGTTCTAGCCAATTTTATTCAAAAACATCTTTTTTTGCTTGTTTTATGCTGGCCTATATATATTTAGGAATAACGTAGGTACTATTTTATTGCGATAGTTTCCCGGTGGTAGGGAAGGTTCAAAGATAAAGCCACATTCAGTGACAGTCACTTTTCTATATTGCAGTGAACGACTAGTTAATTGCTTCGTATCTTCAAACCCATTACGATCAATGGTTTCGTAACTGTGGCGACATGTAATGGCATTCTTTAATAGACCTTACTCATGTTTTAAGAAGCTGTTAAGGATAAGTGATTGTTGATTCGGCAGCAACATTAGGGCCGGCAGGCAATAAATGCAACAGGGCTTAACTTTAAGAGTTTAGATCCTGGAGCGCAAGCATTATTTTCTAACTATGAATTTCGTTGTCATTGTAAAATAAGAATTGAACAGCTCTATCAAGTCAAGACCTACTATTGTCTAGACTCCGTTAAACCTCAAAATAGCTGACAAAGACAAACAACATGACACACACAAGGGCATGGCGATAACGTCCCGTTATTATTCATTAATCTTTGCAATAAACTTACTGCAAGATAACACTGCCTGCACTGATATCGGACGGTCTTTTGTGAGAAATCTTTTATGTATGTAGTTAATGGCCCAACTAGACTTGTTTATTGTTTTACTTATTTGATCAATTTAGTACTAAGCCTAGCTAGCTAGATTAGCAAACGCAAAATATTTTTATTGTTTTGAAACGTCAGCAAACTACCGCTTCTCCGAAACGCGACCTCAGATGAGAAGAAGACACAAGAGACTCGTGTTTTTTTTTTTGCAATGATCATTTAATTCACATTATCGTTTATTTAAAACTATTTTGTACCTGGAGCATTAATCAAAAAGAAAAACACAATCACATCCACAAACACACAACCCGCCCAACAACTTCCGACCCGCCTCCGATGAGCACGATTGCGTGTATTCAAAAAATAGCACCCAGTGAAAACTGAAAGAATCTGTTGCGTACATACATACAACATACAGAAGTAAGCAGCAACTTGCTTTAAATCACTACCAACTTTAGAGCTATTCGTTTAATAATATACATCATCATATCAGCGCGTAGGACGTCCACTTTTGAACATAGGCCTCCCTCATCGATAATAATAAATAACTAACGTTTCTATAAAATCAATAACATTAACTATTTCAAATAAGGCAGGTATCGAATTTCATACTTATTCCTAGCGTTGTAGTTGTGGCTAGTTGTAAATATATCGTCGTTTGCACAATTTGGATCAGTTCCAGTATTTAGCATAACAACTAGAATACACAAATACAGTTGTTTAGATAACACTTTCCAGATTTTAACTCCAGTTGTATTATTTATTTTAATTATTTAATAATAGTTGCCTAGTTTTTTTTTATAAACGCAACTTTTTGATTACTTTGCAATAATTACCTATCTAATCTGAAACTCAGAACCAAACCACTAAATTAGATAGGTACCTACACACAAAAACCCGCAATACTAAATCTATCTTATCATCACCATTATTATCACTTTTAATCTGATACTAGTTACCATTCCTAAGTAAGTACAGACAGATACACTAATCTTACTAATATTATAAACGCGAAAGTATGTATGTATGTGACTTTTGATCCCGATAATCCCGCGGGATCGGGACTTACGCGGGTGATAATTATTTGACCGATCTGAATGAAAACCAACGCAGGGGTAGGGTAAGTGATGTAGAGTGGCATCATCATCGTCATCTATCGTCATACATTGTCATCACTTACTTACAAACAAACTTTACCTTTACCTACCTACTGCAGTGCAAAAATCCACACTTAAACGAACTTAACGTGTTCGAACAACGCGGGGTCGCTACTTGCGCAGGTGAAACCGTGGGGCGCAGCTAGTATTTAATAAAAGCCAGACTTTAGAAAAGCTTTAGTAGAGGTCACTGAACGAACTCGCGACACCAACATACTAGCTACTTAGTGTATCTACAATAAACTAATCATGTTTATAAAGCAAATGGCGGCAGAAAACATTTGGTAGTTATCCTTTTTTGCACTTCATCGTTCACGATAGGATCGTTCAACTTGTTGGCTCAACGAGTGCCTTTAAATTCCTGATAGGTATTATAATGACAGATCTTTATCTTAATGGAATGTGCCCATAAAGGCACTTGAAGATATACGATAGGTGTTGTGTCTAGGATACTAGTGTCAAGTATTGAGACGACGTGATCGGTAAAAAATAAAGAGAAGCATTTCGCTTCGTCATTCGCACTGAGGGCATGGAATCAGTTGTTTAATGGCGTTAGTTTTGACATGTACAATTTGGGGGTATTTAGGCGGCGCGCGGCGAGCGAGGGATTTTCTAGGGTAGCGCGCTCAACCTTAGACCGAGCACTAAAATACATAGGTAAAACGCTGACCTGAAGCACTTAAAATTAGTAGGTATATTCGATTTAGATCACGACGCACGATAACGGCAAGAGCCGACGACAAGGCTCGAATAGAACATCTGACTTCAATAAGTCTGATGACTAATGAGGGATGATGTTCGTACGGGAATTACAAGTTTTCTCTTCTTTTTAGTCGGTACACTCTTGACCACTCTGGTAGTGGTCGTGGTCACTACTCAGGGTCTGCTTAATGCAAGGGCGCCGACCTGGGTGCTCGAGCACCCAGGTCGCCCCTGTCAGCTTGTGACTCGCTGCCAGATCTCTCGCCATCTTTGCCGGTTTGTGGACAATCTGCTGCAGGTTTGGGGATTACTTCCGACCAAAGATTTAACTTGGTCGGTTCAGCGGTTAGGTGATCTTCCTCTTGGCCTAGTGCCTTCAACTTTGACCAGAGTTTTCTACTAAGACACAAGTACCTACTATCAGATAAACAGTACACGATGACATGGCAGAGTTGATTGAACACGATCGTGTAGCCAGTAGCCGGTCGTCAAGTGTGTCAACAACAACAGACCTCAGCCGTCGTCGTCGCGTCGTGGATCTCACCAGTCAAACTGGTCCGTTACTCCGAGAAAGTGGACAAAAGTCACTTGTATCCTACACGATTTTAACAGGCCCAGATGCACAAATTATTATTTTTAAATAGGCAGACAGATTACCTACATATTTTGAAGTCCAATTAGCTTTACAATTTACACAACGGTAAAATAGAGTTACTACGCGGATTCGTTCCCCTCTCGTAGCTAATTAGTGCATTCGAGTTATGATCATGAAGCTAAAACTGCTTGTAATTTATAAAAGCATCTTCTGGCACATGCCGCGATGCTTTACCCGCTACTATCTTGTTTCTCACCTATTAATTTGTTTAGCGCATTAATAACGTTGTTATTACTTTTTGCAAGTAAACAATGTCGCTTCGATTAACCAGAATGATAAGAGGTCAAACGTTATACATGTATTTGCAATACAAGTACAGTAAGGACGTTAACCTTTTAGAAAATCTGAATTGTTAAATTAAAGTTAAGTATACCTATTGTATATAAAAAATCATAAGATTTTCATGGTGTCTGCGGAAATCAGCTGTACCTACCTACTACCACATGAGTCTTGTGATATGATAATACAACTGACACATAACAGCGAGTTTTGGCGGGAATGCGTTGAGGGGATGTGTTGCTAAATTTTCATTTTTGTGAAACTTAGTTCAAATGCGTGTAAATTGTTTAATTTCGGGGGCATATGATGAAGGTGTACAAGTGAAAATAAAAGTGAAAATCGGTGCAAAACATGGACTCTAGCTTAGTGTTCTCTCCAAAGCTCCATGAACAAACATTGTATAAAATGGCCCCCTTTTTACAATGATTCCCTCGACTTGACTTTAACTATGTTGACTTGACTGTTTTGTTCGATGCAAATAACTTGCAAATATTGATAATACTTGACACTGGCAAATGTCCGAATGGAAAAGCCAATATAAAGAAGAAGAAGACACATAACAGTTAATTTTATGTCTTATTTTACGCAAAAGTCAAGAACCAAATTGGTATACATAAATGCCCAATTTCGCGGACTTTTGAAATCATTCAGAGAAAGAGAGAGCATCGGAGTGACGAAACAGACAGAACAGATTATTGTAGGGCAAAAACGGGAAGCTGTGAAGTTGCGATCAATACTTGTGAGCGTCGCTATGGCCGCGCGCCGCGCCGCATCCACCCGCCATCGCCACGCGCGTCGCGTCGGCTGCCTCAGCTCGTGAAACACCGACCTCGATGTCCTTCACCCACGTGTCGACGACCCCTTAACCCTGCCCTCTTCAGTCTTCTTTCCTACGAAACTCACGACACCCCATTCTACATCGCAAATCTCGATTTTCGTACCCCGAATCGTGTTAGTACGCTATAAACAATCACCCTCGAACACTTGTAAGAGTTTAGATAGGTTGCGTGTCATTCATATCTGATTCACTTAGCAAACTTTTATGGGCGATTATTGTTACCCATTCCATATAATAAAAAGTTACTGTTTCTCAGAATATTTATCACTTCCCTACCGACTCACAATTGGCAAAACTAGAAATCTACGTTTTACTTATTTAAAGATAAAAAACGCCTTGTCCTGACTGACTGTTGGATCAACGCACAGATTAAACCGCTGATAGTAGAGTTGTATTTGTGATGTAGGTATGTATCCGACAAGGATTACAGGATCTCACAAACAAAATTAAAATTTGAGCTAAAAATTGTTAGTTAGTAAGCTCCTACGCATTCATTGTTGAGTTAGACTTCCCTTTATGGTAAAGTAGCCCTAAATTCACAAGGACAGCGATGCCTTTTATCTTACTTCTTACTAGTATTATAAACGCGAAAGTTTGCATGTACTGAACCGATTGCGATGAAACTGAATAAGCAATATTATTACCCCGATATTCCCGCGGGAACGGGACTTACGCGGGTGAAACCGCGGGGCGCAGCTAGTATTAGATAATATTTAATGTAGGTATGTCCTCTAGAGTAGTTTATTCTAAAAGCTATGAGTACAAATCTTTGCGGGAATCTAGCCGATGAACTCGAAGACTCATCAGACCTCCACTCTACTTAAAAATAGATTTATAAATTCAATAAAAATTAACGAGTATGTACGACTTTTTTAAACTCGTATAATTTACAAACTTGCAGCAGAAGTATATAAACTAGCTAGCTACCTATTAGGTATTTAAACTGATTAATTATGCTTTTAGACTTAAAAACAACAATAAATCTCAATAATGATTTCACCTGAACCTGTTTATTTAAATTTAACTCTTCACTATGCAGAGGAGTCAGATGTCGAGAAAATCTCATATGCCCGCGATTCAAGACTATTTTGGTCAGCGTGCATGGCATTTGGGCCGCGTGCTGGAATACACCTACCTATATTCACTCATTTATTTTTAGATGCCCTACTGACGATCCTTACTTCACTGCCAGAACTAAATCAATAAGGCACAAGTCATTTTTTACAATTTCACGGGCTAATTAAGTTAGCAATAAAATACAATTTTGAAACTCACCACAGTCTGGTGCACTCAAAATTAATTCATTTCGTTCTCCAACAGTTTCCGAGCAAAAAGTGCACTTAATTATGTTCGGATGAACAGTGACGTGAACATATCTACCGTTGATACACTGTTGAAATGGAGAAAGAATGTTTTAGTGATACCTTTTTCATCTTATGTATGTAGTCCGACTATCTATACCCAACCTACCTATAATCTATTGAATAGACGCTCGCTAGGACCAAACTCGGTTGTGGAGACAGTTAATGCTTCTCTCTATCGACCGGGTACTGTAATGTACCGCAGTGCTGCGTAACATACCTACATACCGTGTCGGAGCGTACACTTGACATTTTCCCTTCTCATACTTCGGTTGTTCTAGGCGATAGGCGGTCTATTGCGAACATTTTATATTTATTTTTTACTTTGTTGACAGGGGAGGATCATCCCGGCCAGAAACAACGCAAAGGATTCTTCAGAAGCCTTTGGAAAAAATCCCGCCATTATTCTTTAGAACATCCCTGAAGAAATAAGACTTTTTTATCAATGTCCGATTGTTAAATTTCTACAAAGTCTTAACTGCAATTTGCAATAGATTGTAATTTTACACGACAGAAAATGAAAAATATCTTTACAATTCTAGACATTTGATTTTGTTAACAAATCTACCGTAATTGATAGGTTCATCTGGATACAGCTTGCTGGTAGGTTGCCGATTAAAATTAGATATGTACCAGATAACTACTTACGTCAATATTTATGTTTTCTGTTAAAGAAAACACAATGTATGTAATTTTGATAATCTGGAAGAGCTACGCGCGTATGTTTACCTGATTATATCCTTACTTGTGTTAATTTGGTTAATCGATGTTTATCGACGAAGCATAATTTATTTCTAAGCTGAAAATTATATATTTTATTAAAACTATATTTTGTCCTTCGTATAAATATGTGTAGAAATGTAGATAACCATTAATGTAGTGTCATTTTTGCATAACATAACAAAATGTATGATTTGAAAAGTAGCATAATATTGTATTCATTTTTATGCCTTTAACTATAAGGTTGTTTTGTACTCGATTGCTGAAATGACTTCTGCGTTCAGTGACTAGAATCTATATCTATACTAGATTTTATATGACCTGTAAATGCCTAAGTAATGTTTAATTGTAAAGAACTTTGAGATGTAATCAATTCTTGTTTTACCAATGTTTTTCGACAATGGTGATTGGTCCTAGCGTTTAAATAACCAAATCACTTGATAGGCTATTGCTGCAAGTTTAACATTTGATACCAATCCTTGTATTCGAGTGTACTTAACTCATACTACTGTAGATTTATCAAGATGAAATAAATTAAGTATGGTCATTAGCAATATTTGTTTGTTTCATTTTATAGTATATCTCGACACAGCACCTTCTGCGTCGTCGACATCGCATTAGGGGTAAGTACTCATTAAGGAGAACATGAAAACAATATGTATAATACAAATCATTTTATTATTAGATAGACACAGTTCCCATCGCTTATAAGAAACAATGTACAAAGCTAGAGTAGTAATATCAAATATAAACAATATGCACCCTTCGTTTACTGCAAGCCTTGTTTGAGGATACAGGGTAAAATTGAGCGCTTCTATTTCTGCAGCTAAGAGTTATAGTAGAACAGAATGCAAACGTTTATTATATTATTTATTCACTACACAGATTACAAAATGCAGCATAATTAAAAGAAAGCATAGCAAAAATTGCTAAGACGGGCGCGTTTATCGTAGGCCCGCCGCCTCACACTGATCTATCGGATATTACTCAGACGATGGTTCCAGTGGGACTAGAGATTTTCAATTAAAATTGTAATACTTGGGTTACAGTGTCTTTCATTTTGTAACAAGCCCTTACACAAATGCTTAATTCATAATTATATAATATATATGCTGTATAATGTTGTTACAGTAATTTCATTACGTGGGTATGATACCGTCTCGTCAAGCATCTGTATGTGAACGCTGTGTGACGTGTAGGATAGTGTAGTGTTATATCACGCCACGAGCCGATTGCTGCGCGTCACAGTCTCGTCAGGGTGTAAGATACGCGAGGATAACCTTAAGTCACAAGATGCTTAACGAGATACCTAAAAAAATCTCTATACATAACGCTCTGAGACCCGCACGCAAAGCCGAACGATGCCTCACGACGCCGGTCAAAGAAAGCAAAATTCAAGATACAATTTAATCCAATACAGTAACAATTACTCTGTGGAAGCGGTGAGCGTAAAAAAAATCCAGAATCCGCAAAGTAATTGTACCTGCACGTTGTTACTAAACGCCTTCGACACTGACGACGCCATAATTTATCAAATATCAAAAACAAATGAACGGTCCTTATCACTTTATAGAATATACAAAATGCAGTTACTTATTTCCCTGTGGAAAAAATATTATTTTATAGTATTCTTAGATCACGGCGCGCTTCGATCTGTAAAGAAATAATTTCTGCTTTACAAATAACGCCATACGAAACGAAATGACCGAGAGAGTCGCTTTAAAACTGATTCAAATTTTACTCTTTAAGAGTGTATACTACCAGAGCTGTTTTCTTTGTATTCAGTTTTATCTTAACTACATAATCCCAATACGGCAACAGTATCTCTGACAGGATTCACCCTTAAAAACATGTTAATAACTTTTCAAAAACAAACGTCATTAAAAACTCTAAATAGGTACAATTATAACGTCTGATGATTATTCTTTAAAATAAAAAGATTCACAAACAATCTTATAACTGAATTAGATTAGACAAAGACATATTTGTTGAAAATGTTGTAAAAGGACCCGGATATTGGAATGAACTATAACTTACCCTTAATAACCACAGTTAATTAAATACTCTCCTAACTTCTCGACTACGGATGCGGCTTGCTGGGGTTGGATGGGTTCTTCGTACAGAGAAATTACGACGGCTGCAACAAAAGCCAAACGTCAGTTTATTTAAAATCACCCACATTATGGTCCATTTACGGCCGTATACAGAAACTCAAAAATTGAGTTCCTAAAGAGAATTGTATGAGATATCATTCTCATAATAGTTTAAAATTTAGAATCTGCTCAGTTATTAAAGTACCCCTCAAAATTGAATTGGCGTTGCTGTATTCAGCTGTTAGTAATTAAATGCCATTAGGACTATAATTCACAAGTTATAACTATGGAAATATTAAAAAACACGTTTGAATATAACCACGTCCTTTTGGGAGAAGAACAATCATGTAGGTACTACATACAACATAATATCTAGTAGAGCTTATTTGTTTGTTTGTATCATTTACGTAACCTATTCCGTGGGAATATCTGGATAAACGTAGCCTGTCCTAATCCTAGCAGATCTGTAGACAATCACTCAACAAGGCAAGCATTCGGTACTGGTTGTTATCTCTTACAGTAGTCGTTAGGTCAAGTTGGAGGCCTGACACTAGGTGAGCCACACCACTACACGAAAAGAAGACTCGACAAGTTTCATCATAATCAGTTTAGAATTTTTTGTGTGAAGGAAACACTGTCTGAATGAGAGGCTTCGGCCGCTACTTATCATCACCTCTGGGAACTAGTCTGTGTTCTGAATAGTATACAGAAGCTGTATAAAGGCAATGTGTTGGAAGTTGATTTCAATGCTGTCTTCCTGCTTTCTAGGTGAGCTGAGCGTGCTACATCTTGGACCAATTACCATTGGATGAGATAGTTCTCAAACACATTCACCTTTCTTAATCTTATCTTTTGTATGTATTTTTTTGCAGTATGACTTTTTTACTCTGTCACGCAAAAACTACTGAACCGATTGCGATGAAACTTGGAATATAAATAGCTGGAGACCTGGAATATCACATAGGCTACTTTTTATACTGATATTGCCGCGGAAACGGGACGGGTGCAACCGCAACTACTATACTATAGTAATGAGTAGAATACGGCGTACCTTGTTGTGTCTTCATGCAGTGCACGCCGACTTTGCCGAGTTTTGCGCGTATGATACGGTCTGTGCCACTGAGGTAGATGTACCGCGTACCCGCTATCGTGACGCCTCCACTCGTCAATAGGGATTCATTCTCAAAACCAGCTACTATTTTTGCGACTTCATCTTTTGAGACCTGTGGACAATTCGAAATGAGCCAATTAATTAATTGTATCAGTAACTAGTACAACAACTATCTTAGCATACGTCCGCAATGACAGGAGGCTAGCTAAACGCCTAGCTATGCAAGCCACTAGGCGCTAAGCAAGCCTCTTGGCTATGCGCACGTAGCCTTATACATAGAGGTAAAGGTTATATTACTCCAGATTCGTGAATGTCATGTCATCGAACCATGGTAAGTTCTAGCTAGGTCATATAATTTATAGGTCATCAACCTTAGCAACAACCTCCAGCATAACTAGGTCATTGTTCTGTTGTGTCTGGAATGCTCCACAATACACCCAATAGTTGCAAAGGGAGTAATAAATTATTCTTTTTTATTATATAGCAAAGTAGGTAATTAAAAGAATAAACGATGACGAATTCTTGTCTAAAGGTACATTATAATTTCTTCTATGGTTTTCGCGATTTTGCATAATAAAACACTTTATTTATCCGGTTTTTATCGCGTTTTTATTCATTATTCTCAGTCAACCTTGAAAAAGCCAACTGTAAAGTTGGCGAAAGCTCGGGTCAAATAATGAATAAAAACGCGATAAAAACCGGATAAATAAAGTGTTTTATTAAAGGTACATTGTTTACAATAAAGTGTAAAACCACTAAGTTCCTAGGATTCGCTGACTTGGTAAGCAGATTGCTAAAATGTATATAGTATTTTTCTTCCTCATTTCTTTTATGACAATGATCAATGAATTGGTTGTCTATTCTAGTAGAAGGTCTGGAGAGTTTAGACAGAATCAATAAACATTGTCATGGTGCCACGGAATGCAATATTCATTGGAAACTATGCAATATTTTAGACAGACTTCCTCAACAACTGGCTTAGTAATATTTACCGAAACCCATATAATTTTGATTGGAAGACTTTTCTCAGTCTGACCCAGGAAAGTTCTTTTTGAGGCATATTTTACTTCGGCGCATACACCTGCTGGGAATGGAGTCGTTTGGAGATAGGCAGACTCAAGTCCAGGCAGACAGTCCTCAAAAACCTCGAAAGAATCGATTTTTATTTTATTTAACGATTCAACCTTTTTTCGAAATAAAATAGGTATATTATGCTCCCATAAAGACATAAGAGCCAAAAGGAACTATATTTTGAAAAACTAACGATTTTTCTGATTTTATGGACTTCTTTTACGAAATGCACGTAAGTATTACATGTAGGAGAAGTAATACGACAAAAAAGGCTTATGTTTTGTGTGATTACTTCTTATTAAAGGGCTCATTGGGCAGGTTCAGAAACTACACATCATAACTTAGCAACAAGAAGTTTAAAAGTGTTCTATGCAACAGTTATTATTCAACAACATTGAACTTTGGTATTAATTAATTTACCTATATTGGTTTCAAAAGGTACTGTCAAAAGAGTTCTAATATGTACCTACCCTACCTACTGAAATGTGGATGTACAGTTAAGTTTGGGTTCCCCAATCAGTCGAAGTTCGAAGAACTGTTGACTGATCATCAACAGTTATTGACAGAGATTAAAGACATTTTATTGGGTGTGAAGCCCAATAAAAGGTATTTTAAGAGTAAGTAAGAGGCAAAACAAACAAAATTTAACTTATGGCACAAATCACACATGTAACTACACTTTAATAGCACAAACAAGGTAGAAATTTCTAGTATTTTCGCTTTTAAAATATTTGTATTCTGAACTCTAGTAGCCATAACAAAGACAAAAACGTTGTTTGATAAGCAATTTAGCTAATTCAAGATAGAGGATGATTCATTTCCTTTTCCACCCTTATCTTATCTCACAAGCTAGAGAACCAATTTTGATTAAAATAAACTTTCATTACATTATTACATGCATTTGTTTAATAATGAAGAGATATGTTGAGATTTTATAAAACCTAACTTATTATCTAGAATGCTAATTATATTTTCATTGGGAATTAATACAATAAAAGGATGAAAATTTGAGTTGAGAACATTATAGTTGAGAAGAAGCAGCAAATTTTAACTTATATTAGAAAAATAATTAGCTATTAAGACTTTCAGAGGCCACTTTTCTTGAAGTTGGTGGATTACAATAAGGAATAGGTCAACTACAACTTTGCAGAATCCAATATCAAAACTAGATTTCATTAGATGCGGTAAATTTTTCATCCATGTGAGCAAGTAATAGTGACCGGAATGTGGAAGGAAACACTTTTTTCTGTTGATAATTTAGCTCTGCTTACAGATAGATCATATTAAAAGCTATTAACCTATAGCATGAGATATGTCTCATCCTTGCAATGTTGCAACTACATCTATTCAAGAAATTAATAATCAATCTGTGGACCAAACTAACGATACTGTTTGAAAAGTAGTCAAATATTGATTATAATACAACTACCTATATTTTAATAATTAGTAATCAATCATAAAATAAATAAAATAGGCATTGAATAAAAGGTCTAAGAGTACATAGAGCGGTGTTTTTCTAGTGGTAGATACCCTGACTTTCATTCCGAAGGTCAAGGTTTTGAATCCCGACCAGCGCACAAATGTCTTTTTCTTTAAGAAAAATTTGTGCACTATTAACATTGCTCTTACGGTAAAAAAAAACATAGTAAGGAAACACACGGTTTAAAATCACGCACAAAGGCCCAATAGTAGGTACCCCCTACTATTGGGCCTTTGTGCGTGATTTTAAACCGCGGAAACAAACAGTTAAAAACTTTAACTTTTAACTTTAAGGTCTAAGAGTAAACACCACCATTGGAATATAGAAGTAGAAGATAGGATGACTTGCAATGGCATTACACATGAACTAACTACTGCAGTTAAAAAAAATTGTGACACACATCACACTATCAATAGTGGCACACACATCTCTCACCTAAATTCTAAATTAATATATTGTCAAATTCAAACATGAATTTATTTAAACTTTATGATGGACATGTTTGAGAGACGAGGCTTTCAACAAGGTGTGGATAGGTAAATATTTTAGGAACTTATACCTTGACAGGTCTTGGCAGTTGCAACAAATAATTCAACAACCTATAGCCAACCCATGCGGAGTATTTTTTAAAACACAAATGTTCTGCACAAAATGTACAACATATAGGTATATTATGTGCAGTAAGTCTTCTGTATTTATATGAAATCCAATCCAATTCTTACAGGAAAACTATTTTCCGAAACTTAGTTAAATTGGTTATTAACAATTTGGTGAGGCCACAATTTGTTTTGGTTCATTATCGAATCAGAGTGAAAATATTCAAATTGGATGACTTTCAAACTTGACCCAGCATCTGAAAGCTAGCTTAATTTTACTGGATAATGATTGGATGCTAATAAGTTTTTGTTTTGATTTATTTTAAACAAGGTTTTTTGTTATAAACAGTGAGTGACATTTGAATAAAACTTTCAACTTTTCAGAAAACACAACATTAAACATCTTATTAGCAAAATGAAATTAACTGGTTTATACAAAGCACACTATGTTAGAGAAAACAATAATAATAAAGTGAAGTCAAATTAATAGGATGTTATAATTTGCCTGACACAGCAATGGAGACTTGAACCAGTGCAGTCTGTTTGAGCATTGGTGATAGAAATAAGGCCAGTGGTTGTGTCTAGGTTAATGTGTTGCTTTGTTAGTATAATACCTAAAGAAATTTAGTATGATTGAATTTTATCTGGAATATTTAATTGGAATATAGAACGTAGCTAAAGCTAAACTCTTGTTACAAGTATTTTGCAGACTTCAATGAAATCAAAATGTGAAATACCTGGCCGAAAGATATTTGCAGGACTTTATATTTTAAGCTGAAAGACTAAACTATCCAGTTGTTAATCATTTTGATGAGTAATAAGTACTTTTAATTAACAAAAAGTTTATTTTTTTAATTAATTTAAATAATGCAAGCACTTAAAATTATAAATACAAATTATTTCCCAACTACTTAGCAGTTTGTCAGCATCAAGTGTAACTTTGAATTGATGTTTGATTTGGGTAACTAGTTAATTCAAATATTTTGTATAAATAAAATAATATTATTGAGACAGGGTTAGGCTACTACTTATTCCAATGTATTATTTTCAAAGATAAATAGCAAAAAGAAATCTAAATTGTACTTTTTTTTCAGAAGACTACAGAAATGTGGGGCAAAGAATTTATTTATTCACCTTTCACAAGATAGGTGTAAGTGTTATGTAATTGTTTTGCATATTTTTTCATAAGATAATATTTTAGGTGAATGACCTTCATAGCCCATATAACCTTGCAAACTTATAATCTACTAATGTTACTAATGTACTACTAATATTATAAAGCTGAAAGTTTGTGAGTGTGTGTTTGTTACTCAATCACGTAAAAACCGCTGAACCGATTACCATGAAACTTGGAATATAGGTAGCTGGAAACCTAGAATAACACATGGGATAAGCGGGATCGGGACTTACGCGGGTGAAACCGCGGGGCGCAGCTAGTACAATATAAAGCATACGTCCTAGGACTATCCTGGGAAATAATTCATGGACTACTACCTGCGCCACGCGGTTTTACCTGCGTAATACCCGTTCCCGCAGGAATATCGAGAAAAAATGTAAAAACCTGTGTTAATCAAGGTCTTCTGCTATCTATATCCCAAGTTCATCGCAATCGGTTCAGTAGTTTTTGCGTGAACGAGTAACAAGAGTCACATACAGACATAAACACATTCATACAAACTCTTAGGTTTATAATATTAGTAGGTATGACTAGTAAGAACATGTAAGAATGTAAGATTCGACTGTGGCTGCCGATCTTTATGAGTAAGGTTGTAGTAGGTAATCGTTAATCGCTGCTACTCTAGTGGTAAAGTACTTGTTCTTTTCCGCAACAAATTTTGCCAGTAAGTTGCTAGAGAGTGAATGTAAATTAAAAGTATACAAGTGTTTCTGTTCACATGACAATAAACCTACGCGCGTAGTTTTACTCCACTCCATACGGTGAGATCGATGATTAAATCACCACCCACAAAAATTCACCGGCCGGCAATTCATACCCGGCGATTAAACGCTCGAGTAAAGCATACTACTGTGATACTACTGACTAATATGATGACATGCAACATTCCAACATCTAATAGGTGGGAAGTATAGAGGTTATGAAGTGGTATTTTGTGTCTCAAATTCGAATACGATTTGGGTGCTACCGCATGTCGCCATCTTGTCAAACTTGCCGGATAAAAGAATTCGTCATCGATTGAACACGCACTTCAGTTCACAATTATTTTTCACTTTTCACACACAACATATATTTTATTCACTGTACGTTCACGCCGCTTTATGAACTTAGCGATAAACTTACTTCGAAGCCTTCGGATCTGGCCCAGACATTTCCATCGTGTCCGGCAATCGCAGCTTTTGTAACACATCTGGATGCCATTAACTGTTTATCGACATAATCTTGCCAGCTCATTTTGAATAGTTCAACTAAAAATAAAACTACACTTGAATATCACAATCTCCTCTTCACAACGAGCAAGCGCTCCACACGAACAAAAAGCACTGCCGTTTCAAAATGGCAGCAACGTCATAGACACTACCGGAAGATAACATTTTAGTCATCGAAATGTCTATGAGTCATAGACAATTTACTTAACTGAACTGATGACTGACAGAACTATATCAAGGTCTGACTGATTTGCGGGGAGTTTTGGCGGGAATGAGGAGATGTGTTGCTAAATTTTCATTTTGGTGAAACTTAGTTCAAATGCGTGTAAATTGTTTAATTTCAAGTCATATTAATCAATTTAGTTTCGCAAAGGTGTCCTACCTACAAGTGTAAATAAAAGTGAAAATCGGTGCAAAACATGGACTTTAGCTTAGTGTTGTCTCTAAAGCTCCGTAAACAAAGATTGTTAAAAACTTTAACTTTGACGACTTGACTGTTTCGTTCAATGCAAATAACTTGCAATTATTGATAAAACTTGACACTGGCGAATATCCGAATGGAAAAGCCATTTATTTTAAAGAAGAAGAAGAAGAAGACTGATTTGCGAAAAACCTCCCATTCACATACGATTAGATTTTTAAAGGGAGTACACCTACATAAAGTCCAAAGTGCTAATAAAGGAATACCTAAAATTATGTCAAAAAAAATCAAAGGACAATGAAACTTTTCCCGGCTCACACGATATTTTTTTAGGTTTATCTGCCCAAATGTGAAACGCACGACACGTGTTATATTAACAACATTAATTTTTATCGGATAATAGTATTAATAATAATTAATTACTATTAATGATACTTAAACAAGCCAGATACAAATGGTATAGCCAAAAAAAAATATTACATGTTCATAAATACGTAGTTTGACGGCCCTGTGGCGCGTCGGGCGAACGCTCGGCTGCACTACAGAAGGCTGCGGGTTCGATTCCCGTCGGTCGCAAATATTTATGCTTAAAAAATAAAAATAAATATTTGTATCTGGTCTGGGTGTCGTTTTATGTACAATATGTAGGTATGTAATATGTCTTTACAAAAAAAGTGTAATAATATGTAGTATATCCGTTGTCGAGTACCTATAGTACAAGCCTGGTGCTTAGTTTGGGGCTAGATTGCGCTGAGTATAATGTCGTGCAATATTTATTTACAAACTCTAATACGAAAATATTTTTCTCGCAACCTATTATTTATAGTGCGTGGTAATTACTTACAATAATAATGTCTTAGAGAAAAAACGTATATTATGTGTACATGTCGTCTATCGTTTTGATTAGTGGAGCTGTGGGGCATTATAAATGACGATGACGATGTAAATGATGATGATTAGCCAGACTCAATATATATGTAAGTTTACATTATGCCCGTAAAATCATAACTAATAGGTATATTTGACTACAACAACTAAAAGCTTGTATGTATACAAAACTAGTGTATTTGTATATATGTCGCAGGCAATTTGTATAATTCGTCCATTTACAAATGGCATCGGCATTTTATATTCATGAAGCGTTATAAAAATTACCGAAGGCAGATTGTGAGTGTATTCGAAAGTGTCATTGTAAACGTTATAGTCGTTCTAAGGTGACCATGATTTAAAAAGAGGAAAAAACATATTCACACATTTATTTTAAAGTTTTAGGATTAAATCTCACACTTCAACCGATTAGGCATACCAATTATTATATTCTTTATGGACAGGATTGCACCCCGTACGGCTGACGACTGTGTGAGGGAGCCTTTAATTATGATCTGAACAAAACTACCCGCTCACGTTCAAGCTAAACTGACCAGCGACCATCGACAATTATTGAAGCAATAGACAGCCACAGATGATATAATTTTAGTATAATCTGCGCATTGCTTGCGAAAAAGTTGTGACGCTCTTCCTGTGATTTATTTCCCAATTTATTAAATGTATTCACTTTAGTCTGTTCCACGTGTTATATTTCGTTAAAAATAAATTTAAAAATTCTGTTTTGTTATATAAAAATTGAAGAAGTTGCAGAAACTCATTCAACAGTAATATTTAGTAAAACTACATAAAAAGCTTTTGCCAAGTTAACTTGACCTTGTTAGTTCTTTTCCGTTCAGCTACCGCGATTGGAACATGTCCTATTCACCAGAAAGAAGGTAAGTTGAATTCTTACGTTGATATTAACTAGATTTTGTGAAATATATTGCTTGTTTTATGATTTGTAAACATCGAAGTATTCATATTATATTATAAACATGGGTAATTTCATAGAAATCCTGCATTTTCCATCGATGTGCCCCTAGCCGATTGCCAACATGGCGCTGGTAGGAGTTTAGAAAAGATCCTTGCTGCACGTGTTTTTTTTGTCATTTCTAACGCATCTATCAAATATCGCATTTCTCGATTTTGTAGTTGTATTATTGTTACAGAGACATGACATTTCTTTGTTATAGCAAGATTGCGTCCAAAAATACATTAAAAATACTCTTTCGGAACTTCAAAGATTGTGAATAATGCAGATTCCTTCATGTATCATGATTGTATGGTAGTTTTTTTACACCTACAATTTCTCTTTCAGATCAGAAGATTGGCCGGAAGATAAAAATGGGCCATCTAAAGAGCAAGGGTTCGACGGACCTCCGGGAGAGCCGGAAGGTGCGTTGGACACCAACTGGCACGAAGTCGTGGAAAGCTTTGATGACATGAATCTGAAGGAAGAGTTGCTGAGAGGAATCTACGCCTATGGTTTCGAGAAGCCGTCGGCTATTCAACAACGCGCCATTATGCCGTGCATTCAAGGCCGCGATGTTATAGCTCAAGCCCAGTCTGGTACTGGCAAGACTGCTACGTTCTCTATATCAATTCTACAGCAAATCGACACTAGTATTCGAGAGTGCCAAGCTTTGATTTTGGCCCCCACTAGAGAGTTAGCACAACAGATCCAGAAGGTAAAATAAAATACCATGCCATACAAATATGTGTTAGACGAACAATGCCACAGTGTTATTAAAACAGTTTAATTTGTTGTTTTAGGTGGTTATTGCCCTCGGTGATCACTTGAATGCTAAATGCCATGCGTGCATTGGTGGTACTAACGTTCGTGAGGATATTCGCCAGTTGGAGAGTGGAGTGCATGTAGTGGTGGGCACCCCCGGCCGAGTCTATGACATGATCACTCGCCGAGCACTGCGGGCTAACACCATCAAGCTGTTCGTGCTTGATGAAGCTGATGAAATGTTGTCTAGAGGGTGAGTCATCTTACACACCTATACTTGTTAAATTACTCTATCAATTTGACAGAATATTAACACTTCATTCAGACCGATGTAGTTTCTCAGAAACTGCTTATCTGGAAATTCCCATGCATCATTTTTAACCTTTATAATATTGTTTTGATTTGATATTTTGAACTGCTGTTTAAAATATCAAGATGCCAAGATGCTTCTTGGGAAACAATGCTGGGTTACTGTGTTATGAATGTTGTGAAAAGACTTAGATTTACAAGTTTTAGAATATTTCACAATTTTTTGCAATGTTTGAAGCAGTTTTGACACTTGTCTTGTTTTTACAAAACTAAGCTGTACTTACTTACTTTTACAAATAGAAATCCCATGTCAGATTTTGTAGAAATACTATCCTCATACAAAGGATTTTTTAAATCCACCCACATGGGGTTTTTTCCTATAAATGAAATGAGTTTGGAACCTCACTACAGATTTGTGCGAATTATCTATGGAAACAATCAATATTAATCAACATGGATTTGCTATTTGCTGTGATGTTTCTAAAAGTTTATTCACATAGGCTGGCTCGGAGAGGACAGTAGATTTTGATTGTAATCAAAGTTTTGAGAATTCTTTTATTATTTAAAAAGCTTGAGATGCAACCTTATGTGTTTAGTGTGAAGTAATAAGTGAAACTTATCAGTTATTATTACGTGAGCAGACTGACAGCAGTCATTTTTACATTTTATCTGGTCTTAATCGCTGTCGAGGTAAGAAAATAAAAATAGTATGCGATTAAGACCCCGTAAAATGTAAATATGTTAACAAATCGTGTGAATTTAAAAAGTTTATTTTTTAACAGTCATTTTGATAGTAAGCAAGTGCTTCGACTATAACAGTGCTCTTTCAGCCGATCTATGTGAAATGGCTTGGTTCTGGCAGGGGTGACTTACACAGGTTTTCATGACAATAAGTGTACACACCATGATGTTGGTTTATGTAAACAGACCTTTAGATTGTAAGACAAATTACAATTAGGAGTCTTATCCTGGGATATTCCTGTTTCCAGATTTAAGGATCAAATTCACGACGTATTCAAGATGTTGTCTGCAGATGTACAAGTTATTTTGCTCTCTGCTACAATGCCCGATGATGTGTTGGAAGTTTCTCGATGCTTCATGAGAGACCCCGTGCGCATTCTTGTGCAGAAGGAAGAAGTGAGTATGAAATTAAGCATTTTTATTTATAATCTGATTATTAAAGTGTGAAAGTCATCATTATTTTAGTGAAAATGTTTTTTTTTATTTTGTGTTATTAACAACATGATACAAGTTACCTACTTGTTTTGCTTTATCATTTTATAACTTTTGTAAATAATTAATGCTGATGACAGTAAAATGAGAAATACTTGTCTGGCAACTGTGTTAATTTGAAATCAATTAAAATAATGAGTAGTGGGATATTGTTCTACAATGGCTTATATTAGCTCATACAAGGTGAACATTCTTACCATATTGTTAGAAGATGTCATCTAAAATGCTGCGGGCTTCCTATTACTCCCTGACTTTAGAGTGAGTCCCCAATGTTACCTTGACTGAGGCCATAGAATGGTTCTCTAACATTTCCTAGGGGTGTGTGGGTTGGGACGACATGTCATAGTAATTAGTTTCATTATTTATAAGTTTTTATATTTCTATTACAGCTTACCCTGGAAGGTATTAAACAATTTTACATCTCGATTGAGCTCGAGGAATGGAAACTGGAAACTCTCTGTGATTTGTACGACACCCTGTCTATTGCTCAGGCTGTCATTTTCTGCAATACCCGTCGCAAGGTAATTTATTCTTCCGATATCTGCTTATTTTCTAAACATTTCAAATTTTTCTTAACTATAAAGAATGGAATATCCGTTTTTGGGTTTTAAGTTAGTTAAAGTTGTTAATTTATAGATAATTGCGGCCCGCGGTTTCAGCCGCGTAAGTCCTGATTCCGCGGGAATATCAGGATGTGTTGTGTACACATCCTGATATATAAACTTTCCTATTAAATTATTATCTACTAAAAAAAAAACTAAGCGTACAAACATCCATACAGCAGGAAGTGGCTTTGTTTAATATGTATGATTAGTTACACCCTGCAAGTTTTCAACACATTAGGTAGGGCCAATCTCTTTGCAATAAAAAATCTATGTCAATCTAAAACATTTACTTTGAGTGTCAAAAAATAACTTAGTCATTTGACTATGCATTTGTAATATTAGATGTTTTAGTATGAAATTACCATTTTTATGGTAGAAATTGTGTGGATGCATTTTCCGTACAAACTAATTACTCATTGTTTGAATAAGTTAAAATAATGAGTAATTCGTTAATAATGTTTAACTAATTTACTAATTAGTAATTACAAATGAATGATAATTTCTATTTATGGTTGACAAATGGAGCAAACTGGTTTAATTTATAATCACATACAATTCTCAAACATCATTAAATAATATTAATTGTAGCAACAAAATTTTATGAAGAGAGGTTTTCTTTATAGTATTATGTTGTAAAGCCCAATATTTTGGTATCAATATATTCATGGGAGACATCAAGGAATCATAAAGTTCAGATTATAGTAGCCAATATTTTTTATGAATTGACCTATGTTCAAAAGTTAGTGGAATAAATTATTTTGTAACTATTGCCTACTCAGACCGCATCAGTAACTTTTCTCCCTCTTTATGACTACTAACTAGTGTGTTTCCACCAGGTGGACTGGTTGACGGAATCGATGCACGAGCGTGACTTCACCGTGTCAGCGATGCATGGCGACATGGACCAGCGTGAGCGTGAGGTGATCATGCGGCAGTTTCGCACGGGCTCCTCCCGTGTCCTCATCACCACCGACCTGCTGGCGCGCGGGATCGACGTGCAGCAAGTGTCGTGCGTCATCAACTACGATCTGCCGACCAACCGCGAGAACTACATCCATAGGTGAGTGAATATTGCACCACTTGTCTATCATACTAGACCTATACTAAGCAGCTAAGCCTCTATTACAGTGACTGGATAATATAAATTTTACTAATATTATAGACGCGAAAGTTTGTATGTATGTATGGTTGTTACTCTTTCACGCAAAAACTACTGAACCAATTGCGATGAAACTTAGAGTATACGTAGCTGGGGACCTGGATTAACACATAGACTACTTTTTATCCCGATATTCCTGCGGGAACGGGACTTACGCGGGTGAAACTGCGGGGCGCAGCTAGTTTGGAAATATATGCAAGCATTTACTAGCAGCATAAGTGCAATAATCCTGGGGGAATTTAGTCTGCAACCTTCTGCTTTACAAGTGGTCTTGCATCGCTTTTCAGTGATCGCCAATTTGCTATGAATGAAGTTCAGAGTTCGCAAATTGAATTTACGTTTTGTTTTCTAAGGATCCTGTAATAATTTATTATAAAGAGTCTACATAATCTAAAATTAGCATTAAATTATTAATATTCGTGTGACACGCGCGCGTCTACGTGCTTCAAGTTGGCGTTTCTTTGATTTATCCCTTTTTTTTTTCCTATTTACAGTGGCGTGTACAGAATCAGTAAACAATATCGTTTGTTGTTTTCAGAATTGGACGAGGTGGCCGTTTCGGTCGTAAGGGAATCGCCATCAACTTTGTCACCGAAGCTGACAAACGAGCCCTCAAGGATATCGAGGACTTCTACCATACAAGTATCTCTGAAATGCCCAGCGATGTGGCCAACCTCATCTAAGGCCTCAAAAATTTCCAGTTTTTACTTTGTGTCCTGCGTTCTTATGCGATATTTATAAGGTGTGTGTATTGGGAAAAGTCTCCTGATTACCTGTGCCGATTTTTTTTATTGGAACTCATTTTTATTTGGACCGATATTCGTTTTAGTTTAATTAATGTTTACATTATACTATAATAGACGTATCGATATAAGTTTAATATACATAGTTAGGAGTGTAAGCCCGGCCTCGCCCGTGCGATGGCGGCCGCGCGCCCGCCTGCGCGCGCGCCCGTTCCGCGCAGTCCTCGCCAGAGGGGACTCATCGGGTTCTGGAGAGGCTATTTCAATCACAAAACTGCTAGAAGAAAACAATGTATTATGTCACTTTTCCAGCTGTACATATGGTAACTGTTTTTTGTAATACGGTAAATAAATATAATTAAATATCTCATTTGTATTGTTATTGACATACATGATAAATTATCGTAGCACTCCACTCCCGATCGGAACCTTAATTTACTCTAGATTCATGTACTCAAGTATAATCAATTTTGTTTTGCAGAAGATCTACCAACAGCCTGTGAAACGCACTATGGACACAACTATGTGGAAATAATAAATCAAAATTTCCTCAATATATTTATTACTTTATTTTGACAGGTCCTTAACGATTCCTGTATTCCCGTATACATTTCTTTTGCATTTGCATTTTACATAATTTTAAAATATTGTTTTCTACATGGTTTTTTTTGTTCATTTCGATTTATATTTATTTTTGGAATAAATTTTGTTCAAAGTATTTGTTGACTTTTGTCAAAACTGGTAATTAAGGTTCCTATACTTAAATTCATTAGGAACTTACTTGGTAGAGAACAAATAACCATTTTATTACATGACAATTATAATAATGAGAAAAAAATAACTTAGTCTAACATTAAACTTAAGGATATGTCGAACCAGATGCTCGCCGAATTGAAGGAAAAGATAACAGTTTTCGTAAACATGATTCATACGAAAATCGAAAAGTAACATTACTTGGTAATTCTTCATTACCAGCCTATCCACCTTTGAAAGGCTTGAAGCCCATCCTAAATTCTAAAGAGGGTGGCAGCAACGTAATTAAAAAACAGTTTTTACATTTAAAATGGTATACCTACTATATTTTTTTTAACCTTGACCTTTGTATTTAGGTAATTAGTCCCTAAAAATCATGGGTTACAAAATAATATTGTATTTTGGATCGTAACTAGGCCATTTTTACGACAAACTCTTATTTTTTAGTTTGGCAGACATCCGGTACGAAATCGTCTTATCAATAAGGAACTGCTACTGCAGTGTGCATGACACAAACAGGCCAGTTGGGTCTCATGCAAACTACATTCAGCGAACGCGCCTTCCGAAGGGCTTATTATAATTTTGTGCTTTATACATAAGTAGGGACAAAATTGAATTGCTGTGACTTGTTTTAGGAACAGTAACATGAGATAATATTATTATAATCTTAAAATATAGGTTCTTAATCCTTCGTTTTATATTAAACTTAATAAATTAATATCACATTGATTATGGTAATGTTCATTTTCACGATCATCAATGGAATGTTACTGTCCTTGTTTTATATAAAAGCAAAAACTAGTATCAGTAACAGGACTGCTATAGGAAATAATATGTACACTGACACTCTTGGATGGCACACTGATATCAATATTGATATATCGTCTTCTTCATTTTGTAAACCTTCTTTTGTAGGTACTTCCACTATAACCAATTCGCCGCTTAAGAATCCAACATCGAATTCGCAATGTGTTTGATTGATACACGTTTTTGAATTGGTATTATTTACGTACTGGAAAGTCGGTTTGTATATGTCGAATATCGCGTGAATATCGTTACTCACGAAGTCGTTGTCGCTGTAAAATATGTAATAATAATAACCGTCTTCCAAAACATCGTGAATTACTTTGAGAGTAGTCGTTCTTTCTAGATAGTTTGTGCTGTTACATCGAATGGAATATGGGAAGAAATCGTTCATCAGCATGTTGTCGTGATAACATTCGTACAAGTTGTTTTCGAAGCTGGATGCACTATCTTTGGCCATTTCCGTGTTGTTGGCATTCCCACCGTGGTGTACTCCTGTATCCAATATAGTATTTGGATTATGTAACTTTGTACTTCTTGTGTTTCTATTGAGTGAATTATTTTTAACGTCCGCATCGTCAATCAAAGGTGCTTTTGTAGCGTTATTGAGATTGGCACTTTTTTGTGCTTTCAATTTTGGGTCTACCAAAGTTACGAGTACACTACCTTTGTTTTCAAAATGCTTTTCTTTTTTTTTAGAACCTTCTAATATTCCGCAGGTGTTGAGTATTTTATTACCTTTTACGACCAGTATTTTAGAACCCTCGTAACGTGAGCATGCTTTTAACTTTACACTTGCTCCTTTTAGCAGGTAAAATCCCCAGTACTCTAATGTATCATCAGGTAAAGTCATAGACTTCTTTAATCTGATGTGTTTCCTTTGTTCGGATAACTCGGGAACACCTTTCATTTGAAATGCGTTGAATGTTGAATTCATATTCAGAGAATGCCGTTCGCAGAACACTGATGACTGGCCTTTGTGAATTTGTATGACATCAGAGTCTGATATTCTGTATAAAACATCTGCATATCTGATATTTCTTAAGTACAGTGGTAGTATGATGAGCATTGTCGGTAGTATTGTTGTTAAAAAGCAGAACACTATTACTCTTCGAGATCCATGCATTTTTTCTCCATGATCTGTAACAGATTGTCGTTTGTTAGGTCAGGCACTTAAAAATATTATTTACTTACATACCTTTTATATTAATAACTCACTTGCTTATATGTATTATAATATGGTGTGACTGATGCCATTTTCCTCAATAACTATTTTATGTTATATTAAAAGGCACGTTTTTATTTCAGTGGATTATGTTTCGAGGTAAAGGACTCACAAACGTCTGGCTCAATGTGATCGAGGAGTCTTGGCGGGAACTCCTTGAGGAGATGTGGTGCTAAATTTTCATTTTTGTGAAACCTAGTTCATATGCGTGCAAATTGTTTAATTTCGGGGGCATATTAATCAATTTAGTTTCGTGAAGGTGTACAAGTGGAATGAAAGTGAAAATCGGTGTAAAACATTGACTTAGTGTTGTCTCCAAGGCTCCGTGAAGATTGTTTGTAAATGGCCGCCGCGTTTACAAATGATTCCCTAGACTTGACTTTAACTATGACGACTTGACTGTTTCGATGCAAATAACTTGCATAATATATTAATAATACTTGACACTGGCTAATTTCCTAATGGCCATAATCGGTTCACAACCGATAAGAAATAATAATAATGTGATCGAGCGATCATATAACACTTCTCCTAATTATTCTAACTGATGGGTGTAAAAGATTCCTTTGGTGATTCATAATAGAAATTGCTGTATGACACTGTCACAATAACTGTACACCTGTCATCGATGAGCGCGCAACGCGGAATTCAAACCTACACATCAGACCCGTTAGAACCGGGACCCTACCGCGTAACTTCCGTCGTAATCGGCATCGAAACCCACTGCGCAAAGGAATAAGCGCGGTTCAAACCATCGCCGTTAATTGGCATGCATTTGGAGGCGACGCGCGCCGTTGAGTTCAACTGTTATTGAAACCGGCAGCGTAAGAGACCTCGCTTTCAATGACGGTTAAACTCGACGGTGCGCGTTGGTGGCTTCATATCACGGAACACTATTACTCCTAGCAGAGATTATCTATCACTATCCTCCTTTGCTTCAAATGCATGCAAATCAACGCTGTCGTTTTCACCGCGCAGGTTATTTTTTTATTTATTTTTTAGGAAATCCAACAGCTATTACAGAAGTATAAATTAACGTGTATCACCAGGAAGCCAATTATAGGATCTCACGAACAAAAAACAATGTAGATATACAATGTAGGTATGAGCTTAAATATTAATAATATCCAACCAATTCTTACAAAGAGTAGGTAAACAGAATAAATAAAAACAATCCTAAACGTTATCAGATAAAAAATTTAGCCAATCGTCACTCACCACCATAAAAGTGCTTAGACACGCGCCGCCGCACCGTGTCAATACTAGTACAAAATAAATCTATGTCAGTATCTTTAATCAAATTGTTGAGATTATTGCTAGCTCGCCACAGGAAAGTATTCTGTCTGTAATTTGTACCCACCGTAGAGAGATAAATAGGTTGAGTTGACCTTGTGGACCCTAATCTGGGTACTCTAAAGTTGATACTGCTTAACAACGCTGGACAGTCAATACTGTTCGAAACTATCTTAAGAAGAAATACCAGATCAGCAATTTCACGCCGCTTGGAAAGTGGGAGGAAATGAAATTTCCTACATTCCTTACTGTCACAATAACTGGGCACCTGCACCTGTGACCTTGTCAAAAAGCAATTCCTAATATGAATCTTCTAACTAAAAGAACCTTTTTAGGTTCCCTGAAGGTTTGCAAACAAAATGATTGATCATCGGCGACATTGAAGTGGAGAGACGTAGGTTGGTTGGTATTATTATATTATACGTCATATCAGGCTGTCTTCACGTTCGCAATAAGGATCGCGGCAGGTATGTTTGTAATGTACTATATGCAAAGACATTGTCGACAACGTCTTTGACCATATTAGTATGTTCTCTGTGACTCACTACTGGCGTAAAATGAGAGTGGCAGAGACAGGTACCTACAGACTGAGGCGCCACCGACTTCGTGGGTGCTCGGGTACTCAAGACCCACGAGAGGTAAATAGTGGGTGCCGAGCACCCACGACTTTGAATCTTCTATACTTATCTATATCTACACTTATAATAAAGGAAGAGAGGACAAAAAGTCTGTAATTAGACTTAAATTTTAACAAAAGTGGTCTAGGGGTCCTAAGATAAGTAGTAGAACAAAATTATATAATTTTTAAAATTCATGTTATTCTGTCTGACTGTTTCTCTGTCTGTTCCTTATACAATTAAAAACTACTAATCCGATTGAAATCTGGTTTTCAATATTGGATAATTCTATTATCGAGAAAAGTCGTGGTATACTTTGCATCGAAATCCAATTAGTATAGTAGAACCCGAGTAATGAACGAAAAAGTGCAACCGCTTGAGAACCGCTCGGCCGCCCGCGCCCGTGATAGATAACGCGTTTTTCACTTTCGCGGGTGAAACCGCGGGGCGCAGCTAGTATCTAATATAATTCTCATGCTCATCTATTATTCGTTGATTGTAATATATCAAAGTTAAAGACTTTATGAGATAAATGAATTTTATTTATTTTGAATCGAATGCTTTAAAATCAAATTTCTATCACCTTTTCATTTAAAAATAATCATCTCAATCGGTTAAGCCATCTTCGAGTAATCGATGAACAATTGAATTGAATACAGCTTTTTGAGAAGC
The DNA here is from genome assembly GCA_949358125.1 of Idaea dimidiata. NCBI lineage: Eukaryota > Metazoa > Arthropoda > Insecta > Lepidoptera > Geometridae > Idaea > Idaea dimidiata. The sequence goes on from OX442337.1 coordinate 6,797,699, forward strand.
ATTTCCGTTCATCGCCTCGAAGATCCTCACCAAATTTTTATAGGACCACTTCGGGGCTCCCACCTTTCCATTGAAAAAAATTAAAAAACCGACTTCAAAAAAGAAACAAAAAATAATTAAAAAAAAAAAAACAAAAAAAAGAATTGATAAAAAAGACCAAAATAACCTCTACATAGGTACAGTGCCACCGACTAATTAATCTGTTTTATCATCTGAAGTCGGGCAGCCAAACTAAGTACAATTTGGAACCAGCCAGTAAAACTGCCCGACTTCAGATGATAAAACAGATTAATTAGTAGGTGGCACTGTACCTATGTAGAAGTTATTTTGGTCTTTTTTATCATATCTTTTTTTTGGTTGTTTTTTAAATTATTTTTAGTTTCTTTTTTAAAGTTTAATTTATTATTATATTTTATTTTACCCTTTTTAGGATACCTACCTAAAAATCAACAATATTGTTACCGTAATTTTAATGATTGAGGAGTTTGCTGATGAGAAGGTGGTTTCAGGTGCCCCATCAATCTGTACTTAGTTCTTTAGGGGTCTATTCTTTTTGGTAGAAGTCCAAAAATGAGTAATTTATTGAATTCTGGGATGCTATCCTGTCCATCATTCCGAAGATACTCATCAGATCCTTACCAAAGACCCTCATCAGATCCACATCAAATGTTTATGGGACCATCTTGGAGCTCCCACCCTATGCATTAAAAAAAGAATCATCTTAATCGGTCAAGCCGTCTTCGAGCAATCGGTAAACATACAAAAAAAAATATTAAACATACAGACGAATTGATAACCTCCTCCTTTTTTTGAAGTCGGTTAAAAAGGAAACATCTCAATGGGTCAAGCCATCTTCGAGTAATTGGTGAAAAACATTAAATATACATATAAGTACCTACGCGAAAAATAGAAAACCTCCTTTTGTTTAAAGTCTGTTTAATCATGTTCTGCTTTGGTCATGGTCTAAATATTCTATCTTCTATAGTAAGTATATTTAAAAGAAAGTCTTGTTAGTTAAACGCTATTCGTCACGTACGTAGTAGGTCCTAATCCACGAATGGACATGTTCGCTGGTTGTCAAGACGCCATACGTCATTATCTTTTGTCGTCACATTTGCGTTACGTCACACACTCAATCCGTCATAAACACGTTACGTTATTGATGCAGTTCGTCTTAAACGTAGTTCGTCATATTTTTATTTGTGAACAATAAGTACTGGCTAATAGTTAAATTAAACAGCTGTCAAACCTAATACGTCAATATCTCGGAAACTATTGACACTAGACCACTAGTTTCCTTGCAAAACTGATTGGGCCCTTCGAGATCTTCATTTTGGATGACAGCTGTCAAAATTAAAACGTCGTTATCTCAGAAACTATTGACACTAGACTACTACTTGCTTAGCGTTAGTGATAGAGCTCCTCGGGATCTGCTTTTTTTAAAACGTCAATATCTCGGAAACTTTTGTCACTAGACCACTGGTTTCTTTGCAGAAGTAATAGAGTTCATAAATATCTTCTTTCCGGATGAAAGCTTTATATCGATGATCAGAAATAAGTACGAAGAGCTTCGGCAGCGAGACTAGTAGTCTAGGACTGATAGTTTCCAAGATATTGACGATTTTTGTTTGACAATTACTGTCATCCGAAATGAATATCTTGAAGAACTCTATCATTTTTGCACAGAAACTAGTAGTCTAGGATCAATAGTTTCCGAGATATTGAAGTTTTAAGTTTGACAGCTGTCAACCGAAATGAAGATCTTAACGAACTCTATCACTTCTGCAAAGAAACCAGTTTGTCTAGGTTCAATAGTTTCCGAGATATTGACGTTTTATGTTTGACAGCTGTCACCCAAAACGAAGATCTCGAGGAGCTCCATCACTTATGCTAGGAAACTAGTGGTCTAGTGTCAATAGTTTCGGAGTTAGGTAAGATCGTCTTTTGTTTTCCACCAATTTCTTCTATTCACTATTATCAAATTCGAAAGGGTACAAGTGGTCCCTGGTCCCAGTTTTGAGGTGGATGACTTCACCCTAACCCGCGTAAACCACTATGAAACTAAAACCTTACGTATGACCAAACCAGAACATGAATAAAGCAGATTATGTCAAGAGCAGAATATGACATAAAAGGATAATAATCATAACCAAATAAGAACTTGACTGAAACAGAAGATGACTTAAACAGAATATGAGTATGACTAAAGGGGAAAAATATGACTCAAAACACATTATGACTGAAATCGAACATGACTAAAATCGAACATTACATCTACCGAACAACCCACTTTTAAGTACCTATATAATAGAGATTAACGAATAGGTAATTTATTAAGTAGTATATCTGAAGGAAAACGTGAGGTTTCCTCGGCTTAGTTAGCTCCAGACTTATTGACCCGTCCTTTTCTATTCGCATAGCTGACTTAGTAACAACGTCCCGGGCAGCGTAAATAGCATAGATGAAGTTGCTAGCGTTGTATAAATCATCTTGAAAATTTAGATGAAATGCGAAATATCTTCTTACTAATATTATAAACGCGAAATTTTGTATGTAGGTATATGACTTTGTTACTCTTTCACGCAAATACTGCAGAACCGATTGCATAGGTTAACACATAGGCTACCCGATTTTTATCCCGATATTCCCGCAGGAACGGGATCCACGCGGGTGAAACCGCTCGGCGCTGCTAATATCTACATTATTATCTATAAGGCGAGGTTTTTCTTGGAATTTCCGAAATCGACCTTAGTTTGATTCAATTCATAAATCGTAAACTATTATAATTTCTTCTATGGTTTTCGCGATTTTGCATAATAAAACACTTTATTTATCCGGTTTTTATCGCGTTTTTATTCATTATTTGACCCGAGCTTTCGCCAACTTTACAGTTGGCTTTTTCAAGGTTGTCAGTCAACCTTGAAAAAGCCAACTGTAAAGTTGGCGAAAGCTCGGGTCAAATAATGAATAAAAACGCGATAAAAACCGGATAAATAAAGTGTTTCGTAAACTATTTTTTTTGGTCGGATAAAAATATATTTCGTAGTTTAAAAAAACCATCGGAAACATTGGGGAACTTGCGTGGCCGAGCGGTATAGGCACTGGAATATTGATCCAGGGACGCGAGTTCAAATCTCGCCGCAAGTGAATTTTTGAAGATGAATTTTTACTTTAAAAATATTTCTAGTAAATATGCCTTGAGTAATAAAAACAAATTTACGAAACATTACATTAGTCATGTTGGTCACATAATTTATTTATTTATTTTCCTTAGACTTGTGGTAAGTAGGTACTAGACCACCAAAGTGCGCGTTGTTTACGTTTTGTCTTAGATAAACGTAGAATGTGCCTGGATTCCGCTCACCGTAAATTTAGTCTGTGATCTAGTTAGAGGATCATATTATATCGGTTACCGGTTTTAAATTCATGTTTTAATTCGCGTCGCAACTTACTTGTAGCCAGAGATATGTAAAAACTTCCTTATAGCGTAGCGTGCGTCCTACCTTCCTAGTATGAAACTGAAAGAAAGAGCATCTCTTCTGATACAACAATATCAGATGCGTGACGTGTAAGCAGGTACGTGCATACGAACGCACGCAGCTGATTCTACCATCTTCAACCTGCATGAACGCTCAGCAGGACACAGTAAATTCTTGCTTATTGGAAGTTAAGTAGGTAGGTATGTTTGCTGCATGCAGCCTTGCAGAACCGTGTCGTGTACATAACTTTCAGCTGTACCAAGAACCTTAGGTAAGTAGATAATTCTTACCGTTGTCTTTGTTCGGGATGTTAGAATACTGATAATTCGTATTGTAGTACGAAGTGCTCGCCGAATGCTTGAAACTTCTAGTCATATTTGCACTGGTTTAAAAAATGCTCATTACAAAATAGCGAATCGGACAACCGAAACGACAAAAATACATGCATTTACAATACAGACTAGCTCAGGAATAAAAGATATGCTTATCAAATTATCAGTAGGGTACAGTGTGGATAAATAAATAAGATTCCGTCGTTCGTAAGTGGTCTCTAATTCAATGCAGTAGAGTATACCTCTCCGACACATCCGCGTAATGTTTGGTCATAATATTACTTTGTGTCAGTCTACGCATATCTATCTGCTCTACATGATCTACTTTAGTTATTTTATTTTATTAGTACGCTTATCCAATACCTATCGTTAAGTAGCCTACCTACCCTACATAGGTACATATACATATTATTATTATATCATAATGTTGGATTTAGCGAAGTAACCTTCTAAAGCACGTATGGGCAATAAGCGTAATGATGAATTATAGTGGTCGAGCGCGCGCGATTACAGTGGTAGGTACCTAATAATTATTATTATTATGATTAGTTCAATTTAGAATTTTAGAGCCCTTAGGTTGCCTTGGCGACTTCAAGACATTGTACAAGGCACAATGCACATAATTGTACAGAATGCGTCAACTTTTTTTTTTCAAAAATGGTCCAACAAATTGTCATTATAAAAAGTGGCGTATTTTTGCATATCAAAAAACCCTAATATGATTTTACACTTGTTGCACAGCGGAGGTCGTTAAATGCAGACCTTCGCTAGGAGTAATAGTGTTCTGTGATGCAGACTGTGCAGAGATGCGTGCATACAGCGGACACCAGACACTGACGCTGGCTTTATAAATAATCGTCCGTAACCATAGCATCAATTAAAAAGTCTTGCCAAAATTTAATGTCAATGTCATTTTATTTTACATGTTTCATGTTTTTGTTTTTAATGCAGCTGTACAAAAACAAAATAAAAGTAATGGACACTTTGAAACCAGAATTATTTTGGATAGAAGGTCGCTGTTACAGAGTTAATGATCCAACGACCGAAGTCACTGCCCTACAAGAACATGATCTGTATGAAAATGGTAAGAGAAAGAAGGAACTTTCAAGAGAAGTTATATCTTTTTACGCGATTGGAACTTTGTACTGAAATAGTGGGCGCTGCTCAATGAAGTTTTTACATAAGATCTCTGGCGCTGCTAGTGAAATCATGAAGTTATTATGATGATCGTGCAATAAACACCTGCTTCAATGAGTCTATTAAAAGTTTTTACATATCTCTGACCTGCTTACTTATTTTAAACATACAAACGAGGCAGGAGTACTTTCGAGTTGGCGTTCGTTCGGCTGTTATTTAAAAACTAAAAACTACAATATTCTACAGATACATATAACGACGAGGCAGACACCATGAATGAAGAAGAGCAAGAATTTGAAGTTGTCGCACTGGACAATTCCAGATATGCCACTTATTTCCATGTTTCAAAGTAAGAAAGTTTTATGAAAACTCTCATAATCTCCGTTTTTAAAAATCAATCATATTTGTAAAAAAAACTTAAATAAATCTTGAAAATGTAGGTACTATAAAAATTACAATTGATTTTAAAGCCAGAAAAACGTTTCCTTTTGTTAATAAAATAGTGCACATTTATAAAGAGACTTTAAATTAATAGTATTACCATATATTTTGCTATCTTTCAGACACTACATTGGCTCGATAATTGGTAAAAAAGGTATTGTTAAAAGCAGAATTGAAAAAGAAACAAAGACCAATATAAAAATTCCAAGGCAGGGTGAGGATGGTGATATTGCTATTCTAGGTTCATCCCCATTGGTAAGTTCCACTTGGTTCTGCACAGAACACATTGTGAGAAGCTGCTGAGTGGTATGACTATCAAAGGAGGTCTCTCTGTGGCACAGCTGGTGCATAAAACTTTAAACATAAAAATATGTAAAGGTTTAAGAGATAAGTAGATTTTATTCAACTCAATGTAAGCAGCACACAAAAATAATGCAGACAAATATATATGTAAGATTAATGTTTGTTTTTATCAAGTTTTACTACATATTTCAGAATGTGAGAGCTGCTCGGAGAAGAATAAACATGATTGTTGTAACATCAAGAGGAAAACAAAGGCCTACCCACTTTCTATCTATACCAATGACTGGCTTAGAAATAAAGGACAATTTTAATATTTTTAAGGTAAGAATTGCAATAGCAAGACAATAGTCACATATTTACTAATCTATTTTATGAGGCACCTCAGAGTTTCTAAAGCATTCCAAGCAACCTTGGAAGCTGTGGAAGCCCACAAAATTGGAATAGGCTACTAAAAAAAGATCGGGCAACTATCCTATATTTCTATGGTGTATGTGTAGTGTATGCAGCAGAAGAAATAGCCCTATATAAAAAGTGTCTAGCTAAATAAATATTGCACGACAATACACACAGAGCTATCTAGCCCCAAACTAAGCACTAAGCTTGTACTACGGCTACTAGACGATGGATATACTACATATTATACTTTTTTTTTTGTAAATTCATACATATGACATAGTATACACCCAGAACCAGAAACAAACATTTATGGTCAGCAGAAATATTTGTTCCCGCTGGGAATTTAACCCGCAACCTTCTGCGTCGAAGTCCGGGTGTCGCCCGCCGCGCCACAGAGGCCGTCAGAGGCCACAGAGCTTTCTATTATATACAAATTTTACTCATTTTTCAGTTTTCATCGCTTTGCTTTCATTATACAAGCTGTAATGGGTAAGTCCTTTTAATCCGAAAGTGGGTTGTTCTAGACGTCTAGGCGAACAACTTTTGTTCTACGACTTTTGAAAATTTTTGAGATTATGTTTCACTGTTTTTGAAAATAAAGGTAATTGAAGGTTTGATTGTAGTAGACCAAACTAAATGAAAGGACAACATAAGGTCAATGACCTCGAACTCTAAGAAACAGCTGATCTTCAAGTAAACTTTACACTTAAAATTTTCGAAAAGTACTTCGAATTTCAAAAACAAAAGTTGTTAGCCTAGACGTCTAGAACAACCCCCTTATGGATTAAAAGGACTTACCCGTTACATCTTGTATAAAGCATTTTCCAATGCCCTACATTTAAAGGTGTTTGTAGCTCACTGATCTTTTAAATTTTTTAGGAAAAAGTGCTTCAAGAATGTAAGAACAGTCAAGGCTTAGATGAGTCAATATTCGTAAAAGCTGAGAGACTTCACCTCACAATGGGAGTAATGTGTCTGATGGATAGTGAGGAGAGGATGTTGGCGTCAAAGCTGTTTACAGAGGCTAAAGAAAAGATTGTTATGTAAGAAAGTTTTTTTCTAAGTACAGTCAGTCATCTTCATAGTTGAAGTAAATAAGGGGATTGTTCTCATAAAGACGGATTCACAAAAAGACAAATTGTCAAAAAGACGGATTCAGGACTTGCTAGGCTAGCATGAAAGCCAAGAAACGTTCGGGTCTACCATTAACTCCTTATTGCATCCTCATTGCGGACTAAAATTGACCAGCTATTAAAAAGACACTAAAATTAAAATTTAAAATCGCTTATTGCTTAAAAAACTTTAAATAGGTATGTAAGATAATTTGACGACCTCTGTGGCGCGTCGGCGAACGCTTGGCTGCAATGCAAAAGGTTGCAGGTTCGATTCCCGCTGGATGCAAATATTTATGCTTATAAATAAATATTTGTATCAGGTCTGGGTGTACTTATATGTATAATATTATGTATGTATTTACAAAAGAAAAATAAATATAAGTAGTATCCGTTGTCTAGTCACAAGCTTAGTAGCTTACCATGGGGCTAGATGGCGCTGTGTGTCGGTCACAGAATTTATTTTATTTTTAAATAAAAATAATATAAAATAAAAGAACAAAAATCAATTTCAAAAAAAAGAAGGGCAAAAATAAATTGCACATACAGAATCCGAATTCGGGTAGCCAAACTACAAAACACAAAACTGCACGACTCCTAGATGCTTAGTTTGGGGGCTAGATTGTGCTGCGCTGTGTGTAATTTCCAGCAACATTGATTTAAGTTTTGTTTACTTACTGCTACTGTTAGTAAACTAATATTATTTCTATTTGTTTCAGGCCATTATTGAGAGAACATTTACCTCTGAGACTGAGGCTGAAGAGTCTGTCGTACATGAACGACGATCCCAAACAAATCCACGTGTTGTACGGCAACGTCACAGATGAGGACAACACTACTCAAGTTATACAGCATTTAGCCGATTCTTTGTACCGGTATTTTATTAAAGCAGGTGAGTAAGATCATTAACTAGCTGTGCCCTTTGGTTTCAACCGCCGAAATAAGACCCGTGGGAATATCGGGATAAAAAGTTGCCTAATTTTTAATCCAGATCTCCAGCTACCCACATATCAGGTTTTATCTTAATGGGTCTAGTAGTTTTTGCGTGAAGGAGTAACAAACATTCACATTTATTATATTGAAAAAGTGGCCTGTATGTTATTCCCGGTATCCAGGTACCTATATTCCAAAGTTTCATCGCAATCGGTTCAGTAGTTTTTGCGTGAAAGAGTAACAAAGTCACATATTTGCAAACTTTCGCGTTTATAATATTAGTAAGATATTAATAATAAAAAACTGACTTCAAAAAGGAACAAAAAGTAATTTAAAAAACAACCATCAAAAAAGAATTGATAAAAATGACCAAAATAACCTCTATGCAGGTACAGTGCCACCGACTAATTAATCTGTTTTATCATCTGAAGTCGGGCAGCCAAACTAAGTACAATATGGAACCAACCAGTAAAACTGCCCGACTTCAGATGATAAAACAGATTAATTTGTCGGTGGCACTGTACCTGCATAGAGATTATTTTGGTCATTTTTATCAATTCTTTTTTGATGGTTGTTTTTTAAATTACTTTTTGTTCCTTTTTGAAGTCGGGTTTTTTTATTTTTAAATTATTTTTTTATTTTAACCTTTTTAGTATACCTACCTACCTAAAAATCAACAATATTGTTACCGTAATTTTAATTATTGAGGAGTTTGCTGATGAGAAGGTGGTTTCAGGTGCCCCATCAATCTGTACTTAGTTCTTTAGGGGTCTATTCTTTTTGGTAGAAGTCTAAAAATGAGTAATTTACTGAATTCTGGGATGCTATCCTGTCCATCATTCCGAAGATACTCATCAGATCCTTACCAAACTATCATGGGACCACCTCGCAGCTTCCACCTTTCCATTAAAAAAAGAACTATATCAATCGGTCAAGCCATCTTCGTGTAATCGATGAACAATTGAATTGAATACAGCGTTTTGAGGAGCATTCCCGGTCCTCACTTCGAAGATCCTCATCAGATCCTCATCAAATTTCTATGGGACTATCTCGGAGCTCCCACCTTTCCATTAAAAAAAGAATTATCTCAATCGGTCAAGCCATCTTTGAGTAATCGATAAAGAACTGGATTGATTAATGCGTTTTGAGGTGCATTTCCGTTCATCACTCCGAAGACCCTCATCAGATCCACATCAAATTTTTATGGGACCATCTTGGAGCTCCCACCTATCCATTAAAAAAAGAATCATCTTAATCGGTCAAGCCGTCTTCGAGTAATCGGTGAACAAAAAAAAAAAAAAAAATTATACATACAGACGAATTGATAACCTCCTCCTTTTTTTTGAAGTCGGTTAAAAAATAAGGATAGAGCAATATTTCGGGCTTTAATAATTTTGTTTTTAAAGGCAATAATTTCGTTTTGTTTTCTAGTTTTTATATAACCCTATAAGATAAACTAAATGTAATATTTCAATACACCGCTCTAGAAAATTGTTTTCAATCTACTTAAACCTTATTCAAATTTAAAATATCATAAATTTTAGTCAAGCGGTAAAATTCCGGTTAAAATGGTGGTTAAATCTTTACATTAAAAACAAAAAAGGGTAGATACGCCGGCTTGCATAACGGTTCCTAAACATGTTTAAGCTGTTAAACGTGTTTAAAATCTGTCAGAATTTCAAGAACTGTCCATGTGTGGCAACATATTATCAATCGTCCATTTAATGAAATAGAGTCCAATGTCCCATAAATTATTTTAAAATTGACTCCAATCATTTCCCATAAATTATTTTAAAATTGATTTAGTTAAATATGTTTTTAAATGGTTTTATGCAAGTCGCCATAAGTCACGACAAATGAAACGATAAAACTGTGTCTAGATGATTGCTATCTCTTTCGGGTTACAGTCTGAAACGTCTTACTATCTCTGTCTCTAACACAGTGTTATCGTCTCATTTGTCGTAAAACTAAGTAACGATCTACTCTTTTTATTTTAGGGTTTCGTAGTCAACATGAAACATTTATTATAGTTTCGTCATGTCATGTTGTCAATTAAATTATATGACATATTATATAATTTAATTTTCTTTTTAACAATTTGACATTATAATTTTATACTTTCATTCCATAATTTTTGACATTGTAATTGATTTTATTTGACTCTGTAGCGTTTGTTCCTATTGTTCACAAAAATAGTTTGTAGGAAACCACTTAATATTGCATGCCTCATGTAAAGGCTGGATAAAGTGTTTCTCAAATATTTAATTTATTATAAGATCATTGTATACCTTTATTTATAAATGATTTGATTGATTGATTGATTGATTGTCCGTCCGTCCGCGGATTAGCACAGAGACGCTTAGTACTAGGAAGCTGTAATTTTGGAAGTGTAATAAAAAAAAGATCTTTTTTTAGGGTAGAAAAAAAACATCAAAATCATGATTTTTTGCTTACCCTCCATCATTGACAGGTTTCAAAAACTATTTTTCATTTTAGGGTTCCGTTTTCGAAATATTGAGCTTTGAAGTGCTAGTTTTTGGAGTTATGTGTACCCCCCCTCTTACAGCCAAACGCTTAGACTAGGATACGTTATATGTACTTACAATTGTAGTAAATATTATGAAGTTTAAAGTTTAAAAGAAAATTATCTCAGCTGAGCTGTCTTTTTAAATTTACGAGTACTTACAATTGAATGAAATAAAAAGCAAAATTTCGAACAAATTCCGTTGTTAAATATTACTTAGGTACTAGGTAAGGTAAGTGTTAGTTGCAAACACTTTTCCAGATTGTAATCCCTAAACATTTTGGAAACTACGAAACCCTACACTGCGTGTGACCGGATAAAGCATGCACTTGTACAGTTTTTTTTTTCGTTTTAATAATGTTCACTCACTTGGGTCTTTACATTACAATCGTTTTTTCTAAAGGTTTGATGCAAAAAGAGTGGGGCAGGGATACGATAAAGCTCCACGTGACCCTCTTAAACACCAGACATCGCAACGACGGTTCTGAAGGTGACGTGGGAAAGAAGAAACGGGAAAGTTTCGACGGTACCGAATTACTCGACAAGTTTCGACATTATGACTTTGGTTCGGTGGAAGTGAAAGAGATACATGTCTCTCAGCTGCATACTGAAGGACCTGACGGGTACTATCAGCCGACTTGCGTCATGAAACTGGATGATTCCAAGCAAGAATGTTAATTTAAGCATTTAGTTTAATTTAATATTTATATTTAGGGGGAGAGGAATAAATAAGTGTTGGGTCGTTTGTTTTTTTTTTACTTTTTCTGCAATCATGTTTTAGAAAAGCATGCACTTGCACAGTTTTTTTTAATTTGGGTACAATAATGCGTGGCAACATTACTAGGAAATATCCTCCCTTAATTTAGTACTTTCCCTATATACATGAGTACACACAACCCTATTCATAAAAGACCTTAATTATGCGTGGGTAGCTTAGGTTGACTTGCGCTGCTTTTACTTAGTCCCGGACTAGTGAGCTAGCTCAGTAAGTACTAACTCTTGTGATTGGTCTTGCACTGACACAAATTTTAATGCACAACCAATCACAAGAGTTAGCACGTTAGTTTTTTAGTTAGTACTGGTTAAGTATGGCAGCGCATGTTACCCTAAGTAGCTTATACTTATTTATTATTTTCGCTGACATTGAGTAAGTATTATATCACTCACAAGAGAAAGACAAAACAAGCACAGGGTCGTTTGTGAATACTTTCACTCGTATGTAGTCAAGTCGAATTAGGAACTTATGTACTCGTCAAAGGTTGCCACAATTTCGCTAACGTTAACGATAGATAGATTCTGAGTAAACAGCTAAAGTCAGACTCCTCTATAATTACGATTGTTACTCCCCCCGCTTATCCTAAGAGAGCAGAGTTCTTATTTTTGTTACATTTTACTTTCAAAGTGCAGGAGAGGAAGTAAAAATTAATTACTCATATTCTATTTACATAATATACATTTTGTTTTTGTAATTTGTTCCGATGGGGTTTGAACTCACGACGAAAGCCAACGTTAGTAACTTTTGCTAGTAAAAATTATAAAGGTAATGCACGGTGAGGAAGAGTCGTGGGCTTAAAACCAATGGGGACAATATTGAGTTACTGACAAACCAAATATTAAGAAATGAAAATCTTTTTTGTTCTGTACATAACTACTGTAGCAATTTTTATTAAATAAATGTTTAAGTATTTAAAATGAAAACGCGTATTTTCATCCGCGAGTCTCTCGCGACACGTCATTGTAAATGAAAGTTAAATATAATATTTTCTTAAGTATAGGACGCTTAGCCGTAGCGTAAACGGTCTAAGACTAAACACCCATACGTAACCTTACGTACACCTTACGGAGTAGTTGGCACCTCGCTAATGTCCCGGGCACTACAACGCCATATAAATCATGGATGTGGTTTGCGCTATACAGCGCATTGATCATCTAAAATTAGATGAAAAAGGCAAACCTACTAATATTATAAAGCTGAAAGTTTGTGTGTATGTGTATATGTGTGTTTGTTACTCAATCACGCAAAAACTACTGAACCGATTGCGATGAAACTTGGAATATAAGTAGTTGGATACCGGGAATAACACAAAGGCTACATTTTATCCCGATATTCTCGCGGGAACGGGACTGACGCGGATGAAACCGCGGGGCGCAGCTATTTAAATATGTTACGCCTGTTACTTTTCTTTACTATGCCACAGTTTACCGAATAGTTTAAAGTTAGCTCTTAACTATGCCAATACCAAAGACCAATGCCAATACTGTCTGTTAGTCCACTTATATTTACTAAATAGTTATTATTATTATTAGTTAGTTTATTGTCAGTTATTTAGTAAATATAACTACTTATTCAAAGTGAAGGGGTTGTAGTAGTAAGTACGCCTGTGGCTATAATAATAGGTAAGTACATATTGCAGCAAAGTGGATGTCTTATATTGTGGACTGCGATGAAACTTGGCCGGCGAAATACAGGCGATGTGCAGGAGTTAATTCGTATTCTGTAAATGTTATTTTACTTAATTACTACTTAATTAGTTAAGTAGCCTTCAAAATTAAGTACTTAATTATTTAAATAGCTACCCTTGTTCCTCAGCCAATCAGTATTAAAAGAAGTAATGGAAGAGCTATTATTTTTACTCCTGCAACAAATCGACTTTTGCAATGCTCATGCATCCCGCTATTTGTCGCATGCTATGTTTTTAGAGAATCAGAGCCCTGAAATAACACATAGGTTACTTTTTATCCCGATATTCCCGCGGGAACAGGACTTACGCGAGTGAAACTGCGGAGTGCTGCTAGTATTAGTATATATAGGTGTTTATAAATAATTGGTACCATCTGTATAATATTTTCCAAAAAAATGGTTTTCATTAAACGCAATGGAAACCTTTCCGCTTCAAACGTTTATGGGTTTTAAACCTTTTTTGCCCTAGGTATTCATTTCGAGTAAATAAACCGGCAACTTGATATTTTAACTGAAAATTAGTGAAAAGGGTTCATTATTGCTTTCAATTTCAAATGGAAGGGTATATTTATTGTGAATTTTAAACTGTTTACTTACTTACGGAATAAATTAACGGTTGTGATGTACCCAACTGATGTTGATTTTCTTGGTATTTCGTTGGAATTTTCCTCTTTTAACGGACACCATGATAGACAAACCTATTTAATAAAAAACTTATTTGTTTTCCAAAGCATATAATAAGCTTTTTAGCTTATTTTCGAGAGATGCGTCTCTGCTTCAAGTCTGGGCAAATTTTCTTTTCTGTCAGTATATTATTGTTCTCCTTTACAGGTTGTATTGCTTAACCGATTTTGATGAAACTTGGTATACTTACATGCTCTATGAGCATATGGTTTATCACGGGCGATTTTTGATTGGTGTGGTAATTTTACCCTAAAGGGAAGTAGATATCTACGTATTAATCTCCTGCTTTTTATTGGTGATACTGTGTGGTTTCAATATTTAGTGCTCGCGAGGGCTCCTGTTCGCAGAACTACTAGTATTTGCAGCCTAGTTAGTATTCATAGTTGACCGAACGAGCGAAGTCTTTGCTTCAAGTCTCGCCAAATTTTCTAACGTCTGTCAGTATGTTGGTTCTCCTCTAGGTTCTCTAGGGGTCGATTCGGTATAAGGACATAGCATGCGGAATGCCCGCGGAATGCAGGTGACGTGCAGCGGATGTACATTAATTCCTATTCTGTAAATGTTATTAAGTAAAATAACACAGAATACGAAATAACGTACACCCGCTGCACGTCGCCTGCATTCCGCATGCTATGTCCTTACCGAATCGAGTCCCAGGTCGTATTTCTCAACCAATCTTCACAAATCTCAGGATATAGGTAAATCGGGGTGATACATATTTTTTTGACGTGGTCGATTTTTGGTTAGTGGGATATTTCGCCCACTATGAGGACAAATTTTGTGAAAAACGAGGTGGCATACAAACGTCTTCATCAGTAGTACAAAACTATTTGGTTAGTTTCGGGCACCCGCAGCGACGTCCGTGTGCCAAGTCCTGCAATATATTTATTTAATAAAACACTTTATTTATCGGGTTTAATCGCGTTTTATTCATGATTTTTAAACGAACTGAGCTTTCGCCAGCTTTACAGTTTTTCAAGGTTGACTGACGCGATTAAACCCGATAAATAAAGTGTTTAATTATGCGAAATCGCGGAAACAATAGAAGAAATTATTATATTTATTTATTTAGCGTAGGTGCCTATAGGTGAGAAGGTGGTAAGTATCTACTTTTCTATCCTATTTCTACAATTTGTAAGCACACGAAATAATACCTACGTAAATTGCCGCGTAGTTCCGTAGATCGCGTCGGTTGGGGGGCCTCGTCCGTCGGAGTTCGGAGGGAGGGAGGCACCCTCGCGGCAGTAGGGACGCGATGCCGGCTCAGCGAACACGCTTGCCTACCCGCGGTACTCAATAACTACGAACAACCAAATACAAACCTGCTGCTGCTAAACCATACGTAAGTTTATTCACATTGTTTTCACTTAAAAGGATTTTTAATTTAGTTAAGTCTTGATTTGTAGTAACAAAAAGAGAAGAAAGTCGTTTAAAAATTAACGTAAGCGGCTTAAGTTTATCGATTTATATAATTTAATGGAATAATTTAGAATCATTAACGTACCAATAGGTACTTGGTTTTTACCTAAGATTACGCCTACATATTTTAGTGAGGAAGGGAGGTTTGTACTTCAATACGGCTTATCTACGACTTTCCGTAGGTAGGTTTGCCTACCGTAAATGTACTATTCAATTTTTAAATGGAATTCACCCCTTGTTGAAGTTTACGGTGGGTTCCATTGGACTTAGAAAGTCCAGTTTATACCGAAGTGCGGAAGACGGTAAAATAAAAGTTTCTTACCGTAATAGCGACCGGTAGGAGAGTTGTATCTTTTGTAGTAGGTACCTCCTTGAAAAGTTTAGAGTTATGCGACTTACTGGCATTTGTATTAAATATCTTATTTTGTAAGTTCGTAATACATTTATTTTAACTACACTATTCACACATACCTGTCTAATGTCTATCGTTATTAATTCAATTTAATTATAAACGATTTGACCAGTAAAGTAGTTATCTAAAAGATTTCCAGCTCTATGCCATGAATAGGACTTTATCTAACACTAGCTGTGTCCCGCGGTTTGATCTTCGTAAGTCCCGCTCCCGTGTGGGATTCGAGAAACCCTCTCTTAAAGGATACTTAAATCAAATAAAACACAGACTCTTCAAATTGTAGCTCACCACCATCAGCGGTTTAGGCTTTGCAATGATCCATTTTTTTATTAATTCATACTATCCCACTGCTGGGCAAATGTGTCCCCCATCTCCCTCCATTGGTCGCCCTTTGGGCTACCTCCGACCAGTCCGGCTCGAAGCTGTCGAGGTCGCCAGCATTTTCGTGGCCGACCTCGACGTCTCTAAGATAATTAGATGATTATTTATTTAATTCATTACCTAAGTACACCCTAGATGCTATATTTTAACAACGAAATGACAAAGGTACAGCACAAATACCTATATGTTGGTTTTATTATCGTACTGTGAAGGCAAAAGTAACATTATCGTAGCACAAAGATCTCGTAGCTCGTAGCTTGTAGCCAACTCGTAGCGCTACGTTGCATGTAGAAGTTGTAAATTTTAAGCACCTGCTTAGCTTCAAACAGGCAAAGATATTCAACTTCTTACTTTAGAGGTATTAGAACATAGCCTGCATAAAGTTTTAAATATCAAGCATGATTTTGGTAGTATTGAGTTAATTACCTATAGCGATAAAGAAAAAATAACAAAAAATAGCCTATCTTCTCCCGAGTACAAAATCGAAAAAAGCACCCACCTAAATGGTTTGTTGCCACGTGTGAAATATATTATCACTGGAAATAAGTTTCCATATGTAGGTAGGTAGGTACTTACCTAACCCCTACCTGTCTTTTTTTTTTTTAATTTTAACCCGTAACTTGCATGGTTTTCTTTATTACCTTACCACAGACTTTTATGGTTAAGTTTGCTGTAAATCTAATATACATTTAGTGTCAAAATTTAAAAGTGGTCAAAACAATTTTGAATGAATGAATGAATGTCATTTATTTGCACGAAATGTGGGTACAACAGATGTTATCAATTGGTATAGTTCAACATATTTCACCAGCACTTAACTTAGCATGCAAATATCAGAAATGATCAACACCATATGTAATTATAGTGTTGCTTAGAACGTAACCGATGTTTTTAGTCCTTTCGGCACGAGTTACACCAGCTGGTTGGTGGTCGCGAGCAGAAATCGTGTACGTTACAAAGTGTGAAAAATGTAACATACTCGTATAATCGGAACGTTAACAACCACAAACCTGGGGTAAGAGAAGCTTCGAACTGTACATATATGAGGTCCGTAATGAAATTCTGTAAAAGTGACATGAAATAACAGTCTCAGGCAAACGTCGCGTTTGCTTGATATCACCCTAAAGTTAATAATATGCCGTTGACACGCGAAGGGCCGGCTCTTGCTCAAGGTTCTGCAGAGAGTAACATAAATTCTTCACATTACCCTTTATTTGTTTAGAGCCACATTCGAATCGACTGTGTGTGAAAACCGAAAACTATGAAATATGTAGGTTTTTTTCTTCTTAATTAACTATCGCTGGCTTGTAACCAGTTATTTCTACGGTTTTGAGTTGTTCTCAGAGTTTTGTTAATTATGTCTATTTTGTACTTTTTACTACCTGCGCCCCGCGGTTTATACTAACTACAGATATTTACTTTATATTACCCATGTATCATTACGACCAGTAGAGTACCCAATTTTGAGAAACAAACATACACACGTTCCGTAAACAATTAACCTAGGTAGACAGGAGAAAAATTCCAATAGAAGGGAATAGAAGACATTTTGTTATTTTGCTAACTTACATCCAAAGATACGATATTTGGTTCATTAAACAACTTCCAAATGGCATTTCTATTGATGTCCCACGAGATCTGAAACTTGGGTTTTCTTTTAGTAAACCATATTCAAGCAATACACATCAGACAACCACTTTTTGCATAACGTTCGGCGTATAGAGATAGATAGATAGATTATTTTTTTATTATAATTAACACATTGCAATTAAAAAATACAATAGAAAAATAATTGAAACTTAGGTGGCAGAAGAGCCGCCTTATCGTTTAAAGTGATCTCTTCCAGGCAACCTTTGGCTGGACAAAAAGTGAAAAAACATTATAGGATACAACCTTATCTGTAGGTATACTAATAAAGTTGAGAGTTATGAAATTAAATGTTCCTCGTTACCTACCTATTTAATTATCAAAATAAAATATATCGGTTCATTATATTGCCGTGAAGTATGAGGATTCTGCCGGAATGTTGGGTCTAAGCACTATTTAATTTTATTGGGCCGTTTTGGACGAGCTCCATTTCATAATTTAGAGGGACGCTTATAGAATACTTTGAAGTGAATCTAGTAGTAAATAATTCAGATTGAGTAGGTATGTAAGTGCATCTATATTAATAAAAGAGAAAATAACTAATAAATTTGCTAGATGCGGATAATTAGGTAAATCTATCTAAGAATTATAAATTAAGATTTGAGGTAGAAGAGCATTGATGACTATGTGTGATCTAAGATAGCAAGCTTCCTAAGTACCTTTTACAGCTTTAAAGATTTATCGATTCTAATAATAATAAATTATGGGCTACCATTTAAGTACCTAATAAGAAAAAGAAAATATTTTTCTATAATACGTGTTACGAATATGTAGATTGTAGGTAATATTAAGACTGTAGGTAATATTCAATTTTTTTTTACGGAATTATGTCTTTCTTCTACTATGCCGTTACTGGCTTGCATGCTAGATACCGACACTAAATCGAACGTATAATTTGATCATCATTTCAATAAAAAGGAAAACCTACCCACGCACGTTAAACTTTGAAACTTAGTGTGGTGTTACAAATTAATGCGTGTGGGAGCGCGGGTGGATGATGAATGGGCGACCCTCGCACCACTCATCGATCCGACGAATGAAGAGGCAAGATTCAGAAAGGTAGTCAAATTTCGGTGGTTACTGCCGTTAGGTAGGTATACGTAGTAGGTACTAAGTGTTTCTGACGTAAGTACCTATTTATATGTGATATTTGATGTAACATTAGGTTTCGTGGGCGTCACAAGGCGTCACAATATCATATAACCAATATTTACACCGACCTACCTATTGAATACATCAAAACGATAAATATGAACAATGACAATTTTTATTAACGATATTCTTACCTAAATACTCTTAAATCCAACTAATAATATAAACGCGAAAGTTTAGATCTTTGTTTGGATGTTATATAGTGTTTCAATCACGCAAAATCTACTGAACCGATTGCGATAAAACTTGGTATGCAGACAGCTGGAAATCTGTATTAATACATACTACTTTTTATCCCGATATTGTGCGCGATCGGCCGCGATGAACCCGCGGGGCGTAGCTAGTATAGCTAAATAATTAAGAAGCTGTTTCCCGTTTATTTGTATTCTGCTAAAACTTAGTAAGTTTACTTGAAGGTATATTACATACATAGGAACATTCTATCCTTTCATTGATCGTTACCCCAGATATATCTTGGGTAACGTTTTCTTATTAGGTATATAAAGCCCAAACCTATCAAAGAGAAATCAAAAATAAAATGTCATCTTAACTCATCTTCAGCTATTTGGCCAAAGCCTGTAACAGCTGCACTGAACTGTTTTATAAAACTAAATGTCCCTTCTCTATGTTCGTATAACAAAAGTTGATCCTAAGTGAAACTTATGTTCGGAACGCTTTTTCATCGGTCTTATGAGTGACACGTCTGCGAAAATGTGACATCATTGCTGAACTTAGCTGAGGCTGGGCAATATTGACATATGATCACTCGACCGTAGAGAAAGACTGCGCAAATAATGTTCTAATACGTAGACCGGTGCAGTAACAAAAGTACCCACGACGTCTACTTCTTGTTTTGTTGCTGACCTCAGCTCGTATTAAATAACCAACCATTAATATAAGTGTTCAGACGATTTAAAAAAACTCAACTGACCAAAAACTTTACATAAATAAAAACTTAAAACAAAAGAATAGATAGAATAATATATTTACTATAGATAGATAGAATAGGTTTTTATTTGAAAGTGTACGAGACACTTTAAAATAAAAATCAAGGTAGTTGGAAGCTATGACATCTCAACGTTGTATTCATTTCTACAAGAACCAAGCCGGTAATCTGCAAAGAAGCCGGTAGATGTCGCTACGTGTCTCAATCGCAATAGAACGAAAAAATTCTGTCCATAATTTCACAGCAACTGAGCAAGCACCTGTGGCGCAATTGGCGAGCGCATGACACGGAATGTCCGGGTTGTAGGTTCACGCTCTGTCAGATGCAATTTTTTGGAAGCATTTCTTGAAAACAAATTAATCTTCCAAGTGTAGGAGACACTTTAAATAAAAATCAAGATAAATGAAAACTAAAAAGAAAATAAAACAAATCAGGTTTTCACGGAACAATGCTACTTTAATAGTTGGGACTTCGAGACCCATTAAATATCTAGAATCTAGGCAGACCATCTTAAACTTTTCCGCCGACTGCTCATAAGATTCTAATATTGGCTTGACTCTTACATAAGTTTTAATTTAGGTTTTTTATGTAGTAGTGTTCTTATTTTTTTTTGTTAATATTTGACATTTTTTAGTCAGCAAATAGGTGGTCAATTATACCTATCAATTCTATCAATTCATAATACCTATCAATTCATTGAGTGAGTTATTCAGTTGTGCATTATTGAGTTGCGGTAAATGGACGTTTGCTAAGTGACTTTAAATGATTATAGATCCTAAATGGTTAAGTATATAATGAAACATTATTGTTATATAAAAATAACCTAATAATTGTAAAATACTTATTCAGCGATTAGGTACCTACCCACTTGGGTGGGTATGGTTTGTTACCTTTAGTTTTTTTTTTACGAAATGTTGTCGGATGAAACAAAACATACATAGATGGATAAAAAACACGTAACCCGCAGTCAGGTAAAAATAAAGTACCTATATACATACTATTGCCATCCTCTAAACTTACCACAATTCGCAGGAATAATGGAACATACGTGAGACGAATCTCGAATTGTGCCTAACTTGTAAGAGAGTCAAAGTCTATATAAATAAAGGCGCGAATCAATCAAGATCAAAGATGTTATCATTAAGGTAATATAAATGGTGACCTTTTCAAAGCAGACATTGAAAAATTAAAACGAAAAAAAGGTTAGGAAACACTGATTTATTTGAACAATTTATAAGTATAATGGTGAACGGAGATACAATTCTTCTTTATTACCCAGTTTTTTGATTAACGAGGAACAGCGGTCCGGAAAATTCTCCCAAAACCTCGACAATGATCGTTCTCTCGTACAATATTGTTTCGAAACTCGAGTTTGAGGAGCCACTCGGGCCTCGGGTAGTTATACAGGACGTGGCGTCGAGAGCCAGTCGCCTTCTCCGCCGTGATTGCTTGTAAACGTGTTTACTAAGCACGCTCTCTCTTGTTGATATAATAGGGTATTTATGCTTATGGCATCTCAATATGAGGTCCGGGATATTTTATGGAAGTTATTTCCTTTCAACATAATAATTACTACATCTCATCTGTTAAGTATTATTTGGATGAGTAGGTACTTAAAGAAAGTTTAAATTTTAAATTGATAGGTAGATATGCATTTTTATGGAAATGTTGTCAGTTTAACCGGTTTAACTAAAAGGTAAACTGTAGTTTAACGTAGGTCTTTATCGAAACGATTCGCAGATATCTATCGAGTATAATTAGATAGGCGATAGGTAACGTATCGTTACATACCTTTTGCCTATATTTAAATGAGTTTATACATTTTAAACTAGATTTTTACAAATCATTTAAAACACAAATAAAATTCAATTATTTCACAAAGACCTACCAAAACTAAGCGTAGGTAGGTACTACAAAGGTACATAATGTATACTACGTAGTAGGTAGATAGCTAACCTTTGTGTCTTTGAAAGCGTTATTTAGGTAGCAGTAAATGACTCATTATTTAATTTAAAAGCTTCTTAATAATATTTCCCGTGACAAAGCCATACTGCGGTAAAACCTTGACCCAGAAACGTGTAGAGATGAAAATATAAGTGCTGACTCGGTTTGGTACTTATTCAAACTTAACTCTCAGTTCACTCGTAACTACGAAGAACTCTGAACGAGCCCTACAGCCACGACCTACAGCTTCGCTCTGAGACTTCTCAAACAATGGGAAACACTTCGGTAGTTTGTTTTACTATCCACTACAAACTAATTTTACGACGTAGAGGCGTGAATGTTGATTAAACAGGGTTCTCAACTGTCTGTTTCAATTAAGTTCGTCTTTATAGAAGTTATGTAATGTTAAACTCGATTAATTGAAGATAAACTGTGAGATGATGTTGATTACAACTTTCTTACATGTCCTTGTAAACAGTTAGAAGGTTTGAAATTGTTAGATTATATACTATTTTAACGGGTATGCCCTTTTAATCCGAAAGGGGGTTGTTCTAGGTGTCTAGGCGAACACCTTTTGTTCGTTACACCTTGTATAGGTAGCATCGGTTAACAATTTAGCCCCCGGCCTCACACGTCACCGCTAGGTGTTGTACCAAGAGCAATCATAAGATGGAAGGATTTAGCCACTTGTCACTAAGATACTTCTAATCTAAGTGGTATCATCAAACGAAGTTTTCGTTTGGTTTCCGATGCAGTCATTAAGGCAAAGGGAACGGATGCAACCCATACCACTCCCACTAACTGCCGTCTTTCACTTCTTGCAGTATTTTAACTTTAAAAGACATTTTCTAAAAAACTTAACATTGAAGGCGAGATAGTTAATCTCGGTTAAAAATAAATAGTCTTTCCCAAATCACCTGCCTACTTACATTAAATTTTATGCGATTTAAAACGTAGATACTTTGTTTTAAAGTTTCCGTGGAGAGATTGCCGTAGCTGTCCAATAATCTCTTCAAATAGAATTCTACGGAAATACTCTTCGCTTTTCTTCGCGCATTCGCAAAATACGAGTTTCCTTACCTTTATAGGAATATTTTAAAGTTATTGCCCGATTTAGCTCCGTCGAAAGCCGTAAGTTTTCGTTTCAAGCAATTTGGATAACGTGGTGTTTTTTTAGTAAAACGATCCCTTACCTTGCTGATTTTGATATGTCGGCTACAAGGGAGTGTTTCAATAACCTTAATGTAGCGAAGTACCTAACCTAGATATGTATACCTACGTAGGTCTAGGTACCTATATACTTACTTGAAGTATTGAGAATATTACAGATATCTGAACACCAAAAGATGGGACAAGGGACCTAATTTCTATAGGTACCGAGTCTCCCCTACTACTCACACAAAAACTACTTTAATGTTAACAAGAATTTATGCACACATAACACTACGACAATTTTTAAATTTCGAACTTCGTCGATTGACATATACCTACGAGGGCCACACTGAAAGTTTTTAGAATTAGCCCCTTGTAAACAATATTATATAAAAATAATTTTTCATCCCATCTATTCGAAAAGAGCTAGTCCAATACCTGTAAACTAGGTAGGAATTAGCACTTTGCCGGCGTTAGCCGGCAAAGTAAAATCCCTGAGCTAAGCGTCCAACTTTCGATATCGCACGCATTTTCTTTGAATAGAAAGTCACACAAGTGCGTCCACCTATAATAATAATAATAATAAATAATAATAATAATAATAAAAATTCCAGGCCCCCAATTACCTACATTCCAAATTTCATCCAAATCTGTTCAGCCGTTTTTGCGTGATTGAGTACCAACAACCAAACACACACACTTTCACATTTATAATATTAGTAGGACTAGTAGGATATTATCCAAGATGTAACGGGTAAGTCCTTTTAATCCGAAAGGGGGTTGTTCTAGACGTCTAGGCGAACAACTTTTGTTCTATGACTTTTGGAAATTGAAATTGAAATTATTGGAAATGGAAATTTTGTTCTATGAGTTTTGTTAGAAAATAAAATGTCTATTGTTGAAAAACTTGACTTTCAAAGCTCGTTATACCTAATGTAAAATATTCGAGTTTAGATGTTGAAACAACAGCGCTATTGGTGCGCCATTTCGTCTCTGAAACTGAGCGCCATTTCGTCTGGTTTACCGATAACGAAGCCCAAGGCTGTTTCCCGGCCTGGGTACACCAACTTAATAAGTAATATTCTCGATTATTATTATAAACAAATGTAAAATTACGCAAATACGAGCTTAAATATAACTCTAGGCTTCTTAGCAATTATTGTTTATAGAAGGGAATCGCATGCACACAGAACAACAAAACACACCTAATTGGTTTTTACTTTTCCTATTCATTATACTCATATACTATATCTATTATAGTTATAATAAATATTATTAAGCTAAAGAGTTTGATTGTTTGTTTGAACGCGCTAATCTCAGGAACTGCTGATCCAATTTGAAAAATTATTTTTGTGTTTGTGTAACTTTTGATTTTTTGTTTTAGTTAAACCGATTTGAATGGAATTTGGCATAGGAATAGTTTGATATAGGGTACTTTGAATAATCATACGGGTTAAGCAACACTTGGTATAGCATACATAATGCGTTACATACGTTATTATACGGGATAGGAATTTATGCGGGTGTAACCGCGGGGCACAGCTAATCTGTTATAAATATACCTACCTACTTAGTTTGTAGTAAAAAAGGTAAATCTCCGAATAATTTAACAATTCTTTTGTTGTATGCAGAATTCTGTGACATAATAATTATTATAACACTTTTTTAAATGAAATTCTTTACCAATAAACTATCTTATCCAGCTTAACGTTTCGTTTACACAGTGCGAGCTAGCGTGCGAACTGCTGCCTTAACTAGACCGCTACTCGGACTCCACAGTATGTGGTACTCGCACGTACAAGTCATACAAGTTGCGCCCAATTGGACGTAACTGCAGTGCACCTATTCGGCAAACTCGTACGCTAGGTCGCACTGCGTAAACGTGCTACCTGCGCGACGTACAAAGGAGAGCACTGCTTACCTATTCATTAAATAATAATAATATAATAAATCTACATTTATTATTTATCTAACCCGGTGGTTTTCATTGGCTGCATAAATAGTGTGTACATGAACAATCGACGGCTTAGTGTCCACTTCATAGTTTGCGAGTCAAATTGTTATTGACGCGGGCCTCTAGGTACGTGTTGGATGCGGCTCGACGCACGCCTTCCAAAGGTCCGGGGCTCCATCATTTCATGGTACTGGACGTTTAACATCTACTTATACCTATCTATAAAATGATTTGTAATGAATGACAGATCAACGCACAGCCAAAATTGTAAATAAAATTACTTCAATTTGGTTCTGTCTGAATGAAATTACTGCCGAGATGTAAATCTGAATATATACCTACGTTATACAGAGTCCGCTTTCCGAGTCTTACTCAAATAGAATGGGGTTCAGTACATGAATGTGGAGCCTGGTTTAATCAAACGACCTCTATCGTTTTCGAGGTTCTAAAACGAAAGAACAAAAGGGACGTTTATTTAATGAAATCTTGATATCTGTCTGGTTTATTTAAAACTTATTAGTGTCCTGAATAAAGACGCTATATTGTAATATGGCGTGGAGTATTGAATCTCTATTTAATATAAGTACACAAGTAGGTACCTATTATATCTATTAATTGGTATTCATCATTAATTATTTCGTCTACATAGTTAAAAGATTAACTGGGCTTTGTACCATATCGGATATTTGAGTAGGTATCTACCTAATGTATCTCCTACGATTCAATCAGTTAAGTTAAATGTAAGTACTTAATATTTTATCAGAGTATGTAGGCAGTAGGCACCTATCTTGATATATTTTAGTAAAGTAAAGATTTGTTCTTAGTTCGAAATTGGCTGTTCTCTACGTTTTATGACGTAACTACAGCGTCTGTTCAGGAACTATTTTCAGCAAATCCCAGTCACGGAAACAAGAAAAACTGGTGCATGCCAGTAACAATGCGGACAATATAGGCCGTGCGTAATATTTCCGCCCACAATGTCTCTGTAAAATTATTTAGGTACGTGAGTTAACCTAAAATAGCCGGGTTCCCCATAACCCCAGTATCTTTCACCTTACACAAAAGTTAGTTCCTTGTAGATACTTGTCCTATAACCATTTATTACTGAGTTAAAAGCCAGTTAGAGCACTTAATGGGTCCTTATTAACTCCAACAGAAGTAAGACATTACGTAGAGGGAAAGAGGTAATATGGCGCTCGTAAAAATAAAGTAAATTGCTTTATTGTGCTGAAAATGTCTTAAAATTTAATTTGATACGATTCGTAATACAGCCGAAATCTATAGGAGGTGAACATTTTGGTTTAACTGCCTAATTAATGTAGTTGGTACAACTAAGGAATGTGTAAGGTAAAAACTATAAGGATTCTACGAAATCATAAAAAGACGTTAATTGTTGTAAAGCGTAGGTAAGTCATGTCCAAAATATTTTCCAGATCATAAAAGATTGGTACGCATAGATATCTGTATGTCTATGAGCCCGAACATCCGTCTAAATTATGACTGACTATCAACACATTTTGACTATGACTACGTCTAGGCGAACACCTTTAGCTCTACAAATATTGGAAATACAAGCTTCTAAAAACCTCTTCCTCAAAATGTTGAGTTTATGTTCCACTGAAAAAAAAAACAGCTGTTTTTGAAAATAGAGGCAATTCAAATTTTGATTGGGGAGTTTTGGCGGGAACGCGTTGAGAAGATGTGTTGCTAAATTTTTATTTTTGTTAAACCTAATTCAAAAGCGTTTTAATCAATTTAGTTTCGTGAAGGTGTACAAATGTAAGTGAAAGTGAAAATCGAAGCAAAACATGGACTATAGCGTTGTCTCAAAGCTCCGTAAACGATTATTGTAAATTGCCGCCGTTTTACAACGATTCCCTCGACTTGACTTTAACTATGACGACTTGACTGTTTCGATGCAAATAACTTGCAAATATTAATAATACTTGTCACTGGCAAATGTCCGACTGGAAAAGCCATATTAACACTACAGTGCACGCGCCCTAAAATACTCCTTAAGCGCACGCGCGGGTTACATACGTAACCCATTTGCTATTCATGATTTTTCATAGTTATTGTAAAAATTTATAATAAAACGTTATGTACAATTATAAATCAACTTTATTATTATAGTATGAGCATAAAAAAATAACAAAATTTTAGTTTTATAAAAGAATTAAACAACAAAATAAAAATATTATTTAAAATCAAAGTTATTTGGACGCAATGACAGTACCAGTTTTAATTTCAATTTGGAACGTTATAATTAATATAATATTATTATTTTTATAATGTAATTGAATCAATAATTACATTATATTACAAAATTTTACTGTGATTACAAGAATTCATGGCAAACGAGTATCTGATGATGGGTATAGATGCGTCGCATACATTTGCTGCATTTCTTACGCGTGCTGCGGTCACGGGCTCGGGGGCAAAAAGAACAGCGACCAGGTCCACTTCTAATTGGTATATTCTGATGCGGCAGTTGATCTTCGAGTCTAAGTAGTAATCTAGCTTTTTTTTATACGTCTAGATATCGTTTGCGACGCTCAATACAATTGATTTGATTTGAACTACCAGCCATCTAAAAGTATAAAATAACATAATAATATTAAATCAAAATTACGTAATCAATAGCCGAAAATCATTAAACAACAACTTTGTATTGAAATTATAATAATTTTATTGAATAAATATCATATTTACCTCAATTTGTGTTTGAACACCAACCAAAATAAAACTTCCACGAGAGCACGCACGGGGTACATGTGTAGCCCACCAACTTCAACGACGCTTTACGAAGACGTCCGTGTTCCGCAGGATTCAAACTGGCTACTGTCGGGCGCGGGGGTTCAAGCTGTAGGAATACATGTGACGGTGGCGACGTAGCGCGTCAATTGTTGAAATTAGATGACAATATTACGCACTGGGTGACATATGTAACCCACGCGTGCGCTCTAGTGTTAAAGAAGAAGATGTTTTGATTGTAGTAGACCAAACTAAATAAAAGGACAACTCAAGTTCAATGACCTCTAACTTTAAGAAACAGCTGATTTTTTACAGCTGAGCTGAACCAACATTAAACTTAAAAATTTCGAAAACTACTTCGAATTTCCAAAAGTTGTAGAACAATAGTTGTTCGCCTAGACGGCTAGAACAACCCCCTTTATGATCCGACACCCATTTCGGTACAAACTGTATATTAAGGAAAATTAGTAGGTATACGAGTATATTATGTATGTAATGTCGATGGAATGAAGACAAATTCTTTCGGACGCTTCGTTACCTACAATCAAGCGATAAATGAAACTGATTGGGACAAGATAGGAATAAAGAAATTCCCAAGACATTTTCTTCGAGAAAGGCACTTTTATTCCCTTAACTAAAGCCGGGCCTACATCTGCGAACTCGTTATTATGTAAACGCAGTCGAGTGGGAAAAATGTTGTCACAAAAGCGGTCATCTAGGGATAGTGTCGTAAGCAAAATGTTTATTTGATAAAGCTAAGAAAATGCTTGAATAACAAAAATAATATGTACATTTTTTAAACTTACACGATTTCCGTTCATTATTATTAAATATTAGATTTTCGGGTCTAGATCGCGTTATATCAACAAAATTATTTTAAATTTAGTAAATAAATTTAAAATTACCCCGACGTTTCGGCAAACGGATTACACCGGCCGTGGTCCCGGGAAGACTGGAGTGGCGAGCTTCGTTTACCGTTGACTGGGTAGGTATTTTTATACCTACCCCCAATCTCACAAAAAGTTATTAGGGCCGCGGCACACTACACTAACAACATCCCGCGATATAACAGGCGTTCGTACACGATGCTTACAAATATTTATCACTGGATTCCACACAGAAGAGAGTTTAAAACCACTTTCCCGGTTAAAATTCTTGTGTTTCTTGATTTCAACCGCTTCACGTACAATACGGGAGTAATATTGACGTTCAGTAGAAAGGACTTTTGGTGCATGTAACTCTATCCAGTGGTTCGGTCCTGATTCCAATAAATGCTCGGCTATCGCTGATTTTTCCACCTGACGATTCTTGACCGCTGCGATATGTTCCTTGACTCTTTCCGCAATTGTCCGCTTAGTCTGTCCAATATAAGAACTACCGCAGCTACACTCAATTTTATAGACGCCAGGAGACTGATAGGGAACGATGTCCTTCGGCGATCCTACCTGTTGCCCTACTTTTTTGAAAGGAGTAAACACAGTTTTGATGGAATATGTCCTGAGGACACATCCAATCTTGTCTGTCACCCCTTTGAGGTAAGGTAAGTATGCCGGTTGCCTATCTACCTCTGGTTTCTTGCCCTTATATCTACGTCTTGGATGTTTCTCTCTCACGCTGTATCCATTGTTTCTGAGCACCATCTTAACGTGGGATAACTCGACGTGAGCCCTGTTAACTAGTGAAGTCTCCACGGATCGAAGGTGACAAGGATGGTGATGCGACAACGCGTTGAGATACTTGTCCGTGTGTGTCGGCTTCCTATACACAGTGTGCTTCAGAGACCCATCCGTCTGTGCCATGACCTTTACGTCCAAGAAAGGCAAAGTCCTGTCCGATTCCATTTCATAAGTAAATTTTATATTAACATGGATCGCGTTAAGATGTAAAAGTAACTGTTCTATTTCTGTTATGCCACCCTTCATAACGCAAAACACATCGTCCACGTACCGTTTCCACACTCTTACCCCATGGAATTGAAAGTCTATCTTTACTAAATTTAAAATAATTTTGTTGATATAACGCGATCTAGACCCGAAAATCTAATATTTAATAAAAAATAATATGTGACTTCATTTTACAAAAGGGGTAGCAATATGTATACCAACCTATACCTAGTAGAATTGAAGACCTTAGGCCGAAGAGGTAGCAGTGAATTGCTTTTATAGTTTTGACGCAATTTAAACTGTAAGAAAAGCTGTATAACTTTCACAGCTGAAAACGATTTCTTATCTATCTTATATATACATAATTAATAGGTGTTATACTCAAAACAATATTTCACCCTATTTAGTTTACTTATTGTTTTGAAACCAATTTCTTTATTTTCGCTTTTAGAAAAACATAAAATCGCTTCGCTTAGCTAATAATTTTATGATTTTATGTTTTTAAGCGAAGTAATTAAACTAATCTTAGGTAGGTAATAAAAAGTTAAACTCTGTATATTGAAAGGTATCGTCACCTTTTACCTAGTAGTTACCACATTAAGATGCTTCTTTTAGGTTTCTCTTAAAGAGTCTTTTGAGTCCTAATATTAAAAATCGACTTAAGGTGACTACTAACAATATTGGCGGCAGGGATTTCAATATTTCTCAGTAATTACAATACATTCGGAAATACTGCTTTGGAAATTTATTTAATTTGGTAGTTTTCTTTACACGATTGGTTGACTTTTATAACAGATTTTTTTTATCTAAAACAACACGTTAAAACCGTTTTTTTTTAAATATAAAACAACTCGTCTATTTTTCATTTTACATCTAAACGGGACGTATTTAAACCTCTATTTTTTCTGTATTAAAGCATAATAACAAACACTTGAAATTGGTAGAACAGGTTTACAAAATTAGGAATAGTTATCTTGTTATTAGGTATTTGTTTGATTTCACTCACTAAACTATCGCATCTTACGTCTTCTTTTACACATCTAAAATTTGCTAGCCCTGTCCCTGTCACGTCATTAAGTATGAATATGGGGCTTTACGAGTAAAACCAAAATTCACTCGGTTTTAAACTTGGCAATTGTGAAGCAGTTCGATGTATCCTTTGACCGTTCCCAAAAACAATTTTGGGAACTCCACTAATAACTAAATCAATCCCAACTCAGAAACACGAAAACTCGACGATTACCCTTTTAAATAAATGTATTTTTCCAACGATTGTTAGAATACTGCCTCTGCAGATTTCTACTTACTAATGTATATGTATGAGTAATGTAATGTGTATAAGGTATATTTTGCATATATTTTTTTTTATTTTTTTTTTATTTATTATTATGAAAGAAAGTCTTAAAAAACACAAAACACCCACAAAACCTTATTGGTTTGTCTTGGGTGTGAATTCCTCATTACTACATTCAATGACATCCATCCATTCATATATTATCATATAATGTGATATATGTATTTGTAGTCCAGCTAGAGCAACAAAAGGTTATTTAAAATCATCTATCAAACACATTATACGTATTTTAAAATACAATAGACGTCCAAGTTCTTATCTCTTACTGCAAGAATAATTTCATCTTACCGAGAGAATTGTAATTTAACTCTAGGGTAATTAGGAAGTGCTTAATTAGTAGAGAGTAGCATACTAATTCCACGTTGTTAGTGGACAACCTCGCTTAGTATGAGCACTTAGCTATTCATAATGAGCTTACCCAAGTCGAGCTTTCACTATGTTAAGTCGCGCAGAAATCCTGCTAATATTATAAACGTGAATTATGCTGTGTGTTCCTGTTCTATGAAAAATATACTATACCGATTGGGATGAAACAAAAGTTTTGCTATATAAAACATTAAAAAAACCTTACTTTCCGTTGTTCGTACAAGGTTACTGAAATACATCTCGTCTCGCCTTTTAGAAGTGTGTTATCGATAATCGTCGTCATATCCACTCACACTAAACTAAGTGTAAAATGTTGCTTAGTTCGAGTTCAATGGCTTCTAATGTACCTACCTACAGCAAGTGTTGAGTGTCTCGAGTCTTTAAAAGGTTTTTCATCACTTATGTTAGTCTGTGGGACAATTGTGATATTCTATATATTTTTTTTACACATTTTAGTGTCATTCGGACAAAATCATTGTCCGCAAGTGTTGAGTGTCTCGTATCTTTGAAAGGTTTTTCATCACTTTTAAGTTAGTCCGTCTGACTATTGTGACTTACTATATTTTCTCTTTAAATATTTTTGTTATTATTCCAACCAATTAAGAAATTACGAGGTAGGTAACCAATTTGCTCGTGCGAAATACGTGCGAATCTGAACTTGCATTTTTTATTTACAATTACTTAATGGTTATTACTAGCTTCGATTCCTGTTTCGCTCGCATAATGCCCAATTCCGATAGCATATTACATAGATATGATATTCCAGACCTGAAAGAGTCAACTCCAATTAATACAGACTTACATACAACCTTTCGCGTTTATAATATTATAAATAACATAAGATAGAAAGGATTGAATAAATTTCAGTCTAAGTCAGAGTATCTAACGCTGCGAACACCGTTGTTGTAACCGTTTTCAAAAAAACGTACAGAGTTGAGGTTTAATTTAAGACATTTTTATTGTAGAATACGTTTGTTATGCATAATAATGTACCTAGATGAGCTACGGCCCGTCGCGTCGCGTCGTAGCCCGGTCGTAGCACATTACCAGCAAAAAGTATTGTAGCGCCATCTGTGTTTAGTTCAGTCGATAACGTAGTTGAAAAAAAATATTGAACCCTCGTAAACTATTTTAGCAAAAACAGACACCAAACCGAACGAGGCGACATCTATTTTGCCCGTTTCATTTTATT
The DNA here is from genome assembly GCA_949358125.1 of Idaea dimidiata. Lineage (NCBI taxonomy): Eukaryota > Metazoa > Arthropoda > Insecta > Lepidoptera > Geometridae > Idaea > Idaea dimidiata. The sequence continues at coordinate 6,830,057 of OX442337.1, forward strand.
GTAGAACTTTTTATCTTTCTTGAAACCTCTTTAGATATCTAAACCTACCCAACCTTTTTGGTTCAACTGTTAGAGTACCCGAAACTCCCAATCTGCGCCATCTGCGTAAACTTTTTCTTCAACCTCTGCTCAAACTGAAATCTTACAAGTTACAAAGTTTGCACCAGAGGGTGTTATGTTACAGGAAGGGGTGTAATTGAAACCCCACAAGCAAGTATTATGAAATGTTACTGCCGCGGTCGGGAGTTGTGATCGTTTTGTAGGTCACATAAATTGTTATTACTTCAGCACATGCTCTATAAAAAAACTTTACGTTTTACGTTACCTACATCTATCTATGATCGATTGGTTTTCTTTGTATTTAGGATTTTTGCGTCGGTATTTCTTTACTAAGGGAATTTGAAAAAGTTACCTGTACTTATAAAATTCAAAGTTCTGACTGACTAATTGACCTATATATCAACCCAGAGCCCAAAACCACTGCTCTTATAGCCATGAGATTTGAAGAGTGTATTCTTTGTGGGGTGCAAGTGTCCGCTAAGAAACGATGTTTGGAAAATCCCGCGGGATCAGGACTTACGCGTCTGAAACTGCGGGATTCGGCTAGTATTACCTATCTATTAATGAAAATAAACGAGGGCAGTAAAAGCTTCTTAAATATGTAGGTAGGTAAGTTTCTGCCTACCCACCTATATTAGGCGTACTATAAAAAGTCCATTTGCATGTAAAGTTAAATAAAGATCGATGGTAGTCCCCGTCACCGCAGGTCCATATTATGTCAGTCCCAAACATGTTCACTAGGCGGATATTGCGTACATAAATTATGCGAATGAATAGCGCTTCTCTTGGGAATCAATTTGTACACAAAAAGTAATTTTCTTGTATAAGTAAAAAATGTGAAAGAAAATAAAATGTAGCGGAAATTCGACGGAATTGAGTATACTGTTCCAAGGCTGCATGTTTGAATTCTGCTTTTATTTCAAAAGCATTTTTAAGGAAGACTCTTTAATATTTAAATTCTTAAAAACGAGGTAATTAGAGCATAAACATCAACACCCTTATTTATAAAATCTTATTTACACATGACTAAGTTATGTGACGTATTGTCTCTGTCAACTTTGAAACTTCATGTGACAGTAAAAGACAAACGATGCATGGTTATGCATTAATTAGCGTTTTTATAAACGCTAATTAATGCGCTGGATAAGGAAGGGGGTAATTTTTTCGTATATTGTTTAAAAAATAATCTACTTGTTATTCTAAGTATGAACTTTCAAGTAATCAACAGTAATAATGAGTTTGTTATTTCTACCTAATACCTAAGTATTTTTTTGAAATATAAACAGTTGAGGCAAATATAATTTGTTTTTCGTCTTACTTACTTGATTTATTTACCTATAGCCTTAAATTAAAATTGGTAAAAAAATCATCTCGTGAAGTGTAACAGTAAGAGTGGGTTACAATGAAACAGGAAATCGTTATGCTTGCTGTGTGCAATAGTTTTTAGTGAAGCTGGGAAAGAGAAGTCTGTGGGTGTCCCTAGACGGACCTGCGCAGTTCTGTCTAGATTTAAATGCAGTCTGAGAGCTAAATATATCGTAATACAAAGCTGTTGAATATCTTTATGAACTCTCGGTTTTACGACACCTAATATAAAGCTGCACTTCATGCCAAGTTCAAGAGTGGAACGCATAGATACCTCTTGAATTCGATAGTTTTGAATATTTTCACTTTCATTTTATTTGATGGATTATGTTAGAAAAATTGCATGCTTGTAAGCATGCAATCGTTTATATTCTCAGACTAATTCATGATCATTCGGAAGTCACTACCGAAAGGCGTAATTCCTTGGGCTACCATATGAATACAATTGGACAAATTTGAACTAGAGGCATTGCATTGTAACATTTCGTTACGGGATAATTTCTACCAAGTAACTTTACCCGCCACATAGGGAGAGTGAGGTAATATGATCCCTGGAGGTTAAATGATCCCCCGTCATAAATCAGAGACCACTAGTGCCATCTATCCAAATACGTGTGAAACATGTACCCCGCGCTCCCGCCAGTTGCCTTTTCAAGTGTCATGGCGGTGTGAGTGCTTGGCGTAATTTTATTAAGAAATAATCAAAAAGTGTGGTTCTGATCTAAAGTACGCCTGATTTTGGGCTTTCAAAACTTTTTATATGTTCGTGGTGATTGAAATGTTGTTTTATTTGCGGGTTTCAATAATGTTGAACTAATATTTAAGCAATGTTCGATCACCGCAGGCGGTATTTAAATATAATATTTTGATCGTTATTTTTGAATTTGGTGTTTGGGGCAAAATTATCCCCTTCTGTGTGTCTAAAATGATCCCTGGTATCATTTTATTCCGTTAGTGATTGTTTTATAGAAATCATGCCGAAAATTTATAAACGCAAAACTAGTCGACAAAATTGGACTGAAGAACAAATAGCATTAGATGCCGTCAAAGATGGTATGCATTTCAAAATCGCAAGCAAAGAGTTTAAGGTCCTGGTGATGGCATTAAAAAGAAGAGCCAAAGGTAAAAATAAAATAGTACGACCAAAAAGAAAGATAGTTCGAAAAATAGCAAGTGCAAGACGAATAAGAGAAGATAAATCAGTACTGACCAGCACACCCTACACAAATTATCTTGAAGAGGAAGCCAAATCTAATAATCTATTTAATGGAAAAGAAAATAAATTTATGGCTACAGGTCAAATTCTAAGTTCCAGATTAGAAACATATAATTTTTTAAACGAAGAGTTGATTATTTGTGTTTTTTTTTTAGAAGAAGAGTATTTGTTCACTTATTGCTTTACTAGGTAACTAAGTTGTTCATTTTGCTAACCTTTGTAAAAAATGTTGCAATGTTTCATATTTAGTTTTGTTGAAAAAAGATCTCATACAAATCTAAAATACTGCAAAAGTATTGTGCTACTTGTTTATATGCTTAAATTGTACAATACATACGATTAAAATAAACAGGTCGTTGTTTTATTTCACTGATATTTATTGATTTATGGTATAAAATGATCCCTGGGATTATTTTACCCCTACCCCAGGGATCATTTTATACATAGGTGTGTATAAAATGATCCTTTACTAAACTTTAACAAAAATCTTGAATAAAAAATAAGTATGCAGTTACATAGATAAGTAAATTCACTACTTCCAACAATAGAAGTCATGCGGTTATGCCTTCAATTTTAGCCACAGTGTAGTTTTTTCCTTAAGGGGATCATTATACCTCACCTTCCCCTATATACGTTATATTATTTTTGTGACACATTTTTTTTGGGTTCTAATTATAATGTTATGATTCGCGATTTTCGGTCAATTAATATTGTTGGTAGGTACATAAAGAAACAATTAGGTTAGAACAACAATAAGTAAGTAACAATGAAAATATTTCTTCTATAAAGCGTGTTTACTATGCAAAGGCGGGCGTGGGTGCAGCCGGCGAACAGAGGCAGCGAGGGCGGGAGGGTGCGTGCGACCGCCACGCCACGCGATCACTTCGCGACGCTGAGCGGCCGGGAAGCACGTCCCTACTGTTCGCGGCTAACTCATTCTACTATAACCTCGTTTACTCAAGTGACGTAAAGCCTTACATACTTAAGTATAGTAGGTGGCCAGTGCCTGCATCTACCGCGTCGCGGATTGCATTCGTGTTTGCTCTAACCTTGTTCGCTGTTTTCATTTATTATTCAGTGACAGCTCTGTAACATTAGCCAGGATGGCGGCCTATAAAGGTACCTAATGTTTAACATAATATTAGACCATTCTGCAGTTATTACATTCTAGTGCTTTATATTGCTTCGTACATATTGCGGTTTACTACGGCTTATAGGTAAATTTAATTTATAAATGGCAGGACCTAAATGAAATTCGCTTAAAAAGGGTTGCGAATTGTGGCAATATAATTGTTGATACATTGGTATCTCATCAATTACTCATCATGAACTATTTTAAGTACTTTTATTTTGAAAAGTAATATTGAATAGTTTTGTATATTTGTAGTGATTATTTATTCGTATATAATATGGATTCATCAAAAAAATATAGATGACAGTATTTTTTAGTTATTGATTATAAAATTAATTAATAATATTTATAGTAAATTGAAAGGAATACGCACACTGATAAGTCGTGGCGGAGGTGCGTCGAAGTAGCGCCGAGAATTTGACATAATAAGGTAATAACAGATTAGGCGATTGTCACAAAGGGACACTATATACCTTTGGGACGCGACCTAAGCCTTGTCGCGACTTATCGTGCTCGAATGCGCCATTTCGAGCGATTTAAATACTTCGATTTAGAACTGATTTTCGTTCGATTTCTGTCATTTTTCTATGTGAATCGCACGACCGCAATGAGTGGTACAACCCTCTCGCCGCAGGAGTCCTACATCGAACGAAAATCTGCAGATATCGAAAAATCGCCTGAAGTGCAACGAGCGATTCAAAAATAAGGCTCATGATACCTGAACATAAATGTGGGGTGCTCTGTGGAATATAGTTAGCCTTCATCTACTTAAAATTATAATTATGTACTCACTTAAATATAAATAATCTAAATATAGTTGCGTTGAAACCATGACTGAGTACCGGGGCGGCGGGGCTGAGTCGATATTTCAAACTGGGTATTATGCAGAACTTACGTTACATTCTTTCAATGCATATAAATTACATTACATTGCCGTCTGTATGGATTAGGTACACTGAGTAGGTACAGATATTGGTTTAGGTTAAATATAAATACGGCATTCGTTTATTATTTTTATCTACAAATATCGTTTACTAGAACCATACTAAAACATTGGCACTGACACTGGCATTAATATGAGTTCTAGTCAATTAATTAATTATAAATTACATCATTACTTGATGTAATGATTATTACATGGTAAGATTAGGCCTCTCAGTTGCGACGACATTAAAATTTCTATCAATAGGTACATTACATAGGTTCCGATTATTTTTTGTAAGATCTGAACCAACATTATATAATGACAATAACAAAGGTTTATTTCATCCCACAATACACAGTAAAATTCAAAGTTAGGGGAAGAAAAGACTACAAGCTTAAATTAACTATGGTAGGTATATTGTGGGACACCAGTGTCTGAGACCGGTAGTGCCTGTATTACGGATCACCAGAGTTAAATTTGCTACAGGAAATAATTTGTAAAACAAAGGTAGGTTAATGAAATATTTTTGGATAATAATTCTTTTACAAATACAGTCTTGCGTAGGTACATATAAAGATTTTATTTAGTTGAACTAAGAAAAAAATACTTTACCGACTTACTTTTTGGCACGAGATCAAGTTTGCCATCATGTTGTTTGAACTTATATGCAAACAGGCAGCGGCGTGTTTTATTTTGAATGTGATGATAAAATTTGTGGAAAAATTCATTAAAACTGCGTCATAGTATGTACCTACTGTTTTACATGGAAATTGGTTCATCGCTTTTGATTTCGGGGATTTACATACATTTTAAGTAAAATTATTTCAATTCATATAACATCTAACTCCTTTTACAATATACAAAGATTCTTTGCAAAAGATAATTAATCGAACATCTACTACCGACTAATATAAGTAAGTTTAGTTTAGCTCCGCATAGTCGAGCTAGTTTTTTACACTTATACATGTGGGTCTACCGCAAACAATGCCATTTTCACTTGTCTAAAACGAGCTAAGCTAAACCAACTTAGTTTTACAGGCGGTGGACGTTCGGAGCTATAGCGTCCGTTCAATCAAAAGAGTAGGTAAACCTACCGACATAGGCACTTACTCGTAGGTATGTGAGTGAGTTGTGCAAAGGTCCATCCATCCAGTAGCGGTCGTAAGTGCTATTTATGGCCTGCACGGTTCATTTATTATCGTCCGCTTCTTTATTAGCTGTGATTGCTGGACTGAACTTTACTTAATGCTCAGACCTCACACGAGTGCGCCGTAAAGGTCATTGTTATAGAGTGCCGCAATCGATTGAAATTTAATTTAGGTTTTCATTCAGTTAACAGTCGATTAACTTAGGGTTATTTTAGTTCTACTCGTATGATCGATGAAATGGAAGATATAGGCAGTTTTATTCATATTCGTATCCATAGTAGTTAGTTTTTTTTTAATTTGTTTTTTTTTTTATTGCTCAAGGCATATTTACTAGAAATATTTTAAAGGAAAAATTCATCTTCAAAAATTCACCTGCGGCGAGATTTGAACTCGCGTCCCTGGATCAATATTTCAGTGCCTATACCGCTCGGCCACTTGTTTTTTTAAATTCAAATATAGGCATGTGCTTGACTGTAGTTCGCCTGATGGAAAGCGACACTCTACGATGGAGCGCGCTTATAATTATAATAAGAACCGATTCAGTCTCGCTTTGAAGTTTAGTTACGAGTGTTACTCCATTATCACGATAAGTCATTATTTCGACTTTCGTTCATTGCAATGTTGGGTAGGTTAACTACCTACCTACCCAACATTGCAATGAACGAAAGTCATGAACGAAGTGAATGAAGTTATGAACGAAAGAATGATGGACAGATATAGGTACCTACTAGGTACCTATATCTGTCCATCAAGATATGAAACTGTAGACAGCAAAAAAATGCCTATACTACACACATCCATCATACACATATCTATCATGGTTTGCTAATTCTTATAACCTGCTTATAGATGTAGTTGTAGGTATATCAACCAGTTTCCTTCAGATATTTTACTTGGGGTAGATTCAACAAAGTAGTTCAGCGGGACAATGTTCTCTATTTGGCTGTTGTTCCCTACTACACGGAGATGAAATAGGTATAATAACAATTCTGCCCTGGTACTAAAGCGAGTGTTGCCTTACGCCTAGCTACTCGTCAAATAAGTTTGAACGCGGTTTCAGAACGCGCAGCCCACAATGCCCAATTACCGGCAGTCGCTTTGCTGAAAACTTCCGACCGGTCAAGTTATTTGTGGGGCATTCTGCCTCTGCCCACTCGTACAGTCATTGAGAGCCATCCCAAAAAAAATATAAAATTATGTACACAACAAAAATAATGGTTATTCAGAGAAGACATCAAATATAATTGATTTTGTAGTGAATATGTAATGACTTTAGCTCTGCTTAAGTTACCATAAGCACTTGAATACTATATACTATATATACAATGTAATAAATTAATAATTTTATTTGCCTGACTAGGTATTTACATTGTTTACTTACTAACTTGACACGCGATCATACTTTTGCTACGGAACATATCAAATGTTAATTCTATCTCAGTTTTAAATGTCTTTTTTAAGGGCCGATTTTTCATTCCTCAGATAAAAGATCTGTCGAATAAGTTCGAACTCAACCAAATAAAAAGCCCACAAATTTTGTTTCTTTTTAATATCATAGTGACGTTTTTTATTCAGTGGTGTTAGGTTTTATTTGTTAGATATTATGTATTTAATAAAGAGTTTTACCGAACATACGGTAACGTCAGTCTGTTAGAACATCACTACGCCTTATCGTCTATTCAACCCTACAAAAACAAGTTTGTAAAGCGCCATAGCTTCCTCTGAAAAAGACATGCTAGAGCGCCTGTTACCCCTTCAACCAAATACATAATATTATAATTAAAATTATGTAACATAGAAAATCGCTGATCTTCGTATCGAACACATTCCATCAAAATGTGAGTAAAAAAAAAGCTGTTTTAAATATCTTTGACCTAGACACAGTTACGTAGAGTTGTGACGCTAAACACTTTATTAGATAACCACTGGGGAAGCTACGAAGAAACTAAATTACCTACAACAGAAATAGTTTCGTATAAAATGTTTTACACGACGTGATTCTGTGGGTTCACTATAAAACGATAGAATGAGCTATTTTTATAGCTGTTGTTGTACTTTTTAATGGGCATGCTTTTATATATGCATTAATAAAATAAATTACATTTTTGGAACGCCCCATCTAGCCCGATAAAGCCGATTGTCCACCACCACAGACTAAGCTATGATAGTTTAGCTACGTTTAGCTTAGCTCACCAATTTTTCAGCAATCGATTAAGGAATTCTACGCCGAGAAACCTACATCCGCATAAGGCGGAGGCTCGCTTAACGCTTAGTCACTGGATCCAGTGACGAGGCAATCCAGTGCTGGAATGATGCTGGCATAATATAAACTGATCTGAAGCCATTCCAACGCTGGATTCAGTATTCCCGAACAAATTTGTCATTTCAGCGCTGAATTGCCTCGTCACTGGTTCCAGTCACTGGATCAATGTAAATCAGCCTTCAGAGCCTAGCGAGTCACCTAGAGAGTACCTAATTAAAACGAACGGTTCAGACTAAAATGTTCACAATGTCCGTACTGAGAGCTTTGTGCCTATACTAGTAAGTCGCTTGACGTGCATCGAAGTTCGCTCGGTGCGGCCGATCATTTTAGGTTTCGTTTCGAAATATTGAGCTTTATATCACTAGTTATTAGAGTCATGTATTCCAGCTCTCTAACAGCCAAATGGCTGTACTTGTTGGATTCGTCATATCATAGACAAAATTATTCTAAAGTGTCATATTTATGTATTCACCATATATGAATACTAGCTGCGCCTCGCGGTTTCACCCGCGTAAGTCCCGTTCCCGCGGGAATATCGGGATAAAAAGTAGCCTGTGTGTTAATCCAGGTCCCCAGCTACCTATATTCCAAGTTTCATCGCAATCGGTTTAGTAGTTTTTGCGTGAAAGAGTAACAACCTCACATACATACATACATACAAACTTTCGCGTTTATAATATTAGTAAGATATTAGTAAGATAAGATTAATGAAGTTAATTAAAAAGAAAAATATCGCAGTCTTTTGAAATTTACGAGTAATTAAAATAAATAAAAAGTATAATTTTCAAGTAGCTACATTTTCCGTTTAATATTACACACTAGGATAAGTAGGTATAGTTAATAAGGTTTAAGTTGTAGACTTTTCCAAATTGCAATTCCAAGTAAACACGAATGTATGTATGTGACTTTGTTACACTTTCACGCAAAAACTACTTGATCGATTGCGATGAAACTTGAAATATGGTTCGCTGGAAACCTGGAATAACACATAGGCTACTTTTTATCCCGATATTCCCGCGAGATCAGGACTTACGGGGGTGAAACCGAGGGGCGCATAGTCATTTATAAGCATGGGGGTTAGAGCAATAGATAACAGCGTGATAAAAGCCGAGGTTAAGGCGGCGATAGATGATAAGCAACGGTCCTTGTCCTATTGCATATAAATGAGCGAGATGGAATTGCGTTAAAAATCTACAATTTCTCGTAAAATCAATAATTAACGAAGATTAAAATAATATTTTGAAAAAATGCGATGAAGGGGTTCTAGGTATTGTATTTTCTAATATTATGATGCCTATAAGAAAATATAGCGGTTAAGGATTTAGAAGAAAAATTGATTTATTTTGTAAAACAGGGGTAACTGCCTGTATAATAGTGGTATTTAAAGTTATTTTTTATTGTTTTTGAAATGAAGGGGACACTTCTTGTATCATGTACAATAACATAATAATAGGGGTTAAAGTATGAAATTGCCGTTTTATTGCAATAGGTTCTTTGAATTGACATAGAATCTTCATGGCTTGAGGTTTTCGAATGAAACTTTTTTCAAATGGTTTCTGTGATGTTCTTTTTTTAAAAAATGTGAAACATTTGAATATCGACTTTCAATTGTTTTTGTTATTCAATTTAGACAAGAAAGATGGATACTGCGAAAATTCGAGTGATTTTTGAATACGAATTCCGACGCGGAACTAACGCGGCAGAAACAGCCCGCAATTTCAATGCTGCGTTTGGAGAGAGGTCTACTAATGAACGCACCGTGCGATTTTGGTTTAACGCTTTCGTGATGGAAATTTCGACTTAAAGAACGAGCCACGAGGAAGACCGCCCACACAGGTGAATAACGATGAATTAAGAGAGATAGTGGAAGCCGATCCTAGTCAAACTACCCAGGAATTAGCGGCATGGTTTAACGTTACCTTACCCACTTTATTGACTCACTTGCGTCAAATCAATAAAATAAAAAAATACGAAAAATGGGTGCCTCATGATTTGACTGATCTGCAGAAAGAAACGCGTGTTGAAACTTGTGTTGCCTTGTTGAACCGGTACAGAAATGAAGGAATATTGCATCGAATTGTAACATGTGATGAAAAGTGGATTCTTTATGATAACCGGAAAAGAAAAATGCAATGGCTGACCCCAGGTCAAATGCCACAACAGTGTCCTAAAGCAAAACTTACCAATAAAAAGGTAATGGTAACTGTTTGGTGGTCTCAGCATGGTGTTATTATAGTTTTCTTCGATCTGGTCAAGCAATTACGGCAGATGTCTATTGTGCCGAACTCCGAACCATTTTGACAAAGCTAGCAGTAAAACAGCCCCGACTCATGAATAAATCTTCACCATTATTGCTCCACGACAACGCGAGACCTCACACAGCACGAGAAACCATTTTGACCCTTCAGGAACTGCACTTAGAAACCATTCGTCATCCTCCGTATTCACCAGACTTTGCTCCAAAGGACTACAATTTTTTTCGTGATTTGGACAATTATCTACGTGATAAGAAGTTTTCTTCCCAGGAGGCAGTACAAAATGCTTTCACACAGTTTGTGCAGTCTAGATCGTCGGAGTTCTATCGCAAAGGCATTAATAACCTTCCCATTAGATGGCAGCAATGTATAGATAATAATGGCAACTATTTTGATTAAATAAATTTGTTAAAAATTTATAAAATAAACAATTAAGATTTTCAGTACAAATCGGCAATTTCATACTTTAACCCCTAATACATTGTTTAAAGATCTATTTGATACCGGTTATGAATAAAACCATTCCATCGGAAGGGATTTCACATGAGTCGCGTCCTTAAACAGCTCGAGAGCCTTATAAAAAGACAATAGGTATTTTATATGCGTTGGTTATTCTAATTTTGACGAATACAGTACTACTTAATAGGTACTTACAATATTTCACTTTTGTACTGGCTAAAATAACTAGTAATTATGCTGGTTATTGATTGAAATACCTAACAGTTAACATAATCTCATTTTCATATATTGAACGCAGTAATTTAAGAGGATGTCGAGACGACAATGGCGTCTGGCAGCCGAGAAACAAGCATTTGTCTAGCCATCGTCGCGCCCAGTTCAAAATTACGTACCCAGTTGTTTATCCTTATTTTCAACCCCATTACGAGAGGTGTTAAGTGTAATATATATGTTACTTGTTCTATTACTCTTTGGCCAATTTCACTGGTTTGGTTAAATAAACGTATTTATTTCATAAACGAGACATTTATTGTACTTAATTAATATAAAAAAAAACACACTAAAAAGGAACAAAGGTTTTACTGGGTGTACGTAGCCTCAATATCGGGTCATTTTACGGGGTTTCCGCGCGAAGTTTTCCTTCACTGCACAAGAAATAAAAATGTTGCGCGGTCGCATGATGAAGACGAATTCCCTACACTATTTTGAAACATTTCCATATAAAGACGTTTCGCCGATGACTACGAGTATATTAACCCATAGATTAGGTACATTACCGAATAGTTATTTCCTCGATTATTCATTAAAATAGTAATGGATATATATATAGTCTTAAATCGGCATAATACCTACCTACATCTCCATACACCTACCTACAGGTCCCTTGAAGAATTTTATTGCAATCGGTTGAGTAGTTTTAAATAATTGAGTATAGTAGGTAGGTATAACTTATTAACTTAATATTAAGGTACAACTTTCTCGTTTTTAATATGGCTGTGATGAAAATAAACTAGACGGGTTTATTTTCAGGTACGGACTGAGCTAAAGCTGACCGACTAGATTAGGTTCTTTAGGTTTAGCATCTATAAATATAGAGGAACACAGTGGGGTTTCTGTAAGGCCTTATCTGAACCAAATGGCAAAAGCCAAAACGTAAAACTTTTCCATTTCTTTATCTTGGCTCAAGAAACGGTTTGGGTGTAATATGAATTTGTTAGTATTCTTTATAAGGATTCGTGTGGACGTCCCTTCAATATTAAGGGTCACATCAATAAATAAGCTTCTCCGTAATATTTATAATGTAATATTAGGTAGATAGGCACAAAATAAGACAGATCCGAATATACTGTAAAAAAAAATCTACGACAAAAGTCGTTTTCAATTGATCAAGTTATAAATATTAAAACTGCTGTTGGTGTAAAAGTTGAGAATATTTAAATTAATAGATAAATACTTAGGTTCAGGGTTCAGTGTACGTTAATTCAGTAGAAGGTGTTTTATTAACTTAATCTAGTACGTAATGAAAAGTCTATTACATTCATAATTCCCATTAGAACAGGCCGTGTCCGGACTGGGGTGGGTACGGGCTTTCTTCATACAAAAAGCCCTTCCCCGTCCAGGCCCGTCCATGGCCGGTTCTAATGAGAATCATCTCTTATGTTGGTCAACTGTGGCTGCCGTTTTTTGTAAGCATTTAAAAGAAACAAAAAAATGGAGATATAAAATAAAAATAAACTCTTAACTTCCGTTTTCAAATCGGTGATAGTGCAAGTTTCTCTGTATTTTTTTGAACATGGTGATACTCGTAGCGGCCAGTAATTTACTTTAACAAGGTCGCGCGAAGAACTTACGCAAATGAAAATTAAATGAAAACTGTATTGCCACGTCAACAATCAGGTTTACCCCGGCCTTATAGATGTTTTACATCAAAAATGTGAGCCGTCACGGAACGCCTGACAGATGTGAAACATTTGACTAGAGCATGGTGATGCGTCGCCATGGTCTGTATCGCCACGCCAACAATAAATAGATTGATAGATTTATTCTTGATCGCAACTCTCGACGACGACCTCTGTGGCGCGTCGGGCGAACTCTTCGCTGCAATACAGAAGGTTGCGGGTTCGATTCCCGCTGGGTGCAAATATTCATGCTTGAAATAAATATTTGTATCTGGTCTGGGCGTATTTCTATGTATAATATTAGGGGTTAAAGTATGAAATTGCCGATTTGTACTGAAAATCTTAATTGTTTATTTTTTAAATTTTTAACAAATTTATTTAATCAAAATAGTTGCCATTATTATCTATACATTGCTGCCATCTAATGGGAAGGTTATTATTGCCTTTGCGATAGAACTCCGACGATCTAGACTGCACAAACTGTGTGAAAGCATTTTGTACTGCCTCCTGGGAAGAAAACTTCTTGTCACGTAGATAATTGTCCAAATCACGAAAAAAATGGTAGTCCGTTGGAGCAAGGTCTGGTGAATACGGAGGATGACGAATGGTTTCTAAGTGCAGTTCCTGAAGGGTCAAAATGGTTTCTCGTGCTGTGTGAGGTCTCGCGTTGTCGTGGAGCAATAATGGTGAAGATCGATTCATGAGTCGGGGCTGTTTTACTGCTAGTTTTGTCAACATGGTTCGGAGTTCGGCACAATAGACATCTGCCGTAATTGCTTGACCAGATCGAAGAAAAATATAGTGAATAACACCATGCTGAGACCACCAAACAGTTACCATTACCTTTTTATTGGTAAGTTTTGCTTTAGGACACTGTTGTGGCATTTGACCCGGGGTCAGCCATTGCATTTTTCTTTTCCGGTTATCATAAAGAATCCACTTTTCATCACATGTTACAATTCGATCCAATATTCCTTCATTTCTGTACCGGTTCAACAAGGCAACACAAGTTTCAACACGCGTTTCTTTCTGCAGATCAGTCAAATCATGATGCACCCATTTTTCGTATTTTTTTATTTTATTGATTTGACGCAAGTGAGTCAATAAAGTGGGTAAGGTAACGTTAAACCATGCCGCTAATTCCTGGGTAGTTTGACTAGGATCGGCTTCCACTATCTCTCTTAATTCATCGTTATTCACCTGTGTGGGCGGTCTTCCTAGTGGCTCGTTCTTTAAGTCGAAATTTCCATCACGAAAGCGTTTAAACCAAAATCGCACGGTGCGTTCATTAGTAGACCCCTCTCCAAACGCAGCATTGATATTGCGGGCTGTTTCTGCCGCGTTAGTTCCGCGTCGGAACTCGTATTCAAAAATCACTCGAATTTTCGCAGTATCCATCTTTCTTGTCTAAATTGAATAACAAAAACAATTGAAAGTCGATATTCAAATGTTTCACATTTTTTAAAAAAAGAACATCACAGAAACCATTTGAAAAAAGTTTCATTCGAAAACCTCAAACCATGAAGATTCTATGTCAATTCAAAGAACCTATTTCAATAAAACGGCAATTTCATACTTTAACCCCTATTATGTATGTATTTACAAAAGAAAAATAAATATAAGTAGTATATCCGTTGTCTAGTCACCGTAACACAAGCTTAGCAGCTTACCACGGGGCTAGATGGCGCTGTGTGTTCGTCACAGGATTTATTTATTTATTATAACTATTCGCAACACACCACAATTAAATACTCGTAACAATCAGGTTTACCCCCAACTATAAGCAGATGTTCCACTTCAAAAGTTTCCATATTAAATCGAAAATGTAAACTACTGGCATGAACTGCATAAAAAAAAGAAAATTAAAAAGAGATTTGCTACTTCCGTGTTCACACCGGAAATGAGACTTAGTTTTTTTTTTTGTTGGTAATATCTGTAATGGGCACAGAGACACAGACAGAGACTCATGTTACGAGAGTTTTGGCGGGAACTCGTTGAGGATATGTGGTGCTAAATTTTCATTTTTGTGAAACCTAGTTCATATGCGTGCAAATTGTTTAATTTCGGGGGCATATTAATCAATTTAGTTTCGTGAAGGTGTACAAGTGGAATGAAAGTGAAAATCGGTGCAAAACATTGACTTAGTGTTGTCTCCAAAGCTCCGTGAAGAATGTTTGTAAATGGCCGCCGTGTTTATAAATGATTCCCTAGACTTGACTTTAACTATGACGACTTGACTGTTTCGATGCAAATAACTTGCATAATATATTAAAAAACATGACACTGGCTAATTTCCTAATGGCCATAATCGGTTCACAACCGATAAGAAATAGATAAATAGACTCATGTTACGTAGTCGTCTTCGCTCCGTCGCTCAGTGGCATTGAGGTTGGATATCACTATTCACTACATTATACTCAATAGGCAAAGAAATTGAAGAATTATATTACTTCTTCGGTAATGGCTAAGTGTCATTATTTACTAATGAGTTTGTGTACCTAGGCGAATAAAAAGTTAAGTGAATATAACAATGGACTGGTGTGGACTGTACAGTATACTTTATGCTATCTTTACTAAATATAGTTGACCGAGAAAGCGAAGAGGGCGATGTTTCAAGTCTGACTTGCTTTTGGTGGGGTTTGAATCCCACAAAGTACCTAACCCCTTTGCAGGATACTTCCACACTAAGAAATTCGTTTTGAATTTTTCTTTTTTCATGTACCTACCTACACTACAAGGTAGTTACCTAACTTCAAATATAATATATTCAAATAGTTCTTTTGAATACAGTCTAAATAACTGTTTTTTTTTGGATTCTATCTGAATCTACCTACAGAATAAGGTTTTTATTTACCAAGTAGGTACTTAGGTACTACGTTACTACATTGATAGATCTCTGGTAGCTAACATACAAAACTATACCTCTTCCTTCTTTTGAAGTTGTTGTCGCTTCGAAATAAAAATCGTTCCCACTTAGGTACCTACCACGGGTACATTCTTATGCTTATCAGTGTCAGGGTGTTTTAGTAACACAATGCGGTTATTGTACGGAGTCTATCCATCAATATGGTGGCCATTAACACGTAGCTTAGAACGAAGGCGAAGGGAGCGCCGTGCTGCCCGGTCACGCCAACAGCCCCGCGTTCTTACAACACTTTACAAAAACTCGTTACACGAAAAAAAAAATAAAGCGCAAAAACTGAAAACTCCGAAGTTACAAAGTTATGGAAGAACGTTAGACAAGATGAGTTCGCTGTGTCGTTTATATTGAGGGTGTCATAAAATATATTGCTATAGGTCTTAACTTAACTGCTGAATATAGCGCAAACTTTTCTATTGATTAGTTTAGTCGGCTTCGCTCGCGACATATGATTACTTTCACATGATAAATTAAAGTAGCTTTCTCATTGTAGTCATAAAACGCCGAGAAATTTTTCAATCATCGTAGATATGTTAGATTCAACAAATCGAAATCCCTTAAACACTCGTCGAAAAACTAAAATCAATTAACCTATAAGTACCTAAATGTAATTATTTTCCCCACAATGGAATAACTATTTTAATTTATTTCTACAGTAAATATTAACAAACCACGGCTTAGTTAGCTCCGGACGTATTGATCAGTTTTTTCTCTGGACATGGCTGACTAGGCTGGGTCTGGGAGGGTGGTGTGGTGCTGGGCAAGCCTCCACCTAACAATGTCCCGAGCGCTGCAGCGCCATGAATATTACCTAATAGATTACATTTCTCTTGTGTAATTCATCTAAAGTTAGATGAAAGAGACCACTCAGTAACAAAATAGCCCACATTTATCAAATAATTTAGAGTTTCTAAGAAAATAGATGTTACTTTGGCTAGGTAGGCATGTTAATTTCTAAAGATAGAAGGTTTATCGATCTCGATTAGTTCTGGATATGAGTTAGGAGTAGATTGGTAGGTAGTTAAGTAAAGTAGTGCTGCTTAACTTTGTTGAGCGTAACTTTCTTCCTCAATCTATGTAGGTTTTTCGTGGTTGTAATTTTTAAGATACCTAACCTATATAAGAAACTACCTATGTAACTTTGCATGAAATTGTCTAACTAAAGTAAGTCAATTACAACATCTTTAATTACTGCCTGCCTGCCTAATATAACTTCTACAATCGCAGTAGACACATACTACATACTTACTATTAGGTAGATCGAAAATGTCGTAAACAAAATGATGTAGGTTATGCCTAGGTAGGTATTATACCTGCTTACATTGAGTTACAAAAATGAGAACTTTTCATTTTCACAAAGTCACGCCATAATAAAACGAGATCCGGTAGAAAATAGGACTTGGTTTTTCGTTCTACATTTCTACTTAAGGTAGATATAGGTTAGGTAGGTAAATATGTTTTTAGCCTTCAACCCAACGCGTAGACTAGCTTAATCTAGACAATCACGAAATATGGTTGAATATTAGAAACGAGGCGTTTGTTGCGTAATGGATCACGTGACAATGAGAAAAGTCGAGGATGAGATTCCAGAAAGTATTCCTAGGGATTTAAATAGGTCTGTTTTAGATCTTTCAAAGGTTAGCTATGCCTTTTGCAAGCTAATCATACAAATTATAACCCCCTTACTTATAAACGCTAATTAATGCGCTGCATAACTATGCATCGTTTGTCTTTTACTGTAACATGAAGTTTCAATGTTGACAGACAGAGACAAACGGCACATAATTTAGTCCTGTGTAAATAAAATTTTATAAGTAAGGGAGTTAAAGTTTAATTTACATGAATTGCAACGAGTGGTTGAATAAAATCAAAACCTACACGTTTTTGATTTTATTGTATTCGAAATCGATAACATTAAACGTCAAGTCATCTTTGACACACTAAAGGCATAGGTAATTGTGTACGTTTACGTATCGTATCCATATCGTATCCGCTTAGTTTATTTGTGTGAATTTCAATTATCACATACCTTGTCACACAACGTCAACACTTGGATGCCAACAGCAAGTATATTATATCGATTAGATAAATTTAAATGATATATTTATAACATTCTTTGGCTCGTTTAAAATTTCCAGTGCGATTAGGTGGGTTAATTACATACTAACCATGCAGTATTACTTAATATCTGCAAACCTCCTTGTTTCAATTTCACTCACATAAAAGGTAAATCCAAGTTAAGACGGTAGAATACCATGTTTTTGGCACTCTGCCAACAGGAAGTGATGAAGATCAACATTATACGCATACCTAGCTAGCAGGTAGGGTAGGGGGTAGTTATACTTACGTAACGTCAACAACTAGCTGCTCGCTGCGGCTTTGCCCGCGTAACGCCATCGAATGGAAAGGATCCAATATTACGTAGGATCCAATATTACAATACTACTCCTGGTAAACTGTTGATATAGTGTATTGTTGATCTTATGAACTGTTGATCTTATAATCTGTTGATCATATTATCTGTTGATCTTATGAACCGTTGATCATTTAATCTGTTGATCAAGTAAATTTTGACCTAATGAATGTTGATCTTATGTATGTATGTATCCCCTACTCACATACCTACGTAGGCGTTCGATAATCGGCAGGTAATTTACATTAAAAATAATGCACTGTTTATTCGTACCATGAACAATATTTTACAATGAAAACCATTCAATTCAAAGGCGGACCTTACGGTTTTATCAATGTTGATTGTAACCATTACATTGTAACCCAACTTTTGTAAATGGGAGTTTCGTAGGAGATATCGCCGAAGCAAGTTTAAAAATTAAGCCCTACGTACGATTCGTAGCACCAGCAGAGAACGACAAGGTTTATTTTATATGCCCGGTCTAATTACCTACCAATATATCAAAGTCTTTGAGTACGGTTATTCCCTGGAGTCTAGTCATGCAACGTGCGCAGAATACTAAAACGGCATCAAAACACTAAAGTAATTTGTTAATTAACGTAAAACGGTAACAAAACGTGACAAACTAGCTCATTCATAATTTCTTAAAACTCGTTCTTTCGTTTGTTTTTCATAGGGAAATAAAAATATACATTGGAACAAAAATAAGAATCTCTAAATCATACAAACCCACTGTAAAATTCACCCTGTTTCTGTATTTCATGAACAAGTAAACAATTTTCTGTGGAGCAATAAACCCAGTTGGGATAACGTACGGGGCGCTACCTCGAGAATACACGGTAAGGTAATGTTATTTATCTAGAGAGGATGGTTGGCGATTGATGACGGTCCGCGGTCTCGAACTCTGCCTCGAACTTCTGCAAAGGGCTGCGTAAGAACTCCTCTATAAATATTTAATGCGAACTGCCTTGACGCGACCTCAGACCGAACTGTGAATCGATATTACCTACGCCTAAAGACTCACAAATATCAGTCGAGAATAGACTGGCCAATATCAGCTAAATACCTAATCTTCTATTTTTATAAAAGTCATTGGATAAAAAGTTATCTTGTGAAAAAAGGTACCTATCTATTTTTTTACAATATAAAGTTAAGTAGGCGCCTTAGTTAAGTACAAGCTGAGTGACATTGTGGTTTTATGATTTTATTAAACAACAAATAAGTCAATGCAAATAAGACCTCTTTCTGTTGTAAAACGCTAAGCGAAAAGATTATAGGAAAACGGTAGGGGTTGCACTTTTTGACGCTTTATTTATTAATTAACGCTTATACCAAAAACACAAGTAACAACAAATTGGACACAGAAAAACTTACAAAAACAACCTCCCATCAAGTGTTTGCTTATTTAGCACTTAGGTGAAGCGCGTGGAAAACTAAAGGCGGAAGCGAATAGGTAATCCTTTAGATTTAGATGTTAATTTTTGCATACGCTACATAAACTTCACTAAACGTATTGGGATAGGTAGGTTCATACGTTCGATACGATTAAACGAGAATAGACATCGTGTCGCATATATTTTGGTAAATGCTATCTTGGGAACAATAAATAACAAAGAAACTGAAGTACCTACTTCGATCGAAGCTGCTAAAATTTGTTGGCACGTTGAATGGATGCTTTATAATACCTATTGCTTAATAGGATTAGATATATTCTACTAGAATTGTGGATATTGGGATCTAGATAGAAGTAGATAAGCCTATTTGTTATGGAAGCAAAAGTCTAGCTAGGTAGGTATCTAATTCTTATATTGTATTAGATATAGTATATGAATGTTCTCAATTTTAATAAGATATCTAATTTATCATCACCCAATAATCCTGTATGGTAGTCGATGTCCGCTGCCAGTTGCAACTTAAAACTGGTTTGGCATAATGCGCTTACACGCACATCAGGGTTACCCCCCCGCCTATAGATATTTCACATTAAAAATTAAGATCTTTCTGATATAGGCCCCGGAATTGAAGAACCGACGCGACGATCGATATTATCATTAAATAATATTAAGTACTTATATTATTAAATAATATTACTTATTATTATAATTAAATCCTATTGCCTGGTATAGCTAACAACCGGAAGTACGTGTAGGTACTGTATTTACAAAGTCTACGACCATTCGTAGCCGTGCAACAGACAACGCAAACGGTCACAGTAATTTATTACCGTTCAGCGACTGTTTGATCAATGAAAGAAATTTCATTTTTACATCGGATGGTCGTACATTATACTTACACTATACCGTGGTCGTATACTTCCTAGTATTTTTACTGTGATCTGATCATTATGTTGTTTACCGAAATGTATATTAAATAACAAGTAAACATAACTTTAAAGTTTTTAAAATAACTAAGTACGATCGAATTTTCAAAAGTCGTTGAACAAAAGTTTCTCACATTACTGACATGTACCTACCACCCTGCTAGTCATACCTATTCGATCCTTGCTAATAGCAGAGCATTTCTTTCGAAGTAATAGGCTTCGGGCACGGTTTTTCAGCCCACATTTAAGTGTAGCCACACATGAGCCACTCGCGACAGCTACAAACGCCGCCAGGAAAAGCTAGAAGTACGAATTAAATAGAAGAACGATTGTAGCGTGTGGCGGCCACCGTCGTCTACCGTGTGCGGCGAGTCCATATAAAATGAATGAAAACTACACGAAATATGCCGGTGGCGGCATTTTGTGGTTGTGGCCGGTCCGTGTGCGGGAGCCCTAAGCTATAGGTAGAGCGAACTTATCCGTGTTCCTACTTCAAAAAGGAGGAGATTCTTAATTCGGTTGTGACTATGTTTTTTTTATTATGTAGAATATTAGATTCGTGCCGTTTAGTGTCTATTGACGTGATGTCGCCCGCTTCTCCCACTTCGCCATAATACAAGGAACCTAAAATAAAAACATGGGTAACGTACCAAACTTGTGGGATGTACGAAAAGGTCGGCACGCGATTTAACCTCATTAGGAAATAACTACACAACTTGAGGTTAGTATTATATTACGTCAGTCGTGTCCTACCTACTTCCATGAACAGAAGTATTATGCATTTGATCCCACTTTCTATTGATTTTATAGAAAAACTAAGTTACTCTTGGAGCGGTTTCGTACTACGTCCGATGCGAATCCGTTAAATGATTGATGTATTCGCCCAACTCGGATGTAGTCTAACTGAACAGATGGCGATTAACCTTGGTATGCGATTTAAATTATTTAATCAGAAAAAAAGTATATGGTTAAACATGCCTACATCACATAATTGTAAATGCGAAAGTAACTCTAAAAGGTGCTTCATCACCGCGAACATTCGTGTGTTATGTAACGTTACAGATTCGAGCATTACATACAGCGCACGCCTTGCGAGTCGAATCTAAAATGTAACATTACAAGTGTTAGCATCTTTATGTTACTCTGGTGGTGTTATGTTAAATCTGTTATTTCTCTGCATGCTTCAATCTGTTGCTCACCAACCACCGTGCCAGAAAAATAATTGAGCACAAGAGAAGATCAATCTCAGAATAATAACCTAAATCTTGAGATAATCAACAAATTTCCCGAAATCCGAGTTGAACCTACGCTTCAGTGGTAATAAACCTTTGTTCAAAATAAAAGGCCCTCAAATCGAGCCGGTTTTCTAACAAAATATTACAATTAATTAAGATATAATAAAATGAATAAACCCATTGTCCCTATTTTTGTACAAAATTCGCTTCTGTAGCGAGCTACACCACCGTTTCGCCCTGAAATCCTAAACAAATATCGTTTCAGCTCACAAATTAACGTTTATAAACAGAAGTTGCTTCATTTAAGCACCCAGACGGGATAATAAGAGACACGACGGGTGCTGGCATTAAGTCGGTACTTAGGCGACAACAGTGCCGTCTTAAGTAAAAATTACATCAGCGACCTATTGGCGTTTTCTTCTTTCATTTTTATTGTAGACTCGTCTTTGTTATAAAATTTCATTGGCTCCGAATTAGGATCTGAAACTTTTATTAGGGAAAGTCTTATCTATAGAGTCGTTTTAACGGACTACGTTTGTTTTAATTATTGACTCTAAAATTTTAGATAAGAAAATATCTAAAAAATTGTCAAGTTACACGTATTTTATTGATTATCGCAATGTCCATCATTAAGCCGATCGTTCAGCACTTTAGAAAATTAAGGTGGCTTAGCTTGGCCCGCCAGTACCTAATTTATAAAAGAAAGCTCTCTGCTACTGCTTATATGCTTATTTGAATTGTACTTGCTACTAGCTGCGTCCCGCGGTTTCACCCGCGTAAGTCTCGCAGGATTATCGGGATAAAAAGTATAGGTTAGTTTCCATCACTTAAACTATCCCTAATGCAAATTTTCATCCAAATCGGTCCAAAAAAAAGTGAGTGGTGGACAACCCTTATCACTTAGGTGTATGAAAAATAGACAGTAGCCTATTCTCACCTACTACTGAATATGCATATAAAATTTCATAAAAATCGGTCAAGCCATTTCAGAGGAGTATAAAAATTAACACGATAAATATATTTATAAGAGATAAGATTATAAAATAAATATTTAGCTGTGGACGCATGTTTTATATGAAAAACTAGCTCAACTAAGCTAATTCTAACTGATTTTACATGGTGGTGTTTGGTTGGCACGAGTAGTTTATCAAGTTAACTGTTTATTTGTATCGTTTGGCCTATTTTTATTTCAACATGTGCTCGAAATGGCGTAGAGAGATTTTTTAGTTTATAGGACCTTCATGTTTGGAATTGGAATATGAAGTAGGTTTACATTTTAACTACCTACTAGAACACTTTATTTATCCGGTTTTTATCGCGTTTTTATTCATTATTTGACCCGAGCTTTCGCCAACTTTACAGTTCGTTTTTTCAAGGTTGACTGAGATGTAATTTGTCTATTTTTAACATTCTAAAAAGTTACAGTAAACTACCGCCTCATAATTATTTGCAATAAAAACGTTCCAGTGTACGCAGACTATAGAGTTATTGTAATAGTTTTCAATTTAAATTATAATTATTTTTATCCCTAACTAGCTCAAAAAACTACCATGGCTTCGGAACGCGCCCTCACATGAGAAGAAGCCACGAAGAAACTCATGGGGGTTCTCTTTTGCTCAGAAATTTAAAAAACAATTTTTACATCAAACTAAGAATTAATAAATCTAAATAACAAAAAATACTAAGTCCTACAAAAATGGCTAACGGTATCTTGTGGTCTTGCAGCTGTTGTTGGCTGGGCCTGGGACTTAATCAAATGAAGTACAGGGTCCCAGACAGGTGGCACTTTCCAGCCATCTTCCCTATTGAAATTATTAGGGTGTTTCTGAATTTCAATAGCTTCCCGAAGCATCCTAGGTACATACCGCTTCTCTGTAGCCAGTACCTGTGCTTTATCGAAGCGAAGGAAATGGTTAGACATGTCCAGCGTGTGTTCACAAACTGCAGACTTCTGATACCGCCTGTGCTTCACATCAGCCATGTGCTCTCTTAGACGAGTGGCAACACTTCGTTGGGTTTGCCCTATGTAACAGGCGCCACACTCACAATCGATCTTGTAAATGCCTGCTTCCTCCAGGGGTATCTTACACTTGACTGGTCTTAACAATTGTTGGATCTTTCTGTGTGGCTTATAGTAAGTTTTAATCGAAGCTCGTTTCAAGATTCCTCCAATTTTGTCTGTGACTCCCTTCATGTATGGAAGGATAGCCGGGACTCGATCAACTGTAGGTGGTTTGGGGCGGCTCCTGTAAACGTGGCGCGGCACTTGGAGGTTGTTGCGACGTAGGATTTGTTTGACGTGCCTGACCTCTTCCGCCAGGTGGGCCCCGTCACAGATGCCATATGCTCTCTGCAACAAAGTTTTACCAACAGTAGCTAACTGTGAAGGATGGTGGTGCGACCGACCGTTGAGATACCTATCCGTATGCGTGGATTTCCTAAATACAGTGTGTCCCAGTGACCCGTCAGCACTTCGAAGGACTAGGGTGTCTAAGAAAGCTAATGTTTTCTCATTTTCTAATTCCATCGTGAATTTAATTTGGGGATTAATCGAGTTAAGATGGTCTAAAAATAAGTGAACCCGATTTTTTGGCAGTATAGCAAAAGTGTCATCTACGTACCGTTTGTAGATCTTCGGTGCTACCGGTGCACCCTGCAGGGCCCTCTCCTCGAAGTCCTCCATAAATATATCGGCCACCACAGGAGAGACAGGTGACCCCATAGCAACACCGTCGATCTGCATGTAGAACCGGTTGTCCCACAGTAAGTAACCATTGGTGAGGCAAAGTTCTAGTAAATCCGCATACTCCGAAGGAATATTATTCTCGATTAACTTCTTTTTGACAATTTCTATGCACCCTCTTATTGGTAAGCTAGTAAAGAGACTCTGCACATCGAAACTAACCATTATCTCATCATCATCCACCTTAAGGTCTTTCAGGTGATTGATGAAATGGTATGAATCCCTTACAAATGAACCCGTCGTGCCGCGGAGTGGTGATAAAACCCTCGTAAGATGTTTGGCCAGTAAGTATGTTGGTGAATCTATCTGGCTTACAATAGGTCGTAATGGAACATTTGGTTTGTGTATTTTAGGCAACCCATAGATCTTAGGGACTTTTGGGCACATAGGTGTTAGTGCCGACACGTCTAAACCTAGTTTTTCCGAGTGTTGTTTAAGTAAATCTTTTGTCTTTTTCGTAATTTTTGAGGTTGGATTTTTGCTTACTTTTTCGTGTGTTGTATGATCCGACAAAAGCCCACTCATTTTGTTGTTGTAATCCGACGTATCCATCACAACCGTTGAATTTCCCTTGTCCGCCCGCAGGATGGTGAGATCCTGGTCCCTACGTATGGTGTTTAACGCTATTTGTTGTTGTCTTACATCTCAGTCAACCTTGAAAAAGCCAACTGTAAAGTTGGCGAAAGCTCGGATCAAATAATGAATAAAAACGCGATAAAACCGGATAAATAAAGTGTTTTATTATGCAAAATTGCGAAAACCATAGAAGTAATTATACCTACTAGAATCTAATTTTGGTGGCGAGCACTCATAGGCTGAAATAAAAGGCAAGTAAATTGAAAAGATGTACTATATATAGTTTCAGAATAGGTTAGCAAAAACTTGTTACGACTATGCATGAAAAACTGCTGATAGAATTGACCGAGATTTACGTTTATAGCTCCATAAACTTAAGAAAATATACTTACTACCAGTGGGATTGTATGGGGCGAACGCTGACTACTCGCCCCTGTTCACACGCAGGCACTTACTTCCCAGTTGCTTCCTCTAGCAAAATTTCAAACGAATTCCTGGGAACACATCAAATATTTAATCGTTTCTCCTTAAGTTGCCAGTGGTAAGAAAAATGTAAGTAAATAGCACAGTGACTTATTTACTGACGACCAAATACTATTACACAGGATGTCTCCTTGAGATTTTTTTCTTTAACTGTTACATATACTGCAAAACATATAATAATAACAACTAATTTATTGCTGCAATTGCAGCATAGTAGATTAGTAGGTAGGTAGATATAACCTGATATTCCTGCGGTATTCATAAAACAAGAACAATTGTTGAACAAATAAAAGGTTAGAATACACGACACAATACCATAACAACCTAAAACTGCTGTATATTTTTTATTACATACGCTTTTCTAAATAAGTAGGCAGGTTCCTGCCAACCTACGTTATTCTACGAAATGGGTTTGCTTACCAAAGTTTTGTGTTCGTGACTGAAAACGAAGTAAGTTAACACCAATCAAAATACGAGATGTCAATTTTAGAACCGGCAAGTTGCTACAAAAACCAACAAAAACCTAACTTTAATAGACTCATTGCAAAAACCTATGTTTTATATTCCACCGGTCTTGATGAGGAAAAAATAGAAATGTCAGGGCTTAATTGGGAAACAGGATTTAAGGTATACTCGTAGATTGTGGGCAAAATGGCCATAATTTAAGTAAAAAAGGATTAGGTACTTTCAGATTTTTGAGGTCCAGATTGTTTCGTTATTCTAGACTACTATTTGGCATTTAGAGTATTTGTATTTGACATTTATGTTCAGTGTTAATTCTGGTCAATGTGTGTTGGTACCGTATCGTCGCGTAATCTATGAATCGAAATTGGTGTATCACTTCTACAAATGCAAATGTCTCTTTATTACGTGATAGACCATAAATATAAATGGTTATGCTAACAGTCGATGC
The DNA here is from genome assembly GCA_949358125.1 of Idaea dimidiata. Lineage (NCBI taxonomy): Eukaryota > Metazoa > Arthropoda > Insecta > Lepidoptera > Geometridae > Idaea > Idaea dimidiata. The sequence continues at coordinate 6,856,381 of OX442337.1, forward strand.
TGATATTAGGTATCTACATTATAAGTATGTAGGACCTACAATCTACATTGTATCAAACATCAAGCAACGGAATATCGGTCTCGAGGTTACACTCGTATTCGATATGTTTTCAGAATAAATATTGCTACAGAGTATTAATATTATAGCCAGCAAAATTTTGTATTTGTACAAATATCATACTAGACATGGTAAAAGTATCAATAATCCAATCGAAATATCGGTTTCGTGCGTACGTGTGAAAATGCTTTAAGGTACTTGACGTATTTACGGATAATGGAAATTGGGCACAATCAATTACATTAATTTCTTGAATTTAGAAATTAATGTAATTGATTTCTAAATTCATTAAAATTTCGTTTTCAACGAAAATTAATTAGTCACCTTTGCATAGCTAACATATGTCAGTAATTTAAGTTGTTCAAATCGACGTCAGCGAGCTACATACGTAAATAGGAACTTCGCTTTCAAATTTTGACAAGGCGCTAATTTATTTGTTCATTTAAGCTGTTCATTGAATAATAATCTCTTGAAAGTAAAAGGTAGGTATACCTACTTAAATAACTTTTATAATTGACTAGCTGCGCCCCACGGTTTCACCCGCGTAAATTTAAATCCCGTAACGTTAATGATCCATCACGTATGTGATACCAAGAGTTGCTTAACGATCATTTAAAGTATTTAATCTTATTTCTACCTCTAAACCAACCCTGTACCAAGTTTCATGAATGTCGGTTCAGCCGCTCTTTTTCATCCATCGCGTATGTCGTACCAAGCGTTGCTTAACCCGTACGATCGCACAGTGTGTTTTGAGACCCGATTTTGTTGCATGGTTCGTTTTTTTTTATAAATATAAAATTTAGATCATTCCTAGCACTACTGTGTGACTCCGACATCGATACGACTTGTAGTTACGTAGAAAATTAGAGTCAAAGTTTGCATATTTTGTGTCATGAAAATCCCTAAAAAAATTATTAAAAAAAAACTGTGCCACGTATTTTAGTTTTAACTTCATTTATAAGTAACATGTATAACACTCTACCTTTACACAAATTTTTGGGTATCTACAATCAATAATTAAAGAATTATTAACAATTTTGTCAATTTTCTTCTTCAACTTATAACTTTACTTTAACGCCGAATTATAGGGTTTTTTCTGGACTAAATTATTATTTTTACATGCCTTTATCGATCATATGAAAATTACAACATAATTCAGCGTTATTCAAAAGTTATAACATAATTTAATCTTAACCGGGTTTTCCGACTCTAGGGTTATCACTTCACCTAAAATAAAACAAAATCCGGATATTTCGATTTATATCCATCATTTGTGAATAATAAACATTCCTTAAGTATTTGTGTATAGATATTTGTTTCTGGTCTGTGTGTTGTATGTATTATAATTAGTAGGTATGCATTTACAAAAAAAAAAGTAGTAGGGTAAACCTGGGAGAGATGCCTATTTAGGAGAGATGCCTACAAAAATATAAAATCAAATTTAAAAAAAATTGTGATTTTTGAACGCATCCAACCGGGTCAGTTGCATTTCGGAAACCTAGGAGCAAGTTTTTGTGCAAGTGGTTCCCGAAAATAATTGTGATTTTTGTATTTATTTCGAGTTAAAATGTAAGTACTATCGCTCAGACCTATGATTTTTTTCTAAAGAACATTTTAACCAAATAATTCAACATTTTTTAATGACTTCTTTTGTTTTTTTCCAATTTTACTGATGGTAATAATCATTGTTGTCACGACAAAGACGCCATTTTTAAAGTGCGTTCCATTTTACTGATTTAAAATATACTAGGCTTCTCACCCAGTCATCTGGGAGAGACGCCTAATCGATTTTGGGAGTAAGACGACAAAACATTTCATTTGTTATATTATTTTTTAGATGCCGCGGGTCTACGTTAGGAACATGTCTGGCCGAAACAGGGCTTTGTGGTCAGAGAGCGATTTAAGAAACGCAATTAATGCGATCAAAAGCAAGGAAATGAACCGTAATCAAGCAAGCAAGCAGTTTAAAATCCCATATCGGACTCTTGAACGTAGATATAAGTCAGGTAATAACAAAAAAGGCCGTCTAGGTCCTAACTCGTTGTTTGGAGATAATGAAAAGAAGATAGTCAGTCATATCAAGAAAGTACAATCAAGGGGATTTGCTCCATCGACGATTTACGGGTGATGGCTTTTAGATTTGCAGAGAATTTAAATCTCAAGCATAACTTCAACAGAAAAAATAGTAAAGCAGGTTATTATTGGGTTAAATATTTTATGAGACGAAATCCTGAAATCACTCTGCGTAAATCAGAAGGTGTTTCTTTACAAAGAGCTCAAGGAATGAACCACGAAGAAATAACCGGATTTTTTGATCTATTGGAATCACAATTAGATGAGCATGACTTGAGAAACCAACCCAATAAAATTTATAACATGGATGAGACTGGGCTTCAACTCAATAATAGACCATCACACGTAGTTGCCATGAAAGGATCTAAATCAGTCCCACAATTAACTACAGCAGAGAGAGGAGAAAATATTTCTTTGGTATGCTGCTGCAATGCAGAAGGTAGTTTTATTCCCCCGGTGGCAATATTTAAAGGCAAAAATAAATAAAAATAATTAAATAAAAATAAATAAATAAAACGCTAAACTTTTTTTTAAATGGCTTAAGGAACAATTTATGCCAAGAAAACTGCCTGGTAAAGTTATTCTGCTTTTGGATGGACACACTTCTCATTGCAACTCTATTGACATGCTCGAGTTTTGCGAAGTTAATGAAGTGATTCTTTTGTGTTTTCCGGGCCACACGACGCACTCCTTGCAGCCTTTGGACAGAGCATTTTTTAAATCGTTAAAAAGCAGTTTTTACAACGAAGTCAATACTTGGATTCGAAACAATCCAACTCGTAAATTAGGCAGACTTCAATTTGGAGATTTATTGGGCAAATCTTGGGGTAAATCAGCCACCCAAAATAATGGTACGTCGGAATTTAGAGCTTGCGGAATTTACCCTGTTGACAGAAATGCAATTCCTGACTATGCTTTTATTTCTGACAGTCCTGCACAGGCAGGTGAGACGTCAGTTAGTACAGCACTTGCTAGTGGTACGTCACAGCCTTCAACCAGCGGGTTAAATACACGGAACAAAACAACCATCTCTGATGATACATTAGAAACGGGTCCAGGACCGTCTACTGGCACAGATTATCTAAATAACTGGCACAGCTTATCTAAACCAGCAATTCAAGTAGAGCCAGTAAAAAAAGATCCATTGAACAAACCTGACGAAGAAACACCCTCGAAAGTTTTGGATAAAGTGCACCCAGTTCCCTCTTATGGGATGCGAACTACTTCTAAAAGGAAGCGACATGCGACGCTTTTAACAACCCCTGAAAATATTAAAAAAATAAAGATTAAGACTGAAAAGAAAAAGCGACTGTGCGTACAAAAAACCCAAGACTTTTGAAGAAAAAAGGAGAATCTAAAACGAAAGTACAAAGAAAGGGAGCTTCTAAAAGGAGTTATTCCAGAAAACCCAAGATCATTAAAATAAAAACATCAGATAAGTCGAGTGATGGGGATTCTGATTACTCCGTGCATGACGATTCGTCCACAGAGGATATAGAACGCAGCATCTTAGGAGATATCTGCATTGCATGTGGAGAGTATTATCATGCGACACAGAAAAACTGTGACTGGCTGCAATGCATACAATGCGAGGAATGGTTCCACGAAGATTGTAGTGGAGATCCTGCAAAATGTATGACTTGTGACAAATAAAACCTCATTTTCCTTTCAATAATTACGCAGGCATCTCTCCCTGATACCTATTGGCGTCTCACCCATAGCTATGGGACAGATGCCTAATCGACAGATTAAAATAAAAGGCTGTATTTCCTAAAATTGAGACTAAATTGTTATAATTGCTATGTTACCTCTTTAATAAATATATGATTGAACTATTGTCATTATTTGTTTTCATCTCCTTTCGGTAAATATAAAATTATGAAGCTTTATAAAAACTATAGGCAACCCTCCCAGGTTTACCCTATATGTATTATATCAGTTGTCTGGCCACCGTAACACAAGCCTAGTTGCTTAGCTTGGGGCTAGATGGCGATGTGTAATTTGTCCAGCAATATTTATGTATTATATTATTATATCTATTTATAATTTATAAAATTCTTTATCCTAACTGATTGACATATCAACGCACAGCCTAAACTGCTGATCCTAAAGACATGAAATTTAGAGGGTATTGGGTTTTGTGATATGTAGGTACTAAGAAAGGATTTTTCAAAATTCTATCTTCAAGAAGCTGAAATGGGGGATTGAGATCACTGACTAATTTATCATGAAATCTCAGAAACTACAATTAAGTGCTAGGAGTCTCAAATTTTGCATGGGAATTTCTTTTAGAACAATAACACTAAGAAATAATTATTTGAAATTAAAAAAACAAAAACGGACCAAAGACGTTACGAGAATGCAGCGTTTCAAGAAACCCGTGTTCCTGTAAGTTTTAATGTCCCTGTGGACATTACGGGAAAAACAATACGACAAAACGACTTTACGGGAAATCGATGTTACGGCGACGCTTGATTGATTGATTTAATATGTTTATATGTTTAAATATTTAAAAAGGTACATAATAATATTAGTACTTACAAATTTTATAAGATTTTAATTTAATAATATGAATTTAATTTAAATTAATAATTAACTACCTACACCTACTTAAGTAGCTATAATGACATGTAACTTGAGTTATCAATAAAATATCTGTATCTGTATATAGGTAGATAGATTTACATTTGTTTCTTGTAAGCCACGCGGGCGAAGCCACGGGCAGAAGCTAATATGTAATAATTTGACTAAGTTTTCCTCAGATCGCTTGTGGCCACGAAGAACTGAAAAGTCCTCAATACGTCAGGTTTAAAAAGAAACATGATTAATAAGTTAAAAATTTTCTTTCAAAAATAATTCAGAGTGTGTTTTTCTTTTATTTCTGTGGGAAATAAAAACAAAAATAAAGTATCATATTTAATAATATTTATTGTATAAGTTTTTGAGACCACAATATAAATTTGGATACTTATCCGGTTATGTGGGTGACAGCCCTGAAGAAAAACATTAAAATACGTGTAACTTTTGAATAACGCTGAATTATGTTAAGGTTTTAATATGGTCGATAGAAGCATGTAAAAACAACAGTTAGGTCTGAAAAAAAAGCTATAATTCGGCGTTAAAGTGAAGTTATAAATTAAAGAAGAAAATTGAGAAATTCGTCAATAATTCGTAAACTATTGATCGTAGAAACTCAAAAATTTGTGACAATGTGGATTAATATACATACCATTTATAAATGAAACTAAAACTGAAATTCGTGGGACAGTTTTTTCTAAATATTTTTTTTAAGATTTTCATGACCCGGATAACCGGCAAACTTTGACTCTAATTTTCTACGTAACTACAAGTCGTATCGATGTCGGAGTCACACAGTAGTGCTAGGAATGTTCTATATTTTATATTTATAAAAAAAACCGAACCATGCAACAAAATCGGGTCTCAAAACACACTGCGATCATTTAAAGTACCCTATATATTATTTCTACCTCTAAACTAATCCTGTACCAAATTTCATTCATATCGGTCTACGGGTTGTTAAGTTGTAATACCTACACGACTTTATTTTTCATAGCTGCCGTCCCGCAGTTTCACTCGCGTAAGTCCCGATCCCGAGAGAATATCGGGATCAAAAGTAGAGTATGTCACTCCTGAATAATGTAGCTTTCTATTATGAAAGAATTTTTGAAACCGGTCCAGTAGTTTCTGAGATTACTCCCAAAATACATACAATTTTTTCCCGTTGGAAATAAAGTTATAATTGTAATAATTGTTTAATAAAGCTCGGATAAGTAGTTTTTAATTGTTTAAGGAACCGACAGATAAACAGACAAACAGACAGACAGACATGATTTTTTTCCAATTGCCTTGGAGGATGATCTTTTTAGTGTATTATTATTAATTCTATTTTGTTTATTTATTTGCTGCTTATACGACTTCCTATAGTTTTGAAATTTAAAAAAAACATACATACTTGTTACCAACGTTACCTCTTTATAATATTAATATAGATTATAGATAGATTATAGTAATTGATAAAAGATTGTTACTTATTGTTAAATTTATTAGCGCCATAGACTTCGGAATCTTCCAGGAACCACTAAATGATTACTTACTTGTATGTGATTGTCTTTCTAGATTCAAGCCCCGATCGTAGGTTTATAATAAGCTTGTTAATCATGAGTAAGTCATTGCTTCAGTATTGCTTATTACGCTAGTATTTTCATACCTTTACGATAGTAACGTAAGCTACGTAAACAAAGTTCGAAAAATCGATTGATTCAGCTGACAGCCAGTTTGTACCTAAGCCACAAAACGTGGTGCAAGTAGTTATAAGCAAGCTAGGCGTCTAAAACTTTACCTTTGTGACCTGCCCTGTCTTGTAACTTGCTAACTTTGCCCAACAACTTCTCTATACATAGATACCTTCTTTACTAAAGCTTATCTCAACGTAGAGAAATAAGTAGATTAGGGAGACCTGTCCACTCAATTAATACAATAGTCTTTTATGCACCGAGGTAAAGCCCTGTCTTAATAGAGGGCGTCATATTGAATCCATACACATAGTTTTAATCCTCGAACTGAAATTAATTAAAACACTGATTTTTTGTTGGTAGTAGATATACCTATTGGTATCGTCGGTGTTTAATTTTAATATTGAACTTAAAAATGTAATAGCTATCTTAGCTTACATAAACTAATATCGCTGTTAACATAAACCGTTTTGTATACCTAAATGAAAATACTACAAATAACCTTATTTTAAATATTTTATAAAGGCGAGTAAAGTCTGTACAAAATAATTTAAGTTTATACATATTTGTAATATTTATGTACAAACTTGTATTGTTCATGTGAAATAAAGACATTTTAAAAGTAAAAAAGTACTGATTTTTTGATGATAAGTCAACGTGTAAACTCTAGCAGGTAGAGATTAGTTAGATACTAGCTACCCACTAAACATTTACTTACCTATCAGCCTAATTATTAATATTCCTCTATTTACTTTCCAGGTAATAATGAGGACCAAGCAGGCAGCAATCGACAATGGTAACTCACTAATCCTTAACTCACAGTCCAACAGTTACCACACAGACAGAGCGTGGCTAACGGCCGAGTCCAATAACTTTGTAAATAGAACAGACAACTCACGTTTTCATGAAAATCGCAACATCTACAGTTCAGAAGAAACAAACGAAACTATTTTAAACTACACAACTACTATCGAAAACTCGGATTCCAAAGTTAATGTGGAATTCGTTGTGTGTAATCGACAGTACAGGATTAATTCTCAGAACAGCGTGGTGTTTAAAAATTTGAACAGAAGCAATCTGGAGGATTCTAGAGAAATTGTGCTTGGTCACGACCAGTTTATAGGTAAGAGTATTAAACATCCACATATATTATTATGGTACTTAGTGAAAGATATCACCCAGTAGTTTATTCATTTATTTATTTGTGTAAAAAAGGTACAATAAGGTGGTACACTAGGAATTGACTTATTTTTTTTTGGCTTTTTAATTTCTTAAGTTTGAAATCGAAATGAGTCACCATATTAAACAAATAAACTACTCTATTTATATTTAATTTAGTTATTGTATTTTATATCCCATCTTAATTAATAGATAAAAATATTAGAGGTAGACAAATTCTGTTTAGTAATTGCGGTCTTGGTGGTCACGATCCAGGCTTTTGCTTAGTGTGGACACCACTAGTTAAGTTTTACTATCCAAATGCTTTCAGCACTATATTAACAACATAAATAGGTTATAGCAAATTGTAATTATTTGTGCTGTAAATAAACAATTTTATTTTTTTTCATTTTCATTTTTCATTTTACGCACCGTATCTGGTCCTTATTTTGTCAAAAATATAATGAAAAATCAATCTCACCAAAGAAAAAAATATATATATCCCATCTACCCGACTACTACAACTAAAAGACACCGAAACCTTTTACTTAATTTTTCAGAAGATTCTAATGCATACTCCGATGAAACACCTATTGATGACGATCGAGTTTTTGATCAATCAGACACAGATGAAATGTCAGAGAACGGAATACATCCAGTCCCAAGGGGAATCGTAAATCCCAATTATCCTGGCTTTCAGCATTTAGCACACACTCTACAGGTAAGTACCATCTACCTACCAACATATCGTACACAGGGTACATGTTTGTTTATCTTCGTGACTCCATTAACAAGAAAAACATAGGCACATCCGAATAGATAACCTCCTCTTTTGGAAGTCGGTTGATAAAACAACAAAAATATTTTCAGTAATTATTTGTAATTATGGTATAATGGCTTTCAGACGTTTTGGTGTTTAAATGATGTAGGTAAGTCTGAAAGTGTTTGTTATACATATAAATAAATAAATAACAAAGGGTACTTAACCTGTACTTATAGAATAACTAGCTGCGCCCCGCGGCTTCACCCGCGAAAGTCCCGTTCCCGCGGGAATATCGGGATAAAAAGTAGCCTATGTATTAATCCAGGTCCCCAGCTACCTATATTCCAAGTTTCATCGCAATCGGTTCAGTAGTTTTTGCGTGAAAGAGTAACAACCTCAAATACATACATACAAACTTTCGCGTTTATAATATTAGTAAGATAAGATAAGAAGTAAGATATGTTAAAATATTTTGTTTTGTAGGACTATTCATCAAATATTGAAAACTTCTATCATTCTGAAAATGATATGACAGATGACGATGTTGATATAGAAATAACTGAATTGGCTTACGAATCGGAAAATAATAATCAGAATACTACTCTTGATTCCAAATTCATCGATAACAATTTTGAAAAGAAATTCACAAGTTCTGAACAAAATGATTTAAAAACAAATTTAGATAGTCAACAAGAACAGAATGAAATTCCAGATTTAATAAAAACAGTTACTCAAAATAACAACAATAACGATATTGACCTATTTCATTACGAGTTAAATTGTTCGGATTCAGATATCGAAAACAATTTTAACACAAAAGACATAATTGGAGATTTCAACAAGGAAATTGAGGATGAAATTAAGCAGTTATTAAATTATAATATTAATATTCAAGATGACTTGGAGGAATTGAGAAAAGACATCAAAGATACATTAGCACTACCAATTGAAAACACAATCAATAACATCAGCGATGTCGTTAACCATGTAATAAAGAAACTAGTCGAAAATCACAGTGATGTTAATGAAGACTACCCAGAAAATAAAGAATTTATGGACGATGACACAACTGACATAAATAAGGAGAATGAAAAGAATACAAGAACAGAAATGAATTTAAGTAGGCCTACGTTTTTGTATATAGATAGTAACACTAACAAAATAGATGACGCATTTCTCTCAGATGGAAAAGATGAAATTGATATTAGTGAATATGACCCTGATAAATTAAGTCAAAATGTAGAAAATACGATTAAGCAATTAAGTACAGAACTTAGAAAAATAATTCCTAAATTAGACGAGATGAGGGAACGAGACAAATTATGGGCAGCAAGTAAAAAAGAAACGACACCAGTAACAATTCTAGCTACCGACGGAAACTCGAATGAAATTCAGAGTTCTAGAAATTATGGTTTTGTTAGTTCAGTAAATGCTCAGCTTACAGAAATGACTAAAAGTTTTAAGCTAAACGATCACATAGCACAGGCAACAATAAGACATCTTCCTACCAAAACTCTTTCGTAAGTTATTCAATAGTTAACCTATATATGACTCAAAATAAAGTGGAACAGGCTATCTAATAATAAATTGATATTTTCCAGAGAATCAAGGGAGAGACAAAAAGATGTGTCGAAGTTTGAACATTGTCATTCAAAAGCTCAAAGCAACGTGTCCGTCCGTAAATCTAGTAGTCCAAAAGATTTTGATTTGGGTAAATTAGTTTTTTTATTACTTATTAATATTGGGTAGGTCTCTTCCGTACTTATTGTACCTAGATTACTTAAAACGCTAATCCGTAAAAAACTAGTATAATGTTTGTATAGGTACCTACCATAGATTTAATTAAATATCGGGTTTGCCCGAATGGATTCTTAATAACTACCTACTACCCACTACACCTACCAACTGCATTTACCGAATCTAACTTTTTCTTACATTGTTTCTTTTACGCATTTAATTATTTTACATTTCAGAAAGTTTCGACGTTTACAACATAGAGACAGCCTTACCAAAATTAGATTTGGATACAATTGAGAATCATATTAGAGCCGCTAAAGAAGCTGAAAGAAGGGTAAGTATCTACTTACCTAAATTATTAACCTGGCTACAATTATTATAATTAAAGATAAAAGCTATTAATTTGTATTAGTAATCTATCTAAGTAGTTTACCTAATATAATAAACATAATATGTACCTACATAATAGAGGCTCTCACGCAATTCTTTTTATTCGCGCATTGTATTGTAACGGTATATTCGCCACTTCGACCACGTCCGCGGTTGTGTGTAGGTTGTAATTAGGTACGTCTAAACCTGCCTACTCCGCTAAGGTACCTACCTCGTTCAGCTTTCTACATGGTCGCGGTGATTCAACGCATCAGCAACCGTTGCCGCCAGACGGCCAGTCTCCGCGTTGCATTCTACAATCGCAGTATTTCACAAACGAGTTGTCTAATGTGAACGTGAATATTTAATTTCGTGTGCTTGTTTTCGAGAATTGTTAACAAAAGAGTTGTATGATTCATGCGTAGTAGGTACTTAGTGATAAAGTAACATTTACTGTGTGAATTTATAAGTCGTGTGTTGTAGAGTCGTTTGTAAAAAATGGCATCATTGCCCTATATTAATTTAGAACAAAGACATTATAAAAAAGACACAAGATTTCTACTGGATTTATACACAATAACTTACGATAACCACGAGTCAGTTGATAATGTTTGCTGCCTAGTAAGTTAATTTTTAACATTTTATTTACTTATTCGATTTATTAATCCCGCCATTTAACTTTCCCTACTCCACAGATAAAAAACCTTTATAAAAATAGTTTGAATGACCTTGCCCTAAATGTCAATTTGACAGGAATGACAGGATTTCCGTGCGATGCGATGCAAGCAATATATAGCAACATGGTGTTTTTGTTTTCGCAATACCCAAACGAGACCGTGCCATATTTTTGCCAAAATTAATGAGACTGACTAGTTTTTAAAATGTTCGAGAGTTTAGTTAGTAATATTAAGAGGAAATTCAGCAAAACAGCCGCAGAAAACAAAGATAACATTGAGAAAAGTGAAAAGTCAGGGTTGAAACGTGGTCTACAGCTGTTCAGGACAAAACCTTTGAAGATTGAAGACTTGAACCCCCCTATTGAACCTCCTATTTATCCACCAGATACAGTTCTAAGTCCTCGTGCCATAGATTCTGCTGAAAGTGCCATTACTGAAATCGAATGGCCGATTTTGATAGACAATAATCCAAATATTTTAGATAAATTCACTAGAATAGTTACGATTTCTGACAAAAATGCACTCTATGATAAACGAGTACGTTGATTCAATATATCATACTATTACTACATATATTATACATACTATTTTTTATGTAAATAAATTCACTAACGTTCTGTCAATGTCGCTTTAAATAGTTACCCTAAAAATAAAAGCCACACACTTGTAATTTTTTTTGTTAAATATAGGTAGGTGAACGTAATACTACCAACTCACCAGATGGTGCAGTTAGATGTACTATGCAAATCTACAAATTTTCATTAGTACATACACGCTTCCTGTGTAGCTCAGTGGTTAGAGCACTTCCCTGGATAGCGAGGGGCACAGGTTCGGATCCAGTCATGGGATTTTTTTAAAAGTGGATCTCGTTGCGACAGTATTTCTACATTTAAATATTCCATGAGCAATAAAAAACAAGAAATATCTTCATTAGTAGCTAACATGCAGGCATCTGCAAACATAGGTGTTCCTAATGTCATAATGTTTTATTTGTAGAAACGCAATGACAGAGAAGAGATTCGAAAGAGATTGGCTATGGGAGCGGAGGCAGATGAGTACTACAGTTTGGGATATACAGACCGTCCTGGCAAGAAACCCAGTCTACATTCACGATTACAAAGTGGTGAGAACATCTTTTTTTTTTTACAAAATATATCCTATATCAACTTACCCTATAAAATTTTAAACTAATATGGTTGTTTTCACTACAAATTAGTATTTTATGATGGGGTATTTACTATGTTTTAATGGGTTAAAAGACTTCGCATATATTCCTATTAAATAATACATCTACTTTATTGTATATTTTTTCTGTCTATAAAGATTTTCAGAGCTATTTCTTTCACATAAATATCTTTGTTTTAATAAAAATGAGTATAAATCATCATATTATCATGCCTATCATGAATCTATTTATTATATATTTAAATTGGGGTTCCACCAGAGCTTAGCAAGGAGGCATAGCGGAAAATTTGATAGTTTGTATTACTTGTAAAATCACGCAATATTCTTGGGTCTAACAAACATATTCATTGCTACATACATATCCTTGGTGGAAATGCAGTCTTAATCTCTTCCAAAGCACAATTCACATTATACTGGCAGAATCTGTTGGAGCTAGTAAAGTACAAATTACAAAACTTTGAATTATGTAACTTGGTTGCTGAATTCTAAGAATGACCATTCAACTCAGAAACAGATAGGTAATTTATGGAAATTACGATTCTGTTTCTGAATTGAATGAATTGTTTTTATACTGATGTTATAAGATTTGTCCATGTATAAACTCTATTACCTACATATTCGAAGCAAAACTTATTTAGTTCTCTAGCTAGGTGCCCAACAGTCTACAGAATAGTGTAATTTATGCGCTGGTCATTACTTTCACAATGTTTCATAATTCCATTAGTGTTAATCGCTTTATGTTGTGGTATGGTGCAGGGAAGAACCTTCAAATATGTTTCATGAATGAGACTGCGTCAGACAATGAATCTCAAGCCTCAGATCTGGATAGAAACACTAACAATAGTACAAAAAGTCTGTCCCGTTCAAGTATATTCAGTAGAAACAGTTACAATCACAATCACCCATATCAGACCAGGCCTTTATCTGTCAATATTACTAAACATGACAAAATAAGTACTACAGTACAAAGCGGTGAGTATATCCTGTTTATTGTTGTTTTCGGTACTGTGGCTAATTGATTTTTTTTAACAATGAATGGCCTTATTTAGTTTGTATAAACTATTTATATATATATATATACCTATTAATTATGCGAATGGCAATTTAACGCTTGCTTAAATTGTATAAGGCGGTGGTAATCGGTTTTGCTTTAGTTAAATGGAAGAATCATTGCAAAACAAAGCAAAACCGAAATCTCGCAAATCATTGAATCAAAATCGCAAACACGCTTGTGCTTTTAGCATTCAAAGACTTAGAACCGACGGGCGGGGCGTGGCGTGGCATACATGTTTGCGTGTGGCCCTCTCTCTTACATTGTATAAACTGAAAGATAAAGAGAACACCAGACTTACGCTTTAAATGCACGCACGGCTGCATGTATCCTACGTCAAATCTAAACCTGCATCACGTATTTGCATATGGACTGGTGTGGCGGAATGTCACGCCACGCAAACGCACGCGTCGCTTTTGGTGTGAAGCCTCGGTTTTGGTATAACCTCCACATTTGTCGCTATGAAGATGAGGGCTAGTAGAAATCAATTCTTAGGTAGGTTAGGTAGGTACTTAAAACCTACCTTTCATCAAAGCTTTCATCCAAGTATGAGTTGTTTAGTGAGAGTAATGGGTTTATGAACTTTCACAGAATTCAAATTACATTTTAATTTGTAGGAGCAAAACTTCGCCCCTCCTCTCTGACAATGAAGTCGAAGTCTCGATCGACACATTCTCTTGGTCAGATCGAGCTAAAGGAATCAGATTTCTACGCCCTACAAGCTACTCTACAAACTGAGGCTAGAATCGCTTTGGCTCAGGCTAAGGAAATGGCCCGTATTCAGATGGAGGTAACAACTTTAATCTATCTATTTTAACTTTTTGTCGTCGGATTAACATTCAATAACGACTTTGATCATGGTTTGTCACTTGTATAATTAATATATAAGTCCGTTTCTACGCAGTGTTTGGATCGGGAGCCATGATAATTCCGACGTTTTACATATAACTGCGAATTTAGCCATGTATTTGCCAACTTCGCAGGCTTGATGCCAGAACCTCGGCCTTGTGCCACGAATTTCAACTTCGTAAGAAGACAACACTTGAAATACCTATGTATATGGTGTGTTCGTAATTTTAATTAATAGATGATTGTGACCTGCACTGCTCTTTAGAGAATTAAAATAAGGTAATGTAGGGTGGTAATGGTAGGTAGACGCTTAGATTACCTAGATGGTGGGCAGGGTTGGAAAACAGGGTCTATAACTATAACCCTTTAAAAGTGTAACACTTATAAGTAAAACACTTTCGTTACGGTAACACTTATGAATCGGTTAATAACAGTAACTTACCCTAACAGAAACGAAAGTGTTACAGATAAAATTGTTTCGGTTAATAAGTGTTATTAACACCTATAATTCAGGCGCTGTTGCCATTTTGACATTCGCTCTAGTGATGTGCGTTTGTAGAGGTTATTGCTTAATTTCTTTTAGCATAGCCATTGAAATATTAGCTTTACTTTTAACTGACTTCCAAAAAAAAGGACGAGGTTATCGACGGAGGTACCTACTTTTGGGGTTTCGTATGTACCTCAAAACCCTAATAAGAAACACCGATCTTTTTTTTGTGGATTATTGTTTTGGTATGCATACATAGGTACACACTGGCAATCTGTAAAGCATTAGGTAAACGAAAAATGGCGCAGTTATTTATTTATTTAATCGTATGATAATTTGAAATAGGCAAATGTTAATATTACAGAAAATTACATCAATAATTAATTGTTTACTATATTTATTATAGTAAACACATGTCACAGATGAAAAATAATTAATAAATTAGAATTATATGTCAACATTCAGGTCCGGATGCCAATTGATGAAATGAGGTTTTAAGTCGTCCCATCGCTGCATAAGGTGCTCCATGATCTGGTCCTCTTCGCCACAATAACAGAGTTAAACTGAAAGGGCAAGTTGACGACCTCTGTGGCGCGTCGGGCGAACGCTTGGCTGCAATGCAGACGGTTGCGGGTTCGATTCCCGCTGGCTGCAAATATTTGTGTTTAAAAATAAATATTTGTATCTGGTCTGGGCGCATTTCTATGTATAATATGTATGTATTTACAATAGAAAAATAAATATAAGTAGTATGTCCGTTGTTTAGTCACCGTAACACAAGCTTAGCAGCTTACCACGGGGCTAGATGGCGCTGTGTGTTTGTCACAGGATTTATTAATTATTTATTTATTTATTTATCCAGGGACGCGAGTTCAAATCTCGCCGCAAGTGAATTTTTGAAGATGAATTTTTCCTTTAAAAATATTTCTAGTATTTATTTAAGTCTAAAAAATTATCATTAGACCGGTCCTTCTGTATGGTAGTGAGACGTGGCCAGTGCTTGTGCGACATAAGCAGGAGTTGCAGGTCACGGAGATGAAGATGCTGCGCTGGATGTATGGAGTGGCACAAAAACATCGCGTTAGGAACTCGCGCATCCGAGGCAACCTTCATGTCCGAGACATTGCGGATAAACGGCAAGATTGTCGCCTTTGCTGGTACGGTCACGTCTTACGAAAACCGGCCAGAATAAATGTCTTGCCATGGCGCCTCCGCCTGGCCGCGGCAGATTGGGTAGACCCAAGAAGTCCTGGCTTGACATCGTTAAGGGTGATATGCGTGCCAATGGTCTCACTACACGGGATGCCGAAGATTACCCGAAGTGGAGACGCAAAAGCAGGAAAGCGGACCCCGGGCTCCCGAGAGGGATGCAACCGGGAACAACGCTCGGATGATGATGATGATGACAGAGTGCGCTATCAGTCCATCCCCCATTTATGCCACAGGAAATTGCAACGGCCATGTTCGGTCATAACTCTGTTAGTTCTGTTTATTCTGTTAGTGCAATATTTATTATTTTATTATTTATTTGTTATGAAATAGAAAGTTTCACAACTTTAGTCAATGTATTGACATGCATAATTTTACAAGTTGTCACAACGACTGACGGTTGTTGAGACGGCGGCACCACAGTTTACGTAACAGAACCCTTTGGCTTGATTGTGGGGTCGATTCTGCGACAATTTAAGCTCTGCATTGAGTCCCAATATATTTTCCAGTAGTCGTTGATTTCAAAGTCTTTTAGTGTTTTGGCAGCGGCGTACGGAAGGCGTCTAGATTTCAAACGATCGGAGGGGGGCCAGTGAAATTCTCGTGCACTGGTAGCGAAGGCTGAGAATTAATCATCTTCATCCCTCTATTTAGGGCCTGCTTGCGTCGCAGCAGGGCCACATACACATCCAACCCTAAGCCACATAGCACTGCTATATTAAGCCAATATTGAGGGGTGGATTTCATGGGGCCCAAAATGCTTCTCATCGCTTCGTTTAATTTTGTGTCCACTTTGCCTACATGCGCACTCGAGCCACACCAGGCAGCAGTATTCCGCAGCCAAATAAACCAAAGCTAAGCCGGTCGTTCGGAGGCAGTTGGCAGTAGCTCCCTAGGCTGTCCCGCATAGTTTGTGGAGAATATTGTTGCGGGTGACAAGTCTTTGAGCCAACTTGTTAAGGTGCACTTTGTACGTCAGGGATCTGTCAAGAGTTACACCAAGGTATTTCGGGAAGGGGTTAAATTTGAGCTTTTTGCCGTTAAAGTGCACTGTCGGTTGGTAATTGGCAAGACTATTGTTCAAATGGAAACATGCTACTTCGGTTTTGCTCGGGATCAGACTACAAGACTTAAAATATTTAGACAGCTTAGCGACGTCAGCTGTCTGGATCTCCTCACTAATCTTCAAATCCCTGCTCTGGACAACCAGTGCGATATCATCAGCCTTAATAAATTTCATGGCTGTCGTTTCTGGAAGGTCGTGAATGTAGAGATTGAAAGTTTTGGGACGAGCACAGATCCATGGAGTAGTCCGTAAATTAATTTACGTCTACGGCTTTTAGAGTTGCCAAATGGACTTCGAATTCCCTTTCACTTAACATGCTGCTTATTAGGTCTACGATTTCTTTACTATTTACAGATTACAGACATGAGCTTTGTTATAAGGCCCTATTTCCAAACTGTATCGTATGCCGCCGTTAGGGTAATGAAAACAGCAGCCGATTTTAGTTTCTTCTGGTAGCCGGCTTCTATGCTAGTGGGTAGTACTTGATCGGTGCAGTTTTTACCCCGGCAGAAACCCGCTTGCCCGACAGGGGTGGTAGAATCTATGTACGGTTATATTCTAGTGAGAAGCATTCGCTCTAGCAGTTTAGAAGAACAGCTTAAGAGTGCTATGGGTTAGCAATGTACCAGTGCCTTCCCGTTGTGATCAATATTACTGTAGCCCAAGGTAGTATGGTTACTGTTGAAGTCACCAGTGTGAATGCAAGGATGGGCAAAATGTGGTAATACAGATGGTGGCCACTGTACATTTGTGGGCTTGTAAATGTTGAATACGATAAGGTCATCAACCTGCAAGGTTAAATTGTAAACTTAATCCCGCTCGTCTGAGCCGAGGAGCCGAACGCCATTCGCACCCAGTTCTTGTTAAGGTAATAATGCCATATTTTGGATGATGAACCGCCTTTAAGAGGGTGTACCCAGGCATACGGCCTTTTCTTTCAAAGTCAATTTCAATATCGTCTTTGGTGTGAGTTTCCTGAATGTTGATGATGTCGATTTTATTTGCCTGCGATAGCTTTAACAGGTAGTCGCTATTGGCTTTATTAATACCTTTAATGTTTAATTGTAAGATACGGACTAAAGGTCCGATATCTTTAAGTCTTGGGGCCCTGAAAAGGGCCATTTTTACGCGACTGCCAAAGGAAGTGTTATGTTTTTGCCGTGAGTCTATGTATGTATGTTTGTTGTTCCTAGAACTAAGGGGGTTTGAGTATTTATTTTATTCGCTTATTTCAATCGCGTTTCTTTTTATAGCTCGTTTAGCACCACCCAGGGGATACGTGACGGGTTGTGGTAGGTAGCTCTTGCAGACACGAGCTGTACCCGTCCCCTCAGGCGTAGTCGAACTCGCGCACTTAAGCAGCTATAGTAGGCCAGAACTGATGTTTCTAAGATGAATTACTATAAAAGTTATTTGAAACAAAAGTTTTTTAAAACATATTTATTAAAGTCAATGACATTTACTAAGTCATGATTGACGTGAAAACACGTTTGTTGAAAATTTTCTCGATAGGAAAAAATCCCAAACTTTCCTCTAAATTGTACAAATAAGTGATATTACTCAGTCAATATTGTCCGTAAACTAATAAAACTTTGTATGAGAACTGAACTTAGCTCAATACAGGTCTTGAATGATTTGAATTTCAAGATTAACGTTTAGTTATCTTGAAACTAGCAATTGTATGATTTTACGCACTATTTTTTTTTAAATTTGTAAACGCATAGATTTCATATATTTTAACCATTGGTGCTGGTATATCTTTAGATGGCGCTAGTGGTTAAAATAAATCGCGGTAACTTTGCGTTTGAAGTTTAAAAAATCAGTTTTGGAACCCAAAACAACAAATGTGATTTATGAACAACATTTTTTTCATATTTCCCTTCCCTTAGCTAGAATTCGAGCGCGCGACGTTGCCATATGGTGCACTGAACCAACGACGATTAATTTCGGTTAATAAGGGTTAACCGAAATTAACAGGTATAGAAAAAACACTTTGATTCGGTTATAAAACCATTCTGTAACCCTAAAGCTTGGTTTCGGTTACACTAATCGCTATATTAACAGTGTTAAAAACCTTTAAACGGGTTACGGTATACAACCCTGATGGTGGGTAATAGAACGACTTTCGAATGTTGAGTCAAAAAACTTAAAACTAGTGTCGTAACTTATCGCCTAAGAGCGATCTCTTCCAGGCAACCAATGAATGGACAAGAATTAAGGATTTGGATGGGTAAGGTCTATATACTGTACTATAAAAAATTGCAATATAAACTAAAAGGACAGATATAACATTTTAAAAGAAAAATGCTAAATAAAAAGGTTTCTTAAAGGTGTGTGGGTAAATTTCCGAACAGTTTAACTGTCAAACTTATGAAACTCGGCCGCGTGGGCCGACATAAAAAAAAAAACTTTACTGTCAGATGGTATATCTCTTTCTAGTCTCTAATAGAGACCGGTAGATTCAGAGAACTTCGGTTCGAAACCGAAGATCGACTTGACATGCCTGTCATTAAAAAAATAAAAATAAAATAATGCCTGTCATTGCCTTATTGAATCGCGCTAAGCGAGATGGAGATATCATTTCTGACTAAGATTTCGACAAAAGCTCTCTAAATACTATAATTCTACGAACGAAAAAAAAACTATCATTAAGGATGAAAATCTGTCATTATATAGTAGTTTCGTTTGTGGAATTAGAGACCAGTCCAGTTATAATGTAGACTGGTAAGGCGATTGTCGTCGGTCGGTAGTAATAGTTGTGCCCGTGGTTCCAGCGGTCGCGTCTCGGTCGCAGCGTGTCGCCGGTGACGGAGATGCTCCGGCGCAGCATGGACAAGGCGGGCGCGCCGCTCGCCGCCGACCGCCGCCGCGTCTCCAGACAACTCCTCACTGACATGAACATCGCGCAGTTGCAGGTACACTCCCACTGTTATGCAACTTCACTCCATTGTTACAGGTCCTTTCCAGCAGCCCTAGACAACATTCTTATCGAATAACCAAATCGCCAATCGACATATTTTTTTGTATGAAATTGACATATAAGTTAGCGAGAAGTCACGTGACTTTTCACGAGCTTATGTCAATTTCATACAAAAAAAATCTGTCGATTGCGATTTCGTTAATCGATAAGAATGTTGTCTAGGGCTGCAGGTCCACAAAAGGAGCCTCGCAGACGCTAAGCTGAATATCTTAATTCAATTTTATTACAATGGATCATGGTTTCAATTTTATTACGATGGATTGGCAATGGACCAGTAAAGTATCAGTATCTTTGAACTTTTCGGCTCTTTTTCGTTAATAAAACTTTATCCAACACTAGCTGTGTTCCGCAGTTTCACCCGCGTAAATCCCAATTAGTATTTCAAAAAACCTTTTCTTATCGGATGCCTACTTTAAGTAAAGAAGACAGCAGCCTTAGACAACTTTGTTAGCGATTAACGAAATCGCAATTGACAGATTTTTTTGTATGAAATTGACATACAAGTTCGCGAAAACTCACGTGACTTTCGTTCGTTCTCCAAATTTCAGCTCTGTACTATCAGCAGTTTCGGCTGTGCGTTGATCAATCAATCAGTGAGGACAAAGCATTTTATAAATATAGAAGATGTTTATTTACACTTCCCACGCGAATAAAATCACGTCTAGTCAAAACAAACTTAACTACATCTAGTCTAGCTCCAACTCATTAGATAGTATCTAAAAGTTATTTACTACGTAATGTCGTGACTGAAACACTTACAGCTGTAACTTTCTCTATTTGTTAAAGTTGTCTAGATCTAAGTACTAGACTGACTAACTTTAGCAGCCGTATTTATAGACGTGTCTAAGTAATTACTACTTTGGCTAAGTAATGTCTTGTCTCGTTCTTATAAAGAATTAGCTGGGTTTCACCAGCGTAAGCCCCGATATTAAATAATTAGCATTTTTTGCTTTCATAAAAACCTTCTCCTGATCATAACCAATACAACAGAAAAAGAATTATCGGAATCTGTCCAACCGTTCAGGCGTGACGCCAGCGCCGTGACCACGCGAAATAGGGATTCTTTTTAATGTAAAATGTGACAGACATATTTTCTAAGACAAGTAATTACTAAACTCGTCTATAGATACGGCAGTAAATGATGTTGGAACTTGAAACGGCACTATATTGTAATGTTAACTGAATAATGAGCTACACACGGCGCCATCGTTTGAATGGACGACCTTCATACTCCCTTACTGGTCAAATATTAACGGTTCTTGAAAATATTTATATTTTACATTTAATTTAGGCACTTCTTACGCCCGCCCTTGGATTTCACTTACTTAAGTCCCGCTTTTGGATTATCATGATTCTGGATCTTATGTTTTTCTTTCTTCAAGATCCCATGTATCTTTATACAAAAAAATCGATGGAGCAGTTTAGGCGTGAAAAAACAAACAGACAGTTACTTTCATACTAGATGAAACTCCATATTCATCATCATCATCTCAGCCCTTATCCGTCCACTGCTGAACATAGGCCTCCCCCATACGACGCCACAAATAGCGATCGCGAGCCACCTCCATCCAGCGACTCTCCGCGACCGTCGTCGGTCTACCGTGTAGGTGGTCTTCTAACACTCCGTTTCGCATTACATCGAAACTCCATATATTTCGTATAATTAAATCGGTTAGTGCAGTGATGGGCAAACTACGGCCCGCGGGCCATCTTCGGCCCGCGAATGGATGAAATCCGGCCTGCGACTATCAAATTAAAAATCTAGTGCTAACTTTGTTGAATAAAAATCTGTTGATCCGCGGCTCGTAATAAACAATCACATAGGCACGAGTGGCAATATGGAGATAAATAGTAGTCAGATACTAGCCTATAATATTCAAGGATTCTAAGTTATAAAAGGTAAAGGTCGCAAAGGTAGTTTTTGCGTGAAAGAGTTACAAAATCACATACAGACACTTGAAAACTTTCGCGTTTATAATAGGTATTACAAGCATTATAGGATTCAAAAACTTGGCCCGCCATAGATTTTTGGCGAAAATATTAACACGCGAAGGAAAAAGTTTGCCCATCCCTGGGTTAGTGCATGTGGACCCTATGCTGCTTTAACATAAATTTACCGCTTCCCCAATTGCGGGCTGTAACCACCATCGAAAAGAGCCATCCTATCCTACTAAAATTATAAAGCTTAAAGTTTGTAAGTATAATTATGTGCATGTGTGTTTGTTACTCAATTACGGAAAAACGGCTGAATCGATTGCGGTGAAACTTGGAATATAGGTAGCTGGATACCGGGATTAACACATATGCTACTTTTTATCCCGATAATTCCGCGGGAACGGGATTTACGCGGGTGAAACTACGGAGCGCAGCTAGTTAGTCATTTGCGATTCATACTGAGCACACTCAGACATTGACCAACTATTGTTACAATGTTAACACATCAATGTTATACAATTAAAATTCTTAAGAAAATAGTTGTTCCAATTAGTTGTAACAAACAAAACGTTTAGACTAGTAAAGTTGCGCGCCTCTGATTCACTGTTAAAATCCGATCCAGTCTACATCTATATGTATACTAGCTGCACCCTGCGGTTTTACCCGCGTGAGTTCCGTTCCCGCGGGAATATTGGTATAAAAAGTAGTCTATGTGTCATTCCCGGTATCCAGCTACTTATATTCCAAGTTTTGTCGCAATCGGTTCAGTAGTTTTAGTGTGAAAGAGTAACAAACTCACATGCACAGATATATGCATACAAACTTTCGCGATTATAATATTAGTAAATATCCTACTAATATTATAAATGTGAAAGTGTGTGTTTGGATGTTCGTTACTCAAGCACTCAAACCTACTGAACCGATTGCAATGAAACATGGAATATAAGTAGTTGGATACCGGGAATAACACATAGGCTACATTTTATCCCGATATTCCTGAAGGCATGGAACTTACGTGGGTGAAACCGTGGGGCGCAGCTAGTATGTATATAAGTAAGAAGAAAGATAGAAGTCACAACTCGTCAGTGTAATAACTTAGATTGGTGTACGTCGAATAAATAAAACAGACTTGTAATATAAATTTTATAACGGTATATCGGGATGACCTTGTTTGTATGTTCAACGATTCACGAGTACCTACCTACAGTAACAATGGATTCATACATTGACTCAAGTTATTACTGTATTACGAATTTATACTTACTTAAAACACAATGACTATTGTGAAAGAAAAAACCGAATGTTACGTGTTTAGAAGCTTGCATTTTTATTATTCTTTCGTTTCTGAAAAGATTGATTAACAAGTTAAAGTCTTGACGTTGGGTTTTATTTTTATTTTAAATGGATTTTTAGGGTTCGATATCGGTAAAAACGGGACCTAAATCTCTGTTTCTTTGTCTGTCGTCACGCTGTATCTCATGAACCGTGAAGTAATTCTTATTACTTTCGTTAGAAACGAAACTGCCAAGTGCTTTGTCTTACCCTTGTCAGCTATAATTATATTTAACATCAGCAAAATATTAAAACTCATGTAACTAAAGTGTTACTAATAAACGGTTCTGAGTGCGATCGTTAAACTGCTGCTTCAAGGTCAATTTTGATTACTAAATAAATCGGTATTAGACGTTTTAGGTAATATTTAAATCTTGCTTGAACAAAAAACAAAAACAACACAGTGTCTACACCGGTTTGCCTTGAAATGAGTTGTTGCTAATTTGTAGTTATAAAAACTCCTGCAACATTTACTTCACAAACAATACTTTATTAACCCCCTTATTTATAAACGCTAATTAATGCGCTGCATAACTATGCATCGTTTGTCTTTTACTGTCACATGAGGTTTTAAAGCTGACAGACAGAGACAAAAGCCACATAACTTGTGCCTAGTTTCTGAAGTTTGTTTGGGTGTGGTTTATCTATCCGATATCGCTATTGGTTCTATAACTAGCGAAATGCGTTTCCGAACAGCGGAGTGACAGTGACGACTTGTCACATGCATAGAAAAACAGAGACAGACAACTGAAGTTTATCTCAAGGATATCTTTATTGAATGAATTATCTCAAGGATATCTTTATTGAATGAATAGGTAGTGAGAGTTTATGTCAGATGTTCAGAAACCGGGCATTAGTCGTGTGTAAATAATATTGTATAAATATGGGAGTTAGTAACCGGCTGGAACTGATGATGTGCATCCCAAGCTTTATCCACAGCACTGTGATCTGAATTAAAACTACTTGCAACATTGCACTTTTGCACTAGGAACTAACCTTCTTCACGCAAATACTACTGAACCGATTGCGATGAAACTTGATACGTAGATAGCTACAGATCTGAGGTTACTTTTTATCTCGATATTCTCACGGGAACGGGACTTACAACGGGTGAAACCGCGGGGCGCTGTATTTTATAAAAATAGAAATGTGTTAATGTTAATAATAGTAGCTTAAGACTATAATTAGTAGCACTTCCATAACAACACTATACAAAATTTAACGGGTATGCCCTTTTAAGCCGAAATGGAGTTGTTCTAGACGACTAGGCAAACAACTTTTGTTCTACGACTTTTGGAAATTCGAAGTACTTTTCGATAATTTTAACTGTAAAGTTTACTTGAAGATCAGCTGTCTCTTAGAGTTCGAGGTCATTGACCTTATGTTGTCCTTTCATTGTCTACTACAATCAAAAGTTCAATTACTTTTATTTTTAAAAGCAGCTGTTTTTTCAGTGAAACAAAACCTTAAAATTTAATAAAAAAAGTTCGAATTTTCAATAGTCGTAGAACAAAAGTTGTTTACCTAGACGTCTAGAACAACCGCCTTTCGGCTTAAAAGGGCTTACCCGTTACACCTTGTGTAGTCTGACTTCGTCCTTATGATATTTGTTCGCGGAAGCGACGGAACTTCGCTCATGACGCGTGCCCTCGCTCCACAAACGCCTTGAAGTTGACGTTCCGTTCCGAAGCGACTCCAGCATAAGCACCCTCAGCGTAATACTGTATTGTCTAACGCCCAGGTGATAGTGAACGAGCTACACTCGCAGATCGAGAGCCTGAACGACACGCTGGTCAAGATGCTGATGGCGCGCGATGAACTCCACATGGGACAGGACTCCATGCTGGTCGACATCGAGGACTTGACGCGATACTTGTGAGTATCATAACTATTCCAGTATCTTACATCAAAGTAATAATAATAAATAAATAAATAAAAATAAATATGGCACTACATTGCACACAGCGCAATCTAGACCCAAACTAAGCACTAGGCTTGTACTATGGATACTAGACAACGGATATACCTACTACATATTGTACTTTTATTTTTGTAAATACATACATATTATACATAGAAACACACCCAGACCAGATACAAATATTTATTTTTAATTTTTAAGCATAAATATTTGCACCCGACGGGAATCGAACCCGCAGCCTTCTGCATTGCAGTCGAGCGTCCGCCCGACGCGCCACAGAGGCCGTCAAACTAATATTATCACCCTACCTTTTCCTCTCTCTTTGCTTCTTGTCCATCCAAAGGTTGCCTGGAAGAGATCGCTTTAAGCGATAAGGCCGTCCATTGTACCACCTAATTTTTATGTTGTTTTTTTCCCTTTTTATTATTGTAATTATTTAATCGTGTGTTGCAATAAAGTATTAATTAATTAATCAATCAGTCAATCAATCAAAAATGTAAAAAAAAAAACACAATTTTTTTTCTCTCTTTCGATCCTTACATTTAATGAAAGTGACAGTTTTTTCTGGAAGCTTAATGTCTTGATTGAATAAGTTTATAAGTAAATATCACATAGGGCCATCTAGCCCCATAATACTCTGGTGGTTATGGTGACTAGACTACGAATATAATATTGACCTTATGCAGAGTTACATGCTTATCCTACTGATATGATAAAGCGTGTGTGTGTGTGTGTATGTATGTATGCATGTGTGTTTGTTACTCAATCACGCAAAAACCACGGAACCGATTGCGTTGAAACTTGGAAAGTAGTTGGATACCGGGAATAACACATAGGCTACATTTTATCCCGATGTTCCCGCGAGAACGGGACTTACGCCGGTGAAACCGCGGGGCACAGCTAGTATGTATATATTTGATAGTCAATCTTGTATTAGCCAAATGGGACCTTGACAAAGAACAAACACAATCAAGAATTTATAAGAATCTAAGGAGATTTATGTACGTAAATTATTACTGTGGGAAGAAATAAATATTTTTATTATTATACTCATTTATTTTTATTCTTAAATTTAAGTTTTTATAAAAATAAACTAAATACAAAATAGATACATTACCACAAAACCTACAAAGAAAATTATTTACATAAAAATAAATTTATAGGTCCTATAAATAATGTCCTTTAAATAATTTATTATTATTATATTATGTCTATCAATACCTACTTATAATTATAATCTTTATTTATTTTAATTAACATACGAGGTACATATTATTAAAATTCAATTGATAAATCCTAAAACTACAATAAATCATTAAAACATACATAACATATTATATTATTATTATATTATAATTCCATCCTTGTCACGGATTTACGCGCGTAAAAGTATGGGCTTCACTTAATAAATAAGTACAAATTTACTTGCAATTTATTTAATAATTGCAAAAATAAGGTCTAAGCTAATCATATTCTTGTCTTACTTACAGAGGCGTTAAGGAACAGACTAAGAAAACCAAAGTTACAGCAAAAACAGGTATGAAGAGGCTCGCGTCTTTAGTACATAAATAAAATAGATATACGACATAAGTTAAGTTGTTCACTTACATTTTACTGAGAGTGTTCGTACGCTGCAGACTGTCTGTCGGCCGATTGTTGATTCATTCCAGAACCGATGTCACTCGGCCGAAACTCCGGGTCAATTTGACCCACCAATTTGATATTGGCACCAAACTCTCGAATGACAGACATTATAGTCCCTATCCTAATTTAATGGACGAAACTGACGAGTAGCAACTCTCATTTCTATACCAATGGTACTTTATAGTACAGTTTTTAACTCGCTGCACACCACCGGTCGTAAAACGTGGGAGTGGAGTATAGAGTATTTTCACTCTCTTCCTTCTGCTCATGGGCGTTATAGGCGGGCGCAGTGCTGCGCATTATTGCTAGCGATAATGCAACATACTTACCGCTCTAACTTCTGTGATTTAAGACGTGTTTTCATTACGGAACTAGTGTCGCGAAAGTTATAGTCATCTTTGCAAAAAAAATGCGCAGCAACAGCGATTTTTTGATAAAATTAGTGTCGAGCAACAAACTGCTTTCAGTAAACTGCTGCGCGACTTTTTTTGTGAAGTCGACAATAACTTTCACGCCACTACTTTCGTAGTGAAAACACAGCTTCATTGATTTATGATCGGGGTGGTGGTTGTAAAAAATTGTAGTATAGTCCATTTTATATTCAAATCAATTATTAAAAATAGACAGTCAGACAACAAAGTGTTCCTCTTATAAGGGTTCCTTTTTTACCTTTTGCGGTATTGAACTCTAAAAATGAACTCAAAATATATAACTGTGTAATATTGTCAGTTGTTGCCATTAAATAGGGAGAAGGCCCTCAGCGTAAGACGGAGTCTCTAATGTTTTGTTCAATAGTGTAAGCCTAGAAGGGAGTCTCTTGGTATTTTGCAACATTTACAACGTTGTGCAACACACTCGTCGATGTTAGTTTTTGTTGAGCAACATTCACGTCAGACTATTAATAACTATTAACATTCTTCATTGAATATCAACTCCCTTACTTATAAAATATTATTTACACATGACTAAGTTATGTGATATTTGTCTCTATCTGTCAACTTTGAAACTTCATGTGACAGTAAAAGACAGACGAAGCATGGTTATGCAGCGCATTAATTAGCGTTTATAAGTAAGGGGGCAAATGTTTATCAACAAAAAATAACTGGTGTGGATGCACTTTCAGGTGAAATGTTAAACCGATGTGATAATTATTATCTTAGGATATTTAGATTGGTGTTATCTTTGAACCATTCTTCCAATGATATTAAATTATGATATTTTTGTTTAAGTACTTACCTTTATTTAGATTTTTCTAGAATTGATTTCGTTTAGTTTTTAACTGGGAGACTCGACTTCTTAAGGTGTATACTCATTGCAGATTTATTGTTCAATTTCCAACAAAGTTAAGTTAAATTGAACCAAGTCCGACTAACCACAGCGCATTTATGTGAAAAACTCGTTTTTAAATATCGAAAATTAATACAGCGAAACTAAAATTATCGAAAATGAAATAGATCTTACTCTGTAATATTATAAATGCGAAAGTTTGCATGCATTTCTGTGATTTTGTTACTCAATCACGCAAAACCTACTGAACCTACTTATTATCACTATACTACGTGATCAATCGGGACTAGCGCGGGTAAAACCGCGGGGCGCAGCTAGTTATATCATAACATCGAAACTCAATATAGCTAACCCAAAATGTCTAAGGTTCAAATGCCAAGTTATATCGAATGTTTAAAATATCGTTAGGCAATATATCTAAGTTAAAATGTCGACAGTCATTATCTAATAATTATTTTTCCCGAGTCTTATTCGCGTATTATTATAATAATAAGACCCGGGAAAAATAATTATGAATTCAAATCGTGTGAGTTTTAAATGTTTTTTAGTCATTATCTAAGTTGGATGTAACCATTGATTTCTGAATTTGTTCCAGAGATTCAATAACTATGCTAGTTAACGCTAGAACATTACAGCTGCGTAATGCTGCATAATAATAAATAAGTAAAGTTGTTGACATGACTTTCGATATTTTAAATATTCGATGTTTTGATGATTCCAGGTATATGGGACATAGATTATTGGAACAATTTTAACATTCGATGCATTAATTTTTTATATTCAAATACGTACCTACCCGAAAAACTACAAAACGAAACATAAGGGTGAAATAATAACCCAATAAACTGTCATCATATTGGATATGAACTAAGTATACTTCGCATTGAGTATACACCGCAAACTTATCAAATAAAAACACCAATTTTCTTTTAGGTATTTATATTGAATTTACTATTTTATATGATACTTAACATGTAATCATTTTATAGTACAGTCTATGTCAAAATCGGAGATAAATTTTGTAGTACACTTATAACAATTCTTTAGTTTAAACCTTCGTAGTACAAAGTCAATAACAACTGCCAATGACAGAAAGAAAAGAAAGTCTAACGTTTAATTAGGAAAGTCTAATTCACAAAGTGTTCTATTCCCAAAATATCCAGTATTTATGACGCTGATTGGTGGGAGAGTGTAACTTTTTATTTAATTACCTGATTTTAAAGACTAACTGAAATATAAAGAATTAAAGTCAAAAGAAAATCGCCATATTTCTGTATCTCGACGTTGACAAAGCTCATTTTGGCTGGACCTTTAAAGAATTTGACATTCCAAGAATTGGACATTCAAGTTTAACATTGTTTTTGCATAACTTCAATAATATCAATGACCTAATTTATCTCTTGTTTTGTAATAGACTGTACGTATTATATCGCAATACACTATTAATAAGATGTTCCTACGGGAGGTGTAACTACTTACTTGATATGATTATCGATATGTAAATAATGAATTTCATAATCTTTATCTGTACCTATTCAAATATATATGAAGTACAGGGTTATTGGCGATTTACTGGCACTATTAGTTCTACTTGCGGACTCAAGACTTTTTTATTTTTTTATTTTAAGGGAAGCCACGACGATGAGGTTAACGGTATAACCAGAAGCCCAGAATAAAATTAGCTGGAAAGGCTCCTATACGCGCTAATCCCTATCGGATTAATTGAAAATTGTTCATTCTTATCTGACGCAATGTATTAGAATATTTTCGTTTGCAGCGTTTGTAAATGACATTGTTCCTTACATTTTGGTGTAGTTTTAACATAAAAAATTCTTAATGTTTCGAAGTCTTAGGACATTTTAGACATTTTTTTTGTCTAAGGCTTTAACACCCATTGAAGTTTTAATTTAAAATCTACAGATAACAATTGTATTTACAATCGCTGCAAAAGAAAATATTCTAAAACATTGCGTCAGAAAATAATTAACAATTTTCGATGAATTGAACAAGGCTTTTCAGTTTAGCGCATATAGGGGGGTTAAAAGGTCAAAGCTACCTTTTGCCAAAAATTCAATATGTATAGAGTATAGGTATCACTAACGCTGATTAGTAAATGCTGTTAATTGTTATTCCATTCTATAGGACAATAAATTGTTCCTAAATAAAAATACTTAATTTGTGTCGGTCAATATAATATAGATAGAGACAATCAATGAGGAACATTCACAATGACTAGTTCCATATTGTCTCGATAGGCTATCATATCACGCTCCAGCAACATCTGCCAGGGATAGTAAGTATCGCACAAGTCTTAGTAATTTACTTGCAAAAATGGTTTATCTGTATTCCAGAAAAGTCTTACGATACTGTAGCGATTTTGAGGCGATTTAGTCATATAATTTGTGCCTAGTAGAATTGAGATGTCCATGTGAACATTTGTACTTGACATTGTTTCAAGCCTTTTACCAGAGATAACAAAGTATTCTGAGATCCGGTGCCAACCATCGAGCGATTTTGGACTGGCGATCAGAAAATAGTTCTAAAATATTCGGTCATTTTACCAATAACTCTGTACTTCTTTATCTGTATGTACCTATGTATTATCTAAAGAAGTCTGCTTTATATAAATAGATACCTACCCACCTAGACGAATGTAGTTAAATGTATATTGCAGAAAATTATACCTAGAGTTATTTTTTCATTGCAAAAAGTAGTAAGACACGTTATATCCCAGCAAAACATAGGATTTAACAGCACCAGAAAGTATAAAGGGTAAAAAGTGTAAAGCAATTATTTCTTAGTAAAACATCAATAAATGCCACTACTACATACTAGCCGTACCTGCCCGGTACCCTACCATGAGTTAATACGTAAATTTATACGTTCGTACTTGTGTACGTATTCAAACTGTTAACGTTTCAGTGTATCAGTTCACGGTAGAGGTAGAGGCTTCGCACTTTACATAAAACGAAATAAATTTCTGCGGCTGTCTTGCGACGGATTTTGGTGATTATACCATCATATCATTTAAAGAATTTCTTTTAAAAGGTTTATACATTATTTATGTAAATAACTTAGATACAGCGAGATTTATTGTGTATCCTATAGCCCATATACCTGAATTTATCCAGGTATAAGCGTTGCTGTCCTTATAAAGACCAGTAGCTGTATCTGAGTTAAGTATAATACACGAATAACGCCGGGGCAGGTCGCTAGTATTGTAAGTTAATCAGTGTAAGACATGATATTGTCGTAGGGCCGATGGCTTAGTTCACCCGTTTAACACGTTAGCCAAGTAGTTCTGCACACTATTCAAAACGTATCTTGTACTTAATAGATGTTTGTATAGGCCATACAAAAGTTATTCTTTCATTCATCTTAAGCAGGCTACATGCCATGCGCAGATTTGACTGTGCGTGTGTAAGTAAAACTAATAACTGTAACAGTTTCGAGCCATAAAATGTATACAATGTAAAAGTTTCAAAATATCTTAGCATCTGCCATTCAAATAATAAGTATACTATAATATTTTCTACATTACGTAAAAATCAAATTGTGCAAAACTTGGTATAAATTTAATTTAAACGAAAAAAATCCGGAAGGAAAATTTAACAATGTATACGAGGGCTGCCTGTTAAGTCGCTTCGTTTGCCAACCTCCCGGGATTTAAAAAAAAACATGGCATTTTCGTCTTTTTGAATTTAGAATTCAAAAACAAAATATTTTGTTTTCAGATTGGTCCAATTGCGACACCAACTAACACGGGCTGATGTGGTATCCAATGAGAGATCAACTTTCTTACACCAAGTTCTTCATGCAGGATTTTTTGGACAGTGGTCCCTGAAATGCACACGAAAATGCCATATGTTTTTTTTAATAATCGCGGGAGGTTGGCAAATGACAAGACTTAAAAGGCAGGCCTCCAGGAACATATTTATAACTCGTGACTATACAGTTGAAGTTTGAACTGACAATGCAATCAAAATATCGTTAGATAAAACTACAGTAAATCTAATGGTGGTTAAATCTAATGGTCTGTAGCCTGCTATAAAAACAACTTTTCTGTCGTGATTTTAGCCTACTTCGGTCTCTCTTGAACTTCATCGCTTGATTAGGATAGTACAGTAATACTAAAGGTTTTTTAAAATTTGTTAAAAACGTATAAAGACTTTATCTCTCTCTTATCTCTCTTTATATCAAACGATGACACCCACAGTTTTTGTAACTGTCAGCGCCATACAATTTATAGATTAAATAAAACCCCGTGGTTTATAACTTCACATGTTTCTAGAAAAGTCAGGATAAAACCTAGCTTGTATGTTAGAAGAACCTCAGCTATCTACATAGGTACCGAATTTATTCGAAAACGGTTCAGTAGCTGTTCCATTAAAGATCATACAGATCATCATAAAGTCTTACCCATTTATAATTTTATGTATTAGGTGCAAAAGGATAATATTAAAATATGTAGGTAGGTATTACAAACGGGAAGAATATCTAGGCACCTGGAGGGTTACTTTAGTACTTTAGTTTACAACAATTTTATATTCGGACTATTGGTGACGGACGTGGCGACGATGGGACGGGGGACTTTTTCTATGCATAATATGTATGTATTTACGATAAAAAAAAGCAGTGAAATGAAATCAAATGAAATTTATTGTTTGTGGATCTAGGTATAAAGAGATGGATACAAAATTAAAGAATCTCTAGTCCTACCAACGTGGGCATACAAACATGGTTCTTAAAAATAATCGTCAATTACAAAAAACACATTTTTTAATAGTGAGGGTAGATTACTAACAAGTCCCGCCACTTTGCAGTACGATGCCGGCAGATAAGTTTATTTTAACACTCCAATATTAAATTCAGTTACAGTATATCCGTTGTCTATAGTCACCGTAACACAAGCTTAGCAGCTTACCACGGGGCTAGATGACGCTGTGTGCTAGTCACAGGTTTTTTTTTTTGTGCCTTGAAAATTTACAGAAAAAAATATTTTCCTTCTGGATGACAGTTTTTATTCGTTCGTTCGTTGAATTAAAGTAGAGGTCCTGGCTTGATGACGTCACGTCGTTGGTATGTGGAATATGTCAATCAATAGGGCGTATGCGGGGTAGTGAGGAGTGCATTGGAAAGGGTAACCCATTCCAGCGAGGTGCCGTGATAATTTAACCGAGTAATACCTATGTAAATTACCTACCTTAGTTGAATTTATCTAAAATTACTTTATTATTACCTAGTACTATGTATAATGATTTATCGTTCTAAATTGTGGGATCTCACTTAACTTGTGTACCTTTTGAAGTTTTTGAATTTAATTAGTTGTTAGTTCCTTATTTTTATAATTTTTCGTGTGCCTAGTTTAAAATAAGAAGTTACCATTATCTCATTAGGAAACATTGACTTGCTCCCGGTTTTCAAACATTTGAGATGCGAAAGCTTTTTTTTTGTGAAATACAAATAGTTTTATATTTCAAAGAGAAATGCATCATCAAAAATCCTCCCTTGTGCATAATCATAAATTCATCGAATCACGTGGGTTCTCGTGTGGCGTAGTGGTAGAGCGCAATCGCCCAGCATGCGACGGGCACGGGTTCGAGCCTTGTCACGAATACATTTGTGATGACGCATTTCACCTAAAAATATTTCCAGATCATGCATTGTGGAAGATTTATTGATTTTCCTACATCTTATTTAATTATATTCATGATACAATTTCACCAAGGTTGTTTTGTTTCATCGACTATAATGGTCGACTCATGCGCATAATAAAACAATTACTGCATTGACCGGGAGCAAAATATTAATATTATGTTTAATTCGTTTTATGCGGTTGCAAATGTTTGCTGTAAATCATTGACACGCGAAAGGCAGGACCGTGTTGTGCTAAAGGTACTATTTTTAATTTAATTTTTACGACACTATTAAGAGCAGCGTATCCTACCAGCGTTGTTTTCAGACAGACATATTTTCTTGATACAGGTCGAGCTAAAGCAATATTTTTTGTTTTGATTGAGTTTTTGCTGTACGTACATATTTACTAGTTATATACAGTCGGGTTCAAAGAGTTTTTTACGTTGTCCTCCGAAGTTATATTACTAGAACCAGTAATATAACACGTATACCTTTTTAGTTCTACGTGAGCATTCTAGTTCAAGTAATATAACTTCTTTGGCCGAATCATCTTCGAGTAATCGGCGAATATCCATAAAGAAAACAGTCACAACCGAAAAGAGAACATCATCCTTTTTTTGAAAAAGTCCATGCTGAGAATTATAACTAAGATTGTAAGTAGGTACACTTACATTATAGGTACGTCTCTTAGCAAAAAACATACGCGAAGTATTCTTCAGAAAGATAATAATATGTAGACTTCGTCGCTAGGATACGCTCTTAAATCGT
The DNA here is from genome assembly GCA_949358125.1 of Idaea dimidiata. Lineage (NCBI taxonomy): Eukaryota > Metazoa > Arthropoda > Insecta > Lepidoptera > Geometridae > Idaea > Idaea dimidiata. Next base: position 6,890,819 of record OX442337.1, read on the forward strand.
TTTAATCTCTTATTAAAATAATATTTATCACAGTGGCCGTTCGTATTAAATTTTCATTGCATTAATAGTTTTACAGTCGTCACTGAACTAATACAAGTCACGAGTTACTTGTTACAGTAACGCAGCTGCTTCTATCGATTGTGAATATGTCGCAGGTAGGTATACAAGTTGTAACGGGTAAGCCCTCTTATGCCGAAAGGAGGTTGTTCTAGACGTCTAGGCGAACAACTTTTGTTCTACGACTTTTGAAAATTCAAACTTTTTTTTTGAAAATTTGAGGTTATATTTCATTGAAAAAACAGCTCCTTTTGAAATAAAGGTAATAGAAGTTTTGATTGTAGTATACCAAACTAAATGAAAGGACAACATAAGGTCAATGACCTCGAACTCCAAGAAACAGCTGATCTTCAAGTAAGCTACGCTTCAAATTTTCGAAAAGTACTTCGAATTTCCAAAAGTCGTAAAACAAAAGTTGTTCGCCTAGACGTCTAGAACAACCCCCTTTCGGCTTAAAAGGGCATACCCGTTACATCTTGTATTGTTAAACCCGTAATATTACAATTGCACTAGTAATATTATAATTAAACAGTTAGTTGACCAATGATCATTGGCTTCATTTATTACAATTGAACTGTCTAGTTTTAGTGTCAGTTTAATTGCAATGTCACGAAACATAGTAAAATTGTAAGGCCCGTATTCACAAACGACGTCGATTGTCACTCACAAGAGCGAGAAAAAGCGTTACGCCACTCATAGGATCTTTTGTGAATACAGCTGAATACTGAATACATTATGGCAGTGATATTTTGTCAATTCACTGGAGGGATTTTACAAGTAAAATTGATTACACGGCTTTAAAAACATAACCACGATACATGTATTCCGGACATTGATTTGTATTTCTGTTAGCTGTTATAAATCTAAAATCATTTTGGTCTACATGTTTGGTCAACCTTTATGAATCATATCAGTAATCAAAGGGTGTCAAATTTCCACTCAATGATATAAACTTTAGGAAAAATTATAGTGAAGACATCATCGATTGTTACAATAATAAAGCATGTTTTTCTTTGTAATAAAAAAGACATATTGATCAAGCCTTTTAACGTATCAAAATGTCTCTTTATACCCATTAAAAATCAAACTGGCATTCATTTTAATATTCATCCGTGTGTTTATAAAACGCCGTACCATATTGTTTTGCTTTTGTGCGTGCGGCATTACTAATAAAATTGAAAGATCACATTCTGTTGAAAAAATCGAACTTCACCGGTTTCTTAATCTCTAGTCCTTATAAGTACATGCCTATATGTATATATAGCTACAAGAAGTAGCTCCACCACGTTACATACGGCTTCACATAATTGTTGTTACAAAAACAAGCAGCTGATCATCAAATGATATATTTACTGTAAAATGCTTGACGTGCTTGCTTGTCGACAACGTTATACAGACATTGTGATAATTAACTACTACATATTGAATTATTCTAAATAAATCAGAAGGTGTTTACATTTGTGTTTTATTTTAAACCCTATTAATTATTTAGATAAGAAGTCAGTTAAGGCTACTCCTAGTACTAACCACTGTTGTTTTGAATCTTTATATTTAAAAAGTTTTAAGTTTTTACTGGCTACTATGCTAATTATTAACACCCTATATACTTATTAATAAACGTGGAGTACGGTCGGAGTAATTTTACCACTCTTTGGTTCTGTCTGTCAACTTTGAAAGTTCTTGTGCATAGTAAGTACTTATTGTCGACGACGACCTCTGTGGCGCGTCGGGCGAACGCTTGGCTGCAATGCAGAAGGTTGCGATTCCCGCTGGGTGCAAATATTTATGCTTAAAAATAAATATTTGTATCTGGTCTGGGTGTGTTTCTATGTATAATATGTATGTATTTACAAAAGAAAAATATATATAAGTAGTATATCCGTTGTGTAGTCACCGTAACACAAACATAGCAGCTTACCATGGGGCTTGTTGGCGCTGTGTGTTGGTCACAGGATTTAATTTTTATTTATTTATTTATTGTTTATTCGAATTTTGTCAACCACGGCCTAGTAAATAAAACTCCATATATATTAGAATAATTATGTAGGAACCTACAATTCAAATAATTTATGGTAGGTACCTACAGCTAATTGTACCTAAGTTTAAAATGAAACAATAAATAAAAGCTTTTCACTTTTTAATTAAACAATGTCTTCAATAAATATGTCGGTAGACAAATATACTTAATTAAGATAACAAATGTCCCTTATTTTATAAAAATAAAACCATTTTCGCTAAATCGCCAAAGATATACATTATTTCCCACAGGAAATCAATTTGCCCCAATATAAATTGAACTCGTAAATAAAATAGATAACTTTGCAAGTGTTTATTCACACACAATTAAAAACACCCCATTATTGTGTGTTTATAATTCACTCTCTCAACATTCTTCATTAAGATAAACAATCGTTTTTTTTTATAGTGGATATATTCAATAGGTATCTACCTAAGTTTCGTGGGAGAAAGCAATATATTCATTAAGTTTTGCGCTATTAAAGTGTCAAATTTATTTTTAGCGATAATAAAAGACAATAAAACAAATGATTGCGAGGTGTAGATAGGTATGTACCCATCTATTATTAGAGGATGATATTAATTGCATGTGCGCACCTGGAACGCAGGTGAGCCTTTCAATTTGGGGTCAGCGGTGGTTTTGACACCGAAGAGACATTTACTTGTGGATTGTTCGACCAACAAACTCAAGACAGCTTTGGTAACTATGGGTAGGTATCATATTTACATTTTACCGGGTCTTAATCGCGTACTATTTTTATTTTCTTACCTCGACGTTTCGATCATGTTACAATGATCTTGGTCTCGAGGGGACTCAGGGGTCTCGAGGGGACTCAGGGGTCCCCTCGAGATATGTTAACAAATCGTGTGAATTTAAAAAGTTTATGGGTAGGTACTTGTTAAATAATAACAGTTAGCTAAGTAGGTGCATACCTACTAAATTACAAATTAGCTCCTTTTATAGACAACACCAAAATGAATAGTCGAAATTTTGAATAAAAAATGCTTGAGAAGTCTACCTATACCTTTAAAATTGAGTAACCAAAGGCTATATTTTATTAATTGTCCCTTTCTATTTAAGGCAGAAATTGCTTTTAGGGATAAGTATGCCCATTTGTACAACGTTTTACTTTTAAACTTTCTGAGTATATTTGTCTTACTTCCGATGTTGAATGTATTTGAATTGTTGGTTGTCTATCTATTTGTACATACAAGTCATTATAATATAAAACAGGCATGGTATAAGTAGATAGAGTGATGGTTATCGCAAGCGTTTGATTGTGTTCCTCTGAGGGGCATCGGGCATGCAAATCACCGCACTACAAAATACAAGCATGCGGGTTACTGCCAATGACTACAAAACCACAATTCGGGGAAGTAAGGACTAGGTGGACTTTTATTTATTTGCTTTAAGAAAAAAACTTACCTGAGAGTTTTTAAACATTTATGGATAAAAATCTAAATATTTGCGTAACTACAAATTCAACATCCTAGAAAATAAACAATTAAGTATTTTTAATAGAAACAAAAGCTGATTACCTGATTTCAGTGACAGCTTTAGAGGACAATATGTGTAAATAAACAGTCAAAAACTCCTCCCTTTTCGAAGTCGATTAATGACGTAGAACTTGAAAGTGTAATAGGTTAGGTAGGTCACTTAATGAGTTAGGATGACTTATTGGATTGTTATCGCGTACTAAACTAAAGCTAATTTACATTAAAAGCTGTAAAATATTATATAGGTTTAGAATTGTGTACATATTAAATGAAGGCAGGAATAGATGATTTAAATTTTGGATTTTAAACCATCACCTACTCGGTGGACCGACGACATTGTGACGGTCGCAGAAAGTCGTTGGATGGAGGTGGCTCGCGATCGCTATTTGTGGCGTCGTATGTGAGGCCTATGTTCAGCAGTGGACGGTTAAAGGCTGGGATAATAATGATGATGATTTATTTCAAAATTCATTCTCCCGTAGAGGCTCTCGCACGGCTATAGAAACAAATCATAAATTATAAAGGATTAAGTATATAAAGGGAATGTCACTGTTGCCCTCATTATAGATTATCATCGTGATCTAGCTAGGTCATCAGTTACAACCTCTGAGAAGGAACAATTAGACTTACTTATCTTATTGTAAATCACATATCAATAAGTTGGTAAGTACATATTTTATCACCATCATCATCGATGTATTGTTTACTTAAGATACAAATTAAAGTTGATGGCATGAATAAAGATTTGTTTATAATTATTACGAATAGGTGATGTGTTAGGTTGGTCGTATTTAGGTTTAATTTATTCCCTATACAATTAGTGTAGACCTCCCCTGCTCCAACTGGTAGAGTTCAATGTCATCGGTAAGCTCGGCGTTGCTTCGGTCGCCGTGGTTGTTTCATACGGGCGGTGTGAGTGTGATGTGCTTCAAATACTTTATATATCGTCTTTATTTGTTACAACATTTTATTCATAGCCTAATATTAGGCGGGTACATATGTCAACAAGTCCTAAATTGTATAATGTATAATATTACGATTAAATGTTATGAAAATGTAGTGTTGTGTTTAAGGAACGGGCGTATCGATTATTTTAAAATCTTCGTCCTATAGGTTAGATTTCGTAGAAAAGAAAAAAATGTAGGCTATATGCGCATTGCGCACCTGATTAGGCGCGTCGCCGTATTGTCGCGTGATCCGTCGCTATAACCACAGAGTAGGCCATATAGTTACCTTTTGGTAAATTCACGACGCTACAGGGCGACACGCTTTTACCGCAACTTATCAGTAAGTAGCTACTTTGTACAGCTTTAAGTTCTCTTCTTTAACTTCAGATTCCGATATTTGATGCATCCCTAGTTTTGTCAGTCAGGACCAGCCAGGACAATTAATACGAGGCAGATGAATGTAAGCTTTTATTAAGTAGGTAACCTTATTTATCAGTATTTTTAACAAATTGACATACCTATATATATATTTGTAAAAAAAATTGCACGTCGAATTATCCTTGTATATCTAATCCGTGTAGGGTGCAGAACAATGAACCACGTCGAACGAAAAATGATTAACATGCGATTATACTGACGAATGGATAGTGGCGCGCGCGCCGGCTTCCCTGCCCACAGGGCTAATAATGTTATAGACATGTCTTTCTACAAGACACAAGTACTTAGAGTACCTACTTTATTTAAAGAATGAAGAGTCTACTAGAAATATTTTAAAGGAAAAATTCACTCGCGACGAGATTTGAACTCGCGTCTGCGTAAAATCAAATCTCATCGCGAGTGAATTCTTGAAGATTAATTTTTCCTATTATGCTTGAGCAACAAAAACAAATTACGAAATACATGAAGAGTCTCTCAAGATATTTGTAAAATTTAATCGCATTAAATGCATGGTTTATCTATCTCCTTTCTTTATCTCTCTAGTTGAAGAGTTTGACAGGCGATTTGCGGTACATTGCTGCGTTGACGTAGTAGTACTTCCGTACTTAAAATCACTAGTAATTCTCTCAGTGCAGCAATGTATTACACAGTGCCTACGAAACTCTGTCATTAACTACTACCTACCTACGTGAAATTTAAATACTCAAAGGTGTTCTTAAACGTTAGATATTTTAAATTGATAATAATCAAATAGATAATACGAGTGCTGGATTAAATATTCGTATTATCTATCTAATTTAATCTAATGTTTAAGAAAAGCTTGATGTATTTCTATTTCACGAAAGTGGGTAGTACCAGTCACCATGGACTGTGAACCCATTCCTGTTTCAATAAGGAGGCTGGTGCCGCCGCTAAGGAAAACGGATTTAAACTCCGTGTAGTTTTTTCACTGACATCGGTGCCTTTTTGGTACCTTTACAGTGATGTTATAGAAGATAAAAAAAACATAACCGAACTTCACTAATATTGCTATTTTTTTAGCTATCACTCTGAATATTGAACCTCTATGACTATTCTAATATCTGTGGCATACCTACAGTTTCACCGGTGAGTGAGCAGCGCGAACGATGCGCCGGCGCACGTGCCGCGACATATGGTAACGCCATACTGTTTGTTTGCCAATCATAACGGACATATTTCATCAGATAACGGCCCACCGCCTCCGACATATTGCCCCGATCAAAAACAATGTGTAACAATTAAAATGTCGTCACGTAAACATCAGAAATTAATCTCGTGACCAATTTGACACGGCTTTCACCGCATATGCGAGAATCTCGTTAAGAGAACCAGGATCGTGCTCTATAAATTAACTACTCTCTTTGTAATTGATCCCCTCGAATATGCCTTTCATGTAGGTAGTTAATTTTGTAAACAAAGATGAGTCATTAGAAAAATGATAGCTGTGAATGAAAATATTTTACTAGTTTAACGAAAAGTTTTAATTATATTCATGATTTAATATATTTTGTAAAGAAGTAAGCAAGCTAGGTATTTATAAAAAACTAGCTGCGCCCTGCGGTTTCACCCGCGCAAGTCGCGAACCCGCGTTGTTCGAACACCTACCTACCGCAATGCAATAATCCACACTTAAACGGTCGCCCATTGAAGTACTGTTCCCCTTCCCTTCAGTGCTTCCCTGGTCGTCCGTTTCAGTGTGGATTTTTGCACTTCGGTAGGTAGGTGAAGTAAGGTAAGATTTGTATTTTATCAGTAAGTGACGATCAAAAGTATCCTATGTTACTCTCCATCATTAAAACTATCCCTATGCAAATTTTTATCCAATAAATAGTTATCACCCGCGTAAGTCCCGATCCCGCGGGATTTTCAGGATCAAAAGTATCCTTTGTTAGTCTCCATCATTTAAACTATCCCTTTGCAAATTTTTATCCAATAAATACTTATCACCCGCGTAAGTCCCTATCTCGCGGGATTTTCGGGATCAAAAGTATCCTATGTTACTCTCCATCATTTAAACTATCCCTATGCAAATTTTCATCCAAATCGGTCGAGCCGTTTGACCGTGAAGAGGGAACAAACAAACAAACAAACAGACTTTCGGATTTATAATATTAGTAGGAAGTAGCTGCGCCCCGCGGTTTCACCTGCGTAAGTCCCATTAAAAAGTAATAAAAAGTAGCCTATATGGTATTCTAGGTCTCCAGCTAAAGTTAGTTTAATTACTAAATTACTGGTGATAGAAATATGAAAATTAAGGGTTGCATGTATTTTTAATGCCACATTATAGAAAAATGACCAAAAAATTAAAAAATAAATGTTAAGAGTGGACAACTACTTAGGGGTATGAAAATTAGATAGTAGCCCTATTCTCAGACCTACTGAATATGCATTTAAATTTCATTAAAATCGGTCAAGCCATTTCAGGAGAGTATGAGAACTAGCACCTTCACACGAGAATTTTACATTTTGAAGAAGAAGAAGATATATCAAGTCTGAATCAATATCATATTTTCCAGTAAAAAAACATACGTCATTTTTCAATGTACTTATAAAAATTATAATTCGGATTAATGTCTATTCTTTTAATTCGGTAGTGTTACATTATTGCTCAAATATATTTTATCTAGAGATTGTGATAAATTATTCAAATTAGTAGGTTCCTTCTTAAAATATTGAGCTAGTTGCACCAACGAAACATCAGTATCTATTCAATTGATGGAATACTTGTGAAAATACTCAAAGCTCTCTACATAAAAGGTGTACCAAATGTAAATCAAACTAGTACACTTTTTTTATGTAAAACGAAATTCGAAGTTCCCTTTCGGTTTCTTCCGTTCTTTAGTGGGGGGAACTCTCAAAGCACTTAGCAAACTCTAGCAATAGCTCTTAGCAACGAGAAACCGAGAAAACCACACACCTGGGATGTAAACACACTTATCGAATATCTGCGACATTATCAAAGGAATGTCGACAGTTTATTTCAAGTATCTCGTCTTGTGGCTACTTTACTTTTACTGGCAACGGGTCAAAGAATTCATTATCTTACTTTACTGGACTTACAACCTTCATTATTCGAGAATAACAACTCTTATGTAATATTTTGGCCTAGGTTTGGATCAAAAACCAACTCCTTGACATACCAATAGTCGGGTTGGAATTTTCTCCCTAGTAGTGAAAAAAAAAAAAAAAAAAAAAATTCAACTTGATATTTTAGATTCAGAAACATATCGAAGTTTCTCATAGCAAGAGAAACAGCAGAGAAAGCCTTTGGCAAGGGCAAGCTAGCAAGGGTGGTTCCCTTGCTTTAAGTTTGACATCAAATATTAGGTCCCCCAGTTTAATTCAATGAGACCAATTGAAGAACCTGCAATTTGGCGCTGAGGCACGAGCGGCGCGCGGCGCGACGCGGCGCGGGCGCATGTGCCCTGCCATATGGTGTGAATCCAACGCCGATTCGAGGGATGGCTACCGACGCGGAAACAAACCGCCTAGATCAAAAACTTCCTTGTGGAAATATGGATTATGCTACTGGTCAACTTGTAGTAATGTTTTATTTTATTTTAAAACTTTAAATACAATAAAACAAATAAAAATTCAAAACTAGATATCATGAGTAGAGGTCTTGATATTGCTCATTGCAATATGGCTACCAGATATCTAGATGTATACCTACTTAGCTACAAGTAGGTAGATCTGGAAGTGCTACTTAGGAGAATAAAAAAATAAAAAACCTACGTCCAAATACTTGTGTAGTTTAAGGCTCTCATATTTAAGTATATTTTATCTCAATACGAATACTAATTGATTGACTTGATTAAAATATAAAAAAGAGTCACTAATAGGTACCTACTTCAAGACGGGATTCTGAAACAAAACGTCTACTGTAATTAAAACTAAGTTAGCTCGTCAGTTATATAAACAAGTTAGCATAATAATAATTATTTAACATAGTTTGTGGTGACCCATATGTATATGAAAACCTCGGTCAACTATGCGACCTATAGTTTGTTAAGTCGGCGGTGAAAGCTCAGTTAAACCTAGGAATATTTGGTGAAATAAATATAGGTAAACATACCTATAGGTGAAAATTAAAATAAAAAAGGCTACGACACTATGAAAACATATTAAAAAAAACGACTTCTTATCTACGGAATCCCTCATTGCGCGGTTCCGACTCACGCTTGTTCTGTTTTTTTTTTTTCATTTATGAAAAAAGGCGCTTGCATCAACTATAACTTTTTATGGTAAGAAAACTTACCACAACATTTATATTGTTACAAGTATAAATGTAATTTTTGGAACAATAGATAACTTCCGTATTTTTTTCTATTTCAAGTGTAGAAAAAAGCTTCATTCGTAGACAGAACGTCGTTGAAGTCTTTTGTTAGAACGTTAAGTTCGTAGCATGTTCGTAGTTCGTTGATTTTCTAAGTATGTTAGATAACAGATATAAATAGTCTCTATAGCGTATGTATATGGTCAAAATCACTTAACTTTAGTAAGTATTAAAGTTGTTTATTTTACCAAGCAATGATAAAAAAATAATTGGTCGATTTGGGAATTACTAGATTGTTTGGAATTTGGCTATTGCCGATCGACCATTGCGAACTAAACTTACATAGTTTAGCTTCACATAGTTGAATCCTCATTATCACAGATATTCGTAACTATGACATCTGGAACTCAGTTGTTTGAGAACTTGCTTTAGTTGGCGGTAAATGATCGGGTTACGAACAGTTTCCACCGCCAAAGGGAAAAGTGGAATAACAAACCTATAATGACACGATCTTTTTCGACTCCTTCACGCTGTGAAAAGGATTGTTTTCCAATTAAAGTGGGTACGTATCTAAGTTACCGTGCATCAATTTATACCACATAGTCCGCTTACATCTTCCTGAAACTATTTATTCGAGCGTTTGTCTAAATTTCCAAATGTCTCGAATAAGCCTTTTCCCTATGTAAAAAAGGGTTAACTTAAATTTAACCTGCCTTTTTTTACAATCTAACCTAACGTATCCTAACCTGCCTGAAGGTAACTAATGGATAAAATGTAATAATTCCATTAGTTAGATTTACCTACCTACTTAATACGAGCATCCATATCCTGCACTTAAACAAAGAATCGTTGACATCAAAAGTTGCTTAACTTAACCTTTTTACCTTCTCGTGGGAAAACATGTAAATAAACACATTAATATTGTAAGTCGGTTAGCCCGGATCCTCTTACAACGTCTAACGTTTTATTGAGCGTACGCATTAGGTACGGCTCATGAGAGGGCGCCGTTAAGTGTTTAGTCTTGTACAGAACACGTGTGTCTCTGCTTCAGAGGTTCACTCATTTGATTTCAGTATGACCTTCAATTATCTACTTCACCATTTTAATTATCAGTGGTTTCCGTTGTGTTTGTGGGAATCGCTTAGTTTGTGACGGTAAAAAGCTTATTGTAGACATAGCTACCTATATAGTATTAAAGTCTTACTTGGCTGCCGGTTTTGGCTACGACTTTTACGTCAATAAAACAACTACCTACTCTTAAAAAAAACGAACACAACTAACAACTAACTTTCTACTAATAAATTATAGTCTTGCACTTGCCTAATTAACCGAGTATGTAGATAATACTTATACACTCAGTTCACATTTTTTGCATAAAATACACATCTACCGTATCTTATGACAGGTTCAGATCACAAATGCACGGGCAACCTGCGCTTAAATATTCACCGATAGCCGCGAGCTAGTACTTCATATTTCAAAGACAATTCTAAAGAGTAAAAAGGCTTTTAATTTGTCATTGGAAACGCATCTAAATATTGGTAACGTTTAGTCTAATAAGTGTAACGTATTATGTGCGAGCACCTGTCGTGTTTGTGTTCAGGCTAACGCGTTCCAAGTAAAGTAACAGATCCGAGGCATCGCACAGGCTTCTCGTTACAGCAGTAGGTCAATACACGGGTTTTTGTCACATACACCAACATCTGGCTAATGTAAAGCCTCTCATAATTTAAGATGGATTTAATTGAATCAAAACCGAATGTTTTTTTAAGATTTATGTACCTGTTGTAATTCTTAAAAACAAATATAACCCTAAAGTTAGCACGGTACTTATACTTATAACTTAACAATAGGTAGGTATGTATTAAAAAAGTTAAATTAATATCGAAGTATCAGAAATACAAACACATGTTCACATGAACACAAAATTACAAATTAAAAAACCGATTCCCTCACAGTTCCTGAAATAAATTTGGGCTACTTACTACATTTTTGTAAACTAATAAGTACACAAACTAATTATAGTTCATTTAGCTACTTAACCCTGTTTTACAAAATAAAACAATTTTTGTTTTAAATCCTTAGCCGCTATATTTCCATATATAGGCATCTTATTATTAGAAAATACAATAGGTACATAGAACCTCCTCATCGCATTTAAAAAAAATGTTATTTTAATCATCGTTAATGATTGATTTTACAAGAAATTATAGATTTTTTCATGAAATTCTATCTCGATCATTTTTAAGCAATCGGACAAGGACCGATTATTATCATCTATCGCAGTCTTAAGTGACAAAACGTAGTGATTATATTCTACTTTGTTATGTGACGACTGTAGAACGAGTGTAAATAGCTACAGCTGAATGATAATAAATAATAGTTAATTTATTTGAAGTGCCCTATTGTTTAATATCATAAATTATTTATTCATAAAGAATCATACTGGTGAAAATCAATAATTAATGTTATATTTTTCAGTTACAAAAAAATGTACCTCTAATTTGCAATTTTTGAATGTTTTAAGATTGAGAAAACATAAAAAAACGTGCAAGATGTCTCGCAACCAGTTCTTTAATACTAGATTCCTCAAATTACATATTATTTCGTAGAGCTTTTGCAGTTTCTCTTTGTGACTGCTGGCTGTACCTACCTATTGGATTTTGTGTATATCTAGATTGGATCCGGTTTAAATAACTAAGTAGGTATACTAAGTAAGTATATTATGTATATAGGTATGGTAATTACACTATACCTAAGTATATCAAAATAGTAAGTAAGTAATCAAAATAGGTAATTGGATTTCTAATAATAGTTTGGTACCTAATTAAATCCTTCTAATATTATAATTGTAAAAGTGTGTGTGTTTGGATGTGTGTTACTCAATCACGCAAAAACTATTAAACCGATTGCGATGAAACTAGGAATATAAGTAGTTGGATACCGGGAATAAAACATAAGCTATCGGGACACATTTCATCCCTATATTCCCACGGGAACGGGAATTACGCGGGTAAAACCACGGGGCGCATTGATAATAAAAAATGAAGAAGATTAACAACATTTTTTCTGGTGTGTCATGTGGAATCTTCTTTGTACTTAGTGGCTGCACTAGCCTAAGAATCAGAACACAGAAGATTATAGAGAGAAGGTATCGGAACTTCTTCCCCTTCTCTTACCGTATACCTTTGAACATATCAAGTTTCAAATCGCAAGTAAGGACTACCAGTTACTTCAGTTAGAATAATTTTATTATAAATCATATGATAACGAAAAAGTGCATGTTTCGCGTACTAACAGAGCGATCCTGCGATATGTGGCGGACTGTCAATTAAGTTGTGGCGAGCAGGCGCGGCGTAGACATGCGACGCCCGCGCCGACAGGGACGAGCAACGCGACGTTCACCACCGGTCATTTCATCTAGGTATAGATACCACTTACCGGCTAACCCATTTATACGGCGATACCTTGGAAAACAGGACTAAATGAATTAATGCAAATTTATACTATAAAAATTGTCGCAGGTGCGTACGGACGAGTTCCAGCCATAGTCGTTGGATACGATTTAACGCGCTTGCGCATCGCGAAAGTTTTATTTATAGCGTACGTTGCACAACTATTACACGCTGCCATACTGAATAACAAATTGACGAGGAATTAAATTATTAGTATTGTATTAAATAAAATAAAAAACTGTTTTTGAAATGTATCTCCCGGTTTTTCCAGGTACATTACAAGGTGTTATGTTACGAGGATGCCTATTTAAGCCGAAAGGGAGTTGTTCTGACGATTGTTCAAATAACTTGTTCGTTAAAGAATTTTGGTAAATCTTTTTTTAAAATCAAAACAGCTGTTTTTGAAAAAGACAATTAAAGTTTTGACTGTAGTAGACCAAACTGACTGAAAAGACAGCTTAAGGTCAATGACCTTTAACTCTAAAAAACAGCTGATGGTTAAGTAAATTTTAGCCTTAAAATTTTCGAAAACTTTTTCGAATTTCCAAAAGTTCGCCTTGAACAACCTCCTTAGGGCTTAAATGGTCATCCTTGTTACACCTTGTATAGGTAACATATACAGGTACTTAGATACAACTAAATAACATTTTAACCATTTCGTCACGAAAGGTGGCTTTTTAGACTTAGCATATTTTGTTATGATAGCTACTCTACCACCTGTACAAGATGAAGTAATAAAATAATAAGTAGATATTTAATAGTTTCAATTTTAATAAAGTTTCTTGTAGTGTAATAAAAACAACAAAAAATAACAACAAAAATTACAGAATAAAATATGTAAGTGTTATAGAGGTACGTAATATCATGGTAGGTAATATTCTGAAACCAAGCAGAATATAATCACAGATTTAGATTTTAAGTTAACAAGTTTACGTCAATATAATAAAGTTATACAAAGAAATAAAGCAGTTTTTTGTAAAATAGAAACCGAAATACCAATCTTATCCGTTTCATCTATCATTTACCAACTTAAGCTGTTTCTTGGAGCAAGCAATTATGGTATTATGATAATTTAAAGACATTTAATAATAAATGCGATTGCAAAAGTGCCGAGCCTTTAAGAATTTACGTGTTATAATAAAATCGTTAAATTGTCATCATTTTAAAACATGAATAGTTAAGATGCCATAGCTATGTTCGCAGCGGCAGTATCTACAGAGGAATAACGAAGGCATTATGGCTTAAGATTTTGCATATTTTCATTTTAATGGAGATGTTAAATATGGGTACCAGTACAGGGACGATAGTAAACGCTATCGTCGGGAGATGCAAAGAAAATATCAATCGATTTACGTAATTTTGTGAACGGTTGGAAGTGTAATAATTTATGTTAAGTGCCTACCTAGTGGCGGTAGGTACCTATATGATGATTTATTTAAAGTTCCTACTGTTTGAATTACTCCTGTTTGTACCTACATACCTACCTAATGATATACCCAATCACAATTGCGGTATTGCTGAATGTCAATACATTCAATGCAAAGATATAAGTACAGCAATCCAGCAATCATAAATATTTAGATTGATATTGAAAGTCAGGGCTTAAACAACCCAAGGCGGTTAAGAAATTATGCACGGTAGTAGCTGAACACTGAACAGGCTTCGAGTAGGGCGCTTCGCAAACGCAATGTGCATGTGCGACCTTTACGCGTAATTGTTAGGCGCGTGCTTCAGAACCTAGCCTCCAGAAAACCTTATTTCATATAGCTTTAACGTATAAATTGTACGATTAAGGAGTAATAGCTGAATAGACTGACGCATTAAACTTGTAGTCAGTGCAACATCTGCAATACTTATATGGAAACTGCCACTTTAAAGCACTCGCCCTTTGATTAACATTTTTTTTGTTTGATTTTAATCAGTCGCGCTACAAACTGTCTTATTAAAAGCCCTTAGGGCATCTATGACCGGTATTCTAACGAGCAGCTGAAGTGGATGTAACAGTGGCACATTTACTTACCTATTTATTCTTTTAGACGCTCATTGCAGAGATAAGTACCCAGGTATACTTATGTACAGTAACAAAACATAGGTATATCATATTATATTTTATATAAATACATTGTCCGCAACGTACATATTATACTCCGTACTCCGGCCCGGGTATAATTCAGGTAAGTATGATCCAGCACAATGGGTGTTGATTCAAATGTAGTAATCCATATAAACGTGATAAAGATTCTTTATATTTTCATTTGGACGACGATATAACCATAAATTTACAATTAGCTGAATCTATTGCACGCATTGATGTCTTTTGTAAGGCAATTGTCGTACCCAAGTAAATAAAACAAATTCATGAAAAAAAATATTATTTTGGTTAAAGATGATCAACTGGCTAACTTAAATTTGCGTCGGTAATCCTTTTAAGAGAGGAAATGGCTCTGACCACATATTAATATCGTCAATTAAATCGCTTACTGCGAAGAAAACCCGTTATACTGAAAACCCGTTTTAATATGCTGCCCTTTGGGTATAATAATCTTCTATTTTAAAAGGCCAATTGACGATTATTCTGTATTTATGAAACCTAAGTAACTATTGAAAATTGACACACTTTACGATAGGTGACATTTTCTAAATTGCACTAAGGTAGATTATGTAGACACGAGTATATGGTGAGCCTAATGTCGGACAAGAAACCATGAATTAACTCCAATTATCTGAATTCTTTGACATGTTGTGGTTG
Organism: Idaea dimidiata; assembly: GCA_949358125.1. NCBI lineage: Eukaryota > Metazoa > Arthropoda > Insecta > Lepidoptera > Geometridae > Idaea > Idaea dimidiata. The sequence continues at coordinate 6,906,275 of OX442337.1, forward strand.
TTTACCTTACGTTTTGAAAAGCGACGAAAACCACCGTTATTATGGGTGTTTTATAATTATGAGAGAGCGAGAGTGAGTTCGGTTCGTACTTACCAGTGAATTATCGCGGACCGCTCCTCAGATTGGAATCAATTAACTGGAGGCGAGGCGCTCCTGGTCCCTGCGCTGCGCCACCTGCCCTCGCCTCCCTACCGAGCGGCGAGCGCGAGGTAACCGCACCGACTTCGACCACTAAACCCAGGCCTGCTCCGCTTCCCGTAGAGCCTCCGCGCGCAGGCCTCTCAGACGCTTCTCCATTCGAATAAGAAGTATCATTTCACCGGTTACACGTTGCCCACTTATCAAAGGAGCGTGATTGCCCATTCATTATCTGCCAACAAAATCGCGGCACCTTTGGCGGTTAATTGCGCTAACCCAATTTTTTGTAACAGAATTTCGAATTGCCGCCTGTGACTCGGTATTAAGTTGTATTGTATCATTTGATTTGAAGACTCCGTTTAATACGCGAAAATTATGTTAGGTTTCCCTATTGTTAAACGTCTTCTAAATACACCTTTATACTTGTACTTAGGGCGACTTTGTAGTTGTGTGGATGATGTTTTGTTTTTCTCTGTCAACATAAATGTGCTTGTCACAGCGAATAACAGAACATGGTCCTCAGCTAGTTCAACTTAACTTCACTTCTATTAATAGGTAAGGGTGTGTTGAATTTTAGTTAGTTGACTTTTTGGAATATTCAGACTAAAATATAGTTCACCAAGTACTTAGTTGGCGCCTCAGCGCTTGTTATAAATATGTAACCTAGTAAGCACTATTGTGTTATAGTTAGAAATAAAAATATTTTGGAAAAAACGTGACTCGCGAGTGTATTAGTTATGTTAATTATGATTACATGATAGATTACTTGTTATAGGTAGGAGGTAGATAGGTCCTCGTATGATATGTAAAGTAAGTAGATTTATGTTATCTTCGGTTACCAATTATACTGAATGATTACGCAGCTGAGTGAGTCCGGCGCGGCACATCACAGCCCGAAGGATGAGAGCATGATTTACCAACAGTAGTTAAAACACTCATTAAGTGTACATGAGCGCAGACCGCAACCGACGCTGCAGGGCACACGTTAACTTACTCAGACATCTTCACTGACCGCTTCAAAAACAAAGCACGACACCGCTTTAGTATCGCTATTCGTGATATTTATGAAGCCACACATTGGATTTATGGTAGGCTGCAACTGATTTTTAAAATAACTTATGCAAACTATTGAAAAGATCTAGATGGACGTATATATACTTTTTGTATCAGCCATGTGTAGAGCTACATTTAAAGCAGCAGCATCTTCTTTATCCAGCATAAAACTTTTCTATTAGTAACTTAGTTCGTCGAAAATAGTACCGAATCTTTGATCTCAGTGAGAAGGAGAAAAGTGGAAGGTATTTAAAACAACAATGACAAATGCATTCAAATTCTAGACTACCTAAGTGATCTACTGTAAAAATCCTTGTTAGGGAGGTAAACTTTATAAAAACATAACGTTATGCACCTTTTCAATCAATTACCATTAAATAGCGTATAAGATAGGCTAGGCGGAGGACCTCGCGACGAATTCCGCGCTTACTGCCCTGAGCGTGCGCCTACTTTTTGCAGTGGCAGGTGCAATTGCATATGCTATTAAATTGTCAAAGAGCACACGTACGCATACCTATAAGTACGCACGCCCCTGATAGTTACCAATAATCAAAATTGAAACATGTACTTGTATCTCTGTTTTTTTCATCGACGACCTTTTACTTAAGCTTATGTCGTCGACGTTAAACCCTGGCATTTGGTCACCGCAAACCGTAACTTTATAATGATAACTATATGATAAGTTTAAAAAAAAGCTGCAGATTATGAATAGCTTTACATCGCAGACGTAGGTTTCCGTCGAGAACGTGCGTAGTCATTACACAATTATGTATACATGAAGTAATCGAAAACCGCAACATAGCAGCCGCTTGCGGCCTCGGCAACATGTGCTCGACTGCTCACTGAATATGGGAGCGCAAGAACGATTGTAATTAGCGGAGGAGCCAAGTTTCCCGGCGTAATGAGCAGGCGGGCCTCTGCGCGCACACCAGCACAATGCAAGACATTGTCAGCCGCGCATGCGCGCACCACCACAGCTTTTAAGGTTTCTGATCAACGCAACGCACGCCATATGACTTGAAAAGCCTTTGTGACGTCAAAATGCTATTGATAACAGACAAGGTATATGGCTAAAAATAATCCGTCAATACCTTTTGTAACTGATTTTAGAAGGTCAAACTTTTAACTTTATTCTATAGATGGAAACGTTCTTACAGCATTTTTTGTGTAAAAAACTTACTTTTACTATAAAAAGTTAAATTTTCAAATAACAGAGGTTTTCGCCTCTTCTGTATTTACATAATTTAATTAGTTTGGTAATAACTTTTGTTTATAATTAATTCAATTTCATGAACATCACACAGCACTATCCAGTCTCATGGTGACGGCCTATAAGCTTATGTTATGGTGACTAGATAATGGATATAAAATCTAAATAATATTCATTGTAAAATAAATACATAAATACATACATGTATAGGTACCTAACCTAAACTTCACACATAGAACTAGAAACAAACATTTATAGGCAGTATAAATACTTAAGATCTGCGGAAATTGAACCAGTAACCTTCTGCGTCGCTTCCGATTTTGCGTGATACGCACTGGGTCCTGGTGGTCAGTTTTTTTTTTTTTTTTTCAATTTTAGGATAATTTCCATTTCTCTTAGATTAAAAGTTTGCCTAATTGCTAAAAATTGCAGCAGATCTTAATTGAGAATACTTAATTACTTTTAATCTTTTTACCACGACGACAATATTTTGACATAACGATCGGAAAGACCTACTTCTCATTGTAACAAGTATATTAAAGGAACAAAAACATACAACAAATCGGTACAATCATGTGAGTTTAAAAAGATTATTAGCTAATAATACTAACGAAGAAGGAAAAGAGTAGATGTCTAGAGAAAGCTGTTAAAAATCCGTTATCGTTACTCCACGAATCGAGGTTTAGATTGTTTTTTTTTTTGTTATTTTGGAAAGTAACTGTTTAGTAAACAGTTGCGAGGACAAAGGGAAGGTAGATGATGGCACGCGCGGCGCAGGCGCTCCAATAAATCCGTTAAGGGTGCACATGCCGCCCGCGCCGTCTTGCGTGGTGAATCTTGTCGTCCAAGTCAAGAGGGTATAGGGCTGCGATAATGTCGATACACTTGGATACTGATTTCTTTTATTTATATTTTAATTATACATTACAAATATTCGCGACATATTTTTGATACTACATCATTATATGCGACTAAGTGAATAACATGATTATTGCAAAAAAAAAACATAGAATGTATCATTTTTTTTCTACAATAATACTACCTTTGAGTTGTTAGTCACACGTTGCCCGCAGTCATTCGAACTTAACTTATTATCATTGACATTCAATACAGTTAGATATGAACAGAACCATTGTTTCTATCTAACTAAAACATTCCGTATAATTTGGATATATTTTTTAATGTCAGTAATTAAAATCAAACTAATATATAAAAATTTGAATAGACTTAACTTAGTATAGGTGCGTTATATAAATAAATTCGGTACTATATCTGAGAAGCGTCCTAGTTCTTAGTTTCCAACTCTACCTCCCATTTGTAATCGACAAGGAGCGAGCCACAAAGAACATCCCTACGTTTCGCAGCCACCTGCCGCCCGCACCCCCACGCTATATTTTATTCCACTTAATCGTCCTTTCCGTTATATTACCTGTTTTTTATCCTACTTAAAGCAAATATTCTCGTTTCTATACAAAGTCCAATCGTGTTATTAACTATAATAGACACTTTTTAATTGAGAATCTATAAAAGGTTTCGCGAACCGTTGTCCGTATAAGGTATAAGCATTCGTCATGGAAGCCGAGGCTCTCATCTGCCCAATTAATAAATGTTGACTTTAAGGAATGGCGAAGCGCGACAACGACACCCGCCTCCGTACCGGTTTCTGCAAGCATCGTGCGCGCAGCTGATCCATACCTCCATAGTCCATACCTACCTACCCATCTATACCTACAACCCTTCAACTGTTTTATTTTGATTTACTTATTTATCTTTCAGCCGTGTATTTATCTATAAGCATATTTTATGAACGGGATATTTACGGTTATTACTCGTATCTTGATGACATATTAGAAATTTTATATTAGGTATAAATTTGTTTATTTATTAAAGGTCCTAATCATTACTTGTTATTTACAACCATAGATCGTAATGTCATCAATGTATAAGTATAAATAATCAATAATAACAGTCGATTATTGAAATTACACTGATTACCTAATTGTTAAAAGCATTGAACACGAGTCAAAAATTTCTTATTAGTGGAGACGTTGCGGCTAGGAATTTTCTAAACATCAACTCATATAAGAGGCTACTTAAAAATAAACTACTTTTTTAATTAAATCTGAGTGGAGCAAAGAAGTTATATTTAGAACTTCTTTGGGGTGGAGTGAAAAACTGTTTCTAGTCTATCAAATCATAGGTAAATCAAACAAAGGAAAAAACCTTAGGCAAAGAAGTGTTTGTATATTTTTTACTTTACATCCTTGCAACCTTACATATTTAATTTACATCTTAGTTATTCCTATATTTTTTAAAACGAAGACAATACTTATTTTATATTCAGTACTTTAATAAATAAAAATTGAGAATACTCCAATATGTAGCTCCTAATAAAAATATATTACAACAGAAAAAAACAAAAGCCAGGTAAACAAAATAAAAGTTTCAAACAAACTTCAAATCGAATTGAGAACCAACCTCATCGTTTATTGGAGTCGGTTAAAAAATGTTGCGTAGACAGTAGACGCGTGCCTCGGCGACATGTGCACGCGCCGAGGATGCGCGGTAACGGGCCGTGACCCCCCCCTCTCAGCCGGCGCCCACTACTCACGCGCGCGCCACGCGTCGCCCGTTACCCCACCCCGTAATTCGCGTTCACTGAAGCACTTCCCCCTGAAACCATACGTTTAACCCAAACGTAACAAAACATGAACTAACCAAAGCAGATTAACCGCTTTATTGAATTACCCGAGATTGTTATTACGATCGGTTAATGAAGTTTGAAATTGTTTTCCACAATTAAATTATGTTCTTCGTTAGCGCCATATCTTAGATATGACCACATCGTTGCCTATAAGCAGATATATGTTAAAAACTTATAATTGACTCATTGCCTATAAGTGCAATCCGGTGATCAAACGCTTATGAAGGAACTAGGTGCGTCTCATCAGCGAAGTCAAGATTCCGTGAGAATCTAGACAAATACTTTTATACATATATGGATTAGAAGAAATTTAAAATCTTTTTTTATCGGTAGAGAATTAATCGCGGCGCTTTTATTATTTTAACCAACTTCAAAAAAAGGAGGAGGTTATAAATTTGTCGCGTATATATTTTAAAATGTTTGTTTCCCGATTACTTAAAGAAAGCTTGACCGATTGAAATGGTTCTTTTTTAATAGAAACGTGGAACCTCCGAGGTGGCCCCATAAAAAATTTGGGGAGAATCTTATGAGTACCTATCTTCGGACTTCTACCAAAAATAATCGGACCCTTAAAAAACTAGGTACAGACTGATGAAGCACTTGAAATGAGCAAACTCCTCAAAAATAAATTTACGGTTACAAGTTTGTTGATTTTTGTAGAAAATAAGTGTCCCAAGAAACCTAGTCCATACGTACCTAGTCCATATCTAATAGTGGGGCTACCTGTCCAACAACCTACATTTATCATTATAACTGGTTACGATTTGGAATCAAAAGCTATATACAAAACAAAACTACAAGAAACCATGGCTCGCCTACGATTATCCTGCTTTTTCTTTTTTAGTTATTTGCATAATAACATCGTAAGGTTTACGCATTTAGCTTGCATCCACTTTTAATTTACCTTCATAAATGTTGAGATTTTTTTCTTGCTTATTTACTAAAACCCTTAATCAAAAACTTTTTAATAAGCTTTGATAGTGAAAGTGCTAATGGAGACTTTGGCTATGGCTTAATTTATTTTGGCTAAAGGTGGCCCTCACCAGGGGCCTAATTGTGTATGAATGTTGCAATTGCAACATCCACACCAAAATGTTTGTTCACGGAGCTTTGGAGACAACACTAAGCTAAAGTCCATGTCTTGCACCGATTTTCACTTTTATTTACACTCGTACACCTGCACGAAACTAAATAGATTAATATTATGTCCCCGAAATTAAACAATTTACACGCATATGAACTAAGTTTCACAAAAAATGAAAATTTTGCAACACATCTCCTCAACGCATTCTCGCCAAAACTCCATGTTCTACAATTAAAATGTCTCAAGTATAGATTGACCCGGTTCATTTTTTTCGTAAACTAACCAGGGGCTCTATTTTTGAATCAAATGTGCCATTTCGAGCGATTTAAATACCTCGATTTCTTCCGATTTTCGTTCGATATCTGTATTTCTATGTGAATCGAACGACCGCAACGAGTGGTATCAACCACTCGCCGCAGGAGTCCGACATCGAACGAAGATTAGCAGTTATCTATTTTTTAAAATCGACTGAAGTGCAACTAGCGATTCAAAAATAAGGCTCCAGGCTCCTTTTCACAAAAGAAGTCCCCTAGATGCGGCGTGAAAGGAAGGAATGTGCTAAAAGTGTTATTTTTTATTTTAATGGAATTTTTAGCTATTTTTGAAATAAAATAATGAAATTCGTGTTTGACTCAGAATGATATAGATAGCTGAAAGAAATACATAAAAAGAATATATTTAAGAACTAACTTTAGTTCTGTTTATTACCACGGGACTTCTTTCGTGAATAGGAGTCTGCTGGTAATTTTGACATAAATTAGGTACAATGACACTTTATAGTAATTTCTTTCAAAAATACTACGAGTATAACAGCCAAATACAGAAACGTCATTTAAAATTTGAGAGGTACTTAAATTTTTGAACAGTTTCTAAATTTAAAATTAGTATGACAATTTTAGAGTTTGAGAGCTGCTTTTTTGTTTAAGTAGTTCTCAAATGTTGAGTAGCGTTTCTGTATTTGGCCTTTAGGTATGTATGTCTAAGTACCTACTTCAAGAGCTTTAGTGATATTAGGTATGCATTGTATTGGTTGGGGAAAAGTTTCTTCGCATTTTATATAAAAATTTAAAAGGTTTTTTTACAAAGTTTATTTACATGACTAAAGTATGTAGGTGCCATTTTGTTGGAAATAGACATATGTATTTTTAATTATTTATATATATATTTTATTATAATCGAACGTGAATCTATAATATCAAAATTTCCGGATTGAAAACGCTTAAACGAAAGCTCTACTCTTACAGATACTGCATTAGGTCCATAAACATCACTTTTTCGCTGCTTGTGTTGCATTTTTACTTTTTTTGTAGTAAATTTTTAAATGTATCGTATTTCTCCATTAGATTTACTTATTTTAACAATAAGAAGGACAAAAGAAAATCACACATTTTATTAATTTGAATTTGGTTTTTTTTTTTAAATTAAAACTTTTGAATAGTACCAAAACCAGCCAGATACAAATGGTATATTTTTTTGCCAAAGAGATTTTATTACAAGTTAGTTCATACACACTAAATATGCGAAAAGACTTTTTCCCTAGCCTATTATTACCAGCAAGCACCTTGCACCTATTACAACCAATCGTTTAACCGCCTTGAAAAATAATTAACAGAACCATATACCTCTAAATACATTTTAAATGTAGAATACGGTGAAAAGCAGTCAAATGGATAAGTATATACAAACTAATTATTTAAAAATTTATATTTTATCCCTTTTAAAACACGACTATTATATTATGTTTATGCCATAAAACCTATATCAGCCATGACCACGACTACATTATGATTTTTTTCATATTCTACTTATTTTTTCTATATTTATTTATATTCTATTTAGAAAATGATTTATGTATAGTACCTAATTATTGCAATTCAAAACAGTTAACTCCTGCTTAACCTACTCATAGTACGCCTTAATACCTACTTCTGAAGTGGATTAGATTTTCAGACTAATATAATATGTAATACGGTTTCATCAGTACTACGTTACACTTACAACACGTAGAGATTGGTTTCATTTGACGAAAAGGCTTCTATATCAGTATCTAAGCAACGCCCCGCCCAGCGCTAGATGTCGACCAATCGCGGACGGAAGGCGGGGCGCGCTAACAAACAAATCTAAGCTCGCCGCTTACACTTTGATTTACTAATAAATACCTAATCATTTGATATCGTACGAAAATTACAAATGCGATATTACAATACACCCGACCCTTAATCCTAACCGACCGACCGGTCTATCGACGACTAATTTTGCGATACATAATAATGCGAGGTTTTAATGTCACAACCGCTACAACCACTTATTTGCGAGCATTAATACTTAAAAGCCATTTTTCAGTACGTCCTCTGCGCCGTCGACGTAAACGCAACCGACAATTAAGTAGTGCATGCGAGGATGCGACGCGAGCCACCTGTCAAGTGGTCGTTTCATCAAATCATTTCTTTATAGCGCAGCCTCCGTTCGACCTCTTTTTGTGTTAGCAAAGTTTTGAAAAAAGAACGTTATTGTGGAATAGTAGTTGGGTAGGTCGGGGCCCGGGGCGCACGATCACAAGTTCAGTCAGGTGCCGGGCGCCAGCCGCGACGCACACAGTGCTCTGTGCCTCCAAGCTTCCCGCAAAGCCTTCCGACACACGCACTCGCGATACCACCGCACTATCCACCGATAGCACACGGTTGTTTAACTGTATTTATTTAGAAAATAAAATGACAATTTAGATTAAAAATTGAAGTGTTCAACTGAAGTCAGTGAGTGAATAAAAAGTCGTAGCGCCCGTCCGCGTCGTAGACTTCCCGCCCTAGGTGAGCCGCCCAATATTTCATCTTATATATTTGTGTTCGTTCTATAATTATTAGGTATAATATATATATTTAATACTAAATATTCTGATAATTGTAATACAAAATTAATTATTGGTACTTCGTAGAATTCTATATTTTATCCAGTCGTATTAATTCATTTGGATCACCTAGGTATTTTTAATGTAGGCATTCAGCATTCATGCAGCTTTGTATATTTATTTAAACTATTTGCATTGTGTGATGTGATTTACTCTCGATTTATTCATTAAACATTGTTTCCTACAATTCGAAAATACTACTGTTAATTTACCTATTTATTATATACCCAAAATATATAACTTCTGAATACCTATACTTCATTTTCTAATTGAATGCAACCATTATTCTTGTGACACATCTTTCTATAGAAAAATTGCAAAGAAAACGTCAGATTATAGTCTGAAATTTAAAAAAATCGATTTGATTTTAGAATAAATATAAAACGACTTTTAAAGCCGTATAGTTCGTCATCACCTACTTCATATTGTTATTTGAATACGTACTAAGTAAGTAAGTAAGAGTACGTTTTAAGGTCACATGTTTTACGAATGCAATATATCATAATGCAAATAATCTGCTAAATATTTCAAGAAGAGTTACTCGGAGCAATAAGTAAATGAGACGAAATTTGTACATGTGTTTTAATAATAACGAACCAGACACTTGTGTTAAAGGATGAGTGAGTAGGTAGGTATGTCTTGAAGTACGGTTTTTCTCAGAAATTATCTTGAGTAACACATTTGATGGCATCAAACCGATTAGGTATAATGAAAATCTGTCTAAATTATTGTTGCCTATCCTAATTCAGGATTAGGATCCTAATTGCATTGAGATAGGTAATTTCTTCTGAATAAAAAATATTTGTATGTACCTAATAGATAATTTTCAACATACCTAGACTAATTCCAATAATATATTTAAATAAGAAATACTTGTTAATGGAACTTATTTTTATTAAATTGATTAACTTATATTAAATAAGGGACGATTTTTCATTCCTCAGATAAACTAGATGTCTGTCGAATAAGTTCGAACCCAAACTAATTTTAAAAGCCCTCAAATTTTGTTTCTTTTTAATATCATAGTGACGTTTTTTATTCGGTGGTGTTAAATGTCAGTGTTTATTTGTCAGTTATCGATCTCTATCTAGGGAATTGAAAAATCAGCCTTAAATTAACTGAAATTATTAAATACTTGGCTTTGTTTTGTTAACTTAAAATAAATCAAAATTATGAAAATCAATATGAAACATATTTGTACATTTTACAATTAATGTAGACACTCTGTAGGTAGCCCGAGTCTCAAAGGGTACTTATATGGCTAAAGTCTTCCTTACCCGTCGCGTCGTGTCGTATAAGGCGATCAAAAAGACTTTTTGGGGAGGCTTCGGCCGCGGTTATTTAGGCCGATAGGTTAGTTCGTGTTCTAATAGGTCTGTAGACCGGTACAACCTTTAAAGAAGACGGCTCATATCTAGTTCCGCATTTTAGACCATAATCGTCATTATACCATCATGTTAGATAGCTGGCTGGTGGCGGAATTTTCTTCCTACTGCCACCAAAATTATGTTAGCACAATCTCTCCTTCTCCCTCTTCTTGACTACGCAGACGAGTGTTTTCTTGATTTGACCGAGGCTCAGTTAGACCGGCTGGAGCGGATGCAAAATCTTGCGATCCGATTCATCTACGGTCTCCGAAAGTTCGACCATGTCTCGGAATTCCGTAACAAACTGAAATGGTTGCCTATTCGTCTGCGTAGAGACACTCATATTCTTTATCTTCTTTATAGAATTCTTTTCCTGCCCACTTCTCCCTCTTACTTAAAATCCCGTTTCAGATTTAGTCACCCTCCCACTCAATCTGTCCGTTCTTCGATGGCCCTTCTATTAGCGGTCCCTGATCGCTCCTCTACTTTCTACCAAAATTCTTTTACCGCTCGCGGTGTGCAATTGTGGAATGCTCTGCCCGCTTCTATTCGTCAATCAAAAACTTTGTCAATATTTAAAACAAATGTTCATGACCATTACCTCAGACTCTCTGCGTCTGGTAGGTCTTACAAATAGCTGTCCATTCTTTGTACCCACTCTTTTATTTGTATATTTATTGTATAGTTATTTAGATATATATTTATAAGTATGTTTATTCGTGTCTTAGGTACGTAGATACTATTTGTCTTATGTTTAAATTTACTTGGTATTCATAGTTGTGTTTTATTTTATTTTATTGATATTTATTAATATTTCCTTTACTTTCTATTTAATATATTGAAAAACCCACCCATCACCTCCATCAATTCTTGTCCATCCAAAGGTTGCCTGGAAGAGATCGCTTTTAGCGATAAGGCCGCCCATTGTACCATAGTTATAAAAATAATTTTAAGTAGGTATATGTTTCTTAATGTCATGTTTATTTATTTATTTTGTTTTTTTTTATGTTTATTCTTTTATTGTAAATGTTTCTTTTGGTACAATAAAGTTTTATCTTATCTTAGGTTATAAGTATTTAACGATAAACTTTGTAGACTTCGGCGCACGACATACGTATAGCAAATTCAGTCTTAATCTCCACGTGGGCATTCCATTTGTGAACCAATGTAAAGACGTTGCAACTTGTTGCAACAATGACGCTATGTTTCTGCAATTGTCGCGCGTGGCAGTCGCCTAGGTACTAAGTTATGTTTAGCATAACTTCTCTTTCAGTTTATCAAATTTTCTTATAAACACCCCGGTGATTTTTTCGCATAACTTACTGTATACGTTACGATATGTCACGATTGAAATTATCCCCTAAAAAGTGTGCCTAAGTAAGTTCAAGTTTCAGTATATTTACAATATTTCCCGAGATTAAGTATCTATTGTTATAGCTGGTGTAGGTTAAACCTTTATTAGGTTAAACAATATATATACCTACGCGACGAATTGAGAACTTCTTCCTGTTTTTGAAGACTTTTAAAAGTGATATAAACACTTCATCCAATGCAAACATATTAAACACAAGATTCGTTTTAACATATTGATTTACAGCCGCTATTTTCAGCGTTACCGATTACATACCAACTTAAATTTATTACTGTACTTTCCCAAAATCATAGCCCGTAGCTTCTTGAAGCCGAACGTCCGAAGCCGACTAGACTAAGTTACGATTGAACTTAGCTCCGCATAGTTGAGCCAGTTTATCACACACGAGCTGCCGCTGAAACTATATGCTACCTATGCTCACTTGTTTAAAAAACTGCCGATGTAAACCAAAGTTACCTTATATATTTAGTTAGCAGTGGATGTTTGGTTTCGTCAAATTAATTAATTAAACAGTTTTTCTGTAATTGCTAGATGAGAGTTTGACACCAAAGTGTCTCGGTGATGGTGCGGTCTAAGGATAGCCACTTATCACAAACAAAACTACTGTAGGTAGTTATTTCAGAGCAACGACGACATGATACTCTCGATCGACCAATTAACTGTTGAACTTATGGATAAAGCCTAAAATAATAAAGAGCTGAAATTGAGTGTGTTCTTCATATAATGTAAGCATCCGATTCAAAATGGATTGGGACGTATACAGGTGAAACCGCGGGACACAGCTAGTAATATTATAAAACGGGATATTAAAGTAATACAGTGAGCTATAATTCAAAACTCTATAGAATGATTGTTACGTATCGTGATACAATAATTCGAGCGCGGATTGATTTTCCGACACTTGTTAAATTCCCAGCCGCTGGAATAATGGGTGGTATCGTAGCACGGTAGGTAATTGCTACTGGCGATCTAATAAAGACTTGCTTTATTGAAACAAGAAATTGCGACACAACCCTCACGGCGACCTGTTCTATCTAGTTAGCAATTAACAGTAATAGCTTGAATCAATTGCCCGCATTCATATGACAAGAAAATTATTCAAAACAACACGAATTAGATTGTTATCTCGGCGAGTCCGCCCCGTCATATTTCCCACTCGCACATATTACGGCAATTAGTAGATTCAGCAAATCATTGTACGAGATCATTATTTACAATTTATGATGACAATAGTTTCAGCCGATTATAGAGGCTTACCTACTTTCTGTATTTAATCCCTAATGGAATTAATGTTCTTTGTTGAATGTATATTGGATTGACTACACTCATACATACGAACTTTTTACTTTAATTATGTATCGTAATGTGTCGCTTCCGCTGTTCTAATGAAGATTGTTTTAGTCGTCGCGTGCATTATTAATGCGCGTACGCAGCGGTCGACCACTTTCATTATTCTGATTCTTCATTTGCTTGATTGAGCTTTTAATACGATTTGCTGTCGACAAACAAGCCGGTCGGAATAATCAGCACCGCGCGCCATCAACAAACACATTATACAGTGGCTCACCGATCGGCACTAATGACATCGGTCACGTTGAAATTAACCGTGATATTGTCACTTTGTGTGATCACTACCAGAAGGGTATTAAATCTAGATAAGGGCCAGTCGGGAGGTGTTTATTGTTCGATAATTGTACAGTAAGGCTTGGTTACCACATTATTACACTACAGTAGCTTATAAGACTGAATGATGCGGCAGCACACTCTTGAACGAGTGCTCTCGTTAAGTCTCGCCTAGCTGCGAGTGCTTACCATATTACATATACACTCTCGCATGCACTCGAGATGTCTTTTCAGCCGCTATAAAGAGAGTAAGAAGGTTTATATTGTATGTGCAGGATGTCTCGACACTTGCTTCTGTCGCGGCTGTCAGAGCGGTTCCCTACGGAGAGCAGCGGCGGCGCAGGCGGCGGTGCTGGTCACAGGTTCCCGTCGCCGGAGCGGAGCGTGTCGCCGCACTCGCCCGAGCCTCTCGCACCGCATCGACTAGACCTACTCCAGCTGGGAGACATCGAGATAGCTGGAAGAGCGCTCAAACATTATGCTAGAGCTACCGGTAAAAAGTTACTCATTCAAGAGCTTTTACATTGACCAAGTTTTAACTAATCGCTACACCAATCCAGTATAACAGCCGGGAGCAATTTAAATATCTCGATTTCTAATGATTTCGTTCAATGTCGGATATTTTGTGCGACCACAATCTCACGAGTGAAGACGAACGATTTAAAAAGAGCTCTAGAACTGGATTAGTCCCTTTTACTTCGTCTTTATATCTCTCCAACCACTGAAGGTTGACAGTAATTTGTCTTTTTATTGACTTTAACGCCTTTTAATTGTACACTTTTGTTTATAATTATTCTGATACTGATTAAGTTATTATATTTGTCAGAATTGGGTGCGTTGATGTACTGCAGCGGTCTGGGCGCGCTGTATGGCGGAGCAGGCGTGTGGCCGCTCTTGATACCTAGGACCTCGCCGCAGCTGCCGCCAGCTTACGACCATGCACGGCATACGCCACCTAGAGATGGTAAGGAGAAGAAAGATTAGTATTAGCATAAGGATAAGCATTCACTTGTTATAGATTCGACTCACAAGGAGCGCTCTGTGTGGATAGCTCGATCTGTAACAATACATTCCCTCGCGCGGATGCTCACATTAAGGGAGCACCTCTACACTCTACCTTTCAACTGTTTTAATTTGCCCAAAAGTTGCCTGGCAGAGTATTATGTTTTCTTGGTGTTGCAATTTATTAGGTAATAGATACCTTTTGGACCAAAAAAGCAAGAAAATATTTCTTATATAAACAAATTTCACTATCGATAACACAAAATTCTTGAATTGTAAGACTTAACTGGTACCAATAATAAATGCAAAGTGATAGAGATAAGTGTGAGGTTTCGAAACGTTTCGCCTCGGCCTCCTTACACTTCTACTTCTCCTGAATACACTCATTAGAATAGCTATCAGTGTAAGGCACCGATTAATAACTCGGTGCGGTGATACTCCGTCGTTTACATGTCGTTTACCTCCAACAAACTTAACCGAACCGTTTCCTTCGCTCCAAGGAAAACCAACTGATATACTCTACCTACCACATATACTCATTGTCATTTCAAATTCTTTTAAAGTAGGTAGCTATTCTAATTGCTCGTTTGTTATCCACTTTGGTACCGGTTATGTGCCAACCTTAAAGATAACAACAGTCAGGTTTTAAAACAATTACTTATACGATCATTTGATTTTTTATCTTCGCGTTGTTTTCTTTTAAATAAAGGTATTATTTTGCTATTAGTTTGTATTTGTGTAATTTCTCTAAATATCTACGCCAGGAACATTTTTTAAGTACTCAGTTAGCCTTGATTGAGTAGGTAGCTATTTTAAGTAATAATTGTGCTTAGTAGCATACTGGGATCGATATCTATGAGTCAAATATTAGATGAACGGAAAAGGGTTCTAATTATTTTTAGGCATTTACCTTATGAGAGTTATTACAACTCCTACACTTATTACTTACCTAAGTTGGGATCTGAAATGTACCTAAACTACGAAGAGAGAGCAAACAGTGACGTAAAATCAGCAAACACCGCCACAGCTGTACAGATTTTATAAGTCATTTTACAGACGACCGATTTGACTCGTCCGACTTTAAATTTACCCACACAAAAGCGTGAAGAACACTCGGTAGAGAATATGTCGGCAATATTTTTATTTATATCGGTAGTAAGGCATTTTTTCTTTGATGTTAAGTTATTTAACAACTTAACACTTTATAATTACCAATTCATCACGTGTTTCAATGTCAAATGGTTTGTAATTACAGATACAGAACTATAATAACTTTTTTCATATTTCAACTATAAATACCTACTACAAAGCTTATTTGTTTACAGAAGACGATGAGGACATGCCACTGAACCTTTCAACTAAAAATCGCCATATCTGGTCGCCTGGAAGCGCGTGCGAACGCGAGAAAGATGTCGACTCACCGATATTGAAGTGGGAGCAGGCTGATGACGCGGAGGCCCCTTTGGAGCTGGTGAAACGATGCCGCAGCACCCCAGATCGCTCCCCCAGCGTCTCCCCGCGACGCTGCCCCTCAGCCCCGGCCTACCCTCCTCCTCAGCAACACCAAACAGACATCAACTTCTCACTTCTAATCAAAAACGAGACGAGACATGAGAAATCATTTCAGGTAAGAGCTTGTTGAACACGAAGACAAATCGTGTTTTTTTTCACGAATCGTTTTTTTTGACCGACGCAATTCTTTTTTAATATCCACTCTTCACGAATCGTGAAAACTGACTGATACGGATACGTCTTTTAAACCTCTCGATTCGTTATTTTGTCGTGTTTTTATCAGCATTCGAATCGTGAAAATACGAAATGCCGTATTCAAGCATTGTATATTTTGTTATTTGACGAATCGTCAAAAAACGTATCCCATGTGAATTGCCTATCATATAAAATACAGATTCACATACCGCTCCTGCAATACACCTACTAACCGATAGCGACATCCTCCGACGAGTCCTGGATAACTGTACAGTTTCCGTTAAAAATGGTTTAAAATAGCAAACCAGTATACTCGTTTTAGTCTCTTTAACAAATCAAATAGCAAAAACTGCCTCTGTCTTAATAAGTACTCGTTTGATCGGAACGGGTCGCGAGACTCCTGCGCACTGCACGGTGCAAGCCTTCTGATTCGTCTTCTCGCCATATTTGTGCCTTTCGTTTTTTCTACCCAGCCGTTATAAAAATCTTCGTCGGTTTTAATCAAAATTCCAACTTTTAATATCACGGCGCGGCTGCTTATAATTGGACGAATAATTACCTCGTGTCATACTGCTTCGGTAAAAATATGGTAGCGCGATGTTTTCTTAAACACTTATCTCCGAATTAACGTCCATTCGGGAGATAGTTAAGCTGTCAATGTTGCTAAATTGAAAGCTCTTCTCTTTTTGATTAAGTAAGCTGTAGTTAAGTAGATACTTATAAAATTATTTTTGTATTGCTAAGAATCAGTTTAAGGCGGCAAAATATACCTACCTATTCTCATCTTAAATAAAAAACAAAAGAATTTAAAAGCCGTTTACTACGAAAGTTCAAGTAGTTAGGGCGCACGCCCGCCACGCGTCAGCTACCTTTGTGTACATGCCTATATTTATATGGGAATAGTGTGTGTGTAACTAGTAAGTCAATTTATTCGTAGATCTACATGTCATGTGTTGATAATTATTTTTAACGACTTCTGCAAAAGACGGTATTCAAAAATAGGTAGCTTTTTACAAACAACTGGCTTATAAAAAATATAGAGATTTAATAGTTACATGAAGTTATATGTATATAAAAACGTAAATCATGGATTCAACGTCTTACAAAAACGTTATAGAGTTTTTTCATTCAACTGACTATCATAAAAAATCACCTCCCTAGGAGCGAGGGACAAACCGATAACCATATGTGGATGGTCATACCCTAGCACCTGTGTTGTTTATAAGAGAGTGCATCGTGGTTATAAAAAGGCGACCAAAAAAGTAGCGGTTTTTTGTGAAGCGCGAGGCGAGTCGCGAGTGAGGCAGCTGCCTGACCAACTGTCACAACGCGATTCATCGCGGATTTGTAGATTATCATACCGCATACTTAACTACTAACCGACCGATTAATGGCCGTTGCACATTCTTTATTCGCATTATTTATTAACTAGGTATCAATTTTATAGTTTATTGCCGTTTAATAAGTGAGCGTGGGTATACTATACAAGCAAGATACCCACAGGACAATGCAATGGCGCATTGTACACGTTTACCTAAAGCTTTCCACTAGTCTGGAGGTGGGTTTCTTGCACTCACAAAACTTACGATAACCTTATCTACCGTAGAGCAGATTTGTTAGTGGAATTTGTCTGCTTGTGTAACACCTACCTTTTCTATAACAAAGAACTAAGTACAGCAATACTATTTATAAAGCACTCTAGTCTCCGAAAGAGACCGTGTCTAACATCTTTAATCTGTGTGTCATTTAAATAAACAATCTCCTAACGCTCACATTCCTGAAACATCTGAACAAATAAATCTAAATAAAAAGTATCATTGTAACAAACTCGTACTCTCTTATGAAAGCTACATAAATCATTCACTGCTTTGTTTACTAAGTACAAATACTCTTGCCGTGGGTACCATCATGAATTTTAAAATTTTCATATGGGTTTAAACTGGTAACTTTTAATCTTGTATGTCGGTACCGACAAATAATCGGTAGATAATTATTTCTGATTCTAATTTATATAAATTGGACTTTCCAGTGACACTTTTGGTGGTAAGTTTCCACCTATGTTTATTAATTTTGCAAACGGAGTTGCGAGTAGCTTAAAGAGTACTAATTACCTATCTAATCATTCATATTATTATAAAATTATCGACGTCGGATCCCGCCAATACCCCTGCCCTCTCACACAGCGATGCCGCTGGTGACCTTTGACGGGCGTATCTACTTCAAATTTTGTCTTCAATTATGATATCACATGGGTAATAGAAGTGGAATAAACTAACTTGATAAATAATTTCACTAAAACTGTCAGTAATGAGCATTCAAAAGGTTAACAGTTTCCGATAAAAAATAAACATAGCTAAGATGATTTAATTGTAGAATAATGTTTCTGACTGACTAGCAAAGGCTTTTTCTAAGATATAATATGCACGATAAGATAGGTAGGTATTATTTAATATTTAGTTGATTAGATGGGCGCCTCTGTAATTACTAAAGTAAAAAAAACGAATCAAAGAAAAGTGTGGAAAGGGGTGAAGCGGAGGCCTGTTATTAGTTTATTACAAGCTGTCACAGTCCGAAGGTGATGGACGCTGACAACTTTGCTTCTAATTATACCTAACAGCATTTCACAAAATGGAATTCTTAAATATGTACGAGTTAATTAGTTTACCTATTTGAATGATTAAAATCTCAAAAAACAAAAGTTATATAAGAAATTAGGTTACACACATACCGATTTATTCATAACTTCTAGACATGTCAAATAAACATTGTAATCTCAAAATAGGTAATCTAAAAGACAAGACTGTATTTTGTATTTATAAGTATTATTTGAGTAGAGGGTTATATATTATACGGAATCGAATTTTACATACAATTAACAATGTTGAGTTAAGAAAAACGTCTTTTCCGCCCCTTAAGGGATGATTTATACTACCAGATCGGGCCGGGCGAACTATTATATACAATAATAGTTAACTTTGTTTCCCTGGTTAATACATTTATGTCCGTACATTATCCGCTTCCGAATTGTGTAATTTAGTACCTCATAGTGACTTAGTTCCCTTTTCTTTTCAAAGAAAGAGTTAAATAAATTAAAAAAAATTAAAAACTTAAAACTCTCTAGTTTCTAGAGAGATAATAGCAAAGCCACATTTAAAATATTATGTGTCTCAGTTTCCATAGTTTTATCAACATGTATTGTTTGGTTTGTCCAGTGCAAGCAGTGCGGTAAATGTTTCAAGCGGTCGAGCACTCTGTCGACTCATCTGCTGATACATTCTGACACGAGACCCTATCCGTGTCAGTACTGCGGGAAGCGGTTCCACCAGAAATCCGACATGAAGAAACACACTTACATTCATACAGGTATTTAAGCGTTTCTACATTTGTTTCTACTCTATTTGACAACTAAGGGAAGCTTTGGTCGCGGTTTCCTCCAATTCGTAGATCGATATGTAACCAAGGAAGATGGGTATTCGTACCATTACCTTTCTCCTACCTTCACTGGTGAAGAGCTGTTTTCATCTCTTGGAGAAGAGATGTTGATACATCGTCACTATTTGATAAAGTGTTTAAAGTGCTAACGAAAGGATGCAATTATCCGCAAGCTTTTCGAAACACGATTGGATTCAAATAAGGATATAAATCTAATTATACTTTTATAAAGATTCTTCTATTAGGTATAGTAGCTATCTGTTCGTATTGTTAAGTAATTTGTATCACGTTCCCCTATTACGTACAATTTTGTCTACAATTCAAAACACGTAGCAAGAACCTCGAATTATTGTGACAATTGTTTCAAAAACTTTGACGGTTGTAAGTGTTAACACGTGTTGTTTAGTCGCCACTTTGCTTCACCCTATCATTTCGTGCCTACTTACTGAAACTTTTCTCCATTACTTAACTAAGTTACGCCGAGTTAGATACTACGATAGTTTAATGTTTTAAATCTTGTGAGAATTGTTCTTTTTTTTAAAAGGTGTATTAGGTTTTATGTCTAAGTTTAACTTATTCTTTATTAATAGATAATATGAAATTTATTACATTATTTGCTGAAATTACATTATATTATTATAAATGCACAGAACAATAGTACTCCTTGTCAAGTCAACACAACAATGACAAAACTAAAAAAAGAACACAAAAAAAATAATAAAAAAATTGACAAACAACATTAATACAAATAAACACCCATATTCATAGGTGTTATGTAATTCATAGAAAATAGGTACAATATTTTTTTAAGTAATCGTATTAAGTTTTATTGTTAATCGATTTCAAAAAAGGAGGAGGTTCTCAATCCGTCGCGTATATTATTTTTAATGGAAAGGTGGAAGCTCCTAGATTGTCCTATAAACATTTGGTAAGGATCTGATTAGTATCTTCGAAATGATGGACAGTATAGCATCCCACAATGCAGTAAAATGCAGTTACTCATTTTTTAACTTTACCAAAAAGAAACAGGCCCTAAAGAACTAGGTATCTACTGATTGATGGAGCACTTGAAACCATCTTCTCATAATTAACTCCTCAATAATAAAAGTTACGGTTACAATTTTGTTGATTTTTATGTAGATTATAAGTATTGTTAACGAATCTGCCAACAACTCAAAAACATACTAATTTTCATAACCATATTAAATTAGAAGGCAAACAACAGATAAGCTTACCACCTACTTTAGACGACAGTGATATAAAAACTGTCTAAACCAGTAAACCGGTGCTGAAGACGATACACGATTTAAACCTTGAAATCATTAAGCAGCGCCATACTTCGATACATTTAACTAGTATTGAGGATAGGCCGACTACTTTTGCTGGGAGACAAGTTCATTAAATCGAAAAGGTACGACTATGTGACCAATAAGAGCAATCACGAAACGCGTCGCAACGGTGACGATGTCTGGGAATTAAACATTTTATTAAACGCGCTGCCTAGTAATTAACAATTTGATGGCAAATCGTAGACGCTTCTCGGTGCGTATGAATATACAATGAGCAAAAAATACGAAAAAGAACTTATAGACAATCTTAATTGCTCTTTCAGCAATAGTATATTACTTGAATAAAGAAATCTCAAGTCAAGCAAGATTTACATGATTTTATTCGTACTAAGTACGAAGTACGGGTTTGATTGGTTTCGCAGTAGGTATATATATGTTTAAAAGAATGTACTTATACCTACTTTGACTCTATGATACGACAAAGGTTTAAATAGGTGCTTTTTCAATAAGTAACAAAACATCGAAAACGAACGGGACGGTAAAATTTTCTCAAGCTCCGATTTTGTATTTAGATGGAAATAAACAACATACAAGTACCATAGTAAAGAAGATTACATTAAAACATCGATACGTCTACGCACTTTTCTAAAAATAATAGCCGATTGAAAGAAAAAAATGGTTTTGAGTCAAGAGGCCGACTAGCGACTGTTTCCAGTAAGTGCAAGGAGACGAATTACAGTAGCTAAAAAATGTGGCAGACATATTTGTCTCGGGCGGAGACATCTCGTCACGTCTCGGGCCCGTTCCGAATGATTTACAGTAACCGTACATGGCGCTCGTCCTCCCGATAAATGCCTCATCATCAATATTCCAAAATGCGGCTCAGCCTGCAATTAGCAGCGCAGCCTTCACAGGCCTTCACGTGCAACGCGATCACGGCAACCACAAAAAACGCCAGTAAATCCTGTTCTATCTATAAAACGACATTTGCATTTTTTCTTTTAATATCTTTCGAATACAAATAGCCTGTGAATATTTTACAGCGACAGTTTGTTACGGAGATTATCGAGTCTCGACAAACAATTACTGTTAAAGTTAATAAATATCGGTCTACGAGGCGATACTGCATATTAAATCAGTTCGGGAACCGGGCATTAATAAATAAACGTCCGTGATATGACAACTATTGGTCCACTTACACAAGCTTTAATTACTCCCCAATGCGATATCTAGGTACGTAAATTGTAGGACGTGTAATTAATGAATTATATAATCAAATCGAAGGAACGAAGCGAAGAAACTGTTAAGTCATATGTCGTTACTAACGTTGAATTAACATTAACGTATCCCCTAGCTTGCTTGAATTATTTATTGGAATCGGCCAACACGTTACCAAAAAGTAGCATGAAATCAAAACCGAATAATAAGTAGTTATAAAGTTAAACTTGTCCAATATTTAACAGTAACTTTAAATGATTTGGGTATGATAGGCAAAAGACGACCGAAAAATCCTACTATCTGATGATAAAATAAGAACTTAAAATTGTACCTGAGTCAATTACATTTTTCAACACAACTTGTTCGTAAAGTGGGTCTAATTTCATCGGTTTTGGGTATACAAAGCAGCTCATAAAATACGTGTGAATAGTGAAGTTATACTATTAACGCAAATAGTGATGTTATATTCCATAACTCACACCATAAAACCGCATTATTTACCTACTTTGCAGTAATTTTACGCATTGAGTGGTAAAGAATATAAGTCTAATACAGCCAAGTGATAACACTATCAGCCCCGTGAATAAAATATGCTGTAAATTATTATAATAATAAATAATAAATAAATATTGCACGACATTGCACACAGCGCAATCTAGCCCCAAACTAAGCACTAGGCTTGTACTATAGGTACTAGACAACAGATATACTACATAATTGTTTTACTTTTTTACATAACTTTTTTTGTAAATACACACCTCAACATCGTCTAGGGATATTCCATATAAAGTTCCTAAATTCTAAAAATACTGGATGTTTTTATTTTATTTTGAAGATATCTTATTTTATAGGTCTTTTTTAACGATTCTAAATTTGAATTTAAAATAAATAATTAACAACAATTGATTTGAGCGGCATTATTAAGGTGAAATTCGAATGTTTTATTTTACCTAGCATAGTTTTTCGTTTTTTTTTCTTCAAATTAACGTTTTAAAGCAAGTTAGTGATTGATTCGGATGTTATGCGACTGTTTTCATCATGCCGCGGCGCCGTTTAACAAGAGAGGTGATGTTACGGGGTGTAGGCATGCTCCAAACGGGGGCTACACAACGGACGGTTGCTGAGGCGATTGGAACAAAACAAAATGTGATATCAAGATTATGGTCACGTTATCGTGCTACTGGTGAAGTGGCTGAAAGACACCCTGGCGGTAGGCGCATTACCACTCACCGGCAAGACCGTTTTTTGCAAGTTACCGCGAGAATGCAACCAAATGTTACGGCCATGCAGTTAGTTCAAAGGCTCCAGTCAGAGCATCAGTTGCTTGTGAGTGACCAAACTGTGAGAAGAAGACTGCATGAAGCTAACCTGCATGCTCGCAGACCGCTTTGCACCCCAGCGCTGCGCCGAGGAAATCGTGGAAGAAGATTACAGTGGGCCCGTGAACATTTGCTCTGGGAGGATATCCAGTGGTCTGTAGTACAGTTTACCGATGAGTCCCGATTTGGTTTCCATCCTGATTTACGAAGAGTACGTGTATAGCGAGTTCCTGGTTGTGAGAGCCGTTTGCGACACCCTCAGGAAGTTCATCCTTACCATGGCGGGACAATTATGGTTTGGGCGGGAATTCGTGTCGGTGGCAGAACAGACCTCGTTTGGATCAGAAACACCATAACCGCTGAAAAATACCGTAACCAGGTGCTAATACCAATTGTCCATCCCCATCGACTATAAATGGGCCAAGAATTCACACTCATGTAAGACAACGCCCGTCCGCACACAGCGCGAGTCGTGATCAGCTGGCTGCAGGAGCACGATGTGTCGGTCTTAAGCTGGCCCGCTCAACCACCAGACCTAAACCCCATAGAGCACGCGTGGGACATGCTCCAAAGAAGGGCTCTGAAGGATTTTCCTGTAAACACTGCAACTGAAGAGCAACTTTTTTTGCATCTAAGCAGGACTTGGGACAACATTCCACAGCAAGACTTTGATAACTTGATTCAAAGCATGAAAAACCGCTGCAGAACTGTTGTTAATGTCATGGGTGGTTTTACGGACTAGGTACTAATTTTTGTATCATTTAAAAAAAACTTGAATAGTTAGCTTTATTTTTCTTTTTTCTTAAAAAGAAGCAATCATCTTTTATTTTACCATTTTTCCATTTTTTGTCTTTACTTAAATAAAACTTAAATTGTGCAAAAAAAACTTACTTCATTTTATTTTGAAGTGTAGTCCGTTAAATGGGCTTTTCAGAAATATATAGGTACATGTTGCATGTTATTTATATTTTTAATTTAATAAATTGAGGAAATTAAAAATATCCCTAGACGATGTTGATGTGTGTACATACATATTATAGGTACATAGAAAGACACCCAGACCAGATTTACAAATATTTATTTTTAAGCTTAAATATTTGCACCCGGCGGGAATCGAACCCGCAACCTTCTGCATTGCAGTCAGGCTTTCTTAATCGTAATTCTTTACTTTTTTTATTTCGAACTGATCAATGACCGCCCGCACCGGCGTCGTCGGCTCCAGCCAGTAGGTAGCGCGCAACGCTGATTTAAAAAAGTAAAACGGCGGGAAAGCAATGTGCATCACAGTTTTATGGTTGAGTTTATTTAAAAAGTTATTACATACCATGATTTATTATTCTGTTTCCTCGCAAGTGTGTTTAAAACGTCGTACGAAATACATGCGTATTAAACACACTCGGCTCTATTACGGCTCGTGTATTATTATAGTCCTCATAACGCACTTATATCCTTATCCTACTAATATTTTATAGCTGAAAGTTTGTGAGTATGTGTGTATGTATGTGTGTTTGTTACTCAAACACACAAAAACTTCTGAACCGATTGCGATAAAACTTGAAATATAGGTAGCTGGATACCGGGAATAACACAGGCTACTTTTTGTCCCGATATTCCCGCGGGAACGGGACTTACGCGGGTGAAACCTCGGACCGCAGCTAGTGTACTATAAATTATAGCTCTGTACGAGTAAAAAAAATTAAAAGACAATGTATCTTTGTTACAGGTGAGAAGCCTCACAAATGCGTTGTTTGCTCGAAAGCATTCAGTCAGAGCTCTAATCTGATAACGCACATGCGCAAGCACACGGGCTACAAGCCTTTCTCGTGCGGACTCTGTGATAAGGCGTTTCAGCGAAAGGTGGACCTGAGACGCCACCGCGATTCCCAGCACAGCGAGGCGGACACCACGTCCGCGCCCGCGCAGCTGCAGCTCCCCCACAGGTACAGGTTCTACGACGAGTCACCGGCACCCCTCACACCTCTTATCACAAAATGAACGCATTTACGTTTCACCAAATGAATGAATGTAAAATAACCACAAGATTAATTTGTCGTGAGTGTCAATTTAGTCACATAACGAATGTAAATACTTTGTTACCGTATTTTGGTGCCTTAATTACCAACTTTATGCAGGTAAAAGCGCATCGCGTGCATAGTTGTTAATAGTTGAATAAGTGAATGGTTTGATTAGGTATATTAGATTAAATATAAAGCAAATGTTTAGGCACTTATTTGTACGTAAAGGCACGTATGTCAGCTTAAAATATTCCGTCCAGTAAAAGTGATATCTGAAGATAGGTAAGATTCCACGTTCTGCTTGTGAATGTCCTTACTTAAAGTACGTATCTACTCTGTACTAATATGTATCTGTACCTATATGGAAAAATATATTAATTTTAGTCTTAAAAACCAAAGTAAAGTGTCTTATTTAGTCGAGTGTGAAACGCTTTATTTATTTAAATGTATTTAGGTATTAACTAGTAATAAAGTTAATTATTATAAGAATTTACTAATTTTAACTACATGAAAATAATTTGATAATTCTAATACCATTATTAATTAATTACTGTCACAGTACAGCAACGCATATTAGCAACATAAGAAAACTTTGAGATGAAAATTACGGAGCAGAAAATATAGGTAGGTATCTCCCTAAAGTTTCGCACAAAAGCTTTTCTTGAAAATGAAATGTATGTGTTCAAAAACGTTGAAAGTAGACTGTGTTTTACCATTGTTAGTAAAGTGTTACCGATCGATCATAATTACCACAATGATTGGTTACCATTATTGAAACTTCGAAACTAATAAATGTTTAATATTATTCCTACATTATTGCTGATACATTATGTAGATACAAATAAGTTGAATTAAGGTAATGAAGAAATGTCTCCTCTCTTAAGTAGATACTTACTGTGTATTGCATTGAAATGTACGTAATATAAACGTAACTTTATGTACATGATACATTAATGTATCGTGCTAGGGGCCTAATTCTGCAAGAAAACCGCGTAGCTCTCCAGTCAACTTTTCTAAACCTACGTCGAAACTTGGTTGAAACCTATTGATACTATGCTAATTGAACCTTCTGGAGAATCGTGTGGATGTCGCGTAGATTCTTGTAGAAGGTTTTTCTTACAAAATTAGACCCCAGATATGATGTCCCCTTATAGGAATACAGCCAGGGAAATGTCGTAGTATACATGTAGGTGTACAGATATAATATATACAGCAAATGTCATCATCACAATGTTAATATTCGTACTAACGTATAGGCTATAAATGTATTGTACGTAGGTACACCAAATTGGTCACACTTTTTACCAGAGTGTGAGACCTTTGTTTCCTTAGATCATGGCATGCTAATGTCTAATTCGATTTGTTAGAATAACTGTTTAGTTAGGCTCTTCTAACTTGATAAGTAAATGGTGCCTATAGGTACCTACCTAAGTACTGATTTCGGTATTCTTTTAAAACTAACATAGATGAAGACATCATATTTGTGCCTTTGGTAAATAAAATTAAGAGGCTATATTTATTTTTACTTAAATCGTATTCTTTGAGACTGTGTAGAACAATTATAACAACTGTAGTAACCTACCTAAGTTAAATTATTTAAAAAGTAACTGGCGACTAAACTAATTGTTTTTTAAAAGTTAAACTAATAATATGTTTACCTATATATGCATAGTTAAACTAAAATCTAAACTAAAATAAATTTGTGTATGATATTCCAGTGAAAACTTCGAAGCGTTTACCTTTAACTTTAAAAAGCTAGTTAAGTAAAGCGTGGTGTATAGTATTCCTAACAAATGATCCTAAGTTTGGGACCGCCACGCATTTAACGGCTAGAACACCAAAGATCAGCTTTTAGCTTCGGATTTGTCATTAAAACAATTTTTTTTTGTGATTGACTTCTGTTTATGGCTATTGTAAAGAGCATTTAAACATGTAGGTATAAGTTATTGTAAACTTCTGTAATAAATTGTTAAATAAGATTTTACCACATCAATGGTAATTAGGTAGCGGTGGGCGGTGTGACCGCTTAACTTAACCTAACAAATTAATAAGACATTAATACATTAAAAAGCTCGTAGTCTACTGCATGCGGAGCGCTACATAATTTATTAAAAATAAAATAAAGCTCGGTTTGGGGTGCAGTGAGAGCGGGTGCAGGAAGAAAATAGGCACAGTTATTAAAATGTTCAAAGTTATTATTTGTTAATGGAACCCGCTTGGTGGATTCCACAGCTCACTCAGTGCCCAATCCCATTGTGTTCCATAGGTACGTATTCACAAACAACGGATTAGTAGTGAGTCGTCATAAACGCAAACTCGTCATACTAGCGCAACTCGTCACCAACGCGACTCGTCATTTTCGCAACTCGTCATAAACGCGACTCGTCATTTTCGCATCTCGTCATTTTCGCAACTGGTCATTTTCGCAATTCGTCACACGAACCTTAAGCATTACATTTCTCTCATTTTACAGCTGTCCTTATATTGAATCACCCTGCATGATAGTCTTTCTATACTAATATTATAAAGAGGTAACGTTGGTAACATGTATGTATGTATGTTGGGGATAATCTCCGAAACCACTCAACCGATCTGGATGACATTTTGCATGGGGGTAGCTGAGTGTCATAAGCTATTTTGTATCTCGAAATTCCCACGGGATCGGGCCTTACGCGAGTGAAACCGCGGGGCGCAGCTAGTGCTAAAATAAAAACAAATGTTGTTGGGAAATTATTATATTAACTTTTGGAGCATCGGAAAATTATAGGTGAAATTATAGCATACGTCATATGATTGATAAGATATGAAATGGTAATAGATAATTACGACGTACTTTACATAAATACGTTTAAAAACTAAACTAGACCACCTACCCTCTTTCTGTAAAAATATTGTAATTATTAATGTTTTTTCTGTTACTTAGTAATATATTTGAGATTTAGTAAGCAGTAAATAATTATTTATTTACTTTGAAGTAAAAACTTTCTCCCAACTTTCTTTACGAAGCTTTTCCGATGCTCCAAAAGTTAATATAATAATTTCCCAACAACATTTGTTTTTATTTTAGCACTAGCTGCGCCCCGCGGTTTCACTCGCGTAAGTCCCGATCCCGTGGGAATTTCGAGATACAAAATAGCTTATGACACTCAGCTACCCCCATGCAAAATGTCATCCAGATCGGTTGAGTGGTTTCGGAGATTATCCCCAACATACATACATACATGTTACCAACGTTACCTCTTTATAATATTAGTATAGAAAGACTATCATGCAGGGTGATTCAATATAAGGACAGCTGTAAAATGAGAGAAATGTAATGCTTAAGGTTCGTGTAACGAATTGCGAAAATGACCAGTTGCGAAAATGACGAGATGCGAAAATGACAAGTTACGAAAATGACGAGTCGCGTTTATGACGAGTTGCGAAAATGACGAGTCGCGTTGGTGACGAGTTGCGCTAGTATGACGAGTTTGCGTTTATGACGACTCACTACTAATCCCAAACAACCCGATGCCTATTGCCTGGCTCAGCTTTCGTCACATTTTAGCTGAGAAGTTGTTAATTATTTATCTCTATTGGTACGGTTGTTTAGGAATACGACTGCAACGAGCGCTGAGTTATTATCGGTAGGAGAGGTACGGGATAGTATATTTCATTACCTATCCACCCCGTTCAAGAAATATTGCGTGTTCTATCTACCTAGCATGTAATGTGGTAAGAGCTTTAGGTGTTTTCTATGTCGTGAACCGTTTATATTATGAACACAAAAGATTAGTCTACAACATAGAATTGTAGCAAATCTGTGAATGAAAGTCAATGTTTTAGTTTTATTTTAAGTTGTAATTTATTTAGGCCAGTTCAGTAATATGATAATATCTTACCTACATGAATACATATTTATGAAAAATACTTAATCTGTGTTTTAATTTAACCTTTATAAAAGCATTTTTATAAAACCTATCCAGAATACTTAGACCAATCACCGAGTGGTGATGGCATATGCCTTTTTACAAATAATGAAATCGGCACGCAATGTGTACGTCTTCACTAACCATACCTACTGCAAATAAATTTGGCATGTTTTACGACCGGTCGCCTGCCCAACACCAATTCTCCTTGCAAGCAATCAGTTTTTCCGCTACCGCGCAGGAAGAACTCCAGGTTCGCCAAGCTGCCCCAGATTCCTTAATCGCCTTTTACGACACACACTGCATGAGACGAGGCAGTCTTATTGTATGCCGGGGCTACATGCATACACATACATCTTATGTATTTATGTATGTAATTACAAAACAAAACTATTGTTTCTAGTACTCGAGCGCCTTTTGTTTCCACTTCAACCTTTCTACTACACCTACATATTTGGAGATAGTAGGTACTTGTGGAACTAGGCTTTTTGATACTCGTCATTTCGGGAAACTTAACTCAATCCTATCTGTCAAGTCTAGTACATACCAAAGTACAATCCTAGTTCCCTAATTTGGGGCCACCTTGCACGTGTCTCCTGCAATATTCATTTATTTATACTTGTACATATAATTATAGTACTAGCTGCGCCCAGCGATTTCGCCTGCGTAAGTCCCGTTCCCGCGGGAATATCGGGATAAAAAGTAGTGTATGTCCTTCTCCAAGGTCCCATCTATCTTTATACCAAAATAAAATTAAATAGGTATACCATTAAAATCGGTTAGCGGTTTAAGTGAAAGCGTAACAGCAGCCCTAGACAACATTCTTATCGATTAACGAAATCAGACAGAAAGAGTTATTTTCGTATTTATAATATTAGTAAGAATAGACCTCAGGTATAGACGTAGGTTAGTATTTTATCGTCATCACCACCATTTTTGGTCTATTTAAACGTTTATATAGGTAGAGCATCGAGCCCTACTCACCGTATATTTATACTGCGATCGAGTTGATTTGATTGCTAGGAACCTACATAAACAAATTACCTAATATGAAATTATCAACACACTCGGGTACCTATCAAATTAAAGTGTTTGTTATAGCATTTTCATTTCATTTGATAGAGCATTAATATGCCGAGTAAAGAAATCAAAATAACGACACTTGCGTGATAGCTTTCAATTCTGACGTTCATATCGCAGCGCTAAAAGAATTTTGTAATTTTGTCCAACCAATTATTTGAATAGCTTCGTTAATATCGTACGAACAAAGTGTGGGTAGTACCTACTTATCTACTTTGGTATTAGCACAGTATGAACCGACGAGGAGTGGGTCTCGTATTATTTTAATGATATGAATTAAAAATTAGGTAGATGTCTAATTATTCTGTAGGTATCTCTACAAATATCCAAATAGTCTTGTTATTGAAAGAAGGACTTCACTCATGGGAAACATCACTTACTAAATCGTGCGTTCCCTTCAATATCGAGTGTTCGTTAAATACCTATAGCTATACATCTCGTAGATGTCTTGTAATATATAAAATAGGTCTGTAGACTTATGGACTCATTGATAACGTACGAGCGAACTGCATGTAACGCGTGCTACATCTTAGAAGATAGTAATCAAATAAAACCGGGGAGGGGTATGTAATAGCTAACATCAAAGGGCCTGGTGCATGTTTTTGACATAAAGGAAAGATCAGAAATCAGCCGGGCCCACAATTGTCCCAATAGTTGGTGCGCCTCGGCGCTCTTTCCATAGAAAAGTTTCATGATTAACGCAGACATGGTAGTTGGCGTCACTACGGGTGCCGAGGTCTAAGTTTCTTTGCCAGTAGAACAACCTAGATATCAATTTTTATTCCTGTCTATCAGAACATTAGGGAGATGCTCATTCAACATACTAACAGTCTTCCCGCGACCACGGTCTGTGTAACCCTTTTGCCGAAACGTCGGGGTAATTATAAATTTGTATTTAAATTTATAAAAAGTGCATAAACGCGATCGGGACCCGAGCTTTTATAAAAATAGTAATGAGCATAAATCGTATGAGTTTAAAAAGTGTGTTACTAACCTAACTTGTATATAGGCACGTTATGTTATTTATTTGAGAAGCCGTATTACTTGTTGTGAAGTGCCATGCCAGGATTAGTCGACACAAATGCTCCCTACCCCTTTAACGTCAGCCAATACGATTTTGTAATATAATTATCTAGTTAGGTAGGTGCTGAAGTGGCAAACAAAGCACATCGGAATCCATACAATTGCTTATGCTATGCCTGCAGGCAGTGCGGTTGTCAATGAGACGTACTGTAGTAATGTTACAGATATATTGCAACTATTTGCACATTAGATACCTAGGCTACTTACTTATTTTGGCCTGTCCAGCAATACAATTTGTAACGGGTATGCCCTTTTAATCCGAAAGGGGATTGTTCTAGACGTCTATTAATAATAATATAAATTCAAACTATTTTTTGAAAATTTTGAGTTTAAGTTTCACTGAAAAAACAACTGCTTTTGAAAATAAAGGTAATTGAAGCTTTGATTGTAAACCATCAAACTAAATAAAAGGACAACATAAGGTCAATGACCTCTTAACTATCAGAAACAGCTGATTTTCAAGTAAACTTTACACAAAAATTTTCGAATAATTTGAATTTCCAAAAGTCTTAGAACAAAATTTGTTCGCCTAGACGTCTAGAACAACCCTCATTCGGATTAAAAGGGCTTACCCGTTACATCTTGTATTTAAACAAAAAGGACGACCGTAAGACAAAAATTAGGTAGGTAGGAACGTACAGTCAGCAGGACTGACGTATATTTACCATGTGTTTATTTTAAGGTTTTTTATTTTGCCACGACTGCCAAAGGAAGTGTTATTCAATAACGGTTCAATCAGCTGAGTGTGAGTTTTATCATACAAAAAATCAGCATACAAAATACGCGTTAACTTAACCATCACGTTCGCGTTTTTTTTCCGGAAAAACTCACACTCAGCTGATTGAACCGTTATTGAATAACACGTTTTTTTTTTTCACGAAAAAATTCACACTAAGGGTTCTATTTATTATTCCGTTGATATCACTAATGATTCTGGAGTGTTAGTAATTTCATGCAAAATAACCAACAATTGATGAACCGTTATTGAATTTTGTATTTTTTATGTTATTTTGTTGTTACGTTATTTTGTATGGAAACTGGTAACTTCGATATCGTCCGCTTGGGGCGCTTTTTGAGTTTCCATACAAAATACGCGTTAACTTAACCATCACGTTCGCGTTTTTTTTCCGGAAAAACTCACACTCAGCTGATTGAACCGTTATTGAATAACACGTTTTTTTTTTCACGAAAAAATTCACACTAAGGGTTCTATTTATTATTCCGTTGATATCACTAATGATTCTGGAGTGTTAGTAATTTCATGCAAAATAACCAACAATTGATGAACCGTTATTGAAAAAAATAAAACGTAAAAATATGCACCTGTTACCCTAAGTCGTTTGCTGACCGTACAATCGTACATACTCAAGAATGGCACCTCATCCTCCAAATAATCATGAATTCGAAAGTTTATATAGTTCGACCGATTTGGATGAAAATTTGCATAGGGATAGTTTAAACTTTTGATCCCGATAATCCCGCGGGATCGGGACTTACGCGGGTGTTAATTATTTAACAAATCGAGACAGATCTGTATGAAAATCGACACAGCGGTAGGGTAAGTGACGCAGAGGGGCATCGTCGTCGTCTATCGTCATCATCATCACTTCCATACAAACTTTAGGTACCTTTACGTACCTACTGCAGTGCAATAATACTCTTTGATTGTTAGGTACTCTTTCACGCAAAAACAACTGAACCGATTGCAATGACATTATGAATACTTATAGATAGCTAGAGACCGTGAATAAGACTATCGCGGGTGAAATCGGTGAATAAATATTACTAACAGTGTCCTGCTAGTATAATTTTTTTCAGGGCTTCTCTGCACTCCTTGGACTATGAGCAAGTGCTTTCTGTGCGTTAATAATATTATTTATAAGAAAATTATATAAATACGAATACACAGCACTACAAGCTATGTCTCGACACTCATCGGCAAGTTGTAGAAATGGCCTTCAATAACCATTCTGCTTTGTAGTACAAAAACACAATATCCACATCTCCTCTAAGACCTTGTTGACATGTTTAGGATAACTTTATCAGACTGCAGTACCTACACATTGTTGCAACAATAGTGACAACCAATGAGTAGATACATTATAAAATAATAAAGACAAGTTTTAACTTAAAAAACATATATTTAGTTTTAAAGTGCATGTGACACTAATATCACAGTCACAGGACAACTCGGTTCAATAACAATCCTGTTTTACACTCATTAATCATCCCAGTTGACTTGATGACAGTCATGCCATAGAAATGTCCCTTTTAAAGTTTGTGGAGCCTCGAGCGCCAGGTAGAGAGGAGCCTTTGCCCCTCGCTCAGGACTGAAATCACCCATCCCTTTAGTCATATCAGTCTTCACAAAACCAGGGTGTACGCAATTTATAGAAATATTTTTCCCCTGCTTATTAAATTCCCTCTGCTGAACAAATGTTAAAGCTGATAGAGCAACCTTTGACACTTTGTAATCTCCATAAGGCCCGGCAAAAGAAACAAATGCATTTTTACCACTTTTAGCTGCAGTAAGAAAGTCATTCACAAACTGTAATATCTCTTCAACAGTTAAATCATCTCTGATTAGCTTATCGAGCCACACTTGTTTCCTTATGTTAGAGAGAAGACCCCAATCACTACTGATGTTGATAATTCGTGCATCATTCTTCAGAAGTGGATACAATATTTTAGTTATAGACAGTAGACTCATAAAATTAGTATCAATGAGTTTTTTGGCATCATCATAAGTCGGGACCGATTGGTCGAAGTCCAAGATACCGGCATTATTCACCAATACGTCTATTCCTTTGTGATGTTTGGAAATGTGATTTGCGAATTCTTGTAAACTTTCTTCACTTGTGACGTCCACTAAATGGAATGCTGCTTTTAGGCCGAATTCCTCTAGTTTAGCTACAGCTAGCCGTCCTCTTTCTTCGTTTCTAGCTGTAAGGTACACAACACCGTCGAATTTTGAGCATAAACCCTTCACAATCTCGAATCCGATCCCTTTGTTGCCACCCGTGACCACGGCTACTTTGGTATCCATTTTGTACGATATAGCGATTTACTGACACTAATAATGTATATGTAAAAACCAATTAACTAAAATATAATTCTAAACCTACCAACAACAGCTAAATTCATCTAAAATTTTAACATTTTTTATTTCTTGCCCGGGTGGGTGGGCTGAGACAAACAAGAATCTAATTAGATTTGACATTGACTTTGACGGCAAAAAATAAACATCTTTTTAGAACGGTTTCAGTCCGCAAATAATATTTTATATTTTACTACATTGCACACAGCGCAATCTAGCCACAAACTAAGCACTAGGCTTGTACTATGGGTACTAGACAACGGACATATACTACATATTACACTTTTTGTAAATACATAAACATATTATACATAGAAAGACACCCAGACCAGATACAAATTAATTTTTTTAAGCATAAATATTTGCACCCGACGACGGGAATCGAACCCGCAGCCTTCTGCATTGCAGTCGAGCGTCGGTCGTCTATTTATTCTTACCACTGGCGCCATCTAGTGTGACAAAAGATGGCGCTAGTGTTTAGGGATTGGAATAGGATTTGATTTCTTGGGTTTGATAAAATCACTAAAAATTCGATATCTAAACAAGCTAAATATTTTCGTTTTTTTAAGCGTTTGTACAGACATTGTTTCCTACATTTTAGTATAGTTTCAAGACAAAAACTATTTTGAAGCCTTAGCACATTTTAGTCAAAAAATGTTTTTTTGCCTAAATTGTGCTAAGCCTTCAACACCTTTCGACATTTTTATTTAAAACCTACATCAAAACGTCGGAAACAATGTTATTTACTAAACGCTTTTAACGAAAATATTCTCAACCATTGTCAACCAAGTCAGCAAAGACTCAACAATTATCGAAGAATCAGACGAGTTTCAGATGAGTTTCAGTTTAGCTCGTAATACCCCTTTTAACATCACCCGTGATTTCATGAAATCAAAAATTTGTTTGATCAAATGTCTTTTTATCATATTACTAGCTACGCCCCGCGGTTTCAACCACGCAAGTCCCGCGTTGCTTGTTCGAAAACCTAGGTAACTAATACCGCAATGCAAAAATCCTCACTTAAACAGTCGCCTATTGAAGTTCTGTGGCTCGATTTTGGAAAAACATAGCATGCGGAATGCCGGCGAACTGCAGGCGACGTGCAGAAGATGTGCGTTACTTCGTATTCTGTGAATGTTATTTTACTTTATTAGTTAAGCTACTTAATTATGTATAGAGCTCCCCTTGTTAATCAGCCAATCAGTATTTAAAGAAATTAAAGAATAGCTATTATTTTTACTCCTGCAACAAATCGACTTCCGCAATGCTCATACATACCGCCTGCTTGTCGCATGCTATGTTTTTACAGAATCGACCCACTGGGCGACAGTTTAAGTGCATCATCAGTACTTCCCTGGGGCTTATTCTATAAGGGACATGTATTTGAACTACATTTGTATCGCAGTTGATATTCCGAAGCAGCTGTGAAGCAGTAGGAACATTAAACGGCATTCTGTAATACTAATCACGACACACAATGCTTCATACTGCTATAAGAGCTATATAATTAAGTACCTAGCTCTAATTTTAAGAGGCCTATTAAAATTTGAGGGCTACTTAATTATATAGCTCTTAAACTTCTTATATAATTCAGTGGTTCTATAAATTTAATTTATAGAACTACTGGATTATTTAAGTAGTCCTCAAATTTGCAACCTTCTGTGTCGCAGCCGGGTGTTAGCTCGATGGACCAAATAGATATTGTAGGTAGGTACCTAATAGACAGAGTTTCAGAGAGTCAACCTGACAAACTAGAAACACTGCCTAGAAATGATAAAATAACACACAGTAGTGATCATACGTTATTTTACTGAATCTATCTATAAAGGTAGGTATTTTCGGAATGCATTAGCAACACATTCAGAAATAAGCTTTGATTAATAAATAAGTACTACAGTACCTAGGTTGTAGCAGTGAATGGAGCTAAATGTAATTTTAGCTCCTTTTACTTCATGTATGATACAGGTAAAATTAATCGTATATTCAACAATAAGTAGATAGGTAGGTGTTAACACCTTATTTTAATAACCTGTAACCTCAATACATACATTCAGTTTGTCCAATTTTAGGTACAAGCTTTTAGCTTCGCAAATATAGAAAGGGACATCATTACACAGGTAAGTATAAATACATAAGTAGGTAATTGATACGTCTACTTATCTACTTATTCATTTACTCTATCAGCGTCGCTTTGCTTGTGGCTAATATTTATTGTCAAAATGTACCTAAAAGACAATTGGCATATGCTAATTTCAACTTGGTGATTTCGAACCGAATGCCCGCCAAATGCTACTACAATGTCTTACAGTAAAACATTTAAACCAAATAGATAGCTATGGTTTACGAATATCTGGATTCCACAATTTTCTTACTTACAATAGTAGTCATTACATTTTGCTTTTTTAATAATTAGAATTAAATAAAGCAAAAACATAACACGCTTTGGTCCAACACTGTATCTTTGCTTATTCAAACGTAATCCCTGTCAGTCAATAAATGCTATACATAATTGAATTCTCTTTTCGTTCGCTCACTATTTTACAAAAAGTCAAAAGGCTAGAAACATTATTCAACTTGATTAGGTAGGTATTTCAATGCTGGATAATGAATAGAGCCAATATTCACACAAAGCAAACACAAAATCAGATTTTGAATTTTAAACTAAGATAATTAATAAACTACTGAAGCGTTTATTTTTACGTGTAACCTTAGGTTAAAACAAAGAGAGTAGATACAGTAACCTAGTCACGACAAATGAAACGATAAAACTGAGCACTAACTGGCCTTTGCGTTGAGTGATCTCTATCTCGTTTGCGGTGCGGTCTGGAACGTCTCACCATCACGGTCATTTATAGGTGTTTCTAGCTTATTTAACGAATCGGAAATGTTAGTATATACCGTATCTTCTCTATTTTCTTGTAATCTAAGCATGAAACGTGATATTTACCATTTCGTTTGGCGATAAGCACTTAAATACCATGGCTTTGTAATAACTTTAGTAAATAAGATTTGTTCTATTACATATCGTTCATTCAAATTATTTGGTAGGTGCTAGATGGCCTAATCGATTTTTACCGCTGAATAAATTTTTCTAATGAATGTGTATGCCGCAAAAAAGCCTATTGTGCCTGTCAGAAGCCAAAATGTAAGTACCATAAGACCTGAAACAGAAAATTTATTAATATAAACAAGATTTTTAAGTAATTAAAAAATAAAATTTGGGTGAATATTTAAAATAACTCCTAATTTTCGTATATGGTACTTTTAAATGATATCACAAGATAAAAATAGTACCTACCTGTATATCCAATATACAGTAGTGTTGGTATAAACTCTGTAATTTCTAACTTGGTGAAGAAATAGAATATGGAATAGATTAAAATATACACGGCTGATCCGCCTGATACAATGAAACTCTTCCACCACCAGTGATAGTCCTGAAAAATACAATACATTTTAGAAAAAAAAAACATTTAGGCGAAATAAATGTTAAATTATTTTTTGTTTTCAGTAATTATTGTCTAACAAATCAATGACTACTTTTAAAACCACCACCCAACAATTATTATATTTTTATTAAAAAATGAGGTGTTTTTCAATATTAATATTTTCTATGCGTATGTTAGGTTAACTCTTTTAGAAATATTGTATGAAGTTTTTTTTGGCGCCAAAACAATTTGATGCGCTTCCGGTTCGAATTTAATTCCGGTTGTAAGAAAACCATAAGTTTCCTGTTCAACTTACCTCACCACAGAGCTGGAAGTACACAAACACAATTGATATTTGCGATACTGATATCACAAGGATACAAAACACCAGGAACAAGAATCCAAATAAATAATAAAACTGGTTTTCCCAGAGCGCACTGAATATAAAGAACAATTCAATAAACACTGCTCCAAAAGGTAGAAGACCTGATGTCACTATGCTGAAATAAATAAATACA
This sequence comes from Idaea dimidiata, assembly GCA_949358125.1. Lineage (NCBI taxonomy): Eukaryota > Metazoa > Arthropoda > Insecta > Lepidoptera > Geometridae > Idaea > Idaea dimidiata. Next base: position 6,944,827 of record OX442337.1, read on the forward strand.
ATTTAAAACTTATAAAACATAGCTTTATGTCATAAATATAAGTTTATAAAATCAGCAACTTACCACACAAAAATATTCATGTACCACATTTGCTCTGGAACCTTTCTCGGGATAAAATTAGTTCTCACAGGATGTTGGAATGGTTGTTTCCGACAGCCAAAATAATATCCCAAATAAACAAGCGGTAATGATATGCAAAACCAGAGGCACAGTAGCGCCATCATAGTTGAAAATGGTACAGCCCCACTTGAGTGTTTTCCCATAATGAAAAAGTTTAAGAAGAAACAGGTGCCGAAAACTATTGCAGGGTAAAGTGTAGCCGTGAGGAATGCTGCTTGTTTCCACTGTTTGCCTTTCATTGTGTTGTAGAGTCGAGCTGAATAGTACCCAGCAATCAAACCCATGAATACATATAGAAATATTGCTGCAGTCATCAATGCTCCACGGCTTGCTGGTGATAACATTCCCAGCATAGCGATAACTGAAATGAGATGTTTGCCATGTTATTTATCAATATTAACATATTTTGCATAGTAACATATTTAATAACATAACATAACATTTTTATTATCAACATATTTTTATTTTTTGAAAATATATTTCCTTGCGAAAAATATTTGTGAGTTTAAAATATGCCTTGAGCAATTAAAAACAGAAAATTTTTAACATGTTTGAAAAACAAAAGTTTTCTTGAGGGTAAAACACACTTTAATCAATTAATTGTATAGATATTCTACAATATTTAAAATTTATGAGTAGCATAAATATACTTACAAATAGTGATGAGCGCCATGAGAAAAACTTGGATTCCACTGCCGATGACAGCAGCAAATAACATCCTTTTGGGCGGAGGTCGGAACACATCTCCATGGACCAGCTTCCAGCCCGTCTCCTCCATCATGTCATCTATACTCTCATCAGAGTTGTACCGAGCAATGTCTCTTCGCAAAGTCCGCACCATTATCATTGTCAATATACCTACAAGATTGATCTTAGTTTTAAACTATCTAAACTAATAATTGTAAGTTACTAAGTTCAAGTTTCAAACAATATATCAAACAGAAACCAAGATTTGAAAATAAATATATAGGAGCCTTACCTGACAAAAAAAATAATACTACTATTGAATTTACTATGGAAAACCAATGTATTTGCACATCTTTCATGCCCAGGTATATGTCCCATCGAGATGCCCAACTCACATCTGATTCACTCCATTCTACAGCATATGTGAAATATAGTTTTGTTCCTGTGTCCTCATTAACTAACTGAGGTTTTGCATCACTTGTAAATTGGCAAGAATCATCAACAAACATCAAATCATCTTTGTCTATGGAAAAGGTTTCAACTTCAAAACCAACAACTCTGTAGGAATCTCTGGAAAAAAGAACAGTCAGATGGGTATATATATTACTAACTTAAACAAAGTGTTTTACTTAATTCAAAACATTTATTAATCTAGTATTTAGTAGGGTTTGACCCCAAGCAGTATTTAGTTACTTGTTTACTATTTACTCAACTGTAGCAACTTGCAGAATAAATATCTTTTACTGAACTATAGGTTTAACAAATGTGTCGACTTGTATTAAATTAAAGTATGTCAGGTTTTGGTAAGAAAATGTTTTTGAAAATGACATGCTTATGGCTTATAATATTGTCCATACTTACTGACTGTGCCTATGATATTTCAGTAACAACTTGAGATGGTTATTTATGTAAGCTTTTCCTTTTGACATAAAGCCAAGGTGGTAGCCCTGCTCGATGCTTCTTTCAGAGCTATCACTGTTTAGGATTCTTGTGGCTACCGGCAAATTGTCTACTAATCTAGAGTACAGAACATAAAACAGTTATCAACCATGTCAACTGGGTACCTATATCAATTCCACAAATAAGCAGGAAAATAAGAAACAAAATTATTTAAATAGGCTCCATAAGTAAACGAGTTTTTATCTTATGGATTCTTATGAGTCAACTTTGCAGTAAAATTTTGCAATGCTGCAATGCAGCAATGCAGCTTTTGTTGACTGCTTATTTTGCCATAAATTACCTAAAGCTTACTCAATATTGTAACTCACAGATGTACAAAATATTCATGTTCTATTCGACTTGCGACTTTCTCAGACTCTTCAATGCTCCAGTTGATTGGATTATTCTTTTTATGGCACAGCAATCTGCATTTTATATTCTCCGCCATATGAATCTCATAGGGTGTGTTTACGATACGGTCTCCGCGTAAAACTTCACCAAGATTCTCCGATTTATACACGAAAGTCCCGTTTTTAGGCAAACATAGAGGTAATGAATAATATTCGTAAGGTAGTTGGGTGTGGATGCTGGTCATTTTAACAGCTTTTACTTCAATCTTTTGCCCTTTCTTGAATTCCACTGGAGCGACTCCCGGGACGTAGAATCCATGACCAAAACCAAAAACGCTAAATAGAAAAACGCCCTGAAATAGTTCCTACAAATACATCAACAACACATAAAATAAACAAATTGGTAAGCGGTATCAGGCATGATTCTAAGGTCACAATACTTACAATGAATATCATGATTGCCCTTTTTTTATTAAACTTAAATCATTATTTCCTCCTTGTTAATAAATATTTGAATGTAAGTTACTAAAAATCCGAGGAACATAAAAATTACAAAAATCAAAACCGTGTCACGAACCTATGTACGTCGGTCGTCGTCGTTTTTTTTATATAAGGATAATGGCTTTGTGTGATCATAAATTCTGCCAATGACACGTAGTGAAAAGAGTCGTAAAAAAAAAGATTTTAAATTCTTTACTCGATTTTACTTTTTTTTATTGTTTTGTTGAGACGACTACGCAAACTAGCTACAAATACTTAACAAACACAAGTAAACGCATTGTTAAACTAACCACAAGACGACACAAAATAATATACTTTAGGATTTTATGTTAAAGATTTTTTTTATTTCCTATATCGCGAAGTTCTCTGTCTGCCAGTGTGAAATATTATTGTAATGAATGTTTCGATGCAAATAACTTGCATTTAATATTATACTGGCTAATTTCATAATGACCATAATCGGTTCACAACCGATAAGAAATAATAATAATAAAGTGAAAATCGGTGCGAAACATGGACTTTAGCGTTGTCTCCAAAGCTCCGTGAACAATCATTGTAAATAGCCGCCGCTTTACAATGATTCCCTCGACTTGACTATAACTATAACGACTTAAAAGTTTCGATCCAAATAACTTGACACTGGCTAATGTCTAAATGGAATATAGCCATATAATATAAGAAGAAGAAATTACTAGTTTGTTAAAGTGTTACCACCTAAGCCGATAACATTTAGAATAATTACAAGTAATTTGCAGACGGTTGTACAACAGGAAATTAGTAAAAGGATAAACTTCCGTGTTTGGTCCTACTTGTACAACTATAATATGATTTTATTTTGTTTAATAACTTAAATAGACGAAGAGATTTTGTAGTAGTACTTTAAGTGCAATGAGATTGTAATAAATAAAGGAATGACTATATTATGTATATAACTATATATATGTATATGGTAACTACTTGCACACTTTCACGAAACTGAATTGTTTAATATACCCCCGAAATTAAACAATTTATGCACATTATAACATTTTTAAACGAAAATTCAGCAATCAGCTACACATTTCCCTAAACTTTTTACATTAGATTTTCACTATGCCGCAAGGCGCGCGTAGTTTGAGATTTGTAGTTTTTTTTTAGTGTTACTTTTTATTAACATGCTAGCAACACTAATTTGTCGTAATTTATAACCAGCAAAAGCGAGGCGTTGTGTTAAACTTGTGCATCAAGAAAATAGCAAAAATAATCATAAATACTACAAAAAACATGTTCAATTCGATTAGTTGAATGCCACTGACTCCAATGTAAAAGTATTTTTTATTGAGTCAACGTCGGATTCTCTTTTTATCCCTAATCGTATCAAAAAAGGTTATAAAAAACTTACCAACATGGTGCAGGTCAGTAATGTTTTCAACAGATTTATGCGTTTGAACATTTTTACTACGGTCCTAGCTAATGTTTGTTGCAATGGATAAACAAATAATACGTGTTGATTACAATTTTCTTTGGTAATTTAGCTACACGAACAACAAGCCATCATCCAACCTTTCTTTCAAATATTTTATTAGCACGAGTATTAAAATAACCTTCTTTGCTGTTTTTTTTAGGCTTCAGATGAGATGGAGCAGCCTGATTTACCACAAGCAGTCAAATTACTAAAAGAAATGAACACAAATGTGCAACAAGTCTCACAGCTAGTGGACTCCATGCTTGTTCGTGTAAGAAGTGGTGAAATGTCCACAGACAATGGACTCAGTTTCCTAGAAATGAAGTATCAAATGCTACTCAGTTACCTTATAAACCTCACCTATATTGTATTGAGAAAATGCTCTGGGGAAAGAATCGAATCAGATCCATCTATTGACAGGCTTATAGAAATAAGAACTGTGTTAGAGAAAATACGTCCTCTCGATTCCAAATTAAAATATCAAATTGATAAGTTAGTTAAATCAGCTGTAACAGGAGCAGAGACAGAAAATGACCCACAATCATTTCGTGCCAATCCTGAAAACTTGGTTAGTAAGATGGATGATTCAGGTGAGTCTAGTGACGGTTCCGAGACTTCCCAAGAAAAGAAGGACAAAATCAAATCTAACATCTATGTGCCTCCTAAATTGGCAGCTGTACATTTTGATGAAGCTAGTTCCAGAGCAGAAAGTGATAGGAAGAGTAAGGAGAAGTCTAAAAAACAATTCCTGAATAGTAGTGTAATGAGGGAACTGCGTGAGGAATACTCAGAGGCCCCTACAGAAGTAACATCAGGAAATCATGTAAAACACTCAATATCAAAGTATGAACAGGAAAAGACTGAATATGAAGAGAATTATCTTACTCGCTTGCCTGTCACCAAGGCAGAAAAGAATCGTAGAAGAAAACTAACTACAGTTGGTATGTTGGCTGACGAAGTTACTGGCAGTAGTAGTAAACATACTACATCACGAAAACATAAGATGAAATCAAAGAAGGGCAAAGGTTTTAAGAGAAGGCGCACTCATTAAATTAAGCACTTAAACATATATTTCTAAATTACTAACTTTAATATTATACCATCTCAAAAATTTAGTTCAATATTTGTCAATATAAATGGACACAATGGTTTGATACCTATTTATCTATGACAGATGAGCAAAAAATATACACAAGAATTTTACTAGGAGCATACTTCTACCTTATAAGTTACCCATTTAAAGTAATAAATAATTGAGCCACTATAAATATTTAATAATTCATAAATAAAATGTTGTTGAGCTTAGTTGATTTTGTACTATTTTATACTCAGAGTTTACTGATGATTATCAAGTCCAACATTTTGTTTCGTTACTCATTAATTAAAACCACATAGATTACATTTTATGTAACTTAATTTTCTTTATTGAAATACAGAAATCTGTCTATAAAAATAATAAAACATGTTTTTTTAAACCTTAAATTCACTTTAACAAATTGATATTAGCTTTTATTTGGATTAAGTATATTAGTAATTAAATAAAATTGCTTAAAAATTGGCAGGGTAGGTAGATGTATAAGATTGTATTTTATGTTTCTTGTAATTAGAATCATTCTTTTACCTACTTATGTTTTTTAAGACAAATGTTGATTCACATATTTTTATGTCAATTGTGCATGAGTAATGTAATATAATGAATAAGATACAATTTTAAGTTAAGAGCTAATTTACCTACATTGTGTCAATTTGGTTCAGTGACAAAAGTCAGTGCCTCAGAAAAGTGAGTTACTGACTTGGTTATAATCAACCATCATAAAATGACTTGGGATCTAGTGTAAGTCAGCTCTTACTCTATTATGTTGCTGTCCTGTGGAGGGGCGTTTATTTTTAATATTACATTTGTTTCTTATTTTCTCTCAGAACCAAGCTGTTCAAGTTTTGTGTTTTAAGTTATATTATGATTGTGTTGAATTAATTTTTCTTTGAAATTGTTTGTTGCATTTTAATTTTGTATGTTGAATTTAGTTTTATTTTAGAGGTAATAAAATAAAATATTTGTATTAATTGACATTTTCATTAGTATCCAATGATTAGGTAAAATTTGGGAAGTCTTTCATACAGGTTCCAGGGTTGAATGATTGATATCTAAAGAGGCGCAGCTGCCTAATGTGGCCTATAGGGGTGTGAGTGTCGAAGCATTGATAGTTTCCGCGAGGTGGGGCCGTGCCACCACTGTGGGTCAAGTCTGAGCGGATCACTCTATTCAACAACCACTCTGGTGTCGCCATTGTTAGCTGAAACAAATGTACATTGGATTAATGTGTAAATACTTTCAAAATCTATTATTTAGAAAATATTTTTATCTTTTTTTTTTTTTTTTAAGTTGAATGGCTTTATGTGATCACATATTCTGCCAATGACATTTTATCTTATTTGATGGTCAGCGCCAAATATTAAACGATGATTTAACAGATGACCAAGAGACGTTTGTCTGTCTGTCAATTTTGAAACTATGTCACAGTAAAAGACAAACGATACATAGATATGCCACTAGGTTATGCAGCTGTTAACCAGCTTTTATAAGTAAGCGGGTATGTAATCAATGGTAAGAGTAAAGTACCGAAGTAAATACGTATACAAGCCCAGAACCGAAGTGTCAAATTAATAAAAACGCGTAAATGGAGCTGGTTGTTCCTGCGGGACCGGGATAGGAAATTACGCAAGTGAAATCGCGGGGCGCTGCTAGTACCTAAAATTCTTTCATTTACCGGTTTGGTGGCAGATGGATGGGGATTCCTATAATCGTCTTGATGTGAAGTTAAATAATTCATTACTCCAAAGTCTGGGTGCAGCTGGGGTAGATCGGCATTTTTCATCAGTTTGTTACGACCGGGAGTGCTGAAGACATACAAAATAATAACGAATTAATTACCTACACATCATAAGTATAAATCTCTACCTGCTTTTAGAAATCAACAAATTAGGATAGGTACCGTGTGTACCTACCTACCTATGTAAGTACAGACGTGCAACAAGAGTGGGTATCCATAAACATGTCGGTAATTTATCTCCTAATGCTGTCCGTATATTTACCTACAAAGGTAGGTAGAGGTACTTAGACAAGTTATGAATGTTCACTAAGTTACCTAACTTTTATACTTATGTAAGTAGGTGGTATGATAACCAAGTCTGTGACCAAGTTTTCTTGGAGACTCGACGCCCGGTGGTATCTGCCTTCTTGCCACGCTCTTTTCCACGCCCGGCCTCTTGGTTTTTTTGTTGTAGTGTTTGGCTGCCCTAACAAATTTACTTATTATACCTACCTACTGTATGTGGTAGCTTAGAAAATCTTTGAGAGATACTCACTCAGTGCAAGGATAAGAAGTGAAGTTAACAAGAGGCTTAAACGAATAGATTGGATCGGTTTTCGTAAACACTTGGGCTAGCATATGCCGTGTTTCAGTCGTGCGCACCCCTTGGTCTTCCGTTCCCCATCTATTGTAGGTGCTGACGTGGTTGCTCAAATCGTCGCGGTAAATATAGTTGTCTTTCTTTTCAGCATGGATAGAGAAGTCCCAATTTTCAACTTTTACAGAAGGACTGTATGTATTCTTGGCAAAAAGAATCTGTTCTGGCTTTTTAGCCGTAGCGTTTTTGAACCTCATAATGGTACACAAATATGCGCTTGTAAATAAGATTACTAAATCACAGACAAGTAAGAAGATAATAAAGTATTACTAAATTAATTATTGCGGTATGTACAAACAAAAGAGACAAAACGAAAACCTAAGACAAATTGATGACAAAACTCAAATCAGTCAAAGAGCTTGTCAAAAGTCACAAATCGCGGTTCCCTTTACTACTATGCTACTACTACGATGCCACAACCACAAGGCAGACAGACACGTTTCAAAGTCAAGGGTTGTTGCACTTCAGGTTGTCAGTTTCTGAGTTTTTTTTATCGAGCGTAATTGCTATCCGACCAAAAAATGAGTTTACGATTACTCACCATTGAATCAAACAAAGGTCGATTTCGGAATTTTTAAAAGGGAACCTCTCCTTAAACCCCCCCTTTTTCCGTCAGGATATAAACATAAGTTTTCTTCTAAATTAGACATTTCATCTGTTTTACACCCTATGGACGACGGAATGGTTCCTTTTACGGTGATTCTTAGAACGTCGAAGTTTTACTACGGTGAGCATTGTTTCATCGATGAAGCGTTCTTTTAACGTCGTCATCGTTTTTACAGTGACTTCCTTCCAAGCAGAACATATCGAAGCCGCATTCCGTAGCAATCGAATGCCGCAATTTTCTTGAAGTACAGTCAGAAAAACAGATCGCAATTTTTGGTTTGTACACGCTAAATAATATCTCGGAAACTATTGATACTAAAGCACTACTTTCTTAGCATAAGAAATAGAGCTCTTGGAGATCTTCACTTTGGATGACAGCTGCTGTCAGACTTAATGTGTCAATATCTCAAAAACTATTCGATTATTCCCAGCTGTCCCCTCTAGCCCTGTCCCCCGGGGGGACAGCTGGGAATTATTTTCCCAGTTGTCACGGCAGGGGGACAAGTGGGAATCTATTCTCCCATTTGTCCCCCCTATGTTGGTGTTATAATAGAAGTACCTGCGCCCCGCGGTTTCACCCGTGTTCGGGGTTAGGGGTGAAGTCGTCCCCCTCGAAACTGGGACCAGGGACAGTTTAGACATTGGGACGAGTAGACTACATATTAATATTCTCCAGGGGTGAAGTGGTCCCACTAAGCAGTTACTCAAGTTAAAAACATACTTAATTTTGGAGTAAAAAAAAAGTCTATAGAAGAGATTGGTGGAAAACAAAAGACGATCGAAGTGAAAACAAAAGACGATCTAACCTAACTCCGAAACTATTGACACTAGACCACTACTTTCTTATCATAAGTAATAGAGCTCCTCGAGATCTCCATTTTGGTTGACAGCTGTCAAACTTGAAACGTCAATATCTCGGAAACTATTGACTTTAGATCACCAGTTTCTCAGCATAAGTTATAGGGCACTTCGAGATCTTCATTTTGGATGACAGCTGTCAAACTTAAATACCCTTTATCTCTGAAACTATTGACAATAGACCATCAGTTTCTTAGCATGTGATAGAGCTCTTCGAGATCTTCGTTTTGGATGACAGCTGTCAAACTTAAATACCCTTTATCTCTGAAACTATTGACACTAGACCACTAGTTTCTTAGCATAAGTGATAGAGCTCTTCGAGATCTTCATTTTGGATGACAGCTGTCAAACTTAAATACCCTTTATCTCTGAAACTATTGACAATAGACCATCAGTTTCTTAGCATGTGATAAAGCTCTTCAAGATCTTCGTTTTGGATGACAGCTGTCAAACTTAAATACCCTTTATCTCTGAAACTATTGACACTAGACCACTAGTTTCTTAGCATAAGTGATAGAGCTCTTCGAGATCTTCATTTTGGATGACAGCTGTCAAACTTAAATACCCTTTATCTCTGAAACTATTGACAATAGACCATCAGTTTCTTAGCATGTGATAAAGCTCTTCGAGATCTTCGTTTTGGATGACAGCTGTCAAACTTAAATACCCTTTATCTCTGAAACTATTGACACTAGACCACTAGTTTCTTTGCATGTGATAAAGCTCTTCGAGATCTTCGTTTTGGATGACAGCTGTCAAACTTAAATACCCTTTATCTCTGAAACTATTGACACTAGACCACTAGTTTCTTAGCATAAGTGATAGAGCTCTTCGAGATCTTTATTTTGGATGACAGCTGTCAAACTTGTACAAAACTTGCATAACGTTGTTTGTTTTTTTTAATAACTTATTAGTTTAAAATAAACCCGCAATAAGGTTAATTACAAGTTTTACAACTCAAGAATGATTAGACAGATTGCGATAAAATGATGTACCTACTTAATTAATTTTTTGGTTGTTTTACTCTTATTTTAAATAAAAACTAGTTTAAAAATGGTTCTTTGGTTTATTTATTTAACACTCAAACATAATGGTCATAATGGTTAGGAAACGTTGTAAATTTACAACTAAACATGGTATCTTATAGGGGTTAAAAAATTTTAAATTATGAAGTTTACGTAGTAAGGGGTGGTTGGTAAATTGTAATATAATAGTATAAAATGTTAAAAAAACTTGTCTGATAAATATTGACGTCTTAAATTCAACGGAGGATCACTACATTCAACCTTTAGAGCATTCAAGGGGCTAGATTTCATGGCACCTGACACAATTCAAAGAGCTTTAGATTGAATAGAATCAAATTTTCTTAGCTGTGACATTGCAAGGAACTAATAGAAAAGTGCCAAAGTCTAATATGCTTCTGATTATAGCATTATAAACCAATTTTAAAGAATACGGGTGGGCACCCCACCAAACTCCAGTTAGACGGCGGAGCATATTGAGGTTACGTTCACATCTACTAGTTACATAATCTGCATGTGGCGTACCTATTAATTTTCTATCTAATACAACACCTTAAATTTTTGCATGCTTTTGAACTGGTAATAACTCAATTTCTTCTATGGATTTCGGGATTTTGCATAATAAAACACTTTATTTATCCGGTTGATTCGCGTTTTTATTTATGGTTTGGTAGCCAAAGCCATGGTAGTTATTCTAACTAGCTAGGGATAAAACTAATTATAATTTAAATGGAAAACTATTACAATTTTAAACTAATAAGTTTTTAAAAAAACAAACAACATTATGTAAGTTTTGTACAAGTTTGACGGCTGTCATCCAAAATAAAGATCTCGAAGAGCTCTATCACTTATGCTAAGAAACTAGTGGTCTAGTGTCAATAGTTTCAGAGATAAAGGGTATTTAAGTTTGACAGCTGTCATCCAAAACGAAGATCTCGAAGAGCTTTATCACATGCTAAGAAACTGATGGTCTATTGTCAATAGTTTCAGAGATAAAGGGTATTTAAGTTTGACAGCTGTCATCCAAAATGAAGATCTCGAAGTGCCCTATAACTTATGCTGAGAAACTGGTGATCTAAAGTCAATAGTTTCCGAGATATTGACGTTTCAAGTTTGACAGCTGTCAACCAAAATGGAGATCTCGAGGAGCTCTATTACTTATGATCAGAAAGTAGTGGTCTAGTGTCAATAGTTTCGGAGTTAGGTTAGATCGTCTTTTGTTTTCACTTCGATCGTCTTTTTTTTTACTTTAAAATTAAGTATGTTTTTAACTTGAGTAACTGCTTAGTGGGACCACTTCACCCCTGGAGAATATTAATGTGTAGTCTACTCGTCCCAATGTCTAAACTGTCCCTGGTCCCAGTTTCGAGGGGGACGACTTCACGCTTAACCCCGAACACGGGTGAAACCGCGGGGCGCAGGTACTTCTATTATAACACCAACATAGGGGGGACAAATGGGAGAATAGATTCCCACTTGTCCCCCTGCCGTGACAACTGGGAAAATAATTCCCAGCTGTCCCCCCGGGGGACAGGGCTAGAGGGGACAGCTGGGAATAATCGAAACTATTGATACTAGACCACTACTTTTTTAGCATAAGTGGTAGAGCTCTTCGAGATCTTCGTTTTGGATGACAGCTGTCATACTTAAAACGTCAATATAGACCATTAGTTTCTTAGCAAAAGTGATAGAGCTCTTCGAGATCTTCATTTGGAATGACAGCTGTCAAACTTAAATACCCTTTATCTCTGTAAGTTTTGAAACTAGATCACTACTACCTTAGCAAAAGTGATAGAGCTCTTCGAGATCTTCATTTTGGATGACAGCTGTCAAACTTAAATACTCTTTATCTCTGTAAGTATTGACACTAGACCACTAGTTTCTTAGCAAAAGTGATAGAGCTCTTCGAGATCTTCATTTTGGATGACAGCTGTCAAACTTAAATACCCTTTATCTCTGTAAGTGTTGAAACTAGACCACTAGTTTCTTAGCAAAAGTGATAGAGCTCTTCGAGATCTTCATTTTGGATGACAGCTGTCAAACTTAAATACCCTTTATCTCTGTAAGTGTTGAAACTAGACCACTAGTTTCTTAGCAAAAGTGATAGAGCTCTTCGAGATCTTCATTTTGGATGACAGCTGTCAAACTTAAAATACCCTTTATCTCTGTAAGTGTTGAAACTAGACCACTAGTTTCTTAGCAAAAGTGATAAAGCTCTTCGAGATCTTCATTTTGGATGACAGCTGTCAAACTTAAATACCCTTTATCTCTGTAAGTGTTGAAACTAGACCACTAGTTTCTTAGCAAAAGTGATAGAGCTCTTCGAGATCTTCATTTTGGATGACAGCTGTCAAACTTAAATACCCTTTATCTCTGTAAGTGTTGAAACTAGACCACTAGTTTCTTAGCAAAAGTGATAGAGCTCTTCGAGATCTTCATTTTGGATGACAGCTGTCAAACTTAAATACCCTTTATCTCTGTAAGTGTTGAAACTAGACCACTAGTTTCTTAGCAAAAGTGATAGAGCTCTCCGAGATCTTCATTTTGGATGACAGCTGTAAAACTTAAAACGTCAATTTCTCGGAAACTATAGACCCTCGACCACTAGTTTCTTAGCAAAAGTGATAGAGTGATTTTAATCATTTAAAAATGATTAAAAAGATTTAATTATTATAAAATGAACAAAGTTTAACGAAATTTAAAATTTGTAATTTAACGAAAGTAAGAACAAACTGTAATAATTGCAAAGGTGGAATGAAAAGTAATGCAGCAGGGTTCACCAATAAAAAAAAGTAACTAATACACGTCTAAAATTGGTAACAAAAACTAACTTTTTTTTACTAATTAAATCTTTTTACTCATTTTTAAATGATTAAAATCACTCTATCGCTTTTGCTAAGAAACTAGTGGTCTAGGGTCTATAGTTTACGAGATATTGACGTTTTAAGTTTGACAGCTGTCATCCAAAATGAAGATATCGGAGAGCTCTATCACTTTTGCTAAGAAACTAATGGTCTAGGGTCTATAGTTTCCGAGATATTGACGTTTTAAGTTTGACAGCTGTCATCCAAAATGAAGATCTCGAAGAGCTCTATCACTTTTGCTAAGTAACTAGTGGTCTAGGGTCTATAGTTTCCGAGATATTGACGTTTTAAGTTTGACAGCTGTCATCCAAAATGAAGATATCGGAGAGCTCTATCACTTTTGCTAAGAAACTAATGGTCTAGGGTCTATAGTTTCCGAGATATTGACGTTTTAAGTTTGACAGCTGTCATCCAAAATGAAGATTTCGAAGAGCTCTATCACTTTTGCTAAGTAACTTGTGGTCTAGGGTCTATAGTTTCCGAGATATTGACGTTTTAAGTTTGACAGCTGTCATCCAAAATGAAGATATCGGAGAGCTCTATCACTTTTGCTAAGAAACTAGTGGTCTAGTTTCAATACTTAAGGAGATAAAGGGTATTTAAGTTTGACAGCTGTCATCCAAAATGAAGATCTCGGAGAGCTCTATCACTTTTGCTAAGAAACTAATGGTCTAGGGTCTATAGTTTCCGAGATATTGACGTTTTAAGTTTGACAGCTGTCATCCAAAATGAAGATCTCGAAGAGCTCTATCACTTTTGCTAAGAAGCTAGTGGTCTAGGGTCTATAGTTTCCGAGATATTGACGTTTTAAGTATGACAGCTGTCATCCAAAACGAAGATCTCGAAGAGCTCTACCACTTATACAAAATAAGTAGTGGTCTAGTATCAATAGTTTTCGAGAAATTGACACATTAAGTCTGACAGCAGCTGTCATCCAAAACGAAGATCTCGAAGAGCTCTATTACTTATGCTAAGAAAGTAGTGCTTTAGTATCAATAGTTTCCGAGATATTATTTAGCGTGTAAACCAAAAATTGCGATCTGTTTTTCTGACTGTACTTCAAGAAAATTACGGCATTCGAATGCTACGGAATGCGGCTTCGATATGTTCTGCTTGGAAGGAAGTCACTGTAAAAACGATGACGACGTTAAAAGAACGCGACGTTAAAGCTTCATCGATGAAACAATGCTCACCGTAGTAAAACTTCGACGTTCCAAGAATCACCGTAAAAGGAACCATTCGGACGACGTAGGTGTTCACTACCTATCAGCAAGATGTTTTGTGATTGATTATAATATTCTGTTTACCTAGTTAAAATATAGGTAGGTACCTACACCAACACCGATGATTTTGATATATTATGTAGGTTTATCAGGTGCGGCGCGGCGCGCCCGCACCTCGGTGTCTGTATTAGTAGACTGTGGTATGACCAGAATAAGTAGGTAGATACCTCTGAGATACCTACACATTCCTAACCTACCTGCCAAATTAAAGAGTGAAGTAATTTAATTAAATGAAATATCTAAGTATAATTCATTTATGATGTTTCGAGCTAGTATTGGCGCCGACGGGACTCGGAGGCAACGCGGGCTCTGCCATCATGGAGAACTTTTCTCTCCATAACAATTCTTCATCCTTCACACGGATACTTTCCTCAGCACAAGTGACAAATGCTTCAAAGAATTCAAAGAACGTTAGCTCAATTTCTAAATCCATAATCATCTCGTTGCAGCATAACTGCGGAAACATATTCGAAAATATTTTTATGATGGCTTTGCTCGATAGATTGCCGAAATTAAATAATTTTAAATCCAATGATTTTAAATTTCCGTCGTCGTTGTTGGCGGCTTCTTGGGTGGCTTTTCCTTCTTCTACGTCGTTTTCTTGTTTAAAAAAAACATCATCTGAAAAGGAGGGTTCGAGTAACTACCTACGTACCCACATAAGACTGTGTTCTCCATTCCAACGGGTAGCGTAGCGTAAGTATAAGCGGAAACGAGTATAGAATATAGGATCGCATATGCGTCTGCAAGTGAGCAGTTCCCCGCCTACTGACCGTGGTCTACTACGTTGCTACGACCGCCGGTGGAGCAGCTGACTTTCAGAGGGTAACTGCGAATTTACGGAGTTGCCCTCTATCAGTCAGTTATGAATCAAAATTTTGACTTTGGATTTCAAATGATGTGCAAAATTAAAATCTTCTTCATAGGTAGATAGGTATCCTACATACTGAAGAATTAGCGGATATTTTATGATGGATTCTACTATTAAAAGTTAATTTAAAGTGTAAAAAACCGTGATCTGAAGGGACACGAAATTTCTTCGAGTCCTTTTTCAATCACACGGTAGGTACGCGCGCGCGAATTTAGTTTCATATCAGCATTTAGTAACTCGAAGACTTAATATGAAACTAGACGACAAGTACTTTAAATATCTCACCAATCGCATAAATTATTTCATCTTCGAATACATAAACGTTGCGTCCAACAACAGAGTCTTCATCAGACAGGTCCACCATTGGACGCTGCGGCAAGTCCACAAGATGTGGCGGATGGCGAACTGCGGTAAGGAACCGACGGACAGTGTGCGGCTCGCCTAGCGTCCGATACAGCTCGTACGATGCCCGGAGCGGTACGAACGAACCGAAACTGTTAGCCAACTTACCTGAACAAACAGTTTTCATTTTAGAAAATTACCCTTTGTACCAAACCACTGGTCCTAGGAACATGACATTTAGAGTGTGTTCTTTGTGGTGTGTTAGGCATTCGCTACGAATGCCTAATACACCACAAAGCTGCGCCTGGTTTCAACAGTACTTCAATAAGTAGGCGACCGTTTAAGTGTGGATTTTTGCACTGCAGTAGGTAGGTGAAGTAAGGCAAAATTTGTATGTCAGTAAGTGATGATGACGATGGATGACGATCAATGACGATGGATGACGATAGATGACTATGCATGACGATGGTTAAAAAACAACGGATTTACACAATTTTAATTTTTTATCCGGATATCCGGATAAAAAGTAGCCTATACGATAATCAAAGTCTTAAGCTATCTGCCTACCAAATTTCATTGAAATCAGTCCTGCCGTTTCCGAGATTAGCGCTCACAAACGCACAGCCAAACGGACAAACAGAGAAAAAGTTAAACACAGAAATGGGTTCTGTTACGTTAGTACTTACCCCTAAAAAAAGTTTTTTCAAAGTATCTTTCAAAAACAGACACCGCTGAGTTACGATTTTATTATAAGTATTGATTGATATACAAGGTGTAACAGGTAAGCCCTTTTAAGCCGAAAGTGGGTTGTTCTAGACGTCTAGGCGAACAACTTTTGTTCTACAACTTTTGGAAATTCGAAGTAGTTTTCGAAAATTTTAAGTTTAAAGTTTACTTGAAAATCAGCTGTTTCTCAGAGTTCGAGGTCATTGAACTTATCTTGTCCTTTCATTTAGTTTAGTCGACAACAATCGAAACTACAATTACCTTTATTTTCAAAAACAGCTGTTTTTTCAGTGAACAATAACTTCAAAATTTTCAAAAAAAAAGTTCGAATTTTAAAAGTCGAACGAAGTCGACGACGAAGTCGAAGTCGAGTCGAGTCGAAGTTTTTTAAAGTTTTTTTTAAGTTTTTTAAGTCGTAGAACAAAAGTTGTTCGCCTAGATGTCTGGAACAACCCCCTTTCGGCTTAAAAGGGCATGCCCGTTACATCTTGTAGATAGAATAGAAGAAGAGGGAGAGTTCCAATTTGTTACTTAGGGGATTCAGTTTAATAATATAGAAAAACGTGTTAACTAACTTGTGGTAATATAATCTTCTAACCTTATTAGCCACAAAAACTGGGATTACATTTGTTCAATAAAATATGTAATTGAGAACTAATTATGGGCCAATTTATAGCCGCTCAAAGTAACAATAAAATCAATCACGGTTCAAACTTGTTGAGAAAAACCACAGGCTATAGGGACGTACTATTCAACTAAATAATAATTATATTATAGTAGGTAAGGTACCGTACCTACCAATTCAATAATTACTTTACCTATTAAGTACCTACATATTTACATATTAAGTAAATTAAGACACCTTAAGTACACCTTACTCTCACTCTTGTGTAAGCGGTGTTCACGGTCGCCACAGTTTACCCGTCACTGCGCGGACAGAACTACATGTTCGCCAGTTTATCTTAGATTTCTTAGTCGCTTTTTACGACACTCACGGGAAGAGCTGAGGTAGCCCTATTTTTTTTATCAGGGGTACACGGCTATATTCTTAATCTTAAATTCAGCGATTATCTATGTAAATTCACCACTTCATATTTGCAGACTCAGTTCTTCTACTGACACTTTATACAATACACGTTGAAAGCGTATTGCATAGGAAGTAGATAAGTTGAATTGACTATCGACCGGGTGAGTCTGCAAATATGTTGGGTACTGCGGCCCTAGCCAAAATTCTTATCGAATAACGAAAACGCCAATCGACAGATTTTTTTGTATGAAATTGGCATAAGCTCGCGAAAAATCAAGCGTGACCTTATGTCAATTTCATTCAAAAAATCTGTCAATTGGCGTTTTCGTTCTTCGATAAGAATGTTGGCTAGGGCCGCAGGTACCTAAACCGGTATAAAGCCCGTATTACCTTTACAACGTCCCACTCCTGGTAAAACATCAGTTTCCATGAATGATCTGAAAGCTGTTGCCAAAATTGTGTCAGGTTTTACATTCGGTAATACTCTTTTGGCGTACAGCTTACTGGCTACGGCAATAAGGCACTGAAGAAATTGCCAGAAATATAATTTCTCGAAAGGATAGTGAGGACTTCTTGACAACCATTTAGGGTTTTGGTGGAAAATTCGATCTATTTCTACTAAAGTAAGCCCCTTTTCATGAACGCCACAATCGTAATAAAACTGCCACATATACAGGCGAATGAGTACTGGCGTAAATTCTATTTCCCTACTATTACAAATGGTTGAATATTTATAGTAAATATTTTTCAACTCGGTTTCGTAACATTTAATTGCTTTTCTCAACGACTCTTCCTCGAAAGCTATAAGATCAGAGAGATCGAAAAATGACGCCTCAGCCGGGCTTGGTGTTTTCTTAACTTGCAGTATGGTCAATTTCAATTCTTTATTGCATTCTATAAAATCGTTTATTAGATTTGTTCGAACTTCAACTTCGTTATCAATATTTCTTAACGCTTTTTCAATGTGATAGATCAGACCTACTGTTTCATCGCACATATGAAAGTGTATAGGTTCGATGATAGATTGAACTTTTTTTGGATCTGAGGCAGTCTCTGGAGGACCGATATTATCATCGACAAATAAGTTCCTGCTTCGGATAATAAGGCCGTCGTTAGTTACTAATTTTCCGACACCATGTTTTTTGTTTTTCTTGAATTCTCCTTTGTACTGTATTCCTAGGCCGGTACCAAAGTTCAACAAACCAAATCCATTTCGAAAACCTTTTTCCCAATACCCGCGGTAAGCTATCAGCGATGGATAGGACATGGAGTTGTTGTAATATGTATCCCAGATGTAATATCCGTGACCAGACATTACGCCATTTTTCCAATCACCTGTGTAGTACTGTAATAAATGAATAAATACATAGTTTTATCCAAATCTTATGTGGTACCTGCCTACGTAAAATTAAGAAAATACTTAAGAAACGTACGTCGTGATTGGGCCATATCATGAGGCCTTTGCCATCTCTGACATAGTATTCC
Organism: Idaea dimidiata; assembly: GCA_949358125.1. Lineage (NCBI taxonomy): Eukaryota > Metazoa > Arthropoda > Insecta > Lepidoptera > Geometridae > Idaea > Idaea dimidiata. The sequence goes on from OX442337.1 coordinate 6,963,420, forward strand.
CAATTTCCCCTATACCCGCTGTGAACACAGTATTCTCTGGATCCAAAACCATGTCGCACGTTCTGATAATAAATAAAATGAGGAAAATTTGGTTACAAGTATCTAGGTAAAAAATTACTGAATTGGTACCTAAAAAAAATTATTTTAAATTCGTAGGTAGGTATTTGACTAAAATAACAAAGTCTCACGTAAACCCAGTCCCCATCGTAATAGTTTTTAGAACCGGAGAAACATAAGAGTCCTTGTCCATGCTTAGTTCCGAGGTGCCAGCCGCCGGCGTATGAGCGTTGCTTGCGAGAGTCTACGTATAAACCCCGTCCATGTCTAAGGTTTCCAAGAAAATCGCCTTCGTACCAAGTATCGTCTTTCCATTGGATGCGTCCTTTTCCTTTAATTTCATTGTCACTAAATTGGCCCTTATAAAATTAAAGTAAATCAATTTTACAAACTCTATTCTGTAGGTTCTTACTGTGCAAGTGAATAGAATTAAGTAATACCAAGTACACAGTTCTGTCAGCCCATTGAAATCGACCCTCGCCGTTCATACTTTTCATAGAAATCCCCCCTTCATACATATTACCATTTTTAAAACGTATTATTGCCCGTTCGTCGGGTAATGTGAACCAGCTTTGAAATTGAGGGTCAACCTGGGAAATAATAATTTTATATTAAACACATACGCCTAAGTTATACTTATTAATCAGTCAAAGTACATATTTATGGCACTCGCTGGAATTATGTGTTAATGGAATTAATGGAACCTATTCCATTCCATTTTCCACGCCCTAGGTGCACAAATATAATTGACCGTGTTAGGTATATCTTCTCTACTAGGAACAAAAGTTTGTTCCTAAACCTACTTAGGTGAAAACATGAAAATAAACATACCGGTTGTGTTTCGCTTAGTAATTTCGATCGGCTTTTCTTTAGTTTAACCAATGGTTTAGCTGTAATGAAATTGTGTGTTCATTTATTTTATACAGTCTACCAATCTACCAATAAATGGGTAAAAAGCTGTCAAACTTACCAACAGATTTTCTCCTCCTGCTGGTTACAGTCAATTCACTGGGGGATTTGCTAAAATCAGTCGGAAATTCAACTTTGACGGGCTCGATCACTTCCCAGGATTCAACGATGCAATAAAGCATCGAGTCGAACATAAGTGTGACTAGCTCTCTTTGTATCGAACCCTTCGCTCTAAAGCCGGGTAATGAAGTATTAGAGTCAGCGCCGAATGCATTAGACTGCCGCCCGCGATTTGTCATATATCCTTCGGCATCTTGCCGCTGCTGCTGGTCCTCAGATGACTTTTTTGTGGCAATCAGGGAACTGTCCCGCCTAGTGGTCGTACGTTGGGAGTCTACGTAGTACATTCTCTAAAACGTAGGCGATTCAAGGTACATTAATAATTTGAACTCATTATTGAGTTTCTTTTATAACAAAAACAATGTCTTACCCAATGACTCTATTATAATTATTACTTAGTTCAACATTTTTACTGTAAGTACCTATATATTTTACGTGTTGACAGTAAGTACCCCACCCATAGGTTATAGAGACGCCATTATGGAACAAATCATTATGGAAAAGTGGCACAAACTATGCTCCTAAAACCTCATTACTTATATTCTTGCACATCATTTAAAAAAGAAATCGACGAACCTATTGATATCTCTCTTTAAAATATAAGGCTCAATCAATGCTACTTACATGACGTTAGAAAGAGATGTCAGAATATTATTGTTAAAGCGATTAGGGGAAATTGTTAAACGTCAAAGTCAAAAACTTCTTCTTTCGGTAAAATAAAATAATAGTAGATCGTATGATTTTTTACGGCGAGAGTGTTTTTGGAATCCAGAGTGAAGCGAAGGTTCTTGAGTAGAATCCTGAGCGAATCGAGGGATTCAAAGTACCTCACTCGAGCTAAAAATAGTATTGGTCCTGAGGTAGACATTCTACTTTTCATCGCCCTCTATGAGAAAATGAGTACATTTAACTTGTAACCCAAATGTTTCAAAGACTATTCCTAGTCTATTCCAAGACTATTCCGAGTCTCCTAGTCTATTCCAAGACTATTCCGAGTCTCCTAGTCTATTCCAAGACTATTCCGAGTCTCCTAGTCTTTTCCAAAACTATTCCGAGTCTCCTGCTCTTGTTCTATTCCTATTGTATTCCTCTTCTATTTCTATTGGAACTCTTTGGTGATTGAAACTTTTTACAAATATACACGTTCCAAATTCAAATCCCCCCGGCCAATCAGTAGCCGGAAAAGTAAAATCCCTGCTAAGATGGAGGCAAAACGTTTTGCAGGCGAGTTAGCATGAGCGCCAGCAAAGGGCTAGTTCCAGCCTAGTATACAGGGATTGGATTAGCTCTTTTATATTAATATTTTTTTCATCACATCTATTCGAAAAGATGCGACGACTTGGAATATAGGTAGCTGGGGACCTGGATTAACACATAGGCTACTTTTTATCCCGATATTCCCGCGGGAACGGGACTCACGCGGGTGAAACCGCGGGACGCAGCTAGTCTTACATAAAGCTAGCTAGCTAGCTAGCTAGTTAAAGTGGACAATGACTAGGTAATCTGCCCTTACGGGTCCATATTAGCTCACATAAAATTCTAAATCCTATTCTTTTCTTCCTACCGATTTGTGTTTATAATTATCTCTTTTCATAATTTTATTTTTCGTACTTATTTTATTCTTATATCCTACTTCCTACTAATATTATAAATCCGAAAGTCTGTTTGTTTGTTTGTTCCCTCTTTACGGTCAAACGGCTCGACCGATTTGGATGAAAATTTGCATAGGGATAGTTTAAATGATGGAGAGTAACATAGGATACTTTTGATCCCGAAAATCCTGCGGGATCGGGACTTACGCGGGTGATGTGAAGTTTCATCGCAATCGGTTCAGTAGTTTTTGCGTGAAAGAGTATCAACCTCACATACATACATACAAACTTTCGCGTTTATAATATTAGTAAGATAACGCATAATAAGTATACCTACATACAATAAGAAATTGGCTGATACACTGTAGGATATTTTGCTATTATGTAAGTAGCTTAGTACTTAGTACTTACTTACTTGCTAGTAAGTACCTACTACTTAGTACTTACTTACTTAATTATTTAGAACCATGGGGTTCGAAAATAATTAAATATAAGAGGGGAAGGTATTTAAATCAATTTTATTTATTAAGTATGATAAAATTAAAGTCACTCTTCACACTACATATTGCTGTAATTTTATAACAAACTTTAATTTGTTCTTAATTTTACCCCTTCTTCCTGGAGGGTACGACGGGTATCGTTGAGCCAAGTCCTCCCAAACGTCGGTATTAGTTAAATCTCTATTTAACATGTTACCTATCCGGGATAAAACAAAGTATCAGTATAAAACAATAAAAACAAGCTTATAACTATTAAAATAAAATAAAATATACTGACCCCATTTCCAGAATCTGAGAGGCCTCCAAAACCGCCAAGTGCTAGTTTCGCGGTTAAGGTCATCAGAAGGGGACTCGAGTGGCTGCATGGGTATTTCTTGAATGCTCTGTGTCGTGCTTCCTTTACCCCAACACGAGCAAAAGAAGCATACCACAGCAAATATTACTAGAAGCTAACAAAAACATTCAGATCTGTAGTTTAAAACAACACCAACATTTTATTTCTTTGTTATAATAACAATTAATTACCTACCTTTGAACTCATGCCTAGCCCGACACACTCGGCAAGTTCTATTAACTAGTTCGATAGCTTTACGCGTGAATGACTCCCTTATGTATTTATATGGATTACTTCAACGTTGATTTCGAAAATGTAATTCACCGTTTCACACACAAGTTGGTACATGCATCATGTACTTAATAGAAAAAGATAGTAAATTCAGTGACCTAAAACATCATTGTGTAAAGAAAATATTTAGTTTTAATAGCAATTATAACTACCGACCTACCTGTGTTGTAAACATGCAGATGTATACATATAGGTAGTACTTACTTACTGTTTGGCATAGTAAACTGAGATCTATAGGTACCTCATCATCATTCGGGCGATGTTCCTGGTTGCATCTCCCTCGGAAGCCCGGGATCCGTTTTCCTATTTTTACGTCTCCACTTCGCATGATCTTCGGTATCTCGTGTAGTGGTCATTGATCTATAGGTACCTATACTTATATACAGCATGTTCCAACGATGACCATTTAAGCCGAAAGTGTGTTGTTCTAGACTCTAGACTTATAGGCGAACAACGTTTATTCTACAACTTTTGAAAATTCGAAGAAGTTTTCGAAAAATTTATGTTTAAAGTTTACTTGAAAATGAATGAATGAATGAATAAATTCTTTATTGTACACACCAAATACAAATACGTACAAAGAAAACAAACATAACTTAAAAATTGGCTGAAAATCAGCTGTTTCTTAAAGTTAGAGGTCATTGACCTTATTTTGTTCTTTCATTAAGTTTGGATAACTACAATCAAAACTTTAATTACCTTTATTTTCAAAAACAGCAATTTTTTCAGTGAAATATTATCTCAAAAATTTGGAAAAAATATTTTTTTTTTCCTTTAGTTGTATATCGAAAGTTGTTCGACTAGACGTCTAGAACAACCCCCTTTCGGCTTAAATGGTCATCGTCTGAACACGCTGTATAGTTCTGTGCAAATAACACATCAAACAGGCTGTCTCTCGCTGTTTAGAGTTCAGGCTAAATACGACGCCCTTTTACTAAGATTTCACATTCCGTCTGACACTCACTAGGCCGTATCTCATAAATCGTGACAGCTAAACAGTTGGAATTTTTACAGATGATGTATTTATTTATGTTACTCTAAGTAACAACTAAATATTACAAATCTGAAAGTTCATGTGTTCCCTCTTCACGGTCAAACGGTTCGACCGATTTGGATGAACATTTGCAGAGGGTGCGTTTAAGTGATGGAGAGTAACATAGGATACTTTTGATGCCGATCATCCTGCGGGAGCGGACCATACGCGAGTGAAACCGCGGGGCGCACGCAGCTAGTATTATAATAAAACAGAATCGTACTTATATTATAAATAAATAAAATAAATAAACGCAAAAGTTTGTATGTATGTATGCATGCATGAATGTGACTTTGTTAATCATTCACGCAAAAACTACTGAACCGACTGCAATGAAACTTGGAATATAGGACCTGGAATAACACAGGTTACTTTTTATCCCAATATTCCCGCGGGTACGGAACTTACGCGGGTGAAACCGCGGGGAGCTGCTAGTACTATAATAAATATCAAAGTGGGACTCCCATACAACAAACGTGATTATTTTGTGATACGCGGGCAAACCCGCGGGGCACAACTTTATGTTACAAATAAAAAACTATAGTAAATTCAAATTATCGTCAGTTTTATTGAAACTAATTAGTAAATAATACTATGACTGTTTTCGGTATTATAGTCTATCTTTACAATATCGTACTAATATTTACTATCTGTAATAATAAATTAATATTGTTTTAAATAGGTACTTAACATTTTGTAATAGAACAGACAACATTACATGTTTGTCTGTAACACCAACTAAACATTACATTCGCATACAACATTTAAACCCAAGTTTGCGTAATGCGTGTAGTGCTTTTCATGAAATTAAGAGAAAGTAAGGGACGTTTTGCTAACAAAAGGATAGGTAGGGCAAAAAGAAGCAAAATTTAAAAACTAATTTTAGTTCCTTTCAGACCAGTGCAGTGGTTAATAGGTTTGTTTTTTTAGTTACCTTTTGTTAGCAAAACGTTCCTTATTATTTTATTACGAAAACAAAGTAGAAGACCGATAGAACCAGATAAAGAAAACTAATTAGCGCATGTTTGGGCGACTTATTTTGTGAAAAGGACTTTTTGTTCAAAGGTAGCTATTATAAAGTCGGATTAAAGAAAATTTATACTTCTCTTTACAAGCAATTTCTGGTCGCTCCTGGCGCGGTAACTTTTTCCAATCCCGTTATCGACAGCATCGTATTCTCAAATCGACGTTGAGTTGAACTCGATGGGAGTTACGCGGTAGGGGGGCTGATCATCTTCTGAGGCACTAGATCGGATAGAAATGCTTATCTCTAACTAGCTTGTCTTGGAGGTACAATACAAGTCAGGCCGTTTAAGGGATGAATAGTCCGAGCTTCGTTGTCGATTGCTCGGCGAGCAGTCGATCATCATTATTGCATTATATTGGTATCTCGGTACTGCGATACAAGCTTGTGCTTAGTGTAGAATCGATGTCTGATATATGTAATTTGAGAAATGTCTAATAGGGGTCATAGTTAAAAAATAAATAATTGATTTGATCGATCTGTTGCAACCGAGTGGCGGCCAACCAACAGACAGCGAAGCTTGGACCCGGCACGGCCGGGTGACGGTCTAATATGATTAATTCCTAACTTGTATTAAAAGATACAAAGAAAATAATATCTGCGTCGAGTTACGTCGGAGTATAATTATCCCTTTTTGTTTCTGTCTGTCAACTTTGAAAGTTCTTGTTACAGAAAAAGACAAAGCATGTTCTCACTACTCCGACCTACTCTTTATTAATAAGACTATTAGAAACTTTAACAGGCTATCTATAGACGAGTCTAGTAATTACGTGTCTAAGAAAATACATCTGTCACATTTTCTCTGACGTAGAAAATTCTTCGTATGAACGAGACATTTACAGAATTAATGATGCTGCGCACAAACATGAGTTTAAATATGTAGTACTAACGTATTTACATTAATTCCTTAAGTTAATTCATATTTCAGTTAAAGCTATTTAAAAATAAAACGTATTAGTTACTGCAATTCCTTATGCAAATGGTTCAGATTACATCTTACAATTCAAATAATACATTAATCTTACAAATGTTTCATTTCTCGTAAGTATCACAGATTTTTAATTTGGCTATTAACGTAAGTATAATAAACATTCTAATTTTAAATTGGGCAAGAATAGGGCATTACTTTGTAAATTCTGTTTAATTTTGAGCAATGGAAGCAACTTCGTATCTATCTATAAATCAATGGCATGGCAATTATAAATAATGACTAGAGTTTCAGCAGTTTCCTTTATGTATGTATTTTCCGAAGAAAGTCAGTCAATTTGCCTTCATATTGAGATGAGTGATTCGGTCGAAAATACTCTACAGACCTTATAAAGTTATGGGTAAAATGTTAAAGTTGATATATATAGGTACTTAATCTAGGTATGGACACCTAAACATTTTGCGAAAGGAACATTTAGCGAGTGTGCTTCTCTAAAATACAAACAAAATGTGAATTAATAAAACACATATACTCTATTTAAATAATCTACTTACAGCAAAGTCTACTTCTAACAAATCCATCGATCATTTATAAATTAAAGTGTAAATAAATCGTTAGTGGAAAGGCTATATTGCTAAATCGCCAAGTTAGTTGTTTTTGGGAAATGAGGTCAAAGTTCTCTTTTGTCTTTGATTGTCAACGTACTCCTCAATTTTTTTGAATAGCTATACGGTCAAAAATAAATTCTGGGTTTGCCTCGAAACCAAAGAAGTTGCCGACCGACGCAGAAGCCAAAATCAAATCCAATGACATAAAAAACTTATTTTGGCCAATGTGGCAATGTAGCCTTTTCAATGACGATATTTTATTTGCCTAATTTCTTAAAAGAGAATGTTTGTATGTTCCCTCTTAGCGATCAAACTGCTTAATCAAATTCGGTGAACTTGGTAAAGCCGTTTGACATTTGAAGGTAAAAAACAAGGATTCGGGATTTAGCATAATTTGGACAAACGACACTGGGTCGGAAATTACGCAAGGGAAAACTCGGTTTGCAGCTAGGTATTTGAAAAGTAAGTAACTTATGCATTAAAACTTAATTCACCAACGTGCGTGTCAAAATATTATACCTAAATAAGTAACTAAGCGAGGTATTTATAAAAACAACATGATCGCAATCGTGATCGTGAAGTTTCTTTCACTTAGGCCAGAGATATTTATGATAATTATTTACGAAATAACAATGAAGGAACAGATAGGAAACTTGCTACTGAGGTTAGTAATCTGCCAAAACATAAAGTTACGGCAGTGAATTTTGAACAACTAATAAGCCCCCTTAGTTTTCTGGGTCATAGACCAAATCTACTGATGGTAAGTCCCACAATCAGTGATCAATCTGATCAAACATTTTTGGTCTTAGGCTGAAATCTATAGGGCGAACTTTGACTTTGCTCAGACTGAGATTAGCAAAAACTAAGCATAAACTTTGAATTGGAATTTATAGTCGAAATTCATTTTGTATTATACGAATAAAATAAAAAGAACTATAAAGTCATAACAGAGAAGCAAAGTTTAGGTCATTATTTTTAATTGGTTTACATTCTAAATTTGAAAAACTTTTTTTTGACTTTACTACGCAAAACGACTTTTGCGTAGTAAAGCCAAAGTGCGGACTATAGATTTCAGAGTTAGCGTCGTCTAAGACCAAGCGCATTCACAGCGGGCACCCTTAATTGTCGTAAAATATCTCGATAGTAATATTCGTATGGCGTGTGAACGAGCGTGATGTCGTGTAATATTATTATTATTTGCCAATACGGGGTAGTCTCCGATGGCGTCTTACTGCCTAACGCCTCTGAGAGGAGGCTCTAGCCATGCAGTGGGACAAATAAACGGACTAATTATAGTTTTGTAGCACTAGAGCAACATAGCGAGGCGAGGGTAGTATAGTATCAGCTCACGGGTCCCGGCTCACAGCCTCACGGCGGCGGCGGGGCGCACGGTGTCGAAGACTGCACTAGCTCGCCTGGAGGGCAGCGCGGCCGCGCGCCACGTCACGTGTCACGAGTCGTGCAGCAGCCGCTGGTAGTGCGGGAACACCTCGTACGGCGGCACGTGCAGACCGAACTCCAGCGCCACTAGCACCGCGAACTCGAAACGCATCAGGTCCTTCCTGTTCACTCTGAATGTTGTCTCTATGCGCTAGAATCATAAAGCTAGTATGTGGTAGTCTTTCAGAACTAGATCATGGGCTAAGCCGACTGTGTGGGAAAACCTAAAACCATAACAGATACATAAATACTGTAATAATTCACCCCCGTAAGTCCTGGATGGCTATTAAGAAACGTAACTTCCAAAATTTCGGATCCGACCGAACGTCAGTAAGTAGTTAATATACGTTCTAAACCATTGTAAACCAATATACAAGATGTAACGGGCATGCCCTTTTAAGCCGAAAGGGGGTTGTTCTAGACATCTAGGCGAACAACTTTTGTTCTACGACTTTTGTAAATTCGAACTTTTTTTTTGAAAATTTTGAGGTTATGGTTCACTGAAAAAACAGCTGCTTTTGAATTTAAACGTAATTGTAGTTTCGATTGTTGCCGACTAAACTAAATGAAAGGACAAGATAAGGTCAATGACCTCGAACTCTGAGAAACAGCTGATTTTCAAGTAAACTTTAAACTTAATTTTTTCGAAAACTACTTCGAATTTCCAAAAGTTCTAGAACAAAAGTTGTTCGTCTAGACGTCTAGAACAACCCCCTTTCGGCTTAAAAGGGCTTTCCCGTTACATCTTGTATACAGTGGTGGTCATATAATTAAGAACGCTGATATAAAGGGAAGATTTTTTTCAAACTAAGACGCAAAAACAATTGCATGTATTTTTTTTTAATTTTCTCTGTATTGTAAAACTTTTCCACAATATCACTGCATGCATTGATACACACGAATTAGCTTTAAATAAATAGACAAACTTTTTACACTACTTCTAAACATAGTATTCCTATTTACTGGCTGGTCACGTAATTAAGAACGTTAAATAGTTTATATCTTTATTTAAATTTAAATAGAGAATACTCGGTCGATTTATTACTGTTTGTATAATTTTGGCGCCATTTAGTGCTGTTTAAGATTAAAAGTGATTGCTCCTTATGAAAAACCATGGAAAAAAATCAAAACTATGACAAATCTACACAGGAAGTAATAATAAAACTTCACCGGAAGAATTGGTCTTATAAAAAGATAGCCAACCATCTGCAATGTTCAAAAACGATGGTTTTCCACGCTGTAAAGCATTTTGCTACGTATAAAACTTCTTTGAATGCTCCACGAGTACCTAAACAGAGAAAAACAAGTCTTCGAGATGACCGAAACACGGTTCGTTTGGCAAAACAAAATCCTTTTAGGGTCCAATGAACTGAGAAAAGAATATTTTGGTGAAAACAACCCTTCAGCAATCTCAACACGCACTATTCGAAGACGTTTTTGTAGTAAAAAAATTGCACAGTAGGATATCAAGAAAGGTACCCATGTTGAAACTTTGCCACAGGCAAGCCCGAGAGAAAGTATGAAAACTGGACTGTGCCACAGTGGAAAAATGTACTTTTTTCTGATGAGACGAAAATAAACAGAGTATGTTTTGATGAACAACGATATGTACGACGTCCCCCAAATACAGCATTCGACCCTAAGTACACGAAAGTTACATTAAAGCACGGTGGTGGAAATGTGAAAATTTGGGGGTCCTTTTCTGGACATGGTGTAGGACCTGTAAAGTTGATAGGAGATAACATGGATCAGTTTCAATACAAAATTATGCTGGAAGAAACAATGTTACCCTATGCTGAAGACGTTCTACCGGTTATTTGGACATTCCAGCATGACGATGATCTAAAGCACACTGCACGTACCGTAAAGGAATTTCTTACAACGCAATCAGTTTTTGTCTTAGACTGGCCAGCTAACAGTCCAGATCTAAACCCAGTAGAGAATCTGTGGTTCGAACCAAAGAAAAAGGTTTCAAATACAAAGTGTGAAAATTTAAGAGAGCTTTACAACGTTTTTTTAGAAGAATGGAACTCTATTTCTCTTGCGAGATGACAAAAATTAATAGAGTCAATGCCTCGCCGGTGTAAAGCAATAATTAAAAGCCGTGGATATGCTATTAGCTATTGATTTCAGTTAAACATGTATTAAATCGCTTTTACAATTTTCCGCGCTACATATTATTGTGAATTTTTTAATGTAAGTGTCATAAAAAGCAATTTCCGAGAAGCTTAATAAATCGTTCTTAATTATTTGTCCAGCTTCAGTACCATTGGAATGTGTTACTTTGGTAAAATAATTAAAATATAAAAAAATAATATAAGGACATTATATTTTTTATTCCTAAGTCACGTTGCTCTATTAATGTAGCTATTTTATAACATAATTAGTTGCTTCTCAGAGGGTTCACATCTCTGTGTATTACACGATTTATATAGAAAACTTCAAATCGTTCTTAATTATATGACCACAACTGTATACAAGATGTAACAGGTTAGCCCTTTTAAGCCGAAAGGGGGTTGTTCTAGACGTCTAGGCGAACACCTTTTGTTCTACGACTTTTGAAAATTCGAACTTTTTTTTTGAAAATTTTGAGATTATGTTTCACTGAAAAAACAGCTGTTTTTGAAAATAAAGGTAATTGAAGGTTTGATTGTAGTAGACCAAACTAAATGAAAGGCCAACATAAGGTGAATGACCTCGAACTCTAAGAAACAGCTGATCTTCAAGTAAACTTTACACTTAAAATTTTCAAAAAGTACTTCGAATTTTCAAAAGTCATAGAACAAAAGTTGTTCGCCTAGACGTCTAGAACAACCAACAGGCCTAAAAGGGCTAACCTGTTACATCTTGTATACGTTCTAAACAAATAAAATTATTGAGTTACTTATTGGATGGTTGACGAAAAACAAAGAATATATTGAAAATTATTTGTTTGACAATGTATAGTAACTACCTACTGATGTTCGAAATCCGAAATTTTGTAAGTTACGTTTTGTAATAGCCCTCCTGATCCCTTGGGAATATCGGGAACAAAAGTAGCCTATGTTACTCCTCGATAATGTAGCTTTCTATAAGTGAAAGAATTTTTGAAATATACATACATACTTCATACATAAATACCTATATGTTACCAACGTTAACTCTTTATGATATTAGTATAGATATTATATCGCACCTATTATTATATAAAGCCCGGATCCTGAAAATTAATAATTTTTATGTTGAAGTGTTGTTATTGTTAGGTAGTATTTCACCTCTATGAGAGCTTTCAAGGCGTCCCCCTTGACATCGTTGAGCTTAGCGGAGAGCAGAAGGCATGCGCCCGCGCACAGCTTGCGGTTGTCCTTGTTGATCAAGTTGGCCAGGATCAGCTTCTCGTAGTAGACGTACGCTTGAGCGACGCACACGAGATCCATCTCACTGTTGTTGTCGTGTTTCGCTATCTTACGCATTTCCTTCTTTATGCTGGAATAGTGACATTTCTATAGGCAAAAGTTATTTCAAATGGGACATCTATATCGACTCCACATTATTGACTGAGCGAGTGAAGCGTCTCTTTTTCAAATCAATCGAGTTTATGTGGCATTATATTATTTCAAATTGCTAAATATTTAAATGTGATTAATAAATAAACAATATGTCATCCCTTCTCTGAAGTTGTACCTGATTAATCGTTGTACTGCTTTGGAGTCCGACGCAGAATGTATAGGTCGTTTTAAGACTTGGATTTTCCTTATAACGTAATAAATTACCCACCTTCTTAATTTACTTAAAGTCAACTTTATATGTGGAAATTTCTCCCTGAATTTGTCATTAAGTTCTTTCTTGAGATCTTGAGGACGAACATAGTCAATAACTGAGGTCATGTAAGACGTGAATGTTAAAAGAGTTCTGTGTTTCCCTGCTATTAACTCCGGATCGTCTAATACGTTGGGATAGTAGTGGATTTGCTAAAACGAAACGAGAACAGCTTTATTTGCAAGGCTTACGAAAAAATTATTAGGTGTTTTTTTTATCTTACGGTGAAGGAAAACATCGCGAGAAATCCTAATCCCTGGCACTACAGCACTGTAAATATCCTGTAAATTAACACTGTAAATATCCATTAAAGTTGCCTGCATGGTACAATTTTATTTCTGCCTCAATTAAAATGAGCAAAATAGCTCTTCTGTTTTCAAATGTTGTTTTCTGCAAGGTACTATGTTTAATGGCGCTCCTGGAACCACATGGTCATCACAAACTCCTAATTTAAAAATCTACTGTTTTTCTAAAGATGCTTGAATCATCGAGGCAATAAACTCCTCTAATAGAGTGCTTGCAAAGCTTACAGTTCGCAGAATTACTAGTTTAATAATCTATGATGGAGAAGTTCTTATAGTTATAAAGACTTACATATTTTTGAGAGAGTAAAGCCATTTCATCCCAATCAAACGTTTTATTTTCAATAGACGAGTGAGGTGGAGACGAAGGTATTACACTTCTTTGAGTCGATTCGTACGAGAAACACCTGTAAGAAAAACAAATGTTTGTTTACTTGTTCCTCTTGGCGGATTTATCTATGGCAGTATGGATAGCGTTAGTGCGTGCGTTTTAGAATAATCATTGCAAACTTAAAGAGTTCTACGGGTTTTTAAATATGCTATTTTCTTTAATGCTTTTGATGAACTGTTACTGGGTACATTCAGGAAATGTAGAGCCAATGTTAGTAGAGAAATCATGCAATTATTACAGCAATCTTTTGTCTACATGTTTTAGAAATATATTGTAATGTAATGTAAATGGTGGTCTTAAGTAAGCTTTTTGAATTAATAAAACACTTTATTTACCGGGTTTAATCGCGTTTTATTCATGATTTTTCAAACGAACCGAGCTATCGCCAACTTTACAGTTAGCTTTTTAAAGGTTGACTTAAAACGTAGTGATTATATTCTCTTTGGGTTGACTGAGATGTAATTTGTCTATTTTAACATTCTAAAAAGTTACTGTAAACTACCGCCTCAAATTTTTTTAAGTGTTTTATTATGCAAAATCGCGAAAACCATAGAAGAACCTTTTTGAATTAGTCAGCAGCAGAATCTCTAAATAATGAAATAGGTACCTAATGAATAATATTATAGTAATACCTAATGAAATTCATGAACCTCACCTAATGAAACCTACAATGTTACCATGCTTTAGCCGATAGTCCACCGCGAACTCAACTAAGTTAGTCAGTTTTAGCTAGCCTTACGTACCTAATGGAGCCAAGGGATGGTGGCATGGCTCCGTTCAGTTGTATAAAATGCTGGTGAGCAAAGTTAAAGTTGACAGTAGACGATCGACTTAACTATGTGAGGTAGCAGTGACTGGTGCAATACTGAGTTCTAATCTAAATTATATATGTTATGTTTCCTCTATTAAACAGATGAAACCGCAAATCAAATGTATGTCATGTTGAATCGATTTTAGTAGTGTGAAAGAGTAAGATATAACTTTATTAGTATTTACAACAGATGAAGATCACCAATTGACAATTTACTAACTTTTTAACCAAACGCTAAAAATCCTCCCCCATATACAACCTACAAAATTATAGTTATTTGCAGCCGAATCAAAGTAGCATTAGCCAATCTATAACATAGCAATAACATTAAAATTTTACCATTTCTTATCCTTGTGTCTCGTCAATAATTTAGTCCTGAAATTCAAATTTGTTAGTGATGAAATGATTGTGAAATATTGCATACACATAGCATGATATTGAAATGCAGAAATCCATTGGGAAATTTTATCCAGAATGCAGTGAAAATAATGACATGAACCTATCAAGCCTCTAGTTTCGTAAATTCTATATTATGTAGGTAATTTGTTTGTGGACTTTACTTTAGAAAATTTGTGGTCTGTAATAATTGAAACCCATGCCTTAGTTTCAGACATAAGCGATTATGATTTCTAAGCATTTAACATCTCGTAAATAATTTTGTTATGTAGGTAGGTAGTGGCTAAAAATCAAAAAGTAGTAGAGTAAGTGTAATTGAATTAAAATTTAAAACTGTTTGAGCTGGTAAAGTGATCTAAATAGTACAGTTGATAATAAATACAGTAGAGCGCCGATTATCCGAACTGATTGGGGGTCATAGGTGTTCGGAAAACCGAACTATGATAATAATCGATAATCAAACTATATGAATGAATACTTATATCAATAAAAACACATTTATAATACTTACAAATCTAATATTATTTATTACACTAATAATACTTCGTATAATAAATAAATTTAAATCAATGCAGATAGCATTTATATACATACGACTCTCTTTTATAAATACGAATGTAGAGCGTGTTCGGTTAATTAAACGATCGGTTGGAAGTTCGGATAATCAATGTCCTACTGTAGTTGCAACTCTGCTGTTTATTAAATTCAATTACACCCAGTTAACAAAACTCCTAATTGATAACAATAAATATAAATTAGTTATTAGACATAAACATTTAATAAAGAGTCCCACACATTAACATACTAGCAGGAAATGGCCCTTCAGTCCTATACATTGTAACACTCAATGTAATCTGCCAGTTAAATGATAATGTGTGGGCCTTTAGAGAGTAATTGAAAATCTTAAACAGTGGACATTACACAACATGCAATAAAACTTTGTAGTTTGTACTATGCAAAGAACATTGTCTTCTAGCTAGACTAGACAACTTAAATTATTGGTAGGTAGGTATTACTAGGTATGCCCCACACATTAATAAAACTAGTCAATGTATTAAAAATAGATATATCACCTAGCAATGACATGCGGATGTCGATGCATGAATTTCCAGTTAGCTTTGTCATAGAAGTCTCCGTTATACATTTTTTTGTATTCCTCCATTGGGCAAATTCTTGATGGCACCAGTAGTTTGGAATAAGATATGTCTTGGCCATGCTCTTCTCTTTCAAGGCCTAGAAGATCGAAGGGATCCATTCCGTTGTCAGTTATAGAGGACAAGGGCCTTGGTCCAGATGTATTACGTCTGCGTACACCATCTTTCCTAAGATCAGGCCTGAAATATTAGTTAAAACTATAAACGCAACACCTGTTTTCTAGTAAGAAGACTAGATAAAATATGATTAAGATTCAAGGTTTATCTTAAATTACAAATAACAAACCTTGGATTTCTGACAGTTTTAGAATAAGGAATTGTGCTAAATATAGCGCAAGGTACTCCATGTGCTGGTGCAAATACAAGTCTTTCATCTTTAAAAGACACTCCTTTTGTTGGACGAACAACTCTCACCTCCTTCTTTACAATGTGGTTCTCAGGTATACAGATACTACTTGTTCGGAATCGACCTGGAAACATAATATATTCTGCTAATATTAGTTGTCTCTTTCATGACAGGATTTGATTCTGAGCCTTTTGGAGCTGGAGCTGTTTGAATTTTGTCACATTGAAATTTTTGATAATGATAAATCCTTGTAAAAATATTTCTAGTAAAATGCCTTGAGCAATTAAAACATAAGAACAATAGTTAAGCATATTATATGTCATCATGCTTAACTATTATTTTCATTTTTCTTTATGTTACTGACAAAAGTATTATTGCTCCATACAAGTAAAAGATCTTTAATATTTTTCTACTTGTTTTTGTTACAATAAAAACAAGGCCTACTTTACATGATTACAAGAAATGAGCTTTAGTTATGGGCCTCTTTTATACTATACAAAGTGTAACGGGTAAGCCCTTTTTATCCGAAAGGGGGTTGTTCTAGACGTCTAGGCGAATAACTTTTGTTCTACGACTTTTGGAAATTCGAAAAACTTTTCGAAAAATTTTGGTGTAAAGTTTACTTGAAAATCAGCTGTTTCTGAGTTCGAGGTCATTGACCTTATGTTGAACTTTAATTTAATTTGATGGTTTACAATCAAAACTTCAATTATCTTTATTTTCAAAAGCAGCTGTTTTTTCAGTGAAACATCTCAAAATTTTCAAAAAAAAGTTTGAATTTCCAAAAGTCGTGGAACAAAAGTTTGTTTATTATTATTTAATGTAAAACTACTAGGTAACAGGGGATCGGGGATAACTTACCAAAGTTTAAACTTTCTGAGCTGCTCTTATCATCAGTGTTTATATTTGGAAGGGTGACTAATACATTTCTTTTCGATCTCAAAGATGAATGCTTCTCTTTGAACGACTCTGTGTTCCCAGAAGAGCATCTAAAATGATCAATCAGGAATAATGTTTGAAAAATATTTTTTGCATGCTATTGGATATTTGGATAACTTTATTGAAGTTTTACCTTTCTCTGAAAGATGCAGCTACTTTTACAGGGGTAACAGCAGTTGTGTGTTCAGATTCCGAACTAATTGACTGGTTGTCAGATACCAATCGATGCGCAGGACTCGTCTGCAATGGTTTACTTTTACCACGATGGTTTCGCACAACATCTCCATCATTGTAGTTGTTGGTTTTAGACGGACACTCAAGTTTATCAGACGTCGATTTATCGTCAACATCAGATATTTCATGGTTTCTATGCTTTCCATCTAGAGATATATTTGATAAAAACGTTACGGCAGCCAAACGCCTTCGAGCTTTTTGGTATTTGAGGCGACTGCTAGACATTATGTAACAGGCGAATCAGGATCTTCAGGACAAAAGTTTATTGCTATTCAGATTCAGAGATTAATTTAGCTTTTCCAGGTTTTTCTTTCAGAACTTTATCGGAAAATTCGGAAATAGAAAGACAGACATATGAAACTACAAATAAAAACAAGAAACTGTCACTGTCAAAGATCTTTGACATTTAACTTTTTTTCAATTCCGAGAGGATTGTGCGATGCTGGCACGCTAACGAGTAAAGTTCTACAAATTGGGGTAAGGATATCAAGTTATTTGATTTTCTCATAACCAAAGCGTCAAATTGCCAAAGTTTATTTGTTTTTGTCAGTGTCATAGTCAGCAGTCAAAAAGGGCGATTTGATGAACAAAATTCACTTCTTTCTAAAAAAATACTAACAAAAACTTAGATCTAAGAACAGAATTATTGAAAATGGAAAGTAATATCCCAGGGTCTACGAATTCTTCAAGGGCAACGAGATTTATGATGGAAGGAGTTGGTGCGAGGGTAATAAGAGGTCCTGATTGGAAGTGGGGCAAGCAGGTAAAGTTACTTTTGTTTATTTATTGAACATCTAGTTTTCACTAACAGTTTCTTAGAAGATTGAATTGTATTTGTATTTATATTATAATACGTGCAATAATTAAACAATCAGTGGTTAATTATATGCTAATTTCTTTAAATGCACAATATAATAGTCAGCAAGTTTTCATAAAACTTTTCGGTCTTTCAGGATGGAGGTGAAGGACACGTAGGAACTGTAAGAAACTTTGAATCTCCTGAGGAAGTTGTAGTTGTGTGGGACAATGGGACAGCTGCTAACTACCGCTGTTCAGGCGCTTATGACCTGCGTATTTTGGATAGTGCTCCAACAGGTGTCAAACATGAAGGCACTATGTGTGATACTTGCAGGCAACAACCTATTTTTGGTAGGTAACAATTATGCCTTATATGAATTATTATTATTCGTAACTTGTAAGTATGTGAAAACCATATTTACTACACCCCTAGGGGTGAAGTTAGCCATACTACATTACTAACATTAACAATATACTTATCTGTACAGATTGATTGACTGATTCATATTATCCTGACTGATTCATTGATACATTAAAACCACAGATCAAAGAGACCTGCAGTTTTGATTGTGTATTCTTTGTATTGTATAGGGTGAACTACTGTACTGTACTGTACTAGCTACTGTATTAATCTCAATAATTGGGAATGCTCCAGGTATTCGCTGGAAATGTGCTGAGTGCAGTAACTATGACCTGTGCTCAGTGTGCTACCATGGAGACAAGCACAACCTGAGGCACAGGTTCTATCGCATCAGTGCGCCTGGTGCTCAGCGCTGTCTGGTTGAGCCACGACGGAAGAGCAAGAAACAGGCTGTCAGAGGGATATTCCCTGGAGCTAGAGTTGTTAGAGGGGTTAGTCATTCATTCAGTTATATGATTACAAGTGCATTGTTCTTTACCATTTGTGTTTTGCCTAATGTTTGTAAATATTAGATAACTATACCTTAACCAAAAAAAAATTATGTTTGGTAATTTGTACTGATGCAGAGTCGCAAGTTCAAATCTCATCACAAGTGAATTTTTAAATATTATAATATTTCCAAAATATTTATGTTTAAATATCAGTGACATTGGTTTTTATATCCAAAAAATATTTGTTTCACTAGAAAATCATCAAAGAATATTAAATTAATCTAAGTATGTTAATTAATCTTTGCCTTGGTATTTCGTTTTACAAATTTGGTTCAAAATTATTTACCAAGTCCAAGAACATCACAAATCACTGTCAATGAGAGTCACGAAAAAAACCAACGAGAAATAAAATTTAGTCTTTGATTATTAAGTTTATTAACAATAGTTAGAAAACCAAAAAAATTAGGTCTGTAATAAAAAGGAAATTTATTTTTTAACAAAGAGTCCTTCATTTACTTTCACATTTTAAACTTCAACAGGTTGACTGGCAATGGGAAGATCAAGATGGAGGTAATGGAAGAAGAGGCAAAGTGAATGAGGTCCAAGACTGGTCTGCTGCAAGTCCACGCTCTGCTGCTTATGTTGTGTGGGACAATGGGGCTAAGAATCTGTACAGAGTTGGTTTTGAAGGAATGGCTGATCTGAAGGTAAGGGCAATTTAAGACGTTCAGAAATATATAGGTTTAATAAATAAAAATCTCTGGTACAAAGTTTACAAATGTGAACAAATCCACAATGTGGGTATCACAACTGTGTGGCAGACCAAGAAAAAGATGGAGTGTCTTTTCAAAGATGATACCTTTTCACCTTTTTTAGACTTGCCATTTATTACAATAGAATGGAGTGGAGTGGTGGCAGAAAAGTGACCACTCAGAATTGAGATAAATATGACCATATTTATAGAAATGCTTTCTAACAATTTTCGCGCCCAACAGGACTTGAACCTGCATCTCAGGGGATCTGTCCAGACGCCTACTCCAATTTGGCCAAGAATACATGTTCAATTAAGTCGAAATTCAGGATTGCATTGAGTGAAGGAAACACTATGAAATATATCAAAACGCATAAAAATTACCAGTTATTACATATATTGTTTAAAGTATTAAGACATGAAAAGCCCGTCTTACCACTAAATATAAATCACTTATTGCATAGCTTCAAACTGTTATTGATTACACTAGACAAACACAGTATTGTTTATTTTCATGACATTCATAATTATTTAATATTCACCATATATGAATTCTGTTAACTTTCAGGTAGTAAATGATGTAAAAGGACAGAATGTTTACAAAGAGCATTTACCACTTCTAGGAGAATTAGGACCAGGGCGTACAGGACCACATGGATTACAAGTTGGTGATCAGGTCAGGATGTTTCTTATTATTTAGTTACATCATAATTTACTGGAGAAAGTTATAGTAAAGATTTAGTAAACTATCCATTGAAAGACAATGTACAATTGTATTTTGATTGTACTTACGTTAATTTGCCTTAAATTACCTGTAATTTGATTACTGGATGCCTAACACAAATATCTGGTCCCACAGTCTTACCCTGTGGGTCTTGTATTTTTTTGTTAAAAAATATTTCTTAGCTTTCTACCAAGTTCTGCATGTGTCTTCATAACCTAAAAGTTGTCAACATATCTTTGAATAGCAACATGTCAAGAGACTTTCACCTCAGAATGTGGCGGGTCAGCCTAACTTACTACCCACGAAAAAATATCTGTGCTATGCGCCAAAAGAAGTGTTCACTTAAAAAAAAGCTGGTTCTGCAGGTGAACGTGGATCTAGACCTGGAGATAGTCCAGTCGCTGCAGCACGGTCACGGCGGCTGGACGGACGGCATGTTCGAGTGTCTGGGCACGACGGGCACCGTGGTCGGCATCGACGAGGACCACGACATCGTCGTCACGTACCCCAGTGGCAACCGGTGGACCTTCAACCCTGCTGTCCTGACCAAGGTAAGTAAACGAAGTCAGGAGGTGAAAGTGGATCTAAACCTGGAGATAGTCCAGTGGTCGCCGAGTCTCGAGTGGCGGAAAATAACCTGACTACTCCGTGGTCTTAGAGCGATAACTAGGGGGCCATCACGCCTTAAATTCTCTCATAAAATACTTACTGACGAGGAAGGAAACGGGAACCTACCACGTTTTAACTCCCAAGAAAACCTAATCATTACATTAAGTACTAATAAAGGCGCAACATCGTACTAGAGAAATTAATTCCCTAATGGTTCACGACCCCCGCCTTAAGGAATAACGCAAAATATTCCCTAAGGCGGAAATTAAATAATGTTAGTTTAAAAAGTTTACTGTGACTAGACTTATGGAGTCTAGGTTTGTTAACAAAGTGTTTGGAAGTTTCATCTGACAACGTAATGAATTCCCGTGTGGCAGGTCTGCAGCGGTAACCTCAACGTGTCCGCGTCCAACACCGCGGGCGGGGGCGCGGGCGCGGGCGGGGGCTTCGCGGTGGGGGACCTGGTGCAGGTGTGCTCCGACCAGGAGCGGGTCAAGGCCTTGCAGCGGGGGCACGGCGAGTGGGCTGAGGCTATGGCACCTGTGAGTCTTTTCATGTGGTGTTTACTTTAAGGTCTTCCTAAAGGATCGTCTCCACGAGCGTTAGAATCGCGGCGATATTATCGTCTCCTCTTTTTTTTTTTTTTTTTTTTTTTTTTTTTTTTTTTTTTTTTTTTTTTTTTTTTTTTTTTTTCAGCGCCATTTAGCCCCATGGTAAGCTGCTAAGCTTGTGTTACGGTGACTAGACAACGGATATACTACTTATATTTATTTTTCTTTTGTAAATACATACATATTATACATAGAAATACACCCAGACCAGATACAAATATTTATTTTTAAGCATAAATATTTGCACCCAGCGGGAATCGAACCCGCAACCTTCTGTATTGCAGCCAAGCGCTCGCCCGACGTGCCACAGAGGTCGTATTTCTATACGATCTCTGTGAACGTGACTCCACACGGCGATGTTAACGCGGCGGTGCGTCGTATAGAAATAAGATAATATCGCCGCGATTCTAACGCTCTTGGAGATGATCCCTTAAGGCCTCTAACTTGATCTATCGACTGCTATCATAACAGTCAAATAAAGGGTCTTGACAGACGGACAGTCAGACAAACGTGATCTTATAAGGGTTCCTTTTTCGGACCCTAAAAACGAAACTCTAAAAACAGAGATAACAGTTGCATAGTAGATATTTACATTCATAGTATTACTACCTATTTCGCGTGTCAGCTTGCAACCATTATATGGTATTGCCCAAAACTGTGCCACAGTGATAGCAGCGTTATTGGCCATAAGTTGGTCACCTATTGTACAAGTGTTGGACACAGTAATCATTTGAGTAGGGCTCCATTAACTGTGTACTTAAAATACAGGTGTAAGGCTACATCTACTTATGTGAAATACAATATAGTTAATTTTGTCTAAGGGTTTCGCGATTTTGCATAATAAAACAATATTTAAGGGTCAACCTTGAAAAAGCCAACTGTAAAGTCAAAGCTCGGTAGTTTAAAAATAATGACATTAATCAATAAAGCGCGAGTAAAACCCGGTATATATTGTGTTTTATTATACAATATAGACAATACAACATACAGACATATAGACCACAATATATACAGTTCCTAGAGTTCTAAGAAGCAAAGAATGGAATTACATTACGACGTGGTGTGTGCGCCCGCGGTTTCAGACGCTTTAGTCGGAAACTATCCAGCCGTTCATGAGATGTTATAAATAGTGCAAGTACCTAACTCGACTTAGTTCGATATGTTGATACCTACTGTTACAGCTTTAAATTACACACACACAATTACACACACAATTACCCACACATTCACTTTTTTCTATATTTTTATTTTATTTGGATAAATCTTTATCTATGTCTTTACTTCATGTTATATAAATATTTGTGTTTTGTTGCAATGTTGTATGTTGTACATATAAAGTTATTATCTATCTATCTATCTTTACATTTTTTGTTGTAACTGTTTGGGAAAGGGTGCTCACTGCGCTTGAGTTTTTAACTTTTGCAGATGAGAACACCACAATTGTACAATAGATGTAAGTTTCCTATTAAATCTATACTAATCTTCTATACTTATAATAAAAGAAGAGAGGACAAATAGTCTGTACTTGTAAACAAGTAAATTAAAAAAAGTTGTCTAGGGGACTTAGGAAAAGTAGTAGAACAATATAGGTAATTTTTAAAATTCATGTCTGTCTGTCTGTTTCTCTGTTTGTTCCTGATACAATTAAAAACTACTAATCCGATTAATTAGTAGAACTTAAGTAATGAACGGAATTGTCGGCTATGCACTTTTTCTACGCAGACGAAGTCGCGCGTAAAAAATAAAGAAAGAATTTAAAATCATATTTCAAATGGATCTACTCCCGAAATGTTAACTGACATGATTATTCCAGACGCTCGGTAAGATAGGTCGAGTGCAGCAGATTTACCACGACAACGATCTCAAAGTGGAAGTGTGCAATACGTCGTGGACTTACAACCCGAACGCTGTCACCAAAGTTGCCTCTTCCGATGGAAGCATACCGGGGAACTCATCAGGTGAGACATTGAGGTTATAGTGGTGACTTGCCCTGTCTTTGGATGGTGTAACAACCCTCAATTTTAGTCGTTTCTTTTTGCTGTCGGTTCACGTTAATTTTCTTTTATGTTCAAACTATACAGTAGGTTACCTAACCCCTGGTATGGAGGCTAGATACCTATTTAAATACCTTGGCCCTAACTAAACTAAGCGCTTCAATGGGTGTAAAATGTATGGAACAGATAAGCTATCTGGAAGAAATTGTCTAAGTCTAAATTAAAACTGATGTGATGTAGAGAACGTTGACAGAAAGACTAAGTCTATTTAGAGAAGAGAATAGCACCTAACATCCCAAAGATTTTTTTCCTTAATCAATATTTTTTGTTAGGGACATCAATTTGATCATATTTGTCAACATATCATCATTTTAACTTTAATTCATTATGTTAGTCAACACAAACTTGCGCATGTTGAGCGAGCCTTTTTTTAACGAAGGGAAATGTAAATGTAGGCAGTAGGAAGCTCCACATATCCCCACCGCTCAGGGGGCGGCCACAGGTACACCCAATAAAACTCCTTGGTATTCTTCTCTTTATCATATTCCAGGAGAATATAGGCACTGTTTGCACATAAAACTACAAACCTCGGTGGTGATTGGTCTTAACGACCAATCGATCTCTTGAAACCTTAAAAAGGAACACCCTCACGATATAAGTAAGATAAACGATAATCCAGAATTATTAGATTATTATTAGAATACCTTATCGCAAAAGTAGGATCGGACCCCGGACTCCCGAGAGGGATACTACTGGGTACCACGCTTAGATGATGATGAAACGATTGTCCAGAACACAAGGTTTATCATGTGTAAAATTGAATGTTCTACCAATGTCTGTTATACTATATGTGTATAGGTGAGCGTCTATCCGCGCTCCTGAAGAAGCTGTTCGAGTCGCACGTGACGGGCGACGCGAACGAGGAGCTGGTGAAGGCGGCCGCCAACGGCGACGCCGCACGCTGCGCCGACATACTGGCGCGCGACGCGGCCTCGCCCGCCGACGTCAACGGCTTCTACGGCGGCCACACCGCGCTACAGGTGAGACCACTGCCCGCGCCGCCGCGCGCCGGCTTACGAGATCACATTGCATCATGAGATGACATTTAATCTGTATTCATGATGACTCTGTATTCATGATGAGATGACATGAATCTGTATGAGATGACATGAATCTGTATGAGATGACATGACTCTGCATGAGATGACATGAATCTGTATGAGATTACATGAATCTGTATGAGGTGACATGAATCTGTATAAGATGACATGAATCTATATAAGATGACATGAATCTGTATAAGATGACATAAATCTGTAAAAGATTACATGAATCTGTATAAGATGACATAAATCTGTAAAAGATTACATGAATCTGTATAAGATGACATGAATCTGTATAAGATGACATAAATCTGTAAAAGATTACATGAATCTGTATAAGATGACATGAATCTGTATAAGATGACATGAATCTGTATAAGATGACATAAATCTGTAAAAGATTACATGAATCTGTATAAGATGACATGAATCTGTATAAGATGACATGAATCTGTATAAGATGACATGAATCTGTATAAGATGACATAAATCTGTAAAAGATTACATGAATCTGTATAAGATGACATGAATCTGTATAAGATGACATAAATCTGTAAAAGATGACATGAATCTGTATAAGATGACATGAATCTGTATAAGATGACATGAATCTGTATAAGATGACATAAATCTGTAAAAGATTACATGAATCTGTATAAGATGACATGAATCTGTATAAGATGACATAAATCTGTAAAAGATTACATGAATCTGTATAAGATGACATGAATCTGTATAAGATGACATAAATCTGTAAAAGATTACATGAATCTGTATAAGATGACATGAATCTGTATAAGATGACATAAATCTGTAAAAGATTACATGAATCTGTATAAGATGACATGAATCTGTATAAGATGACATAAATCTGTAAAAGATGACATGAATCTGTATAAGATGACATGAATCTGTATAAGATGACATGAATCTGTATAAGATGACATAAATCTGTAAAAGATTACATGAATCTGTATAAGATGACATGAATCTGTATAAGATGACATAAATCTGTAAAAGATTACATGAATCTGTATAAGATGACATGAATCTGTATAAGATGACATGAATCTGTAAAAGATTACATGAATCTGTATAAGATGACATGAATCTGTATAAGATGACATGAATCTGTATAAGATGACATAAATCTGTAAAAGATTACATGAATCTGTATAAGATGACATGAATCTGTATAAGATGACATAAATCTGTATAAGATGACATGAATCTGTATAAGATGACATGAATCTGTATAAGATGACATGAATCTGTATAAGATGACATAAATCTGTAAAAGATTACATGAATCTGTATAAGATGACATGAATCTGTATAAGATGACATGAATCTGTATAAGATGACATAAATCTGTAAAAGATTACATGAATCTGTATAAGATGACATGAATCTGTATAAGATGACATAAATCTGTAAAAGATTACATGAATCTGTATAAGATGACATAAATCTGTAAAAGATTACATGAATCTGTATAAGATGACATGAATCTGTATAAGATGACATGAATCTGTATAAGATGACATAAATCTGTAAAAGATTACATGAATCTGTATAAGATGACATGAATCTGTATAAGATGACATGAATCTGTATAAGATGACATAAATCTGTAAAAGATTACATGAATCTGTATAAGATGACATGAATCTGTATAAGATGACATGAATCTGTATAAGATGACATAAATCTGTAAAAGATTACATGAATCTGTATAAGATGACATGAATCTGTATAAGATGACATAAATCTGTAAAAGATTACATGAATCTGTATAAGATGACATGAATCTGTATAAGATGACATGAATCTGTATAAGATGACATAAATCTGTAAAAGATGACATGAATCTGTATAAGATGACATAAATCTGTAAAAGATTACATGAATCTGTATAAGATGACATGAATCTGTATAAGATGACATGAATCTGTATAAGATGACATGAATCTGTATAAGATGACATAAATCTGTATAAGATGACATAAATCTGTAAAAGATTACATGAATCTGTATAAGATGACATGAATCTGTATAAGATGACATAAATCTGTATAAGATGACATGAATCTGTATAAGATGACATGAATCTGTATAAGATGACATAAATCTGTAAAAGATTACATGAATCTGTATAAGATGACATGAATCTGTATAAGATGACATAAATCTGTATAAGATGACATAAATCTGTAAAAGATTACATGAATCTGTATAAGATGACATGAATCTGTATAAGATGACATGAATCTGTATAAGATGACATAAATCTGTATAAGATGACATGAATCTGTATAAGATGACATGAATCTGTATAAGATGACATAAATCTGTAAAAGATTACATGAATCTGTATAAGATGACATGAATCTGTATAAGATGACATAAATCTGTAAAAGATTACATGAATCTGTATAAGATGACATGAATCTGAAGACATGAAGATGGTTTCTTCACGAGATTACTGGCGCAATATCAAGCTCCGTAAAAAACTTTAAACTTTTAAAACATCACGTTATTTAATAAATGAATCTGTATGTTTTGATGTATGTACATGTGCTAGGGTCCGGGTATAATCCACCCTAACATGAGTCTTATAAGTCGAAATAAAGTCGCCGCGTTTTATTTCAAAAAGAAAAAATAAGTACATCAAATAAATAAAAATAGAGATTAAAAAACAACTTAAAAAAAGAGATTTTTTTAAATTATCTGTGGTTTTAAAAGTATTCGGGGTATTTTTTATTTAAAATATACTTTCTTTTTTTTAACGATAAAAGGACGACAAAGCAACGACAAACGATCATGGTAGTGGGAATTAATACGCAAATATCGACCTGATTTTAAAATAATTAATAACTAATGTATACTCTTGTCTTTTTGAAAATCCGTCTTTTTGAAAATGTTTCTTTTTTATAATATGTCTTTTTGAGAATCTGTCTTTTTGAGGTTCTGTCTTATTGTGAATCTGTGTTTATGAGAACAATTTCATCTGTACGTGTGTGTTATGTCAGGCGGCGGCCCAGAACGGTCACGTGGAAGTGATCCGGCGGCTGGTGGAGCGCGGCGCGGAGGCGGACGCGGAGGACCGCGACGGCGACCGCGCGGCGCACCACGCGGCGTTCGGCGACGAGCCCGCGGCGCTGCGCGCGCTGGCCGCCGCCGGCGCCGACCTCAGCGCGCGCAACCGCCGCCGCCAGACGCCGCTGCACATCGCCGTCAACAAGGGACATCTCGGCGTCGTCAGGACCTTGCTGCACCTCAACGTGCATCCCAGTCTACAGGTCAGTACTTATCTATATTGTTACCGAACTGAGACCTCACGACCCCCTATCTCCCCAAACCCCCTACCGATCCGGCTCATCTTCGAACTCATAAATTCTACTGATCTAAACTACGCGCATACCAAAATTCATGAAGATCGGAGCTACGATACTCTAGTTATCGTTGAACATACATACAAAGATACAAGCGCCAGGCCCGTCTACACTGGACCTCACTCGCTTCGCTCGTTCGGTCTATAACCAGGTAGTGTCCTTGGGCACGAGGCTACTCTCCTTTATGAGAACCAGTCTAGCATTGGGGACTAGATCCGTCTTAAACTCGATCCCTGACGTCGCCCTTTGAAGGTGTTCGCTCGGGTACAGCGACCCCTGCTGCTATGCCGAAAGGTTAGTCGGTGGGGACGCTATAACATATATAAATAGGATGAGCAGGACGAGTGTTACTGACTGCGCCCCGCGGTTTTACCCGCGTAAGTCTCGTTCCCGCGGGAATATCGGGGGTAAAAACTAGCGAATGTGTTATTCTCGGTATCCAGCTACCTATATTCCAAGTTTCATCGCAATCGGGTCAGTAGTTTTTGCGTGATTAAATAACAAACACTCATACATACATATCTTCAAACTTTCAGCTTTTTTATAATTAGTAGGATGCGCCCCGCGGTTTTACCCGCGTAAGTCCCGTTCCTGCAGGAATGTCGGGATAAAAAGTAGCCTATATGTTATTCCCGGTATCCAGATACCCATTTTCCAAGTTTCATCGCAATCGGTTCAGTACTTTTGCGTGAATAAGTAACAAACACACATACACACCACATACAAACTTTCAGCTTTATAATAATAGTAAGATAACCGTGCGGCATCCGTACGGGGCCCCGGGGTGTGTATTGGCTTCACTGAGACCTTCGAACCTAAACTAACCTCACCTGCGGTTTCACCAGCATAAGTCCCGATCCCGCGGGAATATCGGGATGAAAAGTATCCTATATGTTCTTCCAGGTCTCCAGCTGCCTATATACCAAGTTGTATCTCAATCGGTTTAGCGGTTTTTACGTGATCGACTAAAAAAACTTTCAGCTTTGTAATATTAGTAGGATATGTTGCAACGTGGGGTAATATTTAACTCGATCTCCATCAAAAACTAAAGCGGTTGAACCCGTGTATCGCAGCTAGTTACTATGTAAATTGTCACACATTGTACAAAAACTGTTATGCATGTAAATGTTAACGAAAAATGCAAACAATTAATGAATCATTGAACTGTGCGGAGCGAGCGTGAACTGTGTATCCGAACACACCAATATTTTACTTTTTACTCATATTTTATTCGTACTATTCACGGTATAAAAACGTGAATTAAATACGAACGTTAAGCCATGACTACGGTTATTTATTAGTATTCCTATCGGATTGTGTTACGTTTAAAAAAATACATTATAGTTATGTTGTTATAAAGTGTTTATCGAACGACATTTTTAACACGCTTGTAAAGAAAAGTAAAATAAAAATTAGTACGGTTTTACTCTAGGTTTATTTAATAACGGCATTATTACAGAGTACCGAGCATACGCTAACTTTACAGTTAGCTTTTAAATTCAAAACTATTACAATAACTCCAAAGTCTGCGTATACTGGAACGTTTTGATACAAATAAATATAAGCAGTAGTTTACAGTAACTTTAAAAAAAATAGACGAATTGAAAATGTTAACTGTTAAGTAAGCGAAAGCTCGGTACTTTGTAATAATGCCGTTAATAAGTAAACCGCCAGTAAACCTCTGTAGATATTGTGTTTTATTATGCAAAATCGCGAAAACCTAAGACAATTAAAAAAAAAAAGTGTTTTTTTTTCACTTTAACAGTAAATGTACCAAGTATAGTTGTGGTTTTTATTTGATAATAGAGCTTTTTATTAAATATATATTTTTTTAAATCGGTCCAGTAGTTTTAAAGATTACCCTCAATATACATACTGATACAAACAAACATGTTACCAACGTTACCTCTTTATAATATTAGTAAAGATACTTAAAGCGGGAAAAAAATAATGTTATTATGCGCGCGCATATCTAACAATGGCGTCCATAGGTAGCTCATGGATTTAGGGCCGATTTTTCAAATCCCTATATAGAGATAAAATAAGTGACAAATAAAATGTAACACCACCGAATAAAAATCGTCAATATAATTTTAAAAGATTTGGTTGGGATCGAACTTATTCGATAGATATCTTTTATCCGTAGAATGGAAAATCGCCCCTTAATATAATGAGGTAGCTAGACTGCATTAATAAAAATTAGATTAAGGATACTTAATTTAAAAAATAATAATAAAAAAAAATATTTAAAATTAAATGCGCCTTGCGGTTTTACTCGCGTAAGTCCCGATTCCGTGGGAATATCGGGATCACATTTCTAAGTGTTAATTCAGATGTCCAGCTATCTCTATAGTAGTTTCATAGCATTCGGTTCAGTAGTTTTTGCGTTAAGGAGCAACAAACAAACTCGTTTACATACTTAATATTAGTAGGATAAAGGTACCTACAAATTATAAGATTTAAAATCGATATTCCATAAAATTAATTATACACATTTTTTCCCTAATTTTTAAAGTTTTTCTCGCTTGCTCAATGCTCACTCACATACACACAGCATGTTGCAATTTCGTTAAGTGACGATTTCTACCAAGTCTTGCCTCTCTAAATCTATCTCATCTCAATCGACCCTTCCCCGAATTCTAGCGACAACGCACTAGGTGCGATATGTAAGTCGCTCGAAACATATTCAATCTTCACAGATATTTTTTTATAAATAAATAATAAATAAATCCTGTGACGAACACACAGCGCCATCTAGCCCCGTGGTAAGCTGCTAAGATTGTGTTACGGTGACTAGAAAACGGATATACTACTTATATTTATTTTTCTTTTGTTAATACATACATATTATACATAGAAATACGCCCAGACCAGATACAAATATTTATTTCTAAGCATAAATATTTGCACCCAGCGGGAATCGAACCCGCAACCTTCTGCATTGCAGCCAAGCGTTCGCCCGACGCGCCACAGAGGTCGTCATTGAGATTATGAACTTAATTCAAAAACAAACCCGTCAACAAAACATCGTTACCAAATATTTCATAATGTTCTTTGAAGTAGTAAATGTTGCGCGCCTCTAATTTATTTATTGTACTAATTAAGTGAAGTTTCCTACTATCCCTTGACACAGTCTCGTTATGTTATCGGCCGTTTCATTGATAGTTAGTTAGGGCTATTAGACCGGCGAGAGTGACCAATGATAATTACAGCATCTAAACGGGATAAATAAGGATATTAACGTTAAGGGAAAGGATCCACAGATTAGATACTGCAACAAATATACATTAGCTGTTTACGATCTGTTACGCCATAATTTGTATTTGGCTGCGAAGTCGTTAACTCGGATTGAATTAATTTAACGACTCGGGGGTGGTGTAAGGTGTGACAAATGTTTGCCTACAAATATTCTCCTAAACGAAACGAACTTACAAATTGAGAGAGCTTCAACTATCGAAGAAATCATAAGAACCTTCAATATTTGTTCAGATGTTCTCGAACTCGTAGTAAGCGAGCGCGAGGCTGTCGGCGCGACTCGCGGACTATTCACGTTAACTACTTACCGAACTTCATCCATTGTTTTCTCAACTCACTAATACATCAAACGTTCTATATGTCTAGTTTGTTTCTCGATTTTACCCCCAGCGTAACGACGGTTTATTTTAAACAAAGAAATACTTTATGGTTTTCTCTTCCACAAGGGGGTACAATTAGCTTTTGAAGTCAGCTAGTACTTATACGGGGGTATTTTGTTAAACATTCATTACATAGTTGAGTCGGAGTACTCGAACCCGGGCTCTTGAACTATTGGAGAAGTCTTAACTACGCAATTTGTTTAGACGTTGCTCGGTGTTGAACATTAATCCGTAT
The DNA here is from genome assembly GCA_949358125.1 of Idaea dimidiata. NCBI lineage: Eukaryota > Metazoa > Arthropoda > Insecta > Lepidoptera > Geometridae > Idaea > Idaea dimidiata. Next base: position 6,995,334 of record OX442337.1, read on the forward strand.
CTTATCCGCGTCTCGTGGACTTTTAATCTAGACGAGTCGAGTTTCACTCGTTAATGAGTGTAGCGTCGCTCTCAGACATGCGGTCGCCATAATTGCCAAACTTTGCTCGGGCCGAAGCCACCGTACCCACTACCCCTCCACTTGTCGCGCGCCATTGTTCTCATGGTAACGCGTGTGTTAGATGCCTTTACCGAAATCTACTTCAAACTTGAAGGGATTATATTGTCTGTTTAATGTAAGGACTTCCCAAATTGGACGTATTTAGTGTGGAAATTTAACAAGAACTTTAATTGATGTTTACACTCAACATTAACAAGGCACGGTCCTTTCGTAAACTGCGTACGAGAAACATTTTTCTCATAAAATAAAATTTTACCTTAGTATTTTGAACGTTGCATTGTATGAATAGAAAGTATAGCTGCATGTAGGTAACGTAATATATCATGATATATTCGTTTCAGCTGCAAGCTTTCAAGCCGTGATTTATATCGTAGTTTTACGTGTCTTTTTGAAAAGTATTTTTATGAACATTCGCAAACTAAATGTACTTTTAAAATATTCATATTATTATTTGCCATTCTCCCTAAGAAGATTAAATGTATCACTGATAGCAGACACGAGTATTACATATAGTAGATATGCAAATTTACACCGTGTCAAAGCGTGACCTTTAGTGCGCTTAATTGTGCTATAAATTCTGATAAGAAAATTGAAGGGAGAGTTTCGCATAAAGGCCTAATAGAGTTGCGTCGTAATTATTAGTCAATTTATGTATGTATCTTACTTGTTAGGTATGGTATATTTTGGTATGGACTACCTACACCCTGTACTGTCATTCGCAATATTATAATCTCAATTATAAAAGCTTTTAATTTCATTCCAAGACACCGACAAACCGCATGTCATCCCTATCAGTTTGTGTACTTTTGAATCATTATTTTATTGAAAATATTTTTAGTGATAGCGATGATGATCTGCTAGTCGTCAAAAACATAGTCGGCCCATCTCTAATAATTTTAATGTTACATATATCTTTAAAAAAAAGCCTAAATAATACTTTTTAAGCGCAGGAGAACTATTTTAAATATAATGAAGTTGCTTAAATTCCTGATCTTGTTCCTTGTTACAGCGTCTAAACTTGTATTTCTACCTATTTACAATATTAACATTCAAAACAATACCCAATTGAACAACGTCTTCGAGTTAGTTATCGCTTATCTCGGCTTAATTATGTCTACGCCAACTATCCGGCGTAGCTGGTGCCATATTGAGGCGCAATTGGGCGTAAAGCTATTTAAATCTGAATAGGGCATTGTGAAACGCGTCACCTTGATTCACCGAAAGCCATGCCCTTAATAAAGTTAAAGTGACGGAGTTTCGCGGACCGTGCCCGCTTTCGTTCGCTTCGGGCGCTTCTCAGAATCATCTTTTACGAGCTAAATGCCTTGTTGTACCTACCTCATTACGCTTCACTTCCTATTGTATGTGCACTGGAGAGCTTCATAGCTCCAGGAACAAAGCTTTGACCGATTAAGCTGGAGCATTGTCGTTCTCCTACTCTACCGTAATCGCAGACATAGCCGGTAAAATAGTTTAATAGAAAATCTTTACAACAAGTAGGCAGTATTACTTAGATAATGCTGAATAGAATTTATTGATAAATATCGTGTTTCTTACATGTGTAAGTTAAGTAAGAAAAAAATATCTGCCATAAGAATCAACAAAAGGAAAGTATGTAGGTAATTGGGTTTCCTCGTCGTCGTTCGGAATTGCGTACGCTGCAGATTTGTTATATGTGTAGTCAATATAACAACGCTTTGTTACGGCGTAGCTAAGACGGTGTCAGAAGTCGGCAGAGGCGTCTGTTACGTAAATATCGGCTGGGCGTGTTGCGAATAGGACGGAATACACGATGAGGGAGGTGGTGGGTATGTCCCGTTTATACTTTACCCATACCTAAACTAAATATATTCAAAGACTTAAAATAACTTTGTCTTTACTTTAATTTATTTATAGTGTGTTTTAGTTACGTTACGCGTGAGGAAACGTTCTACACTTTTAATGTGCATTATTTTGTAATATTTGAAGTAACTACGAAAAATCTTCGTTACAATTTATATACCTCTAGGCTCAAAGAACGTAATAGTAGATTGTTAAACAAGGGCTGAATGAATGTCACACTTTTCACTTGAGATATTTCTCGAGGGTGAAATGAGTGAATTCACCCGAGCTAAACACTCTAGTCTCGTGAACAAGCTGGTCGAAGTTACTGGCGAAACTTCGAGCTCTTTGTAAATAAAAATAAACATATTAGATACCTCGTTATCTAATAATATTTATAGTAAACACTCTACTTTTCATTTCGACTGATAAAAAATTAAATATTTGCAAATTTTCTATAACAGGTATGTGAAAATCCGTTAAAATATCAAGTAAACCAGAACAATTTTTTTACTACATTAAAAAAAAGTTAATATACTACATTTACTGCCAACATTAGTAAATTTTCGAAAAAAATATCGAAAAACTATACAAACAATATAATCGAGTTGGTCACGACGTGTGGTGCGTCACGGTCATACAAACACGTGGAAAAAAAGGTAGGTAGCAATCATGGCATTATAGAGAGTAATTAAATAGAAGAGAAATTTAATTATTATAGCCAATGGAAAAAAATATAGTACATTTTTCAATTTCAGACTATAACCTGACGTTTTGGTTCCTTGTTTTTGTCAATTTTTCTATAGAAAGAAATGTCAAATGGTTGCATTAATTAAAAATTAAATAGACTTTCCACCCTAGGGATGAAATGAGCTACTTTCCAGCCGTGAAAATTTAACTTTCCTTCCGAACAGGAGAGATGAAAAGGACATTAGTATTCATGCCCTTTACGACCTTTGAACCCAGAGGTATAGGTATTGTAATAGGTACATGAACATTGCGTACAAAACATACAAATCAAAATAAATAAATACTAATCCAAATGTAACTGAGTTATAAAACGCAAAAATTAATGTTATTGTAAAACACTTTATTTATCCGGTTTTATCGCGTTTTTATTCATTATTTGACCCGAAATAAAACCGGATAAATAAAGTGTTTTATTATGCAAAATCGCGAAAACCATAGAAGAAATTAATAATGTTATTGATTATCAAAATTTACTTAAATAATAAAACACTTTATTTACCTGGTTTAATCGCGTTTAATTCATGATTTATAAAGTGATAAAGATTGATAAAGTATTTTATTATGTAAAATCGCTAAAACCATAGAAGACATTTACTTAATTAAAAAATAATTTTCAAGAAAAAATGCATCTACATAAATCCTCTCGTGAAGAAAGCTCGAACCCCTGTCCCTCACTTTCCGGGCGAGTGTGCCACCACTAAGCCATACTTATTTTTAGTGGATGAAATGCCTTGAGCAATGGAATAATAAGAAATACAAATTATGCTTCCAAACCCCTTAAAACTTTACTTTCGGACTGATTTATTTTAAAGGATCCTTTATTTATACATAACGTTGTGTAATAATGAAGTTCTGTTCGTGAGTACTTGGAATAATGCAAATGTTGTGTAGGTAAGTGATACCGTTCGTTAGACAAGAGTTACTGAGACGGTCAATATTCTTCGTCGGTCCTCATTAAAATCTAATTTGCGTTTAACTTAAAGCGAGACTCCTATTAGAGCTTTTCTTTTTCACTGCAGTACTTCCAACGAGAAAGTTGTTCGTTTTTTGTTCCGATATTGTTAGTCCGTAGTAAACCAATGGCAATTGCGATACTTTAATGTAGCTTGAGATACTTTAACGACGCGGGCGGTATTGTTTTCTTTTTATCTGTATTTTACATAAGATGCAGGTTTCGTTTAATATCTTTTAAGGGTAGCGGAACGCGACCGTTCACCACGGAACGGAAATTCACAGCCCTTCCATTTCTGGTTATACGTCGATTTATATTCTGCGCCCACTCGCCGCCTGAGAAATCTCATGTTGGAGGTGCTCTTTCAATTTGAATCGGAACACTCGGATCGGGGAATAATGTATTTCGGTATCGACCCTCCGTTCAGAACGGATCCTCGTGTTTATCGCCGCTCTCATTTATTCGGGCGTCGTCGCGCCTTTATTTTTTCAACACAAACTCGATGTCGCGCTGTTTATCCGTCGTGCGATACTATTAGCTGGGTCTTTGTTTTGAAAGGCAGCCAGATTGTGCCCCGCTCTGACTAAAGGATAATTGAATTGTCCCACTAGATACTGTAGTATTGCCCCTAAAACTGTTTTTGGTTTCGATTTCTATATTTGAAATGGGTTGGTTCATCGTTCTTGGATTATCATTTTATTGCAAAAAGTATAGTTAAATCAATAAACATTAGATACTTTAACATTAGATCCATAATATGATGTGGTCAAATAACAATATTATGTTGTTCTAGTCGAGCGGAAACTTTTATGAAAGCCTTAGCTGATTCTAAAAGTACTCTTTGTGGATAGCATTCTTCTCAGAGAATGCAGGTAAAAGGCCACTTTACAAAAGTCGACATTTACAAAGCGTCTCGGGATTCAAGTTTCAGTGAACGACCTAAACGCAAAGAACTACGTTGTCGGCTAGTCGCCTTTATCGAACAATTGAACGACGACGTATTCAACCATAGATCGCTGCTACAGGGAGAACTTTATGAGTTTGTTCCCATAGTCGATATTTACGAGCTCGGAAACTGTAGCAAACACTTTTTGTGAATGGCTGTTATGTAACCAACTTGTTATAACATTAATTTATAAGAATAACTCGTGTCGGTAATAAAGCGGTACCTCATCTAGAATTCAAGTCGCGATGCGGATATCCTGCGGACCCTTAACCCGCGCCCTATTTCTCCTATTCCAAGGACTATTTACGTCGTTTTGTTTGATAATCTGCTATTGTTTCGTTGGCCTACGCGGCATCCCTGAGAGAGTTATGCTAGCTATCTATAGAGAACGTGAACGGCGTGCGAATATGTAATGAATAAGTAATGCATACTCGAAACGTGAATGATGACTTCCCAAATTTACATCCATACTACAACGTTTTTCTTATTGAGCGAATTGTCGAATATTTAAATGTTGTTTGGTGCTATGCTTATAAATCTACCAAGTGGTGTTTCGTTTACTTCAGTTTTATCTTTAAAATTGCAGAAATTACTCGGAATTGCATCGATGAACTATAGGTGCATATAACGCGTACCGCGATGTGACTCGACCGTTCTGTTCATGAAGTCATTTCATTTCCATTTATATGCCTATTCGTATTCTCTTCCTTAGCGGTTAGAGAAATCTCTATACAAAGATGCTCTTTCAATTTGAATCGAAATGGCCGAATTGGGGAAATAATTTATTTTGTAAGCGACGTTTTCGTATTCGAAACATCCCTCCGTACAATAAGTAACTTCCTCGGTATTTTCGTTGTTTTTTGATCATTACTTTTATTAGTTTTTCGTCCTAAATTCTAAACGATTATCATTAGATTGGAATCAAATAATGCGATTGGGATTTTGTTGATTAAAATCTTTGCCTTTATCTCGTTCAGTTGTCGGGCTCCGTAATCTATACTAATATTATAAAGAGGTAAATGTTAGAGGAGAGGCGCGCGCTTGTCCCAAGTTGCTGACATTGCATAAAAGGTGGAGCGTGACCGTCTTCGCATTACCCGGCTCCGAACTCCGAGTTGGGTTTGTTCCTCGCTCGACTCAAGCGTCTTATTGAAATCTAATTTTCGTTAATCCTTGGAACGAGTCGGACTGGGCGGTGCGGCGCAGGCGGGTGCCGGCGGGCGCGAGCGGGCGACCCCGAGACATCGCCAATAATATTTTCCTTGTTATTACTCTACGGAATGCATTCCTTTAAGAGACTGAGTCTAGGGTAATGGTCCGAAATACATTAGTTGTTTTATCGTTCCTGTTGCGAATATAATGTTCTCCATCGGCAACGAAATTCCACTTTTTCTTTTAACGACTCTTTTAATCTCTGCTAACTTCTAAAGGTAGAATAAAAACAAAAAGATAAAATAAAATGGTTTTGTTCAGGAACGAACTCGCGCTGGGCAGAAAGCCATAAACTTTAAAAGGGAATCGTTTTCGGAGCTTTTTTTACGTAAATCCGACCCCTTTCTCGCCCGCGGCTTATGCGTTGAGAAGCCGTCCGTAGTCGTTCTAATGCTGTTCTAAAATATTGTGCTGATTTGTGTTTCTAAGGAGCACTCTTTGAGTATACCTATCCTTAACTACTATATAGGTTAGTGATTCACTTATTTTTATTAAAATAAATGTATTCTTGATTCTTAATGTAATAGTATATTATTATACTCGTATATCGACGCTTCAATTAGACGTATCAACGTTGTTTTATGGGAATTCCATGTAATACCACTAATCGAAGTGTAAGCTCACGATCATGTGCCGATGTTTGTAATTCCGCCCAATTACCGTGACAACTCTGTTTAACATAATCGAATATTAATTAAACAGGGGTGGTGGTGGTTCACACGAAACTATAATTTGTATCTATGTATATATTTTTAACCTGTACCTACGTTAACTAAATCGCGTTTAGTATAATTGTAATCAGCATTGTCGGTGTGCGATTATGTCTAAAGGAGGACGTATGACAGGCGTTTAATTTGGTCCGGGTTTCGCTGCGTGCCGCTAGCTCGCTCGCGGTGTTGCGGGAGGGCGCGGTGTGGCGCGGTGGCTGTGCGGTGCGCGAGGCGTACGCTCTGATTTATGTTATTTGCACGTAAAGCGGAATTAATGGCTTTATTACTCTTCTCTGTTTGCTGATCTCGGATGCTGAGCTCCGTTCGCTTCCACACAACTTCGTTTGAACAACTTAAAAGCACTCTCTCTCGAATGAGCGATTCAGTACTTTTACTATATTTGCCTAGGGTACATATTTTGGTAAACCTTCCAAATTTGCTCGTTGAATTATATCAAATTTAATATTCTTCTCGTAATAATCAACCGCATTTTTTACAATTACGCGTATAATTACCCACTACTCTTTTTTAATTCTCAGACGTAAACTCAATATAATACGTTGTAATGTACCTTGCAGTAGAAAAAAGCTGTAACTTATCCAGAGTTTCATTATAAAATGTCATAATTCACGTGTGAGTAATATCTAGTGGCATACAAAGCGAGCTCTGGTGCGCCCGGCCGCGGCCCTCAGGTGAAAATTTTAACGTGGCCTCTCGTTGTGCCTCGAGCTTAGTGTTTTATCTCAGCTTGGCGTTACGAGGATTTGTGGCTCGCTAAGTAAGGTTTTATGTCCTGAAACGGCTGCAACTTGGTTCTCCTGATAAAAATCTAACTTTAATGTAACTAGGTAAAATGTATCTAAACTAGCTGAAACGAATTTCAGAATTATTGTGTGAATGGAATTATTTGAATATATAAGTATACCCCAATTTAATGTGCAAATTGTAAACGATGTTCCATGCTAATGCAACATATTATTTTCAAATTACTGATTGTGCTGTTGTATGCAGATTATCTAATGACTTCTAATTAATCCAATTGTCATTCAGTAGAGGGAAATAGTAGGTACAACATGAATGATTTCGGATGCAACATAGAACCCCGGAAGTCCATAGTTATAGGTACAATTCTGATTACGATAAATGTGTTGCCAGTTTAACCATAGTTCACTGGAGTACTGTAGTCGTAAATAACGTAACGCACTGCGTTTCCCATTCTTCTCCTCTGCCGAGATATCTTTCGAATTGTTGGCTGCGATAATATATCATCAAACTTTCCTTCCACATTCAACGTCGCCGATGTCATCCTTATTTTCTTTACCCGCCATTTTGAAAGTCATGGTTCTTATTGTTCTCTATGTTGGAATATTTGTTTTTCGACAGTCACACGGCGACTGAACATGTTTTTTTTTTGTTTTCGTAACATAAAATTTAGTGTGGAAGGAATTGGCTAGGAAAATGTTTGTAGGTGGTAAGGCTAGTGGAGCGGAATGCAGCTGACATGGCATGTTCTGTCGTATCGGTTGGTGGGTTAGAAGGCGCGCAGCCGCCCATTCTGGCAGCTGCAAGCGTACCTACACGCTTGGAATGCGACTGCCATAGGCATACACCTCGCGGAGCGGCCAATAATTTATTACAACCGTAACGTATATCATGTTCTAGTTCGCTATATAAAAGATCAAAGATTAAAAAAATATACCTCAGCCTTTACTCTGGAGACTATCAAGTTTTCAGAAAGATTTTTATATAAAATACCTTGGCGTTTGAACATACTACCAGATTCGGTAGTAAATTACGATATAGGCGATGATTTAAAAAGCTTATCTAAAAGATTTTCACGTGTGACTTCAAAAGAGTTGGAAATTAGAAAAACACGGTACACTCATCTATTATTAGAAACATTAAAAATGCATAAAAGGTAATTTATTCTAATATTATTTATTTATAACTGAAATCTCTTAACTTTATTCAACGTAGTTCCCCATTTGACATCGTTCAACTATTACTAAAGCAACAAAATTTATACAACGCGTACTTCACATAAGTTCAATTACCTTGCCGTACGTGATACAATATCCGGGTATGATTCGCATCGTAATGTTTGTTTAGATTTCATAGCGCAGAGAAGCAGTAAAACAAAATAATCAGATTCATCAGCCCTTTGTCTTAGAGCCAGTTCTGTTAGCCATGTCGTCGGACGTGAATTGTCTGTGTCGATTGTTTACTTCGTTAGTAGAATGTCTACCCATACCCGCACACACGTCGCTCTTTCCTGCAATCTTTGATCGCCTTTACAAACATCTACTAGGTGGGTAGGTACATAGATAAAGAAGATGGTTTTCGTCACTTCAACTCCATAAATCAATTCAACGGAAAATGTCCGTAGATCGGTATATTTATTTGTTTTTAGTATCCTATTATTAGAAATAAACTTTGCTTGCATTGAAAGGATATAAAGGCGGCTAGAAAAGCGAGAAAACGATGGACACACTAGACTGTATTGTACAGAGATGTATGTAGAGAGATTAATGGTAATGTCGAAGCTAGTTGCTATACGTTCGAGTAGTAGGCTTCGAGAGGGCAGCGCTGCGCCAGCTGGGCCCTGCACTGTTTCGTCTCGAGTGAATTTATGAACGCTTTCAGCGCTTTCAACGTTTGCCACCTGACCTGCCAAACGACATTATACCGTACAAATGTTCCATGTCCGCTTTTGTATGGCACATTTACCTTACGCTCCGTTGCTCGGCTAGTTTTAGAAAGCTTTATGTTTGTCGTTTCTTTATCCCAAATGTACATTTTGTTGATGTTGAAAATCCAGATATTTTTCTATTATTCTGAAAATTATCAAAGTAATATCGGTAACAAAATATGTTTCAGTATTAAGCAGTTGAATTAAGATATTATTTTTTTATTATTTTATTTTAGCTGATTGAGATTCGTTAATAATGGCCTAACTCTCCTTTTTAAATCAAAGAAAACAGCTATATCTTTTTCTTTTGAAGTACGACTTGTTAGCTGTAAGTCGTACTTGGTATTGTACGTATTACTTCGAATCGAGACTTCAGACGTAGCTTTTTAATTGCAATGGAGTCTTCGCTCGGTCTGTCGGCCAAGTCTTATAGAAAAACTTTTTTAATATCAAGCGTCACAGGCTGTCCTTCCGATCAGAAACACCTATTTGAAACTGAAAACAAAAGCCTTATATAAAAGAATCGCTAGTAGAATTGTGTTCCGGGCCGGCTGCGGATGAAATTTATAGCGAAATGTAATGCCTTCCTCGGGGACAGTGCTCTGCTGGTAAGGTTCGGCCCCTTTCCCTTTGCACGACACTATCTCGCAGTTTACGTTCCAACCGTGCTTTTCTATTAAATAAATGAGCGTTAAATGTGCCGGAGAAACTTTTCTTTAAATAAGCTTTGTTGCTCTGTTCTTGCAACACACATTAATTACATTGAAGACACGGTTGTCTTGTCTCTGTTCTCAGCGATAGCACGACAAGACACTTTGAAACGTTACAAAGCTTCCAAAAAAGTAAATTGAATAACTGAATTTTGTGACTGGTTAAGATCAGATTCTTTCTGGTTCATAAGCAATGACGATGTTATTTCTTAAATCTATAATGTCATCTGGGTTTAATTTAAAAATAAAATATGGTTTTACCTCTAAATTTAATTGTACATTGTCGTGAAGTATGCTGTGGAAACAGGCGATGCATGAAACAAGAAGTAGTACGAACGCGATTGTGAGGTCTACCTACAGTCCCACCTCGTGCCCGGCCAGATATCCTTTACAGAGATACGCTCCACTTTAATGTCCAACCTCTTGGTACGGCACGTTGGTTTACCCGCCGCTATGCAGTTACGATAACGGTTTATGTTGTTTTTGCTACCCATCCAAATAGTGTTGTGCTTCAAATGTTTTTGTTCTATCCTAACTCTGAAATCCTATTGCTTACTAAGTAACTACCTCTGTCTGTGTCATCTCTATCATTATCAAATAAGTATGTGTTAAAAAGTAGACTTTATTCAAAATAATTTATCATTTCGACGTTGAAATGTAATAAGTAAATCATGCTGTTACATTAGCGTGAAATCCGGAAAAATAATATATGAGGCAAGATAAGACACGACTGGTGTATTTTTGTTCATACATAAACATTAGTTTTCCAGAAATAATGTGTTTGTGCAAACAAGTACAAATTTTATGTACATTAGGTTCCATCTAGAAACGCATATATGGGGTATAATTTCCATTACTAATTCGAAGCCCAAGTTTAGTGAGCAAAAAGTTGGTTTAAGTATTCCCCTACCGAGGAAGAGCCGGACGATGGCTGGCGCGTCGGCGGCGGGCAGGCGGCTCATGTCGGGATACCTATACCTACCATGATACCACAAAAACTTCGCCCTCTCTTTATTATTACTACGATGCTAATTAAAATAGCTACGAATAGATTACGGGCAGCTTCTGGCAGCGGCGTTTAATGCGCTAGCTTTACGACGTCACGCTTTATGCTCTCTCATTAGCGCCGCCCGTCTCCCAACTCTCTCGGTTTTTATGGAAATACAAATTTTTCTTCATCTACTATTTTCCTTTTCTTTTCGGTTAGTTTTAACCGGCTTCTAAATAAAGCATTTTACTATGTCTCTTCGAATATAGAACACCAATAAAAATAGATTCAATGCAATAGTTTTTATTTGAATTTTCGTGTCCAAAGAACTCGTGTCGTAAATTTTTTGTTGCAGAGCTCTATTTCTGTCTATAAAACTACAGTAAATGTACGTAGTCGCATTGTTGTCGTTCCGAATGATATTTTTAATCCAATAATGACTTATGTAAGTAGGGGTGTGGGACTGGACTCACTGGACACTATAACAATAAAATAATTCAGTTTCATAGGCCGGCGTTAATGGCACGGCTCGCTCGTTAGCCACGTGAGGATTACCTATTGTTAATGTTTTAATTTGTGCCCGCCCTCGGTCGGTCGCAGAGCACACCCGAGCCTCCACTATGTTCTGTCGTTCCTCTTTATTCAGGAAAACCTATTATGATAGTTGTAAGTAGCTATTCCTGGGTTAACTTTATTTTTCTCCTACATACATTTTTTTAAACTAATTTTTTTATTGTAGTTCCTTTCAGAGCCACTAAGATGCAATTCAGTAATAGCATATACCTTACATGGTTTTATTCAATTTAAGGCATGCTCGTTACTGAATTGCATGGACGGAGAGTCACATATTTATTTGCTTAGTGTTATTGACAGAGTGTGACCCCATTTCCACATGTGTTGGGAGTAGTTTCGGGCGCGTAACTTTGCCTTTTCGCAGAAATTCCCTCTGAAAGCTGGTAGCGGCCGGGCGGCTGTCGCCACAGCCCCCTTACCACAAACTCACACTATTGTGTCCATTACTACCCTTTACAACTAGTTTTAAGCTACCTTTCTATCTCGGATAGAGGTGCTACTGGCTCCAAATATTCAAATATTTTGTTTACAAATATTCACGTAACGTAAGACGCTGTTTATCTACAAAATGTTAAAGATGTTTAAATGGCCTATCCTCTTTCTATTTGTAATTTGCGTCTAGGTATGTAATATCATCCTCCTTGATATTTTATACGCGCTTATTTATACATGCATTCTCATGTGTTGGTAAAGAGTGATGAAATAGTGAATGGGTAGTCGTTTCCGAGTACCCTGGCCTTTGTGCTTTACTGTCGGTTTGTTTATTTCACGAGCCCGCCTCGTAAACACTCACAGACCGATACACTAAATTTAAGCAGAGCTCCTTTATTTTCTTTCCAGAAATTGTATTTCTTTTACGAAGGTTATTTAAGTAAAGAACAAACAGGTATTTTTTATGTAAACTTAATAAACGTAATGAGACTCCGTCGTTGTTTCTATAATGTTAAGTGTTTAAAAGAGACAGTTTGATAAAATAGTGGCAGGCGTTTTCTTTAAATATCATGAGAATGAGACACGGAAGTTCTCACATTGTTATCTACTGTATAAGCGTGATTCAGGTGTGAATTTCTTGAGAGAGAGGTGTTGTAGGCGTGGCGTGTGTTTAAACTGTTCACTGAAGTGATATAAAAGCACTTACGATGGTAAAAGGTTTCGCCGTTAGTTGCAGCGATGCCGCACGCTCGCACCACGCCCGTGCCGGTGGCTAGCGAATGATGCCCATGTTAGATAGCTACCGGTGAACTTAACGTTCCTCCAGCTACTTAATTTACTGCTACGGCAACGCCACAAACACGCTCCATAACCACCGCGTTATTACCAACTTGAAAGCAAAGAATGGCGTGCACATTTCCTTCGTGCTGAATTTAAGAATTTGAGCCCACTCCAGTGTTACATTATTCTCTTTTTATACAACTCGTTTTAGAGAAGAGTTTTTGTATTGACTTCGTAGAAGACGCTCCAAAGTTTGTTCAAATATTTTCACTGTTTGGTATCTCGTTTTACAGCGAAGTCAAAGCTTTGTAAATAAGCGCACCTAATTAATTTCTTCTAAAGCTTTAGATCAGTATTGCTTTCTAAATTTCGTTTTTGTATTTTTTTCTTTTGTTTCTAGTCGATAAGAGCTCTAACTAAGGTACTGTGTACGTTATACTATTTCGAAATTTGAATGTTTTTTCTCTCTGAATGGCAATGAAACTGTAACTGTAAGTATTATTGAAAATATTACGACCGAGACGTATTTTGATGTTGGTTTTTCTGGCTTCCGACAATAATTTTGTGTATCAAAATGCCAACGACCAATAAAGTGTTTCGAAAAGCACATATAAAATGTTTGTTTCGCAATCATGATGAACGTTCGTATAGGTATGTACGTACCTACTTGTACGTACCTACCTATTCGTAATTCGCATTTACAGCTTGTCAGCATGTCGTGTGGCTAGAGCAAATTTAGCTATACGACATATGTACATCTACCTGTAGTGTAGTGTGTATCCAAGTGTCTTCTCGTGAGTGTCATATCGCATACCGCACACACGATACTTTTATTACGCTCGCTGCGACACAAGCAGTCTTTGCCCTACCAACCATTTTGTCACCTTTTCGAGAGCTTTATAAAATGTTACAGAGGGTTTTATGACTTTTACGTCGATGCATTTTAGTCCTCGTTGGTTTTAGTTTTGTTTCAAAGATTAATTAGCTAATAATGTTAAATCTTTAATTAATTGTAGAATAATATTTTGAAAATGTTTTACCACAAAGATACCTCTTCGAAATGTGTGAATGCGGTTTTGAACTTTCTGACTTAATTACTTCCACGAGAGAATATAACTTGGTAATATAAGCAATTAGAAACTTATTTGACGCTGCCGGTCCGCCTGTTCCGCCTCGGGCTCAGGAATCGTGAGCGGGATGAGCCATTACGTGCTTTCGTACAACTTTTCCTTTTAAAACTCGTCTCTTACTCTTTTTAAACTTATTATATTAGATAATTCGGCTGAAAATATGAATATGATGACCGCAACTTTAGTCATTTTAGCTTAACAACGAAGAAATATTCATTCGACTAGGCATTGAAGCATGACCCCTTGGTCTTGTTATCATTTTGGTTTTACTCAAAATGAAATTTTCTTAGACTACGATCTTATCTAAAAATTAATTTACTTGTCTTTAAACTTTTTATGTGGTTTCATTCTTTAGAAGTACGAATGAACCTACTTCATCGCCGTTTTTTTTCACGTGAACCATTCACAGTCACCAAACTTATGTAGGTATGTATGTAAAAATTTACTCGTAGTCTGACAACGGACAATAGTAAAAAGCTCTTAGTTTTACGGCTCTGTTGAGACCGTATGCTTCTCATATAATACGAATAACATAATATTGAATATTTAGTCAGAGGAATGCAGACGGTACATATGTGTAAGGAAGGAACGGCAACGGCCAGGTACCGACTTGTATTACCAATTATGCAAAGCGTCTTCCGGGATGCGAAGTGCGGGTGCTGGTCGCGGGTGCCCGGGCGAGCTCCCCGCTTCCAGGGCGGCCGCTGTCGCGCTCTTTCCTCACTCGTAGCGAAATAACGACCTCAATTTGCATAACAATGCTCGTCACCCCTTACACCCTACCAGCGACTTTTACAGGCTACGCGGCCGAGCCCCACTGGACCCGACACCTTTTTAAGTCATAAAATCTGTCCAAACTCTTCTAGGCAGCGTGATGTTTAATTGACGACAAAATTACCAATTTGTATTCTTTTTTCTTTTTCTTTGGCATATTTTGTAAGGGTACTTGTGGCACGAATGAAATAATTATTATAAATTTGGTTCTAAAATAATTGCACCTCTGTTTAAGTATTTAAATGGCGGATGGTGTGGTTTTTAGTGGTACCTACCTACCTATATGTAATTTGTACATTGTACATGTAAACTCATCCTGATTGCATCACGTTTGGCACTATACCACAGTCTATCTAGTAGCTAATAAACCGTTAATGTGGATAGGATGTGTAAACACAATAAGCATACATATTGATGCGTTACCGCAGCGTACAATGTTGGCAGCTCTCGTTACTTCTTCCAACTTTGTGTTTTAATTGAATCGAAGTTTTCGGCTTTTTGCGGCGAGCTGCCAGCCACGTACGTTTCCAAACTTTCTTTATTAAATTATTGGAAGTTCAGAAACGTTCGCCTTTGAACACGAATTCTGAAACAAATTTGGAAATAGTAGCGAGTTACAGAAAAGTATTTATCCCCTAAGGACCCACTTGCAAAGAGGATTTTAAACCACACCATAAAAAAGAATGATGGAATATCTATTCCAAATATCTGTATTAATAAACAAAAGGGAAGTGAGACAATGAGACGACAAGTGTACGTAGTGTAGGTACAATTCAGATCAGAATCCGTCCAGTAAACAGTTCATAAAGATAGAGTGTAGGATAGAGTGCGGTAACGCGGGTAAGGCATTCGTCCGGAGCATTGTTTTGCGGCAAGGCTTTATCTGGTGCGGAACGAGTTGTCGTTGTCGTAATTTATAGATCTTTCTCCGCCCCTGCTCGCAATAATACAAGGCTCAGGGCCGAGAAGTGACTCTGACTCCCCGCTTCGGTCCCGCTCATCCTGAATGCTATTAACGGTCACGTAATAGACTGCTGACTCCTCACGTCCCGGATTCAAATTTGAGTAAATATGTCGCCGTCAGCCTTCTATTGTATTGTGCTCTTGTTTACATTTACTTAGAATATTTTGGACATGAATGTAGCCTCGTTATCTTGGATTGTTTGTGTGCACCGCGGACGACATTTCATATTCCTGTTCTGATCACGGCTCCTTAGGTTATCACAGTGAATACTAACATCGATTATATTTTTCCTTGGCTTTAACACATTTCTTTTACAATTACAGCAATATATCTATACTTATCTTCTATACTTATAATAAAGGAAGAGAGGACAAACAGTCTGTACTTGGATGTAAATTAAAAAAGTTGTCTAGAGGGCTTAGAAAAAGTAGTAAAACAAAATTACATAAATTTTAAAATTCATGTCTGTCTGTCTGTTTCTCTGTTTATCTGTCGGTTCCTTATACAATTAAAAACTACTTATCCGATTGAAATCTGGTTTTCAATATTGGATAGTTCTATTTTCACTTCTGCGGGTGAAACCGCGGGGCGCAGCTAGTTCTAATAACTAAGCATGTCCTTTATACGGAGAAGCTAAATATTTTCCCAGCTATATTATTAAAAAAAGCAATGAACACAAAATCCTTTTCATCGTTTCCTGATTGTTATATCGGATATAACATGATGCTGAAGCTTCTTCGTATAGTAGATAGTATAATAGTTATTGAACATATGGCTTTCATAGATCCGACATTGGCGGATATTGAAGATTTACCTAAGTGTGACGAGATCCGGGAAAGACTTTGTGTTGGAGCTCTCGCGGGGCCTGCCGTACAATGGCTGCTGGTACATTAAGTAATAGTTCTCTTCCCTAACATCATTCATCTTGTGAATTATCCATAAAGGTCGTATAAAAAAATATAACATTTATGTGTATCTATTGAATGTAATACCTACGTGTTTTGTTTTACAGAAAAGATACTGAATACATAAATTACGGATATGTATTTGTATTTCTAATGTATGGTAGGAGCTTGACTACAGTAATACATACATAGTTACGTTTTCGGAAGGTTTGCAATTGTAGTGCAATTTTTAACCGACTTCAAAAAAAAGGAGGAGGTTATCAATTCGTCTGTATGTATAATTTTTTTTTTTTTTTTGTATGTTTACCGATTACTCGAAGACGGATTGACGGATTAAGATGATTATTTTTTTAATGGATAGGTAGGAGCTCCAAGATGGTCCCATAAAAATTTGATGTGGATCTGATGAGGGTCTTCGGAGTGATGAACGGAAATGCTCCTCAAAACGCATTAATCAATCCAGTTGTTTATCGATTACTCAAAGATGGCTTGACCGATTGAGATGATTCTTTTTTTAATGGAAAGGTGAAAGCTACGAGGTGGTCCCATGAAAGTTTGGTGAGGATCTGATGAGTATCTTCGGAATGATGGACAGGATAGCATCCCAGAATTCAATAAATTACTCATTTTTGGACTTCTACCAAAAAGAATAGACCCCTAAAGAACTAAGTACAGATTGATGGGGCACCTGAAACCACCTTCTCATCAGCAAACTCTTCAATAATGAAAATTACGGTAACAATATTGTTGATTTTTAGGTAGGTAAGTATACTAAAAAGGGTAAAATAAAAAAATAATTTAACAATTAAAAAACCGACTTCAAAAAGAAACAAAAAATAATTTAAATAACAACCAAAAAAAAGAATTGATAAAAATTACCAAAATAACCTCTACATAGGTACAGAGCCACCGACTAATTAATCTGTTTTATCATCTGAAGTCGGGCAGTTTTACTGGTTGGTTCCATATTGTACTTAGTTTGGCTGCCCGACTTCGGATGATAAAACAGATTAATTAGTCGGTGGCTCTGTACCTATGTAGAGGTTATTTTGGTAATTTTTATCAATTCTTTTTTTTGGTTGTTATTTAAATTATTTTTTGTTTCTTTTTGAAGTCGGTTTTTTAATTGTTAAATTATTTTTTTTAAATTTTAACATCATTGTTATGGGTAGAATGAACATTCGCACCTATTACATAACTCTAAGCAACGGTTTACGGTTTAAATGAATTGTATAAAAACGTAATTGATTTAGTCCTTTACAAATAATTAAAAAATAAAGCAAGGTTCTTAATTCGCGTGAACACTGAAAATTACTATATAAAATAAAATTTTAAGAGACTCGATATAGCAAGTACGTCTGTTTGTAAAATTGTAGATTAAAAAAGCATTACCCTTTTTTAATTTAGAATTTTACATGTTCCGCTTTTTTGTCTGTATTTCGTATTTTAACGCGTATTATAGGACGTTGAATTGAACTATGGATTGTTACGAAATTACTGATAAGGATCTAACAGGGACATAGCACTTGTCTACTATTGACGGCCTCTGTGGCGCAGCGAGCGAAGCAGAAGGTTGCGGGTACGATTCCCGCCGGGAACAAATATTTCTTGTTTCTGGTTCTGGGTCTGGGTGTTTTCTATGTATCAAATGTATGTATTTGAAAAATAATAATAATACGTAGTATATTCGTTGTCTCGCACCCATAGTACAAGCCTAGCGCTTAGTTTGGAGCTAGATAGCGCTGTGTGTAATGTCGTGCAATATGTATTTATTTATATTAATTTATTTATTGTATCTTTTATATAGGTAGATGAAATTTATTCTCTACATTTTAGCTTTAAATTGTAAATGTAATGTGGGTAAAGTAGCACTCAACAGCAAGCGACGCAAACATAGTGAACCGTAACGTAGGGTAAATGCAGGAGGCAGGTACGGCCGCGCGATGACAGTGCTATGGTTCCCAGCGGGACCCTTCTACGATCCTCGTAAATTGCGAATATTAGATTATAAGTACGGAGTGCGGCGGCGCGGGTGCCATCACCGGAATA
Source organism: Idaea dimidiata (assembly GCA_949358125.1). Lineage (NCBI taxonomy): Eukaryota > Metazoa > Arthropoda > Insecta > Lepidoptera > Geometridae > Idaea > Idaea dimidiata. Next base: position 7,013,839 of record OX442337.1, read on the forward strand.
TCGAACTCGTGCGCTGGTTAACATACCGCGCCGTGATCTGAATCTGCTTTTTGGTTATTCCCAATACGCTCGTTTACACATCCAACAGACGCCCACCCGCCCGCCGCGCCGCATCCGTTTAAATATACGGTACGAAGACTGATTAAACTCATTTGTTATATTTGTGCAATTTGCACACTGCTCGTCTACTTTATTATTTAGTTTGTATCTACTATATATGATTGTCTTAACTCCAATTCCATATGTTATTTCTGTTAAAAGTTTGCTGTGAACATATTATAATATGTTTTATTTTGTCAAAAGTGTTCCCTGTGTGCTCAAATCTGTGGTACATATATCCGTTTCAGATACCTAGAAACTATTGATAAAACTGGAAAAGTGAAAAGCCGAAAACACGGATGTAATTGTTAAAACACTGCTGTGTCTGAAAATTAAAAACTTATATTCACGCACATATTATATTTTATCTTGTTATGTCCTACTATTATGTATGTTGTGAATGCTTATAACTCTTTAACACAAAAACTATGTGGCCGATTGCGATGTAAACTAGTTTTAGGTAGATGGCTGAAAACGTGTAATTCAAAGAATCATGATTCGCACGAGTGAAACCGCGATCTCTCATCGTACGTAAATATTGTATTAAATATTGAGTTCATCTATCTAAGAGGTGTCAGTAATTAAAATACTTTACACAAAAAAGTTTTCGAGAGCTTAATTAACTTTCAGTTAGCAACGATTATGAAAAGCTATTATAAGCTCTTTTCCTTTTCGAAATTGTAAATTATCTTAGAAGATGTTAAACTTTTACGCAAAATACTAAAGGAGAGCTTAATGAAAATCTCTGTGTATTAAAAGTAATATTGTGAGGAAATAGCGTAATGTTTCGAAATGCCCTCCTTATAGTGATGATGACAATAGCAACAGCTGCGCCGGTGCGCGCTCCGTTGTTGGTTTCCCCATTCCTCGCTTCGTTACGGCTTCATTAGGGCAGCGGCGGGTTTGAAACACCTCCTACAGCTGATGTTTCCATACATATTGCAGATATCATACATTACACATGCATTACTAACTATACGATTGTTTTTTTTACACGACTGCCAAAGGAAGTGTTATTTCATAATTAAAAGATGAACACTTGACCGCCATCACAAGATGGTAAGTGACGATGCTGTGAAAGATGTAGCACGCTTACCTAGAAGAATATCTGTTAGATAGTAAGTAGAACAATGGCAGTGAAATGAGTTTCTGGCTCTTTTCCTTAATAGCTAATTAACTGCTTTTCACTTCTATTATCTTATGTATAAAATCACTTCTATTTAAAATCAAAAGTTTCACTATCCCTTTACGATATAAAAAGATGATTTTTTCTAAATCCAATCCAAAATTCCGATATGAACATTTTCCCAGTGGTGTTTGAACCAATACCCTGCACATTACCGTCGGCGTCGCGTCGCTCTAATCAACTGAAGGCACACACGACCAAGTTAAAGAAAGCTTTTTTATTTATGATAAAGGCTAGTGGCACCATCTACGAAAAGTAGATATAATATAATATAAATGTATAGAACGCTTAAATATATTTAATTGAAGTGAGGGCAGATAGCGGGCGTCAGCGCTCGGCTCTTCGGCCTTTGTGAGCTGTGAGCTGCGGCGTGTAATTACTCTGGGGCTATGGGAAATACCTCACCGGCCGGGAAAGCACTTCTGTGTTATTACACTAAATTAATGCAGATAATATTCAAATATTAAATTACCTATAATAAAACCCTTGGAAAAAATGTAACGTTAAAATAAAATTCTATGATAAGCCTTCTCGAAGTTAAACACTTCCTTTTTAAAAGTGGCTCTGACCCATTTAGACGAAAATGGATCAGTACATTTTGTTTAGGACCGTAAACTTATTTCTTTAACTATGCAATAAGTAAGTACTCATATGATAGTAGCTCATTGGACTGTATAAGCCAATCCTAAACAGTTGTGGGGGTAAGCAACGCTTGGCGCGGTTATTACTTGGATGGGTGATCGAAAATTTGTGTGGCAAAAATCATATTCTTGAGCTCCTCCGTGCTTCGGAAGGCATGTTAAGCAGTTGGTCCCGGTTGTTACCTTACCAGTCGTTAGGTCAAGTTAGAGGGAGGCCCATAGGGCGGTCTGAAAACTCTAGGTGAGCCACACCACTACACACAAAAGAAAGAAGAAGTACTAAAACGATTACTATTTAAAAAATGAATCGATCTCATCTCAATCGAGCCTTCCCCGAATTCTAGCGACAACGCACTAAGTGGGATATGTAAGTCGCTCGATACATAATATACACATATATTTTTATTCTTTTTTTCTTACGAAATTGGTGATCCTTTCGCTACAATCCTTTGTGGGTTTTGGCTTCTTTTAAAATGGACTATCATGCGCGACAATCAGTACTAATAAAGGTAAAGCCGCTGTACAAAGCCTGTATCTCTATTGCCATATGGCCATACGGACACGCCATATGGCCACGCTAGGCATTACTGGGTTAAATGCAATAATGGAAGATCATTAACAGTTTTTTACCATATTACTTACGTGTTAATTGTCCTTGCTCTTTTTATTAAATTTTTTTCTTACAAAGTCTACGAGAAATAAATAGAATGGAGGAGTTAACATACTAATGTCGATTTTGAAAAATGACGAGGTATAAAAATGACGACATCTTACAAAATGTCGACAAATGAAAATATTTTAGTAGATCTAACTTCAGTATTAAATTCGAAAATAAAAAACATGTTCCACGGTTACACAGCAGCAGACGTATATGATCGACCTTTGGATCGACTTTTGGATCGACCAATGGCGGACGATCTTTAGTGACTGACTGGCGGTCGAATCATCGTTCTAGGCCCCGCAACCACCGCACCGTTTGCGTGGAACATTTTTTTAAAGACCATCCATGTAGTATATTTGAGTTCGGTGTACAAAGTAGGTACTTCGTCGTTATCAAGGCACGGCAAGAGAGATTCATAATTGGACGACGACTAATCATTATTTCTTTGTCTTATATTAAACCCTACCTATATTTTGTCAATATGTATGTTCCGATTACTAAAGCTTACCTTACCAATATACTTGATCCGTACTTTGCCCTACTTTATGTTTATTAAATGAACCAAATAAATCACGATGAATGGGAATGAATAGACCAATTCTTAGTGTTATTACTCTTTTGGAAATAAAGAAAGTAGGTTATAACGTGTAATAAAACTGAGTGGCCTTTATACATCACTGTCAATATGTCGTTAGTGAACGTTAATTGTTACGTCAGTTGAGGTAACAAGCCAAAGTTATCGTCATATCTTATTTGAGAAGTCGCGAAGACAAATTGAAGCGCGGGCGGTAAGTAAAGTTTTACGATATACCTGCGGTTATCAGAAGTGCGCGGCGAACAAAGACGATAAAACCAGTTGATTGCCCATAATTATTCCCCTCTCATGGAAATAGTAAGTCTTTTTGGTAGCACTCTCGTTCAAGAACGGCCAATCAAAAGCGTCTAAGTATATATAGGTAACGCAATAGATAATCACAGAGATTGATTATTACCTCATCCCCTGTCCGCAACTGTTAGTAGTGTTTTGTAGAAAAGAAATCACGATATGAGCAGTCAATTGGCTTTATTGTCTTTGGCGTCGAAGGAAGCGCGGCGCGGTGCCCTCAGATCTCGTGTTTATCTACGATGTGCCTCACATATCGAGCTCGTTTCTCTGTACACCTGTACCTATTAAATACCTCTCGTTGTTTCCTTGTTATCTTTCCTCCCCACCCACACGGTGAATTACGATCTTTGTGTGTGCCGTGTCTTAACTGTAGCCTCGTATTAAATCTTTACATAATTTATTGCTTTTCTTGTTCATCTTTCTTTCCTATGTCGTTTAAAAACATTTTATTTTACCTATTTATTGGCACAACGGTATATTTTTTGAGATAGACAGTAGACACGTAAATATTTTATCTCTTGATATAATCGAATGTTTGCGGTAACGGATATGCCCTAGAATAAACGATGGATGGGACGGTACACGGCAGGAGACATGACGCCCCATAACGTTTTATAATCCAAACTTCTCAGAAAGGTTATACTCAGAATATTTTAATAACATAGTCAAGAACCTCTTGAATCTAATGAATGTCAAGAAACGATCTCTAACTTGTTTGATTCTTCGAAGATACCGTGTAATCTATTTCCTCAAAGCATGTCGCATCGGTATCGAACCTCAGAGTTGGAAACGTTGTTTGTAAAGTTGCAATGTGAAGTATGTTTAAAAATTCTTTTTATACGCGGCGACCTGGGAAAAGTTCCACTTAGTTTCGCTCGTCCCCGTACCGTGCCTAAGTAAGAACTACGCGAGTGGTTTGAAAGTCCAGAAACGCTTTTAAGACGTTTCCATAATAAATGTCAATGCAAGTAGTTTCTTCTTAAGAAATTTCATTTAAAATTTGTATAAAAATTAACGTAACAATTATAGTAGCTGCTAGTTAATTATTCTTTACCAAAATTTTATCGTTATTATCACAATTTATTTTTTATGCGTCATAAAAAGGTAATGCTGCGCCATTATTTTAAAATAACGGCCATACGAACATTTATCTATGCGAATAAAATATTGCATTTATATTTATTTGATTGTAAAAATTAACCCTCTTTATGTAAAAAAATATTGTTTGGCGTAACAGAAACAAATATTACACCAATTTTGTGAAAGGAACCAATTTTCTGGTAACGGATAACATTCGTATGTCGAACGATCCATTGTCAGATATTCATCGGAGTTATACGTGAATTGTTAAGAAATGAGTCGGTGTTATGTTGTGCGGTAGGATACTGTGCGAGCGAGTTTGTATCGGGTCTCACCGCGCCGACGCGACGCCACGTAAGGCAGGCATCGGCGGCGCCGCGGCGCGTCCTCCGCACTCGCACACTACCGCTCTCTTTCTCCTCCAGATAAAACGTACCTATGTTCATTTTATTTCCACATTTGTCAGCGTTCGTTTTGTGCCCACTAACATAAATTGGACGCGGAGGGAAACCTCGCAGGTGAATGTAAAATAGCCCGGTTTTCCCAAGATAATACCGCTGAAATTTTACGACACTATTATGCGATTTATTGGTCACGTCACATTCAGGGACAATGATATTCCATAATAATGTTTATGAGTATCTGAATAGAAGCCTTGTTGAATTCTTTGGTATTTTTTTAATCTATTAAAACTCATCGACTATTAGGAAAACTGTGCTAATACAATCAATTTCAATTTAGTTGATTTCTCGAAACTAATGTAAGTTTCCTAGTCTCATCCATACACGGTTCGTAGCTTGCTCGTAGTATGTGCTACGGAGGCTACGAGAAATGTAGCAATAATTTAACATCCCGGTCTATTATGTATGTATGATAGTGAACGCACTCGTTTCACTGTATATGTATTCGACGATTTAATAATAGTTCAATTTCTTTTGACAAAACTAATTTATTGAAATGATCATTTGTATTCTAATGTCGATGGTAATCTCTGAACATTTCCTTACGTCCGGTTTCGGGAGGCCAATAATTAGCTAATGAAATTCGCGCATTGCTCGGTTCCACTTCATAAATATTTTCCTTATTGCCTGTTACCACGAGCTGTCGATAAATTTATGGAAGGGCCGACGTCACCTGAAATTTTATGGTTTTTTCTTCGTCGTTTGCCTCGTATATTTATTACGTGGATATTTTGGTTACTCAGCTCTAGTCTTTGATTCATATTTTTCGCCTCGTATAGTTTATTAAAAAGTTGTAGTTATAAATCAGAACTATTGTCGCAAATGCCCTGCGGTTTTAAACTTGATACCACATTTGGTTTAGGCCTGATTTTTGAATAAGTTCGAACCTGAAAGTTCGAGCCTGAATAAGTTCGAACCCAACCAAACGAATCTGATAATGATTCCTAATATCATAGTGACGTTTTCTGTTCGGTAGTGTTACATTTTATTTGCCACATATCTCATCTCTATCTAGGGATTTGAAAAATCAGCCCTTAATCAACCAACAAAAACATAAACAAATATATTCTGAAAACCTATACGAAAGGTCCCAGTAAATAGTTAGTAAATCCATTGCGTGGTTTTAAAGATCTAAGCATACATACAAACTGACAGACAGACAGGATAGAGACTTTGTTTTATACTTTGTAAAGACTAATTAATTATAACTACGTAGACAGATAACAAAAAAATAATGCAGTAATCTTTAATAACGACTACAGGTTCGAAATAAATGTAGCAAAGTATGTAACTTTTACTTAATACATCGAACCTCGAGAAACTGTTACCACGTCTAATTTAGCGCAAGCGTTTAATGTTTCGACTATTACATTATGTATGTGGAGCACTTTGTACAATGTTGTGATGAAACAACCCAAGTGATATTAGTAAAGAGGGGAAACAACAAGGATCACCTTCGTTGGAAGCTCATACGTAATCAGGGTCGGGTCCGGCCGGCGGCGGCGGCCCCGAGTTCGATTCGTGTCACATTACCGACACCTGTGTCCCGCGCCCGCTCTCCCGCCGTCGCCCGCGCAGCCCGCGCCGGCCGCATCGCTCGCTCGGAAAAACTATTGGCTCTGTAATCTCGGCTCTACTACTATTCACCTAATAAATACTTTCCTTCTCGAACGTTACTGCCGAAACTTCGGAAACCATTATTGAATATGCGAACCCGAATATTTTACCAGCATTCATATTCGATTATTACAAGTGTGGTTCGAGAAGGGATTTTACCACACTTTGCGAATATCTAATGTTGAACCTTCGAGATCTGCTTTCGTGTCACTTATAAAAAAATTAAAAACCGGCTTCAAAAATGGGACAAAAATAACCTCTAGGTACATACAGGGCCACCGACTTATCTGACCACAACTTCTTATGTGACAAATATGGACCCAGCCAGGAAAACTGCCCGACTACAGATTACAAAACAGAAAAGTCGGTGGCACTGTATGTAGAGGTTATTTTTGTTTGTTTTTTAAAGTCTGTTTTTATTTTTTTTTAATTTGTTTTAATTTTTACTTTCGACTGCCACTGAAAATCAACAAATTTGTAACCGTAACTTTAATTAGTGAGGAGTTTGCTAATGAGAAGCTGGTATTAAGTGCTCCATCAATCTGTACCTACTTCTTTCTTTTTGGTAGAAGTTTAAAATGAGGATTTTACTGCATTCTGGGATGCTATTCTGTCCATTATTCCGAAGAAGATCTTCACCATTTTTTTATGGGACCACCCTAAAGCTCCCACCTTTCTTTTAAAAAAAGAACCATCACAATCAGTCAAGCCATCTTCGAGTAATCGGTGAACATTCCTAAAAATAAATAAATATAAATACACGACGAATTGAGAACTTCCTCCTTTTTTAGAAGTCGGTTAAAAAAAGCTTTTTATGTTAGTTTATATGAGTACCATTCATACTATTTCTAAATATTTATTCGTTTTGTAGAAAATAGCTTTTAATACAAGCTTACAAGCTTGTTTTTCGGCGCGATAATTCTATAATTTTAAAATAGTTTTATTATATACATACTTTTATGTAATATTATAAAGAATTGAAATTATCATAGATGTTAACTCATACGTTATCGGTGGATTTGCTCCGCATTCGTTCTTTCGTATAGATAACGATCTCGCCACAAACTAAATATGTATAGAAGTGGTATTAAGTGTATGAAACACAATTGCTTTTGTACCGAACTCTAAACAATTTCACCCGAGAATTACATTAACATTTTGCTCTCGGTCTAAGCATTTGGAAGCTATTTAATAACTTTAAAAGTAACTGGATGGTATAAGTTACCTGAAACAGCATTATAAGCCAACGCAAAGTTTTTAAAGTCCGTATGATTCAGTTTGAAATGTGCAGTGTGCAATAAAGTACGTGACCGAGGTGGGCGCAAGTTGTAAGGACTGAGCACAACGTTCAATACTAAATCTCAAAGAGTACATTAACGTTTTCCGATACCTAAAGCTCACGGAGTGCTCGCTGAGACTACTCCTAGCAGTCCAGTTGAATAACAAAGAACTGCTTGGTTTAGATATCGGAGCGCTAATGGACTCCTGGATTTATAAAGTCCTGTGCTATCGCGTCGTCGCTTCTACTTATTTCAGAGCTTGTATGTATGTACATTTATACTAAGCGTTTTGGTACTACGTCTTGAATTAATGTACTCTCTACGTAGCTAGCTTACCTACAGTAAGCGAATAGGTTTGTTGTGTAAGGCGTAACAATCCCAACACGTTAGTTTCCTTATTCTCATAAATAACAGTCTAATCCAGATTGTGCTGTAGCATCTGTGCAAAGTTGTGTATCAGCGCGAACACAGGCACTGTGCGGGGCTTATTTCCGCACAATCAATCAAGGCGGTTGATGAGGGTGCACTCCGCTTGTGCAACCCGTGCACTATTTAGCTAGTTTCCTCTGCACATTTGTTACTAACGTTACTACCATATTCTTCCGTTATTACATTACAAAAGTCATATGTAAAATTGGGATGCTCTACAAACACTTTTATCTTGTGTCGAATTTCCATAAATTTGAAAGTCCACCGGACGTCCCTTGTTGGCAAATTTCCACGGTATGAGGACCGGCGGACGCGGACGTGTATTTCGTTTTAACTCTTGTTTTCGACTTCTCTCTCCAAAATTATGTTAAACTTAATGTACGTTTGTTTCTTACTGCTTCCTAAATGGAGAATATTACGTAATTTAACATTTTATTTGCGTGATGTTGTTCAATGTTATGGTACGTTAAGGTTTTAAACAATTTGATTGTTACTCACCATTTTTATGTAAGTAAATATCGCAGTACAAAATGGGTAGGTATAAAATTTGGCAGTCTGTCATTTTGTCAATAAACAAAATAGACAAGATGTCTATTGTCAAGCTATTTATAGAATAGTAGGATATGATCGTAGAACACAATGGATTAAGTACGTCAAATTTAATTGCTAAACTGTTTATTACTTGTCTCAGGTATGACACTTTGTCTCAGGTATGACAGAGTCCTTATAGAAAAATACACGGTTCACAATGGAGTTCCGTGCTACCCATGGTAAGCGTCTGTGTCATTGACATTACGGGAAATCTCCCGGCGGCGCGGCGTGTGATATTTGGAGGTTTTAAAGTCGCGAGTAAATTTCTAGGTAAACGTGATCCACTGTCTCACACCATCAGGATCAGTTGTCAACCACTGACCTCTATCACAAAAAATAAGTTTAGTAAAGCGATTCCTTTAAGTTCTGACAGTCTGCTTTGATTTGCTATGAAGTCAATGAAAGCCAACGCAAGGCGCGCGGCGGCTTTGTCAGGCGGCTCAGCCGCTCCTACTTCGACCCCGCTCTCTGGTGCTACGCTATATGGCCCGTGAATAATCCTCCCATAATACTCTGCTTAATGGCTTGGAATTAAACAATTAGTTGTTTTCTTTCTGCCTCGTCAATGACGAACTCGCGTTTTGATGGCTATAAACATCAACTGAAAGCCGACAGTTATTGCTGGAATATATCGTTACGAATAAATCCCCTTTTGATTTGAGTTATATTTAATGTTCTTTTTGTGAGAATATGTATGAAAGTTAAAAAGTCTTTTAATAGGAATCGCTTCCCCACCTACGCTTAGATGCCTCTTTCTAAATGTTATTTTCGTAAGTAAGAATTGTTCTCGTTTGCCAGTTTCGATTATGCCTAAACCATCAAGAAGTCAAATTTGATCGTCTGGTTTCAATTTCTATTATTTCCAATTTAAAATGTATTCCAAGTAACAGGTAGGTTATTAAAAAGTCATATTCGGGCTTTGGTACTGAGATGCCAAGCCGACCCGCTCCTTTTTACCCCGGGGGGTAGCTTTTATTACGCGTATTAATTCTTCCGATAAGCGTTCGCTTTGTTCCTTTATAATAATACTATGTTTTGATGGCTTAATTAAGGCTAATTTTCCGTTGTACTTTTTTGGGGTCAGTCTTCGCTGTTCAAAAAGGTATTTGGATTATTATGGTATATTTTGATGGTTTTAGGTGCCTACGCGTTTTTACATATACAAGATGTAACAAGTAAGCCCTTTTAATCCGAAAGGGGGTTGTTCTAGACGTCTAGGCGAACACCTTTTGTTCTACGACTTTGAAAATTTGAACTTACTTTTTAAAATTTTTGAGATTATGTTTCACTGGAAAAACAGCTGTTTTTGAAAAAAAAAAAAGGTAATTGAAGGTTTTATTGTAGTAGACCAAACTAAATGAAAGAACAACATAAGGTCAATGACCTCGAACTCTAAGAAACAGCTGATTTTCAAGTAAACTTTACACCTAAATTTTTCGAAAAGTACTTCGAATTTTCAAAAGTCGTAGAACAAAAGTTGTTCGCCTAAACGTCTAGAACAACCCCCTTTCGGATTAAAAGGGCTTACCCGTTACATCTTGTATATTTAATCATCATCGTTTATTGTAACCAAGCTGTGAGATAATGATAAGTGATAACTGATATTGAATATGTAGTCACACAGGTTGATAATTGATAACTCCAAATATACATTGAAAGAAAATTACCGAAACAGAGAATCATAAAGAAACATTTAATAACGAACCAAACAACTGAACATTGGAAAAATAATCCAACAAATAGTCTTTAATTTGCTTGTATGTACCCGTCAACGGTTACGTGCTAAAATTTTATTGTAACATAAACTTTGTGATTAGGGTTCGTACTTCGTACGTACGTAGCTTTAAATTAAAATATCTAGACGGCACGAGTGTGTAACCGATTTATGAATGAACCTGTCGACGTCCCTGCTTTCATATAGTTTATGTCGACGACGTATATTTCACTTGCCCGTAGAATTGAAAAGAGTCTTTCTCAAAATTCAATCCTTTCGAATTTTGAGAATTCATCTTTTCAATTCTAAATTATCTAAGTATGTAGTTACCACACTGTAGATAACGATCTTGGTGTTCTCGATACTAACCTTGCTGGTTAGGTACTTGTCTTACTTTTAATGTATTTTACCTGTATATTTATTTGTTGTCCAAATAAACCCTATAGGTATTTATCTATGTATGTATCTATGTATCTATCTTGATGTTTGGAGTTACCTCTTGTCTAATTTGTAACCTTTTGTAAAATAACATTTGTGTAATATTTTTTTGAATTGCATATGTGTGATAAAAATCAATCTCCGACGTGGCGAATTCTCAACCATACGGCTCAAACGTCCTCTACAAATCTAGTAATGTGTACCAATAGATACTGTGCAATTTGAGCGGCAACTCACCAACATGAATTAACCAACTGTAATGGCCATCTATATGCCAATACGTTAAATATTTAATGCCGCTATTCTGCTCGAAATTACCCCGCGTCTGTGGTTGAGCTTGCACTGAATTACTGCCATCTGAATGGGTGTTGGAGGCTTTGTCATCTCTGATGTACACGCTATTATGCTTTTATTTTTAACTCAGTGTATTTTATTTTACAATTACGTAAATAAATTAATATTTTCACACCTCATTAGCAGTTTGCGTGACTAAATAGGTATTACGCAAACTAATGAAGCTTGCATGTCTACTTATTAAATAACAACTGATATTTACTGAGATAATACGGAGTGGGAATTTATATTCTCACTCGTATATTATGTTAATTTAACATATGTATATCTATAACTATAAAACATTTGTCTTATGTGGATGGCAGCCTAAACCGCTGATCGTAGAGACATGGATTTGTAATATACTTACATTCTATTTAGTATTTGCTAAGAGAGATTTTGTGAAATTGCTACAGGATTAATTCAAATTATGTTTACAAGGTGTTGCTACAGCGATAGCTTCACCATTGTACGTCCTTAGGGCACGAAAAAACAAAATGATTCATCATCTTAAAGGCTGTGCAAATTAATTGCAGAATGACAGAGCAGAACGCTTCAAGTCTCTTAATGTACGTTCACAAAGCAAAACGAGTTGGGCGTAACCGTAGCGCGGCACGCAGTGAGCGCTGGTGATTATGATAATGACGCGGTGGCCGCGCTTTTTGCGCCATTCGCTTGACGCTCAACGCTCGCCCTATATTACGGAGCTCGACACCATTTTCTGATTATACTACTGCACCCAGCAGCCAGCATACTGACGCGACGGCACCGCCGCAACCGAACTCCGCTCTCGCCTCCAGCGGTTCATCCGTATCACTCCGAGACGCTTATAAATTATGCAAGACGCTATAATCCACGCCCTAAACGCCTTCTCCGCCGACTCAATTATTCATTCGAGCGGTTTGATGTTTTAGAAAATTGTCGCGATACTCGAGAAGCGGGCGATGCTTTATAATTCAGCAACAGAAATGTCGTCGCAGCTGGCTTTTGAATACTCGGGATTCTAGAGCTTACGCTAGCCAACTGGATTCGTTTATGGTATTTAAATAGTAGGTTGTTTCGTAGTTGTTATTCGATTGCTTTGTTTCAGGATTCGGAAGGGGACACACCGTTGCACGATGCGATATCGAAGAAGCGGGACGATATGTTGACGTTACTGTTGGAACACGGGGCTGACATGACTCTCACCAACAACAATGGATTCAACGCCTTGCATCATGCTGCTCTTAGAGGAAATCCCAGGTCAGTCACCATACGAACCAAAGGTTTCCTGGAAGAAATCGCTCTCAGCGATTTCAGCTCAGGCCGCCTGTTTGTACAATTTAATTTAAGCTTTTTTTTAATATTTACTTTTTTATATTATGTATTTGTTGTTTTTCCAACGTAAATGTTGTGCAGAAAAAGATATCTATCTGTCTATCATACTTAACCAAACTTAAATAGGTTCCTAAAATAATCAGATCAACAAAGGGATCAGTCACCGTTCTGTCCACCTTTCGCTGACGTAATGCCACTCAGAACGAAAATGGAAAACACAATTAACTAATAACTGCCTTACCAAATCGTGTTTTCTATTTATTTCGTGTACCTATTGTATGTGTATAGTCGAGCCCCACTTACCTGCATGAAACCTTTACATCGTAGAGTTTGTATGAAATAAACATAACGTCGTTGCCGCCGGTCTGACATTATCCCGAGTAGAATGGGTAGTTATGAGCGGGCCTGTCTCGCAATAAACAACTTACATGTCTAATACCGTACCGTCCACGTAGATGAGCTCTTCATCTAATTCACCGCTGCCTCTAGCTGTAGAAATTCTTTTTATTACTGCCAAAATGGATGCTTTGTTACCTTAAAAGCTTCGTCTTTATCTCTTTACTAGACGTGCCCCGAGGTTCTATAATCATAGTAACCAATAACAAAGCATCGTCTAAACCGTAAAAATAGTCCATAACTCCATCCCAACTTTACCTTTAGAAACCTATCTGAGCGCCCGTAGTACCTAAAAACCCGGTTAGATCGTAGCGCGGTGCTACGATTTGCCGTAGCATACTGCTACGAAACCGTCTTGCGGGTTTTTATGATTTCCTCGTTATACACCGTCCAATTTAGAAGCTACTTTTCGAAAGTCGCCGACTAAATTGGATTCAGTTAGTGCCTCCATATACTAGAGTCGATGGAGGCAAATCTAAAACCGAAAAATTTAGTTGAACAAACTTCTGAATGCTATTTAAGTTTGATACCATCGTCGCCTACGTAATACGGAGGAGCAATATGAAAGGAAACGTTCCAAAGACTGGTCAAATAAAAGATGTCTTCTGAGAAAAAGTTAGCTAATGTATTATGGATCGGTAAGAGTTGGAATAATGAATCTCCGATGGTGAATCGTGCGTGAAGCGGTTTATTTGTGGAGGGTCCGAGAAGATGAGCGGCGCGGGCGTGGCGCGGTCGCGGGCGCGGGACATTTATTCAAGTCACGTGAACCGTCCAAGGGAAATAATACGAAATGTGCCTACGTGACCAGTTCATTATGCGGCGGCGTAGAGTTCCACTCGCGTCTCGCGGGTCACCTCCTCAGAGAGGTCACTGTATACTTGTGCCGCGCTCTCTATACAAGCCGATTCCCAGCGAGATACTTTTGAATATAGCCACACATTTCGAACTGAATTTTAATAATTTTCAAAAAACTTGTTCAAATTCATAGGTAGGCGTTCAAATTCATAGGTAGGCATCTGTTTTTTTTACTTATTTGGATACTGGAGCCCACCAATGGAAATCCACGTGGAAAACTTAACACGTGTCGTTGGTGGGGTCCTATCGTAATAAATTTAAATTCAAATCATTTATTTCGAAACAGCACATTTTTATACACATATGTTGGTATATCTCAGGTCTAGTTTTAGTATAACGTATAATAAGGTATGAAGTGTATAAGTAATAATAATCTCATGAGATAATAAAATGTCAGTCATACACCGTATTATGTTTCGTGATGAGTACATCACGGTAAATCAAGCCTGTCTGCCGCAGTTTTCAGAATACTATTCGGACTGTCCCGCAATCTGCTACACAAGGTTGCTGTTTTTTTTTTCTAATGCGTCCGTACGTGCCTCCGTAAACACCGTAATAGAAGTTCAAATTGTATTTTTTAAAAGCCTGTGTCGTAAGTTAATTGTTATTGCTGAACAAACACTTTGTCGATATAAAAAAATGTTGTAAACTAATAATTATAGTAGTTTATAACAAGCCCATATAATTACATTTTGCCTACTTTTATGCTGCATTACAGTTCAAGACGTGCAGGATGTCTAAGACGGCTTACCTTAAAAGAATAATCGCAATTCGCTACTGCTACCTACCTCTTTCTCAATACTCTTTTCCTAAGGCCCGCATTACAATCAGATGAATGGTCTTCGGAACCGCACCGTACAAACAAATCTTTACTGAAATCTCCGCTCGGAATCGACCACTGCCCGTGTGCCGTGCGCCGTCCTAAATACATTTTAGTGAGTATGAGAATTTTCCTTTGAATTTTTATGAAAGTTTTTACCAAGTAAAATATATTTTTGAAGGGATTCCACAACAATAAGTTGCTCGGCTTGTTATTTTACTGAAAATCAAACTTTTACACGTCAATTATTTGTGTACAGTCGTCAACAAAACCGCAAACCAAACGGCAGAATTCAGTTTTATAATAGCTAAGTACATATTTTAAGTATGTTGTGAAAAAAAATACATACGCGACGAATTGAGAACCTATTCCTTTTTTTGAAGTCAGTTAAAAAGCACTATTCTTGATTTGTAGACTTTAAACATTCGATGTACCTATTCAATCAATCAATCAATACATTTATTTCAAACCACGTCATGAGATTAACCTAAAAGTCTAATGTTAATCGCACAATCCGAAAATGAGAAAAAAAAATGTTACGTAGGTACGGTATGAAATCTACTATGGCTGATTTTCTAGAAATTATAAAACCTATAGGAAATGTACTTAAGGGCCTATATAACCCTAATAGCGTGACAGGGATAAAGCTAGCGAATTTCAGATGTGTAAGTGAAGGACGTAAGATGCGACTATGTTTTTTGCGTAAAATTTTATTGCGTAAAATCAAACAATTGCTAGTTTCAAGATAACAAAACGTTAATCTTGAAATTCAAAACATTCACTGCCTGTATTGAACTAAGTTCAGTTCTTATACAAAGTTTTATTAGTTTACGGACGATATTGACTGAGTAATATCACTTATTTGTACAATTTAAAGGGAAGTTTGGATTTTTTTTCTATCGAGAAAATTTTCAGGAATCGTGTTTTCACGACATTCACGTGTTAGTAAATATCCTCGAATTTAATAAATATGGTTTTGTCTATATAGTAAAAAATGGGAAAATCTAGTATTAGAATATAAATTTATGCTATCATCTCCTCAGTGTGAAAACACGATTATTAAACAAACATTCTTAAAAAAAACCACGTGGTTTAGAATTTTAGTTTGTTAAAATATCTTTAAAACCGGCCATTATTTCATAATGTATTTTTTATATTATGTAAGTATTAACTATTTCTTGAATATGCTCAACGTATTTTAAATTTGTAATTAACAAAAATTAAATTTTTAGCAGGATCTTAAAATTAAAATTTACAAGGAGGACCTTGTACACACCTAAAATCCCTGCTCACAATTTAAATTAAATTGTGAGCAGGGATTTGACGTTTAGGTACGCCCTTAAAATAGACAAGAAGCCATTGATTAAGATATGAAATGAGTATACTTCCCTTTAAAAATATTAAATCATCAGTTATAGGTGTACCTGAAAGTTGCTTCCTCACCGCGAGCATTCACTTGTAAAGTAACAATATAGATTCTATTTGAGCATTGCAACAATACTACCTGCCAGTCTGACGAGCACTCACGTGTAATTATTACAAGTGAATTGCTTTGATTTTACAAGTTGTATCACCCATTGTATCCTACTAATATTATAAATCCGAAAATCTGTTTGTTTGTTTGTTTGTTTGTTTGTTTGTTTGTTTGTTCCCTCTTCACGGTCAAACGGCTCGACCGATTTGGATGAAAATTTGCATAGGGATAGTTTAAATGATGGAGAGTAACATAGGATACTTTTGATCCCGAAAATCCCGCGGGATCGGGACTTACGCGGGTGATAATATTTATTAGATGAAAATTTGCATAGGGATAGTTAAAATTATGGAGAGTAACATAGGATACTTTTGATCCCGAAAATCCCGCGGGATCGGGACTTACGCAGGTGATAACTATTTCTTAGATGAAAATTTGCATAGGGATAGTTTAAGTGATAGAGAGTAACATAGGATACTTTTGATCCCGAAAATCCCGCGGGATCGGGACTTACGCGGGTGAAAATATTTATTAAATGAAAATTTGCATAGGGATAGTTTAAATGATGGAGAGTAACATAGGATACTTTTGATCCCGAAAATCCCGCAGGATCGGGACTTACGCGGGTGATAACCATTCAATGAATGAAAATCGACACAGGGGTAGGATAAGTGATGTAGAGTGGCATCATCATCATCGTCATCCTTCGTCATCGTCATCGTCACTTACTGACGAAATACAAACTTTAACTTACTTCACCTACCTACCGCAGTGCAAAAATCCACACTTAAACAGACGACCAGGGAAGTACTGATGATGCCAGGCGCGGTAGCGCCTGGCTTCAACAGTACTTCAATGGGCGACCGTTTAAGTGTGGATTTTTGCATTGCGGTAGGTAGGTGTTCGAACAACGCGGGATCGCGACTTGCGCGGGTGAAACCGCGGGGCGCAGCTAGTATACTATATATTTAATCTTATTTTTATTATATTCTTATTCTCAAAGGGCTTAAGGGCAAAGATTTTTTATTCTTATTCAAGGAATAATCCTTAAGGACAAAGAATATTAGGATCTATACTTATAATAAAGGAAGAGAGGACAAAATGTCTGTACTTGGAAGTAAATTAATAAACAATTGTCTAGGGGACTTAGGCAAAGTAGTAAAACAAAATTATATCATTTTTAAAAGTCATGTATGTCTGTCTGTTTCTCTGTTTGTTCCTTATACAAATTAAAACTACTAATCCGATTGAAATCTGGTTTAATTTAATATTGGATAGTTCTATTTTCGAGGAACCTCGTGGTATACTTTACATCGAAATCCAATTAGTAGGACCCGAGTAATGAACGAAAAAGTCGGGTTCGGTGCCACTAGTACTATTTTACAGTTCCAAAATAGTGTCAAAAATAATAATGTGGAACTAGTGTGAATAAAATTAAAACACTAGATCCATTATTTCCAGGTTTTTTTAATGGAACTAGTGATAACTAAATTCAATATTAGTTCCACTTATTAGATTCTTTTAAAATGGAACAATGATTACAAAAAACATCAGTAGTTCCATCACGGAACTGTTAATAGTACTAGCGGCAACGAAGAAAAAGTCGGTTAAGCACTATTTCTACGCAGACGAAGTCGCGGGTAACAGCTAGTTAATCAATAATTTATTTTGATTTACTTAGAGTTGATAATATTTAAACATGCAATTCCTTTCAGAAAGGGAATTTTAAATTGTTGTTTAACGGTAGGTAATCGAATAGAAGATTGTCGTAAAACGTTCGCGATTTTATCGCGGAATGAGAAGTCGCTCGCTACTTTCCCATTCGACAAAAACGGTCTCTTCCCCTAGAGATGTAAAACCGTTTTATTTTATTACTTCCGCCAGTATATCGTTATATCAAAGAAGCTATCTCTTAGGTTTCTAAACTTCTTAACAAAATCTAAACTTATTTAAATTTAATGACTAGCTTCTTCGAAAGAATATGCTCTTTCGAATGGATTTTAAGTATGGTCTGTCTCATGAAGTTATATGAAAACGTACCCTCTTACCGCTACAGATAAATAGACAAGTGCCTGGATCAGGCCCGCCAGAATCCGACTCGCAAAACATCAGTGAATTATCAAATTTGATTAATTAAGCTATAATTCGCTTTCTTATTTAACCCAATCGTTGAAGTTAAAACCATTAATTACTTTAATTGAATTATGAAAATAATACATATGTTTTTACTTTACTTACTTAAATACTTTTTTTAAGTTCCAACACTTAGGTATAAAAAATTTCGAAAAATCAGTTTCCAAAGGAATGGGCCGTGGTTTCGTTAACATGTTTAGGCCCGCAACCGGCAACCCTCAAAAGATCGCCTCAACTGATCTAAAGTTCTAAGTTAGTACTACTCGAAACTCTCGTCTGATCGTTTTGATGCTGATAGGAACTAGCGATCCGCCGTAGCTTTACACGAGTTAATTATTAGGTATTTGGAAAAAATATTATGCTCATAACGTTATCTAAATCCGGTACTAGGTTTAAAGGACTTGGCGGAGCGGAGAAACAGACAGCCGAAAATAACGACTTTGCTTTTGTAGTATTAATAAATACGAAAGGTACTGAGAGCGTAACCCGGTGTTAGGATGCGGCTGTTATCAAAATTTAATTAGCCGATTGCGATTCGTGAGGTTCCTCTGAAGGAAACTTCGCTAATGAAATTAAACAAGCGATCTTGTGAGTCGGAGAGGGAGGTGGCTGACGCCCCCGCGCCGCCCGCGCCGCCGCGGCGTGTCATTACGTCTGATTAGAAACAGTTATCATTCGAGCTTATCGTAACAACCCCTCTAACGAGCCCTTGTAAAACTTCCATACCGATTTCGCGATACTTTACTTTGACTCGATAAGCTTCCGGTTAATCGTTCTCGTAAATTACTTTTTTATTAACATTGCTGATATTCAAACATACGCATGTGTTATGAACTCGATTGTTTGCCGGATAATATATGAGGCTACATTATTTTGAATATTTAACCGGCTTTGTTTCTGTAAACTTATAAATCAAAAATAACTATTGTTATTCAAAGTACTCCCTTTGTACGCTTTGATTGCGCTCTGATATACAATGGTTTGTTTGTCATACGTAGGTAAAACCTGCATTTAAACGAGCTATATTAGTGACTTCGTTCCACGGCCTTATCTTACTTTTACGTTGCTTTAGAATTTAGATGACGCTGGATTTATTTATTTTTATATTTTGTGTTATTTGTTCAAATAAATTATCAACGCTTTAAACAGTTGCGGTGTAGCGATCCGCTTCGATGGATTCGTGTTTCCGCAGCAGCATTAATCGTGAGCTTAAATATTTTAACGCGTCGTAACATTGATTTATTCGAAGCGTAATCTCGGCTCGGGGCTTGTTTGTTCTTCGGCTCGAGACGTATAGGAAAGATTAGCCCATTGCTCCCTCAAAGTACTCCTCTATCTATTCCCTTTCTATACCACTTCGCATACGAATGACTACCAAGTATATTCGTATATATTGAGCGTACAATAAAGAACATTTCGATTGTTATCGGTTACTGTTAAATTATCTATGCAATACTGTGATCACATAAAAGCACTGCAACTGGTCGGCGAATACTGTTTGGGCTAGTCTAGTACGAGTACATAAACGTAATATGGAACAAACCGAGCATTCGGTGAAGATTTATATGGTCGTTGCGCAGCGTTAATTGCAGCGAATGGAGCGATGCACGATGGTATCGCACCGTCCGTACTAGAAATGCAACGCCACCTCGCCTATTCTCCAATTCCAACTCATGAGAATAATGTGTTCCGAGTAAACACATGAAACTAGATAAACACGACATCCTATTTCAAATATCAGCATATCAGTTTGTTTGTATACGTACAGCAAACGGTCACACAACGTGTTACGATATGTGGACGTTTTCGAAAGAAACTAATGGTCCTCTATAAAAGGTTTTCCGTTCCGAGACAGATAGTAAAAGGGCGTGTCTGACGAACGACCGGGTTTAACTGAATCTAAACAGCGCAACCGGCAATCTGACATTGAAAACCTATTGGCACAGATATCGTCGGCGTCCGTCCGTCACACGAGTGACCGGCACAGGAGCACATTTCAGTATGGCAGATTTATTGGAACTGACCGCCGCCGCTTATGGAGAAAAGGGGAGGTTATAACTAGGGAGGCCGGTGGAGGAGGGTCGCACGATCGCGGCTGGCTCTGTTATTGTACGACGTTTGATTTACGCACATACCGCTATCACCCTTTTGTTAGTCAGAATACCGACTGCTGTGCCAGTTCCGCCTTCCCGAAGCGTTCCGACTGAGCGATGTTATTTTGACTAAGATAAGTTGAATGCGTCGCTTTTTGATAAGGATTTTTCTTTACTTTTGACTATAGAATTACGATAGCAAATAGAAAATAAGTGGGCTTTATATCATTGTAAATCACGAATGATATGAGCACTATGGGAATGCTACTGTATGTATGTCTGTCTATATCATGTAGAAGAAGTCGAAGTGTGAGTGTTGTGGTGCGGTGCGGTGCGGTGTGGTGTAGTGTAGTGTAGTGTAGAGTGTGAGAGACTCGTCGACGAGTCGTCGTTACCCGCAATTAGCGGGTCTACACACGCGGATAATCCGCGAGCTGGCGGTCTCCCGCGCCCGCGCCTCTCCGCCCTCACACTATTGCACCACGGATTCAGCGAATAAATTCATTTGTACGCAAATTGTATCGGCGCTTGCAATTAAAACTTTGTTGGCGCTTCGAGCTAAGATAAATAACACTAATACATTCTGCTTATTGTGGAATTGCCGAACATAGAGGATATATTAGTGTTGTTCCTAATTTGTTTGGTCGAATTAACCTCACTGCCCTTTCAACTTATGCAAAACAATAGTCCCTTTGTCCCAGAGTAACCGTTGAAACTTCGTCTCATAAAATATACCTACTGTGAAAATAACAAAGGTTAGATAGATACAAAATTATTTTATTTTCGGGATTTTGTTATTAATGATAGTGGGTTATAAATGGATCACGATTGTTGTTATCCCCGTTGTACAGTGTTCATAAACATGTGACTGTAGCGAGACAGACCAATTTGTCATCTTCACAATCTGAGATTTCGCGATGCTTTCCTGATAACGTCGCGCGTCGCTCGCTCCGTGTACCGACGGTTTTTTATTATTTAAAATAATCGGGAAAACATTATTGTTTACATTATCCAGTAATTTATCATTTAATTATCAGATTTCGGTACGCTATATAGTAAAACACCAGAGTTAGAGACTAAAGAACGAGTAAGGTTTCAGCTCGTATGGAAGGTTCTGTCGCGCGTTCCGTCTCTTTGTGCGGGTCGCCATTGTTCCCCCTTACTAATGTTGTTAGTGCACTTTTTCAGCGACTACACTAATTTAAATACCTCTCGTTCCTTTTGTGGAGAGTCGTCTTCCGTTTTCCGCGAGTGGCGGCTCCCTTTGAGTTTCACAGGTCCTCGTTGGGAGACTGCATTTAAATGAGACACTTAATCACCCGAGTTGGCCTCTCCTTTCTTAGACCCGTTTGTACTCTTCATTCATTACACGGTTTACAGTAAATTTATATGTACGTGGTGCTTTGTCTTTATTATCGCTTTAATTAATTAATTCTCGAATAAATTAAAATAATGTAGGTGTTCACTAGCTAATTAATTAGTAAAATGTTTTGTGCTTGGTTGAGTTTCATTAATGTATTCATCCTACGCCTACCATTATTATTTTTTATAGACAGGGCCTTATTTTATCTAGGTCGATATATTAGTAGCGTCCCACCGTTTAGAGTTTAGCTTCTATTAATCTTAATGCCTTGAAGGTGCTGACATAATAATTATGATACCTTGGCATTAACTTTAATTAGATTTCTATTGTTTGAATTTGTTGTACATTATTAAATTATATAATTTTCGTAACATTATAAATCTTATCTTCGGATAAGTGTGTATACATAATAATGACATTAATAACTACGAAGTTATTAAAAAAGTGTTGTATTGTATTGTACCGGGATAAAATTAAAGCTATTTTTGTAGCAAAATCGGTTTAATCTAGTTAAGTTTCATCAAAATCGTACATACATTTTAAACCCCAATAGTATCAAGCAAATTTAAAAATATTTTTGCTTTTTTGTAATACAATAATCAAAAAAAATACGCAGTGTCCTAAATGGCATAAAGAAACAGCCTATTAAGCTCATGCCAGATGTAATGTAGTTGGTTTTTTACTTTCATTTAATAATGTAATTCTAAGAGACTTTTGTGCCGTAATAAATAAAATTACCTAACATCCGATAGACGCTGGTATAATACTTGCGCGAAAAAGACCACACGAAAACATTAAAATACCGTTACGATAAATTCGTATAGTAAGTATGTTATCTACGATATTATGTATATTAAATATGTATAAGGTAATAAAGTTTGTTTGAGCCGCGTGCTCCGATTTGCCTGTTATAGTTGTCGGTACGTGCGTCTCCCCGCGAAGCCGCCCTGTAGGTACTTTCTAACATTACAAACTTTCATGTACCGAGAGATTTTACTTTATCTTGTTCTACGAACAGGTACCTACACTACATACACCAAAACTTGTATACTAAATTAACTAAATGCTTCTTGCTCGCGAAGTGGGATTCTGTTGAGTTTGTTCTGTATTTAAAACATACCTACATTTCGTAGAAGATGTGATTTCACTTTAAGTCGCAAACTTGCTATATTTTTCAAACTGATAATATCGTCGATCTGAGTCGATGTCAGTCAATCCGGACTTATTTTTTGACCGTTTAGCTTTTCAAAATATTATATAGTACGTTTAAAATCAATGACAAAAAAAATTAGGTAAACGTCATTTCCCAGAAGAACTTTTTTGACGGTTTAGGAATATATTCACTGACCATATAGAGACTACGCGGTTTTAATAGCTTGGAAAAATAATTAAATCACAAAAACACCATCCTTTCTATTTTTGCCAGAATAGAGCACGGTTCACATAGGTATATTAATTTTCTATACTAAGCTGAACGGATCACAACGTCAACGTGGCTCCGCCGAATGTAGCCTATGATGCATGGCGCGGCTCCGCAAAGCCCGTTTAATGAAATATTCGCAGCGAGAGTGAAATAGGCACGCCCATCAATCTCAGGTGATACTCCTGGACCAGCTGACCACTCACTAATTCCTTTTATACAGAGTTTAGCTATAATAGGCTTAGGTACTATTGCCTATATGGTCGTTATAGTTTTGCTTTTTTGCATGTTCGTTTTTAATAGTTTGCATGTTCGCAGGCAGAAAGTCTGTCTGCTTTTAGTGGAATTAGGTGCATATAGAGGTTTAGTAAAGCTTTTTCTATACGTAGCCTCTTAATTGGGCCATTGTATGTAATTTTTAGACTCGGGCTTCTTCGAAGTTTCTCTTCATCGTAACAGAGATGTTAATATTAAACGTTAATTTTTTTTGTCTGATAGAGAAAGACATTGTCACGAGGTCCATATAATTTTAATAGTACAATGCATTTATAAACACTAACAATCAAAACATTATATAAATCAACATTAATTAAATATATCTTTTATGATCATAATTATAATTCGTTCGGGACTGAATAATGAATTAATTTTAACAATATGATTTATATAATGCTAAATGCATGCATGGGGAGCTTAAACCGATATTACTTATCAGTGATAAACTGTTATTTGTGTTTATTAATACGCAACGTATCAATGGTACAACAGATTGGTGCTTTGTAGTTACACATAATATAGGTCACGTTTACACCATAACTTTGTTTCTGACGTTATTACTTTAGACGTGAAAATAGTAACTGAAAGACGTGACCGCAATGCCAATAATCAATTGATTTTGTTTTATTATACACGTTGCTAGTTGCCTCGCTGTTCACTGATTTCTTTTATGTTCGTTCGTCCCTTTGTCTCAATATTTTCTGTGTTCATTAAATAATTGCGTTGGAAGACAAAATTAGCCGTGTTCTGTGATTGACATGAATGTCTTATTTCTTCTGTTCGTTGTTAGGACTATGGCGATAAAAGAATTGAATTTGTGTCCTTATCGTTACACTATGTTTGCGCAATTTATCCTATCCTATCTAAATATTTGTCTACTTAGTGCGGGGCAAAATTTATTCATAAAATAATAAGTCAGGTAACTGAGGACAGAGCGGCGGAGACACGCCATCAAGTCATGCAGTCGAGGATTAATCGTTTTCGTCTTTACCTCAACGCTCCTTTATGTAATCCATGTAATAAGGACCGGAATACAAAGAGGTCCACAATAGCTCTTGGCATGCAGAGCGAAGCATGACTCGGGTGTTATTTTACCATCAGTCAAGATGACAGTAGTATTTTTCGCGGCCAGCGGAGGACGTTCAGGCGCCGCTCTACATCGTATATCATCTACTTCACCATCGCGTCCGAGCCCTTATTTATGGATGTCGAGATAAAAAGGAAATCTTCATCGAATCGATCCAGGCCCTCATTAGAAAGTTATTGTTTGACGAACGGTTTTACTACGTCGATGTTTGTAAAGTTCTTATTTATAGAAGGCTATTCTGCAGAGACGGTTGAATGTTGTTGTTTTCGAGATTTAATACCGCTCTTTCGCTGTTGGCATATATTGTAGATTTGGCACAGGAGCGGAGGTGCCGATGCAACCGGAAGGCGGCACGCGGCGTCAGCAGTACGTGCACCGCTCCACACTACTCTCGACTCTCTACGTTTATTATCGAGTGATTGCCTTCCCGCGTGATACGAATTGCCAACTATCTTTTTGAACTTATACGAATTTATTTTCCCGAGATTATTCGCCTTTATTTCTATTTTATGGTTCGTCTCTTGATTGCTAGCCGGAACTCGAATTCAGGTAGCGTTATAGACTCCGACGGCAATCTTTTTATGTTACGTTGGGTAACAAAATGTCGATAAACTTTTAATAGAAGAACGTAGATAGGTATAAGTATTACATCTATAGACATTGTTTGTTAGTTTCTGGCGATAAAGGATTATGATGAACGTCATCGAGTTAGGATGAATCGAACGAGAAAATATGAGCAAGCGGGTGTGTATAATATTTGTGTTAGTCGTGAACACATCTCTCGTCGAGACACTTTGACAGTTAGTAGGGGCAAGTCTGAAATATCGGCGTGCGCGGCTTAATCGCTCAGCGTGCGATATTGGCGTTACATCATGTTGTCAGAGCGGAGAGAAAAATTGCCACATTGGAACCCCCCTCCCGCGTCCGCGCCCCCGCCTTCCGAACCGGTCGCGCGTTCCGCACGTCTCACCCTTGTCGACGACACTGCATTTATTTTCCTACGCCATTTGTTGTGCGCTTCTGAGTAAGTGTATTTTACTCGAGAAACCTTTTAAACATGAATAATTATTAATAAAATAGATTTTAATGCATTTGGTTTATAGTACTTAAAAAATAATGTTCTTAGTAGATAAACATGTCTGTACCTACCAACAGATTAAACAATTAGAAATGACCTTTGAAACAAGAAAAAATAATGCTAACGTTATCCGTATTGTCGTCAACGCCTGGCTGGTCGCCTGTTTCCAATTACACAGTTCGTTACTTTTTTGGAAAAGAAAAAAATGAGAGGAAAATAAAATACTACCCCTCTGCGACGTTTGTAGAGCGACTAATTCACAAAAAATTCACAGGATTACTTTGTTCGTTATCAGTCAAAATTCTGTAAGAATGGTATAAATTATAGTTAAAGCAGCGTAGCTTTCTTAAATTTGGCTAACAGTTGAACCGGTTATGACGTATATTGATTCATAATGCTCGAATTACGATTAATGTAGTCTCGCTCTGTCGGAGTCTATTCAATAACAGGTGCGCACCTGCTGGATTTACGAGCTCCACAAATTCATTGTTATTCTCAACCGACGAATTTAGCTCTCTCCAATACTCATCTCCCTCCCCTTATAATTTAATTAAAAGTACTTTTCATGATGATCAGTCAATTCGAAATGCTCGTTGTTGTACAAAAACATAAATGTAGATAAATTGTTTAGTTAGGCGTTACCGTGTTACTTTCCGGATCTCCACATTACACTAACTAACTTAAATACGTTAACTAAGTTAAATATGATATATTTTTATTAACCAACCTCTCAGATTAATGCAAACGGAAACGATGTCTTTTTAATTCATTTTTGATATATTATTATCGTCCGTTCTTCTAAATGTCATACTTTTTTTTTGGGGGAAATTCAGTGTGTGACTCTGAATAAAAAAATGTGATGCAGACAGATGTATGTATATTATGTATGAATTATGAACTTCAAAATTTTGAACCAAAAATCATAATTTTTAAACAATTTTTCCCTAAAACCTGAACATCATAAAATAAAATCTTCGAAATAGTAACTAAATCTAAACGTTGAACTTATAAATAAATAAATAAATAAAGCCTTTATTCCAAATTAACTTAAGTAACATTTTTTTTTTTTTTTTTTTTTAGAATGATTATGATTAATGACAATTTATTATGTAACATAGATAAAATATTAGGTATCAATTGTAATATAATTTGGCACCCACATAAGGGTATAGGCCTCCTCCATGTATTGCCAAGTGCGTCTGTCTTGTGCCTGCCTTGTCCACGTACTCCCGGCCGCCTCGACGATGTCGTCGCTCCACCTTCGCTTTGGTCGTCCTCTACCTCTCGCTCCGTCTCTTGGATACCAGTGCAGGATGCGCTCGCCCCACCGACCGTCGCCCGCTCTAGCCACGTGACCAGCCCATTTCCACTTTAAGCGGCAGAGCGTTGTCGTCGCGTCAAGGATTTGTGTTCTCTTCCTAATTGTCACGTTTCTAACTCTGTCTCTGAGTTTAATGCCTAACATTGACCTTTCAGTAGCTCTTTGGAAAGTGTTTATTTTTGTGATAATTCTTTTGGTAAGATTCCACGTTTGACATCCATATAGAAGTGATGGGAGAATGGTATTATCCATTAGCTTCTTTTTGAGATGTATGGGTATTCGGCTTTTGAAAACATCCTTGTGCATCCAATATTTTCTCCAAGATAAAGCTATTCGTCTGTCGATTTCCTTGGAAGTCGCATCATCGAATGATATAGTTTGACCGAGGTAGATATACTCGTTAACATATTCAATATTTTTTTCTGCATGTAACGGTATTTGTTCTCCATTAGTCATTGCTTTTGTTTTCAAGCTGTTCATATGAAGTCCTATTTCTTTACTAGACTTGTCCAGCATGTTTATCATGTGTTGAAGACTATCGTGGGTTTCTGCGATAAGTACAATATCGTCTGCGAATCGTAAATGAGTGAGACGTTCGCCGTTAATGTTAAGCCCGTAGTTCTGCCAGTCTAGATTTCGAAACATACTTTCTAATATCGCTGTAAACAGTTTCGGTGAAATAGGATCACCCTGCTTTACTCCTCGTTTTATTTCGAAGCTTGACCCGATGCTCTCTAATTTGATTCTTGCTGAAGACTCGTTGTAAATGTGCTTTAGGATATTGATGTATTTATAGTGTATTCCTTGCTCTTTCAGACTTTTCCAAAGGTGGTTGTGCGAAATAGAGTCGAAAGCTTTAGTGTAGTCAACAAATGCCAAGTAGAGAGTTTTATTATATTCGTTGCATCTCTCTATGCATTGTGTTAAAGTGAATATATGGTCAATTGTCGAGTAACCCCTTCTAAACCCGGCTTGTTCTCGAGGCTGTTGTTCATCTAGAGCTTTAGAAATTCGGGATAGTATTACTGACGAAAACAATTTGTACATCGTAGGCAAAAGACTAATTGGTCTGTAATTGTCCATCATATTTGGATTGCCTTTTTTGTATATTAATGTTATAATCGATTTTAGCCAGTCTTCGGGAATTGTTTCATGTACAATAATTTTATTAAATAAGTTAGTAAGGTGTGGCGTCAAGGGTTCTATCATTGCGACTAAGGTATCATTAGTCACCCTGTCTTCACCCGGAGATTTGTTTTTCTTTAACTTTAATATTGCACTCTCTAGTTCGTGATTCAGAAAAGATGGTACTGGGTATTCTGACTCATTACTTGCAGGTGATCTTTGCTCTTCCTTGCATGAATATAGAGACTCGTAAAAACCTGTTGCTACGTGTAAAATTTCCTTTCGGTTTGTCGTCTTCTTTCCCGATGATGTGGTCAGCGAACTAACCCATTCTCGTCTCGAGTCGAACTGTCTCTTTGTGCCTTTAGTGGAACTTTTTGTTTCCAATTCATGTTCAATAGCTTCTAACCTTATTTTGCACTTATTGGCTTTGACTTTTTTCTTTATTTTTTTGTGAAGAATTTTCAACTTTTGTCTTTGTTCTAAAGTTCTTTTGCTCAATTGTTTTAATTTTTCTCTTTCTTGGATGAGGTTATCTATTTCTGGTGATACTATACTAAATGTTTTATTTTGGTCTTTTGGTAATTTTTCCACACAATCTTTTATTGCTTGTGCTGTTAACGAATAACATTGCTGTACATTTCCTACTTCTAAGTTTTCAATTTTCTTGCTCATCAAATTGCTGAGTGTTTTATTCTCAATGGGAGTGAAATTTTTGTATTTCATTCCAAAGGTCTTTCTGTTTTTCTTTATTGTCATGTTTATAGCGTATGTAGCTCTTAGCATTCTGTGGTCTGTAGAAAAAGATGTCGAAATCACCTCTACATTATGGACTTTAGCCTTTTGTTTTGCCAGTATAAAATCTATTTCATTGAGTGTTTTCCCATCCGGTGATTTCCAAGTCCATTTTTGTTTCGAATGTTTTTGGAAAACGGTGTTCATGACAACAAATTTATTCTCTTGGCAAAAACTAAGCAGTGTGTCTCCTCTTTCATTACGTTTGCCATATCCGTATGATCCACACACTCCATTCTCTTCTCGAAGAGGGTATCCTATTTGGGAGTTAAAATCACCCATTATGATGGTGTCTTTCCCTGAGTTTAATAAAGCGTTTTGTAGATCTTTATAAAAAACGGTGACATCTCTCTCCTTCGCCTTCTCCGTGGGTGCGTATACTTGAATTAGATAGAACTTGGTTCCGTTAATTGACAGGTCCAATCGGCAGACTCTATCCGAATATGTTTTGAAATCAACTATGTATCTTTTTAGGTGTATTTTTATTAAAAATCCTACACCACTGACGCCTTTCCTCTCTCCATTATACATAAAGATAAAACTATCCATCTCTACTATACTTGAGCCGGTTATTTTTATTTCCGATAAGCCAATGATGTCAAAATTAATATTTTTAAGTGCGTGTTCAAGTTCCACCATGCGGTTACTGGCTTTTAGAGAGCGAACATTGAATGTGCATATTAATAACGGTGACTTGTCGATTTTGTGTTTGTTTTCTATACATGTTACTCTATCTTTTCTATTACATAGAGGGTTGTGGTCGTTTTCTTCCGCGGAGACCGCCCGTATTGGAAGAATTGTGTTTTTTGTTATTTGTTCGTATTTTTCGTGATCAATTTTCGTTTTCCGTGTGGCTGTTTTGTTGTATATATTATTATGTTTGGGTGCCGAAGTTAATTGTTATAAGCTGGGATTGGGATTTGACGCGGGGGGAGTATGAGATGTTTTCTTTAAAAAAGACGAGATAGTTTGCGCTGTTCCTTGATTATATTTTGGATTATTTTTATTTCCTGAAGTAGTGCCTGTAATCTTTGTTTTCTTTGAGAACTGACTATCTTTATTCATTGATGTCACCGGTCCAGTGTTTTGTGGTGGACTGGCGCTTAAAGTTCTTTTATTATTTTGTCGGTCTTTGACAATTATTTTATCGTATTTAATTACGGCATTAATTCCTTTTTCTCTTTGCTCTTGCAGTTCTGACTGTAATGTTTTTCTAGTTTCCAGTACTTTTGGTGGATAGTCCTCTTTTATGTAGCAGTCCGAGCCATCTAGCAATTTTTTCTGTTGTAAAATTGATATTTTTTTACCATATGTGGTTACTATTAGTCTAATAGGTCTTGGTTTTGACCCCTTTTTTCCCACCCTTCCTACAAATTCTATTTCTTTTTTGTCACACTCGACTTTCAATTTGGAGTTTAAGATCTGTAGTACTCGTTGTTCTAGGTCTGTGTAGGATTTTTCTTCCTCTGAGATTCCAAAAATAATAAGGTTTCGCTGTCTGAGTCTTCGGTCGAACTCGTCTAGCCTTTTTTCTTGTTTATTTTGGGTCTCTCTTAAGGTCTTCATTTCCCCCTCGATTTTCCTGAATTTATCATCTATCTTCTTAGATAGATTTTCTTCTGCTTGTTTTATGATATTTTCGCTATCTTCTTTTATTTGTAGACGAAGTGAATTCAGCATATCACCTAACAATTGTTGTTCTGTCATTTTTGTTTACCTACTGGTGCTGCCTCCAATATATTTTTATTCGAACTAATTTGCTAGAAGTAGCGCCCCCTGGTATTCCCGATTAACATTAATATTGCATGCCACTTATTTCGCTACTCAAATACAGATGGCGCTAGGAGTAGCGTTTATGTCGGTAAAACAGTACTAATATCGTAAAGTGGTGATTCACACAATTCAAAATGTAACTGCTCGAGTAATATTGTTTACTGTTGTG
Source organism: Idaea dimidiata (assembly GCA_949358125.1). Classification (NCBI taxonomy): domain Eukaryota; kingdom Metazoa; phylum Arthropoda; class Insecta; order Lepidoptera; family Geometridae; genus Idaea; species Idaea dimidiata. Next base: position 7,044,753 of record OX442337.1, read on the forward strand.
TTGTAATTTTTCTTTTAAAACGTGCTTTGGATAGTAGTATATTATTATATAGGTATAAAAGGTATAAAATCCCTCGATTAGTAGTGAATGCCGGATTTTTATTGTATGAGTACTTACTGTTATGAATTATTTCGGAATATTCCTTCGAGTATTTTAATTCAACTCTGTAGTTAAGTATTTCACACACAATCAATATATCTTCACTTTTTTTCTGATATTTCTCATTTTCTTCACACTTTCACACAATTTCCGATCTGTTTCTGCTGTAATTCAATTTTATATGATTTGTTTACTACGGAGCTATAATTACTTCGACTATTTCGCACTGCGCCACCTAGCGGATAGCGGAACGTTGAACTTAGTTAATAAATATTAATAAAGCTTTGCTCACTCACATTGACATGTCTCAAAAATGTAGAAATTATTAAGATGGAGTAGATACCTCACTGTATCTTATCGGAGTCTATTGATGTATTGATCTAGCGATTGAAGTGGAAGAGCCTGTGGTCGGTGGCGATGGCGGGTCGTCTGTGTCGGTAGGGAGTGTGGGTAATTGTACTAGTAGATTGTCGTGGTCCAGCGTTCGGCATGGTCCACGTGGCACAAGATTGCGGAGGCGGAGCGGTGTTTGCTCTTTGGCGGAGGCCGCAACGGGCTTACGGTTCAGCGAGCCGTGCCGTAGGCCGCGCAGCCTCTCGGCTCGCGTCGACGACCAAATTGAAATATCCCCATTCGCCTTCCTACGAACGTCGCCTCTTATACTATAGACACTGAGAGATTCAGTGCTTAGGTATTTCATTGCATTGCACTGCAATATGTTAGAGTGTCAATAGACGTTTAATTAAATTTATATGTAGGTACTAAGTACCTAAGATAATTATAGAATTTAGCATTACTACGAAATTACTGAGGTATATATAAAAATAATCAAATGCCATTTATAACCTAGCAATAATATGTATATATATTTTATTATGAATTACATATTGAAATGGTTTTGAAACGATTCAATTTCCGTGCGCAGACAGCGACAAAATTTACGTGCACTGATTTACATGCCAATGAAATTATTTGCAAATGGTACCTCTAACGATTCATATATTATTTTAAGATCCGTGCCGAGCACTTTCAGGTTCCTCCCGTTGTAATAATCGTACCTTTTTTACCATTATCAGATTTTTCATTACGGAACCTACAGTTAATGTTGAAATCGGCTTTTTCCTTATGTAAAAAATATTGGGTTGTAATTTCGTTTCAAATAATTTGTGAATGTGTCCATAGTCAATCAGTCAAACTTAACATTGGGTTCATTTAATAAAGAAAAGCAATTTGTTCGTGTTTAAATAATTTTATAATAAAGCTAAAGCTAAAAAAAATAATAATATAACAATTCATGAATTAACTTAAACATATCTACAAAAGAAAGCGATCAAAGATTCAATCTATCAGACAGTAATCTTACACGCAACATGTTAGCGAGAAGAGAAGTCTTCCTTAAATATACAACACAATGAAAGTAATGTATCCGAAGCGTGCACACATTGTTTAAATCGATAACCTTTGTAGAGGTGGTTGCCTTACGGAGCCCCTTTGCAGGTAATCCTGCCCACTCGGAGTTATTGCCGCCAAGGGAAGGAAAGATTACCTCGGCGGGAGATAAGGAGGTCGACGGGGCTTCGAGTGCGATTGTCCCCGAGCCAGGCGTCGAATTGTGTCAAGTGAAGCGGCAAATTGAACGGCCGAGTATTCTGCTCCCGTCGCTCGCTCGGCACCCGTGCCGCTCACTAATCGCCGCATAAACTGTCGCACACCCCGACACGTTTAATTACGCAACATGCTTTCTTCAACATATGTACCTACATGTCGCTCCGTCCCAACCGACATCCAACACTGACACACTACCCCACTACTTTTAAAAATATATTTACAAGTAGCAATTCATAAGGCAAACATAATATTTGTTACATTTTCCCGGGTGTCAATGCTGTCTTACCAACATTTTTTTGTACTTTTTGAGATTGACGATATTTATTCATACATTAATATAACTGCGTGACCTCGGGAGTCCATTGCAGAACAGTCTCACTCAGCTAACCCACACAGAAACATCATACACATGAATCTACTCATCGACCAATAACCAAGACCAATCGGCAATCGTGAGATAAAACAACTGCAGTAATAATAGTATTATATAACAATATTTTTACGATATCAATAAGTATTGTAGGTAACTAGAACAATTTCCCTGGGGTTTATTTCGCCATTTTATATTTTATTTCTTAAAAGGTTCCTTGGGTTGCTCGTACATAAAGTTCTGTTCAATATTACTCCGCGTTGAATTGATGATTAGTTTAAACTTAGAAACCACAGTAGAAACTATATGTTATTTTTAGTGAATCAGAAGGCATAATATCACTGTTATAAATAGAATTTATATGACCACTAATCCTCAGTCGTTTTGTACGAAGAACTTGAAACTATATCTGTGTCTATTTTACTATTGTGCGAAAATTGTAACGTAAATATAACAGGGATATCTTATTTTATAGTTAACTAGCTGCTTACCCCGGATTCGCTAGTGTAAGTCCCGATCACGTTGGAATATCGAGGTAAAAGTAAATAATAATAATAAATAAATCCTGTGACGAACACACAGCGCCATCTAGCCCCGTGGTAAGCTGCTAAGCTTGTGTTACGGTGACTAGACAACGGATATACTACTTATATTTATTTTTCTTTTGTAAATACATACATAATAGGGGTTAAAGTATGAAATTGCCGTTTTATTGCAATAGGTTCTTTGAATTGACATAGAATCTTCATGGTTTGAGGTTTTCGAATGAAACTTTTTTCAAATGGTTTCTGTGATGTTCTTTTTTTAAAAAATGTGAAACATTTGAATATCGACTTTCAATTGTTTTTGTTATTCAATTTAGACAAGAAAGATGGATACTGCGAAAATTCGAGTGATTTTTGAATACGAGTTCCGACGCGGAATTAACGCGGCAGAAACAGCCCGCAATATCAATGCTGCGTTTGGAGAGGGGTCTACTAATGAACGCACCGTGCGATTTTGATTTAAACGCTTTCGTGATAGAAATTTCGACTTAAAGAACGAGCCACGAGGAAGACCGCCCACACAGGTGAATAACGATGAATTAAGAGAGATAGTGGAAGCCGATCCTAGTCAAACTACCCAGGAATTAGTGGCATGGTTTAACGTTACCTTACCCACTTTATTGACTCACTTGCGTCAAATCAATAAAATAAAAAAATACGAAAAATGGGTGCCTCATGATTTGACTGATCTGCAGAAAGAAACGCGTGTTGAAACTTGTGTTGTCTTGTTGAACCGGTACAGAAATGAAGGAATATTGGATCGAATTGTAACATGTGATGAAAAGTGGATTCTTTATGATAACCGGAAAAGAAAAATGCAAGGTCAAATGCCACAACAGTGTCCTAAAGCAAAACTTACCAATAAAAAGGTAATGGTAACTGTTTGGTGGTCTCAGCATGGTGTTATTCACTATAGTTTTCTTCGATCTGGTCAAGCAATTACGGCAGATGTCTATTGTGCCGAACTCCGAACCATGTTGACAAAACTAGCAGTAAAACAGCCCCGACTCATGAATCGATCTTCACCATTATTGCTCCACGACAACGCGAGACCTCACACAGCACGAGAAACCATTTTGACCCTTCAGGAACTGCACTTAGAAACCATTCGTCATCCTCCGTATTCACCAGACCTTGCTCCAACGGACTACCTTTTTTTTCGTGATTTGGACAATTATCTACGTGACAAGAAGTTTTCTTCCCAGGAGGCAGTACAAAATGCTTTCACACAGTTTGTGCAGTCTAGATCGTCGGAGTTCTATCGCAAAGGCATTAATAACCTTCCCATTAGATGGCAGCAATGTATAGATAATAATGGCAACTATTTTGATTATATAAATTTGTTAAAAATTTTAAAAATAAACAATTAAGATTTTCAGTACAAATCGGCAATTTCATACTTTAACCCCTAATATTATACATAGAAATACGCCCAGACCAGATACAAATATTTATTTTAAGCATAAATATTTGCACCCAGCGGGAATCGAACCCGCAACCTTCTGTATTGCAGCCAAGCGTTCGCCCGACGCGCCACAGAGGTCGTCAAAGTAGTCTGTTACTCCTCGATGATATAACTTTCTATAGGTAAAACAATTTTTAAAATCGGTCCAATAGTATCGGAGCCCATTACGAAACATATAAATCTTTCCTTTTTATAATATTAGTATAGATGACGATGTTATCTAAAGTCTATTTTATTTTATTTATTTATTAGGTTCATCAACAGTAAGATACATTAAAGCTAATACAGTAAGTTACATTTTTCTAAAGATGGACAAATTCGCTTACCAATTATTTATTTATTTAATTTATTCAGTACACAAGGGAAATATATTACAAAACAGATGTTAAACAAATTTATACTAAGGTGAGTCTAACCCTGTAAGACTTTTCTCCCGACACAGACCTTAATTGAAAGGAAAGAATATAGTTATAGTTACCAATTATATTCGTACACAATGTTACCATAAAAATTAAGTACGATTAAAGTTTCCTATAACAGTTCTAATACAGACAAAAGATTATATAGTTTATCTAGAAAAGAAGAATAGGTTATCTTCTACAACGAGTGACACCCGTCCACGTATCGTAACACGAGTTTGCTTGGCGGTACGATTAGGCCGGTGACCAAGAAAATGTAATCAGATGTGAAATGAGAAGTATCGTTCAACTTCATCGCTGTTCGATTTATTCGTGAAATCAACTAACGCTACAACGCTTGCTACGACGACGCGACGCGACGTAGCATATTCGTAGACCTACGCAGATTGAATATTCGTTGAAGGATAACTTTACGGCGCGGGCGGAGCAATTTATTTTTAATTGTAGACTACGATTTGACACTTCTTTCTATATATAAAATGTTAAATACAATAAACCAAATTGTCAGATAATAGTTGAAAATTTAAAAACGTATAGGTTACTATCACAGGCTATAAGTAATATTTAATTATAAATATTACTAAAAACATTTTTTGAGTATAAAGATAAATAAATATTGCACAACATCACACACAAAGCTATCTAGCCCTAAACTAAAAAAACAAAAACAGAAGTGGACACTAACGTAAGTAAAATAACAATATCACAATCACAATATTAGATACACTGTGCACTGTGCGCTGTGTATTTGTACTGTGGGTACTAAAAAACAGATACGATATACTACATATTGTACTTTTTTTGTAAATACATACATATTATACATAGAATACGCCCAGAACCAGACACAAACATTTATGCAGCAATAAATGTTTGTCAGAAATATTTGTTCCCAGCGGAAATCGAACCCGCAGCCTTCTGCATTGCAGGCAGGCGTTTGCCCGACGCGCCACAGGGGCCGTCCCCTTGGCCCCTGTGACAGGGCGGTGTATGAATTAACACTTATTTTTACTACCATTGCACGTGTATTTGTATTTTGTGTGCAAAGTAACATAAATTATGCCATGACATATGTATGTGGTGGTTGAAGCGACATGATTGAAGTGTGGTAGGTATGCGGTAGCGGTAGAGGTGAACGAGATGGCAAATTGTGAGTGACGCTAATGATAGGGCGTTCAGCAGTCGTACACCACGTACCGTCTTTCCAATTACTAGTCGGCTATGGGTGGCTGGCGGCTGGCGGCTGCGAGCGGGAGTCACGCTGCGCTCCATTCGTTAAGTCGTACGTGCCACCAACATCTGGACCGGCAATGCTTTAACTCTGATAACTTGTTGCTAACTATTATATATTAGGTTTTATCATCTATGTACCTAACAACGACTACACATTCTTATGTCATGTTATATCGCGATTTATTGTTAACAATTTTAAAAGGTATAGCTGCGTTTTAACGCGCCTTTAGTCCGAATAGGTATCAGGATCTATACTTATAATAAAGGAAGAGAGGACAAAATGTCTGTACTTCGAAGTAAATAAAAAAAAAGTGGTCTAGGTTTAGGATAATTAGTAGAACTAACATATATATATAATTTTTTAAATTCATGTTTGTCATTCTGTTTATCTGTCGGTTCCTTATTATACAATTAAAAACTACGTATCCGATTGAAATCTGATTTTCAATATTGTATAGTTCTATTTTCGAGGAAAGTCGTGGTATACTTTGCATCGAAATCCAATTAGTAGAACCCGAGTACCTAATGAACGAAAAAGTGCAACCGCTCGAGAGCCGCTCGGCCGCTCGCGCCCGTGATAACTGACAACGCGTTTTTCACTTCCGCAGGTGAAACCGCGGGGCGCAGCTAGTACTTAATAATGTAGCTTTCTAATGGTGAAAGAATTTAAAAAATCAGTCGAGTAGTTTCAGAGTCGATTCATTACAAACAAACAAACGAGTCTTTGCTGTTTGTAGTATCAGTATAGATTGGTGATCGGCAGGGATTCGAAAGCACGAACTTCGGAATGAAATCTAGGTATCTTCCGCTAGACCAACACCGCTATTAGTATTTAGATTAGTATTTTATTTAACCTTGTACTCGTTCAGACTACTCAACCTGAGTAGCTGCAAACATTTCCCGTCAAGACGTACTAATAGAGAAACATTGATATTAATATGATATACGAGTTACATAGTAATCTAGTCACGAATTCACACGATTAAGAAGCATCCCTCTAGTCATCAATCTTCCGGGGATTTTACTCAGATTATTAGCTCAACTGTGCTATATGAAAAGTATTTCCTTTTTGTCGTTTTATTCTTTTCTATATTGTGCCTTCGTATTTTTTTCACGTGCAATTATAATAGAAACCATAGAAATCATAGTCGTACTATTATAAACCCGAAAGTTTGTACGTCTGTATGTAAGTATGTTACTCTTTCACGCAAAAACTATTGAACCGATTGCGATGAAACTGTGAACATATGTGTATATCTAAGTCTAATATTACTAATATTCATGTTATCAAATCAGCCCGTTAATTTCTCCCACTGCTGGGCAAGGGCTTCTTAGAGGGGTTGGGCAGTAAGACGCCACGAGAGCCTTCCCTGGATTGGCGAATGTCTCATGGCTTCGGACAGTGGTGAGTCCTAGGACATGTCGGTTTCCTCACAATGTTTACTTCACTGTAAGAGCGATGTTATCAGCGCACATAACTTTTTCTTAAAGAAAATGACATCGATGCACGGTCTGTATGTATTCCAACCCGCGACTGCTTTATGTTGCAATCAGATATAGATAGGTTAAGTATATGGTGTAAGGATAACAATATGTCCCTAAATATTAAAAAATGTCAATCTATCACTTTTACTAAGAAAACAAAACCTGTCAAGTACTCCTATACCATAGATAATATAAAATTAGATCATGTTGAGGCAATAAGAGATTTAGGAGTCATACTTGATACCAAATTGACGTTCAAGCCGCACTATGACTGTATAGTGTTAAAAGCAAAGAAAATGTCGGGCTTTGTGTTAAGAATAACCCGTCCATTTAAACAAACATCCAGCATACTTACTCTCTATGTTTCCCTAGTTAGAAGCATAGTTGAGTACAGTAGCGTGATATGGTCACCTTTTTATACCGTACACATAACAAGGTTAGAATCAATACAAAGATCGTTTTTAAGAAGGCTATGCGGAAGATTTGGACTGCGTGGGACACTAACCGGCTATGATGATAGACTTAAAAAATTTAACTTAGATTCATTGGAAAATAGACGTAAAATGACAGATCTCATCATTTTATATAAGATTATTAATTCTCAATTAGATATGGACATTCTAAGCCATGTTTCATTCAAAATTGCATCAAAGTCAAACCGTCGAAGACAGTTTTTTTCTATTCCTGGTACTACGAATAAAGTTACACAAAACAGTCCATTACCAAGAATGTGCACATTATACAATGAACTCAGTGAGGAATTGGACATCCACTATTTTAGTTTGTATACATTTAAAAAGCATGTTAAATCTATACTAGCTAGGTAGCTTATAACTGTATATAACTATGTAAAAAAAGCTGTGCATAGTTGTAATCGATGTACAAATTAATAATGATATTTAACTATAATATTTAAATGTAAGATTGAATTTGTATATTGTTACTGTGCCAAATAAATAAAAAATAAAAAAAATAAAAAATAAAAAAAGATTTGTTTGTTTGTTAGTAATAGGTTCCGAAACTACTAGACCGTTTTTAACAAATATAATTATTTCACCTATAGAAAGCTATTTTATCGAAAAGTAACATATACTACTTTTGATATTCCCACGGGATTAGGACTTACAGGGTGAAACCTCTTGACGCAGCTAGTTTTAATTAGTTCTATGAGGATAGTTACGGATTATCTTCTAATAACTTGTCTATGGTATAGTATAAAGCCTTATTTGTTAAAAATGTACCTAATAATTTCCTAATTTGTACAGCCCTAATATTATCTTCAACGAGAATATTGCTATTATAAAATTGGTTAAGAAGTAAATTCTGAACCGAACAAAACACTGAGCGTGGAACTTGTGATAAGACTAAACTTTTCCTTCCTCACGAATTACACCTTGAATTTAGTTGATAGAGAAACTTTGTTTAAACGGAATCACTTCAGGCGTCTATTTCCCTATACCTTGAGGTCACGAAGCTTTTTAGCAATTCACGTACCGCATACCTTATCCAAAAGAATAAAAAGCGGATTGGATATAAACTGATATATTTTTTTATTCGTTTTATGACTTCTTGTTTGTGAGTTACCCCTTTTTTTGAACACAGGCGATTGTGCTTCGATTATTGGCGCATATTGTGCGTAGGTAAGGCAGAGGTTAAGACCAATGAGTGGTGACAAGCCGCAGTAGGGTTTTCCCACGAAGTGGTCGCCTGTTTTGTACCTCCCGAAGGTGGAATAATTAACTAAAGGGTAATTCCACTAACGCGAGTTATAATACCTCGTAATACCATTTACTTGATATTCGTAAAATCGTATAATAGACGTTGTGGCTAACCCTAGTTCTGTATGATATATACATAGAGTGTACATTTTAAGTAATAGTAACAGCTACTTTAGCAATGAAAAAGTTTAATACAGAGATATCCAGTCCGGGGCGGTCAGAGCTAACGTGTTACGTGAGTGCAATTCCGCCGCTGATAGCGCCCTCGCCACGTCCATTATGATATTACCTTCAAAGTGAATTTGTTTTCATATCCTGTTAACTAAGTATATAAAAGCAGATTTTTCCACATCTGTAAACAAAGTGTGAGCATTGGTGTGAAACCAACTATACAAAAAATTCGCTATATCGAATGCTATCGTCTTATTGCTTTGCGTTTGTAATATATATTAAATTTTCTAGGAATATGTTTTTATATTATATTCATGAATAGAAATTGTTATACCATCAGACTACAATATTGTGTGAAATACAAAAGTTTTAAATAGAAATGAACAATTAGATACAAAGGTGCACAATTAGAACGAAATGGTTCGAGTTTGAAAACGATCTATCTGACGAAACGAGCATCGACTGTGACGTTGATTACTCAGACAGAGCGGCTAAATGCGATCGGTTAAGTTGGCAATCGGGTGCATAATTGCCGGTGTGGCACTTGCCACGGACATCGGCATTCATTCAGCCGACTCGCTGACACAGCCGGTTCTCCTGACGCGGCGCACGTGCCGATCGACACCACTTCGAAACGTGATACTATCGCTACTCATTCACTTTACTACATAATGCATCTACCGACACTGCTAATTACTTATGCTTGTTAACATCCTGTTGATTTTTTCAACGGTTGATTAATCATTGATATTTTTTTCCTCACTATTCACACAAATTCTCCAATCCACCATTTAGCTTTGTAGTGAAATAATTAATATTTTTTGACAACTTTTTACCTTAAATTAAAATTATCTGGCATTACTTTTGTTAAGTTTACAAATACTGGTACAAGCATTTATGCAACAATAAAATTATCGAAACTGCAAATTACTTACTCGTTGTCGTAATTTTTTATTTATTTGATGTAAGTACTATTTATTCATAACTAAATCTCCTACTTGCATATTAACACAGATTGTCTATAGGTATTTAGATAAATTTATTTTGTCCAAAAATTATTTTGATGTTGTTCTTTTCTTCTAAAATAGACTTAATAATAATTTGCGATAATACCTAAATCAACTTGCTCGTGAAAAGTATCAGCCGAAGAAACGAGTTGGAATAACTATGAAAATAAACAAACAATATTACTGTTTTGTCGATATTTTACTAATTATTGTGAAATTATCCGCATTTATCCAATAATCAAAAGTTAGCTGCAATAACACAATGTCCCTTGTTTTGTGTGTTAATTCGTGCTCGGGGCGGCCGTTTAGCGTGTTCAGTGCGACAATTATTTTCATATTACACAACACGGGGGCGTAACTGGTTTGTATGTTGCCTGGGGACGAGTGATTCGGTCCGGCGAGGTCCGAAATCGAGCCAAGGAAGACCCACGTCGACCCAACCTGCGTCACCAAATTGACTCTACTAGAGAACTCGCATTAGTGTACTTTGTAGCCTACTTACTTCCCTTGAAACAACGTACACCCTCGTCATTATAACCTTATATCTGTAAAGTTTTGGAATTATGGACAAAGTTACCTTATTCATGTATACACTCAGGAAATCCTTATAATGACATGACTTCTTCGTAGTACTTAGGTATGTTATTTATCATACTTTTCATCATACCTACTCGGAAATAGTAGTTATATCATGATTTAAGTGGCAGTTGAACAGTGAAAATCAGCTGCATTCAAATGACTGCGTGTTTTATATGTCGCCCGCAGCATTAAAAAAGCTTGTTTATATTATTTACAGGTAAGAGTAAACTTAGTTACCTATGCCCGATCACCTGACCACAATCACAATGCGGTAAGTATAATAATTAAAGTAAGCAGTAATATAATTAAAGTCAGTGGTAAGTATAAAGTATAAGCTTTAAATTATTTTCCCTTCTTTATCTGCGAGCTACAACTTAGACCCTCGTCTATTCCCATCAGATGAGAAAGTGGCTTAACGCTAACGTATATCTCGATACAAAATCCCTTAAAATGTTCTTCCTGTCAAGATATTTAATTAATTCTGCTTATCTTTCTGATGTGAATTTTGTTATCAGAAAATTAACCAATATTATATACAAATATTATAAGGAATCAATACATCTGAGTGTAATATGCTCTCGCACGTTTGTTCGTACTCATAGCTCTATGTAAGTTCCTTACAAAGGACATTTGATTGTAAGCTTTGCGTACTGTAAGTGTTATTTCTTCGGAAGAAGTATTATTCTACGAGAGGAACGTAGCTCCTTCGTTTCAAATGCTCCATTTAGTTCCAAAGTTTTTCTCGTTTATCACCGTTGGGCTCTCAGAAGCGGAGATTTTTCCTTTAGATTTGTTGTCACGCCGCGCGCCGCGCCGCCAGACCTTTTTAATGCACCTTTCTTATCGTTACACGATTAAAAGAAACGTTTCGTTTGTGATACTTTCTTTTATCATTGTATTTATTATATTAAAACACAATACCTTTTCTAAGCCTTTGTACAATGATTACGTTTTGTAAGAAAAGATTTAGCATTAGGTTGATCAATAATGTACTTATACGAGTATACTCACCAAAAGTTAAATATACATGTTCTTCTAACCAATTGGAAGTACATATACCTACATACGGTAATACAAAAAAAACTAATACGAAAAGTGTAGTAGATTTGGGGGAGCGAGTGGTTCGTTAATTAAGCGCTGAGCTGCGACTTTGCCATAATAAAAAGAGTGAGATTACGGCTGGCGGTGGCTCAAGTGTGGCCGAGCAGGTGCGAGCTAGCGGTAAGCTAAGGCTTGCTCGAGGCACATTCACCTATAACTTTACCGAGTGCTGCGCTTAGATAAAAGGATTAGCAGTCTTACTCTTCTCCTTTGAAACGCTCACAATTACATTATATTGCGTTTTATACCATCGGTTTGTTTTGGATTGGTTTGGAAAAGAAATTCCAATGTAATCGGTATAATTAGGGGATGGTCGACGTTCTCGTAATTAAACTAATTACATTTGCATACAATCACAATTTATCAGGAGCACGAAAACTAATTTTCATACCATCACATTGAAAACGGTTTATTTATTTATTAAGGCAATTATTGGTTCTGCGATAATTTAAATAATTTTCTACGTTTACTTTTCAATTGGCCATAGTGTCGTTCGGGTTTTCATCGTAATTTTCTAAACGGCACCTCTACCTGCTTTTAAAAATGTTTTCGCCGTGTAAGTAGTTGAGGTCTGATTGTTTTCCGTGACGGCTCGGCGCCCCGCTATAATGACAGGCCCTCCTGCTCCTGCCACACTCGCGTAGTCGACGGGCGACGAGACCCCTCTAAGATTGGAAAATGCCTCCGCAACTTTCCTACTTACACAAAAAGTTAACGCGAAAACTTTGTTAATGTTTCAATGGCTCAAGGGGTATTTTTATTGTTACTGGTTGAGTTTGCAGGATTAATATATTCTAACTTGAAATAACAAAAAGGCCTGAATGAATATTAAATAGAAAGCTGCTTCAATTATTTAGATGATTTTTTTTAAATATGTTTGTCGGTCATTGTTCGACAAGGCCAGGAGACATGCTCTGAAACAGTTCGTGAACCAGATAGGCAACGTTGCCGTAAAACTACACAGCATGCCATGCAAGGCGGCACGCAGTGCGCCCTTGTTACCAAGGTCGAAATGGTGATTGTAGGTAATGGTACAGTATTTTCTCGTTACAGCGCAGCATTGTGGAAAATTTTCATAAAAATCGAGTTAAAATGATTTGTTACCTAAAAAGGACTCGGGCAAATGGTGCTGTAAACATGTTGGTAGATTGGGATAGGCAGGCGCGCGTAAACATCTCGGTAAATCACGGGAATTGGTGCGCCGCAGCTCGACTTGGACAATATTTGTGCCAATAAAATCCTCCCTAACAAAGCTGTTGTTGTCAACGGAAAGCCGACTGACCTGTTTTACTTCATCATGGATTAGCTGATAACGACTACCGTGCTGTATTCTAACTAAAACAATCAATATAAAACACATCATTTTTTTACATTAAATTGTTAAATTAGGTTACAATCCATTGTATTCGGTGTCTATATTTTTTACCTACTTAAAAAAAAAACAAATAAATATTTACTGAAGTATGAGGGGTTCCAGTTTTATGTAGGTAGACCCATCTTGTAGTTTGACTGCCTTCCTTTTTCTTTGAAGTTGTTTTTTTAAATTCAGTTAATTTACACGATCAAGCAAAAAGGTGGTAAGTAAGGTTTATAAAATTCTCGAAATTGTAACAAAGTTACCCACTAAGAAGTGATTCCAAATGCTCCATAAATACTTACTTAGCTGTTTAAAAGAGAAGATTTACTGCATTCTTAAAAGGTATATACTCTTCATGTCATCTGAAGATCCTTTCTAACAAAAAATAATAATCAAAATCGGCCACATCGTCAAAAAAAATATAACTACAACCGAATTAAGAATATCGTCCCCTTTTTCGAAGTTTTTATGATAAAAGTTACGATTGTTTGTTTGCGAAGTGGACAATATAAATATATCTTTTATTATCAGATGACCACTAGTGTCGCGTCTCATTTTGTGGTACTTTCCCCATCTTCTTATACTGCACATGATATCTTCTAACAAAAGCTTGAAACGAAAAACAAAAAATATCGATCATACTTTATTGATATATATTTATGTAGATATGGCTGTAAAAGTAGAGTGTTGGTATCTTAGCTTCTCAATAACTTGAGAACTATCTACGGTTGGTTCTCGCGGGTGGATAACTAATAAAGTAAGTTCGAGAGGAAAAGTAAACTAATATCGGGTTGTTCTGGGCGATGAACGACGCGGGCGCGCGGGAGTGCGCCTAGCGCCTGGTGGCCGACGAACACCCCGACCGTCATCTTGGCTACAGATTTATTACTTTTAATATGAACACTCCATACTACGTCTCACTAACGCGGTCATTCTATCCGCCTCACATAATATTATCGTTTCAACCTGATGAAATATTCCAACGGTACCACCAATTACTCCATTTTCAACAATTTTAATAAATCAGTAAAGAATTACCACTTTTCCGTCTTTCTCATTTCAAAAGTCGTTTGAAAAAGTTGTTTAAAATTCACGAAAAAGTTTTGGTACAAATTAAGAGCAAATTTCACTCCGTCCGTTTAGCCATCAGTAATTTCAAAGTTCTAATGAATTTTCTTCTCTGACATTGAAAAATGTATTTCGAGTCATTGGTTGCGCGCCGTGGGGACATCTGTAGAGCTAAATCTAAATCGATTCGAGAAACCGTCGACGATACCTTCCGACCGCATCATTTAAATATGCAAATAGTTTTGCATGATTTAGCTGTATTAGTACCGACACCTCGTATAATATTTAGAATTTGAAATTTATCAATATAGGATACCTTACCTATCTTATGTGTGACAATATATTCGGTAGAATATGACTTCATTATAGCTTCATACTGAATAGGGATATTTTAAAGAGATCGCTGCCGTAGTTGACGAGGTGGATCCACCCAATCCCCGCACCCCTCATTGCCCTAACGTTGGCCCATTAAGCGCACGGGCCAAAGTGCTCCGGACCGTAGTTAATCCACGTCCTCATTCACTGTTATTTCGAAGGTCTGATCTAATCTAAACAGGGCTTAGGATCCTACAACGCCAGTATTTCCCGCGACTCATCCCTTTTATGTATTTGACTATCCTCGTAGTCTGCCCCGCCCGCGCTGCCGCCACCTCTCGGTCCGTCCACGTTTGCCTTGACTATAAAAGGAAATAACACTTTCAAAACTTCCGATGTAATTTCATATTAATGCCTTTGTGTGCGAATTAATTTTCGACCTTTTCCGGAAACTGGGACAAATTGCTTAAATATATAGACATAAATATGTGTGTTGATATCGCGTGCGAGTGTATACAACGAGCCCATTACAACGATACTTACGACGATAATGCTGAGGTAAGCGGTACGGCACGCTCAGCAACGAAGCGGCATCGAATGCCGAAATGGAAGGGTCAATTTGGAAGCTATTATATGGCGGCGGTTAGAGGTCTACTTCCGGCGGCTGCACTAAGCTGCCGTGCTCAAATCCCCCGCTCAATTTCGGCTTTTCTGTGCCAACATTTATGCTAGGTAAACCTACCCTCCTAGTAAACACGTTTGTACAATACTAACTTTGATATTTCGTTTTGTACAAATTGTGTGTAAATCCATACAGTAAAATGTGGTTATACCTAACAATAGGAAATTATCATCTCAATTTTCGCGTTTGCTTTTTGTAATTGTATTTATTTCTACATATAAAACGCTGCCCTGGTAAAATTACGCAGAAAAATCTTGTTATGATATAAAATATTATAAATGATTCTAAAGCTCAACGGTAGTCCATATTATCATCCTACATAAATATTAATAGTTTGTTGGTTAGAATATATTCTAGTTTAAAATAGAACATGCACAAATCATGTAGGTATTCATATAGGTGTGAGTACACCTCGGCTGCAGGGCGCGGCGCGGGCGTAGTGGAAAAGCGATGTAGTACATTGTAACAGAGCAGCAAACGAGGAGTTATGACGCCGGCGGAGGATTACGTGAGTGGATGTCGTAATAAAGCTTGCGATGAAGCCGTTATCCAAAGATAAACGTAAATATCTCCGGCCGTTGATGTCGACCGCTCGCCCTCGCCTCGTCTCGAACACCGAACTCCCTCCCCTCCTATTTTGTCTTCTTACCATTATAATTAACTCATGATAATATCTAAAATTGTTGTACTTTGTTCCTTCTAACATCACTAGAAATATAAACAAACTTTATTGTTTCTTTTTCACGAGTCTATCATAACAAAATGCAAGCAGGGAGAGGACTCCATTTAGTGATAGGATCTTATTGAGAGAGCTGGCACTGAGACCAAGCCGGTTGCTTAGGTGCCAGGATCCTTTGTGTTCTATAACGTATGTATTCTCCTGCCTGCTCTTATCTCCTAAATTAATTACATAAATCTTGTTTGCACACGTCTTAAGCTTATGACACGTCGCCATAATTCAACTAGAGCTTTGTAGGGTTTGCACTGCTAATGAAGGACATTTACAATGTATAGTAGGTGTAGATTTGAATTACTAGGTATATTAACTTTCAATTTATTCAGAGACCTGACTCACTTAAGAATCTCTAATCCATTGCGTCTGTGTAATGCCTAAATGTCTAGTCTCTCAATTGCTTTCGTATCACATTATATAATATAGAGTAGGAAGACGTAAATTGTAATTTTACTATCTTACTAATATTATAAACGTGAAAGTTGATTGATTGATTGATTGTGACTTTGTTACTCTTTCACGCAAAAACGACCGAACCTTAAAACTACCGATTGCGATGAAACTTAGAATATAGATAGTAAGAGACCTGGAAAAACACATAGGCTACTTTTTATCCCGATATTCCCGCCGGAACAGGAATTACTCGGGTGAAACCGCGGGGCGCAGCTAGTCAACAATAATCCGTAATTTCAACTGTATCAAGTTTTTCTTTCATACAGTAAGAAACTGGTACTGTATATAAGACTATGGTAAGGTAACGAAAATGCACATTGTGGATAGTGGTGAAGTCGTCGGTCATGATTTCCCAGGGCGTGTGCTGTCGGGAGTTCACCCGCGACATCAGCCTGCCTTAAGATGCTCCCAGACACCGCTACCTTATTGCAATCACGTCAGAAGCGACAATTTTCCTTTTCTGACTGATGCTTGCATTACCAACTTACTTGGTTATTATTTAAAAGGCATAAATCATAGTGGTCTCAGTCTTTTTAACCGACATATTATAATGATCGAAGTTGTCAATTCTTTAGATTTGTATTATTTTTATGACCACGCCTTATTCTTGAAAGGGTGGGTGTCATTTTCCTTACGTCACGTTCCTTTCTTATTCGAAATGAGATTACATTCGCATGATCTTATTTAAATATTTTCTAAAGATAACACCAGCTCCACCGATTATATGACAATCACGAACAAGCCAAGCGTCAAATCCCTCTGCTTTTTTGAAAGTAAACAATCTATGTCCTTATGTTGTGACGAATAGTAGAAATTATGAAGTACTGTTGGAACCATTGATATCAACTTAACTGTTGATTTGGCATTAGAAGGAAGACAGACAACAGCCACTGTAGTAACGCTACCTCAAACTTAATGATGCTTTTAATGATGCTTAGCGATGCACATTTAATTTCTACGATAGACGTAACAATATTGTCAGCGCTGCAGTGGCTTTTATATTTATTTCGCGTAAAAGGCACAAGGATTATGTTGGAGACATCACCTGTTGTAAGTCTACCTAGTACTTAAATATATCAATGGTTTGAACACATCATACTTAAATTATTGCTCCTATTATATCCTCCTATACACAAAAAAAAACAATTATATTAATCATTGGTTGATAAATAAGTGAAAGTTAGTATTGACATAGATTTCAATCAAGGGAATGTGCTCGGCGCGGGCGTTTGTCGTCGTTTTGCAAAGAGAGTAAATGAGGAGTTCCTCACAAGTCGCTAGTCGTTCAGATATTCCGTAAGCGCAGTGGCGGGCGCGTTGCAACGAGCTCGCAGCCACCGATGCCAGACCGCCCGCACCCGCGCGCGGTAATCAGCTTTTGTGCGCGGTAATTGGGTGTCTGAGCTGCCAACCGAAGCATTTATTCCCGATAAATTGAAAACTGCTTTGTGCCTTGAATCAGATGAAGCTGCGGGTGTCGTCTTCTTACATATTTTTTGTGTATATCAATGACATGCAAGGAAGTACCTATATATAATATTTTACATGTACGATTTACATGTTGTTATCAAAGTTCTAATTTTCTAAAATTGTAGAAGAATTGCCCAAGACTTGTAGCAGAATAATCGCTTTTCGAATGGCCCTTGCTCCCTATCATGGTAGGTAATTATGCTATGCAGTGAATATATCAACTAGTAAGATAATGTTACTTAATATTCATAATTGCTGAATAATTTTAAAATAACATATAGCCAGGGTTCACAGGTAACAGCCTCACTAATGAAAATATTGCGTCGTTAGAGATATCTCTCCGCAATTGTGAGGTCCTCGACGTAGTATCTATGCGAGTTGGAACGGCATCATTTACATATTTTAATAAAATAATATCGCAACTGAATCGTAACTGAGAACTTGATTTAAGTTCTTACCGCGATGAATGTAAATTCGCCACCGACCGCCGCCGCCGCAATTCCAGATTTCAATTCTGGAATTAATGGCAGACGTCGTCTTGGGCCGAAGCTCGTCTAATATTTGCGTTACTTCCGGAGACTTCTCTTAAGAATGGAATAAATTAGTTCTAATAAACCTCGTCACATGATCGAAAGATAAATTTATTTTTGTAGCTAACTTTAATTGTTTCAAACTTTGGTAGACATTCGAGTAGGCGTCAATGATTTTTCAACAAAATCGTGCGAAGCGTTGCAAGAGATGGGTTAGCGTTCGGTCCTGCTAAGCGTGCATTAATATTGTCAATAGTTGGAGTTAGTGGAAGTGAAGTACGTGTTCCGCCTGCCGCTATCCACGGCACGCGCGTCGCGCGGTGAATTCGAATGGGCTCCCACACCGCGGGCACGACACCCCCCAAACGCCCTTCTCCACACTCCACCTTCCACCCGGTAACGCCCCATAAACTCGCGTCTTAATTTTAACTTTATTTCTTACCGCTACTGTGTTCCAAGAAAATTAAGTGTGAAAATACCTCCAAAAGATTCGCAAGGGCTTAATCATCCTTTTTTTATGCCTGTTGCTTAATACCTAAATCTATAAATAGACAATGTCGCACAAAATATGTAACTTTTTAAACTCATCCATTAGGTAGTCGGTGATTCGTTGTTTAAAAATTAACCCAATGCATTACATCTATATCTGATTTTCTATCTATTCTATTCTATTTAATAACTCCAGTTTGTTGTTTTTTAACTATTATATTTATGAGGGGCTCATCGGCCTAGCTGCACCTGCCGACATTGAATTGTCGTGCGGGTTAAACAACGCTTGGCGCGGTTATTACTTGGATGGGTTGACCGATAATTTGTGTTGCAAAAAACATTTTCTTGAGATCATACGTGCTTCTGAAGGCACGTTGAGCAGTTAATCCCGGTAGTTATCTCTGATAGCAGCCGTTAGGTCAAGTTGGAGGCCTTAGGGCGACGTAAAATCTTAGGGCACTAGTTGAGTCACACCACTATACGAAAAAAAAGAAAGAATTATTATAATTTGTTTACATTAACCGGTTGTCATGAAATAAAATCATATGGTTACAACCACATGATGTTCTGTTGTTCAGCAGTTCAGTTGGCTGTCATCCAATCAAAGTTTTAATTAGTTTTAAAAAGTTTTAATCAATTATAGGATAATTAATCAATTAATTTAGGTATTAAAAGGGTTGTTATTGGATCTTTTGCGTGCCTAAAAAAACCTTCAGTTTGTCTATGTAACGGTCGTAGAGACGTTATTACATAATAATACACTACGATATAAGTGCGTTAAAATGGTTATAACACTCGAGGCGGAATTTCAGCCCGAGCCGACCCATTTGACACTTCTTTCTTTAGAAAAATTGACAAAAACAAGGAACCAAAACGTCTGATTATGTCTTATGTCTGATTGATCTGAAATTAAAAAACGTCTCATATTATTTTTCTTCGTTTGGCTATGATAATTGAATTACCTACTCTTCTATTCTGCCACTCGCTATAATGATTGCACAGTTCCTTCCTACTTGTTTTTTTCTCGTGTCGGCATGGCCGCTTAGATGCACGTCGTCGTGGATCAACTGGATTCTACTGTAGCTAATAGATAAGTTTTTCTAAATTTTCTAATGTTGGCAGTAGTGTATTATTTTAACTTTTTTTAAATCTATTGAAAACAATTGAATTTGGATTTCACAAATTGTTCTAAATTTACTTGATATTTTAATTGATTCTCAATATACCTGTTTTATTATATAAAAAATATCTCAGGAGAAATGCCTCGAACTATAGAAAATATCTCAGGTGAAATGCTTGACCTTCAGCCCTTGTATAACAAACTACTATTACATAGTACTTTATCAATGACAACCCTTAGCTAATTAAAAAAAAACAATTTATGCAGTTATAGAATATAACTTAACGATTTGCGTTTCTAACACACGCTATTTTATGAGCTGCTTTATTTATCTAAAACTGGTGAAATTAGACCTACTTTATGAGCAAGTGTGTTGAAAACACAATATATGGCAGGTATTTGCTCGCAATCTCTACCGTTACTGCAGTCATTTACATTTTGATAGTAGTTATGAAATACGTATTCGATCCCGCGGCCAACGGTATTCGACAACACAATATAATGGGAACAGATTGCCAATTCCGGCGGTTACGTATCTGGTTATTGCGAGTTTACATCGAGAGCACGTCTCGGAGCGTTTGGAATTTTCTCAAAGGTAGAAACTTTTCTCGGGAGCATGCAATTTCGAAGTTGTTGGTACCTACGTAAGGCGGATGTGGTGGCGCTGACGGACGTCGCTGGCAGCGCACATAGACCGGCGCGGTGCGGAGGCGGCGCGGGCGGCAGCATTCTCCTCAGCACCGAGGCGCCCCTCGCGGCCCACACAATTGCTATTATTGGGGCAATAGAACCGCTAACTCGGCCGGCACCGACGCGCTCTGCGAATCCCTGGATGCAAATAAAATTCTTTCGATGTCACCGCTGGACACCGATGCCCTTCGTTATTATTCGGCTCTCGCGGAATTGCTTTTATGTTCTTAATGGAAAAACGCGATATTTATTTCGAGCTTGTGAAAGACCTTTCTTTACCTTTTTCCTTGTACTCCTCACGATTTCGAATAAAATTATGTGACTACGGCCTCTTTTATATGATTCACAAAGATCATAAAAACATTTGATAAATTCGTAAAAAAATGGCAACTATTTTACCTACAACGGTTCCAATAGGTA
Organism: Idaea dimidiata; assembly: GCA_949358125.1. Classification (NCBI taxonomy): domain Eukaryota; kingdom Metazoa; phylum Arthropoda; class Insecta; order Lepidoptera; family Geometridae; genus Idaea; species Idaea dimidiata. Next base: position 7,065,880 of record OX442337.1, read on the forward strand.
TAATATTATATTGTTCCAGCTAGGCAATGTTTGTTAGGCTATGTATATTCATGGGAATTGCATTTCATGCTTAGTTATACCTATTTTATATCCACATTGTGTCGCCCGAGGACTTCTTCCGAACCGAGAATTTGTAATAAGCAACCCCTGCACCCTTCGCCAAATTTTCACAAGTTCATTAGGTAACTCCGCTCTTTTATTGTTTATTTTAGTTTGGAGACCTTTCTGTCTTATCCCTTTTGTGTTTATTTCCTGGCCTGTTTGTGTTGTTCCTTAGTTTATGTGTAAATAAGGAAAAATACTGTACTATATTGTGTGACATATAATCTTTTATTATATTAAAGTCTATAATCAGCTTAAGTCAGTTCCGTAAAATAGAAAGAGATTATTTCCTCTTGATGTTTTATTCATAACTCTGTGTAATTAAATAATCGCTATTAAGTTAACGTTATCGAATAAATGGCTATAAATATCATTTGCCGGTTAAACTGTCGGCCGAGTTGCCTCTTTAATTATGAAAATGTATGCGAAGTACATGAAAGTTTGTGCAATTACAGCGAGCGTAGGCTGTGGGGCGCTCGGTGCTTGGCCACGTCCTTCCACACTGTGCACACGAATTCTATATATTAAATTAAGCACTAACAGGGTTTTCAACATGACATTCTAATCAAAAATTTCCTAGCAGGATCATGGAAGAAACAATTCATGAAACTCAATATACTACTAAGTCGCAATGAATCAGTCGAAACTGTATCGCGAAGCATTCGGTACGTAGACCGATGTAGCCACCATGGGAGACCGGTCTTCCTGCTTGGTCCAGTATGTCCGCGACAGTTTTTTTTTACATGGAATACACGCTAGCATTTGACCTCATCTCACCTGATTTGATGAGGTCGACGGCGCTGTAACATATTATACTTGCCTAGAAGAAACCTATTTACTGTTGACTTGAAAGACTCCAAAGTAAGTATTTTTTATGTGAGCGTGCTACATCGTAGAACGTTTTTCGGTAACTTCTAGTAACATAAAGGTCAAACGCTGACGTATTCATTTATATAATGATTGTATTTAAATAATGAATTGTTACATGTTTAATGAACTTGCAACATTTTCCGACATTTTGTATGTCCTCCGTACGTATATATTCCTCTCATATTACATACGAAATAACTTTCAAAATCGTAATCTATGGACCACAAAACATCTTCACAAAATAAAGTAGCAATAAAACGGCGCTGTTGAGGGTTATTTACAGCGGGGTCAATTATGTAGCAATAAAGTTTTTAGTGTTGCACAAATTGTCGATTTGGTGTCGGTGACGGATGGCCGCGAGACTGGCGCCAGCAAATGAGCACACGATAAAATTATCGTTAGCGGTAACGACATGAATAAATGCAAGAGGGTGGTCCGGTCTGTTCAGGAGACGAGAGGCTCCCGCCTCAGCACTCGTTAGGGCTCTTGTGACGACTGCGCTTCGCTCTGCGAGCACGCTGCATCCACGCGCCAAACTCGCGACCCTTTAACCCGCATCACGGTATTTCGAAAATTCAATCCTGAAATCCTTGTAGCATCAACAAACACGTTTCGTTTTATTTGAAAAACGCCTGATTTTTCATTCTACAGATAAAGATATCTATCGAATAAGTTCGAACCCAACCAAATTGAAAAGCCTTCAAATTTTGGTCTTCTAAATTTAGATTCATTTTCTTTTTAAATATCAAAGTGACGTTTTTTATTCGAATTCTAAAATTCAGTACCTAATAGTATACTCCTAATAGTGTTTAACTACATTGACAAATCGTGTTAATTTAAAAAGTTTATTTAAGATTTAGGCTCCTTTTTATCCCGATAATCCTACGGGAGCGGGACTTACGCGGGTGAATTTACGGGGTGCAGCTAGTTACCTGTATTGTAATCATGAAAATGATTTCAGTCATAATAAAAAACAAGCCTATGTATTTAGAAAATTAACCCACTCGTTCACTCATTCAATTTTATTGAATACCTACGCTCTGGCCTAACCAAAAATAGGAAATTACACGCACTCGCTCCAATAAAACAGTACCACGTTGACCATACCTATAAATATCAGTAAACCAGAGAGTCTAAATTATTGCACACACGAGGATTTGCAGTAAAAGTAGGATGTTTATTCTGAAAAAGATTTTTCCGCTAACTATAATATTCTATGTATTTTAACTGCGACGACGTTGAATGTGTTATCGCTTTAGAGATTTTAATTCAATTATTTTATTTAAAAAAATATAGTAACATTAGTATGATTGCCGCCGCACATACTGCTTATTCTGTGCGTCTCCATGTTTGCTTGTAATGAACGCGTTTTATGCACACATTATAATATTATGCACATGATAATAATATGCGTTTAAGGAATTTAGAAAGAAAGTATTTATATTATTTCCCACGGGTTCGGGACTTAGCGTATGAAACTGAAGACGTTAATTTTAAGGTTTTCGACGCAATCGACTAAGGGTTTGTCGCTTTTTTTGCCGAATATATTTAGCTAGGGAATCCAGATTTTTATTTCCACATGTTCATTGTTCAGGACTTATTTATTTCTCCATAGAATTAAATTCAACGTTAAGATGTTGCTTCCGTTAACCGTTTGCGTTGGGACAGATCCCCAGAGATGCAGGTTCAAGTCCTGTCGGGTGCGAAATTTTTGGAAAGCATTTCTTTAAGTATAGTTATCCAAGTGTAGGAAACATTATATATTTCTTTTTATTTATTGAGTAGGAAATCCACCAGCTATTACAGAAGAATTAATTAATGTGTATCACTAGGAAGCCAATACACTACAAACCACTACCTGATCTCACGAACAAAAATAACAACAACAATGTAGATATATAACATAGATATGAGCTTAAATACTATAACTAATAAATTCTTACAAAGACTAGGTTATCAGTAAAAATAATTCTAAACGTTAACAGATGAAAATTAGCCAACTAACCAACCAAGTTAACGGGTTAGGCAATTAGAGATATAGAGTATAAAACTAAAGATGTTCATTTTACTAGAAATATTTTTAAAGGAAAAATTCATCTTCAAAAATTCACTTGCGGCGAGATTTGAAGTCGCGTCCCTGGATCAATATTCCAGTGCCTATACCGCTCGGCCACGCAAGTTCCCCGCAAGCCGCAAGTGAATTTTTGGGAACTTGCGTGGCCGAGCGGTATAGGCACTGGAATATTGATCCAGGGACGCGAGTTCAAATCTCGCCGCAAGTGAATTTTTGAAGATGAATTTTTCCTTTAAAAATATTTATAGTAAATATGCCTTGAGCAATAAAAACAAATTTACGAAATATGTTCATTTTAATCGACTAAGGACTTGTCGCTTCTTTACAGGATATATTTACAGGTCTCTTTCTCACTATTAAGGGTACCTCTCTCCTTTCTGTGAGGAGTCTTCTAGGTTACAGTGCTCCATCTCGTATAAATTTAACACTTACAAATAGACGATTTTAAACTAACATGGTTATTAAACATGGTAAACACCCCGTTAATAAGTAATTTTAGTACTTACGAATAGGTTCGATAGTGGCCATACGACATCATTTTTGTTATAAATTTGTCTTCTGTTTGGCCACTTTGTATTAATAATAATTCGGCGATATTTACGTAACAAACATACTGAAATAGAACTCATTTTCCGGTTTAAATCGCGTTGTGATAATAAAACCGAACTATACGTTTTATTTTCATTCATTTGGTACTAGCTGTATCCCGCAGTTTCATCCGCGTAAGTCAGATCGCGTGGAATATCTGGATCTACTCTATACTCTACTTTATTTTACTAAAAGTTACTTCTTGATAATGTATCTTTCCATAGGTGAAAGAATTTTAAATCGGTCCAGTGGTTTTGGAGATTACCCCCAATATACAATACATACATCAATTTTACCAACTTTACCTCATTATAGTATTAGTTTAGATGAAAATATTACAGGGCCCAGCTAGTTAAGAATAAAAAAGAAAAAATAAATAAATAAGCCTGAATAGCTGCAATTTAAACAACTAATATGTTATAGCCGAAACTAGTGTTTCCTGTGATTTATGTTGGTGCAGGGCGGGCGGAAGGTAATTTTAAACGTCACGCATTATGATGAATACTCGCAATTTTCTCGAGGGAACGCCACCGGCCCCGATAGCCGAGTCACTCTACTAACTTTTGGTTCCAATATCCCCACTTTATGCGATTTTCAAGTGCTACTTTAATGCATGTCATCGAATGGATATTTATATTAGTGGGTATTTTGGAATGATATTTTGTTTTAAGAGTTTAAAAAATCTATAACACATAAAAAATTAAATATTTTAATTTAAAGAAATGCAATATGGTGCAATTTTTGGAAATCATTTCTTCCAAAATTAGTCATCCAAGTGTTGGAAGGACTATAAAAATAAAAATCAAGCTATTTTAAGTTACAAAAATATTGGTTTTAGTATTTAAAAATTACTTGATCTTATACCGAAATTACAAAAATAACAGACGTGGCAATTATATGTTTAGCAGTGTTTAAGCAGTTCTGTATCTTAGTTGGAAAAAGAAGATCAGATCTCTGCCATAAGCGTGTTACAAATACTGTTCATAATCTGTTTTAAATTCACACGCTTTGGTACTATAGTTACATTATACTGTGTCTTACTCGAGTATTATTATTTTTTTCTTACCTCCACGTTTCAACTATATCACAATGGCTTTGCTCGCGAGGGCACTGTAGCTGCGACGGGTGTTAAGACTCGGTAATAAAAACTAGCTGTGTTACGGTGTGTATATCCACATTTGTTGCTTGACGATACACTACAACCTAACGCCTCCAACCTTGTCATTTTTCAAACTCTTTCGATGTCTGTGGTCTGAAGATTTGAAGTATGAATACATTCAACTTAATAAGGGATAAACAAACAATGTAAATAATATAAAGAATTAAAAAAATAAACAAGTAGATATGTAAGTAATTTTATTTTTTTATGTAAGTGTAAGGTTTTCTTCAAATATTTTGACAGTTTTCACCATTCTGGTCCATGTGCAGATAAATTGTAATAATGTGTAGATGTGAAATTGCTCAATTGCTAATTGCTTATTATACAAGATGTAACAGGTAAGCCCTTTTAATCCGAAAGGGGGTTGTTCTAGACGTCTAGGCGAACACCTTTTGTTCTACGACTTTTAAAAATTCGAACTTTTTTTTTTGAAAATTTTGAGATTATGTTTCACTGGAAAAACAGCTGTTTTTGAAAATAAGGGTAATTGAAGGTTTGATTGTGGTAGACCAAACTAAATGAAAGAACAACATAAGGTCAATAACCTCGAACTCTAAGAAACAGCTGATTTTCAAGTAAACTTTACACCTAAATTTTTCGAAAAGTACTTCGAATTTTCAAAAGTCGTAGAACAAAAGTTGTTCGCCTAAACGTCTAGAACAACCCCCTTTCGGATTAAAAGGGCTTACCTGTCACATCTTGTATATTAAAAAAAAACTGTACCTAATCAAGACGTTCCTGTGACGCATACTTTTATTTTCTAAAAAATATTATTGTTTTAATTATTTTATTTATAACAGTAGTGCTTAAACTGTTTTTTTACGACCTCTGTGGCGTGTGGGGCGAACGCTTGACTTGACTTGCTTGACTGCAATGCAGAAGGTTGCGGGTTCCCGCTGGGTGCAAATATTTATGCTTAAAAATAAATATTGGTATCTGGTATGGGTGTATTTCTATGTATGATATGTATGTATTGACAAAATCAAAATAAATATAAGTAGTATATCCGTTGTCTAGTCACCGTAACACAAGCTTAGCAGCTTACCACGGGGACTAGATGGCGCTGTGTGTTGGTCGCAAAATTTATTATTATTATTCAAATGTTTTAGCAGCTTTAGAATAAGAGGAATATTCACTTGTATTGGCGACTGTACACAGGAGTGATAGTAAACACAGCGCTCATCGGAGCAATGCCGGCGCCTCGCGGCCGCCCGTTTGCTAACTTTTATTATTTTTGTAACGCTCGCGCTGTTTTTATTACCGCGAATGACTTTGCCCGCTTCTTCCCCAAACTACATCTAGTTTTACGTAGATACAATACTTTTGCACTTAGTACAACAAAGCTTAACGAGTTTCTTTTCTAACAGAGGTATTATTTCTTTTTTTTTAGTACAAATTTTAAAAGCTTTAATGTTGATTTTTCTTTGAGTTCTTATCTCATTTTACAATTTGCTCTGCCTTTTGGAAGACTTTTTATTCACTATTCCTTATTAGACACTGAAACGTAACCCAAACGAACCAATGCTCGTAGACTGTAGCAGATTGGCTACGAAATAGCCTTCTCGTAGCAGATCTGCTACGGCGTATCTCTGTTAGGTTTACAGAAAAGACAACAAAACAAAGTGTTTCAATAACTTTATACTAGCTGCCGCAAAGTGTTGTGGATTCGATCTTTGTACAAGTGTACATATAAGGGTTAAAAAATGATAGCCAACTTTGCACTACGGTTCAATATAGGTCTTATGTAGAAAATTCTAAGAGAAAATTCTTCTATTCTGCATTTCACCTGCCATATGTAAAATAAATACTATAAAAAATACATCCAAATTGTTAAATAATTTTTCTCCTTTTTTGGAAGTCGATTAAAAACATCTTGTCATCAATCGAGTGCAACTCTGGGTAAAGTCGAGTAGATTTTTTTTACTAAAAACAAGCGTTTTCCCCGAGTATAATGGATATGTTTATCAACAATTTATTTGTCAGGAAAAAGAAAGTATTCGTTTGTAAGTGGGGCACCGAGGGCGAGGAAGGTGAAGACGCGTCTCTCGCACAAGGTGCCCTGCTGGAGGCCGATGTAGGTACACTGTCGACTGTACCTAGTCTGCATCGCGGCTTCGCTTTGAATATGTATGTTTCTCCCTTGTAAAAGGAGCCTATAATAGGCTCCGAAACTGAATACTGATAATAATAACATCACGATTAAAACCGTAAAATGAGCATTTTTGTTATATTAATTATATAAAGTGTTTCCTACACTTGGATAACTATACTACGAGAAATGCAGAGATGCAGGTTCAAGTCCTGTCGGGTGCGAAATTTGATATTACAATACAAAATCACGAACACAGAAGAAAAATCTACAAAAGTTTATTTTTAATTACAATTTGTGGATCAGTACACAATGCGGAACGTGTCGGTTAATTTTTAATAAGCGATGATGGTAATTGCATAACATAGCGTCTCACGTCGCGCTCGTCACATGAACGTAAACAAAGACAATAAAGCCAATTGACGGCTCATACCTCGATTAAACGTAACTCACTGATGCGAGAAGCTCATTAGCCTAACTGCATCTACCGATCTTGAATGGTCGTGCGGGTTAAGAAACGCTTAACGGGGTCATTACTTGGATGGGTGACCAAAAAGTTGTGTTGCAAAAATCATTTTGTCGAGCTTCTCCGTGCTTTGGAATCACGAATCAATCATCAGCAGTTGGTCTTGGTTGTTATATCTGAAACATGTAGCAGTCGTTAAGAGGCCTTAAGTGCAACCTGAAAACTAACACTAGATAAGCCACACCACTACACGAAAATAAGAAGACCGTTGTCAATAAGGCATGAGGTAATAATCAAACTTTGTGATTAGCCATTGCGTTACCTATCTATACTTAGACTCATTGTGGTTGGCCGTTCTCGCACAAGAGTGCTACTAAAAAGACGTACTATTTTCGTGAGGGGTGAATACTTGTGAGCAGTCAACTGGTTTGATCGTCTTTGACGTAAATCATCGAGTGCCGGTCAGCAAGCGAGCGAAGCTAATATTTGCATATCGCGATTGATGCAAACCAATCAATACTGCAAATAATGAAAATGTTTTATGAAATATCCAAATAGGATTATATACGACGACGCTCGTTGTTTTACGTTCGATCCAATTAATTATAATTAAATGTACCATCCAAATTATTACTACTGTTGTTTTTACTTTTCAACTGTCAGATTGGTTGATATTATATTTATTGCATACGATAAACGATATCTATCTACAACGTTTTGTATTTTACAACGTACATTTATAAATTGGTATTAATATATTCTATATAAATCAAACGTTCTGTAGCAGAAATGCAAGTATTTTTCTACGAATTTAAAATTTGTTTGTTTTACATTTTTCGTAGCGACAACGGCACTGTAGTAAACACATTTTTATGAGATAGAATAGAAGGAAGCGGTTACACAAACAAGTGCATACAAAAGCGGTGCAATCAAAATAACACATCGGTGGTACGGCTCGTCTAAATTGCTTTGTCAAAGTGAGCTCACACTGATTGCTCTATCCTGCTCTCGGTACTCGCTAGTTTATCCACGTGCACCTAAAGAAGTTATATCACTTGTACTAGAATGCTAACGTAGTACTAAAAAGTGTTCCGCTACATTGAGTCATGCTGTCCCTTTCTAATAGTGTTATCAGAAAGGGACAGCATACTTAATATAGCGGAACGCTTTTTAGTTCTACGTGAGCACTCTAGTACTAGTAATATAACTTCTTTGCGTACACCTTCTTATATTGGACACTTACGTTTACCTATCATTTCCACATCCGACGTCTTTATTATTTAATCGGTAACCTAATATGTGACCTACACGATTTTAAGGCATAGTCATGTAAAGTCGCAGTTGAACTTCTGGCAATAGTTTTTAGAGTTTCGTTCTTAAAGGGTAAAAACGGGACCCTAATACTGAGACTCCGCTGTCCGTCCGTCTTTTCGTCGATTTGTCACCAGGCTTTAGCTCATGAACCGTGATTTAATATTTTCACAGATGATGTATTTCTGTTTCCGCAATACCAACAAATACTAAAAACAATAAAATAAATGGGGCTCTTAAACATCAAACGTGATTTTCTAAGTCTTAAACGTAACGTTAGCGCGATTTATTTTTACTACTTGCGCCATCTAGTGATATACTGGCGCCAATGGTAGAAATAAATACTAAAGTTGCGTTCAGGGACTTTTTATTTAGGATTCCGTACTAAACTGTGATAATATTATACGTGACCCGTTGTGCGTGAGTCCGACCCGCAATTGGCCGGTTACTTTTATTTTAACCAAGAGTTTAACTCCCTATTCAAACCCTTTACCTTTTCACCGTTTTGCAGATGAAAATTAAGCGAATGTAGTAAAAAAAACTTAAACTACATATTTTATAGGTAAAGTGTACAAGAAGTTTAATAAAAGTTTATAAATAATTACTATAATATAACAAATGAAAAATGAACACGGACCTTATTATTTATTTAGTTAAAATCTGAATTAAAGAAATAAATTATATAAATTGAGCAAATTCTCCTGGCTGGCGTGTCGCGTCGCGTCGCGTCGTGCGTTGGGGTCCTCCTCTTTACCCCCATTGTCACCCGCTCAGCCTAATTCAATTTCAGCTAGTTGCTTAACAATTCCACCAGCTAAAATGTCTAAGTAGACGGGTCACGCCCGTTCACCGGATTTAGTTTATTACAAGTTGTATTAAGTGAGCAATTAATCTGCCTGAATCCAAAGTAGACACAACTAGAAACGCAAACGTTCAGCTCGCTCGCATTCAGGCAAAGTTTCCTCCATTACTATTTGATGATCAGCACTACGGAAATTGCTCTTCAGCTGATAATATTGATTTAGTGAGTTTTTAGTTAAAATAATGATTATTGATTTTCATCATACTATACGTATAAATACCAATTTCCGATCGTTTCACCTAGAAAAGTCCTAATCCCGGAGGTATTTTTAACAATCTTAACGAATGCTTAATTTATCAAAGCTATGTTACCTACCTTTGCCAGATTTTAGCCCGATTAATCCATTAACTTGACATATATTTTGATAATTAGAACAAACAACTTTAGAAAGTGTATAAAATATTTGACTGTTATGTTGTAACTTTTTGATGTGTTTTTTTTATTTTATTCCTTATGTTTTAATCAAATATTCACTGTTATACTACATTAATTCGACAATGTTAAAACGAAATCGCAGTGTTATTTGAAACAAAAGACATGTTCGGTGGATTTTGTTGAAAGCAATTATTGTGAATAGTGCTCACTTCAGCGACGGTAGAAATTCCAGTATAAATCGCGTCACAGACCACAAACAAAAACGTGCATGTGGACCGGCACCCATTATTCTCGACTGCATAATCGCTTCGTCCGACGCCCGCATCGCTTCCCTTGCTATTTTATTTCCTCCCGGCGCATAGTTGTGTTTCGACTAGGCGGAGCTTTTTCATGGTGGCTTCGGTAGGGAAATTAAACCGTGTTTGATTCTATTTAAGGTTTGGTTCCGGTTAGTAGAAGTGGAGCCGATGTGACCGGCGACAGACCAAACTACCGTCGCGCCGCGCCGCCCGCTACAGTTTGGACACAATGTGTGCGCGTTTTAATAGGATTAAACTCATTGTTACATACGAACTAAAAGGAACACGAGCCAAATTATTTCTTTTCTAAAGAAACTAAACGCAGATGGGGAAAAATTAGCTCTAACTAAACTGTTCTAAGAACTCACTACAATTCTAGTAAGATCCGAGATTATCTGTGTACCAATGTTTTTCAAAACTTTTATTCGATAAATAAGTTGTAATCTTATGAACTATGATTTTTTAAAACTTGCATTTTGTAACTAGTACCACAGTTTAGGTAAACTGTACTGTAACCTATATTATTTTGACTAACACTTAAATAACTTAAGTGCCTACATCTTGTTTTCGTATAAACTAACAAAGGTATTTTGGGGACCTTAAAGTTTTACAGCGAAGAGTATAACGATTTAACATTCGTTTTGTGTAGCGAAATTTAAACTAGTACGTGACTCTAATACATATTTATAAATAACGTACCTACGCAATTACACACAACGGTTTTACTTTTAGTTTAACTTATCTCAAAGAGTATTATGCTAACTTAAACGACTGGCCAGGTATAGCGGTAGACCAATCTGTATGGAGGAAAACAGGGAGACCTTTGCTCAACACTGACACGAATATGGCTGACAAATAAATAAATACAGCATTCCCTTTATTCTTTAAAAGTCGAAGAAGCATCGGTAATAGTCTTTAAAATGTTTCTACGTGATGTAATGAGATACTTAGTTAAGTACATATGAAATAAACTCAATTCAGTGAGTTGTAATTATTAACAAGCCAGCAACCTCGTTCGAAGCACAATACCACACCACACCGGCACGATTCGGTATCAACATTACCGTGACTAGTAACGTTTTATACTAACTTCTGTTATTACTATTCCAACGTTCAGACTTGGTTTGTTTTTCCATAAAAGGTTTCCTTTAGAAACTTTAGGTAGAAACAGCTTTATCCAGGCAGGCGGTTTGTGAGCGTAACTTTTAATAGCCTTATCAGTGGTCGGGCAGACCGCGTTCTCTATCTCCCGCTCTCTTTGGTACGAACTCCACCCGCGCGCCTCCATCAACCCTTATTAACGGTTACAAAGACGGAAGGGCCAACCTTCTTAGATTCTCTTTTTACTACGTCCAAATTTCGTATATTGAGTTTAAATTCCTGACTTAAGATGAAAGTGATGTCATTTGTAAAAGTAAAAAGGTTATTTGTAGTGGGCGTAGGTCACAAATTGATTCACGAATGAATCTATCAACTTATTACCTATCTTATTACCTCGTGGTAATTCGACAATCCATCAGAACTGGCGTCTAATTTTGCAAAAGTTGTGAATCGTTTATCTAATACACGTTTAATGTGAACAGATTTGTCCATTTGGCTGTGCAAAGACCACTTAACGGCACTGGTAAAAGAGTTCACTGCTGTTAAATCTGCCATAAACAATAAAATTTGCATTTATTGGTCGTCTTTAGTGTCGTAAATTCGCAGCGAGCGAATTGCCAACGACATTTTGAGTGAATATCTGGTGCTATTAAGGCAGAAATAGTGGCATTTCGTGTACTCACCGATGCGCATTAATTGAAATCACCAGTCAATTGAAGTCGTTGACGGCATCGGGCGACGCGACGCGATGTCACTGCTCTGTGTACGCCAATTATTGTCATTTGTTCAGCCATCCACTCGTGCACACCCTTCAGCCGACTGACAACACACCCACGCCCAGCTCGCATCACACAACTTCCAACGTTTTAAAAAATATTGTCACATGAAACCGGTCAGTGGCTGTACAAACTTTACGCAATAGCCCGAATAGTCCCGATCGACGATTCAAAACAAACTCACTCAGAGCGTTAAAAATATAAAAAATTTGCTACAGTTACCATTCTTCCCCTCGCTTTTGTTGCTTATTTTAAATCACAACAAAGCTCTTAATGCAGTTTAACATCTGCAACTCGGCGACAACTAAAATAACTTCACAGAAATTCCATGCAAACAAGAAACAAACTTTGCACTCTCGACGACATGTAAGTAGGTGTGTAAGTCCAATAATTCAAGGGGAGCGGGTGGCCGTAATGTTTGAAATTTCCAGGGCGTCTCAAAAACTTGGGATCTTCCGGGTCCAGTGAGCTAGCAACGCTCACTGAATTGTTATCTTTATGGCGCACCATAGAATATTATTTTTGTATTCATCTCTGTTTACTTTCACAAAAGAAATGAGGTGTAATTTATTTTTACTGTAGTTATTGTAACTGTTAACTTTGTTAGCTGCATAAAGAATCGTGATCGAGGTATTATGAACAAAATAAGTAATAGCAGTAATTAGTTGATATTAAAATTGGTACACTTATTATCCGGTAGTATATGTACAATCACATACAGTCAGTAACAAACGTGTATAGTGTATAGTAATTGCTATTTTGGAGAGAGAAAAACATAAAGAAAAAATTAGTTTGAAATCTGCCTTGAGTTGCAGTATTTTAAAACATCAGATAAATTGATAATTTTACTACTGAAGAATGTATTTTGACGCCCTTAGTGGAGCGTCGCGTTTTTGATACGGGGTGTTTTCTATACGTTTTATGAGTTAATACAAAAAAAAATAAAAAAAATTGTCGTCTAGTACTCATAGTACAAGCCTAGTTGCCTAATTTGGAGCTACATTGCGCTGTTTGCAAAGTCCTGCAATATTTTTATAAAATCTCTGTAACTTTCGTGCGTCTATACTCTACAGTCTATACTCACATGCAACTGAATTCGGCATTCAATGCCAACAACGTTTGTAAGAATAGAAAATTATTTTCTTTTCTTTTAAATATTTCCAACTTATACCCTCAATACTTTATCAGGTTAAACAGTGTGCGAAACATCGTAAATGTACTGGCAAACATCAACTATTCAAATCCCGATGCACGCTGCGAGCCTGCCAACTTCTTGACAAAGACGCATAAAGTGAAACATAAATATCTTAAGAATACAAATAGAAACCTCTTTCAATAAAATTGTGAATATGAAAAGTACCCGCTTTGACTTGTCATAGTTTTTTGTTAGGCCAAAATCGTGTGCCCAAAAGGAATAGGTGTACTAGGTTAGTATAAGTAGGTACCTACTTATCTTTCCAGGAAGACAGAAACTAAAAACATAGACTTAGGCCGTATAACTTAAATACACCATCCCAGACATCCAGCCATCTCTATGACTCGACTTAATCGACTAAAGATTGGTTAAGTAGTTTTGTGTGTTGAGCAAAAAAACGAATTCTGTTGCCCGATTTACTTTTTGGTAGTTTCTCAAAGTACATTGGTTTGAAGATAAACCATTGTCCTGATGACGTCACACTGTCTTTAATTTTTATTCGCTTTATAGTCCAAAAATTGTGATGACCCCCAATGACAGGGATTTTGAGTTTAGTCGCATATACCTCATAAAGAACTTAGAAATAACGACTGTACCAAAACATTTAAATACAGCGAAATATGTTTCTTAAAATCAGAAAAATTTAAAGTATTATTATTTCTTGACATAGCTAATCGAACTATCTTCAAACTGGTTAGTCTAGCTATAGTACAATAGAGACGGGGTTTGCCATAGTGCCGCTCGCTGGTGGCACGCGACGGAACCGGATAGCGCTTATTGCCGGAGCTGATAAGAGCTACCTAGTCGGCCGTAGCTGCGATGCGACGCGTTAGCGTAGCTCTGTGAACCCAACACGATTCCGATGCCGCACCGCGCAAAGGCGCTACCGCATGCCGACTCGACGTTCCTATCCCTGATTTATGTGCGACGTGTCTCCTTTTTAATGAGCTCGTAAGAAGATATCTGGCCGAGCTTTACAATAAATTTCTCAGCTGTGACTTGCTAAAACGCCACCTCGTCGATATCTAAAGACAAACCTTGTACGTTAATCTGCCCAAGCTAGGAACATACCGCGTATATAAGTTGCGCTTATCTTGGGTAATGGCCGCCTATCTACTTGATCTGCCAGTTTTATTTATAGCCATGTTTTCCTTTACGCGCTCCTTCCAATTTGTGGAGAGTGAAAGGGATTGTTATGAGGCTGCCATGTTTCATAGCAATAAACATGTGTATCCAAAATAACAACATTAACCGTTTCTCCGAGTTAGTGGTTGGTAACAATCGTTACTGTTCTTCCTGTTACCTACTTCTTACATTTTACTCTGGATTTGAACTTCAATATCGCTATAATTATAGCTTGACGTAAATCTCGATTGGATTCTAAATAGTCGCTTTGAAAATGAGCACATACAAATTATTATGATGATTGTCAAATATTTCTTCCCAATCCTTTAAGGAATGAAAATGTCGTGGGAAAGAGAGCATGAGCAACTAAAAAACGTAGAGCGGGCGGGAATCGGGGGCGCCGGTTAAAATACAGAGCGGTGGTTGCGTGCCCCCTCGTTACGGGCACCGGGCGTCCGCGCTCGTTCTGTGTAAGTAGTGCGTTCATCCTGTTAAATTTATTGCCGCTTTTATATCAGCCGTTACAGGGAGGTCCCCTTTCGTCCGTATCGAGCAACGCGGAACCCAGCTTACTGAAGTCGCAATTACGCTTTACAGGCTTTCACTAACTGAGGCGACTTTTGCCATCCATCGGCTTGTAATAGAATTAGCGTGCCGGGGCCCTTTTAATTTGTCTCTCTATGTCTATGAGCCAAATGAACGAAGCTTCTACCTTTATCTTTAATGATTCCGAAATACGAATAAGGTACAAAAATCTTTACCTGATTTGGAAACTCGTTTAATAAAATATATATTCTGTTGTCAAACTACTCAATCGGCATCACCCGTAGCGTTAATTAGCACATATGCAATGCCATAAAATAAAATATTCGTTATAAAATTTAACTCTGTGTGATTTCCTTCTTGATAATTATACTAAACTATTACACCTACTTAGTCCTCATATTTGCCATGTTACTTACTTTCTATAAAAAACTTAAAATTGTTTACGTATTCAAAATATACCTTTATCAACTTCAAATGCCTTCGGTAGGATTTGAATTCTCGCCCGGCGCATTACCATCCCCACTTGTCACTCTCCCACCTGAGCTACGTAAAACTTTTAAAGTTGCCTTGCGGCTAAGCGTCAGTTACACAAAACACAAAAATGTTCTTGACTCATTAGTTGTTGAATTTTCTTCAGTTTTAGCGTTGTTGATTTGAAATTAAATTATTTTTTTCAGTTTCAATCACGTTGCTTTTTTTATTATACAAGTATTTTTCAGCGGCCGACGTTAATATAAGTCTTAACAGAAATCTTCCGTTTCTTTACAGTTTACATAAAATAAATTTTATTAATGTAAATTGTAAATGTATTAAATGCTGTGTACATACGAATTAAGAATAAGTGAGGTACCACGTACACACAACAGGTACGGTATACGGTATGGGCATAGAGTGCGGCGACTCATCTAACATGCATGCGCTCACACTCAGCGGCGCCTCCTCCATGTCCTGCATAACATTACCTCTTAACAACTACTGCACACTGTACGTACACTGCACTTTGAAATATGTACCTACTCGTTCGTATATTATTAGTGTGCTATATTACTAACGGCCCTAGTAGACTACAAAGCGCTTGGCAAAAATTGATGGGTCTTTTGAACCACCAGAAGACCTATTTAGAAAGATAGATGGATATTTTGTATTGTTTTTTATTGCTGAAGGCCTATTTTTGTGTATACAATTTTGGAAGATGAATTTATCCTGTTTTTTGTAATAAGGTTTTCGCGATTTTGCATAAAAAAACACAATATTTATCTTTAGTCTTCAGAAATGATGCTGTTATTAAATAAAAAACGCGAGTAAAACCCGGTAAATATTGTGTTTTATTATGGAATAGCTGCGCCCCGCGGTTTCACCTGCGTAAGTCTCGTTCCCGCGGGAATAAAATGTAGTTTATGTGTTATTTCCGGTATCCAACTACTTTTATTCCAAATTTCATCGAAATCGGTTCAATAGTTTTTGCGTGATTGAGTAACAAACATCCAAACACACTCACTTTCACATTTAAGCTTTTATTAACGCATTTAAGTCTAAGCAGAAGAAAAATATTGTTTGTTGCGAAGCATATTCTGCATCAGCCACAAGTTTGGCTAATGTGAAATTCAAATACATGTTTTATTGAACCTTCTTCTAAGGGTTGCAAATAACAGAATCACGACTCATTAAGTTTTGTTCGATACTTTTTTACTTTGAAAATTGTGCTGTATTTTCTATATTTTACCCTTTTCTCCTCTATTTTACTATATATCGAAACAATTTTTTATTTAATACAAAGGAAATAATCAATACTTTAAATTGCTTATGTGATGATTTTTAATATTGCTTAATTTCCGTAAAATTATCGAAAAATGATTTGAGACTTACGCCTTTTTAGTTTCGTGTTAAAAGCATGAAAACCTTCAATCTAAAATCAACTGTATTACAACGCATCTAAGTAGACGTTGCGCCAACCTCAGTCCGCCGTCTGGCGCCGTCGAAGGTGGACCTATGTCAGTTTTCGCTCCCAAATAATTACGTAATCTATTTTAAATTATATTTCGTATAGATTCGAACTTTTTACATTTTTTCCGGCCAATATGAAAATAATTGTTATGTTATGACAGTCATGTCAAATCATACCTACTGTCATAAAACTGTCTAGCATTGTTGGTAAATAAAACGTAGTGATTATTTATCTTTGATATTTGATTGTTGTTGTACTAAAAAAAGAAAGACTAAATAATTACACAAGAAATAAATACTACAAAGATAATAAACTATATAAATAATCTAAGGTGAATGACCATTGAGTCCAAAAATGCCCATCACACTGGTGGCATTACCCCGTTGAATCG
This sequence comes from Idaea dimidiata, assembly GCA_949358125.1. Classification (NCBI taxonomy): domain Eukaryota; kingdom Metazoa; phylum Arthropoda; class Insecta; order Lepidoptera; family Geometridae; genus Idaea; species Idaea dimidiata. Next base: position 7,083,154 of record OX442337.1, read on the forward strand.
CCAACGATACTATTTGTACTTAGTGTTGCAATCAGAGTAACTGTATTTACTAGCAATTTGCAATAAAAAAAGCTTTTTCCAAACGAAAGCTTGCTAAAACATCAAAAAGAAATCTAAATATCGTAAGAGAGGCGAAAAAATAAATCTATTTACCTTTTCCATTGTCAAAATGAAAATTGAGATAGGTACGTACCTACAAGGATTTTGCGGAATTAATATAATAAGTATCTACACTTCATCAAGGTAATGCAAGCTAATAATCGACCATTACAAATGAGAAAGTAACTCTATCAGGCTGTGGTACATTTTCTCGCCCAAGCCGCTAAACCGATTTTGATAAATTTCGATTCAAAGATAGATGGTACTTTGGCAAAGGTTACTTTTGAAATTGATATTCCCGCGGGTTCGGGACTTACACGTGTGGAACCGAAGGGCGCAGCTAGTACTTACATACCTACTAATCTATATCTATTATCTATACTTCTGTAATCTATCTATATCTATAAAACTCTTTGTCCTGACTGACTTACTCACTGACTGAACCGCTGGTAGTAGAGAGATGAAATTTGGAAGGTGTGTTCTTTGTGATCTAGGCATCTGATAATAATATTATTACAAGTGATTCAACGAACAGTGGACCTCGTGGGAACTAATTATTGAAAGGGCTCTTTATATCATCATAATAGAGCAGAAAAATCGGATCACATAATGTTTAGATATCTAGTACATCCTTTTGTGGGGGAATTACCCCAAAAATTAAAATCCCCCACAACAAATAAAATCTATTTACTCATAGAACTTGTATACATTTCAAGTTTCATTAAAATCGGATCTCATAGTGCGGAGATAGCTCTTACCGCTTTTAGTGGGAGAATCACCCCACCAATCAAAAAACCCCCACGACAAAAATAGTAAGTTTACACATCTACGGCTCAACAAAGTAATTTTACACACCTACTGCTCTACAAAGTAATTTTATTTGACCACTAGCTGCGCCCCGCGGTTTCACCCCCGGAAGTGAACGCGTTATCACGGGCGCGGGCGGCCAAGCGGTTGCACTTTTTCGTTCATACTCGGATTCTACTAATTGGATGTCGATGCAAAGTATACCACGACCTTGCTCGAAAATTGAACTATCCAATATTGAAAACCAGATTTCAATCGGATCAGTAGTTTTTAATTGTATAAGAAACAAAGAAACAAACAGACAGACATGAATTTTAAAAATTATATAATTTTGTTCTATTATTTTTCCTAAGTCCACTAGACCACTTTTTTTTTAAATTACTTCCAAGTACAGACTTTTTGTTCTCCCTTTCTTTATTATAAGTATAGATAGATATAGGATAAGAAAAGGTCAACGTAAAGCGAGCCTTTATTCCCTAGGTACATAAAGTGCCATTATACACCTAAGTAGGGCATAATAGTAGTATATGCACCGAGGTACTAAAGCCCTGTCTTATATAGCGGGCGTCATGTTTAATCCAAAGCGTACGTATCTTGAGCGAAGCGAAGGAGTTATGTACCTTGAGTCCTGAGTGTAGCGTGGGATTCAAGCGCCCAAGATAAAGACAGGTTTTATTACCGAGGTGAATACTCTACTTTACACATGTACTGCGAGACAATAAAGAGGCTACAAAAATAAGAATTTAATTAACAACAAAATAATAGATTAATGCTACGTGTATGAAATATATTTACAGCTCTATTTTAGCAATATTTTAAAGAACAAATTTATCTTCAAAAATTCACTCGCGACGAGATTTGAATTTTTGAAGATAAATTTTCCCTTTAAAATATTTCTAGTAGATATGCCTTGTGCAATAAAAACAAATTATGAAATAGCTCTATATTAATTAAATTTAACAATGATACATCAAAATGACAAAACCAAGCATCGGCTTTAGTCGATGAAATAAGTTGGGGCTTTATATTAACTAAAACTTTTTGCCTTACCCTTCCGTCGAAATAAAAATAGAAGAAAAATAGCCCAGTTTTTATTTTTTTATGTGTTATGTCTAGGTGGCCAGTTCCAAGTGGACGTATGCTACCTGAACCTTAGTTCTAAATTTAAATTACTTTATGCCCTAGGTGTATAATATCGCTTTACGCTGACCTTTTTGGTCAAATAAAGTAACTTTGTTTAGCAGTTATAGGTGTGTAAAGTAATTTAAATTTGGAACTAAGGTTCTGGTAGCATACGGCCATTTTGAACTGGCCACCTAGACAAAACACATAAAAAAATAAAAACTGGGCTATTTTTCTTCTATTTTATTTCGACGGAAGGGTAAGGCAAAAGTTTTAGTTAATATAAAGTAAAGTAGAGTATTCACCTCGGTAATTAAGCCTTTATCTTGAAAAAGATAAAGACAGGCTAAATAAATTAATAATTGCGCTTGAATCCCACGCTTCACTCAGGACTCTAGGTACATAACTCCTTCGCTTCGCTCAGAAGTAAGTTTTTAAAACCCTCGCTGCGCTTAGGAGTTAACTCTAGAGTCTTTCGTATGCTTTGGATTCAATATGACGCCCGGTATATAAGACAGGGCTTTAGTACCTCGGTGCATAAACTAATATTATTTGACCAAAGAGGTCAACGTAAAACGAGTAATGACTCGCTAAATATCTAATGAGATATCTGGGAAGTAAAATGCGCGTTTAAGCCCTAGGGAATAAAGTAATTTAAATTTGGAACATTAACATTTGCTTGTATTACAGGTATTTAATAATAAAAATCAGACAGGTACATTCAGGCCCAGGGCCAAATGCACATTGCAAACAAAAATAATTGTCTTTTGGCCGCATGGTAAGGTGATAATAAATTGAAAATAGAAATACCGGAAAAAGACGATCAATTTTGGAAAAAAGAGATGGAACCGAAGTTAACAAGTTTTTACATGGAATGCTTACTGCCTGAGTTGATAGATCCACGCCATCCCAGAAAAAGAACAATTCTCGATCCAGATTACATAACCGTCAAAAAGAGTGTTTGTCAAACCTCTTAATCTGAAATTCCATCGAGAAAACGACTACTTCCGCCTATTGAAAACCATTCAATAATTGTTACACCACCAGTTCAACGTAGGAAATTGGAATTTCATGAAATGTAAATACTTAATTATTTGTAAATAAAAAGGAGTCAGTTTTGTTTACAAATGAAACTTTTAATGCAAGAGTAAATAGTAATAATATTAAAAACCTATTTGTGAAAACTGTAAAATGAAAAAAATAAGAATAACTCCATAGTTTTTCTGTTCGTTGCGCTGATATTTTTGTATCACAACATTTTTGATGAAGTTGCAACAAAACCAATTTTTCATCTCTCCCGTTCGGAAAGTTTAATTTTCATGGGTAGATATCCGGGTTGAAAGTAGCTCATTTCATCCCTAGGGTGGAAATTTAAAAATATTTTTTAATTATTGCAACTATTTGACAAATTTTAAGGGGTATTTAACTAATTAAGTAGCTCTCAAATTTTGAAAGGCCTCAATTTTAAAGTAGATTTAAAATTGATTAAAATTTGAGGCCACTTAAAATTTGAGGGAAACTTAAATAATTAAGTACCTAGCTTTTAAATTTTGAATGGCCTCAAATTTGAATTGGATTAAAAAATGAACTAAATTTGAGGCCACTTAAAATTTGAGGCAAACTTAAGTAATTAAGTAGCTTTTAAATTTTGAATGGCCTCAAATTTGAATTGGATTTAAAATTGATTAAAATTTGAGGCCACTTAAGACTTGAGGGCTACTTAAATAATAAAGTAGCTCTCAAATTATAAATATGAGGCGCCTTCTATTTTCTCATAGAGGGTAATAAAAAGTAGAGTGTATCATACTACTCTAGAATCCCTCACTTCGCTCTGGATTCAAAAAACCACCCTCACCGTAAAAATATTATTTTGCTTCATTGTAATACAATCTACTAACTATTCTCATAGTGGGCGATGAATATTTTTCATTCGAAAAATAGTATTCGCTCCCGAGGACATTCTAGTATTACGGTATGAATCGCGTTTGTTGCCTCAGATGAGGGAGGCCGGAAGGGCTCTGAAACGTCGGGCTTGTATTATAAAGCCAACAAAACAAACGCGATTCAAACCGAAACACAGTTTCAGCACGCTAGCTAATTGGAAAGTGTATCAAATTGAATTTGCAAGATTCCGGACAGACAAACTAACAAGAAAAGTGAGAATGGCACGACAATGGTCAAGTCTGTAATAAGTCAAATAGGTAATTCGGCAAGTCCAGTATCGACAAGTTATGAAATTTTCCAAACATGCCATTAGCCTGGTCCACACTGTACGATCCACATGCTCCAGAATCTTTTATCCTATTTTCTCCCTCTCCGCTGCTTGAGCGCGAATAAGATAAAATATTCTTTAGCGCGGGGATCGTCCGGTGTGGATGCGGCCGATTATTCCCAGCTGTCCCCTCTAGCCCTGTCCCCGGGGTGACAATTCGTGGCGACTGTCCCCTTTGAAAGCTGGCTAAAGGGGACAAATGGAATTATGTTTCTCAGTTGTCACGGTGGGGGGGGGGGGGGACCCCGCATGTGTGTGTTATAATAAAACTAGCTGCGCCCCGCGGTTTCACCCGTGTTCGTAATAAGTACCCTAATGTACCATTATTATTTTAATGAACTTTATAAACGCATACCACTTGCATTCATAGTACAAAATATTACTATGAATGCAAGTCGTAAGGGGTTTGTCGGTTAGGGGTGAAGTTTGTAATGAAGATCTCGAGAAGCTCTATCACTTATGCTAAGAAACTAGTGGTCTAGTGTCAATAGTTTCCGAGATATTGACGGTTCAAGTTTGACAGCTGTCAACCAAACTGATGATCTCGAGGAGCTATATAACTTAGGCTGAGAAACTAGTGGTCTAGTGTCAATAGTTTCGGTGTTAGGTTAGATCGTTTTTTGTTTTTACTTCGATCGTCTTTTGTTTTCTACTAATCTCTTCTATTAACTTTTTTTTCCCAAAAATTTACAAAGTCTTTTTAGTATCTTCTTAGTGGGACTACTTCACCTCTAGAGTATATTAATATGTATGTAGTCGACTCGTCCCAATGTCTAAACTACCGTCCCTGGTCCCAGTTTCGAAGGGGACGACTTCACCCCTAATCCAAAATATTGCTATAAATGCAAGTCGTATGCGTTTATAAAGTTCATTAAAATAATAATGGTACATTAGGGTACTTATTACGAACACGGATGAAACCGCTGGGCGCAGCTAGTTTTATTATAACACACACATGCGGGGTAGAAATGGGAGAACAGATTCCCATCTGTCCCTCCCGCCCGCCGTGACAACTGAGAAACATAATTCCCATTTGTCCCCTTTAGCCAGCTTTCAAAGGGACAGTCGCCACGAATTGTCGCCCCGGGGACAACTGGGGAAAAATTCCTAGTTGTCGGAGTAGGAATAATCGGACGATACAAGTTTTGAAGATACAAAACAAACAACTTGCACATTATTAAATAAATATTATTGCACGACATTTACAGACAGCGCAATCTAGCTCCAAACTAAGCACTGGGCTTGTACTAGGGGTATTAGACCACGAATATAATACATATTATACCTCTTTTTTTGTAAATACATACATATTATACATAGAAAGACACCCAGATCAGATACAAATATTTATTTTTAAGCATAAATATTTGCACCCGACGGGAATCGAATCTGCAGCCTTCCGTATTGCAGCCAGGCCCGCTAGGAGTAATAGTGTTCCGTGAGCCAGGCGGTCGCCCGACGCACCAATGAGGTCGTATTATAAAATACTTGACACTGGCTACTTTCCAAACGACCATAATCGGTTTACAACCTATGAAAAAATATATAACAGTTTTGATTTCGCGCGCTTGGGCGCTAGACCAAAAAAGTTGCGATGTTCGAAAGTGCATACGTGTGCGTGTGACTCGTGGATGTAGGGGTAAGTGGGCGGGCCGTTCATGACATATTTTTTATTGGAGCTTCGTCTTAATTATTATAAATTATGTATGTTAGTCTATAAGGTATATATATATCTATGGACCTTGTTGCCTGCAAAAAATGTTGTTTTTATTTTATTTATAATATTAGTAGGATTTTTTCTTTAAAATATGTCTAGTAGCCTTGAGCAATAAACAACAAATTACGAAATATGTAATAGGAAAAAGAGCGACATCTCTTGGCGAATGTGTTAACTGTAAAGTTAAACAGTAGCCCTATAGGTAAATCACTGGCAGTGATTCTGTAGATGGCGTCTCTATTGAGCCTTAGTCGAAAAATAGTAGACAAAGGAAAATATTCATATTCTTAAATTCGCCACTCGCGGTGGGAACTTGCATGGCCTTGGTCTTGGTTAAGGCACTGGAGTACTGACCCATAGATGCGAGTTCAAACCTCGCCACGAGTGAATTTTCAAAGATGAAATAATGTATAATATAGATGTATGTATTTACATACATATTATACATAGAATTATTTCACCATCTATGCCATCTTTTTCAAATCATCGAACAATAAGTCTTGTAACGCCTTTTAAAATGTTCATACTATCTCTTTCTAATATTATTAACATAAAAAATATCCTTAATGACTTTTGTAACAAAATGCATTACAAAATATTAAAGATGATATTAAAGATGGGGCAGAGGTACATTAATGAAATTTTAAATGAAAATAAAACGAAAATACTAACACAGTGGCTTTAGAACACATAAATCTATTAAATAATCCATATTTCTGCTTTTAGAAATGAAACAATTTCGTATTAAAAGTTGTTTGAAGTGCCAAATTTGATACTGTGGAACATTGTTGGTCCATTTTGAACGGTCTTTTTAAATACACATTAAAGACCAAATAATGGCAAGTCGTTTTTTAAGTGCCCACAATGTTTGTAGGTACTTATAAGTACTACATTGTACATAAGCTTGAAACATCGATGTATATAAACTTTAACAAAATTGGTCAATAAGCTAAGCTTATGTACCTACCATTTGTGTCAAACATGTCAAGGGTCATGACTTCTTATTAGATCCCTTAAGATTAAGTTAATAAATAGTGATCCTGAGGTTAACGATCTCTACTTTCAGGAATTAGCTGATTTTGTACTGAACATAGCCTTTAGTTTTTCGAAAATAGTTCTAATTCTTAAAGTGGTAGAAGGGAATTTCGCGTAGACGACCGAAAACGACGGGGGTTTAACGGGTTAATTCAATTACACCTTGTACATTATGTGGATCTCGGCAAAATTGAAGTCGTCTATAAATTACTCGATATCGTCAGCCATGCATGAAAATCTGTGACGGTTACGTACGTACGTCAGGAAAACATTTTTCATCTCGAATGAACGTTCGATCAGAACCCAACTGAAGAATATTGCTCATAAAAGTTGAGCCAACTTGTATTGTTGCTTCAGCTAAAATTTAATATTGATGCTTGCATTGTTAACAACAAACAGGGCAGGCGCGGGTCGTGGAAGAACTCGTTCTGGATGAGGCAATTTTATGGGTTTATTGAAAGATAGTCGCCTTCGAAGCACAACCCTAAGTGATGAGATCCGGCCCAACCCCGGCCTCCATAACGTTTGTAATACCGTTTTACGACCAGCTTAGGACGTAACTTATACATATTTTGAATAATTTTACGCGATGCTTAGAAAAGAAATACTACACCCGGGACTCCTTAGATAAGCTTGCATCGAAACGTTATTCGGTGGATTTTAAAACAAACAAACACATTTACGACAAAGTAGCTTCCTATTGCCAAGAAGCTAAATGAAGTAGGTTGGTGAAATCCTCAGTAGTTCCATTACAACAAAACAATTTAAACTCTAATATATGGTTCGCGTGTTTTTCTGTTGGGATAATAAAAGAAATATTTTTTCGGGCTATCTGTATTTCTGGTGTAAGTTTTTCTATTTGTGTCTATTGAGAAGGTACGATTCGTGTGGGTCAGCACACATGTTCCGCACATGCAATCAGCCGTTAGAGCACACCGTGACACCCCTAAAACGATTTGATTAAACTCATAAAACTCTGGATAGTCTGTCGATTTTGTCACTTCAGTAGCATCGTTTAGGATTTTATCTTCGCCGACTGATACGTGCAACCATTTTGAAAAAAAAATGTTTGAAGATGTCGCCTGTCATACAAACTTTTCTAAAACGTTTTGTTAAAAGTCTATTGTTGGTACTGTGTATTGTATGTGTGTGTATGTACCAACTATGCTAACTGTTCTCTTGATCTGACCCAGTAGACAGCTACTTTCTTATCTCTTTCAAATTTTTTCAATAAAATTAACTATACCACATCACACCACACCCATTTAAGTCAATAAAGTAAATAAACTTAGTTTATATTTCTCTTTCGTTTAGATGTTGTTTCCGAGTATCGAATCCCTGAGCTTACGGTAGCAGCGCGTGTTCGTCAAAGTTCGCTAACCACCACCCTTAAGAAAGTTGATAAAGTTGCCTCCCGCCAGATATGTGCTGGTAAGAGCACGCCCGCGCCACCGCCGCACGCTGCCGTTCGCGAGCTCTGCCTCCTAACTGTAATCCCACAGATGATGCTGGATTTACTTGACTTATATTAACTCTTAACTAATGATTGCGTGATAAACATTACACAAAGATTAACGTTTACATACTAGGTGAATAAAAGTTTTAACTTTGCATTTATGTTCCCTCACCGCGAGCATTCACTTGTAATGTAACATCATAGATTCGACTCCCAAGATGCGCGCTCGTGCTGTATACTCTGGGACGGAGCCCGATTATAATACTCGGGTCATGATTACAAAACATAATAGATACTTTGTTTCAAATACATAATTATACTATGTGTGTGGCACTGTGGCATTATGTCAGTGAGTAGCAACCGCGTCGCGTTATCAGCCGTCAGCTCGCTCGACAGGTGTCGCCTTCAGCCAACTCGACAGTAAATTACCAGCTTCCAAGTCGCTGAATCAACTCGCTTCCTTAATCGATTTTCAAACCTTTCTCTGAACGACTCGACTCGACGCAGATGCGAAACAACGGCGCTGAGAAACTTTGAACACAATCTTATTGTATTCTACGCTTCTCGCTAGGCCCGCTTAGGTATCACAATAAATCGCTGGAAAACTACCTACGTGTCGCCATACCATCAAATTCATCGTCTTGTATCATATTATGTACGATATCCCTAATTATATATCTTCACTAGCTATGTCGTCGACGTTTTCACCTGTGTTGGTACTTTGTTTGATTATTGATCATTCAAATCGTGATCAAAACGCATCATTGTCATTCCAAAAACTTTTTTTAAGTTATTTATTTATGATTTATAATATATAATACCCACCCCAGTGAACGGATATAACTGTCCACTGGCCCACCCCTAGTAGAAAAGTATCAAGGTAGTTCGAACGATGGTAGCCATTACAACTACCCCATATCACGTCATACTCAATGGCTACCTCAATTTGTCCTAGTTCCATATGTCTGTCGTCGTCGAGAAGTAATTTTTTTCGAACCTGTCAGTTAACAATTTGTCGTGTTGTAATTCTCATTGAAATAGATTACTTCATTCAAGAAAATTATAGTTTATCATAAATTCTACATTTTACCGGGTCTTAATCGCGTACTATTAATAATTTAATTAACAAATTGTGTGAATTTCAGAAGTTTATTAATTTATCATATAAACTTAGAACTCAGTAGTGTAGATTTTTATGAGCGAAAAGATTATTGAAATTAATAGAGTAACCTATAATATTAGTCAATATAATTTGGTAAAATATAGATAGCCGCCGGTCTATTCGTTAAACAGAATTGTTCGTACAACATGCAAGTATATATTCTGTTGAAAACGTCTTGGTCGAGTTAGGTGTCGAGATCATGCAGCAATGAGAAGGTACCAACATCTTGCATGCTAAGCGGGAACTGCGAGCTCGTTTTCGTATTTAAATAGGGAAATGGGAAACAGACGCAGTGAGTCGACGAAGCAATGCCGTGGTATTGTTTTAATTAAAGTAATTGGAGGAGGCACGCCGAGAGCCGCCCGCTCGCTTGGCATGATCTGTGCCTTGAGGATTTACACCAATTTAAGACCGAACTCAGCCAGCCGTCAATTAACATTACGAATCACCCCTCTAGTTTAGGTCTTAGTATCTACCTACTCGTATATTATGTCTATTTTTGCTCGTCTGTTACAAAATTTCCAATTATTTAAAATTAAACATTATACATCTAATACTTAACTTATAGCCATTTTCAATACTGAAGTTTCCGTTGCGCTGCGACAAATCCAACGGTAGAATATGAGAAAAGAAATGAAAGAAGCTGACACTAACAAAAAACAAGCAAAGATAAACGGAAACGGACTCGCTCATAGAGAAAAGAAGAGATGTTCCTGCGACTGAAAACTTTGTGGACAGTTAGCTATGTATGTATACTGTGATAGGTAGACCTCTGCTAACAAGCATACATTTTCTTTCATTTTTCTTTTATACTTAAACTTCTTTTAATAATACTTATAGGAGATAACTTTGTCAGCATGTTTGAATGAGCCGCATTAAGTACAGATGTAAAATTTTCAAAATATGCAACATTTTAATATTTAATCTTAATTAAACTATTAAACTTAATTGTATTGTCAACACGTGCCATGTGTAGTGAGAGTGGGTTTCATATGCAAATACGTAAAAGCCGATCTCTAACAAAATGATTATGATAGCACTGGCAAAAGTTGTTGTAGAGATTACACTAATCGTGTTGAAAATAGGTGAGTAAATATGCGGCAACCAAGACACATATCGAAGTGAGCTTTGAATAATGCAAAGGTTTTACGAATCGGATCATATATTACTGGTGGAAATGTGGAAATCGCGAAGTGGCAAAACAGAATTTAATATTCGTAAAAGGGTTGACGTCGATGTAGGGGCAGCGGCAGCTCGCTAGTTGACGCGTGCCTGTTCCACGAGTTTTTTTGGCCACTTTCCAGAATCAATATCTTCGGGTACACAGGCCCTCGCGCATTTTGCACTAATCTTGCCGTAAAGTCAACATGCACTACATGGAAACTGTTCATATCCATGCACATACCACCCTCCGATATCTTCATTTCCGTTTTACTGGCCACACGGTTTGATTTAATTTAGATATGAATATATTATTATACGATAGTGCTTTACTTTTACTTAAATTAGACGATTGACTGTGCCGTCTATTTGGATTTTGCAACATTCAGACTAGCTATTCAACTTACCTACCTACCTACTTACTCTACCATTGACTTATCATTGTTTATAATAACTTCTCATCTGAGCGATGTTCCCGGTTACATCCCTCTCAAGAGCCCGGGGTTCGCTATAACCCCAAATTATTTGGGGTTGGTACAGTAGGTAAATCATCATTGATCATACCTACTGCAAATAGATTTGGCAATATTTTTGGGTTCCCTACGCTACTTCGAAACACTATCCATCGAAACACCTTTCGCCGAAGACGATTGACCGAAAGATTACTTTACCGAATAGTTGTTTCACCGATTGTTCGTTTCCCCTATGGTTCGTTTCACCGAAAATTGTTTGACCGAAGCTTGCAGTACCGAAGGCTCGTTTTACGTAACAAATGTCATTTCCAAACACGCAACCTCCTTTCATTTACTTGACACATGTGACCATAGAAATAAGAGGTAGTAGTATAACTAGAAAGTTCACTGAGGCAGTAAAAACGAGCCGAGGGAGAGGACTTAAACTTTACACGTCCTTGTCTGAATATAGCGCGAGAGCTAGCGCTAATATTTGAATAGGTATTTGAAGCAAGCTGAAAACTTGTAATATACCTCTCCTAATATACGGATATGCTAAAATTTTAAGAAAGTTTCTTAAAATGAAAGGGCTACTTAAAATTAGAGGGCTACTTAAAATGTCAAATACCTACCCAAATATTGGAGCTAGCTCTCGAGCTATATTCAGACAAGGACGTGTAAAGTTTAAGTCCTGTGCTCATTTTTACTGCCTCAGTGAACTTTCTAGTTTTACTACTACCTCTTATTTCTATGGTCACATGTGTCAAGTAAATGAAAGGAGGTTGCGTGTTTGGAAATGACATTTGTTACGTAAAACGAGCCTTCGGTACTGCAAGCTTCGGTCAAACAATTTTCGGTGAAAAGAACCATAGGGGAAACGAACAATCGGTTTAACAACTATTCGGTAAAGTAATCTTTCGGTCAATCGTCTTCGGCGAAAGGTGTTTCGATGGATAGTGTTTCGAAGTAGCGTAGGGAACCCATATTTTTACGGCCGGCCGCCAGCCTAACACCAACTCTCATTGGGACCAAAAGCTTTATCCGTCACCGCGCGGGGAGTACTCGAGGTTAGTTAGTCTCCCCTAGATCCCTTAGTCGCCTTTTACGATACTCATGGGGAGAGATGGAGTACCCCTATTCTATGTCGGAACTACACGGCATATAAATAATCATTGTTTAGCACTATTTGTTTAAGATACCTAATTCTAAGCAATAAGTACCCTATAAATAAAGAAATGCTTTTCAAATATTTCCGCACCCGACAGGACTCGAACCTGCATCTCCGAGGATCCGTCCCGACGCCTTTTCCAATTTGGCCACGGATGCATGTTCAATCGAGTCGAAATTAAGGATTGCATTTCTTATTGTTAAACGTTTAAGGCACGCAGCGCCATCTACCGGCAAACATTGCAGACTGCCAGCTTCAATTATTCTGTTTTGATAGAATTAAATTCAACGTTGAGTTGTTGTTTCCGATTACCTGTTTTTGATATAAGTATTTTAAAGTGGTTTTAAAGAAATACTTCCAAAAATTTCTTGTCCTGTCGGGTGCGGCAAAAAATTTTTTTGGAAAGCATTTCTTTAATTATAGTCATCCAAGTGTAGGAAACACTTGAAAATATATCGAAAACAAATATGTACCTTATTTTTATTTCTAACACTTATTATGCAAATGCAAATAAATTTACCTTACCCAATCTCGTATAAGATAAAAAGTATACGCATGCTCTGAATTAAGAACCTCATATTTTGGAGTGGATAAAACTGTGTATCCTCAGGATTTTACGACAAGTATCATTATCTCCCCGCCGACGTCATATCAAGCTAAAATGAAAAGTCTCTATGACATGTGAATGAATAATACATGATGAAAAATAAATTGCTGACATTTTTCCCGTTTAGAATCAGTCAGTTCAGTTCTATCTTTTTTTTTGTTGAAATTTTCGTATGCAAAATGTTGAAGTCATGTCATTCGGCCTCCCTTCCCTAACAAATGAATGCAATTCCACAATCTTAACGTTATTCTATAAAGTCTTTACCCAACTTAAAAACTGCAGCGATCGGTTAGTTAGATAGAATCAAAGTTAGTCTACTGTGAGTGCTCTCGAACAGTAGAACTTTACCCGGTCCGCTTGCTGGTTACATCAATGTCCCGCAACTTCACCCGAATAGACCCTGATTCTAGCAAAATATCGGAGTATAAAAATAAACGTATGCCCAAGACTTAATTCATTTTTGTATCAAGTTTCATCTAAATACAATAAGCAGTTTACCTCAATAATTTTGAGTACTAGCTGCGCCCTACAGTTTTACAGGTATTATCAGGATATGTTATACATATAACCCTTTCTATTGAATCACTCTATCCAATAAAAAAACTGCATCAAAATCCGTTGCGTTGTTTTAAGATTGAGCATATATACAAACAGACAGACATACAGCGGAAAGCGACTTTGTTTTATACTATACTAGCTGCGCCCCGTGGTTTTAGCCGCGTAAATCCCGATCACGCGGTAATATCAGGATGTATTACACATATAAACCTACCTATTGTATCACTTTTATAAAAAAACCGCATTAAAATCCGTTTCATAGTTTTAAACATCTAAGCACACACACGAACAACCAGACAGATAAGCGACTTTGTTTTAAACTATGTAATGATAATAATGATAGATAAAATTCCCTGCAATCTGTACGTAGGGAGATATTTAACTACCTTGATGTTAGAACTAATAGTTAGAACACATTCTAGTTAACTTTTATGTAATTATCAGTTAGTGTGATAATGATGGTGCAGCACTGCAGTGTGCGATGGAGTGGGTGCAATCCGGTGCGAAGCGATGTGGCGGGCGGCGCGGCGCGGCATGCTCGAGAGCGAGCTTCATTTAAAGGCACTTGTCTGTAATTGCAGAGCGACTAAGACCTTATCCTACCCGGCAGCACCCGTTATCGAATAAAAAAGTTTTAATGAAACGCCTATCTCACTATTACCTTCTCTAGTACATTCTTTTCCCTACTTACTTCAATTTCTTACGCCGCTTCAATACGTAGGTACTTTATGAAATACGTACGTGAACAAAGTTATTTTTGTGCTAAAACTTCATTCTACGCTTCGTAGCAATTCATTTACGGAATAACATTTAAGTGAAAAATCGTAGATGGTCGTTGCAATATCGTAGGAAACGCAATAAATAGCTCGAGCGGCACCGCTTGCTTGACCCACTTCCTGTTACATGCCGAAACGTCTGCGATTTAATCGCGCCCTACCCCACTCCATCCTTCCGCCAAGACCTCGCACGTTTGCTTCTTTACCCCATAATTATAAAATAATTTCTAACCACTATATGAAAAAGAAATAACTGCACTTAACTAATTTTACAGCACGAGTACTTTCTACGTTCAAAAATTCTTCACGGTTTTGATATACTTGTTTAAGTTTACGGTTGAATTAACAAGAGTCTGATTCAGGCGGGTGGCGCTCGCGTCGCACCTATCTGATAGTTGGGCGGAAATTGAGCGGCGCGTCGCGTGCGCCGAGCTCCGCGTGTCCGTGACATGCACTGCTTTTCTCCAGCTATTTTATTTTCGCATTTGATATTTTCCAGTTGCACATCCAAACATTTTACGCTACAATGTATCTTTACGTTGTGTTTACCAATTCGTTATATCTTCTAAGCGTAAATAGACGGTATTTATGTCAAGCGCAGTTGGTTAAATAAACGGGTTTATATGTTTCTCAAAAGGCAGCTTTACGGATACTTTAAATTGCATTTAGTTTAGAACGGCTGCTTTCTTATTCAGCACTCGCTAAATAATTCTTTTGCAAATCACACAAGTGTGTTTACACTAAACCAAAACTAGATAAGTAAGTACGTACGGAGACTTTTGAACCTCTATTTTATTATAATAATCATTTATCATTTCTTTCGTAAACTTGGGTTACTATAGGTCCAAAGATAAAAAAAAACTAAAGATTATCAGGCTATGACTACCTTTACAGTTGATACAACTTAAAACTAATGCATATCCATTCAATCAACAATATAACAAGTTCATACATTTATGGAGTGCTTTAGGTTTTAGTATATAAATTATCAAAACTAGCGTTGGATTAAACAAAGCACACATCACAATGCAAATTGCATATCATCTTTTTATTAAATGAGTAAAGAAAAATCAGTATACATTTTCTATCAAAAACTTATCAAATCTTCCTGTTTACCGCTAACCGATTTTATCCGTAGAAACGGTATGCGGTATGACTCAACATAAACTCTGGATGTTATGTTGTTTTTTTCTATGTCGTGTTTGTAATAAAACAGACTGTACGTTGAAATATTTTTGTGAAAGTTTCATGAATATATTAGCCATAAATGCGACTAAAGGAATCTATTTTCCCAGCGAATAGTCGTTGGTTACACTGCTTACGAGTCTGTGTGAACGAATTTATATGATAAATTACATTTCATATTTATAATGCCTTCTGAATGTTTTTAAGGCACCTAGAAGGTAGAAATAATACGATCAGAGTCAAAAAGAGTCATATAAAAGATCCAAAGCCGTATATACGGTAAGTTTTTATAGTACGTAGATACCAGGCTTTTGGGTGTTTTTATGTCGCTCACGTAAAATGCGCCAGCGCCGCCACGTAAAAAACACGAATCGCGTGTGTAAACTCCGGATAGTTGTTAATTTTTATTTTGTTTTCGAAACTAAGTACGAGTATACCTTCTAGCTATTTAATTTAGTTTTCTACGTTAAATAAGATTTTTTGCTCAGGAAAATCTTAGTTGAACATAAAACTTATGACTTCGGTTTATTTAGTTCGTCGTTGTTGGTGTGGTCGAAAGACTCGGATAAAGCTGGAATTCAATAAGTCTCTACGCATATTCTACGTAGTGTAACCGTAAGTACACTTATCTCATCCGTTCGTATTTGAGGCTTCGAGAACTCGTAAAAATACAAGTTATACCATTATATTTTTACGACTCCAACGAATGTCAAGTTTTCGAAGTCTGTGGAGGATACTCCACTTGTTCTCTCGGCAAGCACCGGTAGTACAATCTTTGTTATCAGAACCCAACTTGCAATTTTATTAGAAGAACAAGATGATACTATTACCCACAAATGCGGTTACTAAGGGTCGACATCAAAATAATATACGATGAGTGAATCCAGGTGTGCTGTTTATGCTTTCTAACACATTTCCTTATTTTTAAAGAAACTGGCTTTTCCTTCTTAAAGTTCTCGTATTATATTTATGAAAAGATAAAGTGCACCTGCTTCTTAAAATTAGTTTCGTAACATATAACCAAGTCGAGAGGATTTTATTTTTAGAATTTATGAGAAAATAAAGTTAAGTTTTGTTTTTCTTGGGTATGTTTAGTTTGATATTTGTTATATTTATTAGTTGCATAGTTGCAAAGGTTAAGATTAGAATCGATTAGGAGGCAGGGGCGCGCTTGGGTCGCGTGCGAGGCGAGGCGAGGGCCGTAGCCGGGTCGGGCGGAGCGACGCAGGCGGGCGCTCGGCGCTCGCTGCCTTCCGGCGAAACGCTAGGAATGTTGCCGATAGATTAACTTCTGATCTCTTTTCCGATATTATAGCACAGTGCTTATGTAAGGAATTCTAAGCGTTTCAATCTGGTTTAAGGCCAACTGAGGCTCTTCCAAATCTTAGCGATTTACTTATTAGTTGTACTTTAGCCATGCAGTGACCTATGCTAAATACAATATAATATTGTAGGTACGATATTATGCACACCATAATATTATTATGGTTTGCAAACTAAGCAACTAGACTTGTACTATGGTACTGAAAAGAAAACTCCTATACTTTTCTTAAAAATAAAAATGTTACGAATACCTATGTTATATACGAAAATATTTTTAGATATCTAATAGTGAAACAGGCGGGTCTGCCCCGCACTTGATTATACAATATTCTTGATTGAAAGAATAAAAAACCTTTAAAAAAATATTTTGTTTTACCTGTCCTGTCCAAACTAAATTTCACGGAAAAATACTCTTATGAAATTGGTTCTATACCCAGCATATTAATTGCAATGCAGTTTATTCTACTTTAACCAACAAATTTGCTAAAAAATATAAAACCTAATTTAAGAAAAAAAATTGTAAACTAAATTCGGATATTCTTACTGTGTTTCGTAACTTCTTTTCGTATAGTGGTGTGACTCACCTAGTGTTAGAGTTTTCAGATCGTCCAACGACTGCTATCAGAGATAACAACCGGGATCAATTGCTTAACGTGCTTCCGGAGGAGCTCGAGAAAGTGATTTTTTGCCACTCAAATTATAAGTCACCCACCCAAGTAATGATTGCGCCAAGCGTAGCTTAATCTAGCTGCACCTGCCAATCTTTAATTATCGTGCTAAGAAAATGAGCAATTAATGTTCTGTAGCAAATATTAACTACTCTGTAAATTATTCTTCGTTTTCCGCGATGCTTGTCTGACATTAAAAAAAAACTCATTAATAATCAATCATTAATAAAAATCAAGATTCACGATTCTTGTATTATCATAATAAAAACAACGCGAATAAAACTGAAAAACAAGTTTGACTTCATACGTTTCAATGTTTACAATACTATATGTAATTATGTACCTGTTTATTTTGTTTCAGGTATGTGAGTTATATTGCCACAACATGTTGAACTCGTCAGAATAACTTATGGTTATCAGTAAGTATTCGAGGTGTTCTCGTTACACTAGTTAATTTAGAAGAGGAATGTTGACAAACATGTTATGTAATGGGTGTGTGTGATCCGCTTTAACCATGATTAATGCCTTCTATTAAAATTGACAAGACGACAGGAGCGGGAGCGCGTACGGTAATACGAAGCACATACTTCGGTTGAAAACGCTCAGGTAGGTATATACACCTACATAGGATCGAGGGAGCTCTGCGGCTTGTTTGCGTACAAGTGAATTCCATTAGATCTAACGGCACCGTGTGTATGCCGCCGCAGCCTCCGCCCGCGCTTCATTCACATCCCATTAGCTGATCGATTCACAAGTGCAATTCTCATTTACTTATACGAGCTTACTGTGTTGAATACGCCTTATGTATTATTGAACGATTCAATTCATTTGTGTCAGATGAGATTAGTGAACGAAATACCTACGTTATTAATTCATTGATATTTCATCGTTTTCGTTGAATCTTAACCCGTAGATTGTGTAATGTAGGTACGCAGTCATTATCGGAATTACAAAATCGTCACTATCAAATTCCTTCTCTGGTACATTTTAAAAATGTTATCAAAATAATTTTTAATAATGTAGATTTTTTGTGAATTAAAGTCTTAATAAGGACCTACATATTTTTTTGCGAATTCGTCCGAATTTAAAGCGTGTTTCTCCAGAAAATCAAATTAAAAGCAGGATTGCTTAAAATGGTTAAAGCGTGTTTCTTCAAAAAATCAAATTAAAAGCAGGATTGCTTAAAATGGTTAAAGCGTGTTTCTTCAGAAAATCAAATTAAAAACAGGATTGCTTAAAATGGTTAAAGCGTGTTTCTTCAGAAAATCAGATTATAAACAGAAATGCTCAAAATGATTAGGGTCAACTTGAACTTTTAAGAAAAATATTTATTCCCATGTTCAAATCCAAACGACAAGGTAGGTTTCATTACGAAATCTGGATCATAATTCACCTAAGAATATATTTATAAGCCTTCTCTATTATTTTATCGTGAAATGTAAAAAGAAAACAATTTAAAAAGTGTTATTGTATAAAGAGATAGATATGATAGGTGTATGTATGTAGAGGACATGAAAAGCGTAAAACAATTTTACGTAGTTCCTGTTCAGCAGAGACAGAACTTTATGTAATTGTAATAATCCGACACGCTCATTTTATGCATTAAACCATAGTCGACAATTTAAAAGTGTGTGCAACTGTAACGTTGGGTAGCAGCGAAACAATAATTAAATTTCAGTCGCCGAGTGTGGGGTATGCCATTTCATCAACCTCTGCACTAACTTGCAAGAATACGCCACCTGAAATATTTAATTCACACCGCTCATTGTGCATGAATCCTACGGAAATGAAACTTCACACTTCATTTTTAAATCGTCTACGTCCCTCTCTAAATAATGTTCGTTGTATTTTTGCAAAATTCTTTTTTCTAACGATCAAAAACCTTTTTTTACCAACTCAATCAAATGCAAAGAGACAGCCCTTATATTTTAATGAGATTTTCTTCCATGTGAAATATCCGTAATAAAAGTGCCTGTTAGGTATATAACAGCTACGTGATAATTTTACAACGAGACGGAACATAGAGTAGGTAAGTTATTTATTCCAAAAATAACAAAATGCTTTCGAGCTCGGCATTTGTAGTCATCAGTTAGACGTAATAGAAATGTATCTTTGAGTAAGATATTTAAGGAATTCTTTTTACAAAATTCCAAAATACGGATTCCAATCAACTTAGTTGTAGCTCAGCATATTATTAAAAGAAAAACGCGCAATGAAAGTCGCGTTGATTCGGTAAACGTTGCTCCCCAGCCAGCCTCCCATTGAGAACACTTGCTCTCGGAGGCACAAGGGCGCGCTGCTGTTTTCTATTTTAAGCTTTTAATTTTATACCTACAGCCTTTTCAGCAACCGCTTCTGTCTTTATTATCAATTTACTCTTTTATGGGGCACTGATTCAGGTTAAAAGCTCGCGAGATCAAAAGATTATAACATTTATAATAACTGGTTTAAGAACCTTACTATTACTTTACTCGATGGAATAAACTCCTCTCTGACTCATTTAGCACTCACACAAACAACTGGGACCGGCACTAATACACCGACACGAACGCGAAACGTTCTCGACATTATTGTTACCTAAGCAACATAATATAAAACTTTGAGTCGGGTTTAATTTTTCCGAGATGAATATTTGATTCGATGCTTATCGAGGTATTTGTAGATGCGGTACGGATGCGGTGTCAAGTTGCGAACGGGCGATGATTGGCCCGGTTCGTTCGCCGCCTTATTTCCATCTTATTACCGGTAGAGAGGTGATATTAAAGCGGGCCCTGCGCCTCGCCCTCGCCCGCGCCACCGCCCGCGCCGCCGACGAGGCTCGCCCGCTCTTTGCGTCCGTGAATTAGGTTAATGGCCTGCCAGGTGATTTCCTTCTAAGCTGTATTCGGGGTAAAGCGCCGCTACCTCGACACGCCAATGTCGTCGTTACAACTCCCGAATCTTCAACTTTTGATACATTTTTCTTTTTTGTTTGACAGTCAATTAAAATGATTCATTTTGCTCTCGAACTTGAGTTTGGACTAAAGGAAATTTACCTTGTTTCTGAAAATCTCATATATTTCAAATAGACTTTCGAACTTTTTAGAAAATTTCTTATTAAAATCAGAGATACATGTTCTAAGGGTTTACAACTACAATAGGAAGGTACAAATTTACCATCATTAGGACGAAAAATAATAATAAACTTAGATAGTTTTTTCTTCTGTTTTCGCGACTTTGAATTGAAATAAAACTCATTTTCCAGTTTTAGTCTACACAGTCTAACCCATAGGAAAGTGTTTGTAAAGACATTGAAACGTCGATACGGAATTGCAACAATGCAGTTAATAAAAATAACGAGATTACAACCGGATAAAAATAGTTTTATTTCTAAACTATAAATGTTGAGTTAAACTACCTTTAAGAAAAAGACAAAGGTTAAATAAATTAATAATATAATGTTTATAATATTGTTATCGTATAATGTAATTAAATTATTTTTCGGGATTTAATCGCGTGGCTTTCACACGTCCGACATTTTGTCGGGTAGATTAAACCGAGGTATATAATTTGTCATAGTCTATTAAGTTGCTAAAAAACTACATTTTCGTTTTAATATTAATTAAATCAAAACGTTCTTGTGTCTGCATACTTCCAGGCCAAAAACAAATATTCATTTATTAATTATGCACAAATCACATTTAGGTACTACGATATGTTTTTAATGTTAGAATATGTGGCCTAAGAGGCAACCTCTCACGAGAAGAACCCATAAAAATCTCATGGAGGTTAATTTATTTTCGTGATTTATGAAAGTCCCTACCTACAAATAAAAATCAGTTTCTACCATATTCTACAACAGGTAAAATTGGCTAACTGTTTTCTATGGTCTAACAGTTGTTGTTCTCACCCTTGATCCAACCGTCAAGCAAGCAAGAACTTCTTATGGCAAACCATTAAAATTGCCTTAAAATAATAATAATATAAATTCACACAGTCCGATTAGAATGAACACAATTAGTTTTGTCTGAAATATTACCTGTAACGTGTAGTATTTGCAGTGGTGTGGTCCCGCGGGTGCTTTTGATTTATGGCTTAAAGTCGTTCCGCAGAACTGGAACTAGATGAAGTCCGCCACCGGCGGCCGCCGGCTGCACTCGGTGCCTCCAGTGTTCTTGTATACCTCCCACTGAACAGATACACTGAACTCCCACTACAACAAAAACTAAAAGTTCATCCGACGTAGGTACTCTCGACTTTGGTCACTGGTCTTGTATAACAATCAAGCTCAAAATAAAAGTACCTACCTACCCATTTGTCCAGCGAGGAACTGAATATAGAAAGAGGTTGGTTTTATTGCCTAAAACCTTCTTTAAACGACTATACTACCGGATGCGACGGTATTAGATATTTATTGCAACAAAAGTGACTAGTAGGGCTCTAGTTAAATTTACTTTACTTTTTTATATTGAGCTGTCCTTCTACACATTTTGTGCTTTTGTCTATAGAATCGGGTCCTAAAACACTATACAGGGTGGAAAACATTCCTTTATTTTCAAAAATGAGTAAAACTACATTTTAACTTACATAAAGTTAAGTGAACTATTTTCAATCAATCAATCAATCATTTATTGCTTGCTTGCTAAGTGTTACAATTACAAGATCTTAAAATTAATTTGGCACTTTAAAACTTAGCGCCTTTCGAGACATTGCAAGGACTTAAATATAAATATACTAAACTAATCTTATACAAAATCACCTCTCTTTCAATTCTAAATATTCCTTTACGGAATAGAACCCTTTCTCTATGAGGTAATTACACGACTGCCAAAGGAAGTGTTATGTTTTTGCCGTGAGTGTATGTATGTATGTATGTATGTATGTATGTGGGGGCTGGTTGTTGTCTAGGGGTTGGGGTTCCTGTCTTGCGAAACAAAAGTCCAGATACTTGAAGAACACTGATTTTATTATTTCTTTTATTATAGAACACGTTGAACATTTATCGTCGTTTTTCTCCCAATCCGCCATCTTACAATATTCAACTTCCTTCCGACCTCATACATTCCTTTCGTTCAAAAACCGTATCACACAACAAGTCTTTTTATCCATTCGTATCATTCAAAATCTAGCAATCCCACATGTATGTGACCTATTTTTGTGCCGTCGTAGGGCCTAAACGGCTGGGCCGATTTAGATAAACGATACGTCGTTAGATTCGTCATGACCGTGAGAGTGACATAGGGTACATTAAAATAATAAATAAATAAAAATAATGATGTAAAACGCTATTAACCAAGATTTGTAAAGACCATAAAAAACAGAGAAAACGCGTAACATTGTTCACTCAAACGATATGTTTTATTCTTTCGTAAATTTACATTTGAAAAGTATTGCTTGTAAAGTTTTACAATTAAATTTTAAAATAATTAATTATAAAATTATCGGAAGTCGTTTAAGTAGGTTGTCTTTATTAATATGTCACTTGCCTTCGGCTCGGTTGTCTTGTCTTTAATGACGTTTATATATTCTTTTTACTTACTTCAATTTATGGCTTAGCACTACCTCTGGATTTCAATATTCGCATGCGAAAACAATCCGCGTGTGAATAATGTATTCTAATAGTAATTCTAATGGTTAACTTCGAAAGTTATGTTGCTACTACATGACATTATGATTACGCAGGTAATTTTCGCAAGAACAACGGAACGTTAATTAAAAACTTTTCGATTTGACTCGTATAAATATTTATCTCATCTATGGATTTGACTTTGACGCCGAGTTTGAAGGAATTGGCAGAGATGACATGACATAAAATACTTAAGCAAAGAGAATATAATCACTACGTTTTATACTTAAGTA
This sequence comes from Idaea dimidiata, assembly GCA_949358125.1. NCBI lineage: Eukaryota > Metazoa > Arthropoda > Insecta > Lepidoptera > Geometridae > Idaea > Idaea dimidiata. Next base: position 7,106,560 of record OX442337.1, read on the forward strand.
TCTTCTTACTAGTTTTTAGACTTAAATAACCATTTTATATTTCAAAGAAAACAATACCTACGTAATAATCTAAAATAAGTTATCAGCAACAACAACCCGAGGCATTGCGCCCAAGATGCTGGCGGCGTTCCCGCGCTGGATAGGAAACCGCCAGCTCTTGTACTTATCACCCTGAGTAAGCAAAAACAAGCAATGCACGTCCTCGCTACAGGAGTATATACATCTAGAATTAATAAATTTCTTCTGGTGTAATTAAATCTGATCTCTAAAAACTAAAAAGCGATAAATAAAAAAATATTTAAAAAAATAAAAAAACCCGACTGCTGTTTTAACAGAAAAGTGAAAAACAAGATGCTTCTAGTAGCTTTAGGAATGGTGGATGCAGTCGGGTGGGACTCCAAATAAAAGGTGAATAAGTTTAATAACACCAAATACTTAGTGTTATATAATTAGGTATACTATCTTTATGTTATTTGGAGTCCCACCCGACTGCATCCACCATTCCTAAAGCTACTAGAAGCATCTTGTTTTTCACTTTTCTGTTAAAACAGCAGTCGGGTTTTTTTATTTTTAGTTTATTTCTAAAGTTAGCAACAGTTTTCTCGCCCTTTATATACTGCGGTAGCTTGTTGAATATTAAAATAGCCATATAATGTGGACTTTTTGACAACATTCTTCATTCCTTCTTCTTTCTTCTTTAGTAGATAGTACCTAAGTAAGGTTTAAAATAAAAGTTATGTGTGACTTGGTCTTTCTTTAATTTAAGATAATATGGTGTTTAAAAGAAATGTTTCTTACGAATGACTCTTGTGGTTGGTATCATAAAATACTGAATGTTTATTTTTGTTAGAGTGAGGATAAGTCGAATCGAGAAGTCGAAGGAATTGTTTAAGAATAGGTACCGGTCGAAGTCGCGGGTAACAGCTAGTATTCCTATAAATAAATGTTAATAAATGTTTATTTTACATTTCACCGGTTAAATTTCCCTTCTAGCAGATAATTTTTCAAAAATCTGTAAGTGTTTTGCATTTTTACTTATTTATGCAGTTTTACTTATTTTTGAAAAGAACATAATGTTCCTTTCAGCAAAATTTTCCCTCATCAATATTAAGGGTAATTTTCCTTCCTCTTTTTCTATGCCGTATATAGATTATAGATAGATAAAGCAACTGGAAGCACTGTTTCATCAGAAAACTCATTAATGATGAATTTTACGGTTACAATTTGGATACTTTTGTATTATACCTAAAGTAAGCACACCTTAATAGGGTGCCACCGACTTATCTGTTATGTAATCTAAAGTCTTATAGTCCTTTTTACCCAGCTACGCGACGTAAAGAAGGATTATGTGTTTGTCATTGAATACAGTTTTTTTTATTATTTCTATTTAATTCAATGTAAAATCGCAGACTAATACGAAGTTAACTTCCATTTAAAATTAAGGAAGTTTCGTTGCAAAAATGACTCTAATATTAATAATTAATTCTACGAACTGCGCGCCGCGGGACTTACCCTTTACCTGCGTAAATCCTGATCCCGAGGGAATATCGGGATTTCATAAAAACCAACGTAAGAAAATTACAAAATAACTTCTCCGTACATTGACTTATCTGTGTTTCTTTATCCGAGGTCAGGCAGCCAAACTACAATAAGGACCAGCCAGTAAAACTGCTCGACTTCACATAACAAAACAGATAAGTCGGTGGCACTGTATGGAAACGTTATTTTGTCTATTTATAAGTTAGTTTTTAAATTTTTTAATTATTATTTTATTTCATATCACCCTTTTTAGTATACCTACCCCACCTACTCTCGTCTATTTTAGTTAATGAAGACATTTCAGATAAGACGGTGGTTTCAGGTGCTCCATCAATCTGTCCCTAGTTCTTTAGGGCCGATTATTTTAGTAGAAGTCCAAAAATGGGTAATTTATGGGACATAATTCTGTCCATTATTCCAAAGATACTCATCAGATTCTCACAATTTGTTTATAGGACCACCTTTGTGAGCTCTATTAAAAAAAGAATTATCTCAATCGGTCAAACCATCTCAGAGTAATCGGTGAACAAACCGAACAAACAGCGTATATAAAAATATATAAGCTACGAGATGAAAACCTCCTCCTTTTTTTGAAATCGGTTCAAATGATTTATGGTTCTTAAACCAAGCTTCAGTTGGTAGAATATGTTCATTAATTACACCATGTCACGTGATTCCGGTGTAGCTCAGTGGTTAGAGCACTCGCCTGGATAGCAAGGGGCACAGGTTCGAATCCTGTCATGGTAGATTTTTGAAAATATTTTAATTTTAAATATGCCTAGAGCAATAAAAAAATGTTATTGTTACCATAAAATGTTAAGCAGCATACTTGATTCCTATATTAGACGTAGTAAAACTCAAGAACAAAGCTTATATCGTGCCTACACTAAAGTTTATTGATAATATTATTTGAACTATTGTTTGTAAATTGTTATTGTGCAATAATAAAGCAGTTTTATCCATAAATGTTTTATTATCAAACGCTACATTAAATAAAGTTCTACATTTTTTATACAGATACTTTTTTTATAATTAACCTACACCTAACTACTTTAATTAAAATCTTATCTTCCTATAATAAATTTCTAGATAAAATAAATACAAGTACTTAACCCAAAATTAATTGAAATATTAAGACCTTTATACCTTGTTTTATTTAGATGTTTATTTAAAAATTGGAGCTTGTAAGCAAACTTGATAGGCACCTTTGAAGTCAGTTGGTACAGTGTACAAATGTTTGAATACACAGATTAATTTCACCTGTTCTGTTTTTTTTAATCATTCCTAAAGTGGTAATGGGATTCCACCCCATACTAAACTTATGAGTAATCTTTGATGGGGGACTATCACTTATACTTGACCGATTTATGCCATATTATCGTGATAAGTTTAATCGCTAACTATGCTCCCATAGTTAGCGATTAAACGGTTTTTTTTTTGGAAAAAGTACAAATGCAACTAATTTTCCGGCTTTAATCGCGTTGTTTTTGTAATTGACAGTATTGTTGCAATGCCGTGCGGACGTTTCGGAGCCTTTATAGACAAGAGGTCAATAAAGGCAGACACAAAACACACACAGTCTGTCTTGATGAAGGAGTCTGTAAAGACTTCGAAACGTCGTCGGAATGACAGTGCAACAATGCTGAAAATAATAAAAACAACGCAAATAAAACTGGAAAATGGGTTTATTTTAATTCAGTGTAACGAAAACCGAGGAAACAACTAAAATAATTCAAGATAAGCTTAAATATATTATGTTTGTATAAATCCAAGATTTCGGGTTAAAAAACCTTATAATCATAGACAAACTGAGGTGATGTATGCATTCTTGTAATTATAGTATAGACCGATGCTTGTCTATAAAGTTGCGTTCGTTGCGTTCGTTGCTTGTCTGTAAAATGAAAGTTTTTTTAATAAAATTGATTAAGTACTTTAAAAACACATTAAATATAACTGTATAAATTGTTGATTACAATCATTGATTAACAAACCGCTTATTATTCATTATAAATAACTCGTTCAGGCCTAGATATTAATAAAACGTTGCCGTGGGAGGTAGATATACATTGGCCTCACCCGCTTACCCCTTGAATTTTCGTACCATAATGCCTAACAACAACTCTCCCGAAAATTTGAATAGTCCCACCGTTCGCCCCTTTCGCAGACCGATTTTATTTGAATAATATACGTAAGCTGGAAAAATTACCAATTTTAATTTTTAATTATGAGTTAGCTGTGTCCACTAGTAGTAGATAACTTAATTTTATCGCAAAACTCCATGTTCAAAAAATATCTTTAACATACACACTTAGATATACTAAAAATAACGGTGAAGCACAAACGAATATCGGAGAAGAAAGCGATCGGAAATTAAGTAAAACGTCGTAAAACAGTCAATATGAAAAAACAACTAAAAAGCTATAATTTTGACACTTATAAATTGCTGAGTTTGGGATAATCATAATAATTGCAACATGACAACATGCAACATTGCAAGATGACTGCCCTATTAAAAGTCTTTCTCTTTTAACAGTTGTTCACATATTTTCTTACTATTTTATTTACTATTTTAAATGTGTTTGCTTTCATTTGTTTTCTGAGTTTTTTGTTGTTAGTTTGTCATGCATTGTGGATGCACCGATGCTCGTTAGTATTTTTGTATTACTGTCACAACTCCTAAGGAAATCTAATAACTAATCGAATTTCTTGATCTATCATACCAAAGATCGTAGCATTTCCAGAATGTTGTTAAGTTATTAATTTAAGTACCTTTCAAAAGTACTCACATTAATAAATGCGGTTTCTTTCTAACAACCTAAGAACATTTACAGTCCTGAAACGTTAAGTTTTCATATCAACATAAGTATTTGTATAATAATAATGAAACTCTCAAAGTTTCAGAAACCGGTGCGATTTCGGTATCTGGAAAAATCAGAATTTACTTTTTATTGGAAAACTTTTATTTCAATTTACAAATTGAAGTTAAAAAAAAAACCTCGTTTTCATTCAGCAAATAGGCACTGAATCTGCGTTAAAATATTGTTGAACGTATTTTTATTATTCTCGTTATGTAAATGTTTCGAGGTGGTATTATTGTGAACTGTTATTGTTGGTAACTTGGAGGTGGTGATATGGTGTGCTCTGTTCGTGGTCGGTACACTAATCTCGTTAGAACATCTACGAGGAAGTCTGCTGCGTATTATATTCCTTCCCTCGCGTGCTAACTCCGAAAACCTTCCGTGTAATCAATATTTAACAACAGATGAGCACACGAACGACTCTATCTAAACCTTAACATATAAGTATTTCAAAAATAAGACAGCCCGGAACGCTCCCTTGTCTTTTAAGATTAATCAAAAGATAATCCCGGCTTTCCAGCCGAAGTTTCCTCACAGAAATCACTATAAAATTTTCGGGGGTTTATGAATTTCCTTATTACCATCTTTAATCAAATATTCTTCTTAAAGAATATCATGTCTAATTGAGCTTTGTTTAGTATTACATACAATATATTAATAACCTTATTATTTGATACGAGATCTAACGGATGAGAAACGACATGGAGCATTATATCCTCATCTTTCAACTGTCTACTGAGCTGTATTGATCTTGATGTGATGTGAATGGAAATATGAGTCATGAGACATTTGTATACTATTTTTGCAAACATGTCACGATTTTTATGCCCCCAACCCAAGTATTATTCCCCTTTTATTATCTTGACTTTGTATTTATTGTTCGTTATACTGTAACTTAGGTATAACTTCTTATTTACGTGTTTGTGTGATATTTGTATCAGTTTTTGGTAAAAATATTTCCTGTTTCATTTACTTCTGATTTGTTTTTTTTTATTTTGATGCCGTTGCTATTTACTAACATTTAAATTAGTCTACATCAGTTCTTGCTATGTAACATTAGAAATTTCTTGAGTGGAGTGCGGAGAGCCATCAACAAGAAAGCGAAGCAGATGTCAACTACAGCTGGTTGAAGGGGACCAAATGATATATAATGACAATTTGACCCGAAGTCAACCAGCTAAAGCGAACAACGCTACCACTTTCATGGTTCGATCTTCTACGCCTGACGATTCTTCTCATAAGTGTTGCAGTCTTCGATTCTGTTAGGTACTTAACATTCGTTTGTTACGAAAACGTCATCGCTTCAAAACGGTAGATAGTTAGATACAACATTTTAATATTTGAAAATCAAAGAACGCTTCGTAGACGTCGTCATTCGTATAGTAGACTTATATTTAGAAAGATGTAAAATTTAGCACGTATAGAGTGGAACAGATGGATCCAGGAATAGACGACGGCTTGAGGTGGGAGGGCATGAGGCATGAGGCGCGGCGACGGCGGCTGGGGCGCTGGCGGCGCCGCCACATATAGGGCTGGTGAGCGCGCTCTGCAATCAGACGCAGTGTAAGCTTACCGGCCGAGAGCCGCCCGCGCCGCGCCGCGCCGACCAGGGGGCGGCGTGCTGCCGGCATCGCGTCGCCGACATTGACGCGTTCTATGTAACCGTACACGCCGCCTCGCTATTTTCGTCTCGTCCGGTGCACTAATTCGGGCAGGGTTAACACGACGGCCTCCCCGATCTTCGCCGGTCGTTACACACTTCCGTCTTCCTTCTCCGTATCACCACTTCAATATTTAAGAACAATTTACTTCTTGAAAGCTACGACACATCACATTTTAACTTTTAATAATTTATCCGATAAAATTCTACCCAAATTGTCTTTCCGATTTGGAAGTTGGTACCCTGTGATGACCTCGACGTCATCGACCTGACCTAAGTACCAACGGATGAAGAGTTCATTGACTCCTTGGCCAATCTGACCTTGCATCTGGTCATGTTTAGTCCAAAAATACATCATCAGAAAAGACGAGGTGATAAAAAATTGCAACCCGAAACGTAGAAATGTTTGAAATAGTGGTGTTTTATTTAAGAATAGTCTTCCGATAGTAAGTAGACAGGTGAGAAACGCGATGGCACCTCAGGTTGCCACTCTACGTACGCGAATGCATTCCGACCGACGACGACGCGACATCGCGAACCTACTAACCCCGCGTAGCGAGGGGCCCTGCGCCCCGCGACCCTCCGAATCCGTCGACCCTCCCTCTCCCCTCTTCCGGTCCATCCGAAAAGCTTCGAAATTCTCGACGTCTAACGCCCGAATATGAATTAGAACGCAACTTGATAAAATTTGATTGCAAGAATGATAAATGATAGGAATTGATCGTCGATGGTCGAGAGTCATAGAGGTATGATGTCGTTGTGATGATGGGTAATGTGTATCGTGAGTGGTGCGAGTGTGCGCGGGGCGGACGGTGTCGGCTAGGGCGGGCGGGTCTCGCGTGAGGACTGAGAGGCGCGCAGCATCGCGCCGCCGCGCCGCGCTCCCCGCGCGCCGCGCCGCCTCCGCCGCGCCCGCACGCGCCGCGCGACGCCCGTCGCCGTCGCCGCACTGTCTGTGCCCATGTCCCGTGCTTCACCGACCACTACCACTACGACACCTCCACCCAGCTACTGCCGATACCCGCCCGCAGCGCGCTGCACCCATATTACACTCACAACAATATCTTATCACATCCCTACATATTATCTTAAATTAATCTCAAAACTAGCATATCCCATAACAGCATAGGTACAAGTCCCTAAGAGCTAAGAAAATTAAAGTCAAAATAAATTAAATTATAGAATGTCAAAACTAAAATTACTTAAGTACATCTAAACAATTCTTATATAGCTCTGAATGATATTTATTCTAATATGAAAAATAAATTATCTATCATATAACTATTTTACAGCCCTTTTACTGCCCATTTGAGCTCCAGCTATCGCCAGTCACCGTCGCTTAACATCTTCTATCACCACACAGCTCATACCAAGCTTACTAAGTATTCAGTTTACTTATAATGTTAGGTACTTGTAAATGAGTCTTCCAACTATTACTTTCTGTTATACTTACTACTCTCTCTGTATTCTCCTGCTGCGCCAGTCTTGTACCATCTCCTGACACCAAACCTTATTGAAAATAAAATGAAAAATGCTTTATTTACAGTAATACAGTATTTTTTATTTTGCTAACCTGCCTCCTAAGAAACCAGGATGTCCTGTGTAGCGAAGAGAGACAGTCTATTCCGTGATGTTTAGGTTTACACTAAACTATTCCATTACTACATTTATTTATTTATTTTAAACTAAAAACCCTATCCACTTCGTATAAGGTGTATAGTAGGTGTTTGATACTAGCAGCGTACCGCAGTTTCACCCGCGTTGTTCTTAGTTCCGTGGGAAAATCAAAAAACCTTCGTTATTTGTTTTTATTGCTCAAAGCAAATCTACTAGAAATAATTTAAAGAAAAATTCACTCGTGACAAGATTTGAACTCGCGTCTGTGCGTCAGTACCGCAGCACCTTAACCAACTAGGCCACACAAGTTCCCATCTCGAGCGGCGAATTAAGGAATATGAATGTTTCCCCTGTCTACTATTTTTCGACTAAAGCTCGATTGAGACGCCACGCCAATCTCTGGAAAGTGATCCTGCGGATGACTTCCCTATCGAGCCTTACTTGAAGATGAATTTTTCCTTTAAAATATTTCTAGCAAAAAACCACTACCAGATCACTAAGAACACTCCCTCTAAATTATATGTTTCTAGGAACAGCGATTAGGCTGTGTGTTGTGTGTGTGTGATACATACAGTCGAGCAGGACTTTTAATTTTATATTATTTATTTTTTAGTATAGATACCCCGACTTTCTTTCCGAAGGTCGTGGTTTCGAATCCCGGCCGCGCACCAATGTCTTTTTCTTTAAGAAAAAATGATGTGCGCTATTTACATCGCTCTTACGGTGAAGGAAAACATCGTGAGCAAACCCACGGCTTAAAATCACGCACAAAGGCCCAATAGTAGGGCTAATTGCGGAAACATACAGTTAAAACTTTAACTTTAACTTTAGATAAAGATTTTGAAAGAAATTCTCCAAACTCTATAAATCGTAGAGAAAACCGTATCAAATCTGTAGCGTAGATACAGACGTCTAGAACAACCCCCTTTCGGCTTAAATGGGCATCCCCGAAACACCCTGTATAGCGGGGTCTCATTGCCTGTTAAGATTGATTATAGTTTCATATCAAATTGTTCTCCAACTGTCTAGTCTAGGTTAGGTACATCAGTAATGTAATACGGCATTTGGCGTTATCTAGATCTGACGTCATTACGGCTACATTGCAATTGAATGCAGGCTTTTGTCAACATGATCAGGAAGTGTCGATATAGTGGAGTCAGTTAGTTTCCATGATTATTTCAACAGGAACGCAATCAGAGAGGAGTTGCGAGCCTCCTCCTGTTTGTTTTAATTACGACGGAACAGCCGTACGGCACTCACTGAAGCCGCGCGGCCTCGCTGGCTATAGACCGTCCTCCCGCCCGCACCCTCCGCCCTATCCACTTTTTATTGCAAATTGCAATCCCTATTAATGATAAAAAACAAACCGATTTCTCGATTCGAAATTACAAAGCCACGCGGAGCTTAACGCCAACCAATTAAAATCAATTCCGGTGGATTCGGCCAGTTCCAACTGTCACGCTTTTAAATTACTAACTTGAATACAGGATTTTATTTAACTGTGTTTAATCTTACTGCCACAAATTTTATTAATCCTCGTATTGGCTCTTAAATAATAGAAATAAAGCAAACTTTTGGTAAATCATTCATAACTTTTATCTAACCCGGAGGTGCTTAATTTAATTATGTTATCCGATGATCTTTCGCAGTTTGTTGAATAGGTATACAGGGTGAAACATTTCGATAGGCTTTCAGGGGGAAAATTAAAATCCTCAATTATAAGAGATAGCGAAAAATGCTGAAAGGAGTGGCATCCCCGATTTTGACAAAAACTAAAATGGCATTATTAGATTTTTGACAAAATTATTACTCTAACCACGAGTCGAACCTTGTCTTTTTGCAAAAAAATAAACATCCTATATCATTGTACGGATGGATAGTGTTGCTGATAAAGATCAAATCCTGGAAACCAACATAGTATGATAAATCGAGAGAAATGTCTATATTTAATGAAAATATTTAATTTGACCATAAAAGCATTCTAACAGTTGTTCAAAATGTTATCCATCAGTGTTTTCATCAAGGATCGAAACTGACGCTTTGAACTGTGTGTGAACATTTTGAAATTGGAACATGTTCTGTAATTATGAGACATGCTAGTGCAGTCGTTCAAATCGAGTAGGTCGTTGTAACAGTTACGGGTAACGCACGAGTAGGTACTTTTCTATTTCATATTAATATTAAAATTAATTCAAATTCATATTTTTATAATAAAATAGACATTTCTGTCGATTTATCGTTCTATGTTTGTTTCCAGGATTTGATCTTTATCAGCAACACTATCCATCCGTACAATAATATAGGGCTGTTTATTTTTTTGGCAAATAGACTAATTTAAATTAATCTAAATTTAATCTAAATAAATAAATTTTTCAAAAATCTAATAATTATATTATAGTTTTTGTCAAAATTGGGGACACAACTCTTTTCAGTAGTTTTCGCTATCTCTAATAGTTTAGGTTAGCCCCCTGATAGCCCATCCAAATTGATCACCCTGTAGATATTCTGAATCAGGATTTCTTCGGCAGCCGTAGAAATGTTACGACCAAACTTTCTCTTATCTAACTTCAATATTATTGGAATATTGTGTTTCAAATTTGTTACTAATGATACTGAAACCTGGAAGTGATTGCCGTTAATACAAGTAGGTATTACTTAAATAATTGAGCAGCTTCTGAATTCAAAGTTAGCATGAGCTTTTTTTTAGTTTAGGAGCTGCTTAATTAAAGTAGCCTTTCAATTTTGAATATCGTTTCAGTTTTCAGCAGTGTATCATATAATAACTATCAATGAATGCGATTGAGGTGAACTCAAGTAACATAAACCTCCGTAAAGAGTCCTGGGAGCGAGAATAGCCTGGCGTAGTTGCCCCCAACCCCGAAAAGAAAACACATTTCTTGCTTCATTGTTTCCTAATTCTCTAAGTTCTTTCAACTCCGTATTCGCAGTTCGGCCGCGCTCCTTTGTTTCTTCCTATCCTTCCGGAGATGTTCCGGTTAAATTGTCACGTTTATTATCCGTTTCTGAACAGTTTCCTTTTTTGTACCCTTTGTAGAAACAAAATAAAAATATTCATTTGAGAGTTGCTGCTGCTACTTCGCTATCTTTTGCAATCTTGAAGACGGATAATTGGATTTTTAAATAAAAAACCGCTTTATTTCTTAGTTAACTAGATGTTAGCTATTTATTTATGTGTAAAAATTAAAATGAACGCAGAGTGCTTTTTCTTATAGAGAGAATAGTAGATAGTAAGAGCAATAGCAAGCGATGATCGGTCGGATGATAGCCCGATGGGTGAGCGACGTTGACTGGCTAATTATGAAACGCTAATGAAGTTTGTATTCAGCGAGCGGGTGTAGAGAGGCGCGCGGGACTTGGTAGACCTACGTGCTGAGACTCTGAAAGCACCCCACCTGATAACACCCCGAGCTCCACAGAAAAATTGCAGAGAAAAAGTTTCATCGCAGGAAAACGTGAATGAAATGAAGAATCGTTCTGCTTTCGGGATTATTCCTAACATAAAATAGGTACTCTGAGAAACCTTTTCGTTCTGTTTCAATTCATTGAGTGAGACATCTTTATATACTCGTAACTACGCTATGAATTTATAATTATTAGTTCTTTAGTGGCTTTTAAGTGGTCCTTTAATTGCATTGGTGTTTCTACTCGTATTGTCATCTTTTGCCTGATGTTAGTCGGGTTTTAATTACATAATATAATATCGATGAGCTGTCGTATCTTACTCATCCATGAGTTACTCAATCACGCTAAAACTACTGAACCGATTGCGATGAAACTTGGAATATAATTAGTTGGATATCGGGAATAAGACAAAGACTACTTTTATCCCGATATTCCCGCGGGAACGGCACTTACGCGGGTGAAACCGAAGGGCGCAGCTTGTTGAACAATAATTTTCAAAGTTCATTTTAAATATTGACAAGGTAAAGACCTCAGATCACATCAAACAACAGTAAAGGCTTTCGTAATTTGTTTTTTATTGCTCAAGGCATTTCTACATGCTCTCATATTTTAATGGAAAAATACATCTTCAAAAAAAGAGCTCGCGTAGCCTAGCTGGAAGTGCAGCAGAGTACTGATTTGGATGCGCAAGTTCAAACCTCGCCACGAGTGTATTTTTAGATGTATTTTTCCTTTAAAACATTTTCTAAGAAAAAGGCTCTGTAAATGTCCTAGGTAACAAAGTTTTTTTTTAAACTGTACCGATAAGGAATATGAATATATGGAAGAGTTTTGTCGTAGTTGTGTTAGCCAGTTTACTCCCTGTAGCGTCGTTGCAGTGTTTTCAACTCATTTCGAGGAATAGCCTGCATCTCGGGACTCCTTCGAGAAGACACTTAGACGTAACGACCGCCATCGTGCACCAAGAAAATATAACTAAGTCAATTTGCTTCGTGTCCAACTTTGAATAAACGATCCTTAGTCTGCTTTAACCTCTAACAATTGACCGGACGAGCAAAGCAAGCGAGGTCTAAAGAGTTAAATGCTCAGAAGATTTATACGAAGATAATTTTATTACCTTCACCGCGATTAGGAAAAATTAAAGAACACTAAAGTGCTGTTTCCCTTTTAAAAAAAAACTCTTTCTTTCTTCTTCATCTCTGGATTATATGGCATCTAATTTAGGTAACAGATTATGCTCCTAGGATCTTCAGTGTTTTTTAAATATAATCGTATTTACCGCGACAAGTTTCCCCATATTGTCAGTATCGGTCCACGAAATGTAGCAAAATACTACGAGATCTGTTGCAAGCACTAGCGTTTTAGGTATTCTGGTTTTATTTTCGTTGGAATGAGAGAAAACTCCCTTTTAATTCTAGACCTAGTTTTGAAAATTGGGTAGGATCGGTTGGAGATTTATATAAACATACTAGCTGCGCCCCGCGGTTTCACCCGCTAAGCCCCGTTCCCGCGGGAATATCGGGATAAAAAGTAGCCTATGTGTTAATCCAGGTCTCCAGCTACCTATATTCCAAGTTTCATGGCAATCGGTTCAGTAGTTTTTGCGTGAAAGAGTAACAACCTCACATACATACATACAAATTATCGCGTTTATAATATTAGTAAGATTTTCAAAGAACCTAATTGCAGACATATGTCTTGTGCATTATAAGATAACAATAAAAACATTAAAATGGTATGCGAATAGTCACAAATACAACAAAGATCCTATTGAATACCTTTTTTACGACAAAACATTGCAAAGCTTTTGTGACTGATAGTGATTTATGCAAAAGGGTTTATGAGGTGATTGATAAACATTTGGTTAGGAGTTAGGATTGTAAAGCTATTGATGGCTTTTTCGGTGGTCAATTCAAGACCGATCAAGAAAAGGGGAAGATCACAATGTTACCTGTACTTATACATTTCATTTCTATTTATTTATGGCCATTTAGCCTTTAATGACAATATGGGGAGATTTCTAAACTATAAGAGGTAGCTAAAATAAGTTGCGAAAGGAATTGCGCCCTAAAGGCAATCTAAATGAATCATTCTGTACACTTAATCAACCTATGTGTAAGTGGATCATAACCACATTATAATCTACTTGTCATAAATGTGAAGATTCCGTTTGTGTAGGCATAAGAGTTTTTTTGAAATTCTACCCGAAAGGTACGTCCAATTTTGTATGATTTTTTTTTATTCTCTTACCCCTTATAAACGCTAGTTAACAGCTGCATAACTATCTGTCGTTGGTCTTTTACTGTGACATGAAGTTTCAAAGTTGACAGACAAAGACAAACGTCACATAACTTGGCCAAGTTTGTAAGTAAGGGGGTTAATCGATACACATGAAAATTGGTAACACTTACCAATTTTCAAACAACTAATCAACTTAGCAACTTATCAACAACAACTTTCACAAATAAATAGGGGGTGGCATAATCCTAAATTCTATACTTATTCTGTTTTCTGCATGTTGGACTCGCAAGTGAAGCCGTAGGCAGAAGCCAGTCTCCATGTAAAAATCCCTATATATTTTTCCAAATTTCAAATTTCAATTAAAAATACCTACCTAGTCTAATTACTACCTACGTTCTTATGATACCTACGTTCTGAATAAACATAGCACAAAGTTCTAAAAAAACTTTATTTATTCCAAATATACTTTTTAAACACCTCACTGTAATTACTTACACCAAAACTCATTATGTTCGTAAAACATATACTTAGGTATAATAAAAACCGGCCAAGTGCAAGCCAGACTCCCGTGCGACAGATTCCGTACCATTATTTAAAAAAAAATACGATTATTGTATGCGAACCCCACTAAAATATTTGTTTTACTATATTTTTAGAAATTGTTGTTATAACGAGGGGCAACTCGAAAGCGAAAATCTTCATCACCATTTCGAAGCGAAATATACATCACCTGTAAAATTTTCAACTGCCTAGCCTTCACGGTTTTTGAGACAGAGCAGACAGAGCCTAATGACAGACGGACAGTGGAGTCTTAGTAAAAGAGTTCTGTTTTTTTCTTTGGGTACGGAACCCTAAAAACTAAACATTGTATGGTTCATAAACATCATTCCATAAATAAAATTGATCAATTTTCGAAGTACCTAATTCCAACTGTTAGAATACTACCAGTACCGGTACCTACCTATAGTTACACATGAAAGTAGTGAATATAGTTTAGCTGATGCAAAACAGTGCTAAATTTCCCTGTAGAGCTACATATACTGTTCAGGAAGTTTGCACTAAATCAGGTAGACATTTCACTGTGTCGGTCGGTAGGCAGACCGTAATATGCATACATACGGACGGTCATTTTTATATTTAATTAGCCGTCTTCCCACAAAAGGAGTAGGTTATATATTTGAGTGTATTTTTATGTGTATGTTACCGGACATACTGCGCCGTGATGATTCTTCATATATTACAAAGGTATGATAAGCAGAATAGCGTCCCAAGGTGTAGTAAATAACTAATTTTAGAAAATCTTCCAATAAAATCGGCTAATAAAACCTAGGTAAAGATTGATTGAGCACCTAAAACCAGCTTCTCATCTGAAACTCCGCAACTATTATAGTTATGATTACAATTATTTTGATGTTTTTATTGAGTATTCGAAACTACATAAGTAACAGAGATTCAAAGTTTATGGTCATTTTTTCCATCAAAGTGAACTACAGTGGAAATTAAAAAACCAGCCTGCTTAAAAACTAAAAAAATGAAACAAGTCTAGTAGCCACGAAACACAGTTACTTTAACAGGCAGGACCCATTATTAGAATGATGGTCCAGCTAGATTCTAGACATTTAATGGGCCCCGGCTGTGAAAGTATCTGTGTTTTGTGGCTACTCGACTTGTTTTATTGTTTTTTTTTTAATAGTTTTTATCATCATTTTAATTTTTATTCAGTTTTTAAACGGGCGAGTTTTTAAATATGTATTTAATTAATAAAACACTTTATTTATCCGGTTTTATCGCGTTTTTATTCATTATTTGACCCGAGCTTTCGCCAACTTTACAGTTGGCTTTTTCAAGGTTGACTGTAAAATCCAATAAAAAAAACTTTACAGTTGGCGAAAGCTCGGGTCAAATAATGAATAAAAACGCGATAAAACCGGATAAATAAAGTGTTTTATTATGCAAAATCGCGAAAACCATAGAAGAAATTATGTATTTAATTATTTAATTTTACATATTTTAAAGTCAGCACTAGGTCGGTTTAAGACGTTTTATTATATCAATTGTATTTTAATCGCATCATTGCACTGAGGGATTTATTGAGGATTATTTAGTAAGATGCGGTCTTTTAGAAACGGCTGCTAACCAACTTTTAGTCGTTGTAGATCCTAAATGGTGTCATTTTTTTCTTTTAAACAATATGGTGCCATTTTGTTTTTATTTTTATGTCACCTATCTAAGAACCATCAGAGAAATGAAACGAATCTAAAGATTTAATTAATTAATTAATTACTTTAATAAAATAAATCTATTGAATGGTTTGGAAGATACGAGCTGAGGATAAATATTACAAACATTCACACATACATACAAAATAGGTGCGAAAAGCATAACCCTTTCTTTGCAGCCGGGTAAAAATGACCATGGCATGTAAAGGGTTTTTCAATAAGGACGGAACGATGTTGAAATTGAATAAAACAAGCTGTGTGTGAGATATTAACGATTTTTTATTTATTTGAAAGGCCCATTAATGCCATTTTGAATGGAATATAAAATCGTTCAAATGTCCACCGTGGCTTCGAATGATGGCACGAATCCGAGAGGTACAATTTTTAATGACTCTGCTGCATAGATCTGTTAAAAATATTCTTAAAGCTAACTGTAAATTTAGCGAAAGATCGGTGCTTTTGTAATAATGCGGTTATTAAATAAAACGCGAGTAAAACTCGGTCAATATTGTGTTTAACTACCAATAGCAGTTCACCAATCCTTATTCGTACTGCAAGTGAATGGATTCCGTTACCTATTTTTTTATTTCTGTCGTGTACAATTTGAAGTCGCGTGTGAATGAACATATCATCGTAAACGACGTGGGTGTGTGATAGCGGTCAAACACTGACCAACGTCATATAAAAATGTAGAAATTGTGTGTTGATATTCAGGTAATGGTGCGATGGTTGTTCATTCATAATAATATCGTGTCGGTGAGGTGAGCTCAGGAAGAGTAACGAGTGGAGGGCAATGCGCGACGCCCGGCGGCACTTCCAGGTGTAATTGTCATTTATCACCCGTTAGATAACAATGCGCGAATCAAAATTCTCCATGCGCATCGTTGAAAAATTGCGAACCCTTATCTTCGGTAGCTCAAACGAACATTCCGCCTTTGAACTCGTAAAAAATATTGTATGTAATTACGGACATATTTCTATAGGGAACATTTTGTTGGGCAATAAGTCTTGGCTAATTGTTTGAAAAGATAATTTGGTGGTGGTTTATTGTGCTCTAGGTCGCTGTAGCCGGCAGCCGGACAGCCGGTGCGGTATGCTCAGCGTTACTGATGGCGCCGCGGGGGATGCCTGACACATATGCTACTAATTACCCTTACTTTAGTTATTTCAGCTTTATCTACTAACTAGCAACCCATCTCGGCTTCACACGGATGTACGTAGGTACGTCTACTGTGTTTTATTCTATCTGTAGGTATAATAAACATTAAACAATGCAATACAGTCTCAAATCAATGGAATATAGTTTAAAAAAGAAATCATCGACGATACAGACAGATAATTCTCATCCTATTTTTTCTACAAAAATGTATTTATGTTTAATGAAAACATCGTATTCAAGTGTCATGTCATTGTCCCACCGCTGGGCAAAAGGCTTCCTCCATTTCCAATCAAAACCAATCTCCTCTTTACATCTCCATCGACATCAGCAACATCGTTTACAATATTAAGGCAACTCAAACTTTGATTAAATTAGCTTAAAACAGTAAACTTTATGGATTAAAGCCATTAATACATTAAGAATAAAATTATTAAAACATTTAAATTACAGAGTATACTGTCTTTCAGTTTAGTTTAATCGGTATGATTCAGAGTAGTTCTTACTGTAGTAAGGTTAAGGTTAGGTTAGGTTAAGGTCACAGGTTTAGATGTCGGACTGTAAGTCCGACAACTAAACCTGTGACCTTCCTTAAGCAAGACAGGGTGGTGGACTTTTAGGAGTTCAGCGCCTCATAGCGCTATAGCGGGCTCATAGCACTACTACTTGTGGGTCTCGATGACAACGACTTGCATCGCAACGCAACCCACTACTAACTTTTACTTGTCGGACTATACAATACTGTATTATGTATGAAAAAAAAGTTGTGTGCCGCCATCTAGTGTTTAGAATAAGTTGACGTTTCGGTTTGTTTAATAAATAGTGACAGAGTTTAACGTAGGAGGTCGCTACAATGAAATTAAATGGTTTATGTTTTGTCTAGCCAGTGAATAAACATTTGACACATAGCACACTACATATAGTGCGTAATTCTTTTTTTAAACGTGTACTACGTAAAAATGTCACACTTCATGGATGGGTAAAAAAAATATAAAGTACGACCTGAGAGTATGACATTTATCGATAGATTGATACTCATTCAATGTAATTGGTCATTCATTAGACGGGAATTCAAGTGATATTGTGTAGATTCTTCTAATACTTAGTATTTGAATGGAAATAGTGTAGAAGCGCTGTTCATGGGTTTTAAAACACAAAATATGATTATTAAACGTTTTGATACTGTGGACGTTTTTACAAATGTACAAAATGATACAGTGGATATTCTGGATTTAATTATACGGAGCACATTTTGATAACGTGGAGATTGTGATATCATGGACTTTATAAGACTAAAGGAATAATGAAAACTCTTTTCTATTTTATCAAATTATCAAACAAACTTTTTCTATTAGGTAAACAGTAATCACACTGTAACCATAAACTCCAAGAGCAGCCGGAGCGGATCGCTAGGTAATTGATAATTAAATTAATAGCAGTTTATGTTTTTAATAAATTAGCAACAACCATTAGCAACCTACATTTTTATCTTTTCTAGACCCTTGATTACAAAAATAAACATGAATAAAATCATATTAGACACTAAAAACTCCAGAGCTATTACATAACACGTTATTTAGCTTGGTCCTTTTTCGGGTTCCGTAGCCGAAGGGTTCGATGTAACGTTACATTACATTACAAGGAATCCTCCTTTTATAGAGGGAACGGAATGCGCGGACTTCGGTACGACAATAAATGTATGGGTTGTAAATGGCCATAAAACCGCAAAGCTTTACCCGCATTGAGGGGTTTCAACAAGTTTTTTTGCGGAACCCTCGATTTGCAATTCAGAACCGTACTTGTCCAGTTTTATTTATGGTGACGCCACACAAACAAAATGCTCAACGATAGACAGATTAAACTAATACGATATTATGTACCTTTGAATGTTAAATATTAACTAAAAAAAACCATCTTAAAAACATTCCTCTTGGCTTCGCCGTAGTCGGGTAAAAAAACAAAATAACCTCACCTACATACAGTGCCATCGACTTACCTGTTTTGTAGTATGAAATCGGGCAGTTTTTGTAAACTAGGGCACTAAGTAGATGAACGCTATCTCTACTTTGCGTTCATTTTAAAGCTAACCTTCTCCTACTTTGGAAGTCGGCTAAAAAGAAGTAAATAATAACAAAAATAGAAAACATATTAATAAAATAAATTTAGACTGTTATTTAATTGCTGAATTAAAATTTTAATTCCGATCTCAGCGTAAGTTTTTACCGGTAGATGTCGCTACGAGGCTCGCAAAACACGAGGAAATGCTATTTTTTAATATCAGATTGGGTGTTAGCTATCTCGTAGCGTAGTGGGTATGTCAACTTCTCATAATGTTATTCTGACAAAAAATGCACATTTTTTATTATAACGACAACTTCTTAAAATGTCAGCTTCGCAAAAAGATAACTTTTTCAACATTTTTTTTTATTATTTAAACTTTATCTTTTTAGGGTTTGTAGTCAACAAGAAAACCTCATAGTTCCGTCATGTCCGGCTGTCTGTATAATAAAAATATACTGAAATCTTTTTTTCCGTTTTCGAAATATTGAGCTTTAAAGTGCTAGTTATGTCTAACCCCAACCCCCTCTAAACAGTCAATTGGTTAACTTGGATACGTCACATGTATCCAAGTATAACTATTCATGATAGAGTAAATATAATGAAGTTTAAGGCGAAAAATTCATTGTCTTTTCTAATTTACGAGTACTTATGATTGTAAGAAATAAAACGTAAAATTTCGAACAAATTCCTTTGTTAAATATTATTTACTAGGTAAGTGTTAGTTGTAAAGACTTTTCCAGATTGTAATCCCTGATATTTTTTAAAATAACGAAACCCTACACTGCGCGTGGCCGGACAAGGCACGCACTCGCCCAGTTTTTCTAAACGTAGTAGTTATAATATTTGAAATAAGTTCATTGCAATTTTTAAGCCGAAGGCATTGTTGGAAAAAATTTGCTAAAAAAAAATTAAGTACTTCTACATTGTAAATAGGTAGGTAAATCTCGTGAATTACGGTACCAAGTTTACCCTTCTCATCAAAGTTGTTTTAAATCATAACTCAAATTAATTTCATCTTTAGGGTTGTTAGTTACCTTGAGTTTTAAATTACTTACCTACTTGAAATTGAAGAAGTTACTTAGCGAACTCCTCTTTTATGTCAATTTTAACTACATTCTAGAAATCCATCTTTGTTTATTTACTTAGACTTATTTATTACTAGCTGCGCCCCGCGGTTTCACCCGCGTAAGTCTTGTTCCCGCGGGAATATCGGGATCAAAAATAGCCTATGTCTTATTCCCGGTATCCAGCTACCTATATTACAAGTTTCATAGCAATCGGTTCAGTAGCTTTTGCGTGATTGAGTAACAAACACACATACACACAAACTTTCAGCTTTATATTATTAGTAGGATAGGCGTGTTATTATTATAGAAGTACGAAATATTTTTAACTAGATTGGCATGCACATGTTTTAGGGTTCGGACCTCAAAAGAAAAATAAATAAATAAAAATTGCGCGACATTACACACAACGCTATTTAGCCCCCAAACTAAGCATTAGGCTTGGTCTATGGTACTAGACAACGGATATACCACATATTCTACTTTCTTTTGTAAATACATATCATACAAAGAATACACCCAACAAACATTTATTCATTTCATTTCATTTATTCAATAAATCAGATAAAAAGATCCACATAAAAAACAATTACATAATATATATATACATAAATAATTCATGTTCATTAGTGCTATCAATATACTTAATTCCAAAAACAAGTCACTACCTATTCAATTTTAATGTCAAGTTACAATAGAAATAAAGTGTCAACCGAAAATTTCAATGTGAGTAGGTACAATAAAAATTAATAACAATATCCCAAATTTAAAAGTCATAAATAAAGGTATGTATAATAAAGTCATAAATAAAAAAATAAAAATAAAAATTTATGAATCTGCAACTAATAAGACAATACATAGTCCTAGCAAGCCTTTTATTTAGGTAAATATTTTAACACACTACACTATAAAGAAACATGAATTAAATTATTACAATCATTATTAATAAAAAGTAGAAATTTAACAATGAATGTAATGAAACATTTTTTTACTATAGTTATATTTATTACATTGTTTACTTGAAAATAAATATAGCTACTAAACTAACCTTTGTAAATACTTATTAAAATTGTATTATTTATTATTAAATTGTTAAACAGTCAGTTGCAGTTTGTAATTAATGAATAAGTCTGGCATAAACCGTCGAGTAGAGAAGAACGTCAGGAGACTTGGTGGCCTCTGGAACCGTGCCAAAGATTCGTCTGGTGGTTATTTTCGCACGTCATCCACGAATAACAAGACTTACTTACTACATTTCTAGACAGCTATCCGATGACGTTAGTCAGAATTACTCAGGATAAAGAGCAATCTCTTGCATTACATCGAATTATTTAAACGCAACTTACCAACAGTAACTCGTATTCCCTTTTTTATATCTAAAACCACGTATCTACAAACCGAGCTGCATGCAAAGTAACCAATAAAATGTCCTTTGTCTAGTATTCATTATCCCCCTGTCTAGTTTTGAATTCTTTTGTTGGCAGTAGTTGTTGCATGGATTGATGCATGAATAAATTGTTTTTGAGAACCGAACATTCTGAACAAACTGGTAGGTCAAGATCCCTTTCTCATAGAATCCTTTGTGCAATAGTCAAAGGCGTGCACTATTAAAGGGCAAGGTATCGGGTAGATTCTGTATTGTAATTATTATTGAATCTATAGCAGTTTATAAGAGTCTAAGGTATAACGACGGGCGACCGGGCGGGTTACATTTACATGATGAGAACGGGAACGTCAGCCGACACCGCGACCGGCGGCGGCGTAATCGTTGCGCCACAATACCGCCGCGCCTTGTGAGTGATCCTGATTGTAATGCGCGCGCGCTGTCATTGCCCTAGTCTGCAGACCGCGTCGCAGTGCGTGCGCGCAGACGACATTACGATACGAGTACCTACTCCCCTCAATAAATCTACTTAAAACAATGAACGGAACTCAACTATCTAATGACTCGCATCGCATCATCAGTTCATCACTGACGAATTGGACGACGATCCTACTTGCTTGTCCTAACTAACACATTATGCTTTCGTTGTTAAGTTTTGTCAATATATTACCCATAATTTTATCAGCAACAAACACTTTAGACCGATTATACCTATCTAGTGATATCATAGGGTCATGCACAGCTTTGTTTTTCGGTCTAAAATATGCCACGGATTGGTACAATATATAGCGTTACTTTTAGGCTTAATTGACTTTTATTGAAAATCCTATGATTTTGTCTTGCTATTAGTACGCTACACCACGGTGTGTAATGAAGAGGTGCGGACGCTGCCGCTGGCGTGGGCATGAATGTTCATTCGTTCATCCGCAACCGCTCCACATAATGAGATGCAGCGAGCTCCAGATGTGGCGCAGGCGTGGCTCCGAAACACTGCCCTTTTGTTTTTTTACAACTTTTTTTCCATATCCTTTTGTGTTTTTTGCAAATGTCTCAACTTACATTTGAACCTCTAATATCTATTGTGTAAAATATTGTTTAACAATGTCTTTATGTCGTATTAATGATAATTACGACGACTGAGATATAAAGCAGGTCCTACATTATCTCCTACGTGTTGAGTTCCATTCTAAAAGTGAGGTTTACATAAAATGAATAGGTATATACATACTTTAATTACGTATGTATTACTTAATTTCAGAATGATTAAAGTGCTACTTCTAGTCATAATAACAAAAAATAAACCTAAAAGTAGAGTTCATTAAATCAAAGACAGTAAACTGACAAATAAAGGATTCCTAATATTTTTATTTCATAATAATTTAAGGTTTAATAGGTAAATTTCATTTTAAATAATAAAAACAAAAAAAAAACGAATTAATCAAATAACCCGTCCCTTATTGTTCCTGGTGCAAAGGTTTCCATCACACTTGTAGCATTGCCGCGCCATAAGGCGATGGCTAACCTAAAGAAATATAGTGTATATATAGTTACACTCTTTCATCAAATTTTATATGTCACTTACCATCTTTGATTTTGTAATAGTATAAGATTCGATCAATAATAGAGTAATTAATTTATTATCTGATTTAACACATAGCTTGGTTTTTTTATGCTACATTTGATTTTCGTTATAATTACTTCAAGACGAATATAATGTAAATGTAGTAGATCTAAAGATCTACCTGATAACAAAATAGTCACCACCATTGATTTGTATAAAGTTTTATGACTGTTTGTTTATCAATCAAGACATTTTATAAGTCCCCGAGTAGATAGATCTATAGTTATGTTATGCATGACGTCACTACATGACGCTAGCCTGGAGAGTTGTTATTCTTATTTTAAAGATGATGGGATACCGGATACCAATGAAATTAAAGAGAAAACAAGTATTATGTAAAAATGACTAAGTTAGAAATTAAAATGTAATAGTTGATTATAGAGTACCTATATACAAATGAACATTTAAATATATAAGATAAATTATTAATTTACGCAGAAATTTGGTTTTTGTAATTTCAAAGGAATCCGGTGTTAATTGCGCTGGAAAGCCGTTTTTCAGTATTTTATTATTCTATACCTTTAAAATACTTTCTAGACATTCTTCGAAAAGAATGCTAATAAAATTCGTAGACAAGATAAGTATTTTCAATTAAGCTCAGTGAGAGAACGAGTAGAAATAACAAACGTTAATTAATAAAATCAACTTAAATAACAGCTACTTATATCTACGAATATTCTTAAAATGTGTTAGACAAATCGTTCGATAACAAATAGGTACGAATACCTACAAAATTGTATGATAATTTACTGCGAACGAAAAAGTTATTTTCGTAATTTTCCTTAGACATAAAGCTAGGGCGTTTTATCTCGACAAAGCTAATTTAAAATCCGTAGTCGGCGGCTGGAGCCGCTACCCGCTAGCCGGCGACGACCGTCGACCGACCGACGTTAGCCGCACGTTTATTTATGTTGCCTCGTTCAACCCGAGTCCCGAACTGTTACCTACGCCAGATGTTATTTTACGACAACTCGCCAACGAACAAACAATTTGTATTTTTTACTAATTCCCCGCTTTTATTATAACCAGTAAAATACGCAAAGAATAAAAGTAAATTGAACAAAACAAATTGGTACCCAAGGGCTCGTAATATATTTTTCTTAGCAATATTAAAACTAAATATTTATATAATTCATACCTACTGTTAATACACCCCCGTAATGTTTTTCCAGTATATGCACAATTTATAAATAAATATGTCTGTAATTGGTAAAATCACAAGAAACTTTCAGCACATAAAACAATTATCACTAGCAACGTTCATATTGATTGAAGTCTACGGCACTTCGTTCATTTTTCGTGAAAACTGTGGGCACGCCCGCGCAGCTCCATACTTCTTTACATTCCATATGATTAAATTTACTATGGGAAGTAAGGAAGCACGGAACTAGTGCAAGGCGTTTTCATTTCTTCAGTCTTGACTCTTCAGCTTCAGTTCCTGGGTTTTGTGGGTAACGTTGAACTATCACCATAATCCTTTAGTCACTCGGGCTTATGACGCGGAACTCCCAGGGTTAGGGCTAGGGAGTATACCGCGGATGAGCGAGGTGGGGGTGGCGAGCGACGCGGCGTGGTGGCAGCTCGCAGAGTACTGGCGGCGCGCTCGGTGCGCACGCGCAGACCAGCTCTAAAAATGGAGTCAACCGGCGGAGTTCGCTTACGAGTCGCGAGTACCATCCATTCCAAATTTGTATTTTCCCAAAATAGAACCGGTCGGCTTGCGTTGCGTCCATCGGATCGGTTACCCGGCCGTGCACCGACCTGCAGCGCACGGCGACTGGCCGCGGTGCAGGCTGGCTGGAGCCGGCTCACACGCCTCATCCCTTATGTAAGGAACACCGTGAACCGCGCCGCGTGACGACCGCCTCGGAAATAAACGTGCATGTGAAGCAGTCGACGCGACGGACGCCACATGTGCGCGCTCCCGTCGATCGCTCGGTTGCCGTCGCCCGCGCCGCGCCGTTCCGATGGTCGCGCGCTGGAGGGGAGCCTATTATTAGTTTACACCATCCACCACTGTCACCTCCCGCGGGGTAGTCGAGCTATACATAGTTCACATCACGAGATCTGGCAATCTTCTGCGTTCATTGACCCCATCTGAAACAACATCCATAAATCTGTTAAATGCTATTCTGAATAAAATGATCACCGATATAGTATAGCACAAAATTTTACACTATTTAAAATTATTCCGATTAACCATCCACAACCACAAATTAACCATCATTCTAAGTAGACTTGTATAGGACTTTTGAAATACTGATTTACATTGAGCGTGAATAAACAGAGCATGTTTAAGTACTTAAAATCATCATAAAGTTTATTAAGTATACCTAAGTGAGCTTTAAGATTTATAGGATGGTAGCAGGTATTGAGAAAAATGTACGAACGCGACAAAAATTCTGCACTGCACTGTACCTATCCCCATGCCAGGCGTAAAAGCTCGCCTCCGCGTTCTCTCAGTCAATAAAAGAATTTTGGCAAACTTTCGTAGACAAACAAGTGGGACTACAGCCAACTCATCTTTTGTCTGCTTAAAGCAACGTGAGATTTGTAAGCTTTTCGATAACACAATGTATCAGTCTACTGGACTGAAATTCATATTTGTCCTGAGGTGTCTTGTTTGGTATACCCGCGCACGTATATATTGTTATTCCAGTATCAACCTATTTAAACAGGGATATTGTAATATTATTATTATTTTTTTCGGTTATCTCGCGGTACGAACAATTTTTTACAAGTTCTACTTTAGAGCTAAGCTATACAGTACTTGTTAGTTCCAAAGACTAAACAATGACTATTTTTTGCCAACCAAATTACACTAATGTAATTAGTAATATTTATTTAAAAGAAAAACCAATACCATATTATGTATGGCATGCATGTCAAACCTAAAGTCATCGGTGGGTCAAATCGGTAAAGACTGTTAACTTGTTATTCAAAATATTTTTATTTAATTAAATGCATTATTCCAGAATTTTTGGAAAGCGTAAAAAGTTTGAATCTTCCAAATTCGTACATCAACTTTATTTGTGCAGTACTAATTTCCAATAACCCTGTACGCTTTCATGTCGTTGTATTCCATTCCACGGATACATTTTTCCTTTTATACTTTTGCAATGCCACCGCATTTGATTTGTACATTTGTTCTTTTACTTCTCTTTGTTGTTTTTTTTAATATTTCTTACATTTCAGTTAAGTTATGTAGGTAGAGTTTTGAAAACCTATTGCTTACTCGCCTTGTTTCTTGCTGTTTGATATCTTTATCATATTCTTTTAGTATAACGTTTCCCCCGAAGATTTGGAATTAAATTATCTGATAAAATACATCATCAGTGTCATTATCATCATTATCATTACATAGTATAAAACAAAGTCGCTTCCCTGTCTGTCTGTCTGTTTGTATGTATGCTTAGATCTTTAAAACTGCGCAACGGATTTTAATGCGGTTTTTTTAGTAGCTAGATTGATTCAATTGGAAGGTTTATATGTACAACACATCCTAATATATAGGCGCAGACTAAATTTATATTTCGTTCATTTTGCTCTATTGTGAACTTAACTTATGTGATACACGTTCAAGTCGTCAGTTTCAGACCTTTTTTATTTACTTTCTTCTGTATTATTTTCATATTGATGATACTTAACTGAAGCTATCAAGAATAAATGCTTTCTTATTGAAACGTACGAGTACACAAAGCTTAAGATGACTCTTTCTACTCTTTCTTCATACAAACGTGGTTTTTCTATGTTCTAATTATCACAGAACCAAATATTTGTTTATGGTCTAGGTGTACGAGTATTTACAAAAATAATGTATAATATGTAGGATATCCGTTTTCTAGTAACCATAGTACAATTCTATTGCTTAGTTTGGGGCTAGATTGCGCTGTGTGTAATGTCGTGCTATATTTATTTATTTGCTAGCTGCGCCTCGCGGTTTCATCCGCGTAAGATTTATCAAAATGGGTTCAGCATTTTTTCTTTCATATGATCCTTCTCCTGACAATAGTAAGAAAATCAAAAAAAGAATTAGCAAAATCGGTTTAGCCGTTCACGCGTGATGCTGTGACTACGCGAAATAGGAATTCATAATATAGGTTTTATATCATAAACATATTTGCAGTAATGTATTTCTTTAATCAGGGAGGAAATAGTCAACTACATTTGTATGGAGTAAGAGTTCTTTCCTCTTAAGATTTTTTAGGTAGTCATTGGAATCACAAACATTCTGTTATTCATTTATTAAAAAACATCTTTAGGTATCTCATATAAACCAACTTCTTAAAGTTTTTGTGTTTATTGTTGCTAACATTAATTCAATTTTGTCTAACACAATATTAAGTAATTATATTATGAGATCTTTAAGGATGATGGTGTAGTGAGCAAAGAATAGCGACGACGGTGTTGTCCGCAGTCCGCAGAGCAACGGACCGTCCAAAGAGCGCCTGTTGAATATTAATGCGACATTGTTATTGGCCACTAGTGCCCGCTGCTGCCCCAATCGCACATTTCCATAATTTACTATTCTGGATCCGTGGGGAATCAACTCACTAGACGTAGGTCGTTACGTCATTTTCAAGAAACGTAACGAAACTAGTTACTTGGTCCCCGTCACCTGTTTCAGAGCTAGTGATTTTTGTAACTAGTTGTTATTGTTTGCATAAATACCTCCACAAACTTTACAGTTACTTAGGAAATTAAAAAAAGTAACAATGAGAGCCTACACAATACTCTACAAACAGTGCCACCGACTTATGGACACAGCCAGTAAAACTGCCCAACTTCAGATGACGAAACACATAAGTCTGTGGCACTGTATGTAAAGTTATTTTTGTTCCTTTTTTTTCACTCTTTTTGGTGCACGTACCTACTTCTTGACTTCATCTACTTTTGACTGCCACTAAAAATCAACAAAATTATAATCGCAATTTTCATTATTGAGGAGTTTGCTGATGAAAGTGGTTTCAAGTTGATAGAGCACTTTAAACAGTAGGTAGGTAACAGGAGCAGTTGTATTTGGACCCGAAACTAACGATTTCGTTACGTATCGCGTCACTAGTTATTGTAACTAGTGACGTGAATAACGCCCACGTCTACAACTCACTTTGTAGGAATATGATCACTTGGTCCACTCATATTTGCCCTGTAAATTCAGTTTAGTTGCGTCATTACGATACATTATTCATTAAGGAATATGTAATAACTGGATTGTAACTTAGCCTATGTTCTGGAATACTCTGTACTAAACGCATCAACGTCATTTCGAGCATCACAATCTAACCCTACATACTTAAGTAAATTGTATTTATTCAAATGATTAGTTTTAAATATTCAATGTTCTCGTTGAAAGTGCAAATCCCTCAGGGTGCATAATTTTGAAAAAAAAAAAACAACTTTTTAGCACCTTATTAGTTCTAAATTCCTTGAGTAGATACCTACTCCCCCACTTGTGTAGGTAGTTATTAAATACAAGAAAGATTTAAAACCTATTGTGTAGTTTATTTGATATACTGGGTTAGGCAAAGGAAATTAGCATCCAGTTAAGGGCTGCTCCTGAACAACTAAACACACAACTTTTGATTTAGAAAATCATTAGTCAAGTATAGAAGTTATGTCGATGTTAGCGTTAATTTATCCTACTACCTAAAACAATATGGGTTTTCCGCCCTTTTTAAAGTTCCGTACCTACCTTAAATGGTAAAAAAAGGAATCGTTTTAAAGTAACTTTCTGACACACAGTCGGTCGGACAGACGTTCGCCTGTGTGTCACCACCGTTTTTCTTAAGAACGGTGAATCAAAATTTTTGTTTTATAATTTACTAGCTGCGCCCCGCAGTTTCACCCGCGTAAGTCCCGTTCCCGCGGAATTATCGGAATAAAAAGTAGCCTATGTGTTATCCAGCTACCTATATTCCAAGTTTCATCGCAATCGGTGCTGTAGTTTTTGCGTGATTAAGTAACAAACACACATATACACATACTCACAAACTTTCAGCTTTATAATATTAGTAGGGTGTCCATGTCCATTTCATTCAGCATTTTCACTAACTTTTTTGGATTATATGTGTATAAAATTCAATGGGAATATACAAAAACTTGACGAATTAACAATAAACATAGTAGAAAAAACCACTTCACAAGACTTCATAGTTTACATATACCAAGTTTATCTAAATCGCTTGAAAAATGCGACTAGAAGGAGAAAAATGAGTTGAAGCAAGAAACAAACATACATGTTGACAGACGAAACCAAAACTTGAAGCAGAGAACGCTCGATCAATAAATAGGTAATCTATTTATTTACCTACATTAGGTCGTATGTACTAAATTTGCACTGAATTTAGACTGTAAGTAGATAAATATCGTCGATGTTTCTCCATTGTTTCTGGTTCCAATTGAACGTTATAGTGAAACTGTGTTATTGTCTTTAAACCTTAATTATACTAGTAAGAGTTCGTAATACCTATAAAGAGAGTTTAATGGTACCTACTCGATGCTCACCTATACGAAAACAAAATAAATTTTATTGAAAGATTTTCTACATAAATGTACAGTAAAAGTCAAAGTCAAAATAGTTTATTTCCTTTAGATTCTTGTACAACAATAAATGCCCTTGATAATTTGGCTACGTCTTAGGTGTAGTGATTTTAGTGTGGCTTTGGAACCCGCCCTCCGATGAGAAGAAGCTACGAAGAAGAAGCAAGAAGCAGTAGATTAAAGAACCACTCAAATTGAATTTCATCACTACATTGATATCTAAATCTAACCAAACCTAGAATCTATCATCCAAGACGTCCCTAATAATTGTACAATGAGCAAAACTATGTCATGATGATATAAAAGGCCAGTATAATACACAAGTACGAATGCAATTTAAAAATGAATTAGACTAGAACTTTAATGTTTTAGTGAGAACATTTAAAGTTCCCTAAAGCTCCCTATCTGGCCTCGCTGGGGCCCCTGAATGGTTTCAGCTGACACTGCAGTAGGTAATCTTAGTTCGATCTTTGCTCGTGCAACTTTGTTGCTAACACACGAAACTAAACTAGCACGAACACACAATCAGTTCCAAGTTTCCAACCGAAGGTACATTAATATTGCCTAGAGACAATTTAATGCAGCAGAACAAATTACAACTGCGCTTCTGTATTGCAGACGACAAAAAAAGCTAGAAACGGAACGTTTCTTTTACAGTTGATTTATTATGGAAACGCAACTTGCCTAAAAGTAATTAACGTACTGGAATGCCAGGAAAATGAGCAGAAATAAATTTTAATGCAATAGGCACTTTGACTATTGTATGAAGACTAAAATCACAAAAAATAGAACATTATTATATATTTTAATTGACTTCGTTCATACTTACATTCATCATACTCGATCTGATGTTACAATTTCCAAACTTATTATCTATTGCCGCGCTGTTAAATTGAACCTATCACTGATTTCAACCACTTAAATAAAATACCCAAAACTGCTTCCGTATGCATATTTTCCCGAATAGTATGCATAGATTTGGAAACGCGAACGCGCGACGTATCAAAACTAACTGTGGACGTAGGACGAGAGTGTGCGCCCGCGCCGCGCCGCGCCCGCCTCTGCCGCCGCACCCGCCTTTTGCGACGTTTGACCTTATTTAATTAGTTCGTTCGTTTTTACTCTTTGAATGTAACAGCATAGCATATTAAAAAGTGTAATCGCTTAATTTACTGTTGTCAAACGTTCTTGTTATTGCCCGTTACACATATTATACTCGTATTACGTAACATTTGACAAAGATCAAGAATGTTATATTATGATTTTACAAAATTAAATGTTCGTGTAGTTGAACCTAAGCCGAACTCGAGCCCTGAATTAAAAAAAAACCTTATAAATTTTACTCGTAATTGCTAAAGACACCGGAAACAATATACGCTGTTTTCTAGATAGAGCAGCTCTATATATGCATGGTTCAACTTATACATCGACCTACAATTAAAAACTTATTCATTACTCATTGAAAACATGAATGAGATTCTAAATAGAAAAGTATTTTATTTTAAAGTCGATATTTATGATGTTCTAGTGAATCAATGATCTTTACGTATTCAGTGCGTTCATAAACCTTGTAGTGTTTGCTATTGGTGTAGCAAACGCAATCTCTTGAGTTATTTCTGTTTAAAGGTCACCCACCTCGACACTGCCGATGGTTTCTGCAACCAATGCTAATGTATCGAGTACATTCAATGGTATTCTCTAAATAAATACATTCTTGCTTTACTTCCTGCAGTTCAACCACTTTGTAGATAGGTATGTCCTGTGAATCACGCATACCTACTTAAGTCTGTATGATGAATAGTTTAGGTGCTATTTTGGAAGAGCACAATAATATCTTGTTTCACTGAATCATATCTATCTTGAGAAATGAAACTTTAAACCTTTTACGCCTAATAACTTATGACGAACACCTTCAGGTTACTTTGCGGGGGGTTAAAATTAATTTTAGAGAAATAATGGAGTATGACTTTGAACTAGTGACATCATTTGTAGCAGAGACAAGGGGGCCTCGTCGCGGGGGCTTTAAATAAAAAAACCGACCAATTGTGAGTTTCACACACTGAGACAGACCTTCTTTAGAATAAACTTCTCATCTCACTTACGTTTTGCAGAAAATATTAGAGTAATATTGTATTTATCATCTATCATAGATCTCTATTATTCATTAAAGATATGAATACTCCGGACAGTTTATTCAGCAGTAATCCTAATCATACAAGGTACCAAGGTAATTATACCTTCATTTCACAACTACCTACACGTAATTAAAGTAACAAGGATCACTTTAGTTATTTATTACTAAAAGAATGTAGGAACATACCAGTGGTATACGCTCTGAGTTAATTTATATTGTGCCATTGGTGAAATCTACTATGAAGCACAGTCTGCTTCCACCAGGATTCGAACTTGCGAGTTCTGGATCATGATAATTTTTGTACATAATGAGTTCTCTTTACAAAGGTATCACTACAGTACCCTTAGTGTGAGTTTTTTCGTAAAAAAACGCGAACGTGATGGTTAAGTTAACGCATCTTTTGTATGGAAACTGGTAACTTCGATATCGTCCCCTAGGGGCGCTTTTTGAGTTTCCATACAAAATACGCGTTAACTTAACCATCACGTTCGCGTTTTTTTTACGAAAAAAACTCACACCTCGGGTTCAGAACTATAAAGGAGAAAGGTCGCCTGATAGTGAAACTGTTTTATGTTGGCCCAGACGACCGAGTTTCATACGTTCCACAGTTAAACTGTACTTTATTCAAAACGAACGTCGTTGTTCTATAACCCACCATCTAAGTAATCTAAGAGTATCACACTAAATAGGATAATAACATTGTATTGTATGTTTCATCGACAGCGCAATGAAGATAATGTTGGGTAAACTGCCTCGTCCGTGGATAGTGGACGACGCGAAGGACGACGGGTACACGGCGCTGCACCTCGCGGCTCTGAACAACCACGCGGAGGTAGCCGAGCTGCTGGTCCGCGGCGGCGCCCGGCCTGACTTACAGAACGCTAACCTCCAGACGGCGCTGCATCTCGCTGTCGAACGACAACACACGCAGATAGTGCGCCTGCTCGTCGCGCATCGTGCCGATCTTAACATCTGCGATAAGGTATCCATCCTATCACATTTTTTCCATTATTCCGGCAGGTAAGTACCTGCTGATTATCTAACCGTCGTTGTTGAAAAAAATTGTTGACAATATGCTCGATATTGTATTCGTGACAAAAGTACATCCCGGTCTTTGACTGCAAGTTGTCAACATCCATCGGGCAAAGTCATATCGCGAAACGTTATCGTTATCGTACGCAAGCCGCCCACTCTGTACAGAATTAAAGAAGACGCGTTCAAACTTTTTCCATTGTCGTCTCCTATCTACATTGGGGACCCAAATCAGTCCACAACTGACCCCCGACGGAGCTCTTCGGAGTGTCCTGCTGGGAACAGCGGACCCCGCATGGTAAACCTGCATCAGTTCTGGGTTGTGTGTCGTCTTCCTACCCTCGCATCTAGATCAATCTAGATCTTCTAGGTAGGTAAATGTGTGACATTAGTTAGATCGATGATCATCTGCCATGAGATAGCGCTTAAACCCTTATGATTGTCAATTATCAAAAAATACACACTATACACGTTTTATTGATTTCATCTCATACCAGTCTTTCCAGAAGCAAGGAAAAGACATTTCGTAGTAGGACATTTCGTTACACCTATCAGTAAAATGATAGCGTCAACGGCTGATTTCCGATATAGGAACACTTATTAAATTCTTCTCTAAATATTATTCGAAATGGATTAGTCCTAACGGCAACCCCTAGTAAGTAACTATTGACTAGTTTAAATAAAATCTTGTGCCTATATTCCAATCGTATACGGCATATATAGAGCTACTCTACCTACTCACACCGCATACATATTTATAGATGCGTATACCACAGAACGTTAGAATGGTAAACGAAAAAACTATCATCTTTTATTGCTTAGGGGAAAATTCGGATTCAATCTGAACTGAACTCTAATGTATTTTTTGTGCCAAGTTCCCTGCCTACGTTTCACAGTTTTTGTATAAATTACACACTTATTACCCTTACTTATTTTAATGGAATTGATTCATTATTGCCAAATAGCTACTACATTTTATCCGCATTTAAATCCGTAACTGTATAGTTAAATAAAACCAACCATTAAAACTCTTAACGTGTTCGATGATATTATTCTCTATTTATACTTCTATATTAATTTTATAATGAGGAAAAATTTATTTGTTTGTTTAAAATGAATAGGTTCCGAAACTACAGGACCGATTTCAAAAATTCTTTGACCAATAGAAAGCTACATTATCGACGAGTAAAATACTACTTTTGATCCCGATATTCTCACAAGATCAGGACTTACGCGGTTGAAATCGCGGGACGCAGCTAGATTACTTAATATACCTACCTGATCAAGTTTATCAGTAATCAGTTTAATGGTGATTGCTTTACTACCTGTTTCATGTGTAGTACCTACATGTTTCACGAATAATATTGAAATAGCAAATCGAATATTCGGTGAAACTCTGAATAAATTTCAATGTTTTAATTACTAACAAACTGTGTTTTTCGGTTGCTCCTGCGAAGTCTCGAATTTCCATATATTTTTTAGCATATATACTTGCGTCATAATAGCTATTTGAATGTCTTTACATATTAGACCGGGGTTTTTTCGCATTTGTATAGAAACTCGAGACAGTGAAAAAGTCAGATGCATCTTGGACATCAAAATTCCCGAGTTGTACCTCTTACTGAGACGCTGCATTAGGTTATAAACATCATAATTTGTGTTCGCATTTTGAATTGCATTTTTAACGACGTTTTTAATGATTTTGGAATAAAAACCGTACACTAGTCTGTACACTGGCGTTGTATGGTTTAAACGCGTTAAAAATAAAAACAAAATATTTTAAACATCCAAAATACAAACATTTTTCGGTATTTAACTTATCATTACATAAGCTCCCACAGTACGACTGTAGTACGTCTCACTAACATGAGCCTAAACGTGTCTACCAACAGGTACTTGTAAAAACAAACGCGGCGGGGGAGTTCATCACGAAATAAGTCACCCCATGCGTGCGCATATCTGTTTGTACGTTTTAATTTTATTCAAGTTTGGCGTGAAAACTAGTCAATTTTCGGGCTGCAGGAGTGGTATTTTTGAACCGGTAGAAAAATAATTCGCGCACGGAAGTGGACTTTCGTCTACAAAAATCTAAAATTCACAAAATATCACTCCAGTTGCTTGTATCACGTCTAGTCTTTTAAGTCAAGGCGTATGGATGTAAATAAAATGTTAAAAGACGTTTTGTCAAATAAAGAAACAGTTCATCATATTGTAATGCTCACAACAAACGCACCTGTCGTTGCTCCTAATAGTCTCTTCTTACTAACTATAATATTAGGGGTTAAAGTATGAAATTGCCGATTTGTACTGAAAATCTTAATTGTTTATTTTTTATATTTTTAACAAATTTATTTAATCAAAATAGTTGCCATTATTATCTATACATTGCTGCCATCTAATGGAAAGGTTATTAATGCCTTTGCGATAGAACTCCGACGATCTAGACTGCACAAACTGTGTGAAAGCATTTTGTACTGCCTCCTGGGAAGAAAACTTCTTGTCACGTAGATAATTGTCCAAATCACGAAAAAAATGGTAGTCCGTTGGAGCAAGGTCTGGTGAATACGGAGGATGACGAATGGTTTTGTAAGTGCAGTTCCTGAAGCGTCAAAATGGTTTCTCGTGCTGTGTGAGGTCTCGCGTTGTCGTGGAGCAATAATGGTGAAGATCGATTCATGAGTCGGGGCTGTTTTACTGCTAGTTTTGTCAACATGGTTCGGAGTTCGGCACAATAGACATCTGCCGTAATTGCTTGACCAGATCGAAGAAAACTATAGTGAATAACACCATGCTGAGACCACCAAACAGCTATCATTACCTTTTTATTAGTAAGTTTTGCTTTAGGACACTGTTGTGGCATTTGACCTGGGGTCAGCCATTGCATTTTTCTTTTCCGGTTATCATAAAGAATCCACTTTTCATCACATGTTACAATTCGATCCAATATTCCTTCATTTCTGTACCGGTTCAACAAGGCAACACAAGTTTCAACCCGTGTTTCTTTCTGCAGATCAGTCAAATCATGAGGCACCCATTTTTCGTATCTTTTTATTTTATTGATTTGACGCAAGTGAGTCAATAAAGTGGGTAAGGTAACGTTAAACCATGTTGCTAATTCCTGGGTAGTTTGACTAGGATCGGCTTCCACTATCTCTCTTAATTCATCGTTATTCACCTGTGTGGGCGGTCTTCCTCGTGGCTCGTTCTTCAAGTCGAAATTTCCATCACGAAAGCGTTTAAACCAAAATCGCACGGTGCGTTCATTAGTAGACCCCTCTCCAAACGCAGCATTGATATTGCGGGCTGTTTCTGCCGCGTTAGTTCCGCGTCGGAACTCCTATTCAAAAATCACTCGAATTTTCGCAGTATCCATCTTTCTTGTCTAAATTGAATAACAAAAACAATTGAAAGTCGATATTCAAATGTTCCACATTTTTTAAAAAAAGAACATCACAGAAACCATTTGAAAAAAGTTTCATTCGAAAACCTCAAACCATGAAGATTCTATGTCAATTCAAAGAACCTATTGCAATAAAACGGCAATTTCATACTTTAACCCCTATTATTTTGTTTTACGTTTTCAACTCCCCAGGTTTCCCCACATGTTTCAGTTATAGTTATTACTTTGACTAAACTACAATACTTTTATACCTACTACATGCTGATTGCTGAAATTATTTAAAAATTCCATGAATTTACCATGGCTTTGGGTCATTTTTCCCAGTGGGTCACTTCGTGGACTGCTCTATGTCTAGCTGTTCAGCGAAGCGACGGTTAATTCTGTATCCGTCGCCAATTTATGGGCAAATTATATCTAGGATTGAGTCGTTAACAAAAGAAAACGAAGAAGAAGGAATAATACTCAATGTTGGTGTATAATCCAATACTGTTTACGTGGATAGGACGGCGACACCCCCCTCCACGAGGCGCTCCGCCACCACACCCTACAACAGCTACGAAGACTGCAGGACGCTCGCGACGCGGCCCTGCTCACCGGCCTCGCGCACGCGCACGATAAGAAGTCCTCCGCCTCTATCGCCTGCTTCCTCGCCGCTCACGGAGCCGATCTTACCATTAAGAACAAGAAAGGTAACTTTGACATTTGTTTTTTATTGTTCAAGGCATTACTACTGGAAATATTTTAAAGAAAAAATACATCTCCGGATCAGTATTTCGGTGCCCTTACCGACGCGAGCTCCCACCCCGAGCAGCTAATTTAGGAATAGTAGGTCTGTGAACAGTACACCTTGCGAGCATTTTATGGGAAAAACCTACATAGATTCGTGTCTTCGAAGTCGAAAAATACCTTTAAGTACTAAGAAAACCTACACGTGTTATTTCAGTGGTCCGAATGCTGGTGGTTCTATGTCACTGTTTTCAGCGATACGCGAACTTCAATTCGTGTTTATGTAGTTTATTAGTGGATAATCCTAAATAATCCAAATACAGCGGTATCCATCGCGACTGGCTCATAGATCGCTTTTAAAAGGTCTGTCGCTTGATTATAAAAATAAAGAAAATGGTATTATTAAATGAAAAATGATTAAAGAAACCTAATAATTATTTTTAAATACTTTTTCAACGATACCCCACTCGTCATAGTCAATCCACTTTAATTTTTTCTTTTTAAAAAATATGGCACCTGGTGGTTGCCATTTTATTTTTAAGTCACCTATCTAAGAACCATTGGAGAAACGTATCTAACGATATCTTAATTGAAGCCATTCATAGAGAGCTAATTAAGAATATTACAAATATACATACAAGGTAGGCGCGAAAGACATAACCCTTTCCTTGCAGCCGGTTAAATATACCGAATCCTTAAAGACAGCTTTAAAAAAAACACTACTCTTGTAAATTCCAGGTCAAACACCACTAGATCTATGCCCTGATCCGAATCTCTGTAAGACCCTGAAGTCTTGTAGAAAGGAAGGAGCCACATTAGGAGGCGAGATCACACCAGAAGCCGACACCAGTGTAGCCAGCACCAGCGGAACTGCTGTAACACCTGCACCGGCGCAGGTGGAGCCGACGGAGACCACTAGTGATCCCACGACGGAAGAGTGCCTAGTCTGTTCCGATGCTAAACGGGATACGTTGTTTATGCCGTGCGGACATATCTGTTGCTGTAACGTTTGTGCTGCTAGGGTAAGGCGTGATTATATTACAATAGCCTCCGTCGAGTAGGAGGATACTCATAAAACTATGCAAACTGCAGGACATTACGCACAGCTCAATCTAGCCCCAAACTAGGCTTGTTTGTATTATGGGCACAAGTCAACGCATATACTTTTTGGATGTATTTTTTGCATTTTTGAACCAGAAGCAAACATTAATACAAAGAAACTCAAATATCTGCAAATCATGTGAATTTATAATTATCGTAATATGGTGTGATGTCTCCACTAGGTGAAGAAGTGCCTGATATGCCGCGGTGCGGTGGGCGGGCGCGCGCGCGTCGGCGAGTGCGTGGTGTGCTCGGAGGCGCCGGCCACGGTGGTGTTCCGTCCGTGCGGCGACGTGTGCGCGTGCGCCGCCTGCGCACCGCTCATGCGCAAGTGTGTGGAGTGCCGCACGCCGCTGGCTCCGCACACGCCGGCCCAGCAGCCACCAGCTGCAGCTGCTCCTGCAGCGGTAGCGACCACGTCTACAGCTGGAACTATACCCGCCTCGGTCAGCCCTGTCGCTACTGCTGCTCACAAGATAGACCGTAAGTCTCGCGATGCCTTGTTGTCAATCGTGCCTAAGTGTGTCGAGTGCAGCACGCCACTGGGGCCGTACCCGCCGATCCCGCCAGCTGCAGCTTGTGCACCCGCCGATGCAGCCAGCTGCAGCTGCTGCACCTACATAATGTGCTAACCACGTCTACAGCTGGAACTATACCCGCCTCAAAACATATACATATTTGCAAAGAAGTTGAGCAAGTGTGTCGATTATCTCTAGCTATAGCTTCGGAATCAAGTAGGGCGCCACTGTAAACCGGCGCCGTAAAGGACCTTCGGAGGTCAGATCTCGTGGGGCGAAGTTTCACGCCCTCTGTCGAAACTAATCTTACTTTTTCTTTTCGGGCCGCTGTAGGCTGCCGTTAGGTGCTCATCAGATCAGTAATAGACAGGTCGTCCTCAAACACTAGTAGTAACCCTTAATACCCTCGTACACTCAATAGACTGTTGGAATGTTTCTAGTGGAGAAGGAGAGCAGCAACCTGGCGCTGGTGCAGGTGAACAAGGGCCAGCCGGGGCCGGCTCCCGCCGCGCCGCACTACATGAACAACGGGTCGCGGTTCGCGCCGCTCCAGCCGCAGCCGCAGCAGCCGGCCGACGTGCAGAAGCTGCAGCAGCAGTTGCAGGACATTAAGGAACAGGTAGGACATTACATAGGTCTTCACTTAGTTGGAGCGAAACATGGACGCCAGTTGCCACACGCTGCAAACCGGTTCTAGCATTAGAGGTGGCCACGTGTGCGATCACAATACTACGAGTATGATCGACGGCTCTGTTTTCCTTACACATGATATATGAGCATTGGACCACTATTTTACCTGGTGGTAAGTGGTGATGGTCTAAGATACACGCTTGTCTACAAGAAGGAACACAGCAGTGTAATAAGTATTCCACCCATCCTTGCCAGCTGACGTGCAGAAGCTGCAGCAGAAATTGCAGGACATCGAGAAAGAGGTGCGCTTATATCCGGGACTTTCTTTACTTGGTACGAGATATAGAACGCTTCGTTATTGACGTAATATATTCTAAAATTTAATTGTTTATATGCAACTGCCACCCACGATAAATAAATAATAATAAATAAATAATTAATTTGTTTCCAAAAAATTGTTAGCCAGTTACCATACGCTGCAAATTGTTTCAGGCTTCTAGCTTTAGGTGGCCACGTGTGCTACTCGAGTATGATCGACGGCTGAGTTTTTTCTTACACAGGCAGGATATATGAGCGACTAGCAGCGCCCCGCGGTTTAACCCGCGTAAGTCCCGTTACCGCGGGAATATCGGGATAAAAAGTATGCCTATGTGTTAATCCAGGTCCCCAGCTACCTATATTCCAAGTTTCATCGCAATCGGTTCAGTAGTTTTTGCGTGAAAGAGTAACAACCTCACATACATACATACATACAAAATTTCGCGTTTATAATATTAGTAAGAAGTAAGATTGACCACTATCTCACCTGGTGGTAAACGCTAATGACTAAGGTGTAACAAGATTCGACCCTTTCTTGCTGTTGCTAATGCATATGTTAATGTTTCCAGACGATGTGTCCGATCTGCCTGGACCGGCTCAAGAACATGATCTTCCTGTGCGGACACGGTATGTGCCAGATGTGCGGCGACCGCATCACCGTGTGCCCCATCTGCCGCAAGCAAGTCGAGAAGCGGATCCTGCTCTACTAATACTGTACTAACCGACCTACGCTAGGCGGGATTTACTTGATTGGTGTGAACTCGCAGATACCATACAATACGTTTACAAATGTATAATGTCTACTGTTGCATCAATATTGTCTGCAACTTCAGGTCAGTCAACTTAAAACGCATCTCCCTACTAGTACTTAGAGCAGTATTACACTAGCGAGCGGTTTACGGGTGAGATGGATACAAAAGAAAACACCGATCATCTCCATTTTCATTTACACAGACTAGCGGTCGAATACAGAAACGCCAGTAAACATTTTGAAGGCTATTTTTTTAAATATGATGATGATTTTGTACAATAATTTCATTGAAAATTGTTGAGTTTTAAGAGCGGCTTAACAAATTTTGAATAGCGTTTCAATAATTGGCCATAACACTCACTCACATTCCCGCGGACCCATTTCTGCTCGCTAACCGTTAGGCTGCGGCCGCATAGACTTGCTTAGCGCCTGGAGGCTAGCGAGTCACGTAGCGCGTCACGGGACATAAATCCTTCAATGCACGCCAAGCAACTCCAGGCGCTAAGCAGCCGCCTGCTGTCTATGCGGCCGCAGCCTAAGTGTGGTCAGGCTCATATAGGGCTGCAATAATCTCAGACTGAAGCACTGTTATGGTCTTACATGGCTATAGTGTTCGCTCCTCGCACTAATTTGGCTCATAGTGACTGTATTTGTAACTAGCTACACCACGCGGTCTCACCCTGGTAAATCTCGTGAAAATTCCTAAGGCTACGTCCGCATAGACCGGAAGTTGGCTTAGCGCCTAGAGCCTAGCAAGTTACCTGGCGAGGATCTAATAAAAACGAACGTTCTAGAATGTTCGCGACCGGCCGCACTGAACGCCCGCCAAGCGGCTTGGTATGCAACAAGCGCTTAATACTGTCTGTCGCGAACTTTGAACTATACCAGACTATACAGTCTGATATGGTTCAAAGTTACTGGTATACAGCGGTATGAATATCTGAACAATATTTTTTGTATGACGTCATACCGTTAAATTCCGGTACTCAAAAATAGCAGTACAGATATTTTTTAGTAACTTTATATAATACCTTTATACTTGGGTAGAGTAAAATTTTGATACAGATATTATCGATACTCTTATTATTACTGTATTTCAATTATTCTCGATTTGCTTTTGTGTTTGAATTATAAATTATTTATTGGTACAAAAATTAAATAAGGGTGAAATAACTGTGCTGGAAAATATAAGTACAAAAATTCTCACAGTATACATATTTGAGTACTGATATTTTACTAGTCATATTAAAGTACTTTATACCGATATGCACTTTCTGGGCTGGTATAAAATGTGATTACTGATATTTTTGAAATACTATTTAAAAAATTTATACCGATAGCAGTCCCTGCTTTGAACTTTCTATACCGATCGTTTTAGTTAAGTACTCGCTAGGCTCTAGGCGCTAAGGAAGCCGCCTGCATGTGCGAATAGTCTCAATAAAAAGTATACTATGTATTTAAACAAACACAAACTTTCACATTTTTGATATTAGTAAGAATATTAGGATAAAATAGTTTAAATTAGTAAGATTTAAATGTTATATCCGTTTTAATTATTTTAGCAACCTTTAGAGGGTTACAGAGAAATAGTGCCAACTTTGAACACTAGATGGATTAAATTTTTTTGGTGGCCATCTTTGCCTTGTTGACGATGAATTCTGTGACTGCAATAATATAGTTATTTGTTATTACGATTAATTATTAAAAGTAATTAAAGTGAAATTATAAACTATTGTATTTATCTAAGTGAATTATTGTTATTTAGCGCCTATTAGTTATTGTCAGCGTTAGGTTTAATTATTAAATGCACAATTCACTATTTCGATTTCAAATTAAATTTCAAACGATTTGTAAAGTCAATTTATTGTTTTTAGATATTCAAATTTAAGGCATCTTTAAAATTCATTTTATCCAATTGGGTTAGACATTTGTTTCAAAATTCAGAACAAAATTGTGTGTTTATTAGAATAAATTTTGTTTTGGTTTCCGAATCTCTGTACTTAGAGCCACAGCAGTCGACACGTTACCGTTGCGGTGCGGCTCGATTTGCCCAACTTTAAAAAAAACGAAGTTCTCTAATAAATAACTTTATCCCAATCCGAGGAAAATAAAAACAAAAGTTTATAAATATAATTTGAAATCGAAATTTTAGGCTGAAACTATTTATTCTATGTTTTTACGTTTAAATAAATAAAAAAAGATATATTTTGTAGGTAGGTACTTATACATACGAGATTAATTTACTTAATATATAACCTAAAAACACTTTCTTTTATGATACTTACTTGGTATTTCAGCACGATTTCATGGGCTATATTTACACGA
This sequence comes from Idaea dimidiata, assembly GCA_949358125.1. Taxonomy (NCBI): domain Eukaryota; kingdom Metazoa; phylum Arthropoda; class Insecta; order Lepidoptera; family Geometridae; genus Idaea; species Idaea dimidiata. The sequence goes on from OX442337.1 coordinate 7,148,878, forward strand.
CAAAACTCGATAAATATTCCGTTTAAATACCGCTGTTTAGCCAATTATCGTGGCTACTGGATAGCTTAAAATATCAAATTTACATGCATTTATTATTTTGTATAGTTATTAGTTACCCTTAATTTTTAAGTAATTTAGGCTTGATTCGACCAATTTACAATTTACCTAATTTTCAATACGCTAAATACGCTAATAAGCAATGTATACCAATTTATAGGAAACCTCTAGCCTCTCAAACAAAAGACGGTTTATGCGTAGAATTGCTATTCGTTGCTTATTCCAGTTTGGTCAAGTCGAGCCTTAGTATGTTAAAATTAACTTCTACATGGTTGTTTGTTTATCGTCGGATATCATGAAATGTTAAAGTTAAAGCTCTTTATAACGCCAACCTAGCATTTTATTTTGTATTTGTAAAAGCTTGACAAAAATGTCTGCTGTATTTTAACATAGTCGTTGCCAATCAGTGAAGTAAGTACTGATTCTTTAGCCTTATAAAGTCCACTATATCAAAATGTCGAATGTATCATACAGTCTGTAGTTTAGGCTAATTATTAAAAATATATTGATAAACTTCGATTTACCGCTAATCAACGTTTATAAATATAGAGGGCAATTTATATGGTACCTAGCATGAATGGATTGGTTTTATAAAACAATCGATTGTTGTTCTTCTCAATTATTATCTCAATATTGTTATCTAAATCGAATGTGCCTATTTCGTGTAAAATATTTTATAATACTATTTAATAAAATTCTGTATTGAACAAGAATGTCTTTATTTTATAACAATTAAGACACTAGGTAACAACAAAAAAACTACAAAACTTACGAAAATAGGCAACTTCAATGTCGAACCTGAAACTGATTCACATGTAACAAATCGACGCGTCTTTAATTTAGTCCATAAAAGGAAATAATTGGCTTGTTATAAAAAGGTGCGCGGCGAAGGCGTTGTACAAATAAATCTGACAAATCAGTCACGTATGCCCGCAACAATAAGTGTTTTTAAAATAGAATTCATTTTCCGGTTTAATCGCATTGTTTTTATTATTTTCAGCATTGTTGCAAATAAAGTTCCTACGTTTCGGAGCCTTTAAAGACTCCTTACTCTACTCTGTGGACTGAGATGTAATTTGTCAGTCTTACCGTTTTATTTCAACACATCATAGCGAAAACAGAAGAAAAATCTAAGTGTATTCAATTCATTAGGCGCTATCCATTATCCCTCTCACTCATAAACGGTGGTTAACAGCTGCATAACTACCTATGTATCGTTTGTCTTTTACTGTGACACGAAGTTTCAAAGGTGACAGATAGAGGCAAACGTATCATAACTTGGTCATCTACAAAGAATTTATATTACTAGAACTAGAATGGTGACGTAGAACTAAAATGTGTTCTGCTACATTGAGCATGCTGTCCCTTTCTAAACACTTTAAGAAAGGGACAGCATGCTTCAATGCAGCGTTCTATCCTTTTCTAATAGTGTTTTAAGTATTAGAAAGGAACAGCATGGTCAATGTAGCGAAACACTTTAGTTCTACGTCAGCATTCTAATTCTAGTAATATATCTTCTTTTGCCATCTGTTAATCATTGTTTATAAGGGGGTATATACAGCGTCTTAGCTGCGCGTTCTAGCCGCTTTCTATACAAAGTCCTTAACAGTTATATACACTTCCCATCAAAAAAATCGAAACACCTCAGAAGTATATGTTTGAAAGAGTTTAACTTATTCTTACTTATATTAAACAAATAAAACTTAAATAATGCCAGTTTGTTGCGGATATTACATGGTAACATTTAACGAAGATTATTGTTTCAAATTAAAATTTAATTTCTTTAGCGATCTCAAACACGATAATTTAGTCCAACAGGTACGGTATTACCCTTAAAGAAAAATTTGAGAGAAATGTTAGAAGTAAAGACGTAAAAAAAATGATTATTCAATATCTCGTATTGCCTCCCCGGGCTTTAATGACTGCTCTCATGCACATGAGGAAATAAAATAACTATAACTCATCCCATCCAATAGTTATTGTGGTACTGTTTCGATTTTTTTTAATAAGAAGTGTATATTAAATTTAAGATGAAAACTCGGGAGTAAGATTATCAGCGAGAGCATGTTTAGGTTGCGTCAAGACTGTCTTCTCTCGCTTGAGGTCGGTGTCAGTGTCGGTGCGGTCCTTGATGAGTTCCCTGGCGAGGTCGTTGAACCGGAACGCGAGGTGGAAGTCCGAGCCGAGGTCGCTGGGCTCCGCGTGACGTAGGTCGCGGTAGTACAGGGACGTGTGGCCCGCGAGTGTGGGGCTCGTCGCGCATAGCAGCGGAGTGGCCGCGGCTTGACTCTGGTAGTCAGTAGTCAGTTGTTATTAAGTACTGAATTGAATTGAATTTATTTATTTATCAATATGAATTTCACCAAACATTTATCAAATTACATTAGAAATCGGCTCTACACAAAGCACAAGCTTGTATTGCAGGAACTGAGATACTAATAAAATAATGTACTAGCTGCGCCCCCGGTTTCACCCGCGTAAGTCCCGTTCCCGCGGGAATATCTAGTCTGGGTGTCTTTCTATCTATACTTATAATAAAGAAAAAAAAGACAAAAAGTCTGTACTTGGAAATAAATTAAAAAAAAAGTTGTCCAGGGGACTTAGAAAGAGTTGTAGAACAAAAATATAAAATTTTCGCATAGGTAAGTAACTATTTATCGTTCATCACGAACTGAAATTGTTTATGTTTACCTGCGATCTTATGAAGATTTGGCAAAGGGAAAACTCTTGAGTCATCAAACTAAATGTCCGAATTATTTTGTAATTTTTAGTGCGTGCTAAAAGCGTGTTTATTACTTTTTAAACTTTTTTTTTAAATCAGTTTGAGCCGTTGGTTGACTTTTGACTACTATTCTATCTAAATATCGCACACTTTTGAGTGGTGGATATTTAAGATGGTGAAGTGTGTTAACTAAAATCAAACCACCTAAAGACAAGTACCTCATACTTACAATAGTTTTGCTGAACGGCGAGCAGGTGGTGTACAGCAGCTCGTAAGGGTGCCAGTTCCGACACAGTCCCGTTTTAATGAAAGACCCAGGGTGCGCGCAGAACACGGCCTTTAAAAATTATGACATTTATTACGTTTTTAAAACCTATTAATAAATAAACCTATAAATATTTGTATCTGGTCTGGGTGTCTTTCTATGTATAATATGTATATATAATTACAAAAAAAAGAATATAATATATAATACTATATCCGTTGTCCAGTACCCATAGTACAAGCTTACTGCTTAGTTTGGGGCTAGATTGAGCTGTGTGTAACTACGTGCAATTTTAATTAATTTATTATATTGAATCCTTGAAATGGGTTAGCATACTAATGTCGATTTTGAAAAATGACGAGGTATGAAAATGACGATTTTCAAAAAAATATGTCAACATGAAAAAGCTAACTGTAAAGTTAGCGAAAGCTAGGTACTTTGTAAAAATGCCGTTATTAAATAAAACGCGAGTAAAACCCGGTAAATATTGTGCAAGATAGCGAAAACCTAAGAAAAAATTACTTATAACATTGTTTTTGAAAAAATGCTTTCAAAAATTCATGCTCGTCGGGATTCGAACCCGCGATTACTGGCTATCCGAACCTATACTGGTTGCAATGCAACGAGTTACTAGAGATTCGTTTAGAGTTTAGAGCAAGATGGCATACGGCGACATTTATATCGTGACTAGCTCCCAGCTGGGCCCCGCGGTTTCAGCCGCGTAAGTCCCGTTCCCGCTGGTATGTCGGGATAAAAAAATTGCCTATGTGTTATTCCCGGTATCCAGCTACCTATATTTCAAGTTTCATAGCAATCGGTTCAGTAGCTTTTGCGTGAAAGAGTAACAAACTCACATACATAGGTACAACTTTCGCGTTTATAATATTAGTAAAAAGATAAGATTGTTATCAACCTTATCAGTCTTCATCCAACGATAGCCCAGGTACCGCATCGCCAGCACTCCGCAAAGCTTCGATACATTATACGCCTTTATTGAGGTATATTTGTTCTTCGGCAGCGATACTAACTCCTCGGAAGGCATCAGCTGATCGCGGAATGACCATTTTACGTTCCTGCAATGTTTGGTTGCAGTTATCGATTTTAGGTAACAACTGGAGAGCCAAGAAGGAGGTGCGATTCAAATGAAAGGGTTTGGATTGGACACATTTCGCGGTTTCACCCGCGAAAGTGAAAAACGCGTTATCACGGACGCGGGCGGCCGAGCGAATCTCGAGCGGTTGCGCTTTTTCGTTCATTACTCGGGTTCTACTGATTGGATTTCGATGCAAAGTGTCCCGCTACGTTCCTCGAACTATCCAATATTGATAACTAGATTTCAGTCGGATTAGTAATTTTTCATTGTATAAGGAACAGGCAGAGAAACAGACAGACAGACATGAATTTTAAAAATTATTTAATATTGTTCTACTACATTTCCTAAGTCCCCTACACAACTCTTTTTTAAATTCACTTCCAAGTACAGACTTTTAGTCCTCTCTTTCTATATTATAATAATATACTTACTTACATTTATGATACATTGAAAACGCTCAGAAGCAAACATTGTCAGTATTATACATACATAAACAAATACTTGTCCCAGGTAGGAATCGTACCCGCAACCTTACCTTCACCCTACCTTTCATCTTCCTTCACTTATTGTCCATCCCAAGGGTGCCTGGAAGAGGTCGCTTTAAGCGATAAGGTCGTCCTTTATTTAAGTTGTTTTTTTTAATTTTTCAATGTAATTGATGTTTTGTAGTTACAATAAAGAATTTATCAATCCATCAACCTTCTGCGTAACAGCCGTGGGGTTCGGCCGAAGCCCCACAGAGGGCGGTTATTAAATAAAATCATCATCATCATCTCATCCCTTAACCGTCCACTGCTGAACATAGGCCTCCCCCAAACGACGCCACAAATAGCGATCGCGAGCCACCTCCATCCAACAAACATTAAATTAAAGTAATAAATTAAATTCATTAAATCGGCGTTCATTAAATTACCTATGAGATTCCGACGAAATGAACACAACACGTGCGTCCGGGGCAAGTATCTTTTCAATATTCATCAACAAATAATATTGACTCAGAAAGTTAACTTGAAATGTTGTTTCCAAATTGTCGTCGGTCAAAGTCCACGGCAGGCCGAAAACGGCGGCGTTCAATATTACAATATCTAGTGATCTGTGGGCGAATGTAGTTGTATGACAGTAAACGGTTACGGTGCATCCACAACGTAAGTACACAGATACTTTATGTTGACCAAACCAACTTTAAAGACACATTAGGTACGTACCTATATACCTAAGTGTTTACCTAAGTCGGTGAACGGAAGCATCAGAATAAGCATGGAAGAAGCCTTTCCATACTAACTCACCTCAAATAATAGCGCCATAACTTACTCTAATACGAAGTATGCTTACACAAACTACACACCACGCTATTAGCTAAGCAATTGAAGCTTTGTTTATATTTTCACCAATTGTGTGTTGACAACGAGGACGGCCCGGCGGCAATACTCTGTTCTCTAACGTGATTTGTTCTTTGAATGACCCCATCTGAGTACAACCGAAGTGACAATTTCGTGTCGCGGCACAATTTTAATCATCGCGGCCTATTTTAAGTGGTGACATTTTGAAGCGTTAGAAATACTTCCATGCTTATATATCCATTCATTGACCTAAGTATATCAACATCAAATACCTACATCACGAACTTATAATCTATCTATCTAAAGAGGTAACGTTGGTTACATGTGTACCTACAGTACTGTATGTTGGATATTATCTCCGAAACCTCTGGACCGATTTTGGTGAAATGTAATATGAAAATACATTTCATTTTTGTGATGCGCTACATTTTATCCCGGTACTTTCACGGGATGGTCAACAAAAAATAACTGCGGTGTAACACTATTAGGCCGGCTTGCATAACGGTTCCTAAACATGTTTAAGCTGTTAATCGTATTTAAAATCTGTCAAATTATCAATGTGTGGCAACATATTATCAATCGTCCATATAATGAAATAGAGTCCAATGTTCGATTTCCCATAAATTATTTTAAAATTGATTTAGTTAAATATGTTTTTGCAAGCAGAGATATGTAAAAACTTCTAGATACGTAATAGGGCAAATTTCTTGGCTACACAAATGCAAGCTATCTAGCCAGAGAAGTCTTAGTTCCATCCCAGCTCACGTCACGATCACCCGCTTGTTGATACACAGTACATTTAGTTCACTTTCACAACATTATTCACAGACAACAATGCCTTCGTGCGTATTTAGGCGATGCACGAATTATACTCCAAAAACTAGCAAAAATATTTCATTTCATACGTAAGTAAAGCTGTATTTATTTATTTTAGTTTATTTTCTGAAAAAGTTTTTTTTCCAAAAACTCAACGAAGTTTTTGACTTTGACGTTTTATCATTCTCTCCTAACCGCTTTGAGATGTCATAATAATATTATGATGTCATAATAATATTATGACATCTCTTTCTTACGTCATGCAAGTAGCATTGAGTCTTTATGTTTTAGAAAGAGATAACAATAGTTTCGTCTATTTCTTCTTTAAATTTTATTATGTGAATGAATATAAATAATGAGGTTGTATAGCATACAATTGTGCCGCTTTTCAATAATGATTTGTTCTGCAATGGCGTCTCTATAACTTTAATAGACTCATTGTTTGCAAGTCGCCCTTTAGTGAAATTCTAAATTTAAAAAAATTAACAAGGGCTGAACAAATCCTCGATATTAGAAGTAGCCTTATGCAACTTTCGTACTTAATTTTGAATTTAGAAGCTCATTATCTAAGTGGCGTTTTTCGCACGTTATCTTAGCAGCACGCCGCGGTTTTAACCACGTAAATTCCGATCCGGGAATATCGGAAAAGTAGATATGTGTTATTTCAGGTCTCCAACTAATCTATATTCCAAGTTACAATGCAATCGGTTAAATGGTTTTTTTTACGTGATTGAGTAACAAGCATACCTACCTACATACTTTCAGCTTTATAATATTTGTAGGATTTATATGGCGGTTAACAACCTATGGGTTGCACAGAGTTAGAGATAGATTACTAATGCCTGAAATGAAACTCATTTTCCGGTTTTAATAGCTTCGCTTTTATTATTTTTGGCCTTTTCGGAATGCCATTCCTAGGTTTCCGAGCCCTCACAGACTCTTTCCTCAGGGTAGACAAACCGGAAAATGAGTTTGGTTACAATTCAACAAAGAAAACAGAAGAAAAATATACTTGTGTTTGTTCAAAATTTGTTCAGAGCAGTTTTTCACAGATTTAAACGAGGCCAGATTAACTTCGTAGACTTTTAGGCGGTCGTTGTCGTCGCAGTTATTCCGAGCGGCGACGTTGGCCTCGTAGGAGTTGCGGCAGGCCATGAGTACTTGGCATTGACGAGAACTCAAGACTCTCGTCATCTCCAAACCTATGCCACTATTCGCTCCAGTTATCAGACATGTCTTGCCAGATAAGTCCAAATCTTTTGTTACCTTAGAAATTAAATCTGTTTAAATGTTGTGCTAAACTGGACATATTTAAATAATTCGATATCTACTGGTTATCGTTCGATCTCTAAATCCTGCGGCGAGTGGTTGATACCACTTGTTGCGGTCGTGCGATTCACATAGAAAAATAACAGAAAACTAACGAAATTTAGCAGAAATACAGGTATTAAAATAATTCGAAATGGCGCAAGCGATTCATAAATAGAGACCCTGATCTCCTGTAACCGATTACCGATACAAAGTAACCGAACTCAAGTTTAATCCTGGCCTACAAAAAGAGGCTAAATGTCTAAATAAATAAAAAAAAGACGAATTTGCATAAGTAACTTGTAAGATACCTGTAACTTGCATTAAACCGAACTAAAGTTAATTAAACCGAACCCGAACTATAGAGTAGCCTAAGCTACGTACACACCTCGTCCGCTGTTGGTCCATGCACTGCTGAGAAGATCAAGTTTTTCATAAGTTTTGTACTGCAGTCAACGTAACTCTTTGTCTTCATTACAATACTTAAATATTTTCTGTCTGTTCGCCATAAAATAGGAGTGCTGTTGATTTAGAAGGATAAGAAAATAGTGAGGAACGTATTAAAATAAGTTTATACTAGGATACTAAAGGTGGTAGACAGGTAAAAAATCTTATCTTACTTCTTACTAATATAATTAACGCGAAAGTTTGTATGTATGTATGTGAGGTTGTTACTCTTTCACACAAAAACTACTGAACCGATTGCGATGAAACTTGGAATATAGGTAGCTGGGGACCTGGATTAACACATAGGCTACTTTTTATCCCGATATTCCAGCGGGAACGGGACTTACGCGGGTGAAACTGCGGGGCGCAGCTAGTACCTACATAAATGGCAGACCGTTGTTTTACTATTTTCTGTTCTACTTTATAGACTTAGGTAGTTGTGCTATGGATCAGAGAAAGCAGACAGGTGTAATTAAGTAGACACAACATCATTAAGGCAAGAAGGCGCTTTCAAACGTGGTGGGCAGGTTAGGTATACCAACTTAGACGTGCAATAAAAATATGATGCTTATTGCATCCAAATTGCACCAAAGATGTTGTCAACCTCTTAGTTTGGTGATTATCATCGAGCTCAGAACAAACCATAATTGCATCCCAAAGGAATTACGACGACATAAAGTTAAAATATAATTTACCTACCAGGCGATAATAGTCCGAAACATCTTTTTATTTATTTGAGTTATTTGTTTTATTTATAAGTAATCAGATGTAAATCAGATAAAGTCTTCCTCTATTTTTGTTTGAAAAATTAGTGACAGTCAATGACAACAAACAACAAAATCTCGGGCGAGTTACAGCGTGAGCGAGCGAGGGCAGCGACCTATACAATATAGGTAAGTACTGTAGTAATATACAAGATGTAACAGGTAAGCCCTTTTAATCCGAAAGGGGGTTGTTCTAGACGTTTAGGCGAACAACTTTTGTTCTACGACTTTTGAAAATTCGAAGTACTTTTCGAAAAATTTAGGTGTAAAGTTTACTTGAAAATCAGCTGTTTCTTAGAGTTCGAGGTCATTGACCTTATGTTGTTCTTTCATTTAGTTTGGTCTACTACAATCAAACCTTCAATTACCTTTATTTTCAAAAACAGCTGTTTTTCCAGTGAAACATAATCTCAAAATTTTCAAAAAAAAAGTTCGAATTTTCAAAAGTCGTAGAACAAAAGGTGTTCGCCTAGACGTCTAGAACAACCCCCTTTCGGATTAAAAGGGCTTACCTGTTACATCTTGTATACTCTAAGGTAAGTACCTACATAATATAAATAAAGACGTCGATGTTGCGACGATGTGACGTGTCTCTGCCCTACAAGATGTTACGGATATGCCCTTTTTAACCGAAAGGGGGTTGTTCTAGACGTCTAGGCGAACAATGGGAATTCGAAGTACTTTACGAAAATTTTAAGTGTAAAGTGTACTTGAAAATCAGCTGTTTCTTAGAGTTCGAGTATACTTATATTGATCTTATGTTGTCCTTTCATTTAGTTTGGTCTACTACAATCATAACTTTAACTACCTTTATTTTATTTCCAAAAACAACTGTTTATTCAGTGAAACAGAACCTCAAAATTTCCAAAAAAAGAGTTCGAATTTTTTAAAGTCGTAGAACAAAAGTTGTTTGTTCGAAAGGGGTCTAGAACTACCCCCTTTCGGCTTCATAGGGCATACCCGTTATACCTTGTATAGGTGTGTCAGCAAGCGAGGCTATGGCGATACATGTATCATATTATAATAGAGCGATACGTGGCGATAAGTATTTACTTAGACCTATGTAAATATTCCATCACACACAAATACTTCCTACTAATTTATTGAAGCTGAAAATTTGTGAGAATGGGTGTATGTATGTATGTTTGTGATGATTCCGATGAAACTTGGAATATAGGCAGCTGGATAGCGAGAATAATACATAGGCTACTTTTTATCCCGATATTACCGCGGGAACGGGACTTATGCGGATGAAACCGCGGGGCGCAGCTAGTTTATAATATCCTTTTTACACCATCATCTAAAGAATCATATTTAATTTTTTTTGAATATTCCTGGTTTATGGCTACATCTTAGCCAATGTCATATTGTCACAAAGTCATATGACACTGACAGCAAATGGTATTTCATAAAAAAACACATTACATGACGTCTTTCGTTTTTGTGTATTGTATGTTGTATGTCAAATCAGTCAGTCAGTCAGAGGTTGTTTGGTTTTTTCAAGAGCGTTTTTTAGTTGGATAATTGGATTTTTGGTCACGATCTTTGCTGAATTCCTAAATTCGTGCCCTAATTCTATTCTAATATCATAGTACATCTATGATTCTACTGCTGTAGTTGTTGTTATACCATACATAATAATGGATAAATCTAGTAAAAGACGACATTCGCCTTCAAGTTCTAGCAGCGAAGAAGAAACTCGGAAGAATGATTTAAAAGAACGGGATGAATTTGCCAAAAGGCTAAAAAAGCGGGATGAGGGTCGAGTCAAGAAAGTTACCGAGGCCTCCGGCAAGAGGTCCTACGAAGAGGCTGCAAGGAGGCTTAAAATGGAAGCTGAAGACAGGGATAAAATTCTACCAAAATTGCGAATACAGTCCCGACGCAAATATTTGGAGAAAAGAAAAGATGACAAGGTTATCGAATTGGAAGCAGATATTGCCGACGATGAATATCTTTTTGACGAAAGAATGTAAGTACTATACAGTATTCATTTTCTTAGTAGGTACCTAGGTAATATAAACTGCTGGTATATGTTGCTTTCACTAGGTTTTGCAACTGCCAGCTAACTTTAGTACATCTCCCTGAACATGGCTAAGAAAGAGAAGATGTGGTGGTTTAATATGTATTACTAGCTGCACCCATGGTTTCGCCTGCGTAAGTCCTGTTATTGGGATAAAAAGTGCCCTATGTGATATTCTACATTTCCAGCTATATTGCAATTTTTATCACAATAGGTTCCATAGTTTTGTGTGAAAGAGTAACAAAGACACATACCTACAAACTTTTGCATTTATAATATTGGTAAGATAAGATTAGAAATATATATATTTTATAAATAATAAAAATTGAAACCTTACCACACTCTTATTAACTTTCAGTTTGACAAAGAGAGAAAAACAAGAAAGAGAACACAAGAAAACCATTTTACAATTAGCAAAAGAACATGAAAAGGCAAGAGAATTAGAAAATGTGCAGAGGTATCACATGCCACAAGATTTGGGAAAGGGGGAAAAAGGTGAGTAAGGAAACAACATTGGTTTTAACAATAAAATTACCATTAAACATAAATTAACACGGGTTTATTTGCCACAGGTGACTACATTGAAGTAGATGATACAGAAAAAATGCCTCATTCTGAACAAAAGAAATGGGAACAAGACCAGATTAGATCAGCATTTTTTAAATTTGGGGCTAAGGATGCTAAAGCACAAGAAGAATATGAGTTGTTGCTTGATGAGCAGATTGACTTCATCCAAGCACTACAACTGGATGGAAACAAAGAGAAGAAGGAAGACCAAGAAATAAGTGAATATCGTAAAATGAGAATGACCATTGAAGAAACTAAGAAATCTCTGCCAGTTTACCCTTTCAAAGAAGCACTGATAGAAGCTATAAAAAATTACCAAATATTGATTGTGGAAGGAGAAACTGGTTCTGGTAAAACTACACAAATACCACAATATTTACATGAAGCTGGATTCACTGAAGACAGTAAAAAAATTGGATGTACCCAACCAAGAAGAGTTGCTGCTATGTCAGTGGCCGCTAGAGTTGCCCAAGAGATGAATGTTAAACTTGGCAATGAAGTTGGCTACAGTATTAGATTTGAAGATTGCACATCAGATCGGACAGTTATCAAATATATGACAGATGGTACCCTACACAGAGAATTCTTGTCAGAACCAGACCTGGCCTCTTACAGTGTTATGATTATTGATGAAGCTCATGAGCGAACCTTGCACACTGATATTTTATTTGGTTTAGTAAAGGATATCACAAGGTTTAGACCAGATCTGAAGCTACTTATTTCAAGTGCAACATTAGATGCAGAAAAATTTTCAAGTTTCTTTGATGATGCACCAATCTTTAGGATTCCTGGGAGAAGATTTCCTGTAGATATCTACTACACAAAAGCGCCAGAAGCTGATTATGTAGATGCTTGTGTTGTATCTATTCTTCAAATACATGCTACTCAACCACTCGGAGATATTCTTGTGTTCCTTACTGGACAAGAGGAAATTGAAACTTGCGTTGAAATGTTACAAGAAAGAACAAAGAAGATTGGAAAAAAGTTAAAAGAACTAATAATACTTCCCGTTTATGCAAACTTGCCCAGTGATATGCAAGCCAAAATATTTGAACCTACTCCAGAGGGGGCTAGAAAAGTTGTTCTCGCCACAAATATTGCTGAAACATCACTGACCATTGACAATATCATATATGTCATAGACCCAGGGTTTGCTAAACAAAATAATTTCAATTCTAAAACAGGCATGGAAAGTTTAATGGTTGTACCTATTTCCAAAGCATCTGCCAATCAAAGAGCTGGTAGGGCTGGTCGAGTAGCACCTGGAAAATGTTTTAGACTGTACACAGCCTGGGCTTATAAATATGAACTTGAGGATAATACTGTCCCTGAAATACAAAGGATCAATTTAGGGAATGCTGTTCTAACTTTAAAAGCATTGGGCATCAATGACCTGATCCATTTTGATTTTCTTGATCCACCACCTCATGAGACTCTTGTCTTAGCATTGGAACAGCTTTATGCACTCGGTGCCCTGAACCATCATGGAGAATTGACTAAAGCTGGAAGGAGAATGGCTGAGTTCCCAACAGACCCTATGCTTGCCAAGATGTTATTAGCTAGTGAAAAGTAAGCTATTTAACTATATTCCCTTTCTAAATAACAATTTAAGAAATGTATGTGCTTTATAATTAATTAATATATCTTTCTTCATTTCAGATACAAATGCTCAGAAGAAATTGTTACCATTGCTGCTATGTTATCTGTAAACAGCTCCATTTTCTACAGACCAAAAGATAAAATTATTCATGCAGACACTGCCAGAAAGAATTTCTTCCACCCCAAAGGAGACCACTTAACTCTAATGAATATTTACAATCAATGGGTAGACTCAGAATATTCAGTACAATGGTGTTATGAAAATTTTGTACAGTATAGATCTATGAAAAGGGCTAGAGATGTGAGAGAGCAACTTGTAGGGCTTATGGAAAGAGTTGAAATAGAAATGGTATCAGGGATAGCAGATGATTCAAGCATTAGAAAAGCTATTACAGCTGGTTACTTCTATCATATAGCAAAGTTCTCAAAAGGTGGTCATTATAAGACTGTGAAACATAATCAAGTAAGTTCTTATGCCACTTATAATATCCTATCCTACTAATATTATGAAGCTGAAAGTTTGTATGCATGTATGTTTGTTATCTATTATGTAAAAACTGCTGAAGCGATTGCCATGAATTCGGAATACAGATAGTTACGAGATCTGGAATAACACAGGCTACTTTTGGCCTCATATTCCTGCGGGAATGGAACTTTTGCAGGTGAAATTGTGGGGTACAGCTAGTGATTTCATAGTTTGTAACGTCATAATGTAAAACAAAGCATAACTAAACCACATTATGAGGCTTATTTCTACACAAATAAAATGTGTATTTTCACTTTCCTAATTATGCTTTTTCATACATTTGTTTTTATTTCAGACTGTAATGATTCATCCCAACAGTTCATTATTTGAGGAACTCCCTCGGTGGGTGATCTACTTTGAGCTGGTGTTTACATCCAAAGAGTTTATGAGACAAATCACAGAAATTGAAAGCAAATGGTTGTTAGAAGTAGCACCACATTATTATAAAGCAAAAGAATTAGAAGACTCTACCAACAAAAAGATGCCTAAGACTTTAGGGAAATCATCTACAAATAAATAAATACACATAGTATTGTAATAAATTAAACTTTTATTTCAAAAATAATCCTACTATCCTAATATTATATGAGGATGTTTGTTACTATTTATCATGCAAAAAGTACTGAACTGATTGTGATAAAACATGTTACCAATGCAGGTAGCTGGTTTAATACAAAGGCTACTTTTTGTCCCGATTTTCCTGCGGGATTGGCACTAACGCGGGTGAAACCGGGGGGGGTTATACCTAAAATAAGATCCTACAAACGGCAACAATCTAACTAAAGAAATAGTCTAGAAAATTTTAAAAGTCGCTAACTCTTCCTTTTCGTTCCCAGTCACCATATCTGGTAGGTTCTGGTCCCCTCGGACCGCCCGTTTCACCAGTATGTGGGTTGATGTTATCTGGCCACGGAGGCAGAGGATCGTCTTTCATATTTGGGGGTGTGAGCGACTGTTCGCCCAAGTCATCAATCGGCGTAGTTTCACGCAATTTCTTCCTGAATTCCGCTAATCTTGTAGATTCAGCTTTAGTCTCGTCTGACGTCGGAGTTTGCGAATATTTACAGAGATTAGAGCTTTGAAAAACAGCTGAAAACCAAACAAGAAATTATATAAATGTGTCCTCTCTCATTTTACTTTAATTTTTTTTTGTAGGAACTTACTATTGATGGGTAAAATATCCTTGAAACGGCGCCCTGATCGTAGCATTTTTGTAATGTTATTTATAATAACACGAGTAGGTATTCAAAATGTTAACAAAAAGATTAAAAGATTTTCAAAAACAAATATTTTGTTTAGCGCGTAACTAACCTCAGTAACTATAGTTTTTAAGTCTGTGTCAGTAACTAACGAGTGCCAAATTATTATGTTTGCCAATGTCAAGTCAGTCACAGAAATGGTTTTTTTTTTCTAGGGAGTTCTGTGTGGCAGTTACCTGCTAAGGAAATGAGTCGTAGTATATTTTCATTAACCGACTTCAAGAAAAAGGAGGAGGTTATCAATTCGTCTGTATGGATAATTTTTTTTTTTGTATGTTCACCGATTACTCGAAGACGGCTTGACCGATTAAGATGATTAATGGATAGATGGGAGCTCCAAGATGGTCCCATAAAAATTGGATGTGGATCTGATGAGGGTCTTCGGAGTGATGAACGGAAATGCTCCTCAAAACGCATTAATCAATTCATTTTATTATCATCTGAAGTTGGGCAGTTTTACTGGTTGGTTCCATATTGTACTTAGTTTAACGCCCCGACTTCAGATGATAAAACAGATTAATAAGTCGGTGGCACGGTACCTATGTAGAGGTTATTTTGGTCTTTTTTGTCAATTCTTATTTTTTTTTGTTTTTTAAATTACTTTTTTGTTTCTTTTTTGAAGTCTGTTTTTTAATTTTCGTGAACTTTTCAGAGAAGTTTTTATACTGGACATTGGCTAATTACCAAATGGTCATAATTTAAGATTGAAGAGAAAATAATGGACTTTGTTTGTTTTTTGTTTTGAGTACTACCTACGAGTCTTGGCGGGAACTCGTTGAGGAGATGTGGTGCTAAATTTTCATTTTTGTGAAACCTAGTTCATATGCGTGCAAATTGTTTAATTTCGGGGGCATATTAATCAATTTAGTTTCGTGAAGGTGTACAAGTGGAATGAAAGTGAAAATCGGTGCAAAACATTGACTTAGTGTTGTCTCCAAGGCTCCGTGAAGATTGTTTGTAAATGGCCGCCGTGTTTACAAATGATTCCCTAGACTTGACTTTAACTATGACGACTTGACTGTTTCGATGCAAATAACTTGCGTAATATATTAAAATACATGACACTGGCTAATTTCCTAATGGCCATAATCGGTTTACAACCGATAAGAAATAAAAAAAAAAAGTACTACCTACTTCATGGTTCAATTTATTTTAGGAAGAAAAGATTGAGCAAATCCATCACAACTCACAAGTAGAGATTCGATTACCTACGACAATCCGCTTTATCTACAAACTTACCCAAGTGCCTACTACGCAAAGCAGTGAATACTCAATTTCAACAATTCATAACCTTCGTCCGCATGTTTGTAGCCATAGTAAAACCTTTGAAAGTAAGAATAAGTGTTATAAATCAATTAAAAGCATTCACCATGGCAAAAAGCTCCTTTGAATATGTAAAAAAGTATGAACTTGACGACTCACTCCTACCTAATTCATGGATAGTAGTTAGACTCGATGGAAAATGTTTCCATAAGTTTTCAGAAGACCACAGTTTTAACAAACCAAATGACTTACGAGCTTTGAGG
The DNA here is from genome assembly GCA_949358125.1 of Idaea dimidiata. Taxonomy (NCBI): domain Eukaryota; kingdom Metazoa; phylum Arthropoda; class Insecta; order Lepidoptera; family Geometridae; genus Idaea; species Idaea dimidiata. The sequence goes on from OX442337.1 coordinate 7,165,190, forward strand.
TTAATGAACTACACTGCATTTACAGTTATGAGAGAATTTAGTGATTTACTTATTGGCTTTGGCCAGAGTGATGAATACTCCTTTGTATTCAAGAAACAAACAAACTTGTACAAGAGAAGAGCTGCTAAACTACTGACTACAATTAATAGCAAATTTTCAAGCTCTTATGTATTTTATTGGAGCAAATTTTTTGATGAAGAACCACTCTCATATCCCCCTACATTTGATGGTAGAATAGTTCTTTACCCTTCAGAGGAAAATTTGATAGATTATTTGAAGTGGAGACAGGCAGATGTGCACATCAATAATCTTTACAATACAACATTTTGGGCTCTTGTTTTAAAAGGCAATTTAAGTCCAACTCAGGTGAAACACAATTTTTTACCTATTTATGATTGATGGTGATAAGTTTTCTCTTGTTTTATCTTACTTTATCTGATTACAGGCAGAAAAACGTCTATGTGGTACAGTATCAGCAGACAAAAACGAAATACTATTCAAAGATTTTAGTATAAACTACAATGATGAACTAGAAATCTTTAAAAGAGGGACAATTCTACTACGTAAATCCATACAAGATGGGGATATCTTGAGGAATATCATTGTTGATGTTCATGAGGATATGTTGAAAGAAAAATTTTGGAAGGAACACTCTGATATGTTACTAACTAAACCATCGAAGCTAAAGTTAATTTATGAAGGCAAATTTACAGATATTATTAAAGAGCAGTTGTCTATTTTAAATGAATAAAGATAACTTAATGCAATTAAAGCTTTTACATTTGTTAAACCTTTAGGTAGCTTGTCTGAAACATAATTGAAATGAAACAGAATATAGTTGTAACATTTTATAAGCTTTATTAATTAAATAAGTGTACATTATGGAATAAACTTCCTGTTTCCAAATGACAAAATTATAAATAAGTCTATGCTATATACAACAATTAATAAAATATTTTATTATTGACAGAATGTTGTGTATTTAAAAAGAAAATACTGAATACTTGACTTATAAATGTTCATGTACAATGTTACAATGATTATCATCTAGAATTTTTTGAAGGTAAATATTAACATTGAAGCATATGAATTTATACAACTAAAACTAGAGTCCAATATAACAGACATGCAATTCTGTAAAACACCAAGACATTAAATATTTACCATTTATAATTTTATTTTAAGAGCTTTAAAAGATATTAGACCTATGCATAACATTATACCTTTGTTGTCTCATTGAGAAATAGTGTTTACTTCTACAGATGATTATATTATTTCAAAACAAAGGCATACATAATCAGTATAATTTTGAATATAATCATATTACACCATTTTAGAATACACACATATGCAATTATTCCAACATTGCCAAGTTAGTAAATTTGGGACCTGATATTAGCAATTCATGCACACTTGGTCATGTGAATTGTATTTTGTCTAAGGATACTTTACTGTACAAACAGAGTTTAAGGAAATATTTTTTTGTACATTATAATAGGTATATATTTTTTTAGTTTGTGCTTAGAAGATTGGAATGTAGTTGTCAATTTTGGCGCGGTGTTTTTGTGCAACACACTCACTGATCCAGACAATGTTTCTGCATTCCTGTTCTTTCAGCTTCAGGTATGAGTAGAATACGCCAAAATGGAATTGTTGCATGAAGGCATACACATTGAGGCTCACCTGAAAAGTAAGATGGTGAATAAATTAATTTACATGGACACATAAATTATTTCAATTATAAACAGTAAATCTGCAACTAAAGTTTCACGATATTACACAAACATAAAGAAAGACAGAAAGACTGTTGCATGGTTGGTGCTTATAAATTTAAGGTAAATTCAGACAAAGTGATTGAAAACATTATGATTTATACTACAAAATATGGTGGTGGTGGTGGTTAGTGGGTGACAATTCACATGCAAAAGGGCAATAAAATTTCTTCATGCACTACACAGAATAGATAGAATGCTTTATTATACATAATGTTAAAACATAAAATAAAAGATAGTGTAAAACAGTTTTTGCCAGGCAATCACAGAATAGAGAGATTTACTGTTGAAATGAATTAGGATTTTTGTGAAGTAGATTAGTACATGATTTATTGTACAACTGCTGCTAGGATCCTTCAATTCTTCTTATATTTTTTAATGATACAGTTGTCATATTTTTTTAATTATTCAAGAAAAACTTGCCTCATGTTCAAAGAACTTGTCTTCCAATGTCTTGTCACCAACATTGTTTCCGGCTCCTTCAAATAATACAGCATATTCTGCATAGTACTCAGCCACTGCTTTCACCTGTTCATAGTCATCAGCACGAGCAAGTGCCGCAAGTCCATCTGGATTCATCTTGCCACAGCGAGGGTACAGTTTTGCTCGGTCATCTTTAGACAACTCGGTACCAAATGAGTTGATGGTAATTATGATGGCTCGACGGTCGGCTTCAAACTGAAAGAAAGGGTAGATTTTATCAAAACTAAGTAAAGTTTAAAAATAATTCTAATATACTTATAAGTATCATATTATACAGTGAGGCTTTGTGTGGTAATTAAGAAAAGACTTTATCTACACAATATCTAATAAGAAGGGATAAACAAAACAATAATCAAAACAAACTTACAGCTAATATTTCACACATGACATCAGCAGTTGTGTCTCCAATCTGTTTACAAAGGTCATAGAAAGCTTCCAAATAGGCCTTGTACAAAGTATTACGAATGATCTCAATGTTCATCTCATCCAGATCCTGCTCACTGATACAGTCAACAAAGAATGGAGCCAGGGGAGTGTCCACCAACACTGCATTGTACAGCTCAGCGGGTGTGGCTGCAACGTGGATAGCTTCCATCTGTTCAAATGATCCCAGTGGGTGGCACTTGGGGATCAGCTCAGAAATAGGCCTCTGATGAAGAGTACCCGTTATCAAAAGAATGATGTTGTCAATCATGTAGCTGTAGGTGATAAAATCTAAGAATGTGGAGAGTGGCTCTACAGAATGATTTCGCAGATGTTGGAACTCAATAACAAGCTTTTCGCGGAGCTTTTCGTCGATGGTGGACACTGACAGAGGGCTCGGTTCGTTAGCGAGAAACGTACCATAGTCAGTGCCTTGCAAGTGCAGCTTTAAATCTGGAAACAAAAAGCAAGTATTCTAATTGTGTTTCATGGCGTTTACGAAGCAAAATTAGTGGTGTTAGACAACATACCTTCAAGTGTTTCACATTGCACCAAGTTCAAGTAGTCAGCTTGTTTTAGTATCCCACACTTGAAACCACGGCACAGCCCCTCTAGATATCCACCGTCAATGTTGAAAATGGACCCCTTCATTTTCAATATGAAGATTTTACCAACCAATCACTTTAAAAAGTATAATTTTGGTACACTTTGAAATCCAAAGCACAGTAAAATCCCAAAGAGTTTTTTTTTGAAGGAAATCAATTCAAGATGATGACCATTGATCATATGATACGAGCATAGACAACTTTTATTTTCTTTTAAAATAGTGCGTTGCCATTGTATCCAGGTGATGGGCCATGCATTTACCCCAAAAAAGAGTTACAGATCCCTCTACTGTCAATGTCATTTCTAATACTAGTCTATGTAGGTCCCTATGGTTACGGTACAGTTTATGTCAAAATTAAATTCTTTCTTTCAGCGTCAGCGAATCGCGAAAATTGAGAAATGCCAACAAAACTATTTTTATTATTTAGTTTTTTCTCTTGATTGTAATTAGTGTTAAAAAAGTTGCTTTACACGGGCTATCGAAATGGAGTTTTATCCTAATAGTTCTATCAGGCAAAGGATTAATAAAATCTTTGATAACCACGTAGTATCCGACAGCAGTGATGCTCTCGTCTCTGTCTCCGGCTTATGCTCTTCAAATTCAGCGTATACCAGAAGAGTTCTGTTAAATGAAATAGAAAAGCGGGATATGTTAGTTAATAAAACTATATTGACAGAGTACAACAAGGTAAAGGACAAGCTGGAAGTTCTACTGAACTCCTTATCATCACTAGATAATTCTGTAAAAGACATGTCAAACCGATTACAAGAATCGAAGACCAAAACTCACCATTTGATTGTGCAAACTACAAAGTTAAAGGATGACAGCAAGAAGACAGAAAAAAAACTATTGTGGGTAAATACTCTAGTTGGTACCTTTCGATTGCCACCAGAGAAAACTGAATACTTGTGTAATGTCTCTGTGAAAACGCCTTTGACGAAAGATTTCTTTGGAACATTGTCACAAATAGAAAATTTGTATGAAAATTGTAAAACACTTGTAAAATGTTGGTACCAAACATCAGCATTTGACATCATGGAGACAGTGGGCTTGCAACAGGAAGTGGCAATTGAGAAATTATATCATTGGACTATAGGAGCTTGCCTTAGTACTGATTCCCCAAACAATGCCCTTGTGCCCACAGCCCTGGCAAAGTTTCAGAACCGGCAAGTTCTATTCTCAAATATCATTGATGAATACTGTTCAGCCAGAAAAGCAACGATTGTTCAGTTATTTATTGATGCTTTAACTAAGGGAACTGATATCAATTCTAAACCCATTGAATTCTATGCTCATGATGCTAAACGGTACATTGGAGATATTTTGACTTGGGTTTATCAAGTCATACCAGTGGAAAAGGAAAACTTGTCCACACTATTCAAGCACTGCAATATGCCTGATAAAAATCAGCTTATCATAGATGCTTTAACTAATATAATGGAAGCAATATGTCCTCTTCTAAAAGTAAGAGCTGAACTGATACTGAAACCTGACAAAGATCCACTTATTCTCTGGTCTATCACTAATTTAATACTCTATTATAAGGATGTAATTCAGGCTACATTGGGTAAAGGCCACTTGATCAACACTTTAGAAGATCTTCTCAAAAAGAGTGAAGAAGTTTTCCTCATTACTTTGGATTCAAAAATACAGAAAGATTTAAGTAATGGAGTTAAAGCACCTCCAGTTGATTTAAATCCATCAATAGTGGTTACAGATCTTGTTAGTTTTCTTAGAGATTTATTGGCAATAATGAATAACACTAATAATATAAATATTTCAGACCGAAAGGTAGTTACAACTCACATATTGGATCCTTTACTACATGCAATTAATGAAACAGCCTGCCATCTAAGTTCTACTGACATGTCAGTTTATACTTTGAACTGTATTTATCACATTCAATGTACTTTGTCGCTTTACACCATTATGGATGAATATAATGAAAGGTTGCAGGCTCAATCTGAAGCCCAAATTGATACATTAACATCAGAACAAGCAAGTTTTCTTGTGGCTAATTTAAATTTAGGCCCAATTTATACAATATTACAGGAAAAACTTAGTGGACCACTGTCAGCTATTCCTGGAATGGACACCTCTACACTTAAAACATTTTTCAAAAAGTTTGACATGTTTTTAGTTTCACCCGATTCGTATATGATACCACAACTAAACTTACTACTGAGTCATTCACATAAATTATTTGTTACGAAGAGGTCATTGGAAGTGATTATGGCCATTTATGCCCAACTTTATCAAGCAATTCATGACCCTACAAATGGATACTCCGAACCCCAATCCCTGATGTGCAGAACACCAGAAGATGTCAGTAAATTAATAAATCAGTAGACTATTAGTTAATTACTCAGTATTATTGCCTGAAATATTGTGTTTAATAATTTATAACTCTCTCTTGACTGTAGAGTAGTTGGATGTATGATATACAGGGTGAAACAATTCAATGGGCTTTCAGGGGGATATCCTAAACTATAAGAGATAGCGAAAACTGCTGAAAGGAGTTGCATCCCCAACTATTTTTGCTATCTCTTAGGATATGCCCCTGAAAGCCATCAAAATGGTTCAGCCTGTATGTATAGCTAAGTCTATGTTAAGTTTGAATTTTTGGAAATAAATGAAATACAAATTATTCTATGTTATTTCAATAAAATTATTAAGTTAAAAATTTGTGTTTGTAATAATAAAACACTTTATTTACCGGGTTTAATCATGTTTCATTTATGTTTGTTGCTCTTCCGTGCAAAAATTAATGAACCGTTAGATGAATAATATAATTATACTGAATTATTGAACCAATTGCATTAAAATTTAGAATATACTAGCTGCGTCCCCGCAGTTTTACACGCGTAAGTCCCGTTCCCGCGGAAATATCAAGATAAAAAGCCTATGTGTTCTTCCCGGTTTCCAGCTACCTATATTCCAAGAGTCATTGGAATCGGTTCAGTAGTTTTTGCGTGAAATAGTCGCAAACATACATACAAACTTTCCCGTTATAATATTAGTAAGTTAGGTATTATAAGTTTAGACATAGAGACATTTACACACAGGCTACCTTTAAATAGTTTGTGGCGTGTGTGTAGGGAGCCTGTGTGTAAATGTGGAATTTTTTATTGTGGAATTAAAAAAATAGGAATGTGATGGATGAGATTTTCATCACGGAAAATCATCACATTCCTATTTTTTTGCCTTCCCTTTGAAAGAGAAACAGAAGTTAAATTAAAAGCTTAAGCTGTCATTGGCGTCAACGTCAAACAAATATTTAAAAAGTGAGGTTAGGTTGATTGGGAATTGTGTGTGTAGAAGAAAATGTTGATTTTAGACTGTTTTTTAATCAACTGATTTGACTATCCTGGGAGTGGTATTGCATTAATTTTATTGTACCAAACCATTGTGCGAAATGTCATCACGGCAAATATCTGAAAAAGCTCTGTCTATGTTGAGGTCCTTACCCAGGATTTCGCTTGCAAATATCCGGGATAATCCTGGGTCTAAAGTAACGGTAACTACTCAAATTTAAGCATCATAATTATAATAGTAAAACTTACCTCCGTTTATAGTCTATTTGTTAGTAACTTAAAGGCCCAAACCCACATAAACAATAATTCCTATCAGAATAAGTAGTCTGTTTCATTCTTGGGAGATCCCTGGATTAATTAAATATACATATATCTAGCAACATTCGTAACAAATCTCATCACAATGGGTTCCATAGTTTTGCTTAAAATGTAAATACAAGCTACTTGCTGATCGTAGACAAACTTCCGAATGTAGACAGTGCATTGTTTTTATAGCAAAAGAGAGGACGCGGTCAACATGGAGGAGACAAACACGGCTCTGGCAACAAAGGTTCTGGCCAGAGACAGAATTATATGAGACTTGGATATGAAACAGGAAACAATCCATTTTATTTGAGAGTTCCTCAAGAACATTACTACAGGGGACATCAGTAAGTACTTTTTATCTTTTTTAAATGTGTGAAAAACTCCATATAACTAGTAAACAAGGTCTGTGGGGTGTTGTACCACAACTATCTTATACCTGATATATATATATTTTTCAGTGTGAGAAGAGAGTACCCACCACTATCCCTTGAGAAACTACAATGTATGGTAGAAAGAGAACGTGTAGACATAACTAAACCCATTGACATAGCTAGCATTGTTAAATCTGGCCTTTATGTCTTCCACCCAGACCAAAAACAGTTTGGTATTAATTTTATTGATGAAGGAGCAGACATATTTGCAGCAAAAATTAATATTGAAGTACAGTGGGCCAGTGAACAAGTGATTGCAGCAATCGAGAGAAACGGCGGTGTCATCACCACAGCTTATTATGACCCTCACAGCTTATATCTACTAAAAAATCCTAAAAAGTTCTTTGAAAACGGACAAGCAATTCCAAGAAGAATGATTCCACCACCAGACGCTATTGAGTACTATACAAATGCTAAAACTCGAGGGTATCTGGCTGACCCTGAACAAGTTTCAGCAGAAAGATTGAGATTGGCACAAAAGTATGGTTATAAGTTACCTGAACTAGAGAAAGATCCAGATTATAACATGTTATGTCAGAAAAAGGATCCTAGACAAATATTTTATGGTTTAGAACCAGGCTGGGTTGTAAATCTCAAAGATCAATGCATCTTGAAACCTAAAGACCAGGAGTTATTGCAGTTTTATGCTTCTTAAGATATATTGTCATTATCATAGACTTTGTATAATCATCATAGTAAAATACCTAGATTAAAAATCATTAAGTTGTTTTGCTTAAAAAAATCTCATCCCTAAAAAATAAAACAACACAATCGTGTTTAATGACCACTTTATCTTATATTAATGTTATGATTTCAGTATCTATAATGATCAGGCTTGTAGGGTCCTTCAACAGGTACACCAATGTACTTAGCTTGTTTGGGAGTCAGTTTGGTCAATTTCACACCCAAATGGTCAAGGTGAAGAGCTGCTACTTCTTCATCCAATTTCTTAGGCAAAGTATGCACCCCAATAGCATACTCGGTGTGCTTAGTCCAAAGCTCAATTTGCGCCAAAACTTGGTTTGTGAAAGAGTTTGACATAACAAAAGAAGAATGGCCTGTAGCACAACCCAAGTTGACAAGTCGTCCAGCAGCTAGGACAATAATATGATTTCCATTGGCCAATTCGTAACGATCTACCTGTGGTTTAATATTTACTTTCTTCGCATTGTTGTCGAGCCAAGCAACATCTACTTCACAGTCAAAGTGACCAATATTACAAACAATGGCATCATCTTTCATTCTCATGAAGTGATCCTTGCAAATAATGTCAATATTGCCTGTAGTAGTAACAAATATTTGTCCAACTTCTGAAGCTTCTTCCATAGTAGTTACTTGGAATCCCTCCATAGCTGCTTGAAGGGCATTAATAGGATCAACTTCAGTTACAATCACTCGGCCGCCGAAGCCTTTGAAAGCCTGGGCGCATCCTTTACCAACGTCACCATAACCAGCTACAACGCACACTTTGCCAGCAATCATAATATCAGTTGCTCTTTTAATCCCATCAAGCAGAGACTCTCTGCATCCATACAAGTTGTCAAACTTGCTCTTAGTAACAGAGTCATTCACATTAATAGCTGGGACTTTCAAAGAACCCTCCTTGAACATTTTGTACAGGTTATGAACTCCTGTTGTTGTTTCTTCGGAAAGGCCTCTGACACCTTCTAAAAATTGAGGAAACTTTTTGTGAACTAAGTTGGTCAGATCACCTCCATCATCCAGAATCATGTTCATTGGCTGCAAAAAACAACTATAATAAGTACCAACTTCAATTTGAAATTTAAAATAATAATTATACAACACTACAATTGGTGTTACCTTTCCATCAGGGAAAATAAGTGTTTGTTCAATACACCAGAGGTACTCTTCTTCAGTCTCTCCTTTCCAAGCATAGATGGGAATGCCCCTAGCAACCAAAGCGGCAGCGGCTTCATCTTGGGTGCTGTAGATGTTACTGCTAGACCACTGAACCTAGAACATAAATGAGGTGTTGTAAGTATGAATGTACCTTTCTAGAGTAAGAAATCGTTACATTCAAAAATAGATTTACATATAAATAAATATCCTAATCCACAATGTGTAATGGGCTGGCAACATGCCAAACATGTTTTTAACTGAACTCATTTTGCTTGCTATTGTATACCTCAACAATAGTATTATAATATAACTATAACAGAATTAATAATGATACATACCTATACCTAACAATGTTAGTTACTAGATGGTTTGCTACTGATAACCACAAATATGAAACTAAGATTCATCTTGCTTGAGTATTGCACAATACTGAGATTAAATCACATTTTAACATATAGGATCAGAGGTTAAACATTAATGAACTGAAACCAATGTTATCATATTTATATGGATAGCAAAGTTTTGATAACACTGCTTTTAGCATGTCATGTTTTCAAAACAAAATTAGTAATACTGCCTTACTCAATACTAATCTAGGATGTTCATACTTAGATCAATACTATCTAAGTATGAACATAAGACTTAAATAACAGTGGAACCAACAACATTATCCACATGTTACTTATGATACTAAGGCATTACTTCTATTTATACCTCTGAGGAAAATAAAGAAAACAATCACTTTGTGAATCTAGGTTTCACCCAATGTTTAAGAGCTAAAGAAAGTGGTCATACCAATTTTAACTTAACTTATAAATACTTTATCTATCTTATCTTTAAATAGATTTTATTGTAAAGTAAATTGTTTTTAATTATCCATACAGCGACAGTGGTTTTACTATTATAATGAGTATGTATTTTTAGAGGGTAATATAGTATTTTTATCTTACTAATATTATAAATCCGAAAGTCTGTTTGTTTGTTTGTTTATTTGTTTGTTTCATGGTCAAACGGCTCGACCGATTTGGATGAAAATTTGCAAAGGGATAGTTTAAATGATGGAGAGTAACATAGGATACTTTTGATCCCGAACAACCCGCGGGATCGGGACTTACGCGGCTGATAACTATTTATTGAATGAAAGTGTGCAGAAGGATAGTTTAAATGATGGAGAGTAACATAGGATACTTTTGATTCCGAAAATCCTGCAGGATACTAACATACAAAATCATATTAATAAATGAATAATAATAATAAAAATAATAATAATACAATCTTTACCTTACTTCACCTACCTACTGCAGTGCAAAAATCCAAACTTAAACAGACGACCAGGGAAGTACTTTTAACAGTACTTTAATGGTATGTAGGTGTTCGAACAAAGCGGGATCGCGACTTGCGCGGGTGAAACCGCGGGGTGCAGCTAGTTAACCATAAATGCCTGTATATAGTTTTGGGTTGTGTATCGTATTGTGTATGTATTTACAAAAAATAAGTATTGTATGTAATATGTCCTGTGTCTAGTACTTATACAAGTCCAGTTGCTTAATTTGGGGCTAAATTGCACTATTTGCACACTAAATTGCAAAAAACAAACAAAGAAGGTTTCTCATGTTTGTATGCTACCACAACACATTCAAATTACATCACACTCACGTGGTTAAATGATGACCATAATAAAAATGACACACTAACAAAAATAATCAAGATTATAATTACCTCGGCTCCCAATTCAATGAGAGTTTCAATAAGGACAGCTGTCTGAACTGTCATGTGAAGGCTTCCAGCTATTCTGGCACCTTTGAGAATTTTGATTGGAGCATATTTACGGCGGCATGCCATCAGCCCAGGCATTTCCTTCTCTGCCAACATGATCTCATTGCGACCCAAATCGGCGAGTTTCTCATCGGCTGTAAATTATACAAATAAGTAAAATTATTACCCAATAAGCTATTAGAAAGATTAATTTTCCCAAATGTTTTGGGAATTTAGTATTTTAAAGATACTTATAATAGATATAAATATACAAAGCAAAAATACAAATACAGGTACCTATGCTGGTAAAACAACAGGAGGCGACTGGGTTTAATTTGGTTGTGATAATTTTGAATCAGTGAAATGTAGTAATGAAGACTAAATACTATCCTACTAATATTATAAAGCTGAAAGTTTGTGAGTTTGTTACTCAATCACGTATAAACCGCTGAACCGATTGTGGTGAAACTTAGAATATAGGTAGCTGGATACCGAGAATAACACATAGGCTACTTTTTATCCCGATAATCCCGCGAGATCAGGACTTACGCGGGTGAAACCGCAGGGCGCAGCTAGTAGGTTCATAGAAGTGTATGTAATTTTTATTCAGGAATTTGTTATATAGATTATATGTTTCAAGTTAAGTACTATAAATAAACAGACACATGGTAAAAATATAACCTAAATTCTAAAACAATAACAAAAAGCAGCAAAAAGTATCAGTTTTTTATGTTACGTTTCTACAACTAAACTAAAAGTGGTTACTAAAGTAGGTATAAAGTAATCTAAACTTAAATTTCTACATGCGCTTATAAATCTAATAAATATTTCCAATAAACTTACCAATTTTGTACGGTGGCTTCATGGTGTTTGTTTCGTGAAATTGAAATTTGTTTCAAATAAAATTCAGTCTCTGTCGATAATGCGAAAACCTACAATATTATATACAAATCCTTTGCCACTTAGATCACGACGTGAATTTTAATATAACAAAGACCCAACAACCCAACCGGCCGATTCGAAAGAAACTCGTGCAAAAATGGCAGATTCCGATTTTGACAGTTACCAGGCGATGTTATCAGGATCTTGATAACAAAAGTTACAAGTTTAATGCCGTAAAGTTACAAGTTACCGATAAACAGGTACGTCGAGTTTTTAATTTCGGAGCCTTTATTGACCGAACGAGCGAAGCGAGTAAGGTCCGTTGTATCATTGCTTCGATCTTCATGAATTTTGGTATGCGCGTAGTTTAGGTCCATAGAATTTATGAGTTCGAGGATGAGCCGGATCGGTAGGGGGGTTGGGGAGATAGGGTGCAAAAAGAGAAAAAAATTAAGTTCTAAAAATTTGTCAATAAATGGCGCTCAACATCCCTCCTAGATCGCGGTATCGTTGCGTTTGCTTGCGATATATACTCCAAGATCTGACATTTTTTACCCGACTGCGCGACGCAAAGGAGGGTAATGTGTTTATAGGTCTATGTATGTATGTATGTATGTAAGTATGTATGTATGTATGTATGTATGTATGGATGTTTCTATGTGGCGTTCTAGAGGCCAAACGCGTGGACCGATTTCGATGATTCTTACGTCAATCGATTCGTCTTAATCTGGCGAGTGTGACTAAAGACATGACAGTAATCCAAAGTAACTTATGTCACCACCAGACGCCATATTGTCAAAATTAAAAAATCCAAAATCGTCAAAGTATGTCAAGATGGGTATCGTTGAATAGGTTTTTTAAAATAAATATTAGGTTTCTTTCACCATTTTTCATTTTAAAGAACCATTTAGGAAATATAACGGTTTAAAGTTAATTTACAATTAGGTATTCATGCTTTTTATTACTAACGAACAAGTTTTTATTTTGTTACGAAGTTACGCTTGGAACTATCAAAGTTTAGGCCGTGATGGTACAGGTGACAGGAATTTATTGATATAAACTAAAAAAATAATTACATAAATTGTACCTACCTACTGAATAAAAGCCTAATAACACTTAGGTACCTAAAAACGTTAAAAGAATAATAATAAATTTAAACAATAAATAAAAACAATAAACTGAAATAGAATCTTACTAATATTATAAACGCGAAAGTTTGTATGTAAGTATGTATGTATGTGAGGTTGTTACTCTTTCACGCAAAAACTACTGAACCGATTGCGATGAAACTTGGAATATAGGTAGCGGGGAGACCTGAATTAACACATAGCCTACCTTCTATTCCCGCGGGAACGGAACTTACGCGGGTGAAACCGCGGGGCGCAGCTAGTACATACATTATAACCCCCTAATGAAATGAATAGATTACGAGACTTACCTACCATCAATAAATGAAAATAACTAAAAAGCGTAAAATAAAAAAAATAATTTATAAAAAACAAAAAACCCGACTGCGTAAAAACTCGATTAAAAAATACACATAGAAACAACAAAAAAACCAAAAAGAAAAAAACAAGCCCAGTAATTTGAAATTACGCTAAGTAATAATAGTTTTGTAATCGATACACACAGAACACATAATAAATGAGTAAAAAATTACTCACAGTCGGGACTCATTGGAAAAATTAGATTGGTAAAATGAATGGGTCCCGACTGTGAGTAATTTTTTACTCATTACAAATACTTAGCGTAATTTCAAATTACTGGGCTTGTTTTTTTCTTTTTGGTTTTTTTGTTGTTTCTATGTGTATTTTTTAATCGAGTTTTTATGTAGGGAATGTTACAAATTGTGGTCGATTGTCGTAATTAAGGAATAATTCTTGTTATGTTATCGTTTTTCTTGTCTTTCGTTATACAAGATGTAACGGGCAAGTCCTTTTAATCCGAAAGGGGGTTGTTCTAGACGTCTAGGCGAACACCTTTTGTTCTACGACTTTTGAAAATTCGAACTTTTTTTTTGAAAATTTTGAGATTATGTTTCACTGAAAAAACAGCTGTTTTTGAAAATAACGGTAATTGAAGGTTTGATTGTAGTAGACCAAGCTAAATGAAAGGACATCATAAGGTCAATGACCTCGAACTCTAAGAAACAGCTGATCTTCAAGTAAACTTTACACTTAAAATTTTCGAAAAGTACTTCGAATTTCCAAAAGTCGTAGAACAAAGGTTGTTCGCCTAGACGTCTAGAACAACCCCCTTTCGGCTTAAAAGGGCTTGCCCGTTACATCTTGTATATATTCGTTGAATAATAATTCTTATTTTGTAAAAAAATAAAGCTGTTGGTGTTAAAATCCTACAAAAAACTAAATCTCTGTAAATGGATTCTCGTGAGGTCTCAGTTCGGGGCGAACTCCTAGTAATTGACCGAACGAGCGAAGCGAGTGAGGTCCAGGGTAGACGGGCCTGGCGCTTGTATCTTCGTATCTTTGTAACTTTGTATCTTTGTATGTTTGTTCGACGATAACTTAAGTATCGTAGCTCCGATCTTCATGAATTTTGGTATGCGCGTAGTTTAGGTCAATAGAATTTATAAGTTCGAAGATGAGCCGGATCGCTAGGGGGGTTTGGGAGATAGGTGCATAAAGAGAAAAAATCAAGTTCTAAAAATTTGTCAATAGATGGCGCTCGACATCAGTCTTAGATCGCGGTATCGTTGCGTTTGCTTGCGATATATACTCCAAGATCTGACATTTTTGCAGGGAATGTTAACGTCCATTAATGTTCAACGTAAATAATTCATGTATATGTTACAAATTGTGGTCGATTTTCGTAATTAAGGAATGTTGTGTTATCGTTTTTCTTGTCTTTCGTTATAAATTATTCGTTTAATAATAATTCTTATTTTGTAAAAAAATAAAGCTGTTGGTGTTAAAATCCTACAAAAAACAAAATCTCTGTAAATGGATTCTCGTGAGGTCTCAGTTCGGGGCGAACTACTAGTAATAACTAGACAAGAGTATAGTTAAGTGAAATAAATTTATTAACTAACTCTTTGAAATTGAATATAAATAAGGTTAACAACTTTATAAAACTAATAAAGTGCGAGTCGATCGCCGAGAAGTGAGTTTGGGCTCAGATAAACCTTGCATTTTAAACAAATTGTAATAAATAAATTAGGTAGGTTAGGTTGTACAAAATGGATAATTACTAGGAGTTCGCCCCGAACTGAGACCTCACGACCCCCTATCTCCCCAACCCCCCGATCCGGCTTATCTTCGAACTCATAAATTCTATTGACCTAAACTACGCGCATACCAAAATTCATGAAGATCGAAGCAACGATACTCAAGTTATCGTCGAACAAACATACAAAGATACAAGCGCCAGGCCCGTCTGCACTGGACCTCACTCGCTTCGCTCGTTCGGTCAATTATGTAATAAATTAACATGAATGTAACAAAAAGATATATTTTCTGGCAACATTTTTAACAGTAGATCGTGTGTCCAAAGTAGACACACTAGACGTAGAACTAAAAAGTGGTCCGCTACAAGTATTAGAACGGATCAGCATGCGCAATTTGCGCAATGCAGCGTTCTGTCCCTTTGTAATAGTGTTATTAGAAAGGAACAGCATGATCAATGTAGCGGTATACTTTTTAGTTCTACGTGAGCATTCTAGTTCTAGTTGATCGTGTCAAATGTATAGGTACCGCGATATTAGGATCGTCCGACACCATGATACGTCCTCAGGGCTGATTGTTGCTACTTCAAAGTCGAGGAAAACGTTATGCACTAGTACCATGATCAAAATAAAACAAAGAAGTTATTTTATTGCATCATACGCAGTACAATCCCCGCAAAACATGTAATTGAGAACTATAGAAAATTAACTTATCTATACTAATACTAATACTAATACTAATCTATCTATCTATCTTCTATTATCTTCTATCTTCTTCTATAATCTATAATCTATAAGGTGCATCGGGGGAAGATCGGACTATTTTAAAAAAGTTTTATAGTCTTTTGGTTAAACCAAATTCTACTCACTCATAATAATCAGTCGTACACTAGTAGGTGCCTAGATTAATGTTAAAACATTGGGCTAGCGTTCTCTACTATTGAAGTTTTATTCCCGCTAACGGTGACCGTTTTATATGCTTTCAAAAAGAAAAGAAAAAAATTTTTTTCAAGGTTAAGACCGGACCTTGAAGGGGTAAGACCGACATACCTTCTAAAACATTCTGTGTGCTAGTAATAACAAGCACTACCAGGAGAAAATATCTGGTCTTACCCATACTAATAAATCTCCAAAGATTGTTAGAGCATTATGTTCAACTTAAAAAGTTATGATCAATTTAAATTTTATTTACTGTTTTTGATCCGGTCTTACCCCGAACACCAAATTTTGAAAATATTTTGTTTCTCAACCTTTTGCAACTCTACTCTACAAAAAGTACTAATTTTTTTTCAGTTAGATTATCAGATAAGCTAGGTAAGATATTATTTATCTAGATATTTAGTTTGTCTTTGTTACAATTACTTAATGAAAATGGAACTTAAATTATACTCTTTGACCATATTATGATTTGGTTGGATACTTAACCTAGGCAAAACAGAACTTTTTATAAAATCAAATTTCTTTGTTATTTTTAATGAGATCTTCGTAGTATTTATTAACTCAGATAATCTTCAAAACAATCAACACATTGTTATATTAATGTATACTTTCAGCGCGTAACTTAAGTTCAACAAATAATTAAAAACTTATGTTTAAAGTTCTACAATGTTTTTGGCAATATCTGTGAAGCAGCGTAGTTTGTTATGCTCCTCCTTCGTGTATGTTGATGCTCTATGCGATCTTCTAGTATACTTTCGTGGCATTTTGTATCCCTGAAAAAAAAAAAACATTAAGAATTAGACTTTGCCATATAAATATGTACCGCATTTTAAACATACGTAACTACACATAATTTACTTTTACCTATAAAAAATCCTATTGGTAGAGGTCTAAGCTAATGGAGACAGTTGAAAGTTTGACAACCACTGTGATTTTTGTTTACGGGAATGACCGGATCACCTCAACCAATAATAATATGACTGGGGGAAGTACGGATCTTAGTCTACAGACGTCTTAGAGTAATTTTGATTAAACCAATTTATATATCTCTTTCCATTTATTACCGATAAATCTTCATAACTTATAAAACATTGAAGTACTCACCAACATCTCAGTCCAAAGTAGGTGGGGGTAAGACAGGATTTTAGTATTTTTTTCAATTTGTTCACTTTTCACTTGGCGGTGGATTACACACGTCCTACTGATCGCAGCAACGGACGCGAACTGTCAGGTTAGGCAAGACAAAATGGTGCATTGAATAATGTTGCCAGTAGTGTAAAATATCATTCTATTTGGCAGTTATTTGAGTCATATGTTCTTACCCCGTATCCGCTCTTACCCCGATGCACCTTACTCTATACTAATATTATAAAGCTGAAGAGTTTGTTTGATTGTTTGTTTGTTTGAACGCGCTAATCTCAAAAACTGCTGGTCCGATTTGAAAAATTCTTTTTGTGTTTGATAGTCCATTTATCGAGGAAGGTTATAGGCTATATTACATCACGCTACGACTGATAGGAGCGGAGCATCCATGAAATATGTTGCAAAAACGGGAAAAAAATCCCCCTTTTCCGAGATTCTGTCGCGTGCGCTGAGTAAACGGTCAAAGTTACATAAAAACCATTTATGAGAGAATTCTTCCTCTAAATAGGATCTAATAAATAGTCCGCGACAGCATATGTCTAACTCTTAAGGTTGACTCAATATAACATCTTTTATAGTAATGAAATTTATTGTAGAACAATGTATTGTTTCCGAAGGTAATTTTGTAAATATGATATTAATCCTTAACCAAATAAATACGTTATTCATTAAAAGTATTTAATTTTAAACATAATTGTCCTTAACATCACTTGATTTCAATGAATATCTCACGAGATATTACAGTTTTAAAATAACTCCACAATAAATCTATACTAGGTAATATTATAAAGCTGAAGAGTTTGTTTGATTGTTTGTTTGATTGTTTGTTTGTTTGTTTGAACGCGCTAATCTCAGGAACTGCTGGTCCGATTTGAAAAATTCTTTTTGTGTTTGATAGTCCATTCATCGAGGAAGGTTATAGGCTATATTACATTACGCTACGACTAATAGGAGCGGAGCATCCATGAAAAATGTTGCAAAAACGGGAAAAAAATCACCCTGTTCCGAGATTCTGTCGCGTGCGCTGAGTAAACGGTCAGAGTTACATAAAAACCATATATGAGAGAATTCTTCCTCTAAAAAGGATCTAATAAAAAGTCCGCGACAGCATATGTCTAACTCTTAAGGTTGACTAAATATAACATCTTTTAGAGTAATGAAATTTATTGTAGAACAATGCATTGTTTCCGAAGGTAATTTTGTAAATATGATATTAATCCTTATCCAAATAAATACGTTATTCATTAAAAGTATTTAATTTTAAACATAATTGTCCTTAACATCACTTGATTTCAATGAATATCTCACGAGATATTACAGTTTTAAAATAACTCCACAATAAAAAATTACTAAGTACCAAGCGTGCATATACACGTAGCGGGCGACGATGATGAGGATGGCCACTTGGCCAGTCAACTCTGTGAGGCATCATGCCGCGCGGCTCAATCGGTCGGCTCCATGCGAGACGGTTGTGTCACCAAACTGCAGTGCTTTTTAAAAATTCTTTTGCAATATCTCATTGTACTTTTGATTCCTAATATTTTGTTTTATGTTGGTATAATTAATATTATAAAGACGACGGCAGCTATGAAAAATAAAGTCGTGTATTTCTAACTCAACAACCCGTGAACCGATATGAGTGAAATTTGTACAGGGTTGGCTTAGAGGTAGAAATAATAAACATATAGGGTACTTTGAATGATCGTACGGGTTAAGCAACACTTGGTACAACATACGTGATGGGTGAAAAAGAGCGGGTGACCCGATATTCATAAAACTTGGTACAGGGTTGGTTTAGAGGTAGAAATATTATATAGTACTTTGAATGATCGTTAAGCAATACTTGGTATGACATACGTGAGGGATCATTAACGTTACGGGATAGGAAGTTACGCGGGTGAAACCGCGGGGCGCAGCTAGTAATTAATAAGTACCAAGCGTGCATATACTATACATATACACGTAGCGGGCGACGATGATGAGGGTGGCTAGCCAGCTCTGTGAGGCATTATGCCGCGCGGCTCAATCGGTCGGCTCCATGCGAGACGGTAGTGTCACCAAACTGCAGTGCTTTTTAATAATTATTTTGTAATATCTCATTGTACTTTTGATTCTTAATATTTTGTTTTATGTTGGTAATTAATATTTTAAAGAGGTTACGTTGGTAATATGTATGTATGTATGTATTTTGGGGGTCATCTCAGAAACTTCTAGACCTATTTCAAAAATTCTTTTACTAATAGAAAACTACATTATCCAGACAGGCTGTGTGACATAGGCTACTTTTGATCCCGATATTCCCTCGGGATCGGGACTTACGCAAGTGAAACCGCGGGACGGCAGCTCTGAAAAATAAAGTCGTGTATTTCTATTTCTAACTCAACAACCCGTAAACCGATATGAATGAAATTTGGTACAGGGTTGGTTTAGAGGTATAAATAATATATATGGTACTTTGAATGATCGTACGGGTTGAGCAACACTTGGTACAACATACGTGATGGGTGAAAAAGAGCAGGTGACCCGATATTCATAAACTTGGTACAGGGTTGGTTTAGAGGTAGAAATATTATATAGTACTTTGAATGATCGTTAAGCAACACCTGGTATGATATACGTGAGGGATCATTAACGTTACGGGATAGGAAGTTACGCGGGTGAAACCGCGGGGCGCAGCTAGTCTCCCTATAAAATTAACTTACCTACCTACTTTAGGTGTTGAGAGCCATTTTACTAGTAATATTTTAAAGAAAAATGCAACATTTAATTACGCCGGAGTCGAGTCAGGAAAAAACGATTTTGACTGTCATTGCCAGTCAGTCGTGTTTTGCAAGTCATTTGCCGGTCAAACTGTCTGAAGTTCAGAGCTTCAAACTTAAAATATAAAACAAATACCTACCTACGAGTTTAACAGGGTTCTCAAATAAAACAATAATATTATTTCTAAGTGTTTAATTATCAGAAAACAGTTTACAGGATAGAAAACATACTATGGAAATAGATACAAGGCGTAAAAAAATAACTGAAAATTGATTTCGCGCAGGAAAAGTGGGTGGTAATCATTGACTCTATGCCTTTGATTCTAATCAGAACCTTTCATGGCATGGCACTAGTCCTCACACATCATCCTATCACACTCGTAAGTACGCAACAGTAAGGAATCGATATACCGACATCCTTTTTAAATATATAAAAAAACCATTTATGTAAACATAAACAGATTAGAACAATAGGTATAAGATGACACATTTATAAAAAAAATCTTGCATAATTCGCGCAAACATCATTCCTGTCAGTGATGCTCACAGACTAGCAGGCACTCGTATTACAATATTACTTATCATTCATCTCCTCGCGTATCTTATCGCGTATTTACCTCTCATTCGGCTGGCTCGTGGCTGATCGCAGCTCAACCTACCTAACACGCGTTGCGAATACCTCATTCGCAACTAATACGTTTTGATTTAAAGAGAAGGTGTGTCGAACCGGATTACCGCTAAATTAAAAAAAAAAGTTTACATGGCTCTTGCTTGGATTCTAGATTTACCGGGCATCAAATTTTTTTAATGTAATATTTTCAAGTGTTATTGATAGTTGGCGGTATAAATCTTAAGCATTTCATTGTGCCTTATTTTCATTAAAAATCGAATTGTAATATTACTTTAGCAATCCACAACTTAAGAACATCATTATAAAATAGTTTTTCGGTTTTGAAACTATCCTGAATTCAAGAAAATGATGTCACCAATAATAATCTTGTATAAATGTTAACGCTTAATTAACGACACTTAGACATTTACTTCCCTTATGCTTGCCCTTGCTTATAAACGATGATTAATAGATGACCAAACTATGTGACGTTTGTCTCTGTCTGTCAACTTTGAAACTTCGTATCACAGTAAAAGACAACATAACATAGTTATGCAGCTGATAACCAGCGTTTAAAGAGGGTTAAAATAAATGTTTTAGTATTTGGGTAATGTAATGATGTTATAGAATACCGAATTACAAAATCATCTTACATTTCTCACTGCACCATTATGATGATTCTTTCCCTATTTAGCGAGCATCCGGTACGAAATCACCCTCGATAACAACATAAAACAGTTAACATTGAATTATCGTATAAAGGCACTGATTGACAAAATCATGTTAAATTAAATTCAATCGTCTTTCAAATCGGCAGAGTAACTTTAGGCTATCAAGTTTATATAAGCCGTTAGTTACCTATTCCTTGTTCTTCATTCAACACTCCATTTACATTTTTATCAAAAATAAATGAGTTGGCTTTTATCTGACGTTCCGCGCTTTTTCTCCACATCTATTTAAATCTTATTTACTACGTTACCGTCTTAAATGCATTTGTGACATGTCAGTTAAAATAAAATTACAAAGTACTTAGTACGAAAGACAAATAAGTAGGTATGTAGTTTTGTAAAAGGAGATTTGAGATTACCGATAACATAAATCACTTAAGTATTAAACAGCTATATTATCTATTTGTGCGTGCTGTTTTATTCAATAAATCCAATTTTAAGATATGTTAATTTAGACAGACTTGAATTGTTTCATTTCAACGACGCCATTACGTTACCTTATTTAGCGTATATAGGGTTATAGGAAAACAATAAGCCTACCAAGTTTTGTTCTAGCTACACGTCTAGGCGTACAACTTTTGTTGTACAACATTTACACATCCCAACTTTTTTTGAAAATGGTGAGGAATATTATGTTTATTCGATAAATTAGCTGTTTTTAAAGTTAAACTCGACGACCTCGACATTTTCGTAGACGAAACGTAGAACAAATTTTGATCGCCTTGATGTGTAGAACAACTTAAAATGGAAGCTCATTGCCTCCCTATAACCCTGTATAACAACGCACAGAACAAACAGTTTCAGACATTCTGCAATGAATAGGTTTACGTAGAGATTCAGACCGCATTTCTTAGACGATTTTTTAAATTTTGAAATGTGGTTAAGTTTTCAAAATCAAAGGTAAATGGAAGGAAGTTAATAATTACATATGTACAAATTGAATTAATGAGATCCAAAGGCAGTACTCAAAATATATTCATCACAACGCGCCTTTGTTAAAGATTTATTAAGAAGCTAAAATTATTTAGAATGGTTCATCGATAATAGGAATGATGACAGATTTAAAAGAAGCTGTTCTACAGTGTTCTATATAATTTACAACGAAAAAACATTTCTGTGCACAATTAAGATTTAGTAGGAAAAACGAAAATTTTAGTTTTAGATTTGAAAATTCATATTACGCTTGACAACACGTTTAAGTAAACGTTAACCCTAAGTGGTTTCGCTAGTGACAACAACATGTTCGAGTAAAACGTTAACACTAGACATTCGTTAAATTTAATCTTTACTCCATCATTAGCGTTATAATAACACTTTAACACACAATTATTTATTTGATAAAACTGTTGTCTATTTACTTGTGACCTCTCAATTCAAAAGTGACTCCTTTTTGTCTGACTGGTATTTAACTTCACCAAAAAAGGTTTATTACTAGAACTAGAATAAATAAATTATGTGACCAACACACAGCGCCATCTAGCCCCATGGTAAGCTGCTTACCTTGTGTTACGGTGACTAGACAACGGATATACCACTCATATTTATTTTTCTTTTGTAAATACATACATATTATACATAGAAATACACCCAGACCAGATAAAAATATTTATTTTTAAGCATAAATATTTGCACCCAGCAGGAATCGAACCCGCAACCTTCTGTATAGCAGCCAAGCGTTCGCCTTACGCGCCACAGAGGTCGTCAAACTACTCCTGTAGAACTAAAAAGTGTTCCGCAACATTTGTCCCTTTGTAATAACACTATTAGAAAGCGACAGAAGGCTACATTGAAGCATTCTGTCCCTATCTAATAGTGTTATTAGATTAGATTAGAAAGGGACAGCATGCTCAATGTAGCTTACACTTTTTAGTTTACGTGAGCATTCTAGTTCTAGTAATATAAGTTCTTTTAGTTGCGTGTGCAAGATGAAAAATACGGCTTTTCGTGAACTAAAGATTTCCTTTGGCAGGGTTGTTCTTTGTGTTCCTAAGACTAACGTTAGTTTTATCAGTCTGCTGAATTTAGACTAAGCGTGTAACCGTGTTTTTCATCCATCATTCTGGCATCAGTCTTATCCTGACCAAACTGATGGACTGAACTGACGCCAGACTGAGCGTGTAACCTATGCCTAAGATTCTTAATTTTTTTATGGCGTACACACGCAACTATTTAGACTTTACATGGCGGACTTTCAAAATTTGTTTTTTTTTTTTAATTAAAATCTATATCATTCTTTATAGAAAAATAAGTGCGTGTTTCGTATCCCATAGCTCAAATTAATACATAATCCTATTGATTTTTAATACTGTCATCAAACCTATTGTAAATGTAATGAATACAAACATTAAAACAATTACACATTATTAAACCTATTGATATGCACCGTAAGTTGAGTATAGACAATTATAGCAGTCGTTTAAATGCAATTGTGATGAATAACAAGAGTTTATCACCAATATGGCGTCCTTCGATCTCGAAACAAAGTTGACAACCAAATTTTCATTTAGTTAACAAATGCCTAAGTTTTATAAAAGACCTTTCACAACCAGACATCCCTCTACATTCAGTCATCGTTCACCATCATCTTTCATACTGTTTACAAAACGTAATAATAATTTATAAAATTCACAATCCCTTGCACATGTGCATGCCTATAGTAACATACTTCTTCTTTCATTCCAGACCACATTCAAACGTCACTTTTATATCAATAAGTAAAGATACCACAGCCACTGTCTGTATTTATAATACCAAATAGGAAAAATGCTAACTTTAAAATACAATAATTTATGGAAAGATTATGGCCAGGCATAATGATTATACCTTAGATTATTTAATTAGCATAGACGTGGGCTAAAATGATTAACTTTTTTCGTTAGTAAAGCGGTAAGTACTGTTTTATAGTTTCCTTTAAAATGCCGAGTCGATTACCGTTGTTTATCCTTTTCTATCTTATGTAACGCGCATATTTGATAATACAGCGCCACTGTTACTAAAAAAGAGTTCATCTTATTAGCCCATATATTTATGCTAGATGTTAAATACTCTAAGTATATATAATTTCGATAATGCTGCGCCAAGTGCACAGTTCGTAGCTCTAAAGGTGTAGTGAGATAGCCCTAAGGTGCTAATATAGATAGCCAATCAGCAAAGCGGTCGGCCGAGATACACCAATCAGCGTCAACATCACTAGTTTATAAGTAAGTATACATAATGAAATTAAAATAAAAGTACACCATCTATGTGCTATTAAGTAAGATAATACATGGTTTAACCTCCATGTGTTTAAAACAAATGTGTACATGAATTTGAGCGTCGTGCAATCATCCGCAAAGCCGACTCGCTATCAACAATTTCGCCAAAATAATAATTGCCTTTTATAATAAGCAAATAAATACTTTTTAGTGTACAATTTAATTTAAAACATGGTACCTATAAAGTTTCATTTACTTTGTTTACTTGGATCTACATATTCATTATGTTTATTTCTATTTGATAAATACGTTGAAGTTAAAGCCCGAAGTTGGGTTAATCTAGGTGCTGTCTTTTGACATTTAATTTCCTTGGGCTTAGCAGTCTCCCATTGAACAAATCAATTTGTTTTCCTAGGTGTCTGTTGCAACCGCCAATTACCAGCAGTGGTGGTTGCATAAGTGGACAATAAATACATAGAAGAAATACATACAATAATTACATAGACTTTTGACTTGTCCAAAAACAGCGTGTTCAAACAGACGTATAAATACGGCTTGGCCTAAATTGAACCTCAGTTCGAGCTTTATCCGCTATTTTAAATTATTAATATGTATAATATAATATCGTGATAAATACAGTAGAACTTAAATTACAAATACATAATAATAAGTATGTAGACACATAAAATTGTGCTCATTATAAGAAGACAATATAATCAAATGAAGGCGAAGTGGGTACTACGATTTAATGAACAAAAATAAAAGAGCTTTAAACGAATGCACCGAACGCGTCGAGTAATGGACACGTAATATGCCGGCCATTACAGTTATTAATTTACCAGCAGCAAGTTGGATGGACACCGCGACATTCCACTGTGGCTGCGCGGTCATTCAAATCTGAAATAAAATCATTTTATATTAGGCAACATAATAGAGTGGTGTTGGTCTAGAGTCTAGTGGTAGATACCCCAACTTTCATTCGGATTTATCCAAGATGTAACAGGTAAGCCCTTCTAATCCGAAAGGGGGTTGTTCTAGACGTCTAGGCGAACACCTTTTGTTCTACGACTTTTGAAAATTCGAACTTTTTTTTGAAAATTTTGAGATTATGTTTCACTGGAAAAACAGCTGTTTTTGAAAATAAAGGTAATTGAAGGTTTGACTGTAGTAGACCAAACTAGATAAAAGAACAACATAAGGTCAATGACCTCGAACTCTAAGAAACAGCTGATTTTCAAGTAAACTTTACACCTAAATTTTTCGAAAAGTACTTCGAATTTTCAAAAGTCGTAGAACAAAAGTTGTTCGCCTAAACGTCTAGAACAACCCCCTTTCGGATTAAAAGGGCTTACCTGTTACATCTTGTATATTATATTATTGTATACGAACTCCTAGTATTATCCAGTGTAGACGGGCCTGGCGCTTGTATCTTTGTAACTTTGTATTTTTGTATGTTTGTTCGACGATAACTTGAGGATCGTAGCTCCGATCTTCATGAATTTTGGTATGCGCGTAGTTTAGAGCAATAGAATTTATGAGTTCGAAGATGAGCCGGATCGGCAGGGGGGTTGGGGAGATAGGGGGTCGTGAGGTCTCAGTTCGGGGCGAACTCCTAGTATTATCCAGTGTAGACGGGCCTGGCGCTTGTATCTTTGTAACTTTGTATCTTTGTAACTTTGTATTTTTGTAACTTTGTATCTTTGTATGTTTGTTCGACGATAATTTGAGTATCGTAGCTCCGATCTTCATGAATTTTGGTATGCGCGTAGTTTAGGTCTGTAAAATTTATGAGTTCGAAGATGAGCCGGATCGGTAGGGGGGTTGGGGAGATAGGGGGTCGTGGGGTCTCAGTTCGGGGCGAACTCCTAGTATTATCCAGTGTAGACGGGCCAGGCGCTTGTATCATTGTAACTTTGTATCTTTCTATGTTTGTTAGACGATAATTTGAGTATCGTAGCTCGGATCTTCATGAATTTTGGTATGCGCGTAGTTTAGGTCAATAAAATTTATGAGTTCGAAGATGAGCCGGATCGGTAGGGGGGTAGGGGAGTTGGGGAGATAGGGGGTCGTGAGGTCTCAGCCCGGGGCGAACTCCTAGGTTAATGGTGTCAAAGTGTTATAGTCCAGAAAAGGGTTTGGTCTGTGAAACGAGGCGAGGTGTGGTTGAGAGATGAGTGTTACCAGCTAGTGAGCGGCGGCTGCTGCTTGAGCTTGCGGATCTCCTTGGTGGCCCAGTTGGCGAGGGTCTTGGTGCGCGGCGTGCGCGAGCGGCGCGCCGCCGACAGCAGCTCCAGCACCGGCCGCGTCTCCAGCAGCGGCAGCACGCGCGACCCGAACACCGTGCACAGGTCACCTGCGGCCGAGGGGGGAGGACACGTATTGTTATGTCTCATCGATAATTAACCGCTTCAGGCCGTTTGTAAAGTACCCAGTGTCAAGTATTATAATATATTTTATTTATTGTAAAGTACCCAGTGTCAAGTATTATAATATTTTTTATTTATTTTAAAGTGTTTCCTACACTTGGATTGCTTGCTATTCATAATTTCAATTAGACGAGACTCGATTCGGTCATAGGTGCTTACCTATGACCGAATAGGTAAAGGCACTGGACCGGATCCCCAGTGATGCAAGTTTACTGTTAGGTGCGAATTTATGGAAAACATTTCTTCAAAAAATATTATAATATTTGCAAAAGTGCAGATACAAAAACAGTTGACTCTTCCAATTTAGTTTAGCAATTTAGTCGAGGGTGTCATTGTGAATGACACCCTCGACTTTTCTATTTGATATAATTCAAGTAATATTTTTTTTCCTTTTATTACCAAATTAAAAACTAAAAAAAAAACATTCAATACTTAACCTAGTATTGTAAACAACTAAGGTTTTTAATTAACTAGGCATATTTACATCGATCTATCAATATAGTATAGACATAATAATAATAAATATTTATTTATCTTATGCAAGTAATATTATAATTTTATTATCGATACCTCGGGGCTCAAAGGGCGTAAGCGCCAAAACTCAACTTTACAGGAGAGCCAAAAAACAAAAATAAAAAAACTATTTTTAACATAACTTTTTTGATTTTTGGCGTAAATGAACCATTCAAAGACCAAAAGTCTTATTTTTATTTGGTGCAGAACACTGTCAAATAATAATTCTTAATACATTTAATAGTAACGAAATAGCATTCCTATACGCCCCGGAAAATGGAATGTTTGGGGCGTTTACACCCTAAAAATCAATGGGTGTGTGATGATCGTTGGTTGTAACAGTCAAATTGCCTACTAATTCTATTGATTTGTTTACATTTTCTTTATTTTTCTTAGCTAATGTCTTCTTTTCTCTCTTGTTTTATATTTGATTGCAATTTATATGGCCTTTACGAACTTATCTCACATTATTTATCAACTCATATGACTTATTATACAAATAATTATAATTATTGTATATTTTTTGTCGTACAATTCAATAACTTATCTTACTTATTCATTATAAATGTATGGTGTATGGGGTGCACTAAGGTATTTGGGCCCAAGCCAACCTCACCTACTAGCTTGGTGCACCTGTTGAAGAACGGACGAGGCTCTGGCGCAGACTTTCCCTTCAGGGCTGGGAGATCAGACGTCAATCGCTCCCGTAAGAGTAAAAAAAATACCAAATCATTATGGAGAGTACAACTAAGAAAGTTTGCAAGGGTTTCTTACGACTGTGGGATGTAGACGAGGGCTACCGTGGTACGAGTGGGCACGGCCAAAGAAACGAGCCCCTACACGTCATAAGAAACTTCCTTTTGCAACGTAAAACATAGGCACGCTAACCAGATGCGCAAAGGAGCCAGCCAGACGACGTACTTGGCAGGCGGAAGGTGCCCGTGGAGTTCCTTCAGGAGAGTATTGACTCGCGAAATATCCGGCTCATTGGGAATGGTTTACAAGGTAATCTACATGGGTGAACCATGTCGGCGCCGAATTAGATGGTGGATGCTTGATGAAGCCAAGTCCCGGATGCACTCCTAGCAGTCGATAACAAATGTGCTAATGCATAAGGCAAATCGCTACAGAACCACTGAGATAGGATTCAGATATCTATCACTAATTCGGTGCGGGCGGTGCTGAGTATGTCTAAGGGAGGACGCGGGCGTGACAAAGAAACATAGTAGTGGAACGATATAGTCCAGAAGAGACTAGGGTGAAGAAATCCCTCTTGAAAAAGTGGCAAGCGTCCAACTCTCCCGAAGATCGCAACGCATACAGGACTGGCAAACGCGCCACAAAGAGAGCAGTAGCCAGATCCAGACGAGACTACTACAGCCATTGTAAGATAAGTGTCTGTCTGAGGATGTCTGAGGAGCAGAACAGAAGCTTTTTATACGTTCTGGTATTAAAGCGGCGCGGCGTTGGATATATCCAAGTGCCGCTGTGTAAAAGATCCTGATCGTAACCTGCTATGAGAGGACCTGGCGGTAAACTCTTCTTTACCGCCAGGTCCTCGCATGGCGCTTTTATTTCCACAAGCTGCCAAATAAGCAATATAAAGAGGTGCAGCCAACGAAACTCCCTCAGAATCAAGGACATGTGCCACTAATTATGCCTGAAGAGATCCGCAAGGCTCTTCGACGCATGAAGGATGGTCAAGCTGTCGGCACCGATGGAGTCCCTATCGAAGAATGGAAGGCGGTAATACGCCTTTGCATTTTATGTTCCTGGACTTGCAGAAGGCCTTTGACAGTCTTCCTTGCGTGATGATCTAGTGGGCGCCGCGGCCCAAAGGGGTGTCAGAAACTTATATTGAACCGAAACTCCGATTCTGTGTGTGGTGTAAACTGCCGTTGGTGAAACTAAATCTTACGATCCGTCCTAACTTCGTTTCTGTTTAGCATAATACTGGACAAATTCATTGTCCGTAGTTATTCGGAACGCACACGAGCAGCCCCCGTGGATGCTAATGTATGCTGATGGTATTGCTATGGCGGATTCGGATAGGTGAGGGCTTGGGAGACGCGTAAATGCATAGAAAGTCGCTTGAGATCAGAGGTTTGCAGTAAAATGTAGAGAAGACTGAATATTTGGCTAGCAATACCACAGATCTCACACTTGTCTGCATGTTATATGGTCAAACGGACAGACCAGTTTAAATACTTGGGGTCTCTGTATCATCCGTCTGGCGTTGTCTTGACTTCCCAACCCTCTTCCATAGCATCATAGCTATCTAGATTGAATGCTCAAAGGGCGCATTGAAACAATAAATAGTGAATTGTTAGACGTAATGAGTCACCTTATTTTAGAGTAACAAAAATGTCGAGCGTATTGGCCAAGTTAATTCTATAAAAATGAAATACTCGGGCTTAAGCACCATACCGTTACTAGGCCTGTTGTTTACTACCCTCATATTTATTGTTGAAAATCGAGTGATTGCTTTTACGCCCGAAAACAACACAAACTAAAAATATTTTTGATGAAAAATGTTAGGCGTAAAAACCTTTGTATTATCTATGATGTCGTTTACCACCCTCGCGTTTAGGATCATCAACAGTGGTTGCTGTTACGACACAAAAACTCAAAATATCCGTTTTACCTTCCTAAAAAAATAGGGGTGTAAACGCCATTTTTTGGCGAATTGGAAGATTTTTAATATACAGATCGATAGAGAATGAAAAAATAAGTAGAACTGCATTTAAAAGTCATTTTAGCCAAAATGGCGCTTACGCCCTTTGAGCCCCGAGGTATCGATGTGTTACGAAGGCAACTAAAAAGTGTGCTTTAAGTCTATATTTTATGTTCTTACTTGACGCAAGAACTACGCGTGCAAATTAACATTTGCACGCTGAAAAAACAATGACATGTACCTATTAATTTTTTGTAACACCTTTACGCAAATAAATGATGGTATCTTGAATCTTGATCGAGACCCGAGTTCTAAATTCTTCTAAAAATAGTAATAACTAGTAAAGATTTTATCAAAAGGGTTACCTGTGAGTCCAGCGATGACAGACATATGTCCGTCCGTACGTTCAGGCTCCATGGCGACGCCGGTCATGAAGGACACGATGGACGGCACGTGAGGCTCTACCAGTGCTACATCGGCCAGCACCTGGGGAATACGACAAATAATTCACTTGAGGGCGATTGTAGCGCCCTCAAGTGAGTTGAGGGCTTGAGGAAGAAACACGAGTTAAATTAATTTCTTCTATGGTTTTCGCGATTTTGCATAATAAAACACTTTATTTATCCGGCTTGTTTACTGTAACTTTTTAGAATGTTAAAATAAAACTAGACAAATTACATCTCAGTCAACCTTGAAAAAGCCAACTGTAAAGTTGGCGAAAACTCGGTTCGTTTAAAACAATGAATAAAAACGCGATTCAACCGGATAAATAAAGTGTTTTATTACGAGTTATATTTATAGAATGTCTCCCTTACTAATAAAATATTATTTATTTCACCCGCGTAAGTCCCGTTCCCGCGGCAATATCGGGATAAAAAGTAGCCTATATGTAATTCCTAGTATCCAACTACCTATATTCCAAGTTTCATTTAATAATAATAATAAATCCTGTGACGAACACACAGCGCCATCTAGCCCCGTGGTAAGCTTCTAAGCTTGTGTTACGGTGGCTAGACAACGGATATACTACTTATATTTATTTTTCTTTTGTAAATACATACATATTATACATAGAAATACGCCCAGACTAGATACAAATATTTATTTTATTTTATTATTTATTTTTATTTCAATCGGTTCAGTAGTTTTTGCGTGATTGAGTAACAAACATCCAAACACACACTTTCACATTTATAATATCAGTAGGGTGTGACGCTTGTCTGTCTGTCAACTTTGAAACTTCATGTGACAGTAAAAGACAAACGATGTATAGTTAAGCAGCGCACTAATTAGCATTTATAAGTAAGAGGGTATATTTACAAGAAGGAAAATAAAAGAAAGATAGAGACATCGTCGTTCATTTGTTTGCACGGTAAAGAGAATGCATGATGTTTCGTAGGAGATTCGGAGCGCACTAAAGCTGCTTTTTAATTTCACAAGATTTAGATTTTTCTGCTGTTTTTGTGATTTTGTTTCCTAAAGGTGTCTGTAAAGGCACCGAAACGTTGGAACGAAATTCCAACAATGCTGTTAATAAAAATCAACGCGATTGAAACCTAAAAATGAGTTTTGTTACATTTTACCGTGGTTTTATCGCGTATTATTATTTATTTTCTTACGTCGACGTTTCAACCAAGTTACAATGGTTTTGTTCGTGAGGGGACTGACCCTGTAAAGTTCTATGTTTAAGCAGTTAGTCAGAGATAAAAAAAAAATTAAAAACTTTTTAATTTTAGTCAGAGATAAAATGTATGGATTAGTCTTCAATTGCCATCTGCAAATTTTTTTTTTAATTTTCTTGCCAGTGGACACTTGGCTTTAAGTATGATACATACCTCGCCGCTAGCCCCTTTCAGTCCTTGTATAATTCCGGTATAAGCCTCCAGGATACTCTCACGAAGCTCACCCAAGTACTCCACCATATCATAATCGTTACGGTCCACTTGAATGTTGCTGGCCTGGAAACATACATAACATATGAACAAAGAAATGATGTATTGTTTTAAAGTTAATGTTCAGTGGGTCAGAAACCAATTTTTTTTAATTCGAGATATAGGTATAAATAAAGTGCGTTAGCTGTGCGGTACTTAAAAAGCTGTACTTTTAAATTAAATGACGGTACCTCACGAATATAAATCGAAGTTTAAGTAACTAGCTGAGCCCCGCAGTTTCACCCGCGTAAGATCCTTTCCCGCGGGATTATCGGGACAAAAAATGTGTTATTCCAGGTCAGTAACTTTCTATATTCCAAGTTTCACTGCAATCGGTTCAGCGGTTTTTACGTGATTGAGTGACAAACATGCATACGTTCATACTCACAAACTTTCAGGTTTATCAATGTACTTTAATTTTATACAAAAAAAAAAGTTATCGACATCCTACAATAGATACATAATACAAAAAATATCTTGTACGCCGACGTATAGAAAATTGAAAAACCCTAAAAAAAATTGATGTTAAGTTACCTGCACCAACATTTGCATGACCACATCGAAATATTTAGCGAAATCCGGACCAATGCTAAGGGCAATATCACCAAACACGGATAAAATCTGAGGCTTCACTGAACGATGGATTGATGGATCTCCGAGGTTCTCCAACAATAACACTATAATCTCATCACAATATGGCACCACCTGGAACATATAAGATCACAAACATATGTTAGTTGAAAAAAAAAAAATTCTGAATTTGTTTGAAGTCACTCTCTGTTTAATTAACAAATACATTATAAGGATTCATTAACATGTTTCGTTTCCATATATTTTGATGTAGAAACTAAGCCTAGATAGGCTTATATCTTAGCTTATATAGATATCTTAGTCCATGTATAAAATTGAGGTCAGTACAATATTCAAAGGATATTAAATAAAAAATCATATTAACATACCTTATTTTTCAATGCACGACAGATGTCCCCAGTAAGACCCACAGCAGCGATGCATACTTGATATTCTTGATGATTTTTGAGACCCATGAAGAGGTACATTTTAAAAGCGTCCATGTACTTCAAGAATCCTTCTCCTAGCACTTCGACCAGAGTAGAGACTGCCATAAGGGCATCCTCCTGCACTCCGCCCGCCTTGCCCGCGTTCCCGGCGAACATCGTCAGCAGGGCGGTCATGATGGCGTCCGATATCTGTGGCGCGTCTTCCGGCGTCACCTTACGCAGTACCGACTGTAAAGTTGCACAGAGAAGACTCTGAAGGTCGCTGAACTGTGAACGGTCTGCCTGGCTCGATATATGGTTCTCCATCTGCAACACTTGCTGCAGCCTGTCCAGAATGACCATAGTCGTTTTCTGTACAGTGACATAGCAGTCACTGGGAGAGTTCTTGACCATCTCCATGAGCGCTTCGTAAGCAGCGGAACGCAAGTTGTGCTGGGCGGCGTCTTGACGATCGGTCGTTTCTAGAAGCCTCTGGATGATAAAGTCGAAGTAGTTCGACATACAATAGGTTCGCGGTTGGTTTGAATCGCCGCAATCGGCGGCTTCGTAAGCTGCCTCCGCTAGACCGGTGAAAGCCCAACAGACGTTAGCGGCCACTCGAGGCTCGGCTTTCAATCCATTAACGAGACTCTCTAACAGAGGTTTGAGGTAAGTCTCGTTGATAGCCGCTTCGGGAACTATTTCGCAAATTCTCCCGAATGTCCAGGCGGCAGTATCCCGAACGGCGACGTGAGAGTCGTACATAGCTTCGATCAAAGTCGGCATAGCTTCTTCGACCAAAGGTTTGAGTGTCGTAGCCTCGAGACCACCCAAAATAGAACCGAACGCCATAAGCGCGGCCTCTCTAAATCTCCAGTTTTCATTCTTAATATTAGAGTTGATGAAAGGTAAAACATGAGGCACGATTTCATCTTCGCAGCAGTTTGATAGCAACATAAGGCAGACAGACGCTGCCTTTGATGGGTTCCATTCTAGTTCGTCGTCAGAATCGTCTTGTTTTGTAAGTTTTTGCATGAGTATTGGAGCGAGGTATTGTAGCGCGCCTCTGGCGTAAAATCTTGAAGTTCGAACTGGTGGTCGACCTGTATTATTTAATTAGAAATGAGAGAAAATAGACATAATAAAATAGTAATAAAAAATATACAAGCATCATACCTGCTTCAGAAGCTTCAGCTTCTTCAATAGCAAGGTCTATTTCTTCATCACTAACATTAGACCAAAATTCAATTCCTTGTAGCGAAATTTCATCAACATTAGACTTCATGGCTTCTAAAGTAATAGGAAACAGTGCTTGACCCATGTACGGTTCCATGTATTGATAGTATAGAGAAAGAATTTTTACCTAGAAATGAAAGCTTTGGTTATAATAATAACTGAAGAGCTAACTTCCTGCATAAAGGAATGGACAAATGATAATGAAATAAACAAGTCTTGACTTTGCGTTCTGTTATTGCGTAGGGACACATAATACAGCAATAGAATTTCAACGAAAATAACTAAAATAACAAATATATTTGTGAAGTTTCATCCTGGGTCTTACGGATTTCAAGGGCTCTAGCATTTTTAACACACATATTTGTCTCATTTCCTGAATGATGAAAGAGAGGAAGATTTGAACATTGTGTGTGCTTAATACAAGATAACATGGATGTAGGTACTTACTAAACACTGAAGAGCAGCAACACTTATTCTCATATCAGTGGACTGTGTTGCTTCACACACAACTTCCATAATGAAATTCCTTTCATTGTCTTTGTCAAAGTTGGCCTTAGTGAACTCCAGTGAGTTGAGAAGAGCTTGTGTGGCCGCCAATCGAACGTGGTTGCTGGGCTCCGTAGATCTCATACCGTGAATAATGGCAGTGAGGATTGGATTACTCTGCTCCGTTAGAACTTCAGCATCTATTTCCTGGCAGATGTATCCTATAAGAAGAGGGTTTATTAAATATAAAGGGACATTTTTGTCATCTCTCAGCAGACCATCTAACTGAAACGATAATTGAGAGAAAAGATCAGTCATGGTCATAATGGTTTCATTCACAACTTAATTAAAAGAATTTATATTAACTACTTTATACAAACATTTATTTCGGAATAAAATATAAAACATAAAAATATTTCTAGAGATTAAATATTAAACATTTGTAAAACTAAACGCATTGAGTAGGTTGTCATTGACTATTGTATAGAGATATAATAGTAGGTATCTTTTCCCCCAATTTGTGCCAACAATTTACTTGCTGATAACACACCATTTTTCCACTTACCTATAGCTTCAAGGGTAGCCTCCCTTTGCATCTCAGTGGATTGAGCATTGACAACATTCTCTACAAGCATAGGTATGAGGTCATTCCATTGTCCTACGGGTAACTCAGCAACGGCAACGTACGCTACGCACTGCGCCGCAGAACTAGGTCGGGTGTTCTCTGTACCTATTGCTGATATGATCTGTTAACAAAAAATATACAGTGGTATATTGGTGGGTTGTACTTGTATTGGACCAAACTATGAATGCCAAGATATGAAATAAATGTATTATTATCACCGATTTTTTATAATTATTCAACAAGGTATTCTTAATTTTAAAAGAAATACGTTTTTTTCTTTTTAAAAATGAAAATAAATAATTGCTTTACCAAAATTTGCACTCAACAGGACTTGAACCTGCATCTATGAACTTGTCTTAGTGATTAAGTCAAGTTGGGTGCAAATTATTGGAAAGCAATTCTTTAAAAACTAGTCATCCAAGTGAAGGAAACACTAAGATAAATAAAAAACGCAAGTGTATTTTCATAAATAAAAAAAGTTTAAATTTCCATATTAAATTAGTTTTAATGGTAACATTTGCAGTAGTTTATTTGTATCATTTAGAGTAGTAGTTATATATGTTTTTTTTTCTCCTGTTATCTGCTATCAGTCTTTGGACTATGATCAGATGTTGTGTAGGTAATGACTGGTAGTGGTCTCCCATTTACTAAAGAAGATCCTCTTCATTAAATATCAGCCAACTGCATGATGTGCTTTCTGTACAAGTTGGCTTGCCAGTAAATTTGGGTGACAATTTAGTCTCTCTGTATATAGTTTAGCACACTTTTTTATTTCTTCTTGCACGGTGTGGGTTTTGAGAATATTGTACAGTTCTGTGTTTCGTATAAACCATGGGGCATTGCTGATAGTTTTTAAGATACTGCTCTGGCAGCGTTGTATGTTTATATTTGATGTGATGCAAGCAGATCCCCACAGTTCAATACCATAGGTCCAAATATATGATTTACAGTAGCTTTTGAATAACTGACGCACAAGTCATAATGTTACCATCTTCTAATGAACATTTACAGTCAATTGATGAAAGTTTTTGCTATTTTTAGTCACAGTTTTAAGAAGATTTTAAATTATTGTTCCTAATCCTATTGTAAAAGAGATTTTCTTAATTGAATTTTATCCAAAGGATAGGATAGGACTTACATTTTTTTTAATATAAAGTCGAATGTCCTCAGGTAAGGCCAGCCATCGTTGTTGGTGCTGTTGTTTCAGTGACAGGTCTTTGGAAGTGAGGTGGTTCTTGAGCTGCAACCCGGCGGCCATTCGCGCCACTTGGCTGTTTCCCACCTGAAAACAGAGAAGACACATCATATTTAATAAAACCTTGGTCTCTTTACACTATGAATTTTACAAATTAACCACACTGCAAAAAGACAGTCAAGAACTTGCGCATCAGGGCAGTCTTCATGTCCAAGACATTGCAGATAAACTGCAAAAATTTCGCTTTCAACCGACTAGCTATGTGGGGAACAATAAATGTCTTGCCATGCCGCGCTGCCCGCCGCTCGGCCGTAACGATAGGGAAGACTCAATAAATGGTGACTTGACGTCATAAGAGCTGATATGGGTGCAAATGGCCAAATTACGGGATCAAGATCTTTTCTAGAAAAGTAGGAAAGTAGATCCCGGAGTCCACTATGCAGATATTGAAGATGAGTAATAAAATGTAAATGAAAAAGTAATTTAATATGTACCTGAACCAGCACATCTGACAACATCTTGATGAATGTTGTAAAGTTAGTGATGGCTGCATGTTCCAAGTATTTCTGAGCTGCGTCCAACTCATTTCTATCTGAAAAGTTACATAATACAATTTAATGATTCCATATTGGCTCACATAAAATTCTAAATGCTATTCTTTGTCTTACTACTAATTTGTGTTTATTATAATCACATTTCATAATTTTATTTTTCATACATTTTTATTACTACCAACGGAGCTCATAATAGAATGAATGACTAAAAAACAAATATTAAAAGATTTCAGAGTCATTAGTAGGAGTATCCACTGCAAGGCTATCCGATTAAAACGCAATGAGGTTTGCCCTTTTAATACTGCTAAAGTTTGTGAGTTAGTTTTTTATCTATTTGGATTTTTGATTGGTGGGATATTTCTCCCACAAAAGGGGTATTTTAATACTTGTGTTTTAAATAACATACTAATTGTTTCAAAAAAATCTGTGTCTACTGTTTGCAGAACTACTAGTTATAGTTTACATTATGAATATTGATAATTGTATGTAAAATGATATATAACAGTCATTACCACAGTATAGTGTAGTTTTCTACTGACCTTATGTGCATTTGGTACCCAGTTAGTGGTGAAACAGTACATATTGGTGGGTACATAGGTTTAATAGGATTATATTTATGTTGTGGCCGATTGTAAAATTGGTAAAAAAATTAGTATAGCACATAGTTAGTGAAGGCCTAACGACTTTCTTCACAAAGGCCAAGCAACATCAATGGCAACTCATAACCTAAAACCTAGTTGACATGTCAACATATTTGTTCATCTGGGTAACTAAATATTAAAATAAACAAGAAACTCTCTATATTAATTGATTTCAATACATCTCAGTCACATCCTGAATCATCGACTGACACAATTCCGGAGCCCTAGAAGCTTCTTCAATCGAAACAAGAAATCCAAATTTTCAAAGTCAATGTAACTTTAGCTTAATTCATTACCCAGCTTTTTAAAGTATTTATAACATCAATAACAAATCAGGAACATAAGATTTCTAGAGAGTAACAAGACATAACAGTTAATTTTTTGTATGAAGTCGGTTGACATGTAAAACGCCATCAGCGAACATTTGAAACCAAAGAATTCTTGTAACTTACCTGGTGATATAGTCTTTTCTAAGATTTGTATTAACGGTAAAGTCTCTGAATGCATTGTGTCCAATTTTCTTCAAACTCAAGTAATAAAAACTAACTTGTAACGAAAAATTACAAAACCGGCACACGACAGAGAAACTGAGGAACATTCGTGAAATGAAAAATGTTGAAATGTTACCAGTATGACAAGAAATTCATTAAAAAAAAACTTTTTTTTTCGTATGGCTACAATGAACTTTAAACCTGCCCATTCAAATAACGACAGAAAAAATGGGTGGGTTAATAAATGGGTCTGACCCTAGACTATAAGCAAGCTATAGAGCGCGCAGCCTATGGGTATATTAGCCTACTGCGCAAAGTGTAAGCAGCTCTATAGATACATAGACACAAATGTCGAGGTTAAAATTAAATAGTGATGCGGAATGACATAACGATAAATATTGATAGATTGTTGATCGGTTTTTCGCTCGGACATATTTAGACATTTATGCTGTATTACAATACGCTGACCGTTATTTTCTGTAGTGTCCACTTAAAAATTGATTTTTACATAGAAATTCAGGTATTTGTAAGAAACAAAATATAATTTTCAGTTAAAAAAACATACGAAAATATTATCAAAGCCTTTAACTAACTCAAAACTCATGTCTAGAAAACTTCCATAATTTTTGTTTGGTGGCACCCAAAAGTGAAAATGCCCTGATTCTACCAGTGGCAGTAATCCATTTTTCTTTTACATGAGGATCTTTAGGGAAACTAAAACAAAATAATCAAAATCTTTATCAAATATAAAATTTATTTAACAGAAAGTAGCACATTTTCTAAGCAAATTGTGACTACATACATACATAATTTACTTTTACTTTCAGATCTTGGAGCCTTATGTCATTTTGTGAAGAGCGCTGATTCCTATGATACAGGGTTACCCCTAGTTTAGGAATCAGAGGTCTAATTCAGTTCTGTAATATAGCTCAGATTTCTGTACCTTGTATAATCTGTTTTTGAATAAATTACTTACTTACTTACTTAAATTGGGTAATACAAATATATACTGCTAGACAAGATTATATGTTGTACGCCAAAAAAAATACTATAAAGATGAAGGTTTATGTTCGCGTATTTACACAAGACTTTGTAGTTTAGTCTTATCTTTTTCATTGTGATAATAATCTCAATTTAATTGAATCAAAATAACACAACACAGGCGGAACTATTTTACAACTTAATTAAAAATACTAAGGGTTACATCTAGTATAGGTAATAGCTTTTGCATAAAGAAATGGTTATAAGTTAATCTTTTCCCTAGGTAAGTAATTTGTTCCAAAATCGAAAATACTTTTGACATCATTAATCGAATGATTGTGTTCCAACCAGTCCTAACCCTAGTATTGAGTTTTGGCGGGAGCTCATTGAGGAGATGTGCTAAATTATCATTTTTGTGAAACCTAGTTCAAATGCGTGCAAATTGTTTAATTTCGGGGGCATATTAATCAATTTAGTTTCGTGAAGGTGTACAAGTGGAATGAAAGTGAAAATCGGTGCAAAACATTGACTTAGTGTTGTCTCCAAGGCTCCGTGAAGATTGTTTGTAAATGGCCGCCGTGTTTACTATAATTGTAATTTGTGTAATTTTCTATTGACATCTATTAATTTTTTTGAATGAGAATTTCTTAAATATTTTAAAATAAAATAAAAAGGAACTCGAGCTAAGTCCTACTGGACTAATGTATGACACGCACGCTCACATGTTTCTTCTTTTCCGGGGGTAAAATTTATACTTATTGGATCTTTTATTTGGCATAGCCTGTTGTTTGTGCGGTTAATTGAATTATTTTGAATGGCTTTCTTTAAACATTTTGGATGTCCTTCCTTTTAGACGTAGAAATGTCAAACTGACATTTCTTGTCAAAATGACATTTCTTTCTTGACATTTTATCGACTTGCTGCCATTTTCCTTTTCTTGTTTGTCAGTGGTGTTTTGATAACTCCATTGTATAAAAATTGCCAAAATGGTACTAAAATCTGATTTTTTTAAGTTAATCATTGTGTGAAATGCTTATTAATCTTATAAACTGTGTGGGGGAAATGATTTGTGACATGTTTTTACGAATATTTTATGATATCGGTGTCGTTATTGTTTCAGTCTTTGGTTATCCCAGATAAGTTTCAACATATTCTTCGTATTATGAATACGAACATCGATGGCAAACGTAAAGTAATGTTTGCCATGACTGCGATCAAGGGAGTCGGTCGCAGATACTCAAACATAGTCCTCAAGAAGGCAGACATTGATCTGGACAAACGTGCTGGAGAATGCACCGAAGAAGAGGTACGTTTCACTAATTACCAATTAGAATAGTAGGATACAGGATAGTGCGTTAGATTTCTGTTTTCCAAAACTTAAGTTTCAGTACGTGTAACTTGACAAATTTTAACATAATTCAGTCAGTCAGTAGCTGCACCTATCCTTTCTAGCAATCTAAATTCCTAAATGCCATGCAGAGATGTGTCTGCCAGTCCTTTTCATTCTCATTACAATATTACTATTAAAATCCTACCCTACCCTGATGGATACATTATTACCAAGGTCCCTTGTTTCCAAAAGAATGTTTCAACTTCAAAAATACTTTCTGTAATAATTATTATTCATTATTGTTTCAGGTCGAAAAAATTGTAACCATCATGTCTAATCCCAGGCAATACAAAATCCCAGATTGGTTCCTCAACAGACAAAAGGACATTGTTGATGGTAAATACAGCCAGCTAACCTCCTCCAACTTGGACTCAAAGCTACGTGAGGACCTCGAAAGGTTGAAGAAGATCCGTGCACACAGGGGCATGCGTCACTACTGGGGCCTGCGTGTGCGTGGTCAACACACCAAGACTACCGGCAGGAGAGGTCGTACTGTTGGTGTCTCTAAGAAGAAGTAAATTAAATAAATAATCCATTCTCAAACATTTCTTTTATTTGATACCTTTATAAACCTCTCAAAAAATAGTACTATCTAGTTTAACAGGAATTACATTACGAAATTATTGTGCATTGCATTGCAGTAAATTTTTTTGAAAGAGTTAATTTTTACCAGCAATAATTTTGCAAAACTAGCTGTTTTTGCATTTTATGCACCAATACTTATTAATTATTTGTTATTTACTGCTTCATGTACTTTTATCTCATGCCACAAATTTTTTGATGTAATTCCAGTTAAGTAAGTGGCTTCTCACAGAAATATGTATATTTTCTTTGTTAATTTTGATGATAGGTACATAACAATGTACTTCATTTAAAAATTGATAACTAGTTTGTAAAATTGTAATTAAAGTAGAAGATTACTTATTGAATATCAATCTACCTCAAATTACAATAAAATGAGAGAGAATTGAATAGAACTGTCTCATAAGTAGGCACTTATACATAAGAGACAGTTCTATTCAATTACAATAGTCAGGTTATCCATAACCATAGTAATCATGGTCAGAACTTTAGTAAATAAAAGAATGATTATAAAGCAGCAGGCAGCACCTGAGGTTAATCCCATTGTCAATGCAACTTCATAGAAAAGTGGATTGTGATGTCTATTGGTACATTAATAAAAGTCTTAACAATTTTTAACAGCTACTTTTATGTAAACAGTACAGACATACTTACATAACATAAGGAAGGCAGTTTTTTTTGTTACATTCAATAAACAAAATAAGTAACTAATATAACATAGGAATGATTTTCTAACTTATTTATACGATCAATTTATTCATATTTTGCAATAAGTACCATCATGTAAACTCCAGCTAACAAAGCTAGAATCTCTTTTATTGACTGTGACAGTTTATTGTTTCCCTCAAGCAGTTCTGGAATTACTGACACAGTGGCAATGTAGATGAACCCACCAGCTGTGAAGGGTAATATCAGGGAGGACACCAGTCCTTCACTGGAACCTCGCAGGTAGATTGAGAGCACAGTCCCTGATATAGCCCCAAATGCAGTCAACAGTTGAAGCAGCATAGCTTTCCTTCTCGAACATCCTGACTGCACAAGTATAGCAAAGTCTCCTATCTCATGAGGAATTTCATGTAGTAAAATAGTTACTGTTGTGATGTATCCAATACTTTGGCCGGCTATGAATGAGGCACCAATTGCCAAACCATCAGTAAAGTTGTGTGTAAAATCAGCAGCAAGGTTCAAATATCCAGCAATTTTAATTTCCTGCTTTTCCTTCTTGTTATCTTTTGTCTTCTTTTTAATTTTCTCATCAGTTTTTTTGTCTGTGCTGTGAGAGTGACCATGTCCTCCGCTGAATAGACGCACAGTTTTTTCCACTACTAAAAATATGATTA
The DNA here is from genome assembly GCA_949358125.1 of Idaea dimidiata. Classification (NCBI taxonomy): domain Eukaryota; kingdom Metazoa; phylum Arthropoda; class Insecta; order Lepidoptera; family Geometridae; genus Idaea; species Idaea dimidiata. The sequence continues at coordinate 7,207,640 of OX442337.1, forward strand.
TACCACCAAGGACTCCAAGACCAACAGTTATATCATGTGGTTCATGTTCTCCACTGTTGTGAGAGTGGCTATGGCTGTGTCCAGCTCCGTCGCCTCCACTCGACGCTAAGGCGTGTGGGATCAAATGAAGGAAGGCATCACCGAGAAGTCCACCAGAAGCGAAAGACAACAATATTTTTAGAAGAGGTTGTTTTTCAATACTCCCATCAACGGGAATAAAAAACAAAATAAAGAATGGGACTATGCTAATGAAGATTGTTGAACTTAGAGCGCTCACGTATAAATCGTAATCGGCTTCGACCACTTTCTCTGTTTTTTTGTATTCTTCGTTTGCAGTTTTGGAGTACTTGAAACTTGGTGGTTCTTCATGTGAATGTGAGTGTGTGTGCTTATTTTCTGAAGCTATCACGACACCACTAAATAGGACTAAAGCGATGAGGCATTTTTTTAGCCACATCATTTTAGAAAACTATATTTTTACTGATTCAAAAAAAAAACTAGCAAACGAGAAATTGCGTTAGATACACATCACTGATAATAATTAATGTCAAATGTCAATAAGCTTTCACTGTCATTTGTAGGGTAATAGCTACTCTGTTTCTTATCGGTTGTGAACCGATTATTGCCATTAGGAAATTAGCCAGTGTCATGTATTTTAATATATTATGCAAGTTATTTGCATCGAAACAGTCAAGTCGTCATAGTTAAAGTCAAGTCTAGGGAATCATTTGTAAACACGGCGGCCATTTACAAACAATCTTCACGGAGCCTTGGAGACAACACTAAGTCAATGTTTTGCACCGATTTTCACTTTCATTCCACTTGTACACCTTCACGAAACTAAATTGATTAATATGCCCCCGAAATTAAACAATTTGCACGCATATAAACTAGGTTTCACAAAAATGAAAATTTAGCACCACATCTCCTCAACGAGTTCCCGCCAAGACTCCTAATAGCTACTCATTGAATAAAGAGTTTTGGCGGGAATGCGTTGACGAGATGTGGTGCTAAATTTTCATTTTTGTGAAACCTAGTTTAATTTCGGAGGCATATTAACCAATTTAATTTCGTGAAGGTGAACAAGTGCAATGAAAGTGAAAATCGGTGCATAGCATCGACTTCAGTGGTGTCTCCAAAGCTCCGTGAACAATCTTCGTAAATGGCCACCGTGTTTACAAATGATTCCCTAGATTTGACTTCAACTAAGACGACTTGACTGTTTCGATGCAAATAACTTGCATATCTTGGCGGATTTGTAATAATATATACTTTAAGTTGCATATATTATGATGTATTAATAATACTTGACACTGGTTAATTTCTAAATGGCCATAATCGGTTAACAAACGATAAGAAATAAATAAATAAAAAAGAATTCCTGTATCTTCGCTGTTTCGTCTTGTAGTTAGTTTATCAATGTGTTTGTGTTTGTTTAGTATTTGTATCTAGTTTGCGTAGTCGTCTCAACAAGAAAAAAATAGTTTTGGAGTACTTGAATAAAAGTATAATCGAGGAAAGAACCTCAAATTTTTTGTACTTTCTTCACTACGTGTCATTGGCAGAATTTGTAATCACTTAAAGCCATTAAACCTAAAAAAAAGGATTAAAATTTAGCGGGAAGGTGTTGAGGAGATGTGGTGCAAAAATTTCATTTTTCTGAAACCTAGTTCAAATGCGTGAAATGAAATAATATATGACTCTTTTAAAAGAACATTTAACAAACGTGGATTTTTTCAATCTATTCACCTAACGGTAGGATTTAAATAAGATTAGGTATAACTTTTAATTTATTTAACTTCATTATATACTAATTACTAGACGTGACTGTGGTAACTAAAACCAGTAGGTCATCCTGATATTTCCATCTATATCTCTTTGCGTTTCCACAACGCTAGTCTGCCGGACAAGTTTCCGCATAGAACTGCGTCGCCTGGGCAGTAGCTCGGGTACTTCATCTTCTATCACCGGAGGCTGGGTGAGCTCCAGCTGGTCTAAGTTCTCATACGATTCCGCATTTGGTATTTTCCTAAAAAAGAAACTTAAGTATGTGTGTTTGTTATAGATGTCATGTTTGTTAATAGATGTCACTTGTAAAAGTTTACCATTTTCACATCTAATGTTGCTAGTAAAAGTTACTAGCAAACCTATCTATCTATACCATTACCTATACCAGTAGCCTCTTTTTTATGAACTTAGTCAAAGTGTCACGCCCTACCGAGACGCCCTAATTAGTGCTGGCAGTAGGTATACCGCTGCTACTTCACGCAAAATCCATTAAATTTATTTACGTTCGCCTACCTTTGTTCACCACACGCCCAGCAGTCCGCATACGTCCAGTCTTTCCCAAAGTTTTCGCCCTCTTCAGCGGTTTGTGGGAGAGACGTGTGTAATGTTTCTGGCAATCGGAGCGCACTGATGCCACCGACCACTGATACAGCGCCCATAACTACCAGCGGTAGCACTAAGTTGCTGGAACCCTGGTAGGTAATTGAGTGGTAAAAAGTTGTTCTGTCTGATATTTCAATGATTAAGATCGACAATTTACCCATTCAGGGATATATAACATTCATTTTATTTTAATGTATTTCTACCGATATATTATGTCGTACCTTATGGGTGGGCATACCACAATCATGACGACATTTATAAATCGGTTGGATTTCTTACTAATATTATAAAGGCGAAAGTTTGAATGTATCTAGTTAAATTACTGTGTTACTCTTTCACGCAAAAACTACTGAACCGATTGCGATGAAACTTGGAACGTAGACAGTTGAGCATAGAACTTTTTTTTCTAAAATGGCCAGGCTCAGCTACTATAATATAAACATTAAAAAAACGAGTTACGAGCTTAATGTGGATGTTGTGTCTCCTTCAGCCGTCTACGAAACGTAGTTTCGTCACTGGTTTCGATAAAAGAATTATTATTCCTTGTACGTAACTAGTTTCAATAGAGGAATTTTTCTTCTTTTTACGTAACCTTGATATGTATACTTACGTGGATTCGTAAAAAGAAGAATAAATAAGGAAAAATAATTGTTTTATCGAAACTAGTTACTAAACTATGGTTTCGTAGACGGCTGAAGGGATTGTGTCAAATGTTCTGTCACTGGATAAATATTAAGGATAGGTGGGTATAGACTAGCCGAACCTTGAAAATTCGCTGTTTTTAAATTGACTCGAGCCGAACTTTGACCATAAATGCTCGATATTTAACAACCCGATTTTATAAACCAACGATATTGGTGTAGCATTTCGTCGAACTTTTGCAGGAGCGCGACATTTCAAGATGTGATCAAGAGTGAACGCAAGGTACAACTGAATGTTGAGGGTAAATATACACACTCACTGTGAACATTGCGCCGAGCATTCGCAGAAACTTTATAGATCTACATTACATATGTAAATGCTACCTATGTAAACTGAGCTAACTACCTAAATTGTGAAAATGCTGTTTATGCTACAGATACCTACTCACCTTATTAATTCGCGCGCCCGTGTCGCCTAACGTAAGTAGGTACATCTACAATGTCGATAGGTACTACCTATGTAGATTATGTTAGATTATTCATCTATGACAATGCAGCTTAGACTCTACTTACTTGATTTAAGCAGACGTGGGCATCGTTGGTAATGATGAGTGCCGGATGATCAAATGACGCTGACGGAGTGAAAAATGGTAGATGATGTGGTCACGATTTACTGATAAAAGCCATTCTCGACGGTAAACCTTACCAAGTAATTAATAAAAGGTATAATAATTAGACCCAAGCCGCCTATGTAAGCTGACGTGCCGATCCCAACACCTCTCAACTCTGTAGGATATAGTTCACCGGCGTAAGGATATATTAGCAAAAAGGACGCTGATATAAAACATTTCGATATAAGATACAACACTAGGGTTCCCATTATAGCATCTGAAATAAATGACCTTTATTTAGAACCAACAATTCATACTTACAACAACTTTACATAAGTACTCCACAATCAAGTTCCCTCACCGTCTGGCAGTAGCACGGTTACTATACAAAATATTCCGCTGATCACCATGGACAGACACAGGGGCCATCTTCGACCGATACGGTCCATTAGGTACCAGCAAACCAAATAACTTGGTATCTCGACAGCTGACGATAGAAAGAAGCTCATGTACTGGTTATCTCCTATAGCCGGCCCATAATAACTCAACCCGACGTAAACCATTTCAGAAGCACACCAGTTCAATGTAATTAAGCAAGTTTTAAGCCTCATGTTGGGCGTTCGACAAAGAGCGAAGACGCTCACTGTTTTTGTTTCAATAAAACCTTTTTCTTTCTGCTCAATCACTTGTTTCTGTAGTTTACTGGTGAACTCTTCCGGCAGCTCTTTACCGTTGACTCTAGCTATTGATTTCAGTATAGTATTAGCTTCCTCGAGTCTTTCTCTCATGAGTAACCATCGAGGTGATTCTGGTAGTACAAACCAGTACAAGTAATAAAATAGGAAAGGTGATGATGTAGCAAGAGCAAGAGATCTCCAGTCTCTTAACATATACGTTACTCCAGATAATAGTATTAGTCCTATTGTGTAGAAAACACATGTCATCACTGTTACAAAGGATCTGTAATTGGGACCTGCTAACTCTAACGCTGAAATGAATGATTTAAATTTTATTCTCATTGGTATAGGTATCATTATGCTTACTAACCTAAGCCAGTACTATACTTACAAATTATAAAGGGTATTTGATAGACTGCAGGTATAGTAAGGCCAACTATAGTCCTGGCCACTACCCACACCCAATATTCATAAGCGTATGCTGTGATAAAACTTCCCGTTAACAGTGTTGTTAAACAAATGAAGAACGATTTCTTGCGGCCAATACGATCGTTCAAGTAACCAAATGTGTATACACCAATGGGACCTCCGACGTTTAATGCCACCAAACCCAAGGTTGGGTAGATGTCATATTCACAAACTAAATCAAACTGAAACAGACATTTTAATTTAAATATCCTCAGAACCCGCTGAAGTACCACTTTGTATCCTTCTTTTGGTTAGGTAACTAGCTGTTTTTTAGAGAACTTACATCTATAACAATAGAAGAGTTTACTTCAGTCGTATCGTACTCATAGCCATCTAAACATGGCTCTATGGGCCAATCTCGATTGTGATTAGCTGAATTCAAATGAATGTACTCGGTCCAATTGATTGCATATCTTATACATTTTTCAAATGTAAAGTTGTCCTGAAAAAATGAAGATAGCATTTTTTAAAATATAAATTTCAGATACTTTACAAACATCTATATACCTAATCGTTACCTTTATCGGTATCGAGATTTCTTTCCGTTGCTGTTGTGTCAAATTCAAAGATTCTAATTCTGGCACTCTGCACCAGTGATCCGGTACATCTGTCATGAATAGCTGGTTGAAAGCACAGAAGCCGCAGGGCAGACAAGCGGGTAAACACACCAGCCATAATAACAACTTTTGATACAGACCGAATTCACCTATTTTCGGTAATAAATCATCCAAGTCGAGAGAATCGCTTGTATCATCGTCCTTAAATAAAGAGAAATACAATAAGCGAAAGTGCTATTGATTAAGGGACTATTGATGTTAACGGACGTAAAACAGATTATTGTGTAAATCAAGCCGTGAACTTCACGAACTTGACAATGGCAGTGCAATTCCTGTTGCACATTGATTTATTTATTCAACTTCTGAATTGATCAACGGAATTCACAAACCGCACTATTTAAAACAATAAGGAACCACTAAATTTAAGAATTTGTTTTGAGTTAATAAAAATTAATACAATTTGGAAACACATTTTGTTACCGGTGGTTTTGTGTTTTTGTTGCAACTCGTTTTCGTTTCGGATTTCGTCATAGCCGGACAGAGTGGAGCACAAGAACAAACGCGGAACTAAAGTAAGGTTGACATTCATACTGATAGTTTTAGAGGATGTGAGGAGGAAGCCGTAGGTTTTTAATCTAATTAATCGAATAGGACGTCCATCATACTTTACGAAATTAAAGGTGTCGTAAGCGATGTAATGTCCTCCTTTCACTGGGTTTGTACAACAAGGTTAATCTTGTGAAAGATTTTGGAATTAAAGGTGCCTTTAATTTCCGGCTATTTGGCTTACTAAACACACTCCTTAGACACTCATGTATGTCTAGTAGTCTTTTGTTGTCTATTGTACCTATAAGTTATTTTAAAGGGTCTCTTATGTGAGAGTATGGGTCCCATAGTCCCCATACTCTCACCTCGTCGTAACAAAAGTAGGTCAAGGTACAGAATAGGTAAAAATGACAGTTCTAGTCAAGGTCAATGTCTACTCTGCATCACCAATTTTAAAAAAAGTTTGAGAGACGTTGGATATTATATGCAATAATAAAATATTTATAATTTTGTTAAAATATTTATTTGTGAAACGTAGATAAAATCGATACAAGTAATTAAAATTCTTAGACATACAACTTATTATTTTACACAATAATGAAACTGTGAAATTTTAACAATAATTTATAATTCAAAGGTTCGCTTCATTTCCTCAAGATTTACGCGTCGCGGTCGCGGTAACGTTCGTTGTGATCGGTACCTATTGTGGTGCCATTATAACATATTGTAGACAGAACACGTAGTGTGAGTTGTTGTGAGCAAAAGCAGCGATACTATCGCGCTATATCGAGCGAAATTTGTAGGGATTAAAGAATATTTCCATACAAAGTTCGCCGTGCTCGGTGGAACTTAACACTACGGCTGCTTCTCACGACTTACTTTCTACGTATCCTATAGTCATCGAGCAACAAAGATTCGCACGCTTCCCATGCCAATGTCAATAAATAAGTGTGTAAAATTTACATATTACTAAATAGATTTCATTTCATTATCTACTATACAAACGTTTCGATTACAAGACAAAAATTGACATCATTATAAAAAAGAAGATTTAAATTTTGTATAAAAACTTGGTAACATCGCTAAATTTATACAATTTATAAGTTACTTCAATTTGTAGAATAGGAAAATAATGCACATGCGTTTTTTTATATTCAAATTGTATAACTATCGCAGTTGTTAAGCAACGTAGTATTCAGGTAACTAACCGGTATATACGTCCGTTCGACTCTTGTACACCTAACTTCAAAAGGGCTAATATCATTTACTTAGGTCCTTAAGTTTCCAAGACGTTTAGGCAATATCCTATTTACAACTTTAGTTTGTGCTTAAGTCTCACTTGCATTCACACATGTCTGCGGGGAATCACGCAGACAATTGACTATAACATCGAATTTATCATAATACTATTGAAGCGGTCTAGTTTGGACTAAAAATATTCATATTTTTTAAACTTTTATGAATTAATATTACAGTAATTTATTAGACAATATTTAATGGTTTCATATAATAACTATTATCTATTTAATGTTGGCAATTTGATTGTAAAAAGTTCTATTGTAAGTATAGTTAATTAAACGACCTAATTTAAAGCCGTAGGAAAATACATTTTTAAACATGTACGCGAAAATTCCGATATTCGAATAAAATTACACAATCTAACGTCATTTTAGGTTGGTCACAGACATTCGTTTTCCTGATTCGATTCACTCTACGAACGCAGCAAATACGGAGAAAGTTCCGTACTGAAAAAAGTGGACGTGTTTGACAAGCCCTAATTAAAAAATATGGAAATGCTGCATTCGTAGACTCGAAAAGACCTTTTCGAAAATTGAATCGAGAAAACGAGTCTTTTTATGTGGCCAGTTACCGTAAATAAAAAATAAAAAGCGATAAAGATTTACCGACCTACAATATGCAGGTTCGAATAAACTCGCGATTCTTACATTAGATAACCAACAATCGGGACACAAGGGAGTTCGCTATCGCACTAATGACTCATTTTTATTGGTCGTTAAGGCCTGCATTCGGGGCGCGGGAGATTTCTGTTAAAGCAAGCATTAGGCCCGCAAGCGTTAACAGTTATTATTAGTACCGTGCCGTATATCGACTAAGATATCGTCTGTAGACTTTCATTCGTTGGTACGAGTTAGGGAACTCCCCGAATGCAGCCCAGTTAACGATCAAGGAAAATGGGCCATAATATCATTAAATAATTACGTAATTTAGGGATATAGTGAACTGTTAATAAACAACCTTTTCATACATAACACACTTATACAACGCCAAAGAAAATACACTAGCAAACCGAAGTTGTTCACAAAAAGTTCAAATTTAACTTTGATGTAAAATATTTAAATGATTTAAATTAAAAAAGAAAAGAAAGAAGAAATACCAAATTTTTCGTATTAAAATTAAAACTATGTTGGTTCAAAATTACAAATATTTACAAAGGATAGTGAAACAATATGTATGAGTGTGTCGGGCGTCGAGCGCCGCATGCCGACGCTACGTGAGCAGCTTGAAGAACATGATGCCCAGCGTGATGTTGATGAATAGCACGAGAATCACCAGCTGCTGCCGGGAGAACCAGTCCTATAACAAAAAATACTGTCATTTTCAAATGATTAGACTTATTTACAAAGTGAAAAATGTTTTTAAAAATTCTTAGTCCATCGTTGGAAAATGAATCCACGAACTCCTTTGGCGTTAGAAATGTAGGGTTAACGTTTTAAAATACTGAAAATATCACAAACCTACGGTATTCCGTAATTAAATATCGAAATTGAATGCCATAAATACAATATAAAGGGTATTTTGACAAGGACAGGTCGATGTTGAAATTGAATAAAACAAGCTGTGTGTGAGATATTAACGAAATATTTTCTTATATGCCATTCAAAATGGCATAAATGGGCATTTCAAATAAAATACACACACAGCTTATTTTGTTCAATTTCAACATCGACCCTTCCGTGTTATAAGACCCTTTAGGTACATGAAAAAAATCCTATGTGTTTTCACCATGTGCTATATTTAGGGTGTTCAATTCCGCAAGGAATACCGGGTCCATCCGTCCGTCTGCGGAATTCGGCAGTATGTGGCGGACCTTAAATTTGAATAATGATTCGCTACATTTTCTCTAGGGTCAAACACGCCGTCTTAGCCGTAGCCTTGCTACGATTTCGTAGCTCATTACTGCTACAAGTTAATTTTGATTCTACGAGTACAAAACAGACTTCAACGCATGCCTTCGTTTACAATAAGGACACTACAATTGTAGGGTGCAATTATTATAGTAGTAGCTTTACTTTGTAGTTTATTTTCATAGTGTAGAGTTTAGTAATTCAATCTATCTCTGTCTTGAAATCGTATATTTTCTCGTCACATTATTTTTAATGATGGATTTAGAGGTGCGCTGTGGTTGTATCTTGGTTTTTGAAACAATTTGCAAGCTTACCCCCTTATTTATAAAGGCTAATTAATTCGCTGCATAACTATGCATCGTTAGTCTTTTACTGTCACATGAAGTTTCGAAGTTAACAGACAGGGACAAATGTCACACAACTTAGTCATGTGTAAATAATCCTACTAATATAAATATGAAAGTTTGTGTGTTTGGATGTTTGGATGTTTGTTACTCAATCACGCAAAAACTACTGAACCGATTGCAATGAAACTTGGAAATAGGTAGCTGGAGACCTAGAATAACACATACTTTTTATCGCGATATTCCCGCGGGAACGGGATTTATGCGGGTGACACCGCGGGGTGCAGCTAATATTTTATGAATAAGGGTGTTAGTGGATAACTGATAATGACATTTATGAACATAAAGTTAGCGTACCTTGACTTGTGGACTGACTAAGTAGAGGAGCGGATTAGCCCTCAGCTTCTCAGTCTCCTCATGCATGCGGCGCACCTCTTCGCGTCGCGCGGATCCCAGCGCCGACACCTCCTCCCGCGACATGCCGCTGCCGTCGCTGCCGCGCGGCATACCCGCCACGTCAGGCAGCGACTTCTTACGCTGCAGCGTCTGTGGCGTGCTTAACATCTGCACACACAGAGTAGGTACTCATTGTTAGCTTCCGAATGGCATCAAACTTCATTACATTTTAAATTCTTTACCTAAATAGTTAAAGTATAAGTAGATTTGTCAAGTTGGATTTTTTTTAATTCTATCAGGATTGATTGATCGGCACTAATAACGAAGTCATTAATGATTGCGGTAAACGTAAATAAATATAATATTATTGAAGTCGTATTGTTTGCGGGCTAAATATTTCTAACGTCTCACTAAATTATGTTTTTAAATAAGATGCATGCGGTACTTAATTAGGTTATGTTTGTAAACGAGAACGAGAACAGGAAAAAAGGGAAACGAAAAATAAAATCGGTTAAAATCGATAATTCAACTGCAAAACTTTCGAAGTTTCAATAGTTAATATTAAAATGAATTTTGTAGACGTCTCTTTTACTTATCTTCGTATGATTTATGTTGACCTATGTTACTGATGTGAAGTGATAATAATATAACACCTACACACATTTGTATTGTTGTACAAGTAATCATATATGTCACAGCAGTTTATTCCTCATTTTTTGTTCGGCGGTTTACCACAATATGACCAAATCGGTACGGTAAGATATAGGTAACTTACTGACTAAACACTTGTTATTCGTGATAAGTTGCGATTAAAGTTTGTCATAAAGAAACGGCGACCATAGCATTTAACTGCGCTGTATCAGGATCTATATGCAGATATAAATATTGAAATAATGCGCGAAATTTAAGGTCAAGGTGCAGGCTATGTTTACCTCGACGGGAGGTACATTGATCCAACTCTCGGAGGCTCGCCGCGCGAGGATTGCTGGCGAACACATGAGGTCTTCCTCATCCTCGTCCTCGCCTTGGTACCACATTATAACTAACTAACACGTCTCTCTACTCAATTATTAAATTAATCGTCCTAATTTAAGGTCACAGGCACAAGGGCATCACATTCTTTACAGCTAGTCTATTCACATTTTATCACGTTGTCAATTGAGAAATTTTATTGTTTTAGAATGAAACTAATTTGTGAAAGATTTAATCAGACGCGAGAACGATTTTCAGTTAAATATAGCGGAGAGGTGATACGCGGAAAGCGGCAGCGAGTGACTGTCTCAATTTAGAAATAGAACGGGCTGAGCGAGTACCCGCCGCGTCGTGCGCCCGCGCCGCCCGCGCTATTTACCCGCCTAACACATACGTAGCTACGTACCTATAATACGATTATATACATAATTAAATGATATATAAGCACCTAACACCTATCGATGATTTGATTGATGTGAGTTGTGTTACGGCGCGACGACGTTACGACCGAGTATCTTACTAAATGAACTATTGCGACAGACAGCTATAAATAGAAAGTACTGCGACGATTCTGCAAGTGCTTTAACGATTTATTTAATAACTAGCGTAAATATATTGTTCCGGTTAAGTCATGCTCGTAAAACTGAAAATATACAAGGATGCTAATCATATTTGCCATTGCACTATTATACTGTGTACTTTTGTAGGTTACTGCATTACAGTTGTACTTTGAACATGAGAAAGATGCATATATCTTTGTAAATATGTTAAGGAAAGATGCATTTTTTCTTTAAATATTTCATATTTTAGTGACACAGCTACCCTTTAATTAAGAAATGCTAATATTTGGGTCTACGTCTATTAAATTTAAGGTTTCAAATTCAATTAGGTAACGCTTTCGTGTTAGTTTAAAAGTGTGGACGAGTCACATTCGTTTTAAAGAAATTAAAACCGATGTTCTCTGAGCATTTTTTCTAAACTATGCCATTGAAAAATATTTGTTGGTTAATTATTCGTGTGACCTCGCTAAAAAATAGATCGCTAGGAAGAACGAACCACTTTGTTATAACTTGTCTTTTCTAATGTATTTGAGTATTCGTAAATCCGGAAATATTGACATTCACCGTTTCAGAAAAAAAGCTTTTCGTAATAGGGTTGGTTTTGAGATTTAATTGAAACCGGTTCGCGGTATAGCTATGAGAAAACGTTCTTGGAAATTATTTCTTTTTGAAATAGGTTATGAACTTAGCAAGAAAATTAATGTTTTTCAAAAGAATAATTTTACCTATTTTCATGATACTACGTGATTTTTATTAAGAAATAATCACTCATAGAGACAATCATAGGTTAGAGTTTAGAGTATCAACAACATATTCATCAAACCATTTTCATATCAAACAACGGGCTAATAAATAAATACCATCTTTATCTTCTTTTCGTATTTAGCGTTAGAATGTTCAAATCTACTGAATAAGGTCTGCTTGGCCTTACGACTGGTGTCGGAGAAAACCACCAACACCAACTGCTTAACGTGCATTTCAAATCATGGAGAAGCCTAAAACGATGTTTTGCCCCATTCATTATCGGACGGTCTTCAAATTAATAGCCGCTCCAGGCGTTGCTCAAACGTACTATAATGAACGCTCTACGTACAATGCAGATTGTATACCGCAATACTATACAATTTTGGCAGGTGTAAAAAACTTATTGGTATAGATAGGGGTTCAAGTTTTCTAAGAATTAATTTTTGGACTTAGGAAGCTGCGCTAGTTAACAACACTGAATGAATAAATAGGGAATTACCATAAACCTTAATTTAACGAGTGATTTTGATGAGGAATTTTAATTTTTAACTTACCCTTCTTCCTCCACCTCCTCCACCCCCTCCCCCTCCACTAGGCGCCGGCGCTGCTGGTGGTGGAACCGCATTTTGAGCCACAAACAAACTTTCAGTTCGTTTCGGCTGATACGGGGAAGGAGCTATTTCTTGTCCGAGGTTTCGCTTCCTTAGAAGAGAATCTTCAAAAGGCTGTTCTCTTGAGGGGGCTCGGGAGATGGAGCCGCGGCCGGAGGCCAAGTGTCCATTGCCGGCGGGAGTGGCAGCGCGTGACTGCGGGCGCGAGGAGGCATGAGGCTGTGGCGCCACCGATCCTGCACGAGAGCCTCCACTGGGTGCCGCTGCAGCTTCCACGCTTGGTTGCCGCGAGCGCCGCCCGTACCGGTCCACGCTCGAGTCTCGACTAGGCGGTCTCTTATAGTGGTCGAAGTAGTCGATGGATGGGCGCGATCCCGGAGGACGCGCGGATCCATTCACAGGTTCCTGTTCGAATTGGCCTGGTTGTCGGTATCCTTGGTCAGCGGCCTGTTGTCGGTACATCTGTTGATCCGGTCCTTGTCTGTAACCCTGGTCGGGGAGTGGTCGGTAACTTTGATCCGGTTGTTGACGGTAACCTTGTTGGTCCATTTGCCGGTAGCCTTGAGGGTCTGCGTTCAAAGCTTGTCTATCTAGCGTGCTTTCGGAGTGCACTGTTCCTGTGCGGAAATCATTACCTTGAGCGACAGTTCTACTATCTAAGTATGTATTTTCTTGAGTATTGTAACTGGTTGGTTGTCCTAGTATGCTCTGTCGTCTCAGGGGTGCCTGGGGGTTGCTCCAATCTTGTTGTTGAGGGACTCTGTTTTGAGTTATGGTGGGTCTCATAGCTGACGACAATCTTCTTACTTGGTTACCGTACTGTTGGCTGTTTGGATCTATATTTTGTTGTTGCAATGCATCTTGTCTTATTAATCTTTGATTTGGTTGCGCTCCACTGGGGATCGAGGGGCCATAAGCATTCATTTGATCGTTTTGTTTGTAAGAATTTTGGTAATCAGAAATACCGGTCTGTGTATTAGGGGAAGCCCACGTGTCTTGATTCGGAGCATTATACGGGTCATATGGAGGGCCAAGTGTTCTATTGTCCGTGTTAAAGTTTGTGTTATTTGGTAACCGTTGTTGCAACGGCTGCATAGGCTTAGGGAATTGTGTCGAGGGTCTTCTAGAAGGCATCGAAGGCATCATGTTAGGAATTTGACTAGCTTGAGGAAGCTGCGAATGTATCGGAGGGATATGATTTGGAATGCTCTTTCCGTCAAGTATCTTATCAGATTCTTGAGGCGTGGGTGCTGCAACTTGTGCATCAAAAGCTTTTTGTCTATATTTTTCTCTTAATCCTATTCGGTCGAAACCTGGGTGCTTAAAATCTGGGGCGAACTGCTTTGCAGTGGTTTGCGCTATATCACAGTCTTCTTTTGCTTGGTCTGCCGAATCATCGGCTTGTTCAGCTTTACCTCGAGCTGTAGCGGTTCTGTAACAATTAACAAGTTCCGTTAATGTAATTATTCAATACAATGAGTAGAATCATTTCGCTCCAAAATACTTTTACGCTATAAGAACACAGTAAGAGAGAGAGAGGCAGAGGGCGTCGTCTTTAAAAATAGTTGATCAATATGTATAAAAACATAAAATACTTAGAGTAGGTACCTAATGAAATATGGCAGGCACAGTGAAATAAGAAAAGCTAATCTAAAATGGGTTAATGCACATCAGCAGACAGTAAATAAATTGTCTTATCTACACCGATTTGTATTATTTAAAAGGGACTAGTTTTTCTGTTGTACTTCAATCCATTGATCAAATCCATAAATGGATTAATTAATAAATGGATTTCGCTTTATAGGACACTCTAATACACATCAATTTTATAGTCCTGGCGTGGAACAATTGCTGTTATTAAAGTAGCTTTTTATAATACGAGTATAGCTTATACCCCTTAGTCAGAGCTTTTATCTCTTTTTACACGCGCTACCTGTAAATAAAAGTTATTGGAATTCTGTGAATGACGAACGAAAAAGTTAAATTGGGTAAAGTTGGAATCGACAACAAAATGTGAACGGAATAGTCATGCGTGACGTTATCATAAAGTTTATTATGTGTATTAAATAAACTGACCTGGAGATGGCAATGTCCGCCTTTTGTAATGCTATTTTAGATGCTCTTTGCGCTGCATTCACTGCTGAATCAACACGTTCACGGAACTTGGCGGATCGCATGAGGAACATCCGCTTTTGGCTCGTGATGAGTACGTTATTCTTGTACTTCCCTTCCTCCCTGGTGCCGTCGCGGAACGTCGTCACGCCGTAACCGTACTTCTTGTTCGCAAACCATTCACCCTCGTATCGGAGACCATCACTACGTTCACTAACACCGAAACCAGTACGTTTGTCATTCTTCCATTCACCCAAGTATGTTTCTGTGACACCGGCGTCCAAATGTTCGTCCTGTAACAATAAATAAACAGTTGAGATTTCGATGAAGTAAGTACTACCTACAAAGTTGTAAGATTATTTTAATTTGGTAGTTTTTTGTTGTTGTTTTAGGAAAAATAGATAAACTAATTTTGACAAGGGATACCCTTATAAAAATACCTTGTATAATTCAATACCATTATAAAATATTTGTTCTTCCAAAATATGCTTATACTGAATGGAGATAGGTTAAGGAGTGGATAATAATACTTAGATATAGGTAGTTACATACTTATAATATTGAGGAGGAAATTTAATTGCGATGTTTTATTAGGTAACGTATATTTGATGTGTCATTCATTATGTTAGTAATAGTGTAGCTTGTACCTACTTTCTATTTACTAAATGTTAATAAAGGTATGAAATATTACCCTTTTCAATATACTCACTCATATTTTCTATTTTATAAAGATGAAAGATTTGTTTCTTTGTAATTAATATAGGCTCTGAGACTATTAGGCCAAGTACAAAATTTTTCTCACCAAAAGAAAGCTACATTATCGAGGAGTAACATAGGCTAAGGGTGCTTACATAAAGAAACTGGTTTTCGGTACTGACGAATCTGTGCGGGTCGATACCTATCGATCCAGAGTTAAAATGTTTATGAAACAGGTATATTTCTTCTATGAAGGAAGAAAAACAGGCCCGTTTGGCTCGATCAGTCCAGGTAGTCGGTACCGACAAGTTTAAACCTGTTTCTTTATATGTGATCGTATTTAAGATGAAATAGAAATATTTTACCTGCACTGGAAAACCTGATTCTTTATGTAACCACCCTACATTTAATCTCGATATTCCCCCGGCATTGGGAATTACGCCGGCGAAACCGTGGAACGCACTAGTTATTTCATGAAATTAGAGAGTTTCAGTTAAAAATTGTGTTTAAAAAAAAAGTGTCCACCGAAAAATGATCAAAAACAGTACCTATTTAATTTGAAAGGATTATTGTTCAAGTACAAACCTCAAGAAAGTGAGAACAAGAAACAAGAAAGTGTCAAAATACACATATTATTATATCCCTATTTATTTCACTACGACTTAAGTTGACAGGGAAAAGAATCCCATTTATTGTAAATGCAAAAGTTTAGTCTTACTATCGACTGTAAAATAAACTTTCAGCATAATATAACAATAACGTAAAGAAAACTTGCTATTCGAAGTTAGTGTTGTTTCTACAGAAATTATTTTATATCTACGAATCACATTCGCAGTAATCGTAAACTACGAGAAAGACTACTAAACTAAAATATTTCCGTCGTCAAATAGCTATTTTACTAGCATTGTTTGTCTATTTTCACTATTGTTTCCTATATTTAAAACTTTGTGACTCAATTGGCATGTCGAAATGAATTGGCTACCAGGTGCTACCGTGCCACTCGTCAATGACACTTTGATTAAACACGAGTTAAATGTGTAGGTACTGGGATCGTTTTTTATTGTACTGGGATATTTTTTTTTCATCGGAAAATTATGTTGGCAGTGGCGTTTCATTTTGCCCTAAAATTGATACTTTATTGGAGCTTTTTCTCAATTTTAATTTTCATATTCATATTATTCATTTATTCACTATAATCATGGTACAAATCAGTTTCAATAAATATAATAGAAAGCTCGACATGATCTGCTCTATTGAGCGTATAGTAATTTAAATTTGTCTAGGTACTAATAATAAATTTAAAATCGTTAATCACAATAATAATTTAATAATAAAGTCTAACCAAAATAATAAAGTGGTATCGACTTCAATTTAATACTTTTAGGCCGGCTTGCATAACGGTTCCTAATTAGGTATGTTTAAGCTGTTAAACGTGTTTAAAATCTGTCAGAATTTAAAGAACTGTCAATGTGTGGCAACATATTATCAATCGTCCACTTAATGAAATATAGTCCAATGTTCGATTTTTCATAAATTATTTTTAAATTGATTTAAGTAGTTAAATATGTTTTTAAATTGTATTATGCAAGTCGCCCTTATTCATTACGAATCTGTCACAGTTCTGTATTTGATTGATTATGTCAAGGCACTGTCAAGGTTTTTATTAAACTTTCAAATATAAATTGATAAATAAGTCAAAGATAATGATAGTTATGATGATAATAAATTAATAATATAATAATTTCATAAAACATAACAGTAAAATAATTACGCTTATCCTTAGGCAGGTTTTGAAACTTTTACTCCATACAGTTACTGTCACGCAACTCTCTCAAGACCTTTCGGGTTGAAATTAAAAACAAAACTTTTTGATGTACAAGTGAAGCTTGCTTAAAATAGTAGTGTTATTTTATAAAAAAATGAACATGTTAAATGTGAGACTTGGGGTTTTTTTCAGGTCAAGTAACCCAGAAATGAAATCTTCAGGATAATGAACAGCAGTGTGTCCACAGAGTGTGTTGTTAGCTTCAAATCCCACCGCGACGGGGTTAAATTTGGAAACTTAAATAAAACTGTAATGATAATATAAAACTCTAATAAAACTGCTCCTGTATTAAGGTATGAGGTGATAGGCAACTGATTGAGACATTCACAGCAAATTCAGTCTTATTACGAAGTACTATGTTAATACACATTTTCTAAGAAATATCTTCCTTACTGCGCTTTCATAGCGACATAACGTAGCGTCGTGTTGCCTCTACATGGAGCGATGACATGTCATCGCCTACTAACTAATAAACTATTAATGAAAGTGGAAACATAGTGTTAATACAGAGATCAATGTAAGCCTGAAAAGTAATAAAGCCCGGTTTACTCGCAACAATCTGTTAACAGTAACTGTAACCTTGGGGCCCGGGGGACGCTGTCTGAACATAGAAAGCGACTGTATCGTGCAAAAAGAAAGCGAGTTCATAGCGAGAGAGCATCTAGGATTTCCTTCAACAGCGTTTACGGTCATTTAGCGGATGCAATAAAGTGGTGAGTGACGTTATCGAAATATTCTCTATCTAACCCAGTCGGTGTGGTTTCCTGCGTTTTGTATAGTGTCAGAACCAGCTGTTGTTTTCGCCGTAAGGACTATGCCTTAGACAACAGTTTTTTTGTTAATCATTGGCGTTAATTGCGTCTGCTAAATGATGCTATTGGAGGAAACCTCAGCTAAAGTTAAAATTCATCGTCTTAATTTGTCAACGATCGTACGAGCAACCGACGCGATTTCAACGCACGAGGAGTTTTATAATATTTAGAGTATTCTTCCAATGACAAAATATCTCAAGAAATGTTATTTAGGTACCTATTGTTCGAATTTCGAATTTAAACTCTCGTCTCTCACTTGACGGGCAATCAAGAGATGCTAAGTGGATGCTAACAACTGCACTACGGGATCTATTGAATGCCTTGGTAATTTTTTAAATGATTTAATAATAGGTATACTAAAAAATGTGTCTCTAATAAACATGCCTAAAGCATCAAAAACAAATAAACGTAAAAAATCTCTATAAAATCTAATCAAGCGTCGAAATCGCTTTGTTTGCTCGTACGATCGTAGCTAATTAGGACGCCAATTTCATACGATTGGGTAAAGTAGGTATCCCACCTCGACAACAAAACTTGTGTTTGAGTTTGTGTGCAGAGAAGCGTGGGTCATAGCGGAGTGTGAGCTCTCTACGGAGGAGACCCACGACGAGGCGGAGCCCCCCGAGCCCCCGGACCGGACCGACCCCGTGCCGTGCTTGTCCAGCTCGCCGGCGCTGCGCTGACGGCGCAATTTCTGAAATCACGTTGAGCCTTCTTTATACAATTGACCACAATTTAACATGTTATCCCGATAAAAGCTGGTTCGCAACATATGCGTGGCGTGTCGTAAACTTTCACACACAAACATGCGTGGTAACAGGTATGCTTGGGCGCGCAATTACAACGTTACCGAGGCAAAATCTTCAGTTTGTCAGAAGTCACAAACTGAAAACTATACAAAAATATACATATTAGCGTCCCCACTGACGGACACGCTATAACACACGCGGGGAACGTTATAACATATTATGTATAGTTTTCAGTTTGTGGCTTTTGTCTTCTGTGCGACGTAGTCTTGGTTGACAATCCCACAATCTGACAAAGTAGATGCAGATCTACGCGGGCGTGCATATATGTGTGACGCATTATGGTATGGTTTCACTGGGTATCGCTGACGGTTTGATAATCATTCATCACAACTGCTACGAGCACTGTGTGTGTCTCGTCACGCCACGCATCTGGCTGGTGTGACGGTCTGAAATATTTTGGTGCCACTTACAACTTTCTTGGAATTGAGGGAGATAAAAGGCACTATAATCATTACAGCAGGCGCTATACGCTTACTCACGATTTCAAGCCACTATGTTGCCAAAAGTTTTGTCTACGAGCAACTATTTCAGCGCTTTCTAATCATCTAAAGTTATAAATAAGCACTAATTGATGCTTTGATGTATATTGGGATCTTTATCTACAATCACACTATCGCCGTTATATATCTATCTACATAAAAATGTAGGTACTGCATTAGGTACTACCCTAGGGTTGTACCAACAAACAGAGTTAGTTAGTAGGCATGTACACTGTGGAAGACTACGTAAAGAATAACTGGAAATCAGCTAGGCAGCGGTCTATTCTAAATGATAAAAATGCAATAGCACTCAAACTTTTAACTTTACTTTTGTAGGCATTTTGATCATCTAAAGTTAATTAAAACTGATTTTCATCGTTTTATATACCCAGGCATAATATGTTAGTATTTTTGATATTATGATGTAATTTCTGATTTATATTCCTATTTATTTAAGAAGTTTTAACCGGTAAAAGTGTTAGTGAATAGTTCTCGTTTTATGTAGATAACACTACACTCGGAAATCTAGATTTCAAATCGGATTAGGATGAGGATAGACCTGCTGAAAGGACTGGCGGCATTCTAGATAGGAAGAGATACGAAACGTGTGTGCCAATCTTGCATACATTGCCTAATGGATACGTAAACAACACTTAATTCACACTCGGGCAGGATTGACGTTCGACACTGATATCACGGCACAAACACAAGGACACAGACATAGCAACACTCACAGATAGCAGTCCTTTTTTAGTTTTCTCGACGAGTGAGGAGCGTCGTCCGGCGGCGGCGGCGTCGGATCGCACGGTAAGCACGAACCCGCCACGGGCGTCGTCCATACGCGTCGTCCGGCGCTCCGACGGGTCCGCGCCGGCCTCGGCCAGGGACGAGGTCGACCCGCGGTGCCCGCGCGACCCGCCTCCGCCTGCACCTCCGCCGCGATAGTGCGACGCCAGCCCGAACGGGGCCGACGTACGGACGCCGTACCCGTGCCGCAGACCCCGCATCCATTGACCCTGGTATGTTCCTGAAATGTTATACGACATATTTTGATTTTACGATTTATAAGGAGGTAATCCTAATGGCGGCTGTAATTTTTTGCAATCGGCATGTCTTGGAATGACTCGACGAGAGGGTACAGTTGTTATAACCATATAGTAGATGAAGATGCGATTTAAGATTGTTATGCTCATCTAGATGATACCTGTTTACTCGTGATTGTTGAAGTTGTTGCTGGAAGAAGGAAAACGGTTTCGACGTGGGCGCCGTCATGTTTCAATACAGCGATATATCGGAATATAAACAGTAGGCTTGACAGAAGGCACTGAGTAGGCACTTAGACTGAAAGTTGGTGAATCTGGGCCGGACGAGTAAGTAAACTCTTACCAGACTAGGATCTACGAGAAAAAGTGTCCACAACACCCAGCACCGGCTTAAAAACTGAATTAGTCGTGTAAAACTGGAGGTGGCCACCGAAATGTATTGTGATTTGATAAATTTTTCATAGCCCGTAGCTCTACCACTTGCGAACTCATAAACTCTCAAGTTTATAAACCCGACCAACGAAACTTTCACATCCTTTAATACTATCATAATCGTGTATGTATTAGATAGGTAAACGTAAGCAAACACATTAAGTTTTTTGGAACTTTCAATTTAGTTTATCCATGAACTTTTGTAGAATTCGTAGCTTCGTAGCCATGTTTTATTAAATTGGTTCAGCCTTGGCTATTTTTAACTGCCTTTGCAAAAATCGAAAAAGGAGGTTCTAAGTTCAGACGGCTGCGATGATTATACTCACTGTTTAGAAAGGCGGGTTTTTTAAGTGACAATATTAAAATAATACTTCATTAATAGATGTGGTAATGCTACTGTACGTAAGCACTTACATACTTATGTGTATGAAGTTAATAAAAAGAACCTTGTAGGTTCTTTTCCGCATTTCCCCATCGGAATTCATCAAGTTAATGTATCTAACTGCTGTCACGTTATTATAACATAATACCGGTATAATTAAATTGGATGACCCATCCTTAGTTACTCGTGTTATGAGATTGGTTAACCGTGTAGGTACTATTAAATAAATGAAGCGTGATAATTCGTTCATGCGAGAAGGCCTAAGGCTAAGCTTATGCTGTGACACCTAAGCCTAACGCACTGTACGGCTAAAAGTTAGGCATATTTAGGTTTATTTTATTTATTTATTTATAGTGCGCAAGGTGAAGCATTGATAAACTAAAAAGTTAGGTACTTCGAGTTGCAACTTTGTAAAAACAGAATTTCTCGTTTAATGTGAATAAGGTAAAACTGTAACTAATAAAAAGTACAGTTTATTACTAATCAATCTAACTTCAAGCTCACGAGATTATTAAACTGAATGCCGTCGGGATTTCGCAAACATGCCTAAGTTGTAAAGGATGAATAAAATGCATTAGCAAATTTGACGGCGCGGGCGGCGCGGCGCCGTGATTCACCGAACGTGAGTGGACGAACGCTTGGCCATGATAATGCAGGTTCAAGTCCCGTCTTACGTTGTATTTTTGATGGTATACGTTTCCTTTAAAATATTTCTAATTAGATGCATCCTCAAATATCCAGGTTTTACATACATTTATTATGTTTCACTATAATGCCTACATATCAAACACCCGACATTTATTGAATTTGCTATAATTGTTCCAATTACCCATCGATTACCTCAATCTATATGTACGCCTTAGTCAGAGTCATGCTATGTAGTAGGTACGACATAAAATACAGTTTATGCGTAGGTAAATTGAAAAACAAACAAAACGAGCATTCTCATGAATAAACATACTATTATCGTAAGTAGAGTAGGTACCTACTATAGTTTTCCATAGCATACATAAATAAACGTAGGGTATAGTGACGAGCGAAATAATAAGCCACACCTTTTCAATTATTAGTAGCTTACTTATAAACCTTGCATAACGTTTTTTGCATTACATATCAGCAGTTATCAGTTAGCAGTTAGTTAGTATAAGCAGTTAAATAAGTTACGTTACTTCAACATAGTGTTAATCAATACACAAATCTTACACAAAGTATCTGTCAAATTAAACAACCTGACCCTCATGTTTAATTACGAGTACCTATATGTGACATATAACTACGTATTACAAAATGGCCGTCGTTAACGCATTGCATCCACATAAGGATTTTAATATTTTTTTCAACATATATTACCAATAACTGTTGTTCTTCATGATTGTGATACCTATTAACTCATCCTGATTTATCTAATCGGCCCTTTCTTTACTATGGTAGTTGATGTACACAATTGTTATTTAAAATAGCTTTGTGTATTTATAGGACGCTATTTGTTACATGTTCGTTCACAAACAGCGCATGAGGTACCAATTCCTGTCAAACCCAAAACGAAAATTCATAAGTACCTACTTAACTTCGCCAATGCATCAAAACCTGCTTATGTCGGAAATGGGAACAAATACGTGCGTGACATCGCCGGAAAACCATACACATTATTACACCCAACATTGACTGACCCACCCCTGTTAGGTACATACAAAGAAGTTGAAACAAAATAATGACTACTATACCGTTTTTCAGAAACTTAGATCAAAAATGTAAACACAGATCTGTCAACTTTCTAAGCAAAAAGTCTCAGGAAAAGTAAACAACACTTTCAAATAATTGTGTGAGTTTTTTCTTTACATATTTGATCTAAGTTTCTGAAAAAGGGTTTAGTTCTGGTAAGAAGGTGAAAAGGGTCAGGTGCGAATAGTAACTGTTGACCTCGTAAGTACTTTACTAAAATACAATACATAGAGGTATTGAATCACCTTCAAAAACAGAAGGTTTCTAAGTGAGAATTTTGTAATCAAAAGGTGGGTTCAGGAGCGCCGTCAATGATATTAGTACCTTTTAAGATAAGTAGAAGTCGAAAAGTAAACCAATTCTGTTGTTAGAAGAGCTATTACGCTTATAACTTCGAAGACCTTCATTAAATTTTCGCCAAAATTATATGAGTAACTAAATGAAAAGTCAAATTAAAAATGTCGCATCGGGAGATGCACAGGAATCTTGTGTCATAGAAGTTGATGGTAACCTAATCGTTCTTATAGTACCTAATGTTATCCATTCATTGGTTGCCTGGAAGAGATCGCCCTTAGGCGATAATGCCGCCCAATGTGCCACTATAGTTTTTAAGTTTCTCTATGTCTAATTTGTGTTTTTGTTACAATATAGTGTTAATCAATAAATATTCCTGCATCCCCCCGACGTAGGGTTGCCAACACTTTTTTCCAAAAATATAGTATTTGCGGCTAAAAAATAAAGTACATCCAGAAAAAATATAGTATCTTTGCCGACTAATTGCAAAACATAAAAATATAAGAATTAAATGGTGTTTATGTAGATTAAGTCAAAGATAACCCGACAATTTTTTTGTATTAAACCTATTTATTTCCACAAAAACTATATTTGGTGGTATCTATCCACTTCTGGCACTTTTCAATAAGTAGCTTCTTTTCTTTTATAAATTTTAATGTTTCTAATGCTTCTTTACATCCTATATTTAAATTTATAGTAATAAGCAGCTCATTTTTAATAAATTGATGTTTGCTTCTCTCCAATACACATATTTTTATTAGAGTGTAATCAAGATGCGTTCACACAAAGCCAGAATGTTAAAAATAAATTTGAAAAAAAATGTTGGTTAAAAATATAGTATTTTTGCGTACTATATGTTTTTTAAAAAGCATATAGTACGTAGACCTGAAATATAGTACAATACTATAAATAATATAGTACAGTCAGAAAAGGACTGAGGGTACCAAGTGCATATTTTACAGTTTTATGTTTTTCAATAATGGTTCAGTAATTGTTGATAATTGTGCTTGACATCACTAAAGCATCCTAACTGTTAGTAATTTCATGCAGAATAGCCAAAAATACTAAACAGCTATTGATAAAATAAAAACTTAACTTTGAAATATGCACCTGGTACCCTAAGTCCTTTGCTGACCGTACGGTTGGCAACCCTACCTCGACGCGACAACGTTAGGTTCCACATACCTACACAAAGGCATGAAATTTGCCTTCGGCTTATGAAGTACCTGCTCAATTATTTTACCTTTTTAAAATTTGGTTTGATTATAACTCGATAATTTTTTACGTTAGGAGTTTTTTAAATTTATATTGAACTTTATAATGTCACACTTTTTATAAGAGATACTTAATTATCTTATTATCATTCTAATAGAACCCATCATAAAATATCAGCTGATTCTGCAATATCTAAAATATCTGCCCATTAAGATGATTTAATTGAGTTCAAATACGATAATATGATTGTCTTGACTAGATAATGTATTCCTTTGTAACTCGTTATTCGGTCTCTAGAATATCTACTCCCCAAGACGAATTTAATTAGCTCAAACACAAATTGAAATCTAAGGTAATATTAGTTCTTATCTTGAGGTTCCTATATTCAACTTTATCAGCATTCAACATTCATCATTTTAGGCTTCATCACCAAACCATGAATATGATCAATTTCAGTGTCTACTATTCAAAACAATTTTAACAAACCCAAATACAGCAAGTTATTTTATTTAAATGATGAGATCCCCTTGGTTCCTTCCTGTTCCATCATATAAGATCAGTTCCAGATAGAATATTGTTGTCTAGAATAAGTAAAGTATAAAATAAGTAAAGCTCTTTTATTTCATACCCCATTGGGAAGATTTAAAAACATTTGCTTTTTATTTTCAACTTTCACGACAAATATTTTGAACGGCAACTCCGATTTCGATCAAACATAGCATATTGTTGTAACAAAAGTTATGTTTTATCATTTAATACGTCACTCAGGCATTTTGAAAATATTCATTTTATTTATTTCACACTTTCATCCCAAATATTTCGAATAGCTAATCCGATTTCGATCAAACATAGTATATTGTTGTCACAAAAGTTATGATCTATCATTTGATACCCCACTCGGGTATATTTGGAAACATTCAGTTTTTCACCCCCACTTTTCCCTCTTAATTTTTAAACAGCCCAACCGATTCTCTTCAAGCATAGCTAAGGACAAGGTCGATATTACCTTGTCGATGTTACCTTTCAAACAAAACAACTATACATCAAGATCGCGTCATCCGTTAGCTACATAGACAGACAGACATGTCAAACTTATAACACCCCTCTTTTTCCGTCAGGGGTTAAAAATGAAACCAAATTAAAAATGAAGCAATAAAAAATAACCCACGACAAATACTATATAGGCACGCACATAGAACGTGTAAAAAAGTTACTAAAATTACTTAATAACGGGGTATTTACCATGTTTAATAATTTATTCGCGGAGCTCGATATTTCGCTAGTAATTCCAACCAGCTTGTAATGTTGTGCTTAAGTAATTTTAGTAGTGAAAATAACCATGTAAGTTTAAAATCGTATATGTAAAAAAGTTTTATCAAAATCTGTTAAAAAAATACGACGGGCTCGATTCGGTAAGGACATAGCATGCGGAATGCCGGCAGAATGCAGGCGACGACGTGCAGGAGATGTGCGTTAGTTCGTATTCTGAAAGTGTTATTTTACTTAATTAATACTTAATTATTTAAGTAGCCTTCAAATTTAAGGGCTACTTAATTATTTAAATAGCTCCCTTTGTCTCTCAGCCCATCAGTACGTATTAAGGAAGGTTTAGAATAGCTTTTATTTTTACTCATGCAACAAATCGACTTCTGCAATGCTCCTGCATACCGCCTGCTTGTCGCATGCTATGTTTTTACAGAATCGGGCCACTGTTCAAGTGTACAGATACATACAGGAGTAGCAACATACATGCTAACAGACAAAGACAGATACAGACAAAAAGCCTCAAAGCAGATAGGCCTCGCTGGCTCAATCAATGAGTAAAGAAATGTATGATGGTGCTTCAATTCAGAATAATTCAACTAAAGAAACTTTTCCTACAACATTGATGTGATTAAAATACACAAAAATTTTTAGACATGAATCTTTTCAAGAGAACGTATAGCGGCGGAATCTTTTAGAAAATCGATTGTTTTGCAATTTCATTTTTATATTGGTGGATTGTTAGTGTTAAATGAGTGGTCGACATGATTGTGTCGGCCGAGGCGTGCCTGTGCTATATTTAAACAGCGAGGGCCGCGCGGTCGCCTGCGGCGCGCGGTGCGGCGCGGGCGCGGTATAAAGCAGTCCGCTTACTCCAATCATTCACCTAGTAATCTGTAGAAAAGAGCTTTGGCTTTCCACTCTATCATCGGGAACTTGAATTTACGTCATCATCATCCACGATAATTTCATTCATAGAATGTGTCATACATATTCTTTGTCATAGTCTTGGCAAAGGTGGAAGTTAATTTTACGTCTCTATAGGAGAATCGTAAGTAGATACCTTAAATGCTTAGTTATCGACGTAAATTAAACACTAAAATGTTTATCGATCAGTGTTGCCTACGATTATTACCTAAAGTATGTAAGAGCGTATATATGTGGCAAGTATATATTTAGTTAAAATAACTATGAAGAACGGTATTTGGGTTTGATATTCGTGGAATGAATGACCCATAGCGTTTGAATGTTTAAGCAATAAAACGGCGCGTAGCAGCGAAGCAGCTGCTTGATTGTAATCAAAGATTAATTTCTCTTATTTGGAGGTGTTTTCGGATGAAGCAAGACTCTGTATTCATCATTATAATTTTGTTTATGACTAATCTTTATTGAGGTTATGAGTCAACACATCGGTGTCGAGAAAATGTGTAGTGACGTTATTTCACGGCCCTACATGCACGGCTATGTTATTGCCGATGTAAAATATAATATATCTACAAGCAAATGGTTTTTAATATGTCTTCAAGGTTGAAAGTAAACGAGGCTGGTAAAACTATTGTCATTTGGCACGAAATGAAAAAGCATTAGAGTATTTCATTATATGCGTATTTTGTTCCACGCCTTCTACCTACCTTTCACTAACATTTGGAACTCGATTTATTTTTTAGGGTTCCGTATACTCAGAGGGTAAAAACTGGACCCTATCATCGAAACGTCGCTGTCCGTCTGTCTGTCACCAGGCTGTATCTCGAGAACCGTGATAGCTAGACAGTTGAAATTTTCACAAATAATGTGTTTCTGTTGCCTTTATAAAAACAAATATTTAAGGCGGTTCCCTTAAAACAAACGTAATTTTTTTGTCGTTTTTTTGCAATAACGATACGGAACCCTACGTGCGTGAGTCGCACTTGGCCGGTTTTTTAATTAAGGTAGATACTTTTTGAAGACCTACCATCCGTTTTACCTACATGTTTTAGGTATTCGGTAGTCACAGATACAAAAAAGAGAAAATAAACATTCATTAAGTCATTTTACACAAAATATTTTCGTGAAACAAAAATTCTTGAGAGCGTCATAATTATCGCGCGATAAATGCGATGTTTTTGTATGGAAATGAACGTGTGATCGTCCGGTCCAAGTCGATGTCGCACGCATGTCATATTGCTACAAAACTATTCGGTAGAAAAAGAAAAAATTGCATTCTACTTTTCTTTTCGTAGTTTTTGCGTGAAAGAGTAACAAAGTAACATAAAGACACACATACACTAGCAGCGCCTGCGGTTTCACCCGCGTAGATCCCGATCCTGTAGCAATATCGGGACTATAAATAGCTCATAACCTTCCTCGATAAATGGACAATCAAACACAAAAAGATTTCGTCATTTCGGACTATAGTAGTTCCTGAGATTAGCGAGTTCAAACAAAAAACCGAACAAAGAACCAAACTCTTTAGCTTTATAATATTAGTATAGAATATAGATAGTAGATACATAAAAACTTTCGCGTTTATAATATTAGTAAAATTGTCATATCTGAGATAAAGCTTATTTTACTTAGTAGTAAATACTCTACAAACTATCAATTTCTTTCCGATTCCTGATTAATCAGATAAAATTATTTGTTCCACTTTTTCCTTTAATTGGTACCACTTATTTAGTTTTTAATTCAAACACTCGTAGAATTATACTGTGTGAAAAAAGTTGTAGGGACAACGATTTACACACATATAGGTGTTTAAAAAGTTAGATACATAATTACGGAGACATTGGTTGTGTCATTCATATTTAGAGAGATTCTAAAAACGTCCATGAAAGAATTCGAGTTTTATTTAGGTTACAAATCAACGCTACCGAACAGAAAGAAAACGATAAGACAGCTGTTTTGTCTTCCCGTTAATTAGAGTATAATTGAGCACTGTGTGCTAGCTATCGTTCTAAGAATGCCGCCAATACCGCCGAGTAAAATGTAAGTATGTATTTTTATCTGAACAATTTGGCAATGCGATATCTAAGAGATATAAGTGCCGTGTACCCCGGCATGTTATAGGGTTATCCCATCTCTTGCCGTGGGTGTCGTAAAAGGTAACCTTGAGTTCTCCCCGCGCAGTGGCGGATAAACTTCTTGAAAGAAAAATTTATTTAAGACTAGCTGCGCCCCGCAGTTTCCCCCGCGTTAGATTTATCAAAATCGGTTCAGCATTTTTTCTTTCATAAGATCCTTCTCCTAAACATAACGAAGACAAAAAAAAGAATTATCGAAATCGGTCCAGCCGTTCATGCGTGATGCCGTGACCAAAGGAAAAAGGGATTCATTTTTATATATTAAAGATATCTAAAAGGTAAGTACGAACTGACCGCCATCGGCGTATGTTTCGGAGCCGTATCCGTCTTGGAGTCCGTTGGCCCAGGTGCCCTCGTACTTGGCGTTGCTGACGATGCTCTGCCGCACTCCGTAGCGACCCTTGTAGCCCTGCGTCCACTCGCCGCGGTACAGCCACCGGTCTCTCGTCTCCACGCCAAGGCCGTGCCTCTTGCCATTCTGCCACTGGCCCTCGAACGAACTCCCACTGGAACAAAGTTATATTATTGAGTTTATAAAGTAAGAATACTTCGATTTTTCTTAGGTATTTGGGATTCCACAACAGTAAGCTGATGCCTACACCTTTTGTCACTTTATACACCTAGATGTTTAAATGCAAAACCTAATGTAATAAGTACCTAACCCTGACCTAACCTAATACTAATTGTAAGTTTGAATCAGTTAATGGATATATGTTTGAACATATATGTTTGTAAAATATATAAGTTCCTTTGGGTGTCTCTGACTGACAATAATTGCAAAATTTATTTTTATTTGATTTTATTCTATCTGTATAATAGTAGTATCAGTATAATGTAAGTAATAATTAATCGATTGATAAATTGTGTAACCCTTGTTTGTAAGTTTCGTAGCATCTATCACAATATTACTTCAGAAAAATATAGAAAATAGGTAAGTCAATTTTATGATAACTCATACATAAGTATATAAGTATATTGTTTTTCACATCACGCTCATAATAATCTACATAGCTACGTCCTATTTTAGATCTAATCATTTATTATTATTAATTTTAGAGACAAAAATATTATATAAGCCCATAGCCCATAGGTCATACGTCAAACAAGATGATGCATTTTCTCCTAAGTAGTTCATAATAAAAATTAATCGTAGCTTAAGATGGATCAATTATTATTGTCAAATTATCAATTTAATCAAGTCACTTTAGCATTCAGGCCCCAGAGTCTGTATTGTAGTTTCAGAATCGTTTTTATCGTGATATTTATTATCAAATGCCTAAGCTTTTGTTGCGTTTATACGTCTCAATGCGTAGCATTCTGTATTTTATGATTAAAAAAATAGTAGGTGGTATAATTTCTTTATTCTATATGCCATAGGCAAACAAGTTCGTAGCCATAACACGCGATGCTCGGAGCACGGTGAGCGGCGTACGATCGCGAAAGCTGAGGCTTATTCTGAAGCTTCATTAGTGTGTTGCGTCGGGTGTCGTCGCGTCACAGAGCGTCGCGTATTCTTTAGTGACTATTCTGTAGTTCATAGTCATAACTGCAATCGCGACACTGCTACGAGCGACGCACGCAACGCAACGCACAAATGGCTGTTTCCGTGTCAAGTCGCGTCACTAAGATATTTCATAGAAATACAATGAAGTGTCTTGCTTATTACCATGATGTCTATATTGCAGATGACTCTTCATTTATTTAAAACGTTAGTAACATGAATATTTTCCGCAAGGCAAATATTGAAATGCAACACCTAATCTTTTAATTTAGAGCTGGTAAGGCCTAAAGTTGAAATTGCGGTGTATTTATTTTGTTATTATGAGTCATACTTTATGACTTATGTTACCTGCAGAGTTGCCACGTGCCATCGCGTCGCCTTTATGTTATACCTGACTTTAGATGTAAAGTATTTCAGAATTGAAATTGAAAGTAGTAGATATATTAGGGGCATAATATTACTTTAAGGCATTGGGTATTCCAATTTTAAATAGAGTAACTAACTAAAACACACGAGTGATTGTAGCTATGAATATAGCTGTGTTTCTTTTATCTTGCATGCATGGTGTTGTAAAACACGAAGCGCACGCAGGCACGCAGTCCTGTAATTACGCAATGGTGAAGCTGACTGGCGTGTTTGATAAATTGCTCCATATGAATGCAATAGCACAGGCTATAGTTGGTAGGTCCATCAATATCCACACATAGATAGGATTGTATTAATTTACATTTAGCGCATGAATATTGTATGGAAAAGTAGGCATGTCTTCATGTCTGTATTTTCGATTTTCGTGGCCTGTACCTACCTTACTCTATACATACGTCATTGGCATTATTACTAGGTACAACTAGAATAGCTACGTTTCATTGATTGGGGAATTTGTGACGCACAATCGGTTCAGTTCCTAGTAATGCGATTTACTTGACCACACATTTATAGAATACGAGAATTTAGCGGTAGATTATTTAGATTGTCGCATCATAACTGGAAAGTTGCTCTATGATTTTTGGAACTGGAAAGTTGCTTTATGATGAAAGTTGTTTTATGCAACTTTTAATAGACTTAGATATTTGTTAGCCATCATCATCCGAGCTATAATCCTAGTTGCATCCCTTTTCGGAGCCCATGGGGTCCTCTTTCTTGCTTTAACATCTCCAAAATCTTCATTAAAAGGGTGAATCAAATTTGCTAGTAAAAATTGTCAAAAAGGATTCCTAGTTTAACGCTTAAAGCTAGTTGTGAATTGGGTCTACTTCGAAATTTAATGGTTACAAATATAAAGTAGAATATTTAAAAAAATATTTAAAAAAATAAAAAAACCCGACTGCTGTTTTAACAGAAAAGTGAAAAACAAGATGCTTCTAGTAGCTTTAGGAATGGTGGATGCAGTCGGGTGGGACTCCAAATAACATAAAGATAGTATACCTAATTATATTATAACACTAAGTATTTGGTGTTATTAAACTTATTCACCTTTTATTTGGAGTCCCACCCGACTGCATCCACCATTCCTAAAGCTACTAGAAGCATCTTGTTTTTCACTTTTCTGTTAAAACAGCAGTCGGGTTTTTTTATTTTTTTAAATATTTTTTTATTTATCGCTTTTTAGTTTTTATAGAGATCAGATTTAATTACACCAGAAGAAATTTATTAATTCTAGATGTATATACTCCTGTAGCGAGGACGTGCATTGCTTGTTTTTGCTTACTCAGGGTGATAAGTACAAGAGCTGGCGGTTTCCTATCCAGCGCGGGAACGCCGCCAGCATCTTGGGCGCAATGCCTCGGGTAAACTCGGGTTGTTGTTGCTGACAACTTCTTTTAGATTATTACGTAGGTATTGTTTTCTTTGAAATATAAAATGGTTATTTAAGTCTACAAACTAGTAAGAAGATACTTAAATATAAAACGTAGTGATTATATTCTCTTTGCTTAAGTATTTTATGTCATGTCATCTCTGCCAATTCCTTCAAACTCGGCGTCAAAGTCAAATCCATAGATGAGATAAATATTTATACGAGTCAAATCGAAAAGTTTTTAATTAACGTTCCGTTGTTCTAGCGAAAATTACCTGCGTAATCATAATGTCATGTAGTAGCAACATAACTTTCGAAGTTAACCAGTAGAATTACTATTACAATATTACAATACATTATTCACACGCGGATTGTTTTCGCATGCGAATATTGAAATCCAGAGGTAGTGCTAAGCCATAAATTGAAGTAAGTAAAAAGAATATATAAACGTCATTAAAGACAAGACAACCGAGCCGAAGGCAAGTGACATATTAATGAAGACAACCTACTTAAACGACTTCCGATATTTTTATAATTAATTATTTTAAAATTTAATTGTAAAACTTTACAAGCAATACTTTTCAAATGTAAATTTACGAAAGAATAAAACATATCGTTTGAGTGAACAATGTTACGCGTTTTCTCTGTTTTTTTATGGTCTTTACAAATCTTGTTTAATAGCGTTTTACATCATTATTTTTATTTATTTATTATTTTAATGTACCCTATGTCACTCTCACGGTCATGACGAATCTAACGACGTATCGTTTATCTAAATCGGCCCAGCCGTTTAGGCCCTACGACGGCACAAAAATAGGTCACATACATACATACATACATACATACATACACTCACGGCAAAAACATAACACTTCCTTTGGCAGTCGTGTAAAAACTCTGGACCTAAAGCAGTAAAATTCCTTTCAGTTTTTATTAGTTGCGGTAAAATAATGGATTGACCCGTTCAACATGTGAACGTGAATAAAACAAACCCGACTCTACCTCCTATTTATATCTCGTTACATGTGCTCGGTGGCAAAGCGGAACATTACAAGTAAAGTCAACGCGGTTCACTGTAGATGCCTCTGATTACCAGTAGGTAGGTGGGAACCTACTGCTGGTAATCAGGGGCGTTATTACGTATCTTTGTTGCAAAAGTAATTTCAATGAATTGTGTTATGTTTACTTTACCTTAAGTCTCACGACGCACTGTTAAGAACAATAAACACAATTTTGTAGTGCAATCAACTTGGGTTTTATTTTCATCATTACAATAAAACAATATATATCACCGACCGATGGCTACGACGCGCCCAGAGAGAAGAGAGAAGAGAGAGGGAAAAGTACAGTTGCTGGCGGTACATTAATCGACTATAACATGGTGTGTTGTGCTTTACCTATTTTTAACACGCACCTCAGAGGTCGTTTAACTTAAGATTTTTATTTACAAAATATTTAAAGCTGCAACCTTATTCTGGCCCTAAACTTTGTGTCTGTGTGAGTAACGTTTGGTTGTAATGTTTGCCACGCATTTGGATAGGTAATGTTTACTCTGCAACTATTCAGACCTCTGTGATGAAACATTACCCATTCCATTAACTGATATTTGTAACAAAGATACGTTATAAGGCCCCTGGTACCCAAGCTTTAACCTTGTCAAGTGACAAAGTGAGCCGAATGCAGTTTACTGGTTCACATTATATTCTCATTACAAAGAATGTTAGCAACTTAGATTACTTATAGATGTGGGTAATAGAACAATCGACGTTCGGATTTTAAGTTAACTTTTTTTTAAATGTGTACGGGTTTAGTACGTATGAAACTCAGCCATCATGGCCGAGATAAAAAAAACTTCGCTATCAGGCTGCCTTTTTCCTTCTAATTTCTGAATGAGACCCAGTCGAGTCAAGTTCTGTGGTAAGCAAAGAACGTGTCGTGTCTCAGGTTTCACCTAATTTTATAAAAGCTGAAAGTTTGTCAGCGCATGCTCTGGAACTCTGGAACATGGAACTATCAAAAAAGTCTGGCTTCTGAGAAAACATCATCTACTCATTACCCAAGTATCCTGTATAAAACTCAGCTTTTATACTATACATAAGTAGAATTACCTATAATGTCTTGAAAATTCAGGGTGTCTGGCAAGGGGTTGCCACCATACTAAGTGTCTGGTAAAAAATAATGTGATTTTTATTTATTTTCTGAAGATACCAAAAAATCGTTCTTTATTATTTTACGAAATTAGATCTGCATTTTACACACCTTTAGTACCTACCGTTTACCTGCCAAAGCCACCGCAAACCAAACTTTATAATGGGCCATCGTTCTTATCTGTGTTGGGAGCATGCGCTCACAAACTTTCAGCTTTTATAAAATAACGAAGGTCTGGGGTTCACGGGCTCTTAGACTATAAGAGCGTACTCCTATTTATAAAAAATAAATAAGAACTTCTCTTGGAGCCTAATCTTTGATTTGAATCCATCGTTGCACTTCTGGCGATTTAAATAATTCGATATCTGCTGATTTTCGTTAGATATCGGTTTATACCACTCGTTGAGGTCGCGTAATTGACATAGAAAAATTACAGAAATCGAACGAAAATCAGTAGAAATCGAGATATTTAAATCGCTCGAAATGGCTCAAGTGATTCAAAAATAGGGCACTTGGTCACAATTAATTAGGTAGGCACAAGTTAGTACTTGCCTAACTAAATTATGAATAACCATAAGGTGCTGCTTTTCTTAAAACTTAAGATAACTTTTTCCTTTACAAAGAGAATAAAATATAAAAGTTACCGTTTTTATCATTTTCCTGCAACTAATTTCAATAATGTTTTATATAAATAATTAAATTTGATACTTTATCTATATCCATTAGCTTTTTCTGGGTTTCGTAGTCAACATGAAATCCATTATAGTTTTGACATAGCTGTATGTGACTGTCTGTCAGTCTGTCTGAGGCCTTAACAGCCGAATACAGAAACGTCATTTAAATTTGAGAGGCTCTTAAATTATTGAGCAGTTTCTAAATTTAAAATTAGTATGGCAATTTTGGAGTTTGAGAGCTGCTTCTTTGTTTAATTAGTTCTCAAATGTTGAGTAGCGTTTCAGTATTCGACCGTTAGTCGCATAAAGTCCACTACATCATAATACTAAGTATACTATACCTACCTACTACCAAGAAATTAAAACCTCTAACACTACGAGTGGCTTGTGGAGTTGTGGCAAAAATCACGGTTGCCTATTTTTTCTTCCAGGTTTGATTTATAATAAAATATGTAGGTATATGGTCTCGGAACCACTTTTTCGTTTTAATAATTGCTACTCACTTTCTTCGAACGAAAATTTTTAACATTCGAATTTTTTTGTTCATGAAGAATGAAATATATGTACAACAAACAAACCTTCATCTCATCTTTAAAACGTGAAAGTTAGTATGTCTGTCTGTATGTGACTTTGTTACTCTTTCGTGCAAAAAACTACTAAACCCATTGCGATGAAACTTGAAATAGAGACATTGACACTTGGAATATCGTTACGTGGAGATTTGGAATAATTAACACATAGGCTACTTTTTATCCCGATAATTCAGCGGGATCTAAACTTACGCGAGTGAAACCGCGAGGTGTAGCTAGTAGAGTATAAACCACAAACCAACACTTGCCTGTATGTACTATATAACTATTGAGTAAAGAGCGTTTCAAGTTCTATTATGTAATTAATTTCATGTCAACCCTAACAAATTGCTTGAAATCTGACTACACTTTAGGTGGTAGTTAGGGCTATACAATAACTATACATATACTTAGTTAACGCAGGTACCTACATAGCTATTATATAGACTAGCTACGCGTCCACGGTTTCACCCGTGTTAGGCTTGATCCAGTGGAAAACTCGAAAGTTAATTTCCACGGGCGGATGGCTGGGAGTCCATCTTTGATTACCTACTCAGGTTCTTAGTTTTTGGTTTTGTTACGAGGTATATTTTATGCTTAGTAAGAGCAGGGAATCTAGGGGCGACATAAACTTATGGCAACAAGGTTTAAATACATTTGTCTGTAAAACTATTTAGCTTACACAAATAATAAGTGTTATGATTAAAAACCTTTTTTTAAGAAATAAATTATTATTATTAATTGAAATGATACTTTTGTGTAAGGTTTTCGCGATTTTGCATAATAGAACCCGATATTCACCGGGTTTTACTCGCGTGTTATTCAATAACGTCATTTTATTAACGCCCGAGTTTTCGCCAACCTTTTCGTTTCAAGCCAACTGTGAAGTTAGCAAACACAGTTGGCTTTTTCAAACCAACAGTAAAGTTGGCGAAAGCTCGGTGTTTGATAATAATGATGTTATTGAATAAAACCCGGTAAATATTGTGTTTAATTGAAATTATTTGTAACTAGTCCCGTTACCGCGGGATTATCGGGATAAAAAGTAGCCTATGTGTTATTCCCGGTATCCAGCTACCTATATTCCAAGTTTCGCAATCGGTTTAGCGGTTTTTACGTGATTGATTAACAAACACACATACATACACACATAGTCACAAACTTTCACCTTTATAATATTAGTAGCATAGGTAGGATTGAAATGATAATTATGTCTAAGGTTTTCGCGATTTTGCATAATAAAAACACGATATTTACCGGGTTTTTTTTTAAATCTATTAAATAAAGTGCTTCACCGAACAAACGGTTATGTCGCTCTGTTAGGAAATATTTACCGGATTTTATTCAATGAAGTCCTTATTATCACCGACCTAGCTATCGCCTACTTTACAGTTTGCTTGAAAAAGCCAAGTAAAACCCGGTAAATATCGTGTTTAATTGAAATGATTTGAAATATCGTGTTGATGTATGAAGGTGGATACCTCACAGATGACCTTGAAACAGATCGCGACCGCGACCAGCTAGGTGGGCCGAGGACACGGTCGATAGACCGGGGAATAGCTGCTACAGTACACTTTGTTTACTATATCTACCTACCCGACTATTTAATACACTCATTCTACTAATATCTTACTAATATTATTAACGCGAAAGTTTGTATGTGACTTTGTTACTCTTTCCCGCAAATTACGCGCAAAATTACTAAACCGATTGCGATGAAACTTGGATTAAAGGTAGCTGGATACCGGGAATAATACAAAGGCTTTTTTTTATCTCGATATTATACTTAGTTAAAAGTAGCCTATGTATTATTCCAGGTCTCCAGTTATCTATATTCCAAGTTTCATACAGAGCTTATGTTCAAAATTAGTTCTTTTTTCTCATAATAGATTATTGTTTTAAGTGTTGCTTTTATAACACTAGATTCGATGTTGTTTATTTGTTCTAAGTTCCTTTGTTAGAGGTATATAGAATCGTCCTTTTTATTAATAATTTAACTTTGAATGAAGAAACCCTAATATCCTGAACAAAACAACGCAATTTCTAAGAAATTTGGAAACCTTTGAAAAACTTTTTCATTTCATTGTGTACTTCTACTAAGTTCAAAATGAAATTTCATCATGGTTTGTTTTC
Organism: Idaea dimidiata; assembly: GCA_949358125.1. Lineage (NCBI taxonomy): Eukaryota > Metazoa > Arthropoda > Insecta > Lepidoptera > Geometridae > Idaea > Idaea dimidiata. The sequence goes on from OX442337.1 coordinate 7,245,267, forward strand.
AGGGGAAAATTTATTATGTTATGTGATAGAGTACCTATAGGACGAAACACTATTACGACCTTTAGTCAAGTACCTTATCATAAGGTCCTAAACAACTTTATTGCATAAGTATATATACTTACTAGCTGCGCCCCGCGGTTTCACCCGCGTAAGTTTCGTTCCCGCGGGAATATCGGGATAAAAAGTAGCCTATGTGTTATTCCCGGTATCCAGCTACCTATATTCCAAGTTTCATCGCAATCGGTTCAGTAGTTTTTGCGTGAAAAAGTAACAACCTCACTTACATACAAACTTTCGCGTTTATAATATTAGTAAGATGTAAACGTATCTATAGTTTAAGAGGGCCTTCTCTTTCTCCCTTTTTCTTCATTCTTCGTAAAGTATAACCCATTCATTCTTGAGTTTCTTTACAAAAATATACGAGAAGTACCTACATAGAGGGATATTGTAGGCATGTATCATTTCAAAGTTTCAAGTTCGGGTCTCATACCTTTCAGTTGTTTAAAAAAGTGGGAGAAAGAACTTCCGTCACATGGACGTCCGTTAAAGTTTAAAGTTGGTAGATGTTAGAATACACATATTTCTGTTGTGAATAAAAAGACGTGACTAATTGATAATGCTTTTTGTTCCAATATTCTCTCAGCGAGGCTTGAACTCACGATCTCCCCTCCTCTAGCGTGGCACGCTAACCAACTGAGCTCAAGCGGGAGGTTTATTTACTAGTATTGACTAGATTAATAATGTAACCTTATTCTTATTTTTCGGGTTAGGTTCGTGGTGGTGAGGCGCCCACCATACCACTCCCCACTCTACCCCTATTGTTTTTTCAATTAAGTGTAGGTCAATTATAAATAAAATATCTGATAAAATGTCGTGTAAATGCGTACCTGCCTACTACTCGAAAGGTTTTTTTTTCCTAGAATGCATATTGTTATAAGAATTTACGTAGTGGAGATGATGTTAAATTTGCTATTTCTTTTAACGTACTGCTGCTGCTACTATAAATTAAATTATTCTGTATTTTGTAAATTTTAAGTATATTTTTCAACCTTGGTGCCTTTGACTATATTTCAAAACCATTTACAGAAATTCTATCCTTTTTATAACACCACAGGGCCACATTCTCTACAAATATTAAGCACGATATAGTCCATCAAAAATCCGTTCACTGGGCCACCACCGACGACGCAGTTGCGGCTCCGATTCCCAAGTAGGAAAGTTGTTTCTTTATTATTTGCTATATAATTAAAATACTGTTCTGGATAATTACTGTGTTCATTAGTTGTGTATTACATTACAGGTTAAACGAATATTCTATCTTGTATCTAGTTACAATAAATCGAACCTAGTAAAGCTGAATAATCTTATTCGTAGAATAAATCGCAGATACGATGGTTAAAATATTCTATAATATTAGCCTAAAAAATGATAGTCCATGACATTAATAGGTAAAATTTTACTAATGTTGGCTTTTTCGACTTGTAAATCGTGTTGCTTATCTACCATCTTAAAACATTAAAAACAAACGTAAAATCATCTATTAACCAAAAGATAAACAAATTAGGTCCCTTTACTAAACTACGAAGATTTAGGTATGTCGTCAAACAGATCCAGATGAAGCTTATGATATAAAATTAAATCAGTTTCGTTATTTCTATTAACCAAAAGATAAACAAATTAGGTCCCTTCCCTTACTAATACGAAGATTTAGGTATGTCGTCAAACAGATTCAGATAAAGCTATGATATAAAATTAAATCAGTTTCTTTATTTATTGTGGTTTTAGTTAACAATTCACGAATTGTTCGTCGGTTTTATATTCAACGGGAGACAACATAAAATGTTTCTTATATAGAGCAACGTCGTTCGTTGTTCTCGGAGTAGAGCAAATCCAATGAGATGGCAACTTGCCATGAGAGTCAATGGACGCTAGCTACAGTAGGTACCTACACGCTAACGAATAAGATACCAATGATCGTGTTTCTTATCCAGAATACTTAATATCTACATAAGCATTATCAATTATTTATCTTTGTACTGCATATAAATTGGTTCATTCGATCGCCGATCGCTTTAAAGAAAGTTACTCGTACAGTGCACGACACGCATATGTGGTGGCTTGGCTTTTCTTGGCTTGGTGATTGCTAGAAGCAAGGCGATGCATTGCAATGGACACATTTCAAATTGTATGTTTCGTCTACAAAGCAAGCTAGTGTTAGTAACTAAAACAATTAAATCAAATTCTTCACTACCTATTCAATATTCTTATACTATCGAATCGATAACATATTTTTAACAATTTGTTTAGTTCGTTAATTCGCTGGGGTACTGACCTAAAGACGCAAGTTCGAGCCTGAATTTTATTAATCAAACGTGACAACGTGAATAATGTCAACAAAAACTGTAAAAGCCTAAAAAGAATTTTCGAAAATATTGTTAAGTACCTACCTAAGTATACCTACGTTGGAATAACTAGGGGATCTTAAATTATGTCAGAATATTAGGGATTATTTCACGTACGAGACGAGGAGTGCTTTTCCACACAACGGAAAGATAATTTTTTATGGAAAGATTCTTTTTGTATGCTACGAGATCTGTTTAGAATCAAAGGCTATACGAGTCACTATATAAGTGTAGGTTAGCTATACACCAGTAGGTATACAAAAAAGCCATAAACTAAGTAACTCATTCATATTCTTAAATTCGCTGCTCGAGATGGGAACTTGCGTGGCCGAGCGGTATAGGCACTGGAATATTGATCCAGGGACGCGAGTTCAAATCTCGCCGCAAGTGAATTTTTGAAGATGAATTTTTCCTTTAAAGATATTTCTAACTCAGTGATATTATTACCATCTAAACTAAATAAGGTTAACTAACTAAATAAGATAACTAGATAAGGAACATTTAGGATTTATTTATATCTTACTTCTTACTTTATATTATAAACGCGAAAGTTTGTATGTATGTATGTGACTTTGTTACTCTTTTGCGCAAAAAACTACTGAACCATTGCGATGAAACTTGGAATATAGGTAGCTGGATACCGGAAATAACACATAGGCTACTTTTATCCCGATATTACCGCGGGAACGGGACTTACGCAGGTGAAACCGCGGGGCGCAGCTAGTAGGTATATAAGATGCAAAGGGGCACAACACGACTGAACAAGCTCACATACCTAATTTAACATTTTTTTGGCATTTTCAACGCTTTTAGTTTAAAAAAGTAGGTAACTTAGTAGGTTCAATAAAAAGGTCACATTTCACATTGCAAGTTGCAATTTACGTTAAAAAATGTATGTACAGGTATTACGGAACAAAAAGCTTGTCGAATGTTACATTTCATCGTAGTACTTTCGTAGTAAATCTACGATTTTTCTTTGAGGATGAACGTTATTTATGATTTTTTCTGCCTGGAGCCCTATTTTTGATTCGCTCGTGCCACATCGGTTAATTTATATACCTATCTCGATTTCTGCTGTTTTTCGTCCGATGTCGGACTTCTACGGCAATTGTTTGAGACCACTCGTTGCGGTCGTGCGAATCACGTAGAAAAATTGCCAATGGTAATCAATTGAAAACGAGCTATTAAATCGCTCGAAATGGCACTAGCGATTTAAAAATATAGCTCCTGAACAGAATAAGTCAGTGGCACTGTATGAATAAATGTTAAAATACATAAAATCTATATTTTCTCAAATTCATTACAAAAGTAATTTAAAAATCATCTTCGATATCTTAAAATTGGAAAACTTGAAAAATATAAAATAAGGCTCCGGACAGATTCTTTTACAAAAATAACTCTTTAATGCCGCCAGTGTGATGGGCACTTTTGGATTCAATGGTCATTCACCTTAGTTATAATAAATTAATTCGGACGCGAGCCGGTTTGTAGCTGAGTTGGGGCGTCGCCTCAGGGAAAAGGGTCTGGACCCCCGATCGGGGCTCTTTTTAGCCCAGAATATATCGTTGACGATTCAACGGGGTAATGCCGCCTGTGTGATGGGCACTTTTGGACGCAATGGTCATTCACCTTAGATTATTTATATTATATATATATTTAGATTTTATATCTTTGTAGTATTTATTTCTTGTGTAATTATTATTAATTAATTGTTTTTGTTTTTTAATTATATATCATTGAAAATAAACTTTAAATATTTAAATTTTCTAATAATAACATATCCTTACTGTGATATGCAACGTCTATTATGAATTATTTTGTCCAAGCGAAAACATGCGTAAGTAGTACTATCGTATCAACACTCTTTTACCTAAAGTCGAAATAAAATCTTAAATTTATCGATTTGACTTCATTTACACTATTTGTTTTGGTGAAATTACAAGAATATCTTAGATTTTCTAAATCCAGCACAAATAATAAGTTGATTCTAAACCACGATAGCTAAAAAACCCAGTTCATCCAGAAAATATAGTTAACGGCCTCGTAATTGAAATATAATACCAATCACTGTTGGCTTTGCCAGGCATGAACAGTCGGTGCGCATATTAGTTACCTACTACAAAACACGTACAGTCTGATTGTCACGTCTCAGAGGTGTTTATTACAATAGCACCGCTCCTGTAGTAATAATGGATTTCTCAAATCAAAATTAGATTCGGTAAACAAATTGGTCGGCAAATTGTAGTGGGTAGTTTATTGCCAATAGGTACCTACGTTATTCCGATTATATTTTATTTATTAGGTTTGCTTACATTAACTTCTAGACAGAGAAATATGACCATATTGAAATAATAATTTATGATGACGAAGTTAGTGAAAGCTCCCAGATGCGCGAAAAGTTACATTTTATTCGTTAAGATACAGTTATCGTTATTGTTATCGTGTTAGGTACCTATAACGTTGCTAAATAGTTAGCAATTCTAGTATATTTTCCCCCATTAAAACGCATATTAGTACTATAACGGCTGAACACAGAAACGCCACTCAACATTTGAGTTCTACTTAAACATTTGAATATATCTCAAACTTAAAAGATAATAATTAATTTTATATTAAGAAATTGCTGAATTATTTAAGTATTGAAACGGGGAGTGTTGGAAGACCACCTAGTCGGTGGACCGACGACATTATGGCGGTCGCAGAGAATCGTTGGATGGAGGTGGTCGCGATCGCTGTTTGTGGCGTCGTATAAGGGAGGCCTATGTTTAGCAGTGGACGGTTAAGGGCTGAGATGAATGACCATTTAAATTTTAAGTGGTCTTTATTCAGCCGTAAGATTATTATATAGATTAGAGATAGAAAATAACCAATTACCTAATGTATTTCTTAGAAAAGTTCTTACTTGAATTAGAAGGCAAATATATTAAAATATACTAAGAAATTAGTTTACCTACTTTACCTAATTTAGGATTGCTAAATTGTTATGGTTAGAACACAAAATTACCATTATTTTTCCGCATTGAATTTCGCACTCATCCGGTATACTAACTACATTCCCTAGAGGTTACCTAAAAATAATGATGTCACTTGCTGTGGAAAATACCGTAAATAAAACTAGCCATTGAAAAGTAAAAGCATATTTTATCTTTTTTATACCTACAATTTCATTGAAGGGTTTTAGGATTTACTCAAAGGGTAAAAACGGTAACCTTAAAGAAAAGTACAGATAGACTGTTGCTCATTGACGGGATCTTTTACCCAAATGTTAAAATGGGCCCTATAAATTGGTCAAAACGAGTCAATTGTGTGTGTCTCTTGATGACAGACAGACATCCGTCTATCTGTTAACCATCACACATCGCTCGGATGGGGATGAGAAAGAATTTGAAGGCCTTCAAATCGCGCGAGTGCAGTATCTACTACCATCGTTATGATTGTGGTCCAAGTCCCAGATGCTCGCCTCAGCAATCAGCCATAAGTGTGCTAATGCTGAAGTCGAATCGGTACAGGACCACTATGGGATAGGATGATAGGATCCAGGTATCTATCACTGATTCGGCGCAGACGGTGCTCTATATGTCTAAGGGAGGACGCAAGTGTGACAAGAAAATTTGGTGGTGGAACGACATTCCGTGCGTCTGGCGACATCGAATGCGACGTCAAGTCTCGCATTTCGGCAGCTTCGACTAAGTGGTGAGAGTTAACTGGTGTCATATGTGACCCCAAAAGCCGGTTAAACTAAAGGGAGAGGTCTATAAAACCATCATTACCTAGACCTGTCCTTTTGTATATGGTAGTGGGGCGCGGGCGTGGCCAGTGCTTAAGCGACTCAAGCAGGAACTGCGTGTCACGGAGCCGGAGATGAAGATGCTACACTGGATGTGTGGAGTGACGCGGAAAGACCACGTCAAAAACTCTAGCATCAGGGACAGCCTTTACGAAGACATAGCAGATAAATTGCAAGTATGTCGCTTACGGACACATCTTACGAAAACCGGCTAGTTACGTGAGGAACAAATGTCTTACAATGGCGTCTTCGTCCGGCCGCGGCAGATTGGGAAGACCCAAGAAATGCTGGCTTGACGTAGTAAGGCATAGCATGCGTGCAAATGGCCTCACTACATAGGATGCCGAAGAATACGAGAGTAGGCCTCCGAGAGGGATGTAACATCGCTCGGATCATGATGACGATCTTATCCACCAGTTGCAAAACATCGAACTTTGCTGAGATTACACGTATCATCAAGTCTAAAATCATCAGGTGTTACTGTTTGGCCATCTTAGTCCTGATGATGCACCTACTCATTAAGAAGTAAAAATTTTTTTCGTGGAAACCCTTTTTCATGTTTTTGTGGAGCAGAAACATGGTATTTAGGTACATCTTAAGTTTTATTTTTATTTAGCTTATTTCTTCATATGGCCCTTCGCATCAGTACCTACATCTTGGCTCTTTGGTCGACCCTCGGACCACTACTTCGTAGAATTCTATCATAGGGTCAATTAACGGATACTTATTTTGAAGCAATTCAATTTTCGCTCACATTCTGCAACATTACCATGATTTTCAAAGTAATGTCGCAATATTTCCCAGAGTTTTTCAAGCGTATACACAACCATATTCGTTCAGCGGAAGGATAAAAGTAATTATCTGTCAAATCAAACATGAGCTAAGTGTTACCATTCACGAAATAAGCACTAATTGAAAAAAAAAGTTAGATGGCGGACCCTTTAATATAGACCAATCGAGCACGGTATGTGACTGCGGCAATAACCCCCAAGCGATGGCGCACCTAATGACCTGCTCTCATTGCCCTGTTAGCTGCTCTGCAGAAGACCTCAACGGGGCGACAGATAACGCAGTACCTATCCGTAGCCAAGTTCTGGGCCGGTCAAATATGAGATAAATGAGCTGATGACATGAAAGAAGAAGAAGCGATTGATAAAAGTTAACTATAAATCTTTGGTAGCTTTTTTGTTAACGCGCCAACTTGTCCTTTGTAGGGCAAGGGGTTAGGCAGTAAGACGCCATTGGAGTCTACTCCCGGTTGTCCCATGACTTTGAACCGTGGTGAGTCGTATCTCTCATAGTCGGACATATCTGTCTCCTCACTATGTTTTCCTTCACCGTGGTAATGTTATGGTGGTTGAATGGAATAACCATCCATCCAGTAGAATTTTCAAATTGTCAATTTTCAGATGTTTCCAATTTAAGGCCCCTAAACTGAAAATCCCTGTCGGATTCATCGAAAATTGTTGATTATTTTCTCATGCAATGTTTTACAATATTTTCGTTCGTAGGTTATGCAGAAATTTAAAGTTTAAAAAAAGTCGACTTAAAAAGGTAGGTACCTATATAATTCTGCAACTTAAGAGGGTATTCATGAAAACCTAACATCCTTACTCCAACCTTACTCCTCTTTTATTAATAAGGTTATCTGATTTTAACAATTTCAGAACTCTACGGTGAGGAATCACTGTTGGACACTACTTAGCATTCGTATGCCTTGCAGAGTCATAGATATTATTCGGATTTAATTTTCATTTGAATATAAGACATCGTATTCATAGATAATTTAACTAGGGTTATAGTTATTACCTTCTTTCATTTACTTATATTGAGGTAATTAACCGTAAAGGTAAGTTTTAATTTTGCAACAGACAGTGAATTGTAAAATTTATACATTGACGCTATTTGACTTCCTACTTTCCTAAAAACATCTGTTGTAACCATGTTTAACAATTAACTATGTAATATCAAAGTTTTATTGCAATTATAAAAAAATACAATTAATACAAAAACTTAGGTAGGTAGGTATCCATTAATAACTTGTTTATTAAGTAAGTTTAGTAGTTAGTCCCCTCTAAAACGAGACAAGTACCGGAGTTCTCTCTTATTTGCAAGACCTAAATTAGATAGAAAGTTCCCTATTTTACAACAAAAATGTCTCAACTATACCTCAACTCCGTACATTTTTTTTTCTAAAAGGTTTTAGCAATTGTTGTTGATTTGCAAGAAATCACTAACACTTTAACAGCCTTAGCGAAACTATGCAAATTTTCCAAAAAAAAATGTGGTACCTACCGTTTTCAAAAATTTCAATAATTGTACAACAAACATGATTTTCTAAAAAACTACCCATGTTTATTCACTTTATTCGTAACAACATTTGACAATGCAACCAATTAAAGGAGAGGTCTACCTAGAACTGCGCGGTTTTATAGTGTTGATAGTATCTTCGTACGGCAGCAGTAGCACAAAAAACTAGTACAACAATTTAGAAACAAAATATAAACAATTTAGTAGGTCTGAAACGTTTTCATAATCGAATGGTCATCGCATCATTTCAAAATTAAGCATGCATCAAATTGTATGAATCTAAATGATCATCATTATTACAACAAGCGCTGCCTACCTACTGATTTATGAACGTAGCCTTCGCTGTTTTATTGAATCTTTAATGGATTTGTCTGGAGCAATGACAAGTCAATTGACATCGAGGATAGTGCGATACTGTTATCATTCTGTTATCAGCGAGTATCCGCCGATCGATATGAATATATTCGCCGAGATTGGGCCATGAGGCACTTTCACCGCCCCGTTACACGCGTTTTCTAGCGAAACACCGAACTCAATTATTAATAGCAGCCTATTTTTGGAGCGGCTTCGGGCGGATTTGCGCTCGGGCATGTGTGAGGCCCGGGCGAAGTCACTATCTCACCTGGGCCAGGTGTAGACGCCGGATACTTCGAAGCCAAAGTGCCAGGAGCCCGCGTAGGCTCCTTGCGCTTTGGGTCCCGTGCACACACCGTGGCCGTGGGCCTTGCCGTCCTCCCATCCACCACAATATGTACCACCATCGTCAAAGTCGAATCGGCCACCGTTGAGTCCACGCTGCGGGGGGTTTCCGCTAGTGGCGTGCGCGGCGTCGGGAAGCTCGCTCGGCTGCATCACGCGAAACCGTGGTGCCGCGGAGGGGAGGGCCTCCCGCGCGCACCCTCCACCGAGCTCGCGGTATAAATAAACATCAGCTGGGCATGTCGCGCCGTGGCGCGTCGCCGAGTGAACACCACTTCGATGATGCGCGAGGAGCACTGCGCGCCGGGAGCCGCGCCGCCCGACGCCCGCCCGCCCTCCGCCTCCGCAGCCCGCCTTGCGCACTGCGTACACTCGGACACACTCACTACACCTACCTACCTAGACACGATTCGAGTGTCGAGTACCCTACTACACTACCGAGCCGAGTTTCTCTACCAGTCCACTCTCTCCAAGGATCCATCGCACTGTGTCGCAGCCATATTATAGCCAGCCTCCCGCCACTACGTCGCCACAACACATTCATTTAATATATCCTACTACTCTCATTTTAGATACATAGTGAAGTTAACTTCACTATGTATCTAAGTAAGTATACCATAATTTATCCCACTTTATTTACTATTATCAATACCTACATAATAGTATATTAGAAGTACTAGCACAGGTACTATATAGAACCTATGTACCTTAGCTACGAGCTTCATTGGCACACCACGGCATACAGACTGTGCTACAGATCTACCGTGGTCTTTTGTACTAACTATGTAGTTAAGTTGGTACTAGGTTTTATTGGATGGTAGGTGGTTTCTATAAATTTAAGTATACTTACTTAAATCACAGAAACCAAAGGACAAACTTGGAAGGTACATAAATAACCTAAATCTTCGTTTTTTACCCAGGACCACAGTTTTATTGTCCTTTAATAAAAATAATCCTCATACATTACCTAATATAACTTGCTACGGTTAAACTCATAAATAAGTACATCTTACCTCTTACTAAAAATGTTATAAAATATGATGAAACTTGGAATATAGGTAGCTGAAGACCTGGAATAACACATAGGAAAAAAGTAATAACACATACTTTTTATTTCGATATTCCCGCGGGAACGGGACTTACGCGGGTGAAGAAATCGCGGGCGCAGCTGGGGTAACACATGAACACAAAATAATAAGTTAACCCCTAAAGAGTTTCTAGTGGTTTCCTCCGAATCCCAGACCTCAATTTATATCTTTTCAAAATGATTATAAACCTATTTCATTGGTAAACATCTTCTCCAAAGAAATAATATTTGAGTCTATTATTAATTCGCGCCATCCATTTTAAATGCACCCATTCGAGCCAAGTTGAAGCCGTTACCCTAGTTTTGAGAAGTTGTCACCGTCAAACGCAGATTATTTTGAAGTTGTCAAAGTCAATTGTGACATTTCTTTGTTGTTTGTTTATCTGTCATTTCATTACTCCATTTTATTTCGACCGAGTGGATTTTTGGTAATTCGACTTTTCAGTTCTCCAGTGTGTTGGTACATATTCATCTTAAATATAGTTAGAAACGTGGACTTTCCACGTAATTAATGAATTAATTCTAAATGTAAAATGTGACTATTGTGCGTGCGACATGTGACAGTATACTACGATAACAAAACAAAGTGGGCGTCCAAACATCGATTTATCTATCTAAAATAACATTCTACTGTGACTTAGTTATAAATTAGTGTACAATGGAGAACCCGGATTCAAGTAGTAGATCTGAAGGGGTGGCTCCCACATCATGGTGTCACCCTGCAAACAGGGTTCACCGTTTCTTGGCCCTGTTGTTGATGTGTTTCCTTTGTTTTGGTAAGTAGCAATGATAAATATCCTACTTCCTTGAGAACTCAGAATCGGAAAACAATTTATCACTAATGAGCGATAAATGTTTTTTTTTCAAACTATGCATGCAGCTTGTATCGTGCAGAGTTTTAAACAAAAGAAGTCGTGATACCATGGAATTTTGGCATATAAAAAGTAGTCTTCATGTAGGGGTCTCATCTATCTAAATATTTTCTTCACAATTAATTGATGATTACATCTGAAACATATGGAATACTATCTGCAGCCCGCGGTTTTACACGCGTAAGTCCCGTTCCCGCAGGAATATCGAGATCAAAAGTAGTCTATGTGTGATCCCCATTATCCAGCTACATATATCCCAAGTTTCATCGTAATCGATTCAGTAGTTTTTGAATGAAAGAGTAACAAAGTCACATACATACACGCTTTCGCATTTTTAATATTAGTAAGATAAGATTGTTGGTGGGACTCATTATTGAAACCTTATTATAATCCAATTTTGGGTTATAATACCATTATGCGACATATACTATGATTTGGCAAAAAAAAAAATACCGTTCTGCATATTTATCATTTAACTGAATTTTCAGAAACATAGGTAACCTTAAAAAACGGATAGGAAGGTATATAATATTACCAACTTTTACCAACATTTGCAGGTTCCTACTTCTGCTACGACACACCTGGAGCTCTTGCAGATAATTTCAAAAATGATGCTCATCTGAATACATCTCAGTTTGCTTTGCTATATTCCATTTACTCTTGGCCAAATGTCATCCTATGCTTCATTGGAGGCTATTTAATAGATAGGTAAGTTTTCATTTTGTAAGCATAAAATATTTTTTTTTGTTTTCAATTCTTTTCAAAATGTTTTGTTTTGTTTTGTTTCAAATTTAGGTAGTAAGTACCTTATATTAATTTAAACCTATAATGCTTAGGTTTCTATTTTATGACTAATGGAATCAGAGTTCAATTATAATTAGATAAGAATGTGCACACATTGCCGTTTCTGTCAAAACATATCATATTGCTTCCCTCATTTGTTATACAATTATGTATTTATCTGACCTGATTTAAATTAAGTGTTAATAATAATTTGCAAATACTTGCATTTGAATGTTTATTGTTTTGTATTCTAGCTGCATCCTGCAGTTACACCTTTTTAACATTATAACAAGTTTACTTGTTGGATTTCAACAAAGTATAGTGATAGTAACTACTAGATTACAATCAATCAATCAATTATTGATATACAACATATACTCTATATCTTCTATTACTTATAATCAAGGAAGTAAGGACAAAGTCTGTATTTGGAAGGAAATAAAAAAAAAATGTTGTCTAGGGGACTTATAAAAAAGTAGTAGAACACAATTATATAATTTTAAAAATTCATTTATGTCAGTTTCGCCTTATTATTAAGTAATAAGTAGTTAAGTATAACAATTAAATACTAGTAATCTGATTGAAATCTGGTTATCAATATTGGATAGCTCGATTTTTGAGGAACGTCGTGCTACATCGTTGTGGTTGTAATATGTGTGTGTCCCAATAAACGACTTTTGTATTTGTATACTTTAAAAAGAAATCCAATTAGTAGAACCCGAGAACTGAACAAAAAGTCGGCTATGCACTATTTCTATGCCGACGAAGTCGCGGGTAACAGGTAGTTAAACCATAAAATGACCTTTCCACCGTATTTTAAGGTTTATTTGTACATAAAATACTCCTTGTTGGAGAACAATGTATGTAATGAATAGGCTCCCAAACTACAAGACAAATTTCAAAAATGCTTTCACTAATAGAAAGCTACATTATCGAGCTACACTTTAGATCCCGAAATTCTCATGGTAAATTTATTTTTCAGATATTTTGGAGTGAGGCTCGGAACAATCATTTACATGACAATAGTTTTAATTGGAGCTGTGGTATTTGCCTTAGGTGTTTATATAAATGCCTTCTGGCTTATGATCCTTGGCAGATTCATATTTGGGTATGTTGTTAATTTTAAATTATATCATTAGTCATCCATTATTAACATTTCAAGCTTTTGAAATAGAATTTGGAGGAAAAGAAATTGGAGTTTTAATATGCAAGGTGTAACGAGGTTACCCTTTTAAGCTGAAAGAATATTGTTCTAGACGTCTAGCTAGGCGAACAACTTTCGTTCGATGACTTTTGGAAATTCGAAGTAGTTTTCGAAAATTTTAAGTTGAAAGATCAGCTGTTTCTTAGATTTAGAGGTCATTCACTTTAAGTTGGCTTTTCATTTAGTTAGTCTACTACAATCACAACTTTGATTGGCTTTATTTGAAAAATACTTAGCTGTTTTTTCAGTGAAACATAACTTCAAAATATAAAACAAATATCGCATTTTCAAAAGTCTTAGAACAAAAGTTAGACGTCTAGAACAACCCCCTTTCGGCTTAAAACGGTATTCTCGTTACAAACTTGTATAATGCCAAAAACAAATAATACATAATGCTATTTCTTTTTGATTGCAGCATTGGTGGAGAATCATTACAAGTAGCCGTGAACAACTATGTGGTGCTATGGTTCAAGGGTAAAGAACTTAACATGGTGTTTGGTCTGCAGCTCTCATTCTCCAGATTTGGAAGTACAGTCAACTTCTGGGTCATGGAACCAGTGTACAAATGGGTGGCCACTTATTACACTGGATATGAACAGCTTGGAGTGGCATTATTTTTAGGTAAATATATTATTTTAAAAATTATTGTAAGAATCAATCTCAAGCTTGGAGAGAAAATTTGTAGTTTGATCCTTTTTTTTTTGTCATATTTGTAGATTATAGAGAAATATCTGGATCAGAAATCAATCTGTGTTCCTTAAAAATATCAGCACAACCAAATTTTGCATCCTCAATAATATTTGTTTATGATATGTTAATATCCAAAAGCTTTCATTTGCTTTCTATGTGTTTTTCACATTTTAAAAGAAAAAAACTTAAACAACAATTTATATACAGTTTAGTTAGGGATAAGTATATGAACAAAAATATTATAACTAAGATAAAACTATTACTTAAATCAAATTAAACTAATAAAAAACTTAACTATATCTAAAGCAAAATAAAAAGTAACATATAAATAAACGGTACATCAATTTATTTGGTTTACTTAAATGAAAATGAATGTGCAGTAAACATAATTATCCTTTTCTCTAAAATTTTAGCATCACTGACTTGTCTGGTGTCACTGATATGTGGTCTAATGCTCGGGTGGATGGATCACAGAGCTGAAAAGATGCTCGGAAGACAGGATGCATCCGAAAATGAAGAACCATTCCACTTATCAGACATAAGACATTTCAAATCTGTGTTCTGGCTCGTATCTGTCATCTGTGTGGCTTATTATTTAGCGATATTTCCATTTATTGCATTGGGAAAGTAAGTAAAATTCATTTCAATATAAACGTTAAATGAGGATGAAATAAATGCATTTATGTCAAACTTCATGCAGCTCTCAAATAAGACTGGAGACATAACCTAAATATATTTTTTTTTACATAACTTTACGGAGAAATATATAATTGCACAACATTCATTACACAGCGTAATCTAGCCCCAACCTAAGCACTAGGATTGTACCATGGCTACTAGATATGCTTTTTTTTTTGTAAAACCATACATATTATACATAGAAAGACACATAAGCATAAATATTTGCACCTGACGGGAATCGAACCCGCAGGCTTCTGCATTGCAGTCGGTAGTTCGCCCGACGCGCCACAGAGGCCATTATTATGACTAAGTGTACATAACACTTATGACACTTAATCATAATAACTAAAGAAAGTACGTCCCATTCTAATGAGGACGCGACGGACGTGACATAGAAAAAAAGCTTGTCCCCGCCACGGCTCGGATACAGCGCGGTCTAGCATAATAATATATCATCCTTAATACAAAATCTGTTTTTGTTGATTACAGATTATTCTTTGAAAGAAAATTCGACTTTTACCCTCAAAACGCTAACACTGTAAACTCCATGGTCTACCTGTTATCGGCAGCTTTGAGCCCATTCTTTGGCATATTAATTGACAAAACAGGAAGGAATGTTACTTGGGTTATTATAAGTATTGTGACGACGATCGGTGCTCACTTCATGTTGGCGTTTACATTCTACAACCCTTACACTGGGGTGGTGAGACATATTTTTAATTAAAGTTTTATTCAGGTTAGACCAGGATGGCTATTCGGATTATGGCAGGATGGTAACGGCGATGCAGGCGACAAGCAGTCGAAATGCAGGCAATGTACGTTATTTCGTATTCTACAAGAGTCCAAAGGTTAAATCTGCAAGTCACATGCTCGTTGCCTGCATGTCCGAGTTTGGGCAATTCTATTGGTCACAGCTACTAAGCTGCCAATCTCCGATTGCCCCGCTTTCTACTTGTATTCACTTTAGCCCAATCAAGGAGCCGAAAGCTACTCCCTTGTCTCTGAGCCAATCAGTATGAAGCAGGTTTGAAGCATATATGTTATGTCTTATAGCTGCTGCTGACTGCTGTTCCTGCATTACAAATGCTTTAGATATGCAACGTCCTTATCGAATCGATGCCCAGAGGTGAGGCGAAAAAAATAAAATAAATAAATAATTGTATGTATTATTATTATATAATTGTGTGTATTTCGGGGCTAGAACCATTTGGGGAACAATGACTGAATAGGTACATCAGCATTAAAAATCGCAAGGAGCGAGCAGAAATTGTCTATGGCTTTAACGTCGACAATTTCTACTCGCTCCTTGCACGGTAGCTTTTTTAACCCGTTATCGACAGCGTCGTATTCCCAAAACGACGTCGGGTTGAACTCGACGGGACTTACGCGGTAGGTTCCCCGATTTTTAAAATCGCGACATCTAAATTGTGGGGTGTCAAAAGAGGACCGACATTCTAAAAACAAAAGAGAAGGTAGAGAGTTATGTGACTTTTTAGGTAAGCGTGCTTCATCTTAGACCGTATCGACGGTGTGGTAGTAGTCTAACGCAATTTAATCAATAAAATCAATAATTTCTTCTATCCTTTTATGTCATCCTGCAATTTCCGTACTAATTTGAGGTTTCTATTTTCAGATAATTTTGGGTATATCGTATTCACTGTTAGCCAGTGGCTTGTGGCCGTTGGTGGCTTTGATTGTACCTGAGAATCAGCTCGGAACTGCATATGGAATGTGAGACAGTTTTATACCTTTTTTTTACGCAATTTAAAAGGGGTTCGAACGCTTCTAGTGTTTTAACTGTTTGACTATTTTTTTGTTCCCTAATATACGATTAATAAAATAAAATGGCACGCGTTGCAGCGCATTTCGGAATTGAAACATAGTATAGTTAGTATAGTTGTTAAGGTGGTTTTAACCTCTAATCAGCTATGAAGCCGACCGGCTGCGCTCAGACTCTGCGACAGTTGCTCTAAATGCATGCTAATAAGAACTTTACCAGTTTATCGATATTTCAATTTACTACAGCAATTATTAATGGTGCGTTCCGACGTGCGCCGTTCGATGGGAATCGGCCATTAAATGACACTATAACCATAACCCTCCTAATATTATAAAGCTGAAAGTTTATGAGTATGTGTGTATGTGTGTTTGTTACCCAATCATGTAAAAACCGCTGAACCGATTCCGATGAAACTTGGAATCGATTCAATCGGTAGCTGGATACCTGGAATAACACATAGGCTACTTTACCATCCCAATATTCCCGCGGGATCGGTACTTACGCGGTGAAACCGCGGGGCGCAGCTAGTATCACTATAATATTATACATACGAAAGTAACCCTATTTGTCTGCCTATTTCATTTTTACGCCTATACGACTAAACTGATTTAGATAAAACTTGATAGATACATACGACCTTGGAGAAGGACATAGCTACTTTTGATCCCAATAAACCCCTAAGATCGAGACTTGGGGTGAAACCGCGGGGCGCAGTTAGTATTTAATAGTTAACTAGTGCGCCTCGGCGCTAACCGAAACACAACACGACAGTTTGGGAGCTTGGCTTAGTTATTTTATTTAGCGTGGTGCACTTTGCCTCCTAATATGTACAGGAAATAGATATGGAAATATTTTAACTGCTGGCCCTCTGTCTGATACCAACCTTCCTTGGGACTAAACGGTTGTTTGCCAGTCAGCGCGGAGAGAACTTAAAGTTTCCATCAGTCAGCCATCATCATTCAGCAGTCCATCGGTCAGTCCATCACTCCCCACGGTAGAGGTGGGAGGTGGCCCTATACAACGCCGAGGCTACATTACATGGCCAATTGCCTTTCTATCCTACTAATATTATAAAGCTGAAAGTTTGTATATGTGTATGTGAACCGCTGAACCGATTGCGATGAAACTTGGAATATAGGTAGCTGGATACGGGGAATAACACATAGGCTACTTTTTATCCCAATATTCCCGCGAGAACGGGACTTGACGCGCAGCTAGTCAATTATTATAATTTATTGCAGATGTCAAGCAGTCCAGAATATGGGATTAGCCACGGTCATCATATTGGCCGGAATGATTGTTGACAAATACGGTTATTTGATGCTGGAAATGTTTTTCCTGGGCTGTCTTTTTGGTAAGAAACTTAACGTGTATGTTAACTTAAGGGGTGGAGAAACTAATTCATTTCATTCCATTCTTGCTGTATCTTGTTAGTGTTTGAAGCTAAGGATGACATTGAAGTGTTTGTGTATTTTTAGTAGATGCTTCAATGCAGTTTCGAAATATTTTTAAGGAAAAATGCAACTACATCTACACTGTCACCTAAAATATGTACAATTGGCGAATGCTAAATCAATAGTTAAATAAGTTTAATCTTATACTTAAATCTTTTTCTTCTTCTTCTTTAAAATGGCTTTTCCTTTCGGACATTTGCCAGTATCAAGTATTATATATATTTGCAGGTTATTTGCATCGAACGATACAGTCAAGTCGTCATAGTTAAAGTCAAGTCGAGGGAATCATTGCAAAAAGGGGGGCCATTTTTAACAATGTTTGTTCACGGAGCTTTGGAGAGAACACTAAGCCAAAGTCCATGTTTTACACCGATTTTCACTTTTATTTTCACTTGTACACCTTCACGAAAGTAAATTGATTAATATGCCCCCGAAATTAAACAATTTACACGCATTTGAACTAAGTTTCACAAAAATGATAATTTAGCAACACATCTCCTCAACGCATTCCCGCCAAAACTCCTTATACTTAAATCAATATGTGCTGGTAACCTTTTATTATATTTCCAGTTTCCCTGATTGCTGCGGTCTTGATTTATGTGATGGATTCTGCGAACAAAGGCGTGTTGAACATGTCCCCGAGCATGAGAGAATCTCTTAGAATGTATGTATCATTTTGCCTATAAACAATTAGTTTCCATTTAGAACATTTGCGAATGCAAATGTTCAGTGAAGTAGACAAAGCGGCGAAGCTTCTACTTTTAGGGTTTCGTGGTTAACAAGAAACCCTTTATATAATTACGTTTTACCGGATTTTAATCGCGTATTTATTATTTAGTTTCTAACCTCGATGTTTTAACCATGTTGCAATGGTCTTATGGTCGCCAGGAGAACATTGGAAAACGGTTGAAACGTCGTCGAATGACTGAAAGACTGATAAATGTATTTGTTTTAAAAATATTTTAAAGGAATAAATACATCTTCAAAAATTCAATCGAGCCTAGTCGAAAAATAGTAGGAAAGGGAAACATACATATTCTTAAATTCGCCGTTCGAGGTAGGGCTTGCGTGGTCTCACTGCGAGTGAATATTTAAAGATAATATTTTCTTTTAAAATATTTCTAGTAGAAATGCCTCGAGCTATAAAAACAAATTACGAAATAATTTGTTTTAAAAATTCTTTACGTCACTCCTAATAGGCTATCAGGCCTTTAAAGTCCTAGAACATCGATTGATTGATTGCGCGTGTGGCCGGGATTCGAACCCTCGGAATGAACCTACTCATTCCGATGGTCGTGGGTTCGAATCCCCGACTATCTAACACTAGACCAACACCATCCTATTTCTTTCGGGAAATTATTTAAAAAGAGGGTGATGCTTAAACATTTACTTGTATATTCTAGCCAAAGTAACCCGGTTCGGAACGACGAAGCTGCGCACCTGTTGAACAACGAGGACTACACGGACGAGGAGACAGACGGACGCGCCGACGATTCGCCCGCACACCGCGACCGTCCGCACGATTCCGTGCTCGAACAGTCGGATAGGATACGTAGCAGATACTTGGCGCAGATACTACCTAACAATAACATTCCCTAGACACTACATTTACCTATTTGAATTTGACTAACGAAAATGGTGAGAGACTATGACGAATTGCGGCTGTACTTTAAGGCTACACTCTGTAGACCGTGCTTAGACTTTGCTAAGACTAAACTTTGACTTAAAACTATTTTTTACCCGGCTACAAGGAACATGGTATTTATAAAGCGATCTTCACAACTATCCAAAGTTTTTGCTTAGCAAAGTTTCTAGTTTTGACACGACTGCCAAAGGAAGTGTTTTTCAAATTTAGAATGTAAACCAATCAAAAATAATGACCTAAACTTTGCTTCTCTGTTATGACTAGGGAGATATTTTTATTTTATTCGTATTACAAAATGTTGCTTAGATAATTTCGACTATAAATTCCAATTATATGTCAAGTTTTTGCTAAACTAAATCTGACCAAAGTCTAAGTACCTACGCTCTATAGATTTCAGCCTAAAACTTTCGTAAAGGATATCACCGGTCAACTAAATTATTTATCTATCATGCTTGTGCACTCTTGTGACACTTAAAAATCATTGAAAATGTGTAAATTCCTTGTTAAAGTTTCCTGAATGTTTCTGAGTATGGCCACTAGAGGATTAGACTTGACAAATTGTATTTATGAGATATAATGTATTTATGAGATATAAATAGAGGTCAAACATATCGTGATAAAGTCTTAGACCAATCTGACCAATCACTAATGAAAAAATTAATTGATTATTAATTAGTCACATTGGTCATATATGTATAACTAATAAATATCTATAAATACCTATTTTGTAAATAGAGAGTAATTAGGAATTTTAAATAAATATAATACTATAATGTCATTGTAGGCACATTTTATTTTTAATTATAAAATACAAAAATAGACATTTAACATACAATATTGCGTATTATTTTTACAAATATAGAATAAGTAACGTTAATTGCACTTGGGACAAAATATTGCACCATGAGGTAGTTGCATAAATTGACAATTATTTTAGTGTAAAGCAGACTGAAAACCAAGTACCTTATCCAGTATCCTATAGTAGAGCTTAGTTTATAGTAGTTAGTTTTTTCCTCTTTAGGTAGGTATATTTATTATTAAGTACATGCATTACAATTGTGGCAATTGTGGAATGAGTTTTATCTTACTTAGATTAGTGTAAAATAGTGTAAATCGTTCAGTCATTTTGATTGAGTGATTGTGATATAATACAAAGCATGTTCAATACTAATAGGCAAAAGACAATTTTAAATAGGTACAAAATTTAAAATGCTGTTTCTTATTTTTGTTTATCATTCGAAGGCCACTCAATACCATTGCCTGGTAATGGGCTATTCATAAAGGGCAATATCCAAGTTAAGTACCAGCGGCACCCAAACACTTCAGCTATGTTTGATCTCCAACCTCTATCGTAAACTAAATCTTTCTTATTACTATTTTTCTCATACACTATTCTACCTTTAAATACATTAATGAAATGATAAATGAATAAAAATCCAGCAAAAAGACCTACAATAAAATTTACAACAATAAGTAACACATACAATGTCTCACTGCCAAAGTCAAAAACTATACTAGCAAGAGGAAAAATAAACTTAACTAAGACTAAACCATGGTTCCATGTTAGGAAAAGTGAGGCAAACTTAACATTAAAGTAAAAGCAATACAACATTCCAATAAATATGTAAAATGTGAACAACATGAAGTATCTGTGATTGTAATAGCCAACACAGCAGGCCATAAATGTACAATGGTGGTCCCTTTTTAAAATACAAATATCACAAGTGTTGCAGTGCCATGCCCGTGGAGGCCGATAACATTCACAAACTGCACAAAAATCCCATTCCGAGTTACTCACATTATCTACCATCCTCCCTTTAATACTGGTATTTGTAAACACACCGTAAATCAAATTACCTACAATGTTAAGTAAAATAAAATAACCAACAATTAAGTATACTAAGTAAGCAATGGTCCATTCTTCAACAACAGCAGGTAGAACTATACAATGCTCAAAATAAACGAAAGATGGTATAAGACTGAATATAATTATTATATAAACTATATGTTCTAACACTCTTTTCAAATTTCTGTTATGGATGTTTTCAAGTTTCAGCAACATTTTCAGATCCGTTTCGAAAGCACTCTTTTAGGAGTAGATTGCGCCAACCATGGTATTATCTGTGTTCAAAACTAAATATATTTATAGCACAGAATACCTAATAATAGCATATAGTGAGCTTTGTATGAGGAGTATTAACAACAATACACAATCACAGTTAAGCTCTCAAATCTAAATATTTTAGGAAGTTGAATTGAATGGCTATTTTGTAGTCAGTGATGTAACATAAAACATACAATGCATAGTATTAATTAAAATTAACATGAAATAATTCTTCATGTAGTTATGAGGAAAGTATGTATAAAATACAGAGGATCAGTAAATGTGAACATGACGAACTTACCTATCTACTGTTGGAATATGGTGACAGAGATTGTTATAAAAAAATACGGCAAGCTATACTTGTTTTACGTTAGATTTAACTCGGTATTTATTTATATATTTTTGAAATTCTTGAAAATAATTTCGATGTTTCGGTTATATTATAACCAAAGAGAATATAATCGTACTATTATATTACTCTTTGATATAATCACTACGTTATAACTTCAATGATGTTTTTTTTTTTTTAAGTTTAATGGCTTTATGTGATCACATATTCTGCCAATGACACGTAGTGAAGAAAGTACAAAAGATTAAAGGATCTTTCCTCGAATATACTATTATTTTATTTATTTTTTCTTGTTGAGACGACGTAAAATAGCTAAAAATACTAAACAAACACATTGTTAAACTAACTACAAGAATAAACAGGATTAGATAAAAATAATAAACATTAGGATAAAGATATATACTTCAATGATGTTTTGTTTTTTTTGTGAACTTTTGACAGTGAGTTTGACAGTTTTTGACAATTATTTAGTTCGATTTCATAGCCAGGTCCAGCAAAGGGCTTTTTATCTATGTAGCCTTGATTTATTATTATGTTCTGGAAAACGATTTTGTATACCTTGTAAAAAGTACACACTAAACTCAATAACTCGTCAATCTACCATTATAGGGCAATCGTTATTATTATCGTTATTGTTAGCGCTACTTTAATATAATTATATAAGTAGAAAAGACATGGGGCGGATAGTGCTGGGTACCTGGGTACGGATATTAGGTGATTCAATGAAGTATTAGCGCGAGCTAATGCGTCTCCCTTGTCCTCTTGTTTTACGGGTTGAGATAAATAAAATAAAGAACTTTTAGAAAATAAATATAATTTATTAATAAATAATGATTTCAGACAGTACAATTTTAGGGTAATATATCAATCTCAAAACACTAACAAATCACTCGCATACTAAATCATTTCAACTTATAATAAGTATCTCAAATTCACTTGCTCTTACATGCTAACTATATAAATAGACTTGGATAGGAAGCATCATTCCAAATTAGATACTACGATCGGTACTCAGTGGCAGTATCGAATCTAGTTCTTGTGGAATTTTTTGCTGGGATCTTTGGCCATGTCAATGAGAGTTTGTGCAGGTTTGAATGGCGCTCCATATAGACCTTGGTATTCTTCCATTTTCCTCACAAGGTTGTCCGCTCCAAATTGATCTACCCATCTGCAAAAAGAAGCATTACTATTAAGTAAGTCAATTTTTGGTACCTATTTATAAAGCGATCTTCACAACTATCAAAATTGTTGCTTAGTAAAATCGAAGTTTTTCAAATTAAGAATTTAAACCAATAAAAAATAATGACCTACTAAAGTTTGCTTCTCTGTTATGACTATGACTATGAAATTGTTTTTAATGAATTTCGACTATAAATTCCAATTCAAAGTTTATGCTTAGCTTTTGCTAAGCTCAGTCTGAGCAAAGTCAAAGTGCGGACTATAGGGTCGTTGAAAAAGGCTGTAGTTGTGGTACAGTAGTTATACAACAGTGAGTACCTGAAAGGTCCCCCGGTGAAGGGCGGGAAGCCGAGGCCGAAGACCGCGCCGACGTCGCCCTCCAGCGGACTGTGCAGGATCTTCTCCTCCAGCGACAACACCGCCTCGTTCACGAACCTTTAACAACATTATACATTGTCAACACAACGCTCCAGGGTTAAACCCGCGTAGGTCCCGTTCCCGCGGGATTATCGGGATAAAGAGTAGCCATGTGACCAGTACCCCAGTGCCTTAACCGCTCGGCCACGCAAGTGCCGTAAAATATGCATTGAGCAATAAAAACAAATTACGAAATATGAAGTTTTTTTATATTATTTGTATACTAGCTGCGCCCCGCCGGTTTCACCCGCGTAAGTCTGTATCGCTGAAGCCAAGGGCTACTCAATATAACAGGCCGAGCCATTTCCATCATAAATTTTGGATCGGGGGCTGTGAATAGTCCCATTGAATCAGTCCTAGGACTTTTATTTGCAACGCGTTAGTGGAACGTGGTCCTGAATTTTCATTTTCGCAAAAGCTAGTTGTAATATCAACTTAGTTACGCGAAGTTCAACGAGTGTTGTGAAAATAAAAAAAAAACCAGTGCCGAACACGAAATTACCATGTTACCAACAAATGCTCCAATGGGATTGGAATAAAAATCGCCGCCATTTTTACTTTACCCTCCGCGCATCGCTAAAATTGTTTCAAACGATTTGACAGTATTTACACTAACTATTAAACACGTGAGAAACCGAATTTGTTCTTTAACGCTGACACAAAAGTCATGACTAAGAAAATGAAGGAATGAATCAGTCGTACCTGGAGACCATCCGGAGTTGCTTGTCTTCAAGAGTGTTGGCTCCCTTAGGCTCGAGCGCGTACTTCTCCTTAAGGATCTTGATAGCGTCCTGGTTGACGTCGCGGTTCTTGGTGCCCTTCTCGTACACGTAGAAACCTTTCCCGGACTTGCGGCCCATGAAGCCTGCCTGCACCAGGTCCTGCATTATGTTGAGGTTGCCGCCGCTGATGCGGTCGCCGAACGCCTGTAAGTATTACATAAAGTGTAAGTATGTATAGGTGTACTAGAATCTGCGAAGTTACCGCGCAACTTCCGTCGTTATCGGCGTCGAAATCCCCCTGCGCAAAGGAATAACCTGCGCGGTGAAAACGACAGGTTTGATTTGCATGTATTCGAACCCGGCACCTTCGAGTTAAGCTGTCATTGAATGAGAGGTCTCTTGAGTTGCCGGTTTCAATGATAGTTGAACTAGACGGCGCGCCGTCGAGTTCTTATTTCTTCTATTTTGTTTTGACTTTAGCCGTACTGAGTATACTTACCCGTATTCATAAACGCTTGCTTTGTCTTGTTCTTGTGAGTAACGATCAACTTGAGTGAAAATGTGCCAAAAGTCGAGACCATGTATAATATTCACGCTTTTTAAACTTACACGATTTCTTTTCATTGGTATTATTAGAATTTGCTCTGACGTTTCGGCAAACGGATTACCCCGGCCGTGGTCCCGCAGTTTTTACCACCAAAGATGTTGGTACTTCGGTAACTACCCAAAATTACGAACATTAACCTGTACACCGAGGTTATAAATAGAGGACGACGCCCGCCGCAGCTCCAGTCCCCTCGAGACCAAGTAACTGGTCTCGAGGGGACTGGAGACTGAAATGACTAAAAGTCATTGTAACATGATCGAAACGTCGAGGAAAATTAAAAAAGTTAACCTCACGCGATTAGGACCCGGGAAAATGTGTAAATATGAACATGTAAAGGATTGTTTGTGAATACGCTAATTTAACATGAGACAGGGCCCTACCATGATGTCTTATAAGTCGACGCGTTGTCGTTCAGCTAAAAAAAAAAATTAAAAACACATCAAATAATTAAAAAAGAAAAGAAAAACAAGCTTTAAAAAAAGTTTTTTTTTTAAATTGTATGGTTTTTAAAAGTATTTTTTATTTAAAAATTACTGAATCTTTTTGAACGACAAAAGGACGACATAGCAACGATAAACGAGCACGGTAGACGGATTACCTTAGCGAGATCGACGGCGATGTGCGCGCCGACGTCGATGCCGACCTCGTCAGCGAGCGTGGCGGCGCCCACCGGGAACCCGAACTGCTTCGTCATCGAGTCCAGCTCCTTCGGGTCCACGCCCTCTTGGAGGAGTCTGGAAAAGTGTCAACGCCATTTCTAGTCTTCTATACTTATATAGACAAAAGATTCATTTCTTTGTTTATAATGAATAGGCTCCGAAATTATGGACCGATTTCAAAATTATTTTCACCAATAGAAAACATCGAAACATAGACAACTTTTATTCCCGATATTCCCATAGGATCGGGACTTTCGTTAATTATATCTCATAGATGCAGCTAGTTTATGATAATCGAAGTATTAGTTGGAGTATAGGGTTTAAACTTTAACTAAGTCAATAGTCAAATATGTAGTTTATTTCATTTAAAACGTGTACATATATGTGTACATGATCACCTCGATGACCATGATACGTCAACTTATAATTTTAGCTATAATTATGAGTATACTAGCTGCGCCCCGCGGTTTCACCCGCGCAAGTCGTGATCCTGCGTTGTACGAACACCTACCTACCGCAATGCAAAATTCCACACGGTCGCCCATTAAAGTACTGATGAAGGCAGGCGCTAAAGTAAGGTAAAGTTTGTATGTAAGTCAGTCAATTATCACCATAAGTACCATAAGCATAAGTCTCGATCCCGCAGGATTATCGGGATCAAAAGTTGTAAGTAGTAAGGATGTATACCTGACAGCCTCACTCAGCATGGTGGACAGTATCCGCGTGGTGTAGAAGCCGGGCCCGTCGCCCACCGTGACCACCACCTTCCCCTGGCGCAGGCCGACGGCCACGGCGGCGGCGGCCGTGTCGTCGCTGGTGCCAGGGTGTCGGATGATCTCCAGCAGCTGCATCTTGTCCACCGGGGAGAAATAGTGCATGCCTACATACGAAACACAGCAGTTAACATCGGCGTAATGCAGGCTACAGCGGCGATCTACCGTCGGCATCGGCATCGAAATCCGCCCTTTGACGACCTCTGTGGCGCGTCGGGCAAACGCTTGACTGCAATGCAGAGATTGCGGGTTCGATTCGGTGCAAATATTTATGTTTGAAAATAAATATTTGTATCTGGTCTGGGTGTATTTCAATGTATAATATGTATGTATTTAAAAAAAAAAGTAGTATATCCGTCGTCTAGTCACCATAACACAAGCTTACCATGGGGCTAGATGGCGCTGTGTGTTGGTCTCAGAATTTATTTAATATTTACTGCGCAAAGGAATAACGTGCGCGGTGCAAGCAAACCATGGCGTTGATTTGAGTGCGTTTTGAGCCTACGTCGTCGCTTTGAACTGTCATTGAAATCGAGGTAGCTGCCGGTTTAAATGACAGTTCAAATCGACGGCGTCGGCTTCAATCTGAGGTTGTTAATTGTAAAAAAGTCTCGCTCGCAGATTCATTCTTTTGCGCGGTGCCGATTTCTTGACATCTCAAGTCGACGTCAGCTTGAACTTGCGCGGTAGGTCTCTCGATTACGTACCTCTGTTGCTAACAAATCTCGGTCGAAACAATTTATTTATTCACGTCGTTTTTACGTCATTCAGTAGCAAACAAATTGCCATTGCAATTTTAAACTAGCGGCATGAGTTTTATGTCAATACTAGCAACGTTGCGAAAACAGTATAAAAAACTGCATTTACCCTTATAAATATTTCAAGTCAAATCCTTTGAGCAATAAATATAAGAAATACTAGGTTTTCGAGCGTCTAGGCACGTAAGTTTGATGTAATTTTGAAACCACGACCTTCGGAATCAAAGTCGGAGTAACTACCACTAGACCAACACCGCTCTTAACTTATAGGTAGTACTTAACTTACCAATAACTTTGTCCGGCCGGCTGCTGCCCGCAGCGATCTTCGTGATAGGTATAGCGCTGGTGTTGGTAGCGATGATACAATGTTTGGGCACCACCGCCTCTAGCTCCTTGATGACCTTGTGTTTGATGTTGATGTCTTCAAATACGGCTTCGATCACACAGTCAACGTTCTTGAACTTACTGTACTCTAGGGTCGGGGTTAGGTTCGATAGGAACTTGTCTCTTGTTAGCCTGGAACGAGATAGGATAATGTTTAACTTTAATTTCCTTACACATTTTAATGTAATTCCTTTATTTTATATCTAAAAATTGCTTGAACAACAATTTTGCTTGTTACAGTCCTTGTATAACCGCATTGGTTATACAAGGGCTAAATGTCGAGCATTTCACCTGAGATATTTTTGGTGCTCGAGCGAAGTATACTTTCCACCATAGGGATGAAGTGAGCTACTTTCCACCTTAGGGATGGAGTGAGCTACTTTCCACCTTAGGGATGGAGTGAGCTACTTTACATTCAAGGAATGAAGTGAGCTACTTACCACCCTAGGGATGAAGTGTGCTAATTTCCACCTGGCTGTCTACCCATGAAAATTAAACTTTCCAAACAGGAGAGATGAAAAAAACCATTTAGCCATAATGGCTTTTTCATCTCTCCTGTTCGGAAAGCTATAAATATGCATCGATTACAAATAAACACAATACGTTCGTATCCTAAAGAATTAAAGTATGAAATCAGGTTCAAAATATCCAAAGTAGCAGACTATCTCAACACTCAGTTCTGTCGTTAACTCCACACTCACGCATTGATTCTCTTCCGTTTGACCGCGTTGTTGAGCCCGCCTTGTACCTGTCCCACGCCGCGGTACAGGCCGGGGTTGGTGGCGTCCTTCATCACGACGTGGTAGCCCTTGTCCACCGACACCTGCACGATGCCGGCACCCATCAGCCCCGCTCCCAGCACACCGATCTATGACATAAATGATATCGTCTATTGGGGAATATTCAGAGCGGACGGTGCACGTCTAGTTCGTAACAGTAACCTTGGTAACTAACTGTACTTATAACTAACATTTTATATTACATATAAATTACGTAATCCCGATCCCGTCGGGATCCGGCCCTGATCGGGATCAAAAGTAGTATATGTAAAAAGGGTGATAGACGTACGAATCTAACATAAATCATAAAACGAAATGTCGATAAAATGTCGTCGAGCCACAAGTCTGCGTACTTTTTACTCTTGCATGTCACGTCGCACCTATCACCGTAGATTTTTAGGTTTTTTTTCAAACGGTCCAGGAGTTTAGCAGCCTATTCATTTAATCTATTCAATATTAGTCTAAATATTGTTCTGAATGTACTTGGCTAGGAGATTAAGCTTAGAAAAACAGTCCCATTTAATACAAGTAAGGTTCAAAGGTTGTACAAATAAGTAGGTAATAGTGAAAGGGTAGTATACTCACAGTTTTAACATCAACCTCAGATTTGCCGAATCTATTCTTTTTGCATTCAGTCTGTCCTCTAAACAGTCCAATGAGTCCCTTGCTCTGCGGTGTCATGGCCAGTTCTCCAAAACCTTGGGCTTCAGCTTCATAGCCCGCCTTGGGACCTTTATCTACACCTTCTCTAACTACATCTAGAATCTAAAATTAAATAAGGTTTAATAAGGAAAGGGAAATATCTGTTTTATTTACTCGGATCCAAATTAAAGTTTTTCTATGTTCTCTATTAATAAATTAATTTAGTTATGGAATTGTAATGACATTTGCTTAGCAGTTATAATAAGTATCAGTTGGGATAATAATCAAATACTGTTTATTAAGATAGGTGGTTTATGTTTTCTATTGTTTATTACTACTTTTACTCTACATATAATATTTATAGTAACAATGTCAGTGTGCGCTGTAATAGTTAAAAACAACCTACCATAGAGTTTTTAATTTATCAATACATCAGATTGTTTAAAACTAAAGCAGAAGTTATAGGTTAAACAAGATAAAGTTTAAAAATTCTGAAAACAAGCTGGTTGTTACAGTCCATTTTTCAACAAAAAATAATAATAGCAATCATTTAAAGCACTTTGGCGGGTCTACATTTTTAACTTTACCTTTAATGGAGCAGGGTATAGCCCTTTAGAAGCCTTCATAACTTGTTCTCTCGCCTTATTAAATATAATATTCTTAACAAAGTCCCATTGCATGGCAGTGGCTGTTAGTTTCTCCACCAGACCCTTCTTTGATCTGTCAACCTTTATCTTTCCTGTGACGATATCTTTTGCAATTTGAACAGCAACATTTTCTAAGTATTTAGCTGTGTTCTCTTCAGGTTTTCCCAAGCCTAAAAACCATATTAATAAATAATATACTGCGTGATTGTTCGTTGAAATTACGATGAGAACATTACGAAATCTCATATATAAAATTCTCGTGTCACAGTGTTAGTTCTCATAATCCTCTGAAACAGCTTGACCAATTTTTATGAAATAATATATGCATATTCAGTAAGTTTGAAAATAGGATACTATCTATTTTTCATACCCCTAAGTGATAAGGTCCACACCAAACATTTGTTTATAATTTTTTTGAACCGATTTGGATGAAAATTTGCATATGGATAGTTTAAGTGATGAAAAGTAACCTAAGATACTTTTATCCCGATAATCCTGCACGATCGAGACTTACGCGGGTGAAACCGCGGGGTGCAGCTAGTCTTATTAATATTATAAACATATTTATATATCTGTGACTTTGTTACTCAATCATGCAAAAAGTAATGTACCAATTGCAATGAAACTTGAAGTATTGATACCTGGAATAACACATAGGCTACTTTTTAGCTCCATATACCCGCGGGAGCGTAATTTACGCGGATAAAACCGCGAGGCACAGCTAGTAAGTATTTAAGAGGCAAAGGTCAGCTAGTATGGTAAAGTACTCATAGATATTTTTCTTTTGGCAAGAATAATGGTTGTAAAGTTGATGATGTAACTGTAGGAAATATTTGGTTCTGTGTTAATATTCTTTATACAGGTTTTGCAATTAGTACAATTAGAATACATACATGGTTGTAATTCTTTAACGAAATTCAGTATTGAATATTTGTCTAATCTTTAATGGCCTTAGTGAGATCTCAACAATAACAATACATAATAAAACACAATATTTATCGGGTTTTAGTCAGTCGTTGATAATAATGACGTTATTGAATAAAACGCGAGTTAAACCCGGTAAATATTGTGTTTTTATTATGCAAAATCTCGAAATCATTAGACAAAATTACAATAACAATACATAGTAAAAATAAGATGACTTTTTTTGAGGCTTACCTGGACCCAACGGTGCTACTAGAAGATCAACAATTCCCAGTTTCTTGGCCTTGTCAGCTTTCACTGTTTTACCGGTAAGTGCTAAGTCTAATGTAGTAGGAATGGATGTCAGAGCTGGCAGTCTATAACAACAACAAAAACTATTAGAAATAGCTTATATATATGCTATATAGAATTATGTATGCTCTATTAATGTAAATTCTTAAAATATTCATAACTAGCTGCACCTAGCAGTTTCACCCGCGTAGGTCCCGTTCCCGCGGGAATATCAGGATAAAAAGTATCCTATGTGTTATTCCCCGTATCCAGCTATCTACATATTAAGTTTCATGGTAATTGGTTCAGCGGTTTTTACGTGATTGAGTAACAAACACACATAGTCACAAACTTTCCGCTTTATAATATTAGTAGGATGAAAATGTAACTGTTTACTGTATTTAAGCATAAAATTATCAGTTTTACTTGATGTAAGCTTTTGAATACCTTTGTGTGCCTCCTCCACCAGGCAAAAGTCCCAACATAACTTCAGGCAATCCAAAACCAGTCTTTGAATCTTTAACTGCAATTCGGTAACGACAAGCAAGGGCTGTCTCGAATCCACCACCTAGACAGCTACCCTGTATCGCTGCGATATAGGGCTTCCGAGATGTTTCTATTTTCTGGAATATTTCATGGCCTAGAAAGAAAGATTGCACAATAAAGCTCTCAGTAGAATGGCAAGTCACTGACTAAGAGTTATCAGAAGGGTTTAAATGACTTTCAGCAATACTCTTTGAAAGAGCTCCTTTTTACCGATAGATTATTTTATTTCTGACATACAAGCTGCACTCCACTGTTTCATTTGCATAAATCCTGATCCTGCAATCTGACTGGTCAAAAGGTCTGTCAGATTTGAAGCCTGGGTCCTCAATTTACCCCCTAGTGAATTGGAAATTGTCACCTTGTAAATGGTCCCTAATATTTGTATGTATCAACAATTTACCTCTTTTTGATAGTGTAACAACTTCTTCCTTGGACTTGCAGCTTTCTATCATAGTGATGTCAGCACCAGCTATGAAGCATCCAGGCTTTCCTGATAAAATGACTGCAGCTTCAATTGCTGGATTGGATTCTACCTCGTTTATAATATTACTCACTTCTTCCATCACGGCAGTATTAAGTGAGTTAACCTAGAAATAAGGAACATAGGTAGTTAAAAGTTTAATACAAGTTGTTACAACATTTATTAAGTTGTAGCATTTGTGTAAAGTTTTATAATGTTTGCATAACAGCATACCTTGACATTGGGAGAGTCCAATGTAATAACATAGACCCCATTAACAATCTTGCATTTTGTATGAACTTGGCCTCCTGCAGCGGCAGCATAATTCCTGCTGTGTAATCCTTGAAACACAATATATCAGTTTTTAAGTAACGTAGATACTAAACTTGTTACAAAAAAGTTAGTCGGTAGACCGAATTAAAGTTTCTAAAGTGGCAGGTACCGAAGTAATTCTTACCAGTTAGAAGCAAGTCCTTACGGTTTCTAAGGATTTTTAGAGCGTCTAGTATTCTGCTATTGGCCATAGTTATATTTTGTGTTGTTACCTATGGGCTAAAATTTGGAAAACTGAAAATAATTACAAAAATATATTTGGATCCAGACTTTGAACCTAACTTTCGACGTGAGAAAAGGGTGTCCGAGGGGGAAATGTGAGGAAGCGGGAGGAGGTAAACGTCAATTTCAGCCAAAGGTCGATGTGTCAAATCACGTCAAAATGTTATTTTTGTCAAAGTCACAATCATATCCATGCTTGATGTTCTTACCCGGGATTCTGCTTTCGTTTGTGTAAGATTGTACATCGATTCCGCGGAAATCTCTAAAATTTAACAGTTTTTACGGCTTTGTCGTCGTTATTCGTAGTTGAGGTGGCTAAGTAAGGTGGTGGTATATTTGTTAATATATTATATTGGTAAGTAACCTGTTTTTTCCCAAAAAACTCAACCATTATTGTAAATCTATCTTGTATTTACAATAATGGTGGGTAACCACGTGCCAGACCCCGGGGCCGTGCCTCCGGAGGTGGCGTTGAATATTGAGGTGACAACAACAGATATTCGTACCGAAGAGGTACTAGATCAAACTAAATCTGAGTCAGCCTCACTTTGCCAAAAAAGAACCAGAGGAAATGAAGACGCCCCAATTGTTCACAAATCCAAAAAACAAATTATTAACTCCAGTCCCAATTCAACACCTGATGACTTCTCCTTTACCCATCCCCTCCTTAGTGAGGAGAATAGATTATATCAGGAAACAGATAGTGGCCCTTTTATAGTCCACATGAGCTTGGAAAGTGACCCGAATCAACCAAATCGCATTCAACTCAAACCTATCCAAGTTGGACGTATGCTATTTAGAAACGATATAAAGGACATCACTAAAGACGGTATTAAACTAGTAGGCAGAAATAGAGTATCCATACAATTCACCTCAGCAGTAGCAGCTAACGATTTTGTGAAAAACCCTATCCCTGACCTAATCCCCTTCAAATATGTTATCCCTACATATAATTACTCTCGTATGGGTGTTGTTCGAGGTATCCCTACGAACATATCCATGTCGGAGTTTGCAGAGGCTTTGATAGTCCCATCCAATTCCGGTATCCTTTTGAAATCAAGACGAATGCACAGAAAAGAGACTGAAAATGGCAACACTAAATTAATTCCAACTGGTACTGTCGTAGTTACCTTCCAAGGCCAAAACCTTCCCGAGCGTGTCTACCTCTACAACACTTCTCTGATAGTTGACACTTACCAACTACCCACAATCCAATGTTTTAAATGCTGCCGTTTCGGTCATGTTCAATCCCAATGTCGCTCAACACCAAGATGCTACAGATGTGCACAATCTCACATTGGTGAGAGTTGCCTACTAACTGAACCTAACGCAACATGTTTAAACTGTGCCGGCTCCCATTTTGCCATCAATAAAAATTGCCCAGAGCACACTCGACAAAAAAATATTAAATCTATTATGTCCACCAACAACATCCCATACTCCGAAGCAGCTCGCCAGTGTCCCTCTTCACGAAAATCTTTTGCTGAGATTGCCAGAGACCAACCTTCTTCTTTTTTGTCTCACCCTCCCCCTCAAATCACTTCCTCCCAAGCTTCTAGGCCTCCCACTTCCCAAATTTCGTATAGAAAAACTATTTCTCGCACCCCCCGCCCTAGAACCTCTCCTGGCTCTAGTTATGACTTCTCAGCTCACCAAGATATTGTGAACAACCCCCCTCCCTCCCTCCCTAATGGAAGTGCATACCCTAATGACAGTACTTCTTCCTCACCTCATGCTCTACCCAACATTACTTTGTTGGAGCATCTTATTAACACCCTTATACAAGTGTTGACTTCCTCAAGTCACATTCTCTTACCTGAAAACGTCGCCCAAAGGCTAATAAGAACAGTCGAGAGTAAGACTCACAATGCTCCCCTTTGTAATGATTCAATGGAACAGTCGGAGTCTTAGACCCAAACAGTCCGACTTATTTTCACTAATTAATGAACACAAGCCGGCCGCCTGTGCCATCTCTGAAACATGGCTTGTTCCGGGATCTCCTTTCCGAGTCCCGAATTATGCCTGTCTTAGGGATGACAGAGGTGACGGCTATGCTGGTTGCGCATTAATAATCAAGCGTTCCCTCCCTTTTCATCAGATCATTCTTCCCTCCCTTCCTGATGGTATAAATGCTGTTGCAGCTGAAGTATGTAATATCAATCTACTATCAATTTATATCCCCAACCCTAATGCCTATCTTTTATCTCACCTACTTAATATTATCTCCACTTTGACACATCCCTTCATTATCATGGGTGATTTTAATTGCCACCATACTTCCTGGGGCTCTTACAAATGTGACTCCCTGTCTTCCATATTAATTGATATCACAGATGATTTCAATTTATGCATTTTAAATAATGGATCCCCCACTATGAGAGCTCGTCCATTAGAGCATAACAAAAGTGCCGTTGACTTAACATTTTCCTCCCCCTCGCTGGCTTCCCGTATAAATTGGAACATCCTCTCTACATCTCATGGCAGCGATCATTATCCTATAGTTCTTTCGGTCATTGATAAAAACATTCCATCCCAAACCTTTTCCCCACTTTTGAAATATAGATTACCTAAATTAAATAACAAAAAATGGTCTACATATGCTAAGGATGTAGACAAACATTTGGAATCACTACCTGTCATCTCTGAAGAGAATGCTTTACTAGCTTATTCTCGATTTGAATCTTCTCTTTTGTTGTCCGCGGACTCTAACTTCCCTCTAAAATCTCCTCCCTCAGGTAAAATCTCTCCCGCTTGGTGGGATAGCGAGTGTACAGAAATGATTAAAAAGAGAAAAAAGTCTGAAAAGAACTACAACCAAAATATGTCTCTGGAAACCTTCTTAACTTTCCAACAAATCTCTGCTTCAACAAGAAGATTTTTAAAACAAAAAAAAAGATTGGGCTGGTCTAATTTCTGTGAATCTTTGTCTCCTAGATCCCCACCTTCTATTGTTTGGAGACAGTTAAAAAGATTTAGGTGTGCAGCAAACTCTCAAAATGTAACATCTAACGATCCTTCTTCATGGCTCCAAAGTTTCACTAATAAATTGGCCCCTCCCACAATTCCCTACATGGACCAATTCCCTTCTTCTTTACATTCCCTATCCTCTTCCGATCCTTTGGATGATCCATTTTCTATGGATGAGTTAGGTTGTGCCCTCTCAGGTTTATCAGATTCCTCTCCAGGTATTGATGGCATTCCGTATTCATTTTTAATAAATTTAAATGACCCAGCAAAAAATAAATATTTAACCCTCATCAACACCTTTTTCTCTTTTGGATCAATAATACCTAAATCCTGGAAATCTCAAATAGTCATCCCTATAATCAAACCTGGAAAGGATCCTTCCGATCCTTCCTCATATCGGCCTATCGCCCTATCTTCTGTTTTGGCCAAAGTCGCGGAAATATTAATTAAAAACAGATTAGAATGGTTCTTGGAAAAAAACAAAATCATAGCTAAGTCACAATTCGGCTTTAGAAAAGGCTTTAGCACATTGGATAGTTTGAGTATTTTAACCACAGACATCAATATTGCAATCAAACAAAAACAATACCTGGTGGGTGTTTTTCTGGATATAGCCTCAGCATACGATAACGTGAATCTTGCAGTGCTCAGGCAAAAATTGCTCCATCTGAACATTCCGGCGAAGATGTCACATTTTATTTGTAACTTAATGATGGCCAGATCAATTACCGTTAGGTCTCAGGATTCTAATATATCTCCAAGACTAATATGGAAGGGCCTTCCACAAGGCTCGGTACTGAGCCCAATTCTTTATAGCCTTTACACACACGATCTCGAATCAGTTGTAATCAGTTTTTCCGAGATCCTACAATACGCTGATGATCTGGCATTATACGTTACATCTTCATCTATATCTGAGGCTGCATCGAGACTAAACTCTGCTATGTCATATTTGGGCGATTGGTTAGACAGACATGACTTATCCCTATCAGTTACTAAATGTTCAACGGTTGTGTTCACCAACAAACGTTCGATACCTCCTTTTGAAATCACCTACAGGGGTGAACATATCCCAATTAAAAACAGTGTAAAATTTTTAGGACTATTCCTGGACACAAAATTATCTGGTAAAAATCATTGTAAATACATACAGGACAAATGTGATTGTGGGGTCAACGTTCTACGTGCTCTGTCTGGAGTTCGCTGGGGCGCTCACCCTTACTGTCAGAAGCTTTTATATAACGCGATCATTAGAAGCCTTTTAGATTACGGCTCATTTGTATTGGAACCTCTTAATAAAGCTTCATCCGAAACATGGGATAAAATCCAGTCAAAATCCCTCCGAATCATCATTGGAGCAATGAAATCATCCCCAATAAATTGCCTCCAAATCGAATGTGCTGAAGCCCCTCTACATCTAAGAAGACAATACCTATGCGACCGCTATGTTGGGAAACTATTACAAATCTCGGACCATCCCCTTCTTCCAAAACTCATTCTTCTTCAACAACTATCTAATAACGATCCTAAGTTTATGCTAGTAAAGTCCCTTTCCCGTTATCTAAATTTACCCCATCCTGTTCGCAATTTCGTTAGTTATCCTATGTTTTGCAATTCATATCAATCACTCATATTTAAACCTAGAACTTACAACTTTAACATCCCTAAAAATTCTCCAATCGCTAATGATCTCTTTAACCTGAAGATTTTGACAGAGTGGCAAGATTGGCTACCTATTTACACGGATGCATCAAAATCTTCTGATGAAGACGTAGGTGCCGCAGTTTGGATCCCAAAATTTAAATTGGCGTTAAGTTTCAAATGCCCACATATGTGTTCTAACTTTACTGGCGAAGCCATTGCTATATATGAGGCAATCAAATTTATAACATCCCACAATTTAGGAAAATCTCTGATACTAACTGACTCTCTTAGTTGTATCCAGGCAATCCAAAGTAACCCATTCAAGTCCAAAGAAAAGCTCCCTATTATTCTGGAGATCAGGGAAGCCTTGTTCCGCTGTCATGATCGAGGAATAGAAATTGTATTGTCTTGGATTCCAGGACACAGTGGTATTCTAGGCAATGAGTCTGCGGATTGGTGTGCCAAGTCTGCCTCCCGGATAGGAATCCCTTCTCACCAACATATTTATTCCCAAGATATTATCTCCCAAGCTTCAGCACATCTGTCCATTGCATGGAACGAAAAATGGTCCATCTCTAAACGAATCAAAGGTAGGTCTTTCGCTGAAATCCAACCGGAAATCCCGATAAAACCTTGGTTCTTTAAATATCGCGATATCCCGAAACGAGCCACTACAATTATATCCCGTATCCGTTTGGGTCACTGCTGTACCCCAGTCCACTTGCGAAAAATCAGGATTCGGGACACCTCCCTGTGTGAATGTGGACTAGACGAGGGCGATTTGGACCACATCTTCTTTAATTGTCCAAACTCCCACTTTTCCCTTCATGATTTCCTTCCCCTAGATGTTCCACGTCCTATAAACATTAAATCCTTATTATGGGTTATGTCTTCCTCCTCCGATATGAATATTATATATGCCATAGCTAGTTTTATTTTTATTAGCCAAATTAAAGTGTGATGTCCATATTTCTATTTATACCTCTTAACTTTATCATAATAGTTTTATCATAATAGTATATGTAATTTATTTCCTATATACCTATATCCTAAAGTACTATTATTTTTATCTAACCCTGTGTCGTCTTGTAGTTAGTTTAACAATGTGTTTGTGTCTGTTCTAGCTTATGTAGTCGTCTCAACAAGGGGGGGAAGAAATAAGATAAAAACGAGGAACAAAACTTTAAATCCTGTACTTTCTTCACTACGTGTCATTGGCAGAATTTGTGATCACACAAAGCCATTAAACCCTAAAAAAAGAAGAAGAAGAAGATGTTCTTACCCTGTAACAAAATAAATATTGGTCTAAAAGGTCTAAAGTATCGGAGGTATTAAAATCAAAAATGTTGATATCCGCATCCGTTATAATAAAAAACTATTTTCATAAAAGCATCGTCGAGTACGATTTTGTAACACAAAGCCAGTGTTAGGATTTTTTTGAATCAACATTCAACTTGCAGTAGGTTTAACCACAGACTAGTAAGAAGATACTAAGGGTTTACCGTATACCTAGAGGTATAATTCTATCTAATTTATTAAAAACTATTTGGATAATCTAGTGTAATGTGTTGTTTTTCTAGAACTACCTATCTATACTTATAATAAAGGAAGAGAGTACAAAAACTCTGTACTTACTAGAAAGTGAATTGAAAAAAAGTTGTCAAGGGGACTTCACTTAGGAAAAGCAGTTTTAGAACAAAATTATGTAATTTTTAAAATTCACGTCTGTCTGTTTCTCTGTTTGTTACGTGATATAAAACAAAGTCGCTTCTCCCTGTTTGTCTGTATATATTGTACCTATGCTTGGATCTTTAAAAATACGCAATTTTGATGCGGTTTTAGTAGAAAGAGTGATTCAATAGAAAGGTTTATAAATATAACACATTCTGATATTCACGCGGAATCGGGACTTACGAGGGTAAAACCGCGGGGTAGAGTTATTTTACCCTCGACGACGATCGCCACGGAGCCAGCACACGAGTTTGGAGTGAGAGATGTCTATGCTGTCTCTGTGTGTCTGGGCTGTCTGTAACTTTTCCCAGAAAAGCCTGAGTCTTTTTCTGCGTAGCTAAATTTTGAATATTCTACCGTTTCTGACCGCTAGTTGTGAATAGTCCCTTCAAATCCCCCATTCCAAATTAATTTACTGTACCTAGTTACTTAAATATAAATGTAGGTACCACCTACCTTTCACTACTACCCCGTGCGAGTTTGGTGTTACGTTTGACGAATAAATTTGCATTATGGTCTCGGAGTAGCTAGTTATACCTAATCGTAATTATGTATAAACGAAGTTTAATTAAAACCTCCACGACCAAAGTAATCAGTAAATTCAAAGTAGGTAACCCATAGGTACCTATACCAAGTTTCGGGAAGATCGGTAAAGAAATACGACCTAAGGAGAAGCAACATACAGGCAGACGAATGAAAATTGTACCAGACTAGTAGAGACGCTTCGCTCACTTCGCTCGCTCGGTCAGTTTTTAAATTATTACCTAAAATGTAAGTATTCTCTTTTGATTGCTATATATGTAATAGCGCTGCTGGCATAAAATAGGGTTACCCCATCCCTTCCCGTGGGTATCGTAAAAGGCGCTTTAGAGACGACTAGCAAACCTTGAGTTCTCTCCGCGCGGTGGCGGATAAACTTCTTGGACCCAAGGAGGATTAATGTCAGGCAGGCAGCCGACCGTAAAAATATTGCTTAATCCAATGAGTCTATTAAAGTTCTTTACAAACCTACTGCTCTACAAAGTTACTTTATTTGACCAAAAAGGTCAAAGTAAAGCGACTCTTTATTCCCTAGGTGCATAAAGTGCACATTATGCACCTAGGGCATAAAGTAATTTAAATTTGGAACTAAGGTTCTAGTAGCATACGGCCATTTCGAACTGGCCACCTAGACAAATGGCCTAGACATAACACATAAAAAAAATAAAAACTGGGCAAATTTTTTCTATTTTCATGGACGGAAGGGTAAAGCAAAAAGTTTTGGTTAGTATAAAGCCCCAACTTTTTTTTTTCATCAGCTAAGGCCGATGTGTGGTTTCGTCATTTTGATGTAACATTGTTAAATTTAATTAATATAAAGCTGTCAATATATTTCATATACGTTGCATTATTCTATTTTTTGTTGTTAGTTAAATACTTATTTTTGTAGCCCTTTTATTGTCTCGCAGTAGATGTGTAAAGTAGAGTATTCACCTCGGTACTAAAGTCTGTCTTTATCTTGGGCGCTTGAATCCCACGCTTCACTCAGGACTCTAGGTACATAACTCCTTCGCTTCGCTCAGGAGTTAAGTTTTTAACACCCTCGCTGCGCTCGGGAGTTAACCCTCTAGAGTCCTTCGTACGCTTTGGATTCAATATGACGCCCGCTATATAAGACAGGACTTCAGTACCTCGGTGCATAAACTACTATTACATATCTCTGGCTAAATCTATATTTGCAGTAGGTTTATCGTAGTTTTAATGATTAGTTATCTACTGTGTCCACCCCAAGTAATTTAAGGTTTAAGGGAATCCCGAGTTCCCGAAAGGGGTGCAACCGGGAACATTGCTCAGATGCGAAGGTATTATCGACTGTAAAAAATACTTAGCTAAAATAATCCACATTATTTCTTTTCGTAAATCGTGTAGGTATGTAAGGTACCTACATGAATCCGTATTTTGTCGATCCCACTTCATTATCACAATAGGAAAGTTAAGTAGGTCTCACTTGTTGCAATCGTCGGCACCTCCCTTTCAAGTCGAATATCCATGGTAACGGCGCGATCGACCTCCCTGCCTCCCGTCCGGTCTCCTCTCTCATTCCAGCTGGCTCCCGGCTCCCGTGTAGAGTTACCATTCTGCTGTATTTATCAGGAATTTGATGGATTTTTCTAATTTTTCGTCTAGTCTAAAAAAGTCTAATAGGTAAGTAATAATTAGTTAATTACGCAGGTAGGTACGATAGTTTGGTTACCATCCATTCTGCTGTATTTATCAGGAATTTGATGGGTTTTTCTAATTTGTTGTACTTGTATTTCGAGGGCCAAATGTTGTCTAGTCTAAAAAAATCTAATAGGTAAGTAATTAATTAGTTAATTACGCAGGTAGGTACGATAGTTTGGTTACCATCCATTCTGCTGTATTTATCAGGAATTTGATGGATTTATCTAATTTGTCGTGTTTATTTTTCGAGGGATTGCGAATGTTGTGTAGTCTAAAAAAAATCTAATAGGTAAGTAATTATTCATGAATTAGTTAAATACGCTAAAAACTGCATATTGAATCCTGTCTAATTAGCTTATTTATACCCTTATTTATAAGGCCGAATTCAGTTTAATTAGAAAGCCAAGACATTATGGTGAATAATATTCTATCTTTTTTAAACCTAGTTTTTAGATAAAATGTATTTAATGTCCAAAACGGGTAAGTATCACGATGAGGTTTTTCAGATTAACTTAAGCATGTATCACGATCAGAATACATATTAGCATCTACGAGGATTAACATAGTTGAATAAAATTAGGTGTAGGTACCTTACCTACATGATCGTGTAAGCATTAGCTGTTATCAATGAAATCATTGGCTGTTTATAAATATCTCAATCACGCAAAAACAACTGAACCGGTTGCGATGAAACTTGATATATATATAGCTGGAGACTTGGAATAACACATAGGCTTTTTATTCCGATATTCCCACGGGATCGGCACTTGCGCGAAAGAAACCGCGGGGCGGAGCTAATAGAAAGTATAATAAAACATTCTCCAGCAATATTAAAAACGAATGAAATACTGAAATCCCGCTTTATTTATATATAAAAAACTGGGCAAGTGCGTGACTTGTCCAGCCACGCGCAGTGTAG
Source organism: Idaea dimidiata (assembly GCA_949358125.1). Lineage (NCBI taxonomy): Eukaryota > Metazoa > Arthropoda > Insecta > Lepidoptera > Geometridae > Idaea > Idaea dimidiata. Next base: position 7,286,899 of record OX442337.1, read on the forward strand.
GGTTTGGTAGTTTCCGAAAATATCAGGGATTACAATCTGGCAAAGTGTTTACAACGAACACTTATTACCTAGTACCACAGATCACATATAATATAAGTAACGCCTAGTACCTAAGTTTTGTTCGAAATATTGCATTTTATTTAATTCAATTATAAGTACCTACTCGTAAATTTGAAAAGACAGCTCAGCTGTGATATTTTTCTTTAAAGTTCATTATATTTACTACAATTGTGAACGTATCCAAGTACTTATTTATAAACATTTGGCTGTTAGACATACTCTAAAAACTAGCTTTTTAAAGTTCAATATTTCGAAAACGGAACCCTAAAATAAAACCTTGTTTTTAAAAACTCACAATGATTTTAAAAGAGCTATCTAACGTATAAAATATAAAACCCTAATAGAGGTTTATATTTTTTTTATTGTAGCACTTTTTTGGCGTGAAATTTGTATACTTATGCAAAATTACAGCTTAAGAAGCTGTACCTACTTATGTCTCTGAGCAAAGCCGCGGACAAACGGACGGACATGACATGACGAAACTATATTATAAATAAGGATTTCTTGTTGACTACGAAACCCTAACAAGCGTCTTAGTTTAGACATTCTAGTAAGTACTACTAGAAAGTTATAATTTGAAAAGGCTATGTACGGTACCTACTTAGCCTACCCTAGGTATATTTTGGTAGAGCAGCTAAAGTAGTAACATAAAATGTTTAAAAATATTGTCTAATGGTAACCCTACTCTAGCTCTCGTGTCGAGGGTCGGGCAAGCCTGCGTCATAGTCACGGTGGCGGGTAATTACACATCTAAAGCTTTTGATGGAGCACAGCTTTATGTACGGTCAGAGCGGAAAGCGATAAATCATTTCCGTTAAACCACGACTTCATTCAGGAAATTGAATTCAAGTGATTTTGTACCTACTTAGTCGTCTAGCACCCATATAACAAGACTAGTAACTTCATTTCGGTTAGTAAATTGTGATCTGTGGTTTAAAAAAAAGTAAAATATACAAGATAAATCTAGGGAGATGATCATCTTATTGGATACATACTGTAAGTTGTTACTTTATGATACATAGGCAACTTACTTACATTATCAATCAATAGTATGCCGACCTACCGAATAACAAAACGCTAAGTAGGTACTTAAAACTTCAGGGCTACACAAAATTGAACTCATTTTTCTGGTTTTCATTTGGAGGTCTTTCCAGGCCTCTTGACCTCAGACCACCAGTAATTACACTACATCTCATTCTTCTTTTATTTGGCAGAATAGTACCCAAAAGATTAATGGTACCTACGTGAATATTGACGGTAGGTACTATAATTATTCTGAAAGCAGTTACATGCTAGTAGTGGCCTAATATTACTTTCCGCACGTCAACTTTTAAACGCACCGGTCGTCACGTCTCGTCGTCAATTAAGTAGTAAAGTAGTATAAAGTTGGTACAGGACCTACGTATCACTCACTAGTACCAAATTCCAGTCACAAACAAAAGTGCCGTGCGGAATAACCGGATTCGCGATTTCTTACATCATATTGATTAATAAAAAGATAATTATAAATTGATTGAATACTGCAGCAGTTGCTAAGTCATACTTATATTATAGATCTACTACATACGTGCCTTAATGGGACTCGTTTCCAAAAAATATTTATATGGTGATAGGTATGTTGATATTTTCCTGATACATAAGAAAGATAAGATAAGAGATAGTTACGTGCACCTTTACGTGTCTCAGAGACTCACTGTGCTCACTCACAAATTTTTCCTTATCTCTAAACGTAAACAAACCCACGTGCTTGCATCCTACAAACAATAATAGACACTTACATCATTAACATTTGTCGACGACAAATAAATGTTTCGTAATGACCTATCTTTCGTACATTTTCGGTTAGAAAAAATGCCTTATACAGCGGAATACAGGAAAACTACTAAAAATTTCAAGGCTATACTTAAACAATTACGTTGCTGTTCAATTTCAAAATTCCTATACCAATTTTGATTCAGAAGTTGTTCAATATTTAAGTTGCCTCCAGTTGTAAGTGGTGTTTCAGTACGTTATAGAAAACTTTGATTAGGTTTTTTTTTACATAGGGTAGGCTTGCACGACCAGATCCCACTTGATGGGAAGCGATAATGTGGTCGACGGTATAACATGTTTGCATAGAAGAAACCTATTCCCTATTGACTTGAAGACTCCATTCTCATATCATTAATTGAGCTCCGAGTATAAAAGAGATGTTTCTGCGTCTGCTATGAATTTATGTATGGAATATCTACTTTCAGATAAGCGGATACTTCCAAGAGGCGAGAGTCGAATGAATTGATTCAATTCCCAAAGGTCGAAGGGGTGAGGGAGAAGCTCCCAGGCTCATACCATATTGCACAACTAAGTTTCATATAGATATTATGTACTATGTAGGTACTTACTCGTTTCTTTATATATTAAAGATAAAGGCATCTGAAATATATGATCATTATTCATAGACTATTTTTCTTCCGGATTTTAGGCTTCCTTTGTACACACTCATAGCACACAATCAAAATAAATTTCTGAACTTATTGTCAATTCTTTGATGTAAAGATATGCTGCACAGAGCAGGTATAGAGTATGCTGTAAGTTCAACTGCAATGGGAGCCTGCATGCAGAGAAGTTTAACGACGGCATTTTAATTACCTACTGCCGGCACTATGCACTACCTACTGTCCACAAAAGATGGAGCGTGTTGTTGCTAGGCGGGAAGGTAGCTTGGTCTCTTTCCCGCTTGGAAACGATGAAGGAGCACGATTGATGTGTATCTGGTTTTTCGTACTTATCTATTATTTTACTCAACTTTGTACCTACATACCGGACAAATCTTTGTTATTTTTGGTATGTTTGTTTGTGTTACTTTTTTGTGAACGTTTAAATAAATGAAAAAAAAAAATTATGGTCTGAGAGAAAAAAAACTTTTATATTATGTAATACTTGCCCTGCAGTGGTTATTTTTTACTCGTAGGCAGTGGCCTTACAGTAGACATAGATAATTATAAATGCAGCCATCTACATGATCACTAGAAATCCAAAACTACAAACTACGAAGGCTACTTTTACATTATCCTGAGAGGTCATGTTATGTATTTAAAATAATTAAAATCTAGGTCAGAATTAGTAGGCGCAGACTCACAATAATGCAGTCGCTTATTGAAATCTGCCGCTGCTGCTTTACAAGCAAATTTTAATATGACTGCAATACTGCAGAGGACCCTCTGCCCTGGTAAAAAGAAAGACGAAATGGGTGGGAAGTTTCGTCAGCGACTTGTTACCACTCCTAAAGGCCTAACTCGTAGCGTCAGCAGGCTACAATCGAACGACAATGGACGTGTCCGATGAAGAGGAAGGCAGTGGATTGTGGTCAAACGCTCAACTAAGTATAGTGTAAAAAAAACGTATGGCAACACAACTATAAAGAAAATTTCCACTAAGTGCCTCTACTCAACCTAACAAGAGAATGAAAAGGATCATTGAATTTCATAGTACCTACCACGTTTCTCCAGATTTACTTCCCTCCATTACGTCGACTTGACAGCTCATGCGCCGCGGCTAATCTTCTAAATGGACTCGCTAAGTTGCTATACAATGAGGTGTACGGCTGTAGATATAGTTAGTATAAAAGCGTTGCAAGGCTGTCTGTGGCAGGCACACAGTTCTACACTTCGGCTCGGACGCAACGCCTGCCGGACGGTCAAACTTTCGCGCATTCAAATAATACTATATTTTTTTGTTTACACATTAATTAGAATATAACGGTAAAGACATTTTAGTTAACAGCACTCAGTGAATTATTTTTGGTCACATCACTCGGTTTTTAGAAATAAATTAGGTAAGTTTTAAATTATTTCTTATATTTTTTACTTACAATTTTATTGGGGCAGTGCAAAAATCAGAAATTATTTAAAATTAATATACCAAATTGTGGGTTAATTACTAATTAGCGCATTAATCAAAAAGTATTTTTACTTATTTAATGATGGGCGACTCTACAAAAATAACAACCTACACTTTAACAATTCCCTAAATAAAGCACTTTATTTACCTGGTTAAAACGCGTTTTATTCATGATTTTTTAACGAACCGAGCTTTCAATAAAGTGTTTTATTATGCAAAATTGCGAAAACCATAGAAGAAATTCCCTATTTTTTTTTGTGTCCTCTGTCCTAAATTATATATTAGGTCGCTCGTTTGCTAAATTGGTAAGCCGGCAGTAGGTATTAACATTACATTTTTAATATAAACCTAAAACTTAGCTTCGGAATTGGGTATTAACATCGCTCTTGTAGTGAACGAAAACATTGCGAGGAAACCAAGACGTACTCCTCTAAGATAAGTTTTTTTTTTAATTTTATGCCATGAAACTGTGTTTAGAAAATCGCGAAAAAAACTTAATTGTTTTGTTATCGTATTGTGTACCTATTGTAGGTATTTCGGCAGAGATATCAATTATCTATCAGATAGCATAGTACCTAATATATAAACATATTATCATTTATCAGTTTTATAATCGTCATCATTATTTAGACCATCTAATACTAATAATTATGAAACGATTTGCTAGTTTAATTTTGCGGTTTCACGCATACCACTTACCTATAAAAGCCTGTATTAGGTAATATTCTAATTTATTTTATTAGCTATTTACATAGGCATACAAATTAAGCAGTATATAAACCCAGGTCATGAACAAACAATGTTTTTGAAACAAAGACAAATGGTATATTTATTGCCAAGTTCAAAAATGGTTAATACATAGGTCCTTATTTTATTTAAACTATAAAGTATGTGTCCTAATCAACCAACTCGAAAGTCGAACTAAGTATAAAAAAAAACAGCGAAAATAACAAATAACAAATTTGAAACACCCAAAATAGAACAAACGAATGGAGAACCAAATGACACGAGTTGACCCAACTCAATTTACCTGTTGCTAATGTGTACTTTACAACTCGTATTATGTATGAATGACGCATAGTCTCGTTGGTACGGGGAATACCATAGAACATCAGAAAATCGAAAGCATATTTGAAGTTGGTAATACGAGTATTGGTAATATACAGGTTGCGTCGGAGTCGGGAATCTCCGGCGGCGACCGCACTAAAAACAATTTCCATTTTCCTTGTGAGTAAGGTAACTAGGGTTGCCAACCGTACTATATTATATAGTATTGTACTATATTTCAGGTCTACGTACTATATACTTTTAAAAAACATATAGTACGCAACAATACTATATTTTTAACATACAAAATTTTTCAAAGTTATTTTTAATATTCTGGCTTTGTGTGATCACAATCTTGATTACACTCTAATAAAAATATGTGTATTGGAGAGAAGCAAACATCAATTTAATAAAAATGAACTGCTTATAACTATTAATTTAAATATAGGATGTAAAAAGGCATTAGAAACATTTATAAAATAATAGAAGCTACTTATTGAAAAGTGCCAGAAGTGGATAGATACCACCAAATATAGTTTTTATGGAAATAAATAGGTTTAATACAAAAAGTTTGTCGAGTTTTCTTTGACTTAATCTACACAAACACCATTTAATTCTTGTATTTTTATATTTTGCAATCAGTCAGCAAAAATACTTTTTTTTTCTGGATGTACTTTAATTTTTAGCCGCAAATACTATATTTTTGGAAAAAAGTGTTGGCAACCCTAAAGGTAACGTGTCATTAAATTTGAATTTGACGAACTTGAATTTGTAAATAAGTAAATTTTAAATGTTAGTAACTTTGTTCGTTGGTAGTTTAGTTAGTAGCATGAATTGTCCATGTTTCTTGCTTCATGCTGTGACTTGAAGTTTCTTTCGCGATATGCCTTTACAGGTTACTCTTGACGTTTCTTTTATAAGTTTATTCGGTCATTCATACGTAGGTAGATATGTCTCTACTTTAGAGTGAGTATAGTAATATTTTCTGTTAGTTCGAGTGTCCTTCGCCCAAATAGACCTACTAGGTCTCATCGTGCGACATGAGATTGAAAAAAAAAACAAGAAATTACGGACAGATCTTCTTTATTCGCTTAGTAGATTATTCGTTTCATGTCATGAAATCGCGTGCGAATTTGTTTGCCTTGGCCCTAACTTCAATTCGATAATAGAGTAGAATTCAAGGAATTTAATTCTACATAATTTCTGTTAGTTAATAGTTAATACCTATCTAATGTTGTTTAATTAATTCATTGCGATTAACTTTTTTTTTGGACGAAAAAAGAGCTTAAAAGAGTTTATTCAAAATCGAATAGATTTGAAGCTTTTAAGCTCTGCGCCTCGTCTCCCACGACTCATGTTCGTTGTAGGGGTACGATATCCAAAAATAGTAGGTATTCATCAAATAATGTCTATTTACAAGTGTGTTTTAATATTAATCCAATCCGCACAGAAAGGCGAGGCGTAAGTAAATAGGTCAAGTTTTGACTCAAAATTAGTTTGTTTATTTTTTATTTATAGTGTTACAAATTTGATCTAAAGCTGAGGCTTCAATAGTGCGATGCGATGCTTTTGTGACTGGTAGGGTAACCAACCGTACTATAAAATATAGTAGGTATCATACTATATTTCAGCTCTGCGTACTACTATACAAGGTGTAACGGGTAAGCCCTTTTAATCCGAAAGGGGGTTGTTCTAGACGTCTAGGCGAACAACTTTTGTTCTACGACTTTTGAAAATTCGAAGTAGTTTTCGAAAAATTTTGGTGTAAAGTTTACTTGGAAATCAGCTGTTTCTGAGAGTTCGAGGTCATTGACCTATGTTGTCCTTTTATTTAGTTTGATGGTTTACAATCCAAATTTCAATTACCTTTATTTTCAAAAGCATTTGTTTTTTTAGTGAAACATAATCTCAAAATTTTCAAAAAAAAAGTTTGAATTTTCAAAAGTCGTAGAACAAAAGTTGTTCGTCTAGACGTCTAGAACAACCCCCTTTCGGATTAAAAGGGCTTACCCGTTACAAATTGTATACTTTAGAAAAAACATAATGTACGAAAAAATGCTATATTTCTACTTTAGAATCTTTTAAAGTTTTTTTATTTTCCCGAGGGAAAAAATCGAGTGAAAGTGTGACACTTTTCCTGTGTTAATGGTATCAATGGTTAACCTAAATGATTTGGCTTTAAGCGAACAAAGTATAAGCGTATACTGAAATAAATAGGTTAAGTGGCTAAAAATAAAGTTATTATTTAAACATCGTCATAATATTTACGTAGGTAATTTATTTTGTAAGTTCTCAGAACTTATACATATTGAAATTAAAGTTGCTCCATTTAAATTTTCCGATCGTAAGAAAAAAATAACACCAATCTCAAAACAACTTTGAAGAAAAAAAAATATTTATAAAAACCCGTATGCTTAAAAAACTGTTAAATATGTAGATCCTGTGGGTAGGTAACACTAAAAGTAATTATAACAAAACAGAAAAAAAAAAACAAGTCCAGCAGTAATCAAAACACGGAACTTAGCGACTTTGAAAGTCGCAGGACCCACGACCCATTTATAGGCAAGGTTCAGAGATGGTCTAGATTCTAGTTTTTTTTTCACAATATAATATCTGGTGGTCACCTTTTTTTATTTCGAAAACTATCTTCAGCGACTTCACCAACTCTTCAAAATCGGTCAATCTGTTTTGTCTCTAGAACATCACGCTACACAGGAACAAACGTACCCATTTAAGTACATAAACCGATAAACACATTAGCCTCTTTTGCGGCACGTAAAAAATAGACTTATAAAACTGGGGTACGATATAGAAATGTGCTCTAAACTTAGACTAGGATAGGTAAAGAAAGTAGAGCATAGACTAGAAATATCCTTCATCTTGATTCCTCTTCTAGCCATTTAGCAGTGACACTATCTGGTTGTCCACATAAGTATCGGAGCAATAATGCCACTCACCACTCCACTCGCACCTCAGAGAGGAGCAAACGGAGAGCTCCCCGAGCTTCCCGTGCTTCCCGTCTTTTTTATAGAGAACCGAACACTAGCTTATGGGATACGATCTGTCTATAACTGATCCGCGACGGATCAGATATAATACATACAATTATAAACGCTATAACTATAACATAATGTATAGATATTTCGGTTGTGACATGGGGCTGTGTAGCCATTTAGCAGCCAACCTATCCCACTCTAATAATTATTAAACTATGATCCTGACAAAACGCTAGTATTATAATACTTAGACCTTTTATAAATAAATAAATATTGCACGACATTACACACAGGGCAATCTAGCCCCAAACTAAGCACTAGGCTTGTACTATCGGTACTACAAAATGGTATTTATGCTTAAGACATAGGAAGTATACCGGATCCGGATACGGAACCATAGTGTCAATGTTAAATTGTAAAGCAACTCTAGGCTGCATACTTACAATTTTAAAACAAGACAAAGCAACTAGGTAACCTATAATAAATCGTGATCAATAACTCATTAAAGGTCTTTTGTAAATGAAAGAAGGTTGCGTGCTTAGAAATGACATTTGCCTTCGGTACTGCGAGCTTCGATCCCACAATTTTCGACGAAACGAACCATAGGGGAATAAACAATCGGAGAAACAACTATTCGGTAATGTAATCTATTGATCAATCGTCTTCGGCTAAAGGTGTTTCGATGGATAGTCTTTCGAAGTAGAGCGTAGGAAACCACTTTTATCTAATAAAATATTAATGAAACCATGTTAAATAATCAGTAGGTAATTCCTACTACGTACCTTAATTATGTAGCTTTTTAGAGTTTTTATTAATATTTCCTAAGTACTCTGCTATAATTATTTTATTACCTACTTATCTAAGCACCTACTACTTTGAAGGTATAGCTTAGTGAACTGAGAAGTAGAGTAGATAATTATGGATAACTAGCTGCGTCCCGCGGTTTTACCCGGGTAAATCCCGATTCCTCGAGCATATCACATCAAAACTGGCCTATGTTACTCCTCGATAATGTAGCTTTTTATTGGACAATTTTTTTTAATCGGTCTAGTATGTAGTTTTGGAGATTACCCCCAATATACATAGGTACATACATACATATTGTTAGCAACGTTACCTCTTTATAATATTAGTATAGAAGTAAAGCCCCGGGGTTTCACCCGCGTAAGTCCCGGTCCCGCGGGATTATCAGGATAAAAAGTAGTCTATGTGTTATTCCAGCTCTCCAGCTACCTATATTCCAACATTCATCGCAATCGGTTCAGTAGTTTTTGCGTGATTGAGTAACAAACATCCAAACACACACACTTTCACATTTATAATATTAGTAGGAAGTAGGATTATGGAATAATGTTATTTTGCCGAACGTTTTCTTCAAGGAATCGAGTAGAAACAGCAAAGCGTGTAGACAAATTTCGATTATTTTTGGTGTTTCCAATTAAATGGAAAATACCGGACTATATGATAGCAATGATAGATAGGTAAGTTAAGAATCAGCCAGCATTGGTAGCTGAGACGAGGTCCGCTGCTAACCTCGCACCACTTGCTCGGTACGCGCGGTGTTGCGCAAGCGGCAAGCCGTTCTCTCGACATTGGACAAGGATACGCGAATCAAGTGCCCACAACCACTATCCAGTACACCGGTAACACCCAAATGATTCGATACTGTCACAGCCTAAAGTTGACAATCAAATCGTATGCGAAAAAACGACATTGAACTTGTTACCTTTTCAATTCTTAGGCACATTCTATTTTGGCGTGAAACTGGTTTATTTTGATATATTTTTATGCCTACTTTTATGTATAGAAGACTACCTATGCTTTGGCGTGATTAGAATTATTAACACCTTTAAAAAAGGTTGAGTAGGTGATTTAGAATTACTAATTTATTTAACTTTATCGTTTTAGGTCTTACTAACTACTAACAATTGAAATTTAAGCAACACGACACGATGTCTGTGGAAGATACTAAGTTGCAATTCGGTTTGTTTACAAAATTTTGAATATTTTTTGTCAAATTGTCTGCATAGTTGTGATCATAGTTGTGGTTTAATCGTTAATTTTCCCTCTTTTTTCCATACAGTCTTATATTATTTATTTCATCAGTTTTCTAGTCTGTATTGAACTTCATTGAACAGTCTAAGCAAATATATTTTAAAGCACACTGTTATGGTAGTTTACTTCGACCTTGTCTTATTTCGCAGGTTTTTGTTTGCTTTTCACGCTACATAATTACCTAAATTACCTTTGTATTATATTATCATGTTATGAGTAGTATTGTATTATTATTGTGACCATTCTATAAACTTCTTTTTGTTGATTTCGTGTTTTAAACTTGTTTCTTTTCTGTATACCTATCTTTCTGGCTAAAACAATTCATCTAAAAGCTTATGAGTGTTTTTAACTGTTTTAGGAAAATATTATGTGTATTCATAGTTATTTAACTTTTGAACTTGATGTAATTACAGAAACCATGGACCCCGCCGCATTTAAGGACTTCTCCAAGGCGATGACAGACTATATCGTCGAATATTTAGAAAACATAAGAGACCGGTAAGTGGGTTTAATTACAAATTATAAGTCGCAAGATTATCATAATATTTAGACCTAATTGTTGAATTGACTAGCAGGTAACTAGAACCAGTTGCATTGACAAATTATCTTAGCTTCAAGCTCTGCGTATCTACACTAAATATCTTACTTTAAAAACTATACGATATTCCAAGTCTAGAGTGGTTAAGTTCTAGGTGGGCGAATATTACACATCGTCAACTTATTATTAAAAATCTAGTCTATCTAAAAAAAATCCACGTATCAAATTTACGTATCCAGCATCAACTATCAATTACTTTTAAAGCACATTACTCTCACTTTGACTAAACATCTGTATCTACTTATTATTTTTTCAAGGCAAGTGGTGCCATCAGTAAAGCCGGGGTACTTGCGGCCATTGGTGCCCGAGCAGGCGCCCGAGAAAGCGGAGCCCTGGACGGCAGTGATGGCTGACATCGAGCGTGTGGTCATGTCAGGTGTCACCCACTGGCACTCGCCGAGGTTCCACGCCTACTTCCCTACTGCCCAGTCGTACCCAGCGATCGTGGCTGACATGCTGAGTGGGGCTATTGCTTGCATTGGTTTCACTTGGGTGAGTAACATTACCATTACGCCTAAGAGACGCGAGGTCAAGTCTCGTGGCGTTTTTTGAAAATACAAGATGTAACGGGTAAGCCCTTTTAAGCCGTAAGGTGGTTGTTCTAGACTTCTAAGCGAACAACTTTTGTTCTACAACTTTTGAAAAAACAAACTTTTTTTTTTCAATTTTGAGTTTATGTTTCACTGAAAAAAACAGCTGCTTTTGAAAAAAAAAAGGTAATTGAAGTTTTGATTGTAAACCATCAAACTAAATAAAAGGACAACATAAGGTCAATGACCTCGAACTCTTAGAAACAGCTGATTTTCAAGTAAACTTTACACCTAAATTTTTCGAAAAGTACTTCGAATTTCCAAAAGTCGTAGAACAAAAGTTGTTCGCCTAGACGTCTAGAACAACCCCCTTTCGGATTAAAAGGGCTTACCCGTTACACCTTGTATAGTAAAAAAGGATCTGATTAAAATATTGAAAACCACAGTTGGTGGAACTTACGATTCCGGCCCCCATCGGCGCAAGTCGATCCTAGGCACCTATGTAATTCAAAAGATAATTTCTTAGACTAACAACATTATATTATTTTGTATGAGACTAAGACAATACTTTCACGTAGGAATCTACTGGTCTATTGCCAACTACCGAATATAAAAGAGCATTTATTTGTGTAGCTACACAAAAACATATAGAAGGTATATCGTTAGAGATTGAAAACCGCATTAGCCAATGATGGCATAATGCGAGATGTATGCATGTAGCAAGAATAAATAATTAGGTAAATAATGATAAACGAATTGACTTAGGTCCATTTCATTTAAAACATGGTCCCAAAAATATTTAATTTGTATTCATTGCGCCCCTCGGTTTCGTCCGTATAGCTGATAGAATGATATTTATAAACAAATTCGTTAACTAATCAAAGATTTAAAAACCTCAGGCTTTAGCCTAAGTATTGCTTATAACCTCTTTGTTGTAAGGTCTTAAGATTTTCTGTCTACTATAATAAACTAAGTAGGTAGGTACTGTATTATATTCGTGCTTCAACCTAGCCTAGAGTAGGCATTTAATCACATTTTTGCTAACGTTCTATGTCACTCTCGTAAGTAAATGAGATAATGCATTCCTTAACTAAATATTCATTCAGGAACATTAGGTATAAATAGGATAGTATACCGAGATAACGGTAATTAATACGAAGGGGTTTCCCTTCGTATTAATCGTACCTATTTTGTGGAAACGTGATTTGATTATGGAAACCAACCAAGTAATAGTACTGACGTAAAATATATCTCAGAACTGTATATTTTACGTAAGTATTGTAGGTACACCTTCTGCGAACCAGTGCCAGTGTCAATGTCACAAACAACATGAAACTCGAACAAGGAAAACGAGTTACGAACCACATTTGTAAAAAAATAATCAAAACACAATAACTTAATAAATATCGTTGTCATTTGTTGGAAGAGATGATAATAATGAGTACGGTACGGTAGCTACGCGGTACGCGGTACGCTACGGTAGTATATAGTTTTGTGGATTAGTTAAACCAATCCACAAAATTGAATGATTTTATATTAAAATATCGTAGAGGCGGGTGTGTACCTACTCTTATAATATCTTAATAACCTACTCTGACAAGATGAGTAATTTGAAACATCCAACGAAATAGTCATTGGATGTTTTTTAGCAAAGTAGGTATATGCGCAGGTACTCGTAGGTGAATATAAATAAGATAAAGATAGTTTATTTGGTCAAGAATTTCGTTACAAAAGGTGTTACAAACATTATAGAGGTACAGAAATTCTGCCTCCAGGCGCCCAATTATTTATATACCTTAGATAGAGTAAGTAAATCTAAGCATAAACTAACCTACTTCCTTATGAATAAAATTTATATTAAAATCTATATAATATTTTAAAAAAACTATTAATATTAAAATAAATGTTTTACTAAGGTATATTATTTGTTTGCGAGAACTTGATTTAATACCTGTGTCAATAAATACCTATATAGGAGTAGTAAAAAATAGTTTTATTAATTAAAAATTTGTATCTAAATGCAATATATTATAGCAAAAGCGTGGAGCAAAAGACTAGACCGCGATACGGGTATGATATCTATAATTCGATTGTACGTTTGTCGCAGGGAAATAGGAATCCCGTATCCCATATTACATATAGCTACGAGTATATACATATAGGGTGATATAGGTACGGAACCTATCCTGTTTTCTATCACATGGGGTCGAGGTTAAGGGGTAAAACAGCAAGGTGCTATAGCAGGGGTTGATAGGTACACAGTAAAAAATTAGTTGATTAATGATGTACCTATGCTAGATTGTGCTGACATCATGGAGGATGGAGGGTACTATTATTGTAGTCCAATCTTAGAAGTACTCACAGTGGTAATAATAGTCTTAGGAGAGCATCCTATCAAAGCGCAATTTAACGTGTAAAACTGATCTTGTATTTCAGATTGCCAGCCCAGCATGCACAGAATTAGAAGTAGTAATGCTCGATTGGCTAGGTCAGATGTTGGGTCTTCCCGAGCAATTTCTGGCTCAGTCTGGTGGCGAAGCAGGCGGCGTCATCCAAGGCACAGCCAGTGAAGCCACATTGGTAGCTCTACTCGGGGCCAAAAGTCGTACTATGCACAGGGTGAAGGAACAACACCCAGAATGGACCGAATTCGAAATTCTCAGCAAACTTGTCGGTTACTGTAATCGTAAGTCTATTTCTGCAGTTGATCTTGTTTTATAAATAAATGTTTTAATTGAACTTAACTTTACATTAATTTTGGACAATTCTTTATTTTTTGAGGTAGATAACAAACTTCAGAACGTGAGCATGAAACCGCAACAAGTGTGATTAAATAGATTTTATCTCAATTGTTACAGAGCAAGCGCATTCGTCCGTTGAGAGAGCTGGACTTCTCGGTGGGGTGAAACTTCGGACATTGAAACCTGATTCCAAGAGGCGACTCCGTGGCGATATCGTTCGAGAAGCTATGGATGAAGACATCAAAAACGGACTTATTCCTTTCTACGTAGGTTTTTCTTCCCTATATTTTATGATCTGATACTTAGCATATCCTATCAGTGCCATTTCCAAACAAATGTAGGCATGCTTTTTATAAAGCGTAGGTTTGGTTGGGGATTCATATTGGTCGAATCCATGCCTAGTTTCTTATCCTCCGACCTCCCAACTCAGAATCAGCGTGATCTTAGAATTATTTTAAATGAGCGGATCTATCTGTTTCAAGTCCCACGCGAGTGACTTAAATATATCTTGTAGGCAAGCGTCCTATCGCATCATCACTACCATTTGGAAAGCTAATGGTATAACGCCCACCTATTATGATTGTGTCTAGCATTTTTTTTAACTTTGCAGGTTGTGGCAACTCTCGGTACTACGTCGTCGTGCACGTTCGACAATTTGGAAGAGATCGGCGATGTTTGCAATGAACGGGACGTTTGGCTTCATGTTGACGCCGCTTACGCGGGCTCTGCCTTCATATGCCCAGAATACCGTTATTTGATGAAAGGCGTGGAGAAGGCAAACTCCTTCAACTTCAACGCTCACAAATGGTTGCTAGTCAACTTTGACTGTTCCGCCTTATGGTTGAAGGAACCTCGATGGATCGTTGATGCATTCAATGTGGACCCGGTTTACTTGAAACACGATGCCCAAGGTTCGGCTCCCGATTACAGACATTGGCAAATTCCTCTGGGAAGACGATTCAGGGCTTTGAAGTTATGGTTTGTGTTAAGACTTTATGGAATCGAAAACTTACAGAAGCATATCAGAAAGCATATTGCTCTCGCTCATCATTTCGAAAAACTTTGCCTTTCGGATGACAGATTTGAAATTTTCGAAGAGGTTACAATGGGGCTCGTTTGCTTCAGATTAAAAGGCTCCAATGATGACAATAAAGAACTACTTAGGCGTATAAATGGTCGTGGCAAGATCCATTTGGTTCCGTCTGAAATTGATGGCATTTTCTTCCTTAGATTAGCAATTTGTTCTCGTTTTAGTGAAGAGTCCGATATAGATATTTCTTGGGAAGAAGTCAAAGCGTCTGCTGACGACGTATTGAGAAAGTAAACTGTTTCCACAAAGGCAATATAAATGCTATAAACAGATGGATGATTAAATAAAAACCAACAAGAAATGTTATGATAATTACTTAATACCTATTTTTGTTCAGGGAATTTTGTACCTAATTTTATAAACTGCAACCGGGTGAATGCCGCACCGGGTGCTGGCATGCACCCGGTATATTATATACTTAACAAATCAGTTTTTCGTAAAATTGATCGAGTTCAAGTTTAGCTCAACATTTTTTACGAATTTGGTGTGCATCCCGTTTGTGATTTTCTTGCAAATATTGTTTTCGTCTTGTTGTAGTAGAAACAAACAACATATTTCCTTAAAATATATAGTAACCTTTATGGGATAAACAAGTTAATGTAGAAAATTATATATTTACTCGTTAAATAAATTAAAAAATAGTGCTATAAAATATCTACTTTACCTATTAGATAATAAAATGGTGCCACAATAATATGATGGCAAATGTTTGAATTATTGAAAATAACCGATTGTAACTTTTGCCGTGTATTTTCTACAATTTATACCTACCTCTAATTAAAGAAATGCTTTCCAAAAATTTCCGCACTTAACCAGAAAGGTAATTTTTGGAAAGCATTTCTTTAATTAGAGTCATCCAAGTGTAGGAAACACTTTAAAATATATCAATACCTACCTTATAATACCTTTTTAACATAAATAATGAAAAGTGATCAAGAGTGTGATCAAGTAATTCTTGCCTGTAATATATTTTTTGTTAAATATTTTATTGTAAATGTACTAGGTACGTTATTTATAAACTGTAGATGAAGTATACTAGACAATAAATAAATTATATGAATCATGCTTGATATGTATTTATTTGATAATGTAGTAAACTTGTTAAAATATCATTTGAGTTTTCTATTACGACTTCACCTAAAACGAAATTGTAATTTCATTTTATTTTTTCCTTCAGGGAGCATAGACGCTTAGTAATGACAAGTAGGTCTAGGTACCTAACTATGATTAGGTTAACTATAGTAGAAGTCTATATGAGGGTGCAACTTTTGACATAACACAGGTACCTTAAGGTATTTAGAATGTCCGAGAAATGGCAGATAATTCTGCATATCGTGTGCGGGAGCTGGAAAAACAACCAAAGCCCCAAAAACGCCAACAACAATCAAAAACCCTCAACAAATAAATCAATAGAACATTCAATCACAGATACCACAAAAATGAGCCAACAACAAAACATTACAAACGCAAACAACAACAATCTTCAACAAGACCAACAAATTCATCAAGAAACAAAACAACGCGAAAAACTGAACTGTGGCATGATCGGTGGCCGAGTGCAAGAGTGTACATGGGGAGCACTCGCCAGTCGGCTTCTCAAGTGATACTTCTCGGCGTGACTTGACGATGGCACTCGTTTTTCATCAAACACAACCATACCTCCAACAATGCCAATATGTAAATTCGACTCCCACGCAAGTACGATAAAGGAAAACTCATTTCAAAGATGATAATATATATTTCAGATTGCAGTATAGAACGGAACCAAACCTTTTTATATTAATACTGACACAACATGACACACGCGCAGAAAAAGATTTTGTGACAATGCGTGTTCTTTCTTTCCTTCTCTATGGCTTTCTAAATATTGGTTGCGAGTTGCAAATGACTTCGAAATAATTATATATAGTTTTTTTCTTATTAGGATTCAAAATTTTTTGGTAATGTAGTTAAATTTGTGGCTTCAATGATAATAAAGTGAATGCGTCAAAATGAAGTTGATTACCAAAATCATCTGGTCCTCAAGTCTACAAGCCCGTAATCACGTTTCACAAAGTATTGGGGACTGGAAATTAGAAAAGCTTGGTCGTGGAAAAAGCACTGTTGTTAGTGCTGGCCAAGAGCAATGTATTCTCGACGCATGCAGCATTAATCCACGATTTCAAGAACCACGAGTGATTATTATCGGCGCTGGTATGGCTGGTCTATCTGCGGCTCATCGTCTCACACAGTGTGGCATACGAAATTTTGTAGTTCTGGAAGCTAAAGAAAGGTTTGTGCAAAGATATCAAAATTTTAAATGATGAAAGTAGGTACAACATCTCTACTTACTTACTTATAATGAATTGGTATATTTCAGACCCGGAGGAAGAATCCATTCTTGCTGGCTCGGAGATGCAGTGATAGAAATGGGAGCTGAATGGATTTTTGGAGCCTGTTTACCAAATTCAGTATATACCTTAGCATCGCAAGATAGACTGCTTCAAACGCCACTTCCTCGCTTGGATGCTTCTCGTGGACTATTTTGCACTAGCGAAGGTCGACCTGTTGATTTACCAGTAACAATTACTGCATACCACACGTTCCGACAAATAGAACAACAGGCAGCTAATTTGTTTAGGCTCGGTGGCGAGAGAATGCACGGAACCTTATTAAATTTTATTGGTTTGAGAATACAACAAGAGTTACATAATTTTCCTGAAGATCAAAGATACGATGCTGCCAGAGTGATGTTCGGTCTTACAAATATTCTACGCAATAGGTGTGGTGATGATTTATCTCTTGTAAGCGCAGATCAATACGGCAGTTACATTGAGTTACCAGGTGGCAATGTCCGTGTGCCCTTGGGGTACGTCGGGGTAATGGCTCCTTTACTTCGTGGCCTTCCCGATAATTCAATTCGCTACAACAAACCCGCAAATGTCATTCGTTGGGGTACTGGTGCTACAGGTGAAGGGAGAGTGATGGTGAAATGTTGTGACGGTGAAGAATTGTTTGCTGATTATTGTATTCTTACGATGTCATTAGGATGTCTTAAATGCCAAGCTGATAGATTATTTGCTCCGCCTCTTCCGCCGTGTAAATTAGACGCTATATGCAATCTTGGTTTTGGCTTAAGCGATAAAATATTTTTAGAATATGCAGAACCATTTTGGGTATGTTATGAAGGAAATTTAAAATTAGCGTGGTCTGCTGAAGAACTACAATGCAGGTGTCATTGGACGAGAGGCATTTGTTCAGTAGATGAAATGCCTGGAAGTAAACACGTTTTATGCGCGTGGATATCTGGACAAGAAGCTGCATTGATGGAATCTATGGCCGATAATGACGTCGCCGATGCTTTAACACAGTTACTACGACAATTTACAGGCAACCCTTGCTTACCGTACCCTCAAATGATGTTACGGTCTCGTTGGGCGTCAGATCCACATTTTTGCGGAGCATATTCTTATATGAGCTGCTGTTCGACTGTGAGTCACCAATGTGAACTGGGATCACCAGTGCCTGGTCCTTGTGAACCTATGCCTCCTAAATTGCTTTTTGCAGGAGAGGCCACAGTGCCTGGATATTTTGCAACGGTGCATGGAGCCAGACTGAGCGGAATTCGAGAAGCTGAACGTATTATATTACTAACCAAAAAATTT
Source organism: Idaea dimidiata (assembly GCA_949358125.1). Lineage (NCBI taxonomy): Eukaryota > Metazoa > Arthropoda > Insecta > Lepidoptera > Geometridae > Idaea > Idaea dimidiata. The sequence continues at coordinate 7,305,539 of OX442337.1, forward strand.
GAAGGTCCCCCGAAATAGTGTGCTAAGTTATTTATCTGTTTGTGCATTTTTTGTCTGTAACATTGTGTATTTAAATGTTTTGTTTGCTAATGAAGTGTACTTTTAATAAGTTGTATTTCGCATCTTGGTGGTTGCATTTATTTAAGTACCTACTTACCTAGAACGGTCTAGTCTACACCGAAGTAAACAAGATAACAGATTAGGTAGAAAACAGAAAACTAAGCCGGATAACCGCAAACAGTGATAATATATAATCGTAATTGTAACACCATGGTACCCTATGGTAAGCAACTAAACATGTTTTATGTTATTATACTTCCAATACTTACTTCTATTTTGCTTACATGTTACTATTATGATGGGGATTGTTGCGCGTTAAACAAACATCTAGCGTATCCACTAGGTTGCGTATTCGCGTCAGAGACGTATTTATAGAGAGATATATTTATTTACCCAGAGATATTTTAATATACTCTTTGGTACTACCTATAAATTCTTGTTTCTAGTTCTGGGTGTGGCTTTATGTATGATAATCATATTACAAAAAAGTAGCAGTAGTCTAGACTAATATTATAACGATTATGGATAATACGTTTGGAACAATATGGGATGATTTTTGCTTGACGTAATCTTCGGGACTTAAACACCGATGAAGCTGTTGTAACTTGAAACAATGATGTAGCTGTATAACGAAGAACGTTAATAGGTAAGTATGCCAAATCGGTTGAAAGATTGTAACAGTAAAGCTTGTATGTACTTATACAATAAAATACACTTGTTTTGGTTGTAGTAAAAAAAAACCATTACTGTTGTTTGATTTTACAGAACAAACTTACGATAGGTATATACCTAATATCAGAGATATGTAAAGAACTTTAATAGACTCATTGCCTAATATATTGAATCTCGCTAACAATCACGTGACGTCATTTACAACCCGTGTTTACAACGCTCTCCCCTAATCAAAACGTTAGACGACATATTGTATTGTGACATCGACATAGAGCGCGAGTGGACCTACTGGAGTCATTGATTTTCAGCCTCAACGCCTGGAGTGGACTGGGCATATCTTTTATAGAAGTAAACGCATCGCACGTTTATTTCTCTAAAGGATGATTTATATTAGACCATCACGGGTCCGAGCTTCGTTGTCCATTGATCGGCGAGCAGTCGATCGGTCTGTTGCAACCGAGTGGCGGCCGAGCAATGGACAACGAAGCTCGGACCCGTGATGGTCTAATAACATAAATCATCCCAAAATCGGAAACGAATTAAACGTATCGAAGTAATTCTTTTTCGTGTTTTTTTTTATTTTTGACAGAGAATATGGAGAGCTAATTTTCATTCTTGCATTGATCTCAACATATACCTAGCATTCTTTTGACTTTCTAGGGAGAAACATTGGCTATTTTTCTTACCTTTTTATACGCTCATTATTTTTTTTGTTTGTTTGTTTTTCAATCCGATATAGATATATAGATAGATACCGGAAGTGCTACTTTGGATAATCCGTCGTAGTATCAACAGCAAATGCACATTTTAAAATTTAGGTCTAGATGGCGCAATGTGTGTGCAACATCTTACAATATTTATTTACTTATTAAGGGTACAAAGAGACATCCAGACCAGTAAATAGGAAAATAGTATAAATAGGTAAGTACATGTTCCCGACGGGAAACGAACGTGCGTCCTTCTGCGTCGCAGCTGGGCTATTTCCTGATGCGCCACAAAGGTTAGGTTATCTATATAATTAAATATAATACCTATCTTATTACTACTACACCTAATTTATTGCCTAGTAATTTTACATAGCAAATTGCTCTGTTTGCTGTAAGTATATAAATACTAGCTGTTATCCGCGACTTCTTCTGCGTAGAAAGAAATACTGCAAAGCCGTTTTTTTTTCGCAAAGCTTATCCTTGTTAACATTATAAAAACGAAAGTAACTCTGTCTGGCTGTCTGTCCGAATAGACGCTTTCACGCCTAAATCGCTAATACAAATAAACCATCAAAATCGGTTTTACCGTTTAGGCTTGAAAGTGTACGCGGTTTCACCCTGTAATTTAGGGATTGGGATCAAAGGTAGCCTATGTCTTTCTCCAAGGTCCCATCTATGTTGATACCAAATTTATAAAAAAACAGTTCACCGAATTAGGCTTGAAAGCGTACGCGGTTTCCCCCCGTAATATCAGGATTAAGATCAAAGGTAGCCTAATTTCTTTTCCAAGGTCCCATCTAGGTATACCATAATTCATTAAAAATAATTTCAGCAGTTTACGCTTGAAATTGTACGTAGTTTCATCCCGAAATTTCGGGATCGGGATCAAAGGTCGGGATCGGTTCCATCTATATCTATACCAAAATGCATCAAAATCGGTTCTGCGGTTTAGACGTGATGGCGTAACACACAGACAGTCAGAGTTACTTTGGCATTTATAATATTAGTAAGGATAATGTATTTAAGTACTAGATTAGTTAAATAAACATTGAATACAGAAACAAGTATTTATTTCTTAGACACCCATAAAATAATATTATTCTATTAACCATTATTAGTATTAACTAAAGAGATATGATGTGCAAGTTCACATTGTTTGCATACAAGTATTTATACTTAGTTTTAAAATACAACAAATACCATGTTGTGTAGTCAGATAGAGCTAATGACCGCGAAACATCGCCGCATACAAGTTTGGTCTGCATACACTACATCTTGTTTTACAACTATAAATAGGTCACTGACTTTTTGATGCCAATACATGAATAAATAACCTACTTAATTTGTACAAATTGCTTTGTTAGAATATGGACTAATAGACTAACACAGTAATTTACTATTACAATAATGTTACAGGCAGAATTTTAATCCTTCTAAGAAACTTCCACCATTACCAGCACTGAATGAGACATCTTCAAATTCCAAAGTAACTTTGTGACCAGCATATTGCTTATCTCTATATTCTACAGTATAAACATAGGGAGGAGATTTTGTAGATGGCCATGTAAAACTGATTCTGTACCAATTGTCTTTCTTAATGAAACTTGGCTCTTTTAATGCTATATTTACTATAGAATCATATTCAACAGTATTCATGAAATTAGTGAACACAATAATACTGTTATCAGCTTCACTAGTTATAGATACAGACAACTGTTCTGAATAAACTTTGGCTGCATTGTTACGAAAATAGACAGCCGGTGCCCTCCTAGTTGGCACACACAGAGACTTTATAAATATGGATTTGTTTGATTTTATTCTAGCATTAATTGTATGATTGTTAGAATCTATCATAATAGGAGCCATCGATCTTAAAGAACTTCTGTAACACATGTACCACTGAAGTTGGAGTGAAGTTCTAGGAACATTATTTGAGCCATTGAAAACAATTTGAGTGTCCTCATTGATGTGAGATGATTTTAATGTTGTTTTTAAATTTTCATACTCATGTCCTAAGAGCAAATTATTCTCATTTGAATAAATTTCATCTAATTCACTCACAGTTAATGTATTAAATCGTAGTAATGTAAAAATGTCTGTTGATTTCAAAATACTAAGTTTATTCTCAAATGTGGGTAATAAATCATTCTGTTCACAACAGTAGGTGGACCATTCAAAAACATGCTTTATGAGATCTTTTTCTGAGATGTTTATTTGATCACATTTAAGCATCGCTTTCATACATGAGCAAGTAATCAATTTCTTTTTTTCCTCCAAGAGATAGCTAGCATGTTCACAAAGAAGTTTGAGTGAAAATTTAATAAGTTTAATGTCTTTTAAATAGTCTGGATAGTTTAAGATATCAATAACATTATCAACACTTGTATTGGATTTGATGTATTCTGTACATATTTCAGTCAAATGTTCCAACATATACTTTCGTGATGAGTATAAAAGCTCAAAGGCTTCTTCAATACAGGATATTTCAACTTTGTCAGTGTAAATGTAGTTAAGTAGCTGTTGGAATGTATCAGGCTGTATATCTGTTATGATTATGTCATTATTGCTTGACAGTGGACCGTAAAACATTGCTTCAAAGACAGGACTACTGATCCCCAAAATTAACTTATGAGCTTTAAAATTCTTTTCACTTACACAAAAGTTGCAATCACTCCATTCATAGGAGACAAGTAGCTTCTTAACTCTATCATATAGACTGGACTCATGGATGTCTTGCTTTTCATTCTTGATGTATCTCATCTGAAAAGGTAAAAACACCAAATATGTACGGTCATCCAAGTACATACAGCAACAACAACAAATAGAGGTGTATTTAGCACACTATTAACGATTTACCTACTACAGACCAGTTGAGTTACAAGGATAATAATATAACGTAGGCATTCAATGCCAATTAAGTTATCTAAGTATTTAGTTACAAACGACTAACCTACTCATAAGAATGTGCAAAGAAAAACTATAAATACATACATAATCATTCCAATACCTAAAAAGTGGTAACCTACCTTTATATCGTATTTTTGTGTTTTTTAACCTTGAACTTGAATTGATCAGGAGCCGCAGAAATTATGAAGAAACACGAGGTGGGCTTCAAAGAATCAAAACTTTATGAGACAGTAGTAATAAAGACTTGTTACATTTAGGGATGTGTGGATTCAAAAGATGATACTGATTTAACAAGATTACGATGTTACTGAGTACAATAAACGCTCACTCAAGCCATAAATATTAGTGGAATTTCCAACGAACGCAAAACATAAATAAAAAACCTGCAGAACAGAAACAGATTTGACATTTTGTTTGATAGACGAGACGAAAAAAGAAATATATAGACTGACGTTAATGTTAAACTCAAAAACAGCTTTCTGTAGGGTAAGCATCTACCCAATCGAGACGAAGACTTATAATTCCATAACGGTGGCTGTCTAAGGCAATAATAGTTGTCATTGTCAAACAAAAGTTAAAAAAAAAAGCGCGCTGTTCGCCCCGCGCCGGTCATTTTTCCAGTTTTGCAAATAAAAATGTGGATTTTCACTTGTGTTTTTCTACATGATTAGTAATTAAAAATATGGAATCGTCTTTCCATAATAGCCTCAGTGATTTTGATTTGAATTTCTTGGATCAAGCGCCGAAAAAGCCATTAGTAAGTTGCATTTGCAGGTTAAGTACTAACTATTATTGATTTTCATGTCGTGTTTTGTTTTTAGTTTTAATGTTTGAATCCGGCTTTTATCAAGTTACTTTACTGGTTCACAAAAAAGTAGAAAAAGTAACACTGGAAACATATTGATTTAGTGTTTATGACAAACATTTATTGAAACTGTTCCAACTGTGTGTAGGTAGATTAGGATTGATATAAAAATCATTCCTTCACTGCTTATAATTTTAAATCTTTTCAAATCAACTGCTATCTTTGAAAATGGGCTAAGGTGTTTGTTATTCTATAGGTTTAGAAATAATTCTGACACAATAGTGTCCAAAACATTTTTGATAACAAACACAACATTTTTTTTTCGTAATTACCTACTGTAGGACTGAAAATAGTAGGTTAAAAATTAAGTCCATTTTAGTGGCCTTAAGGCTGCTGTTCCATAGTGCCTATTATACAGGGAGGAGCCAAAGCCTAAAAAAAACTATAAGTAATTTTGGAAAATGGCTAGAATTATTAGTTCTACTTTGATATTTGTGAAAAGATATCACTTGCTGTAATCTTTAAGACCACAAGATAATTGCAGAGGGAAGGACTATGTGATTGTGGATCACCACTTGGTGATTTGTTCTAGTCTGGCTGGCAAGAAATATTGATTATCCTCTCATTTACCAGAGAGATTTCAAACTAGTAACCCTCATATAGCGCATATGGTGCTAGTCAATTTCATTGGGATGCGTTCCAAATTAACAGAAACAATAAAAAACCTTCAAATTTAGTGTACAGAGTATATTTATAACTTGCCAAATCAAACCGGATCTGGTCATCGGTATACAACTACCTAAAACCAGATCCAGCCTTAGGAATACGAGAGGTTAATATCAGGCTGCTTTTTGTGTGTTCCTTGAAGTACAAATCTATAGATTATTCTTTGTTTTAGTGCTGTTTGATTAAAATTAAAATCATTTTTCAGTTTAAATTGTTTGGTGTTTATTATGAATACGAGATCTGTAAATGTCTCAAAGTGATGGGCATTGAAAACATTCTAAAAATTATTAACACAACACAATTAAAACCAAATAATTATTTAACTTGTAGACTTAGACTTGTACTGACAAGTCTAAGTTAATAATGCCACAGACTCTTGAATATTAAATTGAGAATATCTGCAAAAAGCATGTACCTATCTCAGGAAGAGAAATGGAAAATGCCATAAATCAAGTCAATAGTTAATAATTTAAATTAATTATGTGTATTTACTTATTTCAGATATTGAACCGTGTGCTAAAGAGATCATCTGTGGCTTATTTAAAAACAAAAGTTCTGCTAACTGAGTAAGTTTTGAAAAATACATTCCTATTCTTATTGTAGGTTCATTGTTAAAGTACAGGCCTTTAATAGCGAAACCATCACCCAATATTTACTTACTACTTGGTACTTGATATGTGTGGCTATATCTTTTTAAACAAAATGCAACAAAAAACTCTTAAACTTTGATTTATTATTTCAAATAGAAATGAGCAATGTTAGTGTTTTACAATTGTTTTACGTACTAATTTTCACAACAAAAATTTAAATTTTTCATATTCTGGGGCATAATATTAAATGGAATATCACCTACACAACCAGTAGGGTTATTAAGAGAGCTTCGGTCCAAAACTGAAAATCGACTTGACATGTCTGTCACTACTATTTTTATAAAAGCCCTGGTCTCTTTAAATTTAAATTTATAAAAAGTGCATTAACGCGATCGAGACCCGAGTTTTTATAAAAATAGTGTTCCGTAGTGGAACAGGTTGTTTTAGTTTGAATATTTTTATCATTAGAATTAAGGGTAGGTAGGTACCTTTGGTAAGAAAACACAACTTGTGGGTAGATTTCATACAATCTATCATGTTTGAATATCGAACGAACCACCGACACATTGACTCGCCGCCTTTGGGCGAGAACACCCGTTTGCGCATAAAACATTATCGTCCGCGCCGCGTATCACGCGTGGACCTCATCATCATCTTTTCGACACACCTTCTGCGGTAGAAGACCGAAGACCAGCAGCCTATGGATATTATGCTCAGGGATCGTGGATCACGTCGATAGTACAGGTCGGTGGTTTACTCCTAGACATTCCTTTTTGGTCCTTCGAGCCGGATTCATTTGATCTCTTACCGCAGATTGTGTTTTCTTTGTTTTGTCAAGGTTATTGATTAATTTTGGTTAATTTTGTGTTCGTTTGTTACATTTTCATATATTTTACTTCGAATTTGTCGCGTCATCTGCAACAAAAAGATGGCGGTCGAACTTAATTCACATAATGGTGAAAGCACCGATGATAAAGATCAGTTAAACGTTAATTTTATTAAACAAGATTTGTTTGAACGAGATATTATTTTAGAAGATATCAAACGTACTTTGTTATTTGCTACTACTGATGTTACCCAGTTTCGTTCACGTGCTACTGATTTAGCCGCTCAACAAAGAAAGTTTAGTAAAGTTCAATCTAAAATAGAAAAGTCACTAATGAAAGCGAATTTGTTTAATCGTGACGAACAACTAAAAATTCGTAACGATTTTAATGATTGCTACTACGCAAATTTAGTTCACGTCGATAAACTTAAAAAATCAGAGCTGGAGGGTAGACGTATGAGCCGCGCCCTTTCCTCTGAACAATCATCTCATAATAATTGCGATAAACACTCTAGAACTTTAGCTAACTTACCGATGCCTACTTTTAGTGGCGATTCTACCGATTGGCCAACCTATTATGATTTGTTTTGTGGTCAAATTCATAATAACGACGCATATTCACCGGCAGAAAAACTGCGTTATCTTTTGTTAACCTTGAAAGGTGAACCTTATAATTTGATCAAGTCAATACCTATTCGAGATGAACATTATTCCATGGCGTTAGACATACTTACTTCTAGGTATGAGAACCGAAGAATTATCGCCTCAACTCATTTAGATCGCATATTGGATATCGAACCGTTTACTAAGGAAACGCATATAAACATTCGCCATTTAGTTAATGTCTACATTGAAAATATAAAAGCGTTAGAAATGTTGAAGTTGCCCGTTCAGGAATGGAGTTTTTTGTTACTCAACATTATTTTGCGTAAAATACCTAACTCTTTGCGTTTACGATATGAAAGATCGTTATCTAATTCTAAATCCGAAATACCAAAAGTTGATACATTAATTTCCTTTTTACAAGAAGAGATTTCTACCTTTGATGTAATTTCTTCCGATTCGAATAAAAAAAACTTTGTTGAAGGTAGTTCTCATCGTAATTATAGTTCTAGCTTTTCTCCACGCGGTGGCGCTGCGGTTGCATACAACGCACGATCACTGACTGCGAATCATTCAACGCAATTGTCAACCGAAACTCAACCTTCTGTCGTTCAGAATAAGACTTGTATTTGTTGTTCGCAGTCTCAACATTCCTTAGCTAAATGTCCCGTATTTATTAGAAGTTCTATTCAGGAACGTTTTAATTTCGTCAAATCAAAAAATATTTGTTATAATTGTTTACATGTGGGACACACTTTGAAACAATGTAAATCAACTTTTACATGTAAATATTGTAATAATCGGCATAACACGATGTTGCACTTTGAACCTAAAGCTAATGCGGTATCTTTAGGAGACCCCGCACACGCTGTCGTTAATCACGCTATGCGCACGCACAGCGAACAAACTTTCTATACTTCTCGTAATCAATCTATTTTGTTATCTACGGCCCTTGTAAACATTTGTGTAGGTAATTTACGTTCTATTGTTCGCGTTTTGATAGATACAGGGAGTCAAGCTACCTTTATTTCCGATGCATGTGTACAACGTTTAGGTCTAACTCGTAGGTATGTTTCTATACCCGTATTTGGTATCGGTGAATCTAAGCCGATACAACCGAAGGGCATAGTATCGTGTACTTTGACCCCGTGTGATAACACTAAACCGATTTTGAATGTTGAAGCCTTGATTTTAAATAAACTTGTATACCAAAAACCCGGTATATCGGTACCTAACCCAACCGAAACTTGGCCGCATCTTAAGAATTTATTTTTGGCCGATCCATCATTTAATTGTTTGAACAATCAACCTATCGAAATGATCCTAGGAGCGGATATACTATCCGAGGTCTTGTTAGGTCATATTCAAAAGGGTCCTCCGGACTCGCCTATTGCTATGAACAGTATATTTGGTTATTTATTGATGGGAAAAGTATCCTTTTGTGTTCCGTCTCCAATTCAAATTTATCACAGCTCCTTTTTCGAGGACGTTGACCTTCAAAGGTTTTGGGAATTGGAGACAATCCCAGATGATCGTAGACTCACCGCTGATGAACAGTTGTGTGAGAATATCTTTCGTGATACCCACTCTCGCGACGCGACAGGTAGGTATATCGTAGCACTGCCATTTAGGGCTGAGCCTACATTGGGTCAATCTCGTGATATCGCTCTCGCGCGGTTTCGTAAACTTGAATTTCGTTTAGAAAGAAATCCTACTCTCAAGCAGGATTACCATTCGTGTTTGTTAGAATATTTAGAATTAAATCATATGGAACCTTGTTATCCACCGTTAGAGAATAATAATAAACATTATTATATACCACATCATGCTGTAATTAAGGAGACTAGTCAAACTACTCGTACTCGAGTTGTTTTTGATTCTGGTTGTAAAAGTACTAACAATAAATCTTTAAATGATATTTTGCTCACTGGTCCGAAATTACATTTAGATATTATCGATATTTTGCTTAGTTTTCGTACTCATGCTATTGCATTTACCGCTGATATTAAGCAACATTATAGAAATATTCTAGTTAGGGATAGTGATAGAGATTTTCAACGTATTCTATGGCGCACGTCGCCCGATCAACCTTTACGTGACTATCGATTGCGCACTGTCACCTTTGGTGTGAGCTCGTCCCCGTATCTGGCACTTCGTGTCATACGTCAGCTCGCTGACGATGAAAATCATCGTTTTCCCCTCGCATCCAAGGTTTTGAAATGTCATGTATTTGTCGATGACGTGGTCACCGGCTCGGCGACGATCCCTGACGCGTTAGCCTTACAGAATGAACTCATAGGTATTTGTAGATCCGCAGGTTTTGAGCTTCGTAAATGGTTTAGTAACTCACCTGTTATACTAAACGCTGTGACCCCCTTAGAATCCCATGGTGAGCGGGGCCTGCTAGCTAACGGTGAGCGGGAACCCGAAGCGGACCCTAATATTTCATTTGCTACCATGGAAGACGATAAACAAACAAAGATACTTGGTCTTCAATGGAATCCGAAATTAGATATTTTTAAATTCGATGTAAAACCTTCGAACTTGTCTTGTACTAAAAGAATAATATTATCCGAAATAGCTAAAATTTATGATCCGTTAGGTTTATTATCACCTGTTATTTTGTATGCTAAACATATTATGCAATTACTTTGGATTGCTGGTATTAGCTGGGATGAATCTCCTCCTATCGACATCGTGAACGCTTGGTCTAGTTTTATCAATGAGTTACATTTGTTATCGGAATGTACTTTCCCCCGGTACATATTTCCCGATTCAGCATCTTTCGATTTGCATGGCTATTGTGACGCATCCGAAAGGGGAATTTCCGGATGTGTTTTTATCCGTTGCTTGGAACCTAATCGAAACATCAAAGTTAGTTTGGTTTTGGCGAAAACTCGCGTTGCACCTTTAAAAAAAATATCTATTCCTCGCCTCGAATTGTTAGGCGCACTATTGTTATCTAAACTTATTAGTAAAGTGATGCTCGCTTACAGCGATCATATACAAATAAGTAATGTGTATGCTTGGACTGATTCGACTATTGTGTTGGCTTGGTTGCGAACCTCGCCACACGAGTGGAAAACCTTTGTGTCTAACCGCACTAGTGAGATATTGTCCCGTGTTCCCGCGAGTTGTTGGCGACACGTACCTTCGCCTGATAATCCTGCTGACGCAGCCTCGCGCGGAATGTTACCGTCTAGTTTTGTTAAACACACTATGTGGTTTCGAGGTCCAATGTACCTTCAATATGATTCATCTTTTTGGCCTACTTTGCCCAAGGGAGCAGGTATTAGCACTGCCGAAGAAAAGCGCAGTCAAACGATTTTAGTTAATTTGACATCGATCGATCAGGTCGGTGAATTCAATATTTATTCTCGTTTTTCATCGTTAGGTAAACTTATTCGTGTCGTTTCGTATATCTTTCGTTTTTACCGCAAGTGTAAAAGGATCCAAACTTCGTATCAATTCATAACAGTACCCGAGTATAATCACAGTTTAAAACGTCTTATTTATTTAGTACAACAATCGGTTTTTAGTGAAGACATAAATAATTTAGCGAAAGGGAATTGCCCTTCTAACCAATTGAAAAGATTGTCTCCTTTCTTAGATAAGGACAAGTACCTACGCGTCGGCGGTAGGTTACAACACTCATTGTTATCATTTGAACATAAACATCAACTTATCTTACCTAAAAAACATCCTTTAACGTTATTAATTATCGACGACGCCCATTTAACCTTTTTGCACGCAGGTGCACAAACTACTCAATATTTATTGTTGCAAAAATATTGGATATTATCGAGTCGTGATATAATTAGACAACGTATACATAAATGTGTTAATTGCTTTCGCAATAAACCTACTCGTCCACAGCCACCGATGGCTACGTTACCGTCCGTTCGTATTCATGCGTCTCGGCCTTTCTTAAAAACAGCTGTTGACTTTGCCGGCCCGTTCTACGTGCGCGCTAACAAAGTTCGTAATGCTAAGATAATTAAATCGTACGTAGCGGTGTTTGTTTGTATGAGTGTTAAAGCGATTCACTTAGAAATAGTATCTGATCTCACCACTGAATCTTTCTTAGCTGCACTACGACGTTTCACGTCTCGCAGAGGTCTATGTACCGATATCTATTCCGACAATGGAAAAAACTTTGTTGGTTGTAATAACTATTTAAAGGATTTGTATACATTTTTACGTAGTGAATCAATTCAAAATGATTTGAATAGTACAGTATCGAAACAAAATATAACGTGGCATTTTGCCCCTCCGACTGGTAGTCATTTTTCGGGCTTAGTCGAAGCGGGAGTAAAGAGTTTTAAAACGCATCTGTATCGTGTTGTTGGTACTCGTACACAAACGTACGACGAGATACATACCTTGTTGTGTCAGATCGAAGCAATTTTAAACTCCCGTCCGCTTTGTGTTTTGAGTGCGGATTCCTCGGATCCCCTACCTTTGACCCCTTCTCATTTCTTGATAGGAGTACCTCTGACATCTATTCCAGATGAACCTTTGATTGATTTCAACCCTGATCGCTTAACGAGATGGCGTTGGATTCAACAAACTATACAACATTTTTGGAAGCGGTGGAGCCGTGAATATCTCCATGAACTTCAACAAACTCATAAATGGTTCAGCCCGCGCGGACCTACAATCCGCGAAGGCATGGTCGTCGCTGTGTGTGATGATAATCTTCCTCCACTAATGTGGAAACTAGGTCGAGTTCATGCGTTGCACCCCGGCTCTGATAACATAACGCGTGTTGTTACCTTACAAATAGGTAATTCATTTGTTAAGCGGCCAGTAGTTAAGCTGTGCCCGCTACCTATTAATTAGTTAGATTTTGTCTCAATCTCCATTGTTCAGCAACATAGTTTTTAAATTTTGTTTGAAGTTAGTACCCTAATCTATATCGTAACCAATCTTCAATTAGTTTATCTTTATCTTTGTTAAAAGAACCGAGTTCTTTTAAGGTGAGCGGCATGTTCCGTAGTGGAACAGGTTGTTTTAGTTTGAATATTTTTATCATTAGAATTAAGGGTAGGTAGGTACCTTTGGTAAGAAAACACAACTTGTGGGTAGATTTCATACAATCTATCATGTTTGAATATCGAACGAACCACCGACACATTGACTCGCCGCCTTTGGGCGAGAACACCCGTTTGCGCATAAAACATTATCGTCCGCGCCGCGTATCACGCGTGGACCTCATCATCATCTTTTCGACACACCTTCTGCGGTAGAAGACCGAAGACCAGCAGCCTATGGATATTATGCTCAGGGATCGTGGATCACGTCGATAGTACAGGTCGGTGGTTTACTCCTAGACAAATAGTAATGAGCAGAAATCGTGTGAGTTTAAAAAGTATGTCTGTCACTGTCTTACTGAATCACAGAGCGAGATGGAGATATCATTTCCGACATCGGTGTTGGACTAAAGCACTCTGAATACCCCTACAGAATCCATAAGGTCAAATGAGATTATGGCTTTGACGGCCGAGAAAAAGAAAATTGATGGTCGGAGACAAGTCTACCTATGGAAATATTAAAACCTTATTTTTCAATTAAATTTTATCAATTTCACTTTATTTCAAAGAAATATGAATATATTACAGAATACACATTACATTTTATTATGTTTACAGAATAGTAAACATAGAACTGTCAATTATCAAAGGAAAACATAAACAAAGAGCTGTGACTTTCAATTAATTGATTGGATTGTATGAATTTTTGTTTAAATTTTTGATCTGAGATTCTTAAAAAAAATCTTAAAAACTACCTACAATATAGTTTACAACAGTTACATCCTGTATTTTAAAACAGTTATTTCCTGTATTTAGGAATGCCATCATGAAATCAATCTAATGAATGGTAAAGAAATAGGAGTTCAGCTTCTATTCAAATTCACATAGATACTGAACCTTCTTTTGGCCAATCTTCAGTTTCTGTTTGTGACCTGTCATTCAATTTTATTCTTTCAGTTCCATTGTTCATAAGTACAATTCATCGAAGGACCTCTTAGATCAAACTCAGAAATCTTTGCTGGATTCACAGCAAGAATGCAAAAACATATGCATTGATTACCGCAATTGCTTAGAAAAATGCAGTATTTTAGAAAATGTAAGTATAAAATTATAATCCTGTAACTGTAAACAATTGATTGTCTCATGTATCTCAACTTTGCAAAATTCCAAAATAAGCATCCAAAAAATATTATTTGCATAGTTTAATCCCATCACAAATCATTTTTTTTGTATAATCAATCATTTAATAAACTAAACATTTGTAATTTTGTTATTATTTTTCCAATTACAGGAGATTCTTAATATTCAAAATGCAAATAAGGAACTGCAGAACAGGCGTTTTACTGTAGAGACACAGTATGAGGCGCTACAGTCTCATATCAACCAGTTACAGGTAATATTACTGTGCACAAGAAAGTCTTATCTTATACATTCATTATTTTGCATGGCGAATTTATACCTAATTTGAATATACATAAGTCAGTCAGTTTGGCTATCCAGAGGGGGAATGTCGCTAGCCTTCTGGGCACGATGCCTCAGGGTGACGTCCTGGAGGGTGTTTTCGACTTGTAGGTGTGTTTAGTTTTTAAGTTTAGTTTTAGTTTTTAATTTTAAGTTATTGTTGTGTGTTAGTTGTAATTTAATTTGATTTTGTAATTTTATGTTTAGTTGAATAAATGTTAGAGAATTAAAAATATACATAACATTGGCAGAAAGTACAGAATGTCTCTAATGTTTGAATTTCTTCCTAATCAACCAAGGTTAACTTGCATGATGTTAGTGCAAGAAAGTATAAATTTTAGTGGTACTAGTATAAGTTTTGTTCAATTGAATTACTGCTATAAAATGTGGTTTGCCATTTAATAATATGGCAGCTCAAATATATATATTCACCATTTAGATTACATACACAGTTGTACTTGTAATGATATCATTATTTTGTTTCAGGTTCTAATCTCTGATTATGAAACTCAACTTGAAACTTTAAAAATTGAAGCAAAGCTTCATAAGGACACTGTTTCAAGTCATGAAAGAAAAGCAAATAGTCATAAGAAAGAAAGTGATACACTTAAAAAACATGTTTCTATTTTGCGAGATGTTATCAAAAAGAAAAGTGAGTATATAAATAACTACACCTATTATTCGTAGATTTTAAACAAACCTGAATAAAAAAGTAAACAACTAGGTTTATTTCAAAAGGATATATATAAACTCAAATCTCCAATTAATTTCAGGGAAAGTGACAAATAAAAAGGTACAACACATTTTAGATAAATACAGCAATGTTAAAAATGATCTAGAAAGTGAATCAGAATCAGATGCAGATAGCAGCAACAACCACTTTGAAGATGCAGCAAATACGTTCTCCTCTGAAGATTCTTCTGATACTATTGTTATTTCTCAGGTAAGAAACTATGAATACTTTATCATTTGTGTGCTGAACTTTATAGTAAGTATAAATGTAATATGCGTATTGCCAAAATTAAATATTTTTTATTATACAGGCACAGGAAACTACTAAATCCCCAGTAAATAAATTTGAAAGCATTGCCAATGAAGATACAATTATCCAAAGAATTACTAGCACAGAGTCTGAAAACAATGACGGGCGTAGTGTTGATACTGGGCGAGGTTCCTCTCTTGCTTTTTCGGATGGTGGAAAGAGCTTCCATAGTCCAGACTATTACATGGACGACAGTCCTTTAGGTTCTGTTATTATGACTAGTAATAAAAAGCCACAATCTTACCAAGATGGTGCTACAAGTCCGATGCATAAAGATAAACAATACAGAACTGTTTCAACAAGCCCATTACCTACAAGAAAATGTCTTAATCGTGGTACAAGCCCGGTACCTATTCAGTTAAGGTCAGTTGCTACAAGTCCAGTAATGTTTGAGAAAAATCATGTTTACATTGTTCGTGATACAGTCAAAAGAATCGATAGAGGGGCAAGTCCTATCATGGTTTTAGAATGTGTTAAATCTAAAAACAACAATGTTAAAAAGTGTAGAGATGTAGCAGTTGATACTACATCATTAGTCTCTGATACTACTACATGCAGAGTTAATGTACCTCGCGAAAAGGAATGCTTGGAAAGAAATAATAGTTGGACAATTAATGAAGACAGTCAGAGTGATTCTGAAATACAGATGATATTAGGTGAGATGAAGTTACATGAACGGTTAATTACCCCAATACCTTCAACACCATTCAAATCGAGTAGAGCACGACGTCTTCACACTTCTAGTAATTTAAGTAATGTTGAAGAAAGTATTTTCGATAAATTAGGACCTGAAGGTATTGCTCTCACTAAAAAATTAGATGCTGTATTTAATATGATAAGCTCTATGAAAGAATCTATGTTTAACGGCCAAGTTGATGTCAGGAAGCAACAAGAAAATACTTGTGATTCTCGGAAGGGAATTCTGAAAAATGTTGGCACCCCTGTTACTGAATGTTTACAAAACGATAGCTCAGATGTAAATGAAGTAGATTTAAACAGTGAACATGAAAGAACAGGCAACGGTACCAGCGATTTGACTGAAAAAAACTCTATAGTTGTTTTTAGTCAATCTACAGAAGAAGATAGTTCAAACACCAATAAAGTCAATGTAGATTTTGAAAATTGCGTTGAAAAACTACAAACTAGTGCCGATTTAGTCAATAGTAATAACCATTCTGAATCAAAAACTGATACAGATAATCAACAGGTCCAAGCTCCAAGGCAACAGACAGAAACTATAGACGCTGATGATGAAAATGATAATTTAATGATTTGTTTTGAAAATGATTCCGGAAATGAACATGAAATTAGAGATCCCATTTATAATGACACTGAATTTAGCAAAAAATTGAAATATCAAGAAGAAATCGTGGATAATGTGAATCGAACAATAGTTGTACCTAACACACGCAGGCGTAGAAAATTAAATAACTTGGAAAAAATGCGAATGCGATTGGCGCCTAGATGTAAAATTAGGAAATCTGCACCAGTTATAAAACGTCGTGTTAGACCTAAACAAATCCGTAAAAATACGTTGCTACGCAAAAGAAGAATACGTGATTGTGATACATCAGCCTCGCTCAACGATAAAAAGGTGTACGAAAAAGCTGTGCAGGTGATGGCGGAACTGAAAACTAAAGAAAGCGAAAGAAAAACTATATCTGTAGTTGTGGAAGACTGTATAAAAGATAAATGCAAAAACCCTAACCCATCGGTTTTAGATGCAATTTTAAATACACAAACTCCGATTTGCCAATCTGCTGTAAAATTAACAGACAACTGTCAAAATCTTAGTAAATCCGTAAATAACATATCTACTGAAATGAAGATACCTGCCAAACGGAATATAATTGATAAAAACGAACCTGTTGAGATAAAAATAAAATTGCGACCCCGACAACAGTCTAAAAATCAACCTTTATCAGATGCAAGCAATTCTTGTAAAAGAAACAAAAATGTTTCTGATTTAAATAAAAGTTTTAATTCTGTGGAGAGTAGTGCTCTCAATAGTCCAGATGTTGCCGATATAATCAATAGCGTAGAACATGCAAATATACAAGTAGAACGTAAAAGACGTAGAACATCAGGTTCACTTGATTTAGATGCCTTGAATTGTAGCGATAATTTAGAAAAGGGATGCAAAGCTTCACCAGCAAAAAGAATGATAGTTATTGAAGAACAGAATCCTGTACCAATTACTTTTAACCAAAGGATACTCCGAAGTTCAGTTCGGCAAGAAAATAACGATAAAGCTACCACCATATTAAGTCAGTCAAGTTTGTGTAAGAATACTAGCGATACACTGTTAAATGGTAATTATACTGTACCAATTAGAAGAAATCCAAGAATATCACAATGTGGCACTGTGACTGTAAGTTCTCCAGAAACAAAATCCATTGTCAACAATGATAAAACACAGTTAGATATCAATAAGGATAAAATAAAATTACAGACGGAAAATACTAGTGATGATAGTGAATTGCTTTTAGATGGCAATCATACTATGCGAAATATAAGCAATACAAGAATATCACGATGTGGCACTACTACTCGAAGAAGTATTTCAGAAACAAAATCAATAAAGATTAACAATGTAACAGAATCCGATATAAATAAAGACAAAACAAAATTAGATAAAGATGATAAATTGCCTGCTATGTCAGAAAAAGTAAGTCAAGTAATTGAAGTCTCAGATGAGCATACCAAAGAGACTGTTATATCTTATAGCGATTTAGAAATATTTTCTACTGAACCAGAAAGTACAGAACCAAACAATACACAGGGAATTATATCTTCGGAATCTGTGATTAAACCAACCGAAAGCGTGTTGTGTCTGATGATCGAAAAATATGGGAGCAAAGGTTTGCATCGTTATGCCAAAAAACCATCAGGTAAGTTGAGCTTGCCTATTAGCATGTGGCATTATGATATTACAGTTATCTTTATTTTTTACATATTGAGTATTGTCACTAAGTAAAGTTCTTTTTATTATTTCAGAATCCATCACAGATAAAATCTACCAAAAGTTAGAAGATGAAATTGAGAAAATTAATGAATTACATAGTGAAGAAGCTAAAACTGCTATGATAAAACTTGTCACTGAAATACGACATTTAGACATTAAGGACTTTATAGTCGGCTTCATGAAATATTTGAAAGATCCCAACCGTAAAAACGAACTGTTCACGGCGATAGTATCTCCTCCTGCGCCACCCTCAACTAAATCAGAACAAGTGCTACTTTACCTCATTGCCGAGTTAAGATATCATTGGGAAAATGTAGACTTAGTTTATGATATTTTAAACAATATGGAATATCACTTGTTCTGCTTGAATAGAACACCTGATTTTAATACCATTGAAAGCATGGCACATTTCTATGCAGTCTTGTGTAGATATTATCGTATGATTAGCAGGTTGAGACTCTTCGTATTGGATGCTTTGTATTGCATACAGTTCAAAGCAGTACCACTTATCAAGCAGTGCTTAGATGTGTGGATGCATATTTTACCACTGGCCCATCTGGGTATAGGTATGTATTTTATTACTATGCTAGTTGCGTTCCGCAAATTCAGCTACGTTAGTCTTGATCCAGTGAAAAACTTAGAAGTTTATCCAGGCAGGTAGCTCGCTCAGGCTTCCTTGAGTTCTACCTATTAGATAATATCACAACCCCCATTAAAACTAAGCTATCCAGTATTGAAACTATATTTCAATTGGTTTAGTTGGTGAATGCCTAAGTAACAGAAAAACAGACAAGCAGACGGACATCTCAAGTGACTCACTCATTATTGACCGAACGAGCGAAGCGAGTGAGGTCTAGTGTAGACGAGCCTGGCGCTTGTATCTTTGTAACTTTGTATCTTTGTTCGACGATAACTTGAGTATCGTTGCTCCGATCTTCATGAATTTTGGTATGCGCGTAGTTTAGGTCAATAGAATTTATGAGTTCGAAGATGAGCCGGATCGGTAGGGGGGTTGGGGAGATAGGGGGTCGTAAGGTCTCAGTTCGGGGCGAACTCCTAGTTTTAAATGGTGTCAAGTATGGACAAAAAATCTACTTGACTTTTTTCTCTCTTTACTAAACTTTAATAACTATAGGTTATACTACCGCCTTAATGTATTAAACATAATTAACACACTTTATTTGATTTGTATATGATTATTTGGAGCTTAGTTAAGATGTTAATTAACCATATAATGATAATTTTCAGCTAAGACACCTTTGGTAACCTGTCTTGTGTATTTATTACACTTCTACAAATGTGAAGACAGGTTTAATCGCCTCCAAGATTTACGAATGATTTTGAAGAAAAAATACTTCTTTAACATCAATGATTGGAACGAAACTAAAATATTGGACATGTTTAGGGCGTCCATAAAGGATTTGAGAGGTATGATTAGCCCTTTTTTTGCTGCAAATTTCACAGAGTCCTGAGTCTCGACTACGACTACTTTATAACAAAAAAAATATTTTTTTAGTGTGCCCCTTTTTACGACGAAAGCAACATGCCTAAAGATGGTTTCTTTCTTAATATAATTTTACTTGTATGAGCAGTCATCTAGAATACTACACGATTTGCAGCTAAATAAGCTTGGACAAGCTTTTTACGGGTTTTTTGTATTTATATTGTTTTTTTTTTCATTTCCAGGTGTACCTGTCGAAAAAAAGATGCTGCGTTTAGCTCTACTAATTATTTCAAAGAGACAAGGACCGAAATGGTGTCTAAAGAATATCATAACTAGCATTCTACAGCCAATGATAGAAAAGAACGACGTTCCTGAGAAAGTGAAATTGTTCTGTATATCAATGCTAGGTCCCTTGTTAAAACCTTTCCCTAATGACATGAAAGTACATTGTGAAGTGGTGGTCAACAAGCTAATGGATATGTTGGATTTACCTCGTGAGTCTTTTATTCATCTTGTTTTGCATTTAGGCAGACTTAATCCCAGTATCCAGCTAACTATATTCCAAGTTACATACATACAAACTTTCGCGTTTATAATATTAGTAAGATGTATGTACTTATATTAAATAATTTTAAACAATTCTCTAAGGCGTATTTCAGTTACTACAAAATGACGGCGTATTTTATTGCAATCCCATGTAACTCACATGATGTAAGCATCTGTTACTGACGCGCTAATTTCGCGTTCATCATTTATTTTTCACGAAAGTAAATTATAATAAGCCACCAAAATTAAACAATTTACATACATCACATAACTCGGTTTCATGAAAATGTATTTATTTATTTACTACATATTTATTTATTTAATGATTTTCTGTGTTTCAGATTCTCAAGAAATGCTGGAGACAATATATTGCAGCTTGATTCATATCAGTAAGCACAATGAAGTGCGATTACATAATTATTTATTGAAATGGAATCCACCAAAAATATCTCCAGAATTCGAAACGGTTTTACGAGATTACGTAAAATCTAGACCAATAAAAGTATGGAAATATGCTTTAAAACATTGTCACAGTTCCTCTTAAAATTATGTTCATTTTAAGTTATCGACTTTAAGCTATACTTGGAAATATTAGCTGGTTATCGCTGTCAGAGCAGCGCTGGTAGCCAGCTTTCTACTTGTGTTTAAGGAAAGATTTTAACTTGTAAGGTACGCCTACGCCTCTCATTTATTATGTTCTTTAGTATTTAGGTAATGTAATGACTTTTCCAACCAATTGTATATATTGATATATACATCAAAATGAAATATTTGTAAATAGGTACATTATTTAAAAAGTCATTGCTTTACTGTTATAAAATTGTACTGTGATTATTTAAACTGTAATTTGTTTTAAGGAATAAATGGTATAAAATTTAGTCGCTATGCGCGTCGGTCTGTTTATCCCTTAACTCCTAAATGACTTGGATGATTTTATTGTGATTTTTACCATCATTTAGAAGATTTTCAATTTGTGTACTCCACAAGTTTAGTGTATAGGTACCTAATAATTTACATACACACTTCCTACACTATAATACTGTAAAAGGAAATTTTTGTTTGTTTTAATGAATAAACTACTGAACCGTTTTTGAAGACCTCCAAGTATGAAGTTTCATTGAATTTTTTATTCTGATATTCTCACCTATTCATCGTGGGGTCTAGACTTACGAGGTGAACCTGTAAGACGGCTATTATAACTACTAATATTAGTATGGACTAATACTAATATTATTATGAGATAACCATGTATGTATGGAGATAATCTCCGAAACTAGTGAACCGATTTTGATCAAATTAATATGAAGATAATTGCATTACGGGATCGGGTGAAACAGCGAGGTGCAGCATTAAGTAAATAGATAAGTAAAACGGAAGTTTTAATCACAAGTTTTATATTTGAATGTAAGTATAAATATTAAAATGATGCTTATAACATTGAATACCTAATAATTAGTTTTATATTTCTTGATTTCCACCATGATAACGTGTATATTCACTAATTGCGTTCGAGCATTAGGCGTCAATAGTTTAACGAACTTGTGATAATACTGTACAAAGTTAGTTAGCGCCATTTGCAACAGACCAGACCCAGTCACCAAATTGGGGAATGATACTAGAACTTCTCTATGTATTTCCTCTAGACTTTGTTTCCATCCTGCACTGAACGATGCCACTAAGGACAGAGATTTCTTCTCCAAACTTGCTAATTCGTTTTTCCTGTCGCCTTCTAGTAATTGTTCACCTTCTTTAACAAATTGAATCAAGCCACCAAAATGAGGACTCAGAATTTCTTCTACATACTCAGAACTCCTTGCCTGTAATTGTTCCCTAAAACTTTCAGCTTCTTTCGTGTTGTCTCTAGTTCTTTCCATGAGAATACTTAAAACCATATCGTAGTTGTTAATGAGGAATATCAATTGTTGTATCCTCTGTGGGAATTCGGCAGCCATTTTTAAGAGGAAGCAATGAACTTCGTCTTGTAAGGCGAGTAGTATATTACTTAGTTCTTCAGAAGGGAATTGTTCACTCAAGCTTAACATAGCTGCAGAAAACTCAGCATATCTCCGGGTAATCTGGAATATGGTATGTTGTGTAAAAATATGTTTTTAAATCTAATACTTAGTAGGGTTTTTTATATGTATCTCCGTCGTTCTGGTGCAAATTTTAATGTATTTGACGAAATAGTATACGTATACATAAAGAACGAGTCATTTAGACCGGCCTTTAAGGGGATATTCTAAAAATGCTAAAAGGACTTGAGTCCCCGATTTTGATATAAACTAAAATGGCATTTTAAGTTTTTGAATGTCCATGTTACCCATTAACCATGTTGACGTTTACAGAATTGATTACATACTGTGTTTGTTTCTAGAATTTGATCTATATCAGCAACATTACAGCAATTAATACAATAAAATAGGAGTTTATTTTTTGCCAAAGTTATCCTTCGTAATTTGTTTTTATTGCTCAAGGCATAATATCCTTCTTCTTTTCTAAAAGTTTTCCTTCCGTTATTTTTTTTTAAATGTTAACTTTTCGTTTCAGGCTTTAATCTAATAGTGGAAGCTTCTACTTTCCGCATTTTTCGCTATTACATAGTTTAGGATATTCCCTTGAAGGCCGGTCTTAGTGACTCCACGTATATTTTAAAATAAACTTACATAGTGAGGTCCTAACTCTTTGTTAGATAATTTTGCTGGATCACATTCTCTTACACTTTGGATGTTTAATTTCAATACATAGTCCAGTCTGGGCCAGAGACTGCCTTGTAGGGAGTCCCAATAACTAGAAAAAAAAACAAGACGTTTATTTTCCAAGAAATTAGTAGTTTATCTAAGTAACATATAAAAATAATAATAGATATTAAAATAATAATAGAAATAATAAGATAGATATAGATAGATTAGAGCAAGAGCGGTGTTGGTCTAGTGGTAGTTACCCCGACTTTCATCCTGAAGCTTATGGTTTCAAATCAAATTCAAAAGTCTTTTCGAACTTTTGTATGGAGACGGTTAACGTGTTACGGAAAAAATATGTGAGGGTGAACGCAGATTGATCCGAGCCGATCGAATCAAATTTTTGTCGTCCACGGGAAATGGTATTTATAAAATTGTGGATAAAGTCCATTACATTTACACTTCGCCAGCGTCGACTGATGACATCATCGGAAATATAAATGTGTGAGTGTAAATGTACTGTATCTCTAAAGCCGTGTTTTAATTACGGAACTAGTGTCGCGAAAGTTATAGTCATCTATGCAAAAAAATGCCTAGCACCAGCGATATTTTGATAAAACTAGTGTCAAGCAACTTTTTTGTGAAGTTGACTATAACTTTCGCGACATTAGGTACTTTCGTAGTGAAAACACGGCTTAATTATATAAGGTACCGTTTCCCGTGGACGACAAAAATTCGATTCGTTCGGCTAGGCTAGGATCGATCTGTGGTCAACTTTATGGTGAAGGAAAACATAATTATAAGGGAAACTCACGGTTTAAAGTCACGCAAAAAGGGGCAGTGTATGGCTAAGTGCGGAAACACACAGTAAAAACTTTAACTAGAGAGATAGATTAATACTTTATTTCCACAACCAACAATTAAAATCAGTATAATGACATGAAAATTAAGACAAATACACAGAAAAAGTAAAATGTTTTACAAAAAGGAGACTTTATCGCTAAACGAGGTTGTTGACTTCCAGGCAACAGGATAGAGAATTTACTTACTTGTCTAATGCTCCCACTGCTCGCTTGTGGCACATCAGTCTGTACCTGTTTATCAATTGGATGCAAAGAAACAATGCTAAACAGTCATAGCATTCCACAACATAATTCTCTACATTTTTCTGAAACAAAATAGAAAGTGTTACATAATATCTTAGTAATATTATAAACGCGAAAGTTTGTATGTATACTTTGTTACTCTTTCACGCAAAAACTAAAACCGATTGCGATGAAACTTGGAATATAGGTAGCTGGATACCGGGAATAACACTTCTTCTTCTTCTTATCCCTACATTCCCGCGGGAACGGGACTTATGCGGGTAAAACCGCGGGACGCAGCTAGTACCTACATAATTTTTCAATCCGGTTTTCAATACTAATTAGATCTATTTCCTAGTCAATTTGTGGGGTATGTACCTTACATTAAAATACAACTAGTATTGTATTACTATATAGTTGGTATGTAACTTACTATAATCGCATGCGTCTTGAGACTTACTGCCGTATCTATAGACGAGTCTAGTAATTACTTAGAAAATAAATTTTCAAAAAAATTATACAAGGCATTACTTAGCCAAAGTAATTACTTAGACAGCTATTACACCAGTATTTATTTATAGACAAGTCTAGTACGCTACATATTAGTATGTATTCTAGTTCTGTTCTGCTAGTTCTGCTGACTTCGTGTCTGTAACCCGAGGTGAAGGGGGGGGGGGGGGGTGAGGCAATCTCACCTAACAGCATGCACTATGAATGGTGTTCTGCATTGCAGTTAGATACTATTATTCCATAGAATCGAAATAACGCGGGGGAAAAATTACACACAGCCAGTAACCAATTAAAAATGTATTCTTACCACCAGCAAAGATAATGTCTTCCCCAAGATTCTGTCAAATAGTTCTTGTGCATGGCTACTTTTGACATGGAAGAACTCTGAGATAAACAAATACTCTCTGCATCCATTGTCTACCAGTGCATATTGTAGACTTCTGAATAGTGCCTCATATGAATACTGTAAACATTAGAACTATAATGATTGTGACCAAGGCATTCTAAAATCATGTTTTTAATGACATTGAAACAACATAATAGGATCAAATTGAATTAATTTCCAAACTAATTGTATTTTAATTGATGATTATGATAGATATCAACTAAGTTGTGAATCTTTTTAGATATTTATCGAGGCATAATCTGCATAATGAAACTAACTACATATTGTAAAAACTTTCAGGAGAAAAGTGAAATAGTACCTTAACTTTTGCTTGCACATGTGGAACAATAATAGGAGCCTCTAGTTGTTGAGCTAATACATCACCTCGGTTGCCAATGGTAAATATGGTACTCTTATTTTTAAGATTCGACTTTTGGAAGAATCCACCTTTTGAACCATCCTCAATACCCATTAGATCATCTTTTGTCGGGGTTTCTTCATACTTCAGCTTATCGAGCCTGGAGGCATAGGACTTGAAGTAAGAATAATAAACTTTGCTCAAAGTATCAATGTACTCATTACATATTTCCTGCGCTACATTTCTCTCATTTGTTAATACAAACTCAAAGAAAAATTTGTACTTTAACATAGCATTCTGTGGCATCTGATAATTTGCCATTGGCTTTCTGAATTTGTATATCTGTTCTAAAATATATGTCCTTATTTTAGCGACTGATTTAATTTTTAATTTCTCCAATACATCCTTTACATCATGACAGGCTTTGGTCTCTTTGAAATCTTGTTCTTTTACAAAATTGAGTTTTTGATTCAAAATTGCTAATTGAATCATGAATTCTTTGTCTGTGACTGGCACATTGTTAATACCACTGAAAAGAAATATTCACATTTTAACAATGCTTTACAAAAACAAAACTATTACACTAATTACAGAATAATAAGAAAATAAGGAACGTACAAGATGAGCGTTTCAGAAACGGCCATATCTTCAATGAATGATGAGAGTGGACCCTTCAGGACTTGTCTGTTGGACAGCTGCACGGACATGCTCACAGAACGCTTTTGTAAGCTTATTATTTCATTACTTATGCTTCCTAAATCATTCTGAAAGTAGATAGATTAAGATTATATAGACAAAGTTTGTAGCACAAACACAATATAGGTTGTTACATGTTTTTGCATTATGTAGCATACAAACTTGAGCCTACATCTAGGTATTACCCTCAAATAACATTTTGGTGCATCCACTATATGAGACTTTCTGGAAATTGTTTCACTGTCTTCTTACTTTTTTAGTTCAGGATGCATTCGTCATCAGAAACTACATCATCACTATACCAACTTATGTGATAGTAAAAATAACTTAGTTTCAAAAGATATATTGGTTACAGGTACTTGATTCTATTGGACTGGATAAAATATAGTCACTTACTTGAAACACCATAAGCATGCTTTCCATCTTAGCCAAAATTCCGTCGCAATCTTCAATCTGGTTGTGAAGTGATGCGATATTCTCACTTTCTTTTATGTAATCAGCCACAGAAACCTTTTCGGCTTCTTTTATACTTTTATCGATTTGCAAAGCATACTCCCGTAGATCAGTCCCATTTCGAAGAACCTCTTGAATTTCGAAGTCTTCTAGATTCCTATCCAAATCTTCTTTTGCGTCAGTAGTTTCTGACATAATTATGTTTAGTAAATTAAGTTTCTAAATAATTTTGTTCTAGTTTAGGTGGAATACCTGTAATTTTTACGAATTTTGCAAAACCAAAGTAGGCGACTTTGTTTATTTGTCAACTTTGTGTCAAATACTGATTTGACAGTGACACTTGCTTTTTAATTTATAATAGGCAGGCAAAACGTTTCTAACGTAAGCAGTGTATATCTGTAAACTCTGATAGCCTTATTATTAATATACGTGGAGTAAGGTCGGAGTAGTGGGAACATGCTTTGTTTTGTTATCCATCACCAGAACTTTCAAAGTTGACAGAGACAAAACGTGGTAAAATTATTCCGCCCTTAGTCCACGTTTATTAAAAAGGCCATGGAAAATATCTTAACTGTTTGAGAATAAAACTAATATTATAAACGCGAAAGTTTGCCTGTATGTATTAAGTAGTATTATGTAGGTACTGTATGTTTGATAAGTACTCTTTCACGCAAAAACTTCTGAATCGATTGCGATGAAACTTAAGCTGATTTCAAGTAAACTTTACACTTAAAATTTTCTAAAACTAAGTATTTTGAATTTCTAAAAGTCGTAGAACAAAAGTTTCGTTTTAATGTGGAGATTCACCCCCAGAACGGTTTGGATTCGAAATCCACAACCCTGTACTGTGTGTAGTTACTATTAATTTTTGAAGTACTAGCTTTAGTTCTTTTCTTGCATAACAAGGTAGATCGGGTGAATTGACTATCTTTTCAGTAAACGTGCTACATCTTTGACGAGACGTCACTAACATCTTCTGAGATCTACAATTTGTAACGGGTAAGTCCTTTTAATCCGAAAGGGGGTTGTTCTAGACGTCTAGGCGAACAACTTTTGTTCTACGACTTTTGAAAATGCAAACTTTTTTGTAAAAATTTTGAGATTATGTTTCACTGAAAAAAACAGCTGCTTTTGAAAATAAGGATAATTGATGTTTTGGTTGTAAACCATCAAACTAAATAAAAGGACAACATAAGGTCAATGACCTCGAACTCTCAGAAACAGCTGATTTTCAAGTAAACTTTACACCTAAATTTTTCGAAAAGTACTTCGAATTACCAAAAGTCGTAGAACAAAAGTTGTTCGCCTAGACGTCTAGAACAACCACCTTTCTGATTAAAAGGACTTGCCCGTTACACCTTGTATATGCAAATATACTTGAAATGAATAGTGCAATGGGGCACCGTCTAACTACAGTTCTAAATTGATATTGGCTATTAATAATTAGTTATGTATGTTGTGTGTTTAAAAATTGACTTGGATAATTGTTGGCACACTTTAACACAAACAGGACTAGAATATCGATTTTAAAACTATGCAGTAAATATAAACTTTTTTACCTAACACGATTGGAACTCATAAAAAATAAATATACAATATATAATCTGAATATACATTTTCATTGCCTGACTGTACCTACCTACATAAAAGGACAGAGATGGGAAATAAAAGACACATTACATTAACGCTTCTGCGTCGATATTATTCTGACGAAATATTTACAAAGAAAATTGTGTAACATTATAAAATAACAAAAGCACAACTAAGTTATTGTAATCTAGGTATAGTGTGATAAAAGAAATGCAGTTTCAGTAGGTATGCATTGAGACTTACATATTACAAAGATTGGTAATACAGGTATACAAGACTGATTTGCCACTTTCTGGCAAGAGTAATATAATGGACTTTTCATTAGGTACTTAAATTCAGCAAAAAGGGAGCTAGGGATGTAAGCAAGAGGTTTGAAACTGAAAGAAAAAATCTACAAGACCTTCATTAGCCGTTATATGGAGCTAAGTGTTGGCCTACCAAGAAGATGGATGAAGGGAACTTGTGTGTCGCGGAGATACGATTGTTGAGATGGATGTGTTTTGCAACGAGAGAGAATGAAGTCAGTTAGGAATGAGTAGGTATGAGGAAGTATGAAAGTACAAACGAGTTGAAGAATAGTAGACTAGCGTTGGTTCGGTCCCATCGAGAGGACACTTATTTCACCAGGAGAATACAGAACTTCGAAGTAAATGGTGGCTGTGGATCTTAAGGCGAGACATTGATCGGGAACAGATAGAAGTGGAGGAGAAAGTCATGCTGGGCTGATCTCACATAGAAGGATAAGGGCATAAATAAGACTTAAAGGAAGTTTGAAAATAAATCTACAAAAGTAAGGAATGTGTATCTTGGGGTACCTATTAGTGAACACAGTTTGTAAAATAGGTTTAAAACAATATCGTTTCATTGATAAGAGACCTACCAATCAACCTATTATTAAAGACATATCAATACTTTAAAAGCACAACCAGAAAACACAGATATAAGTAAATGGTTACACATAAAACGCATTATAATTAAGCAGGTGTCACATTCGAATTCTTAAAAATCTATAAAATTAACATTTAGCAGTTTCATTTGGCTAGAGATAAAAAGTTCAGCATTGTCGATGTTTATGATTGATTTATTCATTCATATAAGTTAGATATTAAATGTTTTAAACATTCATTGAATAGAAAAGGTATCAAAAAGTAATATTTATACCTAACCTACATTACAAATGAGTATACAATGATTAAAATTATCTGCAAACAATGTAAGATATTTTATTTTGTGCATATTTTAATTTAAGAACCTATTCTTTTTAAATAGGTATTTATAACACATTAAACCATTGTTAAAAAAGGCTGACCTAAGTTATTTCCATAATGTTTTTCACTATAAATCACAATTTACAAAGAGTTACTTAGATACTTGTACTTTTCTTCAGGAAGTCTTGCTAAAATCTTGCTAAAGTAGGTATTATACTTATAATTTGTGCGAGTACACCTACGTACAATTTTCCTTATTCAAACCTTATTCAGACTACAATGTAGTCATATTGAATTATACTTAGTGATATTATAAATATGAAAGTCTATGTGTTAGCATTTATAAATATATTTTTAAAACTCCCTCACGCAAAAACTGTAGGCACAGGGGTTATACCTGTATCATTAAATTTATCAGATTTACTTACTTGGGTGAAACCGAGGGATGTTGCTAGGCAATTTGTATATTTTAGATAGGCCTTCCTTAGCCGTTAAAGTTCGGGGCTATCTAAATAACTGCGTTTGGTCCACTGAATGCGTTAATAGGCAAATATAGATACATACTTTTAAGTTACGAAATTAACGACTTGTACTATTAAGTACTGTGGGACGAGGAACTAACATGCTTATATTGGTGCCAGACAACGAAAAGCTGGTTTTGTTTTTGTTACACACTTATTACGTAAATATAAATATATTTAGATTTTGTTTTTGTTTTATGGTAAGAATCGAAAGCGCAACCTTCGCTGGGGACTAAGAGTCGCCGACCACACTACCTACATATTGTTTGAAATGAAACTTCTGTTTAATTATTTGAAATAATGTGTAGGTATTACCTACTTGAGTGTTGATCTTTAAAGAAATATTCTACATTTCGTAATTTGTTTTCATTGCTCAAGGCTTGCGACAACCTCGCCGCGAGTGAATTTTTGAAGATTATTTTTTCTATTAATTCTAAAAAATAATACAGATTAGGTTTGAAATGCGAATGTTAAATGAGAAATTCATCAAGTATGGTATGGTAAGGTTAGTTAAAGTTAAAAGTCATAGGTTTAAAAGGGCCATAAATTCATTATTACATATTAAAGCATGAACTAATTAATATGTGGGAAGGTATACGAGGCGTACATATTATAAAGAAGTCGGCAATTTTAACTTTAGTGATATGTTTCAGTATTATGTATTTATAAAATACTACACACAATTAGTTACATTCAAAATAATAAATGACACATACACTGAGCATTCCACCTATACGAACTTCAAGTTCAAATACACATTTTCTGAAAATTTATCTATCTAAAAAGGTACTCTTAAGACACGCTTTAATCCCGATCAAAAGTTGAAGCATCGCTAATTAATTAGCGCATAATTATCAATTTAGATCTTTTCATGCTGAACTTTTCTTCCGGCCGCAGGTAGGTATATTATAGCGATAACAAATTATGTTTAACATCCTAGCGTCTAAAATAATTACAAAATAACTGAATTAAAGGTAACTTCCAACAGTCGTTAGTTGAACGCACGTTCTCTACACGGCCGGCGGCCGACCGAGCACTCGAATACGAGACTCGCCTTTACCACCGCTCTCTACCCTACCTATACTCAGATTCGTACAAAATGACATTAAATGCCTATCATTCTTTTAATAAAATAATTATATAAAACTCGATTCTTACGAGCCTAATTTTATAACATTTCTAAGTCTTGTGACTAGATTTTCTTTACTTAAATAATACGTTGATAACATAGGAATATTTGTACGACAAGATGCCATGATCACGAGCGGTAACTCAAATGCAGACTACTAATTACACAACATTATCAATATAAAACAAAATCACACCAAAACACTTTTTATAAGTATTCCTAAATTCTGACAATAAATTAAACTTAGAATACAACTTACGATAACGCTGCTCTACTACGGGTATATCATAGACCTACTTAAAAATAAGTAAAATATTTTAATCTTAAAAATTAGCACGAACCGATTCCGTGGGAGATCGCATCCTATAAAATGTCCATCTAATCTCTAGAAAAATATTTTCTATAGGTAATTAAAACACTTATAAAAATAACGGAGTCGGCTCTAAGGATATAGAAGAAGAATGTTCGAAGGCGGGAGTGGTCCTCGGGGTGATACTTGGGGGATGCCTAAAAGGGAAGGCTGGCGCGGAACATGTTCTCGATGAGAGGCGGCGCCGGTACCAGGTCTTCTAGCTTTAGGTAGAAGATGCGTTGCATGCCCTGCACCGAGAGCGAGCGCAGCTCTGGCAGCGCGCCGAGCACGCGGCTGAAGTGCGGAGCACCGCCTGCGCCGCCGCCGCCGCCGGGCATGTGTGCGCGCAGGCATCCAATTATTTTCATTTGAAGCTGCTCCACTCGATGTGGCTCTTTCAATCCATGACGATCTGCCAAAAAGGGAGAATTGGTCAAACGAAATATTTCAACAACAAAAATAATTAAATGAAAAACGGTGCGGTTTTGATTAGTTACGTACGTCTATTTCAAGTATATATATATACGTACCGGTAATGAGCGTCAAAGCGCAGAGACAGGCAAACGTAGAGATGTCGATATCCATGGAGTGCAAAGTGTTGCTGAAATCCAACACTGCATGAAGCCAGTCCCCGAAGGAGCGCTGGCACTGCCGCTTGTCCAACACGAGACCGTTGCAGAATGTCAATTTGGTGTCCTCTGGGCGCGTGCGGTACGCAAGTCGGAGAACGAAGAGCTCGAGCCGCGCGGAGGCGAACAATTGATCTCGGTCTTCTGGGCACAACTCGCCATAGCCCGGTACTTTCTCAGCAAAAACTTTGATCATATCAATCGAAGTCGTTAACAAAGAATAAAATTGCTGGATTACCTCCAAATCAGACATAGGCGGTTCCAAAGGATTCGGTTCCCTGTATTGAGAGTAGTCGAGATTAGCAAAATCAGGCGATGTGTCAACGTGAGCCCGGACAAGGGCTGTGATGAGTGAGATCGGGGGACTCGGAGGAGATTCTTGAGGACATTTCGGTTTGGACGGAAGTCGACCTCGCCTTCCTTTTAATGAATCAGTTCGGACTACTTCTTTAACCATTCCGACTACGAGGCATTTTTGGAACCGGCAAAATTGACATCTGTTTCGTCTTCTTTTGTCAACTGGACAGGATTTTTCTGCTAAACACACATATTTGGAGCCCTTTTGTACGGTTCTCTTAAAAAATCCTTTACATCCTTCGCACGTTCGTACTCCATAATGTTGGCAGGCCGCAGTGTCTCCGCACACAGCGCAAAGCTGACTGGGCGAGCTCGGTGCGGGTCGAGATGGGACCGGCTCTGGTGCCACTATCCCGGGTGAGCTTGATGCCGAACTAGGCGCAGAAGCTTGCATGCAATGAATCCTACTACCATGTACTTTCGGACTGTCATTAGAACTGTTGGACTCTGATCTCTGTACAGGCAAAGAAGCTCTTCGTTGCCTCGCTCCATGGTCAGTAGAAATGTGTAAATCAACCGAACTTGAAAATGGAGGTAATGAATAAGAAT
Source organism: Idaea dimidiata (assembly GCA_949358125.1). Classification (NCBI taxonomy): domain Eukaryota; kingdom Metazoa; phylum Arthropoda; class Insecta; order Lepidoptera; family Geometridae; genus Idaea; species Idaea dimidiata. Next base: position 7,338,426 of record OX442337.1, read on the forward strand.
CTTGATTAGGATTTATCTCTCCAGTATCGAAAGTAGGACTGCATTGTTGTGGTGGCGCGTAGTATGACGATGGAACATAAGGAAGAGACGGTTGATGATATTGATAAAGAAGCTGAGTCGATGCATGTCCTTGGTGAGAATATGCACTGACATTGTAGCAGTCTTCGTCCATTTTTATTCCGAATTCAGCCATTTCTTGTTTAGGGTATCTCACTGAGTAAGTTTCTTCAAAACTAGGCAATGCCGGCCCCAGAGTTGGAGATGACGATTCGCTGATATCCCGCGGTGATTTTATTTCAGACAGAACAGGAGCATGAAACTCGACGTCCGGAAACGGGTCGAGGTTTTCTTCTAAGATCTCGGAGGAGTCTTCCTGGTATTGTGGTGACAACAAATCACTGAAGGACGTACCGTAGTTGCTCTGCAATAGAAATAACAATCGATAATGGAGGCGTCACACGGGTCGGTAGGCGGCGGATTGACAACAGGGGCGGTCATGGCGAACCAATGGCGAGCTTATTTCGATTGTACAGGCTTCGTTGTTATGTGTGTATTAAAAGCTGTTTTCGCCTGATTCAAAATAAGTAGTGCAGGTGTTCTAATGACACTAATTTATATTTCATGATGACATAACATCATTAAGTTTTTTTTTTACTTTTATAGGGATGCTAAAATAGTGTCTGTTCCAGGCCGTAACTTCAGAAAAAAAATATTAATGTTAAGAGCTAGAGGTAGGTGTTAAACACATATATTTAGGTACTTACTTGTGTTTGCAGCAGTAGCATGCTGGAGGAGTTTGACGAGAAGGCGCTTGGCGAGCGCGACCCCAAGGCGCTCGGCCCTGTAACAATAGAAAGTTTACATTATAAATATTTATAAAGATTTTCATCTGCCTCATAATTAACTATAGAATATAAAAAAAAAATTACATACATTTATTGCGTAGGCTAGTTACTATAATTTGTTAGTCAATCTCACAACGATGAAAGCCCATACAAGAATGAATGGTGGTAGGCAGTATTCGAAGTGGAATGGACGTGGACAACACGAATGGCGTGCTGTGATGTGAACTATCACGCTATCCGGGCCATGCATCATTTATATTTACCCTCGGCGAACATACTTTGAATCTTCCTTCACTAGCACTCGTGATTGACTAACTAATCGATAACTATGTCTTGTCAAAAGTACTAGCTATCGGTACCTCTGGTATCAACAAAATGACGACGGACCAAAAAAGTTTTCTATTTATACGGCCGTTTTGCCAACCAAATATTGGCGTTTTGAATACATTGTGTCACGGTACTTGATTTGCCACGCCCAGAAAATTGAGTCCCGTGTATACACCTAATCTAAATCTATTACAAAATCGCCATAGGACTTCAATTGATTTTCACCCTTATCCGCTATGCATTAACTCTAATTTCGAGGAGTATAATAAATCCAGAGCTTTTTGGGGCGAAAAGGCGATGGATCCCTTGGGAGGTTATGAAATCAGTGGCATTTGCAGTTTCTATTATGTTAGGAACCATTAATTCCAGTCTTATTAAGGCGTAAACAAAACAGTCGAGCTTTTGTTAGTTATTTCTCTTTCAATGTAATATTTTTCAACTAAAAATAACTAAGTAGCTATGGAAATTCCGTTTTTAATAGCATTATGTATAAATATGCTTGAAATGTCTTGTTTCAGATTTGGATAGCGTTTTTAATTTCAAATTTTCCTAGACTGTAGTTTAGTTCCGTAGTTTGAGATACGTACGTCCATGTAATTTGTGGTGGTAATATAATAAGAAATATTTATTTCTGTATATTATGTTTGTATTTATTTTAATATGCATCTACTTACGAAAGTTTAACAAACTAACAATGAAGTTGGCTCGATGTAGGTAAATCTTCTGTTGTTAATCATAAGCTCAGAATCTTAAGTAAATCAAATGCAAAATGGTAGGTTCTTGTGAAAGTCATAAAACGCTTAAACTAAAGATTTTAAGGGATCTATACTCTGTTTCAAAAACAGATCAAAAATGTTAACAGTTCTCTGTCAAATTATAAAGTATCAAAGAAAAAAGTAAACAAAGAGCTGTCGCTTCAAAGAATTAAATGAGGTTTATGTTTACATTTTTGAGCTAAGATTCAGAAAAAAAAAATGTCCTAGTTTGTTTATGAATCAGCCCTACCATGAAGTCTTCTTACAAGTCGTCGGGAAGTCGACGTGTTTACAGCTAAAAATAAATAAAAGTAAAAGCCAAAATATAAAAAAAAGGATTTTTTTAATTATCTTTGGTGTTTAAAAGTAGTCGGGGTATATTTTAAGTTTATGTAGGTTAGTTACTTTTTTTTATTTTGAGCGACAAAAGATCGACAAAGCAACGACAAACGATCATGGTAACGCGGAATATTGTTGGATAGATAGATTTTCCATGTTTATTCCATACTGAAATAACTGTATTTATTTTCCATTTCAATATCTTTTACATCCAATTTGATTTTCTTATCAAAATGGTTTTAATACTCAAAAAATTATCAATACCACGTTTCACTTTTGACACTAAAAGAAAAACAAAACACTAACAATTATAAATAACTAAAAAAACTAAACAATTTTAAGAGGGGGTGGCTGAGTTAGAGGGTTTTTGACCCTCTAACTCAGCCACCCCCTCTTAAAATTCTTGTCCATCTAAAGGTTGCCTGGAAGAGATCGCTTTTAGCGATAAAGCCGCCCATTGTACCTTTCATATAGTTAGCTGTAAGTTTTTGTTTATGTAATTTTTTGGTACAATAAAGTTTTATCAAATCTAATCTACAATCGAACTAATCATTATTTTTATTCGGTTGCAAGGAAAGTGTTGGTTTGGTATGTTTTTCTCGCCTATTTTGTATGTTTGTAATATTTTTCTTCAGCTCGTATCTTCCAAACTACTCGATGGATTTTATTAATTAAGATATCGTTAGATTTGTCTTATTTCTCCAGTGGTTCTTATTCTCTTACTGCATTATCACGGAATACCAATAATTACGTTAAGTACGCCTCATTCAATCCTACTATCAATAGATAAAAGCAAATTTATATTACTTAATACATTGATAAATACGAGTTAATTATATTATGAATTATGCATTGGTCCGATTAACTAAACGATATATTTATAAGAATAAAATGTAATTATCGTAGCGTGGAATTAAAGAAGGTACAAAACCACCTAAAAATATTAGTTTTTATAATAAATAGTGACTTATGATGGTATAAGGGAAATCTGTTATTAAGTATTATTTTATGACTAGACCTGGAAATAAAGGATGGTCCTACTAATAATAGTATTGTAAAATCAGGTTTTGCAAAATTATAAAGAAAAAAAAAACTAAATCTCTACCAAAAATTTCATTTGTGTAAGTCCCGATTCCGAGTATTGCGATCAAAATGAGAATATGTTACTTCTCGATAATGTAGCTTTCTATTGGTGAATGGATTTTTGTAATCGGTCCCGTAGTTTCGTACAAACAAACAAACAAATAAATCTTTCCTCTTTATAATACTAGTATAGAATTAAAAAAACACTGAATTCATACAAGCTAAGCGACTTTGTACTAGTTCTATAAAGTGTTTTGATAAAACACTTTATTTACCAGTTTTGGTTATTGCTTTTTTTTCGAGTTTATTTGAGTTTTTAACAAAATTTAGCAAGGTGTAAACGGTGAAGTCTAAAAATAACATATACCTACAGCCGAATTGTAAAACTCCTAATTTTCTGGATACCTATCTGTTAAAAATCATTCATTAGATACTCAAATGAGAAAATAAATAAGTAATACACGAACTGAATTATCATATATTTACATACTAAGTTTAAAATCCACTTGTAATGATTTAAATTCGTAGATCATTAGTGTTGTTTCTGAACGTGTAATAAGCCAACACCAAGTAGCCTTATTAATAAACGTGGAGTAAGGTCGGATTAATTTTACCATTTTTTCTTTCTGTGTCTGTCAACTTTGAGTGTTCTTGTCACGAAAAAAAAGAACGAAACAAATTCTCACTACCCCGACCTTTATTAATAAGGCTATAATAGAAGAAGCGGTGCATTCAAAATTGTAGTTGAATAGTCATTTCAACATTTACCGATACTTACTTATCTGAAAATGAATTAATATTGATTTTTCTATAAGTATATACTTATAGAATTGCTACATCCTTTGACCTTGGTTTTATTAGGTATTTAACAACGGTAAATAATAGGTAGCTAAGCATCAATAAAAAAATGCAAAATATAAATAACATAACGTAACATAACAATAATCTACGCTTAACTAGCGACATCTCTACGAAGTGCACGGATACGAAATAAACGCTTTCCCAAATGGGTTCGTTCTACGGATTCACCCCCAGTTTGAAGGGGTGTGATATCATAAGCGACACCTTAGGAACCCGCCTACTTAGCTTTTTCGTTTCATGGTCATGAGGTAGATGTCTCTGTGCTTTGCAAAGTAACAGAGCTTTCCAGAGCTTTTTGTTGTTTTCCACCACGTGTAACGTTTTGCCTTACACCTTGCGTAACTTTTACGTAAACGTATTTAAGAGCGCTGAGAAGCACTAACTCCTAGGGAACCTGTTTAATAGTACGATTCTCGTAGCATAAATTCCGATACTACGAGAATCGTACTAATAAAAGTATAAATGAATATACCTTAAGTCATCCCAAAGACCTTACAAAACTTTCGCTAATAGAGTGGGAAACCTCGTAAGTTAGTAAATACAACAGATTGTTACAAGTTACAAACGTTGTTAATAGGAGCTTTTTTACGCAAAGTTAGACGTAGGTATCGGGGTGTTACGCATGTGTTACGTAATAGTATTTCCACTCTAATGACATCAGTAAAATGACGATACGAACATAGTACAGATAAGTTTTTATCTTCTTGGAATTGCTACTTAACTACGGCTACTTGGACGCGTTTGGGTGCAAGTAAAAGGGTTGCCCACAAGCTGTCACTTTTAGCCAAACAATCTTAGGTACCTAAGATTAATATAAGTTACTAAGTGGCATATGTTATTAAAAACTAAGCAACGACTTTGATGAGAACACTCGTTGTATGCCGAGGTGTCGGCTAGCATCTTGCTGGTGGTTTAGTTTGAATACGTAATGCTATACTGTGATGAAGTTACGTACTATAAGTATCTCTGTAGTTATATTCTACATTTCAGCACGTCAATAATTGATGATAGGAACGTGCGTATTTGGGGTTCGTTTATCAGCTGTAGTGACAAGGAGATTGCGGACGTGTGGGAGGGAGGTGTGCTTGTGACGTCAGAGCCGTATGACGTCATACCACCCTCCAGAGGAAAACGCGTCTGGCATATAAAATACGTAGTTCTTGAAACGGAATAGCATGTTGTCACGTGAAATTCAACCACGGCTCGAGTAAAATAAAAAAAACGATACAAAGGAGGAGAAACTAAAGGAGAAAACCGAAGGAATTTTCGGTTTTCTCCTTTATTATCTTGTCTTACCAAAATATTGTGTAAAAGAAATGCAGAATTAAGAGAAACATTTCGATAATGAAGCTGTTGCAAGTTTAATAATTAATTTAATAGACCAAGAAAAAACAACTATTAATTTCGCCACTTATAATAACTTTAGGTGTGTTGTTAATTAAAAAGTTAGAGTACTTGCATAAAGAACCCATGCTGCAATGGTGACTTTTGGTAAATCTTAACGAAGACTGCAAGCTAACTGCATTAGGATTGGGTACCAATTTAGATTAAATTATGCATAGATAAGAAAAACTGGTGTTTTCTTTTGAAAACCGGTGCAAGACTAGAACCAATAGCCGGAATTGTCTCAAAATGGCATACAGACAGTGAGACAGATATGTATGATGATATGGTTATACCTACATATTTCCGAGTAGGTACCCATTTCCTTAGAAGGGGTAGGTTTATTATCTTAGTTTCTTTATAAAGACAAACTACCTTTTTAATTTTTACCCGACTACGGCAAAACGGCAAAGGGTGGGTCATGTACAGTATAAGTTTGTACCTATTCATTTTCAAATATTCATACCTATCTTATTTTATCAACTTAATTTTATTGGAATCACAAAATAGAAATGAAATGAGCTGGGAAAAGCATCCTATAAACTATAATTAATTTATTATTATAAAAGAGGTTTTACGGGCAATTTGTAGGCTTTAATCACAGGTATTACCTAATACTTATACCAAGAGAAAGAGTCAATTAAGGCCCACTAATAATTTAGATGCAAAAGTTTAGATGTTTGACTGTCAATCAAGCAAAAACGGCTAAAAAACAGGTTGAAAAACACAGTCCCTAGCCATTCCTATTTTTTAAATAAAGAGTGTAAATAGGTTACGTCAGTGATTGGTAGTTTGCTTTTAGGAATACTTTGCGCATATTCCTAAAATTAGAAACTAAGTAAACCATCGAATATTTGAATTTCTAACTTAACGTCTTGGCGATATAATTATACTATTACTTTGTTGTGTATAGGTAGCTAAGTAAATGTTTTCATAAGAGAAAAACCGCGATTTACTCTACGGGTGTGCCAATTTGAACTTACGTGATAACATTTTATGTAAGTGTGTGCAATGGCCACTTAGTGATTCATCGTAGACGTTCAATATTTGACTTTTATTCATATTTGTTTTAAGTTTGTACGCAAGCAATCAGTAGTCTACAAACATTATATTTTTTAGACATCTGTCAGTCAACGTTGTATAAAACCGGAAAATAATAAGGCATTTATTCGGATACGTGTACTTTGCGATAATCTCTCTTTGATAGATCTCTTAAGATATCTGAAATCAACTTTTGTACCGCTCGCGGGTTTTGTCCATATAGGTAATTCGTTTTTCTGTCTGTTTGATTTGTAGTTTCAAAATCACATTTGATAAGAGTCTGAAAATGTAGTTCGAAAGTAACCATAGTAACAAAACAACTATTAAAAATTTAGGTACCTAATAAACATCTTAAAGCTTCTTGACCATAATTATCTATATGAGTTATCTAGAGCATCTTGATGTACCTATTAATATTAAATTAAGTTTTATAATATAATATATTACTATAATGTATGTGTTAATAAATATCAATACAGTGAAAGTAAATCATTCTTTAGCTATTTACATGGCTGGCTAACTTAACTTTACCTAGGGTTTTTGCCATCAAACCATACCTTTAAACCGTCCCACAACAGAGTTATCTAGTTAGTTAAGTCTTCCTACATTTTAACATTTACTCCTTGAATAACTTTGTTCCGTGACCGTTTAAGAGGCAAAGATTGTTTGGTGTGACGTCTTCTTTCGATTTAACGAATCCAACTGCGACATGACGTTTTATAGGATTTTCAAAAAAGTTCCTTTTTAAAACTTCATAGGCCCGTATCTTTGAAACGAATCACTTTAGGACATCATGTGATGGAATGTTTTCTGTTTATTTAGATCTCCTGTCCTCATCAAAATATATAGGTTTCATTAAACATCTTAACATATTGAAAAACAAAAACAAAGCCCATACATGGATTTAAGTTCTTTTTTATCTTTCTTCTCTAAATCTCTCACTATACAGAGTAATTTAAAAACAAAAAATACAGTCAAAAGCATTAGACTTAAAATGGTAAATACTGGTGCATTCATAATGCTTCCTACCTACAGTTCGCAATATATATTTTTTTAGTTGCATGCGGTAGTCGGAAGACTATAGCAGTCCAAGGGCGTCCTTGAAAGTATGCGCGGGTCGATGTGTGACGTAACGAAGCTGACGACGTCACAGGCGTCGCTCGACGCAGAGGCCGAGGTCTCGGAAACACCTCCTGGTGGAGAAAATGGGGCCCATCCCACCATTTTCTTCAACCTCCCAACATTCGCCACCACCTTTGTATTTTTAGATTTGACGTAATCGTGCTTTAAACAGATCTTTATTAGATTTTCGATGAAAAAACAGCTTTGCGCTTTCCTTTTACGATAATATAGTTAAATAAATTAGATATTGTGTATACCATCTTTTCTGTTTTACGTCTAGATCTCAACCTTGTCTAAACCTTACGTTTCTTTAATCTGCTCGCTTTGTGCGTTCGTAACGTTCGAGTTTACAAACTATTTCAAAAATGACAATAAAATTATAATGCATTGTAAAATATAGTGTAATAAATTTGATATCAGGTAACGGCATCAAGTAGGTACGTCAGAGTTAACAATAGAATCCCGGTTAGGGATGGGGTAGGCAGTTGTCAGGATGTTTTCAGATTAGACGAGGTAAGGGTGGTCGGATCCGTCAGTGACGCGTGTGGAGGCGCACTTTCACTATGACGTCACTAACCAAACCAGCTGACAGATTTATCCACTCCAGATTAAATTATCTAAGTTATAATAACGATTTACGTATCTTTCTGATGATATAATTGTCCACAAACACTTTCAATATGATTTAAAATACCGGTCTAACACATTAACGTCGTTTTGGTTATTTTATTGCTAACTAAACAAGAGGCACCTATTTAGAATGTTTCAAAAAGTGAAAGTTATTCATGTTTCAGATAAACGTTTACTAAAAAGTCTATTATAGAATGTTTTTGTATTTGCCGATGTTAATCTTTATTTTATTGCTGGAATTGCTACATACACAATGGACAAACGTCTTTAGGTAATATCTATTAGCCGTGGTTATGTTAGGCGATAGAATATATTGTATACGCTTATTAAAGTAATCGCTTAATGCGGCAGGGTCGCAGGCGGCAAATTGCAGACGATCTCATCTCGGCAGGTGCAACTTCTGCCGGTTGCGACACCTATTGGGCAAGTCTGGTCACTCCGGTAGAATAGAGGCCATCGGCTCCTGATGCTATAGTACATATATGTTATAGTATATGCGCATAAACATCACACATTATACCACTGATTACTTAACTGCTGCACTAAATCCAAAGATAATTTAATTTTAAATCGAGTTAAGTTGCTAACGTATTTTGTATGTCGAAGGTGCTCATATGTTCATTTTATGATTATTACTCTTGTGACACCTTGGGCGCGAGTTGATTATACTTAATTTATGCAGACTAGAAGCGGCATGTATCATCTTCAGATATTTGTTGCAACAGTTGCCACACTATGTTTGCATCCATCTACATTAGCATAACATCCGATTTGAATGTAACGAATTTATTAAAAGTTTATATTTTTACTGTTCAAAACTATGCACTTCGCAGTGCAAACTAAAGTTCTAAAATATCCGAAATAAATGAACCTTTTATTTAAACCATTAAATAAATGGCTCATTGATTGATTTATAGTACGTTGTTTAATTTCAGACTATAATTTGAGGAGGTTGAGGTGTGGATTAGGTTTCTTGTATTTAACAATTTTTTCTATAAAAATAAGTGACAAATGGTTGCATTCAATTAGAAAATGAAGTATATATTAGTTATTAACCTAGTAACAGTTCTACGTCTAAGGTTGCTTTAGATTTGTGAGCTTAATTTTTACGAAATAAATGAAAATTTCAATTAATATTTATATGTAATAAACATGACATTTATGTTATTTAAGTATATATATGTACCTAATCATTGAATAACTTTCAGAGATTTTAACTGCTGGTTAATCTATAATAAATCATTTAGCTAGTTACTCTAAGTTATCTACTTATTTGATAGGCGTATAAAGTGCAAGATAAGTTCAATTTATGACGTGTTTAGGTAGGTCGATATATTAACGGGCGATTGATTACCATTGTAATGTTTATAAAAACCAATAAAATATTTGATACATATCTACCTATACATATAGTGCTAAAAAGTGTAGTCTCAAGGAAGTTATAATCATAAGACTAGTTTCCTATTCAGAATTTATGGAACCGGTTAACAAAATGTTGCCTAATTCCAACAAATATATTGAACAGGTCCAATATATCGGACAAATCAAAGACACATTTACCTACTGAGGAAAAATATAGTAATATTCCTTTTATGCATATTTTCTACATTAGATATGTACGTACCTATGTTCTGGTTAAGTCTAGATCCGTGTTTTAAAGTTTAATATTCTAGAATATTGTTCTTATTAATGCCTACCTATTTGAATGTGTTAGTCTGATTTGAATTTGAATTAATTTTAACTTAGGTACCTACCTGATTTGAGTTTTACTTACATTTTAGTGTTTTTTTATATATTATCCTATGTATAAAATTTTATAATATATGTATATTTACGTTATATTTAAATACGTATTACATAGTTTTATTATACCTACCTAAAGTTATATTATAATTTTATAAAGTCAGTACAAGTCATGATATTATTTAAGTGACAATTAGTCAATGAAAACCTTCATATCCTTGACTAAAGTAAAAACGAAATAATAAAACAACGTTTATTTAATATTTATAATATCTACGTAGCAAGTTGTTACCTACGCTTATAGTTTAGTATTTTGATAAATTAGTCATGAAAATTCAGAGTTGTTGGTACTTAATTGTTGTGCGAGATTATATCTTACTGCATACTTATTTTCAGTATTTGTACAATATTCATGTCACAAAGGACACTGTTTAAAAGTTATTTGTTGTAAAACAAAAGTGTTTATAGTCAGTTTAAAGTTATACCTAAATACCTACTTACAACTTAAAATATTATAAAATATGTACAATATTTTTATGGCCATGAGTGAAAGGTAGCACAAAAAACAAACAAACCATAAATAACACAATAACATAAGTAAATTATATAACAGGATTAATATTAAAACTAAAACAAAGTAAACAAAAATAAAATAAAAGGGGGGTACGTACGTTGGAAATGTCTAAGGCCGCAGTGTTGGCTGGAGGGCGTCAGCAACGCACCTCGCATTCTAGCCGATGGCCATCGTCACGACAGTTCCACACAGTCTACAAACACCCAAAGGTTCTACACAACGAAAGTGAAAATAAACACAGAAGCGATGGTACGCGGTATGTCCTGCGGGCGCTGACCTGGCGCAGGCTTGTCGGGGTCCAGCGAGGTGGCGCGCGGCTCCAGGGTCAGACCGAGGCACGCGCCTGACAGTCCAAGCTCGCTCAGCAGGATCCTCATGCGGGCGAGCACATTCCACTCACTGAACGCGCACACACTCACTCAGTCTGTCCGCTGTCGGATCGAGAGGGCTGTTCGCGAGAGGGCACGCGTACCTCCGCGCTGGTGAACGGTCGGTGCGTTACTGAGGCCGCCGCCGCCGAGGCTGGTGGCTATATCGCATTTCCTGACGTCACGGCTGCGACGTCACTACTATGACGTCATTAACGGTACCTCCCACGGACCGCCCGCTCGGCCCGGCCGCCCGGCGGCGCCCGCCCGAGCCTGCGCTAACGGCACCGCTAGTACGGAACGGAGCTTTCGTACGACGCGCGCCGCATGCCGTGCGCCCGCTATCTTTGTTGTCTGTTCTTTTACACACTTTACTGCTTTACCCTCTTACTTATAAACGCTAAACGTTAACTAACCCCTAGTAAACTAGTTTATTAATCAACGCTCTAACTGCTTAAACTATGTAATATATCGTTTGTCCTTACTATGACATGAAGTTTCAAAGTTGACAGACAGAGACAAACATTCATTACTTACATAACTTTTTCTGAGATCTGACCCTGTTAATCACCATAAAAAAACACTTTATTTACCGGGTTTAATCGCGTTTTTATTAATGATTTAAACTAACCGAGCTTTTGCCAACTTTACAGTTGGCTTTTTCAAGGTTGATTGAGATGTAATTTGTCTATTTTAACATTCTATTTCAACTTTTAGAATGTTAAAATAAACGAAAGCTCGGTTCGTTTAAATCATGAATTAAAACGCAATTAAACCCGGTAAATAAAGTGTTTTATTATGCAAAATCGCGAAAACCATAGAAGAAATTCTGTTTATCACCTTTTATAAGTAAGGGGGTTAGATTTCACATCCACACATAATTATTAACTAAGTTAGTGGCTCCGTACGGTAGAGCCAGTTTTTCAAATTGCACTATGCCAGCTATGATCTCTTGTTTGGAAGATTGTCTAATGAAGCTAAGCTAAACTTAGTATAGTTGGCTTTAGGTGTACGGCATTATACACTATAATATGGCGAGAATTCTAAACGTTATATAAATATTTCTATAAAGTCAGTACAGAGATAACCTGTTAGAGAGGTAGTGATACCAATTTTCATCAAAATTCATTTCTGTATTTATAGGTAGTTCTTATCAGGTTTCCCCTTTATTGTTTACTTAACTGCTAAAATATTTTTTTAAGAAATTTATGTAATGTGTCATGTCGATTTGAGTCGGTTAATTTCAACATGGTCATGATTATTGATGGCTTCTGTTCAAATATTAGATATTTGCATTTTGTATGACGATTGTAATTTTACACATGATCACAAAAAAAACCTAAGTGTTTATTATGGCTTCTTCTCATCGGAGGGCGCGTTCCGAAGCCACACTAAAATCTTTAGATTTAAGACGTATCCAAGTGGTCATGTACATTTGTATTGTACAAGCATAAAATGGAAATAAATAATTTAGAACTTTTGAAAAAACTCTAGTATAAGGAAATAAGTAGGTTTGTATTTTTAAACCAATAAAAGCGAGCCCTTTTTTAACTCGCATGTGACGATCATCCAATTCCATTGTGCTAAATTTAGTTCATTCATACATCCAGAGGTACAGAAAAGGAACGGCTTATAATTTTGAACCTCTGCGATACGTAGGTAGGTCACGTACATACTGTAATGGGCTATTTCCGAAAAGTAAATGATTATTTTCATTCCTTTCATATCTATTTTTATTTCTTACCTACTTTCACGTTTTTTTTCTTAGTTTTATTAACAATTGACCTATACAGCGCAAGCTAAATGTTAAATCCATAGTATTTTTTATGGCGCTGTAAGTAGTGCCCGGGACATTGTCAGGTGGAGTAGGCTTGCCCACTCTCCCAGCCAAGTCAGCCATGCCCAGAGGAAAGAACTGGTCAATACGTCTGAAGCTAACTATATAAGCTTTGGGTTTCCTGACGATGTTTTCCTTCACCGTATGAGCGATAACTTTTCCGCAAGGAAAAAGACGTTGGGGCGCGGTAGTTTTATTATTTATGAGATAAATCACAGAAACTTAAGTAAATACTAAAGCTTTTATTTTCTTACTTTCATAATTTTCATAGAGTTTTCTATGTAAAATAAAGGAAATTTAATGATTTTGTAAGAAAATTGAAACCTGGTTACGTAAGATACAGCTAAGTGAGTACAACTTTTTGTTACTGGACGTTACTGGTAATGGACGATTTTTAACAATTTAGATCATATACCTACATATTATTAATTCCTGCAGTGGTACGATAGCACTGTTGGCCATTTCATTAAAAGAAATACGGGTTTTCTGTTAATAATTGTAAAATTTTGCGATCTTTGCTATATTTGATGCGATTTTTATAAAATTAAATGATATATTTAGGTCCCTCATTTAATTATTGATTTCCATAAATATTTGTTTTTTATTTGTGAAAAGAGTTAGATAGAGCAAATAGAAAATCCACTATAGGACGATAATTTGTATTATTAATGCTATAAATTACAAATGTTAAAACAGAAGTTACCTTACTTTGTTTGAGTGAAAAAATCGAGACCTTACTTGCTCCGCTCGTTCGGTGAAAAATGTTGTATCGCATAGCAAAAATAAATGCAAAATTCACTAGATATATTAAAGATATAAATTTTACAATTAAATTCCACCAAATTATTATAAAAACACTGAGTCTAACAAAATTATCACTAGGACTTAAATTACATAATATACCTACGAATAGTGCAACTTAAATAAAAGCTTATAAATATAAATAATATTGCACGTTAATAAGGTAAAGTTTTCACCTTACCTTCCTTATTAGATTTATGATGGGCTAATACTTTTATAGCTGCGCCTCGCGGTGTCTATATCATATTACTTATGTTCGTAATTCATTAGAATTTACATGTATAGGAGCAACACCTACATACACACCTACTAACACGATAACAATCACATGCCGGGGACTTAAGAAACCCAGATTCGGAAACAAATATTGTTAGGTCATACAAAATTTGTTTTCGTGACCGTGAAAAATTAGGTGAATTAACACCCAGTGAAACAATAGTTGATTATTCACCAAGGGGATAAAGCAGTGTCTTCTGTCGCGGATGACGACTGAAGCAACGAAGGACTCGAGGTTTACTCCCGAGCGTAGCGAGGTTGTTAAATATTTAAATCACGAGCGCAGCGAGGGATTTAAGACGAGTCCTGAGTGTAGTTAGGACTAAGTTGGGTGAACTTAGTCCTGACCTAAGTTCACCCAAGACTAAGGCAGCTTTGTCAACGAGGAAAATACTCTACTTTTCATATAATTTGCGAAAAAATAAAGACAATAAATGCCTATGATTCAGAATATTAACTTAATTTATTTATAAAAATAAATTTAAATAAACTTTACGTACTTTACAAAAAATACTTCTTAAACTGTACTTATGATTCGTATTTGATGAAAACAAAAACGTGGAAAATTTCTAGACTTCTGCTGAAAAAAGCAAAGGCATCAAGCTCATACCTAGTGCGGCCTCGTCGGTTTTTTTAATAAAATTTTATTTAATAATCATAAGTGCAATATCCTAAAATGAATGACTATTAAAAATGCGTATTCCTTTTCAAAAAGATGTACCTATAAAATACAATTTTGAATTTATTTCAGTTCAGTATAAGTTTCGCTAAGTATTCTAAATTTAAACTACATTCTCCCATTAGAGGATAAATGAAATTCAGTACAATTTTCTTTTCCTGTTTTTAACAGATTAATAATGACTATTGTTATGTTCACTTTTTGAGCCATAGAATGTGACTTTTTGAGCAAGTGGTACGAAAAATATATTACCTACACCCTATGATTTCTTTCACCTTTGAAATCAAAGTCGCAACCTTTTGAATCGCAGTCGGATGTTCGCTCGACAACATGCACAGAGGTCCATAATAGGTCGCTTATAATCTATTGATAGTTTAATAATTTTCTAAGAGTAATATAATAAAATTTATTGATAGGTTTTCAAATAATGTTTAGTGAATTAGCCGGAGATAAATGCAGCGATGACGGTCGTCGTACGCGCGTCGCGCACATGACGAGCAACAACCGGCTCGCGGCGCGCCGCGGCGGGACGTCCACAGCATCCCGACCCCATTCGCCGCAGACTGGCGAGCGCTTCCGCATTGATTGCGCCCGTCGTCACTCTACGATCTCTATAGGGCTGATACTACGACAATTATATTTGTCACTGCCTTTTGTTGCTATTCTTTTCACACTACCTGGTTTTGAAGTTTTCAATCTTTATAGTCTTTGCAGCATCAAAATTGGCACTTTCATTTCAGAAGCCACGTCATCTAGCCGATATTTGACCATACTTATCCATATAATCGTTATGTTAGGTTAAAAATCTATAGGTAGTTTACAAAATATGCTATAACTACACCAAATTTATTTCTGCCTTTTGTTTGCTATTCGTTTCACCTGGTTTTGATGTTTTCGGCGTTTATAGACTCAAACTTGGCACTTTCATTTCAGAAGCTGTGTCGAGCCCATATTTAGCCTGCATTTTTGATAATAATTGTTAGCTTATACCTCTATAGTTACTTTACAAAATATGCTATAAACCTTGTGATCTCATTCTGACGTAAAAGCTTGAGCTAAAACTTTACCAAACACATACTATTGAGACAATTTACCGCTTCTCAAGGCGGTTCCTGATTATCATAACAAAGATTTTGTCAGATATATTAATAAATCTGCACCAACCTAGTTTATTTTTTGACCAGTAATAAAGATTTATCGCCCCTCTTGCTCAAGTCACCTACCAATAAATCAATAAATAGATCATATCATAAATCTATCATACTTATTTGAGAATGATATTTATAACAATGTTATTAGATAGACTCTATTAGGTGAGTTTAAATGACCCATACAACGTGATATTATACTCTGTCCATATTACCATGAGATCCTATTAAGAGATTAAGGTCACTGATTTCTTTGATCATCGTATGCTCTTCTTGAAATTATTGTCATGGGTGTTGGTACTCTCGGGAGGTTCTACTCAAGTATTTATTAAGGTAAAAAGTGTGGGATGCTTTTGCGTGTTATCGGCGTGTATACGGTTTTTAGTTCACAGTTTTGAAAGCTAATCTTGGAGCTATCAAAGGTAAAAGCGTTATATATCGCTAGAGTCGATTTCATGAGGTAATTCTAATATTATATTAAAATACTAGCAGCGCCCTGCAGATTCACCCGCATAAGTCTTGATTTCGTTGGGATATTGAAATAAAAAGTTTCTTATGTATTAATCCTGTACTGCAGCCTGTTCCACTCGACACTTCCAGTTTCATTAAAGCAATCGGTTCAGAAGTTTTAAAGTTTTATGTCATGCTGAGGGTAATAAACTTAGAGGTGGTTAGGTTAGGTTAACAAAAAATGTGTTTATCCAGAACTCTAGCTGTCTACATTCTAAGTTTCATAATTGCAATCGGTTCAGAAGTTTTAAAGTTTCATGTAATCCTAAAGGCAATAAACTACTAGGTGGTATTTTAACAAATGAAAACAAAAGCTTCTTCTATAACCGTGTAAACTCAGTAAATATTATAATGAGATGTGATAATGAGTTCCGTGTATGTCCCTGCACTCCACGTTGTATGTATTTATGGGTGTTACGATTGGTCGCATGCCCCAGTACTATTTGCTACTAGCGCTGCGGGCAGCCGTCCAGTTATTCTAATTTTACACATAATCGATGCCGCTGCATCGCCGACTCATCGACAAAAGACTTCTTCGACTGCAAAGGTGTAAATTGAAATCTTTATATGCAATCAGAAAATATGCGAGACGAAGTTAGCTAACCTAGCCAAGCATTTTGGTTTTTAAAAGTTCCCAATTCTGACTGAGAAATAATACGAATTTGAACAGCAGTTGACTGCTGTTCAAATTGTTTTTTTTTCTGAGACTTTTGGCAATACTTAACTTACCTTGGTGACTTTAACGTTATAAAAATAATAAAACACTTTATTTATCCGGTTGAATCGCGTTTTTATTCATGGTTTTAAACGAACCGAGCTTTCGCCAACTTTACGGATAAATAAAGTGTTTTATTATTTTTATAACGTTAAAGTCACCAAGGTAAAATCGCGAAAACCATAGAAGAAGTTATAAAAATAATTTGAAAATCTAAAATCAATTAAATTCAAACCGTGTCAAACCAGCAGGTTGTAGTTCGACTGCCCAACTTCAGATTACATAATAGTTAAGTTTGTGTCGTTGTATGTAAATAGGTACTCGTACCTAGATGATGTTATTTCGTCCTTCTATATAAGTCGTTAATAAGTAATACATCTTAGTGCAAAAGAAATATAATTATTTTAGTAATCGAATCAAAGGTCGGCCCATAAAGAACTGATTTTTATTAACAGACTTCCAAAAAGTACTACAGAATTGAGAATAGAAAATTGAGTAATATACTGCTTTTTTGCATGCTCACCGTTTCGAAGGTTCTCATCATGTTTTCACTAACTTTTAGCGGAGTCAAGGCTAAATACAATAAACATAAAATTATCGCCAACGCGAAATTGCAAAAATGCAGTAAATTACTCAACTTTCCATTTTGATACGATAGGTAAATAATTGTGAGGATTTTAAGTTGAAGTCGAAAGTGCACTATTGTTCACTCACCCAGTAACATCCTACTTTTTGGATTCTGTAAGTACATAAAAATCAGCTCTTCTGGGCAAATTTTTGATTCGATTCTTGAAATCATTATATTTCTTTTTTTTTTTTTAATATACAAAGTGTAACGGGTAAGCCCTTTTAATCCGAAAGGGGGTTGTTCTAGACGTTTTGTTTTACGTCTTTTGGTAAGTCGAAGTACTTTTCGAAAAATTTAGGTGTAAAGTTTACTCGAAAATCAGCTGTTTCTGAGAGTTCGAGGTCATTGACCTTATGTTGTCCTTTTATTTAGTTTGATGGTTTACAATCAAAACTTCAATTACCTTTATTTTCAAAAGCAGCTGTTTTTCAGTGAAACATAATCTCAAAATTTTCAAAAAAAAAGTTTGAATTTTCAAAAGTCGTAGAACAAAAGTTGTTCGCCTAGACGTCTAGAACAACCCTTTTTCGGATTAAAAGGGCATACCCGTTACAAATTGTATAACGTATCTACTATAAAATTTAAGGTGATATTTGAATTTATAAAATATACATACTTGTATCAACATTATTAAATGCATACATAACCGGGGTATGTTGACAGTCCGTAGATATTAATCTACTCGATCAAGAATACTTAGCTAATTTCCATTAAATCACAATTAAGATATTATGTAGGTATTGGAGATTGAAATTAGGGGTAACTGCTTTAGCCATAATACAGAAATTAGATAAGATCTAAGTCAGTAACTTTATGTCACATAAACATGGAAATTTCGATCGAGGACTGGTTCACCAGTTGAGTTACACATGCAACAAATCTTGGCACATTACTAGTTTAGTATTTTAGGTTTATAGGAATCACTAATTAGTGATTTAACTAAGTACCTACAATTGTACTTCGATCGTGGTAAGGTAAAATTTCTTTCAGGATTTTTTTTTTCCTGGATGAAATTCAACTAATTTTATTTAATTTCACGATAAAAGTTTATACTTTATTGGTGGCTGTGCGTTGATATTAAAGTCACTCAATTAGAATTTATATGTAGAGGTATATAGTTATTGTTCATCACAATTATCTATTACCTGTAGTTGATGGAGTTGTGATCGACAACAACTCGTATTTTTAGTAACGTATGAATGTTATCGAATTTTTTAAAAATAAGGCCAATTTTGTAGTTACTTAACTCTGCTCTGCTCAGTAAAAGCTGTTTAAAGTTTTAAAGGCTGATACTAGTAAAATCCTGTTTAATTAAATAAAAATTACATACCTATTACACAGAGAAAATTTCGAAGATAGAGGTATGTAGCTATTGTTGATCACAACTCTCTACTACCTGTAGTTGATAGAGTTGTGATCGACAACAACTTGTATTTTTAGTTACGTATGAACTTTATCGAATTGTTAAAAAATAAGGCTAATTTTGTAGTTTAAAAAGTTACTCAACTCCACAGCTGTTTAAAGTTTTAAATGCTGATACTCGTAAAATCTTGTTTAATTATATAAAAATTACATACCTATTACACAGAGAAAATTTCGAAGGTTTCAATGAACTGTCATTGCGCTGTCCAATCAACATTTGTTTCCCGTCAAAGTACAGGATCTATCGATCCATATCGCTTATTTCACTCTCACATCGTAGGTAGGACGTTATTTTTAATTTACTAGCTGTTACCTGCGACTTCGTCTGCGTAGAAATACTGCATAGCGGATTTTTTAGAATAAAATCTGGGCTGCGTGCGTTGTTTTACTCCGTAATTTTGGGATCGTGATTCGGGATCGGGATGAAATGTAGCCTATGTCCTTCTCTAAAGTCCCATATATCTCGATACCAAAAAAAACCTTAAAATCGGTTCTACGGTTTAAGCTTGAAAGCGTACGTGGTTTCACCCCGTAGTTTTGGATCGGGTTGCAGGGTCGGGATCAAAGGTAGCCTATATGACCTACTCCGAGGTTCTATCAACCTCTATACCAAATTTGACTGAAATCGGTTCAGCGGTGGCTGGGTTACTTTCGCATTTATAATATTAGTAAGGATTTCTTATTTTGGCAAAAGTTACTTCCCGGGGGTTAAGTAAACGAATTTTACCAGTAGGTTATTTTTGCGCTACCTGCCTCTCAATAAATCTAGCTAAATCTAAAGGTGGGACACGGCCCGGCCAGCGGAATTACCAAAGTAGATATGTATGACCTATTTGATAATTTCAATAATAAATTAAACCTTCGACAGAGCTTTTATGAGTTCTTAACTAATTTGCTGTGGAAAAATCCAAATAATTTGGAGATATTTTCATTAGTCCATAAATTTCCATAAAATAAATGTTGAAGCAATCGCATTACAGATATTAGTAGGTGTAATTTCCCTTTTTGCTTAGAATTTATAGAAAATAATAATTAGATTTTCTTCTAGAGCTTTAAATTATGCTGATTTGTATTGACTTGGTATTTAATTTACCTAATTATAATTAAAGCAAAGCATCCTTAGTTCTACTAAGTCCTTATTCGAATGAAAAGAAATCTTTAGATGTTTCCTGTTTATTGTAAAGTAGCTGCGTTCGGCGGTTTCAGCCGCGTACGTTCCGATTCCGTGTGAATACCGGGATCAAAAGTCTATGTTACTACTCAATGGAATGTATTTTTCTACTGTTGAAAGATTTTTTTCAATCAGTCCAGACCCTTAGTGTGAGTTTTTTCGTAAAAAAAAAACGCGAACGTGGTGATTAAATTTACGCGTATTTTGTATGGAAACACAAAAAGCGCCCCTAGCGGACTATATCCAAGTACCAGTTTCCATACAAAATACACGTTAACTTAACCGTCACGATCGCGTTTTTTTTTTTTTCGAAAAAAACTTACGCCAATGGCACAGTAGTTTTGGGACCTATTCATTAGTTCATTAAAAAATTAAAAAAATATTTTTATGTTTTTGTTCATTACAAACATCCTCTTCATAAATCTTTCCTTTTCACAAAAGGTATTAGTATAAGTAGATATAGTTTACCTACGCGTAGAAAAAGGTGTAGATAATATATTTCCACAGAGATATCGATTCCCTACCAATCATATATCCCGCTCATTGGGAAAAGCCTACTGCCAATAGACTGCTAACGGTTATAGGTACTCGTACTTAATCGCATAGAGAGATCTTAGTGCTTACCTAGTTTTCTTAGGTTAATGTTTAATAAAGAGATTTATTTGATTGTTTTATTAACACTAATATATAGCTACTAATATTATAATAAATAATAAAGTTGGTAACGTGTATTGAAACTACTGGACCGATTTCAAAAAGTCTTTCATCAATTGGAAAGCTATATTATTGAGGAGTAACCTAGGCTTTTGATTCCGATATCCTCGCGAGATCGGGACTTATGCAGGTTAAACTGCGGGACGCAGTATTGTTTAAATTTGAAGTAGGTAAGTACTTATTAACCATGGTGTACCTAAATAGTTTTTTTAAGGGGAGCGATATTTCGCCAGTAATTTCAAATACGAGATTGGTTTCGATATTGTGCATAGATGATCGAACTACGAACTATCTTCTTTCAGTTGCGACTACTGCATGTCAAAAACAAACACCCATTAAACATGGTAAATATCCCGTATTGTATTGAAAACAACATATTATAGTCGCATCTGTACATTTAATTATAACGGCGATTAATGAAAGACATTTCCTTTGGCAGAATTGGTCTTTAGGACTAAAGATTGATTTAAGAAGGGGAGCCGTTCATTTTTTAATGTAAGTTAGTTTTTTAATGGGGCGTGGTAAGGGGGGACAATTCCCGTCACTAAAAGTGTAGCTACAAGGTCAAGTTTGGTGTCATTTGCGAGTAACTCAAACACGTGGAATTCAATTCTGCTATTTAATTTGTAAAAAAAAATAACAGAGACAGCTTATAAATAAAAAAGAATTTAATCGTAAAATGTTTTAAGTTAAACGTTCGTATGATTAGTAATGGTAATACAACTAAATTAATTTGTATTTAGTGGTACCTATCTACGCAGCCGCTTGAAATTGTAAGCGTCGATATGTTAATGTGTGTTTATCGAACGATGATGGTAGCATGTGTGCGTGTGGAGTCATATCGATGCGCGAACGCAGCGCCCCTTACGAGCACGACCGAGAAAAAATTCCTTAGCGTGAACGCGACTCAGTTGTTTCAATAACGTCAGCGCGATGTTGGAACACTCTGTGGCTTAGTAAATTGTACTAATTGGGCATGGCGGTCTCCTCTGACAAAACAGAGCATCATCAATTCCCGTCCTAGTGCACAAGTTATACAACGTACCGTATAATCAACTAGTGAACTTAGCTTAGATTTAACGCGACGGGTGCGCCTGTGTGTCTCGATTGTATTTACTGCACGCAGACTGCAAGAGTGTGTGTGAAGTATTAATAAATAGTCAGTGTTCGAGGGGTTCGTCGTAATGATATCTGTTGTAAGTACGCTGTCTAACTATATTATAGTATTACTACAATAACAAAGTCATCTTGTTCCATTTTGAGGTTATGTTTGAAAGTAGGCGTTTCGGTTTACTCTTGAATACGATCTTGTGTTTCACGTTGTTCTTTTCTTAAGGAATAAACTTGTAGACTTATTGTTATTATGGCTCAGTTTCATGGGATGTTTTGGCTCATTACCAAAGTATTTGTGTAGTCATTATGTATTAAGGTATGTTAATGATTTGCCTCATTTTCAACAAGGATCTATTGTAATGTGTCTGCTTTGATTTGACCATGTGTTATAAGTTTATTGTTAAGTAATATTGATACTTAATCTGTTAAGATATATGTATAGTAGACACAAATTCATTATGAAATACTTCTACTACTTTCATATTAATATAAGTAATTATATAGATTTGCTTTAATTTTCTATTGCTGTGTGTGAAGTTAAAATAAAACAAGCAAACTATTTATATGATATATGATAACAGTCGACAGCTGTGTAGTTTGTTTCAAAAACTTACAGAACAATAAACGTGGAAAATTATTCACGTATATCTAGGACGACCTTGTTATAGATACTTAGGTACATATATTTATTGATGTGTTTATAAGCTAACAAGAACCTTTACTAGCTGCGCCCCGCGGTTTCACCTGCTATGGTTCCGAGCCCGCGGGAATATCGAGATAAAAAGTAGCCTAATGTGTTATTCCAGGTCCCCAGCTACCTATATTCCAAGTTTCATCGCAATCAATTCAGTATTTTTTGCGTGATTGAGTAACAAAGTCACGTACATACAGACGTACATACATGCAAACATTCGCGTATATAATATTAGTAAGAAGTAAGATAAGTAGCTCAAGATGAAGGGATTAACCGAGATTTTAATGCGGCAATAAAAATCTCCTTTTATATAATCTGGCCAAGCTTATACTAGATAGATAAGATAATATTTTTTACATGATAGTGTAATATGGATATGTAGAAAATTGCATATATGTATACAGGCATATTACTGATTGTATACAATTACTATTACTTTTTGGAAAAGTATATTCATGGTAGGTACATTCACGGCTTTTGAATATTATATTATAGATTTTAATGTATAGATTAAATTAATGTGTAAATTAAATGAGCTGCTTGATAAAATAAACTTGGTCAAGACTCGGCTCGAAATATAGGGTCAAAATCTTACTAATATTATAAACGCGTAAGTTTTTATGTATGTATGTGAGGTTGTTACTCTTTCACGCAAAAACTACTGAACCGATTGCGATGAAACTTGGAATATAGGTAGCTGGGGACCTGGATTAACACATAGGCTGCTTTTTATCCCGTTATTCCCGCGGGAACGGGACTTACGCGGGTGAAACCGCGGGGTGCAGCTAGTACTCTATATTTCGAGTCGTAGTCGATGTAGCCTATCATAGATATGGTGTATGTACCTACTGTCGTTACCATCAATATGATGCCCTGTCGATGTAGCGTACCATCGATCTGTATGGCGTACTTCGTTACAGTAACCTGTCGATAAAACGACAGCGATATGGTCATTCGCGATATTACGGACTGAAGCCGTTATTCTTCAAAGTCCTCCAAAGCAATAAAAATTGACCAAAATTTAAATGACTTTGTCAAGAAATCAGTAAAAATCTATATGTGAGATTCTGCTATTAGCTTTCTGTTGCTATGCAATGTTTTATAAGTATATAATAGCTGTTGGATCTCCGAATAAATAAATAAAAATCTGACCTCATAGAATGGTCGATAGGTACTGTGTGAATGGTCTGCATTTCATATCTTAAATCTTAATACTTACATAGCCTTTATTAGAGGATTTCCTTAACTATAAGAAATAACGAAAAATGCTGAAAGGAGCTGCGTCCTCGATTTTGACAAAAACTAAAATGGCAACTTGATTTTTTTTAAATGTACAGAAATTAACAATGATGGTTTAAGTAGCTGCGCCCTGCGGTTTTACCCGCATAAGTCTTGTTCCCGTGGGGATATCGGGATAATAAGTCTATGTGTTTTTCCAAGTCATGTTTTTTACGTGATTGTGTAACAAACATACATACACACTTACTTTCGAACTTTCAGCTTTATAATATTAGTAAAATTGGTAATTTAGGACATCCCCCTGAAGATTGGTCAAAATTGTTCACCCTGTATACATATAGTTATTTTAATCATTAATTATTAATAAATTAAATGATTAAATCATTCTTAGGCAGGTACTTCTTGCCGTAATAAATTCAATAACAGAAATATTTTTGTAAATCAATAAACATAGTTATATTCACAATCATTTATCATTTCAAATACAAATTTTATCATGATGTGATTAAAAAATACCTGCATTAATATTCAAGGTCTCAGACATATTAAATGTTTATAATTTTATAGCTAGTATTAAGACATATAAATATATGTGTTACAAAACCTAAATAGAGTAGATCTAATACAATTCCAAATAAAATACTTTATTTTTAAACCTTGAGTTTTATGCTAGGTAACAGACTGCTCGATGTTCCATTCCAAATGCATTTTTTGCATAAATATTTTTCGGTTGGTCTACCTACATAAACAAACGTATTTTGAACAGGTACATTTACCTGATTGCACTACCTCCTTTATGATCTATCTAACATGTAAAAATAAAACGCGTATTTACTTTGTAGTAAAGAAAAACAACACAAACCAAAACCACATACTAAATAATAGTACTACGCTAAAACCGAAAATTACTTGGTTTTGGTTTCCTGGGATGTTATTGTTTCAATCACTCAAAAGACGTTTTTGAGTGATTGGCCGGCCAATTTGGCTTGTAATTATCCCGGTAATCCCATGGGAACAAGAAATATGCGGGCAAACTAATAAACAAAGCAGTAGCTTGACACCAACGTCGACGCAGACTCGTTGACGCGATGAAGTGCCTTAATTAACTACAATTATTAATTACCAAACAAGTACCACAACCTTTAAATAAATTCAAATGTTAATGCACAAATAACATGCTGCATTCAAATGTGATAATTTAAGCTTTTTTATTTTATTTCTTATCGGTTGTGAACCGATTATGGCCATTAGGAAATTAGCCAGTGTCAAGTATTATTAATATATTATGCAAGTTATTTGCATCGAAACAGTGAACTCGTCATATAGTTAAAGTCAAGTCTAGAGAATCATTTGTAAACACGGCGGCCATTTATTTACAAAGATTTTTCACGGAGCTTTGGAGACAACACTAAGTCCATGTTTTGCACTGATTTTCACTTTCATTCCACTTGTACACCTTCACGAAACTAAATTGATTAATATGCCCCCGAACTAGGTTTGAACCCATTTGAACTAGGTTTCACAAAAATGAAAATTTAGGACCACATCTCCTCAACGAGTTCCCGGCAAAACTCCAATTGAAGCTTTACTTTGACAGTTGTTTAAAATAACATGAATCTAAGACAATGGTGGCAATTCTGTTGTCACCAAATCCTAAAAGTTAATAAAATATTCTAAAATTAAGTTTAGCCAGTATTCCTATTCTCTTGGTGCCATCCTAAACTTAAATTTAGACTGACGGCTCTAAACTATTCATTTTGTTGTACTAAATTTAACTCGGCGTCAACAACAGAATAGATTTTTGGAATTTCTTAACTAAAATTAAACAATTTTAAGTTTAGTTTAATTTAGCATTTATTTTTAATGTTTTAAATGAACAACAGAATTGCTACCAATGGCCTTTAAAATTTGTTGTTGTATATTCAAATAACTCCATCAATTAACGAAAATTAAAATAAATAAACAAAAGTACTAATGTTGTTTCGTTCAATGATGTAGTTCCGTTCAACTCGGTCAGACACGTATTGATTGTGTCACGGTTCCTAAACATTCACTACACCGACAGACCTATGTGAATCAACTAAATCTTTCAGCAAATTTAGAAATTTTCATAAATTTGATTAAATTCATCATAAATATATTTTACCGGCTGCTTATAGAATCTTAGAAGTTTTCGTAGTTTAATAGTCATAAAATTAGCATACCTATAAAAAAATTAAATGTGCTAAATTGACATTCGTTTTCCATCCCAACTAACGTCAAACAACTAGGTTCTTCCCTACATAATCGTTCATTAGCTTAACTAACATAATCAGCCCATTGATAAACGGCTGACCTACCCACTAGTAATGTGTTAAACAAACCGTGCAAAGTGCAAGTTTAGCACGTGATCTGTCGACCCGTGCCTTATTGAATAGCGGTTTGTTTTTACCGCGTCGGCTTTGCTTTAACGTCACAAAACCGATGCGATGTAGGCTCGTTGGATATTATTATCGCGAGGTATTGATTGCGTCTGCTTTCCTCCCTCTGCCCTCAGTACCACGTCATCGTTGGGACCGCACACCTGTAACCGTGACGTCACCCATTGATGACGAAACCTGACGTCATAGTTTCCCTACGCATGCGTATTGTAGGTATTAGAATTTTCCGTAAATAAATATAGCACCCGGTGCCGTCATACTCTCTATTCACGTGAAAAAGTTAATTAACGAAGGTGTTGTTATTATTACATACTTATTAAAGTTATCTATCTATGAGTATGACGATTTGTAATAAATAATTCTGCGTCATATCTTTTGGGAAAAATGTTTACTTACGTGTATAATATCAAGTTAGGCAATAAATAAATGAGTCAAGTGTTTTATGAACATTACGGAATACGTCTGAAGGAAAAGTGTGTTAAAATCTATTAAAAGGATTAATTTGTGGAAACAAAACTTAAATGCACGACTGGCTGTGCTTGTAAGTAGTCCATGAGGAAACCCTGACTTAAACTAAGCTAAAAACCAAGTACTACAAGTTATAAGTTTTTTTTGTGTTATGTAATGTTGTAATACTTAGTAGGTTCCTTATTTAAATTGCACGTAGGTACCTACTTATAAATTGGACAGGAAAGCGATCAAAAATAAGTTTAACGTTAATTTTAATTAAATTGAAATTCGATGATGGATGATCATCGAGGAGAAACTTTAATAAACTGCTCTATAGATATAATTTGTAATGGTTGATATATAGGTACGTAGGTACCTTCTTTTTACCCGACTACGAAAAAGGAGGGTTATGAATTGTTTAAAAAAAATATAGTTTAAAGATAAAAATTGATGGATGTTAGCGCAATGCTGATCATCATATGCATCGAATTATAGGTTATATGATATACCTAATGTATTTTGTTATAACATGATCAACCACTAAAAAAAATATGCCGCTGTAAGTTTCTTTATATAGGTAGACGCTTTCCTAAACCATACATTCTAACTCATTTTATATACGTTTATAGACAACGTCAAGATATACGGTATGTAAATACGGCTGTTAAAACGTCTAAAAAACGACCCTTATGACCTCCTTTGACATTTTACAGAATTAACTAAATTACAAAACCCTAAAACAACTTTCTTGAAAGCAAAAGGGATCAGATGATATTCCGCAAAGTTTCACCCCACCGTAAATTGACTTACCCCAGCCGTTCACAGATGTCGCTTTTCCCCTAGCTGTATTTTGACAGCTACGATGTCGCCCAAAACCATCGTGGTTTTTTCCTAAATCGTTCAGTGATACTTATTTTTATTATTTTCGTTATAAATTACAAAATGAAAGGCCTACAATAAAATGTTACCTGCAAACGTTACGAGGCGATGGCTCTAATGTCAGGTACGCATTATATTTGTTCGTTTACCGGATTTTTTGTCGTAAAAAGTATTGATTAGCGAAATGGTGTCACAGATACGGAAGTTATTGTGTTAGAAACATGCCGGCCGCTGTTGATAAGAGTTATATTTTAACCAAAATACTGTACCTGTGCCGTTGACAATGCGAATTAACATAATTTGAAGGTCTCCAACCAATTATTATAATAAGTTGTTGATTTTCAATAAGTTGCTTATGCAATTTATCTGCATTGTGAAGTTAGTGCAATGAGTTGCTAAGCAACCTTTATGAAAAATGTGTGTACTAAATAATATTATATGACGCATACACGGACTGAGCTTTTTTGTTACTATTAAAGAGGTTGTTAAGAAAATAGAATAGGTTAATTTTGTCATCATTAGGTTAGGTTAAGACCATTGAGACCGACATCTACGAAGGTACTACGTAGTGGAGGTGATGGAGGTGATGTTTCAAACATATTCCATGTTTCTTTTACGCGAAATAAATATTGTTAAGTCCAGTTAAAAATGAAATGACAATTCATGCAGTCGATAAATGTCATAAAACGTCATCATTAAGTTTGAGGTAGCATCATGGAGGTAAGATAAATAACTGGAGGAAACACTGTCAGAATAAAAACGAGCTGAGCAAGATGGTTGTAGCAAAGGACTTGTGTCATTTTCTAATAGGGTGACAATAAGATTTTTTTTATGTGACAGATGTTAGATTTAATAATGCAAGTGCAATTGTATTATTTACTAGCTGCGCCCTGCGGTTTCCCCCACGTAAGTACCGTTACCGCGAGACTATCGGGATAGCCTATGTGTTATTATAGGTTTTCAGCTACCTATATTCAAGTTTCATTGCAATTGGTTTAGTAGTTTTTGCGTGATTGAGTAACAAAGTCACAGACATACATACAAACTTTTGCGTTTATAATATTACTGAGACTTACGTCTCAGTCTCTGTTGGCAAATTGAAGATTTCCATTAGCAATAGACGCTCTTTAAGGATTAATGAAATAATACAAAAAGACACGGTATAAAACAGTTTTATTAATTGTTATAGTATGCTTATTAATTTTTGAATACTTTAATTAATTAGTATAAATATTTTACAAAAAGAAATGTATCATCAAAAATCACCGTATCACGACGGGTTCCCGTGAGGCAAAGATTAGCGCTCTCGCCCGTCATGCAAGAGGCACAGGTTCGAAGAAATTAAATTAATTTTCTTTCGTGTGAAGCAGCAGCAGAAGAAGAAGAAGGAAAATACATACACACATAGACACATACTACATACTGACTGACGAAACCAAATTTAAACAGACATGACGATCAATTACGTTAAATTTAATATAGTACTTCCCTCAAAATTCATCAAATGTAAAGCTAGAGGCAATTTCAAAAATAAAACTTTTTGACTAATTACTTATTATCACTTATGTTCAGCAGGTAAGTAGTAAAATATCAAACAGTATTCGTACCACCAGCGGAATTGTTGGTATTACATCGGCTTTCAATAATCGACGGGAGTAAAAGCAGGAAAGATCGAAGTGACGACTGCATACGACTGATTTTTTTGTAATTTTCTACTTCATCCATACTGCTGAGTCATTTTTGTCGTATTTGTTCATTTTTCGGAAAGCTGAAATAATAAATTTACAGTAAAAAAAAAACTTACCCGAACTCAATACAAAAATCCAAAAATCATAGTCACCATAAATTCTTGTAATAGAACAAAACATTTGTAGAATACAATAATAAACATATTTTGGCTTACCTATGAAATGATATATTGCAACCACCATATGATTCACTTGTACAAGTAAAAACACAACACGTTTTCACCATTTTATACAATTTAACGCAGAAATTCTATAAATTAAATAATTAATATTTTACCGCCATGATGCCACCATGACACTGACGCTTGGGTTACCATTAAAATAATAAAAAGGAAATGGGAGCCAATAATGTACTTGACAACCACTTATTACACGACCCGATAATTTACGACCTGATAAATGGAAGCCAGGATATTCGTGTAAGATCACAATTTGTACGGAGTGTTAAAAGGAGACCCTGGCATCCAATTAACAGGTCGTGTATTATAGGGACATTATCGGGTCGTGCTTTATCTGGCCGTACAATAACTGCAACCTCTTTTAATGTTTTTTTTTTATATATCATAATTTTTGTAGACTGGCAAGATGAAAGAACGAGACACACTACATCGTCGATTGCTATCTCATTCGGCTCGGATTTGCCTCTGTCTATTGTAAGGCAAAATGTTCAACTAATCAGTCCTGTTTATTTTCTAAGTCCATTGGTAGCATCAAAGATATTAATTAATACTAATTAGTGCTTAGTCCAAGGATAGCACTGATTCGAATTAGCAGCAGTCGCGGGATCAGATCCCGCCTGGTACTTATTTTTGGATGCATTTCATATGCTACTTTTGTACTTAGTACTATGATTTGTACCTACCTAGTTTACGTAATATTAGTTTATTTTTACTTTTGGAAATAAGGTTTAGACATACTACACAGTTTCTAATATACGAATTTCTCTGATTTCCAGGTACCGCTGTTCACACATTCAGATTATGGTCTACAGTAGAGGTACAAAAACTTTATTAAATCATCATTATAGTATTATAAACATTATTAATCAAGTATGGATCCTATATTAGAAAATGATTCTGCCACGACTGAATCACCAACGAAAAAGTCAAAACATAAACATAAGAAGAAGAAAAATCAATTAGATACACAGAATCAAACAGTCGTTGGTGAAAGAAAAAAATTCGTAGTTACTACATTGTCAAGTACAGATGATAACGTTCCTTCAACTAGTGTAGCAGAAAGCAATATCCACACTGTTCACTTTGGTACTCGTGGTGTTGAATCCCAACGACCTCATGTTAGATCAATTTTTAAAGATAAGCCGGCTGAATCTTCTAGGCCTTCAAGTGCAGATAGGGATAGATCGACAAACAAGGAATACGAAACTTTTCACGGAACCTCATCTAGTCCAAGAAGTTCTATATTTGACATTTTTCGATTAAGAAGAAAGAGTGATGCTAAGAAACACTTACCGAAATCTCCAATTAAGGAATCCAATGAAGCCCCGGCGGCATCAAGGGAAGATGAAGGTCCCTCAGATAGTAAAGATTCTCATAAGAAATACTACCATACTGTGACTGGCGCGTCTTCCCGGAAGTATAGTCCAATAACTAGAGTAATGGATATCTTCCGCAGTAAACCGCACACAGACAGCAATCAGGCAACAGTAGAGCCCGTAAAAAAGAAGAGCCATAAGCAAATTCGTCGGTCTTCGATTGAGACTACTTCTCCTACGTATCATAAAAATTCTTATTCGTCTTTAGATCCAACACAAGCTAAACAATTGTTTAGAGAAATCCGTGGTCTTCCGAAAAACGATCCTTACCTGTCTATCGTACAAATATCAATAGGAGGACGTGATAAAACTCGGTTATTGTTAAACTTTTTCAAATATCATAAATGCTATGAAATCTTGCCCAAATCTGCTAAAGTAATCATATTCGATACTCAGTTTTATGTAAGAAAAACTTTTCCAACACTTATATCTCACGGTATACGTTCTGCTCCACTATGGGATTCAAATAAAAAAATGCTTGTTGGTATGATAACAGTAACTGATTTCATTAGAATATTGTTACACCTTGAAACTGAAAATTTGTCTGTGGAAGATTTGGAAAGACATACCCTTCATAATTGGAGAAAAATTCTGCGTCCCACAAGAAAACCGTTATGCTGCGCAGGACCAGATCAATCACTACACGAAGCAATAAATTTATTAAATAAAAATCGTGTCCATCGATTATTGATGATGGACCCATTGTCCGGTGATGTTCTTTATGTTTTGTCCCATAAAAGAATCTTGAGATTTTTGTTTGTATATCTGAACGAATTTCCTGAATTAACGTTTTTCCACAAAACACTAGTCGAATTAAAAATTGGTACTTATGATAATATCGCGTCAGCCACTGATGGCACTAGTATTAAAACAGCTTTTAAACTTCTTCTTGAAAAAGATATATCCGCCTTGCCAGTTTTAGATGAAGACGGAGTAGTCATTGATGTTTATGCTAAATATGAAGTGTTGAACTTAGTAAGTGAGAAATTATATTCAAATCTGTCACTGACGATTGGTGAAGTAAGAAATAAAAAGAAAGACTGGGAAGAAAGATTGCAAAAGTGTCGTTCAAGTATTACTTTATACGAGGCCTTAGAAGTTATAGTTAGAACTGAAAGTCATCGATTATTATTAGTAAATAGAGATGATAAATTAATAGGAATTGTTTCACTATCTGATATTTTAGTGTATTTAAATAGAATAATTCCAACTGAGAAAAAAGTATCCTCGTTACAAGAGTTATTTAAACCTCTCGAAGTGAATAAGGTACTAGAATCGTCCAAAGAAAATGAGAATGAGGTGACGAATATATCTATAGATGTACCCAATCTAGCTACAAATACGGTACCTGAAGCTGAAGAATCTAAGTCAGAGGAAGATGAAAATTTGACGTCAAATGAAGAAAAACCTGATGACCCTGATTCTAACGCGGATGACGTTGTAACAGCTTTAGACCAAAACGTTAAATCAATAAGTAGTAGCAACAGTGAAACACAGATCGATCCTGTCACAAATGATTCTACTACAGAGCCGGTCAATCATACTGAATAAGTGAAAACGTTATTTGTTTGTTCCAAAGAAATTGTGATAGGTGAAACCGCCGGAACGGTATATTATAAATCTCAGCTTATGCTTGTATTAATATGTAATATATCTTCATACTCATTAATAGTTGCATAAAATACCACGTGATTGCCTTATTCATTATTTAATTCATTTAACATTGCTAAAACTCAATAAATTATTTTAGCATTAATAAAGTTATTTTATTTACACAAATGACTTGACAAGACTATAAAATACAATGTTAAGTTTCACAATTAAAATATACAGGACGGTCGATTTAACTGAACTTGGATCATCCACAACATGCAACTTGTGTAAAATCTTATCTTATCTTAGTTTTTACTTCTTATCTTATCTTACTAATATTATAAACGCGAAAGTTTGTATGTATGTAAATTCGTAAATTTTTCACGCAAAAACTACTGAACTGATTGCGATAAAACTTGGAATATAGGTAGCTGGATACCGGAAATAACACAAGGGCTACTTTTCATCCCGATATTCCCTCGGAAAAGGGGCTAACACGGGTGAAACCGCGGGGCGCAGTATCTAATAAATAACAATAAAATGTGGTAATTATTTGCATTATATTACTGTGTTTTGTTTTTATTTCTTATAATATTAAATTAAAGCTATAATGAATAATGTTAAATTAAAAAAATGATTGATTGATTAATTGTTTATTGCAATACATCACAATTAAATTATTAGGTACAAAAAAAAGAAAAATAAATAACTTAAAATAGGCGGCCTCTTCCAGGCAACCTTTGGATGGACAAGAAGCATAGAAGGAGGAAAGGTAGGGTGATTAATACCTTTTATAAATTTTGAATAAAAAAAGCAAGGTAATTAGTAAGTTAGTTCAACATTAACTACCTTACTAATTATCAAAAATACTATTTTTTTTAAATCCATTTAGAAGTAATAAATTATAAAATTTATATTTATATATAATTTAATTATTCTATTTCTGTTTATGTGTTATGTTTAGTTTTATAATTAGTTTTAATTATATAATTATTAGTAAGTAACTGTTCGTAATTAAGTAGTATTTTGTTATCAAATTATGTATTAGTTAGTGATACAATACAACATTATAAATTTGTAAAAATTTAATAACAGGCAATAAGACAAGGCAGAGCCCCGGGCTAAGCAGACCCCGGGCTCCCGAGAAGGATGCAACCGGGAACATCGGTCGGATGATGATGATGATAATGAAACACTAAGACTGGTGGTTTAAAGTTTAAAGTTGACTTGAAATTCAGTTTTTCTTAGAGTTCAGAGGTCATTGACTTTAAGGTGTCCTTTCATTTTGACTACAATCAACACTTTAATTGTTTATAATATCTTCAAAAACAGTTCTGTTTTTAGTGAAACACCTTAAAATGTGGAAAAAAAAATTGAATTTTTATAAGTCGTGGAACAAAAGTTGTTCGCCTAGGCGTCTAGTCTAGAACAATCCCCTTTCGGCTTAAATGGCCATCATCGCAACACCCTGTATATTTTATGTGATATGATTGTCAATACTTAAACAGGCTTGTACCCAAATAAGGTACAAACCTATATTAACCAAGTCGGGCAGTTTTACTGGATGGATCCATATTGTTGTTTAGCTGCCCGACTTCAGATGACAAAATAGATAAGTCGCCTAGTCGGTGGCGCTGTATGTAGAGGTATTTTTTTCTCAATTCTTTTATTTTTCATTATTCAAGAAAAAACACCCGGGAGCTTGGGGTTTTTTCCTATCAATATATTTGATTATGTTCTATTACAACGCTAGCAACGCAGATCAATATTAGTGATTATATTATCTTTGGCTAGCAATGATAGTACAATCCATATTATATTTATTAAGTTGTCTATGAGTATAAAAATAGATGGATTTATTTATAAAGGAACACCAACAGCAAAATTATAAAAATATAAATTAATTCCTAGAACTAATTGAGTGGCTGGTGTGTATGCCAATTATAGCTATGTATAATTTTTTCCCAACCGATTCCGTCAATACCTACCCTCGTTTTTATTCCATGTCATCCCACAGCTGAGCAAAGCCTCTTAAATATCTTTCAAGCAATGGGCTACTTAGTTGGATTCATACAGTTACCTATAAACAAAGTAATTTAAAAACTGTTAAAAAGAAATAAAAATCGTATTATAAGTTATGAGTCTGCAACTGTATGCAGGCAAACAAGAGACGAGACCGGTCTGTAGTCAAGTCAGGTGGAGGACCCTACCCGGAACAAAATCGTCGCTTCAAGGCCACACATATCTTTTACTTTTAGCGAACTTTTAACTTAACGACTAGGTACGAAATACAATTTTTAAAGTAGATCCAGCTTCCATTGCTGTCTTGTGCAATTTAAGAGATTTTTAATCATTAGCGTCAATTCGTCATAGTGTCCAATGTTTTTTTTTATTACGGGTCCACCTAAACGTCAAATAAAAATCAATTGTGATAAGGATGGCGCTAGCAATTTTCATATGTGTACAGGAAGGACGTAAGATGCGACTATGCGAAATTTTAGAATTTTATTTGCTAACTACAAGTTAATTAGACAGTTTACCAAAAAAAATGCTGGGCATATTGAAGTTATGCAACAAAACATAATTATTTTCTATCGTATTTTTTTATAATCGTTATTTCACGCTGAAGAGATTAGCTTTTATGTTCTATTTTCAGATTTACTATAGCATGATTGCTGAACTATTCGCAAGTTTATCAGAGCAAAATTGGGGATCACTCTTAATGAGAAAGCGTTTGACTATTGTATCTCACCAGATAATAAGTGATACAATATAAGATGTACTTAGCTTAAGTACTTAATCATAGCTTCACTCGCAAATTGTTAGTAGGAAGACTGTAATGAAAGTACTCGTAGTTTGGATCCATTTTTATAAGTGGTTGCACTGATCTGCGTATCGGAAAAAGGATATTTATTACAAGTATAGTAGGCGGTGTTTGCTGTGGTTAGTTGGTCCTTTAGAAGCAACCATGGGTTACGTGTGGGACATATGAGGTTAAAATCCCACATAGGTATGTAAACAAAACAAATCCCAATTAAAAACCTTTAACGTCTTCGTATTTGTATCCCAACCATAACGAATTCAAAGAAACATTTACATTATTATTTTTATTGTTAAAAATGACTTAGAGATTGCTTCTTTTTGCAAAACGTTAAGGATTTTTTATTACATTTGAACAAATCAAAAAACCAATTCATGTACGTACGTGCCTATTTTATCGTAGATAATATTACTTTCATAATCTAGGAGGTACACAGTTTAACCTAGTTAGGTAAGTATTACTAACCTAGGTAAGTTCCTTAGTTAGAGCTGTGAATAGTCGGTACCCGCTGAAAGGCTTTTGGGTTTCCATCCTTTCGAACACGAGCCGCAGAAAACCCGCGGGATTTGAGTTAAATTAAGCAACATTTGTTCTAAGTGAGAAGAAAATAATTCTCAAATTGTTAAAAACCATATAGATACAAAGCCAAGGCTGAAAATAATTAATAGTGCAGGAAGATATTTTATGTATCAGAAAATTTTGATAGGTAATAATTAGGTAGGTATAAATAAGTACTTAATTCAGTGTGGGTAATAAAATAATAATAGATGTCGGTCAAATTATCATATGAAAAAAGCAGAGGCGGCCCACTCGTGTAGAACCGGTAGTAGCTAGCAGTGGACAGGTAAATGTGAAGGAATGGAAGGAAGGAAATGGAAGCTTGCATGATTGTGCGACGAATCTGCCTACACGCTGCACAACCAACACGCCACTCACATCCATCTATTGTTTGCTTTCCTGTTTACCGTTTACACGTAATAGATAACACTTTTCTATTTTGAGTGCCCACCTAGCTTGGATAGGCATATTATTTATTATATTAGGGGTTAAAGTATGAAATTGCCGATTTGTACTGAAAATCTTAATTGTTTATTTTTTAAATTATTAACAAATTTATTTAATCAAAATAGTTGCCATTATTATCTATACATTGCTGCCATCTAATGGGAAGGTTATTAATGTCTTTGCGATAGAACTCCGACGATCTAGACTGCACAAACTGTGTGAAAGCATTTTGTACTGCCTCCTGGGAAGAAAACTTCTTGTCACGTAGATAATTGTCCAAATCACGAAAAAAATGGTAGTCCGTTGGAGCAAGGTCTGGTGAATACGGAGGATGACGAATGGTTTCTAAGTGCAGTTCCTGAAGGGCCAAAATGGTTTTTCGTGCTGTGTGAGGTCTCGCGTTGTCGTGGAGCAATAATGGTGAAGATCGATTCATGAGTCGGGGCTGTTTTACTGCTAGTTTTGTCAACATGGTTCGGAGTTCGGCACAATAGACATCTGCCGTAATTGCTTGACCAGATCGAAGAAAACTATAGTGAATAACACCATGCTGAGACCACCAAACAGTTACCATTACCTTTTTATTGGTAAGTTTTGCTTTAGGACACTGTTGTGGCATTTGACCTGGGGTCAGCCATTGCATTTTTCTTTTCCGGTTATCATAAAGAATCCACTTTTCATCACATGTTACAATTCGATCCAATATTCCTTCATTTCTGTACCGGTTCAACAAGGCAACACAAGTTTCAACACGCGTTTCTTTCTGCAGATCAGTCAAATCATGGGGCACCCATTTTTCGTGTTTTTTTATTTTATTGATTTGACGCAAGTGAGTCAATAAAGTGGGTAAGGTAACGTTAAACCATGCTGCTAATTCCTGGGTAGTTTGACTAGGATCGGCTTCCACTATCTCTCTTAATTCATCGTTATTCACCTGTGTGGGCGGTCTTCCTCGTGGCTCGTTCTTTAAGTCGAAATTTCCATCACGAAAGCGTTTAAACCAAAATCGCACGGTGCGTTCATTAGTAGACCCCTCTCCAAACGCAGCATTGATATTGCGGGCTGTTTCTGCCGCGTTAGTTCCGCGTCGGAACTCGTATTCAAAAATCACTCGAATTTTCGCAGTATCCATCTTTCTTGTCTAAATTGAATAACAAAAACAATTGAAAGTCGATATTCAAATGTTTCACATTTTTTAAAAAAAGAACATCACAGAAACCATTTGAAAAAAGTTTCATTCGAAAACCTCAAACCATGAAGATTCTATGTCATTTCAAAGAACCTATTGCAATAAAACGGCAATTTCATACTTTAACCCCTATTACATTAAAATCTTAAATTTCTAAAAATAGAACTAACCACTGATACTTCTTAATAGTTCGTGTAGGAATGTAGTTTTAAGTTATTCAACTTGATAGTTAGGTAAATCATGGACGATTGTCATTTTTATGAAGTTGACAGTCCACCGCTAACTAACTAAAACTAAGTTAGTTAGTAAGTCATACAAGTTGTACATAGTCACAGGTAAACATTATATTTGATTGTTCCTTAGAGACAGTAGATAGGAGTTTATTATAGGTTTAGTTAGATCATCTCTCAGTTATCTAAAAGCGTACCTGTCTCAGTAGCTACGGTCTAGCGGTTGTCTAACCGTTTGTCACCGTGTCTTGACTATCAATGACTGTTATTTCAAAGAACTAAGGTAAAGACTATAGATATATTATAGGTACGAGTATGTATGTAGACAAATAATGAAGTCATTTACATTTTTTAGTACAAATAAAAACCTAGGTAAGTTTGTGGTTTAACGTTTTCGTAGTACTTATCGTTTAGTTAGGCTTAGACTATAAATAAAGTTGAAGGAGCTGATAATTGTCAATTCCGAGATAAGTAGATGAGAGGTTGGTATTTACAAGTTTTTATAGCAAGTAAGTAGGCGTAGAGTCAGGAAATACCTGACCAAAATTCACAGTAAGATGTTTTTATTGATTCAATACTTGTAATTTTAAAAATAAATACATAAGTATGGGTAAGTTTAATAGATTGGGTATTAGAATTTCGTTCTTATTTTCAACCCAAACGTAAGTGTGTAAACAAATACATTGTTTAATTCAAATTTTTGAAAACGGTTCAACAATAAAATTGTTGGTACTTTTGTAAAATTAAGTTATTGCTTAGTTTGCAAAATTACCAACAGTGTTAGTGATTTTTAGCAAAATTGCCTAGGTAGGGAGTATATTTTAGACTTATACAATACGTCACATCACATATTATTTATCATCTGACGAGGTATAGTGGTCAAAAATTCAAAAGGTCCTTTGTCTACTACTAGCAGCACCCCCCGTTTCACGCGCGTAAGTCTTGGAGATATTTTTGAATAAGTCGTGCTACTTCGAACAATTTTAATAGCTCGATTTCTACTGATTTTCGCTTGATGCCAGTAATTTTTCTATGTGAATCACACGATCACAAAGAGTGCTCTAATTACACGCCGCAAAGTCTGACATCGAATGAAAATCGGCAGAAAACGAGCAATTTCAATTGTCCGACGTGGCTCGAGCCAATCAAAATTAGAGCCCCTGATCTTGCGTGAATATCGG
This sequence comes from Idaea dimidiata, assembly GCA_949358125.1. Classification (NCBI taxonomy): domain Eukaryota; kingdom Metazoa; phylum Arthropoda; class Insecta; order Lepidoptera; family Geometridae; genus Idaea; species Idaea dimidiata. The sequence continues at coordinate 7,377,515 of OX442337.1, forward strand.
GATAAAAGGCCTATGTATTAATTCAAATCTCCACCAGTTTCATCCAAATCGGTTCAGTAGTTTTTACGTGATTGAAATACAAACATGACAACTTTTGCATTTATTATATTAGTGGAATAACACGCAAAATATACTTAGGTATGTATTTTATAGGTATGTAAAATGAAATAAGCTCAAAATAGCGGTCGCCAAGTTCTTTCTCAGTCGGTCCAAAAATTGTATAAAATCGCGACGACTCTTTGTCGATAAATTATTTGAATTAGCATATTAATCGATCAAGTAGTCGTGAAGGTCGCATAGTGGACAGTCGCGATTATATTATTTACAGATTAGGTGGCCCGTTCTTTATGTCGCAAAATTATTATTTCAAGGCTAACGTTCTTTTTGGTGGGTAGGTAGGTTTATTGAAATGCATGAGATGAGTTTTTATTTTCGGTTATAAAATTGAATAGAGAAAAAAAATTTAAATAAAAAAAAAGCTTTTAAAAAAAGTACTTATTGAATTGAAGCCAGCCCATGATTTCGCGCCGCTCTAATCATTTGAGCAAGATGAGCACTAGCACAGCAAAGGGTAGTAGTGTAGACGTTGTATAGCCGTAGTGTTTTGCATTTTCATTGCTACGGCGCTATGCTACGTTGACTTAGCGGGTTATGCAACTCCACTCCATGGCTGATTGTCCTTAAAATCATAAGCGTTTGTTAATACATCGCTGCTACTGAGTTCTACAAATTAAAAAAAATGTCGAAACGGCTTCGAAAAGTACGAAAGGTATTTGCGTAGGTACATTTAATAACAAAGTTAAAAGAATGAAGATGGTCAAAATTAAATAAAGTCAAACATTAATGGAATCAATGTAACTTTTATATTTACTTTATATAAATCACAGCTTCTAATTAATTAAACATATCAGTGACACTCAAGAACAAAGTAAAATGAATGAAGATGGTCAAAATTAAATAAAGTCAAACATTTATGAAATTAATGTATCTTCTATATTTTAGTTATTTAAATCACAGCTTCTAATTAAACATTTCAGTAAAATAAGTCTTAGTTTTTTCTTATTTTTTAACTTTTTTCGTCTGTCAACTGTAGGTACTTATTCACTCGTGGGGTAGGTGGGGATAGGGTAATATACCTAATGTACTGACATATTTTTTTTTACAAATTATTAGTAGAAATCGTAGGTAAGTAGTTACCCGTGGAGCTATGTTCACTCTTTCGTGGAGCGGAGCTGCATAACCCAATTTAGCTGTGTATGAAAATACATGTGGCTTTGTCCATTACTATTGCCATTCACGTACATATGCATATGATATATTTTTTAATTTTTTTTTCATATTCTTAAACGTGCGTAACGTGTATCTAATGTAAAACCATTTTTATTTCGTAAAGCTTTGTAGTCAATGTTTCACATATTTTTAAGTTACCTATTTATTTTTCTTCTATTTTCGTCTCAGTCTACCTTGAAAAAGGAGTCTGGATAGACTGCGAAACGTCGGAACGGCATAGCAATAATGCTGATAATAAAAACAACGCAATTAAAACCGTAAAATAAGTTTTAGTTTTATAACATATCATCATCAACATCATCATCTAAGCCCTCATTCGTCCACTGTTGAACTAGGTAGGCCTCCCCATACGACGCCACAAATAACGATCGCGAGCTACCTCCAGCCAACGACTCCCTGCGGCCGCTACAATGTCGTCTATAACTTATTTATTCGCTAAATCATGAAAAATATGTACACCAAGATACACAAATTAACACGATGTTACGTATGAGGAAAAATCAGTGCTGAGCGTCTGTGTCAGTATGCCACTTAAAGTAAACAAGTTAAACTAAGGTGCCCGACCGTCCTCGCCAACTTAAACTAATAATAGTTTGAAAGTAAACGCACATTATGACCAGTCGGACAACGCTTATAGTGTTTCACAATATTTTGTCGAGTGAGAGTCGTGAGATTTTACGAGTCATTGAAGACACAATTTGTAAACGTTTCTGAAGAGAACGGATTGATTACTTTTTAACTTCTATGATTATGTTGGCTGGATGAGCCTTAGGCTAATGTACGGTTCAACTTTTGCATTATTTATAGTTTGTAATAACTTTTGTGTCATATGCCAGTGTGTTTTGTTTAGTTTTGGACTATTAAAACACGTACCTACCCACTCTACCTGGGTATATAGAAATAGGCCTATAGTGTACGTAGTATAATTCTTTGCAAGAATTACATAAATAGGTATTTGTTTTATGGAAATGCCCCTATGTATCTATTTTAAATATGTACTTTACTGTATGATTGTATTGTACCTAGTTACAACGACTAAAATGAAACACTTTGTGTGTTTTTTCAATGAAATAGATGAAAACTCTTCAAAGACAATTCACAAGTAGACACGCGATTACTCTCACAATTATGAATATTATTTAACGTTAACAAAACCGTGAATGTAAAATTATAATTCAATAGGTATTATGAATATTTTAGTCCAACTTACCTACTACCTAGAATAATTAAAAAACATAGCCACAATCGAATTGCGAACCTCTTCCTTTTTTGAAGTTGGTTAAAAAAATGAAATATTTCCCTGTCCAGGAATCAATAAAATATGATTTTATTTAAAGTGCATGAGGTCGTCGGACTGTAACGTATCTATTTAGAAATACAACGAACATGATGCGAAGCTTTTACAAACGAAGCTTCTACATTACAAAAATAATTTATTTATCGTATTTTCTATTCGAGTAAATTATTACTTACCTGAGGAAAACATTGTGAGGAAACCCACATGTCCTAGGACTCACCACGGTCCGAAGTCATGAGACGTTTGCCAATCCGGGGTAGGCTCCCGTCTTATTGCCTAACCCCTCTAAGAGCAGGCCCTTGCTTTGCAATAGGGCAAATTAACCGGCTGATTATGTGTTTGTTATGTATTATACTGACCTTTCGACATTTAATTAAGTATATAAGTATAGATTTAATTAGTTTGTATTTAAATTTAATTTGTTTGTATTTTCCAATTGATGTGTATAATAAATGACGTTTTTTTAAAGTATACTAAGTACTTAAAAACTAATACGCACCGCGGTTTCACTCGTGGCATATCGTGGTACAAATCGTATAGGTTATACGTTTCCATATATTCCTGACCAAATTTCCACCATCAGTCGACCCGTTCGTTCATCGACGAACCGATGAACTTACGCATTTCTAATATAAGCTGGGATGTTATATTGATGCATTATTAAATTATTTTGTAGATTTTTTACCACGATACATGAGCGTTGGACCACTCTCTCACCTGTTGGTAAGTGATGATGTCAAAAATGTAGCACGCTCGTAAAGAAGAAGGAAGACGGCTGTGGAACAAAATCTGACTCGTCCTCCTTTGTGGCTGAATAGTTCTACGTATCGGGACAAGGGCGAGACCACTTGGCGGTACTACTTAATCCGATGTGTGGTAACAAGCCGCGGCCAAAGGCTCCCATCAAGAAATCCCTTTTAGTTGCCTTTTTCAGGCCGTAGCCGACTTTTAGGCTGAAATCCGTGGTCCGTACTTTGACTTTGCTAAGCAAACTATTTATAAAGCGATCTTCGCAACTATCTAAATTTTTTGCTTTTAGAAAAGTCGAAGTTTTTCAAATTTAGAATGTAAATCAACGAAAGATAATGAACTAAACTTTGCTTCTCTGCTATGACTATGACTATGAGGTCTTTTTATTTTAATCGTATATTACAAAATGAATTTCGACTATACATTCCAATTCAAAGTTTATGCTTAGTTTTTGCTAAGCTCAGTCTGAGAAAAGTCAAAGTAGGCACTATAGGTTTCAGCCTTAGACTCAGGCTACAAGATTCAAAAATACAAGTTACATTGAGTTGTACAGATAGTTACGTGAGTGAGAGTAAGTATTTTGTAATCCTATGTAGGTATGTAGCAGTGTTGATGTACCAGTCAGTGACCCCCTGACACACCTAATACCTTTCGGCCAATGACCGATACTCGGACCTAGATAGTCTCGAGATTGAAATTGATAAATAAATGGCTACAGGATGTTCTTTAGGTCATTTATTTATTAAATTAGAAATACATTTTTTATTACTTACTAGATCTCATGTTATGTAGGTAATTGCCTACCCAATTATACCTATTTGTCGAAAAAACTTTTCTTGAGTTGGATTGAAAAATATAGTGATGAAATAAAACTCATTTTACGTTTTTATCGCATTATTTCTATGTCATTGTTTTTTTACTTTTGATTATTTCTATAATATTGACATATATATAACTCATTGCAGTGTCAGCAATGAGTTAGTTATATTTCAATACAAAAAGTTGCGAAAACATAAGAAAATATAAATGTAAATTAATGAATAAATAAATTCTTTACCTATTTTGTAATTATTATACACACATACAAAGAAAAAAACGCATCTAAATGTTGCGTCTATAAGACAACTTCAATGTTTGTGCTTAAGCTCTATACTGGTAACAGCGGTCTCTTCCAGGCCACTAAAAGACGGGGGATTATATAAAACATAGTTATTGATGTAACGTAAAGTAAGTAACAATGTACCTACAATAAGTAAGTAAGTATGTGACTTCTAACTAATACCTACTATGTAAGAATTACTCAGCATCAAAGCCTACTTACAGATCAACTTATATGGATAGAACTAAGAGGAAGTTGAATTTTTTAAGCATTAAAGATAGTGAATAGGCAATACCTATACACTTGCGCAATGCAATTTTATTTAACAACAAGTGAAACTACACACGATGACATAATAAGTACGATACAAACCTCAAACAAAGCTAAGGAAATATTTTTAAGTTACTATGAATGTAGGTTTGTTTTGGACTCATTAGATGACAAAGAATTGTAAAGATCGACGATCGTTGGCAAGATACGGTGGCATCTAACCACAGTAAAATTTACGGTGAGCGGGCGCTTGTGCTATGTTACGCGACTGCCAAAGGAAGTGTTATGTTTTTAGATTTTACTTTGCCAGCGCGTGCTTAGAACTACAATACTTCTTAATTTTGATTGAAGGGCGCTATCTGGTCTGACAATAGCGCTATGTACAATGTCTTTTAATATTTAGTGTCGACCATCGAATAATTAAAACACATATGTACATTAAGTTCATTAGCAATTATTGGTTAATACTTTATTTATGGTAATTATTATTAACAACAAGTCTCCACTTTTGTCAATTTAAACTGCGTCATAAAAATATATGTTGTTGTTGAATCCGTGGCTTTCTCACAATATAGTAGGTCGTTTGCGATGGGTGTAGACTAAGCATTTCGATTAAGGTATTAAGTAGGTTTATTGGCAAACTAAGGTTACAGGTTGGTTTATCGATTCCTTTTACTAGTTTCTGTCATAAAACTATAGAGATTGCTTCATATGATTGAGAGTCTTAATCGAACGATGACGTCCTAGACTGATTGCTTCAAGACTTTATGATTGAACACTTTAATAGAATAATTAAGTCCGAGACAACGAGGTATAGGTAAACCAGTAACACTCTTGAGGAGCTCATTGGCAGGCAAGCTTCTCAAGAGCTCATTAGCCTGTCGATCTTGAATGGTCGAGCGGGTTATGCAACGCTTGGCGCAGTCATTACTTGGATGGGTGACCGATAATTTGTGTGTCAAAAATCATTTTCTCAGGCTCCTCCATGCTTTGGAAGGCACGTTTAGCGGTTGATGTCGGTTGTTGCCTCTAAGTCGAGTAAGTCGTTAGGTCAAGGCTTTTGAGGGCGATCTGAAAAATGTAACACTAGGTGAGCCACACCACTACAGAAAAGAAAGAAAGTCACACACTTGACATGAGGCAAACTGACTTGCAAGTGGGGTGAGACTTCAGTGTTTCTCACTAGTCTCGTTATTTATTAATAGGAGTATGTGTGTGTATGTCAAATTCGGTTTCAAATTTGTTGGACGCAAGTCACAATTTATGATTGCATATATTGATACATGAAATATCTATGCAATTATTGTTGGTAGAATGATTGTCTATTTATGGAATTGTGTAGTCTTGAGGTGAGCCGTACTAAATAGTTGGGCTTGGCACTCAATAAATGAAATATACTTCGGTATTATTATGTCTGTACACAACCTAGACTAGGATGTTTGTTTTATTATTGCAATTATATTTTAAAATAATTAAAGATATTAGTTTAGGTACCTTCACGACTTTCTTTCCGAAAGTCTTGCGTTCGTATCCCAACCGACCGTTAGACCTTTTTTTGCATAAAGATATGAGAGCTGTTGGCATCGCTTTACGGTGAAGGGGAATATTACGGGAATTATCTAAAATAACATGAAAAGGCAAATTAAGTAATATCATAATATAATGTTTGAAAAACTGAGTCCAGCCAGTCAGCATCAAATTCAAGGATGGGTTTGTAATTTTCTAGAAAAATGTGTACCTACGCTGATTTTCAAAATTGCTAAACATCACAATTGTGGGTTGTCAAAACAAGGCAGAATTCTGAAAATATCTGCATGTTCTCATCGACTTCTATAAAATAATGATTTTATAATAAAATTAGCCGCGGTTTGACCTGCGGGAATATCGGGATAAGTAGCTTATGTTTTAATCCAGATCTTCAACTATCGGCATACCAAGTTTAATCGCAATCGATTCAGTAGTTTTAGCGTGAGTGAAACATCCAAAAAAAAAATACATCTATACTTTTCCAATTTTGGTAGGGTAGGATATGACTATTTTACAGCAGCAATACCTAACAAAAGGCGCATATCCAACAACATTAAATCTTACCTACAAGGTAAGTCATGCAGAATAAAATATTAGCTCATAATAGCTCGCAGTACGATGTCGTCACTTCATATATTTTTCATAACCATAATTTGATACAAATATGATAACAAATTGCATACCAATCTCCATTCGTGTACTAAACAATTAGTTATAGCTTTTGTCCGTTTCCTTTGTAAGATCCATAGCAACATATTTCTCACGTGATTCGGTGAGACGGTACTCTATGCACATACTGCGAATAATAGAGTGTGATTACGGCATTACTACGCATTATTTATTTATTAGTTATAGGCAAAGACGATAAAACCAATTGACTGCTTATAAGTATTCCCATCTCACGAAAATAGTACGTCTTTTTAGTAGCACTTTCGTGCAAGAATGGCATACCCCAAAGGCCCTTATTTCAAAACGGAGACTAGGTGTAAACCTGGTTTAAGGTCAGACAATGGAAGGTTTTATTACATTATACATGTTTAAAAATCTTTCAAAAGCATGAAAAGCTTTATAATATTATACACGTGTTTAATGTAATAAAACCTCTTTTAGTTTTTTTATTTATATACTGTACTATAAATGGAAACGCAACTGACGTTAAACCATGGTTTAAGTATAGATAGGTTACGCAATAGCCAATCACAAAGTTTGATTATTACCTCAACTTCTGCCCGCAACGGTGATTATTATTATTATATGAGCAGTCAACTAGTTCTATCGTCTTTAGTTTTAAAAGTCATAAAGTAAGGTATGAATTGATTAGATGTAATTCATTAACATCAATCTGTTAAAGTGTTTTTTTTGTGTTTGTGTAAGACTTGTGATCATAACATTTACCTATGTAGGCAATGTAACCTAGACTTTATGATCTTAATTTTAAACCCTTCTAATATTAAAACGCGATATTTTGTTAGGATGAATGTAATAAATTATGTATGTATGTGATGATGTTTTTTACTAATTACGCATAAAGTAAGAACCTCTTGCAATGTAACGTATGTAGACCTGTACCCTTAACATAAGTTGATATATACACTGTACCTAACGTTAACAGTTTTGACTTGGACACCGCAAAATATCGGCTCACGGTTGTCGAAGCCAGTGCAGCAGGCAACAGAACGGAGCGGTCGCGCTGTGTTCACCCAGTCAAACTGTTAACGTTACAGTACACGTATTGGTAACGTTGTGCACGTATCTGTTAACGTTACAAGTACTCACGGTGGGATTACTGAAAAAAGAAAAAAAAAAACGAATAGGATACTTTTCATTTCGAAATGTCTTTTTGATCCGGAGTTAGGCGGATATCTCTTTGAGGTGCAGTTACAAAATTATTATGAAAAGTCATTTTGAAGAAATTTTGCAAAATGGGTTTTAAGTAAGAAATGAACTCGTAATGAAATGTAATGAAAGCCTAGCAATAACCTGTTTTCGGAAATGTAATGTCTGTTATCTTACATTGTACGCATTGGAACTCACATCACCTGCCATCACATCACTCATCTGTCTAGTAAATTAAATAAGATAAATATCTAGTGAATGTAGGGAAAACAAAAAATACTAATTAGGTGGTTAGGAATGGATAAGGATATACCTACCATGTCGATATGTCGACACCTGCATTTTGTAAACTTCCTTACGTAAAAACAAAGGCAGGTATATGTATTGTCTTAAAAGTTACAAAGCCAAAAAAAATATTCTAAACTTTTAACATTATTTACCGGGTTTTACTCGTGTTTTATTTATTAACAGCATTGTTTGTATTGTGTTTATTACAATGCGAAATCGCAAAAACATAAAAAAGCCCTAAATTTTTCATAAAACCTTCTCTAGAGATATAAAAAAACCTTAACCTTAATTATAATGCAGGTATCCTAACATTTGTCAAAGTAAAATTAATGCCTATTTTATCATACCTAACATTAATTAATTAAGTTTAAATAAATTAATAGTATGTCTATTAATTATTTTATACCCAATACAATAATGCTTAAACAGATATCTACAATCACATCTTATTTACATAAATTGTTCTCCAAGTGTTATTAATCAATGAGCTTATGTTTGACACAAATGAAATGCAACGTCTATTACAAATAACTAGCGGCTACACCGTCAAGATTGATTTTATCGGACTAAAAGTTTTAATACAAATTGTCTCGGGCAACACTTACAATGACAGTTCAATATAAGTTAATGATGTATCGCTTATTGCGATGATTTGAGGTCGCTTGTAGGCTCTCTTCCTTGGCGAATGGACACGAATAGCAAACGTTGATAGCTGTCTGACCAAACAAAATGTCGGATCTTAATTAAGTAGTAAGATCATACGAGTTTCTATTTTTTTACCCATTCTCAGCTGTTTCGCTGGGCGTTTTCCTTACGTAGAAACTTGCAGTCGTCCCATTGCACATGATTTTAAAACGCGTGTTTCCCTCCGATTTTTTGACTGTAAGAACGCGTATACATTTTTATTAAAGAAAATGAAATGTGTATCCTAATGATCAGCTGATTCTCAAGCCGATTCTACAAAACACGGATGAATCTGGTTCAAACACGAAATGTCCATATCTTTTCTCTAGAATAATTTCCAAACTTTCCCATCAGTCAGAAACTACATACTAGCCTTTTTTTTTTAATACAGCAAGAATATTCATTCATGAATACGAGGTCAACCGGCGTACCTATAAAAAATAAGATGTACGCTAACGGAAAGGGAACTCTAACTCTAACACATAGCATACCTATGTATGCTATATATAAAGGGCCTCACTACACGAGATGCTAAAGATCGTGCGAAGTTGAACGACAATAACTGGAAAGTGAACCCTAGGATTCCAAGATGCATGCATGAAACCAGGAAGATGATGGTCCTATACAAATATGACAATCGTGCATTTTCATTGACAAATAAATTAAACAGGTGTAGGTACTATTAGACATACAACTATAAATAGGTATAAAATTACTGAATAAAATGTTACATTGGTTTTCGGTGGTGACACATAATTTATTTTTAAAAATATTGCATCATGCATGATATTGGTTGGTTAGTTTGGTACTGAATAATTTGTTATTAGTTTGTTAATTTAATTCTTAGACTTAAGTAAAATCTTCATCAATATATTAATTTTCTTATCCGACAAGCTGAAAGATTTATTAATACCAGTAAGATGCCGAGGTTATAAATAAAAACATTAATTGATTAAACAAACGTTTTGTTCTCTATTTTTTTTCTCGTTTCTTTTAATGACTGATTCTGGTTGACGACGTAGGTAAATGAGTGTTATTATTATTAGTTACGGTAAAAACCCAACGTTAAAACAAGTAGAAATTCTCATTACGGTTCCGTACAGGAAAAGAAAAAAAACCCTATCAAAATGACCCTGTCCGCCTGCTTGTATGTCTGACGGTGTGTCATAATATTCTCAGGAACGGGTAGACTTAGCGAGATGATATTTTAAGTTTAAGTAAATAATAAAACACTTTATTTATCGGGTTGAATCACGTTTTATTCATGGTTTTAAACGAACCGACCTTTCGCCAACTTTACAGTTGGCTTTTTCAAGGTTGGCAAAATCGCGAAAACTATAGAAGAAATGAAGTCAATAAGTTTTAAGGTAGATACTCCGACTTTCATTCTCAAGGTCATGGTTTCGAATCCCAGCCGACCTCACACTAATGGTTTTTTTTCTTTAAGAGATGTTTATGTTACGATTATTATCGACACTTATTTACGCAGAAAGACCCAGTTATAGTTAGAAGATGGGCTAGTTGCGGAAACACCCGGTAAAAACTTTTTAAGGTTTGGTGGTCCATATTAGGTGTATAAAATCAGGGTTTTTAATCAACACGATAAAAGTTTTGAGCTTTAGATTTCCGCACAACTTGTAAGTACTTATTTACCTTTTATTTACAAAGTTCCAAGAATAATTGTTACAACAATACTTACAAACATTCAAAACTTATCCCTTACTTATAAACGCTGATTAACAGCTGCATAACCGTTGTCTTTTATGTCTCGTTTGTCTTTTACCGTGAGTGACATGAAGTTTCAAAGTTGACAGACAGAGGCAAACGCCACATAACTTGGTCATCTGTTAATCATCGTTTATAAGTAAAGGGGTTACTGTTTAAAATAAAATTAGCAAAGACTACACTTACCAACCTTCATACGGGTTGTCTACAAACTCTGTAATTGAATGACCCCATTATGCAGGTAGATTATTGTTTAGAATGGAACTTGCCAATCAACGTCGGATCGCTCACTGTGAGGTAAACGGCTACATTCCTATATTTTTACGAATGATAGATACTAAACGTTTCGTTTTATTACGTCTACCATGTTGCAAAAGTAGGTGCCAGTTGAGGGAAATAAAGTATTTCTAGAAAATAACTTACAGCGGAATCCTACTAATATTATAAAGCTAAAAGTTTGTGAGTAAGTGTGTTTGTTACTCAATCACGCAAAAACTACTGAACTGATTGCGATCAAACTTGGAATATAGGTAGCTGGATACCGGGAATAATACATAGGCTACTTTTTATCCCGATATTCCCGCGGGAACGGGACTTACGCGGGTAAAACCGCGGGGCGCTGCTAGTACACAAATATGGAATACACAAACGTTACTCATTTGAATTCTACTTAAACAATTTAGTAGCTCTAAAAAAAAAAAAACTTATTATTTATTTTGAATTTAGAAGCCGCTTTATTAGAAATACTAGTTGCACCCGCGGTTTCACCCGCGTAAGTTCCGTTCCCGCGGGAATATCGGGATAAAAAGTACCCTATGGGTTATTCCCGGTATCCAGCTACCTATATTCCAACTTTAATGGCAATCGGTCAAGTAGTTTTTGCGTGAAAGAGTAACAACCTCACATGCATACATACATACAACAAACTTTCGCGTTTATAATATTAGTAAGATAAGATTAGAGTACTGCTTATACAAGATGTAACGGGTAAGTCCTTTTAATCCGAAAGGGAGTTGTTCTAGACGTCTAGGCTAACAACTTTTGCTCTATGACTTTTGGAAATTCGAAGTACTTTTCGAAAATTTTAAGTGTAAAGTTTGCTTGAAGATCAGCTGTTTCTTAGAGTTCGAGGTCATTGACCTTATGTTGTCCTTTCATTTAGTTTGTTCTACTACAATCAAACCTTCAATTACCTTTATTTTCAAAAACAGCTGTTTTTTCAGTGAAACATAATCTCACAATTTTTAAAAAAAAGTTCGAATTTTCTAAAGTCGTAGAACAAAAGGTGTTCGCCTAGACGTCTAGAACAACCCCCTTTCGGATTAAAAGGACTAACCCGTGACATCTTGTATTTCAAGTGGCGTTTTAGTATTCGGTCGGTAATCCTATTAATATTATAAATAATGTTTGCATGTTTAGGTATTTGTCAATCACTCATTTACGGCTGAACGGATTTTGCCGAAATTTGCCTCACGAGCTTTAAATAATCGATTAACATATCGAATGCTTTTTATCTCGGTACCTATTCCCACGGGAACTGGAACTATGAAGGTAGCCACCCAGGGCTCAGCTAGAACAAGGTGTAAGGTGGATACCCATTTAAGCTAAAAAGGGGCTATTCTAGACGTCTAGAAAAACAACTTATCTCCAAATTTTGGAAATTCGAACTGTATTCGAAAATTTTAAGTATAAAGTTTGCTTAAAAAAAAAACCACTTGTTTCTTAGAGTTAGAGGTCATTGATCTTAAGTTGTCCTTTCATTTAGCTTGGTCAACTACAATCAAAATTGCATTGCCTATATTTTAAGAAACAGCTGTTTACACGGAAAATCAACGCCAAAATTAAAAAAAATTGAATTTCAAATATTCGTTGAACTAAAAGTTGTTCGTCTAGACGTCTAGAATAAGTCCCTTTCGGCTTAAATGGGTATCCTTGTTATGCCTTTTATATTCCTTATTCCATATTTTATTCACGTGATTAAATCTTTCTAATTACGCGATTAACATCCGGGTTAACATGTCAACATCTTAGTCCAGAACTGGATCAGTAAACAATTCCGAACAAGATTTGTATTGATACTTTTTACTATTTTGATTTAAACTCGGGTCTCGATCGCGTTTGTACACTAATTATAATTACCCCGACGTTTCTGCAAACGGATTACACCGGCCGTGGTCCCGGGAAGACTGGTAATGACCTCTGTGGCGGCGTCGGGCGAACGCTTGGCTGCAATACAGAACGTTGCGGGTTTGATTCCCGCTGGGTGCAAATATTTATGCTTAAAAATAAATATTTGTATTTGGTCTGGGCATATTTCTATGTATAATATGTATGTATTTGCAAATAAAAATAAATCTAAGTACTATATCCGTTGTCTAGTCACCGTAACACAAGCTTAGCAGCTTACCACGGGGCTAGATGGCGCTGTGTGTTCGTCATAAAATTAAATATAAAATGAAGTCTGTCAGTGTGACTGGTAAAATAGTAATGAGCAGAAATCGTGTGCGTTTAAAAAGTGTATCGGTACTTTTGTTTTTAAGGGGTAGTTTCGGATTACCGAAAGACTTACGTGTAGGTAACAATGCGTCTTTATCAGGACAGACAATCGCATAGCTATAGCGAGCTAGCTTATATAGAAGAGCTGTGTTCCCAACGCGAGCGGAGCGAAGTTATTATAACGACTTCATTTACTTCACAATACCAATTGCATACATATCTTTTCACCAATAGATTCGAGCGGAAATGACAAAGCAGACGAAAAGTGTAAAAAATGAGTTGACTCATATCTTTTCGGAAGAAACTGAAACACCAATTACTCCGCTCGCACTATTACTTATTGGAAACGGTAAGTAACTGTAATAATTAGGAACAAAAGAAGCTTAATATACGTACGTATATATAACTTACATGGTCATTTTCACTACTAAAATTACTTATTAACGGGGTAATTATTTAACATGGTAAATACCCCGTTAATAAGTAATTTTAGTAAAAGTAGCTTAAGTAACTCCACGATAATGTAGCTTTCTATTAAAGGAAAAAGTTTTAAAATCGTTTAAGTAGTTTCGGAGCCTATTCATTACAAACAAACCTATAATATTAGTCTAAAAGGCCTAAGTACAGTCTAAGTCCTCCGTGCTTCGGAAGGCACTCTAAGCAGTTGGTCCCGGTTGTTATCTCTGATAGTATTTGTTAGTTCAGGGTAGAGACCTTATTTAAGGCGACCTGAAAACTCCGCCTGGGGCTCGATTCGGTAAGGACATAGCATGCAGACTGCCGGCGGAATGCAGGCGACGTGCAGGAGATGTACCTACATTAATTCGTATTCTGTTAAGTTATTTACTTAATTACTATATAATTAGTTAAGTAGCCTTCAAAATTAAGAGCTACTTAATTATTTAAATAGCTCCCCTTGTTCCTCAGTCAGTCAATATTAAATATTACTCATGCAACAAATCGACTTATGCAATGCTCGTGCATCCCGCCTGCTTGTCGCATGCTATGTTTTTACAGAATCGGGCCACTGGTGAGCCACCCAACTATACGAAAAAGAAAAAGAAGAAGTCTAAAAAGACGCTCTGCTCTGTCATTTTCATTTCGTTTCTATATCATTCCTCTTTGACGGCGGGAAGTCGGCCTAAAGTCTAACACTCGTGGGTGCTAGAACTGTGCGATAAAACCGTGAGGCGTAGGCGGAGTTGACCATTAACGGTGACATCTACTGCAAGACAAGTCGCCTATTGTTCATTTTATCAATCGATAAGTTGCATCACTTTAACACGAAGATAATTTGGGTAACGCAACTCAAATGACGAACACTTTTTCTTTGAAGTAGATATCTGTTTGTTAATAATTACTTATATTTTTAATCGATTTTAAAAATGAGGTCGATTCTCTATACAAAATAATTCGTTATTATTTCGTAGTTAGTGATATAAGTAAAACCACTGTAAGCAATCTAACCAACTAGAAACCCGAGTGCAAAGAGTTCTAAGTAAAGTAAGTAATGATAAGTATACCTTAGTTACCTTACGCATTATGCAGTACTAGATGCGCCCCCCGGTTTCACCCGTGTAAGTCCCGATCCCGCGGGATTATCGGGATAAAAAGTTGCCTATGTGTTATTCCCGGTATCCAACTACTTATATTCCAAGTTTCATCGCAATCGGTTTTATAGTTTTTACGTGATTGAGTAACAAATTCACATACACACATACGAATCCACACACATAGCGCCTAATGCCATTCCAGTCCCAAAAAATACACGACATTACACACAGCGCTATCTAGCCCCAAACTAAGCGCTAAGCCTATAGGCTTGTACTATGGGTACTAGACAACTAATATAGGTAAGTACTACATAGGTATTCTACTTTTTTTTTTTGTAAATACATACATAATATGATGCATAGAAAACATCCAGAACCAGAAAAAAAAAAACATTTATGGCCAGCAGAAACACCTATTTGTTTCCCGCGGGAATTGAACTCGTAGCCTTCTGCATTGCAGTCGAGCGTTCGTCCGACGCGCCACAGAGGCTGCAAAAAAAAGGGATATAATGAGAATTTGGAAAACACTCATACTTTTCCAAATTTTATAGTTTTATACGAATACCATAAAGTAAGATCTTTAAAATATCTTATTTCCGACAAAAGAGTTGATTCGAAACTGCATCGGAATAAATGAAAAAGGATATCAACTCAAATAAAATGGCTTGATTTAAGCAGAAAATTGAATTCCAATACCTACATCTACGTAAGCGTTAACAACATGATTTTATAGTCGTTATTAAGTAAAGGTATAATAAATATTTTGCATATACATATACATAATATATATGTATAGATGCCGATCAAAAAGATTATGGTCGAGCCCGTCGTCGGTCGTCCGATTCAGTGGAGTCACTCAAGGAGGACCAGACCATTCCGAAGCCGGAACCGTACCCGAGCCTCGAGCATGGAAATTGTGCACACACCGACACAATCGCAAATTCTTTTATATTTAATCGAGATTACAATTCAAAGCCCCCGGCACGGTAAAGTCATCGCAAGTCTCATAAGCTTGATGCAAAAACCTTTGCATGCTTAAGTTGTGTGAATGTATGGAAGTAAAACAAGTATTGACGCTTGATGATTTGACCGAAATGACACTTAAAGTTTACCTCACAAGGCTCTTTGAGGAGTTTTGCCGGGAACGCGTTGAGGAGATGTGGTGCTAAATTTTCATTTTTGTGAAACCTAGTGCAAATGCGTGCAAATTGTTTAATTTCGGGGGCATATACATCAATTTATTTTCGTGAAGGTGTACAAGTGGAATGAAAGTGAAAATCGGTGCAAAACATGGACTTAATGTTGTCTCCAAAGCTTCGTGAACATTTTTTTTAAATGGCAGCCGTGTTTACAAATGATTCCTTAGACTTGACTTTAACTATGACGACTTGGCTGTTTCGATGCAAATAACTTGCATAATGTAATAATAATACTTGACACTGGCTAATTTCCTAATGACCATAATCGGTTCACAACCGATAAGAAATAATAAAGCTCTTTGACATGTCCAGTTCCGTTTAGTGGCTTGAAGGCTTTGCTTGTTCAGTCCTAAACGTATTAAGTTTCTTATGTATTTATTTGAGAATTTATTAAACCGGTCCGGGAAAATGAAAAAAAAAAACATATTTAAGTAGAGGTGCGACAACTCGGTTTCCTACGAGCAACGCTTTGTGTTTTTAAATAGTTTTAATTACCCAGTTTCATACGAATGATTAATAATTAAAATGAGACCACTTTTAGCTGCATACAATGTTGATAAATAAATCGTGAAACTTTATCTTTCTGTCATTTTAAAAGCGTTTAGCAGTACTTACGTACGAACAAAGATTAATTGTTGTAATATTAAGTAGACAGAGCTGGTTTTTATTGAAAGGTTCAAATATAACTGTAACAAAGATAATCGTTAGTGGGTTGGTTCCTATATTATTTAATTTAACGTATTATATGGTCTGCCTATATTTAGTTGGCGACAGCAGTTGTTTGCGTCAACTACGCAAATTTCTTGGAGTGATAGATAATAACATCTAGAGAAGTTTGGAAAAAAACTTGAAATGATCTTCGTGAGATAAAAATACTTAATCACAATCTAAAATATCTAGATTAAATAAATTAATACAAAATGAACACAATCTTAGTGACCTAGATGCGAAATTAACTCGAATTACTCTATAGCTAGAGAAACGTTATGTGGGCGTAATTTATTTAAAAATTGTAACAGGGATTTTGACCGATCTTTGTTTTCAGATGAAAAACCTTGTAAGTTAGACTGCAGACAAGCCTAATTGTTTTAGGCACCAAAACGAGAGGCTGTTATGTAAATCCGAGTTGATTTATTTCATTTACGTCTGTTCCCCCAATACTAATCAGATTTTGTTTTTTATACAGACCAATGTGATCGAAAACTCGTTTATTTTTATACACGTGCTAAAATCATGATATAAGTTTTGCAACTTCTCATAGCCGGTTAGGAAATCGCTAGTTCGAGTTGATAATGACAACAAAGCGTAGGTTTTTTTCTGTATTATTACAGTGTGGTATGGTTCGCTTTCACTATTACCCATCAAGTGACGATGTGACAGCATAATTAAGCGCGTCGGACATAATCACGTTCGGGTCGCGTGTATTCTGAAACTTGAGGCGGAGGACAAAAGACCGGTCATGACCCCGCTTGAACTGCCGGATGTATCGAAAGTACTTAACAATCATCGACTGCACAATTGTTACGTTGCGTTGCGACGATACCTCCATAGATACCTCTGTCTGTAACATATTAAATATTACATTGGACAAGTAGGTACGTACCTAACTCGTTTGATGGACATTGTTCTCACTGTTTTCTGTCTCTTCTAATTTTTGAAATATAGTTTTTCGGCAGTACTATACAGGTATACCGCGCTGTAGGTAGGTTACTGTACCTATGTTTAATTTTTATAATTAGTTTTCGATCACATTGGTCTCTATAAAAAACAGAATCTAAAATATTAGAAATTACTTTCTTTTCAAATTGTGAAAGAAATGCATCATTAAATTTATAACAAATATATACCTACAACAGTAGTTAGGTATGCTGGCTGCTATGACCACGTTACTTGAGAGTTGAGACTTCCACTATTGTTTCCATTTGAGCCTTATTTTTTAATCGGTCGAGCGACGTCGATCGATTTAAATAGCTCGTTTACTGCTAATTTTCGTTCAATGTCGGATTTCTGCGGCGAATGGATTCACATAATTCCATTCGCCGCAAAATAATTCACATAAAAAATACCGAAATCAAACGAAAATACTTCAGTAAATCGCTCGAATTGGCACAAGCGGTTCAAAAATAAAGCCCCATGGGCCTAATTCTGTAAGAAAAACCGTGTAGAATCTACTCGACATCCACACGGTTCTCCAGAAGGTTCAAAATTTTAACATAGTATTGACATAGTTGCTTTATAAATATCTTCCTTATATTCACAGGTTTTAAACAAGTTTCCACACAGTTCTACAAAAGTGGACTGGAGTCTGGAGTGGAGCTACGCGGTTTATTTCTTACAGAATTAGGCCTTTTGTTGTCTTAACATAGATTAAACTGTAATACCTACACTAATACCTAAGTATGATTTGGATAAATACTTGTTATGAAATAAATCCATAATCCTTTCACTTGCATCTAGACGTTCGTGTGGTTGGTCAGACTTACGGGCAATATTGCTGGAAACAATTGACAGTTTAAAAAACAAAACGATTTGATTGATTGTACTTTGTAGCATTTTACTAAAGGTTCACTTTGAAAAATGGCAACTATGAAAACTAAGTTACTCTTTTATTTAGTTTATTTGAGGTTGCACGTTCGCCTTGGATGTGTCAGGTATGGGGTCTTACTTAGGGCATATAGTAGTATATCTATATATTAAAAACGATTGTCTACATTAGAAACTGATACAAGTAATAATTTCAAATTTATTTGATTAAGATTTTTCATTTCTCAGATAAAATATATCTGTCGATTAAGTTCGAATCTAACCTAATTTAACAGCCTACAAATTTTGATTCTGTTTAATTAATATCATAGTGACGTTTTTTATTCGGTGGTGGTTACCACACAATAAGTTTTGAAACAATCCAGCAATTTATCGACACTTTTTGTCTGGTTAATTCATCGTTTTGAATAGGGAAACCCTTTACTTAGACGTATGAGAAGTAAGTTATATAGGAAGTACCAGTCGTTTAATAATGCACATTTCCTAGTGGCCCCGGGGCGCGGGCGCGGGCGCAGGCGCGGGCAGCGGAGTCGGGGCGGAGGTTGACAGGTAAAATTGAAGCTTTCGAGATCACCAGTTCAGGTCGAGGACAGCGCTCGGAGAAATTGCAACATACTTCCTTCACTTTAATTTGCCTTGTTTTTCAATTTTTTATGCTGGTAATTAATTACAGTATGGAGTATTAAAGAATCTGAAATTGCTTACGTAGTAATAACTGCCTCTTACTTGAAACAAAGCAAAAGCAGTTATTTTTTTGTATCCACTCGTAGATACCTAATTATTTAAAAATGTATCTCCAGCACTACTAGTCACCTACCGGCTTGATCTAAGCCTATTCCAGCCACTAAGGAAGCTGGGATGAAACTCATTCCAGCTTTAGTTATGCATGATCAACAAGTCAAGAATCTTTATTTATAAGAAGACATAGTCACTTACAATCTGATGAGATTATCAACAAATGCCCTTACAAAATTATAACAAAGGTAACAATATTTGAAAGTCTAAATAAAGTACCTACAAAGCAAATTGTCTTCATTCGTAGAGTAGATGTTGTAGTGGCGATGTGCATGTTGTTTCGTTCGGCGTTTGTTTCGCGGAGGCGCAGTGGGCGAGGTTAAGCGATTGCTTAGATCCGCGTTCACCTCTCATTGTGTAACCGCAGCGCGGGAGGGGAGCGTTCGCCGTGGGAACTGCCGAAAGCTCGCAGCTAACTCGCAGCGCTATGCGCAGCTTCCGCCGTCAGCCGCATCGGTCGCGATCCGCTAACGACATCATGCATCAACCACGCACTCGCAACATACACGCCGCCGCAACACCCATCGCAAAATCGATTCGATCTTAATTATCGAATCTACTCGCGAAACATCGACACCCGTTGAATTTTTATACGGTAAACTCAGTAGGTAATCGATATCGAGCTTTCTATCGCCATAAGCATTAAAAACCGTGACTATGAAACTAATAAAAGAACAAAGAAATTTTACCGCTATTTTTGATTTACAAGAGAATAGCACGGAAGGTACGAGTACACAAAGAACATTGTGAATATTAGTTAAATTAGAGCTATCAATTCTTATTGTTTAGTAATTGTTTCTAAACGGAGGTGGAATAATTCATAAGTTGTTTTATTCCCAGCGTTTGTGGCGTTGTTCAGGCGACGACAGCTGAATAGGGCACACGGGCGGGAGGTGTCGCGGGAGGTAGACAAGGGGGGGGGGAGCGAGGGCGGAGCACCTGAGTGCGCCCTGACCTACGACCCGTGGTGAAAGGCGCCTGCGCCGCCGTCGACGCCGCTCAGACGACATAGCATCGCGCTGATTCGCATTCGCTCGGTGACCGTATTTTGAACACAAAACAATTATTCCATCACTTAATGTAACCTTAACACAAAAATTAAGGATATAGGTTGCAACTGGACAGATGTCAAGGTGTTTTTTTTGATAATTTATCTCAAAACAAGAGACCACATTGAGGAGTGCTTTCATCGGGCATTCCTCGTGTACCTACAATTTCAACACCTTACTGGTTCCGTCGATTCTTTTAAACTCTATGAAAATATATCAAATATTTGTAAATCAATTGAATCGTGGAAAAAGAAACAAAAGAAGATCGATTTTTAATTTCAAAATAGCTCAATTATTATTATAGTAAAGGTACAGTGTATTTTTGTCGACTTATTTCAATTCAAACAAAGCAAACATTTATACATTAAACTTCCGGTATTAATACGATAAGATACGTATACGTGTCGGTGTTTTCCTAAGCCCACTGAAAAAAAAAACGCAATTCTGTCGATCTTAATTTAATATTGATCGAACCGCTCAGGTATGCTTTGCTTAACATGAATTTAATATGAAATGGGCTTTAATGACGCAACTTTCTCGACCATTACCAGACTGAGAAAAAAATGATTTGTAAAAGATAATAATATGACTTAATGTTTCTCGCCGCTTATACGCTTGATGGTGATTGATGGCGAAAAAAATATGTATAACGATTGGTGATTGTTATCTTGCTGTGTTGGCCTAATGTGAGATTCACTTTGCTGAAGGCTTATGTTAACATAGGCTGACAACGTGTTAAACTTTATAACTAACTGTGCCCCGCGGTTTTACCCGCGTAAATCCTGATCCCGCGAGAATATCAGGATTCTATTGATATACAATATTGATCAATAGTAATTTTTTTTCTATACTTATAAGAAAGGAAGAGAGGACAAAAAGTCTGTACCTACTTGGAAGTAAATTAAAAAAAAAAGTTATCTAGAGGGTTTAGGAAAAGTAGTAAAACAAAATTCTATAATTTTTAAAATTCATATCTGTCTGTTTGTCTGTTTCTCTGTCTGTTCCTAATACAATTAAAAACTACTAATCCGATTGAAATCTGGGTTTAACACGACTGCCAAAGGAAGTGTTATTAATATTGGATAGTTTTATTTTCGAGGAAAGTCGTGGTATATTTTGCATTGAAATCCAATTAGTAGAACCCGAGTAATGGGCGAAAAAGTCCAACCACCGTTTTTTTACTTCCGCGGGTGAAACCGCGGGGCACAGCTAGTTTACATATAAAATACAAACCTTTCTATTGAATCATTATTATCTGCTAAAAAAACCGCATCAATATCCGTTGCATAGTTTTAAATATCTAATCATACATACATACAAACAGACAGACAGGCAGCAGGAAACGACTTTGCTTTGTTTTATACTATGTAATGATAATGAAGTAGATATCCATTTTTAAGAAATTGAAAAGAAGAAAAGAAATTGGCCGGTGTCATAGCTGTGTGACAGATAGGTAAGGATCGCCAGTATGTTGTTTCATTAGCGAAGAGATATTTGAGGGGGCGGGCGATACATCGACTCTAACCGGAACGTGTTCCACAGCAAACGATCTGAATAACTATATGTTCTGGCGCTTTAGTATACAAACACAGGAGGATACGCGACCGAAGTTCGGCGACTAATTTTATGTTCCTGCGTATTCAACTAATATGCCATAAGTGGCAAACTTACGCGGTTGAAATTCAGTTACCCAACTTTATGTCTGTATTCAGGCAAGGCAATCGAACCGAACTTAGGTCGCGTATATATAATTTGTTGATAGTCGCCGAATCGCTGCCGAACTTACGCCCGGCCGAAGTTCGGCTATACGCTATAACGCGACGTAATTTCGGCATGGTGTGTCGTCAGTAATTTAAAACAGCAGGCGTAGTCACTGCGAACTTCGGTCGCGTATCTTCGGCGCAAAGTATTTAGACACTTACATACAGTCTATGTAGGAATTCATACAGGCCAGAGAGCTAAAATGTACCTATGGAAGATCCCGCCATAGAGCTGTGAAATTAGTTTTAGATCTCCGTTTTTCGTTTCGATGCAACGTTGGGATAAAGTTAGAAAGTGTGTGATAAAATATTCTTAATGAATGTTAGTTTGTATGTAACAGACAGAATTATAAGCTCTTAACTGTTAGCAAGTAGAGGCTTATAAACCAGTAAAAACCATTAATTAGCAGTAAACCTGGCATTATACTATTAGGATTAAACCAGTAGCAAAATTATAAATCGAACTTAAGGGACCATATATCAGAATAGCGTGACAGGGAAAGCGCTAGCGAATTTCAGATGTGGTAAAGATGGATAAAAGATGCGACTATGCAAATTTGTTAAGCGTAAAATGATGTGGTTACAAAACTTTAATTTGAAAGTTTAAATAATTTATGTTATGACACGTCGTACTGAACTAAGTTCAGTTAAAGTTTTATTGGGTAGTAGGTGTAGGTAAGATATTGTCTGACTACTGCTATCTATTTGTAAGATTAAGTAAGTACTGCGAGACTTAATTAACTAACTTTACCTACTACAAAATAACATTGTAACTGAAAAACAGTAGCCGGGTACCTAATAAATCCATAATAACTTGAAGCAGTTGACTGTTTACAACAGTAATAAGAAGTCTCATTATGTGAAACATTAATCAATTAGATATTATCGCTTTTAATTAATGAAAGTCTTTAATTGGTATTTGCTTTAAACGCTTATTAATTATGTTGTTACGCCGTACGTGTAACATGAAGTTGTTGCGTGCTCTCGCGACCTCTGACACAGATTTCCCGGAAAGTATTAGCTTTGACGTTCCTTCGAATGTAGATACAGTACAGCTCGTTATTTCGAAAGCTTATTTTACACTACACATGCCCACAGGCAACGTGTTTTACTTGTACGCATTTGGTGCTCGTCAACCACTCACTAAAGCGAGATATGCCGCTTTGAACCACCTTAGTTCGAGAACGAGTCTCGTTTCGATAATTTATAAGATTTATAAGGTATATTCATACTCAGCTTTTGCTTATTCCTTTTAAGGGCTAAGGATTGTATTTTTTTTAATTGATAGATGAGCGTTTGACCACTTCCTAACCTATGAGTATATGACAAGATTCCAACCGATTTACTCGTGATTTATTTTTGTTATTATGTCCCCTATATTAAGTTTCGATTTCGTGTGATTTAAAAATAAACTTTCTTGTCAGATGCCTATTTCATAATATAAAGGAAACACTTTTCAAATATCTGTTCTACCAGCGGTTTAGGCTGTGCATTGATCCTTAGTCTGTCAAGTCAGGGCAAAGCATTTTATTGATTTACGAGTAAGGAGTAAGTATCTAAATATATAAGAAGTAACTTCGATGTTATTTTACATGAAGTCTCAACAAATATCTACTTAAATTTAAATAAACAGTCTAAAGCCATGACATCAAGCCATGGTTTAAGGCTGATCGACTATCAATCACACAATCTCTAATTTAATTAACAAGGAGGCGTTAATCAAATCGTTTAAAATTTGCATAAAAATATTATAATTTCATGCGTTTATAAATTAGTATCGATCTGGGCCAAGCACATCTAAAAATGATGCTAAATATAGCTAATAGCCTGTTATATTAAAGCTAGGCTTGTTTGGTACATAGTTGCGTTATACTTATAATTGATGGTCAATCGAAGCAGATAAATAAAAATCAAAGTCTCACACTCAAGCACTCCTTTTATGTCATATTTTATGCAAACGAACTTGAGTAATAAAATATTATAATAATCTTCATTTCGTAACACGAGCAGCATCGTATCGTGTGATTGTATTTTTAAATTGTATCTCAATAGTATATCCAAATAAAACTTTGGACAAACATACCGGCTCATAATTAAGCCAAGTTTCCCACCGCTAAAGAGGAATGAGTTAGAAATGGCACAGCGCTCCATTTTACATTAACCTTACTAGAAACGCACTGAGCTTAGTGTATTTGCATTTTAGTGCTGCGAAATGCGAATGAACAAAATTCATCGAACTCTTTTGTTGCATCTGGTAGTCTACCTAATCCTATACATAAACAGAGTCCATATAATTCAAATTTTCAAGAAGCATTTGGCGTAAACGAAATAGCTAAATAACTACATAGTCTAACTAAATCTAATTTTAAGAAACATTCTGCCTCACCGGAATAGCTAAGCTTCGTATACAGTATCTTCCGTATCTTCAAAGCTTAAATTGAATTACAATAGACTTCAACCCACGCTTGTTTCTACTGCCGCGCCGCGCCGTGCGTTTAATGACATACCCAATCCGGCCATCAATTGTCTAAATAATTTCCGACTTAAACAATGGTCGATAAGCATACAAGAGAAGGAGATAGTTTTTTCCGCAATTTTAATATAAATAATTGTGGTCCGCTAGAGTGGAAGGCCGAGTCGGTCACGAGCGTGTGTCGTCTATTTTATGGTCTCATTCTCCGATAAACTGAATCGACAGCGTGGGTATTATACTTGTTCGGTGTACTGTGATTTGAGTTTATAAGCTCGCTCGCAAAAGCTACGATAAATACTTTAAATTTATACTGTTTTGTCACTTTATCTTATCCACTTTAGTTCAGTAGGAGTTTCATTTAGTAAATACCGATTATCTAGCCTATATGTACATTGTACATTTACCTACGCCAATTCAAACCGTTACACATATTCATGTACCTATTAATCATAAATATTATAAACTAGCTGCTCCCCGCAGTTTTGCCCGCGTAAGTCCCGTTCCCGCGGGAATACCGAGATAAAACGTAGCCTATGTGTTATTCCCGGTATCCAACTACTTATATGCCAAGTTCCATCGCAATCGGTTCAATAGTCCCAACATCACAAAACACACACACTTTTACATTTATAATATTAGTAGGATAATATTATTATCGATTTTTAACCTGATATTATTTGTTGTTCTTAGAAGTGTAACAATGCAAACTCCGCCTGCGATATACGTATGCTCTAACCGCACATTACTAATTCATATTCAAATTGGAGTAATCGCAAAGGAGGACTTTGATAAATGCTAATCCCTGTCG
This sequence comes from Idaea dimidiata, assembly GCA_949358125.1. Lineage (NCBI taxonomy): Eukaryota > Metazoa > Arthropoda > Insecta > Lepidoptera > Geometridae > Idaea > Idaea dimidiata. The sequence continues at coordinate 7,402,958 of OX442337.1, forward strand.
ATACATAGGCGATTGTATCCATTACCGCAACGCACGCCTCGATAAAAGTATCTCATGATTTCCAGGAAATAATCTTATTAAACGACACTTAAAACCTTAAGAGCAAAAGCCTCGCATTTTAAAATTGTGATGCAATTATTTTAAATGCTGACATTGAAAAAGACAAGTTAAAATAATCCGAGAATTCCAAGTGCCCTTCACTTGCGTTGCGCTGATGCATTGTGATGGGGTATTTAGACCGCAATATGATAGTCGGCTCATTCCGTACTACTGAAACATATACCATGAATCACCCAATGTAAACGATATTATTTTCATTAAACCTAAAGAAGCATTTATTGGCGCAGTAAACAGTGTCCAAAAGTTATGTTCGTTTTGACGTCGCTCTTACGGTGATGGAAAACATCGTGAGGAAACTAACGGCTTAGTTAGCTCCAGACGTAAATATGGGCACGTTCTTTCTTGGGAACGGTTGACAAAGCTGGGAGCATAGGTGCTGGAAAAGCTACTTTACTTAACAATACTCCTCATAAAAGCATGGGTTAAAAGGTACTTGCGCTGTATAATTATCTAAAGTTATATGAAAATACCAATTACTCAAATACTCATTTATTGGTAATTAATCATTACATGTCAAAATTATTCATACAGTTCATAGAAGGAGTTAAGGTGGTGCCAATAAAATTAAATCGTAACAAATTATATAGTCGAAAACAATAATTAAATGTATATTATATAAAATTGAATGTTAATTTACAAAATTAATAACAATAAATTGATTCTCAAAGTTATACTAAGCTACATTTTATAGTCAAAAAATTCTTCTACTGAGTAAAACGATCTTTTAACTAACCATAGCCTCAATTTGTTTTTAAAACTGTGTAAACTAAGTGCCGAAACCACGTCACCAGGAATTTTGTTATACACGTCTGGACCCATCACATGCGCGAGCTTCGCGGTCCTAGTTAGGCGTCTCGGAATAGTGCTAAGCTGGTCACACTGCCGCGTGTTATGATAATGAACATCATTCTGTTTACTGAACGTGTCCAAATTTGTTCTTGTGTATACAGAAATTTGCATGACCACAATGCAAGGCAGTGTTAGGATACCTAACGTTTCAAAGAAGGGCCTAGCTGAAGTACCACGTTTTACTCGCGCAATCGCCCGAATTGCTCGCTTCTGCATCCTGAAAACCCGCTTCCAATCAGCTGCGCGCCCCCACAACTCGGCCCCATACTGCAACAAGGAGTGGATAGTAGCAAAGTAACACGAGCGAGCCACGCCACTAGGAACCACTCGGGCAACTCGGCACAATGCAAAGCAAGCGCTGCCTAATCTACCACAGAGCTTGTCAATGTTAGTTCCCCAAGTAGGACTTCGATCGATCTCGAAGCCAAGAAACTTCAGGCAGGACACCTCGCCAATCTCCACCCCGTCCACGATCACACGAAGAGGTTTGGACCTATGCCTATAAAGAGATTCAGAAATGAGATGTTACGATGAGTGGGATGATGATCGATCAACGAGAAGCCCCATAACGTTCTTATTTGACACAAGAGGATGTCAGTGAGCCATATTATTATTTTTCAAAGAGGGACTGCGCCTACATATTAACTAATAAACGATACCTACGTAATAGCTTCTTGTTTTACTGACCCTGTACTGTAGTTTCATTAAGGTATTTTTTTTATAAAGTTTTCTGTGATTAATAATTACATAGCAATATACTTGCGAATAAATACAAAAATAGAACTGCTTCTGAGTAGTTAGTTCATTTACTTATCAGAATATGTCTAGTGTTTTATGCTTAGATACTTTGCTCTAAGCATCAAGTTTTTATAATCAAGCAATTAAGAAAAACAAATAAATTGATTCTAAATAATTAATGTTCACGATACGCCTCACGTTTATGCCATTAAAATAATAATCGAGTGCATGACAGTTTAATGCAGTCCCCGATCTCGAATCGACTGTATGCAAATATCAGTTTTAGAAGTTTGAAATGTGGACAGACAAGTCAGTATTGTTATCTAGTTATTTGACGTTGCATTAAACAATTAGCTAGTGAAAGCCGTCGTGCTATGACTCGTCAAGCAGGATGCAACCAATGCTCAGCCACCGAAAATCAACAGACGCATAAAAAGTGATATTGAAATAGGATTAGATTGTAATGCTTCAGTCAATCTAGATGTTACTGCTTCACTGATCAGTCTAGATATAAGCAGACTTAAATGCCAGATTCCCAGTGACTAAGACATAGGTAAGACTAAATTTAATTAATTTTGTGTATAGTATAGATTGCTAATTGGACATAGTGTTTGTAGAAATTTCATCACAAAACTTGCTAAATTTAGACCTTTAGTAAATTGGTAGTTGGATTCGTCATTACGTGTAGTTAGCAATCAAACGGCAGTTAAATAGCCATAAACAAGTATAAATTGCATCAGTTAATCATTAGACTAACTAACATCCAGGGACTAAAAGATAAAAGCCGCACAGCGCACACCCCTTTAAAGAATCATTCGCATATAGTTTTACATAGAAATGAAAAGGTAAAACGTGCATCTTTCTGTTTCTGCGGTTTATTATAATAATATGATAAATATAAGCTCTCTGCTCTGTCTACTCTTAATGCGGGTTTCTCCGTCTATATTTTTGAAAAGTTTAAATAACAACTGAAAGTGACATTTTATTTATAAATATTTTTTTCCTACGGAAGACACTTTCAGCTATTAGTTTGGAAACTCGGCCGCAATACATATTATGAAAATTAACCGATGATTACAATAAGAACCCCATTTTTGTCGTGTGAATGATCCAACCTCATAACACAGACAATAATGAAAGAGAACAAGGAGGATTGCACGCTGCTGTCACTCGTAAATTCCCTATAAGGAGGGATAGGGTCGAGTGGGTCATCGACATTCGGTTTAGTGGGTAAGGTTCGTGTAATAGATGAGTGGTACGATTGCAGACGATAAAGCATCGCAGTCGTAGTACAACGTGCAGGTGGCGTCCAGAGGTGAGAAGCGTGGCGGCGAGGCGTGAGATACCCGACCCGATACGCTCAGCCCTTCAGCCTGCTCGCATTGCGCTGTGTAGTGTATCTACCGGCCTACGATCGATACTCGAATCTTCCATCCAAAGACGATAAAACCAGTTGACCGCTCATAAGTATTCCCCCTTACGAAAATAGCTCGTCTTTTTAGTAGCACTCTCGTGCAAGAACGGTCAATCACAAAGAGTCTAAGTATATAGATAGGTAACGCATCGGCCAATCACAAATTTTGAATATTACCTCGTCCCCTGCCCGAAACGACAGTAAGTTGTTTTGTAGAAAAATCGCGGTATGAACCGTCAATTGTTTTTGATACTCTTCCGTCGAATACAGAAAACGTAAATGAGAACCTTTCTCATTATTATCCATCTCAGGGTAAGTACCTACTAGGTAACTACTTCAAAATTCAGTACAAAAATGGAAGCAGTTAAGTGATTTAAGTATGTACAGGAAATGCAAAAATACGTTGGAAAAATGCTTTGCTCCTTTTTATTTAAAAAATAATTTGCTCTCAACAATGTTTAAATTTAAATCGTTCTCTGTTTGCGATTTTCGAATCGACACCTTTGGTAATTAAAGTTCGTCACGCAATGTGTGTACCTACTCGGAGCAGAACATGAAATGTAATCGATTTACAACGAGGATACAGGTTTGCACAACGAACTGACCCGTCATTTCTCCGCGCCCTCGGCGACACATCAACCTTCGCGTTGACGTTCCATTTCGCTCGGGTTGTTCTCTCCGACGGGTTTTTATCGCATTATACATTGGGTTTATCGTATCCTTGCGTTAATTTTTCGGTGACGTGGAATAATTACAGATGGCATCTCGTGAGTGGTTGCGGCAAGGCTGCGCCGCACCGACGACAGCTGCTCGACTATCTGATGCTACAGGGCGATGGAATTATAGGTAAGCACGCTGCGTGTATTGAGAACGTGCTTTTTAGGGTTAAAGAATATTGTCTTAATTTACTATCTAACAAATAGGTACTCAAAACAAAATCAAATGTTCGGACTTATATTATGATCTTAATGCAATAATAAAAAATAAAAATAAAAAAACTACTAATAATAAGTTTACATTTAAATTATATATCCACATATAAGGCGTAAGATTCATAATTATTGTGAACTAGCTGCGCCCCGCGGTTTCACCCGCATAAATCATTACCCAAAATTTAAAAAAATCTGGCCTTCCCTTGATCATTACAAACACAGCAAAAAAAGAAGTAGCAAAATCGGTCCAGCCGTTTACGCGTGATGCCGCGACCAAGGGAAATAGGAATTCATTTTTATATATAAGACTAGCTGCGCCCCGCGGTTTCACCCGCGTAAGTTTCTTTACTATAAACCTCACGGAGCCCGAGACCTTTCCAACGAATGCAAAACCGTGGAAATCGGTTCGTGCGTTCTGGAGTTATAGCGTCAGGAAGGAAAACCCGACTTATTTTTATATAGTAGATTGTAAAATAATCAATAAATCATCAAGATGTCAAGTAAGTATTAATAACCATAGTTTTGCAACCGAAACCATGAGACCACGATACACAGTAACAAAGCTGTATTTTCGGCCTTAGTTTTAAACTAATTTATCCCAGGTTATGTGTTGTTATCAAGTCAGTATGTTATTTCGAATCCCGACCAGCCTCAAAAAACAGCGTCAATCCTTTAAATATATTTATGAAAGCCTAGTGCAGGCTTACGCATTTTAAATAAAAATAATATAAAAAGTATTTGCTATAAATATTAAAGTCAATTGTCAACCTTGCAACGTTTAAATATCCAGGTAATTTTATGTCGAAAACTTTTCTGAAACTGCTTAAAAGTGTCTGAGCTTATCGCTCACATTTAAACAATTAATCAATCGTCGTCGTGCACCCGATTGCGTATACTACTTTTGGTAAGGTTTTACACCAGCTCGATCAAGTAATTGCAGGTTTCAATTCAAGTAATGATACGCTTAGCGGACATCGGCGAGAGCGAACGTGTCAGTACTTTGATGTTCTCCAAAAATTAAATTCACAAAATGATTCCAAAGTGTGATGTGATGTAGGGTAAAATCACGCACCATGATTACAAGGGGCGTACCTCAGTCATTACGTTGTCAAAAGACAGTAAACATGTTACAGTTTTAACTTGAAAAGTCTAATTTTTAATTTTACATTGCCACTTGCAACTTTTAAAGTAATTGCTTTTCTTTGGGAACTTGACTGCTATAGCCGAGTACTGTTTACATAAAGATTTATAAAAATAAGTAAAATACTTCAGGATAATTTTATTGTTTATTGTTTTATTGTTAATTTATAAAATAAAAAGTGTTTAGGTTAATATTACCAAATTAGACGAATACAAACATTACATAATGAATCTAAGGGTAGATGACGATGGTGCTATTTGTTGCATAATTTAAATTTACAAAGATACAGTTAATTAAATTTAAATGCGAAAAAACAATACAAGCAGATTTCGTTCATAAACAATACATAAAAGAAATACAAATATTGAAGTAATAAAATCAAAAGTATTAAAAGTATACAGACTCACCTCAGTTACTCAGTTAATTCTACATTACTCAAGTCAAATAGTTTTCTCCATATGGTTGAGCGGCATTGTAAATGTCATTTATGCTGTTTACCCCAAATATAATGGCACCAGTCAGCAAGTACCTACGCTGCGCCCGCGCCGCCTTGAAGCAAGAGGTCAAAAAGAAATTCACTTAAAACTGTAGCACGCCCTTCACGAGAGCCGCGCACTGTAAATTTATAAAGTCGGGTCATTTTCGAAAACCAGTGTCCGAAAGTGAAACTACCCGCGCATTTATTACCGGGTAAAATATGTAGATTGCCAGCGAGATAATAATGATATGTGCTCGTGGTAATGAAATTTCCCGCCGTCAAACGGTGCCAAAGTAATTTGCGTTGCTTGTCTCTGGCAACGAACGCCCCAAGGGCCGCTTTCGAGGTTGCGCAAGGCGTTAATGAGACTCACTCAACTTTTTATTGGGAGTATCGCACGGTCTGCCGTTAGCGCTACGCATTAGGGTGGCCGCAACAATCATCGTTGCTTGTTTATAGTTCACACGTCTCTACACCTGCGTGATTTATTCGTTTTGCTGTCTAAAACGATCATCTTCCTAGCCTGCCGTCAAAACCACTACTCTACATTTCATTTCAAGCTTCCAACGACCCGTAAAATAAATGTAACGGTTACTGCTACCATATTATTGACTGCTCAACATGCGATGATTGTATTGTCTTAAACGTGCTTTACAATAATTAAGTATGATTTTATTTTAAAGTTGTCTGTAGGTAGGTACTTTTGACGCGATGGAAGTCATTAACCCTGATCGTGTTTATATGCTTCTTAATAATTATACCTTTACCTGCAAATGAAATAGTACCCTAAGATATGTATGTGAATAAAGAGATTCTTCTGTTTAATTAAGTGAGTCCAACAGCTCAATTCGGATGGCAATTAATGAAATTGGTGCAGCTTTCGTGGACCAGCTAAATTATTGTTAAGGCCCATAACTTTAGTGTTTCATGGAAGAGACTCTGGGCCACCCTGCAAGCCCCACGCAGGCGATCCGCTCATATTTGTTAAATCATCTGAACCCTGTAATTTTGATCGATATCTTTATTGACAGCACCGATTTATTGATCATTTCTTTGCAAACGTAAGTTCCTGTGAATACAATATGGTGGCCTTACCGCTGTCGCAAGTGGCCGTAAGATTCGACCTTTTTACTACGTACTGATTATTGTTACGGTTTCGTTTTTCAATAGCCACTTATATCAGATCGTCCTACTTCACTTTGTTTAAGGAAATTGAATTTTGCTCAACGCATAAATATATATTAACGAGATCCATTATTATACGTTTGATATCATTTATGTTGCATATCTATCAGGAACTGGTACCTACCTAATAGAAATCAATTTATAAGCTCTTGCAGATAATTTTAATATAATTGAATATCTTAACTATGCTATTAAATTTTGTGATAATGATTTGATAACTAGATTAAAGTGTATTGCAATCTGCAAGTATCATAATATATAAATATATTTTCAAACATTATAGTATTGAATAGGATAGCTACTTTAATAATTAAAGTACACTTTACACTTTAATCTAGTTATCGAATCATTATCACAAAATTTAATAGCATGGTTAAGATATTCAATTATATTAAAATTATCAGCAAGAGCTTATAAATTAATTCTAGGAACGAACGAATGAAAAATAAAAACTCATTCAAAAAGAAAATTTGTCATTATAATAAATCTCAGAAAATCCGTCTGATAATAAAATTTTCGGTAACAAAACTAAGCTGCAGACATTTAGGCTGAATTTGTTGTCCGCACTATGACTTTTCTAAGCAAAAACTTAGACTTAAGACAATTTCTGGTATTTATAAAGCGATCTTCACAACTATCCCAAGTTTTTGCTTAGTAAAGTCGAAGTTTTTAAATTTAGAATGTAAACCAATCAAAAACAATGACCTTAACTTTATTTCTGTTTTAAACTATAAAGTTCTTTTTATTTTATTCGTATATTACAAAATTAATTTCGACTATAAATTCAAATTCAAAGTTTTTGCTTAGTTTTTGCTAAGCTCAGTCTGAGCAAAGTCAAAGTACGCACTATAGATTTCAGCTTTCATGCCTTTATCAAAGAAAAGAGTGTCAAATATATGAAACCTTGTAGTAATATCCAACTTATAAATAAATACTAAATAAATAAATCTTGTGACTAACACACAGCGCCATCTAGCCCCGTGGTAAGCTGCTAAGCTTGTGTTACTGTAACTAGACAGACAACGGATATACTACTTAAATTTATTTTTCTTTTGTAAGTACATACATATTATACATAGAAATACACCCAGACCAGATACAAATATTTATTTTTAAGCATAAATATTTGCACCCAGCAGGAATCGAACCCGCAACCTTCTGCATTGCAGCCAAGCGTTCGCCCGACGCTCCACAGAGGTCGTTAAAGAAGTCCTACCGATAGATGTCGTCATGATTGTGGTAAGTTACCTACTCATCCATAAGGTACGACATTTATCGGTAGAAATACTTATATTTATATGTCTTATTTATTAGCTACGGGCTACGACCAATACTTGCCGAAAGCTCATGTAGAGGTGCCGCGCGGAGTACGCTCGCAATGTTTTCACAGCAGGCGACGAGAACAGTCCCGTAAGTTACATCGTCAGTACATGTCACGTGTTACGTCCTCATGTTGTGCCATACGGTCGTACGCCAAACACAGGCTATTTCATAAACTTTATCTCCATGAATCTACCAATGATTTATACTTTAGGTACTTTAGTTTATATTGTTTATCTACTTTCTCCGTTCGTGGAACCATTGTCGTTAGTATTTGTAAAGGCTATAACCATCAACATAATTGCCGTGATCCTTTATTATCAGTTAACTGGTAGTAAAATGAACAAATGACAGTCTCGTGCAAAAATGCAGGTATGCTTGTTTTTCAACTGTAATGGCGGCTCCTTAAAAGTACTTTCAGATACTTATATGTTGGTCTGGAATGCCTTACTACACAGCAATTTTATAATACAAAAAATGTAATTTGATGTAAGTACTACTCTATTTTCACAAAAATAGTTTAAATATTGACAGAGTTTCCTCTTTCCACGTCACTTTATTACACTTGTTTCGTTTTTTTTGCAATTTTATTCCACTGTTTACTACAATAAAACTTTCCCCTAAATAAACCTTCTAAAATAACCATGAACCGCTTCAAAAAATGACCCAAAATCTTTAAAGAATATTTTAATAATAACAATGCAAAAACTCGTATTGAGTATAAACTATGAACTGAGCCGAGGGAATGTCGAATTTCCTTTTGTGAATATAAATTATATTGTGGTTTATAAAGAAAATGATATCCAACAATAAACATTAAAACCTTCCTTGAATAAAAATTTATAAAATTCTTTACACATAAACAATGGCTAGCATCATAGCCTTTTTTATTCACTTTTATAATGAAGGAAGTCGTGTATCTATGAAAAATTCAGATATGGGCAGAAATACGTTACAGGTGTAGATATTAAACAGTTTAGTGTTTTCAAATGACTACGGAAACATTTTTGTTTTATATTTATTACCGGTAGGCATTACAGGTTTACGTCCGCGTAGGCGTTGGTGCTGAGACGGATTAAAACCTAAATCGACTTGTTGATTTAATCATTCAACGAGAATAGCTTAAAACAAAAAAAACAGGTAACAACAACTTAAAACCGCGTTCTGATCGCCAAAGAAAAGATTTGGGTTTGAGTTTCCATTAAAAAAATAGTGTGAGTAGAGAAGTTATTAATGTGTGTTCATTTTTGTCCACTTTGTCAGTTCCGTTCGAATCTTACTTGATGGAAACAAATGTAGGTATACGCTCACGGTGGAATTGCGGTTTAACATGGCAGCGGGGTGAAAATAGTAGAAAAGTAAGGAAATAGATCTATCCGAAAGAATCATAACACGTTGCAAAAATGTCCGTAGTTTTATGAAGTCTTCTTCTTCTTCTTTTCGTGTAGTGGTGTGACACACCTAGTGTTAGAGTTTTCAGGTCGCCCTAAGGCCTCTTACTTGACCTAACGACTGCTATCATAGATAACAACCGGGACCAACTGCTTAACGTACCTTCCGAAGCACGGAGGAGCTCGAGAATATGATTTTTTGTCACACAAATTTTCGGTCACCCATCCAAGTAAGGACCGCGCCAAGCGTTGCTTAACCCACACGACCATTCAAGATCGGCTGGTGCAGCTAGGCCAATGAGCTCCTCAAGTTTTATGAAGTGAATTAGATAAATATACCATGCAATTCAAGATAATAATGAACAATCATTTGGATTACAGAAAATAAAATATAAAAACGTAATGCAGTTACATCATAGCAATTATTCATTATAAGTGGGAAAATACAATACCTGCCTATTACATTTTATTTATACAAATGCAATTCAATCGAGACTTTCAATGTATTATTCTAAATAGTACCATAAATAATGCTTATAAATATGTATTAGTGGCATTGATGTCATTACATTACAGAAAAAAAACAAATATTAATAGATAGTCTTCGAAAATAAATATTTAGCAACTGTATTAATTCGTAACTCAAGATATACAAAGATACGTACGTAAGTATTTAGAAAAAAAATATAGTTTTCAAAATATAGGCACTAATACTAACTATACTAAATTGTTAGAAATCGATTTTTCGAATTTGCCGTTCGATTATTCTTAGAAACAATAAAATTATTTGCTTACCTCACTCACAATTGTTAGGAGGTATATACTTTTATGTAACATAAGTACTACCTTTAATAAAATAAATAATAATATATTATTGAAAATGAGGCGCATTCGTAAGTATTTTGCAACAGTTAAGATCGATAAAAAATAAGGTTTCTTAATAACGATTAAAACTGTTAATAAACGCACCCATGGTAATTTTTTCTGCAGTGCAATTGAATGGAAGAAAAATGTCAGTTGAATTATGAAAGCGATCGATAATGAAAATGTTGGTACGCATGCGGGCCAGTAGAAAGTGTCTCGACCTGCGTGAGCTTTCGTTAATTTGGCAACTCGAGCCGGGTCGGTCAGCCGCGGGTCACATAAATATGTCGGCACCCCGCCCCCGGCACTACTTTGTTTGTTAAAATATTGCCAATTATAATCAAAGTACGCTCACTTCACTTGCCAACTTGCCACTACCGAACGATGCTGACTCGATTTCTTAATCTCGAAAATAATATGAACTCTATATTTCCGTGTTTCCTTTTATCTCTTGGCAGGCGATATTTAACTCTTCGAACTTGCTCTGTTCGATTTTATGGCTACTTAAATTCTCCTAAAGTAGTTATCCGATTTTACATAAAATAATGTTTTTATTACAATGAAATGTTTATTTAAAATAATCGTTATGGAGAACAATGTAATGGTACGTTTACGGTGAGATGATCAATATAATAAATATTACAAAGTGATTGCAAAACCGAGCTCGTAGCCGAAATATTGTTCCCACGGTGCGCGCGCGCCGGCCGACCGTGGCGCTGTCGTTCATCAACATCATTATCTATTAAAAATATCACGTCATATTGTTCGCTGTTTTGTATAAAGTTACTTTCAATCGATTAAGAGATATCTTGATACTTTTATGAATCACCAAAATGTATGCGTTCTTATTATTAAATAGCCAAGATGACTAAATCTATGTAATTAAAAAAAACGTACTTCTAATAGTGTTCGTGCTTTATCTTTATGTATAGTCATTTATTATGGGTATAAAACCTTTCTCTAACTAATATTTTGTCTTAAGTTAATCGTATAGAGTTTGAACCGTAATGTTTAATTGAGATAAGTATAACGAGCGAGTCGAGTCTCGTGGTGATGTGATGGCTGCGCGAGAGTCGATCGAACACGCGCAGTAATTGCAGCGCGCACTCCTTCCTCGTCCTAGATACCCGCGCTGCTTCGTTACGGCCGGCCCTTAACACTGATTTATGTTCATAATAAATATTTTTTGAAAGTTCCAGTGCGATAATAACTCCATTAATTTTGATTAATGACAATTTCTTAAAAGTGATTTTTGACTCGCCGTACCTACGAATGCGAGTTGTTTCTCCAAGGATGGTAGTGGACTCGAAACGTTTCAATTAATTTTACTCGACGATCAGTCGATTGTTATTATTCCGATTGTGATTTAGTAGCCAGTTGACGTTAATAAGAATTACTTATAATAACACCGAACATACCTACTCGGATTTAATTAAATTAATTTGAATCTTTAATAAATATCATGCAACGCGAAGGCAATCACAACATATATTTTTCGATAACGACTATAATCGCATTACAATGTCAACACTGGAAAGGGTAAGGAGTATGCAAAACTTAAATGTGTACCTACAAAATAAAGTATAAATAAAATATGTTTCTCTAGAACGAAGCTCAATTCAACTGCAAATAAAATAATATTGTGAGTGGTGGTTTATCCCAGGCCGGGTTCGAGTGGCGACATATTCAGCACATTTGCAATGCTAGATTATCCTACATTACCATAAGCAGTACGAGGCACAGAGCACGGCGTCTATCGGCTAGGACATATAAATTATTCAAAATAAAGTATCGGTTAACCCTCGACCTGGGTCCCTGGCGAAGACAATAAAACCAGTTGATTGCTGCAGGAGTCTTCGCCTCTCACAAAAATAGTACTTACGTCTATTTAGTACCACTCTCGTGCAAGAACGGCCGATCGCAAAGAGTCTAGGTATAAATAGGTATTAACGTTGATGGCCAATTACAAAGAGTCGAAGTATATATATGTATAATATGTATGAATTTACAAAAGAAAAATAAATATAAGTAGTATATCCGTTGTCTAGTCACCGTAACACAAGCTTAGCAGCTTACCATGGGGCTAGATGGCGCTATGTGTTCGTCACAGGATTTATTTATTTATATATTTTTATATATAGGTAAAGTAATGGCCAATCACAAAGAGTCTATATATAGATAGGTAACTTAACGGCCAATTACAAAGAGTCGAAGTATGGATAGGTAACGCTTCAGCCAATTACAAAGGGTCATAGTATAGATAAGTAAAGCGTCGACCAATCTTAAAGAGTCTATAAGTATAGATAGGTAATCACAAAGTTTGATTGTTACCTCACCCCCTGCCCATATCGGTGAGTTGTGTTTTGTAGAAAAAATCGCGGTATGATCAGTCAGTTGCCTTTATTGTCTTTGGTCCCCAGTAAACCAGACGCGTTGCCCGGGACTGGAGCGCCAGCAAGCTGTCTCACAACTCGTCTCACGTTCGAGATCGCCCGCAGCAGCCGTGTGCCTTGTCGTCATGTTCTACAGCTTAAATAATCAAATCGATATATTGTCGTAGTATATTGCCTACTTGTTACTTAAAGACAATAGGAATGTGATCTATAACACTAAAACGTTATAGTTTACACGATCTTTATACTTTTGTCATTAAAACTTGGCTAAACGATGCACTCGTTTAGCCAAATCTTTAAGAAGAATGTATAAACCTACGCGGCATCTAGCAGAATATATTGTTTAGCTTTTTTCAATCTTACTAATATTATAAATACGAAAGTTTATATGTGTGTGGCTTTGTTACTCTTTCACGCAAAAAACTACTGTACCGATTGCGATGAAAATTTGAATATACCTAGGTAGCTGACAACTTGGAATAACACAAATGCTACTTTTTATCCCGATAATCCCGCGGGAATAGGACTTACACGGATGAAACCGCGGGGCACAGCTAGTTTAGTATAAAAATATGCGAGTTAGAGGCTCGCCGCGAGTGAATTTTTGAAGATGTAGTTTTTTTTTAAATGAGATCCGAAGTTCTACTTTTTTCATTAGGAAATGTAAAAAGTAGAGTTTCGAATAAACGTTGTATTGGAAAGTCTAAATCTCACAACACGTGCAACTAATAAAGGAATTGAAAATGTAATTTCGAAATAAAACACACGATGAAATTGATTTTTTTTATTCAGCTTGCTACGCGCTTCGGAGATACATAGTAATTCCGGTAGAGATGGACCATCCACCAGAAACAAATACTTATTTATAAGGTCCGACTGCTACGCAGAAGGATGTTTGATTCTCGTCGGGTGCAAATATTTATGCTTTAAAATAATTTATTAAATTCTATGTATAATATTGTATGTATTTACAAAAATAAAAGTATAAGTTGTAGTATATCCGTTGTCTAGTACCCGTAGTACAAGCCTAGTGCTTAGTTTGGGGCTAGATTGCGCTGTGTGTAATGTCGTGCAATATTTATATTTATTATTTTCTTGCACCCGAACTTTAAAGCCCACCGATATATACACATACATACATACAAACTTTCGCGTTAATAATATTAGTAAAATTTAACTAACCTGATCGAACTAATCACACCGAAAATAAGTTATTATGGGACAGGCGGCGACGAACGCGTTAGGTACTTACCTATGTATCACAAAAAAGTGGCGCTATCCAAACTGGATTATGTTTTATAAACACTGATATGTAAAACCAAAACTAATTTATTATCCTACCTACCTGGCTATTACGGTTGTTAATAGCTCATGAGTAGAGTTATGCTAATTGTACCCTGAATCTAAATGTTTTGCACAAAAATATTACTTATCTATTATTAATTGTACTGGTTGCTGTCGGAAAGATTCATAGCTCGATGAAACTGATTACTACGTGGAACCTAATAGACTACTATTTATTAATAGTACGGGTTTAAAATAACATTTGTTTTTAAAGTACTTTGATGAGTGTTCTAAAAAATGTTTAATTAAAGAAGTAATAGGATTGAAGTTATTACAATTGCAGATAGTTATATGCCTTGGAAGAATTCGTAGAGGTATTAACGTCGGTTATTGTGAAGAACGCGGTACATGCGCAGGAGAGCGCCGCGCCGCGCCAGCTTATTTTTGAATCACTCGTTGCTCGTCAGGCGATTTAAATAATTCGATATCTACTGATTATCGTTCGATCTCTAAGTCCTGCGGCGAGTGGTTGATACCACTTGTTGCGGTCGTGCAATTCACATAGAAAAATGACGGAAACCTAACGAAAATTATCAGAAATACAGGTTTGAATATCACTCGAAGTGGCGCGAGCGATTTAAAAATAGAGACCCAGGGTCGCGTGCGCAAGTGTCGCGCGGTGCACCCGGCAGGAACCGCAGGACGCTCGCGCTGCTTATTTACTTAACAACCTTCGCAAAACGGCCCATTACGGATAACTGTACTAAATAATTACTGCAATGTGCCTCTCTATTTCTATGCGCGCGCGTGCGATTCCACCTGCCGCTGATCACTGTAATTATTTACTATGCATGAATGCGCTTCGCAGCGGCTGTCTAGGACGACTCGGACAAAGAACGGTCACTCCTGCAACGGACTGCCACGGACAGGTTCTGATACAGACATGGGTGTGCTGCATAGCAATATTAATAATACTACCTATTTTTCAATTCGCTTCTTTTATACATATTTATGTATCTTCTGATTTAATATATTGACTCTCTGTTGTTGTTTTCCAAAGATTTTAATAAATTTACGAGTTCGATTGAAAAAGTCTGCCAAAAAAAGATGCGTCTAAAATGAAATATAGCGATCAAATAGGAATAGGGTCCCTACTGCACGCAGTAATATTTACACTATAATAAGTTGTCTAATTGTTGTTAAATAATTTATTGTGATAATACTTAAATAACTATGAACCATATACTATATATAATATTGAATCTATACCTAATTAAATAAAAGATAATAATAATCAAATATTATAATAATTAATTAATTATTTATTTAATAATACCATAGTATATATATATCAGAGATACTATTTCTCCCTCAACAATAGACTTCAACGCGCCGCTTTTGCGATAGACTTCGTTTTATGATTCACATACCTATCTCATTTATTTGATAATGAACTCAATATTACACATCCAGATTGATGCATTGATGAATTATTAATGTTAATTATGTAAATTAAAGCTTCAGAACTAAAACTGAGTGACGTCAGAGCTAGCTTAGGTGTTTTAGGTGTGTACCTATTATGAATTTATATTGGCAGTAGATAATTATCTAGCCTGTATTAGATTTGATGTAGGAATATCATGAATAATGATGTTGCTTAGATAGACTATTGTTAGGAGTTGTTAATCAAGTGTCTTATGTATTTTTCGAACAGTTAAGTTTCTCATGTCTTCCTCGTCTATTTTGACCTTGTCTAAAGGCTCCAATTCGTACCGGATTTTCGAACCTTGAAATTATTGATTACCATCAGGATGTAACAAACTGCATTGTTTTTTTTTCCTTCACCGTAAGAGGAAACATACCTAACCTTCAAAAACATATAAACATATACCTTTTAATATAGGTAAATAGGATCAACTAAATAATATTTATTTTAGATTCTATAGTCATTAAAAGGAACACATAAATATACTTAATTCATTAACTACTGGATAAATTACATTAAAATATATATATATATATATATGATCTTATTAATTTTTACGGGAGTTAGGAGCTCGTCTATACGAGTGACCGGAGAACTGGTAGCTTTCTCGCTCAGAGGGTCAGCTTGGCCATACAGAGAGGGAATGTTGCCAGCCTTTTGGGGACGATGCCTCGTGCGGACCCCCTCGATGTCATTTTTTATCTATTGCCTTAGGAAAAATGTTTCATGTAGTCTTAGGTTATATTTTTATTTTTATATGTAGATTTCATTGTAAGTAGCATTTTATTTTACTACGAATATTAATCTAATTGGAATATTTGATCTTATTTATATAGTTTTATCTTTTATCCTCCATTTATGGATTTACGCGCACTGATATTCACTAATTAAAATTGATTGAAACTTGCTTCCACCTGTTGTTCTCGAAGGTATACTCCACCACTGTCAGAAATTTAGGAATAACGTTAGACTGAGACATCTTGTGGAACCAGCAAGTGGACTTGACTAGTAGGAAAATGTTCGTTACCGTTGGCTTTCTGCGGAGACTGAGTAACTTCTTGCCCACTGCCACCAAGATATGTTGATGCTTTTTTGTATATATTATGGGTATTTATAGTATATCGTATATGTATAATGTTTAAATTGATTATTATTATTTATGTTTTTATTGTAGTAATTGGGTACATTTTACATTTATTATATATACCTATGTATATAATATCCTTGATTTAAAATAAACGCACCTAACCCGTGTGATGTGTCATTGGTGTGATCCTCTCCATCCTGCTGCCTGGAAGAAAGCACTCTCAGCAGTACAGCCGCCTATTGTGTCACTCTAGATTTAAGCTCCTTTATTTTTATTACTTATAATAATTGTATTTTGGTGTCGTAAAAAAGCGTAAAATAAAAAAAAATACTACATATATAATCTTACTAATATTATGAACGCGAAAGTTTGTTTGTATGTATGTATGTGAGGTTGTTACTCTTTCACGCAAAAACTACCAAACCGATTGCGATGAAACTTGGAATATAGGTAGCTGAGGACCTGAATTAACACATAGGCTACTTTTTATCCCGTTATTCCCGCGAGAAGGGGATTTACACGGTTGAAACCGCGGGGCGCAGCTAGTATTCCATATTTAGACCCAATCTACGCTGTATCTATTAGTTAATTTAAAAAAAAACCCTCATTATATTTTAAAATATTCCTAAAGCGTGTACCTACCAAATATTTAATATTAGAAAGTAATTAGTGACAAAGTAATTAACTGTCATGTGTAGATAACTCCACTATTAAATTTATGAACAATTTAATTTCAAGTTAACGATGTTGCGCAACTATGTGTCTTGCGAGGTAATAAAGATTTAGTTAATCATTAAACTAATTTAAATTATGCGGAGACCGATACAAAAACCAAATTGATATTAAAGTTATCTAAAGATACTAGCTGCGCCCTGCGGTTTCACCCGCGTCATCGCGATAAAAAGTAGTCTGTAAGTTTCATCGAAATCGATACAAATATTCCCGTTTATAATATTAATAGGATTAGAGGTATTTTTACTATGTAGTTCTTACTTGAAAAGTAACAGAGAGACTTCTGAACCGAATGTCTACCGCCAATTAAAATTGGTTTACCTGCTGCTGCGGCATCATCTAATTAGCATCCACCGCTAGTAGTTGCAAAGTTGCAGTACATTGCTGCTGGTGATTACTTCAAAGCAGCAATGTAGAATACGAAATATGTTTTTTGACAGTAAATTGCAACTATTAGCGAGCTGTGGATGCTAATAAGATGATACCACAGCTGAACTTCGCATAGTGGCAGCTACGTTTACCTGCTTGAAGCTACGGTATAATGTAAGGTAGATAGATGTGAGTAGGTATAATAATATCGTTGATTAATAGGTGATTGTGTCATCAACTGACGACTATTTTATGGCTATCGCCGAGTTCTTACTCAAAACCTCGAGTGTTAATTTACTATTAGTAGATATGAGTACGAAATGATTGACGAATTTAATACAGTAATAAACAACATCAACAAAAATATCTATGCTTTATATAAATTTACAGAACCTTATAAACTAATTAACCTAATAGACGAGCTGCACCGCGCCCTCACCTGTTTGGTAAAAATTAAAGTCATGATCGGTTTTCAGGTTATTAATCTATACTAATATTATAAAGCTGAAGAGTTTGTTTGTTTGTTTGTTTGTTTGAACGCGCTAATCTCAGGAACTGCCGGTCCGATTTCAAAAATTCTTTTTGTGTTTGATAGTCCATTTATCGAGGAAGGTTATAGGCTATAATTACATCACGCTACGACTGATAGGAGCGGAGCATCCATGAAAAGTATTGCAAAAACTGGAAAAAAATCACCCTGTTCCGAGATTCTGTCGCGTGCGCTGAGTAAACGGTCAGAGTTACATAAAAACCATATATGACAGAATTCTTCCTCTAAAAAGGATCTAATAAATAGTCCGCGACAGCATATGTCTATATCTTAAGGTTGACTCAATATAACATCTTTTAGAGTAATCAAATTTGTTGTAGAACAATGCATTATTTCCTAACGTAATTTTGTAAATATTATGTTAATCCTTATCCAAATAAATACGTTATTCATTAAAAGTATTTAATTTTAAACATAATTGTCCTTAACATCACTTGATTTCAATGAATATCTCGCGAGATATTACAGTTTTAAAATAACTCTACAATAAATAATTACTAAGTACCAAGCGTGCATATACACGTAGCGGGCGACGATGATGAGGGTGACCAGTCAACTCCGTGAGGCATCATGCCGCGCGGCTCAATCGGTCGGCTCCATGCGAGACGGTTGTGTCACCAAACTGCAGTGCTTTTTAAAAATTCTTTTGCAATATCTCATTGTACTTTTGATTCTTAATATTTTGTTTTATGTTGGTAATTAATATTATAAAGAGGTTACGTTGGTAACATGTATATATGTATGTATTTTGGAGGTAATCTCAGAAACTTCTAGACCGATTTCAAAAATTCTTTCACTAATAGAAAGCTACATTATTCAGATATGACATAGGATACTTTTGATCCCGATATTCCCTCGGGATCGGGACTTACGCGAGTGAAACTGCGGGACGGCAGCTCTGAAAAATAAAGTCGTGTATTTCTATTTCTAACTCAACAACCCGTAAACCGATATGAATGGAATTTGGTACAGGGTTGACTTTGAATGATCGCACGGGTTAAGCAACACTTGGTACAACATACGTGATGGGTGAAAAAGAGCGGGTGACCCGATATTCATAAAACTTGGTACAGGGTTGGTTTAGAGGTATAAATATTACATAGTACTTTGAATGATCGTTAAGCAACACTTGGTATGACATACGTGAGGGATCATTAACGTTACGGGATAGGAAGTTACGCGTGTGAAACCGCGGGGCGCAGCTAGTTATTGATATAAGTGACCCAGAGTCATCCCAGAGTTTACTAGCGCACTGTTAGTAACATAGATTTATGATCCTGTTATTTAAGAATTGGAAATCGACAAGTTTGGACTGGACAAAAAAGATTCGTTTTAACCACGGAGGGTTTTAATTTAGACCGTTACGAGCGCCGCCGGCCGGGTCCGAGTTTCGTTGTACATTGCTCGGCCGCCACTCGGTTGCAACAGACCGATCGACTGCTCGCCGAGCAATGGACAACGAAGCTCGTGCTCATGACGGTCTAATATAAATCATCCCTTAAGTAACCATAGAGTACACTAACACATGCCGCTGGCGCGTGAACTATAAACTGTGTAACAGGGAAGTCAGTTATTTATTATTGTTTAGAGAAGTCTAGGCACATGACCCCATACGATAAGAATAACCCTTAACATTATCTGTTCCAGTGATATCTAAAAACACTAGACGTACACTTTTCCTTTTTTTATAAATGGAAAAGATGGTTTTTCTAGTTATAAACTGAAAAAGGAAAATCTAACCTAGTTCTTTATTAGGTAACTACACAAATAAACTTCCGTATCAGATTTAATGCTAAGTGGTGAAAAAGAGGTGTCTCTTTCACCTTCGTTGTCTGAATAAGCAGGCTTCGACTGGCCTATCAATTCGTCCTCTTAATAATGAACGAGCAGGTTATGCGAAAGTAGGTAGGTACCAAACAGTCCCAAGCTATTCAATTTTGACATCTCATCACAATAATAGGCGTTCGAATTGTTACTGCAATGATGTAGGCATGGGGCCCGGTCGCGGCACGGCTGCGTCCGTGACGAGCGCAGGCGTGGCTCCGACAATTGAATTGATAAGCGACTTTCTAACCGAAGATAAAACCATTGTATCACAAAATAGCCCGTTTGAACAAATGCATATTTGAAACTTAATTTTAGCCTTCAAACCGTTAGACATTTTTGAATATCGACCCAATTGTCGACGCTTCTTCCGTTCGATTCGTTCCGTCCCAATCTTCCGTTCGAATTACTCCTAATTACGTTTGTCGACTCCAGAAAGCATAGCTATTTTTAGGTATACTGTTTTCACATAATTAATTCGTTTTCAACTAACTCAGTTCCGCTCATCAAAGATTTCCAATGATTATTAGTTCCAAATAAAAATCTCCGTCTACCGCGTAGTATTCGTTTAATAGACTTGTCACTTATGTAAATTTAGATAGCCATAATAAACAATACGCTTGTAAAAAAAGAAAGTTGATTGTTTAACGACGGATGATTGATGTTGGTTATACATAAAAAATTTAAAAGCCACCGCGTATTCACGCAATATTTTTCTCACAGAGACTATTAATTTTCGATATCATAAATTTGTATTCGAACAATCAAATGCAATTTTGTTATTTTCGTTTATTCTGTAATCATTATTTAGCATTTACTACCTACTTGTTTTAAAAGAGTCACGTAACTTTTGTTGGAGGCAAGAATATTGTAATGGGTAAACTAAATGATAAAAATTAAACACCTAATTTTATTAAAAAACTAAACGATATGTGCTAAAATAAATTCAGTAGATCAAGTATGGAAATGAATTTATTTATATTGAAATGTAGACACGCAACATAAATCAACAACTCTTTCTTAAATTGAAGACACGAACGACTTTGTTAATTTAATATAAACGTGGTGAACAGAATTCAGTAACGAAGGCAACATGTCGTCACTGAGGCAAGGCGAACACGTCCACAGAAACAAATAAGTAATATCGATGCTCACCGAACACCAATTTTTATTGACAGACTCTGACGAACAAGCTAGTAATGACGAAACACTTAAATAAAAAGATCGAATGATGTTATTAACCACAACTCTCTCATACATATTCAATAGCTTAGTTATTGAATAAAAGTAAAAGTGGTTCTTCATGAACGTATTCTGAGTGATTTAACCTGCTACCATATTGATCGTTAAAAGAAGCATCGTCGGCCGGTTTAAAATTTATTTGTTTTTCGAAGCGCGGTACCTGCACATACGAGATGGTCTTTTTAAGAGCGGCGATTTTTAACATTTCTCTCTCTTCGTTTTTTAGTAACTGTGTATCCAGTAAGCCATTCCATTGCAAGGTCACCAACTATAAAAAACAAACTCGCAGCATGTTTTTGCTCCATTTATATTCTTTAAAGAAAATGAACATCAGACACCTATTTGGGATTATCAGACTGTGAGACCGGTCGAAACAGGAAGTTAAACCAATCGGACAACAATAAGATTTATGTGTTTTTCGCGTACAAAAGCTTTCAATTTTTTTTCGAAATATAAATAATGTCTTCTGGGTCTTAATTACTATTCTATTTGCATACATAGAAATCAAAAAGTAGATAAGTATGAAATTACCATATATTTCAACATAATGACCATTAAATAGTAATAAATGTTTTGAATAAAATTCAAATCGTATTTATGTTTTAGACCATAATATTATCTACGAAACGTGACTTATTTTATGTGTAGCCTACTTAAATTCAATTGAAATGAGTACGGATCTATTGTGACCTACGACTTGTACGAGTTCAATAGATTGTCCATCGAAGTCGTCTCACTGTAGGTCATGGGGTACTGTGCTACAACTTAAACTAAAACGTTATGCAAAATACTTACGAAGAGCCTTTCGATTTTGCGATGCTATCTATAAATCGAAACGGACCATCGATCGATCGTGGGATTCTAGGTGAGCAGTTACTTTGAGGTTTTGTTTTGATGACTATGACTGAAATGGCATAAAATATTGGTTATCTGAGCAGGTTCTCTAAATTGACACTTCCTAAGCTGTCCCCAAATCTTATTTTTTATTATACTTACTTACTTATATGTTGCAGATGTTAGACAATAACAATGTCAAAGAATTTGTAGCTTGTTGGAGCAAGCATATAACTTATTACCCAACCACATTGAGTTTCAAAGTTTTGCCGTGATCAATATTATATTGAATTAATATTTGTATAGTCTACTCTATGTACTATATAGGTTCGGGTATTATAATGTATATAGCGTTATTTATTGTCGTAAATTAACGTGAGCAATTAATTTAATTAAGGTATACTTAATTATACTTTGTTTGCAATTGTCATAAAATAAATTAAATATAATGGCAGTTGCCCAGTCTGATTTATTGTTTGTAATAATCTAAACGTTTCACATGCGTTGCTTTTAAAAATCTGTTTGTAATGTTATAAAAACTGTGATAACAATCTTTGGAACGCGTTTAATGATTTAACTGTTGCTTTATTATGATGCTACAGTATCTTTATGTGGGATCTCGTTGTACCAGCTCCATGACTACTGATTCTCCCCAATTTTCGCCCGTCGATATTATCTTAAATCCATTCATTTTTTTAAACTGGTTTGAATTAAAAATAAAGTAAGTGGCTCTGATAATTGTGTATCTAAAGTTTGTGTCACTTTAATATTATTTACATTGTCAAATGTTTGATAAATTAACATGTTTTCCCGATTGTCAATACTTTGAAAGGGTTATTGAAGAAGCACAAGCTACTGAAGCAACCTTAGGGTTTGTAATAATAAAATAAAACCTATTATTTTGATTAAATTTTATGAGTATTTAGATTTAATTAGTTTGTATATTAATTTTATTTGTTTGTATTGTTATAATTAATAAAAATATATAGTTTGTCTTTTTGATGTCTTACTTACTTATTAAATTTGTTGCAATTAATATATTCAGTATAATTAACATTTTTGTTAAAAAATTAAAGTTATAAATTAACACCTAACTTTAATTTATTAAACTAACACAGGCACAGTATAGAGTTTATACTTACAATGTAAATTATTTGCGATTAAATATGCACATCAAATTAAATTAGAAACTTGGGAGTTCATATAGGATTACGTTTGATGTCGACATTCCCACGGAATCGAGATATACTTGTGTAAAATCGAGGTGGGCTAAGTACTTAGCCAACATTTTAGCGCAATTAAATTTTACAACTGGTAAACCGATCTGTATACGATATCTTTACAAAACATTAATTTAGTACCGATAGCTAGTTTGTCGAATCAAGTCATAAAATGGTAATTGCTTGTAGCCATCTAACCTGTTCTGTATTACTTTCAAGTGTAAACCAAAGTCATAGTCATAATAAACCCAGCAGTTTTGTCCTTGTTCAGTTTTGACGAATTTAATTGTAACTAGGTAGGAATTGATTATGTTTCTTTTTTTTAATCTAATTTTACATATTTAAATATGACTTCTTAATTAGTGTTTGCGACACTTAAAAAATGCTGTTTTTTAATAAATGCTTTCATTATTTTTAAATATAATAGGTACCTATACTTTAAATAACATTGCATGTAGAGAAACTGAGTGCTGTACTCAGTTTTTTTGCCTTCAATCAAAGCTTGGTTTGTTGTGAAAGAGTTTCGGGTACTATAATATGCGTAACACTAAATACAATACATTAGGTACGTATTTTACACTAAATATCTAGTTGAGATTTAAGTTATTCCAGGAACCACCTTCGCATTATAAAATTGTAATGTAGGTCTTTGGGAAACTCTGTACTATCTTATTAAAACACATCGGTATTAGAGGCATTATCTTAAAATTAGTTTAATCCTCTCAAAAGAATCAAATCCAGTACATAATACTTGATACTTATGATCATATGATCCTTTGTTAAGAAAATTTACTCAAATACTAAACTTAATAATCTAGGAGTACCGCAAGGGAGCATCCTTGGTTCTATCTTATATTTTTTCTCTATGTAAATGAAATGCCTATAATTTCTAAACACCTAACCGTAATATTCGCTGAGGATGCCACCATCTACATTCCTAAAAATAATTAAACAGATATAAATTACTCGAAAGAAATCGAAAACTTTTTAAACTAACACGATTGGAACTCATATTTACACATTTCCCGGGTCTTAATCACGTCATTTTAACTTATTTAATTTTTCTTATTTAAATTCTAAAGATCATTGTAACGTAATCGAAACGTCGAGGTAAGGAAAATGAAATAAGTTAAAATCACGCGTTCAAGACCCGGGAAAATGTGTAAATATGAGAAATTGAAAACACCTTAAACAAACTAAAAACCTTGCTAAATAAAGAAGAATTACAAATAAACCTTAGTAAAACTAACACGAAATTCAGCAGCTTTTAAATTACTGTAAACTGTGATTGTATCCAAATTATGTATGTTAACTTAAGATCATTGTGTACACTACCTAAAAAGGAAAAAATCTCGATTCTTGATTCTATCTCCTAATCTTACCGATAGAAATTTCAACCTAAGCTTAGGTTTACTCCCACAACATTTCTGTTCTAGATATTTGGAACACTACATTCCGCTACCTCTGATTCACAAATGCATATTATGTCGTGCCTGTTACCGAAAGTGAATATGAATTAATTTTATTTTTAAACTATGTTCGTACTGAGACAATATTGTTCGCGAGACTCAGCGGGGGTCCGAGATGACATCTCGCAGCGTGTAGCCTTGTCTGTGTGGCCGCTCTCTAGGGAGAAAACAGAGTGAAAATTAAACAGTCAGTGTATAATGCGCCGACATGTTTTCACTACGAGCGGAGCGGAGTCATTAAGCCAACGATGGTTTTCATATTTTTCTCATTCGCGCTATGAAAATAATCGTAGGATCTAAACTCACGCATTAAAAATTCTACGTCGGCTTAAGGTCCTCTTCCCTCTTTTTTTAATTAAAATACAAGGTGTAACGAGGATACCCATTGAAGGCGAAAGGGTAGACGGTCCAGACGTCTAAGGGAACAACTTTTGTTCTACGACTGTTGGAAATACACTCTTTTTTTGAAAAATTTTAGGTTATGTTTCACTGAAAAATAGCTGTTTTTTGAAAACAAAGGCAATTAAAGTTTTGATTTGTAGTAGGCCAAACTAAACCAAAGGACAATTTAAGATCAGTGACGTCTTACTCTAAAAAACAGCTGATTTCCAAGTAAACATTAAAAAAAAAACTGCTTTGAATTTCAAAAAGTTGGATAACAAAAGTTGTTCGCCTAGACGTCTAGAACAACTCCCCTTGTATAGTTTTTAGGTCATTTTAGTTTTTAGGTTTTAGGTCTTTTATTTACAACAAAAGTAAGCTTTGTGGCTGGTGTAGGTTTATGGCCCGTAACAGCTTCTTCGTCGCAAAGCGAGTATTCGGTCATTGCGCGTTATCGTTTTTAAACTTAATATAAAAAGTTATAAAACAGTCCATTGTACAAAACGTGAAACGTTAATTTTTTATTTTGCCCTCAATACCTGATAAGGTAAACTAAAGTTACTTGATATTTATTTCTTTTTCACTATCCAGCGACTAACAATCGACCAATCAAAAATCATCTGTCTGCTTTCACCCTTTTACTATATTTGACGGCTGGCCTTCATTTTCAACAAATAGAGTTTACTTTTCATTGTTCTTCGATTTAGATAGGTAGGTACTGTATTATTATGGTATTTTTTATTTCTAAATGATTATTGTTATTGAAATAGGGCATAGTAAAATTAATGGTTCTCGGTATAACCAAAAGATGAGATACTGAGATATTTTTAGCTCTTTGACTTATGGCAAAAACTTATTACGTAGAGTCACAGAATAGGAGCTTTATTTTTGAATTGCTCGTGCCAGTTCGATCGATAATATAATCAATGAAAATCCAACTATTTAAATTGTTCGAAGTAGCGCAAACGGTTCAAATATAAAACCCTAGTGCGGCTACGAGGCGAGCGGTTCAGGCGCAGGCGCAGGGTTATCGCTTTCCGGACGCCTGTCACGGTTCCCACGCTAAACGGTATTTTAAATACCTAGGTATTTATCTACGTACATACGGCGCGGGCGACAGGACCGAGATACGTTCGTTTTGAGTAGCCTCTTCTGGATGGGTCAAGGATTCGCGATGTGAGTGTAAATCCGTGCAACTCGACTGACCTGACCTCGATTCCTGTCACATCTAACATGTTAAACACAATTGTAAATAATATCTTCAATCTTTTGATTCGTATCGTTAATAAATAATAGATTTTATTTGTGGAAGGTCATCGATAAAATAACGTCTTCATTCGCATCGCCAATAATGATTTTTAACAGGTATGATGTACTATTTTTAGCAAACAATATTTAGGTACCGTACTTTATTAAAATTTATTTAATATTTACTATTTAATTAAAGCGTCAAAAATACTAAACCCGTATTCACAAATAACACTAAAAGTGGACTCAGCTTTTTGTCACATTTTCGATGACGTTGATTATCATATCATTCAACTCAACAAAATATTAGGTATTTATGGAGCGCACAATATCTTTTGTGAGTACGGGCCTAAGAGATCGGTTCTCGACCAATGTCAATTTTAACTAAGGTTATATCTGAAAAGTTACACATGCATTTTAATATTGAATTTAGTTACTATTTGAGGAGCTTTATACGTTTTAAAGATGAGCCTTATTTTTTAATCGCTCGTTGCACTTTAGGCGATTCAAATAATTCGATATCAGCTGATTTTTGTTCGATGTCAAACTCCTACAGCGAGTGGTTGATACCACTCACTGCAGTTGTGCGATTCACATAGAAAACATTACGGTAATCGAACGAAAATCAGTAGAAGTTGAGGTATTTAAATCGTCTACAGTGCAATGATGATTCAAAAATAAGGCTTCAGATGACGAAGCCAGCACGGTCTGGATACCAACATAGAATCTTAAGTGTCCTCTCTATTTGAACTGTCACTATAACATAGAGTTAAGAACAACCCCTATTACGAATCTAAAAGGGAAACAGTAGTGTGTCTACACTACACTACACGTGTGCACCACTACAAATAAAAGTTTTCATAGTTTTGTTTTAGATTTTAGGGATTTTGCATAATGAAACACAATATTTACCATCGGGTTTGTCAGTCAAGTTGTTTCAGTCAACCTTGAAAAAGCGAACTATAAAGTTAGCGAAAGCTCAGTAGATTATAACAATGCCATTAATAAATAAAACGGGATTAAAACCCGGAAATGTTGTGTTTTGTTATAGTATCATTATATACCCATGCATGAATCACAGCGACACCTTCGGTAAAAACCTGTTAAATTATTTTTCTTTACTACCGAACCTAACGATAACTAAATTACACTATAATGATATTTGAATCGATTCGGAAACGGATGTTATGTTCGACCCCGGTAGCCACATCACCACAACAATATTTTATCGAGAATATGTATTCAACCTCGTTACAATTTTATCAACGATACAATAAGCTGATAAAAAGTGAACACTGTCCTGTAAATACTCTTTTTTATTGCATTTAAGTTTTACGGAAGGGCGGTGGTATTGGATTGCTTTACGATTAAAGTAGGCTGTGACGCTTGCGGACACTGAAGTTCAACTTGTGATTCACGTAACAGTACCTACCTATACTAAACTTATCGTATCGTATTTTATATCAATTGCCTACTATTGTTATTAAATTTAAAAGTTTGATTCCTGATCAAAAATAATTTGTACCTAATACATTAGGGCCCGCTTGCGTAACGGTTCCTAAACATGTTTAAGCTGTTAAACGTGTTTAAAATCTGTCAGAATGTCAGGAACTGTCCGTGTGTGGCAACATATTATCAATCGTCCGCTTATCCAATGTCCGAGTCCAATGTTCGATTTCCCATTAATTATTTTAAAATTGATTTAGTTAAATATGTTTTTAAATGGTTGAATGCAAGTCGCCCTAGAATTACATTAAATGGGGGTTACCATGGTCTACTTATTGCAGAACCTAAATCATGCTGCTATAAAAAAAACCCAGACTGCTTAAAAACGTCATATAATAGAAATATATTAAATAAGACTCTTTGAAGACTTTTTTTTTATTTATTTATTACTTAAATTTTTTTGAGCAGATTAGAATTTTTAATTTTAAAAATGTATTTATAAGGGGACCATGGTCACCTCCAATTAATGTAATTCTAATGTATTAGGTACAAATAAGTTTTTATCAGAAATATTTTTATACGTCCAGTATCACGGGGCTATGGAACCCAGCGATACTAGACGTACAATTTTATTCGCAATGAAGTGGACACCAATATAATTTACTCCTATTTATCAGTATAATCTAGGCATATTGTTCTATCAAAACAAAACGTTTCCAAGTTGTTTGTTTCAAATATTAACATTTTATAACCCGGAAATATTAAACAATCCTAAATTATATATAACCGATGATACACAGATTTAGAGCTTCGAAGTTGCTATAAACAGCCCGAGGCTTCGACTTAATGACGCGACGAATTAAATCACCCTATCACCTATACTGTAATTACGTAAACACCGCTAACAAATATTAAAAGGCTTGTAATTTATTCAATAAATCATTACACGGTCGATTAATAAGATTATCGTGACATAATAAAGTTATTAATACATTTATAGATCAGATAAGTATAATTATTATATTGATAATTATATTAATAGGTCCTAAATGCCAAACAATAGGTAGCAAATACATTTGATTCCGCATATAAATCATGTCCTGTGCCTTTATTTAATAACACCATCGCTGCCTGTGCCTGCGTTATCTACTATTGCGGGTCTTGAAATCGCGAAGTTTTGAAGTCATCCATCATCAAACCACATCAGTATTTAAGTACACAGTATAAAAAAGAATAATAATAATATGTGGTAATGAAGCTACTAAGAGACGTTAAATACAAAAACATAATTATATTCAATTAGAATGTTTTGACTGTTGATGTATATCGAGTGTCTTGTGTGAAGGAAAACACACCGTGTATACTATAGTCTTTTTCAAAAACTTAGATCAAAACGTAAACATATAACTGTCAATTTTCAAAGGAATGAGTAAAAAAAAATACATACGCGACGAATTGAGATCCTCCTCCTTTTTTTGACGGTTAAAAAAAGAGCTGCCACTTTTAAATAATTATATCAATGAGTCTGTTAAAGTTATAGAGACGCCATTGCAGAACAAATCATTATTGAAAAGCGGCACAAAGTATGCTATACAACCTCATTATTTATATTCATTCACATAATTTAAAGAAGAAATAGACGAAACTATTGTTATCTCTTTCTAAAACATAAGACTCAATGCTACTTGCATGATGTAAGAAAGAGATGTCATAATATTATTATTAAAGCGGTTAAGAGAGAATGATAAAACGTCAAAGTCAAAACCTTCGTTGAGTCTTGGCGGGAACTCGTTGTGGTGCTAAATTTTCATTTTTGTGAAACCTAGTTCATATGCGTGCAAATTGTTTAATTTCGGGGGCATATTTATCAATTTAGTTTCGTGAAGGTGTACAAGTGGAATGAAAGTGAAAATCGGTGCAAAACATTGACTTAGTGTTGTCTCCAAGGCTCCGTGAAGATTGTTTGTAAATGGCCGCCGTGTTTACAAATGATTCCCTAGACTTGACTTTAACTATGACGACTTGACTGTTTCGATGCAAATAACTTGCATAATATATTAAAATACATGACACTGGCTAATTTCCTAATGGCCATAATCGGTTCACAACCGATAAGAAATAAAAAAAATAAAAAACCTTCGTTGAATTTTGGGAAAAAAAAAACTTTTACAAAAAAAAACTAACATAAATAAATACAGCTTTACTTACGTATAAAATGAAATATTTTTGGCGAGTTTTTGAAGTACAATTCGTGCATCCCCTAAATACGCACGAAGGCATTGTTGTCTGTGAATAATGTTGTGCAAGTGAACTAAATGTCAATAAATGTACTGTGTGATAACAAGCGGGTGATCGTGACGTAAGCTGGGATGGAACTAAGACTTCTCTGGCTAGTTAGCTTGGATTTGTGTTGCCAAGAAATTTGCCCTATTACGTATCTAGAAGTTTTTACATATCTCTGAATTATATGAGTTTTTTTTTAACTTTTTTTAATTAAGATTCCTCTGAAAAAGGGCTTTAAGCCGCGCAAGTTGCATGCAAGTATTGCATGCAACTAGCTGAAATGATGCAATCAATGTATCGCACGACCAAGAAGACTAATAGGTATGTAGTTAATTTCAGTCCTCAATTTTATGACTAAAGTTACAGTCATTAAATTTATGATAGGTCACAGAAGGTTCATGATTTACAGACGTCGCGGTGCCGATGCTGGATTGCGTCATCAACAAACAGTTTCACGATCTATATTTTGAAGGCGACCATGGTCTAATGCTGGACCTAAATCGTCCTGTTTCATTAGCAGGGCGATACAGCCCCCACCATAAAAACTAATGTAATGTTCATGATCTACGCTCCGATTTTAGGTGTATTTAATAGTATAATATTTTGACCCTTTTGTGTTCTCCATTGTGGTCGTCTGATAACAGTGAAAAATGACAGGCACTATATAGTACATATCTGTTTTGACGTAACGTTGTTATTACCGGTGATTACCTCAAAGCAGCAATGTACTGCATAGTGCCTGTCATTGTTCACTGTTGTCGACGTCCACTGGATAGATAATATGGGGGCAGGTCCTGCAACAAGGAGACCATGCAGTAGACCATACACCGAGTTTTAATTAAAATGACAGGAAAGAAATTCTCACTTTTGGCTTACACACCAGAGACATGTTACATCGTCGTCTTTGCTCCTAGAAGACTGTGCACTTAACAACTTTTGATTATCAATTTCAATAATGTTCTCTAAGGTTAAGGTAGTTTTTGTTTTGATATATCAAAACGGTCCTGCTGAACCCAGTTGGTTCCGTCTGTCCTTATCTAACTAACCGGTGAACACTAACTGAAAAAAGGACAGACTGAGGTCTCCCTAACATCAAGCGGGACCGTTTTTGACGAAGTAAGCTTTCTAGTACTATTTCTATGTCACACACACATCTATACGATTTGTAACGGGTATGCCCTTTTAATCCAAAAGAGGGTTGTTCTAGACGTCTAGGCGAATACCTTTTGTTTTACGACTTTTGAAAATTCCAACTTTTTTTTTGAAAATTTTGAGATTATGTTTCACTGAAAAAACAGCTGCTTTTGAAAATAAAGGTAATTGAAGTTTTGATTGTAAACCATCAAACTAAATAAAAGGACAACATAAGGTCAATGACCTCGAACTCTCAGAAACAGCTGATTTTCAAGTAAATTTTACTCCTTATTTTTTCGAAAAGTACTTCGAATTTCCATAAGTCGTAGAACAAAAGCTGTTCGCCTAGACGTCTAGAACAACCCCCTTTCGGATTAAAAGGGCTTACCCGTTACACCTTGTATAGTAATGAAAGGTTCAAAACCCACGTAGGTTTATTATATTCTCAAATGTTATCTACTTTGTTATAGTTTCCTGAGTAGATTCAACAACATACCGAACGATTTAGCTACCAGAAAACGACATCTCATCCAACACTAGTTAATTTAATTTCCTATTGAATTTCTTATCTGTAAATGGATTGTACCGTCATATTTGTAACGTGGGAATCGTCGCAGCGATACTTCGGTTTAGATGAATATCGACAACAACAATGAATTAATAATGGCATCGATACTCTTTGGATCTAATCTCTTTTGGCTTTTAGACCAAATAAAGTATGTATATGTTACTAATATTATAAATTCGAAAGTTTGTGTGTATTTTTATCCAGTTATTCTCGCGAGATCGAGACCTACGTGGGTGAAACCGCGGGGCAATGCTAGTCTACAATATACTTTGTCTTGTTTCCCGTCTAACTGACAGATCAACACACACTTTAAATCGCGTAGTACAGAGCTGAAATTTGGAGAGATACTCTGTAATATGATAGAAGCATTCGATACGAAATGATTTTTAAAATTTTCGTTGGGTTCGTGACTTAATACGGTCGAAACCGCGGTAAACAACTGTTCCTTCAGTGCGATTCGAACTAAGTGATTTAAAAACATACTACACTCGAAAACAACAACCCTCTTTCGGTAGTCGGTAAATTATTTTTATATACATGTATTTACTATACCTACCACAATTTCTTCTTGTTTCTTATTAATCTTAATTTTAATTTTAAATACCATTCTTTGTTATTTTGTTTTATTCTTTCATTTAAATACCTTACGCACCAAAAAAGGGTAGATACGTTACTTAGTCACGACAAATGAAACGACAAAACTGTGTCTAGCGAGGCGACGCACTAGAGTGATTGCTATCTCGTTCGCGCTACAGTCTGGAACGTCTCACTATCTCTATCAAATGCGTCCTTAGAC
This sequence comes from Idaea dimidiata, assembly GCA_949358125.1. Taxonomy (NCBI): domain Eukaryota; kingdom Metazoa; phylum Arthropoda; class Insecta; order Lepidoptera; family Geometridae; genus Idaea; species Idaea dimidiata. Next base: position 7,435,736 of record OX442337.1, read on the forward strand.
GAAGTTTTATAGTCTCATTTGTCGTGACTAAATAACGTATCTACCCTTTTTTAATTCAATCTAAGATGGGAAAGGAATGTGTATCAAAGAATAAAACAATATAACATAGAAAGTTATTAAAAATTAAGATACAAGAACATATTCAGGAACAAGTTAGAAGAAATTATAGTAGCTACAGTACATTTATGCAACGAATTTTTACCCGTCTGCCGTAGGAGGGTTATTGTTTTCGAGTATATGTATGTAAACTAAGTAACGTATCTAATCTTCAATGGTTTGTATTAATCTAAAGATTATATGATGATTAGACAAAATACAAGCTTATAAAATTCTTTGTTGCTTAGGCAATGCGGTTCGGCACTCACCGCGACGTTTGTAAATAAATTACCTTCTCTTACCTATCATAATTTTAATGACTGTAACTTAGGTACCTACTTAGTGATAAAATTTACGACTGAAATTTGCTAACTACTAGTTAGTCTTCTTGGTCATGCGATACATTGATTGCGACATTCCAGCTAGAGTTAGGTTTTAATATTTTTATTGGTTTCTCTACCTCTTACTACCTGTTAAGCTTTGTGTTCTTTTTATTATAATTTTATTTAACGTACCTGTCAGGACAAAGGATTTTACAGATAGGTATATATATATTATATTCATTTACGTATTTGACAATTCTAAAAATAGTTATAACAAATATACTCGTAGAGACATTAGAAAAAGCATTCAGTTGATGTATTTTGTAAAGGAAATTAAATAATTCTTGTTGAGGTGCCTCCTCATCAAAAGGTTCGGTCGTTGAACAACTGATAAACGAAACATCCTGTCGGCGTTCGTAGTTAAAAAGTTCGGTTCGAAACGTTTGTCGAAGATATTAGTTTAATTCTTTAATGTACACACCACAAATACATCGAGAGAAAACTATAGATAAAACATGTACATAGGCGAGCTTAACCCTAACAAGAGTTCTCTTCCAGCAAACCTTGAGGCACAGGAAAGGTGATAGTTGTGCAGGTAATAATAGGTGTGTAAGCAAACGAAATTAATTACGAAAAAAAAAAGTATCAATCACAAAATTATAACATATTATTAAATTAGAACGATTATTATAAATATCAATTGGTAAGTAAATGAGTGTAGAATAAATGAATATATATAATATAATATATAATACATATATAATATATAGCATAAAATAATATGTATATGTATATAATTACAATATCTATATACTTATGTAAGACAAAATAAATGTAGGTACTTAAATAATAAGGGTATAAATATTTACACGTACTAATATATTTTATGGTTATACATATCTGAAGGATCACATAGACAGATAGTGTTCTTTTACTTTGGATTTAAATGTTTCCAAGGTTTTGCTAGCGCGAATGGGGTGAAGAAGGTCATTCCAAAGCCCAACCGCACGTACCACGAAAGCGTCGCCAAACTTTGCCGCATTGTGAGAAGGATATAAACGTTTTTAGTGTTCTACATGAGCCGTCGTTGGGGGCTAGGAATTTAAATTGTTCCCGTAGGTATGAAGGATAATGAGGGTAGAAAAGAATTTTATTTATAAAGGTGAGTACGTAAAAGTTAATCCGTTGTCTGATTGGAAGCCATTTTAGTTGTTGTCGGAACTCAGACACGTGATCAAACTTACGAAGTTATGTTTCAGAATTCCAGCGTTCGCGTGTAATGTAAAGTTCCAGATTCAAAATCACATACAGCCCTTACAAGAGCTCCGTCGGGGATCAGTTAAAGACTGAGATAGAGATATTATGATGCCTGATGTATGAGAGGCCAGGAGGGACAAAGATCATGAAGATCCTGGCGGCATTCTTCGTAGCGGATGCGATAGAAGAACGACAGGCTGGCGCCCTTTGACACGGTGTGCAGGGCCTTACAGCGTGACGTAACTAGCTCATTGTGACCTATCAGCCTATCAATGGTATCAGATATATCAGGTGTTCAAACATCCTAGTCTAAAATATTAGATAGGGACACGTATACACTCGGGTTTTAACTCGTGTGCTGCGTACGGAACTTGAAGTTTTACGGCAAGTAAGTTTTAAGATGTACGAGTAATTTTCCAAGTAAATATTTCTGATACCTAAGTATGTACTTACTTGGTCAAGTAGGTATCATGACAAATATCAAGTAGCCATAACAAACAAGTGTCGGATTCAGTGCGAGCTCGACCTTATGAAAACGCAATTAAATGAAATTATAATAACTCTTTTCATAAGTGGTGTTACATTGTTGTTTAACTTGTAAAATAATGACACGTAGATTTTAGGGTTCTGTAAAATATAAAATATCCATTAATACATAATTTGTTTGTCTTGCAATATTGTAAAAAGCAACTGTGCCCAGTGGGTTTTCTATGTTTCCCGTCGGAATACCGGAACAATTTTTTTGATTAAGGATGGCTTCTACTAAGAAAGGAAAAGAAAAAAATATGTAGTATGTCTAAATAATCTTTCTTTTAAATCCACTTATACGTACGTGTGTATTTTGTTGCTACTTTATCTTAAACCTTCGAGCGATTGTGATGAAACTTAATATGTAGATAGCTGGAGATTTGGATAACTTCTTATCTCGAAATGTCCATGCGCTATCTACTTACTCCAATAAAATAGCTATTTAATATAATTCAAGGCGTAGCTATTACTTAGACCTACTATAAAAACCTCTTTTTCTTCTAGTTCACTTCCTTAAGCTCTGCCGCTCGCCACTGTAGTATGAAAGAGATCGCTTTAAGCTAAAATTTAGGACGATACGGGACGTATGGCATGCCTTAACACTGTAGGACCAAAGAAATGACGCAGATTAAAGCTTAAAATGTGAGAGTCGTGAGTCTCCACAGTAATTAGCCAGCTTGAGCTAAATGAATGGCAATGATTAAACAGTCAGATCTATAAACAGTACAGACAGAGACATTCATTATTCTAGTCTAGATGAGTTAACTTTATTTTTCATGTGCTTTGTTATTCTAAAAAAAAACAGAAGTGTGATATTTCTATTTTTTTTCACTACCACAATGATAAAAAAATAAGAAAAAACACTAACGTGACAGATTAATTGTTATTTATTATTTTCCGACACCATTTGTAGATTTACCTATTTTATGCTCGAATTTAAAGACCTGTCTAACTTCCGTTTTAGGAATTACAGATTCATATTAAAATTTGATAGGTTCGTAACCTGACAAAAGTTAGTAAACAACAATTTATAATATATATAGAGGACGATACCCGTTGCAGCTCTAGTCCCCTCGTGACCAAGATCATTGTAACATGATCGAAGCGTCGAGGTAAGAAAATAAATAATAATACGCGATTAAGACTCGGTAAAATATAACTATGCTGGGAAATGTTCGATCTACACCTACATTCAAAAGAAAAGTAAATGTAAGTAGTATATCCGTTGTCTAGTCACCGTAACACAAGCTTTGCAGCTTACCACGGGGCTAGATGGCGCTGTGTGTTAGTCACTAGATTTATTTATTTATTTTATTTTATTTATTCAGAGGTAGTCAGAACTAGCGCGTTAGACTGCCACGTGTCACGTGAGTGAGAACTCTAAACCAAGCCGTAAGTAAATCATCTACATCGTGTTGCTCATCATCTACATCGTGTTGCTCATCATCTACAACTGTGTCAAATAGCCTTTTTTCTAGCCTGTACTTGTCGTGACTTGGTCTTGTTTTATTTTAATAACATCTACAAAACCAACTAACTTACAAACAATGTCTATATAAAAGGGTTAACACTTTTAGAAACATACCTAATGATTAGCTACTTGTCATGATTCAGAGACATGTTACATCGTCGTCTTCGCTCCTAGAAGATTGTGCACCTGACATCTTTTGAAATATCAATTAAAATCATGTGTTCTCTAATGTTAAGGTAGTTTTTGCTTTGATATATTAAAACAGTCCTGTTGAACCCAGTTGGATCTAGTCTGTCCTTATCTTTCTAACCGACAAACACTAAAGTGAAAAAAGGACAGACAGGGGTCTGTCTAACATCAAGCAGGACCCGTATTTTAACAAAATAAGCTTTCTAGTTACTACTTCTATGTCATGATTATTATTATTGTAACATCATTGAGCAAGTCTTTTGTCTATTAAAGGCCTAGGTGCATTATACTTAGAAATACGTATTAATTAGTTTTAAAAACAAACTTAATGAAAATGATTTTATTCTTTGACATTATTTATTCAAAAAGATTTTAATGTTAGCCGTGACAAATTGCCCGATAAAAATGTCTTCAGGCAGATAAATAATTATTAATGCAGTAGTTTCCAGCGGCGACCGGTCTCTGGTTGTCGCTTCTGTCGTGAGTCGTGACCAACAAACTTTTATTTTAACACATTTCGTTGACGAAGGATTTTGTTTATTACTTTCCACATCAATGTTTCATCAATGATACCTATCTTTTAATATATTTTTTGGACTAAAAAAACAATTGATATTCTTTTTTTTTAATTACTCAGCCACTGAATCCGCTCTGGAATGCAAACTATTATTGAGATACGCGTTTCCAAAATGAAAAACAAATCCAATCGCGTTTCCAATGTATTTGTGGTAGTTTGATATCAATAGAGTACTTGTAACCTAAAATCTGTGTACACAGGAATGTTTTTATACAAATATTAGATGAGACGCTAGCTTATAGCAATTTTTAGTACAATATGAATGACGAATTACATCTCTCGACTTAATAAAGCGTCGCAGTACAGAGGTATCGATGAAAAGTTCTCGAAGAAACAAAATTCGAATAAACGTTTGTCGCAGAGAAGTAGGTATCCCCAGTCTACCCATCTACCTTGAAAAAAGAGTTTGAATAGGCTCCGAAACGTCGAATCAGCAATGCTGATAATAACAACAATGCGATTAAAACTTTAAAGAGGTTTTATTTCAATACAAAGGTACGAAATTAGAAGATAAAACTAGTTTGTTATTTTACTTTATTCGTAGTAGACAAAGAAACCGTTGTCTACTTAAACAATATTAATTAAAAGAAACTGCCCACTGCCTAGCCATCGATAGTATCCAACAGCGCAGATGCCAATTTATTGTAGCAAGATATTCTTAAGCAAGTTTTTATCTCTTCAGTTAATTGCAACTGACTGTTAATTACCAGTTTATATTTCTAGAAAAATAATAATTTAAGAGATTATAGCAAAAGCTTTTAAAGTATGTAGTTATGAAGTAGTAGAATAATCCTTCAGACCGATTTTGGCCACGGCGTCCAATTCGACTCCTTATTAGCGTAGTTCGTGTGCTTAGGGCCTCTACTTTCATTCTACGAACGAACGAACGAAAAAAACTGTCATCCAGACAGAAAATCTGTCATTTACTCACGTATCTAAACTTGCCTGTAAAGATACGCGCATAATGTGGACAAGTGGTAAGCACTTCAGCAGTAGTACGAAAAACATAAACACCATTTTTAAAATATCAAATATCTGTTTTTATTACTTCACTAGTTGCGCCCCGCGGTTTCACCCGCGTAAGGCCCGTTCCCGCGGGAATATCGGGATAAAAAGCAGCCTATGTGTTATTCCCGGTATCTAGCTACCTATACTCCAAGTATTATCGCAATCGGTTAAGTAGTTTTTGCGTGATTGAGTAACAAACACACATATACACATACATACATACTTTCAGCTTTATAATATTAGTAGGTTAGGATATACGCGTGCCTAGAAGATCGAAGTGCGGTTGCTTGGCGCGTCTTCTTTTCAGGGCCTCCAATTTAATTCTACGAAAGAACAAACTAACAAAAAAAGTCATCTTGAAAAAAAAGACAATTTTCAAGCAGAATAAAATTTAAAAAAAAAAGTAACCTAGCAGTGCCAAACTTCGTCCGCAATGCCCGTTAAATATAACTCAATCGTAAATAAGTATTTTTGCAACATGATCCTGCTGAATGATGAGATTTTGAATTCAACTTTGTAACTTGGCAATTTGGTTTTCTGCCTACTTGGTGCATACAATCAACGTCAGTCGGTTTATGCAATGTCTATGAATAGGTGAACATTAGCTTAGTTTCGCTCGGACTTTAGCTACTAATATTACATCAAACTCTATCGTCAATCTAATGAAATCCCATCGCTTCTGTCCATTGTACAATATCTATACAGAATGATTTATGTGTCGTTATGTGAAACTAATCACTATTGAAGTAACGCTTTTAAAATTTACTTTGAAGGAAGAGTATAGCTAGAAAGTTCGAAGATATATGGCAAACATAAGTTTCTATATTGTATAGCTGCAAAAATTACCTAGTTATCGCACAGCTAGTATTCCCGAGTATTTCAATTAGAATCCAATAAAATAATGCTGAATTAAACACACAATGGAATTGCGCAACAATTCAACTGAACTTTGGCCATCATTGTTATCTAAACAAGCATTCGGTGGAAAACTAGCACTAATTAGGTTTGAAATCGAAATAATTTCCTTTTATCGACTGGTTGGTGGTTAGATTTCCTTAATGTTCTGACGAAGGCACGAGTCTAGAGACGTGCCAGATGAACGTGTACGATATCATTCATTAGGCAGCCGGTGCCCGCGTCAAATTAGTTGGAAGCGCGCCTAATTAGACAGCGGAGTCGCCGGTGTGGGTGCCCCGGTGCCCTGACTACCACAACACTGGTACACTTGAATAGAACCAAACGCCCGCCGCTTTACTTGTTATTTTATACGAAGATTATATCCATGTTGATAAGACTAATGGCTCTGAAATACTCCCACTCGTCTTTTCTTCATACGTACTGAAATTAGCTTAGGTTTTAAATAACTAGATAAAGTTAACCCACTAGTAAGTTCCATAATAAACCTAAGGACCTCAGAGGGGTTACGGGATCGAAACTGACCCTATAGCAACCAATAAAAAAAATCGCATTCACATGTCAGGTATAATGTTAATTAATAGACACATCCGTTTAACTTTTTGATATAAAAATATAAATAGGGTTTAATAACGTGAAAATGGCAAGGATCAGCTGCAAAACCGTTACGTTTGAGCACGCGAGCGATAAGTATGCGCGAAGATACAGGCGCTTGCGCTGGTCAGCGGTCACCCATTGCTATCGCACCGGACCGCGACCACTTCGCTGTTCACATCTTGACATACAATAATTATTGTAACACATCGTGTGTCGTCAATTAGCTGCAGCTAGCTGACAGCTTCTTGACCACGAAACCAGTTAGACAACTGGGCACGCGATAACTACCATATTGAAAGATGTTATCGTAATTACTTTCGATGATATTTATAGTACTTAAACTTACCTATACTGAATTTTCAAATACTGCATTATAATGTACCTATAAATAAACGGAATAATAATGCATTGGTTCGTGAATTGCTTTATACTTGTTAACGTTATTTATGTCTGTGTATTGTTTAAGCCAACTTTATAGCGTCTGCCGTTATAATCAAAAACCTTATAGACATCAACTTCATTCGTGAGTTTTTGGTTCATTTTCTGCACACGAGAAATATTTTATGGTGAGTTGTACGTAGCTTGACCCGGGTTCCTACTATAATAATTGATAAATCAACCAAAATCCTCAAATTACAAAAAGTAGAACTTAATGTTCAAAATTCAAGTTCTCGTCATTTGGCAGCTAACCAAAATGCTGGCCTAATTATCACGCTAAATGGCAATGCTAATTATTTGCACCAAATAAACTCTTCTCGCGTTGTTTCTACCAGGCGTTCAAACAAAAATCAGACAAAAATTTAAACAAAGGGAGTTCACCACCATTCGTCTCGAATAAAGACTAACGCGTGAAATATATTAAAATTAGACAAAATCAAATTTGAAGTTAATTTACAAATGATAATGATGATGATGGATAATGAAAAAACCTTTGAATATATTCATAATATACTCGTATATATAAGAACTCCTAATTATATTGTTTTATACCAACCAATGTCTCGTCCGTCCTATTAGATAAGTCAATTAAACTGAATGGAAGTTAATTATCGAACTACAAAAGTAGTTTTTGCTTGCAATACATAGCTAATATCAATTTATAGTTGGTGAATGAATGTAAAGATGAACAATTAACGTAATTATACGAACCGTTTCTATAAGCAGGTGTAATATACAAAGACCACTTATAATTTCTAGTAACGGAATTTGCTGAAGGCGATTCTAGGGAAACGTGCTAGCAGTAAAATTACTAGTTCACTGCAACTACGAACACTGTTCTAAGCACCTTGGTAGGACAAAAAATTCAAAGACATTTATTTATTTTTTAATTGTAATTACTCGTAGGAGATATATAGTGTGAAGGATGTGAAGGTATTTCATACAAAGCCGTATTTGGCAACTTCATTTTTTTTTCATAGCTTACATTTTAAAGAGTAAGTATTGAGTGTCTATTCAAACGTTTATTTTAGAGGTTCATGATTGAAATCCGTTAGCTGAGAATTTATATGTACAAATTTTGCTTGTTGACTAATATTAAACAGTGAAAAGTGTGTTTCTATAAGCTGTGTGTTTATAATATTATATTTATGCCACATGCTGATAGTTTACCGATGATAGGTAAGATAACAGCATAATGATATTTACGCCATTTAATTCTGAACCTGCACCTTTCCCAAACACATACTTATTAATTCTTTTATTGAATATAAATTTTTTACAACTTTAAAAATAAATAGGTAAGCATTCGGGTTTAACATCCAACTCTGACGATATTTACACCTAGATGCCTATTTAGGTAATAAAATTTAAAAAAAGGTTATATGTAAATGTATATAACTGTTTCTTCGTTAATTCTCTAATTATACTTCTGTATCTTAGTATTTTTTTATAATTTTATAGAACCTATCTAGGTACAATAATTGTGAAATTACAATCGAATCAACAGTCAAAGAGGCAACGTATTTTGCACTAATGCTTTGTTCTCGTGATTCGTTTCCAGCATGGTGTTGGTAAAATCTCGCAGCACATAAATTTGCCGGGTTCCGTTGTGAAAGCCAATATTCTTTGTGGTACTGGCGAGGTCTATTTCTAACATTAAATAAATTACACCGATATTACAACAACGAATCGTTTGTACTTGCAGGACGTGCCGATGAAGTTTCATTGAAAATATCGATTCGCATTTCGTACCTATTTCATTTACGTTTAGGTACTTTGTCGTTAAAGATATTTCTTTGCATTTACCGACATTTACAGTGTCTTATTGTTTTTGTTAGAAATGTAATTGAAAAATATATTTATTTTGTCGTTTTTATAGTCCTCTTTTGAGTCTATTTTAAGTAAGTATCTGATTACCAAAATAATATTAGCTAGGTAGGTAACAGGTAGTGAGCTTCAGGCATATCATCAAACAGCCACATCAAGGTGGCAATTCAACAGCAATCACAATAAGCCAGAGGCAAAGTCTTTATAGATAGGAATATTACACCAAGGCTGACATTATCACTGCAACCAGTTTTGAGATTTTATATCGTCCTTAAATAATATGTAAAATATCTTAAAGTCGTTCATTTTGACGATTCAATAGCTTCCGAAGTACTATTTCTCAAAGGTAACGGACAAAAATGTACCAGCCAGGTCTCATTTCTTATCTCATTTCAAATACTAAAATTGCAATTATGAATGAAGTAGAGTGCACAATTGCATTAGAATTTACAATCGCTTTTAATTTGTAATTCCTCGTTCAACTCACGTTTGATGTCTTATCAAAAGGTTTCTGTTTAATTTATGACTTAATTCTTGGAGACGAATTATGAGTTTAGATGTAGCATTAGTATAAACACAGCGCTTCCAATTATTTACGACAAGACAAGCCGTCAGAAGCGCCCTGGGCTAGTTGCACAACGCGATGGACGGCCGTCGTCGTCGGTACCGACATGTTGCTCAAGATTGACGCTTTTCATTATTTGATGATATGCGTAACATATTTTTAATATCCATTTTTTAATGAAACCACAAATCCATACTGATTTCATAATTAAATAACTTCTAATACAAGTTGCAAATACATTTTGTATGCGTGGATAATATATAATTAGAAATTGATTAGTTGGATAACGGTCTTTCATGTCGAGTCAATAGAATTGATAGAAAGGAGCCATTGATGAGATGCAACACTAATTTGACAAGTACATTTCTACAAAGTATAAAACAAAGTTGCTTCCTAGTCCCTCTGTTTATATTTATCTTTAGTATAGTAGTTTAGTTTAGTCTGTTTGTATTTATCTTTATTTGTATTTATCCCTTAGATCTTTTAAACTACACATCCCGATATTCCCGCGAGATCGGGACATACGCGGGTGAAACCGCGGGGCGCAGCTAGTTTAGAAACAAAATTAATTTCCCGTTTTTTTCACGTCATTTATATATTCTCAGAATAATTAATAACTAACTTACATCACAGTCAACCTTGATAACCCAAACGTAAAGTTGGCGAAAGCCCGGTTCGTTTAAAACCATGAATAAAAACGCGATTAAACCGGATAAATAAAGTGATTTATTAATAACTAACAGTTAAATAACTAATAATGAAGAAACTGTCTGTCAAGATAGTGAAACGTTGGTACAGTGCGACCACAGTGCTGTTAATAAAAATAACGAAATTTAAACCGAAAAATGATTAAAAAATGAAAAATGAAGAAAAAACCGAGTACATTTAGTACGTAATTTTGTGGCGTGCCATTCCGTCTGGATACTGAACAAGAGATCGTTTAAAATAACTTGATAATAATAGTATTTAGTAAGTAAGCGAATGCAGTACATCAATATATTGATTGGTAAGAAAGACAACGCACTGGAGTGGACTCATTCAATCACGAGCCGAGGTTGCGTCCGCCTTCGGCTCGAATATGGTCCACATTCAACAAATACATTGTTATTTATTGAACCCATTATAATTGAACACGATGTTTCATATTTCACCCATAATTGTGTTTCACGGTGAGAATTATCGCCGCTACGAATTTCTGATGAGGTTACACAAAACTCTATTAGCTTTAACCCTGATTTAAACAACATAACAATGGAACCAACATTCATTTTAGGTGCGTTTGCGCATAATATTTTGTTCTTCCTTACTTTTTCGTGTAGTGGTATGGCTCACCTAATGTTAGAGTTTTCAGGTCGCCCTAAGGGCCTCTATCTTGACCTATCGATTGCTATCAGAGATAACAACCGGTACCAACTGCTTAACGTGCCTATATATTTTGTTAAACCAAAATTGGTATATACCTAACTAATTTTAAACATCTTTAGTTTAAGCGTCACTCCTAAATTAACATGAAATAAATTATATTAAAAGTTGTATTAATGAATGTACAGATTAAAATTATAGATTTAATACATCTGCATAGACTGCATTTGTGATTAAGAAATAGTATTATTTAATTTATTCCTGTTATTATATTAGTTATGCATGGATGGTTGCACACTTTGCACAGAGTTTATGATGCCGTAATGCACAAGATTAGGTAAAAGCAAACATAAACGGACATGACATGTCTGTAGATGAATAACTATATAATAAACTCAGTTAAAAGACTTTTATTACCAGACAAATGTCCGTTATTTGTCTTTTATACCTTCAGGATTTGTGTCAATATTGCAATACTAATGAGTATGCCAATCTTAGATCTCATAAAATTGAAGGAGGCTTAAAGCTCTAAGCGTAAAATAGTCTATTTTGTTTAGGCTTGTATACTTGCAGTTATTCCTGATTTATCATGATCATCATCAATATAAAGTTAGTTGAAGGTGTATTAGAATAAGAATTTATAAATATTGGAAGGCGTACATATTGTATGGAATATATGAAGTTTTCAAGGCTGTAATATAAACAGAATGGCTCGGTCCGGCGGATACAGCGTCAGTTCTGATACGATGGACAAATTTTATAAAAATAGCTTCATTTTTCTTTACACTTAAATTTAATATATAGCTTATATAACTAGATCTTGTAAAAGAAATTTATTCAGTTAGATTATATTGTACGTGTTCGTATGTGGTTTATATATATTTTGTGTGAAGACCGCACTATGCGGACAAATTTACTTAGAGTATAAAAATGCAATGTATATCCGTGATGGACATGTACCGGTTGATACCGAACGTGACTGTGAACGGACAAACCAATGAGCATGTATAGGTCGGTTCTGGGGACGTATCCGTCAGATTAAATCATGATAATTTGCTCACCATAAACAGCCTACAGTATCTTTTTCTTCTTCTTTATAATGTCTTTTCCATTCCGACATTTGCCAGTATCAAGTATTATCAATATTTTCAAGTTATTTGCTTTGAACGGAATAGTCAAATCGTCATAGTTAAAGTCAAGTCGAGGGAATCATTGTAAAAAGGGGACATTTTTTACAATGTTTGTTCACGGAGCTTTGGAGACATGTTATATATTTTCCCGTCGGCCAAATCTGTTGTAATACTAATGACAGGGCCTGTACTTTAATTCTATAAACTAATCTATCAAAATGCCTACTATTATGACAGATTTTGTTTCTAGATGACAGATTTTTTTTCGTTCGTTCGTTCGTTCATTCGTAAAATTATAGTAGAGTCCTAGTTACCAAAACTAAGAATGGTTATTACTGCCAAGTCAATAGAAAAGAATTCTCCAAAATAAGATTCTAAGCTGACGCATATTTATTTTATGTATTAAATTTTATTTATTTACATTCAGCAGAGTTACACATATGTATCCTCTGTGACTATAACACTAGAAATCTCTTAAATATCTCAACTTACTGTCTCTCACCGGGTGTAGCTACATACGATTTTACTTAAGAAAGTATGAATCTAAACACATTAAATGTAAAATTAAGTGTTGAGATAACGTGCTGCAAGTGTCTGTAATGCAATATCAATAAACATTTACGACGTATTCATGGACCGATTTTCGGTTATTGCAAAACAATTTATTATCACACTCATTTCTATCGTAAAACTTTAAATGTAATCGACTACATTTTATGTTTTTTATTGTTATAAAAACATTAATACTTGGTTAAGAATGTAATTTATTTATCAAACTGGCTCAGCTGGATATTAAGGCATCCGAAATGAAAGTCCTACTACACTCTGTTCTGCGGTTTTTCTTGTCTATTTTTAGAACTGATAGATAAGTTGCGATAAAATATAAAAAGCAAAAGTCAAAAAAGGGATTTTGCATTAAGCATCCTTTTTTAAAATCGGTTCAAGCCTAAACATCCCCGTTGTGCATTCTGCAAAATGTAACTAGAATCTGATTATTTTATTCCAAGAAGTACGAACATTGCATAATAAACATGCGAAGCGCGTTGATGTCTTTTGTTCAGAACCTCTTAAAAGTAGATTGTGTTTTGCAAATTGATTTGAGTTGTAGGTAAATTCACATAAATTATTTACAATAATAATAATTAAAGTGTATTCTATTATTTTCTTAACTAACTTGCTAATTTTATTTCAAGGAAAATAGCATGCGGAATTTTATTATTACAGAAACTGTCATCGACGAATGTATTGTTTTAGCGCACTTAAAAGCTTACAAAATACATTGTAATTTGGAAGATAACTAAGCAACTAAAGGTGCTCGCTCGCTCGCTTGATGGTAACATCAAGCGAGCGAGCGTGTAATATCATGATACAACTTGTAAAAGTTGTATCATGATATTACACATTGCACATTGTATCATTACAAGGTGTGCGCCGTATGCAATGCTCAAATCGATGAATGAGCGCTCGTGAGGGAGCACCTTAATTTAACATATACTTTTTCGGAAAAACAATTTATTACCAAATTAGGCTAATTATCATAAAAACGAATTAGATTTTTCCCAAGGGGTGCACCTGTTCATCTTTAGGGTACGGTGCGGCATAAACCGCAGAGTAAATGGCGATAATAACCTGCGGAACCGACCCTGGCAAACCAAACTCTCGCTCCACTTATGCGCACGTGTTTAATGAACATTAAAATAATTGTGAAGCGGTTTTATACAAAGTTAATTACGATAATAAGACGAAAATATGGGGCCTTTTGTTGCAAGTTATGCTTCAATGCACACCACTAATTTGCGATGTCCTGTAAATTTCGAAAGTACCTTCCTACCTGTAATAAAAAATACTTCTACTTCTAGTTAAATATCTACTTTCTCTAAAATAATTTTATATAGATACTAGGTACGTTGATCTAGATAAAATCAACGTACCTAGTACGTTGATTTTATCTAGATACTCTCTTCTACTTCGTGTGATTAGAATAATAAGGAAGAAACTAATAAACATTTTAAACTTACACGATTTGAACTAATATTTATTTTTGCCGGGTATAATACGCGAATAAGACCCGGTTAAAATATTATTATAAGAAGAAACTATTAAATACTGTATGATAAAACCACGTGAAAGCTTTTTTCTTAATTGTTAACTTAAGAATTGTTATTGACCTCACCTGAAGGGAAGGGACGATAAAGTCGAAAATGCCACTGGAAGCAACACCCATCGTCTGTGCTAGGTATGCAAATATCTTACTAATATTATAAACGCGAAAGTTTGTATGTAAGTATGTATGTATGTGAGGCTCTTTCACACAAAAACTACTGAACCGATTGCGATGAAACTTGGAATATAGGTAGCTGGGGACCTGGATTAACACATAGGCTACTTTTTATCCGGATATTACTGCGGGAACGAGACTTACACGGGTGAAACCGCGAGTCGCAGCTAGTTTAACTATAAAAAACCCTCATCAGTATATAAATAGACTACAAGGAATATAAATTAAATTCTTAATAAATATTTTCATTTGTTATTACCATAATAATAGGTAGGTAATTAAATTATTGTCGGGGTAATGTGCCTTGTGGTCATAACATCGGATTACGAAGGCCGGTGCATTCGTAGGATGGTACGACGGATGTGATAGAGTCGGTTAATCATCATTTCGGTAATTTATCAGAGTTCTTGCGACGTGTTTTATCTGATGCCGCGGTTCAATTTAATTTGGTTTTAACTGCCGCTTGAGTATTTAAATTTATATAATCAATCACCGGATTGTTATGAAAGTTGGTGCGATACGAGACGATTTCTTGTTAAATTTGCAACATCATAACATCGAGGTTAAGAGCGTCTATTTGTAACTATATCTTGTCTTATAAAACTGACAACAAAGAAGAATAATATTCCAGATAAGGTCGGTCTATAAATGAGTGATCGAGTTTCCTATTCGTTTAAAAATTATACAACACTCGAATGCTATGTTTATGGGCTCATAAAATTAATTAGTTTCTTAGGATTTCCTGTAGCATATGCAAAACACATCAATATCAACAATTTAACTTTTATTTACAAATCATATTTTGTTTGATTTAGAAATCAGGAAGTTTGGAAGCTTAAACAAACTTTTCTACATTCAAATCGTAATTATGTAGGTATTGTAGCGAACACAAATTGAATCTTGTTATCTCACGATCTTTAGATTACAAATTATGAACTCAATAACTTAATGCCCAACAACTCAATCATTCCAAGGTTTTCAAGCATATCTCTACGAGTAAAACGTACCTACCTATTTTATACCTTTATTGAAGTTGTTTTTGAACTTTGCTGAAAGTATAAATAAAAAACAAAAGTTTTAATGCAAATACGTCAACATAAGCGGTAATAAACAAATTTTAATACACGAAAATAGAGCTATCTACCTATATGTAAGTAGATAGGAAAAAATGGGCATGTATGAGCCCGTTTTAGAAACAACCTTGTTTCAGTATTTAGAATATAGTTTAAAACATATTTGTTTAGTTTAAAACATATTTGTTTCAGTATTTAGAATATAGTTTAAAACATATTTGTTTAGTTTAAAACATATTTGTTTCAGTATTTAGAATATAGTTTTATTATATTCTAAATACTGAAACATGGTTGTTTCTAAAACTGGCTCATACTTGCCCATTTTTATTTCCTATCTACTTACATATAGGTAGATAGCTCTATTTTCGTGTATTAAAATTTGTTTATTATTAAAATTTGTTTGTTTATTACTGAATGTGTTGCTTTTGTAATATTTTTGTTTTTGATCAAATAAAGTATTATCTATCTATCTATCTATCTAAAACTACATGGTTTCTATTTAAATTAGAAGATTGTTTATTATTCTTATTCTTTATTAAAAAAGGACCATTTATTACAAAATATTCCTTTTTTTAAAGAGATATTGGCTCTTTTATGACATGTGCTCTTTGATAGAGTTTCCGTAATTTATGAGAGAGTCAGAACATGATATAACCACCTATATATATGCGCAAATAATAATATAAGTCAATAGGTAAGTAAAATAAGTAAGTTTAACCTACCTATTTCAAGCTCACATTTCATTGCTAAGTAACTTATGGTGCTTTAACAGTAGTACGTTATACGAGTATAAAATAGTTGCTTATTAACTATCTGACTAGCTGCGCCCCACGGTTTCACCCGCGTAAGTACCGTTCCCGTGGGAATATCGGGATAAAAATTAGGCTATTTGTTATTTCCGGTATCCAGCTACCTATGATCCTAGTCTCTTTGCAATCGGTTCAGTAGTTTCTGGGTGAATGAGTAACAAAGTCACCAAAATACATACATGCAAACTTTCGCGTTTATAATATTAGTAAGATGTCTAACTAGCTATTTGTTAGAAACATTTCAAAGTAAAACCCTCTTTTCAAAAATTCACTTGCGACGAGATTTGATCTCGCGTCTCTGCGTGATAACAAATAGCTATTTGTTAACAATACGAAGGCCCGCGGTGAGTGTACTCTTTTAAAATACTATGATTGAAGTAAAAAAAATGAATTTATTCCATTTACCTACTGGCTAAGGTAGGTAAATAATATGTTAACTACTTTTCCTTATGAGGATTATTCCATTATCCTTATTATTATGGATGAGAAAGGCTCGAAATAGAAATACGTGGTACAAGTTAGGGGAGGCCTACGCCAATGAGGCGACTATTATTGACTGATTTATCTATACTGTTTGGAATTTTGATTTATGGAATGTGCATGTTATTTAATTGAGTGATATATTTTTGTTATGCAATTTAATGATATTTTGGTAATAGAATAAATGGCTATTTTATTTTATTTTACTTTTCCTTAACTAACGACTACTACTATTAATAACTTAATAAAAAAAAGTTATAATAACATACTCTTCGTTCGCAAAAGTATCTTTAGACTACATAAACATACGCCAATTGTTCTCATTGCCACACGACTTTTTACGCAATGAAAACGATCGACGTTTTTTCAAAGCGCAAACGAGTAATTTCTCTTTGTCGGTCGGCTAAATTCTCGTCACATTAAATCAGATTTATTATAAATGAAAAACAGTAAAGTTTGAGAGACAGGATGTCACATTAATCAATCAAAATATACGTTTCAAACTTGAGTAAGCACAGGTACGCTAGCACAGCTCGGGAGCCGTGAGAACCGAGCAATTGATAGCTAATCTCATCTTGATAGATCAGCTTTTTCGTTAATACACGTCTAGACATTGCATTAGTTATTATCTAGACACCGATTAGACCTCTACTTTGTATAATGAGTTTACGGACAAAAATTGACCTTAATCCGTTTTATGCAAGTGCTTTATATTGACGATGAATTCTATCGATAGACGAACATAATTTGAATGTCTGTATTGACTACAAAATTGGAAGTACAAGGTTGTTTTTAATAGTGTTATAGGTACCTACATACGTGTAGATGATACTCTGAACGGCAATAAATTTCAATATCTACTGGATTAGATCTAGGTGGAGTGCCTATTATTTTTTATAGCTTTCGTGTGGTATACTAATTATTATTTTTTTATAATGATTCGTGTAGTAATTTTAATTAATTTCGAATTTTCTCACACTGTGTGTTAAACTGTAGGTACTAAGTAAAATTATCTGGAATTTCGTATACCGGCATTATCCGGCTTATACGCATGTACCAGGTACACATCGCCGTAATGCTTTCAAGTTATCGAATTAACAACAGATAATGACGCAAACATGACCACGAAGAAATTTTTGTAGTTACTTACTGAATAAAAATAATAAAGTCTGTCAATAAATTGAATACGGAAACGACCAACCGCAAAGCTCATCGACTTCTAAAGCGCGAGTGACCGCACCGACAGGACACGTCGACCGCATATTGACCTTGTTTCCTTAATGCGAGTACCCTAATTTCGTTGTAAGTGAATAAACATAAAACTACACGTCATTGTGTTTACACGACCACGAATGAACGTTAATTTAATATTGTGTTCAGGAGAGATGCAGTTCACACGCACTCCTGTCCGCGGCTCATGTCGTCGTTTGTCAGCTTTTTAGGTACGTAGTATTGAGTATTCGTTTCCATTTTCTCGAGAATAATAAGCTGGAAAAGTCGATTTATATTCATATTGTTTTGCTCAGTAGGTCATACCTAAGCAATAGACATTTATATTGCGGAAGTAACTCATTAAGAAGGCTAAGGCAAAAGTTGAGGAATCATTTCCGACTAATGTATACGTTGTTCAGATGAATTATAATTTAAAACCTTATTAAAGTATTAATTTTTTTACTTGTTTAACGTTTCAAATTTAAAATTAATAACGAGAAACGTGAAAATAATTATCGAGAATTCTCGAAAGTCGAGAAACAAAATACGTCTACAAAACGAAAACCCTAATGCAGCATCACATATGCAAAACATTAATTTTTCATGTTCTCCCTACAAAAAGTGGCTACCGAGAATTCACTTAACTCCGCGTATATATTTTCTCCAATTATGTCTAAATGACAATCGGAACGAATCATACTCATATTTTTGTGAAAGCCGGTAGTGATCGTTTACGATTGTCGCAAAGATCGATTTGACCCGGATTATCTCAGCTTCGTTGATGGCCCATGTACGACTATTGAGAACTGATTAGAAAAGCGATCGGATCTTAGGGCCAAGGGCAGATCTGCGATAAGCCTGCGACGACGTTGGCAGCGCATGCGTAATTAGAGATAAACAGAAAATAATTGGCCACAATCACGCGCTTTAAGCGAATTTGTTCACGAACTACACTACAAACGCTTGCCACAGTCTCTGCAACAAATTATCTTATCAATTTCATTGGTTAGGTAGGATTTTCAGTTAATAGTTATTTGTTAATAGCTAAAGTGTAAGTCGAAAAGTAAGTACTTGCCAGCTCATTTAAATAAATAAGTAAATTCTGTGACCAACACACAGCGCCATCTGGCCCAATGGTAAGCTGCTAAGCTTGTGTTACGGTGACTAGACAACGGGTATATATTTATTTTTCTTTTGTAAATACATACATATTATACATAGAAATCTAACTGTCAAATGCCAGTTACGGTATGCTCAATATGACTTTGTGTTTCTCTGATTTTAACTGCCATTAAAGACATCCAATGACATGAAGTTATATAAACCTATCAATAAAGTAAAAAAAAAATCAAAGAAGTGATTGTCAAATAGTTCAATTTAACAATGGTCATTTACCTTAGTTATAAGGCGTAAAACTTATTGTAACTTGTATGTAATTAGTGTTAGTATTTGTTAAATGTTTAGTAAGATATATTTTATTCATATATGACAATAAACATCAATAATATTTAACATATGATTACCACATCAGTAAAATTTATTAGATGAGGGATTGCATCTAGATCTACAGATGAAGAATATGTAGTTGTTTGATATTTGATCAGAGATCAATTATATGTGTTTGTATCTGCAATGATTACAAGTCGTTATAGTCAGAGAGCGATACGTGAGGTGAGCCTGCAGTGTCGGCTCTCACCTCGGAGACTTCAGCCTCAGATTAACGACACGAAATCGATGTTTGTACACGTTCGACCTCTCCCAATAATAGGAGCTGATCGATCTGCGGCCGGTAAATTGCCAACAACAGATACCTACACTCAGATATAACGAACTCGCTGTATATCATTCTATAGACCAAGCAAACGGCAAAGCCGACGAATACTTACAACACAAACACTGTAATTGTCAGATTGTCAATACAAATTGCTGTGTGCAACCATAATTTCAATGGTAACCCAATGGCTGGTAATAGCGCGATTAGAAAGAATCGTAAATAACTGAAGCGTATTCAGTCTCAGCCGTGTGGCTGCGCAGACGATGAATCTTCATTAGTGAGCGAGCATATGACAGTTTTATAGATTAAACCAATGAGCGTCGAGCAGTAAATTGTGTTGACCGCAATCGCAGAAGATGGAGTAAATAATGAATCAATCCTCGTGGTTAACGTTTACACAAACATGTTCAAGCACTCTATCGACGCCCAACGGCGACGCCACTGGAGGCTCCTTAATTGACATGTGTCAGAAAGTGCGGTTGACCTACAGGTCATGCGTGAACATTCTAACATTCAGGCGACTTTCCCCATCTTTCTCAAAATTGTGCTTTCCATAAAATCCGTTCAATTAGTTTCTTAATAGATTTGTCAGTAGTTATTATACACTTCTGATATCTATTTACTGTCATACCGAATCACATGATCCAATTTCAATATCAAGTAAGGAAATAAATTAATTTAAACTTCTATATAAATTAACATAATTCTCCTTTAGGTAAGCGGTTTTAATAAACGAGCTTTGCTACAAATTAAATATTTTTCGTTTACGCAACTGTTTGCTTAACTTAATAGACTTTAAGATAGAGCGTATCTTGGTACGGTAAGTACAGGTGTAGTATCTGAACTGTCGATATAAATAGTGGTTAATCGTGATTGTTGCAGAGAGGTTAGCGGCAGCACCTTCGCAAGCGCTCACCCCGTGCCTCCGCACCCCGCATTCCTCCCGAGTCCTGAACCGCGCTGAACTTTGCTCTTATTGTCAATTCGTGCTCGCTGGTGCGTCGCTTCTAAACATTATACCCGTTTAAGAAGTCACACGGAGATAAACGACCATGTTTGAGGGTGATTGTGGCAGAGACTGTTTCTCAGGAACTACAGGCGACGTGATGCCGTGATAAGAACTATGGTTCGATGTCGTTTTGATTGCTAGGAAGGCGTTCGAATAAACATTCTCCTCAAAAATAATCAAGTAGTTATTATTTTTATTTTTCTGATAATCAAGTCGTATGGAGATCTATTTATCCATTTTCCAACAAAACGATAGTTTTCTTAGTTATACGATTATTTTGCACTATGAAAACCGACCTCTCTTGGTGTGGTTTTAAATGATGAGACATTTAAAACCATTTATTCCAAATTTGCGGTAAGAACACGGCGTTTTGCGTGCATCATTAGCAAATTTTATGTCGTGGTATTCATATTGAATGCTTGTACCCATATTTCTAGGCAGATGGTTTACTGACGCAATGCGAGTAAAACAATGGAGTTTAGTTCAGCGACCTTTAGAGAACTGTGACATCGCAACGAAAATATATGAGCAGAAAAGACCAGCATCGCAGGTAGGTAGGTAGTAGGTACCATGGAGTGAAACCCGTAGAGCAGGCGGCTCATAGGGAGATGACGCGATGAATGCCGCATAGTTCGTGCGTTTATACGCCCCTTTACATTAAGCGGGACACAGTTTTGAATTTTAAATTAGATTACGGCTTGGGTAATTGAAATGACGTTATAAATTAGTCACCAATCGGTCCAATAATCTCTGTAACTCAGTGCGATAATGTTGTTTATAACTTAATTAGAATGTTTATGATAATTACTGCTGTAGTGTAGGTATCCTATACCTTAGCTACGAGTATTTCACAGATATCGGTTGTGTTTATTTGTATTTGTATAATGTAGCAAAACCTATTATGATAAATGTTTTGGTGAAATCGTAACTGCGAGTATTCTCAAGTCAACTATATAGTCGAGATTCGAGTCGTGCACGCAAACGAACGCCTTCGGCAAGCAGATAATGCAGGCCCAACGGGTCGAATAAGAGTTAATGCGGCCTCTTTACTACAACGTGCAGAGACGTCTTATTTAGAACCAAACGCGGCTGCTCAAATTGTGGCTTTTCAGCGCAATTACGACCGCGAGCAACGCTGCGTTTAGCACCCGACTATCAAATCAACTTATTTCATCGTAATCGATCCCGTAAGTTGCTTGCACTAACTTTACATAACGAGCTGTGTTTCAATCACCTGCCGCCAACGATTGAGGTTAAATCTAACTACCATGTTAGATCAAATACAGACCTAACGATGCCTTTTAAAGGTAATTCTGAATCTCATAGCTATTCCCTTTCTGTCCGAATAGCAGAAGTAATAGATTCAAGTAACAATACGGAACATATTGAAGACATTTAGATAACTAATTCACGTAAGTAATTGTAAAATTAAATAGGTACAACGATTTCGAAGCGATTTTACAATAGACAAAATTGAATTAACCGCCTAAATTACAGTGCCGTGGGGATGTTATCTAAGTATTTCACAATGGTATTGTTCGTCGGAGTACACAATGGAACACCAAGAGAGCGAACCTGTCGAGAGAAGTAGGGCGCACGGGCCGCGTCTACAGCTGCGGCTGCGGTGGTGAAATGTGGTGGGCGGGCCCGCGCACGCCGCTCCGCCCAGCCCTTTCACCGCCCGCCCGCGGCGCCCCGCCTCTCCCTCCTTCCTCCTACCCTCGGCCACCTTCCACCTTCGATGTTACCTAACCGAATATTCCCAGAATAGAAACGTTCGCCTCGAGACTTGCCCCATTCAGACTGTAATGAAAACGACTCTTACAAAACCACCAAGTATCTTAAGTACCTATATCTAACGTAGAACTCCTCAACCCTTCCGCTTCATTCGGCTCGTTAATACCGAGCATTAGCAAATAGCTGGGTATGGTGCACGATCGTTTTATAAATTGTACTCGCTAGGTTAAATTTGACTTTAATGATCTTAGAATTATTAAAGTTGTTGATGAACGGGTTTAGGTCAGGTGCTCTCCAATTATGCTATACAGAACGCATTTAGCAGTTGATGATTTTTGTTTGTTTAATAACTTTTAGAAATAATCATGAATTACATGAGCTTAACTATCGGTTACATGTACACACACACTTACAAATCTTAGTGATTTTTTGTGTTTAGAATGCTTTTTAAGTTAAAACTGTTTTAGATAGATAAATGAAAATCGGTCACGTCACTCATGATGACAAATAAACAAATAGTAAAATAATAAATTTAAAATAAACTTATTTCAATAAGTTTTGTTATAAGTAGTTATAGTTGGAACTTTGGAAGTTGGATGTTACTCCTAGTGATCGTAACTGATCATCTTCAATTCAATTTCTACTGGACTTGGACTTGATTCTCTCTCAGTAGCTACAATATATCGAGAGCTCAGTGAGTTTAGTAAAATGAGTATTAAATAATATTCCCTATACCAGACCAGTAGAAGGCTTACAGTTTTATTACCTTATTAGATACTTACCTTTTTAGATACAAAGCTATGAACAATTTGTTGAAGGTTTAAGGCGTAAAATACGTTACTAATACAATTAGTAAGACATTTAATTTTATACTTTTAAGAAAACAATATAAACATTAAGTATGAACATTATGTTTATTGCCTTTCGATGCTCAAAACCACTCAATGATGAAAGGTTAAAAAGCTCAAATAATCGTGCATTAGGAAAGAGGTGGCCCTTAGGGTCGCGGTTAGAATGCAAACTGCCGCCCATACATTAAATCTGCTGCATTGGAATTGCAAAGTCGTGATTTGTCAAAGCATAATCTAAGGAACTGCAATATTCGCACATCGTAATTATTATCGCTCGTAAAATGGCATCAAAATTTGTAGATAAGTAACACAGTTTAGAATATACGTACCGCCTGAACCGAAGATCCTCGTAGGAACCTACGTCTGCAACTTGTAAATAATACTTCATTAATATACCAATCGTGTTCGGTTCCAATACAACACCCCGTTCGGTATCGGTGTCGTTAAATTATTTCCCTGAAGCAGCCGCGATGTACCTAACCGTTACGACGACAAGCGCCGATAAGCTTTGATTTATCACTTTGAATATTTAATGGCAACAGACAATTGAAATTTGTTTATAAGGCGCACCGTTTAACACACTTTATACACATAAATTTCATAGTTAGGATCACGTTTACCATATTGCTAGTTGTTTACAATCGACTGTCTTCGATAGCTCTTTTGTATTCCACGAGAGGATCTAAATGGGGAATAAGTGAATATGGTGTGTATCGAGAACGTGTAACTAAGTTAAATGGTAGGTAGGCGTGTTCCGCAACCACGCTTGTTTTATGCAATGCCTAGATGCAACCCCTATAATTCGTTAAAAGTTTTTGTAAAAAAATTTAGGCTTTAGCACATTTGGCAAATCAAACATCTACCTTGTCTAAAAAAATTAAAATGAATAACAGAACGCGACGCGCCACAATTCGACGCCTGATTGACAAATTCGCACGACAACTTACACATATGTTTACAACAACTATTTTATATTTTCGCGTCGCGTCTCATTACTTCGCGTTGCCGAATCTGCCGTTCACCTAGGACCTTGTTTATTTAAATGATAAAATAGATAAACAGACACCCAACAACACTATAAAAAGAAACAATTTGATTTACTTTAAGTAGTAGTAAAGAATAACGGATGTATTTCTTATACCTGAACCAAGAACTTAACGTCCACGAATAATTTTACAAAATTAATTATACAATATTCATACGGCATCTTTGCATGATTAAACCAGAAACATGTCTCGGTATCACAACATATTTAATTAAACGTCTAATGGGATGACAGCGCGCTAATCTAGCAACACATCGCTTGAAACGATCAACAAACTTCGTTCTAGCGTGAGAGAGAACAGCCCCGGCTGTTCGAACCTCGGGGCTCGGAGCTCGGCCTCTCTGTGTAATCGTATTACAACAAGCACGAAGCACGAGCACCACTCGGGACCTGCAATTTATGTAACAAACACACCAACGGGGCTCCTTCTATTATTAACCATTTAATTACAGCAGTACTTTACAGATAAATCGCGGACAATTATTTCTAACTGCTAGCGACGCAGCATGTTGCCCAATACCCGATATTTGCAGCTCGCGGCAAAGCTAGTGTCTAATAATTGAATTTTCCAAAGAACAATTGCTTCGATTACAGCTTGGCTGACGTAGATCGACGCGTAATGAATCTCTCGCTGCCTAGTTGTTTACTAATATAAATCCTAGGTTTACAGAGTACATGCGCATGATTGCACGAGCTACTAATAAATTAGATACATCAGCTTACTGCAAAGCAATAAATATAATTACGCCCTTATTCTATCGACTTGAACGGTAATGTTTTGTCCATGGCAATTTCTGTAACTGTGTTATTTAGTAAGTTGGCATTATCTTACAATTATAAATAATAACATAGGTACCTAATAATTTTCCTAGTGATCGAACCTTGATCAATAGAGCAGCGCATACCTACCATCCAACAGTATAATATACCTATTGTACTCGTATATCACATTCACTAATATTTATATTAACACATTTTGCCGGGTCTTAATCGCGTGAATTCATGTGTAAATATGAGTTCCAATCGTGTTAGTATAAAAAGTTTGTACCAATATTTCTTTGGGTTGGTTGCTCAATTGTTCACCCATTCACAATCGTGTTCTACATAAATAATTTCGTGTCATATTATAGTACATTACTGCAGTGGCCGGCAAAAGAGGCATTGATGGACGAACGTGTAAATGTGGGGGGCAAGGCAAAGCCGAGGCACACAAACGTAAGCCCATCAAATCCTAGTTGCGGCCAAGGCTTGTATAGTACTTTTCAGAACTTTTATTTGAAAATACAATTATTTAATGTACAATTCTTAAAATTTAATTATTTATTTCTTCACTAAACAGCTTTCTATATTGAAGCCAGTTCGAAATTTAAATGAAACCATTGATAAGTTACCTCTTTGGTCGCTATTTTGCGGAGTAGAAGATCGTTCCATTTTAAATTACACGACAGAAATGGATTCTCATACAACTATTGCCGGCCGCTGCTCGACTAGTACAGCAAGTTCGATTTATGTCGAAGAAGGTTGTCAAAATAATGCTCAAATTTCCAAGCATATTTGAGAAAAACGATTTTAAACGCATCTTAGTTATGTTCTATTTCAATAAAGATTGTTTTCATTATACGCGTCTATTTATTGTGCATTATCCGTAAACACAATAACATCGATTTCGTAAGAATCGATTCAATTCAGAAAATTGACCGCTGCACGCGCTCTCCGGGCACTATATCAAACCAATCAATAGGATGCAAAGCCCATTTCACGATTTCAATACATTTAATAAAATGTCAGCACTAAGTGAAATCAATATTGTGTAAAGCTAGCCTCGATTTCGACCTGTCCTTCGGTAATTTACTTTACGAGTGACTCACTTAGCTACGAGATTTTCTTAATGGAGAGACAGTTCTTATACATAAAGTAAGTAACAGATGTTTGAAGTTATATTGAAATAAATAATTATATAACTTAAATAAATGTCACGGAAAAATGGTAACTGACCAACAACGTTATGGCCCGGTAATGTAACGTGTTCTACAACAAGGACGGAAAATAAGGCGCTCACAGCCGAACTCAACAGTAGCTATCATCTTGTATCATGCATCATGCAAATTCGCTCGCTGCGAACATCACGCGCTGTAACACCGATTAGTACCCAACTTAAGTAAAACCTACTTATTTAGTGAACATTAAGTGTAATAAATGTTGAGAACGAATGATTTAGGTACTTGAGCTTTATATAATTTAAATAAAAGTTTTAATTTATGTATTCATAACATGGTAAATCATGTTAACTTATTCAATGAACATTCATCATTAGAACAGCAAAAAGCAATTTGTAACAAAATGTTTCATCATCAGAAACTATTCTGGATAGAGCACCGAGCAGCGGCCGCGGGCGAGGCGGCCGGACGCCGGTATAGCCCGGTAGATGTTCAATATCTATTAGCGGTAATATGTTAGCAGAGAGATGGCTCTGGCCCAGATCTGGAGCCGGTTAGACCAGTTCAACGAGCATCCTTGCGTAACTTTGTACTCCACCGACATCGCTTGCAAAAATGCACTTACAGCTTCCAAAATATCGGTCATTTGATAAAACGGCAATTCGTTTTGCGGGAACCTTTCAAGATTCCCGCAAAACGAATTGCTCGCCTACCGATCGTACGACTTTAATTTATTGCCATTGCAAAACTTGCACCAATTGTCGGTAGGAGCATGTAAGAGTAAAAAAACAGATATCTTGACTATACCCCTATCTATACATATGCAAATTTTATACATTACAAACAAACAAATATTTCCTATTTGTTTGTAACCTATCTTTAATTTTAAGATTATCGAGGATTAACGCCTAAGTTAGTTATATTGTTAGAATGATTTCGATATTCCCACAAGATAGGAACTTACACGAGCGAAACCACAGGACGCAGCTATACTATGTAGATAAAATAACAAATATAACGTGAACAATAAAAATCTCTGAATTATACATTCCTTTGACCACCACACCCCAGAATTGACTTGCAACTTTTGTTTCAAATTATAATACATCAATGTATTTATTATGGTTCTTGTAATATTTTTGCATTAATTAACTAGTTGATTATATTCGTATTTAGGAAAGAGGTCGACCTCTAAACTGAATTTAAAGGAGATGTGCAGTGTCTACAAGCATATTTTACTTGTTTCTAAATATATTCATGTCTGGAAATTCTATCGGCATATTTTATGATTTCAATTACAATTTTATTTATTTAATACCTAAGGATGATTTAGAATACGAAGATCCAGACAGAAGAAAATGTAATTTTACAATCCTACTAATGTTATAAAGGTGAAGTTTTGTATGTATGTGACTTTGTTACACACAAAAACTACTTAATCGATTACAATGAAAATCTGGAGACTTGGAATAATACATAGGCTTTTTTACGATATTTCCGCGGGAACGGGACTTATGTGGGCCGGAGGACTTATACTAGCTGCTTTCCGCGGTTTCATCCGTGTAAGTTCGGATCCCGCAGGATTATCGAGATCAAAAGTCCCATGTTACTCACTATCACTTAAACTATCGCGATCGCTACGTAAATTTTCATCCAAATCGGTCAAATCGTTCGACCGTGAAGAGGGACAAACAAACTTTCGAATTTAAATATATAATGGTTTAAATATAAGTAATATAAGGGGCACAGCTAGTCTTTTAATTATTGAAATTTTTCAGTACCTTCTGAAACCCTATAAACTGCTTAAAAACTAGTAATAAATAAAATAAATACTTAAGCCAGTTTTTTCTCATTGGTTTGAACAATTGGCGAGCTATAAGCTAAACTTGATTCGTTTAGGTGTTCGATCGGCTTTTGTTGGTTATTTCGTACTTTTGCAAATAACAAACTTGGGATTTGCGTAAAACAAAGTACTTCATGAGAATCATCAAAACATTATGCTGAAGAAGGAGGTTAGTGTTTACGATGGCCTATTCGGCATTTGCCTCCTTTCAAAATTTGAAAACAAACACTCCTTATAAATTACTAGCTGCGCCCCGCGGTTTCACCCGCGTAAGTCCCGTTCCCGCAGGAGTTTCGGGTTAAAAAGTAGCCTATGTGTTAATCCAGGTCCCCAGCTACCTATATTCCAAGTTTCATCGCAATCGGTTCAGTAGTTTTTACGTGAAAGAGTAACAACCTCACATACAAACTTTCGCGTTTATAATATTAGTAAGATATAGAGATTTGCCTACTTCTTGAAATCCCATACTTTTTGTTAGTGGGTACCTACTTTGACCACCTTAAACTATAGTTGTTGTGCCCCCAGTTCCCATGCTCCGTAACGGGCATAAGACAGTAACAACATAGGAACATGATCGTCCCGATAATTTATTGGTAAGAGCGATGAAAGCGTGCCCTCAGACTGGCCCTATTAAGTGATGCATGTATCAAGTACGCCACTGTACGTACACTGCAGGTACACTCTTTAATAGATTAATGTAACGGTAGGTAATGATGTACTTCGACCATTAAGTGCAGGCGGAATTGTATTCGCTCAATGCTCTCATAAAGATCTGCTTTACAACGCCAATGGCGGCTCTGCTTTTGTAGTTGGAACTATGGTATACCTATAGTTGTGGTTATAAAACATAGCAATAAGTAAGAATACCTATATTGGAACTAAATGGTTACTTAACTTTTTTTCGGTTTTCATAATCCTACTAATATTATAAAGCTGAAAGTTTGTGAGTATGTGTGTTTGTTACTCAATCACGTAAAAACCGTTGGACCTATTGCGATAAAACTTGGAATATAGGTAGCTGAAGACCTGGAATAACACATAGGCTATTTATCCCGATAATCCCGTGGGAACGGGACTTATGCGGGTGAAACCGCATGACGCAGCTAGTGCTGATATAAAATTAAAATCAATTTTCGGTTTTAATCACGCTGATTTTATTATTGTAGGAAATTAGGAATCTTTCAACGCCCGACGTCGTCGGTTAGGTACTAGGTACGTCATCGTGTCGAACAATGATTTTTACAAAGTACTAGGTACTTAACAAGTATAAAAATATGTATTTATGAATTGATTACGGATTTGTGATTACGAACGGTCAGGGTACAAAAATGAATGTTGGATATTGGATATGTTGTAGAGTTTTAAAATTGTGGATTTATTAAATTGTAAACAACTAACACAGGACGCTTACGAGTTTTCTTTTAATACAAAATTGATAACCACTTTGTTTGCCAATTGTACTTAAATCCATTCATTAAGACGAGACGGCTGTAACCAGAAATGTGTTTAATAAGTAGGTATTTGCTATTAGTATTAATCGTTCATATTAAGACATCCGAAGCTTCATTACCGTTCACACGACCCTACTTGCAATAAATTCTAGTTAATATTCAATAATTTTGTACGCACTAGTCTTGCTCACCTATGTATGTTGAAATCTCGTCTAGGGTTGTCATTGTAGCAAGGAACGCCTTCTAGTTTGAGTATTGAACAAATCACTACGAATTGTGCTACGGAAACACGAACTACCGTTGAAGAAAGTCAAAAACTAAACTAAAAGCATTGCCGACGGGGTCTGCTTTAGAAGTTACTCCCAGCAGCGGAGCTAGGGATCAGTTAATCGTGTCCCCAAAGCTAGTTTGGTTCTCTATAAAGAAGAGCCGGGAATTCCCGTTGAACAAAGGAAAGCGAACAAATATAGTTGCTACGTACCTACTTACCTATGTTATTGTTTTGGTTAGGTCTCTTTCTGTTCTGGGTCTGGCCTAGGCGCTAGAGGACTCGTGACCGAGGCATGCGCGCGGCGAGGCATCGTCACGACCGCCCTCGCCCTCGTCGCCTCCAAATAACATGATATTACTCACTAACTGGCCATTTCACGCCACGTTTGCCGCAACAATCTCCTTCTTTGCTAGCAAAGTATTGTAGTTCGATAGATAAAAGATCTAGGTATAATGTTCCCTTTTCAAACGAATTAATATAAACTGTGTAACGCGGTTTTGTCCATATATGTTTCGCTCCCGTGAGAAGTTTTAAAAACCTTTTCTTAATGGACACCGGCAATTCAGAAAAGGCAAATCTCTACAAAATTTCATGTGTCTGAAACTAGCGGTTTAAGAAGGGTGTAGAGTGGTTGAGATGTATATCAAATCAGTAAGTCAAGACTTTTAATTTTATTATGTAACTTATACTAGAAATACATATTATACTTAGAACGTTACTTATAACTTATAACACCATGTAGTAGATATCTCCAAAACAAGCAACTTGATATGGGTATTGAATAACAATAAAAAAAACAGGAAACGATGTTTATATTAAATTACATAAAATACATAGTAAATAAGTGCCGATTGGTAAATAAATAATACCAATGATATCAGGAGTTAAATAGTATCAGGCGGGTGGTTGCGCCCATTTATTCCCACACAAATGCAATGTAAGTATTAAGCGGTGTTCGCATTTGTCGTGTCGTTAAATTTTCACAGCATTGCCGTAGTGAAATTAGATATAGGCAGGTAAATTATCGTATTTTTAAGTGCAAAATACTTGGCCTATCATAAAAATAAAGTTAAAGTTTTAACTAATTGTGTGTTTGCCTTTGTGCGTGATTTTAAGCCGTGGGTTTTTTCACGATGTTTTCCTTCATCGTAAGAGCGATGTTAATAGCGCACCTCAATTTTTCTTAAAGAAAAACACATTTGTGCGCGGTCTGGATTTGAAACCACTTCGGAGTGAAAGTCGGGGTATCTACCACTAGACCAACACCGCTCTCATATAAATATATAAATTGGCCTGTTATATAAATATGTAATACCTATCTAAATTTCCTAGTTTTTGACTCAAAAACTACGTACTGAACCGAATCCGATGAAACTTGTAAAACAGATAGCATGAGTCATGTATCTAAATATATATAACTGAAAGGTGACTGACTGACTGACATAATGATTTATCAATGCACAGTACAAACCACTGGACGGATCGGGCTGAAATTTGGCATGCAGGTAGATGTTATGACGTGGATGCCTACGTTTGCATTGCACATTGCATTTGTGCTAAGGAAGGGTTTTGATAAATTCTACCCCCAAGGGGATAAAATAGGGGATGAAAGAGAAATACTTCTTAAAGCGAGCGAAGCCGCGGGCAAAAGCTAGTTTAAAGTATATGCGGGTAAATTCGCTATAGATGTAAGTAGCTTTAAGTGGTCCCTCACCGCGAGCATTCACTTCTAATGTAACATTACAGAATCGACACATACAAGGTGCGTGCTATATGTTATGCTCGAATCTGTAACATTACATTACACACGCATGCTCACGGTGGAGCACCTTTATGTATTCAAACTTGCTTCTGAAAGTTATTAATTCATGAATTACGATTACCTACTTGTCGTAAAAGTCAATTCAGAAATTATAAGTTGCCGTGGGTTTAATCAATCTGAAATTCTTACTTTACATTTTTTCTTATATTCCGGAACATTAACCGATAAATAATTGACTCGATCTCGCATAAATAAAGTTAATGAGGCAAAAATCATGGCATACGCTGCAACCGACTCACATTACAACCTACATAATGTAATGTCGATACTGATTTGAGAACTTTTATTGAAAATATGTACAACGTATTACGTACCGGAACTTCATTTTTATGAAAATTTAAGTTAATGTAGTTTGGTGAATTTTCTGTAAATTGTTACGAGTAGGTAACATATATAGCATTCAAATTCTTTGGTAAATTGTGGATTATTAGCCAATAATAGGATTACTATTTCTTAAACGTCTTTAGAGCCAATAGAGTAAGTGTACTATGGAAAGACCCGTAACGTAAGCTGATCGTGTAACTGTCTGTTGCTTACGTATTACGTATATTACAGATAAACAATGAGCAGTTGTAAATTAAACAATCGCTAGTTTTAATTGCGATTGCAATTTGTTTTCTACATCAATGGCTTAAAAAATGACGTGAAAAATAAAATTCAATTGTTTCAATTGCGATTTGTTAGCAACAGACATAAATCAGCGGCCCAACCGCGCATCTTTCGACATAATCGGCATCAAAATCCCACTGCGCAAAGGTATAACTTGCGCGGTTCAAACAATAGCGTTAATTTTCACGCGTTTGATCGCGACAACCGCGCCGCGGCCGTCGAGTTCAACTATCGGCAGATCAAGAGCCCTCGCTTTCAATCACAGTTAAACTCGACGGTGCCGGCTTCAATTGCATGCAATTGAACACTGTCGTTTTCGCCGCGCAGGTTATTCCTTTGCGCAGAGGGATTTCGAATAGACGGAAGCTGAGCGGTAAGGTTACAGGCCGCTGATTTATACCTCACATAAAATTTCCTTACGCACCTATCCACTCTTATACAAAAACTATACGCATAGTCTGCAGTAGTACGTGCAGTATACTAACAATTTAATATTATTATAATGATGTTATTGAGAAACGAAATGATGAAGTGTGTCGTTTGTTATTTTATCAAACCACTCGATCATCCTAGAGACAGTTTATTAAAAGCATAACGATACAAGGCTGTTCTACGTTTTCTGACCAAGGTCTACCATGTGTTATACTTAATACAGCTTTAAGGCTCGAATTTCCTCCTACACTAAATCGAAAGAAAAAAAATACTTATTTCTATTTGTAAATTCGCCGCTGATTCACCAGTTTCATAGTGGTGTTGTATGCGGTATTACCACGTATGATATTTAAACAAACCATCGGCATCGGTGCCGGCGTGCGGCGTAGGTATGCATCCGATAACACGTTAAGATAGAAGGAAATAAATTTGTTTATTTTACACTGACAAACTGTACCTATAGCCTACGATTTACAGTGACGTCTAGTACTGCAAGCAATTTTAACAGAATACTTATTTTTTTATTAATTTACTTGTTCTTTCATTTCCTTCGTCCAAATCAAGTCCAAATAACGTTGAATGCCTACTAGAATAAACCTTTATTTTGTATTTACCTTTAGAAATCAACATCTAAATTCAATAATCATCTATTATTTTTAGAATACCTGCCGAGTTACTACAAATTAAATCTCTACTAGCTGCGCTCCGCGGTTTCAATCGCGTAAGTCCCGTTCCCGCGGGAATATCGGGATAAAATGTAGCCTATGTGTTATTCCCGGTATCCAACTACTTATATTCTAAGTTTCATCGCAATCGGTTCAGTAGTTTTTGTGTGATTGAATAACAATACACATAAACACATACACACATACTCACAAACTTTCAGCTGTATAATATTAGTCGGATAGGATAGTAGGATTTTTCAACACGCCTGCGCCTTTATATAAAATATTAGGGGTTAAAGTATGAAATTGCCGATTTGTACTGAAAATCTTAATTGTTTATTTTTTAAATTCTTAACAAATTTATTTAATCAAAATAGTTGCCATTATTATCTATACATTGCTGCCATCTAATGGGAAGGTTATTAATGCCTTTGCGATAGAACTCCGACGATCTAGACTGCACAAACTGTGTGAAAGCATTTTGTACTGCCTCCTGGGAAGAAAACTTCTTGTCACGTAGATAATTGTCCAAATCACGAAAAAAATGGTAGTCCGTTGGAGCAAGGTCTGGTGAATACGGAGGATGACGAATGGTTTCTAAGTGCAGTTCCTGAACTGTCAAAATGGTTTCTCGTGCTGTGTGAGGTCTCGCGTTGTCGTGGAGCAATAATGGTGAAGATCGATTTATGAGTCGGGGCTGTTTTACTGCTAGTATTGTCAACATGGTTCGGAGTTCGGCACAATAGACATCTGCCGTAATTGCTTGACCAGATCGAAGAAAACTATAGTGAATAACACCATGCTGAGACCACCAAACAGTTACCATTACCTTTTTATTGGTAAGTTTTGCTTTAGGACACTGTTGTGGCATTTGACCTGGGGTCAGCCATTGCATTTTTCTTTTCCGGTTATCATAAAGAATCCACTTTTCATCACATGTTACAATTCGATCCAATATTCCTTCATTTCTGTACCGGTTCAACAAGGCAACACAAGTTTCAACACGCGTTTCTTTCTGCAGATCAGTCAAATCATGAGGCACCCATTTTTCGTATTTTTTTATTTTATTGATTTGACGCAAGTGAGTCAATAAAGTGGGTAAGGTAACGTTAAACCATGCCGCTAATTCCTGGGTAGTTTGACTAGGATCGGCTTCCACTATCTCTCTTAATTCATCGTTATTCACCTGTGTGGGCGGTCTTCCTCGTGGCTCGTTCTTGAAGTCGAAATTTCCATCACGAAAGCGTTTAAACCAAAATCGCACGGTGCGTTCATTAGTAGACCCCTCTCCAAACGCAGCATTGATATTGCGGGCTGTTTCTGCCGCGTTAGTTCCGCGTCGGAACTCGTATTCAAAAATCACTCGAATTTTCGCAGTATCCATCTTTCTTGTCTAAATTGAATAACAAAAACAATTGAAAGTCGATATTCAAATGTTTCACATTTTTTAAAAAAAGAACATCACAGAAACCATTTGAAAAAAGTTTCATTCGAAAACCTCAAACCATGAAGATTCTAGTCAATTCAAAGAACCTATTGCAATAAAACGGCAATTTCATACTTTAACCCCTATTACCTACCTACCACACTGCACCCCAACAAGTTCTTACTTACCGCTGTCATAAAATCGACTAATCGTTTAAATTTTTATTAGAATAGTAACATATTGGTGTTTATTTTATTGTGTGTGCTTAAGCAGACTATGTTGCTTCATGTCCTATTACAGGTTTTATGACAAATTGATTTTCATATAATTTAGTAATAAAATTTTCCATATTACCTACCTACTAATAAAAAGCTACAAAATTCAAACAAATACGAAACAGGTATTTTACTTTGTAAACTAAACGACATTCGTTACACGAGATGTAGCAGGCCTTGAAATCTACAAGCTTTTACAAAATATACAAGAAACTTAAATACCTACCCACCTCTCTATCGGAGACTATCACATTTGAATTTTGCACAAACATCTAGATATACCTAACTACAATCACGACCTAGAAGATCGTTGGCATCCCACGACAAATTTTAAGTAGGTGCCAAATAAATAATAAGTTACATACTTACTGTTGTATATTTTTACAGACTACTTACTTACTTACCATCAAGTGACTTAGTTAAATTTAGGTACCTTTATTTTACACCGACAATTTAAGGTCTTGAGGGTGACAACATTATACAAGTTTTGACAGATCGAAATGTCAGATGGTGGGATGAAATTAATCGTACGTAGTCGTCTCAACAAGGGGAAAAAATAAAAATAAAAACGAGGAACAAACCTTTAAATCCTGTACTTTCTTCACTACGTGTCATTGGCAGAATTTGTGATCACACAAAGTCATTAAACAAGAAGAAGAATAAACGGAGTATACGCAGTATACATTGCTAAGTTGAATAAGGGATGATTCTATTCTCATTAGAACGGGCCTTGTAATGATGTCGTGGAATAAGGACGAGCAACTTTTGTATTGTAGTGGCTCGACCCGGCCCTAGTATTTATAAAACATGCTACGCGCAAAAATGCGAGTTCACAGGTTTCATTAAAATACTCAATATTTTCTTCCGGTGTTTATATTCATTTTATATCTAACTTCAACTCTTTAATTAAACTAAGTTCTGCTTTAGTTCCTGTTTCTATTCGTGCTGTTATGGCCAATATAATGTAGGTAATATCTTATTCCGCCCTACCATGATGTCTTATAAATTATAAGTCGTCGCGAAGACGCTACTGAGTCGCTGCGTTTTCGTTCAGCTAAAAAAAGCACATCTAATAATTAAAAAAAAAACAACTTAAAAAAACTTTTTTTTTAAACTATCTGTGGTTTTTAAAAGTAGCCGGGGTATTTTTTAAAACTAAACATAACCTATAAATACATAAAATCCAAATAATATAACCTAAAACAAACAAAGTCAAAATTTAAAACAAAATGAACGACTCACCCCGAATCGTACCCGGCGCAAAGAAATCCATAACACTGGCAGCATTGCCGCGTTGTATGGCTATACCCAGCCTTTGCTCCAGGTACGAACCGGAGCGAGGGTCACCTGACCTCTCCCTCAATCTACGCCCTATCTCCCCCACCAGGTACCTCGCCTCTGATCCCCAACACCCCAAGGTCTCCACCACCAGAGGTATAAATAATTAATGTGCAATAGTGCAT
This sequence comes from Idaea dimidiata, assembly GCA_949358125.1. Taxonomy (NCBI): domain Eukaryota; kingdom Metazoa; phylum Arthropoda; class Insecta; order Lepidoptera; family Geometridae; genus Idaea; species Idaea dimidiata. Next base: position 7,472,481 of record OX442337.1, read on the forward strand.
ATCAGTTATTTAAAATTTACATTATTTTTTTGAGCGACAAAAGGACGACAAAGCAGCGACAAACGATCATGGTAGCGCGGATTATCCACATGCAGTCAATACGTAGATATAACTAGATACCTATACTTAAGTAAGCACTTGCTTAACTTAACCTGCGCACCTAACTATTTATTGCACCTGCTACATATGTATGCAACTTTACTATTATTCATTTAAATGACATGAAAGAATGATAAGTATTTAAGTAGGAAATGCCAATTAAGAATATATGTGTACTTCTTCTTTTAACTAATATTGAAAGTTTGTTGCCCCTCTATGCTAAAACGTAAATAAAAGTCAGTATGTAGATAGCTGAAAACCTAAAATATATCCGTGGGGTCGGAACGCGGGGGAAACAATGTGCAATAGTGCATATCAGTTATTTACCTAAGCATAAAAAATATATTCTATCTTTATTGAAAAGTATAGGTACGTCAAAATATTCGAGTTTTTTCTTGCAGCTACGTACGTACCTATAGCACTTTATATTATATGAAAAGTTGTAAAGCCACTCTAGTTGGCGTGATGCTAAGCCTAAGTATACTTCTTAGATAAGCGTTTACGGAAACATAATAGTTTGCATAAACTCGCACTAAGTACGCTTTGAATCCGTCTGTCATTGTCAGGACAAATGATTTTAGATTTAAGTTTAAACATTTTTAGATACGATCCAAGTTGTCTAATTTGGAGTTTCAAAATAAGCAAGTAAAACATTACTAATCTGTTGGAGGTCACAGTTACTTTATAAAATTGCAGTAATACAGTTTTTAAAATATTAAGTAAATTAACCTACCTAGGTAGGTGTAGAGCTTTTCTTTACCGAAATATAAACTTGAATTCTATTCTATTCATATTATAAACAGACCACATTCTATTTTCAAAATTTAAGTAGCCCCAGACAGTTAATAATAAACCTGCTCAATATTAATAGAGCTACGCAACCGGATGGATTAACAATAGCTAGGTAGGTCTTGTAGTCGCTATCGCTACCATACCACACACCACGACAATCAAGTCTGTCTATCAAGTCCTGGTATTATAAGTTGTAAAAAACAATAATACTTAATAATTTCTTCTATGGTTTTCGCGATTTTGCATTCCGAGGCCAGGAAAGTTTTTTGAGCTAGCTAGGGATAAAAATAATTATAATTTAAATTGAAAACTATTACAATAACTCAATAGTCTGCGTACACTGGAACGTTTTTATTGCAAATAATTATGAGGCGGTAGTTTACTGTAACTTTTTAGAATGTTAAAAATAGACATATTACATCTCAGTCAACCTTGAAAAAGCCAACTGTAAAGTTGGCGAAAGCTCGGTTCAAATAATGAATAAAATCGCGATAAAACCGGATAAGTTAAGTGTTTTAATAATACTTAATAATAAATTAGGTAGGTACAATCGACAACAAAAGACGATGTTATGTACCGTAGAGTTTATAACTGCTACGACTATCCAGTTCTTACTACCTACCTGTTATTGTCACAGAAAGGATTTTAATTACGTTTAAAGCTGCGGAACTTTAAGTAAAATTCTGTCATAGTTAATTCAAATTTGTCAAATAAATTTTATTTAGATTCGACACTGTTTTTTTTTGTTGAGTGTCAATCTCTATCGTTTGGTAAGTACTACTATGTAAGGTACCTGGGTCGAATATGGCCAGTCACTAAATATGGCTATACATTCATACAAGTATGAATAAACCATTAAATAGAACATAACGCGATGTTACACGGTCGGGCTCGAGGAACATTCCCGAATGGCGGCCCTTCCCGCACTCCTGAACCAGTCGCTAAAATAAAATGGCGTTACGGAAAATATGGCCATTTACCCTATGAATTTCATAGATGTATTTTTTGTTTTAGACAAGATGGGGTGTTACAAGCCTCGTAATATGCGAGAAACATGGGTCATGGAAAAAATGATTTCTTGATAAATAATAAATGCATAGTATTGAAAATTTTTATATTTAATTTACGCAATGTAAAATACCTAGTTTTTTTATACCGTTAATATGGCAACAATGATGGGCACGTAACCGGGTCGTGAATTTTCCATTTTCCCATTTTCCCAATAAAAAAAATATGTAAAAGTTAAACCTTTAATAGGTATATTTAAAATTCTGTCTTTATGTTAAAGAAGCTTGATTATTAGGTGAGCCTTGAATTTAGTCACTAGCGTTCATTTTAGTCTACGAAACTATGTAACTAATCGTGAACCCTTTGGGTGGTCATATTCGACCCGAGTACCTTACGTTTGTATAGGACCTTTGGAAGGGTTTTATTGTCGATTTCCCTTACTGACCTCCATGAAAACCATGTTATTAATATTTTTTATAAATATTCATTATCAATTTCATATAGGTCCGCCTGCCTGCCCGTAATATCCGTCTGAACTGGTCCGTTTTCTCTTTCGTCGAAATCGTGCAAGTGCAAGACAATAAATCAGAAGTGTAAAGTTGCCTCAATTTACGCTCATTATTTTAGTCTTTACGTGCAATTTGCCGAGGGCTAATTGTATTAATTAATGTCCATTATCTCTGGATGCGTTAAAACCTTTGTTATTTAATGTTTCTTTTTCAAAATATTCGACCTCGTTTCGTTATTTGGCTAAATTACCACACCTCACTGGTTAAGTATGTTTGATTGCAGTTCATAAAATTATAAACTTTAAAATTACAATATTTATTTAATTATTGTTCGAATTTATATGCTATGCTTTGACTAAAAAATAATGTTAACTTAATATAAGTAAGTTATGCGCTAGGTATAGAAGTTGATACTTATTTAAGTATCAGAAGGTAAGGTAATACAACCAATTATTTGTAATCAATCAGACCGTAATCAACTGTAAATCCCTTACTCAATTGAATGGTAAATAAACACACGTACGAAATGCAGTACAACATAAAGTGATGCAAGAAACGAACGAGATTGAATATAATTAACGATTTTGCACAGCTATGTCTGCGCAAGCGCAATACAGCGATGGGCCCAGTGACCCTTCGCCGCAGGCGCTCGGGGGTCATTCGGGACCAACGCGTTGACCGCGTTAATACATATTACTATCTCTATACACAAAGCTTTAGTATCTAAGTATACCACATAATAAATTAATAGAAGGTAGTTACTTACTACGTAGGTACGTATCTAACCTACTTATTATTATTATAATACTTTAAATTCTAATTGTTACTCGTAGCTTATAGGTATATATTACGCTTCGTTATTTTGATCTCTTTTCTACAACTAAAAAGTTACGTACCTCCTAATACAAGGTGTAACGGGTATGCCCTTTTAATCCGAAAGAGGGTTGTTCTAGACGTCTAGGCGAACAACTTTTGTTCTACGACTTTTGGAAATTCGAAGTACTTTTCGAAAATTTTAAGTGTAAAGTTTACTTGAAAATCAGCTGTTTCCAAGAGTTCGAGGTCATTGACCTTAAGTTGTCCTTTCATTTAGTTTGATATTTTACAATCAAAACTTCAATTACCTTTTTGTCAAAAGCAGCTGTTTTTTTCGGTGAAACATCTAAAAACTTTCAAAAAATGAGTTCGAATTTTCAAAAGTCGTAGAACAAAATATGTTTGCGTAGACGTCTAGAACCACCCTCTTTCGGTTTAAAAGGGCATACCCGTTACAAATGTATAAACATTTTTTTGAAATTTTAGCAGTTCGTTTCAAGCTAAAGTGTAAAACGTAGTGATTATATTCTCTTTGCTAAAGTGAAGTATTAGAACTTTCTTGCAAAACTATCAACAATTGCGGAACTGTTTTGAAAATAACGATACTCAAGCGATGTTGAGACGATTTGGTTATAAAATAGTGCCCTCGTATCAAGAATCAAGAATCAAGAAAATTTATTGAATAACTGTGTACATTAAGGTGACATTATATATTAAAGGTATCAACAGTTTGTCCATCCCGGACATACAATATAGAGTAGAGGTACTTAGGTACTTAATTTAAGCACTTCTTTAAAGTTAAAAATAACAAATACCGGAGGACATAAAAGAACTGCCCTATAGACAATTTGTTGGAAAACTAAAACATTGGTTGCTGGAGAAATGTTTTTACTACTTGACTGATTTATTACCATATTATTAACATAATGTATACTTATTATAATACTATTTCTCTTTATTTGTAATTATTTTTAAACTAATAGTTACATTTTAATTCTAACGTTGACATGACTTGTATAATTTTGAATGAACGGCTTTGACTATTATTAATAACATTTTTGACATAGTTATTCGATGTAATTGAAACTTTGTTTATTTTCTAACACTATTCGTATGTCGGACGATCCGACGAAGTACGGGCTCACTCTAATTGTATGTACCAACTGTATAACCTACTTCAGACGAATAAATATATTTCAAATATATATTTCAAAGCAAGTTATAGTAAAGTAAGTAGATAAAAATGTTAATGTATTACTCGTAGTGGACATGGCAAAAGCTCATCTACCAGTATACCTACCTAAATTAACCGGAAGCTCAACTCCAGAAATTCGAAAAATATTTTTTTGTTATGTAACTTCATTTCAACTAAAAATCATTTCTCATCTCATCATCATCTCATCATCTCAATGATAACCGTAAGAGAGTCTACCTCTTAAATGGCCATAAAAACATAGATGTCGAAATAAGCTAGTGTTAAAGATGATTTACATTTTTATTTTATTTTTTTGTTTATTTTAAATAATAACTTATATTTAGGTACATTCATCTTCACTCCCTTAAACCTGTGACGGTTTATCTGGAAGTTGCAATTCTTCAAACAATGGGTTTAAAATTTTGCTATCACACGGTTACATCTATTAGTATAAAAATAATCTTAACCTTTACACATTTCAATCAGAGCATAGAAATGCAGTGCTCCAAACTAATTTTGTGAAATGAAGGTAAGTACACATTAGGTCAGTGATGGAAGTCAGTGCCTAAAAATTTTCGTGGTCAGTCACTGACTTGGTCGAAATTGTATGGCACTGACCAATGTAAATTCTTAAGGTAGTGTAGGCTATTAGGTATGTTATAGAAATCCACCTAATGATGGGTAGGTACGAAATGGGCAACTCATACTAATCTACCCATCCATTGGCTACGTAGACAGTTCGTGACAACTTATCCTATGATACTCCTCGAAATTGTTGATTATTTTCTGACGCAATGTTTCACAGAATATTTCCGTTTGTACCTAGCGTTTGTAAATGACATTGTTCCCAAATTGTTCCCTTCATTTTGGTGTTTTTGAAATCGGTCCTGTGGTTTCGGAGTAGGTATATTCATTACAAACACACTAACAAATCGCCGCGCCCGCCGCCGAACGTTCGGAATCCAAAATTTAGATTTATTTGTCCAATTTTCAGGAGTTATTTGACCTACCCAGTGCCCAATCCCACTTCTGCTTTACAACTTTGTTGCAGTTGCTGTTAAGTAGGATCGATATTTGCATGTTAAACCTAAGTAATGAAATATCAATTTTAGTTCAATCAAGGGCAGGCGAGCGGGTTTAATATTTGATGGCAAGCAAACAAAACTTTTTTTAAATGTTTCTTTAGAGCTAGACAGTGCTTATGTATAGGTACTCAAAGTTCTAGATGTTCTAGACGCAAGAACGAAACCAAGCCAACTTCTCCACACACTACTAGTAAGAAGATACTAAGTATAACTGTATAACTTCTCGTTCTGTGAAAAAAAACACGTAATCTAAATGTTAACGTCAATGAGATGGAGTTTTGGCGGAAACGCGTTGAGGAGATGTGGTGCTAAATTTTCATTTTTGTGAAACCTAGTTCAAATGCGTGCAAATTGTTTAATTTCGGGGGCATATTAATCAATTTAGTTTTGTGAAGATGTACCTGGACTAACACATAGGCTACTTTTTATCCCGATATTCCCGCGGGAACGGGACTTACGCGGGTAAAACCGCGGGGCGCAGCTAGTATATTAATAATACTTGACACTGGCTAATTTCTAAATGGCCATAATCGGTTCACAACCAATAAGAAATAAAATAAAAATAAATGAGAGTTTTGGCGGGAACGCGTTGAGGAGATGTGTTACTAAATTTTCATTTTTGTGAAACCTAGTTCAAATGCGTGCAAATTGTTTAATTTCGGGGGCATATTAATCAATTTAACTATAAAACAAATCGATGCAAAACATAGGCTTGAGGGTTGTATACAAAGCTCCGTAAACGATCTTTGTAAATGGCCGGTATGTTTACTAATGATTTCCTAGACTTAACTATAACTATGACGACTTGATTGTTTCTTGATTCTTGACATTGACTTATTTCTTAATGGCCATAGCCGTTCGTGAACCGATAAGAAAAGAAAAAAAAAAGAACGTCAATGAGTTGTCAATGTCACTGTCAAACACTGTCAATCAATGTCCTGCCTGTCTTGTCTGTCACGGGTCCCCTTTTGTTTTGATTTCGGTCGATGTATTTTTGCATTTGCGGCGAGATTTAATTGTTTGCAAGAAAAATAAGTGTTTTCCTTATAATTTAAACTACCGAACATCTTATTAAATAAAAATGTTAACCAATTTCGATAAAGTTTGTGCAGAACTAGAGAAACAGGAATTGGAGGTAAATCTTTTTGAAAGGTTATTTTACAATCCAAGCCGTTTTGTACTGGATTTAACTTAGATACTTTAATGTTATTTTCAGGCACCTACCGGTATAGCCACACCATCAACCTATGCCCAGTTACTCGCAATATATTTATTCCAAAATGATGTGTAAGTAAATGCCTGACAAAGTGAGATTGTTACCATGTAGGTACCTAACGTGATATATTCTAAAAACAAATTGACTAATGATGAGAATCAGAAGAGCAATACAAAAATCGTGAACTTGAAAGTTACCTATAAGAACTTTTCAAAGTGTCACTTTATCACATTCAATGAAGGTGCTGACAACATTTTGATTTATTTTCCATTACAATTCCAGATGTAATGCAAAGTTTTTATGGAAGAGAATACCACAGAACATAACTGGCAGTAATCCTGAAATAGCAGCAATATGGGCTGTTGGTCAGAAACTATGGAAGAAGGACCTACCTGGAACTTACCAGGCACTGGCTGCCTTCAATTGGACGGAACCTGTTGCAACTATCATTAGGGCACTAGAAGGTAAATTGAAACACCGTGTATGATAGGGTTTCCTAAAATACAAAATTACACTCACCTATACCAGAAAGCGACAGTTGTTTCTCATCTAGCATGCCATGCCTAATATTAGAATTTGTATAATTAGAAATAGGACTGTTTTATTTCATAGTTGAGTTTGTGGTTTCACCCGCATAAGGTCTGTTCCGGGGATAATATCGGGATAAAAAGTAGCCTATGTGTTATTCCCGGTATGTAGCTACCTATATTCCAAGTTGTATCGTAATTGGTTTAGTAGTTTTTGCATGATTGAGTAACAAACAAACATACAAACTTTCAGCTTTATAAGTAGTAGGGTAAGAATATTGTTGTACTTACTTTTTCGGAATTCTATTTGAATAAAACCAATTATTGCAATGAAATTTAAAAAAATCCCCTTTTGTCCTCAGGAGTTTCCAGTTTTGCTTGTTTTGTTTCCACTTTCCATACACAGCCTCATAATTGGGTCACTCACTATACATAAAAGTTCCAAGTTAGTGACAGTTAATTAATTTGAAAACTTTAATCTATTTCAGAGAGAGTAAGAGAAAGAACCTTTGATTTAATTGGTCGTTCATACAGCAATATATCATTAAACACAGTTGTGACAATGACTGGCCTCAGTCGGGATGCTGTGCTACAAGTATGCCAAGACCGCAAGTGGGTCATCAACGAGGATGGACTGACCATTGACCCCACTCCACCAGTACACCCTGCACCACTGCACACATCGAGTGAGGATCAACTCTTCAAACTGACGGAATTTGTCTCTTTCTTAGAAAACTAAGTTATGTAAGTTATTATTATCATACGAGTTAGCTGGCACATACATATTGCGGACTACTATGCAGTTTTACCTACAGTGGAATCTGTTTATATAAAAATTGAAAAAAAAAACACATCCTATGCAGATATTATAAAAAGCATTTTCAAAGTATTTAAACAACTGTCACAATGTGATGTAAAGTCATTTCACAAATCCTTAACAATGTGTATTCATAATATCTCGAAAATAGGCTGTAACTAATAATTTAAAACAAGTTCAGTTTTAGGATATTTCAAATTACAGTCCTGTGACTGTGAATTACATCATATTAAGAGGTTGATCAAAACAATAAGCAGATTTAAAATAAACAGATTCTTCTATAAGCCTGTATGTATGTTGCAAATTGGAAATATCTATCTGCATTCATGCAAGTTCCAAGTTAAAGTTTTGTCGTAATCTGTTCTGTAGTTTCTGTATGAAGGAGTAACAAAATCAATTTCACTAGTGATGCTGCACCGAATAGTACACTGGTACCAAATATTCATATATGAAATCTCCGTGTTTTTATTGAGTTCAGTTATTTATATTTGCCAAATTGTGTATTCGGTAAAGTATTTATTACATAGCTATATTTCACATCTTATGTATAATATGTTAAATGAGATTTTTTGATTTTAATTAAATTTATCTGGTCATCATGAACGAAAAAGTTCTTAAAAAAAGTAAATAGTGAATTTGTTGTAAAAAATAATTTAACCACAAAATCATTAACAAAATTGACGTAATTTGTATAATTTTCATACCGAAAATGTATTTGAAAAGTATAAAAAGAACTAGGTACATTTTTAATTCTTATAATATTATGGTAAACATAAGTGGCAGTGTAAATTACGTATTAAGTCTTAACTAAAATAAAGCTGTTCAAAGTTAAACATTCTTTTTACAAATCTTTTCATAACTTATATTAGTTAGTTGAGTATCACAAGCAACACCTTACAACATGAAGGATATCAATTTGAAGAAAAAAATCAGAATGAAGCGGATAAATTAAACTTCATTCTGAAACAAAAACACACAACATCTTTATTCACAATTTAGAAATGTATTCAATATTTACAATTTTGTTCAAAGTAGGTTAGGAAACTTCACGACTGCCAAAGGAAGTGTTATGTTTTTGCCGTGAGTGTATGTGTTTTGTTGATATCCTACCATTGACTCTTACACATTATTCTTGCTGTCTTACCAACAAACTATGTGAAAGTAGCAGACTAAGAAATTATTTTAAAAACGAGCAAAGTTCGGACTCGCGCACACAAGGTGTAGGTACCACAAAAAATAAGTTTTATTTCATGAGAGCTCCACTTTAATATTTATTTTATTGTTTTTAGTATTTGTTATAATAATACATCATCTGTGAAAATTTCAACTGCCTAGCTATCATAGCTAAATAATCATGGTTTATGCATGATTCACAATGGAGTCTTAGTAAAAGAGTGAAACATTCCTTTAATTTATTATTGACGATGGATGACTCAGAAACTAAATTGCTTAGGTATCCCTTTGAATATTTTTTATTTAGTTTTGTCATTAGATGTGATACTGATTATCAAAACTGGGGGTTTTTCTGTCTTTTTCTTTTAAATATTTCAACATTTCTCCCTAACAGGCAACACAACAGTTTATTGGTAAGACGTCTTAAACTAGCGGGTCCTAAAACGTTTTAAGCAACTCCTAGCTTTTTAGATTTAAAGTCGATTTTGGAAAGAGACTTGGTTCTGCCTCGGTTGAAGTCTCATAGAATTGCTGTCGTCTTCATCGCCTATCGTCGCTTCGTAAGCTCGGTTGATTTGTCCACCGTTGGGTTCCGCAAATACGTCTTTCACAGAGATATTAGCGTTAGATGGTCTATGCCTCGGAACACCAAGGTTGTTGTTTAGCTGGAATCACAAAGAGCATTTGTTATGATCGCATCACCTGATAACCTAAAAACACGGGCCTTTCAGTGACCAAATGCTAAGACAATTACACCCTTACTTATAAACGATGATTAACAGATGAGCAAGTTATGTGACGTTTGTCTCTGTCTGTCAACTTTGTCACTTCATATGACAGTAAAAGACAAACAATACATAGTTATGCAGCTATTAACCAGCGTTTATAAGTAAGGGGTTAATATAGAAAGAAAAAAGAACGAAGAAGAAAAATTAATTTGCTTTGCTATTATGTATAATATAAAGACCCTAACCCGTACTTTAACCTTTAAATAAAATACAAAATAATAATATAAAATAATGATTAAAGTCTTAATTTATTAGTATTATTGTTAGGTAGATGTTTAAATATATGTATGTGCGGACCAGATGTTATTCTAGATATTCTATTTCGCCTTATAGATATATGTTCGTATGGTTAAGTGTAAAAAAAATGATGTATAGCAATTATTTCATTACCATTCCAGTAACACCATATTCGTTATTTGCACCAAGAGTCTGCATTTGAGATTTTCTTCTTTCTGCCATTACCGAGTTTCGTCTTGTTTCTAGAGCTTTGAGCGTCTCGCGTCGCAATGTCATCTTGCGGTTCAAAACCGGTGTTCCTATTGTTCAATAAATTTGATATATTATTGTATATTAGTTCACGAAAATCACAAGAACGAAGTCTAAGCTTGAACCTTGGTTATTTTTAGTTAGAATTTCTATTTATAAAAAATATGTGATAAATAGGTTGACAGAGGGACTTCCTTTGTCAACTCTACTAATATTTTAATATATTTATCATCTACCAGAAGTCTTCCGTAATATCACCTTACACCAAGGTTTACAAACTGGATTTCGTTCTGCAAATAAGGGCAATTTTGTTTTAAATGTTTAACCTACCCGGTCCATCATTAGCATTCATGTTAAAGAATCTCTTCTTGAACGCCACGTCAAGTGTACCAATGTTCCTCTTCTTTTGCCTAGCTTTCTCCAAGTTATGGATGGTCTTTCTTCTGCCCACGTTGTGCGGTCCGGATCCTGAATCATTGTCATAATCGTCGTCCAGACCGTGTAGTTTTTGTAGATTTTTCACTATTGCTATTGCATTTTTATCGAGGATTTCGTCTTGGGATAAGTCTTCCGCCTGTAACATTAAATAAAACATTATTAAGTCAGTATAAAAGAAACTTACTATAAAATGTATCATATTAGTTCATCATCCTTTACTACTTAGAAAAGTATATCCAAATAAATTATTTTATTGAAATAATGGGTTACCTTTTTCGTGCAGAACCAATTCAGTTCTGTAGAAGCCAGAATGTGGGCAAGAGTACCGAATCTATGGAACAACATAGCGGTAAACTGAATGACCAAAATCAAAGCGAAGAAGAACACGAACACCAAACCAATAGGTTCCAACTGTAGATATTCCTTTGAAATTAATACCTGAAACACATTGCTTCGATTAACCCATGACTTTGTTATAGGTGAGAGTCTAAATTATTTCTTTAAACCAATGAATTTAGTTAAAAACAAGTGCCAATTGATCAACCAGTACCAACTTTATAACAAATGCATAAATAAAGCCAATAAAAAATTAAACTTGGTACTGATTGCGTTTACATGAACATGTAAATTAATGTGAAAAAGGTTAATTTTCTTTAAAAACAACAGAGAGATTTGGTATGTGTTCGACGTTAATTTATGTATTATCAGTTGAAATGAACACGTAAAATCCACTGACTCAGTTTTAGATATCCACAGACATTAACTTAGTTGCTGTAAAATAAGGACAAAGTTCAACGTTAAACAAATAACCACAATTCGAAGTAATGTACACGAGGAAAACCTTTACCGGGTTTAATAAAGAAGAGATTCCTCCACCTTAATAGACAGAATAGACATTAAATCCGTTGTGTGTTGGAATTGGATCTGTGCACAAGTAGGGGCATCTGTTTTTCTCAATATTTATCTAATTTTCTAAACCTTAAATATTGCCCATGCGCTTTTGCGCTTTTAATATAGTGTAGAATACATTTGAGTGAGTGTGAGTTTCTATCAAACCAAGGTAAGGACGTCTAAAAGGACCGGGTGTTTATTAGAAGTTTGTGAAACCAAGTGACGCCATAAATGTTTAGTCTTCGTGTCTCAGGAACGCCCCATGCTGGTGTGCCATCCCATGACAGACCGGTTAGAGGAAGATCGTTAGAAGAGGGCGGTACATTTAAGCTATACCTCGCCGGTATCCTCGATGTATGTAATATTTGTCTTTATTCCCAAAGGCCAATCCACGTGGAGTTGATCTTTGTTGAGTTGCAATAAAAATACTATTAAAATGAATAAAGCATTGAACATAACAAACGCAAAAACTGACTTATTGCGAAGTTCTATCAGATCTCCTGCAATTCGAGCCTGGAAAGTTCACAAAACAAAAAAGTATTTTAATAATTTGAATCAACTTTCAAGGGTGACTGGGGTTTATGGGCCTGTCAAGATTTCGATTTGGGAAATAAGTGAATCATCGGCTTATGTCTAACTGTCCCGAGTCATCGTTGAGAGCCGATCGCTGGTTGATGGTTTTAGACGTTACCTCTTGCGTAACCTCATCGTACGTTATGTTAGTTTTGATTCCGAAGGGCCACTTAAAATGCAGGTTGTCCTTGTTCAGTTGCATTAAAAACACAATAAGAACAAAAAGTGCATTGACCATAAAGAATGAAAATACTGATGAATCTCTTAATTCTTTCAAGTCCCTTGATATACGTAGCTAAAATTTTGGGAAGATTTACATGAATTATGGGTTTAAAAAATAAGGAATATATTCTGTAAAAAATATTGATTAGTACAAAATTAACACATAGAACAACATAAAACGGTAGTATTTTCATAACTTTTTAGAAAAATAAGTTTCAAAAATTTAATATCAGACTAGCTAGACCTACTCCTTACCAGCCAGAGGCATCCTAAAGTTCTTGAAACATCCGCTTCAAGCCTTGATAAAATATTTAAATAACGAAATCGAAAAATGAGTTTAATTTTAGTTTATCGGTGAACAAAGGTAAAAAAAAAAAAAAAACTTACGCGACAAATTGAGAACCTCCTCCTTTTTTTAAAGTCGGTTAAAAACCGAAGATGACCTATGTATGTACGCTATGTAAATGTATGTGATAATTTGATTTGAATTTTGTTTAAAGGTTATTCAAAAAATATTAAGGCCGTAAAGGCGATTTCATCATGGAATATTACCTCAAAGCTAAAATTGTAAATAGGTCTCTTACCTTTTCCTCTTTATTTTCGTCAATAGGATACAAATACTTTTCTAACAAATCTCTCCAAAATTGGATTTCAGTTGGGCTCAAGAAATCTACCTCTCCTTTTTTCAAATCGGGATCCTCAATCCAGTACGGATTGATGAGGTCATCACGTCTCTCCTAAAAGAAATAAACCAAGTGTAAAGCTAGTAAGCCTTTTCAAGCCTGATCAATGATCTTTATATATATTGTCACAAAGTTAGCATAATGTTTTAATTACCCTAGGCGAAGTAGAAATAGTGTCGGTTTCGGAATTCGAATCGTTATCATCTTCGGGACCCTCTGCCAATGCGTCGAGTTGGTGGTCTCCACTGGTGCTTCCTCTATGTCCTACTGATAGTTTTCTACCTCTACTAAGTCCATGAGGATCGATTGTCCTAAAATGAATGCATATTAAAATTAGATTAAAAAACTGTTCGTGTCACGCAGTAATGTATGTCTGTTTGCGTCCCCTCACCTTTCGACATTGTCAAGTTTTTTCTCCAATTTTTCCAGTGTCGACGCAATATGTAATAGCTGGACTTTCTCTTCGTTTCCTTTAGGATGTGTACACAATAAACATTTGAAAAGTCCAGCAAATGAAAATTCGATAGATCCTTCTTCTTCGTTACTGTTTACGCCTTGAAGGAAACCTAAAAGTGACTTTTGTTTTGCTGATTTTTTAGCCTCTTCTGCTGCTTTCTTTTCTTCTTCAATTTCCTAAAAACATTCGAATATGTATTGAAAAATGCGTTTTTTAAAGGTAATTAAATCTGAAAAAGGTTGTTCTACATCTCGGTTTAATTAATAACATTAAATATTATAGTTTACTATAAAATTTAATTTAATATTTAATTTACTGTATTAGTTTAATATTTTGTTATTTTTTTAAGTCGCATTTCACATTAAGCCAATTTATTTAGAGTTAAGAGATTATTACTTTAAGGGATGGTAAAACGCTGTTTCTCGAAATTAAGACAGATATTATGCTAACAAAAAAAGATCAAATGTTTAAATGTTGTTGAACAAAACTTCATAGACGTGTGTAGAACAACACCCTTTCGAACTAAGCGAAGATAATGTTTAACGACACAGTCACAGTCATTGCTTACTTTTTTAGTTTTCTTCGTCTGCACCTCTCGAGTACCCCATGTGACCACGTTCAAATTAATAATCGAATACAAAATCAACAGCAAGTACATAGACGGTATAGACAACAAGTAAATGATACCAGGAACGATACACCAGAACTCTTGCGGATGCAAACAGGCCGCTATGAAGAAGGAACTCGATAGGGATATCAAGAAGATGGCTGATGGTGATCCTATACCGTCCTCGCCTAACTGAAGCGCGGTACCGACTATCACAGCCATCATTATCATTGCATATGCCGTTGATAATATTTGGGCCACCAGAAGCTGAAAAGAAAATAATTCGATTTACATTTATCATATTAAGTTAATGTGACGGTATTTAATGGTAAATTAAGTTACTTGAATTACTCACTTGTATCTCTGATTTCATTGTGAAGCAAACAAACATGAATAACAGAATAGGGTACAAGTTATATTCAAAAGAGGTCCAATTGTCGATTCGGAAAGCAGCCACGAAGGCACCCACCAACATAAGGAATATAGTTCCAGGGCCCAAGATCGTACCACCTATCAACATCATCTGAAACAATATGTTAAAAGTTAGTAGTTTTTGTATATTTTCATTATCCGCGTCGAGGGAACACCCTAAAAACTTTAAACTCGAAGATATTTTTAACTTTCCTTCCTTCCCATCAGGTGAGGTGAAGTCGAGTCAATCTCGCTTTAAAAATGGTTTGGTACTGTAGTAAATTTACCTGGTAAGCAATATAAGGTGACGAAATATTATCATTGATTTTGATAGTGTGTTTGTAGTCAGTAAGCAAGTCCATGATGTTGGCTATAGTCGAGGGCACCCAACGACGACGCTGGTTGTAGAACTCGTTGAAACCTTCCGGACAGTGAGTGTACGCATCCGATGCAGCTGAGTACTCTACACGGTAACCACGTTGCAGTAATAATGTGCACAACCAACGATCTTCCCCTAGGAAATATAATTAAAATATTTAGAAATGGAGAAGATTAGGACTATACCATATAAGGCCGACGTCAACTTCAAAAATGATGATAGAATGATTTGTTCTGACACTAAAACCTTGAAGCAAGTGTCTAGTTTAATCGTGTTAAGATATTATACCTTGATCATATTGTACGTAATGCCGAGCTTCGTCAGATCTGAGCGTATACTTTTTCATAACGTTATCGTCCATGAGAGCCTTTCCTCTGAAGAGAGAGAAGCATCCAGGACTACAGAGCACACAGCCGATCATATGTTCGGTAGCTTTTTGCAGCCAATGACCAATAGCGTATTCGAACATTTGATACCACACCATAGGACCTGAAAAAAATATATATTTGAGTTTTCGTCAACTTAATGAATAAAACGAAACTGTTACACGTTTGACCAATATATATCAAAAAATTTGTGGTGATTACAATACACATACAGTAGTAATTTCTGAATTAAAAACGTAGTTTGAGGAACAATCTAAACAAAATCACTCATTTTAAGCCCTAGTTTGGTACCAATACTTACCAGATCCAACAGGATGAATACGTCCACAAGCGGCACCAAGATTCTTGTTCTTCTTCATTAAATCGATAAGCAGTCGGACGGCATGCGGTTGGAAATCGATATCGCCATCGAGAGTCAACAGATACGTATTCTCAGCCATCACTTCCTTACGATCCACCGAAATCGGCAACTCCATCAAACGATGTCCGAGGAGGTAGTACATGTACATGACTTGAGACCAACGTTTCCTGTGACGAATCTTAGCTTTGTCTTTTAGATGGCAGATCATCTTGGTCTTTCCAGGGAGCACCCAAGTTAGTCTTCCTCCGTATGGCGCCGGGTATTTCTTTGGAGGGCGAATACGTATATTGGTCTGATGTACTTCTGAAGCGGCCTCATCAAGCGTATCCACAAGAAGTTTTACGAAACGATTGACTTGCGAATCGTCGTCACTGTGGTCGGATATTTCAAATGCATCGTCCAAAAATATGTGAGCTGAAACAGAATCATTTTTGAGCCTACTAACATTTTTGGATCATATCCGTCATAATTTTCCAACGAGCCAAGATTTAGGTTTTGGATTATTAGACCTCTGTATTGGTTTTATGTATTGTACACAGCGGGACACCCCACTGCTGGTTCAGGATTAGATGGTAGGACATGTTGGACTCACGATGATGTCTGGAATACGGGACAAGGTCATTCTACTAGACAGGATAGATAGAGGAGACATTTGATAGACTAAAATAATATACCTATACCATATAAAATAACCTTACTTTCGAATTCGTAATAATCTGGGTCAACAACTCGCAAGTACTTCTGGGCTACACGACGGGCGCACTGATCTTCATCCAACCGGAGAATAGATTTCAAGAACTCCATCATTTCATCTCTAGTTTCGTGCCACATAGTAGCGCATGCATAGATTCGAGTTATCTGATCTGAAGACTTCACAGTTTTGGGAGAAGACCCCGTGTTGTCTGTGTGAACTGATATCGTTTCATAATATTCGTCTCCCTTTTCTTTTTCGATTTCAGCGAGATCCTGAAATTTTACAAAATGAAAGTTATGAAAGATTCTGAACACCACGAAAATATCAACTTATCGTTTTACACTACAACGTACCTCCGTCTTAACGTCCTTTTGATCATCTCTCTTCCGATTCAACGCCATACTTTGATCAATAAGCAATCCGTTATACATTGGAATCACAAACAATTTCTCGGTGGAAGCCAAACGTTCTGCTTTTGGTGTCCATATGTGTATGGTAATCCATGTTTGTGAGAGCAGCCACAGTAACCACACCCAGGCTATTTGCCGCGAAATAAAATCGCTTAAGGTAAAAACTGGTGGACTCTCGAAATAAAGATAATCTGGCACTGTCCCATGGAAGAAACAATTGTCTCCATTTCTTAAACCACAAGCAGCAATCAACAAATTAACTACCACGGGTATAACTAGATTTATAGGGAACGCATAACTGAAGCCCTGAATAAGAATCTTGCAGGCGAATTTTCCAAAAATGTAACAGATATAGGCAGCAAAGATTTGGATCATCATCACGTAGAAAGCTGATAAATTTGCTGCGGCTACTTCTACCGAGTCCCCAGTGAGCGTTATGTTGGCCAAGTCGGGTACAACTGTTCCACCCAATTGCACTTGCACCTAAAATAATAATATTTACATTATCATGAAGGTATTTATCTCAGAGGTATACAATAAATACATTCATAGTTTTTAAAGTGAACCGATTGTAATATGCTTTTCATATATTACTAACTATATGTATATAATACTAGCTGCGCCCCGCGGTTTCACACGCTAAGTCCCGTTCCCGCGGGAATATCGGGATAAAAAGTAGCCTATGTGTTAATCCAGGTCCCCTATATTCCAAGTTTCATCGCAATCGGTTCAGTAGTTTTTGCGTGAAAGAGTAACAACCTTACATACATACATACATACAAACTTTCGCGTTTATTATATTAGTAAAATGTAAATCTGTATGTGAGTTTGTTACCTACTTTTTCCCGCAGAAACTACCGATTGCGATGAAAATTACAATATAGATATCTGGAGATCTGGAATAACACACAGACTTATTTTTATCCCGATGTTCCTGTGGGAACAGGACTTACGCGGGTGAAACCGTAGCTAGTCTTACTAATATTATAAACGCGAACATACTTTGTTTGTATGTATGTATGTATGTATGTGATTTTGTTACTCTTTCTGGCAAAAATCGCTAAACCGATTTCTATGAAACTTGGAATATATAGCTGTAGACTGGAATAACACATAGGCTACTTTTTATTCCGATATTCCAGAGAGAACGGGACTAATGCAGGTGAAAGCTCAGCTGTAGTATCATGTAATTAGCATCCACCGCTGTCAGTTGCTATTTGCTGTCAAAAAGCATATTTTGTATTGTACATTGCTGTTTGAAGTAATCACCAGTAACAACCACGTTACGTCAAAGCAGCAATGTACTGCAACTTAGCCACTAGTAACGGTGGATGCTAATTACATGATACCACAGCAGGACGCGGCTAGTTTACAAATAAAATGTAAACCTAAGTACATAACAAAGTTGTACTTGCCAAAGCCAAAATATGCCTTCATCCTTTTTTGAAGTCGGTAAATATTTATTTTCGAGTTTTGTTTAAATTATGCACTCTAATGAAATTATCTTCATATACGAATATTATTAAATAACTGGGTATTTACCATATCTCGTGAACAAGGCCGTTGAAATTACTGGCGAAATATAGAACTCCGAGAAAACAAAATTAAAAATGGTAAATACCCCGTTATTTAATAAAATTCGTAGTGAAAATAACCATGTAAGTTTAAAATCGTATATCTTCATAAAATTTAAACAGTTTTTGTACCTCCTCAACAACAATATTATGCGGTCCAAATCCAGCGTTGAACAATTGAAAGAAAATACCCGGTTCGTCGCCATCCATCCAAATACTGAACAAAATGCACATAAGGAATAAAAGGATCTTCCATATCGACATGAACCGATAAGTGTAATACCGAGTTAAATTTAGTTCTTCTTTTAGTCTTCCTAAGCTTTTTATAATACCTGAAATGAAAAAATGTAAGTGAAAATGTTGCTTAAATTGTCTCCATCTATACTATACTATATACTATAATATACTATTTTACTATATATAATATATAATATATATAATATAATAATATTATAAAGCTGAAGAGTTTGTTTGATTGTTTGTTTGTTTGTTTGTTTGTTTGAACGCGCTAATCTCAGGAACTGCTGGTCCGATTTGAAAAATTCTTTTTGTGTTTGATAGTCCATTTATCGAGGAAGGTTATAGGCTACTTTTGATCCCGATATTCTTACGGGGTCGGGACTTACGAGGGTAAATCCCGCGGGACGCAGCTATAAAAACGAAAGTCGTGTTAGTTACACTATTTATATCTCAAAAACGGCGGAACCGATAGGAATGAATTTGGTACAGGGTTAGTATAGGGGTTTAAATAAAATATAGGGTACTTTAAATGATCGTACGGGTTAAGCAACGCTTGGCGTGACACATACGTGATGGGTCAACAGGAACGATCGCACCAATTAGAATGAAATTTGGTACAGGGTTATTTTAAGGGTATAGATACGATATAGGGTACTTTAAATGATCGAACGGGTTAAGCAACGCTTAGCGTGACACATACGTGATGGGTCAACAGGAACGATCGCACCAATTAGAATGAAATTTGGTACAGGGATTACTTTAAGGGTATAAATACGATACTTTAAATGATCGTACGGGTAAAGCAACGCTTGGTATGACATACGTGATGGGCAAATATGACGGTTAAACCGATTTGAACGAAATTTGGTACAGGGATAGTTTAGTGGTTAAAATAAGATATAGGGTACCTACTTTGAATAATCATACGAGTTGAGCAACGCTTGGTATGACATACGTGATGCGTCACATACGTTACGGGATATGAATTTATGCGGGTGAAACCGCGGGGCACAGCTAGTTCGGTTCATAAAACTAAAGCAAAGTAAATAGTCTTTGTTTCTTTCGAAATACTTGAACGCCCCTAGACAGTCGCGGTGAAATCGCTTTACAATGATTTAACAAATACAATTCTCACCGATCGGACTCCGCCGAGAAACGTAGTTTTCCCACCAGCCCAGTGAAATGCAAAGCGACGCGACAGGTATCAACCATAATGATGGCTTGTTCTCGATTAATGGCCACACGATAAACCCAGTCACTTGTGCGACTATTGCTGCTATGTCGATGATCACTTTCACAAATCGTTTGGACTCTCTAGAATTTCGGGATAGAAGACTGAGGATCCCAGGAATGATGCACAGACAGTTGGTGATCATAGCGCCTTTGACCACGTCTAGTTCGGGCAGGATTCTGAAGAAAAGTAACCCCATACCAACTGTATGCAGTGACTCTGCCACGAACACCTGAAAAACATTAAGAGAGAAAAATATATAAAACGAGATACTTGTATTTTTCTCTCATTCATACATCATTTTGCAGAACTAAGGTTGAGAAAACTTTTATTTACTTACTCAAAAAGAACAGAGTTCGAACTCGGTATTTCATTGACATTTTGACACAGGTTTATGCTTACGAGACATAAACCAGTGTAAATTCTCCGCTATTTCGCAACAAAATTCGATCAAATGTAGGTATTTTACTTATTTTCGTAAACTGTATCTCGTAACATAATAAGGAACAAAAAATTTAAACGAATTTGCTTTTAAATGAATCAGTTGAACATGAAGGTAGATATGTTAAAGGATTTCCCGTGTCATTAACACAGGTGCTATTTTTATTATAACTAGATTCTTTACTTACCACGATAAATTGAGCACTACTCGGTTTTTTAGACGTCTTGAAAAAACATATTCTGAGCGAACGGATAAACGCCCCTATTTCAGGAATGGCGAATGCTGCAAAAATAGCCCACATCCAAGCCACGCGCTCCTCGTCCGGCAATGTCACTAAAAATTGTTTATCTCTACCTGGAAACATATTAGTTCACAGTTAAACGTTGGCATTTCATTAAAATTAGCGACAACGTGGGTAAATCATATTCGGGTAAACAATGGACTTACTAAGTTATTTCTCTCTTTGTTCTAAATTAACCGGAAATCTCAGGTTCTACTTCAATGTTCATACTCTTAGTTATAAAATAGTTAGGAGGTTAGATAAACAGTCCAACTCACCTAAATTCCTATTACAATAAGCTAGCCGCCTGTCTTTCCTTAATTGCGAGGTCATAAAGAGCGTGGATCCCTTTGCGACTACTCCGGATGCTAAGACCACGACAAATACTATTATATAGGCCATCACTTTCAACATTCGTACTGTGATTTCGAGGCACCTCTGGCTCTCCATGGAGCCACTGTCCTGCTTGGGCGGGAACTCTCGGAAAACGTCCCATCCTTTGGTTTCTTGGACCGTTCTTTGACTGAAAAGTAAAAAAAAAACAATGAAAACCTAATGCGTTAAGCAGCAATTCTTGAAAAGTAAAAAAAAACTGACTGAAAAGTAAAAAAAAAAACAATGAAAACCTAATGCGTTAAGCAGCAAATCACACACGGCATATATTCCAGGTTGACCCAAGCCTGAGGCGGTTCGCCCTGCTATTCTTGCTTGATGTGGGACAAGACTTTTAAATAGGTGCCCTATTTTAACAATTTGCAAATGCTCGAAATCATTGCTACTTGTGGGATTGTACGTAAAGACTCAGCCTGTGACCGAAAAAACCTGAGATTTTAATATGGTAATACTGGTGCGGTGGTAAAGATATCATTTTGCCTATAACTGACATATTTTGTTTGATTAATAACCATGTATTTCTCTTATAAAACTCATTACATTTTCTCCTATTAACCTTTTAAAACCAATATAGAAACGTGATCAAATATCTTTATCTTTGGATTACTATTAAAACAGCTCTGCGACAAAAAATATGATCAAACAGTACAGCGAGGAAAACAACTTTCACACGCCACTTTGCTGAGAGAAATCTTGCACATTCTCCGCGTGGCGCGGTAACTTCCTTCCGATTTGTCTACAATAAGGTATACTACATGACCTTCGCGTGTTAAAGTAACTACATACTAAGTTTTTACTGCATTATGAGGATAGAAAACATTATAGTGTAATGTTTCGACATAACAGCCGTAGTGTTGTGTCAGTTGTTGTTTACGTAAGGTAAAGGCGGTACGGTGGCAACCCAATTAACTGTTGCGTCTTGCGTGCCTGTTGCCTGGCTCTCCATGGTTGAACAATAATACACTTAGAGTGTGTTATCGAACAAAGCAGAGAAAGTATGGGTATGTGGCCGTCAGTAATTAGTTTAAAAATATATTGGTGACTTATTATACAAGATATAGGTAGTAAAAAAGTGAGTTCACCCGCGTAAGTTCCCGCAAGAATATCGGGATACAAAGTAGCCTAAGCATTCATTCCAGGTCTCCAGCTACCTATATTCCAAGTTTCACTAAAATCGGTTCAATAGTTTTTGCGTGATTGATTGAGTAAGAAACATACATACATGCTCACAAACTTTCAGCCTAGAAATATTTTAAAGGAAAAATTCATTTTCAAAAATAGCGGCGGATAAAAAAAGCGGTGTAGGCACTGGAGTATTGATCCAGGGACGCGAGTTCAAATCTCGCCCCAAGTGAATTTTCGAAGATGAATTTTCCCTTTAAAATATTTGTAGTAAATATGCCTTGAGCAATAAAAACAAATTTACGAAAAACTTTCAGCTTTATAATATTAGTAGAATAGTGTTAAGTATAACTAACTGTACAAATTAAAAAAAGAAACAAAAAATAATTTAAAAAAGAATTGATAAAAAAGACCAAAATAACCTCTACATAGGTACAGTGCCACCGACTAATTAATCTGTTTTATCATCTGAAGTCGGGCAGCCAAACTAAGTATAATATGGAACCAACCAGTAAAACTGCCCGACTTCAGATGATAAAACAGATTAATTAGTCGGTGGCACTGTACCTATGTAGAGGTTATTTTGGTCTTTTTTATCAATAATTTTTTAAATTATTTTTTGTTTCTTTTTTTAAGTCGGTTTTTTAATTTTTAAATTATTATTTTTTTTACCCTTTTTAGTATACCTACCTACCTAAAAATCAACAATATTGTTACCGTAATTTTAACTATTGAGGAGTTTGCTGATGAGAAGGTGGTTTCAGGTGCCCATCAATCTGTACTTAGTTCTTTAGGGGTCTATTATTTTTGGTAGAAGTCCAAAAATGAGTAATTTATTAAATTCTGGGATGCTACCCTGTCCATCATTCCGAAGATACTCATCAGATTCTTACCAAACTTTTATGGGACTACCTCGGAGCTTCCACCTTTCCATTAAAAAAAGAACTATATCAATCGGTCAAGCCATCTTCGTGTAATCGATAAACAATTGAATTGATTAATGCGTTTTGAGGAGCATTTCCGTTCATCACTCCGAAGACCCTCATCAGATCCACACCAAATTTTTATGGGACCATCTTGGAGCTCCCACCTACCCATTAAAAAAAAATCATCTTAATCGGTCAAGCTGTCTTCGAGTTATCGGTGAACATACAAAAAAAAAAAATATTATACATACAGACGAATTGATAACCTCCTCCTTTTTTTGAAGTCGGTTAAAAAGTATTATCCTTGCTAAAATACGCAGTCAACCCTTTGAACAGAATCATTATATTATTTAAAATTATTGCATTGTGACATTTTGTCTTATTTATACTATACAGGTGTGCAATAAGTGTGGTGGTTTATAGTCACGTTATTTCATATTAGAAAGTTTATCGATTGACATAATTTAATAACGCACAGACGCACAGCAATACTTTTGAATCGTTGCATCTTAGCATATGCCTACGCGTTTCATTTAAACTATTTTGTTTAGTGTTGAAATAATAACAATATTTTAAAAGATAACGTCGTTAACCTCTTACATAGAAGGAAAAATATTCCCCCAACATGTAGGTACCTAATATAACATTTTTAAAATCAAATAGCTTGCTAAATCGTGAAATTTAATAGCCACTAATTACTAGTAATAGTATAGATTTAGTAGCTTATTTAAAAGTTAAAACATCTTATCGTGACATCAATCATATATTTATTTGGCTTGAGTGATTTCGCATCGCTAGAACCACTCGTTTCGAAAATAATTAACTAGAGCACAAAATTGTCCAAGGCAATTGCGTGAAATCTCTACTCAGCGTTTTATTTACTAGCACATTATTGCGTTACTTTCTTCTGAACATAACTGCACTGAACTTTATAAACACACTTTAAATATATTAGTTAGATAGATAGATTAATACTTTATTTGCACAACCAACAAATACAGTCAGTATACATCAGAAGTATGACAAATATAATACTAAACGTAGTGATTATATTCTCTTTGGAGATTTACATTTCTTGAGGGTAATTCGATAAAACTATTCGCTTTACCTGTAAATGCTACAATAATGCAGAGTTCCATTGCTATATATCGAATTATTATTATTTGGCGCGTAAAGGGACTCCTCTTCGTCCCTATCACAATAATTCCTTCGACCGTGCTCACTCATTTTGTTACACTCTCATGACACCGTAAACACTCTTTAGTTTCACTGGACGGGTATTAGTTAAGCGGTAGACTTTACAAGTTACAGTATAGCAAATATCGTTAATAACTAATCTATTGTAAGTACATTATTGTCAGTTATGAGGACAGTAAACGGTGCGATCGCAATAAACACTGAGACGGTACGGCACACGTTCGTCGACTGACCAGTGGCCCGTCATTGTCTTAACTCTGGACAAAATGTGAATATTAATTTTCATGCTACGCCTAAAACTACTGGAGTAAATTACAGTATTTGAATACATAAATATGTAAATATGAAGAGAGAAATGTGAAATTATAGCATTAAAGAGTTCCGAAAGTTATCTTCTATGGTAGAGTACTGTGTTGGCCGGTTAGTTTGAATCAAGTTGTTGCTTAAATTGGACAATACATACTTTTGCAAAAATAAATTTGTTAATTGAATCTACGGACATGAAATTTGGAGGGTAGTTGATGTGTTGGTATCAAATCAACAGAGAAAGAAAGGGTCCCAGTCCCTAATTAGGGCTTGACACTCACATGTAATACCGTAGGACACAGCTAGTGTAGATATTTATGAAAGATATTGTTTACAAAAATATTAAGAAATCTTGTAAACCGATATCCGATTCAGTTAAGCTAAATTAAATTGCCGTGACCTAGTTCATTTCATGATAAACTTTATTCCTGACTAATTTTACAGCTAATTCAAACCCCAAATCAAGCAACTTATACTGATAACTATTGTTTAATTATGTTTAACTTTATTTGTAGGTTGGTTCTACTGGGCGTTTGGTTCTGGTGTAGTGAACACAAGAAATTGAGTATAATCGTGGTCGTTGTCGTCGTCGTCTTCGCCGCGATAATTACTAAAGTACTCGCTAACAAAATCACATTATAACCATATAAATAAATGAAAGTCACTTTTTGCCCTCATTGTAAAACGAATTATAGATCTGAGTCGTTAGTAGTTTTGCCCGCTGCTGTTACTTAAAGTTTCCTTG
This sequence comes from Idaea dimidiata, assembly GCA_949358125.1. Taxonomy (NCBI): domain Eukaryota; kingdom Metazoa; phylum Arthropoda; class Insecta; order Lepidoptera; family Geometridae; genus Idaea; species Idaea dimidiata. Next base: position 7,497,960 of record OX442337.1, read on the forward strand.
AAACAAAGGTTTGAACAAGTACAGTACACAGTACACAACACAAGTCCATATACAAGTAAAAAACGTAACCTCTGTTTTCGAAATAGAATCTAAAGACGATCGATGCAGGAAGGAGATAGGAGAAATTCTTAGTAGTTTCCCGTAGTGGTTGCATTGACCTAAGTGTCAGAATCGCCTGTAGGTACTCCGCGTAGCCAAACCGCCAGAAACTTATGAAATACTAGCTGCGCCCCGCGGTTTCACCCGCGTAAGTCCCGTTCCCGCGGGAATATCGGGATAAAAAGTAGCCTATGTGTTAATCCAGCTACCTATATTCCAAGTTTCATCGCAATCGGTTCAGAAGTTTTTGCGTGAAAGAGTAACAACCTCACATAGGTACATACATACATACATACTTACATACAAACTTTCGCGTTTATAATATTAGTAAGATTAAGAGGTCTTATCTGATAACCAGCAATTAGAAAACATATACTTAATTTATTGTTTTTAAATAAATAATGGTTTTATTAACACGGGCAGGAAATCAAGAAAAGATAGATGGTTTATTCAAGGTATGATAGTTAGGATGAGCAGGATAAAATGATGATGTTTAGTAAAACCCATCATAGTTATGCTAATAGGAAAATGATTATTAAGACGACGTACTACGTCGCGATTAGGGCATGAATCCCGGGATCTCGTAATCCCGGAATCTCGGACGAAAAAGTTCGTTATTAGAGTCCCGGGATTGAGAGACCCGATATCGAGATATCGAGTACCTGGTACTTTGGTTATTTGAAGCATAAAAATGAGTTTTAATTCTCAAATATGAAGGAAACGATAAAAGTAAGTTTGTATCTCAGAAACGAGTCGCTTTAGGACATCATGTGATGAATGTTTTCTGTCTATTTAGACCGCCTCTATCAAAATATTATAGGTTTCATTCTGCTATACGGCGATTTTATATGCCTTTGGACGGTTTTAATCTTAACCCTTGAATAACTTTTTCCGTGACGGTTTATGCGCATAGTTTGAAGCTAAAGATTGTTTGGTTTGACGTCTTTTTTCGACGTTATGTCGCTGTTGGGTTTGAAGAACAAATCTTACTGTGACATGACATTTTATAAAACTTTCAAACAGATCCTTTTTAAACTTCATAGGCCGATATCTCCGATACGAGTCACTTTAGGATACATGTGATGTTTAGGAATATTTTCTGTCTATTTAGACTTCCTCTATCCAAATATATAAGCTTTAACGCGCGACAACATATTGAAAAAAAATCAAGATGGCGGACATGGAGTTCTTCTTTAGTACCTACTCATAAAAAAAATCATACGCAAAAATTTTACTGCTACCGTCCATTTAGTGGCGCGAATAGAACTAAAGGCGCGAAAGTTTAGACAGCGGTTATTTGTCTGCCATATTTCCAAAATCGTGAGATAGACTGCCCCTGGGGGCAGTCCTCCTGGGCCAACCTAACTTATTAGCGTAAAGAAACTTTAATTTGTAAAATAATTGAATTTAAAACATTTCTCATTATATTTGATTCGCCTTTTTAATACCTACTATATGAAATCTCGAGACTAATCCCGGGATCCCGGGATTGAGTTCTAATATCGAAATCAATCCCGGGATTGAAAACCTTCCGATTTTGCATGCCCTAGTCGCGATGCTTTAAAATTAAATAAATAATAAAAATTAATATCGCACTTAGGATCTTCTTTAAATTAAATGGAGAGCTATATTAATATTTTATTTGTGTAACATAAATTAGAATGCAAATAGCAAGCACATTTTTGAAATTTGTACCTACCAATGTTAAGCAAGTAAAAATTACATACAATAATTTTAAAACATCTATTTTATTAGACATACTCTAGCCTTCAATTTGCTTTGCGAGTAACATTTGCAAAAGCGAGGTCGGAATCCAAATCAGAACAACGTACTAGTCCTATCTACTTTAACAAGTATGGACATAAACCTGATTTCAATTTAAAAGAATATGCGATTACTATCCTAACTGTAAAGAAAGGAAGGCGTATTATTGCGTGAGGTGCAAACTTGGTCTTAATTTATGAATGGTTATGATTATGACCTTCTATGGCACACGATCCTGGTCTAAAATGCGTTTGATAGAGTTACCGAAGGCGCAGTACCTACTTGTCTGCTGCACACAAGCGGAGCTACAGGTATCGAACAATAGATCACTCAATGTCAATCGAGCTCACGATAACTTGCGAAAGCCTATACCTACCAAGCTTCAAACCATATTTTATATCTAGTTGTGATTATAACAATGTCGAAACAAGACAAAAATGGAAAAGCTTTAGGTGCCTTGTTTGTTTCTTATTAGTTCCAAAAAGAATCAATAGCATTTATAACTTTACGATTTGTTTTATTTTTTTCTTTTGCATGCACTTATGTTTAGGTTGTTTACGTAATATTACGTGTACAATATGCAACTTCCAAATGTATATTTGTGATGCGGAACGTTACATCCAGATCAGGTCCCATGAACGTCCAGTATCGGGTCAACGACCATTGAATGCTGAGAAGGAGCACATTATGTCCGTCTAATTCTACACAATGTCTTTACCAGACTCAGAACATTACCCAATGCTCTTAATATTTTCTGTTTAATACTTGGTATACTTGCATATCTATTTTAATTAAGCTTATAGGTACAGACCTTTTTAGGTGTAGGAATATCTTGATGAACTTACCTATATTAAAACATTCCAAACAATCATCTTTCATTATCAAAATATACCAAAAGCAAAAAAAAAACTAAATTATTGATTGCTCTAGCAGCCATTTAAAGAACATTAAATATTCCATACTAAGTTAAACTTCGTGATTTTGTTATTGATCGAAAAATCCAAATACAAGGTAATCGTCGAAACCGGTAAAATTACCATTATTGCTTAGACAACGACGACGCCGACGTCAGGTTCTATTATATTCGAATCACGTGTGACCCGACCATGCCCAGTGGCTACCTTCCATGTGCCACTGGTATGAAAGCGTCCACCAGTTAAGTACCGTTCTATTTAAAAATTAACTTAACTTCGATGCCAAGTAGGTAGGAACAGCTTCTTACACACTGCCTGTTGGTACCTAAATGTTAAATCTTAGACAATGCAACAATATCTTAATTAAAACCAATGGCTGGGTGAAGGTACGAAATGCCGTCCCTACCTATTATTGCATATCTAACTTACTAGACAACAATGAAATGAATAGGTAAGTACTAGGGTTTAAATGCCTACATCGGTATTTAAATAAAATAATTCGTAACCTTTACAATTTGCAAATATCAAGGTGAATTCTTTAAGCCAGTTTTCGTCTTCTAGTGTCAAGAGTATTGAAATAATAATGCGTGGTTAGAAAAATGTTTCTGTAATTAATAAAACAAACGTCATTGCAGATATTGTTCGTACTGACTGCTATGAGTAACTAAGTGTCTTTTAATAGATAACTTGTGTCCAGCAAGTAAAGTGGGGCGCAAAAATGTGGCGCAGCCGTCGTCGATCGAAAGTTGTGTCGTCAGAGTTGACAACCTTGGCATTTGAGCGGGTTCCGGGCCGCAGTGACCGATCGAACGAACCGACCTCCGTCTAGCTAAAATAAAAGAACCAGCTCTGATTTACAGCTTTAATAGCATCGTTTACAGCCTCTAAATATAAATCAATTTCCTCTTTTTCTAATTTTTATTAGTACTGAATTATTATGTATGAGTTATAATGATAAGCTCTTCAAAGCTATTAGCAATCCGTAGGATTTAAAAGACATCCGAGAAAAAGGGAGGTCGTGGGTTCAAGTCCCACAGGGAGCGTTAAATTTAAGGACAAAAGCAAATTTTGTGAATACAAGTTTTCCTAAAGTGTTACTAACACTAAATAAATCTTCTCTTCAAAACAAGTTTAATAGGTAGAAAGCAATTCATTATTCAATATATACGAGGACAATAGCTCAAAATATGTATATACTATCAAAATCCTATCTATCTCTTGAGCTTTTAATGACTCTAGTCTTTCCCAGATCAATGAATCATCAAGATGGGAATCACATTTCAATATTAAGCTTAAAATTTCGACCTTCTAAATGTAGTGAGTCATTTTGTAAATAAAACAGCTAGATCATCAGATAAATTGGGGAAATCGTGAGTGAGAGTTGATTCACAGAAGTAGAACAGATCTGCCATCTCACTGCAACATTGCTCAAGATTCAAGACTGCATGTCGATGGGAAAATAATTCGAGTCGAACACAACCAGTAACCACATTGTAATGTCTTGACTGTTTGTGTAAAGTGTACTAGTAGTAACAATAATGATACCATTAACTGCATTCTACTCAAATTGCATTATGAAATCATAGTGTTGTCGTCTGATTGCTTCATAAATAATTAACTATAGGTACCTAAAGTAAGGGCTGTGAGGTGAAAGATAAAAATCTACTTAGACTGTTATCAGTAGGTAGGTAGATAGACGAAATTTCCTAATAGTAACAACCACAGGCGTATCTAAGATAACTATCGACTCTAATAGAATGTCACTATAAAGTTTACTAATTGGTTTTATCGTCACCACTTTTTACTGTTTGAAAAAACCGTTTAAAGAAAGCCGCTGTAGCTAATTTTGCTCACAAATCATTTAGGTTTTTTGCGTTCCTTAGTTCAGTAGATGTAGACTAGATCTCTTAACTTAAAAGTAAATCTTTATAGTGCGCGAGGCAGAACCAAAAAAAAGTAGTGGGACTTTATTTTATTTCTTATCGGTTATAAACCGATTATGGCCATTTGGAAAGTAGCCAGTGTCAAGTATTTTTAATTTTTGCAAGTATTTGCAACTTGCATCAAAACAGTCAAGTCATCGTAGTAAAAGTCAAATCAAGGAAATTATTGTAAATGGTGGCTCTTTACAATGACAATTTACGCGAACTTCGGAGACAACGCTTAAGTCCATGTTTTGCACCGATTTTTACTGTCATCACCTTCACGAAACTAAATTGATTAATATGCCCCCGAAATTTACCAATTTACACGCATTTGAACTAGATTTTACAGAAAAGAAAAGGTGGGCTTAGTTAGGAATATGAGGACAAGGGGGTGAGCAAGACATTGACATGGGGAACAGATTTGAGTAAAAGAGAATAACATGCTGTTCCATATAAGCAGAAGAAAGAAGATGAGGAGCACTGTATAGGTAGAGGTAAAACCACGGAAAATAGTTTGTACACGCTTGTTTGTACATAGGAATATATTTCAATAATTTAAAGAGTGGAGTTGGTTTGTTATTTAACTTGTTTAATTTCTTATTAAAGATTAAATTTTAAAGGTTACAATCTTTAGTCTATACGAGTATATTTTTTTATTTTATTTCTTATCGGTTGTGAACCGATTATGGCCATTAGGAAATTAGCCAGTGTCATGTATTTTAATATATTATGCAAGTTTTTTGCATCGAAACAGTCAAGTCGTCATAGTTAAAGTCAAGTCTAGGGAATCTACGAGTATAAGATCGGTAAAAAAAAAAACTGTCATCTGTCAGATTTTAAATGTCTGTCATTTTTAAATGTTGGCATCGACCGACTCAAGCGCCACTTCGACGCGAACATAGTTATACCCCCAAAACCCATGTTAATTTGCTTTGCATTCGATTTGCTATAAATGTCATAGACAAATAACACACTCTTAAAGTAATTGTACCTAGTTACTTTTGTGTTTTTATTGCTTTGGATTTTATCTAATAAACTTGCTCTACAACCAGGGCGCGGTGACGTGTCATATAGTAGTAGGTACGGTTTGGGTTCGCCAGATGATGTCACGTATTACGAAGGTTGTGTTGAACTCCTCAAATATTATCCTAACTGTACACGCCTTTTTCCTTCTAAAAGATCACATTAACCGCTACGGATTTGCCATTTACTGCCATTTTACAACCACCACAAGACATATTGGCCTTAAGAAGATTGTGTGCTATTATTGCGATAATGACTATTTTTGATTTATTTATCTATATTGATTGAGGATAATAATGTAGGTAGGTAATAATAACTTTTATTTCACGACAAATATCGTTGTAACATGATCGAAAAACGTCTTGGTAAGAAAATAAAAAGTAAAAATCACGCCATTGAACCCGAGAAAATATGAATTATGCGTTAGTTCCTTTGATTTTAGTTCATTCATTAGTAAGTTTAAATTTAAAAATAATTCAATATTTTTAGTATGTATCGTTAGTTATATAAAAATAATAAAATAATCATTTGCAAAGTATCCATTCAATGTATAAATCACGGTGAACAATTGAACAACCGGCGTAATGAGATCCCGTTGATGTCTTTTGTATGAGCGCAGTGTTGAAAATATTTTCGACGCGTATTCAATACTGTTAGTTAACCTTAAAAAACTTTAGTTAGGTATTTCAAATACAATTTTATGAGTTATGAAACTCATCTTACTAACTAACTAACTAATCTTACTAATATTATAAACGCGAAAGTTTGTATGTAAGTATGTATGTATGTGAGGTTGTTACTCTTTCACGCAAAAACTACTGAACCGATTGCGATGAAACTTGGAATATAGGTAGCTGGAGACCTGGATTAACACATAGGCTACTTCTTATCCCGATATTCCCGCGGGAACGGGACTTACGCGGGTGAAACCGCGAGGCGCAGCTAGTGATTTTATAATGCTTACCTTCCGCCGTAAATGTCGTTTTGGAGAGGTGTAAGTTCATCGTCGGAGTTGTCGCTGGCTTCATCACGCCTTTTCCCTGCGGCCGTAGCCATTGTTGTATATCTGTAGAAAAAAAAACTTCTAAGTTACTGACGTATTATTTGTTGAACTATCCCGACATATGTAGACACAATGTACATGTTTATTCAGCATTCCTTACACCCAGTTACACAGTCATTCGGTAGTAGTCGGTACACAGTTCGCGTGAATCATGTTCAGTTCAAATCTTGTGCATTCCTCATGGGCATCTCGACCTTGCCGGTCATTCATCCCTACACCACAGAGCGATGGTCTCTTTCATTATTCAAACATTGCAACTGGGAATTAAGTGAAATTTCAATAAAGTCGTTAACATGCCCATTTTTATTTAGTGATTCTAATTTCCAAATACCAAGCAATATGTAAACGTTGTAAACCTTTCTGGAATATATAAACTTTTGTCGTCAATGACTAATATTAAATGCTTTATTGATTGATTGAATAACTGCAGTAAAAATGCAAAAGGCCTTCTTAAACAGTCTTATTACATAAAGTAATATTACACATCGGCATCGTCTGAGAGTGTTAGTCGTCACCTTAATACTTGCAAACCAACTCTGTGAAAATAAATAAATAAATAAAATAAATAAATCCTGTGACGAACACACAGCGCCATCTAGCCCCGTGGTAAGCTGCTAAGCTTGTGTTACGGTGACTAGACAACGGATATACTACGTATATTTATTTTTCTTTTGTAAATACATACATATTATACATACAAAATACGCCCAGACTAAATACAAATATTTATTTTAAGCATAAATATTGCACCCAGCGGGAATCGAACCCGCAACCTTCTGTATTGCAGCCAACCGTTCGCCCGACGCGCCACAGAGGTCGTCAAATGAATCTCTTTTATCAGCATTGATCTCAACATAAATTTCTATCACCTCTAATTTGCTTAGAGCCATTCGTAGTACGAGTATACAGTACGTCATTTATCTAACACGAGTTGCGTCCCGCGGTATCACTTGCGTTAGTCCCATTCTTGTAGGAATATCGGGATTAAAAGTTGCCTATGTTCTTCCTCTATAATGTAGCTTTCTATTTGTGAAAGAATTCTTGAAATCGGTTCAGTAGTTTTGGAGCCTATTCATTACAAACAAAGAAACAAATAAATCTTACCTTTTTACACTTTTAGTTTATATCAATAAGGTAAAAGTGAGTACTATCCACTTTTATTTGAAGGTTTTAACTTCACTAACAATTCAGTATTAGACGTGACTTATAGCCATAAATCTACCACTCGTACCTAAACTCAAAGCGCCGCTTAGCCAACTAATAGAATGTCTTATGAGCTAAGCTTTGAAACCCGCCCATTTCACGACGTATTACAAAATGTATTACTTCTAGCACTTAATTGCGTAATGTAAAACGTATACCACAATAAACTGGCTCCATTTTTAGAAAGATATAATGTCTAAAAATAATTACATTCATTGGGATATTGACTCAGTTCAGTCATCTGTGATTTTAAAACAACATTTTTTAACTTATTACAGATCAGGGTCATTTATAAATTAAAAATACTAAAATTACAATACAATTAAAATATATAACATAAACTTAAACTAAAATGAGGAGAAGCCATCGCCCGTCTCGGTCCCCAAGATACTGGCAGTTTTCACTCATTTACAATTATTTACAAATTAATATTACCAAATCTACAAAAACACTTGGCTATTTTTACGATAAACCGTTCTCGTTATTTCTCCAGCCTACAAAGAGTAGAGTTTGGCATTTACTTGGACATTGCTATTCCATTATGGGCAAAAAAAACAATGCAAATTGAATTTATTTGACTGCATCGGTGTCTGCGAAGGCGCTTGCGCGGGCCCCAAGGTCAGCGACTTTAACTCTACTGGACAAAGAATCTCATCCTGTACTATTGTGATATAAGGAACTCTACGATAGATATATACTGTATAGTTAGATATATCCTGTAGATCACTTTCTGATTTCTTTGTTTTCAATTCAACTTTCATTTTGAATTGCATACTTTGCATGTATGTATATTAGGTACAGATGATCAATTTAAAAAACTGTGTTTTCAAACAGTTTTAGCTTATGTGTAAGCGAATAAAATACTGCTTAGATGTTAGGTAAGGGTATGTATAATAAGTTAAGATATATTTGTACCTACTTCTCTAACTATACATTAAATTTGTCGAGATTGTTACTTAGGTAATTACTCATTATATTGATGTGACGTAATTTGTTAACGGAATTTAATTAAAATAGTTACGATACGAAACTACCTGTTTTTTATGAGATTACTAACATCACGCATAGTAAATAACTGAATGAACATCTCATAGCCTTAATTATACCTTATCTCATACTTATTTAACAATTTTTTTAAGATGTTTGTCTCTGCTGTGTTGAATTTTAATAAAGACTTATAAATAAACTTGGATTTGAATCATATACCTATTATTTACTCTATGATATTACTCAATAATTATTTTAAATGCACATAATATGTGTTAAGTAACCAATCTGTTGGTAATTTCGTAGTTAAGATGACGAATTGAATAATTTGTAGATATGGATGTCAATATATCTCAGTAAGAACTAAACAAACGGAAAACATATTTTGGCATTCAATTTATCATTCTTTTGGTAGCTTTGTTTACAAAATTCGTTCAACACTAAAACAAAAAAAAAACAACACTTTAAAAACATTGAGTTTCATTTTGTAATGAAACGGGATGTATTTGAACATTGTTTTTTTCTGTATTAATTAGTAATATTCTGCACTTCTATGTTAATACAGTTTTACCTAATTAGCAATATATAATTATTCATAAAACGAAAAATAGTGTTTTGGCGGTTATTAAGCCGCAACTCGAGCCAGCTAGCTTTTTTGTTTGTCAAAGCGTCACCTAAAGTTGAGTATCAAGTAATAACATCAATAGGTTATTTTATTACCAACTGATATTTAATATTTATGTGAATTCTAAAACTAATTCGGCTTCGAGGTCCCTTTTTGTTTATTTTGCGTTCCAATAAAGTACAGTCAGAAAGAGACTGAGGGCGCAGTGCATATTTTAAAGATTTTTTTCAACAATGATCTTACTAATATTATAAACTCAAAAGTTTGCATGTATATACCTGTCTTTATGTATGTGACTTTGTTACTCAATCACGCAAATAATACTGAACCGATTGCGATGAAACTTAGAATACAGGTAGCTGGAGACTTGGAATAAGACATAAGCTACTTTTTATTCCGATATTCCCGCGGAAACGGGACTTACGCGGGTAGAACCGCGGGGCGCAGCTAGTTAGTGATAATTCTGCTAGATGTCACTAAAGGCGTCCTAACTAATAGTAATTTCATGAAAAATGACATACAAATACTAAAACGCTATTGATATAATTTTATCTTTTATATATGCACCTGGTACTCTAAGTCTTTTGCTGACCGTACCACCTATAATGTTACATTCGTGTATTGTGCAAACAAAGTTTTATCTATTTATGTAGGTACTCAAATATCTATCAATTGGTTAGCTCGTGATCTATAACATGAAGTAAAGTCAGCGTCCGCGAGGGCCGCAGGCGTACTTTCACTGTTGACGGCCGTCAGCTCCCCCTCTCCCCTCCCCCCACAACATCCCCCCCTCTCAGTACGCCCCACACCACGCAGCGCCTGCGCAACGCTGCCTTGCATTCGTAGTTTTACTTAGTATCCGTATCTCATAGACTTTTTATAAACCCTCTACTCCTTTAGAATAGGTTTCTTTGTTCGTAAGGTACCTAGATAGATTTAATATTGAGATAACATTTGGTTTCCCAAAGACCTGATATAAATGCTTTTATAGATAGGAAGGTAGGTTACATTCTTTCATTGTTAACTTATTCGCATCGAAGACAGCATAGCTAAAATTGATATCTACTAAAACGCGTGTAAATCTTACTAATATTATAAATGCGAAAGTTTGTATGTATGTTTGTCTGTATGTGACTTTGTTACTCTTTCACGCAAAAACTTCTGAACCGATTGCGATGAAACTTGGAATATAGGTAGCTGGATACCGGGAATAACACATACCTAGGTTACTTTTATTCCGATATTCTCGCGGGAACGGGAAGCAGCTAGTAATACATATTTTGTATTTTTACCGTATTTTTGGCAAAGCTTAGGTATTCTAGATATGAAATTTAATATCTACAACACCTAACAAATTAACACAATTTCTTAGAATTGTATCACATAATTTACGCTCGAATCATTTTGCCAAGTCGATATTCAAATCAGACTTAGGTAACCAATGTAATATAACACAATGAAGTATCTATTTATCTACTAGCTAGAAAGTCATCCATGCGTGGACATTTATAGTGGCGTACAATGTGTATAGCAAGTACATATATGTAAATACCTAAACTCTAACGATCTTCAGATACCTAACTTGTAACGCATGTGGAGTTCAATCGCTGTCTTGGACAAAATAGGTATGAGATTTTATTTATACACTAGCTGCGCCCTAAGGTTTCACCCGCAGAAGTGAAAATCACGGGCGCGGGCGGCCGAGCGGTTCTCGAGCGGTTGCACTTTTTCGTTCATTACTCGGGTTCTACTAGTTGGATTTCGATACAAAGTATACCACGACCTTCCTCGAAAATAGAACTATCCAATATTGAAAACCAGATTTCAGATCGGATAAGTAGTTTTTAATTGTATAAGGAACCGACATGAATTTAAAAAATTATATCATTTTGTTCTACTACTTATCCCAAGTCCCCTAGACCACTTTTTTTTAATTTACTTTGAAGTACAGACTTTTGTCCTCTCTTCCTTTATTATAAGTATAAAAGATAGATAGACTATGGGAAAACTTTTTAAACTCACCCAAAGAAACCACCCATTTTACCCGGGTCTTATTCGTGTATTGTTACTATGACTATGGGAAAATGCATTACTGTACCATCTCGTCAACTTGGAAGACTCGATGTCCTTCTCCGGCTCAGACATGGTAGGATGTGGATAAAACCCTTCGTTGTAGAGTTTTAAATTTTTCCGTTAAAGTATTTTGTGAAATGTAGTAGTATGATTTCAAAGTCTTGGGTTTTCACTTCATTTAGAAGTTATTATATAAACCGGACGTGGTCAATGATTCATAAATCAAACGAAAGGCTGACGCTAAAAGCCTGCAACGAAACTACGAATATCTATGTCAGAATTGTCGTCCCAGAATCTTCGCTCGACGTCGTCGTCAATTCTTGTCGTTTACACTAGCTGCATCCTGCGGTTTCATCCGTGTAAGTTCCTATCCTGTAATAATATCGGGATCAAAAGCAGGCTATGTGTTATTTCAGGTCACCAGCTACCTATATTCCAAGTTTCATCGCAATCGATTTAGTAGTTTTTGCATGAAAGAGTAACAAACTCACATACATACATACATTACATACATATAAACTTTCGCGTTTATAATATTAGTAAGAAGTAAGATAAGACTAAGTATTGATTGCATGTTTTTCAAAATAAAAAATCCAGATAATTACAAGATTCACACAACACAAGCTATAATATAATAGCACAAAACGCATCGAAACGTCGCGCGTCGCCGATCTTCGTTGAGTGCATACGACCTCGAATACAGTTCGATAGCTCCAAAGCTACAATACAAAATGCGTTAGACTCTATGATTCATTTGCAATATTTTCAAATTTTTAACTAAACAATTCTCAAACATTCTAAACCGAACATAACTCTTAACGCAATAAACATGATTGTTAAGACCTTCAAGTTTAGGTTAAGTGCTGCTTAAAGCATTCTGAATGTAGATTTAATTTAAACCAATACCATTTTAACTAAAAGAGTAATTATTTAAGGTATTTCTATAAATAAGTCAAAACTTGATTTTCGAATTTTTCAAGTATATCTTACTTTATACTAACACTAACACCGCCTCGCGGTTTCACCCGCGTAAGTCCTGTTCCCGGGGGCGTATCGGGATAAAAAGTAGCCTATGTATTATTCTCGGTATCCAGCTAACTATATTCCAAGTTTCATCGCAATCGGTACAGTAGTTTTTGTGTGAAAGAGTAACAAAGTCATGTACATACATGCAAACTTTCGCGTTTATAATATTAGTAAAAATTAAATAATCTACACACAGGATAGGCCCTAGGTTTACATTGACGCGCCAGCGCTAAAATATCATCTGCGGCACTAGCCAAAATTCTTATCGAATAACGAAAACGCCAATCGACAGGTTTTTTTGTATGAAATTGACATAAGGTCACCCTTGATTTTTCGCGAGCTTATGTCAATTTCATACAAAAAAATCTGTCGATTGGCGTTTTCGTTATTCGACAAGAATTTTGGCTAGGGCCGCTGATTAGTTTATACTAAGCCAGTATCATTCCAGCACTGGATTGCCTCATCACTGGATCTAGTGACTGGATCAATGTAAATAGGCTCTTAGGTGTATTATCTGTTACTTGCACCCACATAGAAAATACATGGTAGGTAGGCATATAAGATTTAGAATAAAAAGAGAAAGCCGTTTATTAACACACACTTTACGTGAGTAATAGTAATTTGCGACTCGATTGCTTAAGTCAATTTAATTAACAAACACGGTTTAGCCGTTTAACAATAAAATATCTTTTTTCGAAACAACTAACACACTGACTCCGTTACAACATAATAGTTACTATAGCCTAGTTAAAAACCTAAATCTAAGTAAATAAGGTAGGTAAATCAAGTGAGTTTTTACACCAAAATACTTGATTAAAATTATTGTTTGTCGGGTAACTACTAAATAAATAATTTTAGATTGGTTTGTTTTAGAAATAATTAAAATCGAATTAGCATACAAATATAAATAGAAACTGATAAAATCCCAAACGATTACTTTCATTTAAAAATAATTATAAGCAAAAAACCATAGGGTGCGCGCGCGTTGATGTCTTTCATATGAATTGTAGTTAATAATTATTTTTCCCGGGTCTTATTCGCGTATAATTATTTTTAAATTCTCTTACCTCGACGTTTCGATCATGTTACAATGATCTTGGCCCCTCCCCTCGTATTAATCGAGAGTCCCCTCGCGACCAAGATCATTGTAACATGATCGAAACGTCGAGGTAACAGAATTTAAAAATAATCATACGCGAATAAGACCCGGGAAAAATAATTATGAGTTAAAATCGTGTGAGTTTAAAATGTATAATTGTAGTTAAATTGTAATAATTGACCTTACATTAAGGTGCCTAATGCAACGTGGGTAGTAACTCTTATTATAACTACATAGGTACGTATTAAATGTAACAATAACAGCATAATTATATTAATGACTCCTACTTCCGTTACTATACCTATGTGTTACTATTTGTTTTAATTCCGTTCTGAAGTTCAAACGGCCCAAAGTATAAACTCAAATTTCAAATTGTTATTATAAACCTGCAATATAAGCAACAATTTGTAGTTTTTTAATAATTCCTATCTTTCGTCTGTCTTTCTGTCTGTGCTATTAAAAATATTACATAATTTAAAAAAAAAAAATCTAAACATTAAAAAAATACACTATTTACTAGAAAAGATATGTATATCTTCTGGTAAGGTCTTGGTATATTTTACGTCAAATTCCAATAAGTATAAATCCAGAGAATCGATAAAAAACTGAGAATAACCCTATACGTATTCCGTCGATGGTCAGAGACGATACTTTGAGATAAATGTATGTACCTATTACCTATAATATTATTGCAAAGCATCGAAACCAATGCGAGTTAAACTTCGAGTTCCAATTAGGTAAAAACTAAAAAGAGCCAGAACGGACAAGCAAGTGGGCTTACAGCCGAATACAGAAACGTCATTTAAAATTTGAGAGGTTCTTAAATTATTTAGCAGTTTCTAAATTCAAAATTAGTATGGCAATTTTGGAATTTGAGAGCTGCTTTTTTGTTTAACTTGTTCTCAAATGTTGAGTGGCCTTTCAGTATTTGGCCGTTAGAGTAATAACTAAGCAAGTGGGCTTTTAAAGATCCCTTTATACTTTTGCAGTATTAAATCTAAACACAAATAGATGCAACAGCGTCATGGATTCTATCTATTTACTCTATCTACTTTCTTCCGGTCAATCGTCAAGTCAAGGCCTAGTTGATACGAAGGTATATATTTAAACAACGCACTCAGAAGTTAATCACTACCTATGCATCGCAGCACCCGTTTTCTCGGACACAACGTATTGAATATTAAATCAGTTTTATTGAGAAACTATTAATACATTTATCAGAATATATAATTACATTTGTCTCTTTCAAATCTATGTATGTGTTAGCCTTGTGAACTTTGATATTAATTTGTTTGATTCTAGTCAATAAGTTAACAAAGATTAAATCACAGCTGTGTATATAGGTAGGTACCTAACAGCCGAATACAGAAACGTCATTTAAAATTTGAGAGGTTCTTAGATTATTGAGCAGTTTCTAAATTTAAAATTAGTATGGCAATTTTGGAGTTTGAGAGCTGCTTCTTTGTTTAATCAAATGTTGAGTAGCCTTTCAGTATTCGGCCGTAAGTCTTTTAGTACTAATTCTGTAAGAAAAACCGTGTTAAAAGTTTTAAAATAGTATCGACAAAGCTTTTTTATTATAGTTTCCACATAGTTTTAGAAAAGTTGACTATAGTCTAGAGCGAAGCTACGCAGTTTTTTTTTACAGAATTGGGCCCCAGGTAACAACTATGAATTTCTGAAGGTTATGTTTTTGCTTTAACAGTATTGGTAACAGAGCATAACTAATTTTCTTTTGTAACTTTTGGTATAAGTTGCAAAAATCGTTACTTAGACAGTATGTACTCCAACATTAAACAACGTAGTACTTAATATCTACGTTTGCAGGCGAAATTCCTTGCATATAATTATAATTAGCTAAAACTGGTCGGATGAGTACGCAATTCAAACAATTAAATATTAAGTAATATTGTTACTACATGCAGTTAATTATAATTACGATACGATTGCAATAGAGTCGCGGAAATCATAAAATTATTTTTTGAATAGTGAGAATGACCCTCTGTAAGAACCGGATGCATTCGAACGAACATACGGCCTCAGGGCTGTCGCGGTACATTCTTTTAGAAGACACTCTTATGGCTCGTTTTCTTAGTATCAACATAAGAATACTTTCATTGAGGTAATCAAGGCCAGTCTTTCGAATACAACTACGGAACCGAGGTCAGTTATACCTAATCATTAATTGCCTCGACAATTAGGTAGGTACCTAACATCTCTATACCCAATTCGGAAATCTGTATCATTTATCTTAATGTCTTTTAAGACAACTCTGATTTATTAATAACAGTGTTATACAATTGTGAAGAAAGAAATTTTATTGTCCGTTGTTTTGAAATGTTTTATTCGCTTTACCTACTTAAGCAATATTCAAATGCGTTTCATAATTAGCGTTTAAATTTATTTCTAAATTTATCAGTTCCTTTTAATCTAGCCTCTGCTATGTCGGCTTATAAGGTCGTGTACCTAAGTAACGAGGAGGATGTGACGCGTGTCTTTGTTTCCCATTTAACTCTCCCATACACCCGCCTACATTCACTTTTGTTTACGAGTTCTTATAAGGCGATTAATGAGTGTAATCTAACTTGCATCGTCTATCGTACTGTACGAAGATTGATGTAAATATTAACAAACGAATGCTAAAATTCTCTATAAATGACTGTGAAACTTTCGAAAGAGAAAACGGATGAAGCGCATGTTTTGATGGTATTTACGAATAGGCACTTGAATAAATAGTGATTTTACTTTCGATTCGCTTCGTTTCCCATGTTAAGATTTCAAAATCTTATTTACATATTTACTTAATATCACATATGCGACTTAAAACGTTGCCTTCAATTATACGCTTCGAAATTATTAATGTCTATTCTACAAATTTTAGTTAAAAAATAACAAATTACAGAAATATATGTCGAAAAAGTTGACTAATATAATAAATACAATAAAAGGTACATACACACTATATTATGCAAGTTTGAGCGCTATTGCAGCTGATTGGTGTAAGACAGATGTGAACTTTCATAAACTTTAAAAAGAGGCTAATCAAATAAACTAACCTTTCAAAAAGAATTGACTAATAAGTAAAAACGACAATAATTAAAAGTTACATACTATATTATGCAAGTCTGAGCGCTGTCACAGCTGATCTCTCGACAGCTTTAAACGTTTACTTACAACTAGGAAAATTCAATAAACGACACGTACCTGAGTGTAATATCCCTGTTTTTAAGTAGAATGATCCTGTATTTTGGTAGTAATCACTTCACAATGTTAGTTTGTTTTGGGTGAAACACTCGCGAAGTTAATTTCGGGCGCATGTTCCGCTGTGCGGTCGGTCGGGTCGCCGCTCGCTCACTGACTGTTTCCAACAGAATACGACCCCGCGCCATTGACTCATACGATTTCTTAGCGGGTTCTTAACGAGTTTTGATACAGTTTTTGAACTAGAGTGTATGTAGTGATTTAGTATGGTATAGTTATACTTATTTATTGATTCGTTACAAAAACAGAACCATATTTCATTACAAAAGCTAAGCCCACGCTGTTTCTGTTCAATTAGCTCCGGTGTTTACGACAGTAGACACCCATTTATAGAAGTTAGGTCGGATTTTGTGATCGACAAAATGTGTTATATACTAACCTACTTGCAGTGTATCTGCACTTATTTTCTTAATAAGATGGTAAACATCTTATCTTACTAATCCTACTAATATTATAAAGCTGAAAGTTTGTGAGCATGTGTATATGTGTGTGTGTCTGTGTGTTTGTTACTCAATCACGTAAAAAGCGCTGAACCGATTGCAATGAAACTTGGAAAATAGGTAGCTGGGACCTGGAATAACACATATGCTTTTTATCCCGATATTCCCTTTACACTGTTGAAGAGGTTAATTATAAATCCTATCGAATTTTAACATACAAAGTTTCATCGCAATCAGTTCAGTAGTTATTACATGAAGAGATAACAACGTTCTACTAATACACTGTAAAACAAAAGTCTACAGATTTATACCATTTTAATTAGGGACAGTAAGGGCGGTCAGTAAGTCATTATCAAATCTGCCAAACCCTTTTCAAAATTAAAGGCGCAGGCAAAGACAATAAAGCCAATTGACTCATCATACCGCAATTTTTCTACAAAACAAAACTCCTGTTGCAGGCAGGGGTTAAAGTAACAATAAAACTATGTGATTGGACATTGTGTTACCTATCCATACCTAGACTCTTTGTGATTAGCCGATGAGTTACCTATCTATATCTAGATTCTTTGTGATTGGCCGATGAGTAACTATTTGTGATTGGCCGATGAGCTACCTATCTGTACCTAGACGCTTTGTGATTGACCGTTCTTGCACGAGAGCACTAACTAAAATACGTACCATTTTAGTGAGGGGAAAATACTTATGAGCAGTCAACTGGTTTCATCGTCTTTGGGCGGAGGGTATCGAAATAAAAGAGAAATGCTTGCAACAATAACTTGTTCAGTATATTAAATTAGGCGTAGTACTCTCTAAATCTGACTGTACTGGGTCTAGTTCTGGGGCCTTCGTCTTCGGAGCTGTCGTAGGCCGGCTCGTAGCTCTTGTTGAGGTAGCCGCTGGTGGACTGACGAGGTGGCATGTCCGACATCTGATGGAAACGTAATGTAAAATAAGCAGGGATAAAACAAATCGGTAGAGCTACCGCGCAAAGGAATGATCTGCGCTCGAGATTTTTTACAATTAACAGCCTTAGATTGAAGCCGACGCCGTCGATTTGAATTGTCATTTAAACTGGCAACTGGAGAGACCTCGTCTTCAATGACAGTTCAAATCGACGGAGTCGTTTTTTTTCTCTTGTTAACTGTTTCAATGTAAAAAAAAATCTTTAGTTTTCTCATTTGAGGTTGTGTTTTTTTGTCAATTAAATTATTTCTATGCTACTCCCTATCTCTATCAGTTACAATCTAAATAGTACATAAAAGCTTAATTAAATATAGCTTTTATATACTAACCCCCTTACTTATAAACGCTAATTAATTTGCTGCATAACTATGCATCGTTTGTCTTTTACTGTCACATGAAGTTTCAAAGTTGACAGACAGAGACAAACGTCACATAACTTAGTCATGAGTAAATAAGATTTTATTAGTAAGACAGTTAGTATATAAAAGAACCACACAAAGACTCAAATTATGTCGATTTACGGTGGTTCACCCAAGCACATATCTTTTGATCTATCTAAAGTCTCAAACACCTTAACATTGAAAATCACACGAAGGTTTGATTCTCAATTAGGGTGTGTTTTGTTCAATTTTTGTTGTGTGTAGTAAATAAATAAGGTATGTCTAAGTGAAGTGACTTACCGAAGTATTAGGCATGTCGTAAAGGAAGCCGCTTTGCGAATCCCTCGCGACCTGCGAGCGTCGCTTCTCAGCGAGCACGGACTCGCGGCGCGTGGTGACCGCGCGGATCGTGGCGCGACGCACCGACAGGTTGGGGCCCATGTGGGACAGTCGGGACACCAGGCCTAGAGGACACGTAAGTACAATGTCAAACAGGGGAGTTTTGGCGGTAACGCGTTAAGTAGGTGTGTTCCTTAACTTTCATTTTTGTGACACATATAGTTCAAATGCGTGTAAATTGTTTAATTTCTTGGGAATAACAAATCTTCACGAAACTCAATCTTATAAATCGATTTAGTTTCGTGAAGGTGTAATGAAAGTGCAAATCGGTGCAATTCATAGACTATAACGTTGTCTCCAAAGCTCCGTGAACTGTCATTGTAAAGAGCCACCATTTTACAATTTTGTCCTTGACTTGACTTTTACTACAACGACTTGACTTCTTTGAAGTTTTTTTTTATATTTACTTAGTGTAAAATAAATATGGAATAATATGCTTGAGACATCATTTCTTTACCGAAATTTTCATTTTACAGCTAAACATGACGTATTTAAAACCTCTATTTTGTCTGTATTAAAGCATAAAAACATACACTTGAAATTGGTAGAACCGTTTTACTAAATTAGCAATAGTTATCTAGTTATTAGACATTGTTTGATTTTACTTACTAAAATGTTGTATCGTCGCATCTTACGTCCTTCTTTTACACGTCTGAAATTTGCTAGCCCTATCCTTGTCACGTCATTAAGTGAGTATGGGGCCTTAAATGGAAAATTCATCAAGACTTACTAGAATCATTGTTCTGCAGCATGGTCAGCCGTCGCTTGAAGTTGGCGTCCAGGTTTAAGGGAGTAGATTTAGTGGCCCTCCCTTGTTCCAACCGGTTCAACGTCTTCCGTCGACTCAAGTGCCCTTCGTCAATCCCTTGCTGTTCCATGTCGTCGGTGTTGAGACGTTGCAGGTCTTTTACTAGGTTTATAGCGTGTTTTTCTAGTAATGCACCGTCAGACATCTCTTCAGGCTAAAACAGATTTTAACTTAATAAAACACTTTATTTACCGGGTTTGAAGGTATGAGGTGGTGACCTCCAAAGGAAAGATCTTCCACCGGGCAAGTGGTTTTGCCCGGTAGGCTGCGGCCCGACGATGTTTCGTCGGTAGTTGTATATGAGCTCATCTCAGAAAGAAAGTTGATATCGCGATTTAGCATTTCATACTAGTAACGTAGTAACGCCATCTAGTAGGTGCTGTGGGCGACCGCCACACCAGGTCAACTTTGAACTTCACAGTCAACTTTGAAAAAGCCAACTGTAAAGTTGGCAAAAGCTCGGTTCGTTTAAAAATCATGAATAAAAACGCGATTAAACCCGGTAAATAAATTGTTTTATTATGCAAAATCGCGAAAACACTAGAAGAAATAAGATTTTAATTTTATAGATTAGCTGATCCCCACAGTTTTACCAGCGTGAGTCCCGTTCCCGCGAGATTATCGGGATAAAAAGTAGTCTATGCGTTATTCCAGGTCTCCAGCTACCTATATTTCAAGTTTCATCGCAATCGTTTCAGTAGTTTTTGGTGATACTGTACTTATAACTATAGGAATCGATAGGTTAAAACCCTTGAGATCCAAACGCTCTCTCAAACAAACATCGATAAATAAATAACCGTTAAACCACCTACAAGTACATTTTTAATCTAAACTTTAATTGCCTATATTTTCAAAAACAACTGGTTTTTTTAGGGAAATATAACCAGTATATATATACTTCAGAATAATAAAAAAAAGTTCGTATTTCCAAAAGTCGTAGAACAAAAGTTGTTCGCTTAGACGTTTATAACAACCAACCTTTTAGCTTAAATGTGTATCCTCGTTACACATTGTATAATGGAACAGTGTTTACGTATCGATAATAATAAATAAATAAATCCTGTGACGAACACACAGCGCCATCCAGCCCCATGGTAAGGTGCTAAGCTTGTGTTACGGTGACTAGGCAACGGATACACTACTTATATATATTTTTCTTTTGTAAATACATACATATTATACATAGAAATACACCCAGACCAGATACAGATATTTATTTTTAAGCATAATTATTTGCACCCAGCGGGAATCGAACCCGCAACCGTATTATTATATTGCAGCCAAGCGTTCGCCCGACGCGCCACAGAGGTCGTCGATAGGTCAAATCATACAGATTCTAACTAAATAAATGTAAAATCACCTACAATAACACAAATACATATAAAACAATATGTTACACTTACCCGTTTACTAAAGAACCAGTCGAGCTCAGTGGCGGCCAGCAAGTGCGTGAGGGTTCCCATCCGGTGGAACAACATCCCGGTGAATTGAATCAACATCACGGTACCGAAGAATATCACGAACATCGATCCTATAGGCTCTAACATCAGGTACTCTTGGTCTACTATCACCTGTGAGATAAAATAGTGTGGAGTTGGTTATTGGAAACAAATTAAAAATTCAAATCCATTTTTAGGGTACCGTATCCATATGGTGATAGATAGAATTATACTTTATTAGCACAACCAACAACAATTACAAAAATTAAGAGTAAGACAGACAGAAAACTTAAACGTTTTACAAATGGGCGACGTTATCGCTTAGAGCGATTTCTTCCAGGGAACCTTTGTATTTACTAATCTAGGTCTCCAGCTATATATGGTATCTTGGTACATGCTGTCATGCTGTTCTATAATCTGCATGTACCAAGTTTTATCGCAATCGACGGTGTAACGTGCTTGCCTAGAAGAAACCTATTCACTCTTGACTTGAAGACTTCAAGGTTAGTTAAGGGGGGAACATGAAAGACGATAAAACCAGTTGACTGCCAATACCACGATTTTTTCTACAAAACACAACTCAGGCAGGTAATAATCAAACTTTGTGATTGGCTGATGCGTTACCTATCTATAGACTCTGTGATTGGCCAATGCCTTAACTATCAATTCTTAGAGTCTTTGTGATTGGCCGTTCTAGCACGAGAGTGCTACTAAAAAGACGTACTATTTTCGTGAGGGAAAAAACTCATGAGCAGTCAAATTCAAACTCAAAATATTTTTAGTCTTTTAAATATTTTTTAGAAACGTCAAGTAAACTCGTGTATTCGAAACGCGACCTCCAATGAGAAGAAGACACAACCGCATGGGGTTATTTTTTTGTTTCTTTTTTGTTGCAATGATCATCGTATGTCGTATCAGCTGGATTTGTCGTTTTTGGGAAACATCGAGGCGGGCAGCAAGGTCCAGTTAGTAGCATACTCACGACGTTGTTGTCACTATCGTACTCCAAGGTAATCTCCTGACCGAACGGCCACTGGAAATGTAACTGCTCCTGGTTCAATTGTAGCAAAAATATCACGAGCACGAACAATGTGTTTAACATGAGGAAGGCAAACACCATCTTGTTGCGGAGTTCCTTCAGGTCGTTCGCTACACGATTCTGGAAACAAATATTGTAATAATATTTCTTATTGCTCAAGGCATTTTACTAGACATATGTTAAAAGATCAAAGCATCCTCAAAAATCCTCACTTGACAGGGTTCGTGATGACACTTTTCCTTTTCTAAAATATTTCAAATATAGTTATACCTTGTTAAGTATAATTAGGTAATGTGAACTTTTTGAATTCACACGATTTGTTAACATATTAACATTTTACCGGGTCTTAATCGCGTATTATTATTTATTTTCTTACCTCGACGTTTCATAATTGAAAGTGGAAATGAGGAAGAAAAATAGAGGAATATATTTGCATGGGCTGATAGAGTAACACTTTTATTAATTTAAACAGTGATTTATTGAATTTCTGCGTGTGCTATTTTTACACCTTGAAATAATAAATTCCCTTTTTTCGAACGCTTCGCTTGCTAAATGAATAATGAATCGACAATAAATTTTCTGATACTTCGTTTTAAAGGTACTACTACGGTAATACTACGTAGTTTGCATTGTGCAGTGATTACTTTAAATGTTAATATTTTAATTAACAACAATGCTCGAAATGAGTAGACTGTGCACTAATATAGTACATATTTAAGACCAATGTACCTACATAGTTTGAACTATAAAATCTTCTTACTTATTCTATTCTTATTCCGAAAGACCGCTTAACCGAACCTATTTGTAAAAGATTCGTATTTAAATAAATAAATATTGCACGACATTACACCCAGTGCAATCTGGCCCTAAACTAAGCACTAGGCTTGTACTAATAGGTACTAGACAACTGATATACTACTTAAGGACGCGACTCATGTGAAATCCCTTCCGATGGAATGGTTTTATTCATAACCGGTATCAAATAGATCTTTAAACAATGTATTATGTTATTGTACATGATACAAGAAGTGTCCCCTTCATTTCAAAAACAATAAAAAATAACTTTAAATACCACTATTATACAGGCAAAGTTACCCCTGTTTTACAAAATAAATCAATTTTTCTTCTAAATCCTTAACCGCTATATTTTCTTATAGGCATCATGATGGGCCCTACCATGCTCGTTTCTCGTTGTTTTGCAGGGCGATAGTAGCCCGACAACAGTCCTGCAAAAAATCGGTACCATGCACATGCTTAAACTGAACGATTTAGGTCTACTCTATTGTCTCTGGCCTGCAAACTCATCGAAATTGAATTTTGCTTGACAGTTGGCAAACAAAATTGTTGGACTGTTGTGATAAATAGTGCTAATTTTATAGATTTTTCTTGTTTTCGCGATTTTGTGTTAAAATAAAACTCATTTTTCGTCTACCCTGTGGATGGAGCCTCCAAATTGGCTTAAAACACATTTAATCGGCGAGCGTTGCAACAATGCTGATACCCAGAGATATGATAGATTGATTGCTGATACCTACGACGTAACAAAAACAATGTGATTAGAATAATTGTCGGTGCCTTGTATCAAAGCACTCCCATGAAGCACCTAACTATTGAAGCTACGAGCCGCGGCAGCGCAAGCCAGAGAAAAATTGCTGCCAGGCCTCAGTACCTACCTACTTGATTATTGCATAGATAGAGATACCTCATTTTCCAGGTATTGAAACATTGGGCCAAATGTTAAGTATTGCCACAGTTTACATAGTAGTTGGCGCCTCGGCGCTTGTAAGCTAATAAAAAAAGAAAGCCACATAAACATTTTTTTATTTTCCATTATACCTACCAACTTACAACACATAAAACGGATAGGTAACTAGGTATGTATGTAATAAAAACAAATTGCCTAGGTACTTGCGATAGAAAACTAAGGAACAAAAATGTTTATTTGTAGAAGTGCTAGCTGTAACCTGTGACTTCCACCGGTATTCTTAAACAATTCCTTCAACTTCCCTCGACTCGACTTATCCACACTCCACAAAAATAGTATTCACAGTGGTCAAAAAAACGTCCCTTCAACTCTCAAGTTCGGGGTGAGGAGAGAACTGAAACTTAATGAAACGAAAGTGTGTTGAATAAAAGTGGTTAGCTGCATTGACTGCATACCTAGATCTACCTATAAAAGCCCCACGAGACAACACACAGACTTTTAGAAAAAGGAAAGGCGAATCTCTATAAATGTACAAATTGTTTGTGAGCCAAACTTACAAAATTTTGTAGCTCGGTGGCTAGGATCGGTCCATGACTATACAGGATATTTGCTAACAGCCGATGTTGCAAGCGATTTGAGGAATCTGATATTCAAGGCCTTCTTCTTGGTTTGTTTAATCTCCAGTATTAAACCCAAGCAGAACAAAACTACAACTGGGCACTTACCTGTTCGTACCAGAAACACCATGGTGCAACAAAATTTTTGATTCAGTAGTTTTAGAACCATGTTATAGAAATACTTTTTGTCAGACTTTTTACAAGTCCTTGGATAAACATCTTTAGATGCACTCTGTCTTTATATTATAAAAGTTGCCTATAATATAGCACTAGATTTCAAATCTACTTATGTTACTCTTTCACGCAAAAACTACTGAACCGATTGCGATGAAACTTGGAATATAGGTAGCTGGGGACCTGGATTAACACATAGGCTACTTTTTATCCCGATATTCCCGCGGGAAAGGAACTTACGCGGGTGAAACCGCGGGGCGCAGCTAGTAATATTATAAAGCTGAAAGTTTGTATGTATGTTTGTTACTCAAACACAAAAAAACCGCTAAACCTATTATGATGAAACTCGAAATATTTAGATAGTTGGAGACCTGGAATAACACATGACTTATGCAGGTGAAACCGCGGGGCGCAGCTAATAAGGAAATAAAACAAAAATGTACTCTTTCATTTCAACTAGATAGTTTTAATTGAGCATTTTTATACAGTTTTGCCGTTTTCACCATGCATTTCCTCTCTGCCAGCGTTAATTGATAGAGTTCCTATTCTCTCTCTTGTGCCTTATTATAAGTAGCATTCCGCAGATTAAACTCCTCTTGAAAAACCTGCACCCGAATATTTTTTCTCCTAAAAAGATAACGTAATTATATTCTTTGAAATGAAATATATTTATTCGTCTGGAGTAGGTTAAAAAGTTGGTACATACAATCAATCAATTCAATCTTTTCAATTTGTGTCTGTTTTATACGCTGACTACATTATGCTGGCAAATATAAAAATTGTTTTTTTAAATGTAGTTTAATTTAAAACACTACAGGTACCTACACATACCATAAATGATACTAAAACAAATAAATTTATTTAAATTAAAGAAGGTGGAGGTGACTCCCGCTCCGGTTTGTTTCTGGGGCAAAGGTTAGCCATCGGCATGCAGCACAACAATGCTGCAAGTGTGATGGGAACCTTTGTAGGAACATTATGGGGCTGGTTATTTGATTAATTAGTTTTTTTATTATTATTTAAAATGTAGTTGAACTATTAATTAAACTATAATCGGTTAATATATAAATTAGAATATATTTTTAAATAATAATATAGTATTTGACTGCTTTTTTAAATAAATGATACAGGAGTATTTGAGCACTACCTCATCTTATGATAAGTGACAATGGTGATCATAAATCATACAATATTTACTGCTTTTTACCCAAAAATTAGTTTGTTTCAAGAACTCTACCTACCCACTGCAGGCCGGTTTTCTCCAGATACAGTGTTCAGTCATACTGATCACTTTCTGCAAAAATAAACAAATTCATAATTTGCAAAGTAAAGTAACGTAAAGACAAAAGTTCAATGTAATAGTCTCAACAGCGTACTCCTTTCGAGTATACAATATAAAACTTAGATCTAGAGTAAAAATTAGATTATACTACAATAACGTTTTTACAACAGCTAGAACATAAATCCAGGCATTAAATAGGTGGACAGATTCATGGATTCAAAATAACCACTCCCAACCTTGTGAAAATAAGAAAATAATACTTAACAAGGTTCATAGCAATCAGTTCAGTGGTTTTTGCGTTTGTTCAGAGTTACAATATCAGTAGTACCTACTATATTAGGACCTCCAGTACCTCCAGTACGCATACTGTCTGACGAGACATTTTCACTGCACCGAATCACACTGAATTTACCTTTCGTACTATTGCACAAGTCCGATGCCCGTAAATAAATTTGCGATGTAAATAAATAAAAATGGTCCATTGTTTGCATCGTTTTATCATTTCTTATCGGCGAGGTTTAAACCGATTATGGCCATTTGGAAATTAGCCAGTGTCAAGTTTTTTTTTTTTTTTTTTTCTTTTATATAATGGCTTTTTGTGATCACGAATTCTCCAATGACACGTAGTGAAGAAAAAGTACAAAAGATTTTAGAATCTTTCTCGATTAAATTTTTATTTTATTTATTCAAAATATTTTAAATTTGCAGAGTTTTGGCGGGAACGCGGTGAGGAGTTGTGTTGCTAAATTTTCATTTTTGAAAAACCTAATTCAAATGCGTGCAAATTGTTTAATTTCTGGGGCATATTAATCAATTTAGTTTCGTGTTTTTTATTAAAAAATTTCATTAAATATCCGCGTTCCCGACAAAACTCTTATATTACTATTAAGCCCTACGAGAAATAAATAGAATTAATACCTATTGGAGTTCGTTGATTAAACCTTTATTTATTTCGAGCTTAGAGTATATATTACTACAAGTAGATTTCGAGCATGAACTTTGAGCATGCGAGCAAAAGTTTTTTTTATTTTTAGAGTAGTAAACTTTTGTGACACTATTATTATCCATAACGGCTTCGGAACGCGCCCTCACAGACATAAGAAGATCTTGCCACGAGATAATTTGAGGGTGCGTTCCGAAGCCATGGTAGTTTTTTGAGGTAAGTAACTTCTTCTTCTTCTTCTTCTTTAAAAATGGCTTTTCCTTTCGGACATTTACCAGTGTCAAGTATTATCAATATTTGCAAGTTATTTGCATTGAACAAAACAGTCAAGTCGTCATAGTTAAAGTCAAGTCGAGGGAATCATTATAAAAAGGGGGCCATTTTTTACAATGTTTGTTCACGGAGCTTTGGAGAAAACACTAAGCTAAAGTACATGTTTTGCACCGGTTTTCACTTTTATTTACACTTGTACACCTTCACGAAACTAAATTGATTAATATGCCCCCGAAATTAAACATTTTACACGCATTTGAACTAAGTTTCACAAAAATGAAAATTTAGGAACACATCTTCTCAACGCATTCCCGCCAAAACTCCGAGGTAAGTAACTGGAAATAATAAAAATTTGAATTCAAACTTTTAAATTAAATTTAAAATCTAATTCAAAAGTACTACATAACTCTAAAGTCTGCGTACATTGGAACTTTTTGATACAAATTATTATAAGGCGGTAGTTACTTTATAGAATATAATTACATCTCAGTCAACCATGAAAATGCCAACTGTAAAGTTTGCGAAAGCTCTTGTACTGAGTAATAATGCCGTTATTAAATAAAACGCGAGTAAAACCCGGTAAATAATGTATTTTATTATTATGCAAAATCGCAAAACCTTAAGACAAAATTAAAATATTTATTAAAAATGAAACCATCAAAACGTTTCCTTAAACTTTATTATAAAAAACTTTTTAGAAATCTTCTCATGTAGGTACCTTCTTAGTACAGAAACAAACCTATAGATAGAATAGTGCTTGTCTCTGAACGAGTTCTGAACCTATTTCATACATTTTATTTAGTTATCTTAAACGTTGAACACTAATAATTTTAAAATAATACTGCTTTGAAAAATCATTAAATATTATTAACAATATATTTATGTACAAATTATATTTTTTTCTGACCGCATCTTCATTTAAAGTTGAACGACATAAGCACGACTTATGGGTGGTCATGGTACGAAATTCCATACAAAACGCGTTAAACGTCAGTGAAAACTGCACGACTTATAAGGTCGCTACTGCGCATGACTGAACGAGAACGCGACGAGTTCGCGATGACTTATAAGACATTGTGGTAAGGGCCAATATTAGAAAATACAATACCTAGAACCCCTTCATCGCATTTTTTCAAAATATTATTTTAATCTTCGTTAATTATTGATTTTACGAGAAATTGTAGATTTTTCACGCAATTCCATCTCGCTCATTTATATGCAATAGGACAAGGACCGTTGCTTATCATCTATCGCCGCCTTAAACTGAATTATACTTTTTTAAATGTTATTTTATGTGTTAATGTATGTTATTGTATGTGATATCGGTACATAATAGTTTACATCGCATCGACTAAGTATTATTACACTAAGCATTACCTAGTAGTGTAATAAAAAAAATAGATTTTTATTATAAATTTTATCGGTATATTCAGTATTCAGTTCGATTATCCGAGTTAATCGGTTTTCGAACACATGTCCCACAATTAGTTTGGATAATCGACGCTCTACTGTAATTGCATACTTTTTTTTCGGAATGCAGTAATAATGACTTTTGATGTGAAACATTTATAGGCGAGGGTAAACTTGATTGTTCGCTTGGCGATACAGGCCGTTTGTCTATTAGTTATATTAATTTACTGTATTGATCCTTATGCTGAGTTTTTTTTGCCGTGAAATGCATTTTTTTACTATTTATTTAACGCATTTGTTTGCTGGGATAGAGTTAGGGATACATATGAGAATATGGACGGGAACGGAAAGGGGATGAGGGTATAACACCAACCGATTCGATTTTAAACTGCCTGAATTAAAACAGACTGATATAAAAATCTTACGTTTTGCTTAATAAAACACAATATTTACCGGATATTACTCGCGTTTTATTTCAAAGTACCGAGCTTTCGATAACTTTACAGTTGGCTGTTTTTAAGGTTGACTGCCCGGTAAATATTGTGTTTTATTATGTAAAATCGCGAAAACCTAAGCCAAAATTATAGCATGAATAGCAAAACGTATGCTATTCAAAATAATACAATTTTGTAAACCATAGAACTCGATGGCATCATATTATCTAAGCTGAACCCGATGAGTTATGGGTTACAACAAGTGTTGTAATAGTTTGAAAATATCTTTTTTTTTTTAATATATTTTAAAGTGTTTCCTACACTTCGATGACTATACTTAAAGAAATGCTTTCCAAAAATTTTGCTCCCGACAGGACTTGAACCTGCATCTCTGGAGATCCTTCCCAACGCCTTTTTTCAATTTCATCCGCATGCAATAATTTTAATGCATCCGTGGCCAAATTGGAAAAAGGCGTTGGGACGGATCCCCAGAGATGCAGGTTCAAGTCCTGTCGGGTGCAAAATTTATGAAAAGCATTTCATAAAATATCTTGTCAAATTAACATTTTATCATACCTGCTCTTCTTTGTCAGTATCAATGGGGTGCAAATATTTTTCGATCAATTCTTCCCAAAACCTTATCTCTGCTGTCGTCAAGAAATCCACTTCACCTTTCTTTAGATCGGTATCTTCAATCCAGTATGGGTTTATTAGGATATCTCTTATCTCTTCCTGAGGGTAAACAAAATTAATTGATCGCACATTTTGTATGTTGTGGTGTTAGGTACGTTTTAGGTAAAAATTTCATCTCAGAATCGTAGATCAAAAATGTAGACATACAACTGTCAATATCAAAAGAAAAGAAAACACAGAGCTGTTTCTATTGGTGAAAGAATTTTTGAAATCGGTCCCTTAATTTCGGACCTCCAATATACATACATACATACATACATTATTACCAACGTTTCCTTTTTATTATATTAGTGTAGATGGTATAGATAGATCTTTTCAACACTGCAGCGGCGTTTTTTCGCGTAAAAGGAATCCTACTAGTCCTGTTAATATTATAAATGTGAAAGTGTGTGTTTGGATATTTGGATGTTTCTTACTCAATCACGCAAAAACTACTGCACCGATTGCGATGAAACTTGTAATATAAGTAGTTGGATACCGGGATGGGCTACATTTTATCCCGATATTCCCGCGGGAACGGGTATGGAATATGTTTGAGACTTCACTTCTAGTATTGTACATAATTATTCTTCTTTCTATGTAGTGGTGTGGTTCTCCTCATGTGAGTTTTCAGGTCGCCTCTAATTTGACCTAACGACTTCTATCAGCAACCGGGACCTACAGCTTAACGCGCCTTCAAAGCTCGAGAAAATTATATTTTCCACACACATTTTTGGTTACCCCTCCTAGTAATGACCGCGCCAAGCGTTGCTTAACCCACACGATCAGTCAAGATCGAAAGTACCTACATATTATCTAAATCAATGGTAACTTACTCTGGGCATTTCCTGTGCAGAGATTTCACTGGTCTCATCGAATGGTTGCATCATGACACTCGGCTCCCGACGGAACGAGGGGCGTGGTTTTTCAGGCACTTCATTATCGTCGGCACCACTAAAACAAACCGTGCAAGTGTGAATCTGACTTGCTAGAAGAGGGTTCCGTACATTAGGAACATTTATTTGTATAAAAATGCTGTTGGACCCTTTTCGAAGTTGGGTTTTTTGTCCAATTTGGATTTTTATGGTGAATTCACCACCCCAATTTTTTTTTTGGTGGTGGTGATGGTCGATTTTTTGGTGATTCGGGTTATATTTTTTTTTTAATCTAACTTCGGAACGCGATATTGATAACTCAAGTTGTATTTTTTTCCACAGAACACACAGAATTACTTGGCTGAGTAATGTGGCCCCAGGCCCGTATTAAAAAACGACCCTTTGCGTAAGTTAATGCTTTGTCTTACTCTTGTAACTGATTGAAAAAATATTACAAAAGTCGATTTCACCTATAGGGTACGGACCGCATTTACGATTTTAAACTTACATGGTTGTTTTCACTACAAATATTATTAAAAAACGGGGTATTTATACCATGTTTAATTGTGTTTTACACGGAGCTCGATTATTTCGGAACGGTAAACTATTTTAAACTAGTTTAAACTTACTTACAAGAACGAGACAAGGTATTTAGCCAAAGTAATTACTTATGCTGACATCATTGAATTGGAATTTATAGTCGAAATTCATTTTGTAATATACGAATAAAATGGAACGAACTTTATAGTCATAACAGAGGAGCAAAGTTTAGGTCATTATTTTTGTTTTGTTTACATTCTAAATTTGAAAAACTTCGACTAAGCAAAAATTTTGGATAGTTGCGAAGATCGCTTTAAAAATACCTCAAATTGTCTTAAGTCAAAGATTTTGCTTAGCACGGTCAAAGTATGGACTAAAGATTTTAGCTTTAGACTTGTCTATGATTGCGGTTTCCACTTTTCAAAACTTACAGAGAAAAGAGTCCAAAAAAACTTCATTTCAACTTACAGAGAATCAAGTTTCCGCTCAATTTTTTCTAAAGAATGTGATAGTTTGAGTAAATGCATGTCTTCTTTATGGTCCTTCGGGTTAGTGCAACAGATGCAGCGGAACAAGCCGGCGATACCGATCTCCATGGAGCCGGCCTCTTCATTCGATTTGCCCATAAACCTTAGCAGGCTCTTGCTTTCCATATCCTTCTTCGCTTCCTCGGCTGCTTTCTGTTCCTCTTCTATCTCCTAAAATAGAATAAATAGGTTAGCGTTTTGAACATATCTTATTCAAAATTCTACTGCCAGCAGCATTCGAACCTGTGACATGTTCTGTGATCTAAAGGTTGCAAGTTCATATCTTGCCAGATTCAGAATTCTGTGGAAATCATTACAGCAAATGCATTTTGTACAATCTAATGCAATCTTTTAGCAGGAGAGTAAGACAGCTTTTAGTTTTGAAAAAAAAAAAAACTTTCTGGAATTTTGATCCTGGTAAAAGAATAACTGTTTATTTGGGAAACTGGGCGACGAATAGCCTCTTTGAGAGACACAAAATTTAGGCCTGTTGAGATTCCAATTATTTAGGTTTCGCTGTACAAATATTATTATTAGCTAGCAAAGTTGTCCTGCGTAAGACCCGATACCATAGGAATTCCGAACAAAACCCTTTCTTATCGGATGCATACATCAAGTGAAGTACACACTGCAAATGTTGCTCTACTAACAGTGGCTTAGGCTAAGCGTTAGTCCATCATTCAGACCACCAGTAAGGACAAAGCCTTTTATAGATAGACTAGCTTCTGCCCGCGGCTTCGACCGCATTTAGGATATAATACTGTTTGTATATCAATAATCATGTCTATCGATTAAGATAATAAACACATTACCCTCCTTTGCGTCGCGCAGTCGGGTAAAAAGGTTAAAGATTGGATGCAAAATCAGGATAGGATCAGCATAGGTTCAGCTTAGGATCAGCATAGGTTCAACCTAGAATCGGCATAAGATCAGCATAGGATCAGCATAGGTTCAACATAGAATCGGCATAGGATCAGCATAGGATCGGCATAGGATCAGCATATGATCGGCATAGGTTCAAAATGGGATCGGCATAGTTTGAGCATAGGATTGGCATAGGTTCAGCATAGGATCGACATAGGGTCAGCATAGGTTCAACATAGAATCGGCATATTATCAGCATAGGATCGGCATAGGATCTTCATATGATCGGTATAGGATCAGCATAGGTCCAACATAGGATCGACATAGGTTCACCATAGGGTCGGCATAGGTTTAACATAGGATCGGCATAGGATCAGCATAGGATCAGCATAAGTTCAGCATAGGGGCAGCATAGGTCCAGGATAGGATCAGCATAGGTTCAACATAGAATCAGCATAGGATCGGCATATGATCGGCATAGGATCAGCATAATTTCAGCATAGGATCGGCATATGATCAGCATATGATCGGCATAGGATCAGCATAGGGTTAGCATAGGGGCATCATAGGTTCAGCATAGAATCGGCATAGGATCAGCATAGGATAGGAAAGTTTCATCCCCAATTTAACACCCTTAGGCTCTGAATTTCTAAAAAACTTGTTTAATGCTTAACGTACGACCCTAACCCTTTCTTATCCGACGCCTACATAATATAAGGAATACACCCTCCAAATTTCAGCTCTCTACTGCCAGCGGTTTAAGCTATGCGTTGATGCCTCAGTGAGTCAAGCAGGACAAAAGAGTTTTTTACAAAGTGTAACGGGTAAGCCCTTTTAAGCCGAAAGGCGGTTGTTCTAGACGTCTAGGCGAACAACTTTTGTTCTACGACTTTTGGAAATTCGAAGTACTTTTCAAAAATATTAAGTGTGAACTTGAAGATTATCTATTTCTATTCTTTTTTTGAATTTCATTAATTAATCATTTACAATTTGTTTTTGACTTTCGCAAAAAAGTAATAAATAGTTAAGGATGATTTAAATTAGACCGTCACGAGCACGAGCTTCGTTGTCCATTGCTCGGCGAGCAGTAGATCGCTATGTTGCAACCGAGTGGCGGCCGAGCAATGGACAACGAAGGTCGGACCCGGCCGGCGCGGGCGTGACGGTCTAATATAAATCAGTCCTAACTACTACTAAACAAAAATTAAATATTTTAAGTCTTTATAACTAGTTTACTCTACAAACATTTCCAATCATGCTGTGTACACATGTTTCGGAGTATTGTCTAGTTTTAAATAGATAGATAGATAACACTTTTATTTGATCAATCACAAAAATATTACAAAAACAACACATTTAAAACTAAATAAATGTAGAACAAATAGGCGGCCTTATCGCTTAAAGCGATATCTTATCATCATATTATCTTATCTTATCTTAATATCTTTGATAGTAATAATAATAATAATCATTTATAGCTTCATAAGGTAATGGTTTACAAAATCACATTTTGTATACATTATGAACCCGGTTGGGCACTGCAATTTAAGCTTAAAACTAATAATTTAAGTTAGTAGCTACAGTTATTTCTATAACTTATTTGGAGTGAATATTTACTTATGTCTATTATATGTATTGTCTTCAGTTCCGTTAAGCTTCAATAATATTCTGTTTTATGTGCCTAAATAAATAAACAAATACAAACAAAACAACTTACTTTCTGCGACTTCTGCGTCGGCGTTTCCCTCGTACCCCACGTCACGTTGTTCAGATTACAGAGCGAGTAGATAATGAGCAACATGTACATGCTGGGTATAGTGATGTAGTAAATCAACAGGTACAGCAGGCAGATGATCTCCTGCGGGTGCAAGGCGGCGGTGATGAAGAAAGTCCCGAAGGTCATGATGAAGAACATGCTGGAAGGCGCGAGCCACCCGTCCTCCACGATCTGAAGGGCTATGCCGACCATCACCATTATCATCACCATTACGTATATTATTGTTATTGCGTTCGCTAACATCAGCTGAAACAAATAGAGTATTTAGAAATATTTTTAGTAAGGAAATATATTTCCAAAAAATCCCCATGACAGGATTCGAACCTGCGTCCTTTCGCTAACCAGGCGTCATGTTATAATTTTGATAGAACTTCACGTACAGGTAAGTTCGTTTAATCATACATTATATTGAAGATCTTGTTCTCGAAATTAGATGAATTAATACGTAGACTTTTAGAGAGTGAAATATTGTAGTAGTAGTAACATAATGTAAGTATTCTGTTAAACTTAAAAGGAAGCTTCACCGCTTAAAATAATTAGTCTTTTAAACTATAAAAGTAACTTCATTGCTTAAAAGAGAGCTAACAGAGGGCATAATAAAACACTTATAATAAAACTAAGTGTTTTATTATGCCAAATCGCGAAAAACTTAAATAAATTAAATAGAAACTGTGTTAAGAAATGTTCCAAAAAGATACGCACCTGTATTTCAGATTTACAAGTCATACAAACAGCTATGAATATCACGATCGGCACCAGGTTGATGTACAAAGCGTAGATGTTGCTGAGACCGGTGATGGCGTTCAGAGCTCCGATCATCATCAGGAATATCGTACCGGGGCCCAGGATCGTGCCCACCATCAGTAAAGACTGGAAATATACAAGAACAGCGTCGATTTTATAGCCCGATAAAAAAATAGTCCTTGTTTCGGGTACCTCCCATGTGCAATGGGGGATGTTTTTTTTTCTTGTTTACTTTATCTTGTGGGTTATCGTTAGATAACTCTTTTAAAATCATTATGGGTTTTCTCAAACTGTTTTTATTTTAAGGTTCGGTTTTGGAAATATTTAACTTTAAAGTACTAGTTTTTAGAGTCATCTGTACCCCCCCTCCCCTTCCTCTCTCTCTCTCTCTCTCTCTCTCTAAAAACCGAGTGGGTACTTGGACACATCATATTATATTCACGATAGCTGTTCATATAATTAGGTTTAAAGGAAAATAACAGCTGAGCTGTCTTTTTCAATTTACGTGTTCTTGAAAGAAATAAAAATTGTAATTAATAAAAAGTAACGGAAACTACAAAACCCTACACTTGCCCAATTTTGTTGGTGTAAATATACAAATTATACATAGAAAGACGAGGTACAAAATTTAATTATTTTTAAGCGAAAATAATTTCACCCAACAGAAATCGAACCCGGAGCCTTCTGCATTGCAGTCGACGCCACAGAGGCCGTCAGGTGGTTATGGTGATGTAGTGTCCGGGACATTTTTAGGTGGAGTAGGCTTGCTCAGTAATACCCAGCACTTAGAAGATCTATTCAGAAGCAACATTATTAACAAACCCATCAATATTTGCAATACCTGAATTCTCTAATCATAGTCTTACCTGATAAACGATATAGAGGGTGGAGATATTGTCGTTGACTTTAACGGTTCGCTTCGAGTCTTGCAGCAAGTCCAGTATGTTAGCCATCGTTGAGGGGATCCATCGCCGGCGCTGGTTAAAGAACTCGTTGAACAGTTCGGGGCAGTGCGTGTACGCGTCTGACGCGGCGGAGTATTCCACTCGGTACCCGCGCTGGAGTAACAGAGTGCATAGCCATCGATCTTCACCTGATTAAACAAAAATAAATCAATAAAATACTTTATTTATCGGGTTTAATCGCGTTTTATTCATGACTTTTAAAACGAACCGAGCTTTCGCCAACTTTACTGTTGGATTTTTCAAGGTTGACAACCTTCATGAATAAAACGCGATTGGACCCGGTAAATAAAGTACTTTATTATGCAAAACCATAGAAGAAATTAAAAATAAATTAGGCAATTAACTCATTTTTAGAGTTTTGGCGGGAACGCGGTGAGGAGATGTGTTGCTAAACTTTCATTTTTGTGAAACCTAGTTCAAATGCGTGTAAATTGTTTATAATCTACTTTAATTGTTTAGAACTACTACTAAATTGTTTAAAACTACTGACCCAGAGACATGAGTTCAAACCTTGCGACAAGAGAATGTTAGAGATGTTTTTTTTTATTTTCCGTTTAAAATATTTGACTCTAACTTTTTGATTGCGAATAAGTTACGTCTCTAATCAAATTATGAGTACCAACTCTTCACACAAGAGTGAAATAATAAAAATGTAAATTAGAACTTACCTTGATCATATTGTACAAAATGCCTCGCTTCGGTAGGAACGATAGTGTATTTCCTCATCACGTTATCGTCCATGAGAGCCTTCCCTCTGAAGAGAGAGAAGCATCCAGGACTACAGAGCACACAGCCGATCATATGTTCGGTCGCCTTTTGCAGCCAATGGCCGATGGCGTACTCGAACATTTGATACCAAGCCATGAAGCCTACAAAGGAAAAATACAGTATTAGCTGGTTAGTATCAAAGATATTGATGTCGAAAAGGGTAATTAAATTAAATAAAACTGCCGACGGTTGTCAGGTTAGCAAAGGAAATTTAAATAAGCAAAGTCGTGGTGCTCCAGAAATAAAATATTTTTACGGTCAGCCGCCTGACAATAACCCTCTTTGGAACAAGCAATTTACTCCCGCGCGGAAATATATATATAGGTTCGCCAGTTCCCCAAAATCCTCTGGTCAACTTTTACGACATACACACAGGAAGAAAGGGGAAGCCGTGTATATGCCAGGCCTTCCCTAGTAGAATTAATTACACTACTTCTTTACGTTTTAAGGCAATGGATCCTCACCTGAACCAACTGGATGAATACGCCCACAAGCCGCTCCCAAATTCTTATCCTTCTTCATAAGATCGATCAGTAACGTCAAGGCCGCCGGTTTAAAATCGATATCCCCATCCAAAGCGAGGAGGTAAGTATTCTCTGCAATAACCTCCTTACGATCCACTGTGATAGGCAAATCCATAAGCCGATGTCCGAGGAAATAGTACATGTACATGACTTGAGACCACCGTTTCCTGTGCCTGATCTTCATCTTGTCCTTCAAGTGGCATATCACTCGGTTTTTCCCTGGTAAAGTCCAGACCAGCCGTCCGCCATAAGGTGTGGGGTATTTCTTCGGAGGTCTCAACTGTACGTTGGCTAAATGCACTTCTGAGGCGGCCTCGTCTATACAGTCTATCAAACATTTCACGAATCGATTTACTTTAGTATCTTCTGAGCCGATTTTCCCGATGGGATCGAAGGAATCGTCCATGAAAATGTGGGCTGAAATTAATTATGAGGTATTAAAAAAAGCGTTTTTTATTTGGAAAAAAGATAACCCTTTCCTTGCAGCCGCGTAAAGACGGAAGCTCCATAATAAGAATTTCATGAAATAGGCAAGTTACTGTAACTTTTAGATGCTAGAGCATTAGAACATTACATTTTTCGGAAATTTAAATAAAGGCATGATAAACTACTGGCTGTCTCACTCTATATAGTTCATCATAAAAGTTATGGCGTTTTATAACACACAATAATATAATAAACATAACAGATATATTACAAGCATTTTCACTTGTTCAGGCAACCCTCATGAGTTTCCTGTGGCTTTTCCTTATCGGAGGGCGCGTTCTGAAGCCACACTAAAATCATTACATTTAAGACGTATCCAAATGATCATGTACTTGTTGTTGTACAAGAATCTAAAGGAAATATACAATTTTGAATTTTGAACCATTGCCACTTCCAATTGTTTTTATCATCTTCAATCAATATATATAAAAATGAATCCCTATATTGCTTGGTCATGGCATCACGCCTGAACGGCTGGGCCGATTTCGATAATTGTTTTTTTTGTTGAGTTTGTTTTTGCCAGAAGGTTCTTATGAAAGAAAAATATCGATATTCCCTCGGAATTAGAAAATACACGAGTGAAACCGCGGGGCGCAGCTAGTGTCTTTATAAAACTTGTAACTAAGAACTTCATTCAACAATTGTTACAAGGACTTCATTCTTCGCTCCTAACTTTCTGCGTGAAACTGGCCATATCGTTCTAAGCTCCTAGCAGAAGGTCATAAATGAGAATCTGAATCTGATTCTGATATGAATTAGTATTAAATATTATCTAAATTTTTATATTAGTATCTCGGTTGCTGCGATACATGCTATGCTTAGTGCAGAACCGATTTCTAATGTAATGTGAGAAATGTTTGGTAAGATTCATATTAATAAATAAATATTTGATTTGATTTTGATTTGATTTGATTAATGAGCCTACCTTCCAGTTCATAGTAGTCCGGGTCAACGATACCCAGATACTTCTGCGCCACTCGCCTGGCACTCTGGTCTTCGTCCAGACGCATCAACGACTTCAAGAAATCGATCATTTCTTCTCTATTCTCGTGCCACATCGTAGCGCAAATGTATACCCTGAAAATTAATCATGTAAGTACTCTAGTCATTCAAAAGAAACACTTTAATATCAAAAAAAGGTAATCGGAAGCGACATCTGAACGTTGTATTAATTTCAATGTAAAATGAAAAATGTAAGCTGGCAGTCTGCGAAGAAGGCCGTTAGATGGCGCTGCGTGCCTTAAACGTAAACAAATAATTTGATGCGATTCTTAATTTCAACTCGACCAAACTAGCACCTGTGGCCAAATTGGATAAGACGTTGGGTCGGACTCCCCAAAGATGCAGGTTCAAGTCCAGACGGGTACAAAATTTTGGAAAGCATTTCTTTAACCTACCTTTTCGGGGCACACGGCTATTTTTGTTAACTTTGTAGTGTGCTGTTATTTATATACCTACCTTTAATTTGTTTTTGTTGAATTCGAAAATTGTTTTTTTTTTTTATTATTTGTTTGGATTTAATTTAATTTTATATGTAATTAAATGTATGTTGTGTTTATTGTACCTACTGTGTAAGTTGTGTGCCTGTCTGAACAAACGTACTTTCTTTCTTTCTTTAAAAATGTAAGTACTTTATTTTTGCTTTTGTTCACATATCGAAAAAAAAAAACGGTCAAGCGAAAGTTATCTTATAAGGGTTCGTTTTTTCTAGCTTTTGAGATCTGTGTTTGAGATATGAAACCATAAAAATTGGTCAAGAGTGATTCGCCTATACAAATTAATGTGAAAAAATCATACTTTTCAGATGCAAAATGCTTGATTTTGCAAACAAAATGTTGTGAAAGATCATAGTAATTTGTTTATTTAGAGCGGTGTTGGTCTAGTGGTAGTAACACCGACTTTCATTCCCAAGGTCGTTGTTTCCAATCCCGGCCGCGCACCGTTGTCTTTTTCTTTAAGAAAAAGTTATGCGCTATTAACATTGCTCTTATGGTGAAGGAAAACACCGTGAGGAAACCCACGGCTTAAAGTCACGCAGAAATGCCCAGTAGTAGGGCTAATTGCGGGGTTAAAGTTAAAAAAATAAATTGTAGGGTTAAAGTTAAAGTTAAAACACACAGTAACTTTAACTTAGTAATTTATTTGTTGCAATCATGAAGTTCAATTAGCCATTTTGTTTCCTGTCCTGTTTAACAACCGGCATGTACTTCCGTAATGCTACTCAGCTATACAATTAGTTAATACAATAAGTTTTTAACGCGTATTTTGTATGGAAACTGGTAACTTCGATGTCGTCCGCTTGGGGCGCTTTTTGAGTTTCCATACAAAATACGCGTTAACTTAACCATCACTTTCGCGGTTTTTTACGAAAAAAAATCACACTAAGGGTTCAGCTAGGCTAATATTTAGATTGATAACGTTTCAATAGTTTCAATTACCTGGTAACACTATCAGATGGTTTTGAGTCCTTTGTTATCTTTTCGCCGCTCATCGTCGAATCATTATCATTCAACATCTGGGAAAAACAAAAGTTGATAAGTACAGACGGACTATAATAAATTTATTAGTAAATTATAAACTTATTGATGATAACAATAAGTGACCTAGATTGTTTTTTTAAGTGTTCTGTACTTAGAAGCTTAAAAACGGGACATTTACTAAAACTCTATTGTACGTCTGTCTGTCTGTAACAAGGCTGTATGTCACGAACGTCTGACATAAACTATCACTACCTATTGATTGATTCAATAAAGATATCCTTAAGATAAACTCCAGTTATGTCTTCGTTTTTCTATGCATGTGACAAGCCGTCACTGTCCCTTAGTTGTTCGGAAACGCATTGACGCTAGTTATCGGACCAATAGCGATATCGAATATATAAACCACCGACAAACATACTTTAGAAACCGGGCATAAGTGCGGCTCCCATTTACATACGTTACTTTTAACTGCGCCCCGCGGTTTTACTCGCATAAGTCCCGAGCCCGCAGGGATATCAGGATATGTTAAACATTGAATCACTCTATCTGTTAAACTTCCCATCAAAATCCGTTGCGTAGTTTTAAATATCGAATAACAGACAGACAGACTTTGTTGACCGAACGAGCGAAACGAGTGAGGTCCAGTGTAGACGGGCCTGGCGCTTGTATCTTTGTATGTTTGTTCGACAATAACTTGAGTATCGTAGCTCCGATCTTCATGAATTTTGGTATGCGCGTAGTTTAGGTCAATAGAATTTATGAGTTACAAGATGAGCCGGATCGGTAGGGGGGTTGGAGAGATAGGGGATCGTGAGGTCGTAGTTCGGGGCGAACTCCTAGTATAACTATAGAGTATTAAGATGAAGATGAACAGTTCAACTTACATGAACAGAGATCTCAGTATCCTTATCCTTGGTTCTGTTCAAGAGCAGCGAGAGATCGACGATGGCCCCGTTGTACCAGGGCTTGGCGAACAGCTTGTCGGTGGCGGCGAGGCGCTCGCACTTGGGCCGCCACGTGTGGACCGCGACCCACGCCTGCGACACCAGCCACAGCAGCCACACCCACGCGCGCTCGCGGCTTATGTACTCGTGCAGGTAATACACTGGAAATTATACCCCTTACTTACAAAACATTATTTACTCGTGACTAAATTATGTGACGTTTGTCTCAGTCTGTCAACTTTGAAACTTCATGTGACAGTAAAGGCTGCGGGTTCGATTCCCGCCGGGTACAATAGTAGATTGTATACCAAGGGAGAAAAGACTATTTTTACGGCGAGAGTGTTTTTTGAATCCAGAGAGAAGCGAAGGATTCTTGAGTAGAATCCTGAGCGAATCGAGGGATTCAAAGTACCTCACTCGAGCTAAAAATAGTATTTGCTCCTGAGGTAGACATATAATGTCTACCTCAGGAGAATGAGTACATTTAACTTGTTAACCCAAATGTTTCAAAGACTATTACTAGTCTATTCCAAGACTATTCCTTGTCTATTCCGAGTCTCCTACTCTACTATTAGCATACTCCTGTTCTATACCTAGTGTATTCCTCTTCTATTTCTATTGAAACTCTTTGGTGATTGAAACTTTTTACAAATATACACGTTCCAATTTCAAATCCCCCCGGCCAATCAGTAGCCGGAAAAGTAAAATCCCTGCTAAGAGGGATGCAAAACGTTTTGCCGGCGAGTTAGCGTGAGCGCCAGCAAAGGGCTAGTTCCAGCCTAGTTTACAGGGATTGGATTAGCTCTTTTCCAATAGATGAGATAAAAATATTTTTGCTTAAAAATAAATAAGTTTGTATGTATGTGACTTTGTTACAAAAACTACTAAATCGATTGTGATGAAACTTGGAATATAGGTAACTGGATGCCAGGAATAACACATAGGCTACTTTTATCCCGATATTCCCGCGGGGCGCAGCTAGTGTTTCATAAGAAATGTTCCCTATTAGGCCGGTGACGAGTCAATGTCTCGATCGAATAAAATAAACAAAATAAAATAAATAAATTCTACCAACACACAGCGCCATCTAGCCCCATGATAAGCTGCTAAGCTTGTGTTACGGTGACTAGACAACGGATAATAATGTATAGATACGTATAGTATACCAGTAAAGATTACCTGGTGGCATTTCAAAGAACACATTATCCGGAATCCAGCCGAAAAAGGCGCAGGTGTCTTGATTCTTCAACCCAGCGAAGACCAACAGCAAGTTGACAGAGACCGGTCCGACCATAGACAATGCAAACGTGAAGCTGAAGCTCTGTATCATAATCTTGCAGGCAAACTTCGCGGCTCCGAAGCAAACGTAAGCAGATAACACTTGAATAAGGGCGACCCATAGTGATGTGAGAGGCGTCGCAGGAACGTCTAACGTTTCTCCAGTGAATACAAACTCTACGACACCGTTGTGTAAATCTTCTAGTAGCACTTGGACCTGAAAATTGATGATAAAAAACATAAATATAATAATAAATAATAAAACACTTTATTTACCGGGTTTAATCGCGTTTTTATTCACGATTTTTAAACGAACCGGAGCTTTCGCCAACTTTACTTCATTTCAAGGCTTTTCAAGGTTGGAGATTTTAAAAATCATGAATAAAAACGCGATTAAACCCGGTAAAAAAAGTGTTTTATTATGCAAAATCGCGAAAACCATTGAAGAAATTAATAATAAATATTGCACGACATTACAGACTGCACAATCTAGCCCTAAACTAAGCACTAGGCTTGTACTATGGGTACTAGACAGCGGATTTACTACATATTTGATACTTTTTTTTAAATACATACTTAAAATACACAG
This sequence comes from Idaea dimidiata, assembly GCA_949358125.1. Classification (NCBI taxonomy): domain Eukaryota; kingdom Metazoa; phylum Arthropoda; class Insecta; order Lepidoptera; family Geometridae; genus Idaea; species Idaea dimidiata. The sequence continues at coordinate 7,541,361 of OX442337.1, forward strand.
AAAGACACCATAGAAAGATAACCATAGAAAAAAAGATAAAGCAGAGTAAATACTCATATATGAATACATAACGATGCACCCAGTTCTATCTATCTTAAGTCCCAAATAAAGTAACTAGGCTTGTATGTACTATGGGAACTAGACAACGGATATACTACTTATAATACTTTATTCTTGTAAATACATACAATATGATACACACGGAAAAGAGCCAGAAACAAGCATGTATGGGTCCTCATAAATCGAACCAGCAACCTTCTGAGTGGCAGCCGGGTATTCGCCCTGACGCACCACAGTGGCCAACAATCTTAGACCCATCATCACTAATCATCAGGTACAATGTTAAAAATATATGACAATCCTTAAAGAAAAAAAACGTGTTTTAAATATATTTACCTCTTGAACAATATAGAATCGACCTTGAAAAGCTTCTGCGCATTTCGTAAAGAACGCTAGCGGATCGTCGTCCTGAATATACAGAGAAATAAGCACAAAGCCCATGAAAATAATAATTTTCCACAGGGAAAGTAGTCTGTGGGTGTAATAACGGGTTTCTTTCAGTTTGCGGCGGAGCTCTTGTAAGTATTCAATGGCCACTAAAACAAAAACAATAGTTGTTAAAACAACACATAAAATATACTACCTACGTATAAGTGTTGAGATGACCTATCCCTAATAGGAAATAACTGGTATAAAAAGTGATGAAACAGCAAAAATCAAATCAAATCAAAATAGTTTATTTCCTTTAAATTCTTGTACAACATTAAATGCACATGATCATTTGGCTACGTCTTAGGTGTATTGATTTTAGTGTTCTAGTACTTTTGATACCCCCTATGTACAAAAACATATATTCAGATTCACCCTTGGGTCGATTTATATACAGTCACATATTTTCAGATTCACCCTTAGGTCGATAGTCACTTTTACGCGTCGTGCGCCTACTTCCTTCCGATGTGTGTTGTGTATGTCAATAGAAAGAATTGGGTATGTAAGAATTTTGAAAGGTGTGAAAATAAAAAAAAACAATTGAAGATATTTTAGTAAGATGTTGTATTTTCTTATTTTGAGCTCGAGTAAAAGATTACAAAAATATCGAAAAAACCAATGACGAGGATTTGACCTCAGATTGTTGCAGCGACCATTAATATACGACCAGATATTGCACGACCCCAAAATTTACGGCATGTTATTTCAGGTCGTACATTATTTGTCCCCCATATTATCTACCCAGTGGACGTTAGTGATTATATTCTCTTTGGTGGACGTCAGACAACAGTAGAAATTGCATTGCATACCTGCTTTGACTTAACGTGGTTATTACCGGCGATTATACTTTTTTGTACGGGGTGTTAAAAGGAGACCCTGGACTTCAATTAACAGATCGATTAACAGACCTGGACAACAATAGGTTGTAGAATTGTACATTCTGTGACCATATGACGTCATCAATACAATATATTCAAAAAATTATATAAAAATAACTACCGATCTAAATTACAAAAGAACGAAATAAGTTTCTTAAAATAACATATTATTTCATATGAAAATATAAAAATGATAAGTACTTTTTTTTATTAACATACCCAATTGGCTAGTTTAAAATAATTTCTTCCTTAGAAAAAGATTTAATCGAATATTTCGAACGGAGTCTGCAATTTCGCAGCTTGACGTTACTCTACAAGAGAGGTCACGTGAGTAGTTGATGCAAGTTCATATCACTTACCAAAAGACGGTTCTTCATCACCAGTTTCGACAAAGTTCTCCCACCAACCCAACGACATAAGCAAGCAAGCAGCCGGTAAAGTCCACATAATGTTCGAGCCATCCAACAGCGGCCAAACGAAAAATGCTGTCAACTGCGCCGATATCGCAAGCACGTCCAAAACAATCTTTACGTAGTAGTGAGGCTTGTTCATGTCTCGGCTTAATGCGTTCAGAATTCCAGGTATTATACAAAATGCATTCATAACCATCGCCCCTTTAACGACGTCCAATTCTGGTAAGATCATCAGAACAAATACTGACGTTCCTATTGCGTTCAGAGTCTCTATTATAAATGCCTAGAACAGACAAAGGTGATTAGTTTACGCAATTTTAAGAAAGATGTATAACGAAATGATGATGTTGAGAAGAGTATGTAAGGTAAAATAGGTAAACAGCAGGTTGTAAAGTTTCTATGTAAGGAGTCGAGCGCGAAAATCAATTTTAGCATAAGTTTGTATCAGCAAAACGTTATTGATTAACTCTTTATTTAGGATAATTTTGTTATGTACATGTGTTTGTACACACATGTACATAACAAAATAATCTTAAATAAAGAGTTAATATTATAAATGTGAAAGTGTGTGTGTTTGGATGTTTAGATGTTTGTTACTCAATCACGCAAAAACGGCAAAACGGATTTGGATGAAATTTGGAATGTAGGTAACTGGGGACCTGGAATAACACATAGGCTACTTTTTATCCCGAAATTTCTGCGGGAACGGGACTTACGCAGGTGAAACCAGGGCGAAGCTAGTAAAGAATATATCTTAAAATATGGTGGTACAATGGGCGGCCTTATCGCTTAAAGGCGATCTCTTCCAGGCAACCAGTGAATAGACAAGACTTATAGAATAGGATGGGTAAGGTGTTAAACTAGACGTTAGGGGGTTTTAAAACAGTAGATAGTAGTATTCACGTTGCGGTTCCATCTTTCCATCTTTAAGCCTTAGGCTCTTATGGCCGAACCAAAAGACGGATAGAACTAATACGGAACGGACGGAATAGATTCACTTCAGTTCAAGTGCGGCCGAACGTGAATTTAACAGATATCTTGACTTGAATTCGATTTGTATACATTGAAAAATAGACAGTGTCTTAATTTATATGTTGTCAACTGTACAAAGACGGTCTAAAAATATAGTTTCAAGTTAAAATCACAGCTTGAGTCACTTTTCTATAATATGGGCCTCAGAGTTAGGAGTCGACCGAACGTCATTATTGTTTATCCTTTATTATAAGTATAGATTTGGTATAGTAGTACTTACGGCAAGAAACAATAGCAAACTAGGTGCCTTAGCTGTTTTGAAGAAACAAAATCTGGCGGATCTTAAAAAGGTACCTAATTCCGGAACAGCGTAAACTATAAGAGCCGCCCATAGCCATGTTATACGCTCTTCTAGGGAATGTTCGGCGACGAATTGCTGGTCAAGTTCTGAAATTAACAAAACTATGTAAGACCATATAAGGCATTAGATGACCACGGTCTAGTGGTAGATACCCCGACTTTCATTCCGAAGGTCGTGGTTTCAAATCCCGGCCGCGGAACGATGTCTTTTTCTTTAAGAAAAAGTTATGTGCGCTATTAACATCGCTCTTACGGCGAAGGAAAACATCGTGAGGAAACCCACGGCTTTAAATCACGCACAAAGGCCCAATAGTAGGGCTAATTGCAGACACACACAGTTAACACTTTAACTTTTAACTTTTAGATGACCACGGTTCTAAGTCCTTCGATTCACTCCGATTCCATCTAAAATACAGATCATACACTGGCTAATTTGACTTTTAACAAAGAGACATGACATTTGTTATTCTACTTACGCAAACGCCTATTGCAATGAATAAACTCTCGTCCTTTCTTCAACTGTGACGTTATAAACAGAAGCGTCCCTTTCGATACAACAGCTGTACCAAGAATCACTAAAAATACGATAACATATGCTAGAAATTTCATAAACTTGACACTGGTCTCGACCCACTCGGTGTCTACCATCGACCCACTCTCCGTCTTCACGGGTATTTCTCTGAATAGATTCCATCCTTTCGTCTCTTGTGCTGTTCTTTCTCTGCAAATATGGAAAATAGATACTTATTCAAGATGTAACGGGTAAGCTCTTTTAAGCCGAAAGGCGGTTGTTCTAAACGTCTAAGCGAACAACTTTTGTTCTACAACTTTGAAAATTCGAACATTTTTTTTAAATTTTGAGGTTATGTTTCACTGCAAAAACAGCTGCTTTTGAAAATTAAGGTAAGTAATTGAAGGTTTGATTGTAGTAGACCAAACTAAATGAAAGGACAACATAAGGTCAATGACCTCGAACTCTATGAAACAGCTGATCTTCAAGGGAACTAAACACTTAAAATTTTCGAAAAGTACCTACTTTGAATTTCCAAAAGTCGTAGAACAAAAGTTGTTCGCCTAGACGTCTAGAACAACCCCCTTTCGGCTTAAAAGGGCATACCCCTTACATCTTGTATACATAATATTAGGGGTTAAAGTATGAAATTGCCGATTTGTACTGAAAATCTTAATTGTTTATTTTTTAAATATTTAACAAATTTATTTAATCAAAATAGTTGCCATTATTATCTATACATTGCTGCCATCTAATGGGAAGGTTATTAATGCCTTTGCGATAGAACTCCGACGATCTAGACTGCACAAACTGTGTGAAAGCATTTTGTACTGCCTCCTGGGAAGAAAACTTCTTGTCACGTAGATAATTGTCCAAATCACGAAAAAAATGGTAGTCCGTTGGAGCAAGGTCTGGTGAATACGGAGGATGACGAATGGTTTCTAAGTGCAGTTCCTGAAGGGTCAAAATGGTTTCTCGTGCTGTGTGAGGTCTCGCGTTGTCGTGGAGCAATAATGGTGAAGATCGATTCATGAGTCGGGGCTGTTTTACTGCTAGTTTTGTCAACATGGTTCGGAGTTCGGCACAATAGACATCTGCCGTAATTGCTTGACCAGATCGAAGAAAACTATAGTGAATAACACCATGCTGAGACCACCAACCATTACCTTTTTATTGGTAAGTTTTGCTTTAGGACACTGTTGTGGCATTTGACATGGGGTCAGCCATTGCATTTTTCTTTTCCGGTTATCATAAAGAATCCACTTTTCATCACATGTTACAATTCGATCCAATATTCCTTCATTTCTGTACCGGTTCAACAAGGCAACACAAGTTTCAACACGCGTTTCTTTCTGCAGATCAGTCAAATCATGAGGCACCCATTTTTCGTATTTTTTTATTTTATTGATTTGACGCAAGTGAGTCAATAAAGTGGGTAAGGTAACGTTAAACCATGCCGCTAATTCCTGGGTAGTTTGACTAGAAACGGCTTCCACTATCTCTCTTAATTCATCGTTATTCACCTGTGTGGGCGGTCTTCCTCGTGGCTCGTTCTTTAGGTCGAAATTTCCATCACGAAAGCGTTTAAACCAAAATCGCACGGTGCGTTCATTAGTAGACCCCTCTCCAAACGCAGCATTGATATTGCGGGCTGTTTCTGCCGCGTTAGTTCCGCGTCGGAACTCGTATTCAAAAATCACTCGAATTTTCGCAGTATCCATCTTTCTTGTCTAAATTGAACAACAAAAACAATTGAAAGTCGATATTCAAATGTTTCACATTTTTTAAAAAAAGAACATCACAGAAACCATTTGAAAAAAGTTTCATTCGAAAACCTCAAACCATGAAGATTCTATGTCAATTCAAAGAACCTATTGCAATAAAACGGCAATTTCATACTTTAACCCCTATTATAAAACTTGACCTCAAAAACATCAAATCGGGTACCTACTACCTTTAAAAATATGGAGGGATTTAGCTAACAGTGCACCGAGAATTTTAAATAATGGTGCCACGAAGTACCTTTACCCGACTAAGGCAGAAGGAATTTTGGTAGAAAAGGCTAAGGATTTTGACCGCGATGTATTACGTATGTTTTGATATATTTTCTACCTGGTGCAATTGGATTTCATTTCTACCAGACTACGATAAAAGGATGGTCATGCATGATATTGACCGCGATGTATGTATGTTTTTGAATTTAAAAAAAGGGTGCAAACGGAAGTGCATCTCTTGCGTTTGCTTTAAATTATACCTGTCTCTAATCAATGACTAATTAATATTTGACGTAGAAAGAAATCTATTCTTTACTTAATTAATTTAAAAAGTAGAAATCATTTTCATTACCATTATAAACAAAGACACCGCGTTGATAGATAAATATCAGATTGAAAATATCCAATCTAATCTATAATCTATATTTCGATGGAAGTAGTTTGATAAGGATTTGTTTGTAGTACAATAGATTCACTTCACTTCAAGTGCCATTAACAATGGATCAGTTGATAATGTCATCATTACAAATTTAATCTATTCGACATTTTTTTATATACTTGTATTGGAACATCCTTTAAATCTGCTCTATGTGTGTAATTGGTTGTGTATAAGGAACATTTACTTTTTATCCAAATTCGACCTGAACACAATTAAAGAGAAAAAAAACGTTCAAAATTAAAGGGTGTTTCCCAACGAACTCGATTATATATGGAATTAGCAATCCTTTGAAAAAATGTTCCACGCAAACGGTGGTGGTTGCGGGGCCTAGAACGATGACTCGACCGCCATCGCCAGTCTGTCACTAAAGATCGTCCGCCATTGGTCGATCCAAGGTCGATTATACGTAATTAATACTTTACGGAACATGTCGGTGTGTGCATCCACTGCTGTGTGACTGTAGAACATGTTTCTTTCGAATTTAATAGAGAAGTTAGATCTCCATTCCATTTATTCCTCGTAGGTGTTTCCATACAAAATTTAATAAAACCCTGAAAGTAGTACTCTAGGTAGAATGAGCGCTCTTACAATAAGAGGATCTTTATCGGTGTTCCGTACCCATTACAGTCGTAGATATATGATTAGGGAACCTTCGGCGCGCGAATTCGACTCGCATGTAACCGGGATTTTTAACCTATGATTTTCTAACACTTACTCTAAATCGTCGAAGTCATCATATAGCGGAGTGTACTCGTCGTCAGACTCATCAGTTTCATTTTGTACCCCTTTGAATCCCGGAGTCTTTGCTGCCATTTCTGTAATAGAATAAAATTGAAATATAAAATAATTTACTCTTTGTAAGGAATACGTAGAAAATATAAAATAATTTACTCTTTGTAAGGTATACGTAGGAAACTACTCTGATGAAAAGCGTCCAAAAAATCAAAGCAGTCTTTGAAAATAAAGAGCCTGTACTGTGATTTCATTGAAAGATTTCAACAATATGAATGAAAACGAGTTAAAAGCTAGACAAAATTAAATTAAAAGCTGTAAAATAAGGTTTCTAGCATACCGAAGCATATTACGAAATATTACGTCGTAATTTTGTCGCTAAATCTCTCACTTGTTAACGAAGGTAGCCTCTATGTTTATGTATACATTTATTTTCCTTTTCGAAGCAATTTTCCCACAAGATTGGAATGTGTCAACATGCGTGGATACCGTTGACATCAACTTTACAGCTAGGATGTTATTCAGTAGTCAGATTGGTAGTCAGACTTATGTGTTCTCCGCTTAGGGCATTATCCGTCAAAAGGGATTTTTCTCATTGATCAGATTATTTGATAGACAAAACAATGTAAAAAGTTCAATCAAAAAATATAGTTAAATTTTATAAATATTAATATTAAAAAACTCAACGCACGGTCGACGCTGAGCGGGATTCGAACCAACAACGCATCTCAATCAATCCAGGAGTAGCGACTTGACCAATTAGTCAACCGGCCGGCGTCGTCGGTAGGTTTTGTATAGTATTTTTATAAAATATAAATAAATATTGCACGACATTACACACAACGCTATCTAGCCCCAAACTAAACACTAGGCTTGTACTATGGGACAACAGATAAACTTTATATGTTTATTTACTCCCAGTGCAGGCTTAAGCACTTGAAAATAAAAGTATTATTTATTAGAATGAAATGATTAAGTCTGACCGCCGATCTTTCCAAAGAAATACACTCGCAGATAAAGTAGACAGAACTGAGAGGCAGCTTATGCTCCTAGTAGCAATATTAAGCAAAGATCGTTTAAAAACAACACTCACTTATTGAAATAACATTATCACAACACAATACTGCTGACGTCCACAAACCACACGAGTGTTTTGGCGTCTATGTTTAACCGGAAACGCAACTACAATTGTTTTTCTTCACAATAATTTTCATATCACATGACCGTCATCGAATTTATCAAGTTCGATTATTTTGATTTTATTTGTTATCTTTACTTTTTATTCAATTCAAACGCGTCGCTGTGATTTGTGTATTTTATCAGTTAGTTTCTATTGGAATTCCTTCTGAATTACTCAAATAATTTCAAAGCGTAATTAGCACTTAACGAAACGACTTCATTTACATCAGTATACATCAGTTATAAGTAAGTCTTTATCAATAAGATAACTGTAAAGTATATCCTAATCAACAAAACTTCCCCTTAACACACATAAATGTATAAGTAGGTAGACGGTAAACCAGGATTATTTAAATAATTATCTGATTAAGAAAATACTTGCATTACCTGCAAATTCAAAACATTATCAGTACTTTGTTCTAAATAATTTAATTCAAGATAAAAAAAACATACATTTCAATATCATAAAATTCATGAGAATTATCGCCGAAAATAAATAGGTACTTAGAAAGCTATTATCTGATTAAAAGTAACTTAGGTACTATGTCAAAATATTACATTGGCAATGAACTAAATAATTACAAGAAAAAAGAGATCGTAGTTCAATAAAATAATATTTTAAATATTATTATACCAGTAGGTAATACAATAAATAACCTTACTTGAATATCTTCATTTGATTATACAGTCAGTAAATGTCGATACGTAAATGCGTTTAGTATAAGTGTATTATTTGAGCTGCTAAACAGTCTAAGTTACAATATTCGAATATGAACAATTCTACTTAAAAAGCTAAACAATTAAAGTACACGAGAATAAGTATCTAGTCCAAAAACGTCGCTAGCTAGTCATACAATGTTTTAAAGTCCCATAAACAACTTAGGTAAGCAAGAGTTATTCTATGATTATGTACTCGTTAACTAACGGGTAAAACGTAGATAGCCATAGACACTTATTACGAGACTGTACTTTTCGTCATTACCTTGGTCGGAGATAGCATATCGTACCCAAAATAAGTATTTTGCCTACTGAGTACTCTTGATAATGATAACCAAATATTTTCTCAAAAGTACAAAGTACACTAATGCAAAAGCTTGACTCTTGTACTGGAAGCGATTATGAGCAAAGCAAATCATGAAGGGCATTATGTTTTCCATATTATCAGGCTTTGGTACGAAAAGATTTTACTTGATCAACAAATATGCGTATACGTAAAATTTAACTGGATATAATTGATAGGTCGGCAAAAAAATAACTGTGATATTATAGAATGACCTATCGACTATTGACCTAATAAATTATTATTTAAAAAAAGGACAGCTTCATTTTATCGTAGTGCTTCTTTGGGCAGATAAGGCTCGCAAACGTAGCTCGCAAAACAATAATGATATAGTATTTTATTGTACCCCCCTCCTCGTATTTATGACGAAAAGCAATACGTGTTTGTCCGAGTGAAAAACATATTACCTACTTCTCTGATGGCTCACAGCTGCACTCTAGAAATATGTTTTCGACCCAAATTACACAATGTACTATTAAAAATAATAAAAAGTTTTTGCCACATATCACCACAAAAATCAATGACTCAGTCACTTTGTCTGCGGTATGGATGATATTAATTAAAGGTTAAAATAATCCATACTCCAGAAATCAAGGGCCGGATCTCATTTGTCTGTTTCAGTCGGTTTGAGCGAATAGTCCAGCTCTTTACCGTAGTCCACAGGTTGATCCTCGGGTTTTGGGAAGTATGGTAAAGCAGGGTGAGAAGCCGAATCTACAACGCTACTGTTAGTACCGAAGTACGAATGACTGGACGCCGGCATCGGGGTAGCGATGTCATCGGCTTTAGAGATTTTCATAGGTTGGTTGTATTCCGGAACATAATCAGGCATTGTCGTTTTCTTAGTGAGCTCTAACATTTGATTCAGAAATGAATCGCCACTTACTCGAGGTGGCATGGTGAAATCGCTCGCCTGAGTGTCCATGGGCTCTGGCTTCGACGTCTCAGTCTTTGTTGAAGCGCTGACTTCGGCTTGTTTCGCTGATTCCGAACGTGGAGCTTCAGGCTTTCCCTTTGCAACGCTGCCGAAATCTGGTGGAAGATAATCCTTGTATTCCTTGCTGTAATCTTTTCCATAGTCTTTGCTGTAATCTTTTCCATACTCCTTACTGTAATCCTTTCCGTATTCCTTGCCATAGTCTTTACCATAGTCTTTTGCGTAATCTTTATTGCTGTAATCTTTAGTGTCTTTATGATAGTCCTTGCTATAATCTTTACCGTAGTCTTTACCATATTCTTTACTATAGTCTTTACCATAATCTTTACTGTAATCCTTGCTGTAATCTTTACTAAAATCTTTACTATACTCCTTGCTATAATCTTTACTTCCTTTTAGCAGATCATGTGGCGACTTCATCAGTGAACTTTGATCGAGACCAGCTTTCGACGATATCGGGCTACTAGAGGACAACGGTTTCATGAGAGATTCTTGCATTTTCATCAACGATGGAGATAAAAACATGTTGTTAGCTGCTAAAGTCGATTTCGACATAGGATCTGGTATGCCAAGTATACCAGCACTGGAGTACTTATTCGCTGAGAATAGAGCATTGGCAATATCTGCTGAGCTCATCATGAGATTCGAAGCGATACTAGCCGGAATAGGTGTAGAAGATGAACTAGTAGATGTACTGCTGGGCGTTTTATCGAAACTTCCCAGGCTACCGGTCAAATTTTGAAGGGATGCGGCGTATGATGGAGGATCGGGAAGTTTGCTTCCAGTTAAACTTGCGGTTAAACTGGACTGTAATCCCGGAGTGAGGCCACTTAACATGCTGTTAGCTGCAGCCAGACTTTCCAAGCTACTCGTCCCTAATGGCATGGACATATTGGAACCGAGTCCTAGGGCCATGCTAGTCAACATGTCTAACCCAGTGGGGTATGAAGGTGGAAGAGTCGGCGTAGCTGACTTGGATGAACTCTTTGATGCAGTCGGCAGGACAGGAATGTTCAACTGTGGAGTCTCGAATTTATGAGGAGATCCTGAGCCGATTCCTGACGATACGTTAATCGGAGGTACTCCTGCCGGTCTGCTGACCATTTGCTGTAAAGTGCTTACTGAAGGGAAACTAGAAACCGACGTCGGTGGAGTTGGCTTCGACACAGGTATGGGCTGAGGAACCGCTAATAAAGCATCCAAATCCATTTTGTCATCTTGTTCCGAGGAACACCCGAGTTCTTCTCGAATAAAGTGCCAAAGTAACCCATCACTTTGTTCTCGCGGGAATTTTGCTGTCAGGGTACATTTTAATTTATCCAGATAAGCAATATCAGGCTTGAAGTTATCTTTAAAATTAACGAATGTTTCGTCTGAGAATGTGAAGTAATACTTGATCATTTTCCTAATCGTTTCCATGGCGTGTTGCGACAAATGACTGTCGTGTACCATGTTGTACTGGAGAAGCAATGGACGAGGGTACTCTGTAGGTCTTTGCTCCGGCGGCGGCATCACCCAGAAGAAAGTTAACGATGACTCCAGGACTGGACTTTCTGGGTTATATGGGGCTGCAAAATAAAAAGAGTATTCAATGTGTGTTTAAAACAGAAATTAATGTTTTATGAACATGTTCCAACGTTTTTTGTTAACTGACATACCCAGGAAGATATGTATACGGTAACTATACTCTTTTACAGAAACTTAGATCAAAAATGTAAACACAGTCAATGATCTAAGGAAAAAGTAAAGAAACAGCTGTCACTTTCAATCAAATATATGAGTTTTTTGTTTACGTTTTGATCTAATTTTCCGTAAAAGGGTATAGTTTAATCCCACTAATATTTAAAAATCGAAAGTGTTGCATGTTTGTGTTTTAATCACGCAAAAACTACTAAACCGATTGCAATGAAACTTGGTATGCATATAGCTGGAGATTTGGATTAAAATATATGTTCCTTATACCATATGCTTTTTATCCCAATTGTCCTTCGGGATCGGGACTTACGCGGGTAAAATCGCGGGGCGCAGCTAGTTAATGATAATAATTTTTGCTATTGAACAACCTGCTCATATTCTAGCTAGAGCCTGTTAGTAGACATTATCTTAAGTTATTTAATAAGTTATAAACATGAAAAAGCAATTTTTTATTAATACGAGTTTATAAATGTACGGTACATTCTCGTTAATATTATATTGTTAATGGACTTACAGCATATAACTCCGATGCAGGGGATGTATGATATTTCGCTCGGACCGCGCATTTTTATCTGATAGTCGAGCTGATTGTCGCAGTCCCTCAGACTCGGCATGGCGGGGTTAGTGGGGTGCGAGTGATACCATCCGAGAAGTACAAGTCCCAACTTCTCTATTTCCATCTGAATTTCCAACTCAACTAGAACCCTTGGCCTTTTATCGTTTTTACTGATTAAACAGGGGAATGTGTGAGATATTATTAAGTCTGAAAAATAAAGCATATTATTTTACTTTTTTGCTATATTATGTAGATGCGTATTTAAAATTATTGGTAGGAGTGTAGATAAAAGGGTAAGTAACTAAATTATAGGGAATGTATTTTTATCTGATTATACATTTTTGCTGATAACTGGTAACAAAATATAATATTTTATAATAACATGTGCTACTACTACTGTGGAGGTAAAGAAGCGATCACGGTCATCCATTACCCATAGGGAGATAAGATTAATTCTTTATTGCAACAAAGGCCCAAAAAGAAAAAATGTATACAATAAAAAGATTAAACTTTAAATGTAGTTGGCACAATGAGTGGTCATATCGCCTTCTATTGAGTGGTTGGTACCAACTACGGCGGTAAAACCGCAGGGCGCTGATAGTCAAATATAATAAAAAAATAACGTTGGTAACAATAATGTATGTATATTGGGGGTAGTCTCCGAAACCACTAGACCAATTTCATAAATTCTTCACTAATAGAAATCTACACTATCAAGTAGTAACATAGGCTATTATTTACCCCGATATTACCGAGGAATCGGGAATTACTAGGGTGAAATTATGCGATAGAGCCAGTTTCTAATAAAAACCATCAGTGCAAACTGCATTAAGTATTCACAAACACTCACTATGGTTGTTTAAGTCCCAAGTGCCAGCCAGATATCCATAGACTTCTTCCTTCTTCAAATGGCAGTGTATATCAAGAACTAAGCTTGCATTAGAACTTACTGACACGAGAAACGGCTGTACTTTACCAACAGACGAAAACGATACTGCTTCTATTAACAAGTTGGCATCACTGAAACAGAAATTGTCGTAGCTAGTTACCAAAAAGTAAAATAAAATACCATTTTCGTTTCTGGTTACTAAAGCAAGATTATTTTTTCCGTTTTTGTAGCTGGTTATGAAACACAGTTAGACAACAGCAAAGTTGATTATTGGTTATGACAATTTCAGTTACAGAATATGAAGAGGGAAGACTCTACACTAGTAGTGTAAAGTAATACATTCCGCTTCTCAAATCACAACACAATGTTACGTTGAAATAGTAAGATTACTATTTCAACTTCAATAATGGTCCAATAGGTACTTGTTTGATTTAGTTTTTAAATGTTAACTTACTGTTGCATCATTCTATTTGGGACAGTATTGTGCTTCATGACTACCCTCTGTGGTGGCGGTTCCGGAGGACTTTCTACTTCCATCTCTGTTTCTTCTGTAATTTGATGATACATAATGGATAATATAGCCCATTTAAACTAAACCAAAGGAAATAACACTTATTCTTTGTTTCGTAAATTTGTTTTTATTGCTCAAGGCATATTTACTAGAAATATTTTAAAGGAAAAATTCATCTTCAAAAATCCACTTGCGGCGAGATTTGAACTCGCGTCCCTGGATCGCAAGTTCCCGAGTGGCCGAGCGGTATAGGCACTGGAATATTGATCCAGGGACGCGAGTTTCAGATAATGGAACACGCAAGTTCCCGAGGAACCCGGAAACTTGCGTGGCCGAGCGGTATAGGCACTGGAATATTGATCCAGGGACGCGAGTTCAAATCTCGCCGCAAGTGGTTTTTTGAAGATGAATTTTTCCTTTAAAATACTTATTCTTTGGTTTTAATTGTGTTGTGTTTCTTTCTAGTGCAGTCTACCTAAAAAATAACTCGGAAATTCGCAACGTCCGATCGGCATTTCGATAATGCTGATAATAAAAACAACACAATTAAAACCATAAAATGTGATTTATTTCAATACAAGTCGGACAAGTCGGTAAAACAGTGGAAAAATCTAAACTTCATGGTTAGGTAAATGCTTATCATCAGTACGCTTAAATCACATAATTTATGATCACTTATTAACTTCTAAAGAACATAATTGAAATCTTTTAAAATCATAATTGTACTTACTATGATGAATTGATGAGCAAGGTGAAAGGTGTTTTTTGTGGTAGTTTTAAAAGGATAATATGAGAAAATGTTTTAAATCCTTAACTTAAAATGAGAAACCGATTCTAGGACATACCTCCAACAAATATTTGGCTGCTATACGATTCACCGACAGAATTTTTCATTTATATAAGTTGTTCAATGACTATAATATAAATTAAAAAACCTTTCTTACCATCAGTATGCATATTTTCTCTTTGTATTTGTTTCTTCCTCAGATATGTTGCCTTGATGGTATCTAACTTCTTGCCCCTATACTTAACAGAAGCCCATCCACACCCTGATCTTTTGTCAGGGTTTATAATCCTCTTACAATGTATTGCCCAAGCTGAAGGTGAACAGAAAATAGTCTCAGTCTCATGAGACTTGATTTTACCATCAGCTTGCAGATCTCCAACAAATTTTTGACCCTGAAAATATGAAACTTTATTACAAAAGAAATTAAGAAACTAAAAAGAAAGATTTGATTCCCATGGGGATAAGTAATACCTGAAAATTTGTTTTCTAGATGTCAAAACTTACCAAATACTCAATGGTCATGGATGCAATTCCTGGCTCTAGCATTTTCTCTTCAAGTAACATTTGTAATGTAACACCTCGGCCAGGCATGGACTTACTACCGGCTTGTGCTTCAGATTCCTAAATATTAGAGGAATAATGTTACGTACATGAAAATAATAAAATGGTTAGGAACCTACTTTGCGTAATTAACAGAAACATCCAAGCAAGTTACTTTTAATTTATTATATTACCCACAGTTTCACCCTCGTAAGTCCCGAACCCATTGCAAGTTTCAAAAAATTCTTATTGAATGCCTACATCATGTATAGAACACACACTCCAGATTTCAGCTCTGTGCTATTAGCAGTTTGGGCTGTGCGTTGATAGATCAATCAAGTTAGGACAAAGCAACGGATCCGTCCTTCGGTTGAGGAGCGGTTAAAGATATAAATTGGGATATCATTTATCACGTAGATTTAATTTAGCCTATTTAAGCTTTTAAGTATGTACGTGTTCACAGCACATATCTACCTCATCGCTAAATTCTTCACCACTGGCGACTTCCTCTTTATCCTCATCTGAAGGTTCTTTCTGAGTTTCCGGTGGGTTTTCCGGTTTTATCTCTTGTGCATTACTCGGAGCTGTTGCTTCGGGGTTAGCATTGGTGTAAGCAGCGCCAGACATAAGTGCAGCGGCTAAGTGCGATGTTTGCAGATCCATCGTTATGGCCCAAGTACCTCGCTCGATTTGACGCAAAGTCAACTCATTTGATGTGTTGGGTGTAGCTTGATGACTGTTAATTCATGAAAATTCAATACAATGAATAATCTAATGAAAATACAAAACTAAATAAAATTTTGCAATAAACAAACAAGGATGCTTAGCAATGGCGGGTGGAGGACGTGGGAGGAGGGGGAGGGTAAGCAAAATGAAGTTGACATTTGTCTACTAGTGTTTTTTTTAAATATTTCTGCTGTTGTGGAATCCTAGATAAATCATCCATTCCAACCTCAATGATATCATCGCTTACATAGCAAGCTTCAAGTTATGTCTCTATGCATGATGATTCATGATTGAAATATACTTGTGTATGATGAATAATATTGCCATAAAATAGCGAGCAGAGTGCAAAGCCGGCAGTTTTCAAAAATAATTTGCGCTAAAAAATTAAAAGAAAAGATATCAAAATATTGTTTTTAGCCTTACCTTATAAACATTTTTAAAAAAAGGTTGGTTGTCAATCTCTCAATGCTGTGTTGCCAGGTGTTTTGATTTTGCACAATACCATCTCCTGATTTTACTACCATTTAACGTCATCAGCATTCGAGCGACGACGACGTGGGAACATCGGGACGGTTACATCCCTCTCGGGGCCCAGGGGCACCTTTCTTACTTTTGCGTCTCCACTTCTGACGAATTTGGCCATCTCGTGTAATGAGGAAAATTGAATGCATAATATTATCAGCCGTACCTGACAAGACGTTGAGCATTTCTTAGGTCTTTCGGCGTCATATAGCAAAATATTTGTTCCCCACGTAACTACCCGGTTTTCGTAAAAAGTCACCGAAATGCTCCAGACGTGTACTGTACTGAGTCAAATAGAGCGTCGAAAATACTGTTAAAACGCGATGCTGCCAACTGTTCCGAGAAATTTACGTTATTACAACACCTTTGTTACAATCTTCAGGTTTTTAGTCCCGACACCTATTTATTATTACCAAGTATCGTGCGGTTTGCCGCGTGCAAAGAACACCTCCCTCCTCCCACTCTTTGCATGCGGCAGAAAATCATATTATATTCTGCCGATAGGAAAATGTCTATTGACCTTGTCAGCAACTGCAAACAATGATGGAAAAGTCAGCTGCTAAACAACCGAGGCTGGTCAATAGCTCTAGGCCACTGCACAAGCAACAGGCTTCAGGATAACGCAAGGAAACCACACACTCCCCAACACACGGCTACCAATAAGAGGTGTCTAAAACATCCACCGTACTGGACCTCGCTCCAACAGATTTATCATTTTATTCGAAATTTGGATTTAAATTCTTGCAAGAAAAAAAAATCGTATTCACATCGACATTTTGTTTTACGTATGTTGTAGATGTGATCAGAGTGTCAGTGTCGTTGTGTATTTGAAGTTTTAGCCCAATTTTATGATTTTTTTGTTAGTATTTCCTCAATTCTGAAATTTTAGTGTGGCAACATCTCAGGGGTGTAGTTCTTGTCTTGGCGGAATTCCGGATTATGAAAAAAGAGAAACTGAAATTATTCCGCCTATTTTACTTTTAAATTTTCAGCCACTTCGTGTGCTCATTTCACATTCTACAATAAATTGCTATGGCCATCGTTAAAACCCCGGTTTTAAAAGTTATATTGTGTGGCGAATATGGAGTAGGAAAGAGCTCTTTGTTCCGACGTTTTATCAATAATACTTTCGTCCCTAACTCTGATAGACGAGCTACTTTAGGTCTAGACCACTTTGAAAAGCCCTATCAAGTGGGAGAGAAAGATGTTAAGGTATTTCCATTGAATTAATCAACTTTGAAAACTTGAAATTATTGTCATCCACAATGAAATCCTAATTATTTTATTAATTAAATTACTTGCTGTTAACGAAACGTGTAATTCAGTTACAGTTGTGGGACACTGGTGGTATGGAAAGAATCGCCTCGGTGACATCTAGCTACTACAAATTTGCTGAAGCTGCTATATTAGTGTTCTCTCTAGATAATTCTTCATCATTCCACATATTGAGCCAGCATTTGCTAGATATTGTGACTTATGCTGAGAATGCCAAGATATTTCTTTGTGGAAATAAATCGGACTTAGAAGGTTCATCACCTCAAGTTACGGATGCTGATATTGAGATGTTCTGGTAATTTTTTTATGTCATTACTAATATAATTTGCTTCTTAAGGCCATTTAGGAAAGGTGAATGGGAGCTGGTGACTTGATGTCCGACTACTCCAGATTGTTAATTTCGTACTTATTCTACCACTATTTTTAAATGCTGTTGTGCCATCAGTCATTTGTTTAGCAGCCATATCAATGGACAAGACTAGAGTTTGGGCTAATAATTTAAAAAAAAATGTTAGTTTTCTAATATTCAAAAAGCTTTATACATACACTTAAAAATAATTGACCCAGCTTTAATAATATAATACTAAAATATCAGATATAAGCTCCAGCAATCAACATACTGAGTTTCATTGTAATTAGTTCAGAGCATTTGCATGAAGGAGCAACTAACATACTTTCACATCTGTAATGTAACTAGCTGTGTCCCATAGTGTTGCATATGTACCTGCATATGTACCAATCCCCTTTGTTTCCATTTTTTTTCTTATTAGATGCCTACATACCATTAATAAAACACTCTAAATTTCAGCCCTCTACTATCTGCAGTTTAGACTGTATTTTTGGTCCATCAGTCAGTCATTCTGACTGACAAACCCTTTTATAGATATTATTGTGATTAAATTTATTATTTTCAGTGAGCAATGTCATAATCTAATCAGCACTACATACAAAACTTCCTGCAAGAGTGGTAATGGTGTGGAAGAGATGTTTGCAGATATTGCTTTTCAACTGGTTGAAACAAACCGATCCAGAATCGAACTACAGACATTGGACCAAGAAAGCTTCAAGATATCCAACCCTGAACCACCAGAAGAGCCACCTTGCAATTGCTGATTTATCCTACCCATTTAATAAGTGAAATGGTGATATTTCCACTCACAGGCAGCAAAAAAAAACATCCTTTAAAATACAGTTGCCATAAATACACCCTGTTAGGAATGACCCGTGATGTGACCTTTTCATTTATACTGATAAACACTGATAGAGCCCATAAAACACTGATAGAGCCCATAACCATGACTTTTAGGTAATCTATTTACATAATGAATTCAAAATTCAAGTTCTGCATGCATGAATTATGTTAACATTAAAACTGGTAAAATGTATTATGAATGTAAATTGTATGGTTAGCTTCTTGTGTATAGAAAAAACGAATGCCAATAACAGCTTCAATAGCATGTGGCAGAAATATTGTAATGGCCTGTAGAAATCTTAGACATAAGGGCTTTAGGGTAACTGGGTTTTAACCCTACCTGATATTGTAAGCAATGTGTTTTTGACAGTATTTTGTCTAGAGAGTATTATTAAGTAAGCTTATGGCTTTCTCATATAATATCGTTTATTGTGTGATGCGCTTTTTAGTATATCCTAAAATGCGCATGCAGCGGTTATCACAACTGTGTAGGTGCCTCCTAGCCATGGCAAGTAATGGCCATGCCCATGCCCAAAAAGTAAATTAATAACATTTAAAAAACTAATTGCTTGACTGGAAGTAAAAATATCAGACAACTCACATATTCAATGTGAAAATTGTAAATGAATGTAAAAGTTTGAGTGGAGCAAAATTTACATTGCAACTTTACAAGTTTATAATAATTTCAAATAATAATGTTGTGTTGTTTTTGTGTATGTTTTAAGTGTATATCTTACTAAATATAATGTGATCAATGTAGCTTTACATATATGACAGAATCTTTGTTTTTCTGATCAGGCAGCTGTTAGCACACATTACTGTTGATTTTTGTTATGATATTAGTACCTAACTATGAATAACCACTGCAAGAGAATGTATTGTTGTGTTAAAGGCCTTGCACATTATGCCAGTGCAGCGCAACCAGCGATTTATGGCGTGCGGGTGTGCTGCGCGACGCCTTATTAATTACTCGCCGAAGATGCCGCTACCGTCCCGCCGGGTTTCTTCAAGGCAGGTCCGTTGCTTATGCCTCTGGCACAGTGTGTAGGAGCCTCTAAATAATGTTAGTTAAATAAGAAAACATAAATATATAACTATTCATTTATTTCGTTTACATTATCTGGGTCAGTTCATGAAAGTTTTACAGTAATTCATTATTTTGTGTAACAAAAATAGAGTTATGTAACTAAGTATGTATGTTGTGTTACATGTTTTATCCACTTTACATTTTATGTAAACATCTGGCTGGACAGTGGCTTTTATCTGAACTACAATAATATAATTTTATTATACTTACATTGAATTAACGATTTAATAAACTTTCGTTTGATAACATCAGAAGTTATTTTTTAAATAAACTAAACTGTATTTTATGCACTAAAAATTACATACATTTAAATTTTAGGTACTTGCACAGTGCTTTAGTTGCAAACGGCTAAAATAAACTTTAAAGCAGATCTTAAAACTTCCTATACATTTCATATTGAGAATATTTGCCCATATGATTGACATAAAAACATTACATCCGCTGGCACGTAGCTACCGGCAAATCCGCTACATTACTGATACACAAATACACAAGACGTGTAGTAAAAATAAAGCAAAATATGGTTCCTAGAACGCACCAGTAAATTGTAAGTCATTACCATGTCATGACCAACTAGTACTAAACTAATAACTAAGTGGTAAATACTTCAGTTCAGAAGGGGGGCTATGTCCTAAAAGCAAAGGGGTGATTATTTTAGTTAGAATATTTTGAATGAGATATCCAATTCCAGTAAGTCCACAAAGAACTATTTAATAAGAGCGATTTTTTAACTGTGATTTTGCTACAAATACAGGGCCCACCTAGGACAAGCTACACCATCTTCATCGCCACTACAAAATATCGCCGAAAATCGGTTACATTTACAGTATAGGTACTCACTCAAGTTTAAGGGAGCAGAGACCTTTACATAGTGTTAACATGTGCGACATTTACAAGCTAATGTTGCGACCACTTGATTGTTTTGATGTCAACACCTTCTTGTACCATCTCCCAAAGCGGACTCATCTCACGGAGTCTTTCGACGTGTCTTATTGTCTTTTCAGCTGTGTAATCTACTTCTTCAATAGTCGTGAACCTTCCCAGACCAAATCTGGAACAAAAAAATAACAAATTACGTAGAATAGGTGAGTGTTACACCAGTATCTCATTAGATGGTAAATGACAACGTGGTCTAAGATGAAGCACAGGTAGTACTAGATTTTAGCCGATGTACTGCTTGCACCTTCCGGAGATGCCCTAGCACAGCGGAGTGAAGGACACCCTGGATTAGTGGGTATACCCCTGACACAACATCCAGACCAGGGGGGATTACGAAAGGTGTCATCAAGCATAGAATGAAAATAGAATTCAACCGAAGATGGGTAGAAACAAGTGGCCTAAGGCAATCAAAGATATTTATAAAAGCGTTGGACAAAAAGAAATCCAAACACCTACTTAAACTAAGTAGGAACAATATTAGAATCATTATAGGAGTCCTCACAGGACACTGCCAGCTGAACAGACACCTAGTAAAGACAGGACAAAGGGAAGACCCCGTTTGTCCTAGCTGTCTGGAAGAAGATGAAACTAGCTATCACTTGGTAGCGGAGTGCCCCGCATACGCTAAAGCCAGGAGAGAAATAATGAACTCAGATACCCTATCTGAAGGGGACCTGAGTGACATTACAATAGGGCAGTTGTTAAAACTCTGCAAAGCAACAGGTAGATTCAGTGGGTCGCCATCACCGTGAGTTACCAGTTAACTCAAAACCTATAGGGGCCTTGGGGAACTGGGTGAAATGGTCCCAACATGAGAGGACAGATCACCCGTCTGGTGCTTGCGCTGGCGTCCCCTACTAGAAATAATAATAATAATAAAGGGGGGACTCCCACTCACTGGGCCACTTTTCCCCGAGAGTGGCCTGATGGTCTTAATTAGATTTTCCCAGGATATAAAAAGGTAGTACTAGATTTCACATCCATAAGTTCTAGAATACAATTAAGCTACTGATGTACAATATGGAAGAAGCCTATGCTCAGCAGTGGATGGATTAAGGCTGAGATGATGATGATGACTAAGCTAAGAACTAAGAAATTAGTTCTTAGCTTAGTCATCATAGTGACTAAGAAAATTATTAGACATAAGAGAAAACGATTTTATAGGAAAAACCCATTAATAATTACAGTGCCCTAAAAGAGATTTGAACTCTCGCCATTCGCTTGTCGAACGATAATTTCGTAACTGGACATTCAATTTTAATATTGGCAATACGAATTAAGCACGTAAATCTGGATTGATTTGAGGAAGTGATAAAGAATCCTTTTGACCCATTAAAATAAATATGAACAGCATCAGCTTTGATAGATAGATAGATTAATACTTGATTGATATAAATTTACCTTATTGAGCTATGTGCCAAATCTTCGTCACTTCCGATAGCTCTGAGTACGTACGACGGCTCCAGCGAAGCGGAAGTGCACGCCGAGCCACTTGATAAAGCGATGTCTTTCAGCGCCATTAGCAGTGATTCACCTAGAAACAATAAGTAACGCGGCTAAGCATAAAAACAAAGAAATCATAAACCTTGAAAAAGCTGGGTTCGTTTAAAAATAAAACGCGATTAAACCCGGTAAATAAAGTGTTTTATTGTGAAATCCTAAACATTACACTTTACCGTGATTTATTCAAGTGTATCGTAAACTTGGATGACTGCATGATTTTTTTAAGAAAAGTTTCCCAAACCAGAGGGCACACGTGGCGTAATTGGAAGCGCGTTGACTCGAAATGTCAAGAGTGCATGTTCAAGTTCTGTCGGGTACAAATTTTTGGAAAGCATTTCTTCAAAAAGTCATTAGGTACACTTTAACATACCTATCTATCTAGGTATACCCTACGTTTTTCAGACACTTAAATCAAAAATATAAATAAAAATCTCATTTTGGAGGTGACAACTGTTTATTTACTTTTTCCTTTGATAATTGACAGTTCATTGTTTACATTTTTGATATTAGTTTCCGAAAAAGAGTATAGATAGGTAGACTTGAAACTTTAATTAGAACCACATCATTATATTAGAATGGTTTCTTGTTGACTATGAAACAAAATAGAAAACTTCAATGTACAACAACGGTACGTGGATTCAGGAGGGCTATTACGAAACAACTTCGGACCCGACCAAACGTCAGTAGGTAGTTATTGTTCGTTCTGGACCAATAATTCTCAATATATTCTTTCTTTGTCTTGAACGTATAGTAATTACTAGCTGCGCCCCGCGGTTTCACCCACGTAAGTCCCGTTCCCGCGGGAATATCGGGATAAAAAGTAGCCTATGTGTTAATCCAGGTCCCCAGCTACCTATACTCCAAGTTTCATCGCAATCGGTTCAGTAGTTTTTGCGTGAAAGAGTAACAACCTTACATACATACATACACTTTCGCGTTTATAATATTAGTAAGATTGGTCCAGAACCTGTCCAGAATGAACAATTACTACCTTCTGGCGTTTAGTCGCGGGGTCCGAAGTTTCGGCCTGAGAGATTTCTGACTTTTCAATAGCCGCGTTCGTGCCGAGGCGGGACGAGTTTTTTTTGTATGAAGAAAGTACCCACGGCCCGCACTAATGATGACGCAACGGACGAGCCGCGTCCGAGCTTCCTTCATACAAAAAAGCTCAACACCGCCTCGGTCTAGCATAATTCTTCCTTTAGACTAAGTTTAGACTTACTTGTTCGTCACAAATCATTTTAGATGCATCATAAATATAAACTATAATAGTTAAAAATATTTTTGAACCTAGAAATATTTTTATCAAGGAAATATATTTCCAAAAAATCCTCATGACAGGATTCGAACCTGCGTCCTTTCGCTAACCATGCGACTGCTCTAACCAATGAGCTACACAGGAATCACGTGTCATGTTTATATTTTTAAAGCCATATCTCTCCTCGCCATAATAGTTTTTAAAAAAATACCTCATAGTGCAAAAACAGATTCCCTTATTAAGCATAACGGATAGATAACACACAGTTAGTACCAAAGGTTACTGTGTAACTCAGTGATCCGTTATAGTATCGTAAACAAGTGTACCTACCTACCTACGCATATTAAAATTTGCTTATCTCCAACTTAAAAAGTAAAATATTCAACAAACCTTCAACATATGCAAACGATAAATTGATACATCCAAGATAAGTTTCTTTTATGTCACCGTTTCTTATGACGTGTGTTAACTTGGAATATATTTTATCTAGGAACCTTTGTGATAATTTTTCGATCCAAGCGTGATCATATGCCATTTCACGACCTGCTAATTCGCAAGCAGCTCCTAAAACATAAAAAATACAGCTTTATTTAAAGGCAGCAAAGGCGTAACATAAAACTTTATGGTGCTCATGCCAACGCGCATACTCATATGGACGTCAGGAATTTGGTACAGACCTATAGAATCTTTTTTTTTCAGTTTCAGACAATGCAAGAGACGCCAAAATACGCTCGCAAGTTACGCGTTTTGGGTAAGTTCTAGGTAATGTTTATCTTACTAATATTATAAACGCGAAAGTTTGTATGTGACTTTGTTAACTCTTTCACGCAAAAACTACTGAACCGATTGCGATGAAACTTGGAATGTAGGTAGCTGGATACCGGGAAAAACACATAGGTACATAACTTTGTATTCCGTAATTCCCGCGGGAACACTTATGCGGGTGAAACCGCGGGCCGCAGCTAGTATGTTTATATTATATTCAGCTTTTAGAGGGATGTGAATTGAAAACCTATCCCTTTCACACGATTATGTTGACGAATTTAATTTTTATTTAACCGTATCGTGCAGAAGTAGAGTTGAAAGTCGCCTACATTTCTTGTGGGAAAATGTTTTCGGCGTAGTCTGTTATCTATCTCTAAAGCATTACGAAGTTAGTCAATGTTTATGTCTGTCATGTATTTAGGTGGGCGTATGTAATAAATGATGTATGTAAATATAACTGAGAGTTTTATTATCTAATGTAATTCGGAAGCTAATTATCTAATGCGCGTTCGGAAACTATCTCTAACAATGTCATTATCATTAGAGTTAGTAAACATCAATTCTAGTTTAGAAGTAATTCAGTTCAGTTTCATAAACACAATGCTCCAAAAAAAAACTTGTGCAAGAGACAAAGGTTTTTACAGCTATCTTAAATATGATTAGTAGTAAAATCCGAAATCACTAATTTGACATTATTTTATCAACAACCTCTGAACCGATAAGAAGAATAGTATGTTTCGTAATTTGATTTTAATGCTATACTTACCTAGACATGTTTACTAGATATATTTTAAAGGAGAAAAACATACATATTGTTAAATTCCCGTGATGTAGTTCGTAAGGACGCTGCTGTGGTACGTACCTACATAGACCCAGAGGCGCGAATTTAAACCTCACCGGGAGTAAATTTTGTATTATGTATTTTTCCTTTAAAATATTTCTTAGAAGAGTATAGGTAATTTAACTACGAACCTAACCCGACAGCTAGCGGTGTCGGTACAGTACCACTCCTCATGCCTCTCTCCTGCCCCCCTCCGCTCTGAATAGGCTCGACCCTGACTCTCGGCCGCCTCCGTATGTACAACGCACCCACACCCTTGGGCCCGTACACTTTGTGTCCGGATATCGACATCAAGTCGATGTTCATCTTGTTAACATCCAAGGGCATCTTGCCAACAGCCTGGGCTGCATCGGTGTGGAAAAAGATTTTCCTGCTCTTGCATATCGCTCCGATATCTTCTATAGGTTGTTTAACACCTAGAAAGATTTGCAAAGACTGGAAGACTGTCCGCGGTAAGTGGAAATGAAAAGTGCAGAACTTTAATACGGTGATAGCTTAATGTTAAGACCTCTTAAATAATTTACCTTTTTGTTTAAGCATGAGAATTAAGGTAAAGAATAAAATTTAAGCAATCTGCTACTTGTAGGGCAGCAACATTCGCGTGAGAAGTGTGGGAAACAGCGGGGCTCTGTAGTCAAACAGCATGGTGAAAAATATGGAAACATGGCGGCGCGCGGCATGTGAATGTGACATAGATACCGCCGCGTGTAGCCCCAGTACTCTGCCTGCATGCTTGCCTAATATAATAATAGTGAGAGTTGCGCGAGCATAAAAGTTTGGCTGCTGCATTTGAATAATTAGCGGAAGGAGTATTAGTTATTTATAATCCCAGATACAACAGGGGGTTCTGCAGTATGCAGAAATGGGCTCTAGCTTCGTTGTCCATTGCTCGGTCGCCATTCGGTTGCAATAGACCGATCGACTGCTCGCCGAGCAAGCTCGGATCCATGACGGTCTAATATAAATCGTCCCTAAGTAGTAGAATAGCAGGATATCCATGGTTTTTGATTCTGCGAATCACCGCGTATAGACACGTGGAGGAATGTACCGCTTACAAAAGAAGATCGCAATCGCCAAGTATAAAAATGGCTACTCCGATCATTCTATGTTTTCATTTCGTCCCATCCTCACTGCATCAATGTGGGTTGGTAAAGTCATATTTCGCAGATGGCATAATAAACCATCAGCGATATATACTGACCATAGAAAGTCTGACTAAACTCCAACAGCTAGAAACATAAAATGCACTTACCAATTTCATTGTTGACAGTCATAATAGAAACCAAGCTTGTTTCAGGAGTGAGGACCTTTTCCAATTCTTTTAAGTCAATAATTCCATTCTCTTGTACTGGCAAGTATGTTATTTTGAAACCTTCACCCTCGAGTGCGCGGCAAGAATCCAATACGCATTTGTGTTCCTGGAAAAGCAGGGCAGATGAGATATTATGAATTAGAGCAAATATAATATAATTTCAGCCCATGTAGCTCTGACATAGAATAGGGCTACCCCCATCTGTTCCCGTGTGCCTTGGTCTCGTAAAAAGCGTCCCCAAGGGAAACTAGTAAACTAGTAGGTGTATTGAGAACGATTCGGTTCAAATCCGATGTCGGAAATGATATCTTCATCTCACTCAACACGATTCAGTAAGACAGTGGCAGAAATGTCAAGTCGATTTTCGGTTTTGAACCGAAGCTCTCTGAATAACCCTATTGGGGTTTTTTTACGCCCGGTGATGGGTAGGCTGGTAAAAAACTTAGTCTCATAATTGACTGTTGGTGTCAGGTGGCTGGCCGACGGCTGTATAATATTGACAAACCTATACGTAGTATGTAAAGTCATACCTAAGACATACTTAACTATACTGTGCTGACCACACAGAACTTGGGGTTTCAGCAGACTACTGGCTCCCGAGAGGGATGCAACCAGAAATATTACTTGAATGAGGAAGATGAGGAGAGCTGTTAATATCAACAACTAGAGACTAGACGAGATTTAGTCTCTTCAAGTTTAGGGAAGACAACCAGCATTTTAGCCAAAAATGCTAAACTGTGGCTTTAGAGGTTACTGTCTTGCATCAAATTTTGTGGAGTCATTGTGAAGAAAAATTAATATAGACACACTTTTATCCTGGTATTTTCATGTAAACTAGTTGTATGTACCTTATAAGTACTTACTATTTGTGTGGTAACAACATGCTTCTTCCTAGGAGCGTAGAAACGCGCAACACCTTTAACTGATATATTGTTTGATTCAGTAGCTCCAGATGTGAAGACGATTTCCTTAGGATCAGCCCCGATGAGGTTAGCCACTTGTTCACGAGCTTTCTCTACTGCTGCTTCACTTTCCCAGCCATAAGCGTGTGTGCGTGAGTGTGGGTTGCCATGGTAACTGACTAGGTAGGGGAGCATTGCATCCAGTACTCGGGGATCCTAAAGTTAAATTTACAAATACATTTTATTTGCAAGATATTCCCATTTTTTTCTTTAATGGTAAGCAAATGCATATCCTACTATGAATGAAACATGGTATGCACTATGCAGATAGCTGGTGATCTGTTATATGATTAATACTTAGGTTACTTTTTATTGCAATATTCCTATGGGATAGAGACTTCTAGATACTACTAAAAAAGGTCAGTCTGTATTTGTACAATGGAGAAGGGTTAGGTATAATTTATATTAGACTGTCACTAGCACAAACTTCGTTGTCCATTGCTCGGCGAGCAGTCAATTGGTCTGGTGCAACCAAGTGGTGGCCGAGCAATGTACAATTAAACTTGGACCCGGCCAGCGCTTGTGACAGTCTAATTTAAATCATCACTTACACATTCACAAGCAGAGCTACTTGTACTTATAATTTGTTATATACAAAATACTTTTTTTTACAGAGAATGTACCTATTACAGATAGGTATCTAGTTATTTCACAATGTTACTTCAGCTGATGGAAGTTGTTTACAACTACTCTGTAATTTCAAGGTTATTTAAATTATCATCAATGCCTTGGTTATGTTGTTTACTTAACAATGATGTCGAAAATAAATTCTCAAAAATTATTCAGGTAAGTAGGTATAAATATTCCATTTTTGGAATGTTCCAAACAATTAAATAGGTAATTTAGAAATTTGTTGTTTATTTATTCATATAATAGTAGGTAGCATTAACATACCATAGGTGTTGTTGCTTGTGCGTCGAAGTACAGTGGTCGGCCAATTTCTTCATGTTGAACAGCATACTTTCCATCACCTAAATCAAAAATAATTGATAGGATACAAGTTCTACATGAATGTGAATTTAAGGTTGGTTAGGCCGGATTTTCATTAAAAAAAATAACGTATCCAATACTAAAAAATATGTAATTTAACACCACAAATTTAGTATAAGTTTTGGAGTTACTTACTTGAATCCGAAAACAATTTTGTTTGATTAACTTGCAGTAAAGAACCTTCGTGTATTTGAAAAAGTTTATTTGAAAGTTGATTAGATAATACGGGAGCTACGGTTTTTACGAAACGAAACATTTTGCTATTTCTTTGGATTTTTCTAAATGCTAATAATTGGAAATTGCGGAATTTTCACGGTCATTTTTTTGTTTGACTTCGTAAAATCAATCATTCATTTCCCTCCTGTAGTGCCAGTGTCATTTTTGTCATTTTTTTTTAATTCTTATCAGTTGTGAACCGATTATGGCCATTAGGAAATTAGCCAGTGTCAAGTATTTTAATATAGCAAAGTAATTTGCTTCGAAACAGTCAAGTCGTCATAGTTAAAGTCAAGTCTAGGGAATCATTTGTAAGCACGGCGGCCATTTATTTACAAAGATTTTTTCACGGAGCTTTGGAGACAACACTAAGTCCATGTTTTCCACTGATTTTCTCTTTCATTCCACGTACACCTTCACGAAACTCAGTAATATGCCGCCGAAATTAAACAATTTGCACGCATTTGAACTAGGTTTCACAAAAATGAAAATTTGGCACCACATCTCCTCAACGAGTTCCCGCCAAAATTACTATTTTTTGACATTGACAGTAATAGTTCATTTGACATTGACGGCATTAATATTTCGATGGTGAATTAGCATAACAATTTCTTGTCACATTATTTTTTTTACTATAAAATAAACTTGTAATTTTTTTCCTAATTGATTTATTGATGCATTAAATGAAACGTGTTTTTTGCCTCCTGAAAAGTAGTGATTTTTGAGTTAGAAGTTATTGCCATTACACCGCCGATTTGACAGATTTACAAACGACGGCTGAGTTGCTAGCCACTTGCACTTGTTGAACTTTTATGACATTAGATCATTTTAATAGGATTACAAAAAATATAGGTATTTTTTTTAACTACCGACCGTCACAATTACTTTGCATCAGAAAAAATTATTACGCATTTGCAATGTGATTCTGTAATAAAATAAACAATTTTCACAACAAAATTATCTTATGAAAACTGATATTTTGAAAAAGTTTTTAAAACTTCTAAGTCGATGTTTGTGGCAACACATTGTTTGTTTTCAATTTGTGAATTACTTCACTCGAATTTTTTGAACAAGGTTTTCACTTACTATAATTATGGTTTATTTGCACTTTCCTAACCATTTAACAGAAGAAGAATTAATGTTGCAAGCTAAATATCAAAAACTGAAGAAAAAAAAGAAGGCTCTGCAGGCATTGAAGGCCCCAAAACAAGAACCAGAGAAACCGATTTTACCGAAGCGGCCTACAGAAGCGCGAGACGCTCGAGAAATCGCTAGGAAATTGATCAAAAGTGGTGCAATTCAGGCTATCAAAAGTCCTCCTCCTCAGCCTCAGAATGCTACGTTTAAAAGACCACGAGCAGGTTTGTGTTATGTATGACCATCAATAGCTCATTCTAAGTTGGATAAGGAAATTAAACAGGAGCCATTCCACCGTGAATGGTACCACGGCGCGCCCTGTTTATAAGGTCTTTGTTCCAAATTCCAATTTATATTCTGCACGACCTCTCACTATAATGAATGTTACTAAAATATTTTAGGTCGTGAGAGGAAACTTAGTGGATCCGCCGGAACAGCAGGTGGGGTGGCTTCATACCAACCATTCAGTGCTTCTCAAGAACCTCCACCACCAGAAGAAAAACAAGCCCCACGAGTTAAATATCTCTATGACTCTTTTGTCACTGCAGCTAATAAGTGAGTTAATCATTTCAATTCCTGGGTAGGTTCTTCTATGGGATTCATAAAAAATTGCTTTCAGTCAATCAGTCACAATCTTGACAGTCACAATGACTGTTATTATTGCATGTGCAATGACAGCATTCAAAACTACATTATCAGACCCATGCTTGATGGTCTTTAAAAATTAATTGCTCTTGAAGGCTCACCCGCAGCGCTGCCCTGCTTACTAATGAGTGAAAAAGCTTTCCTTTTCTTTCCTTTTAAATACACTATTAATATAACTCTTACAGTGAAGGAAATCATCATCAGGAAACTGACATGTCTTGTTCATCATGGTTTGAAGGCCTGGGTAATCATTCTACATCCAGAGTAGGCATCCGTAACGTCTTACTGCCTAACCCCTCAAAGAGATGGCTCTTACCCTCTAGTCAGACAATTTCATACACCGAAAATTGCATGGGTTTTTCTGTGTCTGAGTCACCAAAGCTGTTGGACTAATTGGTTACTCGTTTGCTGGTTTCAATCATGCTGAGCGTCAACCATGCATAGTGTTTTTGTATTTTTCTTTTAAAATATTTTTATGAATGCATTGTGCAGGAAGCACAAAAATAGAACACTAATATTATTTGTTTCTTTCTCTTTTCTAGGGAAGATGCATCAAAAACTCCACGTCCAATAGGCGGTATAGGTGGTGAATCACCTGCACCTAACACCGGCCGCAGCGGAACTCTCCAAGTGACTGGTCCTCGTATCAGTGAGGAGACAATCAGGCGACGGCTGGCTGCTTACGAGTTTACATTCACTCAGGAGAATGATGATGAGAAGTATGTTTTATATTTTATTGCCTTATTTGCAAATCTGTGGATATCATTGTTACTGGTATATTTTCCATTATTTGTGGCTGCAACATTATTCTAATATGGTGTATTGATTCGGCCTTGTTATCAGCCCTTTTGCGAGTTGGTATTTGTTGTTTTTTAGTCTCATATAAGGTGCATCGGGGGAAGATCGGACTATTTTAAAAAAGTTTTATAGTCTTTTGGTTAAACCAAATTCTACTCACTCATAATAATCAGTCGTACACTAGTAGGTGCCTAGAATAACGTTAAAACATTGGGCTAGCGTTTTCTACTATTAAAGTTTTATTCCTGCTAACGGTGACCGTTTTATACGCTTTCAAAAAGAAAAGAAAAAATATTTTTTCAAGGTTAAGACCGGACCTTGAAGGGGTAAGACCGACATACCTTCTAAAACATTCTGTGTGCTAGTAATAACAAGCACTACCAGTAGAAAATATCTGGTCTTACCCATACTAATAAACCTCCAAAGATTGTTAGAGCATTATGTGCAACTTAAAAAGTTATGATCAATTTAATTTTTTTTTACTGTTTTTGATCCGGTCTTACCCCGAACACCAAATTTTGAAAATTTTTTGTTTCTCAAACTTTCGCAACTCTACAAAAAGTACTATTTTTTTTTTCAGTTAGATTATCAGGTAAGCTATTATTAATCTAGATATTTAGTTTGTCTTTGTTACAATTACTTAATAAAAATGGAACTCTATGACCATATTATGATTTGGTTGGATACTTAACCTAGACAAAACAGAACTTTTTATAAAATCAAATTTCTTTGTTATTTTTAATGAGTTCTTCGTAGTATTTATTAACTCAGATAATCTTCAAAATAATCAACACATTGTTATATTAACGTATACTTTCAGCGCGTAACTTAAGTTTAACAAATAATTAAAAACTTATGTTTAAAGTTCTACAATGTTTTTGTCAATATCTGTGAAGCAGCGTAGTTTGTTATGCTCCTCCTTCGTGTATGTTGATGCTCTATGCGATCTTCTAGTATACTTTCGTGGCATTTTGTATCCCTGAAAAAAAAACATTAAGAATTAGACTTTGCCATATAAATATGTACCGCATTTTAAACATACGTAACTACACATAATTTACTTTTACCTATAAAAAATCCTATTCGTAGAGGTCTAAGCTAATGGAGACAGTTGAAAGTTTGACAACCACTGTGATTTTTGTTTACGGGAATGACCGGATCACCTTAACCAATAATAATATGATTGGGGGAAGTACGGATCTTAGTCTACAGACGTCTTAGAGTAATTTTGATTAAACCAATTTATACATCTCCTTCCATTTATTAACGATAAATCTTCATAACCTATAAAACATTGAAGAACTCACCAGTATCTCAGTCCAAAGTAGGTGGGGGTAAGACAGGATTTTAGTATTTTTTTCAATTTGTTCACTTTTCACTTGGCGGTGGATTACACCCGTCCTACTGATCGCAGCAACAGACGCGAACTGTCAGGTTAGGCAAGACAAAATGGTGCATTGAATAATGTTGCCAGTAGTGTAAAATATCATTCTATTTGGCAGTTATTTGAGTCATATGTTCTTACCCCGTATCCGCTCTTACCCCGATGCACCTTAGATTGTTTTTAATATATGCTTACATTCTGTTTTACGGGGGCTGTTCTAAGGTTCCATACCCAAAGGGTAAATCGGGACCATATCGCTGGCGTTAGATTTCGCCGTCTGACTGTGCTTTCCTTTGTCACCAAGCTGTATCTCATGAACCGTGATAGCTAGTTTACTTACTGCACTTAGTCGACTTATTCCAAGTTTCATCACAATCTAGCCCCATAGTAAGCTGCTAAGCTTGTGTTACGGTGACTAGACAACGGATATACTACTTATATTTATTTATAAACTAGCTGCGCCCCGCGGTTTCCCCGCGTAAGTCCTGTTCCCGCGGGAATATGGGGATAAAAAGTAGCCTATGTGTTAACCCATATCCCCAGCTACCTATGTTCCAAGTTTCATTGCAATCGGTTCAGTAGTTTTTGCGTTAAAGAGTAACAACCTCACATACATACTTACATACAAACTTTCGCGTTTATAATATACTAGCTGCGCTCCGCGGTTTCACACGCGTACGTATCTTCTTACTAATATTATAAAAGCGAAAGTTTGTATGTATGTATGTGAGGTTGTATTGTAATTCTTTCACGGAAAAACTACTGAACCGATTGCGATGAAACTTGGAACATAGTAGCTGGGGACCTGGATTAACACATAGGCTACTTTTTATCCCGATATTCCCACGGGAACGGGACTTAGCGGGTGAAACCGCGGGGCGCAGCTAGTAATATTATAGTAAGATAAGATTTTTTTAGATATTCTGTTTCCGTTCCCAGGGCGTTCTTAACGTTCGAGAACCCTGAGTTGGCAGCGGGCGCGCAGACGGCGCTCGACGGCCTGGACGAGGGGTGGCGCGTGACGGTCGCGCGCCGCCCGCCGCAGCAAGGCGCCTGGACGCCCGCCGCCGCGCCACGGAACCCGCCGCAGAAAGACGCCAAACGTACCCTTCTCACTTACGACGATATATTCGATTAAACATCGCCTAGTCAAAATCTGAAGCGTTTTATACCTATGTAAGTACCTACCTACCTCTATCTCAAATCAAATCAAATAAGATAAAGTTTATTGTTTCATAAAAAAAGTTACAGGTACAATTTTAGCATATTTGTTACATAACAGATATAGCCAAGCTTAACTTAAAATATTTATTTGTTAACTATAACACTAATTGGACATTTCTCAAATTACATATATCAGACATCGATTCTACACCAAGCACAAGCTTGTATCGCAGTAACCGAGGTACCGATAATATGCAATGTAGATAGACGCCTAATAAATTCATAAAAATATATACCTTATTGACTCACATATAAATTATTATTATAACTTAACACGAACTACGTAACATGTTAACATCTATTTGCATCTACCTGCTAAATCCTACGAGTAAAAATAGAATGGATATCATCTAACTTCTCTATTAAATTCGAAAAAAAACATGTTCCACTGTCACACTGGTGCAGATGTACACACTGACATGTTCCGTACTGTAATAGGTATGATCCACCTTTGGATCGACCAATGGCGGACAATCTTTAGTGACAGACTGGCGGTCGAATCATCGTTCTAGGCCCCACAACCACAGTTTACGTAGAACATTTTTCCATAGGATTGCTACTTCCATAATATAAATTCGAGTTTGTTGGCTAAATCTTAGGAAAAATGTGAAACATCCTTTTAAATTTAGCGTTAAGTAGTAGGGCAGTCAAACAGTCTTCGTTTGAAGAATGTGAGAAACATATAAGTATCTACATGTTTCTCTCAACTAACTGCAAGCCATAGGTAAAATTTCCTTTAAAATTTGGTGGACTGTTTCACCTTACATCGATTCAGTTGCTGTGGTTGTTGTATACGTTAGCGGATTAGTGGTGGTTCATTCAGTACGACGATGTTATATTGCATTAAAGATCACTTAGTCATATTATGGAGAATTTTATACCTATACCTATGTAAGTACTTACCTTTATCATACTAAAACAGGGTAGTGTGAAAAACACGTTAAAATTTAGCAATAAGAATAGGGCAGTCGTGTGAGGAATGTAAAAAACTAAGTAAAAGGGCAGAGCAAAGACATCTGCCAACGGCCACTCGCTATAAAAGCTAAGTTAATTTTTAAGCTATTTGTATATTTTTATGTATTAATTACCTATTTAAATCTTATTTTATTAAAATATAAGTAAACAACGTATTACTATGTAACTATCCCCACCAGTTTCAACTTTCATTTGATCTGTGGCACGGTGGGCGAACACTCGTCTGCGCCGCTGAAGATAACGCGTTCGATAATAAAACACAACATTTACCGGGTTTTACTCTTGTTTTATTTAATAACGGCATTATTCCTTCATTCATTCCAAGGTTGACTACCAGTCACCAGTTACAGTTAGCGGTAACTCGGTCTTTAGTAATAATGCCATTAATTAAATAAAATGCGAGTAAAACCCGGTACATATTGTGTTTTATTAGAGCAGCTTTGTCTAACAGTTAGTACACCACAAACTATCAACGTCCTACCAATATAACAAATGTGGACAGTTGTGTATAAGCAAGCGATTATGTTTATTACTCCTTCACGCAAAAACAACTGAACCGATTGCGGTGAAACTGGCAAGGAGATAGCTGGAAATCTGGATTAACACATAGCCAGCTTTTTATTCCAGTTATTCCCCGAGATCGAGACATAACGCAGGTAAAACCGCGGAGTGCAGCTAGTTTTACATACTTATCATGGTTACGTCTTGTTTTTTAATTTGAATTATAGGTATACATTATCATTATAGTTTAAAGAACAGTCGATCAAGTTCTGGACTAATTAGAGAAGATGAGTAATTAATAATTAAGTTTCTATTATTTTTTCTACGTGTGACTTGCATAACTATCTAACTATATATCACTCAAAGGTGACTGACTGACTGACACAGTGATCTATCAATGCACAGCCCAAACCACTGGACGGATCGGGCTGAAATTTGACATGCAGGTAGATGTTATGACGTAGGCAATTGGGCATCGGCTAAGAAAGGATTTTGATAAATTCTACCCCCAAGGGGATAAAATAGGGTATACAAGTTTGTTACTAAAAATACAACTTAACGCGAGCGAAGCCGCGGGCACAAGCTAGTATAATTATTAATGTCCCTTCGTCGTAATAAAACGCCCCGAACTTTTATCTACTATTTGGTAGTTATCTAATTAAGAGGACGAAACGAAGAATTTATCTCAGTAATTACGAAACATATAATAAACATATATTGGTATTTAATTTATCCTTCTTTTTCCTTAATTTTGGGTTTGTTTACCGGATTAGTTAACTTTTACAACACAAAAAAAAATCACTAACACAACCCTTTAAAACTAGAGTTTTACGATTTACAGCTATTTATTTTAGCATTTTTTTCCTGTACTGATTAGTAGCAATCTTCACCACGTCAATAATTGATAATAAACTTTACCTAATTAGCAATATTATTTTAATTAATAGTAAGTACATATTGAGTGAGAAATACTGTCTGGGCGCTTACGAGACGTCGCAACTTGAGATAGCAACCCATAGTAAACTAGTATGAGATATTTTTTGCAAGGAAATATATTTTCAAAAAATTCCCATGACAGGATGCGAACCTGTGCTCCCTCGCTGATAAGGCGAGTGCTCTAACTACTGAGCTACACAGAAATCACATGTCATGTTATAATTTTTCGACCATATATCTCTCCTTGCTAATTGTTTACCAACTAAGGCTTGGTTTTAGCGCCATCTACCAGTTTTACAACTTAGTCTAAGTTGTAAAACTGGTAGATGGCACTGAAACCAAGGGTCACTAGCTAAAACCAACCAACCAAGGTTCACTATACAGTAAACACTCCCAACGTGAGATACGCTTTCACTCCAATATAATATTTATTTATTTTATTTCTTTTTTTTATTGTTCAAGGCATATTAAACTTAGAAATATTATATATTAGAATGGACTTGTACTTAGAACGAATTATTAAATATTTCTAAGTTTAATATACAATAAAAAAAAACAAAGAAATACTAGTACGAGTTTTTAGTTTATCAATCCTTCACCTTAACCTAGGCAGTTATCTAATTACTGAGCTTGACTAACAATAGCGGTTAACTTATACTGAATCACAGCAAAAACAGTTTCCAATGAAATGAATCATCATCTATACCTACCTACTTACCCACATTACACGTTAAATATAAGTACAAAACAAATGTGTATAGGAATTCTACTTATATTACTACCGCCGGACACGTATCGCTTCACTTCTTAACCGTACTTCCTTTGACATTGACCAGTAGAAAATTAAAACAAAATGGAGTTCAAAATGAATTGCGTTTTTGTGCTCGTTTGTCTTATAAGCGTTGTGAATTGTTTGCCGAAACCTCGAGATAGCACTGTGTTACATAGGGAGAATCAAATAAAAACTGAATTTGAACCGGTACATAAAAGTATTGAAGAAGTATCGACTGATAAAGTTCAAAATCCAGGTAAGTGTGGTTTTTACTAACTCCGCTCCGCGGCCTGCGGTCTCGTAATGTAGATCTCGTGTGAATATCAGGATAATATAGGTACCTATAGCCATTTTTGAGGGAACAGCAAACGCACACTTACAAATTTTCATCTTTGTAATATTAATAGGATTACTCGTTTTTAATTGGGAATTAGATACCCATCAATATAATCATGTAGGTAAGCAATAATTAGGTAGCTGTACTACATTTTGTGATAACCAATTTACTGTGAAATTAGCAATTACCTACCTAGCATGTATTTAAGATTAGTTTTTTTTTGCTGCTGCGCCCCGTGGTTTCACCCGCGTATGTCCCGATCCTGAACTTTATATTCCTATCGTTTCTTTACATTAGTAAAGGAACGATAAGAATATAAAGTTCGGGATCGGGTTCTTTCGGAGTTACAATATTAATTGTAACTCCGAAAGTTCGTTGTTTGTATGGGATGAAAATTTACATAGGGATAGTTTAAGTGATGGAGAGTAACATAGGATATTTTGATCCCGATAATCCCGAAGGATCGGGAATTGTACGGGTGATATTTAACAAATCGAGATAGATCAGAATGAAATTCGACATAGGGGTAGGGTAAGTGGTATAGAGTGGCAACATCATCACGTACTTACATACAAACTTTACCTTTTAACTTACTTTACTAGCTACCTACTGCAGTGCAAAAATCCACACTTAAACAGTCGCCCATTTAAGTAGGTAGGTGTTCGAAAAACGCGGACGAAGTCGCGGGCAGTTATCTATAGCTAGTTATCTATATACATATAGAAGGGAAAATCACATCACGAAATCTCAAAAACTACAAGTAGTAGGTGTCTCAAATTTTGCATGGGGGTTTAGAGCTCACTTAAAACGGATTTTTCTAAATTCACCTAAGGGTGTAAAATGAGGGTCGAAGTGTAGTAATATTATTATATAAACGCGAATGTTTGCAGGTATGTATGTATGCATGCAGGTACCTATACGTTTGTGACTTTACTCTTTTACGTAAAAACGATTGGACTGATTGCGATAAAACTTGGAATATAGGAAGGTAGTTGGAGACCCATAATAACACATCATCGCTTATTTCGAACTAAAGCGATTTCTTCCAGGCAACCTTAATACGGAGACGAACTGTTTAGCTTGAATAGTAGATAGATACTTGAATGGACAATCAAATAAACAAATAAATAAAATATATCATAGTTCGTTTAAAATTTGATAAGTAAAAATGTTTACAAAACACATATAGGTAGGTACATGCTGGCTACTAGGTACTAGTTAGGTCAATGCATGCGCATATTTTATCATACGAATGCCTACAATAAATCAGTAATCAACGCCTTGCAGTCTATTTAATTCAGCGTCTGAAATCGCTATATTTTAGCCATTCTACGTAAAAATCTAAAAAGTTTTACTGTAAAATCATAAAACGTTTTAGAGATCTAAGCATACATACATATAGACAGCAGGAAGCTTCTTTTTTTTAATATTACATTACTATTTCATTATTATTACTTTGTTTCATTAGTTCATTAATTAGACTTTGTGAGTTATTTTTCTTTCGTTTATAAATGTTTATTTTTATGTGAAAAAAAATATCTGAGCAGTCCCTTTCAAATATAAACTAGGTACGTAACGGACCTATAAAATACAGCTGATTAACGGCAAATATAAGGTATAATAGTCTTTCCTGCATTAAAAAGAACATTTATATTTACTTACAGAAATTCTGACCCCGGGACGTATAGCGTGTGAGCATGACGAAGCAACAGAGGATCCAGTCTGCCAAGCGCACTGCATACCTAAAGGCTACTCCTACGGATTGTGTGTTAGCAAAACTTGTAGCTGTGTTTAGTGACACAATACCACTTTAAAACATTACTAGCTGCGCCCGTCCCTTTTATCCCCTTGGGAGTAGAATTTATCAAAATCCTTTCTTAGCGGCTGCCTACGTCATAACATCTACCTGTATGCCAAATTTCAGCCCGATCCGTCCAGTGGTTTCTGCTGTGCGTTGATAGATTACTATGTCAGTCAGTCAGTCACCTTTGAGTTATATATATTTAGATATCTGGTACAACTATGACTATGGGACCGTCTCCACGAGCGTTAGAATCGCGGCGGTATTATATTTATTTCTATTAAACAACGCACCGCCGCGTTAACATCGCCGTGTTGAGACAAATTCATAGAGATTGTATAGAAATAAGTGGCTCGACAATAATATCGCCGTGATTCCAATTCTCGTGGAGACGGTCCCCAAGATTTGCCCCTGTACCTTTGTATAAACGATGATTAACAGGTGCGTAAACTATGGCAGATATTAAAGTTAAGTATATATACCTAAATAACGTATGTCAACTTTCAAACTTTACGTCACAGAAGATTATACGATATGTATACAAATCCATATTCACAAACGACCATATGAGTAGACTCGACTTTTCTTAAATGTTTACGTTGATTGTTACTAACAAGAGCAAAACAAAGCATTAAGCTATAGGGTCGTTTGTGAATACGGATTTATGTACCTATCGTCATAGATGAAAGCAAATTGTCCGTACGCTGAATTGTAGGGCAAATGGAAGTCTTACTTCAGTATAATTTAGTCTATGCTATCGTATAACCTGTAACATGAAGTTTAAAAGTTGACAAACGTTAGACAGGTATACATAATTTAACTTTAAAATCCATATCGTTATAGAACGCGCCAAGGCGATTACTAAGTAAAATGTTTCTGTAGGTATTTAGAATAAAAAATGTTTTTAGTTCCAATAACATATTGCATTACTTTTTGTACCTACTTCTACATTGTAAACTATACAAATCTGTGTATCACAAATCTTACTTCTTACATAATTTATTGTTTCTGATAATTATAGTGGGTGATTTTAGTGTGAAATTAGTGTTATTTATTTTATTTGGTTCAGTATTTTGGTATGTATCTTATCATAATTTCAAATTTCATTGTAGAAACATGTTTGATATAAAATTCGTGTTTGGTTGAGCTCTAGCGTCATGAACATAAGAGTCACAATGGAATGTAGTTTGGTCAAACTTGTAGGTTATACTTACGACACTTTTATTTCAACTTGAATTATTTGTTTATTTTCCTATGATTATATGTAAAGAATATTTCTTTCACGCAAAAACTACTGAATTGATTGCGATGAGACTTGGAATATAGGTAGCTTGAATAACACATAGGCTACTTTTAATCCCGATATTCCCGCGGGATCAGGACCTACGCGGGTAAAACCGCGGGGCGCTGCTAGTAAATGATAATTTTGTCTAAGGTTTTCGCGATTTTGCTTAGTAAAACACAATATTTGCCAGCCTTGTTCTTCAAGATTAGTTGTCAACCTTGAAAAAGCTAACTGAAAACCTGTAAAACCCGATAAATATCGTGTTTTACTAATAATTGACTTGATTTTATTAACTGTTAATCATCGTTTACTCATACTTATTAAATTACATTAAAATTTAATCATGGATCTCAAATTGAATGAAAGGAAATAAAGTCTTACATAAATAATGCATTTTTTTTATTGATTAAGTACTTAATAATTACCTAATATACAATTTTATTGTAAGTAGTTAACTGATACATCAGTCAGCGCTTACATAATTCATTGACGGTCTTAAAATAAAGAAGACGGTGTAGAAGTTTGTCGAAATTGGACTGAATTTGTAAAATATAATTTTGGATATTTATAGAAAAGAAGCTCCACTTCGTCTAATAAGTATCATCGCCCAGCTAGTTCTATTTTACGTCAATGTAAGGGTTAGTTACCAATCCGATGCACAATTTGTTATTGGCAAAAAAAAACTAAGTTTAATAAATGTTAAATATGCCTTTAACAATAAAACATAAGAAATATTAAATTGGACTGAAAGCGACATCTCACGTTGGAAGTGTCAACGTTAAGTTGATTACCCGAGCCAGTCAATAGTTGTTAAATTGTTCTGGTAGATGGCGTTGAAAACTGCCTCAGTTAAACAATAAACAGGGAGAATATGATCAAATATTACACCATGTCTCGTAATTCCCGTGTGGCGCAGTGCATAGCGCGCTCGCTTGGATAGCGCACAGGTTTGAATCCTGTCATGGGAAATTTTTGATAATGTATCTCGTTGCAAAGACATTTCTACCTATTGTTAATTGAGATAATTATGATACTGGTTTCTATTTTATCTAACAAGCATTATCTTATTTTTTATATGTACAAATACAAGATGTAACGGGCATGCCCTTTTAAGCCGAATGGGGTTGTTCTAGACATCTATGCGAACAACTTTTGTTCTACGAGTTTTGAAAATTCGAACATTTTTTTTTGATAATTTTGGGGTTATAGAAAATAAACGTAATTGTAGTTTCGATTGTTGTCGACTAAACTAAATGAAAGGACAAGATAAGGCCAATGACCTCGAACTATGAGAAACAGCTGATTTTCAAGTAAACTTTAAACTTAAAATTTTCGAAAACTACTTTGAATTTCCAAAAGTTGTAGAGCAAAAGTTGTTCGCCTAGACGTCTAGAACAACCCCCTTTCGGCTTAAAAGGGCTTACCCGTTACACCTTGTATATATCTATTTTATAGTTAAGTAGCCTTTCCATAGCGAATAGCTGTCCCCTAATGCTGTCCCCGAATAAATTCCTCAAGTATAACGTTGCCTTTACTGTAATTTACATATTTTATTTACCCTGTTGGTAAACCCATTTTATTGACAAATCTTATTTTTATCTACTTAGATTTCTCACATATTTCCATCATATCTATATCTAAGACAGGAATCTTAGATTTAGTGTTTATTGTTCTTGGACAAATCGTGTCTGCTTCTGCCTGTATTTGGTTCCAACTGTATTCGATATCTTCTGTCTTAATCAATCTGTAACAAACTACAAATCTAATCACGTATCTATCTCTGAAACTGCCAGCGACCATGAATACCTTCTTTTTCTTTGTCAGATTGTCTAAAAGTGTTTTCGTAGCAATATCTCCGTTTTTCAGCCTAAAGCATACGAGCCCCATCGACGGCTCCGGTTCTATAATGAATCGATCGTCGGCACGAACTAATTTTGCAAAATGCTCTGCAAGAGAAATGTGATTTCTGATGATTTTTCTTAAGCCTTCTGCTCCGTATATTCTCATTGTCGTCCATAGTTTTAGTGACCTGAATCTGCGCCCAAGTGGCATCTGCCAATGTCTGTAGTCGGGTATTTTGATGTCGGTCTTCACATCGTCAAGGTAAATTCGCTGCACGTCGAATGCTTTCATCAGATCGAAGCCGTTTCTCACCCACATAGCTGAGCAATCGAATGTTACGGGCATCCATTTATGACAGTTGATATCAAAAGAATCTGCGTACTCGACACCTTTCATAAAGTGTCTGTATTCAGGGCACATAAATGCTGCTCCAGCGTAAGCGGCATCGACATGCAGCCATACATTTGCTTCCTGGCAGACAGGACCTAGTTCGTACAGCGGATCAAATGCACAGGTTGGAGTTGTGCCGAGATTGGCTATCACATAGCACGGTATCAGGCCTTTAGCCCGATCTTCTTCCATCGCTTGTTTCAATGTTTCTCCACGAAGTCTTGCATTCGAATCTGCTTTTAGTAATCTCATTTTCATT
This sequence comes from Idaea dimidiata, assembly GCA_949358125.1. Taxonomy (NCBI): domain Eukaryota; kingdom Metazoa; phylum Arthropoda; class Insecta; order Lepidoptera; family Geometridae; genus Idaea; species Idaea dimidiata. The sequence goes on from OX442337.1 coordinate 7,584,177, forward strand.
GACCCTAGTAAGCCTGCCTTCTCCACGGATGAGTTGCATTGGTTCGATGTGTAGGCGACGAGCTTCGGCTTTATTTCATCTTCGTCAAGGTCAGGGTTTTCTTTGATAAGATTTCTAACAGACTTTTCTTTTGCTACTAAAAGACCAACTAGAGTAGCTTCGCTGGCGGAGCCCTGAAATGCAGACGTTCACACTTAATCCAAAAATCTACATATTGACGTTAAGATTACTTAAACAAACATTTAATTAATTTACCTAACTAAGAAGCAGTTATATCTATCTACCTGTATAACTCCTCCACCAGGACCTGAGGAGCAGTTAAGAAACTCTTTCGGGAGACCGATTAGTTTACCCAACCAATTCATTGTCAATACTTCTAACTCTGTGCAAGCTGGGCTAGACATCTATAAAATACAAAACCAGAGATTAGTTAGATAAACAATCAAGTTACAATGTAAACTGTAGGTATAACAAGTAAAGCTTATACATTTCAGTTTCGATTTTGTGATTTTGAGGCTAGTTATATCTTACCCATGAAAATCCGATAGTCCCGAGACCGTCGCAGAGCAGGCCACCAATCATACTTGCAAACGAATTGCCAGTTGGATAGAAAGCATGGAATTGAGGATGATGCCAGTGTGTTATCTGAAATAAAAAGCATATAAATTGTAACATAAGGTAGCGATATTTTGCATAAGACTTGCGTTCCTTTTATAATGGATGGAAAACTACGCTTTGTTTATCTAGATTTCAAAACCATTGTTTCGAGGTCTGTATATTATAGGTACTGTTACTGTTGTTATTAAGTGACGTATAACTGCGTCTAAAGTGCATTTTAATTGCACTTGTTACACAAGAATAATGATTGATCTTTTAAAGCCATCTATCTGTACTTACACCCGGCAAAATGGTCTGGCTGTAGTCTTTCAGGATATCTTTCCAATCTTCGGGTTGTTCTGGTGCATCTTCCGGCAGTTCTTGAAGGAGGTACCCGGGTTCCACGGATGGAAGAACATCTCTGAAAATACCACAACGGAAGTGATTAATATGACGTTTATGTTTATACTAGCTGCGCCTCGCACCGTTTTGACCCGCGCAAATCCCGATCCCGCGGGAATCTCGGGTTAAAAAGTAGCCTATGTGTTATTTCAGGTCTCCAGCTATCTATATTCCAAGTTTAATTGCAATCGGTTCAGTATTTTTTGCGTTATTGAGTAACAAACACACATACTCAAATACTTACAAACTTTCAGCTTTATAATATTAGTATGATTAGTTTGTCATTATGATTAAGTTAGCACAATAAAACACAATATTTACCAAGTTTTACTCGCGTTTTATTATATTATAGCTGCGCCCCGCGCCTTTACCCGCGTAAGTTCCGTTGCCGCGGGAATAACGGGATAAAAAGTAGCCTATGTGTTAATCCAGGTCCCTAGCTACCTATATTTCAAGTTTCATCGCAATCGGTTCAGTAGTTTTTGCGTGAAAGAGTAACAACCTCACATACATACAAACTTTCGCGTTTATAATATTAGTAAGATAAGATAAGATAATAAAAAAAGATTAAAAGTAATAAATATTGTGTTTTATTTATGTAAAATCGCGAAAACCTTAGAAAAACCTTAGCATGTTCAAAGTAAAGGGATTTTCGTAGACAATACCAAGATGAAGAACGGTGGAATCTAGTAGGCTAGGTACAAATACTTGTAATTAGGTAAGTATAGACAATAGTAAGGTTGACTTGCGTTGCTATACTTAGCCCCAGGCTAGTGAGCTAGCCCAATGTTAACTCTTGTGATTGGTCTTGCACTGCAACCAATCACAGGAGTCAGCACGTTAGTTATTTAAGGATAAGTATAGCAGCGCAAGTCAACATAAGATGTCTAAATGCTGCTGTATATGGAACTTCATTCTACTAGTAAAATATGAAGGTATAGTCAATCTTAGAAACAGCTAATCGCAAAATTAACATAAGTAAGTACTTACTTATTAACACATTTTAAGATTTAAGAATCTATCTTGTCCTGCAATATTCCAAAATGGTAGAAACCCAGCATGGTTTCTACCATTTTGGCATATTGCAAAAAAATAACTAAAAAATGTAAAAAATACAACGTGATCCACATTAGGATCACGTTGTATTTTTGATGTTAAATAAATCTGAGTGAAATTATCTTTTGTTATTTTTCTCGCCCGACTACCCGCGCTTACAAGTGAACTTGGTGTAACGTGTCGAAGGTTTCGTTATATTATGGATAGTACTGGAGGAGGTACCGATGTTCCTTCAAATAAGTTTTTTTTTTTCAAAAACTCAACGAAGTTTTGACTTTGACGTTTTATCATTCTCTCCTAACCGCTTTAATAATAATATTATGACATCTCTTTCTTACGTCATGCAAGTAGCATTGAGTCTTATGTTTTAGAAAGAGATAACAATAGTTTCGTCTATTTCTTCTTTAAATTATGTGAATGAATATAAATAATGAGGTTGTATAGCATACTTTGTGCCGCTTTTCAATAATGATTTGTCCAATCAGAGCGTCGTATTGCTCAGATTCGACGCTGAAACAGAGTCGAGCTCTAGGCTGTTACATCAGAGAATAGCACTGCTGACCAGTACAAACTTGACTATTTATAACTTACTTATACCTACTTAAGTTAATCAAGGTACCTTACTTAAAGTAAAGTGAGCAATTAAGTCAAAATGAAATCTAAATAATAGGGGTTAAAGTATGAAATTGCCGTTTTATTGCAATAGGTTCTTTGAATTGACATAGAATCTTCATGGTTTGAGGTTTTCGAATGAAACTTTTTTCAAATGGTTTCTGTGATGTTCTTTTTTTAAAAAATGTGAAACATTTGAATATCGACTTTCAATTGTTTTTGTTATTCAATTTAGACAAGAAAGATGGATACTGCGAAAATTCGAGTGATTTTTGAATACGAGCTCCGACGCGGAACTAACGCGGCAGAAACAGCTCGCAATATCAATGCTGCGTTTGGAGAGGGGTCTACTAATGAACGCACCGTGCGATTTTGGTTTAAACGCTTTCGTGATGGAAATTTCGACTTAAAGAACGAGCCACGAGGAAGACCGCCCACACAGGTGAATAACGATGAATTAAGAGAGATAGTGGAAGCCGATCCTAGTCAAACTACCCAGGAATTAGCGGCATGGTTTAACGTTACCTTACCCACTTTATTGACTCACTTGCGTCAAATCAATAAAATAAAAAAATACGAAAAATGGGTGCCTCATGATTTGACTGATCTGCAGAAAGAAACGCGTGTTGAAACTTGTGTTGCCTTGTTGAACCGGTACAGAAATGAAGTAATATTGGATCGAATTGTAACATGTGATGAAAAGTGGATTCTTTATGATAACCGGAAAAGAAAAATGCAATGGCTGACCCCAGGTCAAATGCCACAACAGTGTCCTAAAGCAAAACTTACCAATAAAAAGGTAATGGTAACTGTTTGGTGGTCTCAGCATGGTGTTATTCACTATAGTTTTCTTCGATCTGGTCAAGCAATTACGGCAGATGTCTATTGTGCCGAACTCCGAACCATGTTGACAAAACTAGCAGTAAAACAGCCCCGACTCATGAATCGATCTTCACCATTATTGCTCCACGACAACGCGAGACCTCACACAGCACGAGAAACCATTTTGACCCTTCAGGAACTGCACTTAGAAACCATTCGTCATCCTCCGTATTCACCAGACCTTGCTCCAACGGACTACCATTTTTTTCGTGATTTGGACAATTATCTACGTGACAAGAAGTTTTCTTCCCAGGAGGCAGTACAAAATGCTTTCACACAGTTTGTGCAGTCTAGATCGTCGGAGTTCTATCGCAAAGGCATTAATAACCTTCCCATTAGATGGCAGCAATGTATAGATAATAATGGCAACTATTTTGATTAAATAAATTTGTTAAAAATTTAAAAAATAAACAATTAAGATTTTCAGTACAAATCGGCAATTTCATACTTTAACCCCTATTATATTTATTAAATAAGACATTCACATGGTCATTTTAAATCGCTATCAATCTAGTGAAACTTTGAAACGTCTTCACTTTTAAATACATAAACTTTTCCACGTCTAGAATTCTCTGGCTGTATATAGTATCCTTTTTGCTAGAGTATTACACGGAATGTTGGTTAAAACGTAGAAAAACAGTAGGTTAGTAGTAAGTTCGTGTTGGCGTATCGAACAAAACAATCGATTTACTTAATTGATGGAATTTTTCGTGTCTGTAAGAGGTGGCTAGTTAAAGTCCTACATATTGTTCAAACTAGTGTTGTTTATCGACAGCCCATTATCGATAGTCGAGGTCGTACCATAACACAATAGTATGACAGGGATAGTGCTAGCGAATTCAAATGTGTAAAAGCAGAACATACGATGCGAATGTGAAATTTTATTTCACATAGTACTTGCTAATTGCAAGTTAACTAGACATCAAAACATTGTGTTGAGCGTCAAGAAATAGTTTTAACTTAAAGATCAACCCCCTTACTTATAAACGCTTAATGTGCTGCATAACCATGCATCGTTTGTCTTTTATTGTCACATGAAGTTTCAAAGTTGACAGACAGAGACAAACGTCACATAACTTAGTCATGTGTAAATAATATTAAAAACTAGAGGATTCTAAAGATATAACGTAAAACATGTCAAAAACACCACAAAAAACTGGTGTTTATGAAGCGACAAAGCGTCGCTTCATAAATTTCAAAGCGTAATTTAAACATTATTGCAATTGCAAACAATAGGTAAATCCAATATAAAATTATAACTTAACTGCAATCGAAACTTAAATTTACTAAGATGTATGAGAAATGGTATTCTCTGGAGATTTTTTATCGAAAAATGTCAAATGCTATAACGTCTTTGACATTAAAGATTGGCTGCAATGAAGTTGAAATGACACTGGATAATTTAATAATGTTATTTTTTTAAAAACAGAAATACAATTTCACTAATCAAGAAGCAAACCAACAATCACGAAGATTTGTCCGGTATGCCGTAAGCACAAAGTTGAGTTCACATTCATACGTGCATTCAATCGCGATCAAAACATCACATCTCATCGCAAATGTGAATAGGCCATCTGATCATGGGCTAAACTGTCGATAGTTTCGCAACACTAGTGTCAACTTTGGTGTGTTTGTAATACTATTGTATTATAATTATCATTATAAACCGCTACGAGTGTCGTCGGTCGTAGTAAGCAAGTATGTAAGCATACAACTTTGTTATCTCACATCTTGTCTTGGGGATGAGTATGTCTGTGGTCTGTATACTATGTAGCAAATTATGTACCACAGTTTACCTAGTAGTTGTGCGTCTCGGCGCTTGTGTAGTGTACCTACCAAGGTTTTATAAATTAAGTATCAATGTCAAGTTCTTGGAAAAATAAACCTAAGCAAATAAAACGTAATAGGTGCGCTCAGTAATCTTATTAAATCTCAAATAGATATAATAGATAATAAAAAATAAGTAGGTTAGAAAAACCTAGCCGGTATCTAATTGGTTATTAATTATTTGACCTGTAGGTAAAATAATTTATTAATTATTTTACCTATAGGTAAAATAATTTATAACCATTGGTCTACTATTAAATGACCTTTAAATATATTAATTATCTTCACGCCCTTGGTTCCATTAACGTAGTTTTTTCAAAAATCCCTTACCAAAACACCCTAGCCACCTCAAACATCACCTGAATTTAAAAAGTCAATATCTTCCAAATCGTAATCATTAGGTAAAATTAAACTAGGTACCAAATAGTATTGCATATTTCGTTATGGCAATATTGACCTAATGGCAACCCAGCTAGTTCGTATGTTTCGGCGGTTATTTCATCAAGAAGCGTCGGCAGTGTGACGCTTCTTTATAAAGTGCTAAAACTCTGTCTGTAGCCGCGCGTTCAGCGACGCGGTAAGTGTATCTTCTAAGTGCCTGTATATGTAAAATTTATAGTTTTTTCACATGAAACAATCAGTTAGTCGATATCTTTATTAGTAGATATCAGTGAATATAAGTACACAGACAAAAAATCAGTCAAAACGTTAGCAAACTTCGCCTACCCATATGGTTGTCAATTTTATTTCAACTATAGCGTTTACCCGCGGCTTTCTTCGTTTGGTGGCAGAGTTTTCTTCGAATTGATCTTTTAAATTCTTGCCCGGGCCTGTAGTCTATGAGACATTCTAGCTGTAGAATACGAAGGTACCCTGGGCACTGGGCACCTATTCTAAAATATCTTAATTAGTTTTTCAGTTGTGGTATTTTTTTTTATAAAATGGTTCAGCAATTGTTGGTAATTTTGCAAGAAAAGCTTAGAAAAATTGCTGAAGGATGTTAAACCGTTTTCGAAAAAAATTGAACAGAGCTGAGGCATAGTTAAGATATTTTAGTTATAACATGACTTTAGACAGGACTTCCGAGAGTAAAACCATTGGAAAGCTGTTAAAACTATCAGTATAATAATTAGTTAATAATGCTAATATTTAAATCACTGGTATTACAGGATATTAGGTAGATACTCCGTTATTTTTAAGTAGTTTAATTAGTTAACTAAATAAATTAAATTACCAACATATAAGTAAATACATTTTCCAAACAACCAAATGAGAAATTTTATTTTAAATTAATTTTGGGAGTTTGTTGTGGTAAATTGATTTCATTTCATTGATAGGTAGACTATCAATGAAATGAAATGAAATATATTTATTCGAAATGAATTATAATTAAATCAATTCAATCAGATTCAATTACAATTTAATTAAAATTCTAATGCCTGAAATAAGACTTACCGATCCCTAATATTCTCGACGTAATCAGCTATTAGATCGATAGCTGCCGTGCCAAATTCACGAAACTGTTCCGCGTCCATTTTCACCACAAACACTGATCACTGTTGTCCTTTAAAATCCGATTAATAAATTAAACGTTAACGGTTAAAGAAAGTTGAAGTCACGTGAACCTTAAGTTAGTCACTTCAAGATGAAGTTAAGTGAGACAATGGAGGTGCGATCGAGCGACGGGTAGATATATAGCCACTGGACCGCTTTCTACACCGGCTCTCAGCAGTACGACTCAGTACAGCCTTAATAAATACACCGATAATACAGATTACGTTAGTATTTATACCCTGTTTTATAATAATTTTTAAAAATTTATGTGAATCCTTCTTAACATTAAAATTGTATTATATCCATTTCCGTAAAACTATATAAAGTCGTACATCAATAAATGAAATTCACTGTGCTTTTGTGTTTGTGTTAGGCAATAGTAGACCAGGTATATAACGTTAATTCTACGTCTTTGAAGATTAGGTAGGTAGTACCTAAACAAAATAATTGTATCAGAACTAGCGTTCCTTGGTGTCACCCACATAAGTTTCAATCCAGTAGGAATATCGGGATACAATGTGTTATTCCAGGTCTCTAGCGATCTATATACCGTGTTTCATTATTATTTATTTATTTCATATCTTTATTTGCACAGCATATACATAGAAAACAACACACAAATATACAACAGTAAATAGTAAAATAAAAGCTTAGAAATTAAGTTGTACAAATGGGCGGCCTTATCGCTAAGAGCCATTTCTTCCAAGCAACCTTTGGACATTACAATTGGTTCAGCGGTTTTAACGTGATGGTACAAGAATTACAAACACTCACAAACTTTGACCTTTATTGTATTAGTAGGATATAACAATAATACTTACCTAACAATTTATTTCAGGTTGCAAAGGTCTATAACTACAACTATTTTTTTCGTTTTTACTGACGTTATAGACTAACCATGAAGCCAACACGTAGAGGCCCGTCCTACTAGAAATTTCCAAGGATAAAGAACATGTCCTAAAATTCACACGCGGCGAGGCTCGAACTCGCGTCTCTGGGTCTGTACCCCAGCGTGTTAACGAACTAGGACCATGCGAGTTCGCGGAAGTGACGGAACACGACGTCCTTCGGTCAGAAGCTGTCGTCCGTAACACGTAACAGACTTGCAACACAAACTTCTTCTGCAACACGAACAACTAGACTCAAAGACAGTAGAGAGAGAGAGATACTAGAGTAGACACGATTCAATCGGGGCTGTGTCGTAGCGAGTCTCGACAGTTCTTGGTCAGCGTTTCTTTTGCACCCTTGAAAATATCCTGAAACCCCTAAATTTGAGGGCTAAGCTCTGAATTAAGAAGCAGCCCATTTTATATAAGTCGCCCTTAAATTTTAAGTGCTGATTTCCAAATATTAGGCCCTGCCTAAGATAAGAACAGTTATGCATGCTACGCATGCGCCACACCATGCGGACGAATCGCGGGCACAGCTAGTTTATAATATTAGTAAGAAGTAAGAAGGTCTTATGCAAGCCGCCCTAAGTGAGCCACTCCACTATACAAAAAGAAGAAGGTTGATGATAGTTATTTTGTGTATAGATATTTGAAATCTGACTATAAATTCGGTACGTGCAACTTGGATACAAATTGTATGTAGCTAACCTTAAGTTAGTACGCAAATCCGACGTTATATTTGAGACTTGCTTAGGTAATAGAATTCAGGTGGCAAAAATATAAAAACAGGAAAAAGTAAGTACTTAGCATATAGGATGAATATATAGGTAGGCATTTGACGGACTTTTTCCTTCCACGTGATTGCAGACTTTGTATATGTTCAAAAGGAGCGAAAGCAAAAGTTTACAAGTTTTCGACGACAACGACGGCTTATCACTTGATTTTAGTGAGGTGTAGGTAAGTCACCGGATACACGTGAAATTATCTTCATTTTATTTTTTTAAATTACTTGATTGAATAACTCGACGAGTTAAATACTCGTCGAGTTATTAAATACGGGGTCTAGCTAGAATACTATATTTAGGTAAAAGTACTAAAGCCCGTAAAGATGGTACAAGTTCTAATGTCTTAATAATCTTTCGAGGAACAAGTAAGTTCGTTGCTGTAATAAACTTAGGTATATAAGAAGAAAGAGAGGAAAGTCTGTAAAAATTAAACAACCGACTTCAAAAAAGAAACAAAAAATATTAAAAAAGACAACCAAAAAAAGAATTGATAAAAAATACCAAAATAACCTCTACTACATAGGTACAGTGCCACCGACTAATTAATCTGTTTTATCATCTGAAGTCGGGCAGCTAAACTAAGTACAATATGGAACCAACCAGTAAAACTGCCTGACTTCAGATGATAAAACAGATTAATTAGTCGGTGGCACTGTACCTATGTAGTAGAGGTTATTTTGGTATTTTTTATCAATTCTTTTTTTGGTTGTCTTTTTTAATATTTTTTGTTTCTTTTTTGAAGTCGGTTGTTTAATTTTTAAATTAGTTTTTTTATTTTACCCTTTTTAGTATACCTACCTACCTAAAAATCAACAATATTATTACCGTTATTTTAATTATTGAGGAGTTTGCTGATGAGAAGGTGGTTTCAGGTGCCCAATCAATCTGTACTTAGTTCTTTAGGGGTCTATTCTTTTTGGTAGAAGTTGTGAAATGAGTAATTTATTGAATTCTGGGATACTATCCTGTCCATCATTCCGAAGATACTCATCAGATCCTTACCAAACTTTTATGGGACCACCTCGGAGCTTCCACCTTTCCATTAAAAAAAGAACTATATCAATCGGTCAAGCCATCTTCGTGTAATCGATGAACAATTGAATTGAATACAGCGTTTTAAGGAGCATTCCCGGTCCTCACTTCGAAGATCCTCATCAGATCATCATCAAATTTTTATGGAACCATCTCGAAGCTCCCACCTTCCCATTTAAAAAAGAATCATCTCAATCGGTCAAGCCATCTTCGAGTAATCGATAAACAGTTGGATTGATTAATGCTTTTTGAGGAGCATTTCCGTTCATCACTCCGAAGACCCTCATCAGATCTACATCAAATTTTTATGGGACCATCTTGGAGCTCCCATCTATCCATTAAAAAAAGAATCATCTTAATCGGTCTAGCCGTCTTCGAGTAATCGGTAAACATACAAAAAAAAAAAAAAAAATTATACATACAGACGAATTGATAACCTCCTCCTTTTTTTTGAAGTCGGTTAAAAAAGGGGAGGGCAGGACCACAATTTTTCATTTTTAGTTGTAGCTCCGAAATTCTGGTTTTTACGTCGCATAATGTATTAATCATCTTAGTATCGTGTTATTAACTTATATCAAACGCAAAATAAATGTTGTCAAATATTATAATAACTACTTTTTCTAAAAGAAAAAAAAAACTGTTTATTTTTACCCCTTGATTGGGGCTCTAGAGTAAGTATTAACATTATGTTATACCAACACAGGGATACCTATCCACATCATGCGAAAATTTTCTTCTAGACAAGATAAAACCTAATAAAATTGTAAGTACCTATGCTTATATTACTCCATGATTTAAAACGGAGTCAGAAGGTTTTATTCTCAATTATTATTAAAACTCCCTTACTTATAAAATATTATTTACACATGACTAAGTTATGCGACGTTCGTCTCTGTCTGTCTACTTTGAAACTTCATGTGATAGTAAAACACCACCGATGTATAGTTATGCAGCGCATTAATCAGCTTTTATAAGTAAGAGGGAATTAATTTCAAATAACATTTTTAATTTTCTCGAAACCGGTAACACGCTTTAACCATTTGTTCCTTTTATCACCTGTCGCCTGTCGTGAATATCGTCATACATAATATACTAGCTGCGCCCCGCGGTTTCACCCGTGTAAGTCCCGTTTCCGCGAGAATATCGGGATAAAATGTTATTCTCGGTATCCAGCTACCTATATTCCAAGTTCATCGCAATCGGTTCAGTAGTTTTTGCGTGAAATGGTAACAAAATCGCATACATACCTACATACAAACTTTCGCATAAATAATATTAGTATTCCAAGATGTATGAAGTATTATTTTAATTACGGTTCGTGATCTCGTTGTTATTTTATTTTGTAAATGTATTTCATTGTTTCAGAAGATTTGAAGTAGGAAGTATTTATATGTTACAAAGTTACAAGTATATAGAATAAAAAGTAGCCTAACCAATAAATGGGATTCCAATTTCCCTGCGAAAAACGTTTCATGTTCGATGTTAAGTTACATGGCGAATACACTTATGGCGAATAATAAAGTGCGCAGTATAGAGATATCGATGAAAAGTTATCGAAGGAACAAAATTCGATGAAATTTTTTTCGCGGGGAAATACTAGGTATATCTCAATAAATAGCCTCAAATAATTAATTATAGACGTATCTTTTTAATAAGTTCATTTTTCCGGATCTTAACGTCGAGGTAAGAAAATATGAGAAAAAAAAATGTTGTTTTTATTGCTCAAGGCATATTTACTAGAAATATTTTAAAGGAAAAAAACATCTTTTAAAATTCAGAGATTTGAATCCAGGGACGCAGGGATTTAATCCAGGGACGCGAGTTCAAATCTCGCCGCGGGTGAATTTTTGAAGATGATTATTCCCTATAAAATATTTCTAAAAATATGTGGCAAGTAAATATACCTACGCGAATATTCCGTTTTTTTTACTATGTTTACAAATCGTACATACCTATTCAAAAATATAATTAGCTTGATACCAAAAATTATAACTTTCAACGCCTAATCGACAGCTACAAGAAGTAGGTAGGTGATAGATACCTATAAATCTACGTGAAAAATACTAGTAAACTTCGGCATATTTTCCGCTTAATTAGGTGCCAGTTCAACCTTTTCTTGTAACAGAAAAACATAGATCAATCAAGTTAGATTCGAAAAAAAGTATATTTATTCGTAACTATAGCTGAATCCCGCGATATCACCCGCGTAAGTCCCGATCCCGCCAGATTATCGATATTTTTCTTTCATAAGATCCTTTTCCTGATCATACATAACAAACACAACGCAAAGAGAATTATCGAAATCAGGCCAGCTGTTCAGGCTTGATGCCGTGACCACGTTAAATAGGGATTCATTTTTATATATAAGACTAGCAGCGCCTCGCGGTTTCACCCTCGTAAGATGTATCGAAATCGGTTCAGTATTTTTTCTTTCATAAGAGCCTTCTGTGATATAAGCAAACTTAACAAAAAAGAATTAGCAAAATCGGTCTAGCCATTTACGTGTGATGCTGTGACCAAAGGAAATAGGGATTCATTTTTATATAACTAGCTGCGCCCCGCGGTTTCACCCGCGTAAGTATTGAACAAAACTTTAAAAAAATCTGTCTTAAAATCCTACTCCTGATCACAACAAACACAATGCAAAAAGAATTATCGAAATCGGTTCAGCCGTTCACGCGTGATGCCGTGTCCACGCGAAATAGGGATTCATTTTTATTATATACTAGCTGCGCCCCGCGGTTTCACCCGCGTAAGTCCCGTTACCGTTCCCGTTCCCGCGGGGATTAAAAGTATCCTATGTCCTTCTCCTGGTTCTAAGCTACCTCCCCACCAATTTTCAGACAAATCGATTAAGCCGTTCTTGAGTTATAAATGTTGTAACGAACACGACTTTCTTTTATATATATACTAGCTGCGCCCCGCGGTTTCACCCGCGCAAGTTGTGAACCCGCGTTGTTCGAACACCTACCTACCGCAATGCAATAATCCACACTTAAACGGTCGCCCATTGAACTTCCCTAGTCGTCCGTTTAAGTGTAGAGTTTTGCACTGCGGTAGGTAGGTGAAGTAAGGTAAAGTTTGTATTTCATCAGTAGGTGACGATAACGATGACGAAGGATGACGATGACGATGGATGACGATCAATGATGATGGATGACGATCAATGACGATGGATGACGATGACGATGATGATGATGCCACTCTACATCACTTACCCTACCCCTGTGTCGATTTTCATTCATTGAATTGTTATCACCCGCGTAAGTCCCGATCCCGTGGGATTTTCGGGATCAAAAGTATCCTATGTTACTCTCCTTCATTTAAACTATCCCTATGCAAATTTTCATCCAATGAATAGTTAACACCCGCGTAAGTCCCGATCCCGCGGGATTTTCGGGATCAAAAGTATCCTATATTACTCTCCATCATTTAAACTATCCCTATGCAAATTTTCATCTAATAAATAGTTATCACCCGCATAAGTCCCAAACCCGCGGAATTTTCGGGAACAAATCCCGCGGGATTTACGGGATCATAGGTATCCTATGTTACTCTCCATCATTTAAACTATCCCTATTCAAATTTTCATCTAATAAATAGTTATCACCCGCGTAAGTCCTGATCCCGCGGGATTTTCGGGATCAAAAGTATCCTATATTACTCTCCATCATTTAAACTATCCCTATGCAAATTTTCATCTAATAAATAGTAAGCCCGCGTAAGTCCCGATCCCGCGGGATTATCGGGATAAAAAGTATCCTATGTCCTTCTCCTGGTTCTAAGCTACCTCCCCACCAATTTTCAGGCAAATCGGTTTAGCCGTTCTTGAGTTATATATAAATGGTGTAACTAACACGACTTTCTTTTATATATATATAGATATATAGATATAGATAAGAAGATAAGAAGACTAGTACAAGATTAATTCGGTCACCCATTGTTAAACATCGAAAGTAAGGGAGAGCCAACAGAAGATCGTGCCTCTTCTTCTATCTTCTATACTTACTCCTAATAAAGAAAGAGATGACAAACAGTCTGTACTTGGAAGTACCTATATTTAAAAAAAGTAGTCTAGGGGACTTAGGGGTCTACACCTCATATTTATAGACTTGGAAAAGGCCTTTGATCGGGTTCCAAGGGAAGTACTTTGGGAAGCGCTAAGGGCTCAACACTTGCCTGAGCACTATGTAGCTCTGGTACAAGACATGTACCACAACGTGCGTACGAGAGTGAAAAGCCCAGCCGGTACCAGCCAGGAATTCGAGGTCCGTGTAGGTGTGCACCAAAGATCTGCACTGAGCCCCCTCCTTTTTAACCTTGTGATGGACCATATCACAAGGGCTGTACAAGCCCCGTTACCCTGGAACCTACTTTACGCAGATGATGTAGTTCTCATAGCTAGAACACCTAATGAACTACAAGCTCAACTATCCGCCTGGGTTAACACATTAGAAAAATCAGGTCTTAGGGTGAGCAAAACCAAAACCGAATACATGGAATGTTGCTTCAGTAACCAAGGAGTCGTTAACGGGCCCTCACAAATATATTACCCTGACGCAACACCCGTAACAAAGGTCACTCATTTTAAATATCTCGGTTCGATGATTGCCCAAAATGCGGAAATAAACGAAGACGTCCAACATAGAATAAACGTGGCCTGGCAAAAATGGCGGACACTAACAGGGGTACTCTGTGACCCCCGTATGCCTATTCGCATAAAAGGCAAAGTTTACAAAACTGCGGTACGTCCGGCTTTGATGTATGGTGCAGAATGTTGGGCGGTGAAGGAAACGCATGTCCAGAAAATTCATACCACTGAAATGAAGATGCTCAGATGGTCGGGTGGGGTAACCAAACTCGACAAAGTACGGAATGAATACATTCGAGGTAGTTTTGGAGTTGCCCCAATACCAGATAAGCTATCGGAAACCCGTCTTAGATGGTATGGTCATGTCATGCGGCGACCTGACGACTACGTGGTCAAAAAGGCTCTAAACCTCCCGGAACACAAAAGAGGTAGAGGTCGCCCCCCCTATACGTGGTGGACCAGCATGGCCCAACTATTGAAAAGGAAAAGCCTATCAGATCCGACAACCCACGACCGGATGTCGTGGCGCCGACCCCACCTAAAGTGGGAAGAGGCAAAGATAAAGAAGAGGTCTAGGGGACTTAGGATAAGTAGTAGAATAAAATAATATAATTTTTAAAATTCATGTCTGCCTGTCTGTTAGTCTGTTTCTCTGTCTGTTCCTTATACAATTTAACAATAAATGCGAGGCGGCGTGTCGGGAACCACTGTAAAGCGAGGAGCGACGTACTGGAAATGCAAAGCGACATTATGAGAAGCGAGGTTGAGGGAAAAAATCTTAAAAACTACTAATCCGATTGAAATCTGGTTTTCAATATTGGATAGTTCTATTTTCGAGGAACGTCGTGGTATACTTAACATCGAAATCCAATTAGTAGAACCCGAGTAATTAACGAAAAAGTCGGCTATGTACTATTTCTACGCTGACGAAGTCGGTAGTAGGTACATCGAGTACCTACCTATCAATACGTTTAGCTAATAAGGCGTGAGAAAAATCCTTGACTGTTATCTGTTAGTAGTGGGATGACCGGTCGCGCGGTCGATCACGGCTCAGTGGCTCGGTCAAGGCACAAGCCCGAGCTGGCACCGGTACAGTCAGTTCACGCGATGTCTCCACCAAAACAATTTGCTTCCTACCTGCGCAATCCGCTTCCTGAATCAGAGTAATTCTAATTAGACTTCCGCTCCTAATTCTAGTAATCGATTAGTTTAGTAGCGCTTCAGAAAACAATTCCGAAGGATGATTGCTGACGTTTATCTTCAATTATATGTTACTAGCTGTGTTCCGCGGTTTCGCCCCCGAAGGTCTTATCCCGCGGGAATATCCGCATAAAAATCCTATGTGTTATTCTAAGTATCCAACTATCGAAATTCCAAGTTTCATTGCGATCGGTTCAGCGATTTTTGTCTGAAAGCGTTACAAATCACATAATTACAGAAAGACATAACCACATACTTGCAAACTTTCGCGTTTATAATACTCGTATTAGTAGGAAGTAGTATAGGATACCTACCCGCTTCACTGTTTAATGCCCGGGAAATATCCTATGATTGTTAAACAAAATTTATTTTTATCATCCTTTTATAACATCAACGATGATAGATAGTAAAAACCATTGATACATATAACAATATTAACGTGCATTCAAAATAATATAAGCCCAGAAACAACTACTGTTCCCTATGCTGCAGAATCCCCCCTTGTATCTGGGTTAAAATAACATTAACAGCCGTAATATTAATAAATGGTTGATTAAATTATCACTATTGTAAGTAAAGATTTTCTATGTAAAATATTTCACTAATGACAGTTTAATCAACCATTAAACGTCTCTGAGTACGGCTGATAGTTAGGTAGTCTATTTTCTTTGTGTCTAAACAAAACACCATTTTTCGGGAAATTAGATTTTTACTTGTTTGTTTACATTGTACAATAAATCATTATAATTATGCATATTAAATATCATTATATAGGTACTTAACCTACGTATTTAAGTAGGTATATCTTTATTTTGCATCCAAATATCAGACAAATAGCATCTAAAAACTAAAAAGCCACTTTAAATGGCTTTAAAATACAAATAATTCCAAATAAAATAATTATCCAAAATAAAACATCCTCCGTGTACCAAAACAATTTACATACCTACTTAATTATTTGGCTGTTGAAACGTTTAGTGAGTTTTAGGTTGTTCATTCACACTGCTTGTCTATTATGAATTTATAATCGATGACCATGAGAAGATAATAATGCTGACTTAGATGATTCATGTCTAGGTGAGATTTGTTTTACATATTTCACACAAATCTCATTTAGAAACCACCTGTTATTTTTCACCATATTCTTCGGCTTCAAATTCTTCAAAGAATAGAATTTTATAAGTCCGTATATCACTCCCACATTCAGATATAAAGATAATAGAATACTTTTCTGATTTATCTTGAGCTGGCAAAGTGACCGGTAAATACAAAATTGCTGGTGTGTGATGAGCAAACCTGATATGATCGAGCCACGGCATCAGATTTTTCGAAGTAATTCGATATTCTATTTCGTCCCGCAGTATGTGATTGATATCAGCCATGTTTGTGCCACTTTCCATAAATAATATCCTTAGTATTATTTTTCCAGTAGTGGTCTCTACGAAAATAAATTATTGTTAAAATTAATATCACAACCATCATGTGCCCATCGGAAATTACAGAGAATAATAATTACCTATTAAATTATCAAACACTTGCAACATACAATCAGAAGTATGTTCAAGTAAGCTGTACCGAAGAGCTTTCAGCATAAGCTCGTTTCGATGTGGTATCGTCAAAACTGTAGTTCGATAGCATTCGCACGCTTCGCCGCAACTACAGGGGTCCATCGGGCAGGATAGTAGCCTAGCTTGTAAAGTATCTATCGCCAGATCCCAACGAGGTTGCGTGGTTATTTTAATGAAAAAATCACCAACTTCACTTCTAAACCAAATCCAAGTACTTCCGATTAAAGTACTCAAACACACCATTTGTAAATAAAGTTTGTGTTCGACGAGCTCTCCTGAAGTTTCTTTAGGCGCACCGGTTAAAGTTATCTCATTTTCTATTAAGTTAAGACGTCGTATATAAAACTTGGGTTTTTTATCCATTTCGAATACCACGGGAATTGTAGGTTCTACATCCGTTAAGTAAATATTATGAACCGCTGTAGTAGTAAATGGTGATGCGACTAATACGTCAACTTTCATTGGACGATACAACGGTCCGGTTACTCTGCACTTTCTAAATGGGTTCAGAGCTCCTATCTTTCCTTGAAGTATGAATACAACGTAAGTGTCAAATATCCTTGTTTTGTTATATCCATGTACTAGTAGTATGCATTCATCCTCGCCGACGAAATTTGCTGAATACTTGACACTTAAATACATTTTCTTTCCATTTTCTCCACTTGGTGCCTTATCAACGGAGAAAGAATTTCTAACATTGTTTATAATTATGTAATTAAACGTTAAAGTTTCTTGACTCGAAGGAAAAACGCTAAGCAACCGTGATGATGTCCGTAGTAGTGGAGGATTAAATTTAATTATGTCTTTGACGTTAAACATAGGCAACGTAATATAAAGATGAATTGATAGAAAAAGCATCTGCAAAAAATTTGGATGCAAAAATTCTTCACTGCTTAGCGGAAAAAAGAGCCTCAAATTATTTAGGGCTTCAATAATAAGACAAGCATTATTGATTATTGCTCCAATTCTAGTTGATTCATTTTCTACTTCACAATATAAAGCAAAATGATCCGCTAAAAACGGACAGTAGCTTAGAATAGTCGATATAATAGCAAGGCCATCTGATAAATCCGTGGTAAGATTGCTTATAATTTTTAAGGGTTTACTTTGTCTCCCAAGTTTTTTGTTTTGTAACGTGATGTTATCATTATACCACGAAACAAGAACTGCTACAATGTCTCTATTTTTAGAATTGACACATACGCATTCAAAAAAGCAGCTATCTATTACGAAGACTTTGTAACTTTGCAAAATAAAATCGATCCAACTTTGTTTACTCAGTCTGTTGAATAAATGGACATCGCCTAAAAGTTCTTGTATTAATAATATCTCAGCATTGCCCTTTGGAACAAAATGTTCCGAATATACTACAAATTGATCATAGCTTAACAAAAACCTTGGTTGCAACACCCATAAGTTACCACCGCGTGCATATATCAATTTTATGATTTCTTTGTAAGTATCATAAACTTCTTTTACGTGTTTAAATTTTTCTTCGACTCCTTGTACACTGTAAACAATAATAAATATTAAATTTATTGTTACTGAAACTAACTTACAGTATTAAATTAATTGTTACTTTATTCAAATCCCAATTTTAATTATGAATATACTAACTTTATTTTATGAATATGTTTCATTAGTGGGCCAGCAATACGTCGTACAAAATTCAAGTAAGATACATTAATTCCTTTAGTCTTAGTGCTCATTACTTGGCTTGATAAAGATGTCGATATTCCATGAAATGTATCTGGAATAACAGGATACAAGTCTCGTCGAAATCCTTGTTGAAACATCCATTTTTCCAGAAATTTTGTACAAGTTTTCATGTATTCGTATAGTTCGTTTTGACATTTGGGAGATGGAAAGTATGGATACGGATTATTTTCAGTGTTTACAAAAGCATTGATATGCAGCGTTAATGGACAGTGAGTGTAGCAGAAGCTAATTTCAATTTCACAAAATGATCCAGTTTCATGATGAAAACTTACAGATATGTTGCGACCATAACATGTCTTGCAACATACTTTAATCTCAACTGTTAATAGAGTCGATATATCGTCCTCATCGTCTACAAGTTCAGCTTTTAAAAAATTAATCGTCAAGTTTGGCTCTTCCTTGGACATACATGAAAACGCATCTACATCTGAGATTGTTTTCAATCTTAAGTTAATTGTACGACTTAGTTCTATTCCGATATAGCAAGGCGGAAAAATAATTCGATATGTACTTGGTATCATTAATGGTGTTTGTCTCTTACCAATAAAAGTTAGATTGTAGTACGGAATTGTCATATGTTTGTCCAGGAATAATGTTGCTGTAGATACAAATCTGCCATGCCCTTTTGGGTGGAACTTCAGTGAAAATGTTGCCACTTTTTGACGGTCTAGTTCAAATTTGATGTTAGTTTCGTTAACTATTGATTGATTTTCTTCAGTTGTCAGGTTTAAAGTAAAATATGGAGAAAGTTTTGAAGTAAGAATGGTGACGTATAAGTAATATTTGGATATATTGGTCATGGTAAAATCTATTTTGTTTAGTCCGTTGACCTCATAATTGATTTCAAAATTTTCTTCAGATAACTCTATCCAAGGAACGGTAATTACACCAGTCATACGACAGTAACCTATATCTTTATTTACAGATTTTATTTTCACTTTCGGGTTGTTTTCATATTGCCTGAAATTGTAATATTTTTTTGTATCACTTGATTATTGATCATTGCCATTCACAACAAAACCACGCATAAATTATCGAGTTAAGTTAATAAACAATTTAAATAATCGGCTCGATTTTTCTACTTACTCTTGAAAGTTTTTTATATAGTTATGTAGATCTGTCGACCAGGAGTTATTTTCGTCTGGAGGGCCAATAAGTCCATTTATTTTGATCGGTATATACATTTCGTATTCGCGCCGAAATATATCAGCTACTTTTACAAATAATTGCTTAGATTGACCTCCTTCCAATGAAAAATGAAAGATTCTGAGTTTCTCATTTCCCTGTGCAATGTACACGTTAAATATATTTTCGTCCCCCGTATCGAGAATGTCTATTTCAGTTTTAAGAGGACTCAAGTTCTGAAATGTTATAGGCACGTAAGTTACCAAAAAACATGGTATCCTTGGTATATTAATATTTTTAGGGTGAACTTGTATTTTTGGTTCCATTACGTTGCCACTCACTGGAAGTAATACATTTTCTTTATTGTTGACTTTAACACAAAGATCAAAAGTAAATTCGAGTACACATGCTATTTTAACTTTTATTTCGAATGTTATTATCATTTTAGGTCTTATGTTCCCCTGCATGGGGTTTACGGTGATTCCAGGAAGTAGTGGTTCAACAACGTGATAAACTGCCATTTCTCTTGATGAATTTTCTAATTTAACATATTGCACTGTTTCTATGTTCAGGGCAACGTCCTTAAATATAACATTGACATTTAAAAATTTTATTGTCAATTTTCTGGTCATAATGTTAAGTTCTACCGGTATAGAACTTTCTATCTGTCCTTGGGAAACAAATTCTATCTCGTGTATCTTAGTTTTTGTTGGCTTGCTTAGGTAAATAACATCACATATTTTGCACGAATGTTGCAATATACTTCCCGTTTCAGGAATTATTTTAAAAGGTATTTCAGTATTAATACCTTCCCATCTAAAGTTAATGGGAATATTAAAGTGATTATAAATTTTAACTGGCATAGAGAATACGAAAGTTTCCGATGTCGTCATGCCGAATTTCAGATTTTTCTCGTTTAACATTAGTGTTGGATTTTCCACTTGAAGATGATACGGATGTTGTCGGTTAAATTTGGAATCTATATTGTATTCAAGTTTTCCTGAGTAGCTTCCTTTAACAAACCCCAAACAAAATATGGTTAAGGTGATTTCATTCATGGACTTTACCTTTGTGGTAAAATGTAAAAGCCTTTGTTCTGTATAAAACACATATTGTTTATAATAGAATTCTAATGTCACGTCGTAAATTGTGTTATTTTTAACAATCAACTTTTCTTCGCCGTAGGAATCAATAGCAATTTTACCAAAATTAAGAACAAATGGAAGACAAACAATATCAAATAAACTGTACGTGTTTATTCGGGGTCTAACTTTTTTACAAAAGTTTACCGGACCCGTCGGTATCTTCACTGAAATATTGTCGTAACATTTATCTTTTCCTAAATATACTCTTTTAATTGTAGTTTTCGTTGCCCGATTAAGTTTTGATATCTGCAAGTGATTTTCAGCAATATCTTTTCGTTGTCTACTTATTTCCTTTTCTTTTTTACTTACATAGGCATATACACTACTTTGTTCATTTAATTTGTGCATTGACTCTATTATTTTTGGTATAGGATTTTTGTTGTAAATAATGTTGCTTTTGCATTTTATCGTATATGGTAAATAATTTTCATCAGAACTAGTATCTGAAGTGTCAAAAATATCATGAGGATTGCGTACGTGAAAAACTATTGTATCAACAATTTTGAAAGAGGTCGGTTTTATTGTAATTGTTATTCGTAGACATGAATTAGGTGAGACGGTAAACGATTGAGGTACCACTTCATATCCGGTCACTCTAATATAATCAAATTTTGTAGGAATAATATTAGATTCATTACGTATTTGTACGTACTTAGTAGTTTTACTGTTCATTATTACATTGCCAAAGTCAACAGTTTTAGGGAAATGTGACAGTTTACAATATTCGTACTGCCCACAAATATAATATCTTCCTATTTCTGAATGAAATTCGTTATTGCAACATCGAATTGTATCAAGTTGAATTAATCGAAGGTCAAAAATAAATCTGTTGTCGAGCTCTTTCTTATATCTAGCGTTGCAAATACATTCGTTTGTTGGATAGAATGTGATCTTAAGTGTGTGATCATCTACTTGATTTATCAGAAACGCTCGATGAGAGGGTGAAATTTCCCTTGCATTTTCAAATTTCTGAAACACAAAACAGGTTGTTATTTATGATAGCAGTCGTTAGGCCAAGTTACAGGCCTTAGGGTGATCTGAAAACTCTAATACTAGGTATGCCACACCACTACACAAGAAGAACACAGGGTTACTATACGAATGATAGTAAGGAGTCCTATCACTTAGTTTAACCAATAAAACTGTTTTGATCATTACATTTTGTACCTGATTGAGTATTTAAAAGAGTGGAACTAAGTGTAAAAAACACTTTCAAGGTACCTACTCATTAAAGGTATTTATCTGAAAGTAGTAATTAACGTAAAACATAATACCCGGAGAGATCCATCACACATAGTTTTCAAGTAAGCACACTTGTTTAGATCTATTTCCACGTCCAGATATCGCGATGTCCATAGGCCGACACAAGAAACCGGAAATTCAACGACTTTGAATCGTTTAAACACATTATCCGGGTTATAACTATTACATACGGACATTGTCAAGACACGTACATTCAACGTTTAGTTAGTAAATTAAATTAAAATAAATAGTTTCGCATAAAATGTAACAAAACTATTAAAAATTTCACAAAATAACCATTCGACAAAATGATGTCTGCCAAAGTCTGCCAATGTCTGCAATTACGATTTTTTTAATAAACGGGACAGTAGGTGACAGTAGGCACTATGTAGACCTCCATGGAAATTGAATATGCTTTACTAGAATTCTGTGATGAATGTCCATAGCAAAAAAATCAAAATCTTTAGTTCTGAAGTTCTGTGAAGAAATGGTGGTTCCTGGTACTCTATCATTCTATAAAGTATTCCTAATGACTATTCATTAGCGTAAAACATCTATTAGCAATTTCTAAATTGCTAACGTTCTCATTAGGTACTCCAAAAAAATAAACTAGCAGATCTCCATCAAGTTTTTATGTGACCTATTGAACCTGTCCCAATTTACCTTTTGCCCTTTGCCTTTGTAATACTAAATCGTTCGTTAGGTACCTGCTCGGAACCACGGTTAAGACAAGAGATATGTAACGGGTTCAAGTTAAACGCAGACCGACATTTGTCAAGGTCAGCAGTGATTTCATCTGGATATTTACAATCACTACCTATGATTACCTGTAAAAGTCTGCCACCTAAAATGTACTAGTTACTTCTTAATTTTCCACCCATAAGAATTAAGAATTACTAGTACTTCTTAATTAGAATTAAGAATTAAGAAATTAGAATTAAGAAGTACTAGTACTTCTTAATTCGATAGTTGCACTACACTACTACTAAAAGGTGCCCTTACACCGCCGGTGACGTAAATTTTGCCCTTTCTAGCAAAACATTGTTTGTTGACTTTTCTTGTAAAATAGGTAAGTACTTAGCCGACCAAAGAACTATTGTAGTCTATAACAAACGGTTTGAAAAGTACTTGAAAACATTTCCTAACATAAATTCATGAAGATGTTTTATAATTTTGAAATTCCCTTTCTTCGCTCCCACTCGCATACTGGATGACTAGAAACGATGTGCCCTCGCGAACGGGATAACGTGCTAGCTAGAGTAATATTGTAGATGGATGTAAGTACCCGGGGTGTGTCGTACGACTCTGGCAAATTAGTTCGGGGCGGGGGAGCCCCGCTCGGCGCCTCCGCACCGCTCAGCCCCGGGGTTTATCAGATTCAGGGGGTAAAAATGACTTCTCAATGGGAGGTAGGAGGGCGACGCGGCTGAGGGGCGGGCGTGGGCGGCGCCGCCACGTGGACCCGACTCCGGCCGCGTCGCGACGCCCGGCCGAGCCCGCTAGCTGCAACATCGCCGCGTGCCGACACAACATACACCTCGGGATTCATGGACAGGTGTTCCGGTGCCTTCCGTGTTTACATACCTCGAGCGGTATGCGCTCGCCACTGAGTGTTTATTGTGCTTCTCCTCTAATACAGTTAGTACTATAGTGGATCCATGGAGACAGGATACGGAGACGTGGTGGTCGAGTGCGAACCGCGACGAGATGCCTCTATGGATGCCTCGATCGAAGGCATGCACGCTCTTGATCCACCACCTCCGGACGTGCTACTTGCTCTGTTGGCCAGAAACAAGGCTCTCGAAGGTAAGATTTATTTAGTAAAAATAACTCGAAAATGAAATCGAAGAGCATTAAGGTAGAGCATGTTTAAAGGTAATGTTTTGATTTGCACTACCTGCTTCCGGAAAGAAAATACTTAATTTTATCGGCTTTCAGAGCCTGTAGTTTAGAAAAAAAAAGTGCAGTAAATAATCATTGACAAATTCTTACTTATGATATTATTTCAAAGTTATTTAGTATTCGATTACTTTTTGGTTTCAAGTTTACTACGAGTATAATTAATATGAACAGAAAATGGAAACCACAATTAGATCAGAGAAGATCAGAGAGTATCTACCTAATGTGTATGATCAATTAATTGTTTTAAAAACACATTGATTCTACATAATATATTATAGGTACCTATAGCAAAAGGAACAATCTCAGCACCTAACAGCGCTGGTATTCAGCATATCCCATTTTTAATTACAAATGTTGTATTGTATTAAACGCAATGAAAAACGCACGGTAACTCGTACGCCTCGCGTTGGCTTCGAGTACCAGCATACAACTGTAATAGTGAGGAAAAGATGAAAGTTAGCTTACAAAACTATAGCTAATAAATAAATAAATA
The DNA here is from genome assembly GCA_949358125.1 of Idaea dimidiata. Taxonomy (NCBI): domain Eukaryota; kingdom Metazoa; phylum Arthropoda; class Insecta; order Lepidoptera; family Geometridae; genus Idaea; species Idaea dimidiata. Next base: position 7,608,799 of record OX442337.1, read on the forward strand.
AATAATTTCTATGTATACTATGTATGTATTTACAAAAGAAAAATAAATATAAGTAGTATATCCGTTGTCTAGTCACCGTAACACAAGCTTAGCAGCTTACCACGGGGCTAGATAGCGCTGTGTGTTGGTCACAGGATTTATTTATTATTTATAGCTGGTCTAAACTAAAGCCTAGTCGATACTTTTTAATTGAAATTCATAAGAGATTGTCCCTTTTGTGATACTGTTCGTCAAGCAGGCTACAATTACGGCACGATGTGGCGCGTGCCTCGGTTTTGTGAGGAACGCCACGCGATGGGGCGGCCTCGTGCTACGTTCCCATCACCACACGCATCATATGGCTTCCTATAATCAAGTTAAGTGCTTGCAAGCACTCGTTGCTTTTTTGATTTTAACACCATAAAACAAACGTCAAAATAATTTTGATACCATCGCACTTAGTAAAATTGTGTTTGAGTACTCTACATTCTCTAATAATTTTTGTTAACCCTAATGCCTAATTACTTATTTTAACTGAAGTACCTACTTAATTTATTAAAAATAGATTTTTTTTTTTAAGAATATTTATATTTTTTATTACTGAAGTACGTAGAGGTAGAAATTAAACTAATTTGCTAATCACCGCGAAGCAGAAGAAAAATTTAGAAAATAGGTAGGTAATGCAGGTGGGAATAATAATATTTTATCTCTTGTATGTACCATTATTGCATCATTGCATCAGATATCCCAAAAAAGTTAGGTATATCTATGTAATTAATAAACCAGATAGCATAAATCTTCCAATAAAATGCAATTCGTATACTTACTAACTGAGCCTATTTTTTTAATAAAATGGTCGGGTGGGTGGGGTACTTATTGTGTACAGGAATAGTTAAATGACGATTAATACGGTTCCGATGGTCGTTATTACGTGATTTAGCCCCCGCATTTTTAAAGCCTATGATTACATATTATTTAGGGAGTATTTTTTGCCGACGGGCAAGTTTACCGCATATCTGACCGACTGATAGGGTTCGATTCGGTAAGGACATAATATGCGAAATTCCGGCAGAACGCAGGCGACGTGCGTGATGTACATTATTTCGTATTCTGTAAATGTTATTTTACTTAATTACTACTTAATTATTTAAGTAGCCTTCAAAATTAAGGGCTACTTAATTATTTAAATAGCTCCCCTTGTTCCTCAGCCAAACAGTATTAAAATAAGTTATAGAATAGCTATTATTTTTACTCCGGCAACAAATCGACTTCTGCAATGCTCATGCATCCCACCTGCTTGTCGCATGCTATGTTTTTAGAGAATCAGGGCCCTCGACGCGGGTTCCCTAGCTGACTCAGCTGCAGCTCAAATTGTCTGCCCTATCATGATGGTTTCTCGTTATTTTATCTTCCTTTTGTCAATTAAAAAAAAAAGAAGAATGGGGTATATTCCGACTGCCCACTTTACGAAACCACAAAAAAATACTTTTTTTGGAGTTGGTTTTTATTTATTAATTACCTAATGTTTTTTATTTTTATATTTTTTAGCTGAACGATTTTGGTCGGATCTATAGGAGATCATGGTTAGGGAATATGTCTAGGAAAAAAATTGATCAAAGAACACATTTGTATAATTGTTAATGAATAATATTTATTAAATAAAATAAATAAAATTCATTTATTTCAGACAACATTTCAGTCCATATATGTGTTAGTAATATGACTTATATAACTAGTGTTAGTAGATTTTATTAAATTAAATTGAGGAAATTAGACTACATTAATCAAAATAAAAACAAATAATAAAAACAAATAAAATACAACAATTTGAGGCTAAGGGGCTACAGGGAAGGCAACAAGGGAACCTCCGCAATAACCCTTCCTACAAGGGACTGCCATAGTGGCGAGTCAAACCTGTCCGCCACTGTCCTCAGAATGCTATTGTCGCTGCCACGCACCCTGCGAATCAGTGAAGCAGTTTTCTTGCGCAGCACAGCATGAAAGCCATCCGTGCTATGCTGAGCAAACATCGCCGACTGACTGCAGTAGCGAGGCAGCCCCAACATCATCCTGAACACATTGTTGTACTGTATCCGCAAGGTATCCAGCGCGCTCTTGGTATGCCTAGTCCAAAGACTCCCCGTGTACAGGCTTTGGCAGTACGCCTTAAACAGAGTTATTTTTACGAGCTCAGTACAACGGGAAAACCTTCGGACCAACATATTACCCCGGACCGCCAGAGATCTGCGTTCCCTTTCAATGTCTATATCGTCCTTGAGGTCGCTAGTAAGAAGGTGTCCCAGATACTTAAATGTATTGACCCTGTTTATTGGTTTTCCGTTAAGTAAAATGTCTGGATGCTCCTCTACCTTCCTACCAGCCACCCCAAAGACCATAATATATATTCACTTTTTTTAACATTGTAGGTCAGTCCATGCCTCTCTGCATAAGATTCACAGGTGCCCAACAGATGCCCGATCGACCCAACAGTCGGGCCCAGCAGCACCATGTCGTCTGCGTAGCTGATGTTATTAATAGTAACACCATCAACCATACACCCGACACGAGCGCCACTCAACCCGGCTATGAGGTCATTACAGGTCACATACAGACTGAAAAGTTTCGGAGACGTTCTCCCCCCCTGTCTCACTCCACATTCCAGCCTGTACGGTTCAGAACACACATTGGACCACCTAACAACATTTACCTGATTTAGGTACCAATACTGCAGGATACAAAGCACGTCCGCCGGCACACCCCTGTCCCTCAACTTTCTCCAGAGCACATCGTATGACACTAGATCAAACGCTTTGGAGAGATCAAGAAAACAGGCGTACACCGGCGTCCCGCGACTAGTGTAATACTGGACAGTATGCTTGAGAGCTAATATTGCGCTTTCAGTTGAGAGTCCAGGTCTAAACCCAAACTGAGCGTCTTCAATGTTTAGATACTTATTAAGGCAAGTATCAAGCATACCATCCAGTATCTTAGCAGCAGTGGTTGCAAGTGAAATAGGACGATAATTTCCCTTTTCCGATATATCACCAGTTCGGTTCTTCACGATGGGTACCACCACGGTTTTCATAAAATCAGCTGGTAGGTGCGAATGTCTTAAACACATCGTGAGAAACGTAGCTAGGACCCTCGGCAGGTGCACACCAGCGTATCTAAAATGTTCGATGCTGAGCCCATCGTGCCCAGGAGACTTACCACCACTCATTGATTTAATGACTGCCCGGCCGATGGACCAAGAGGAGAGCGAACCCTGAAATGTTCCATAAATATGGTTGCAATTTCCTCAGGTTCACTCTTCCCATCAACGCTCGCCGGCAGGCCAAGCTTAGTATCATTTTTTCTTATTTCTTTCCAGAATTTACTAAAGTTTTTATTACTTCTGTGTGTCGCTAAGATGTCAGTTTTAAGTTGGTCTTGGTTTCTTTGACACCATTTAAGTCGACCCTTAAATATTCGGCGCGCATCACACATCTCTTCATATACTTTACCCGCGGCAGGTCGATTGCAAGATACCCATATTTTAAACTTAAGCCTGGCCTCTCGGTGTGCTTCTCTTACATTGTCATTCCAGCCACAAAGATTTTTGGATTTAACACATTTATATTTAGCTTTAGTTTTCGACAGGACCACAGATTCGCTCAAGATGCCCACAATTTCATAGTAAAGCCTATCCAACATATCTTTATGTTCAACTATGCTACATGTTCCTCTACAACACTCCTGAAAAGCTGCTGGGAAAAGAACATTTTTGAGTTTCTTGGTACATAGTTCCCGATACTTACTAATTTGAAACTCATTTCTCTCTCCCCACAGCACCGCATTATGAGTTACAGAGGCAGGACTTAGTTTAGGTCTTATTATATTTAAGTCACACTTAACAAAAATAGGTAGGTGGTCTGACAGCCAGACATCATACATGGTGCCTACTTCAGTAACTGTCCGCCAGGCTGACTGAGACACGACACAATGGTCCAACCATCGGCAGCTCCCATGAACATCACTTATGTACGTGTAGGCATTCGAGGACAATCCGAGCTTTTCTACATCAGCACACACCCACAATTGGTCCTTACAAAAATTAATTAACTCATTAAAAAATAATTCATTTGGGTGAGCATTAAAATCACCCAATATAAATACATTTTCATCGTTCCTAATCTCTACAATTGCACTTATCTCACCTAAAATTTCAGTGAATACTGGCAAGTGCAATTCCTTTTCCGTATCGGTAGGCATATAGACAGAAAAGAATGTAAAAGAACGACCTCCCGACTCAGCTCCAATAGCAGCAAGTCGAGCACTTCTACACTGTAATACAGTTACATTATTAAATATTCCCTTCCTCCACAGAATGGCTACTCCCCCATGAGGTCTTCCCATAAGTAAGGTCACCGAGGTGTCCACCGCAGACTTACCTGTGTATTCAAAATCATTTGATATAGTACCCAGGTATGGTATGTCATGAGGGAGCAACCATGTCTTCTGCAAAGCCACTATATCAGACATTTTACATAAGTCCCGCACATTGTCAATTGTTTTCTTGACAGTCCTACAGTTATAGCTAGTAAAAGTACATAGAGGTTTGTCATCCATTATTAACCAACTTATTGTTAACTTTATCTACAGAACCAGGTTTTGTTCGGTACATGAAATGCACGAAACGCCTAAAATAAATACCATCAGGCCATAACTGATCGTTCAAGAATACATCTACTTTATGTTTAGGTACATATAACTTGAACGCATTGTACTTCCTATCTAACTTCATATTAATCTTTTTCAAAGTAACATTTTCACTTGTTTTTTCTTTGATGTAGGTTACAATATCACACTCATTCGTTTCTTTGCTAACATTCGAAATAAATAACGGTATCATTACATCCGCCGCTTTAAACTTTCCCTCGGGCTTAGTAAATGCACATCCTTTTTTACTAATTAACACTGATTTGATTTTATTATTAATAATTATCATACATTTTATTTCTTTTCTATTTTACATTTTCTTTTATTTTTTTTTATTTTTAGAAAAACGATAGTGGTTTGGTGGAGGCATCGGGTGACCGGAATGCTGGCTTGTATTTTGCCCAAAAAATAAGTATTTGCATACAACGGGGCAATGCAGCCAGCATTTTGGCCACTTTTCCCTCCACCAAGGGTTTAGCTGATTTAGATATAGTTTAGTTTTTAATTAGTTTAATTTTAATTTAAGTAATTAGTTTTATTTTAGTTTTAATATTATTAAATGTATTACTAGAACTAGAATGCTCATTTAGAATTAAAAAGGATTACACTATTAGAAAGGGACAGCATGCTCAATGTAGCAGAACACTTTTTAATATTTCAACACTTTTTAGGGTTTCGTAGTAAACAAGAAACTATTATAATTTTTAATTCTAGTATTTTAACTTATTTGGCTATACCTCGAAAAACGATATAAAAATTAATAGCTTTTACAAACATTTACAAACTTGTTTATCACAAAGTGTGTCTTTGAAATCATACCTACTTGTAGATATGATTACTTCGTGTTATGAAAACTCTACCGATGTATGTTTCTTCATTTCTCATGGACGGTAAAAAATATATTTTATGTAACCACAGTCCCCATTATGGGCCCAACTCCGGATTGCTAGCTCAAAGTTATAGCTCAAAATAAATGTATCACTATAATAAAGTTAAATGTTTGTTCCCCAAAAAGCTGTGTGAGAAAATGAATAAGCAAATATTATAACAGTTTATGAATAAACACGGGAAGAAAACGGAGATGTCTCCTATTATATTATCGCATTAGGACCGGAAGTGGACACGTGTCGCCACGTGCACACCGAATCGACCACTTCCGGTTTTTCACCTACAAGTTGAGGGTAGCTATTAATTTCACAAGATAATTTCGAACTATAAATTTGCTTTTAAAATGTGAATAAAGTCTTGCCGTGGTTCTTGGCTTGTAAATTAAGATGATGCATTTTAAAATTAAAACTTTTTTATGATATTTATTACTAAGAATAGGGATAGGAACGGAAAAAAAAACTAAATAAATAATGGTTGTTCTTAAAAGAAAATAAATTGTCGGAAGCTAAATAGCCACGTTAGTTTAAAACTCGGGAATCACTCATCGCTCTCTCTGCGGGGGTGGACATCTGTCGGCCTATGACCCCATCTATTGTACCTCACCTGCCTTCAATTATTGCCACTAATTATTTACAAAAAAATAGAGACTAGGCAGATTCGACTAGTAGCATACCATCAGAGGTAGCATGCAATACGAGATTTACTCGTCGAGTTTTCGTCTCTTTTTCGACAAGTGTCTAAATGACAAAACATTTATCGTGCTCGGATGCTAAGACTGCTGGATATTTTGTTACTCGAAAATAGTTCTACAATTTGCTAGAAATCACTAATTCTTTAATAACTTTGCAATAAAAACTAAGGCCGAGACATTAATTGTAGAATTTGGGACCTACTAATTATTAGAATGTTCAGTACACTTAGTGTGAGTTTTTTCGTATTAAAAAAACGCGAACGTGATGGTTAAGTTAACGCGTATTTTGTATGGAAACTGGTTACTTCGATATCGTCCGCTAGGGGCGCTTTTTGAGTTTCCATACAAAATACGCGTTAACTTAACCATCACGTTCGCGTGTTTTTTACGAAAAAACTCACACTACCCATACAGTTGTCGCAGAGAAGTAGGTATCCCAGTAAGGTGGGAGTTAGGTTTTATCCTTGTGTTTTTTCATTCTAGTTCACAATAGATCCCTACAAATATTATAAATCTGAAAGTTCAGTTGTTTGTTTATTTGTTCCCTCTTCGCGTAAATTTGCATAGGGATAGTTTAAGTGATGTAGAGTAAAATAGGAAACTATTGATCGAGACTTACGCGAGTAAAACCTTAGGGCGCAGATTGTATGAATTTAAAAATACATACTTTATACTTATGGAACTAAAATAGGTAAGTTAGGTATTCAAGAAAAAACATATAAAGGTAGGTACAAAAGCAGTAATCATAACTTTTTAGTCTTCGTATTCAAACTTCAAATTACCGTTATATATAAAAGACATTTGAAGCTTTCATTTGAATTTAATATTTTCATAGGTACTTTCTCTACGTCGAATAGGATTCATAATCATTTCTTTCATATCATTTTTGTTGAGGGTTTCTTTGATTATACGAACATGAAAGGCTTCTCTCAAAGCTCAGTGATCAGTTTTATCCCTTTGTTAACGTTTTAATCAATCACAAACTCGTTCCAAATGCTCCCTTAGACATGTGTTATAGCTTGACTTAGTTTGTGTCTTTCTGAAATAATTTAGGGGCTGATTTTCCTTGATTACCTCCTACTGCTGTAGTATTGTAAATTTTGCATCTTTTATGGTCAAAGACGACTAAGGTTGTTTATCAAAGTCCTACAAATTATTTCAGTTAACTTTGAGTGTCCACGCTTGGCATTACTTGCAATTATTTAAAGCACTGAGTTATGTTGTAAAAAATATAAGCGAAATGTTTTACGAACTTGAGCGGTGTCTTGACTCCGGAGTCTTGAGATGGTTCAAATGATAACAAATTAAAAACATAACACTTCCTTTGGCAGTCGTGTAAAAATTGATTCATTTTCAAACTACCTGAATTTAATGAAAGATACAACAAAAATAACCCGTTAATTTGTCCCACTGCGGGGCAAAGTACTTATCATAAGTTATTTTTTTAAATCTATTAATAAAAGAGCTTTACCGAATAAACGGTAATGATACTCTGTTGGGACATTACATTAGTAATTAACTTTAAATTAATAAAAGTTCAAAGTAGTAGCTATGGCCTCTGGTAATATCTTGACCAAACTGATTTAGAATCTTCTTTATTTGTAGTCTTAAAAAAGCTGTCTCCACAGAAATAGTTTGACATACAGATTGATATTTATCTTCTTCAGTTATAGGACCTATCTTAATACTTTTGTGAGTAGATAAAGGTTTCGCTTTTAATAGAGTCAGGTTTAAGTGTAAAATAATAGTTTCTCCTTTTCTAAGCTTTCTTAGAAAACAATAATTCTACATGCAAAATGATAACTAACATGACTAATACAATAACTAAACTCAATTTGTGAATTACTATCATACCAAAGTAGTGCAACTCTGTAGTGGTATTTATGTTTTTTTTAATCAATAATTTTGTATTTGTATCGCTACTCAAAACCAAGATTACCGGAGTCAATTATGACGATGAATGATTTTTATCTAAACGAGTTATTTTACTATCAAACTCATATCAAATAAAATATGGGTGCAGTTCACATTCAAAGGGGAGCCAAAAACGATGGGTTCACGTGCGGGAAGAAAATACAAAAAAGAAGGATCTTTACTAATAAATATGTAATTTAAAATGTAAAAGCCAATTTCTAATTAGAATTTCAAATTCGGTCGTAGTTTTGGTTATGTCTATATAAAATCATATAGGTACTGTTCTTTAGTTTACAAATCATTTGCTTATTAGTAACCAACCTAAGAGATAAATTTAACAACTCAGATGCTTCGAGAATTGTAGATGTTGTTGTTGAGAATTGTTGATGATGTTGAGGAAAATTGGAAAATGTACTATCTAATTTCTACGACTCGTTAAGTTTTTATCTTACTAATTACAATTTGGTGTAGATTACTAGAAGTAGCACCAGTATCACCTACCTATGTTACATATGATATGACACAACATAACAAGATCCGTAAGTTTATAAATTTCCTAGGAAATTTACAAACTTTTGTCGGATTCTAAACGAGAGATGAATTGTATTATTTTACGCTCACATTTTGATATATTTTAAAACACTCCATACGTTTTTATAGTCAACGTCCTTTACTTCTGCGTTCGAAACATTATGGCTAAATCAAAAAGAACAATGGTAGCTAAAACTGTGTGGATTTTTGTTTAGCTTTGCTGAAGTATTGACTTTTTCGTATCAACAAAGACTGAAATGAAAATATTTCTGTTGCAAAGGTAAGTCAATAGAGGTTTGAGGCATTGCCCTCGAAGAGAGGTAGGGGAGGGCGGGTTCACTGGGGACTGGTACTCTTCTTGATTACACACCCTCCGAGCCTCCCTCGCTCTCCCCACACCCCGCCACCGCCGCCTGCAAAACCTACACATACGATGACACTCGTATATACCTAACTGTATTAATTTATGAAATTATGAAAATTTTGTCTTTGTTACGTTTGTATATACCGAAAACAAAATAGTTTGCTGATCATTATTCTTGTATAAGTTATCTAGAATTATCACTTTATCACCCAGTAAACATTGCCGTTTTGCAATTATTAAAGTAGGTAATAGATATCTAGGACTTGATTATTTATCAGCAATTTAAAAAAAAGTTAGACAAGCATTATAATCTATTAGACAATATTCTGAAATCACTATTTATTTCACAATAGGTTACATCTGGCGCCCAACATTTCCCGTGAAGGGCCGAGGTGGGCGGGCGTTCGCCGAGATTGTTCGCATCAAACATGCACGAACCAACGCCCTGTCGCTCGTAAAAATGCATATTTCAAGCTTCAGGCATTTAATAGAACGCCTTTAATGAGTTTCAGAGGTCGGCAGTCTTCCTAATTTCATCTTTATCCTCCTATTCAGGTGAAATGCTCGTTTTATTAATTGCCTAACAACACAGAGGCGGGATCTTTACGATTTACTTGAGAAAATCGATTTGAACGGTATGGATGGTTCAAAGTCAGACATTATACTTACTAGTAGAATCTATATGTCACCGGAAAATAACAAGTCCCGCAAATTTATAAATCCTGTAGCAAATTCATAAACCTTCGTCGAATTCTAAACGAGAGATAAATTGTATTATTTTACGCCCATTTTTGCAAATTGATAAACTTACCAAACACATGCGTAAAATAATAAGTAAGCAATAACCAAACGCCATGTGCACTCTGATTGGTCAATCAGAGAGAAGTATGTTATTTGCCGTATTTTAAAGACGCGTAAAATTGAAAGCTCTTCCGTTTCTGATTGGTCGAACCGTTTTGTATCTTACGAATGGATATCCGTTAGTTTATAAATTTACCACTAGGTGCCGCGAGTTGGTAAATTTGCGAACCTCAAACCTCTATTGACTTACCTTTGCAACAGAAATATTTTCATTTCAGTCTTTGTTGATACGAAAAAGTCAATACTTCAGCAAAGCTAAACAAAAATCCACACAGTTTTAGCTACCATTGTTCTTTTTGATTTAGCCATAATGTTTTGAACGCAGAAGTAAAGGACGTTGACTATAAAAACGTATGGAGTGTTTTAAAATATATCAAAATTGCCCCTATTGAGGTATTTAGCGTAGTTATAACTTCTTTTGTAGCTTTATGATACGAACTTGTTTTTGCTGAATTCTAGCAGCTTTTTTTCTCAGTTTACCTACTAATGATTTTCTTCACCATATATGTACATATACATTATATCTATATTAACATAATGTTAGGTATTAATCATATCGCAAACCCTCAATAAGTCACGCGCAGCCAACAGGAAAACACTAATAAATTAAAACTTGAAATAAAATCATCAGTAAACATAAAATGCTTTGTAATATCCAACATTTGTGCCAACAATCGGACTGTAATGCACGGCTTTTATGAAACACAAAAGTTAACCTGTCGGTTCGTCCGGTACGTAGAATAGAATCATTATAGGGTTGGAGGGAAGCAATGACAACCCCACAATGCACTCAAATATAAACCAACCTTGCACAAATGCGGGAATACAACGGTGCTGTGAGCCTTATCCGATTGTAATAGAATTTGGCAAAGTGCAGATGTAAGTTTGTTGGTGTATAGAAAGTCGCCATACGTGCAATGCACACCGCATGGTGCGCTGACAGAACTATACGATCATTTGACTTACGTAGAAAGGTATGGTATAGGTAAACTCTACTCTACTTAAAAATTGGAGTATTTTTTTAATTGTTAAAAGCTAACTTTAGAAGAGATTCTACAATTTAAGTATGGTAACCTGCTCAGTTGCGAAATTAATGCGTTAAACTTCTACGTTGAAAGGACAAATAAATTCTAATCTATGGTTTACAAAATTGGCAATCGTAAAAATTGAGTACCTGATTTTATTAAGCGTACCTATCCTTATCATTGTCCTTAATATCATTATAATATAAGCTTCGACTATAAAGTTGCAAATCGAGCGATTAGACGGTCTAATAGCTAATACCATTAAGTGATAAATGCATCGGGACGCGTATGAATAATTCCACCGAATGGATACAATGTACGGCTCTCGCTAAACGGCTCCATATTTTCAAAATCCCTATAGAGCAATAATATTCAATGAGTCGCATGAGATGGATGTATTGTCACGCATGTTGAGGGGAAAGAGATGCGAGAACAAGGGACATCGGACTGCAAATCCTGGAGATTAGTGCGACATAGCGACATGTGGCCTCACGGCACTTAGAGCTCCCCGCGATTGAAGTGACACCCTTCTAAGCATTCTATACACCTAGGTCTATGCTACAGTCATAAATATTTATTATACCCATTTAAATACTTATGTTTATTTCAATTGCCCATATGTAATTTTCTAAAATGTTTATATTACATTAGCTGAGCAGCGGCCCGCGGTTTCACCCGCAAAGTCCCGTTCCCGCGGGAATATTGGGATAAAAAGTAGCCTTTGTGTGATGCCAGTTCGCCAGCTACGTATATTCTAAGTTTCGTCGCAATCAGTTCAGTAGTTTTTGCGTGAAAGAGTAACAAAGTCACACACAGACACATACATACAAACTTTCGCGTTTATAATAATAGTTGGATACTAAATCATTTGAACCTAGATAACGTTGAGTAAACTTTAAAGTAAACTTTATCGAACGTTTACAGTAAACATTTTCCAAGTCGAATTTAGATCTTTTAAAAATCATATCATTACAATCAATAGAGCAGTGATGCTCCTTAAAAGTTATTGTCGTTATGTCAAGTAGGTAAAGCATATTCAATTTTACGTAAGCAAATACAATGTAACGAAGTGAAAACAGAAGTGGGGATCAACGGCCCGACAACGATCTCAGTTCGCAAGACGGTGAGAATAATTAAACGAGCTTTTGTGGACCAGTTCGACGCCATCGTAATAAGTAGGTGAACAATCAACTCACTTTTACTCGAAAAGGGATAAAAATAAAAATTTCGCATGCTATTTAGTTAAGTGATCGTAATACGCATAACATTTACATGCCCTAATACTTTTGAATAGTGAAGAGAATCGTCATCAATCTTGGAGGGGTGGTTTAATGCGCGCGACATATGGCGTCATCGGCGATAGTGCTTCCATGCGTCTGCGCTGTGATCGTTCCGGCTGGATGGCGCTGAATAGACCCGCCGTCGCCAGCTTGGTACCCGTGACCCTGCTGGCCTTACCTAGGTGCACGGTCACGAAGCCGCTCCCAAATAGAGATCCCATCGCTCTACAAGTGGACACTCAAATGACTCATTGTACACTTTTGTGTATCAATGACAAATGTTACATTCATTCATAGAGAAGAATACTTAAGTACCTACTTCATACAAAACTGCTTGCAAATTACCCGCACAATGTCACATATTCGTTTATACCTACTTGTACTAAGTCCTCTACAATAAAAATTTAGTAGGTATAAGCTCTAGTTATTTCATATAAGTATCTAACCTAAATATACTTAATACTAGGTATCTGCATACCAAGTTTCATCGCAATCGGTTCAGTAATTTTCGCGTGATTAAAGAACAAATATCCAAACAAACAAACATCTAAATTTTCCCATTTTTAGTAGGTATTAAGTAATTTTAAAATACTTACTAGTAATTTAGTAACATAATTTCTCATTAACACTTCTACCTGATTGTCTTTTCGTGAATTTATCACGTCCATTTTGCAAATTTGGCCATTTGGATTGCTACCTTAAACTTGAAATATAATACTTGAACTTGATATAGGTTCTCGACACAAAGGGACCTTGAAAGTATTTCACTTTCAGTACCTACTACGCTGTATTAATCAATTAAATGTTTTAAATGCTTTATTTAGCAATTAACAGTAGCAATGATAAAAGCAATTATAGATTAATTGGTGTTTGTAATGAAAATGAAAAACGATTCACTAAAAAAGTTAATTACGATATTTGTGCGTTTGTTAATAAATACCTTAGATTATTCAGTTTACTTTATATATACTCAGTGCTCTTGATCGGTTTATTAAACGACACGTCCAAAAGGAGATTTCTGTTACTAATACAGATGTTAAAACAACTGATGTTTATAAAATTATTTAGCAATTTAAGGTGTGGTTGTATCTAATAAATTGGTTAACAAAAAAAAAGTTATACCTTTATTTTGTGATTACTTACTTATACATGTATATTATAAGGTATCCGCTAAGTCCCGTTCCTGCGGGAATATCGGGATAAAAAGTAGCCTATGTGTTAATCCAGGTCCCCAGCTACCTATATTCAAAGTTTCATCGAAATCAGACTAACAACCTCACATACATACATACATACAAACTTTCGCGTTTATAATATTAGTAAGATTATGCAAAGAGACAATAATACAAAAATCTGTAAATCATAGGTAATTATCATTTCCGTAGCGACAGAAAAGATAATGCTAACCCGCTATCGTCTAATCGAAGGCGAACGTTGGACCACTGCGCCACATAGAGATTGCCATGGCTGCTCAAAGTATCAGTAGTATTCGTCAAGTTATATCAAATAATTATTCTCTATCGAACAATAAAAAACAGGATGAGAGCGTATCGTTTTATAGGGCCGTTCTCACCCTTGTTTTACCACCAAAACACTTGGCACAAAAAGTGTAATGGAGTTTAGTAATGACCTCCTCCCCCAAGAGAAAAATACAAACTGCGCAACCCGCTGAGAGATGGCTTTTTGTTGTTATTTATACTGGTATCTACACCTACTTCATAGTTAACAAATGGTTGAGGAAAAATAAAATAAAATTTTCACACTTACTGCTTAGACACCTACCTATATATATATCCATTTAGTCATGAAGATATAATGAAAACGGTATTTTGAAAATCAAGGTTTATGCTTTGTATCATTTTGGCCAAGAATTTGCATACTCTGCGCTTATACTGAAAGTTGAATTGTCAAAGCCGACTAAGCTAAGTAGGTAGGTATGGTAGAAATCCGGTCCTTTGGAATTTTGGATTGTTTCGAGATGGGGTTTTTAATTTCGGTAGGTATTTTCAATAAAACTTTCAAAATACCAGCACTAATAAGTACTTTAATAACAATTTTTAGTATGTTATTATACCTATTTCGAACATTCTCGCACGTCTTTTGACACATAAGGTTGTCGGGATCGAACCCGAAACCTTTTGCCTGTTTATCCACTGCACTGTGGTGGTGCCACGCTATATATTATTCAGTAACTTTAGCATTTATTTATTTTGGCGTTGTCACAGATCACAGTTACAAAACGTCCGTGTTGAACCGTAGTTCTACAAACAAGTCAACAGGGAAACACCGAGAACATACGATTCGAATGTAACCCATCGGACTGTCGCCCCAGGGTGACTTACCCTGAATCGCCCCTCATTCAATTATCGCGCTGATCTGCAGTGAAAACGATACTTGTGAGAGATTGCTTTATTGTTTTTTCTCGCGGTTAAAAACTGACACGCGTATGAGTTTGATAAACTGTTATAATAACAGAGAATATGGTCGGTTGTAATCAGAGATATGTAATTGGTTGTAATCTATTTTTTGAGAATGTAAATACCACTATATGCACTTATTAACCTATACTTCTACTGTTTTTCCCGAATTTTCACGCAAATTTGACTGCTGGAAATGTACACAACATCAGCACAAATTCAACTCAAAACGTAGTGTAAATAACTAATTAAAGATAGTCTGTAGTTATTTATGTCTCGGTATTTAGAAGTAGGTAAATACTTTCGTTCAAAAAGTCAATGCCCCGAGCGAAATTTAAATCCGCAATCCGATTAAATTTCTAAAAAAATATCTATTTTCCCAAATGTATTGTTAACCACATGAAAATAAAATCTCAGTAGAAATATTTTAAATGAAAATACATCTTCAAATTTCACTCGCGGCGAGGTTTGAACTGAGTTGTCCTTTGTTTGAAATGTCCTTCAGGATTACAGGATATTTAGGTAGTAATCTACCAAGGTTTCTTGCTTGTGTTTCTTTTAATAAATTTGGAAAAGTCGTAAAAATACTCTTGTAATCTTGTTATCGATCATGATAAGACAGCACAAGTCCAAACACTGCAGACAACTTATTAAAAGTTAATTTGGCGAGATGAAACTAGTTCACATTTTAATTTGACGAAGTGCCAACCACGAACTAGAACAAGACACCTAATACTTTGTTTATAGGTCTGCAGCGACAGAACTATTGATACTATTAGGAAGTTAATGTTAGTATTTTACACCGATCATATCTGTGGTATTTTATAAGAAAATAACCTTAGTAAAGAACTGTCGCAGAATCAAATATTAAGGTGCACTAGGCCACTCTTAGGTAATTCTGGAAGTAGAGTTATTTCGAATTTCTCTAATAATCAAATAAATTAATATCACTCTGACTAAAGGTCGATTCGGTTTACCCACTTTCAAAATTACTCGACTGCACCTTACAATACTTAGCAAGAAAATACTAGGCGTATTTAATTTCTCCTCTTTTCTGACATCATAGTTTGTCTGTTTTCTTCTAAACGACTAGAAGTCTATTAATTGTTGTACCTTAAGATTGATGCACCTTTGTAAACCCTCTCATTTGGACGTTAACCAGAATATACAGCGGCAGGTGCGCTCGCGTGCGTGTCCCGAATGTATCAGAGTAAAGAAACAGATTGTTTTCTAAATCCAATTACCAACCGCAAGCCAACTTTTCCGCTTTGATTCCGCAATAGAGTTCACTAAATCAACCTGGATTCATCTCGTGTGAATCTCTATTGTTTGTGGTAGACGTTTTCCTTTTGTTTTTAATGTTTTATGATATGAAACGTTGTTGTCGTTTCTTTGTTTGTATTGATGAGAAAAAAAAACTTTTTGACATTCTTCGTTACCTAAATAATATTAATATCTTCGTAAAATAAACTTAAAATAGCAATCTAGCTCTTTTACAACTATATTAACTACTTACCATAAATTGAGTATTGTATTTACCTAGTTTAAGTTATTTTTATTATGTAATTTGTCAAACACGTAAAATTTGGTAGAATAAAGACTAGTGATTTCCTACTACGTGTACGTGTACGTGTAGTTAGGTCTTGAATTTGATGGTTAGGGCTCAAATTTGAAGATTGTAGGTATCGTAGAATGAAACCTTTTATTCTAGTCATCGACATCGACAGTCACAAATAGCTATTAATGTTTAAAGCTAACAGATCAACGCCACTCGACTGTTGTCAATTACGCTAATGGAAAAGAGACGATTGGGTGGGGCTTTGCTATGGCTTAACACAATACTATGTTACACTTGTTATGGACGAATGTTAGATATAAATTTGAAACGTAACTACTGACAGTGTCTGTATACCCATAGCTTTCGTATTATTATTCTGTTTATCCTAAATATCTTTCGGAAAATTTTATGGAAAATGTCGAAAATTTAAAATTTTAAAATGATAAATCATAGATTATGTTAGTCTAATAATTTGATTGGTGATTTGGTTCAAAGGACAGAAACCTTAGTTTGGAAATACTCGAATCGTCTCATGTGGTTTTTATGGGACGTGCGATTCAAAAGCAGGCCTCTAGGTGTTAAGTATAGTATTTAATCCTTATTTATGTTTGGTTAGATTGGTATAATATTTATGTTTGGTTCAACTTGACGGTTGCACAAATCCAGAACCAAAGAGAAAGAGGTAGAGTAAAGAGGTAGGTACGAAGAAATCTTTATTTATAAAAGAATTTCAATTCCTTGCAAAAATATCGACGAAAGAACTTAACGTAACAAGCTTTACTGTTCGATAGAGGACCCAAGGGTTTTCACAAAACAGAATGTTATTTTGTGTCCATTATAATAAACGTCAATCTTTCTGGAGGCTTTGTTATGCATGTTACATTGAACAAGCTTAAATACGTAGTCTTACTACTCTTATTCAGTACATATTACCTATCGAAGTCAGGTAATAATACTAAAGAGAAAATTATTTATAAATATTTTAACTAGCTGCACCCCGCGGTTTCACCCGAGAAGTCCCAATTCCGTGGGAATACCAGGATTTGTTGTACATATAAGCCTTCCTATTGAATCAGTTTGCCTATTAAAATAAATCACATAAAATCCTTTGCGTAGTATTAAAGATCTTAGCAGACATACAAACATTCAGACAGCGGGAAGGACTTTGTTTTATACTATGTAATGATGATGAACGATCAAGTTGATCAAGTCTCACACAAAAATGAAGCCACTTTAAATATAAACTTTGACATTATAAGTCTCCTAACTAACTTCTAATTGATTAAAAACATGATTTGAATTCCGGGAAACTGATGGCGTGCGTGCGATATTATCTGCTGTTACCTATTTTTATGGTGAGTTCCAGGGTTGGACGCCATCTGTCCGGCAGATGGGGCTGCGCTGACGTCACGAAGCCCCATGCCCGAAGGGGCTTCCACGCGCTCGCCACGCGCCAATCTCTAGAACATCTGACTAACCATGATTTACTTCCTATTGATTTGTATCGCGCTTTTGTTACCATGTTATTCTAGGGTAATGAAATTTTGATTACTTTCTATATGCTACCTAATTGTGATATAATTGATAGGTATAAATACATTGTATATAAAAAGGCCCACTTTTTATGTTAAATGGTTATTACCTACCTGCGTTTAAGATAAGGAAACTCTTACTAAAAATTAGGTCAATGATCACTGTCTCATCTTGTTATTGACAAGCCTTGGTTTTGATCACGTTTTGATAGTAGGCAGGTATAATTATTTGATTGAATTACCGACACTGGCTATAATACCTTGCTGTTACAATTATTGAGAAAACGATTAATATTGTCCTTCCTAAAGATTTTTTTTACTAAATAAGTATTACCTAGGTACTTGCAATTATATCTTATCATAATATAGGTAATCATTAGAATCTAATACAATAAAAAATTATTATCCTCAATAATATTATTATTGAGGATAATCATTTATTATCTTATTGTACTAATTATAATTTATGGTTATTCTTTGTTAACCATAAATAATTATTAATGAGTAAGAAATTTATTACTAAAACAAAACTAAAACAGAATATAACAACTTGTTAGGCGCGTATATTTGTGTTAAATGTTAAGATTTTGAGATATCTCAGCACTATTCATTACATTCCCTTTTTTTTCAAACTGCTAAAGTTATTATAAAAAAAATAAAAAAAATAAAAGTCTGTTCCATTATTTTAGATTTAAAAATTATTTCGAGTTCTTTTCGAAAAAGAAAAACTAAATTACACATAGAAATAGATCCTCCATGACCAAATTCCAAACCCAGGTACGTTATTATACCTCTTGTTTATCTTTGATGTATCAGAGTAACCTTTCGAGTTGGATAATGAGTAGATACCTAGGTGCTCTAGCACGCGACGATTCCCTCCAACCAGCACAAGGCTGGGCCAATCATTGTAATTTTCATACTATAGGTAATGTGATATGAGGACAAATTGAGGCCACTGTAAAAATTACTGGATTGAAAGGCAAGGCAAGGTATAAGTAATTAATGAATGTGCAAAACACGTCTTTATTAAATGTAAGCATAGACTAAATTATGTAAGGTATAAAATAATCCGCCCTACTAAGATCGTTTCTCGTTGTTTTATCGTCCTTTTTTCGATCATAAAAATAAAGTACATTTTAAATAATAAATACCCTGACTACTTAAAAAAAACTATAAATATTTAAAAATAACTTTTTTTAAGTAGTTTTTTTTATTTTTAGCTGAACGATTTAGCGGCGACTTAACGACGACTTATAAGACATCATGGTGGGGCAGAATATAACTCTAGTTCTCTACAGTATATTAAAAAAATAGAGAAATTGCTAAGGTCCTATATAGGTTAGGTTATTTGTTTAGGTCTATAATATAAAACCATGAACAAATTCTAAAAAAAGAAACATTTTACAGACGATACAGACCGAATTTAATTAAACATTTAAAAAATACATAATAATATCTATCTAGTATGTAAAGTGAAACTTTCGGCAGCTCATTGTCAAGAAGCATGTCTAAATGTAAATCAGAGTGTAAGGCATGCGTGTGAGATTGTGTTTCTGCTACTGGAGTGAAATAATCCGACATGGCTGTGTTGGGGACTAATGAGGTAGGTAGTCTGTAAGTAGGTAAACGTATAGTCGGTTGGTTAGTTATAGCGCCGCCGCGAGGCGCACCAACTATTAAGTAAACTGCAGTTATATATGTGGAACCTCGAGTAAAATGCTACGTACTTAAAATATTGTATAAGAAAAGTTTGGCATATTTTCGGAGTCTTATAAAAAATTATGTTAAGTATTGCAAATTATAATAATAATTACAGGGCACCTAGAGCCGAAGTGTCGGGGAGTAGCGATCCCCCGGCTTCCCTCCTGCTTGCTTTAGTTGGCTGGTTGGAGTGAATATTGATAAGGAAGCGGTCCCCCGCCTCTGGCTTGCCTTTACCAGCTGGTCAGAGTGGAGTCGTGAGAGCAGAGGACGTGGTGCTCGGGGATGGACACCTCACGTCAGTGATGAGTTGGCCCGCTCTACAGGATTACCTAGGATGGTTTGAAATCTGAGGTCTCTCTATCCTGTAGCCATTCACGCCCCTGTTGCTCCCTGGCTGTAATTTGCTCGGCTTCAATTCAATTCAATTCAATCAATTATTCATATAAAGGTGTACAGGTGGTGAGTTTACAGTAACATGAGTTTCTCTATATTGGCCAGTTCGGCATATGAAGTCATAAGCATGGAGCTTAATTAGGGTGGCCCAGTTTGTGACTTGGCGAGTCTCCGTCTGCCATTTTTACGTGTTTGTTGAACATCATTATGGCAGGCGGCATCACCATAGGTAAATCCCCCAGAAGCCAATCCACTACCATCACATCAGTTTAGCCCATTTTGTTTTCACCCGTCGATTTCACAATCGTTCTATTGGATCTAGTGGATGTCCTTGGCTGCACTTTAGAGTGCAGACAGGAATAATCGTCAGCTTGGTGTTCACCTTATTGTTTGCGAGTAAATTTCTTATTGAAAAGGGCCTCTACGGCTTCGGCTCCACGCACGCCTTCCAAAGGTCCAGGACTCCATAGCCCCGTGATACAGGAATTATAATAGTAATTTATAATTATCGTTTATTATTGTAGTGTCTGTATAGTTTATAATTTTATTATTGGTGCAATAAAGCGTTTAATAAATAATAATAATAAAGAAATAAGGGGAGTAGCGACCCCGCGGGTTCCCGAGTGCTCCAGGGGGAAGTCACCGTTCCTCACCTCCGGCTTGCCTTAGTTGGCTGGTCGGAGTGAACACTGACGAGGAAGCGGTCCCCCGCCTTTGGCTTGCCTTTACCGGCCGGTCAGAGTGGAGTCGCGAGAGCAGAAATGCTCGGAGGATGGACACCTCACGTCAGTGATGAGTTGGCCCGCTCACTGGCATACCAGTGATGACTTAAAATCCAGGGAGGTATATCCATCCTTCAGCCACTCACGTCCCTGTTGCTCCCTTGCTGTAATTTGCTCAGCTGATTAGGGTAGCCCAGTTTGTGAGTTGGCGAGTCTCCGTCTGCCATTTTTACGTGTTTATTAAACATTGTTACGGCAGGCGCCATAATCACCATAGTTCCCCCAGTAGCCAATCCACTACCATCACGTCACTATAGCCCATTTTGTTTTCATCCGTAGATTTGTCAATAGTTCTATCCGATCCGGTGGTTGTCCTTTGCTACATTTTATAGTGCAGACTGGGATAATCGTCGGCTTGGTGTCCACTTCATTGTTTGCGAGTAAAATTGTTATTGAAAAGGGCCTCTACGTGTTGGCTTCGGCTCCACGCACGCCTTCCAAAGGTCCGGGACTCCATAGCCCCGTGATACTGGACGTATAAAGAAATAATAAAATTATAGTCGTATAAGTCGTTCTTATTCTCACCTGAGCGGTTTCCCTTTCGGAAGCCCGGGGTTCGATAAAATCCCTTTGGGTTGGCACAGGTAGGTAAAATATCATTGACTACACTTATACTTATACACACATCCGTGAGTTATCAGTTAACTCAAAACTATAGGGGTCTTGGGGAAATGGGTGGAATGGTCCCAACATGAGAGGACAGATCATATCCGTCTGGTGCTTGCGCTGGCGTCCCCTACTAGAAATAATAAAAATAAAATATACACACATCAATTTGGTAATATATGGTAATATTTTTACAGTCGGTCGCCTGCATGACACTAATCTTTCTAGGGACCAAGAAGTTTATCCGAAAACCCAAGGTTTTCTAGTCTCCCCTAAATACCTTAGTCGCATTTTACGACACCCACGAGAAGAAATGGTGTAACCTATTCTATGGCTGGGCTACTCGGCGCATCTAACCCATACTCGGCAGTCGGGTAACAAGATCTATCGCTGGATTATTCCATATTTCAAATACAAACTCTATAAAAAGATACAGGCACTAAGTAAGTAATTGTGCTTGTTAAATAATATTTATTTAGCAAATAAACCGCCGTTCGGTTACCCCTGGTATTCCAAGTGGTAAGTAAACTCACATCAAAGCACCCTTAGATATTTTACTCTTCAACACAGAAGAGGTTTTGCTCTCAAGTGTTCATTTGGTTAATTGTTGTAATTTTATAAGATATTCTGACTTCTGATTGAATTCTTTTTGTAGGTTCGTAGGTCTTGCAATTTTAGCTATGTAGGTGTCACAAGTAATGTATACTTACTTCTTGTTTAATTTCTTACTTTGTCACTCACTCGCTCGGCCGAGTGTAAGACTGCAAATTCGGAACAGGGGCTCTATTTTTGAATAAAATGCCTTCGATTTAAGTACCTCAATTTCTACCCATTTCCCATCGATGTTATTTTTTTATGTGAATCGCACGACCGCAGGAGTCCAATAACTAACGAAAATCAGCAGAAATAGATTTTGTTTGGCCTGAAGTGCAACGAGCGATTCGAATTTCGAATTCGAGTGACAAAGTAAGAAATAAAATAAGAAGTAAGTATTACATTACTTGTGATACCTAGTTAAAATCGCAAGACCTACGAACTTACAAAATGATTTCAATCTGAAGTCAGAGGGTACGAGCGTAGTAATGATCTGACCCGAAATGCTCGACTACTTACTATAAATGTAACGGACTTACTCCTTCGGTGTATTCGTAGCAGTGTTTACAGGGTCTAGCGTAGCGCAGTGATTGATTAGATAGATAGAATAATTCTATAATAATATTGTTACACGAAAATATAACATCACAACCAAAAGACAAAAAACAACTTAAACCTATGCGACATAATAGGCAACTTTTGGATGGACAAGAAGTGAAGGAAGATATTATGGTATGGTGTGATTAGTGTTCAGGCATTAAAGTTATCATTTTACACTTTAAAATCTTTAAAAGAGCGTGTGATAGAGTTTAGCTCCCATTATTGGCTTGTATTTCATTGAACTTGGCGCGGCCTAAATTGTTTAGTTTTATTATTGATTTTCTTGACTAAATTCAACACTAAAATCTGTTTTGAAACCCACAAAGCTCGGCTGGTTTGCGTAAGCCACGTTCGATTTTATGTTGTTTGCCAAATATATTATAACTTTATTTACACAAGTCGATCATTAATACAGACGAAGGGCCCACTTATTAATTTTAATAAGTGGGGTGATCCGCGTTTTGAAGGGGCGACGACAGTTCGCTACGTTTGTTTTATTAGTTTTGATTTTATGGTTTTGCTGGTACATTATTCTGTTGTGAAGTATTGCAGAGAGAGAACACGTAGGGGTTAAAAACTACGTAACTGGCATCGTAATACAATTTGCTCTCAAGCTAGTTCTCTTGAACATCTTCACAAAATGGAAAAGCTAGACCTTTACCATTACACTTATTTACTTAAATGCGCAAGTTAGTTGGCTTAAAAACTGTTCTGTAAAACTAATAGAGCCTGATATTTTATACTAGCAAAAATAGAATAAACATCATAGATGTCTCAGTTAGATGTATTGTAATTTAGATTTGCTCTAGTTAGCAGTTACCTAGAAGTAATTGAAATGTAGTTCACTAAAGTTTAATTAAATCCTTACTAAAGTAAAGTTTAAATAATAGGGAGTTTGAAATTGTAAATAGTATTTAGAATCTCATATATTTTTCTATCTTTCGTAGTCTTAAAAACGTAAAGTTAGAAATTTGTTAGTAGGTAATTGAACGCTTTCAAATTAACTACAATATTCTAATCAAAAACGTCTATCATTTTGTCTCACTTGTCCGTACAATGAAGATGAACTTCACACGATCAAAGAATAACAAAGTTTTCACCCGATTACAAAACTCTACTTATGGGGATTATCAGAGAGATAAGTATACTTATCTATCAAGTTGACATCGACATACACCCTTCACTAAAGAACCGTTACCCACGAAAGTGTTCGGGCCGGGGCGCGTGCCGCCTGCGGTGCGCTCCTCCAAATTGCATTTTAACCTAATTATGAAATGATATAATTTTTCGGTTCTCTCATAATCAGATAAAACAGATATTTATCAAATTATACAGCCGTTTGCATCGGGCGGGATCGCAGTACGTTCCTACTGTTGAACATAAAACGTCAATGGAATTATTCATAACCGAGAGGTCTGTTCTCGTAGTTTCGGTGTTTGATGTCTGATGAATTTTGGTAAGAGGAGGAGAAATTTAACTACTTATAACTTTAATATGAAGGTAGGTTGGTAGGTGAGATTTGTCGCAGTCCAAGGGTAGTACCTAATGGGCGTATTCTGAAATCAAACACCATTAAATTATATTGATGTGAAACATCTATATACGCGGGTAAACCTGAAGGTCATCTTTCTATTAAGAAAGGATCATCAGATTTACCTGCGCCTGTAGATGTTTAACATCAATATAATATAAGGAATAGTTTAAATGATGGAGAGTAACATAGGATACTTTTGATCCCGATAATCCCGCGGGATCGGGACTTACGCGAGTGATAACTATTTATGAATGAAAATTGACACAGGGATAGGGTAAGGATGTATAGTGTCATCATCATCGTCATAAATTGTCATTGATCGTCATCCATTGTCATTAATCGTTATTCATCGTCATCGATCGTCATCCATGGTCATCATCAGCACTTACTGACACGCATACTTTACCTTACTTCACCTACCTACTGCAGTGCAAAAATCCACACTTGAACGGACGGCCAGGGAAGTACAGGAAAGCATCATCAGTATAGGTACTTCAATGGGCGACCGTTGAAGTTAAGATTTTTGCATTGCGGAAGGTAGGAGTCCGAACAACGGGGGATCGCGACTAACGAGGGTAAAACCGCGGGGCGCAGCTAGTATAACATAAATTTAAAAACCGACCTAAAAAAATTACAATTTAAACACCGACTTAAAAAAAGAATAAAAATAATCTCTACATACATTGCCATCGACTTATCTGTTTCGCCATCTGAAGTTGAGCAGCCAAACTACAATATGGATCCAGCCATTAAAACTGCCCGACTTCAACTGAAGTCGGTGGCACTGTGTGTAGGTAGGGGTTATTATTGTTCTTTTTTTAAGTCGGTTTATAATTTTTTTATAATTTAGGACTAAATAATTTTTGACTAATAAATTTAGTTCAATCCCACCCACTCTAATGAGTAGTTCCATCGGTAGAACTGCTGGGTTTTTTTAGTTGTGTTCACAGAACAAATGTTTTGGTAAACAATCAAAGCAGTAGTACCTACTGCCGAAAGAATTACTTAACTGAACAGGTGGAAGTTACTCGAAAATTTATGTATACCTAGAATACCTACTAATTATCGACTATCATTTGATTTTATCTTTTCTAAAAAATGTTTATTAAGCATTTTCCTCTATAAAATTAGAATGCAAGCGAAATTTAAAATACTTACTTATCAGAAAATTTAAAGCTAATAATGATTTATATAGATACATACATCCGGTAATTACGATATTCTTAGAATATAGTCATTCAAAACATCTTTAACTGTGAAGCATTGTGATTTAAATTAGATCTCGTATCTTATTTGGGGGTTTTATAAATACTCTAAGTAGGTACCTACATTTAGATAAGATTAATGTATAACATAGATTTAGCATTATCTAGTACCTAGATTTGATGCAATTACGCCACTTTATTGATAAAAAAACGATAGGCATCTGCCATGCAACTTGGCTGGACTGAAATCGTAATTTTTGATGCCGCACATCTCTACCTATAGAAAGCATACATCATACATAAAAATAACATATATCGTACATTTTAAAAAATCGAGGCACCTTAGGCTGAAATCTATAGTGACTTTGATTTTGGTCAGACTGAGCTCAGCAAAACCTAAATATAAACTTTGAAATGGAATTTATGGTCGAAATTTTTTTTATAACGAGTAAAATAAAAATAACGGCATAAGTAGTCAAAACACAGAAGGGTTTTTATTAACCACATAATTCTTTAAAAATACTCTTTTTAATTCCTTGGAATACTAATGGACTCCATTTTCTGGGAAAGGTAACGTAAGAACTACCTAATCTCAGACACGCGATTCATGTCTAATGTCCAGATTTTGTAAAAAATCAAACCGAAGTTCGAGTCAGTCGTTTAATACAATATATACTTATTTACCTATAGCTTCCAAAATCGATTATTAGGCAAACACTTGTTATCATAATTCAGTTGCGTAGGTCAGATCTGATGTGCAAATTAATGAATGAAATCCAATATGGTACATATCGACCAAAGTAATCAGTGAAAAAAAAAACGCTTTTAGTTCAACGTTTCTTACCTACACTTCACGAGCTTTTTTAATAACAAAAAAGAACTATATAGGTAGAACCGTAGTTCGCAGCTAGTCGTAAATACATCTATATCTATAAGTACTTATAAAAAAGGAAGAGGGGATAAAAAGTCTGTACTTGGAAGTAAATTAAAAAAAAAGTGGTTTGGGGGACTAAGGATATGTAGTAGAACAAATTATGTAATTACAAGCTGCGCCCCGCGGTTTCACCCGCTGAAGTCCCGTTCCCGCGGGAATATCGGGATAAAAAGTAGCCTATGTGTTAATCCACCCAGCTACCTTTATTCCAAGTTTCATCGCAATCGGTTTAGTAGTTTTTGTGTGAAAGACTAACAACCTCACATACATACATACATACATACATACAAACTTTCGCGTTTATAATATTAGTAAGATTAAAATTCATTTCTGTCTCTCTGTTTGTTCCTTATACAATGAAAGACTACTAATCCGATTGAAATTTTTTTCAATATTAGATAGTTCTATTTTCGAGAAAGGTCGTGGTATACTTTGCATTGAAGTCCAATTAGTAGAACCCGAGTAATGAACGAAAAAGTGCAACCGCTCGACAACCGCTCAGCCGCCCGCGCCCGTGGTAACGCGTTTCACTTCTGCGGGTGAAACCGCGGGCCGCAGCTAGTGTATAATATAGGTCTTTATTTATCGGGTTAAATCTCGTTTTTAATCATGGTTTTAAACGAACCGAGCTTTCGCCAACTTTACAGTTGGCTTATTAAGGTTGACCCCATGAAAAACCTTGAAAAAGCCAACTGTAAAAACGCGATTTCACCTGATAAATAAAGTGTTTTGTTATGTCAAATCGCGAAAACCATAGAAGAAATTATAATATAGCTTCCGAAATCGATACGCAGTGAGAATGGAAGGAAGCACTTGTTCCCGTCAGTTGCGTCTGTCGCATCCGATGTGCAGATTTCCCGCGAAGCTCCAGCAGTGCCGCGCTCCGGTGCGCGGTGCCGTCAATTACTGCGGACGCGCACGCGCCCATGCCCCGGGGACGTAGCACGCGACCACCCCTCGCTATTTATGAAACATAATGCTACCGGCCACATTCGAATAGCAACGTTTTAAAATTCGTAGCTTATTGTTTTTGTACCGACTCAAAAGTATAAAGAGAGTGATTTTTGTAATCTAAATAAACAATACACTGATTGCCTGAAAAATATACTAAACAGCAATAAACGTGACACATAATCTTATCTTACTTCTTACTAATATTATAAACGCGAAAGTTTGTATGTATGTATGTAAATTTGTTACTCTTTCACGCAAAAACTACTGAACTGATTGCGATGAAACTTGGAATATAGGTAGCTGAATACCGGGAATAACACATAGGCTACTTTTTCTCCCGATATTCCCGCAGAAACGGGACTTACGGGGGTGAAACCGCGGGGCGCAGCTAGTTGGCAATAAACGTGACGTTTTAACAACCCTTAAATTATCGTATAAATGCTCGTCGTAGTTAGTGGGTATTTCTTTTATAATGTAACGACTTTTGTTAAGTGTGTAATTTTCCGAACAATTTAATTTTGAAACTGATAAGTCAATCAATGGTCAGTTGTCGCTACCAAAACAAACACTAAAAACAAAATAAAACAAATATAACAAGGGGGCAACAACAACAAACGTGATTATTATTTTCACTTCTTCGAACATGGTACATACAATATACATACTTGAAATATTTTAAAGGAAAAAAAAAAGCATATGCTATGAGCAATAAGATCAAATTACGAAATATGGTACATACTGTTTGTTTATATACGCTCCCTTGGCAACAATAATTGCTTTCAATTAAGTTGCGATTAAGATGTCACTCTAATTGTATTGTTATAAATCGATTTGTAATTATTAAGAAGAACAGACCTACTGGTGATAATTTTAGGGCTCGGTACGGAACCATTCGTGTGCGAATCCCGCACTTGACCGGTTTTTTTTATTTTACGTAGGTACTATAGCTGCGCCCCGCGATTTCACCCGCGTAAGTCTCGTTCTCGCGAGAATATCAGGATAAAATGTAGCCTATGTTATTCCCGATATTCAACTACTTATATTCCAAGTTTCATCGCAATCGGTTCAGTAGTTTTTGCGTGATTGAGTAACAAACACGTATACACACATACTCACAAACTTTCAGCTTAAAATATTACTAGCTGCACCCCGCGGTTTCACCCGCGTAAGTCCCGTTCCCGCGGAAATATCGGAGTTAAAATTAGCTTATATGTTATTCCAGGTCTTTAGCTACCTATGTTCCAAATTTCATCGCAATCGGTAATTAGTTTTTGCGTTATTGAGTAACGAACACACATGCATACATACCTACATACACACATACTCACAAACTTTTAGCTTTATAATATTAGTAGGATAGGATTAGTAGGATGTTGTCATTTGTTAAAATCAAGGGACAATACATTTGTATTTTAAGTTGCACGTTCGATTCCCGCTAATATTTCGGTCGTAGGTAACCTAAATTATTTTTGGCCCTACAAAGAAACGAGCCAAAATGAACTAAAATTTATTTAAAAGACATCAACGCGTACTGGTCAACTTAATTGGAACTAATGTAATTTGTTGTTTTGATAATAACATATTTAGGTAGTAGGTACCTATTCTATTTTAGCTAATAAGTAAATTCAAGAATACGTAAGCAGGTATCTACGTAATCAAACGAAAACAGTAATCTTACCATGAACGAAAGTCGCAGTTTTAAAAGCGGTATTTTGCATTAAAGAAACGCTTCAATATACAAAAAAAATCTTTAATGCAAGTCAGGGACGTTTATAAGCAGTATAGTATAACCAGATTTGTAATTTGGTAGTAATTTATGTCATGACTTATGGTCTAAGATGTAGCACGCTTATGTAGAAGGAAGAAACAGCAGTTCTATTTTGACGGCCTACGTATGGCGCATCAGGTGAACGCCCGACTGCAATGCAGAAAACTGCGGGTTCGATTCCCGCCGAGTGCAAATATTTATGTTTAAAGTAAATATTTGTATCAGGTCTGGGTCATTTACAAAACACCTATAGTACAAGCTTAGGGCTTAGTTTGGAGCTAGATTGAGCTGTGTGTAATGTTGTGTAATATTTATTTAAGTATATTTATTTTAATTCAAGGTGTAAATCTGATTGCTCTTGGACGGAACGGGGAAAGTTACAGCTTTATTAAAGGCATAAAATATTCAAACAGAAGAGACCTAAAGCAAACATAACCGTCTCGCTTGCAAAATCTGGTCTACGAGTATCTAGAGTCCGGTCAAGCGTGTCCGTTCTGCGCGCGCGATAAATTATACAAGTGAGCGCGCGAGGGCGCAGCCATGCAACTTTACGACGACATAAATCAATGTTGCCAACCTTCCAACCTTCCACCCTCGCTTCGGCCAGGTTCTGTACGTGCTCATTGCGCTTAATTCAATTTCTGCTAAGGCTAGTGGGTCAGGTATTCCTTAGAAAGATGTTTCTGAAGGTGGTAGACATGGGCGATTCGTGATTTGAAATATGAATAAGTATAGGTAAAAATAGTAACCTATACTTATTCATATTTCAAATCACGAACTGTATGGTGGAAGCAATGGCTTTGGCAAAATATTAAAGAACTAACTGTTACCCATTATTATTAAATATTAGATTTTCGGGTCTAGATCGCGTTATATCAACAAAATTATTTTAAATTTAGTAAATAAATTTAAAATTACCCCGACGTTTCGGCAAACGGATTACACCGGCCGTGGTCCCGGGAAGACTCAATCTACACGATCTCGATTTTCGGGTCTAGATCGCGTCTTCGCGATCTAGACCCGAAAATCTAATATTTAATAATAATGAACGGAAATCGTGTAAGTTTAAAAAATAATTGTTACCCGCGACTTCGTCTGCGTAGAAATACTACATTACCGACTTTCTCGTTCATTACTCGGGTTTTACTAATTGGATTTCGATGTAAAGTATACCACGAGGTTCCTCGAAAATAGAACTATCCAATATTAAAAACCACATTTCAATCGGATTAGTAGGTTTTAATTGTGTAAGGAACAAACAGAGAAACCGACAGACATATATGAATTTTAAAAATTATACAGTTTTGATCTACTACTTTTCCTAGGTATAGACTTCTTGTCCTTTTCCTTTATTAAAAGTATAAATAGACGATAGATAGATACCCGCAGACCGATGAGAATCGAAAATTTGTGAATTCTATAAACTCTTCAACATGTTGAAACTCTAGAGTATAGAGGTTAAACAATAAATATAGGTATTCGCGCAGTAGGTGTACCTCCTATATTTTACCCAAAGCTACCTACCTACTAACCTAATCCCACGATTTTGTTGTTTATTATTATTTATAAGATACGATGATTATAATTTAGGAAATTTATGTTGCCTATAAGTATTTGTTCTGACCAGCGATCCTACCGCGTAACTCCCGTCGAGTTCAACTCGACGTTGGTTTCGCAATACGATGCTGTCAATAACGAGGTTGAAAGAAGCTAGCAGAAATTGTCGACGTTAAAGCCATAGACAATTTTTGTTCGCTCCTTGCGCGGTAACTTTTTTTAACCCCGTTATCGACAGCATCATATTCCGAAACTCGACGGCAGCTACGCGGTAGGGTCCCCGGTCTTACTATAAATGAAAATTTCTACTGGATTATTGTTTTTATTTACTATAGTAAATAATTTAAAAAAAAACAGACTTATATTATGGACTAGCTGCACCCCGCGGTTTTACCCGCGAAAGTTCCGTTCCCGCGGGTTTAGCGGAATAAACAGAAGCCTATGTGTTATTCCAGGTTTTCAGTTTTAGTTCACTATTGTTCAATATTCACTACAGTTTCACAATTAGCAGAATATTAGTAAGATTGTACAAATACGAAGGTGGCTGTGTTTGTCGAATAATTTTGTCCATTAAGCCATTTTATTTGTAGGTACAGGAAAAGATAACTATGATCTTAGAAATAACAAAGGTTTCGTTTTATCTCTATCTCGGAATAACATTTCATTAACAAATTATTAACGAGCCTAATCAATGTATCTAAATTATGGTTTGAGAAACGAGGTACAATTGCAAACAATCTAATTGTAATAAACGTTGCCAAATCCAAATCATCTTAGTGTTTGAGAGCATTTTATAATATTTTCTTCGATGAGCATAAATTGATAGCTATGCAAATCTTTACCAAAACGAAAGCCTAGTAAAAAGTAAAAAGGTGTAGCGACGCTCATCTGTAAACACTTCAACACTGAACGTTTCAGTATCGTTCGAAAATGTTAAGAAAATTCTTTGCAAATCGATCGATGGGTGTACACGTTATGGAGATTGGTTGGAGGGCGTGTTGGTCGTTATCAGTGCGGTGGGTTCGACCAATGGGAGCTCGGCAGTGATAAGAGGGTTGGGGTGGGTTCGCGGGGTGGCGGCAGTGCGACAGTGGCAGCGCGGCGGAACGGTCGCCTTCGGCCTTGCCATGCTGGGCACCATGATGTACCCCACCGAAGAGAGCCTGGAGGACATGCGAGTTCCGCCCATACAGCTCGAACATCTACCTGAAGTGTTCTTATGTACGTAGTTGAGTGTGTGTGCTTCAGTGTTACAGATTGTCTAGTTTAAATTTCGTTGTTCATCATGAACATCAGAGATGTAGAGGTCCATAAATTTCAAACGAAATTTATTTGTTTATATAAAATGGATAGGTACTTGATTTGCCATCTTCTATAAGACCTATGTGCTACATTTTATTTTTAGTTACAAAATAAAATGGTACGTATTTATTTCATTTATGTTCAATTTAGTCGCAAAATGCTTGTTTATATTTACTGTTATTTATTTATTGCAAGCGGCAGGGTGGTCCGGGCAGCGACTTATATCTAACGTTAATATAATGTATAGTTGTTTGTATGTAATAATGCTGCACACTGAAGTAGTGGGCAGAGGATGAGATTTGATTCGCAAAAATCAGTAATTTATTTCATTCTGGAATACTATCCTGTCCATCATTCCGAAGATACTCATCAAATCTTCACTAAATTTATGGTACCACCTTGGAGCCCACCTTTCCATTAAAGAAGAACCATCTCATTCGGTCAAGCCATTTTCGAGTAATCGGTTAACAAACATTCTCATTTCCGTGACAAGAACTTTCAAAGTTGACTAACAGAAACCAAAAGCTGAACAACTACTCCGAACTCTCCTTTTAATAGGGTAAGTATTTCTTGTTGAAAAGCCAGGAGGTTGTTTTGTTTTCTTAAATAGTTCTGAATTACTCGATAGATGGCGCTACCTAAATGGGGATTTTGTCTTTAATTTCATTCTAGCATCATTGCAATTGAAAACATTACACTGAAAACAATTTCCTAGGTAACGGTATTCTCTAAAGAAAGTGTTACAAAAATGTTAATATTCTATTTTATTTATTACTAAGCCATCTAGAGGTTTTAAATTTTCGTTTTAGAAGATCCCGGTTCCTGCTAAACAAATATTATGCTTTTTGTCACAGTTACGATAACTGTGCACCTGAGCCGTACGAGTTGGTATGTAGATTTGAATACCTTCGTTGCGTGCATAACTTTAATAGATGCACAGTTATTGCGAACGTGTCAGAAAGCAATTCCATTGCAGAATCTACTAAAACAAACACTTTTTTTATTTCGTTAAGGACAGCGTTTGACACCTGATGCTAAATGCATGCAGGCATAAGATGAAATACGCTGACCTTATAAATCTTACTTGATTATTTTATAAAAGTATAATGTCTAGTCTAAGGAATACTAAGTAAGTGTAAACGTGTGAGCCATTTTAACCGACTTAATTTATAATTATACACATTTTCAGTTTTATACCTACTGATTTTTATAATTATCGATTGCATGCCAATTATGAAAAACAATAGTTATATTATACTTCCATGAACATTTTAAAATATAATACTATATTAAATACTGAAAAATTATTACAGCAAACGTACTCTTAATATTAACATGG
Organism: Idaea dimidiata; assembly: GCA_949358125.1. Lineage (NCBI taxonomy): Eukaryota > Metazoa > Arthropoda > Insecta > Lepidoptera > Geometridae > Idaea > Idaea dimidiata. Next base: position 7,641,809 of record OX442337.1, read on the forward strand.
TGCAGTACACGAACTGTCTTATTATTAAATCAGTCAGTACCCATTACCCAACCTCTTCTGATTTCATATTGCGATATATTTAAGACTAGCTGTCACCGCAACTTTGCTTGCGTAAAAAAAGGGCATAGCCAACTTTTTCGCGAAAAAGTCAGCTATGCCCTTTTTCGCGGTTAACAGCTAGTCTTTTAAATATATCGCAATATGAAATCAGAAGAGGTTGAGTACTAACTGATTATAGAATAAGACAGTTCGTGTACTGTGTTCCTTATGGAATAAATAGAGAAACAAACAGACAGACATGAATTTTACAAATTGTATAATTTTGTTCTACTTACTACGTTTCCTATACAATACATTTTTTTTTAATTTACATCCAATTACAGACTTTGTCCTCTCTTACTTTATTATAAGTATAGAAGAAGATAGAATAGATAAGTGTAGATGCTACACAATGTGAGAGACCTAATAGTATTCGGTAGACCCAGCTCTCCTTTAATTAGGTACCTATTACTTTGGTTAATGAACGTGTTCGATATTGTATTGATTGATAAATATTATACGATTGATTTACCTAATAAACAGATAAATCTAATAATCGTTATAGAATAGATAATCAAATAAACGATTGAGGTAGGGTAGGTGTCTGTTTGATAAGGTACCTATATTTATCTATGATATTATTTATTACTCATAAGATAAAAAATGCCGAATATTTGAGCAAACACCTTGTACAGATTTAGCGGTCTTCGCCAACGGAAGTTTTTAATTTTAATTGTTTGTATTTTAATAACGAAAAAGACGTACTAAACTAGATAACTATCACTGGTTTTTATTAAACCAATGTAGTTTAGTCAGTTACCTACGTGATACTCCTTGACGATATGCGGGTATAATTATTAAAATATATTGTGTGAATTTTTAATTTTAGAAATGCAAATTGTTTGTCTTGATCAAAATGTGTTTAAACAGTTAGAAGATCTGTGTTTAAATGAAATAACTAGTGAGTGTTAAATTATATACATACTACAAATTTGTGCTATAACGAAATGCAATTCTGCAAAATGACTGCATGAATCGATTATTATTGTGTTTGATTTTTTTAATCGGCTCCGCCCGAATTTTTTTTTATTTTTCTTAAGTTTTCATTCGACGATGATAGATATGATCTCTGTAGAGAGACGAAGTGCGCTGGGTCTCCTTGTTTAGTAAACAAACATTCTTTAGGAGCTTACTAGTAACTCAAAGATACTCATTTTGATTAAAATCCTGAGAGTTAGTGCTCAGTTGAAGTTAATTGTAGAGGTAACAGTATCTCTAGTTTATTACGAATCTATGAATTTTTAAGTAAGTGGAATTATAGGTACCTATGTGACTTATTTTAATGAAATGGGTTTAGTCAAATATCAGAATTATGTCAAACTGTAAGTTTGCCTAAACGCTCACAACAAAATTTTATGTTGGCCCTGCTCACTAAACACAAAACATGATAACTGAGATGTAGTTAACTAGATCTATAGATTTAGTAGCTGTTGTTAGCTACTATAGTTCTATAGAATGTAAAGTTGTTTAGTCATTTGTATGATACGTATGGGTAATGATTATTGTTTGTTAACAAAAATAACAATAAAAAGAACTACTTACTTATAGAAATGACTTGTTTTCTTCTGTTTAATTGGCGATCCTCGCATTATTAATTTATCATGTTCTTCTTGGCGTGTCTCTCCAATTGACGAAAGTTGGCGGTCAACCTTCTTTAATTTGTTCAATTATTAATTATGTGTAGATAAATGTGATTTATTATGTATTGATAAATAATCCTTGCCACTGAGTTCAATCTGAAAACGATAATATTAAATATAGGTACTTAGTTTGTGTTGACATAAAAAGGGTACTAGGATTTTACTAATATTATAAACGCGAAAGTTTGTATGTATGTGACTTTGTTACTCTTTCACGCAAAAACGACTGAACCGATTGAACTTGGTATATAGGTAGCCGGAGACCTGGAATAGCACATAGTCTACTTTTAATCCCGACAACCCGCGGGAATGAGACTTACGCGGGTAATACCGCAGGCGCAGCTAGTAAAAATATATATTTTTTATATGTTATTTTCTCGTTAATTCAAAGTCACTTTTTTTAAATTATCCAAATGTCATACTGTACACACACCTCTCTAACGTGTATTTATTACTATGGCGCCGAATTTGCAACAAGAAAATTGTAATATAGACCCATTTCGATTGGGTTAAGTAAGTAATTTTAATCAGAGAAAGATTAAAAAAATAAACTTCTTAGTGTGTTACTGCAACTAGTCCTGAACTGAGCCGTGTTGCGGTGAAAGATCTATAATGAATTATTTTGTTGCAGCCAGTATCCCAAAATGCGGTGGATGTCACGAGATGATAGTAGACCGGTACGTGCTGAAAGTGTCGGATAGGACGTGGCACGCTGGATGTCTCAGGTGCGTCGAGTGCCGCGCCATGCTGTCTGGGAAGTGCTTCGCGAGAAACAACCAGCTTTATTGCACGGAAGACTTTTTCAAGTAAGCTTGTTTTTACATTTATTCTATAAATTGTAAGAGTATACTAAGTTAATAGGATAAACATATACCTTACTAATATTTACTTCGAGTCAGTGATAGAACTTCAGTGCCTCAGAATTTTTAAAGTCAGATTTGATTAAAATTCTAAAGTACTATAGACATCTATAGTAGTATTCTATAATACTATGGTACATCACCCAATATAGTTCTATGATATTCTCTATTATAAGTTTAATTATTATATAATTAATCAACTTATTATAGAGAATTATTGTGACAGAAATCAGTGTTTCAAAGTCGTCACTAACTTGTTCGAAATTCTATGTCACTGACTCAATGCAATAAATGATCTCAATGATAAATTCAATTTTAATTAATATTTCTTACCCAATTTCTGTATGACTATTTAAAAATGACATGGTGCCGCTCACTTGCCTCAGATTAGATACCTAGGTATCTAAGTTAGTTACTAAATTTAAATTACAGAACTCTATATTTATATCTTAAATTTTTCAACAATGCTGATGTAACACGATTAAGGTATTGTTATCTTGCATAAATATTACTTTCGCTGGAACACTAAAATTCCCCAATTCGTGCCAACCATTACTTATCTAGGAATGTGATATTCTTATAATTCAACGTAACAAATAACACAAATGTCATTGTATCTAAACATAATGAAACTGCTACGTAAATAGATCGATAAATCGGTTTCGGCTTTATCTTTTTATAAAGAAACGATGATTTTGTTTATATTTACCTAAGCTGATATCTATAACTACTTAGTTTTATTTTAAAACATTGTTAGAGTAGCTGCACCCCGCGGTTTCACCCGCGTAAGTCCCGATCCCGCGGGTTTAAAAATAAATATATGGGATAAAAAGTAGCCTATGTGTTATTCTAGGTTTCCAACTATCTATATTAAAAGTTAGGAGTAGTTTTTGCGTGAAAGAGTAACAAAGTCACATACAGACAGAAACTTTCGCGTTGATAATTGACCGAACGAGCGAAGCGAGTGAGGTCCAGCGCTTGTATCTTTGTTCGGCGATAACTTGAGTATCGTAGCTCCGATCTTTATGAATTTTGGTATGCGCGTAGTTTAGGTTAATAGAATTTATGAGTTCGAAGATGAGCCAGATCGGTAGGGGGGTTGGGGAGATAGGGGTCGTGAGGTCTCAGTTCGGGGCGAACTCCTAGTATTGTAGATATAGAATGATTCGATTATCATCACTTTGATAATGTTGTTGGTATTTCGGTTGTTGTCCCAGGCGGTTCGGCACCAAGTGTTCCGGCTGCGGGCAAGGGATCCCCCCGACACAGGTGGTGCGACGAGCTCAGGCTCATGTCTACCATCTGCGGTGCTTCGCGTGTGCGGCTTGCGCAAGAACACTCAACACTGGGGACGAGTTCTATCTCATGGAGGACGGAAAACTCGTCTGTAAACCTGATTATGAAGCTGCTAGAGCAAAAGGTTTGTTTTACTATGTAATTGCTGACTACTTTTTAATCGTACCCAATATCTAACACGCCTAAGTGGCGCTAACATGCCTAAGTTGTAGAAGATGGTAAATGTATAGAATAAAAAATTTGGCGTGTGAGTTACCAGCGTCGGTGGACTAATTGGTATGTCGGTACTCCCAGATTGAGTTGAGATGTGTGTGTTGGTTCGAATCCCGCGCGACGTCGGCAATGCGCTGTTTTTTTATGGATGTATAATAGTTCTACTTAATATCTGTGCGAAAATTGACTTAAAAATGACAACGAAACCCTAAAAATGCAAAAGGTAACGAGATAATCATTAGTTTCTTGCCCAATTTTAAATTATATATCATCGTATACCGTTTAAAATGAGACTTATGCTTTACTAGCTGCGCCCCGCGGTTTCACCCGCGTAAGTTCTGTTCCCGGTAAAAAGTAGCTTATGTTTTATTCCCGGTATCCAGCTACTTACATTCCAAGTTTCATCGCAATCGGTTCAGTAGTTTTTGCGTGATTGAGCTAGTCATAAGTTTTAGTTATAATTAAATCCAATAATAATAACTATTATTGTTGCCTTTACAATCTTGTACCAAAAACCATAGCCAAGCAACCTACTTTTTTATTTTCCTGTTGATTCGAACGAATTATATGTGCCTACCTTCATTCATTAGATATGGACTGGATATAAAGTTTATTGTTGTTGTTGCGAGTGTTACGTTCATTCATGTCGATTTTCATCCTAAGGCCACTATTTTGCCCAGAGACTCGACCGCGCAAGCTCAACTCGAGAATAACGCTTTGGGGGACGACGGCATGCAAAACAACGCAATGGTTCTCGCCGCGCAGGTTTCGCACAGGTTTTTCTTTTGCGCAGTGTGTATCCCAAAGCGACGTCGCGTCGTCAAGTAGAGGCAGGCAACGTCCCAAAGCCCCAACGCTTCTTCCGAATTTCGGACCGTTTAACAGAGACACATTATCAATTCTCCTTCTTTGTTAAGATATTATTACCAACTGTAGTAGGTGAAACTTGTGCAGGTGGCGAAGGCTCGCTGGATGGCGACGCGGCCAGCAAGCGTCCCCGGACCACGATTACGGCGAAACAGCTAGAGACTTTGAAAAGCGCATACAGCAGCAGTCCGAAGCCTGCGCGACACGTACGCGAACAGTTAGCCCACGATACTGGACTCGACATGAGGGTGGTGCAAGTCTGGTTCCAAAACAGGTCAGTGAGATAACCAACTTATAATAGCATTTTTTTTTGGGTTCTCAAGATTTTTACTTCTTAATTTTTTTAACTCGATATTTCGGTCATGTTACAATGATCTTGGTGAACCTTGCGGTCATATAAAACTTTGAGTTCAAGTTTGTTAGTTAAAACCTACTTATAAAAAAACCGTTTCTGTATTCATATTATCGTCTGACAACAGTGGAAAATGACAGGCACTATGCAGTACAGCTGCTTTAAGGTAATCACAGGTAATAAAAACGTTACGTCAAAGCAGCACTGTACTGCATAGTGCATGTCATTTTCCACTGTTTTCCGACATCCACTTAATAAATAATATAAGTACTGTTCCAGTGACACAGTTTGGGTATAGTAACCTAATTAGTGACATCACTATCCTTTATATGTATAAAGCGAGATTTACGTTACAAAACTAGTGACATGCAATTTATATAGTCATTTTCGTAGCTTCAATAGATTTTCATTATTATTACTAATATATTATATGCGTTTTTTCAATAGATAAATAGCGGTACTATTTATCTATTTGATTGTCGCCAGTAACTACTACGAAACTGTTTTTGTGAAATTGACTGTATACTCCATGGTACTAGTTACGTAATGTAAATTTAGGCATTTAAATCTTCCTAATCTAAACTTGCCAACTCCGTGTCTCATTTTTTGAGTACTTAACTTAGATACAGCTATACTGGCTTTTATAAGGACACTGACGCTGCCCCATATACTACATACTGCGGTATATCTTGCTGTATCTGGGTTGAAGTCTCTGCAGACCTTTATCCCTTTACAACAAGGATGATACAAGAGTACTTACGTGTAACTAAAGTAGGTATATACCTTTTAAACACATAGGTAAAGCAAAGGTACGGTTTTCGCCAAATCCATTAATACATGCACGTTATTTATAATATCAACGCTTACGAACGATAGATTTTGATACGGTCAGTAACTTAACAAGACGTAAAGATCGATAAGACATTTTATAACAATAATAAATCTTATCGAGCGCCGACCTTACAGTCGATACTTGAGGGCTAAAGGCCGTTATATGCGAAGAGTTTTGCCTTCAGGTTCGTCTGACCTAACATCAATTCTTGTGTACCTATTAGATGACATGGTCTCAAGGCCCTAAAGGAATTCAGTCACATCTGCCTGACCGGATAGACCTACGAACGGTCAAAAGCAGCATTACCACATGAACAACTGTCATCCTTCTGATGTCATATCTACTGTTAAGATTAAGATCAATATTATAAAGGTAGTTAGGTAAGTAGATTGGTACTGTGGCCGTCTTCTGCAGATTGTTTGCAGTTCAATCATTCCTGAGACTGTCAGCATATCATAACTCTTCTCATGAGGAGCTCATTGGCCTAGCTGTACCAGCCGATCTTGAATGGTTGTGCAGGTTAAGCAACGCTTGGCGCGGTCATTACTTGGATGGGTGACCTAAAATTTGTGTGGCAAAAAATAATTTTCTCGAGCTCCTCCGTGCTTCGGAAGGCACGTTAAGCAGATGGTCCCGGTTGTTATCTCTGATAACAGTCGTTAGGTCAAGTTAGAGGCCTTAAGGCGATCTGAGAAACTCTAACACCAGGTGAGCCACACCACTACGCGAAAAGAAGAAGAAGAAGATAACTCTTCTGTCGGTCCCTCATAAACTCTCGAAAAAATAATAATACAGGATTAGCAACTTCAACAACAACATGAGGCTAACCTCAGCAGAATAAGTCAAAAATGCGCATAGCATCTATGCATATCAAAAAATTAAATGTGCATTTCAGTTTACTATCGCTATTTTATTCCAAGTTAAGAGTACCTGAATGCCTTCAAAACTATGCAATTGCCACTGAAACGAGCGTTAGGTATTTACGACGCGTGTCACGGCATGTCACGGTTTGCACATCGGCTCTGGCTCGTAAACCCAGTAGGTACCGATATCAATGCTTGACTTCGTTTTATGTGGCAAAACCGGCTAGTTAATGCTATTTACAATCACACGGAAAACAGCAGGTTAAAGCGTTATAAGTATCCATTGTTTAGGTACATCTACTTCGATAGTTTCTGTATAAAAGCATTTAGAGCTTTTTAATTGTTTTCTGTTTATTGCTGTGTGTTGAATTTCTGCCAATCTACTTACTGACGATCTTGGCGTGCTAATATGTGTATTATGTTTATGTTTGTTTCATACTTTTTCACGCTAATAGTACTGAGCTGATGATGATAAAACTTGATAGATATTAGGAGAAGATTTGATCACAATTTAAATTTTAGTTTAAAAAAGAATGTTATGCCTAGCTAATTCTTGTAGGAAAATTGTAATCTAATCCCGAATAGTGCGTAAAGAATTGACATGCCTAGTCGTTGTTTTTCACTACTATAAAATAATCAATGCAGAAACCTATAAATTAGCATAGGTAAAATAAAATAACGATTTTCGTCATTAAACTTTTTTTCTATGCAAATCAAAATTTGGCAAAACATTATCTCAGTAAAGCCCACAAGTCTACTGAGATTGAAATGTTCTAGCACGCAAAGTGCGGGTTAGCAGAACACGAGCATAGAAGGCTATTTTCAATACTCATTGTTTCAATAATCCGGCTCGTTTATATCGAGGCACGGAGAGCTCCGCAGTCCCAGCGGACAGGGCGGGGGCACTTTAATTAATCAAGCTCTTTGTAGGTAGGTACCGTACTTCCATCCCTTCAGCCCACCCGCTGCTCGACTAATAACAACACGCAATAGGGTGTTTTGTTTATACTACATTACCTATTTGTTTAAATCGAGAGCTATCGAAGCGGTATAACGAGTTTGGCGTTATGGATTTCAAAGATCAACAGTCGATGTTCGGTGCTACTCAATTAATATCAGATTGTTTTATTCTATACTAGCCGCCCTAAATAATTTTGTTTGATAACAAACATTTTAGAGAATTATATTTCTTTTGTTGATGATCGGTAAAAAAAATCGGAATACATAGTTTGCTTGTGTTAACGTAATCAAAAATTTCTAAAAGGACATCATGCCGATGGTATGCATTGAAAGTTTACTATATCGTAGGTACGCTACGTTTGATGTAGTGTACCATCTTAGGACATCATATCGATGATGGTACACTACATCGATTAAAGCCCAATAAAAGCTATTCGAATGCCGTCTTAGAACGTGCAACAATATTGCATAAGTCGAAAACAAAATCTCATAACGTCCCTGAACGCAATCAGTTTTACACTTTTAATATTATTTATCTAAAGTATTTCTATGTATTTGTCCTCAGACGAGCTAAAGAAAAACGTCTGAAGAAAGATGCTGGTCGGACGCGTTGGTCGCAATACTTTAGATCGATGAAGAGTGGTGGAGGCTCACCGCGACACGATCGACTTCTCGACAAGGACGAACTCAAGATTGATCTGGACTCCTTTAGTCATCATGGTTAGTAAGTCTATATAACAACAAGTATACAACAGTACATGGTTACATTTATTAACCTGGATCATAATTCCGAGATTTCCTGGGTACACGAGCATTTTGTTCATTCTGACCAGTATTCTTAAGGTCACTTGCAGTTTAATCGTCTTAGGCAAATTGAAACGTTATCTAAGGCCCCAGACTGATGAAACTGACGGCTAAATTAACGTGTAATCTTGCTCGATTTCTCAACATAACAAAAAGTTCTAGATAGTGGGTAATAGAATCGAGTTTTTAATCAGCTTAATCAAAGATGTGTGAGCAAATTTCCGAACAGTTTAATTTTGTAACGTACAAAACATGGTGGCTATTTTCCTTCAAATCTCTAACAGAGGTCAGTCCAGTGCTATGTGTTCTTTGGTTGAAATTAGACTTATTTTTCGATGTTAATCGCGTTGCTTTTATTCTACTTATAAAGCATTTTATCAAAGCCCTTACTTGTTTCGTTTTCAGAGTTAAGTAACGACAGCTACAGCACGGTAGCTTTGGGTGGCGAGGAAGGTTCCCCAGCCGGCGGAGGTGCCACTGGCGGTACAAGATACGCGGCTACTCCACCTTACCTTCGAGCGCATTCACCGCCCCAACACCATTACCACTACCCGCCTGACCATCTCGTCTACACTAATATAGGTAGGTGTCCCGAAATGTGGTGTAAGGAATTGAACTATTGTGTAGGAGTAAAGTTGGCTCCTTGTATTCCGGGTCTAAAAGAATAATATATCTTTTATGTAAAAAGCGCCGAAAAGGCGTTTTTGGTAGGAGGCTATTGCTGCGCTTGTTACCACATACCGGCTTAAGACGTAGCGCTATGTGGATTCGTCCCCGATCCGATACGTAAACCGGTGCAGCCACTTAGGAAGACAAATCTGATCTTGTCCATCGTATCATCACCATATCTTAGATGAGCGTGCTACATCTAAGACCATATCATCACTTATCTACCTTACCATTAGTCGGTGTAAAATAAAATATCTATCGTGTATTAAAAAGTTACATTGTAGAACTAAAATTCAGATCAGGCATCAAATTAGGTGATGAATTTGAAGATATGGTTGGCGTTATAATACCGAAAAATAATCACAAACATAATTGGATGTTATCTAGTTAATTATAATATTATTATAAGAGATAAAAATCAATGTTATTGAAATGGTAATTAGGATTTTCTTAGTTTCTCTGAATTTGGGTAAATCACATTCCTAACAAACTTCCGAGTAAACATTCATAAAGCTACGTAATCATTATAATGTCTAATTGATCTAATCTAGGCGTCTTGGGTTTTCATACGGTTATTGGAATCAAAATTACCTTTGTGATAAGAAAGCGAGATCCATTAGGTACGCATAGAGTGGGTCTCAATCTTTAGCACATTACGACTCAATCGATAAATTACAACGTTACCTCTTTATCATATTAGTATAGATTGATCTACGGTTATATTTTAATGTACTTGTAAAGAAAGAAAGAAATCAGCGGGGTTAAAAAGGCAGTTCTGGAAAATCTGCAACTGCAAGCTATCTGCTCTGACCCATACGATTCTGATATGTAGATTCGAATGCCGTCATTACGTAACTATGACTTTTGCACAATTATTGTGACCGGATAAAAAAAATAATGACTTGTAAAATCTCCTTAACTACCTTTAAACCCTGTACGACTTATACGACTTTAGTTGCTCGGCATTTTTGAAACATTTGAAAAGGTTTTAATCAATCTATTCTTTATTTGTTTGTAGGTCAAGCAATGACCGGCGCAGTGGGTAACTCGGGCACAGGTGGAGCATCCGACTTGAGTAGTTCGTCATCACCAGCTGCGGGAGGGTACCCCGACTTCCCGCCGTCGCCGGACTCGTGGCTGGGCGAGCCGCACCACTACTCCCCGCGAGGGTTCCCCTAGCGGCGGCCACCGCCGGCGCACGTGCAACCCGCACCCCCGCCGCTGCCCCCCACCGCACCCTACCTGCCCCCGCTCATCCAGCCGCTCGAACTCGTTGTTAAGCGGGAGATTTAATCACCAGTCACGCAAACAGTCTGACCCAAACGTTGATGAAGATTGCCTATCTGCAGTTGTGTGAACTGATCCCGCAAATACATATTATAAGCAGAGAATCTCCGAAGAAGGCCTTATAGAAATCCTGATCGCGGATATCTCGAGATATACTGGCGAAGCGAACCAACCCGGTTATTCGCACAGGTAATACAAATCTTCTAGAAGATATTATTTAGATAAATGCAAGTGAAAACCATTGCTTACTAAAAAAGAATTCAGTGGAGAAACAGACAGGCAAAACATCGCTTTAAACTATTCAGAGAAGATGACTCAGTGCGGTTTCGCACCGGTAAAGAGGATTCAAACCAGTTCCACAAAAATGTAAAACTTTCTCAAATAATAGGAATCGCCGACTGTTTACAAATACGAGAGTTACAATGAACGAACAATTACCGCTTTCTGGGACCGAATTTAACGTATTATTAGCAGAATATCATGACGTTTTAACGAACGGTGAGGCTTTACTTGTAAACTAATTATTACCTGTTATACTCAATTAAGGGAAAATTCAACTCCAAAGCATTCTGTCTCAAATTGAAAACTTTAAAACAATTGTTGTGAGTGATGCATTATTTTAAAGCACGTTGTATGTAAATAAATATCCAGTCCACATCGCTTATAAAAACGCAAGTGTGATCTACTCCTGTTGTCTAATGGCGGCGGCGACGCGGTGGATATTTCAGCTGTTCAAATGTAACTAATTGAATAATTTGTACATTATTGTATGTATGTTACTATCACGTCACAGAATCACAGAGATTAAAATATAGCTACACTGCCAATTACTACAGTCAATTGGTCTAATACAAGAAGCTAATGTAACCGACTCTTGAATAGGTACAAAATGATTAAGTAAGTAACCTATTATCTTGATAATATGCCGAGCATGATTACGATACTACGTCATCGAAGCAATTATATAAACTCTAAGGCCAAACACTAACGGCTAACAGGATAAAAAATAAAAATAAACAGAAACTGCACTATGTGAAAGTTCGATTATGATCCGTCTGATGTTCATTTGTACAATGGTTACCCCATAAATTCAGTCAAAAATGTTAACAACCGCCGAGGCACCCAACTACTTGGTAAACTGTGGTGATGTTTACCACAGCCATACTAAACTAAGTTAAAATACTTACTTTGTGAATGAAGCACAATTACTAAACACTCTTCTTAAGCCTTATTAATTATGCAGTGTGTGTACATAATAACGTAAAAAAATATATTGTTTTATGTAACTTCTAAATGTAAAATAATAAAAATAGATGTTTAAATAGGCTTTATTAATTTTATGTCAATTCGTTTTTAAATTTTATCACATTAAGTTATGTACATAAAAATATCTATTGTAAAAATTAGTGTTAGATAAATAAGCTACTTATATGTAACCTTTAGTTCATATAGCAAGTCCATAGAGTACATTATTATGTAATACTTTGTTTGTGCAAAAGATCTAGTCAACAGATGGTATCTATAAATATTATACCTACATCTATAAAATAGTTTTATTTATACCTACTATTACGACTATAATATCTACAGATAGGCAAACTACAATTCTGTGGTGGCAACACCCCAATACTGTGACATTCGACCCTCAAGATCTAAAGAGTCTTGGGAAGGTGCTGTCTTTTCCTGTATAACAGCAAAATCGTATTCCAAATGGTATGGCATCAGTCTCTGCAGCGAACCGAAATACGCAGCATTCGGTCCTCCATTAGGCATCCTGCCTGACCCAAAACGTAAATCAGATTTCAAAGCAGTTGTGCCAAAAGATCTAGCGCTACCGAAGTGTTTCGATAAGAACGGTATTCTAGATTGTTTAGGGTTGTTTGCAGCGATGTGCAATTGAGGACTACTCCCCGAAAGTCCTTTAAGGTTTCGCAAACTGCTTACATTCGATCTTATCCCTTTTGACAAATTATCCAATTCCTTATCGAACAACATCTGCGTGTTCTGTTCTAGCATGTACTCCCAACATTTGAATTGTTCTTCTGAATTGGGAAGATCGTCATTTCTTTGGTCATCTTCTTTGTCTTCTTCGACTCTTACTCTGATTGCTCTAGCGACTCCGCCGCGGCAACTTCTCCGTTCGGATGTTTTATTTTGTGACCGAACACTGGCATAGTGTTGATGACTTATAGCCTCACTTGGAGGACGGTCACTCTGACCGCTCGGTGAAGATCTGTCACTGCACGGTTTCGGTGGGGAAACAGAATGGCAACACGGTTCTAGCCTCGAGCAACAACAATCCGATCTACAGACAGATGTTTTATTACTGTTGATTGTTTGACGTAACTCTCGCATCAACAAGTCCACGTCAGATTTACTTGTAGCCTCAAATCTTATGATCATAACTGATATGCATTCTTCTGTACCGTAACTCTGAGCCAAGTCTTGTAAACGCTTAGCAGCAAGAACTGGGTTACGTTCTGCTCTCGCTTCGGATACAGCAGTTTCCATGTTGACTGTATTCCAAAAATGTCCATTGCCTAATATTAAGAACTCGTCATCTTCTTTAATCACTGTCTGAATAACATCTGGATCTGGTATGGTGTTTGGGTAGCGAGTTGAAAATCCTAAACGTTTATTGTTTTCGATTCCTAAACTTAAAGGTCCGTTCCGTCTACTTAAAACTGCTCTAGTGTCTCCAACATTCGCCAATTTTAAGCTATATTTTCTAGATGCATGACCAAATCCAATGTCAGAAGGCGTTAAAGGAGATAAATGACACATAATAAGGCAGGCACCTTTTCTTTGGCCTTTTTCTTTTAGCTCTCTGTGGGCTGATAAGACGACGTATTTCATGTATTCATTTACAGTTTCTTTAATAGATTTTTCTTCTAAAAGTAAACCTGGTAAACTTGCTTGTAATATTTTTGGAACTTCAATGTCAGTTTCACCATCGATAATAGCGAAAAGACCTTCTTTGTTGCAAAATGATGGCAATCGTATTTGGGCACAGCAGAGTTGTAAAGATTTATTGGGACATTCTGAAAAGCCTGTGGTCCAAGGCGTCCTGCCGTTTAGTTCCTCGTGGTAACCACTTTTTTGTGTCCAAGGCAAAGAATGTCGACCACTCACATCGACTAGACTTAAAGGACGTTGGCATTTATAAGCATTGAATTGCGATGGATCGACTTGTAACTTTTTGTTGCATGAAATATCAAGAAACTTCAATTGTTTTGGGGCAAGCAATCTTAAATCGATACTGTCCAGCTCATTATGAGCAAAATCAAGAATTTTCACTGACGCACTGCACGTGAACATCGGAACTGATCTTAATCTGTTCGAATGAGCTCTTACAATCCTGATGCTATTCAACTGCGGCAAATTTTCAGGCAACTTCGTAAATGAGTTTCCGGAAAGGACTAATTCTTCGATATCAGGCCAGAAGTTGATAACACTATCCGGTAACATTGTGATGCAATTATAAGCGAGGTGTAGAATCTTAAGTCCTCTAAATGCAATAATGACATCGGCTACATCATCTGATAAACAATTTGCCGTCAAGTAGAGTCGTTCTAGACAATGTGAAGACGGGCCTCTGGTTGGAGGTAGTCTGCTCAATCTGTTATTGGATAAATTAAGAATACATAGTCGATCACATACGGAGAAGAAGTTTTCTGGTAACGATTGTATACAGTTATCATGAAGTAAGAGTTCTTTTAAAGGTGCTCTCAGTCTTGGCATTGAAGGTATGGTGGCTATTTTGTTATGGGCAAGGTGGAGGCTGCTGAGACTAGACAGTTCGCTGCAGAAGAGATGTTCAGGTAATGATGTGAGTTGGTTGTTACTTGCGTGAAGCGTCGTGAGGTCCGAACATCCGCTCAGCCATTGAGGTAATGATGTCAGCCTGTTGTGGGATACGTTCATCTCCATCAGGTTTATCGGTGGGACTGTGGTCGTTAGAGTTTCCAATTCTGAAAAAAAACGGACACTCTTTGTGAATGCTGATTTTAACGCTGCATTTTTTATATAGGATAGATGAAGGTTTTACCATTATTTCACCTGATGGTCAGTGAAAATATGGCCTAACATGTAGCAGGCTCATGTAGATAAATGAAAACAGCAATTAATCAAGATCTGAACCTTCTTTCTCATAGGTGATGTGGAAAAGTGTTGGAAAAATGGTTTTCCGAAACCCAATGATCTCTGTGGGGTAGGTACCTACACCTTAATTTACCAAAAACAAAAATTTTAGGCAACCAATGGACAAAACCTAAGGAAAAGGATGGGTTAATATTTTAGTTAGAAAACAATGTTTCAAGTGCTTACGGTTATGAGGAACTCTTAGCGTCCGTAACGAGGCGCCATGTAGTGCTAAGTGCTGCAAGGTATTGTGTGCCGCGGTCAGCTCTCGAAGGCCCCGCAAAGCTGACACGACCAGCACTTCTACTGAGTTGTGGGATAAGTCCAATGACACTAAATGCTGGAATGGAAAACAATGCATTAGGTTAGAATTGTTTAGAAGATGGTAAAATATCAGGTGATTCTTTTCAGCAAATGAAAACAGCTGTGGTTTTTTTTTTAAATTGTGTTTGATCACACCTCAGCTTAGGATAAAAGTGGCATATGTATTATTCCAGGTGTCTAGGCTATTTGAGTATTGCAATTGGTTTAGCGTTGCGTAAAGAAGTAGCAAACACACATACGTATCGACAAAAACTTTCATCTTTACAACATTAGTTGGATTCTAACGACGAGATGAAGCTGACGAATAAGTAGTAAGTAAACTTTTTTATACTTCAATTTTACAACAACTTTTCGTAGAAAAAAATAATGATAGAGTAGGTAGATGTCTACCTATCTACCTACTAAATTCTGGGACTGTAATAAGGATTATTTGAAAAATGCACATCCTACTATGTATGTACATACTACATACTGCTGTTAATTGTACTTGGCATGCATATTTACCTCATAATTGCCAAGGATAATGCTTCCTTTCAGTTTATTGTATCGAAGGTCGACGTTCGTCAGCGGTGAATTATACTCTGATTTGTTTTCTTCGTCTGGAGCCATTACGTTGCTTGCCTGAAAGTATACATCATTTATTTATATGTTAATTAAAACAATTAGTTATTATTTTACACAAGCCTAGCTACTTAGTTTTGGGCTAAATCCCGATACTTCCACGGGATCGGGATTTACGCAGGTGAAACCGCAGGATGCAGCTAGTCATTTGATAAAACTAAACGGATGCAGGACGTAATTGATAGATAATAAAGTGAAGCATTTGACAGATAATAAAAAGAGTTGGATAGATAATTATATCATCATCAGTAATTAAAATTAGGTAAGCGCAATAAAATTTAAACAAAAAGGACGTGTCATTTATTCATATCTTATATTAGAAATTATCACTATCAACCAACATTGAATGTTTATAATTATCTGTCAATTTATGCACATTGAGATAAATATTATCGAATCCCATCTAAATTGTATAGATTGAAATCTACAACTGAAATCCTGGTAAGTGGTGATGTCATGGATGGTTAGCTCATGACTTCATTACATCCCGGATTCAACCTAATTAGTACCTACGATGTACCTACTTGTTTTTTGAAAACAAAAGATAAAAAATATAACAAAATAAACCACTGCTTTTTCTGGTTGTCTATATTGGTATGCCTGAAAATGTTCATTAAGTTATCCTACTAACATTATAAAGCTGAAAGTTTGTGAGTATGTATGTTTGTTTGTTACTCAATCACGCAAAAACTACTGAACCGATTGCGATGAAACTTGGAATAAAGATAGTTGGAGAGAGCGGTGTCGGTCTAGTGGTAGATACCCCGACTTTCATTCCGAAGGGCCCGGTTTCGAATAACGGCCGTGAACCAATGTCCTTTTCCTTTGTTCGGTATTAACATCGCTCTTACGGTGAAGGAAAACATCGTGAGGAAACCCATGGCTCAATTTAAGGCACGCACAAATGCCCAGGTGTCACTCAGACCCAAAGTGCAGGGCTAATTGCGAAAAAAACAAGTTAACACACCTTTAACTTTTAACTTTATAGATAGTTGCAGATCTAAAATAACACGTAGGCTACCCAATGTTCTCGCGGGATTGGGACTTACGCGAGTGAAACTGCGGGGCGCAGCTAGTAACAATAGTAAATGAATCTATAGACCTTATTTTTGCTGGGCTAGAATCGAAATCTCGACCTTCTACAGGTACAGGTTTGTCCACTGCGTCACAGAGTTCCTCGATAATATAGAATTTATCTCACCCCAAATTGTGTAATGAGATTTTTTGAAGCCACAAGGTTTCTTAGCCGCGGCAACCGCAATGCAGTGTCCAATGAACGCAATTCGTTGTCGCTCAACTGAAGCTCTTCCAATCTAGAAATTAATCAAAAGGTATTGTTTAGTTATCCCTGGTGAAAACACTGCCCTTAATCCATATCTGTCGTGTTTAGCGGCCAAACAAATTACTATAATGTAAAATCATACTTGGCGTGTAATTTAAAAATGGAACGATCTTCTACTCCGCAAAATAGCGACCAAAGAGATGACATAAATCAAAGGTTTAATTTAAATTTCGAACTGGCTTGCACATAGAAAGCTGTTTAGTGAAAAAAAAAACTTAAATTTTTAGAATTGTACAATTCTAAAAATTTAAGTTTTATTTCCATTTATTCAATAAATTTTTTTCCAATAAAAGTACTTTGTTTAATTTCCGCGCATTATTTGAGAAAAGTACTATACAAGCCTTGGCCGCAACTAGGCATTGATGGACTTAGGTATGTGTCACACGTTCGTCCATCAATGCCGCTCTTGCCGGCTGCTGCAGTAATGTACTACGTTTTTCATTCCAATATTTTTCTTTGATAGTAAAGGTGTAACGAGGATACCCTTTTAAGCGGAAACGGGGTTGTTCTAGACGTGTAGGCGAACAACTTTAGTTCTATGACTTATGGAAATTCAATTTTTGTTTTTGAACATTTTGAAGTTATGTTTCACTGAAAACAAAACAGCTGTTTTTGGAAATAAAGGCAAGTTTCAATTGTAGTACACCAAACTAAATGAAAGGACAACTTATGATCAATGATATAACTCTACGAATCAGCTGATTTTCAAGTTAATCTTTAAACTAAAAAAAAAACGAAAACTACCTCGAATTTTCAAAAGTTGTAGAACAAAAGTAGTTCGCCTAAACGTCTAGAACAACGGCTTAAATGGCTATCATCGTAACATCTTGCATATGCAAATACAATAGGAAGCTTATGCCTGGTATGAGCAATAGAGGCGTGAGATTTCTATCATACAATACAATTTGTAACGGGCAAGCCCTTTTAATGCGAAAGGGGGTTGTTCTAGACGTCTAGGCGAACAACTTTTGTTCTACGACTTTTGAAAATTCAAACTTTTTTTAGAAATTTTTGAGATTATTTTTCACTGCAAAAACAACAGCTGCTTTTGAAAAAAAAGATAATTGAAGTTTTGATTGTAAATCATCAAACTAATGGACAACATAAGGTTAATGACCTCGAACTCTCAGAAACAGCTGATTTTCAAGTAAACTTTACACCTTAATTTTTTCGAAAAGTACTTCGAATTTCCAAAAGTCGTAGAACAAAAGTTGTTCGCCTAGACGTCTAGAATAACCCCCTTTTGGATTAAAAGGGCTAACCCGTTACACCTTGTATATTACATACATATCACCAGCATTGGTAGCATACGACACGAATCTTTTTCATTTGCATTTCGATGGATCGAAAATTGTTTTCGTGCTCGTACGCCAAGACTGAGAATATGTAATACCTCTACTTTGGCAAGATGTAGGTACATGCTACAGCTAAATATAGAGTCTAGTAGCTAGGCGAAGTTTCATCTATATGTGGGTCTTATAAGAAAACATTATCGAGACAGCAAATATTGTAAGAAATTCAGAACCTTCGCGACCGAGACCGAGTTGTAGATAACATGATTGAACGTACGTAAGAAAATAAATGTATCATGATTAAGATCCAGTAAAATGTAAGTTTGTAAATATTCTGTTCCCTAAAGCGTTAATTATTTATTTGGAAACAAAGACATAAAAAAGCAGTGTAAAAACGGAAAGGCAATTATAAGGTTTCACGGCTAAAAATAACTTAAAAAACACAATTGCAAGCCTATTCTAAAGTGTGCAATGTGCATCCTTAAATGTAATTTAACAAAACTAAAATTTGATAAGTTCAATTATGTAGTATGTCTTATCTAATCCGGAATAATGGGAAGGCAACTATAATAGGCCGTAAGTATAAATGGCATATTTTCCCTCACCACATACATACATAGTTATAACCATCTATTAGATATACGAATATAGATTTTAAAAAGGAAAGTTATAAAGCTGAAAAAATAGAGAGCGATGCACTTTTAACAGCATGCAAATAATGATATTTAAGTAGGTATGTGCCTACTACGTTTTTAGTCCATTTTTTACTGCTGAAAGCAGTGATTGTAATCGCTTTACGAATGCGCTTTCAACTCTTCTTATAAAATACTAGCTGCATACCGCAGTTTCACGTGACGTGAGTCACGATTCCGTGGGAATATCGGGATCAAAAGCTTAAAATCGATCTTAGATCTTATGTTACTCCTCGATAATGTAGCTTTTTATTGGTGAATGAATTTTTGAAATCGCCAAAATAGTTTCGGAGCCTATTTATTACAAACAAACAAATAAATCTTTTTCTTTGTAACCTTAGTATAGAAACTATCAAATACATAAATATCTATTAATAAAAACTGAGAATGCAGATGTTTTTATATAAAACATATTTTTACGGAGTCTTGTGTTTAATCCAGAACATTTTAATGAGAAAATTAATGATCTATAAGTTAGATACGGCACGGGCAACAGCGTGAAGTGTTCGACCAAAGAAAAATAAGTGAAATGATTCGCATGATTTGTATATCTAAATGAAGTAAATCTGTTATTGATCGATTTACTTAAGATTGAATAAATACAATTACAGACTTTAAGGATTAATTCAAACGAGGAAGATGTCTGCAAATTTATAAGAAATAGGATGGGGTGATGTGGCGATATTTCTAAATTAGTGTCTATACTGACTGATGGATTAACACAGCCTAAACCGCTAAAACTAGAGGTCTGAAATTTGGAAAATGTGTTTTTTTGTGATGTATCCAATAAGAAAGGATTTTTTAAAATTCCAACGGGATCTGGAACTATGCGGTCGAAAGTATAGGGCACAGCTAAACTTATAAAAAGCTATTATTAGGAATAAAAAACAAAAGTACGAATAAAATTTCTATTCTTAAGTATGAAGTAGGTATGTTTATAGGCAGTCTAAAACAGTTACCAATGACTTTCGTTTGAATTGGTATGACTTTCGTTATTTTTAATTTCGTTAACAAATTTCTTACTTTGTATTTACCTTCATACGTTATGTTAATAAGTGACCTAGAAGTTCATATAGCGTAACTGAAGTAATTAAAAATCGTTCTTGTTATACGTACCTACTATACTTTTAACTTCACAACTATGCTCGTTGAGAAAGTGGTAAGTACTTACTTTTTAATATTCGCTAAGTTAACTTTTACGTGTAGTCAATTAAAATGAAAAAGCATATTACGACTTAATGTTTTAATTTGTATCTTCATAATGGATTCAGCTATGTCATATAAGCATGTAGCTTCGTAGATATTGTAACTTTCTTAAAAATAACAATTTTTATATAAGATGCACAATCATCACAAACCTTTTTTAAAGCTCCTCAATGATATTACAAACCCAAAACAAAAAAAAAACACTTATAGTTTTTGACACTTAAGAACCAACAACAGAGTCAAATACTTTTTACAAAATTTTCACAAAACGATTTGTGGTGTAAAACCACCATTTTATTTAATATCCGTATAGTTCAATATTTTACTGACTTTTATGTTAATTATAAATAGATATAATAGCAGAGCATCTGAATATTTGAGAGTTCGCGGTAAGACTGACCAAGACATGCGCCTGCGACGCACCAATGACCACGGGCCAGCGACGACCAGCTTTAGTTTAACAATTCCATCAATGTAGGTACTATTGTTACATACAAGCATTGTTGTACGACGTATCTATGAATGAATCTACGTATTTAACTATCATTTTGTTGCCACATTACACAAGCGTTTCCCTTTCGATCGATTTCATCACAAATCGCTCAACTGTAAAACTTTCCTATCAAGAACCAACGAAAACAAAATTCAGCACTTACAAGATAGATAAAACTTATGGCGAAAAAACACAAATGCAAAAGGCACGTTACTTTTTTTAAGCAAATGAACCAACCTCTTCAGATAATCGTCTAACATTTTTATGAATGGAAAATATAAAACAAATGGTTCTTATTCGAATACTCAGGAAGGATGTGACTACGGAAAAAGCAACTATTATGAAGGCATAATGTAAGGACGTTTAAAAAGATGTTGAATTAAAGCAAAGATGTAGATAAGGAATTGGTTAAACTTGGACCCTACTTAAATTGGAAATTAAGGTTAAATTGGACCCTACTTAGAAATATAAACAAAACAAAGAACATTAATCTCTTCTATTTCCCAGTAGATAAATTGATGGAGGTGTATTAGAACGAAACTATAGTAGTACTAGTCTCTACTAATATTTATTTTGTTTGTAATGAAACGAAACTACTGGATGCAGATTACAAAAATTCTTTTAACAACACAAAGCTACAGTATCGAGGACTAACAAAAGCTAGCCTATTTTTGATCACGATATTCCCACTAGATCAGGAATAATGCTGGTGAAACAGCAGGACGTAGCTAGTAGTTAATAATAATGCCAGTATTTACTTCTGCCGGGTCTTATCCCGGAATCACATATGTATGTGTATTTTCTTACCTATAACATCGAGAATTGTCATTTCGACTATATTCAGTCTCACCGAGGCCAATACTTATTACAACATAAAATAAGAAAAAAAAATGTAAAAAAATCTACTTAAATAAGACCCGAGAACATGAAAAGACGTTTAAAAAAAATTAAAACAATATTAGGTGTTAGTAGTTGTACAATTAACAAGTAATCTAATTATAAAGTAGATACCAAACATTGAAATAATTTAAAACAAATTCTAAACAATTAAACCTAAGGTTAGCAAATAGGGGTTGCGACTTGCGAGGAGCGAAGTGAACGTAACGCTACGGTCCGGCACACAGATATAGATAGCCCCTTACCAGCCGGCGCGTACGCAAGTGCTCGTACAAAAAAATTAGCACACAACGGAAACCAAGTGCTTATTAACGATATAGTATGACGACGAGTGACTTGCACTAGTTGCCTTTGGACGTTACAACTACAAACTATGATGCAGTAACTGCGCAGTAAAAAAGCATATAAAAATAATGCACCTCTCATAATACACACGCAACTGTACCTATTCAATGACATTTAAGAGAATTTATTTGCAATTTTATAAAGATTTTACCCGTCTTTCCAAATTTCACTTAACTGCTGATATACACTAGAATACCTACAGACAGAGAGCGATGTTCGGTTAGTGATAGATACCCCGACTTTCAGTCCGAAGGTCGTCGTTTCGAATTCCGGCTGAACGCGCACCAATATCTTTTCCTTTCAAAAAGTTAGTGTGTTAATGATATCTATCCTACGGTGAAGGAAAACATTGAGAGGAAACCCACGGCTTAGTTATCTGTCATGATCAGTTCTAATCTCTGGGCATGACTGACTATAGTAAGTTTTTTAATTTCAGACTATAGTCTGACGTTTGGCTCCTCACATTTGACACTTTTTCTGTAGAAAGATGTGTCAAATCGAAGTCTACAATTTAAAAACCAAGAATACACTTTGTTTTTTAATTGCAAAGTACGATTTCATACATTTTTCTCAAGAAAAAATGTCAAATACAACAAACCAAAACGTCAGAGTATTGCTTGAAATTAAAAAAACGTACTACAGGCTGGGAGGGTCGTATAGGTGCTGGATATGTTTACTTTAAGTACTAATAATGTCCCGGGCACTACAGCGCCAATAATAGCATGGAATAAAAGTTGATTGCGCTGTATACATCTAGAATTATTTAGATGTAATGACTAATTTTTACTTACACACTTTTCATGGTATAATACCAGCACTTAATTATCCAGCTGTAAATTTATGTCTCAACTATCAAAAACAGCTAATGTCAATGAACTAAGCAATAATTATTGTTCGTTGTGGTTCCAACGAAAGGTATTGCACACCGATGTATCAGACAGGAACAGGGTGATTAAGCTAGGAAATGTTAAGATATCTGATGATCATACAAGGCATTATGTTCCACCGAAAATAACCTTCCATTAATAAGGAACATAGTTGAAGGCTATTCAGAGAAGTGCTTCCACGCTTCGTTGGCAGAGCGTTACCACAGACTCTTATACATTATGGCCTCACGGAAAGCTTACGTTCTATGTACTGCCAATAATTATAGTTATTTAAGGTTAAAATTGATGAAGTGGTTTGTTTTGTTGTTATTATTACAAACGCAACACGTAGTTAGTGCAGCAGTAGGCTTGACCGGTAAATAAGTGAAGTAAAAATCATATACGAACGTATAATAACCTTAAACCCCTCCCCAGTCTCCCCTCCAATTGCAGAAAATGATTCAAGTTCTAGTCCTATAACACTCACTCTTTGATTTGAAGCTTGTGCTATGCACGGACCGACATTTTATTTTATTCCTTTAAGGGCTGAGTTTTCAAATCCCTAGATAGAGATATCTGACAAATAAAATATATCACCACCGAATAAAACACGTCACTATGATATTTAATCACCTAAGACCGTTGAACCGATTACTATTAGATTCGGTATACCTATAGATAGCTGGACACCTGGAATAACACATAGGCTGCTTTTTATCCCGATACGGGAACGGGAACGGGATTTACGCAGGTGAAACCACGGGGCGCAGGTTGTGATCAATAATAAATCCCTCAAGCCAACGCACAGGATGGTTTCTGAATACTACGACTGGAAGATTCATTCGTGTACAGCGCAGGCGCAGCTATAAAAAAAAACGATTCATCTACCTGCAGAAATATTTAAAAGACGAGCCTGAGTTAGTTATACATACTTTGGCTAATTAATATCGTGTTTCACTCTTGTGAGAGATCGTCCACAAAAATGTGACGGATATACATTACAAGTAATATTTCGGCCAGGTATTTCTTACTAATATTATAAACGCGATAAGTTTATGTATGTAATCCGTGTGTGACTTTGTTACTCTTTCACGCAAAAACTACTGAATCGATTGGTATGAAACATGGAATATAGGTAGCTGGAGACCTGGAATAACACATAGGCTACTTTTTATCCCGATATTCTTGCGGGAACTTACGCGTTTGAAATCTCGGGGCGCAGCTAATACCCTCATATGAGACACACAACAAGAAAAAAACTGTTTCTTTTTTTCATGAAACTTACTGTTTAAGCTGAGATATTGCCTTGGGAAGTTCAGTTATTCTGTTGTTGCTGAGATCGAGATGCGTCAACGAGTGTAGCGCCCATACTTGAGACGGAACAGCGGTCAACGCGTGGTCACACAGACGTAGAACTCGCAGTGTGAAAGCGCTTGACGCGGTTTGAGATAACACCGTCCCTACAGAGGCACGGCTACCTCCAGTCAGGTCCAGGACATTTGGAGGTTGAGTACTTTGAGTGGCCTGGAACAAATGTTTAACTAGAACTTAATGAGGGAAAATAATTTCTGTTTTAAACTGTTGAACCTGCATCTCTGGGGATCCGTCCCAACGACTTCTCCAATTTGGCCACGGATGCATGTTCAATCGAGTCGAAATTAAGGATTGCATTTCTTATTGTTTTTACGTTTTTAAGGCACGCAGCGCCATCTATCGACAATTTTTGCAGACTGCCAGCTTATAGTTCGAAAGATGACGCCGGGAAGTACCTTTGGGTACCTTTATTATCTCCATCAGGATTTAAATAAATAAATAAAAATAAAAAATAAATAAATATGGCATGACATTACACATAGCTTAATCTAGCCTCAAACAAAGCACTACGCTTGTACTATGGGACAACGGATATACTACATATTAAACTTTTTTGTAAATACGACACATAGAAAGAATTTTTAAGCATAAATATTTGCACCCAGAGCGGCGGGAATCAAACCCGCAACCTTCCGCATTGCAGTCATGGATTCAAGCATGCACGGAGGTCGTCAAATGTTTAAAAGATCTAATTTTGGACATTTACATTGACGACATCTACTAAATTTAAGACATATTTTTAAAAAAAGTCTTAAATATAATTGAATTATGGTGTTGTAAACAGATTGTACCGACATCTATTGAGTCATAATAGAACTAGGTAGTCATAGCGACTTTTCCCTCATTTTAAGCTCGTCGAATATCGACTTTTACGTAAAATTGATATGAAATTAATTGATTATGCATTTAATACAAAAAGACAAACGTTTGTATTAAAATGTACGAAATTACTTGAATTTGGTGGAAACAGAGAGCTTTCTTATAAGTTCTTAGTACGAAGTGAGGTGAATAATGGTTACAAATTATAGTCTATCCTGAAGAACGAGCCTGTCAAGGCTCTGAAACGTAACAACGGCATTGTAGCAATGCCGAAAATAATAAAAGCAACGCGATTGAAATCGGAAAATGAGTTTCTTTTCAATTCAACATCGCGAAAACAGAAGAAAAATCTAAATTACAGGCGATACTTATTTATAAGTATTTAATTTAGAACAACTGTAAGTAAACGTCTTACATAAGGGTAAGCCTTTTGTTAAGCAGTAAACAATGGAGATCATAATGTAACTTGATGTCGCCGGTTTTTGTCAAATAGAATACAAGTCTGATAACTAAAACCAGTACTTGTATCATATTTCTTTAGTTTTTTGCGAATTTAACATTGGGAAATCCGACAATATAACAATAATGATGATTAAATTAAATTACTTCCTAATTACAGAGCGTTACAGGCAACAATCATTATTATCGAGACTTAATATTAGTATTAGAAATAAAATATTTATTTATTTGTTTGTTTGTTATGAATTGGCTCCGAAATTATTGAATCAATTTTAAAAATACTTTTACAAATAGAAAGCTACATTATCTAGGAGTGACAAAGGCTATTTTTGATCCCGATATCCGCACGGAATCGGGACTTACGCGGGTGAAACCGCGGGTCGCAGCTAGCCATTATTATTTTGATGGTAGATAGGTACTTATTGCAAGGACGTACCGATATAACGCATTTTTCTCTAAACGTGTTAGGTTCCAAGCTATCCAAAAAGACATCCTCCACACCCGACTGATTGAACACATCCAAACTGTCTATCTCTTCACCTTCACACTTCATACTTTGTTCTACCATCACAACGGACACTATACACGGCACACCACCACTGAATGAAGATTGTTTTAGAACCGGCTCATTGTTTTCGTATCAAAAGACATTTTGGAGGTAACTGCAGAATGGTCGTATTCGCTGGTCTCGGTGTGTAACCACAGCGGGGCCGACGAACTTACAAGGCATTGTTATTCCCAAAGACTACGAAATAATTCCTGTTCACTTTTACATTATTCAGATCACGAGCTCGGTGCTTGTTTAATGCCATTTATTTGTCCTTGTTAATGCCAACGGATGTAGCCAACATTAGATGCAAAGATATTCGAATTATACTGGCGCCTTGTCTCACTGAATTATGAGAAGAATAAGCAAAACTTAGTTCACTGTGGCTTCTTCAAAAGTCAAATTGATAATGCGGAGTCTGTGTCGGTCCCGCTTGACGAATGCGCCCGCGCACTCTACGCATCTCGAGCGTGACATTTCTTTCAGGGCGCTGTTGTGCACACCGTTTCTAATTAACACACTTTGATCTTCAACCAAAAATTTTAAACGTTTATCTCATATGATCACGGTTTTTAATTAGGTTGATATTCATACGAATTACTCTGCTATTTCAAATTCTACTGTTTAGAAGAAGGTGTATTTAACTACGCGCCACCATGAATAATTCGATTAACAAATATAACTAAGAGTAAAAAAAAACCGCATCAAGTCACTTAGGTGAGGGTGCTTTACTTGGGATGACGCAAAAAATAGTTAGGTACCATTTAGGTACTAAGCCTATATTACATTTTGTGATTTCAATTCAAAATGATAATCAAAGACTGGATATTCAATGAAGAAACAGATTTATAAGTCTGCATACTTTCTTATATAACTACGAATGAAATAAAACTAAAAAGTAGAAAAATACCTAAGCATAGTAACATTACATAACGAAAACACATTGTTTAAGTTTATTCAGTCAGATACAGCCCTAGTTGATTGACATAAAATACCACATTGAAATGTCAAAAGGTTTACAAGTTTCCAGTGAATTTCTAACAATTTGCTGCTATTTGTTGACGGTTCGTTAGTTTGAGAAGTGTACCGGAATCAAATCCTCAATCATCTGCTAAGAGCACGCTTGCTTGCTCGTGAAACGCATCCACTTATTATTCTAAACGATATTGAAGCCATATTCAATAATTAACAATGAAATAACAATTGTCTACGTACTCAAATTTGTAGGGAGAAAGTACATACCTCTTTTAACCAGCAAAACCACATGTTTCTCTCCCAAACGGTAGAGAATCCGAAAAACAAATGATTCATGCCGTTGTCTCCGGAAACGCTGTTCCCTTGGCAACGTGGTTTTATGCATAGTACCAGTCGCTGAGCCTTTGGCTGGCAAAATTCTACGCCCCCACCACTTAGCTCTAGTACTTCCCATGACGTTCCTGAAATAGTTAAAGAAATATAACAGTTACATAATAATCTAGAGTGGTTTATATTTTATATTAAGTTTATTATAGAATGAAGATAGAACCCTCCACAACCTCCTACGAGTTGGACGGCTCAGTTAAATTTGTGACAATCCTTTTTTTAATTACAGAGTAACTCGTGGGATTACCTACTGTAAATATTCTACGACACAGCACACAGCACAATCTAGCCCCAAACTAACTATCTAGGCTTTCAATTTGGGTACTAGACATCCCACCGATATACACCTATAACTTAAAACACTTTTTTTTTGTAAATATACATAGGTACATAAGTACAAACATAGAAAACACCCAAAACCAGAAACAAACATCTATAATTTGCACAAATAATTGTTCCCTGGCAGAAACTGATTCCTCAACCTTCTGCGTCACAACCAAAAAAAAACCGCCGCCTGTAATTGTATTTATTGATACTAAAGTTTTGAAAGATAGGTAAAATTGATTAGTGAATAACGCACCGTAAGTGTGAAGTCTCGATCCAATAACATGAGCAGGTCTTGATTTCCATTGTGGAAACACGTGACCTTTCAGGACATACAGTGTCCCAGATCGTAGTACTCCTCCAGATCGATCAGCCGGTCCAGCACACCAGCGTAATGAATGTCTCAGCTCAGGATCCACTGCTAAACGCTGCCTCCGAGCATTCGATCTCCATCCACAATTCGTTAAAAACTGTTCTTGAATCCTAAGCGGAAATTCTCCTGATTCAAGTCTCCGAGAATGTTCTCCCCCAATCTGGATCCAGAGAGTCAATTCGTCATTGAATCCAAGATTCTTGTTTACCTCTTCGACGGTAGTGTTGAACGCTACTTTTACAAGCTTGCTGGGCGCGTCGATCGCGAATGGTTCAAGGCCGTCGAAGACTCGAATCCAACCGTAAGTGTTGGAAGGTTTGAAGCCGCGTGTGGAGGCCAGTCGGCGGAGAGACTTACGGCGCACGGGAGGCGATGAGGCGTGCGACGCGTCATCGCAGACCATGGCGCGCAGGTGGTGGCAGGCGCGGGTGCCGGCACCGCAATGCCCGCGCACCGGACTCCGCGCCACCCGATGCATTACAATTGGGTCGGAGACGTGGTGGGGGTGGGAAACATACTACCTCGGTCACTCGGGAACATTGCTGAATACAAATCGATCCTAATACATTATCATACTAACCGAACCAGATATTCTGCTAAGTGGTAAGCAGAAGACGTGATTGATCAATCAATCGGTCATTCAATTGATCACCAACTCACTTTGCAACTTTGAATAAATCATGTTTATTTATGGACAAGAATGGTACTCTACCGTTGGTCTAAATTGGATAGGCAAGGACACATGATTCCAAATATAGCTAAGTTTACTGCTATGATTTTTCTTAGTATTTGTAATAAATAGGTCAGGCAATGGTCTAAGTCGAACGTACCGCAAGGAAGCGTCAGACGGTTCGGTTCCGCACCAGCGACCACCCCACCTGCTGACTCACCTGCTGCGCCCGCGCACTCTCAACCCTACTCAGTATACAACATACAAAACAAAAACAAAGACATCACAAAACGTTTACAGTTGGTACTCTGACTAAAACCAGCCAAATCTTCTATTTGCTTGGTGTTTTTTCATTGTATCATAGAAAGTAACTTAGAGGCGGCATGTCATTTCCTAGACACGTAAAAGTTTCAATAAAAGATACAATTACAGTAACATTTCACATAGATTAAAGGGAGCCTGACGTTTGCTAGTCGTTTGCCTAGTTTTTCTGAAAATGCTTCGTAAACTTAGATAATACTTGGTACATATCTAACAGTGATTTATCTTATAATACTTGCTTACGTGTGTTGATTAACGTCGCGGAAAGATAAAAATCGCGTCACCCTATCTTGTGTCACCATCTGGGACAAAGTAACAAAAATATAATTTTAATAAGTTTAAAAATAGCGTTAAGTTTTAACATAATGTAAGTGGGTAGGGGAATCCAATTAATAGACATACCACTTATGTAAGACAGAGTCCTTAGTATGAGTTTTGATAGTTTAACGTCTCGATGAAACTGGCAGTTTACTTCCATACATTATTTTAGTTCATAAAGTTACCGCTAGAGGCGCTGATGGAAAATGTATGAAGTAAACTGCCAGTGTCATCGAGACGATAAACTATCAAAACTCATACTAAGGGCTCAGACTTGCACAGAAGTCGGACTAGCTAGCTAACCTGTATTAGCTAGTCCAGACCATCATAAGTAAAGATTATTTATCGGTAATGGCGATTGGCGATGCTTCAAAAATAGCTTCCGAAAGTTTGTAAGGATTTCTTATAATACCGACAAATATGGTACTACGGTACGGTAAATATGCTTCAAAATAAACGGCAAAAAAACAAAGGCATAAAAATTCGCATTAGGCTGCATCAAACGTTCTGTTATTGAGTCTCGTAGCGAAATTTCGTTGTTACAAATACTTCGGATTACTTTCGTGATTACTTACCTAAACAAACTCTCTAGAAATCAAGTGTCAGTTATTGTATAAGTTAAAAAATCATGTAAATTAATAAATCATAGGACGACATAAGACGACTTTGGTATTTCTAAAAATTACTTTAATAAGGTAATGTTGAAACTAAATTCTTTATGACCTAGATTCATATATTGAACAGGCAGTAGAATCTTATTATCAAATACTTCTTTATTAGTCGTAGTTTGGTACGAAAGGGAGATAGTTGGTCTTCGCATTACTTTCTTCCCAAGGCGGAGACTAAAGCAAGCTATTTTCTTCACAATTATAACTACCAAGGGTAGTTTTTATGTATTCTAGCATTGCCACATTCACAAGTTGCGTTACAGTATCCTTGACCGCATACACTTTTAGAAGTACTGACTAATTCGTCGCAGTTCGAAAAGTAGTCTCTTTTCAAGCAGGGGTTGTTGCAAAGAGTTCCGGAAACGCAGTGCTTGGGACAATCGGCGCATGGCTCCCCCTTTTTGTAGGGGTATTGGAGGAACGACTGAAAGTTGCCACTGAAATTAAATTAGTCGGCTAAATAAAAAGCATATCGAAAATGGTTTAGGTACATACGCAAAAGCTTAAAGGCCGAAAACAGAAAACTTAAAAAAATTGAGTAGTTCTTTAATAAAGCTTCTAAATTTCAAATTTGTTTGATAATTTATTAGTTTGAGAGCTGTTTAATTGTTTAAGAAGTACTCAAATTTTAAGTAGCGTTTCTATATTCGGCTAATTGAATAAAAAAATCTCTTTCGACTATTGCAATGATTATACAAGGTAGGATACTAGACCAGTAGGATTAAAATAGCTTTGATTGCGGGCTTCGGCCATTATTTATGGCTTTTTACTACCACTTGCTGGCGTAATTCAAGCGGCCTGCTGTGGTATCATCTAATTAGCAACCACCGCTACTAATCATATTTCGTATTCTACATTGCTGCTTTGAAGTAATCACCGGTAACAAACACGTTACGTCAAAGCAGCAATGTACTGCAAGTTAGCAACTACTAGCAGTGTATGCTAATTAGATGATACCACAGCTGGTCTGTATTCCGATACGTAAGCCTAAGCAGCCACTAAGGAAAACGACTCGGATCGCGGTCTACTGCCATCTTTTTACTTACATCTGTGACTAACAAGGCGTAGCAAGCCTTATCTAATATTTTCTAAGAAAGCCACGATCTTACGATGATATCGACACTTTACCTCGCTTATGCGAGCGTTTTTCCACTATCGTACCAGATGGTATAATAAAATATTTACTTACGGGACCCGCGTAAGTCCCAATCTGGGGGGAATATCAAGATCAAAAGTAGCCTATGTTACTCTTCAGTAATGTAGCTTTCAATTGGTGAAAGAATTTTTGAAATCAGTCCAGTAGTTTCTTAGCCCATAGAGGAAATATTTTTAACAGTAATGCCGATCCAAAGGTTCAGAACCTATTTCAGGTTTTTTTTCAACTCCTGCTTTGAAAAAGGAGCCTGAAATGTTGACATTGCAACAATGCTGATATTAAAATAACGCCATAATAATAAAACCATAAAATAAGTCCAGTTTTTTTTTAAACTTCACCATTTGCTTCATACATACTAACCCCTAACCCATTCTGATTAGGGGTGAAGTCGTCCCCTCGAAACTGGAGCCTTTGGACCTAGGCATTTGATAATAGTCAACTGGGCCCAAAGGTAGTTTAGACATAGAATACAGATAGATATAGATATATTACTTACGCTGGACAGTAATGACAGACGTAATTATAAAAATGGCCCCACGGTCCTCCTGGGCAGTGGGCGACCCCACACCCCACTTTGTGACTGGTACCCCAAACCATCTGTGTGTAGTGACCAATGACTTTTATATCGTGGTCCGGATACCCATACGTAAAGTTTTTGTACTCAATGAACCAAGTTTTAATACCGAAAAACCTGAAAATAAAATACAACCTGTACCTCTTTTTTTAAGTTAACCTAATTTTATAGTAGCAGTACCTATTTGGTAGGACCTCCATAAGAAGTTTTAAGATTTCCGAATTAGGGATGATTTATATTAGACCGATACCGGACCGTACCGTGTCCGAGCTTCGTTGCCTATTGCTCGGCCACCACTCGGTTGCAAAAGACCGATCGATTTCTCGCCGAGCAATGGACAACGAAGCTTGGGCACGGCACGGACCGGTGAGACAGTCTAATATAAATCATCCATTAAACAGCCATAAATAACAGTTGTCAGCACAAAAGTGCATATCCAGTTTAGAGATCTACCTAAAATTAAAATATTTTAGATTGCCTGTTGGCTATGAGTAGGTGGAAGTACAGATTTTGCTTGGATTTGTATTTGACGGAACATATTTCTCCAGTTACAGAAAGTACGATATTTGTTTGTTGTGTGATAAGTTTTTTGATGAACATCCTACGGTTTCACCCCCGTCAGTCCCAATCACGTGGGGATTTGGAAAAACCCTTTCTTATCGCTTGCCTACTTTATATATAGAACACTCTCTCCAAATTTTAGCTCACTACTATTAGGGGTTTGGGCTGTGTGTTGATCTAAGTCAGTCAGTTAGGACAAAGCATTTTCTTCTTATCTTCTATTCTTATAATAAAGGAAGAGAAGACAAAATCTTTGTACTTGAAAGTGCATTTAAAAAAAAGTTGTTTAAGGGACTTAGGAAATATAGTAGAACAAAATTATATAATTTTTAATATTCATGTCTGTCTGTTTCTCTGTTTGTACCTTACACAATTAAAAACTACTAATCCGTTTGAAATCTGGTTTTCAATATTGGATATTTCCATTTTCGAGGACTCATGGTATTACATCGAGATCCAATTAGTAGAACCCGAGGCAAATAATGAATGAAAAAGTAGTCGACTTTTTCGTACTATATCTACGCAGACGAATTCACGAGTAACAGCTAGTATAGTTAATAAATTAGGTACAACAGTAAATTTAATTTCTTGTATGGTTTTCGCGATTTTGCATAATAAAACACTTTATTTATCCGGTTTAATCGCGCTTTTATTCATGGTTTTAAAACGAACCGAGCTTTCGCCAACTTTACAGTTGGCTTTTTCAAGGTTATGACTGAGATGAAAGAGAGAGAGAGCTAGTAAATTTAAATTATATACAACATATTTAATACCTTCTTAAAAAGCATACAACAATAAGTGCCAACATAAAGATATATTTAGATACAGAAATCGTTTCAATAGCCCAAAAAAATGGACAGCAAATTTAATAAGGAAGCTTTAAACTTAGCAATTAACATAACTTGAGTATTCAACAATTTATTACGATTTCTGAAGTACTTTTAATAAGCCATACGCGAAAAAGTCTAGCTAATTATCACGTTCAAAGAGGTAAGTAATAATGTATTATGTATCAAGACAAGTGTTCGTGATACGACGAGTGAAGGAGGAAGTAAACGAACAAAAAACAAGTAAAGAGTAACAAGGTTAGGTTAGTAGGTAGTGTTTATCATCTTCAATTCTGATGGCTACTCATGGGCACAACAATCAGCTAGGACCTTGTAATTATATACATACCCAAGTGTCAAAATTGCTTACCATTTATGAATTACCCGATATATCCATAAATTCTCAATTACAGCGTGTCTAGTTGTATTGCCGAGTTAATTCGACCACATTCGAGTAACCTTATTTGAGGAGTACATCACTGTTTTAGGGTTCCGTTGCCTTTGGTAAAAAACGTCCCTTTTACTAAAACTCTACCATATTGATGAGCGGTGTTGGTCTAGAGATACTCTGACTTTCATTCCGAAGGTCGTGGTTTTGAATCCCAGCATAATGCGCACCAATGTCTTTTTCCTTGCGGAAAAGTTATGTGCGTAAATAACATCGCTCATACGGCGAAGGAAAACATCGTGAGGAAACCCACGGCTTAGTTAGCTCCAGACGTGTTGACCAGTTCTTTCCTCTGGGCATGGCTGACTAGGCTGGGAGGGTGGTATAGATGCTGGGCAAGCCTACTCCACCTAACAACGTACCGGGCATTACAGCGCCATAAATAGCATGGATTAAGAAGTTGCTTGCGTTGTATAAATCATCTAAATTTAGATGAAAAGGCCTATTATTATTATTACTATATAGAATTGTTCGCTTATTTGTCTGAACCGTGATAGCTAGGCAGTTGAAATATTCACAGATGATGTAAGTATTTATGTTGTAGGAAGTGAAAAACGCGTTATCACGGGCGCGGGAGCGGTTCTCAAGCGGTTGCACTTTTTCGTTCATTACTCTGGTTCTACTAATTGGATTTCAATGCAAAGTATACCACGACGTTCCTCGAAAACAGAATTTCGAAAACGGATTTCAATCGAATTAGTAGTTTTTTAATGGAAAAGGAACAGACAGAGAAACAGATAGACAGACATGAATTTTAAAAAATATAAAATTTTGCTCTACTACTTTTCCTAAGTCCTCTAGACAACTTTTATTTTAATTTACTTCCAAGTAGACTTTTTGTCCACTCTTCCTTTATTATAAGTATAGATAGATAAGTATGGAAGAAGATAAAAGATAACAAATACTAAAAATAGAATAAAATAAATACTCCTACACAACAATGCGATTTTTTGTGATAATGGTACGGAACTCATCCTGCGCGAGTCTAACTCGCACTTGTGTATAGTGCTCTCGAATATGTTAAACATTGTCGGCAATTAAATAGATTCTTTGTAATTATGTCGCGTACTATTTTTTTTTTAATAAAATTGGTATATACCCTATAAAAGAATAGGTAGACATTTGTTCAATACTAATCCATATCTACCTAACAACACTATGTAAGGTTATTTAACAGGTACCTGCATAAAATCACGATGTATTCAAAGTAGGTACAAAAAGGACCACCTCTGTATTGAATTGCTAGACATCTAAATGAGCGAGGCGACAAACCATATTTCAATGTCTTGAATTTGTAATAATGGTGTATCATTCATTATTCATCTAATTTAGGACGAATGGAAGCAAAAAGCAGATTGGTAAAGACAAAGTCAAAACAAAAAAAAAACACTGCTGTGAGGAATTTTAGGCTGTCAATTAACAAATATAACACTTGCTTAGGCATTCGTGTTAAAAGACCTCATCCGAAAGGTTTTGTGAAACAGCGGAAAAATGATATTAAATGGGCGCAATATAGATTGATTCAATACTCTAACTCTACGTATATGATGTTTTTTCTTGGCTACATTTTTGTTCGTTCTATAAGCATTATTAATTAGCGGTTTGCGAGCCCGTCGCGAGAAGGCATCGAAAAATATTCAGCAATCTATTGCCGAAATTGCAGTAGAGGGATAAATAAGATTTGCTTACCATGGCGTTTTCTGAGCAGCTACAAAGAGATTCTGACCACATCCACCTAAATGCGGCACCGTATTTTCCGCAGGATTGTTGTGTTCCAGGAATCGACACTGTTCAGCGTATCTTTGTGCTTGTCTAGCGGCACCGGGGTGCCAAGACTGTGGGCAAAACAAGCGAAGTAAAAATAAGGAAGAAGTATAGTACATTACTGCAGCGGCCGGCAAGAGAGGCATTGACGAACAAACGTGTGAATGTGGGCCGAGGCGAAACCGAGGCACACATACGTAAGTCCAACAATGCCTAGTTGCGGCCAAGGCTTGTATAGTACTTTTCTCAAATAATGCGCGGAAATTAAACTAAGTAGTACAACTCAAAACTTTTATTTGAAAATACAACTATTGAATCTACAAATTTAAGTTTTTTTTTTCACTAAACAGCTTTCCATGTGCAAGCCAGTTCGAAATTTAATTTAAACCTTTGATAAGTTACCTCTTTGGTCGCCATTTTGCGGAGTAGAAGATCGTTCCATTTTTAAATTACACGACAAATATGATTTTACCTTAGAGTAAATAAAATAATTACCTACACTAGGATTTTACATAGTGATTTATATGGCCGCTTAATACGACAGATATGGATTTTCATACAACTATTGCTGGTTGTTCCTCGACTAGTACAGCAAGTTTGATTTATCTCAAAGAAGGTTGTCAAAATAATGCTCAAATTTCCAAGCATGTTTGAGAAAACTAAACTTATTTAGGTAGAACTCCCTCTCTCTCTTAATGCTAGTTTTACATGGACACTACTGCGCTCTGCGGTTTTAACCACCACACCAATAAAAAGTATCATATTGGGAGCGGTGTTGGTCTAGTGGTAGATACCCTGACCTTCATTTCGAAGATCGTGGTTTTTAATTTTGGTTGACCGCGCACCAATGTCTTTTTCCTTGCGACAAAATTATGTGCGTTAATAACATCGCTCTTACGGTGAAAGAAAACAACGTGAAGAAACCCACTGCTTAGTTAGCTCCAGACGTATTGATCAGTTCTTTCCTCTGAGTATATCTTACTAGGCTGGGAGAGTGGTATAGGTGCTTCACAAGCGTACTCCACCTAACAATGTCCCGGGCCCTACGGCGCCAGAAATAGCATGGACTACAAGTTGCTTGCGCTGTGAAAATCGTGTAATAGGTATTAAATGAAAAGGCCATTTTTGTTTGTGTTGATTTGGATCTCCCGCGACATACCAAGATTCATCGGTTCATGGGTTTTTGCGTGAAGGACCAACATAGATTCTAACATACAATCTTTCACACTAATAATATAAACAGACATTAATGTACCTAATCTTACCATAAGCAACATATTTGAGGCAGTTGGACGAACTTTCGTGCGGAAGAAATTGTGGTATAGTACAATTTTTCTTCTTACTACAGAGCGTTTTGGGTCCAAAGCTCCTTCTGGTATATTTTGATGAGGGAAAAGCTCTGAAAAAAGATCAGATCATGTATCTAAAACTCTAAATTGTCGGTAAATACGGCAGTTTAAGAGTTTTTATGATAAGATAGAAAAGCCTTGTATAAAAATTTTCAAATACCAAGGGCCAAATGACCGGTTGTCGTCTGTCTGGGTAAGATTTTTTGTTTATAAACGATGTTAGAACAAAAATGTAGTGGGAAAAAATCCGATTCCCACCAACAAAGAAGGTATTTCTTCTTAATTGAAATATATAAAAAATAGATCGTTCAGTTCGATTGTCTAGTGTAGGAACTATAATAACCAGTGTATCAAAATGTCTAGTGTACGATAATGACCAGTCCTAAAAGTCTAGTGTCTTATTATTATGTACACTAGACATTATCGAACTGAACGAAATAGATGTAATGCATTTGAAGATGATTTAACTTACGTCTTTCTCCCCATGTTTGTAAGGTTTCCAGTAAAACTAGAGTATTCAAAATAATGATTAACTGCAAACTTAAAGTGCGAAGCAAAGACATTCTGTGGGGAAAAACAAAAGTATTTTATTGCAAATTTTATACATAGCTTGTATAATATTTACAAGAATAAAACACACAAAAGTTTAATTTCAATCGGTACTTCCTACAGTAGTTTTTAAATACCAATGAGTATAAATAATCATTCTTGAATTTTATTTAAACTATTAATTATTGTTTCTACTGATTCGCCGGAGTGACGTAGACTTTTTTGTATTTTTTTTTATTCGAGTCCATGTATTGACTTTTTATCCACTTTTCCTTCCTTTAATATAAGTTTAGTTTATACCATCTTAATCATTGTAACTACTACTTAAGGTATATTGAAGGAAATAAGAGCCTAGGTATAGGTTTTATTCAAAGATGCAGCACTACACATCATTAACTAGAAGATAATCAGAAAATCGTGCTGACAATTTTGGTCATGGTTTGATGCAATAAGCAATCTGCAATATTCTATAGTTACTTATAAAATGCATTGTCTTGACTGACTGATGGAATTAATCAGGATAAATAACGCAGTCTTAAACCGCTGATTGTAGGCAGAGAGCAAAATTTGGTGAGTGTTCTCAAGTGGCTTTAGGTGACATAGCTAGTGGAAAATAAGAGGCTAGGCTTTTCATATAATAAAAATTACTAAAATACCATCTACGTGAAGAATAGGTACAAGAAATTATGGACATTGGATAGATAAGCAAAATTATGGAACAACAATAAAATTTGAGAAACACTACATATATAAAACTTTTAACAAATTTTACCAAAAGCTAGAAACGAGAAGTCTAACTAAAATTAGTACCTAGGGTTGACTTGCGCTGCTACACTTAGCCAGGGCTAAATAAATAACTAACTTGCTAACTCTTGTAGATGGTCTTGCACTGACACGTATAATGTATATCGAGTGAACGATTTCCTTATCTAAGCATTCAAATAACTAAGGATCTAATTGGAGAATAGGTAATGAACAATCTTTTTTATAAAAACATTAGCTGTGCCCCGCGGTTTCACCCGCATAAATTCCTATCCCGTAACGTACCTATATATGTGACGCATCACATATGATTATTCAAAGAACCCTATATCGTATATCCACCACCAAACCATCCATGTACCAAATTTCATTCAAATCGGTTTAACCAATACAAAAAATCAAAATGGTCCTATAACCTTCCTCGATAAATGGACTATCAAACACAAAAATCTTTTTTCAAATCGGACCAGCAGTTCCTGAGATTAGCGCTTTCAAACAAATACTCAAACTCTTCAGCTTTTTAATATTATTAGTATAGTAAAAGTAAAATTAAATTAGTAATAATTAGTAAAATTAAATTAAAAACATGATGTCTTCAAATAGTAGGTAGATTACCTAGTTTTTGTAACGTAACGTATCTATAGTTTACCCAGCAAAAAGTAGTTACGAGGCCAGGCATGTTTCAGGACAAATATTTTAAGGTAGGAAGCATTTATTTATTAGGGTACAATTAAGTAGTACACTTACATATCTTCCAAAATATGCCTATTATATTCACTTAGCTAAAGCACTGAATTATGTCACCTTCCGAAGCACATTAAGACTAAAATGATCTAACACTCAAGCTCCCCACAATAGTTATTTCCAACAATGCTAGTTCTCACAACAGATTCCTACTAATCAAAATATTTTTAATATTTACCTACTTACATTCTTCGTTGTCTTAATTGTTAAAGTCTTACCTTAACTCGTGAAGGTCCAAAAGATATGATCAGTCTCACCTTTGAAATCTGGGCCTTTGCAACCGTTGTTAAAGCCTTATCAGACAAATTGTAATGATAGTTTGTCTTGATTTTTGTTCAAAGGTCGTCCGACATCAGAATATATAGCTATTTAAGTGGAACATCGACTAGCGTCTCCCACGAATGTATAAATTGAAATAAGCGCCGTAGTGTAATCGTACCATACCAAATCCTTGCTTCGATTGGAACAAAATATTTGTTTGTAGTGTAAAAAATCTGCGACCTGCAAATCTGTTATGAATGCCTATAACAGATTTGCAGGTCGCAGACGTCACGATCATTGCAATAACCAAGCGCAAAGCATGGTTTAGCGTTAAGTTTTAACAGTTTAGAGGCTTCCGGTAGACAAAAACAAGTTTAGGTATGGGTAGGTTTATGTACCACATTTCATTGTATCTTCTTACTAGTCTGTGATTTCATATAATATAACACTTCTTTGCGTCGCACTGTCGGGTAAAAATACAATAGGCTTTGAGCAGTGTGAAAACCACTGTAGTTTGAATTGATTATTTTCTTTCATCACCATGCTAGTTTCTCTGATTGCTAATGAAGTCATAATTTTTAACGCTATGGCGTTAAATAAAAGGCGTTTACACACCTACTGCTCTACAAAGTTACTTTATTTGACCAAAAAGGTCAACGTAAAGCGACTCTTTATTCCCTAGGTGCATAAAGTGCACATTATGCACCTAGGGCATAAAGTAATTTAAATTTGGAACTAAGGTTCTGGTATTTTTTTTTTTTTTTTTTTTTATTTCTTATCGGTTGTGAACCGATTATGGCCATTAGGAAATTAGCCAGTGTCAAGTATTCTAATATATTATGCAAGTTATTTGCATCGAAACAGTCAAGTCGTCATAGTTAAAGTCAAGTCTAGGGAATCATTTGTAAACACGGCGGCCATTTACAAATAATCTTCACGGAGCCTTGGAGACAACACTAAGTTAATGTTTTGCACCGATTTTCACTTTCATTCCACTTGTACACCTTCACGAAACTAAATTGATTAATATGCCCCCGAAATTAAACAATTTGCACGCATATGAACTAGGTTTCACAAAAATGAAAATTTAGCACCACATCTCCTCAACGAGTTCCCGCCAAGACTCCAAGGTTCTGGTAGCATACGGCCATTTCGAACTGGCCACCTAGACATAACACATAAAAAAAATAAAAACTGGGCAAATTTTTTCTATTTTCATGGACGGAAGGGTAAAGCAAAAAGTTTTGGTTAGTATAAAGCCCCAACTTTTTTTTTTCATCAGCTAAGGCCGATGTGTGGTTTCGTCATTTTGATGTAACATTGTTAAATTTAATTATTTTAAAGCTGTCAATATATTTCATATACGTTGCATTATTCTATTTTTTTGTTGTTAGTTAAATACTTATTTTTGTAGCCCTTTTATTGTCTCGCAGTAGATGTGTAAAGTAGAGTATTCACCTCGGTACTAAAGTCTGTCTTTATCTTGGGCGCTTGAATCCCACGCTTCACTCAGGACTCTAGGTACATAACTCCTTCGCTTCGCTCAGGAGTTAAGTTTTTAACACCCTCGCTGCGCTCGGGAGTTAACCCTCTAGAGTCCTTCGTACGCTTTGGATTCAATATGACGCCCGCTATAATAAGACAGGACTTTAGTACCTCGGTGCATAAACTACTATTTTTTTTCTTCTTTTCGTGTAAAATGGGGGATTTCTTTTTTTTTTGTTTACCCAATCGTGTGGGGTATCGGTAGATAGCTCTTTAGATAATAATAGTAGAAATAGAAAGAAGAAATTAATAGATAGAAATCATTGTGGTTTTCAAAAACCATTTTTCTTTTTTATTTGTTTTTGGTGTGTTGCAATAAATTATTATTTTATCTATGTACTCCGTTCTTCAACAACACTATTCGTGAAAGAAGATACAGCGGCTATTAACCTATAAAAAGACACCGACACTCCTCATATACTTGGATAACTCCAGGAACATGGGGTTGCTGTACATCTAGCTGTATCTGGGTTAAAACGCTCGAACGCTGAACATTTATACACTACGCTAATAAACCCTATCAGAGTTTTGGCGGGAACGCGTTGAGGAGATGTGTTGCTAAATTTTCATTTCTGTGTATAGTTCAAATGCGTGTAAATTGCTTGATTTCGGAGGCATATTAATCAATATAGTTTTGTGAAAGTGTTCAAGTGCAATGAAAGTGAAAATCATGGACTTTAGCGTTGTCTCCAAAGCTCCGTGAACTATCATTGTAAATTACCGTCGTTTTACAATGATTTCCTTGACTTGACTTTAACTATGACGACTTGACTGTTTCGATGTAAATAACTATATAACCAATTTCGTCGCAATCGGTCTAGTAGTTTTAGCGTGAAAGAATTTGTTTTTTTTTTGCTTTTTAATAGGTATCAGTAGGATTTTAGATTCTCAATCAAGAACTAAAAGTTGGTAGATCTTCTCACGTTTTGCGAATAAAACCGGATAATTGGCATGTAGTCGGTATGTGTTCTGTACTAAACCGTAGTAAATTGAAATATTAAACGATATTTATTTAAAAACTACATTTTTTGCTTTAGTATTTATTTTTAAATATCTCTACGTAAACCATACATCGACCTGCAGGTGACTACGTGAAGATAGAAGTACGTAAAATAATCAGCTACCTACTTATACATGTATACTACCAAAATATAAGTATATATTATGTATACTAGCAGCGTCCTGCGGTTTCATCCGCGTAAGTCCCGATCCTGTGGGAATACCGGGATCAAAAGTATGTTACTCCTCGATAATGTCGCATTCAAAATTATTAAAGAATTTTTTGATATTGGTCAAGGTCAAAACTTTTCTCTTTAAAATAGTAGTATGTAAGTATGTTTATAAATAGCTAAATAATAGGTATATAATTTATTAGCTATGTCCCGCGGTTTCACCTGAGTAAGTCCCGATCCCGTGAGAATTTCTAAAAAGCATCTGATATCGGAGGCCTACATCATTCATTAAATAAACATTTCAGATTTTTCGCATTTCAGCTCTGTACTATCAGCGGTTTAAGCTATACGTTAGCTTATACCGCTGATAGCATAGAGCTACATCATCTTACAACAGCCAGGACAAAGGATTTTATAGAAATAGATATCATAACTTATAAATACATCACACAACTAGATACACGGAAATAAGAAAATGACTTAAGTTCTACAAATATTTTACTCGCGTGTCGCGAGTGTTTTATTAAAGATGATTTTTTCCTTTAAAATATTTCTAGTAGCCTTCATGAATATGCCTTCAGCAATAAAAACAAATGACGAAATAGAAGATGACTTACTTACCAAAAGCTTAATACTTTAAGAAGGTAGGTATCTACCTTCTTAAAGTATTAAGAAGTACCTACCTACTATAGGCCCTCAGATCATATCAAACAAACAATTATTGCATACCCTATTATGCATGCATGCCGCTTAGTACGAGGCTTTTTGACCGAGCGAACGAAGCGTCTCTACTTTAAGTCCGGTAAAATTTATTTTCGTATCAGTCAAAGTCGTACCTAAGTTTACAAAATAAACCTAATACCTAATGCAGCCCTACCGCGCAAGTTTAACGCCATGGTTTGCACCACGCACGTTACTTTATTACATTGCATTAAATTGTAGATTATACGGTGTTGACATTTTTACTGTTGATCTTAACACCGCAAGTCGACGTCTCAGCTTAAACTTGCGTGGTAGACCTACTGTTCCCAAATTGAGAGTTTGCAATTTATGGAACCTAACTAAACCTACATCTCATAACATTATACAAAATACGACTTTTGATAGCTAAGAAAAAGGTTCAGTTACTAATAAATATTTTATAAGTAAAGCTTCAGAAACCCATTAAAAATTTACGAAATCAAACTCCCTATCCAACTTAAGCGTTAGCACCAAAACTTCGTGATCAGAGTCCCAACTGGCCTTAGACTTGTCAGGGTCTATCTCATGGGGTAACGGTAACTTTAACAAGTACTGGGAAGAGCTCACAACAACGCCCGTCTTATCGACGGAAAGATCCATGTTTTCCTTCTTGTCGCCAGGCATCTTGACCCGTACTACTAGGTTTTCGCAGCTGGCTGAAGAGGGCGTTTTAGGGCCAATCTGTGAATATACTGCCGAGTGAGTTTTTGGTCGTTCGAATTACAAACGTCTATGGAATACCAAAAAGGTACCTATTACTAAGCATTGACAGGGTACCGA
The DNA here is from genome assembly GCA_949358125.1 of Idaea dimidiata. Taxonomy (NCBI): domain Eukaryota; kingdom Metazoa; phylum Arthropoda; class Insecta; order Lepidoptera; family Geometridae; genus Idaea; species Idaea dimidiata. The sequence goes on from OX442337.1 coordinate 7,685,237, forward strand.
TGCCCGAGCCTTTTGTTAGGTACCTACTGATCGATCCATTGGAAGTCAGCTATTGGGTATAATAAGAATTAAGGTAATAAGATCTAACTCAAACACGTGACTTAGGGTGATGTTAAAAAAGCACTTTCAAAAGTATTTTCACTAGCCATTATCCATGCTCTGCCTGCAGCCAATTACTAGCTGCGCCCCGGTTTCACCTGCATATATCCAGTTTCCGAGGGAATATCGGGATAAAAAGTATCTTATGTGTTATTCCAGAACTCCACCTACGTATATTGAAAGTTTCATCGCAATCGGTTCAGTAGTTATTACGTGATTGAGTAACAAACACACATTCTCACAAATTTTCAGTTTTATAATGTTAGTAGGATTATAATAATAATAATCTTAATTTAAAAATAAAAAATATAGGTTTTACAATCAAGTTCATACCTAAGTCTTAAGAATAAATTCCCTGTAAATTATTTTAATACATTCGAAGTTATAGATCTAATTAAATGTATACAAGGTGTACCTAACAGGTAAGCCCTTTTAATCCGAAAGGGGGTGAAACAGCTGATTTTCAAGTAAACTTTACACCTAAATTTTTCGAAAAGTACTTCGAATTTCCAAAAGTTGTAGAACAAAAGTTGTACGCCTAGACGTCTAGGCGTACGTTTGTTTGAAACTAAAAATTCAGGTGTAAAGTTTACTTGAAAATCAGCTGTTTCTGAGACTTCGAGGTCATTGACCTTATGTTGTCCTTTTATTTAGTTTGATGGTTTACAATCAAAACTTCAATTATTTTATTTTCAAAAGCAGCTGTTTTTTCAGTGAAACATAGTCTCGAATTTTCAAAAGTCGTAGAACAAAAGTTGTTCGCCTAGAAGTCTAGAACAACCCCCTTTCCGATTAAAAGGACTTACCCGTTACAAATTGTATAGGTCAAAATAACAATCTTAGGTACAGAATTACTGTCCTGGTGTGGTTTCAATTTGCAAAGATTGATTAGCCTAATTCATAAGGGTATAACCCTAGATTAAAATAAAAAATGATGATGCGGTTTAAACTAACATTTCCTATTTCCTAAATGAGTTAGAACACCTATCAATATCAGAGATAGAATCACTCAACACGAAAGCCAGTGTGTCGGATAGACACAGTTTTATCATCTCATTTTTCGTGCGTATCTACCCTTTTTTGTTTAAATCTGAGGGTATAAATAACCAGATAAATTTAACTAAAGCCTACCTGCAGATAAACGTCTTCAGCAGATACAGCCTGCTGGTAGTTCATGGTGTATTCTGGCGTTTTCCGATCACCGATGCCGGCACCAACCATCCCGAGCTCCTCGGCCTCCTTTGCCGCTTGCTCCTCAAACTCTTCGATCGTTCTTGGGGTCATGTTGGTGTCTTGGGCTGGAATCTTGTCTCTTGTTGAAGTTATTTCGTATCCTACAAGAATAACAATAGCAATCTTACCTTTATTTACCTAATCTAATGGGTACCTACTCGCTGCGCTCCACGTTTTCCCCCGTATAATTTCGATCTCGTAGGAATATCGGGATAAAAAGTACCTACCTAGCTTTATGTGTATTTCAGGTTTTCAGCTATCTAGTTCATAGGTGAAGGAGCAACAAATTCACACACCTAGCAACTTTCACTTTTAAGTTTACCTAATATCTAATATCATTATCTTATCTTACTCTTACCTACTACTATTATAAACGCGAAAGTTTGTATGTATGTTTGTGAGTTTGTTACTCTTTCACGTAAAAACTAATGAAGCGTTTGCGATGAAACTTGGAATTTAGTGCTAGTGTAGCAGCATCTAGAGTTTGCAAAGTGCAACTTGTCAAAGTGTTGGAAAATATAAAAAGATTACACTTTACGTCCGCTTGGGTTTTTCAACTTTACATTCAATGAGTAGTTAGCGTTTCCATAAAATTGATTGTAATGAGTAATGTTACGTTTGATAGACTTATAAGTAACGGGCACCTACTAAATTATAGGTACCTAATATCAAAAAAGGAACTAAGGAAAGGAACTACTTAGAAGAAAACCACTAGGAACCGGGAACTATACCTACCTAGTGAGTTTACGCAGCCTCGCCAGCACAGAGGTAGTTGGACTTTGGTAGGTAAGGAATCTGTAGGTAGGTACTAAACTACCTATAAGTAGTTGGACTGTTATGTGTGTAATAACCTAGGTAAACAAACAGAGCATTTGTTTTCTTCAAACTTACCAGCAGACGCAGGTAGATCATCACCTTGGAGCACTTCTGGTTCTGGGGGCCTCAACATCTCAGCCAACTTTTGCATAGTATCGTACGTAAACTCCGTCATTTTGACTATAATAAATACTTGTTTAAATCGTCGATTTCTTGAAACCTGGATAAATTGCTTATTTACTATTGTTGATATCACGACCGACACTGACTTGAGCAACAAAAATACGACATAATGAAATAACTATTTTGTTGCCAAGTAACTTGAAAGTCTTGTCAATAATTTGTTTTCTGTTTTCGCGCACGAGCAACTTGTCTCTCGCTTCAATTCTATGGATTTGTATTAAAGTGCGCGCATGTAGCGACGCGACTTTTTTGTCGCTTCCATACTTATCCATAGAATGCCCAAGTATAATTAGACGTAAACTTGGTTGAAAATGAATATTGCATGTACCTAGGTAGTAGGTACATAATTGCAAACGGTGCCAGTATTTTTTTATGATTGTGTAATTCTCTTTTGACCGGTCAAACAAAACGTTAAGTCATTGTAATAACTAATTGGCACGCACAGACTAGTAAGAAGATACTAAAGTTTGGCACGCACCGCAGACACGCGACTGGCATAATTTGCAAAAAAAATAGTGTGTGGTAATTAAAAAGCAAACTAAAACTTCCTTTTTCAAACTGGATGTTTTGATTTTAGTTTTCTTTTTTGGTTACAGCAGCAGGCAGCAGGAGCTAGTTTTTCCAGAGCAGAGCGTATAATCTGAGTTCTTTTTTAAATATCGAGGGTAGGTAGCGAAAAAAAAACTAAAAGTATGTGCTAAAATATGGTTCATTTCCCTGGCATAAATTGAAACCATAATTAAATTTTACCGAATTTCTTGCTCTGGTACATAATTCGTAATTTGTAAATAAAAAATTTGCTACCTTCTTCAAGAGTAAAGTTAAATAATAACATAAAACTACACCTTTAAACTGCATCTTATTTATAATTGAAGTCAAGAAATTTGTTCAGATAGTTGGCTGATGTCATGTCTCTAAAATATCAACTCTACCAAATCAAATTGTTCCCAGACCTATTACAAAAATTTGGTAAAATTAATTTAGTTTATATTATGGGGCACAAAACAATATTTTACTTTTGTTAATTTTTATTACATTTTCAAACAATGTTACATTAAACTAAAAGATGGATAAGAATATATTGTTATAGCATGTATAGAAAAAATATACTTAAGGGAAACCATCATCATCTTCTTCTGCCATTTCCTTGGCCAGCTCCAAGTCTTGCTGTTCTCTTTCTCGGCGTTCTTCAGCACTTTCTAATTCTTTGCCATAAGACTTCGGAGGGTATCTCATCGCCTTTACACTCTGGTTATGGAGCTCGAGGCAGAAGGATATACGCTGGTGGAATGCCAGCTGTGGCTCCCTAGTACAGTAGAGATCAGAACTCTCCTTGTTGCTCATATAGCCTTTCACAGGGTCAAGGGTGGCTTCAATAACTCCATCTCTTATAGCTTTAGCCACAATAAACTCTGCATCCTCTGCCGAATCTAAGCCCAATTTTCTGGCAATATCCTTGGGAGATATACGTGAGTATGAAATACCAATTGATCGAATGGCAGTCTTGATTACATTTTGCCTCAAGCGCAAAATGAGCGTAAAAGTATGATCGCTCCTAAATTGAGGACCAAAGTTTTCTAGCACCTCACTGAATCGTTGTAAGTTACCAAGCCTTACAGCTTGTGTAAGCTGGAAATAGGGAGCCAATGCTTTTCTCAGTGGTGCTTGCCGGAAGATAGCACGTTCAGGGATATCACCCAGTAACAGCTCAACGACAATCGCTAACTTTTGCACAGTTTGACGGAATCCAACAGCAGCTGTTTGAGGTGCTTTCCTAAGAGCTTGGACCAGGTGCTTGTGAGCATCACTGTACTCTAGACGAGCAGCCTTTATTCTACCCAAGTAGTACAAAAATCTTGCCCATTCATTATTACTTGCATTTTCTGGATATACAGACTTGCTTACCAATTTATCAGCTTGGTCATATAACGAGTAGTGAAGGTAATTCCGCAGCAAGCAATTGATGAGCACGGCTTGCCCTTCATAGTCATTACGCAGCGTCGAAGTACGCAGGCGAGAATGTAGCAGCCCACGGATGAGGTCCAACTTATTTGTCAGTTCAAATACTCTTGAATGATAGAAGTAGCACTTGGCAGCAATCAAGTCGAGAGTTCTTCTATTTTGAGCCGTCACTTTATTCATCAAGAGCTGTGAGCACTGTGAAGCTTCCTCTAACTTGTTTGTGTCCAGTAAGCGAAGGAGAACTAAAAGATGTAAATAAACTTCGACTTCCGGAACCGGTTGCTTTGGAGCGCTCCTTGAACGTGGAGTTTCGATCTCTACTGCTCCAGGCAGCGGATTTTCAACGAAACTTATTAGTGTTTCTTTGTCAGCACTTGAAGGAAATAGTTGGTTGATAATAGCCCGTAGAACATTCCCGTTTAACTTACGTCTTGTGCTAGGCAAAGATCTCAGGACACGCATAGCAAATCGCGGTTCTTTTGAGGCTACAGCTTTGTCTATCTGTCGAACATGTTCCCTCAAATCTTGAACGGTAACAACGTCGGCATCTTTTTTCACTTCCGTTGTCTCCATGTCGCTTGCAGCCGCTGGGCTATCTACGCTCTTCATTTCAACGTCCTCAGCGGGTGCCATTGTAGCTTTTATGGATAAATCGCTGGCTTTATTTCAATAAAATAGAAGCAATTGGGGCTGAGTGATGAGATTTGAGAAATTGATTTTTTTTTCAAATGTCAAATTGACAGACAAAAATGCCGAGTAACTTTTGTAGCGTTCCAAAACCATTTTAGTTGTTTAATAGCATAAATATTTTCTGTCTCTTTTTAACATAGGCCAACTTCTACGCAGTTATAGACCATGCTGAGGATCTACTTTGTTTTTGTTGGAACATTTATACAAGGTAAGAACATCGTGCGTGGGAACAAGTAAGATATATCTACCCTCTTGCCTTTGGATAAAATTTTATATAGCTAACCATTTCAAAAAGCAACGTAAATGAATAATGACATCCCTTGGAAAAACATTATTCTTGTCAGTATTGATAAAAAAATGAGAGTCAACATTGGTATTTTTCTGTTCTAAACAATAACTAAATGATACTGGGGACAATACCGGATTCTATTCACGCTTGATTCGGTTTTTCTATCTGAAAGAGCCCAACCGTAACTTTTTTTTTTAAAGCCAGCAATAGACAAGAACAAGAAACTGTCAAATTTGAATGGATTTTTCATGGAATTATAGACTTTAAAACCGAGCACTTGGGTTGATTTTCCATATTTAACTAAATTCGCGCTTATCTCTCTTTCACTTTGTGCTCTTTCTATTTCCTCAGTCATAGATTATAGACAAGACAAAACTACTAGCATTGCCTTTAGTTGCTTAACCATTAAAACTTGGAAAATACTGTTTTAAAGCTATAATTACTAATGATACAATTGATAATCTACGGATTAAAACCATCATTTCATCACAAAAAGCGCGTGTGCCAAAAAAGTTAAGAACGGACGCGCTTCGGCTGCAGAGGACCGGTTGTTTCTTCACACAAATTTTCAATGTGTTCTGGAAATGGTTTGCAAAGAGGACGTGGTATCATGGTTTAAGGAATTGGAAAGCTATAAACGCATAGACGCAATGTGTACATTGTTAAATATGTGCTTGCCGTTTGAACTACGCTTCATCGGCACGTATTTGGAAGAACTCGGTAAGCGGGACTTCCAAGAGCTGCGTGGTGCCGAACTTAGAGCGAATAACCCTACAGATCTGGCTGCTGATATCGGTGGTGCGAATACAGATCCTCGAACACGGCGAAAAATGGCCCTCTATGTGTCTCTATTGCGTTCGTGTAATTTCGCATGTGCCACCACACTGTACAATGCCATGGTCAGTTTGGAGCAGAGTGGGCTTCTGAAGGGTCTCTATGGTGATCTTTTGGAGGAAATCCTTCTGTTGTATACAATGGCGTTACATCATCCGGCTTTTACTTTTGACCAAAAGTCACATTTTGGTGAGATTTTAGAGAAATTAAAGTTAGAAGATCAGAGGATACAGTTTTCCGAGCAGCAAGAGCATATAAACGTAGTGCCAGTGAGTGGATGCCATACACAATCTAGTATTACACCAAACATGTCAGTTCCACCGCCTAATTTGACTGGCTTGGGGCCTCCACCAGGCTTAATGTTTGTTAAAACACCAGGGGTTCAGGTCAGTGCCATATTCATCATTCACCTTCATTTTAACCTTTGAACAATAGGCACTACTCTGTCATAGAAGCTGTCAATAAGATATTTTCCGATAACATCTAACTAGATACATACTTATTACATTCTCATTTGTTATTGTGCACAATGCTTGTATTATCATTGTCACAAACTTTAATAATAGTTATTCTAAAAATACCTGGTATTGCTCAGAAAGTTATTCACATTTTTCATCTCTAATGAGTAGTATTACGCTGTGTCTATGCCGGCAAATTCACAACATTGAAATTGACTGGGATAGGATCTTGATTTAAGATGAAGTTGGTTGTCCTCCATTAACCATATTATCATTTAAGAGTTTCCCCAGCCCTTGCCATGAATGATCCAAAAGTGGCTGATGCTTTATCTATGCTTCAGTTAGTTTAGCAGTCATGCAGTGAGATGATTGCTTGATACCATAGTAAATAGCAGACCAAACATTCTGATCAAAACCTTAGAATGTTAATTAACCAGTGTAGTTTAGAAAACTAATTCAATGGCTATAATAATACACTTTTTATTTATGTACTTCTTAGCCTATTTTATATAATGCAGCTATAATATTAGAACTGTTACCTACATAAGTAGGATAACATTTTATCAACCAATTCATTAAAACCCAGTTTATAATAATTTGATACTCGTAATGCCTGGCATTGGATTGCCAGAGAGTTTGAACTGCATGTCACTGCTAACATGTTAACCATTTACTCTTGAAATTAATGACATAACAGTTGTTTAAAATTTAACTGGGTTAACAATCAATGGAATATCTATTTCTAGTCAATTTTTTAAATAGACATTCTTTCAATAGACTTGTAAGTGTTTCCTGGAAGGCATTCGATGCCTCAGTCGCAAAAACGAAGAGATGCTGTCCATATTTCAACTTGATGAGACTAGCACTTGTGGCCGAATTGGCAAGTCTTTGGCACTGTATCCCAGAGATGCAGGATCAAGTCCTGTCGGGTATGAATTTTCAAAAAGCCTTTCTTTAAACTTTAAAGAAAGGCTTTCCAAAAGTTCGTAAAATGTCCAAAAATTTAAAGTTTAAAGAAATAGACATTCTCACCTGAAACACTGCCTTCACACCATCAAGATATTTGTCAGTTTTGAAGGTTACCAAACTGGAAAATAGTTAATTAACTACAACCGGGCTCTCTATTTAAAACTGGTATTTTAAAAATTCCAGCCGTCTAGTTCAGAAGCAGTTCCGGAGCTGAGTTCACCACCTGTGTTGACTGGTGCTGGAGGTGTGGTGTCCATGTTAGGTGAAGTGACACATCCTCCGCCAGGCTTGCCACTTCCCCCACAGTACAATATAGGAGAGTATATAGGTCAACATGGTTGGCCTGCCAACATTATCGTCTCACCACTCAGTCAGCCTTTAGAGGTAAGTTCTAAGTCAGCCTTTAGAGAATTTCTTTGTCTGTAAATTAAGGTATAGTGGGGTAAATCTGATGATATACTTAATCAATTTTGTAGTTCCGAATTTATTCGAAAATCGTTTTTATATCACTGACTAAAGGTTTATTCCAGATTTATCTCACTATCAGAATTCTGAAAGGGTGATAAATTCACCCTAGAACGCCTAAAATAATTGTTGTTGAATTTTGTTTGAATATGTGCAAGTAGTAATTAAAAATAATGATCCAGTAGCATATCAATAGATTAATTCATTATTTGCAGAACAAACAATACAACATAAAATTTATGCATAAAATAAAATCCTACTAATATTATAAAGCTGAAAGTTTTTTGAGTATGTGTGTTTGTTACAAAAACCACTGAACCGATTGTGATGAAACTTGGAATATACGTAGCTGGATACCGGGAATAACACATAGGATACTTTGTATCCCGATATTTCCGCGGGAACGGGACTTACGCGGGTGAAACCGCGGGGCGCAGCTAGTTTATAAATATTGTAGAAAGAAATATACCTACCTAACGTTTTGAGAGGTTCAGATTATACTAGATAGATATAAAGGCTTGACATGCAACATAGAAATATGCTCCATTTGCAATTTAAGTTCACTGCCAATTTACAGTTCCTTTTGGGATTCTTTCTTTCTTTCTGTTTTCTATTTTATTATGTTTGACCATTCTTACAAGATTGTAAATGCTTACTTGATTTACTAAGCAGCAAACTGACATAGAAAATACAGTTAAAGAACTACATATTAAAACATGGGCAAGTCCATTTTTGGAGGTATAAACAACAACCAAAGGCTACCTATTGTTTGTGTGCATCAGAATGGCGGGTGTACAAATGCAAATTATCATGAATCTAATATGGCTCAAATCTACCTTAATTCTACCTAATTCTACCAATAAAGAAATTAATAGTACCTCTCTGTACGCATAGAAAACTCAATAAATATGTGAGCCGCCAATCTGACGTCAGGATGGCGGGTGTATTCCTTTTCTGGGCGAAATATCATTCGTCAATATTTATATTCACTGCCATATAAATCTACCTAATTAGTACCTTACAGAACCGTACGTAGTAATCAAAATCAGGAAAAGGCTAGAGAGTAATTTTGAAAATAAAATTTCGAAACTTTAAATTTCTGCAATGTTGGTATTTAGTAATGGCGGGCGTGTCGAGAATCTGGCCTAAAAAAAGATTGTACTTTTTTTATAATTATGGCCGTTTAGAAAGTAGCCAGTGTCAAGTTTTATGTTATAATTGAATCAAATTACTCTATGTTAGCCATTTGACAAGTACCTACAGTAAGTACCTACCTAGATTATTGACTATAAAGTCAATAGTTTATTATTTCGTAAATGAAAAATGCACTAAAATAAAATAAAATTTCTTATTGACTATAAAGTCAATAGTTTATTATTTCGTAAATGATGATGATAACTTGGCTGTTTCTATAATGCAAATATTATTCTTTGCATTATAGAAACAGCCAAGTTATCGTAGTTAAAAGTGGAGTGAGTGTAATTGGCGGTTAATAACAAAGAATTTTACATAAAGTTTGAGACATCGCGAAAGTCCACGTTTGGTTTTCATTACACTTGTACACTTTCAAGGAATTAAATTAGTGATGCAGCGCCTGAAATGGGAATAAGATGGATTGGAATTTAAATAGTAGTACCTAGTATTAAATTATAGTATAATTACTACTATTACTATAATTTATCAAGTATAATTATAAATGTAACTACTATTACTATAATTTACTACTATTACTATTTTTAAAATGTACTTGTCAAATGGCTAACATGGAGTAATTCGATTCAATTATACCATAATTCTTGACACTAGCTACTTTCTAAACGGCCATAATTATAAAAAAGTACAATTTTTTTTTAGCCCAGATTCTCGACACTCCCGCCATTACTAAATATCAACATTGCAGAAATTTAAAGTTTCGAAATTTTATTTTCAAAATTACTCTCTAGCCTTTGCCTGATTTTGATTACTACGTACGGTTCTGTAAGGTACTAATTAGGTAGATTTATATGGCAGTGAATATAAATATTGACGAATGATATTTCGCCCAGAAAAGGAATACACCCGCCATCCTGACGTCAGATTGGCGGCTCACATATTTATTGAGTTTTCTATGCTTACAGAGAGGTACTATTAATTTCTTTATTGGTAGAATTAGGTAGAATTAAGGTAGATTTGAGCCATATTAGATTCATGATAATTTGCATTTGTACACCCGCCATTCTGATGCACACTATTGTTTTGCTTAGGATTCGTGTAAGCAGTCGTGTAATTTATCCTTTATATTAGAGGTTAAAGTATGAAATTGCCGATTTGTACTGAAAATTTTAATTGTTTATTTTTTAAATTTTTAACAAATTTATTTAATAAAAATAGTTGCCATTATTATCTATACATTGCTGCCATCTAATGGGAAGGTTATTAATGCCTTTGCGATAGAACTCCGACGATCTAGACTGCACAAACTGTGTGAAAGCATTTTGTACTGCCTCCTGGGAAGAAAACTTCTTGTCACGTAGATAATTGTCCAAATCACGAAAAAAATGGTAGTCCGTTGGAGCAAGGTCTGGTGAATACGGAGGATGACGAATGGTTTCTAAGTGCAGTTCCTGAAGGGTCAAAATGGTTTCTCGTGCTGTGTGAGGTCTCGCGTTGTCGTGGAGCAATAATGGTGAAGATTGATTCATGAGTCGGGGCTGTTTTACTGCTAGTTTTGTCAACATGGTTCGGAGTTTGGCACAATAGACATCTGCCGTAATTGCTTGACCAGATCGAAGAAAACTATAGTGAATAACACCATGCTGAGACCACCAAACAGTTACCATTACCTTTTTATTGGTAAGTTTTGCTTTAGGACACTGTTGTGGCATTTGACCTGGGGTCAGCCATTGCATTTTTCTTTTCCGGTAATCATAAAGAATCCACTTTTCATCACATGTTACAATTCGATCCAATATTCCTTCATTTCTGTACCGGTTCAACAAGGCAACACAAGTTTCAACACGCGTTTCTTTCTGCAGATCAGTCAAATCATGAGGCACCCATTTTTCGTATTTTTTTATTTTATTGATTTGACGCAAGTGAGTCAATAAAGTGGTTAAGGTAACGTTAAACCATGCCGCTAATTCCTGGGTAGTTTGACTAGGATCGGCTTCCACTATCTCTCTTAATTCATCGTTATTCACCTGTGTGGGCGGTCTTCCTCGTGGCTCGTTCTTTAAGTCGAAATTTCCATCACGAAAGCGTTTAAACCAAAATCGCACGGTGCGTTCATTAGTAGACCCCTCTCCAAACGCAGCATTGATATTGCGGGCTGTTTCTGCCGCGTTAGTTCCGCTACGGAACTCGTATTCAAAAATCACTCGAATTTTCGCAGTATCCATCTTTCTTGTCTAAATTGAATAACAAAAACAATTGAAAGTCGATATACAAATGTTTCACATTTTTTAAAAAAAGAACATCACAGAAACCATTTGAAAAAAGTTTCATTTGAAAACCTCAAACCATGAAGATTCTATGACAATTCAAAGAACCTATTGCAATAAAACGGCAATTTCATACTTTAACCCCTATTATAATATTATAAAGAGGAAAGATTTATTTATTTGTTTGTTTGTAATGGAGAAGCTGGAGCTACTGGACCAATTTTAAAAATTGTCTCATCAAATGAATCTTATACTATCGAGGAGTAACTTAGGCTACTTTGATCATATTCCCACGGAATCGCAACTTACGGGGCTTAAATCGCGGGTCGTAGCTACTAAATTATATTGATAGACAAACTGATAAATGACAACATGTATCTCTCTTAAGCGAAAGCTACATGTCAGTTTCCTAGCAAGCTACATCATCAGTTTCCTTTGGTATCATATCGATTATGATAATGCTGCCGTGGTGCTTCAATAAAAGTCGGCCCTTAGTCTAGACATAACTGAGTGGTACCCAAGACAAATCAAAAGAAAGAGGGGACGGCAACATATGAGATGGGATGATATCCGCAGAATGGACCAGGTTGTCCAGGAACCGGAAGAAGTGGCAATTTCTATGGGAGGCTACGCAAGACCATCTTAAAAGTTTTTAATATTTTATGTTTAGTAAGGTTGTTCAATAGAGGCTATTATTGTTATATTAGTCTCGACAGATCGAAACGCCATGGAGAGTCACGAATAACGAATAACTATAGCTGATCTAAATTTCTGTACTCAAGCTGGTTAAATAGGGACTTCTCCCTACTTACTTCTTCCAGTCTACCTTAAAATAGAAGCCTGTAATAGACTTTGAAATGTTGAACTGGCATTATAACAATGCTGTTATTAAAATAACGCGATAAAAACCGTAAAATGACGACCTCTGTAGTGCGTCGGGCGAACGCTTGGCTGCAATACAGAAGGCAGAATACGCTGGGTGCAAATATTTGTTGCTATTATGTATAATATTTATGCTGTTATATATGTTGCTATTATATATATTATTTATGCTTAATAATAAATATTTGTATCGGGTCTCGGTGTATTTCTGTGTATGTATACTCGTATATTATACGAAAGAATATTTATTTTTCTTATGTATTTACAAAAGAAAAATAAATATAAGTAGTATCTATATAGTCACCGTAACACAAGCTTAGCAGCTTACCATGGGGCTAGATGGCGCTGTGTGTTGGCCACAGGATTTAATTATTTTTATTAATTTTTAATATGTAGATACAACATTCATAAATTCCAGGTAATGAACTACCAGCCTCCCGGAGCGGGGGGCGCGCCTCCGTCGCCGCTCGTGTCGTCGCCGGGCGACAGTCGCGCGGCGTCGCCCCGCACTCGCCGCAGACAGTCGCGCGACCGCTCTCCGCCGCTACCACCGCCCGACCAACTGCCACATCTCGCTGCCAACTTCGAAAACTTAGCCGTTGCCGAGGTAAGATTCAGATAATAAGGAGTTGTTTCGTCTCCGAGGTGGGCGTTTCACCACCCGAGGCAAACTACAGTACATTTTATCCATGCGTCCCAAACGACACTTGTACAAGTTGAGCACTTAAACAAACCACCCTTTCGCAATGTGGCAGGCGGTTGCAACGAACGTATGCAGCGAATGCTCGCAAAGAGCACAGACGTCTTAGGGCAGGGATGGGCAAACTTTTTCCCTCGCGTGCTAATATTTACGCATATAATCTATGGCGGGCCAAAACAAAAAATAAATAAATAGGATATTTCCTTTAGATTCTTGTACAACATTAAATGCACATAATCATTTGGCTACGTCTTAAGTGTATTAATTTTAATCCTTGTCTTATTATCTCATTGTATATCTTATCTTACTAAAATTATAAACGCGAAAGTTTAATAGTATGTCTGTAAGTGGCTTTGTTGACCCTTTACGCAGAAACTAATGGATTGCTCTGAAACTTAGAATATATATTATAGATAGCTGGAGACCTGGAATATCACCAATTTGCGATAAAACCATTTGCGGAAGGCATTTGCATTTGCCTCGCGATATCTAGTCGCATCCTATTATATCTTAATGTCTATTGCATGAATTTGGATGGAAGGGAAGGTGGGAAGATAGGTGTATGGGTTTTTTGTATTTTGTTGCTGATCTTTAGTAAATCGAAATAGTAGAATAGCTACATAAAAAGTAGGACTTAATTTAATTTAATTTTAATTTATTCGGAAAGCAAACGGTAACAATAACAGAGAATCTAGACTGAGAGACTGTCTGTTGTTCTATTGTGCGTTTATTCTTCCGTTATCGCTTATAGATTTTGTATTAATTCCCCGTGTGGCATGGCAAACCGCGTGGCAAAAGAAAAAAGACATCGTGTGACCACGTTAATTGAATTAAGCATGCCTATTTTATGCCTATAATATTTATTATTAACGCGATAGTCACACACAGAGTGCAATCATCATAACTTGGCCAAAAGAAATAAAAGTCTCAGTTCCTTTAAATTTTTTTGTAATTAGTAGGCACATAATTTAATCATAAAAACCATTGAAAATGCAGTGTCGTTTAGTTCTTCAAATCGCCATCTCAACATTCAACAGATGCGACACAACATAGGAGACGAGAGGTTACGGGAGCTCAGCTTACAGCAGTACAGATCGTTGGAGAAACTGAACGGGGTGCGGCGACGGACGGCGGCGTTCGGCGGCGCGGCGCGGTCGTCGTCGGACAGTGGCTCGAGCGCCGCGTCGTCACCTCCGGACACGCCGGGCGTGCGGCGCGGGCCGGGGGGGATGGCCGGGCCCGCGCCCGGCCCCCCACCCGTGCCGTTCCTACAGTACCAGCGTCCGTTCGCCTACCCGACCCCCCCGCCCCCCTACCGCCCGCCGCCGCCCCCCTTCGCCAACGGCGAGCCCCCCCCGTACGCCGCTCCCTCCCCGTACGCCGGTTACGTCCCGGTGCTGTACGCTCCGCCGAAGCTCTCCTGCTGGAACTGCGGCGCGGCGGGTCACGCCGGCCACGAGTGTAAGGAGCCCAGTATGGAGGAGATGACGCGCGCCGGCGGATACCAGCTCGACTTTGGCGGCGCTCCCCCTGATTCCACCGACAAATAGGACTGGCCGTTCACCTGGTAGGATCGCCTCCTGCCGAGGTGAGCCGGCAGCCCTCTGTCCTTACCTACCAAAGTACCGCCCGATCGCCCTCGCGCTGCGATTAGAGTCCGGTCGCGGTCGGTCGTCTGTCACGTGAATCATTTTAAACGGACTGACAGACTCGATTTTGGAGCAAAATATACCTACTGTAGATACTATACTATTCGTACTGTTAATATTGTGTGCTTATCAGACTAACGAATGGGTCGTTCGAAATGTTTATTTTAATTGCACTTTCTGATCATTAGTTGTGAATTAACCACATTCCAGATACGATGACCGGTGGTATCTATCGCTTTCGAGTATGTATATTGAAGCAGATTATTTGTTTTGATCGATTGTAGATGCTCCTTGGAAGCGTTTATCTTGCTCTATATGATCCCAAAGTTACATTGTTGTTTATATAGATTTCCTTCAACTTTTATATGCCTTTCTAACACTACTCTTTGTTATAGTTACTTGATGTTAATTTAAATTGTTTTACTCCGTTAAATTTATGTGTTCTCCCAAAACGAAAGTGCAATTATTTAAATATCCACCATTGTTAGGTATTAAAATACTTGTGGGGATTCTTTGACTTTCTTTAAGTTCTGAATATTAAAAATGTTTCATACGAATTTAAAATCAATAATCAACTTTGCTTTTCTTATTAGCATTTATCGATAATTTCGTTTACATAATTTTGTGCCATAACGTTATTGAAACGAATTAATCTTTATGAATTTTTGACGAATATTGAGATTGGTAAAGTTGAAAGTGAACTTAGTAATAGATAATTACACAATCATATTTTAAATCAAACAAGAGTGTTAGTAAATTACTTTGAATAAGCAACACTCTTTATCTTTTTAAAATAACTCATAATTATTAGATTATTATGACTTGAAAGTGCCTAGTACATTGATATTTATTCTTTTTTATTGTACAGCTTTCGAACCAGCAACAAACTAAAATCAATTCACATCATTCTTGGCATTGCAATCCGTACAGTAAATTATTTTTCTTAAAATATTTATAAGTACCTACTATAAAATTATCATTTCTCACACAGCTTTGACATACATACATAAAATATTATCTGACCATTACATACTTTACACTCGTATGCATATTATGGTATAATCATACTCTATACTCGCTTTACCAACAGTGCAGGGGTAGCAAACGGACACGAGAAATATTTTTTTATCGACAAAAACTTTCGTATTTTTTTCTCGTCGTTTGAGAAACAGAGATGGTATTTTTCTCGCTCGGCAAAATGATTCTCGTGTTCGTATGCTGCCACAGATGGTCGGTTATTATTTAAGTATGAATATCAAACCCAAATAATAGATATTAGAGAGAAAAAGTGTGAATCGTACATTAGATTAGTACAAGTAATAATTAAAGTGATATTATTTAATATTATTAAAGTTTTTATAATATTTGAGTCAAGCCAATGAATCCTCACACACTTTGAGTCGTCTATTCTATACCCACGAGTACTGAATGATTTCCCTCTGACCCAAGACTGATCTCTATTTCTAGTTCACGATTGGGCTTCAACAAAAGATAACAATCATTTTTTATTCTGAAAAATAATGAAGCCATTGTACATTTCGGGATTATTTGTTCACATTTTCAGTGAGCTAAAACTTGTATGATAATTGATAAATTGTATAAAAATTAGAAAAAAAATATATATTGTTATTTGTATGACTGACCACAGTTCGTGTGTTTATCAGTAAAAGCAGACCGTTTGTATGTATGAACAAGAGATATTGATCAAGCTCATGATAATGCAATGCTCTTAAGAGGTCTGTGGAGGATTATTTTCAATACATACATAGTAGCTAAATAATTTTCAAAATATGATCTTTCAGCCTTATGGATGGGGTTATTCTAATTTAAACCATGTTTACACACCTACTGCTCTACAAAGTTACTTTATTTGACCAAAAAGGCCAACGTAAAGAGAGTCTTTATTCCCTAGGTGCATAAAGTGCTCATTATAACCCTAGGGCATAAAGTAATTTAAATTTGGAATTAAGGTTCTGGTACCTAGACATAACACATAAAAAACTAAAACTTAACTCCTTCGCTTCACAGAGTTGAGTTTTAACACCCTTGCTGCGCTCGGGAGTTAACTCTCTAGAGTCCTTCGTACGCTTTGGATTCAATATGACGCCCGCTATATAACACAGGGCTTTAGTACCTCGGTGCATAAACTGCTATTGTACCTCAGGACAATTAATTTTATGTTACATTAAGAGAAAATCCGAAGCCATAGAGAATACTTACAATAATAACCTTATGAAACATCAAATCGTTTTTTTGTCAACATATTTCAAAATCGCTTACTATGAACAAAAAAGTGAGTACCTAAGCCAAAATGCTTCTCATGGCATGATATAGATACATCCTGGTGACAGACAGACAGACGGACGGACAGCGAAGTCTAATAGGGTCCCGTTTTTAGTAAAAATCGCTATAAAATGTACAAGATTTTAAAATTCCGATTGAGTTCATATTGGAGAAAGTCCAAGTCAAACACTGTTTGAAGCCGAATAAAAACATAAACAAGGCGATGAGATAGTTGACAATTTGTAAATTATTTTGCTATTAAGTTTGTATGTAAAATAGAACCTTCGACCGTCTCTTATTGTTTATATTATTAGTCACTGTAAATAGTTAAATATAATTAAGAGGTCGACGAGTCGCTACCGGCGTACTCATATTATTTTGTAAATAGATTCAGTTTATATAAATTTAGTTGATTTATTATTAGATATTGAGAATATTTGTAAATTAATTTGTAACGATTTGAGTGTCCCTAGAGAGTGTATATTCGATTGTTTCTCTGTAATAATCACTGTCACAAAACAGATTTGCATTTTAATGTCCCATTTTATTGGAAGAAAAGTTCAAATTAGAAGGGTTGTATTAGTTGTTTTTTGGATGTTACACCATTCGAGTACTACGTAAGCAGTGATGATGGTTTGGGAGCTTCTTGTTTTACCCATTTTTCTATGACTTGCGGTACGAAGACACACTACGTAAATTGTTAAAAGTAAGACGATTCTATCGAACCGATCATGTGAAATCTTAAAGAAAAAAACTATTTTGACTGTGACTATGAAGGGGTCTGACGATGTTAATAATTTGACAAATAATAATATTTTGATCATATTTTTTTAACAATTATGTCGATTTTGCATATAATCAAAACCTACTTATGCTGGAAATCGAGAAGCAAGTTACGAATTCAATAAAATGACTGATATGGCTTGATCTTTTGCTATATTTTACGGCAAGAATGAAACGAACTGTAGAATTACCCCGATACATGCCATAGTAAGCTGGGGGTTTAATTCTCCTTACGTAATACTCGAATGACTTTTAATGATAAATAAATGTTTTTTTTAATTAGAGGAATGCATCACACGCATAGGTGGGAACGTGTACGGTCGGCAGCTACAACCGTCGCTTGCCTTTACGGTTGTCCACATTCCTTGCAGTTACTCGCGTTCTCTTTTGTAAACTGTACACCACTTGGAGGCCTTAGGAGTATGATTTTTTCACACAAATGTACCTAATACGTACCATCATAATTTACTAAGGGCTGATTTTTCAAATCTGTAGATAAAGACGTCACTATGATATTACACAGAATCAAAATTTAAAAGTTGTTAGTTTGGTTATGTTCGAACTTATTCGATAGATATCTTTTATCTGTTGAATGAAAAATCGGCCCTTAATAAATAGCCAGCCTTTTGGGTACCATACGTGGGGACCGCTTTTTGGATTTTTAATTTAATTAATTTTATTTAGAATTATGATGGTGACTTTAAAAATATTGTAAGTTTAATATTTCGTAAATTTGTTTTTATTGCTCAAGGCATATTTACTAGAAATATTTTTAAAGGAAAAATTCATCTTCAAAAATTCACTTGCGGCGAGATTTGAACTCGCGTCCCTGGATCAATATTCCAGTGCCTATACCGCTCGGCCACGCAAGTTCGCCGCAAGTGAATTTTTGAAGATGAATTTTTCCTTTAAAAATATTTATTGTAAGTTTGTTAAATAAAAACTGTACAGTAGAAGCGTAATAAAAAAAAATGCAGTATGTGATATTTTGAATTTTGACATTGTCAGTGTTGTATTAACAAATGTATTCAAAATGACGCCATGCGTAAACTCAGCTTTGATCACGTTTTCATTGATGATTAAACTACAAGAGTTAAGACAAACCAATAGTCGATAGCGGACGTTTGTGAATACAACTGTAAGTTTCTATCTGCACCTTTTTCTAAAATATTTACTGAAAATAAAATTACAATGAACAGCAACAGGTACCTCCTAAGTAAACGTGCAACATCTTAGACGACATCGTCGCTTTCCATCAGGTGAATTAGTGGTCAAACGCTTACCTAGCGATTATAAAAATAAAACAATATTTTAAGAAAGCTACAATATTCTGCTTCAGCTCATTTTGATTCGAGAAACTATTGAATCCGAATAAACCTAACCTTGTTGATTTGCAAATCACATTGGTATTGTTTGTGTGAATAAATCAATTCCGAAGGCCTCTTAACTCGCATACCTATCCTTTTATACTGGTAACAATCATCAAAAACACATGTAATGTTCCATAAACACGGTTAATTTTTGTACAAAGTAGAATGTATTAATTTCCAAGACACAAGAGGGTCAATTCACCCTAGCGCTGATTTGAAGGCTGAAAGTGAATTTGCTTTTGACTTTTATATTGACGCTTCGATTCGCTTCGCTAGTATGAATTGATCCAAAGGAAATCGTTTCTGCTTGGAACTATGACCACAGTACATAAAGGGAGCAGGATGGAAACTGCACACGTGCACACTCGCGATGCGGCACTCAGTACGCAAAATCCCCTTAGGGGCTCGTCGATACGCATGTTTGTGTGAGTGAGCCGTTTCCGAGCATTCGTAGGTAGTTTCCGTACTGCTGTGCCGCAGGCCTCAGACTTTCTATGTACTGTGCTATGACCGTGCTTTCTTATACAAACCGATAGGGGACTTATAAGTTAAGAACTTACATGATATTCACTCCTTATGAAGGTTGTATGTCCATGTAACTTTGTAATTATTGTTTTATTTATATCTTAACGATTTTATTACTTATACTTACTCGATGAAGTAAAATCGAAGTACGATAGTTTAAAAAATAGGAAAAAAAACTACTTAATATTACCTACGTAAGTATGTATTTGTAGCACTGCAATGGTACCATGCAATAAGAAATAGCGTTACAAAAGCATATCATACATCATAATTAATAGCTACCTAATCAGTTGAGTAACAACAATTTTGGTAATATTTGACTGTTTTAAACAGAATTTGACTTTACGTTGCAGTTTCTTAAAAAAAGTAATTAAAAGTTTATCTTCTATACTGGTTTAAAATCTATAAATCGACCTACTTAACAAAAATAAGCAGACATTGGACAAGGCAAAGCCAAAATAATTGGGATTAAAATCTTGAAATCCTTATGGTGTGATCACTTGATCCAGTGAACGGATATAAGCATGGAAGAAGCCTGTCCATACTAACTCATTTCAAATAATAGCGCCAAAACTCACTCAAATACAAAGTATGCATACACAAACTACACACCACGCTACTAGCTAAGCAATTGGACCTTTGTTTAACAGTTCATTATTTTTACCAATCGCGAGTGTAACCGAAGTGACTGATTCGTGTCGCGGTACACTTGTCCCATCGCGGACTATTTTACGTGGTGTCATTTTGAATCGTAAGGAATACTTCCATGCCTATACAATTTGTAACGGGTAAGCCCTTTTAATCCGAATGGGGGTTGTTCTAGACGTCTAGGCGAACACCTTTTGATCTACGACTTTTGAAAATTCGATCTTTTTTTTTTGAAAATTTTCGAGATTATGTTTTACTGAAGAAACAGCTGCTTTTGAAAATAAAGGTACTTAATTGAAGTTTTGATTGTAAAACATCAAACTAAAGAAAAGAACAACATAAGGTCAATGTCCTAGAACTCTCAGAAACAGCTGATTTTCAAGTAAACATTACACCTAAAATTTTCGAAACGTACTTCGAATTTCCAAAAGTTGTTCGCCTAGCCTAGAACAACCCCCTTTCGGATTAAAAGGGCATACCCCACCTTGTATATCCGTTCACTGACTTCGCGAGGCATAATATGCCTCACCATACATACCTCAACGAGCATGCCTACGATGTTCAACTCGAATGCTCGCAGTGAGGCCACACGTCTAGACATTGCTAGACATGAATGACGAACTTTTCACGGCACATACCTCGCGATGATGTCAGTACAACCTTAGAAAATTAAAAAAAAACTGTCTGCATCAGTACCAACGTCAAAAGTCATAGGTACCTACCTAATAATGTTCAATAAATTCATAATAGTTGCTACGTATTGCAGCTTTACCTTTTACTAGTGGAGTATGAAGATATTTTTTTACTTTGTACAGAATGTTAATAAATGTGATAAAAATAAAAGTTTGACATAATTAGAAATTGTGATTTAGTAAGGTGTGTAGTTAATAATAAAAACACAAGGATCGCTTTACTAAATATCTTACAGCTGTGTCTAATATGCGTATTTTAAGTTGACCGGTGTGAAGTTGCAGTGAAAGAAGATATTGCGCATCGTAGATTTCTCCGTCACTGCGACACCAATCGTTGCAAACTTCGTACCAGCCAGGTTAAAACGCTAGTATCTTGTATAAGTAATGTTGTTTTCCCACATTTTTATATTTGGGTACTTACGTATTTTAAGCTGTTGTACCTTTCTGCTAATAAATATCAGGAAAAGAATGAATATCTCGGTCCAGTATTGTCCGACCTCTGTACCTATCCCACCAGTGCTGTGAATCATTTGCTTCCTGACAAATAAACAACCAAAATCTATTATGCGTTTTCATTCTCCTTTATGATTAATTCTATTATTTATTTAGTTAAGATTTAGTTATAAAACACATGTTCCGGCTTTAATCTCGTTAGTTTTATTACCAGCATTGTTGCAATGGCTTACCGACGTTTCACTGTCTTTACGGACAGTTTCCTCAGGGTAGACTGAAATGTGTTTTATTTCAATAGAAAGTCGCGAAAACAAAAGATTTTTAAGTTAAGTTTAGTTTCATTACCAACAAGAAACCTTGAGGAATCACTCAGCCACTACGGTACGGAGTCGTACAAGCCACAGTTATCTAGTTGGGGACGCCTCTCAGCAGTGCAAATTAAGTTAGTTTTAACCATTAGTTTTGTGTGTATATTTGTTATAATTATTATGTACTACTAGCTGCGCCCTGCAGTTTCCGCGTAAGTACCGTTCCCGCGGGAATATCGGGATAAAACGTAGCCTATGTGTTATTCCCGGTATCCAACTACTTATATCCCAAGTTTCATCGCAATCGGTTTAGTAGTTTGCGTGATTGAGTAACAAACACTCATGCTCACAAACTTTAAGCTTTATAATATTAGTAGGGTAAGCCGAAAAACAGCAAAGTCCATGTCAAAAAAAAGAATACGACGAAAATGATTCTTTTGCCTAGACGATTGGGCTGCATTAATCATTAAAGTAATAAATATTTATAAGTCGCTATTTAGGTGATCTAAATTTATTAAAAATATGTATAAAAACTGCTTATCCTAATCATATACGTAGGTAGGTACTATAGATACCTAGCTATCAACTTATGAAGAATTTATTTAGATTTAGCCGTTAGATGCCTAATAAAAGATAAAAGTTAGATGCTCCGTCAGTTTTATTAACTAGGTACAGACACGAAAAATAACGATAAAGGATTCGGTGAATAGGTATCCACTTATGTAACCGATTGTACCCCCAGAGGGGGGATACGGGTAACAAGCGAGTGCTGGATAAGTTTTTAACCTTTACAGTTGGGGGCACCCTGAAGGAAGTTGTAAAGTTGAGTAGAAACATAGGTATACATATACATACTACATATACCTACCTAACATGAAGTTCAGAAATTATCGCAGCTGTGCTCACATTTCTCTAGGCTAGATAGTTTATCCGTAAGATAAATCAAACTCCCAACTTCAGCGGGAACTCGAAACTACAAACCTAACTAAAAGAAGCCTGACTATGTTTACAGAAAAAGCACGAATATAATATAGGTATTTTCCTAAGTATTCTCGGATGCAATCTACGTACCCACGAGTGCGTAGATATAATTAGTACCTAAGTCTAACTCGTATTATTTAAGTAGGTACTGATTTATACAAATTGGACCATTTTCTAGTGTACATCTCAAAATTTTCAAATGACTAAGAGGTTGAATATCTAAAATCGATTTCGTAATTTATTTTAATTTTATTGCCTAAGGCATTTCTCTAGAAATATTTTAAAAGCAAAATATAAGAACATCATCTCCCATATGTACCTACCTACTTATATATATTATTTACAAAGAAAGTACCTATAATAATTATGTTGTAAGTACTTTCATTCCGAAGGTCGTGGTTTCGAATCCCGGCTTACCGTGCACCAATGTCGTTATCCTTGCGGAAAAGTTATATGTGCGTTAATAACATCGCACATACGGTGAAGGAAAACATCGTGAGGAAACCCATGGCTTAGTTAGCTCCAGACGTATATATTAATCAGTTCTTTCCTCTGGGCATGGCTAACTAGGCTGGGAGGGTGGTATAGGTGCTGGGCAAGCCTACTCCATTTAACAACGTCCCGGGCACTACGGCGCCATAAAATAGCATGGATTAAAAGTTGCTTGCGCTGTATAAATCATCTAAAATTAGATGAAAAGGCCAATTATTATTATTACTTTTATCCGTTGTCTAGTACCCATAGTGCTTAGTTTGGGGCTAGACAGCATTGTGTATAATGTCGTGCAATATTTATTTATTATCAGTGAATTTATTTAGATGTATTTACGTATGCTATTTACGTCTAAAATCAATCCCTATTCGGCTTATATCACTGTCCGTCCTCAAAATACACGTAGGTGTAAGATAATGGGTTTCTAGCTAAGTTTTATGCAGGTACTTACCTTACTAAAACAAATTCATTTCATCAGAGAAATTGGAAGGTAGGATGACCGAATTCGAACCCGCAATATCGAAGGCTACCTACCACCTATTCACCTACCGCGCTACTGAAATAACAGCAGCTGCTAGCTGCGGCTTTCGTTTTCGAATTGAAATGCAAAAATCAACAATTTCAATCTAGATTTGTTAGTAACAGAGTTACATAATCAGTTAGCAGATAGATTTACCTACCTAACCTAAAAGTGAGAAGGTGCCTATGAAACCTACGAAAATGTTTTACCTATGAAAATTTATGACACGCTATCTATTTCACTTGTCTGAGGGTGGGTAGATATAAGTTAATAAGAAAGAATACGGTAGGTGTTCTTTGCAACTTTGTACTACCTAATTTGTAACAAAAATGCTAGTTTGACTTAGATATCGAGTTAGTTGTGTTGGAGAGCTCTCAATTATCTAACCTACAGACATCTACCTACATAAGAATTAATGTATGGTAGGTACTTTCAGTAAAATAAACTTAGTAAGGCAGATGTGTAAAGGTATTAGGTACCTATCTAACATTGTAGACCTAAGCTTGGGAAAAAATATGTCCTACAAAGGAAAGAAATAAATAGTTCCTTTGGGAAAACCCGTGATAGCTCCCTAGCAGGTAGGTACCTATAATGCAGAAGTTATTAGCAGTAAGAAGAAATACGGGATTGTCATTTACTTTCGACCTGCTTACCCATTAGATACCCACCTACGTTATGGTAAGGTACTTTCAAAAACGTAGTTTATAAATACTAGTAGGTACCTATTCTATAGTTCAAACAAGATGGAGAGATGTGTTGTCGGTATGTTTGAAGTATTGTGAGGGATATGTATGGTATGATCGATTTAATTTAATTAGTCTTTAATTATAGTAATTAGTTTAGAAACCGTTGTAATTATAGTAAATAAATAAATAAAGATTTGTCGATGACTTTATTAGTAGAACTACAATCTAGCGAGATAGACATTTAAAATAAAATAATAAATAAATAAATATACATTTATTTCAGACCAGATGATCCATAAAACGGTTAGTAAAAACAATGAAATAACTAAAAATTAAACCTTAAGAACTAATGTTAGTAAAACCTATATCTAATACCGCCTTTTAGCCTCCTTCAAAAGTGGTATTAGTAGGTAGGTACCTATACCCACTTCTGTACTATTAGTAGGTAGGTATAGGTAATAAAACTTGATAAAAAGCCATCCAGATAAAGCCATGATTAAAATCGTCACTTCCATAAATTGTAACTGATAGTACCTAACTCTAACTAATTTAAACTTCGACCATACGTAATCTTAAAGCTAAGAAATTAATAGTAAAAGAAAATGAGATAGTGCAAATAGCTGGTTTACTAGAAGCGCATCCCGGACCTCGGCGTGGCGGGAGTCTGGGCCCTGATTCGGTAAAAACATAGCAGGCGGGATGCAGTAGCATTGCATAAGTCAATTTGTTGCATGAGTAAAAATAAAAGCTATTCTATAACTTCCTTAATACTGATTGGCTGAGGGAGAAGGGGAGCTATTTAAATGAGTAGTAATTAAGTAAAATAACATTTACAGAATACGAAATAACGTACATTTCATGCACGTCGCCTGCATTCCGCCGGCATTTATTCGCATGCTATGACATTACCGAATCAGGGCCTAGTGGCTCGATTCTGTAAAAACATAGCATGCGACATGCAGGCGGGATGCACGAGCATTGCATAAGTCGATTTGTTGCATGAGTAAAAATAAATGCTATTCTATTTTTTCCTTTAATACTAATTAGCTGAGGAACAAGGGGAGCTAATTAAATGATTAAGTAGCCCTTTATTTTGAAGGCAACTCAACTAATTAAGTAGTAATTAAGTAAAATAACATTTACAGAATACGAAATAACGTACATCTCCTGCACGTCGCCTGCATTCCGCCGTCATTTCGCAAGCTATGTCCTTACCGAATCAGGGCCCAGGTCGCATACGCGGCCTTCTTCACAATAAAATAAAAATTTAATTAAACTACCGAGTGGTCGCAACTGCTTGATAAACGATTTTTACTTTGCGTTTATTAATTAACTATATGAGAGGGTCGTTTGTTAGATTGGTCCCGATAGATAAATACTGAATATTATTTAGATACTTACCTATATTGAAGTCTATACAAATATACCTACCTATACATTATGTTCTTACTTTTATCTACTCGTACACTTACCTAATGTATAGCCTACGTACGTAGTTTTCCTTTTAATACTAATTTTAAGGTGTGTGGTGATAATTAAGAAACCATCGCGTTAGTATGTACCTACATACCTAGATCCATATATTAAAAAGGCAGAGGTGAACGAACAGGGGCCTTACGCGTAACTCCCGTCGAGTTCAACTCGACGTCATCTGGGTATACGATGCTGTTTATAAAGGGGTTGGAAAAAGCTACAGCTCAAAGAGCGAGCAGAAATTGTCGACGTTCGACAAATTCTGCTCGCTCCTTGGGCGGTAGCTTTTTCCAACCCCGTTGTCGACAGCATCGTATTATATTCCCAAATCGAATCGACATCGAGTTGAACTCGACGGGAGTTACGCGGTAGGGGAGCAGATTTACACCCAAACGTACCTAACCTAGTCAAACAGAACTAATTACACAAAATAGTACCTATGTTATTTCCAACTTATAGGAGGTTTAGTGTAAAGAAATGCATTCCAAACGCTTTTGAATGCTTTGGTTTTTTATTGAGAGTTATTCGGATTTGAATTTCGTCCACGCTTCTATTTACTTATAAACTTTTCTGCGTCTCTGCGCCGAGACGCCAAAGTACTATAGTTAAACTATGGTCCCTAGTATTAAATAGTTACTGTTTTACTTTAAGGAAAAGTAAACATTCATAGAAATATTCGGAACTAGGATCAGAAGCTGCCTAGCCAAATACAAAAACATCAATTTAACGGTGCCATTAACCGCGAATAAACTTGGTTTATCTAAACTCTTATTAACAGAAGTTGGTAACATGTATATCAATGCAATATCTGGATCAATTTTGTGCACAATACGTTTCTGGCGGATGGTCACGTAACCACAAAATGGAGCCAATCAGCTCACTGAATGCTGATTAGCGCATGTCGTGGTCACGAGATATATGAGCAGCATGTTCGCTGTTTAAAATTTCACCCCAAGCTACCATAAGTAGTAAGATGAATAGCTATTTTACCTACTTACTTATCATACCTATGTTTAGGTAGATAAAATGTCGCGACTATATGGCTATCTCGAGCGCTTGTTGTCTTCACTAAGTATGATTTAAGCGCAAACTTAACGTCTCGTTTCGTGGAGTAGGTAACACTAAGTTAGCGAGAAAACCGTCGCTGCTAGACGAAATGTTTGCTGATTTGTTACGTTAAAATAAATTTCAACTTAAGTATAAGTTAGCTAAGTATTTTGGCAATAATTAACGACCGATGTGGTGCGTCGGACACACATCTGGCTGCGACGTAGAAGTTGCGGATTCGCTTCCCGACGACAATTATTTATACTGACCAATTGACTGAACATAAATATTTGTTTCTGGTTCTGGGTATATTTTCTGTATGTACCTACATGAACCTATCTCATGTTTGTGTTTACAAAAAAGCATAATACCTATTACGTAGGTATATATAGTAGGTAAGTATATTCGTTGTCTAGTCCTCATAACACAAGCCTAGTGGCAGAGTTTTGGGCAATTTTATTTTACATATTTATTTTTTACCGACAACCTACATCCTTACCTTCTTTTAAAAAGTTTTTACATCATTCCTAATGTAATAGAAGTAAATGTTATAAAATCTATTCTTTTCCAAGTTTAACTGGTTCGAAATGCGAATTACCTTTTTATCCTTCCGCTCGTTCGTTTTCGTTCGTAAACTGTGATCCTGCTCACGAATTCAATTTTCCCCTTTCTCTAACATTCCGCAAATCTACCTACCAACCTACATACACAGATTAAAGTGTGTGTTTTGCACAAATCTGCACTGTACTCGCACGAATGAAAGCGGAGACAAATAGGTGAGCACCTATTCCTACAATGCAATAACAGTAAACTAAGTTGGAATACCAAGTTGGGCTGTTTTGATGTTGTTTGCAAACGTCCATTATGTATGTATGCAGGTATGTACCTATTGAGATACCTACGTGGATACCTAATATTGTTCTATGAAGGTTCTCTGGTATGACAACGGAGCTACGAATGTGAAATTTAAATCTATGGCATTTATGGTAGGTTGGTACTTTGATTTTAGTTTCAAGGTACGGCTACGGAGCGTAGTAGGTGCTTTAGTGCCACGGAACGTGCTTGAGGTCCGATTACAGAGCGTAATTATATGGTTCTGAGAGGTAGAGATATGGAGTATTTTAATAAATACCTAATAATAAATAAATCCTGTGAAGAACACACTGCGCTATCTAGCCCCGTGGTAAGCTGCTAAGCGGTGTTACGGTGGCTAGACAACGGATATACTACTTATATTTATTTATTTTTTTGTAAATACATACATATTGTACATAGAAATACGCCCAGATCAGATACAAATATTTATTTTTAAGCATAAATATTTGCACCCAGCGGAAATCGAACCCGCAACCTTCTGTTTTGCAGTCAAGCGTTCGCCTGACGCGCCACAGAGGTCGTCAATAATAATAGTTTTGAGTTACGGCTACGGATTGTAGAACTAAATATCTTTGAAACGCAAACTATTTCTAAGATATTCAATTATTCATACACAAAGTAAGACTAGTAGAGTTGAAAAAAGAGGTTTTCAAAACATTTTTTTCGGTTCAAACCGACGTTTTAAGGGACTTCTAGACCTCTTGCACACGAGCAGACTTAAAGACGCGAATAAAACCGAAAAACAGAGTTTTATTTCGGTTCAACATCGCGAAAACCGAAGAAAAATCTAGGGTTTTCTAACTCAGCTTTTAAATTGACAATGAGCAACAACGTGGGCAGCGACTGAGTTGCATTTTAAATTTCAACTTATTAACTGGGTACCTACTACCTGATGTGACTACCATATAGGTATATTAGATTGCTTGTCTCTCTCAGCATCAAATAATTGTTCCTAACAATTTCTAGCTCATTGAATTTATCTAGTAGTAGAAAATGAGAACGCTGATTCGTTTAATAAAACGAATGCGAACGGCCCGAAGGCATGGTCTCTATTAAATAGTGGTAGGTACGTAGTAAACATGCTTATCATGCTGGTTTCTCTTACAAATACGATTCTAATAATAGTCGCTTAGTTGGTAAGACGTTTGTAGTGTGTACCTACAGTCGTACCTTAGTGCAAATAAATAAACTCCGAATAAAATTGTGTTATTATTCTCTTTGTAGATTGTACATAGTTGTAGGTAGGTATGATGTTCAATGTAAGCCCGACCAGCTTTTATAGCAAAATACAGAATAAGCTTATAAGCTTATATTGTATCATAAATCTAGAACATGGCAACGGTTTTTTAAATATAATTAACTAGGTGTTACCCGCGACTTCGTCTTAGAAATAGTGCAGAGCCGACTTTTTAGTTCATTACTCGAGTTCTACTAATTGGATTTTGATGTAAAGTATACCACGAGGTTCCTCGAAAATGGAACTATCCAATATTGAAAAGCAGATTTCAATCGGATTTGTAGTTTTTAATTGTCTAATGAACAAACAGAGAAACAGACAGACATGAATTTAAAAATTATATAATCTTGTTCTACTACTTTTCCTAAGTCCTCTAGACAACTTTTATTTAAATTTACTTCCAGTACAGACTGTTTTCCTCTCTTCCTTTATTATAAGTAGTATCGATTACATAAGTTGTGGGTGGAATACTCTTCAGCAAAAATACTTCTTACATAAGCGTAAGTATAGGTTACCTGCAAAACATACCGATCTGTATATTTATAGAAACCTATTTAAACTAAGAACAATAGTGTCGCATAAACCCACAATTTTTTTCAAACATAAGTTTAACATTCCGAATGCGTAGTCTACTAGGTACGTATTAGAATATTGATCAACATCTGTTCTTTATCTGTTCCTATCGCCTTCGCTCTCTGAATCTGTTGAGAATCTTAACAAAACACGAATAAATATAGGTACCAAAAAACTTATTTATAGAAGAAAAACCTTTTGAAAAGTAAGACATAGATATTTTGCAGAGACTTAGGTATCTACAGGTTTATACACAAAATATTTCTTGAATGTGCTTGTTTTAGGTAACTACCTAAATGTATCTGCTAATATTAAGTATTAGCAGATACCCGCGACTTACTCTGCGTAGAAATTGTGTATAGCCAACTTTTTTGATCATTACTCGGGTTCTACTAATTGGATTTCGATGTAAAGTATACCACGAGGTTCCTCGAAAATCGAACTATCCAATATTGAAATCCAGATTTCAATCGGATTATTAGTTTTTAATTGTTTAAGGAACAAACAGAATTAAATAATTTTGTTCTATAGTAATATTTTAACCGGGTCTTACTCGCGTATTGTAACTTTTTTTAATATTACTATGAGTACGAATAGTGTGAGTTTAAAAAGTTTATTAATTTTGTTCTACTATACTTTAATTTCTTCTATGGTTTACTATACTTTTCCCAAGTACCCTAGACAACTTTTTTATTAATTTATTTCTATGTACAGACTTTTTGTCCTCTCTCCCTTTATTATAAGTAGTATATAGAGATAGATATATATATTATATTGATATTTATTAGGTGGCTCTGCCAATAATATTCTATGGATAGGTAGAATAATTTAGACGCCGTTTTCCGTGAGACAGGTAGATAATATATCTACATATTAATCTGTCTATCACTTTATGAACATTAAGATATGATTGATATTGTAGGTTACAACTAATCCGCTGTCTAGTTCCATACGTCTACTATATAGGTATACGAATTAATCAGTCACTTAAAGCCAAATTAGTTCTAAAGCTAGTCATAAGTATGTAATTTTGTTTAAGTTTTTTGCGACTTTCGCGCATAATAAAACACAATATTTACCGGGTTTTATTCGCCTTTTTATTTAAATATCGGCATTATTACTAAAGACCAACCTTTGCTAAGTTTACAAGGTTTAGTAATAATGCCGTTATTAAATAAAACGCGGTTAATATTCTACATCGAATACGTCGCGGCAAAGGTACTTTAGGCTTTGGTATCTAAAGTTTTTGCTGCGACTTAGGTATTTACCAAATCTATACTTATAACAAAAGAAGAGAGGACAAAAAGTCTGTACTTGGAAGTACTTCAATTTAAAAAACAGTTGTCTAGACGACTTAGGAAAAGTAGTAGAACAAAATTATATAATTTTTAAAATACATGTCTAGTTTAAAATACGCAGCTAGTTTCTCAATATATTCTTTGGTTTTTGGTGTTGAACGTATAGTAATTAAGTTCAGATCGAACAATAACTACCGACTGACGTTTGGTCGGGCTCGAAGTTTCAACCGAAGTTGTTTCGTAACAGCCCTCTAATAAAGTTACATTACCACGCGAATGCTCGCGGTGATGCAGCACCAGCAGGTGATTCAGGTTTTGAATATCAATTGTTATTAGAATATGCTTAAAATTTTGGGTTAAGTGTATTCAAAGTTCTAATAACTTGGAAAACTTTAAATCAATACAGAGTTTCATTATTTTAAAACCCTGAATACCTATTAGAACTTTGAACAACTAAAGTTAGGTACTGAAGTTACAAGTTTCTTGGCATTGAAGAGCGGTGCTGGTCTAGTTGCTGTCATCTCAAAGGTCATGAGTTCGAACGCCCGCTGATCGCGATCTAACGTATTTTTCTTTAAAAAATGTGCGCTTTTAATAATTTGCATTTCAACAAACTTTAAAATAACCCATTACTTGCAGCCGGGAAAAAAGGAGATTGTTCTCAATTTCTCCTATGTACTTAACTATTTATAACCTAACCTAACTATTTATTTATATATTTTTTGCCTTTATTATCATATAAAAGAACTTAAATAACAAGATTTTATTAAATATAGCATAATAAACCACTAAGGTTTGTAGAACGCTAAAACTATGATCTGCGAAGCAGCTATGATATGCATTGACATATCGACTGATGCGCTTTTACCTATATCTATACTCTATACTTATAATAAAGGAAGAGAGGGCAAAAAGTCTGAACTTGGAAGTAAATTAGAAAAAAGTTGTCTAGGGATGTTCGTGAACTTAGCAGAGCATTGTCCAGCAGATCAAAAAATAATGTGAGTTCTATTCGCATGCAGCCGAGTTCTATAGTTCCTGATACTTTTTAAAAATAGTTCCGGCGTTTAAGCCTTAGAAAAGTCAATTGAAAAAATGCTCTGCTAACTTCGCGGTTTATTTCAGCAGAGCATAATATTATTTGATTTCTATATAGATACGGCATAGTTCCACAGTTCCTGATACTTTTTAGAAATAGTTCTGGTCTTTTAAATGAATTAAACTCACATTCAAGTCTCAGCAGAGCATAACATGATGTCATCCAAGTAAACGAAAAAATCTAAAGTCGTCATTTCGAATTCAAAGTATGGGAGAGGCTAGAACTCATTCTTTTTTAGTAGATCTAGCTCAGTTCTACCCCTTACAATTCGATTTGAGTCCAGAACTCACATAAAAGTGTCAGCAGAGCATACCTGAAAATCCAAGTAACGAAAAATTCGTATGTTGTTATTTCAAATTCAAACTATGGGAGAGGCTAGAACTCATTGTTTTTGTGTAGATCTAGATCAGAACTACCCGTTACAACTTGATTTAAGTCCAGAACTCCCATAAAAGTGTCAGCAGAGCATACCTGAAAATCCAACTAACGAAAAATTCCAATGTTGTCAATTTCAATACAAAGTATGGGAGAACCTAGAACTCATTGATTTTGTGTAGATCTAGATCAGCACTACCCATTACAACTTGATTTGAGTCCAGAACTCTCATAAAAGTGTCAGCAGAGCATACCTGAAATTCCAAGTCTCCGCAGAGCATAACATGATGTCATCCAAGTAAACGATAAATTCTAATGTTGCCATTTTAAGTTCAAAGTATGGGAGTGGGTAGAACTCATGCAATCTTAGTAGTCCTAGATCAGTACTACCCGTTAAAACTTGATTTAAGTCCAGAACTCCCATAAAAGTGTCAGCAGAGCATACCTGAAAGTCCAACTACCGAAAAATTCTAATGTTGTCAATTTCAATACAAAGTATGGGAGAACCTAGAACTCATTGATTTTGTGTAGATCTAGATCAACACTACCCATTACAACTTGATTTAAGTCCAGAACTCCCATAAAAGTGTCAGCAGAGCATACCTGAAAATCTAAATACCGAAAAATTCTAATGTTGTCATTGTAAATTCAAAGTATGGGAGAGGCTAGAACTCATTGTTTTTGTGAAAACCTAGATCAGCACTACCCATTACATTTTGATTTGAGTCCAGAACTCTCATAAAAGTGTCAGCAGAGCATACCTGAAAATCCAAGTCTCCGCAGAGTATAACATGATGTCATCCAAGTAAACGAAAAATTCTAATGTTGCCATTTTAAGTTCAAAGTATCGGAGAGGCTAGAACTCATGCAATCTTAGTAGTTCTAGATCAGTACTACCCGTTAAAACTTGATTTAAGTCCAGAACTCCCATAAAAGTGTCAGCAGAGCATACCTGAAAATCCAACTACCGAAAAATTCTAATGTTGTCAATTTCAATACAAAGTATGGGAGAACCTAGAACTCATTGATTTTGTGTAGATCTAGATCAGCACTACCCAATACAACTTGATTTGAGTCCAGAACTCTCATAAAAGTGTCAGCAGAGCATACCTGAAAATCCAAGTAACGAAAAATTCTAGTGTTACCATTTTAAGTTCGAAGTATGGAAGAGGCTAGAACTCATGCAATCTTAGTAGTTCTGCATCAGTACTATCCGTTAAAACTTGATTTAAGTCCAGAACTCCCATAAAAGTGTCAGCAGAGCATACCTGAAAATCCAACTACCGAAAAATTCTAATGTTGTCAATTTCAATACAAAGTATGGGAGAACCTAGAACTCATTGATTTTGTGTAGATCTAGATCAGCACTACCCAATACAACTTGATTTGAGTCCAGAACTCCCATAAAAGTGTCAGCAGAGCATACCTGAAAATCCAACTACCGAAAAATTCTATTGTTGTCAATTTCAATACAAAGTATGGGAGAACCTAGAACTCATTGATTTTGTGTAGACCTAGATCAGCACTACCCATTACATTTTGATTTGAGTCCAGAACTCTCATAAAAGTGTCAGCAGAGCATACCTGAAAATCCAACTACCGAAAAATTCTAATGTTGTCAATTTCAATACAAAGTATGGGAGAACCTAGAACTCATTGATTTTGTGTAGATCTAGATCAGCACTACCCGTTACTACTTGATTCAGGTCCAGAACTCCCATAAAAGTGTCAGCAGAGCATACCTGAAAATCCAACTACCGAAAAATTCTAATGTTGTCAATTTCAATACAAAGTATGTGAGAACCTAGAACTCATTGATTTTGTGTAGATCTAGATCAGCACTACCCAATACAACTTGATTTGAGTCCAGAACTCCCATAAAAGTGTCAGCAGAGCATACCTGAAAATCCAACTACCGAAAAATTCTATTGTTGTCAATTTCAATACAAAGTATGGGAGAACCTAGAACTCATTGATTTTGTGTAGATCTAGATCAGCACTACCTAATACAACTTGATTTGAGTCCAGAACTCTCATAAAAGTGTCAGCAGAGCATACCTGAAATTCCAAGTCTCCGCAGAGCATAACATGATGTCATCCAAGTAAACGATAAATTCTAATGTTGCCATTTTAAGTTCAAAGTATGGGAGAGGGTAGAACTCATGCAATCTTAGTAGTTCTAGATCAGTACTACCCGTTAAAACTTGATTTAAGTCCAGAACTCCCATAAAAGTGTCAGCAGAGCATACCTGAAAATCCAAGTCTCCGCAGAGCATAACATGATGTCATCCAAGTAAACGAAAAATTCTAATGTTGCCATTTTAAGTTCGAAGTATGGAAGAGGCTAGAACTCATGCAATCTTAGTAGTTCTAGATCAGTACTACCCGTTAAAACTTGATTTAAGTCCAGAACTCCCATAAAAGTGTCAGCAGAGCATACCTGAAAATCCAACTACCGAAAAATTCTAATGTTGTCAATTTCAATACAAAGTATGGGAGAACCTAGAACTCATTGATTTTGTGTAGATCTAGATCAACACTACCCATTACAACTTGATTTGAGTCCAGAACTCCCATAAAAGTGTCAGCAGAGCATACCTGAAAATCCAACTACCGAAAAATTCTAATGTTGTCAATTTCAATACAAAGTATGGGAGAACCTAGAACTCATTGATTTTGTGTAGATCTAGATCAGCACTACCCAATACAACTTGATTTGAGTCCAGAACTCCCATAAAAGTGTCAGCAGAGCATACCTGAAAATCCAACTACCGAAAAATTCTATTGTTGTCAATTTCAATACAAAGTATGGGAGAACCTAGAACTCATTGATTTTGTGTAGATCTAGATCAGCACTACCCAATACAACTTGATTTGAGTCCAGAACTCTCATAAAAGTGTCAGCAGAGCATACCTGAAAATCCAAGTCTCCGCAGAGCATAACATGATGTCATCCAAGTAAACGAAAAATTCTAATGTTGCCATTTTAAGTTCGAAGTATGGAAGAGGCTAGAACTCATGCAATCATAGTAGTTCTACATCAGTACTACCCGTTAAAACTTGATTTAAGTCCAGAACTCCCATAAAAGTGTCAGCAGAGCATACCTGAAAATCCAACTACCGAAAAATTCGTGTGTTATAATTTCAAATTCAAAGTACGGGAGAGGCCAGAACTCATTCAATCTTAGTAGTTCTAGATCAGAACTACCCGTTACAACTTGATTTAAGTCTAGAACTCCCATAAAAGTGTCAGCAGAGCATACCTGAAAATCCAACTACCGAAAAATTCTAATGTTGTCAATTTCAATACAAAGTATGGGAAAACCTAGAACTCATTAATTTTGTGTAGATCTAGATCAGCACTACCCAATACAACTTGATTTGAGTCTAGAACTCTCATAAAAGTGTCAGCAGAGCATACCTGAAAATCCAAGTAACAAAAAATTCTAATGTTGTCAATTTCAATACAAAGTATGGGAGAACCTAGAACTCATTGATTTTGTGTAGATCTAGATCAGCACTACCCAATACAACTTGATTTGAGTCCAGAACTCTCATAAAAGTGTCAGCAGAGCATACCTGAAAATCCAAGTCTCCGCAGAGCATAACATGATGTCATCCAAGTAAACGAAAAATTCTAATGTTGCCATTTTAAGTTCAAAGTATGGGAGAGGCTAGAACTCATTGTTTTTGTGAAAACCTAGATCAGCACTACCCATTACATTTTGATTTGAGTCCAGAACTCTCATAAAAGTGTCAGCAGAGCATACCTGAAAATCCAAGTCTCCGCAGAGTATAACATGATGTCATCCAAGTAAACGAAAAATTCTAATGTTACCATTTTAAGTTCAAAGTATCGGAGAGGCTAGAACTCATGCAATCTTAGTAGTTCTAGATCAGTACTACCCGTTAAAACTTGATTTAAGTCCAGAACTCCCATAAAAGTGTCAGCAGAGCATACCTAAAAATCCAACTACCGAAAAATTCTAATGTTGTCAATTTCAACACAAAGTATAGGAGAACCTAGAACTCATTGATTTTTTGTAGATCTAGATCAGCACTACCCAATACAACTTGATTTGAGTCTAGAACTCTCATAAAAGTGTCAGCAGAGCATACCTGAAAATCCAAGTAACAAAAAATTCTAATGTTGTCAATTTCAATACAAAGTATGGGAGAACCTAGAACTCATTGATTTTGTGTAGATCTAGATCAGCACTACAAAATACAACTTGATTTGAGTCCAGAACTCTCATAAAAGTGTCAGCAGAGCATACCTGAAAATCCAAGTCTCCGCAGAGCATAACATGATGTCATCCAAGTAAACGAAAAATTCTAATGTTGCCATTTTAAGTTCAAAGTATGGGAGAGGCTAGAACTCATTGTTTTTGTGAAAACCTAGATCAGCACTACCCATTACATTTTGATTTGAGTCCAGAACTCTCATAAAAGTGTCAGCAGAGCATACCTGAAAATCCAAGTCTCCGCAGAGCATAACATGATGTCATCCAAGTAAACGAAAAATTCTAATGTTGCCATTTTAAGTTCGAAGTATGGAAGAGGCTAGAACTCATGCAATCTTAGTAGTTCTGCATCAGTACTACCCGTTAAAACTTGATTTAAGTCCAGAACTCCCATAAAAGTGTCAGCAGAGCATACCTGAAAATCCAACTACCGAAAAATTCTAATGTTGTCAATTTCAACACAAAGTATAGGAGAACCTAGAACTCATTGATTTTTTGTAGATCTAGATCAGCACTACCCAATACAACTTGATTTGAGTCTAGAACTCTCATAAAAGTGTCAGCAGAGCATACCTGAATATCCAAGTAACAAAAAATTCTAATGTTGTCAATTTCAATACAAAGTATGGGAGAACCTAGAACTCATTGATTTTGTGTAGATCTAGATCAGCACTACCCAATACAACTTGATTTGAGTCCATAACTCTCATAAAAGTGTCAGCAGAGCATACCTGAAAATCCAAGTCTCCGCAGAGCATAACATGATGTCATCCAAGTAAACGAAAAATTCTAATGTTGCCATTTTAAGTTCAAAGTATGGGAGAGGCTAGAACTCATTGTTTTTGTGAAAACCTAGATCAGCACTACCCATTACATTTTGATTTGAGTCCAGAACTCTCATAAAAGTGTCAGCAGAGCATACCTGAAAATCCAAGTCTCCGCAGAGCATAACATGATGTCATCCAAGTAAACGAAAAATTCTAATGTTGCCATTTTAAGTTCGAAGTATCGGAGAGGCTAGAACTCATGCAATCTTAGTAGTTCTAGATCAGTACTACCCGTTAAAACTTGATTTAAGTCTAGAACTCCCATAAAAGTGTCAGCAGAGCATACCTGAAAATTAAACTACCGAAAAATTCTAATGTTGTCAATTTCAATACAAAGTATGGGAGAACCTAGAACTCATTGATTTTGTGTAGATCTAGATCAACACTACCCAATACAACTTGATTTGAGTCCAGAACTCCCATAAAAGTGTCAGCAGAGCATACCTGAAAATCCAACTACCGAAAAATTCTAATGTTGTCAATTTCAAATCCAAAGTACAGGAAAGGCCAGAACTCATTCAATTTTAGTAGTTCTAGATCAGTACTACCCGTTACAACTTGATTTAAGTCCAGAACTCCCATAAAAGTGTCAGCAGAGCATACCTGAAAATCCAACTACCGAAAAATTCTAATGTTGTCAATTTCAATACAAAGTATGGGAGAACCTAGAACTCATTGATTTTGTGTAGATCTAGATCAACACTACCCATTACAACTTGATTTGAGTCCAGAACTCCCATAAAAGTGTCAGCAGAGCATACCTGAAAATCCAACTACCGAAAAATTCTAATGTTGTCAATTTCAAATCCAAAGTACGGGAGAGGCCAGAACTCATTCAATCTTAGTAGTTCTAGATCAGTACTACCCGCTACAACTTGATTTAAGTCCAGAACTCCCATAAAAGTGTCAGCAGAGCATACCTGAATATCCAACTACCGAAAAATTCGTGTGTTATAATTTCAAATTCAAAGTACGGGAGAGGCCAGAACTCATTCAATCTTAGTAGTTCTAGATCAGTACTACCCATTAAAACTTGATTTGAGTCCAGAACTCTCATAAAAGTGTCAGCAGAGCATACCTGAAAATCCAACTACCGAAAAATTCTAATGTTGTCAATTTCAATACAAAGTATGGGAGAACCTAGAACTCATTCATTTTGTGTAGACCTAGATGAGCACTACCCATTACAACTTGATTTGAGTCCAGAACTC
This sequence comes from Idaea dimidiata, assembly GCA_949358125.1. Lineage (NCBI taxonomy): Eukaryota > Metazoa > Arthropoda > Insecta > Lepidoptera > Geometridae > Idaea > Idaea dimidiata. The sequence continues at coordinate 7,723,886 of OX442337.1, forward strand.
TCATAAAAGTGTCAGCAGAGCATACCTGAAATTCCAAGTCTCCGCAGAGCATAACATGATGTCATCCAAGTAAACGATAAATTCTAATGTTGCCATTTTAAGTTCAAAGTATGGGAGAGGGTGGAACTCATGCAATCTTAGTAGTTCTAGATAAGTACTACCCGGTAAAACTTGATTTTAGTCCAGAACTCCCATAAAAGTGTCAGCAGAGCATACCTGAAAATCCAACTACCGAAAAATTCGTGTTTTATAATTTCAAATTCAAAGTACGGGAGAGGCCAGAACTCATTCAATCTCAATAGTTCTAGATCAGTACTACCCGTTACAACTTGATTTAAGTCCAGAACTCCCATAAAAGTGTCAGCAGAGCATACCTGAAAATCCAACTAAAGAAAAATTCGTGTGTTATAATTTTAAATTCAAAGTACGGAAGAGGCCAGAACTCATTGAATATTAGTAGTTCTAGATCAGTACTACCCGTTACATCATGGTATGTATTGTATTTTCAGGTATGTTCTGCTGACACTTTTATGGGAGTTCTGGACTTGAATCAAGTTGTAACGGGTAGTATTGATCTAGAACTACTAAGAGTGAATGAGTTCTGGCCTCTACCGTACTTTGAATTTGAAATTATAACACACGAATTTTTCGGTAGTTGGATTTTCAGGTATACTCTGCTGACACTTTTATGGGAGTTCTGGACTTAAATCAAGTTTTAACGGGTAGTACTGATGCAGAACTACTAAGATTGCATGAGTTCTAGCCTCTTCTATACTTCGAACTTAAAATGGCAACATTAGAATTTTTCGTTTACTTGGATGACATCATGTTATGCTCTGCGGAGACTTGGATTTTCAGGTATGCTCTGCTGACACTTTTATGAGAGTTCTGGACTCAAATCAAAATGTAATGGGTAGTGCTGATCTAGGTCTACACAAAATCAATGAGTTCTAGGTTCTCCCATACTTTGTATTGAAATTGACAACAATAGAATTTTTCGGTAGTTGGATTTTCAGGTATGCTCTGCTGACACTTTTATGGGAGTTCTGGACTCAAATCAAGTTGTATTGGGTAGTGCTGATCTAGATCTACACAAAATCAATGAGTTCTAGGTTCTCCCATACTTTGTATTGAAATTGACAACATTAGAATTTTTCGGTAGTTGGATTTTCAGGTATGCTCTGCTGACACTTTTATGGGAGTTCTGGACTCAAATCAAGTTGTAATGGGTAGTGTTGATCTAGATCTACACAAAATCAATGAGTTCTAGGTTCTCCCATACTTTGTATTGAAATTGACAACATTAGAATTTTTCGGTAGTTGGATTTTCAGGTATGCTCTGCTGACACTTTTATGGGAGTTCTGGACTTAAATCAAGTTTTAACGGGTAGTACTGATCTAGAACTACTAAGATTGCATGAGTTCTAGCCTCTTCCATACTTCGAACTTAAAATGGCAACATTAGAATTTTTCGTTTACTTGGATGACATCATGTTATGCTCTGCGGAGACTTGGATTTTCAGGTATGCTCTGCTGACACTTTTATGGGAGTTCTGGACTTAAATCAAGTTTTAACGGGTAGTACTGATCTAGAACTACTAAGATTGCATGAGTTCTACCCTCTCCCATACTTTGAACTTAAAATGGCAACATTAGAATTTATCGTTTACTTGGATGACATCATGTTATGCTCTGCGGAGACTTGGAATTTCAGGTATGCTCTGCTGACACTTTTATGAGAGTTCTGGACTCAAATCAAGTTGTATTAGGTAGTGCTGATCTAGATCTACACAAAATCAATGAGTTCTAGGTTCTCCCATACTTTGTATTGAAATTGACAACAATAGAATTTTTCGGTAGTTGGATTTTCAGGTATGCTCTGCTGACACTTTTATGGGAGTTCTGGACTCAAATCAAGTTGTATTGGGTAGTGCTGATCTAGATCTACACAAAATCAATGAGTTCTAGGTTCTCACATACTTTGTATTGAAATTGACAACATTAGAATTTTTCGGTAGTTGGATTTTCAGGTATGCTCTGCTGACACTTTTATGGGAGTTCTGGACCTGAATCAAGTAGTAACGGGTAGTGCTGATCTAGATCTACACAAAATCAATGAGTTCTAGGTTCTCCCATACTTTGTATTGAAATTGACAACATTAGAATTTTTCGGTAGTTGGATTTTCAGGTATGCTCTGCTGACACTTTTATGAGAGTTCTGGACTCAAATCAAAATGTAATGGGTAGTGCTGATCTAGGTCTACACAAAATCAATGAGTTCTAGGTTCTCCCATACTTTGTATTGAAATTGACAACAATAGAATTTTTCGGTAGTTGGATTTTCAGGTATGCTCTGCTGACACTTTTATGGGAGTTCTGGACTCAAATCAAGTTGTATTGGGTAGTGCTGATCTAGATCTACACAAAATCAATGAGTTCTAGGTTCTCCCATACTTTGTATTGAAATTGACAACATTAGAATTTTTCGGTAGTTGGATTTTCAGGTATGCTCTGCTGACACTTTTATGGGAGTTCTGGACTTAAATCAAGTTTTAACGGATAGTACTGATGCAGAACTACTAAGATTGCATGAGTTCTAGCCTCTTCCATACTTCGAACTTAAAATGGTAACACTAGAATTTTTCGTTACTTGGATTTTCAGGTATGCTCTGCTGACACTTTTATGAGAGTTCTGGACTCAAATCAAGTTGTATTGGGTAGTGCTGATCTAGATCTACACAAAATCAATGAGTTCTAGGTTCTCCCATACTTTGTATTGAAATTGACAACATTAGAATTTTTCGGTAGTTGGATTTTCAGGTATGCTCTGCTGACACTTTTATGGGAGTTCTGGACTTAAATCAAGTTTTAACGGGTAGTACTGATCTAGAACTACTAAGATTGCATGAGTTCTAGCCTCTCCGATACTTTGAACTTAAAATGGCAACATTAGAATTTTTCGTTTACTTGGATGACATCATGTTATACTCTGCGGAGACTTGGATTTTCAGGTATGCTCTGCTGACACTTTTATGAGAGTTCTGGACTCAAATCAAAATGTAATGGGTAGTGCTGATCTAGGTTTTCACAAAAACAATGAGTTCTAGCCTCTCCCATACTTTGAATTTACAATGACAACATTAGAATTTTTCGGTATTTAGATTTTCAGGTATGCTCTGCTGACACTTTTATGGGAGTTCTGGACTTAAATCAAGTTGTAATGGGTAGTGTTGATCTAGATCTACACAAAATCAATGAGTTCTAGGTTCTCCCATACTTTGTATTGAAATTGACAACATTAGAATTTTTCGGTAGTTGGACTTTCAGGTATGCTCTGCTGACACTTTTATGGGAGTTCTGGACTTAAATCAAGTTTTAACGGGTAGTACTGATCTAGGACTACTAAGATTGCATGAGTTCTACCCACTCCCATACTTTGAACTTAAAATGGCAACATTAGAATTTATCGTTTACTTGGATGACATCATGTTATGCTCTGCGGAGACTTGGAATTTCAGGTATGCTCTGCTGACACTTTTATGAGAGTTCTGGACTCAAATCAAGTTGTAATGGGTAGTGCTGATCTAGATCTACACAAAATCAATGAGTTCTAGGTTCTCCCATACTTTGTATTGAAATTGACAACATTGGAATTTTTCGTTAGTTGGATTTTCAGGTATGCTCTGCTGACACTTTTATGGGAGTTCTGGACTTAAATCAAGTTGTAACGGGTAGTTCTGATCTAGATCTACACAAAAACAATGAGTTCTAGCCTCTCCCATAGTTTGAATTTGAAATAACAACATACGAATTTTTCGTTACTTGGATTTTCAGGTATGCTCTGCTGACACTTTTATGTGAGTTCTGGACTCAAATCGAATTGTAAGGGGTAGAACTGAGCTAGATCTACTAAAAAAGAATGAGTTCTAGCCTCTCCCATACTTTGAATTCGAAATGACGACTTTAGATTTTTTCGTTTACTTGGATGACATCATGTTATGCTCTGCTGAGACTTGAATGTGAGTTTAATTCATTTAAAAGACCAGAACTATTTCTAAAAAGTATCAGGAACTGTGGAACTATGCCGTATCTATATAGAAATCAAATAATATTATGCTCTGCTGAAATAAACCGCGAAGTTAGCAGAGCATTTTTTCAATTGACTTTTCTAAGGCTTAAACGCCGGAACTATTTTTAAAAAGTATCAGGAACTATAGAACTCGGCTGCATGCGAATAGAACTCACATTATTTTTTGATCTGCTGGACAATGCTCTGCTAAGTTCACGAACATTGTCTAGGGGACTTAGGAAAAGTAGTAGAACAAATTTATATAATTTTTAAAATTCACGTCTGTCTGTTTCTCTGTTTGTTCCTTATACAATCAAAAACTACTAATCCTATTGAAATTTGGTTTTCAATATTGGATAGTTCTATTTTCGAGGAACCTCGTGGTATACTAAACTTTACATCGAAAACAAATTAGAAGAACCCAAGTAGGGTAGACTGGGTACGGTTGAACCAATTTCACTTATATTGTTCATAGTTTTACTATTTCTTAACTAAACGTTGCAAAATATATGTTAAATGAAACTTCAGGGTTTTGTCTACAAATGGACATGATAAGTTAAGTTCTATGTATAATATTTTTAATACTAGCTCTTATTTAAAAAATAGTTAAAATTGTTTTAATCGTCCCCAACCCAGGGGCGGTTGAAACAGTGATTAGGGTCAGTTCAGGGGCAAATAAATGATACAAATTACGATGTTTAAAATGTTTTAACGAATGTTTATCTAATGCATAGAACAATTAAGGTGATTTTTGGTTAAAACATTCAGTCTTTAATATTTTAAGTACTTCTGACTATCCCATTATAATTTTTTTTGTTAAAATCTACTTAACATTGTTTTGATGCATGATAACAAATTAAACAAATCAAAAAGCAATATAATTGTTTTTTAAACCGAATGACCCGGACATAACGGAGGTTTCCTCGCATTCGAATGTGTCTTTGGAGCGGAAATTTTTTAAATTACGTTTTGTGCCATTTTCCACAATTAATTTCCTGATTTAACCTCTTCATAAGTGTCTCTGCGTTTCATCATGTCGATTTGTACATTCAAAGCCTTTCTTATATGTTATTTCACTATCTAAAATCAGCAAAAAGGAATCAATAAAATGTTTCAACTGTACCCATAAAAATCGTTTCAAATGTACCCAGTGCCTATTTTAAATATAAAGCCGTAATATTTTTTGCTACAAGAATAAGATTTAAAAACCAGTTGCAGTGTTATATTCCACTAGCCTCATAATACACACAAGCACACACTCAATACCGTCACTCAAATAGAAACGAAAATAATTGAATAACTGTTCGAGTAAAAATACTTACTTTTGGTTGAAAAAATACAATAGGGCCCTCTAAAAACAACCAGAAAGCGCGAAAAGCGACGAAACAATAAGACTCGAGCTCGTGCGGGCCGTCCCCTTCTTTCTCCCCTTGGAACCTCCTCTGTTCCACTAACGGTTTGTAAGATATTCGAGTTGTTTCAACCGACCACTGTTTCAACCGTACTCAGTCTACCCTAATCAACGAAAAAGTCAGCTATGCACTGTTTCTAAGCAGACAAAGCCGCGGGTAACAGCTAGTATTAAATAAAGCAAAAGTTATATCATAAACTTTTTAAACTCATACGGTTTGAAATATGAGTTCAAATAGATTTTTCCCGGGTCTTATTCGCGTAATGTTATTTTTAAATTCTCTTACCTCGACGTTTCGATCATGTTACAATGATGTTGGTCGTGAGGGGACTGGAGCTGTGGCGGGCGTCGTCGTCTTCTATTTATACCTGATGCCTGATGACACTATAGTAGTTACGTACTGTCGCGTACATTACGACGAATAAGTCCCGGGAAAATATTAATATGAGTTTTATCCTAGTTTATTTAGGGTCGATTTTTCAAATCCCTAGATAGAGATATCTGACAAATAAAATGTAACACCACCGAATAAAAAACGTCACTATGATATTAAAAAGAATCAAAATTTGAAGGCTGTTAAATTTGGTTGAGTTCGAACTTATCCGTGGAATGAAAAATCGCCTCTTAGCCGGCGCTCTTTTTGACAGACATGAGTGGGTATGTATACCTACTTACAGGCTCTTTACCTAACCTCCCCTTCCTTTTACCGTACTTATATGATTTGCTTATTAATATCCTCTTCGAAAAACGAAATGTTTACATATCTAGTTTTATTATATTTATTTACCTACAGTATTTCTGTTTTATTTATTACTGTGAGTCTTTCTATTTATCTTTGTGCCTTTTGCTAACTTGAATTTTAATAATTACCTACGTTTAGGTACCGTTGTTTGTATGAGATATTGGTAGGTAAGATTTTTTTTTCAGTATATATAACTTATGTTTATTCTCCTGAGACCCGGCTACCAAATTGTGTCGAATATAACTTTTTTTGTTAGATGGCTCGCAAATAAATTATTTTTAGGCAAGTACCAAAGGGATACCGGAGTTGCAGGTCTCATGAGTTTATACTACTTAAAACGTATGTTTATTATGATATATGATCAGTCTTAAGGCGATTTCCCTCTTTAAAAAAAAGTAGGTAGGTACTTAATGAGATATGTAACTGAAGAAATAGGTATCCATTGAGGTGAACACAGATTCATCCGAGTCGAAGGAGCCGAAGAAATCGCATTTTTGTCGTCCACGGGAAACGCAGTACCTTATAATATTAGAAATATAAAGTATATTTACCCAGGATTAACATATTTACATTTCCGATGACGTCATCAGATTCGGCACACTCCGAAGCGGTCGAATCGACCGATTCGCTCGCACTCTGATAGTTGCGTTGGAGAACAACATAGAACTTGGTTATTCAACAACTGCAGCTAAGTAAGATTCTACCGATGCGGTCGACTCTTTCGATGCGATCGATTCGTCCGACTCGGATAACCCGCACACACATAAACACCTACACGCAACAATTTCATATAAATAGATAAAATCCGATTCCTTCGGCGCGGATCATACTGCAGTATAAAGGTGAAGTAGTGTACCAGTGTGTAGTGTGTAGGTCATGACCTAATCGGTGTACACTACGATACTTTTTAGGGACTATTTATTCGTAACAATAATTAATAATTTCCGTGTAGAAGAAATTCTATTCTATACTATAGATAATAAAGCTAGAGAGGTCTTGAATCTTAATTGCCCAGATTATTAGGCCGGTCGGTCTAGAGCTCGCTCGTAATTCTGAGATCATAAAAGAGAGTGGCCATAGAGGTCGTTGAGGCTAATTACATTTACTTCTTTTATGTAAGGCAGTCTATTCTAGGCAGATAAGTAGTAGGTTTGATTATTGATTTGATTTTATTAACCTAACTACCCTACACACCAAACTTTTATTGTTATAAGTATAAGCAAGGCCATGCTAATAATATCTAAGTAGGTGTTATTTATCTAGCTAAATTTTGGCAGATTATGAATAATTTAAGGTATTCATACTAATATTATACAGCTGAAAGTTTGTGAGTATGTGTGTATGTATGTATGTGTGTTTGTTACTTAATCACGCAAAACCTACTAAACCGATTGCGATGAACCTTGGAATATAGGTAGCTGGGGACCTGGAATAACATATAGGCTACTTTTTTATCCCGACATTCCCACGGGAACGGGACTTACGCGGGTGAAACCGCGTCCGTCATTAATAAAACACAATATTTACAGAGTTTAACACGCGATTTATTTTTAACGGCACCGTTTCAATGCTATACCAGAGTTTCGCTGACTGTACAGTCAGTCAGTTTATCGAGGTAGACAGAGGTTCTGTTTTATTTCAAAATCGCGAAAACATATGAAAATAGTTTAAAGTAGTTAATAATCCTAGTAATCTTTTAAATGCGTAAGTTTTGATGTTTGTCTGTCAAGCACGTGAAAACGACTGGATGAATTTGTCTGAAATTTGTCATACAGGCAATTTACAACCTGAATTAACACATATATAGGAAAGGGAACTAGATTTTGTACTTACTTGATGTTTCCACCGGAAAGGAAATAATGAATTATTTATTCTCAGGTCTAACTGTAACACGTTGATCTACCTATATGTGGTGAATTTCAATTGTCAAATTCAAATGACATTTGCAACATTTTTTGCGCATTCTTACGCAATCAGTGGCCCGATTCTGTAAAAACATAGCACGACAAGAAGGCAGGATGCAGGAGCATTGCATAAGTCGATTTGTTGCATGAGTAAAAATAAAAGCTATTCCATAACTTCCTTAATACTGATTGGCTAAGGGACAAGGGGAACTATTTAAATAATTAAGTAGTTATTACGTAAAATAACATTTACAGAATACGAAATAATGTACATCACCGTCGCCTACATTCCGCATGCTTTGTCCTTACCGAATCAGGGCCCAGGACCTCGATTCGGTAAGGACATAGCATGCGGAATGCAGGCGACGTGCAGGAGATGTACGTTATTTCGTATTCTGTAAATGTTTTTTTACTCAAATACTACTTAATTAGTTAAGTAATCTTTAAAATTAAGGGCTACTTATTTAAATAGCTCCCCTTGTTCCTCAGCCAATCAGTATTAAAAAAAGTTATAGAATAGCTATTGTTTTTACTCCTGCAACAAATCGACTTATGCAATGCTCGTGCATCCCGCCTGCTTGTCGCATGCTATGTTTTTACAGAATCGGGCCACAGGTAAAACTGGTTATCCTACACGTGATTAGGTTATTCCATAGTAGGGACAAACGGATCACACCCACGGCTCGGTCTATACTTGGATAGGAGGGTTAAACCTATTCAAATCTCGATTTAATTGAGCAAAATATATTAAGGCGACGAAAAAATATCTTCCCACGCGTACCTATCTACCTAATATCTACGATAAAGTTTATAAGTAAAAGAATGTTACCTAAAAGTTATAAAGATTTCGAAACTCTTTTAGAACTACGTAGCGCAGTTGGCGTTCAAACTGTTGTAGGCATTATAAAGAAGCGTACCCTAAGTGCTTAAAGCTGATCATAATGGCAGAAGGTAGGTGCCTACTTGTCGTGTCTAGACAGAAAAAAAAACACTTCTTAACGACCTCGACTTCGACCGACCGTAGTAACCAAACACCGGTCTAAGTCGTTTTGTATAATATACCAAACCAATGGTTTACGATAAAAAGGCCGGTGCGCTCGAAAACGGAAACTGACCGGAACTAGTTCACTGTCACTCCACACTATACATTAAGGACGCGACTTATGTGAAATCCCTTCCGATTGAATAGTTTTATTCATAACCGGTGTCATATAGATCTTTAAACAATGTATTATGTTATTGTACATGATACAAGAAGTGTCCCCTTCATTTCAAAAACAATAAAAAATAACTTTAAATACCACTATTATACAGGCAAAGTTACCCCTGTTTTACAAAATAAATCAATTTTTCTTCTAAATCCTTAACCGCTATATTTTCTAATAGGCATCATAATATTAGAAAATACAATACCTAGAACCTCTTCATCGCATTTTATAAAAATATTATTTTAATCTTCGTTAATGATTGATTTTACGAGAAATTGTAGATTTTTTCACGCAATTCCATCTCGCTCATTTATATGCAATCGGACAAGGACCGATAATTATCATCTATCGCCGCCTTAAACAGTACTTACCTAATTAATTATTATTATAATAGGTACTAATAAAACACTTTATTTACCACGTTTAATCGCGTTGTTATTCATGATTTTTAAACGAACCGAGCTTTCGCCGACTTTACAGTTGATTTTTTCAAGGTTGGCTACCTTGAATGAAAACCGCGATTAAACCCGGTAAATAAAGTGTTTTATGATGCAAAATCGAGAAAACCATAGAAGAAATTATAATGTACTTACCTCATTTCCCCAATAGACGATCCACTACCAACACCATCACTATTATATAGCCCAGATTGTTTTTACCCGTAGATTTCTCAATAGCTCTATCCGATCCGGTGGTTGTCCTTGGCTGCATTTTATAGTGCAGACAGAGATAATCACCGGCTTGGTGTCCACTTTATAGTTTGCGAGTATAATTGTTATTGAAAAGGGCCTCTGTGTTGGTTTCGGCTTCACACACGCCTGCCAAAGGTCCGGGGTTCCATAGCCCCACAGACATAAATTGGTACCTACTTGAAATAATCCTCCTTATATTATAAAGCTAAAAGTTACTCAATCACGTAAAAATTACTGAACCGATTGTGATGAAACTCGAAATATAAGTAGATACCGGGAATAACACATAGGCTACTTTTTATCCCGATAATCCTGCGGAATCGGGACTTACGCGGGTGAAACTGCGGGGCACATCTAGTTTATTAAAAAAAACTAGACAATTTACCCTGATAACACTTATTATACTTATAATTACGTTTATATATAGGTACGTTTGCCTGGGTGAGGGGGTCCTGGTGATCTGTGATACAGGTATCTACATGATGCCTACCTCAGACACCAGCTTCCTCTACTTAGTTATATTTCTTATTGTCAGTGTTCTATGTATAAGTTGTGTTTGAGGAAGAAATAAATAAATTTATTATTAAAAAAAAAAAGAACTTAATGATCGATCAAACCTAATACATTTATAACTCGATCAACTCAAATCGATTCGACTAAAAAGTTGTCTACAAGGAAAAGTAAGCTTTTTTTCCTGTTTGTTTATTATTTCAGTTACATAAACTTGACAACAGCTACGAGGGAAATGCTCAATATTCTTACACATTTGTTACCTTTTTACCTGCCTACTTCAAAAGGAAGGTACATGATTTTGGCAGCCTTTGTTTGCATGTTTGAATGCTCCATCGTAGCGCCTTAGCTACTGAACCTATTTTAATGAGCGAATAAAAACTTCGCTTTAGGTACGTACATAATTAGCCTTTAAATTTTTTTTAAGAATCAAGATTGAAACTTCAAGAAATCATATTAGAGTTTCGCAAATATAATGTCAAAAATGTGTTAGATAGATATTCAACGTTATACGTAGTAGAAATATGCCTTGAGCAATAAAAACAAATTACGAAATATTTATACGTAGTATTTAAAATGTCTTTGTATTCAACAGAATCAAGCTATATCTGTCAAGACAATAAGGGTGTTTTAGTGTCATGCGTGTTTGTTCATGCACGCTTGTTTTTTATACGAATTCCTCTTCTTCGCTTGAGAAATTTGTATTAAAATCCCACGTGCGTGAGCTAACACTCATTCATGATGCTAAAAATGCCCTAAAGGCTTAATGCCTTTCGGCCAACTGAAAGTCGGTTTCTGACGGGCCTAGGCTATATAATAATATATTATGTATCTATATGTATTATGTACGTCGTTGGAAAGGTAATTATTTAACCAAAGTACGTTAAAATAATACAATCGTAAGTACATTTTTTATATTTTATTCATTCTTTTATGTAATCACCAGAGTTGTACAACTAAATAATCACAGTTGAAAACAAACATAACTATATAAAGGTAGGTATAATTAATTATTGTAGGTATAAATAAATAAAATACGTAGGTAGCCGGCTACTACGGCACAGTGTCCTATGAGTATTACAAACATTTGGGTATTTTGTACTGGAATTTGTGTGCTCTGCTGTCATAAGTTATTATGATAAAAAGAGCTAAGGGCTCGTTATTAGGGCTGTGTACAAGAGATGCAGATAATATCTACTCGTACGTACCATCAAGATCATTACAATTTATGACAAGTTATAAAATGTCGTTTATATACCTATATTCCTCCCAAGGGAGGGATTTCTGCCTGCTTGTACAGTAAGTACTAAATTTTAAGAGAAACACACAAGATTTGTATTTATAAATTACAATTCTATTGGTGAATTCAAAAGCTAGTACAATTTAGGCCGCGACGGCGACCGCATCTCGTGAACACAGCCCCGTAATTTGAACGCTTGTATTCTGCCTTGTTGAATACACTCTAAGATTTGTGTTGCACTCAATTAGCATATAAAAAGATAGTGTTTTGGCAAAGCGGACGCTTGGCTTATGTTAATAAATACAGTTGCATTGGAATCAAAGGAGTAAAGGGAAAGATGTATTTGGTGAAATTTAGAATTCAGATTAGTTCTGTATTTGATATAACTATCAACAACATAATTATTATAAGTACATATAAAGGTATAATAATGTAGACATATTAATGTACCTGCCTTTGTTTCATACAGTTGGTACACGCACCCGCATTGTTCGATACAAATATCTGATCTCAATCTTCAGCCAAACCGAGCAGTCTAATTGTTTGAGGCATAATTCCTTACAAATTTCGGAATACATGTGTAGTGACAATTAGAGTCGAGGATAAATTTGCTATGGATTAATATTATTCAATACGTGTTTGTGGAACGGCAGAGCTTAAGGAAGTCACAGGTCGTGTGTATTAGATTCTCTAGAAAACTAAAGTGCCGCATATAAAAACAGTTTAAAAACTTATAATTATTGTAAAAGATAAAAATATAAAATCGGACCCAAACCGTAATTCCTCTATATGTATGATACTGGCAGTGTAATGATATCAATGAAACAATAAGTATTATACTATGAAACTTCTACTTACTCGAATAATTAACCAGAATTGCTTTAGTATTGTATTATTATAAAGAAGATATTTGAATATTTTAATTATTTGTCTTTCGTGCAAACTAGAGGGTGAACTTACATGAGGTAAGTTATTAAAACACTATAGGTACATATAAATAATGTTAAACAGAGTCTACAAAATCTTAGGCTTTCAAACATATAATAAAATCAGTCATTTTAATGCAATTCAGTATATTATTCTAAAATTTACACTGATCGTTGCTCGATAACGAAGTGGGACAGTCGAGGAAACAATTCGATTATTTATTATAATATTAAATTTAACTATTTAAATTCTTATTAATTATTTTATAAATTAATGACTTCTACACGTTTCGAGGATTATCTCACTTCGGAATCGATGGAAATAGTAATCTAGCACAACACTCTTAATAAGTTATTGATATTTTCCTAGGTGCGACTAAATTTATATGTAAACATACGAATAAATAAAGTGCAAACACTTAGATCTACCTTCTTTAGCTGCATCCATAATGCTAAGGAATTGGCACAGTCCCATTCATAACGGAGAGACGCGCGCGCACGTGATGCTTGCACCTGCGCCCGCGCCGCCCTCTCGCGCTCCTTCATACCAGATACAGGGTGTGGTGTAATGACTAGATAACCTTATACGAGTGACTCTCCTACGAGGTATGCCGCCTAACCAGAGATATGCTGTTTGCCATTTTAAAAAAGCAAACACGCGACGTAAAACTCTTATAGATTAAGTCGTTAAAAGTTATCAAACTGCAGGAAAAGATAATTAGGTAGGTCTTGGCTCAGCATTGGAACAGTGTAGCAACTGTTGTGAAATTTATTTAGATGTGAAACATCTATAGGCGGGGGTAAACCGGATTTGGCGAGTCCTATATGAAAACATATCTGTCAATGTCAAATGTTTCACATCTATCAGGCGTCCCGTGACGACCCACAATTTGATTGGTTAAACATTAGTTAATTTATCAATATTGTCTAAACCGCCTGTAGATATCTGAGGCAATACAAGTTATTAAGACATAACGGCACACCCTGTATACAAACTCGCTCGCTCGCGTCTAGCGCACCGCACCTTACTCCTAACTCAATAACTCAACACTCATTATTCATAACATCATAATCTACTGTTACAGTTAAGAGTCGTCCTCCAATTATAATATTTAACTAGCACTACACGGAGACATTAGGAGAGGAACACCGTTACTGTACACTTCTCTTAACAACTAAACTATTACAATGTCGATAGTTTAAATTTAATTAAAATCCGGGGAAGTTGCCGATTTTATAACTGTATTTACAACCCCAGTGTTAAGTTTGAATGAGCATTAGATTATAACTCGACGTCCGAATGGACTTTTAATATCATTATATTCTATTTAACTTATTTATTATTAAAATATAACATATTCATTTTATATCTACTAGAGTGATCTCACGCGGAAGGGCCACCATTCTAAGTGATATCACGTAAAGCTGTGGACTTACAAAATACTCGTATAAATTATTCACATTTATAGCACACTATCTACAAACACCCACGGTTCACATTCACGTCTGGCCCTCCGGCAGAAATCGGCTTATCTCAGTAACTTCCAATAAAATACTGACTCATTATATGGCTAACTCGAGTAAAACTTATATCAAATATTTGGTGAAAATGTACGTTTAGGTTTTTTTTTTATAAAAAAATCGCAATTAAATATCTTAAGATTACTTAAGCTTAACATTCTAATAAGTATAAATTAAAATGTATAAAATAGACAAATCGAAGGGTTCGTGGCCGCTGCGAATTGAGCAGGGCATCAAAGTCAATGGCTCACTTTATTTACAAAATGTTTCGGTGACTTGTTAAGGGCGTCTCTTACCAGCGCTACTTCCAGACATTAACATTCGATTTTCATTCTGAATAATGCCTCTAGACCAATGATTTATAATTTTTGAGTACGTTAGTATCAGTTACTTGCTTTTAATATAATGAATGACTGCTGAAGTTAATACTCTAAAAACCTATAGAACGTTTTAATCTTTCAGAAACGAAACGACAGAAATACGAGTAGAGCAAAATTATTGTAAATGAGAAAAAAAAAGATTGTTCTTTAGACCTTATCGAGAACAAAAACAGAGGAATACGTTTGTAAAGAAACAGCACTGAAAGACGCTCTTAAGTGTCAAGTATTTAGCGTGGGGAGACAATTGACTAAGGAGAGGTGTACTGGCGATGTACTGTCTACAGCTGTTCGTCCAGATCGGGTCCATATAGGTCCGCCAGCTTATCGAAGCGAGGACCCCACGCGCCCAGATAGTCATATTCATGAACCTCATCATCCGTACCTGAAAATACGTACCTATATGAACTATTTATACGAAACACAACCTCAATTCCCAACACCACCGAAACTATCGTCCAAATAAACGTCATACATTTTAATTTTTTCTTTGAATTTTATTTTTGCTCTCCCAACTGGGTCAAAGATGCTAATGTAAAGTTTGAAATTTCGAGGGATGAAATTCGATATTTAAAAGGAAACTTTGGCAAGTTGAAACGAGAGCAAATGTTTGGCCGGAGGCAAGGGATTTTTGTGTGTAGACTCCATATCGGTACGGAGAAGACAAACTCCGGGTTAACTCAAATCTGTTAGGGTTCACAAAGCACAGTTTTTTTAATTAGAGCGGTTCAGTTTTCTTTCGTACACGGCATGCGGATTATATGGCCTCGTGTATCTAGGAAACGACGATATTTACCTGAAGCGAGAGATGAGAGCGAGCCCGCAGTGCTACCGCCACCTTCGTAGGCGTAGTTGCGGAGGTCGTCAAATGGCGGCGCGTTGGGATCGCTGTCGGCACGCCGCTTGTGGTCTTCAATGAACATCCCAACATTGGTCTCGCCAGGCATTTGCACTCCCACACCCGCTGGAACGCCCACACCCACACCCATCGGACCCACACCCAGCCCCACACCCATCAGAGGATCTAAAGAGAAAACGTTTTCAGTTACAAAAACATAATCGTTAACGTCCACCATTGAATAAATTTAGCTTCAAATCAACTAAAATATTATGACAGTGAATTTGGTAACTTAATTTATTATTGCTGGAAGTGTTTTCGGAGACACTGACGTCAAGCTGTGAATTATTAGAATCCTTTTTATTTTGCGGTAACTCGTTAAGCTTTGAAGGTTATGATTATGAAAGAAATACCCGCCCATTATAAACCTGAGTAAATAATAAGCAAATCGCAAGAAAAGGGTCAAATAAAATTCAAAGACCGAACGAACTTTCACAAAGCATCGCCGTAAATATTATTCCTTTTATTACCTATGTTTTTGCGAGCAATCATTTCCTCCGATGGAGTTACAAGTAAACGAGAATTTTGCGGTCATCATTACGTCGTGTCTCGTCTTATTATTTGGAGATTACTGAATTATTTACTGCGTAACGTTTTATTTTTCCCCTTTGACTACGTTCTATAAGCGTCCGGGACATAGTGTCACAAAAACTCTTGAATATTTTATTTATATTTTCTCACAAGTTGCTAATAAAGAATCTTCAATCTCGTGCATGACATTTGACATAGGAATACGACGACAAACACAAGAGAGCTGAGATTCATATTTTTTTCATATTTCCCGAGTATTTTCTTCATTTAAATGAAAGAGGGTTCGTCATTAAATGGTGTTGACAAATGAAAAATTGTACCAATCTGCCGAATGAGAATAAAGGAAAAGAAAAAGAGATTTTCCCGTGCCGAAATAATTTTTAAGTTATTAAAAAATATTCGACTTCATTACGCTGAGAATACAAATTAATAATTTATTCGCTGTTCTAATTAAATCGAGACAGTAATTATTATGTGACAAACCTTTACACAGGACAATGTATCGAACTGACTCGATCGACGCGACTTTTTAAACATAACTAGCTAGATGTAAACTAGTATTTTCACCAAGGAACTGTATACCACATTCCCTTTCATATAACAATTTTATGAATCTTCGTAAGAGCATCGTATATAACCTTTTTAATAAAAAAAACTTAAGTACCTACCAAAACTCAGAGTAGGTAGTTTTGTAGAAAATAACAACATTTACACACATAATATTCATAGAATGGAGTCTGTGAAAAACGGCGGGGGAGCCGAAGCTATATTATCTAAAGTGGGTTAAGGAAATACTTACAAGGAATTTTTCCAGGTGCATGATCAGGTAAAGGTCCGCCTATAGGGATCTGGAGTGGAGTGATGTCGAAGGCCGTCATGTCATCTTCGCCGCCTCCTTCGTCATCATAGTTGATGATGTTCTCCCGAACGTCATCATCAGGGCCAGGGTACTTGATGTGCGCTTCACGGCGACGGTTGTAAACCACGAACACGAGGACCAGTACTGTCATATTAGAAATATATGTTATAGTCTGAGAACTGTTTTCTTTGAGCATCTTCCGATATCTATGCTGTGACTAAGGCTTAATTCGATCAAACTAGAACAAGCAATAAATAATAATTCTTCGCATAAATCGTTTACTTTTACGATTGAACAGATTCTCTTGACCCAAGAGTCTCTTGAACAAAACCGATTTACGCGTTGAAATTATATTCGTTGCATATTTTAGTTTGGTCAAATCGAGACTAAGCTTAGAGAGTAGTTACTAGTCACTATCGGTGGTTTATTGTACCAGGCACGATTAAGTATTTAAGTTACGCCTACGCGTTGTTTAAATTATTGAGATAAGATAAGATAATAATATTTTTGGTCATTTGAACATTTTAAGTGGACATTATTAATTTACCAGATTCGGTCAAAAATAATGTTTATCTAAGAAATACCAGTTCTATTCACTCACGGTTGAAGTGATTCGTGACCTTAGGACACTCCCCGGTATTCAAAGGTCACGACTGAAGGAAAACGAACTTAGTAGACACTTCGGGTAAGTGCGGGCGTGGGAGGAGAAACGTATGACGTCTGACCAAGATCTTACGTGTATTGACGTGATGTAATTATAGTCACGTGCCATTACATCACGCGTTTCTCACCTGTCTAAGATATCTAATCAAGTAAGTGTTCTCATGGAAACAACAAAAAGAACAAGAAATAAAACATTGCTGAGTTACAGAGAAAACAGTCTGGTAAACGCAATAAGTTCCTACCTACCCCATTAATACCATTCGTTGAGAAAAACCCAATTACAAATGATAATCTTTAAAGTGGACAAAAAACAACGGAAATTCGAAAACAACACCACTGGAATGTGATTTATATTTTTTGTACTAACGAAGTACCGGATTAAATAGGTACATAAACTTTTAAAAAAGATTAGGAAACGTTAAAGTAATAAAGTTAAACCATAATGTGAAACAATAGGCATCTGGCTAGATTAAAGTTGTGTTAAATTACGTGTCAAATACTTGACTTAAAATTACTCAACCAGTTTCGAACTATAGTAATTAACCTAAGTAATTATTAACTAAACAAAACGTCTAGATTGTAGCCCAAACTCGAGCAGTAGTTAAGTAGTTAAACAATCTTGGAATACATCAACACTGCGGCACTAGACCACGTAGGCCGTTAAACCATCGCATCCCGGGAAATCAAAAGCTTCCTTTGGGGAAATCAAAAATTCTTAGCGGGGAAGAGGTCACTGTCTCATCCGCAATTTC
Source organism: Idaea dimidiata (assembly GCA_949358125.1). Classification (NCBI taxonomy): domain Eukaryota; kingdom Metazoa; phylum Arthropoda; class Insecta; order Lepidoptera; family Geometridae; genus Idaea; species Idaea dimidiata. Next base: position 7,742,189 of record OX442337.1, read on the forward strand.
AATAAAGTCTAGCCAGATATTACTCGTACATAATGAAATCTAAATGTAGATTTTGACAATAAACAGTTTTATTCGGACCGCACTGAGGCAATAACAATCGGTTATTCGCATATTTCCAATCTAATGCGATATTTGCGTCGGAATATTTTCCGACATTCAAATACTCGTGCCTATTGAGTCTATATTATTGTGGTCGTAACAACGGTCTAATACATAATTTTCGTTTGTTTGGGTTTATTTCAATGCCAAAAACATTACGGTGAGTAAGACAGCGACCGAGCTTCGGGGTTTGTGTGATAACTTTGTTGAATTCTATGCGGGAATTCAGAGCGGAACAAAGAACAAATGAGGCTATAATTATTTACTACAATAATAATTTATATAATTTTGAGAACATTGTTTTACGTTTAATTACTCTTCAGCACAAATATTATTAAGTTGGATTATCATTTATCACACCGACGAACTTGTTAGTGAACAAAAGCAAATTAGTTGTTAATAATTAAAAATGAAGGGTTTTGAAATAAATGAAAGTATAAAAATCTTTCATTTCCTGGCAGTCCTTTTCTCAATTTTGATAGGTAGGTATAATGTTAAAACTAAAATTGATTGATATTACGAGGATATTTCTAACGGCGACAGTACCTATATTTCGAAGAGCAAAATTATTAAAAAGTCTTAATCCGCAGTAAAAAATAATTCTTATTTAATAAATATTAATAAACGACAAACAATCTGTCTTCATAATATAAAAAAAGATAGAGAGCACAAACTGTTTGTGAAACAGAAAATAAAAACACGTGTAAATAAAACCTTTGTGTCGCAGATAAGTGGTTCTTTTGTTAATCATTATCAAACAGCTACTTACGCCAACTTTATACTACGCAAAATTGCTGATGTGATAAAGCGACTTAAGAATTTGTTGTTATCGATATTTTACGCATCGGTTATTTTGATCATTTTCAGTTAACAAAGTTTCGGAACTTTTCTGATTTGTAACTCACAAGTAACATATATTATTGTATCCCGGTGCCACAGTTCAGCTTGTGTTGACAACTTTAACGCATTCTGCGAAAATATCAATTGAATTCGAACAGCCGCAATAAATTTTTGATAGATTAAGTTTGTCAGCCTTTATCGATTTCTCTTTACTTAACTAAGCAGTCAGCTACCTACACCAGACGCTTATTATGTCACAAGGAACTTGGTTATATTACAACGGGGATTGTTTTCGTCATTTCAATTTCCGTTAGGTAGGTAGTTACGCATTTAATAAAGGAAGGGACTCAAAGTTGATTTCAGAACGTAATGGGGAATATAAGCAAGAAGAGACCTGCTGGGTCCTATTCTTCTATTATTCATGGCGGTAAATATAATAATCTTAAATTCTAATGAGAATGTACTAGCCACGTTAAATCTAATGACCACTAAACATTAATTATGCTATATTTACTTAATACTGATACAAAAATTTCTACAAGTTTCGGTAGGTAGTTCAAGGTAGGTACTTCCATTTTTAGATAAACGAACGAGTTTTAGGTAAATACTTGACGAAACATAAAAAATTATCCTCCTCGTATAATATAACTTGTAGGCACCTAAAGCGTTTACTCGGAAAAATTTTTTTATCTCGTTTCATTTACAAATAAAAGCACCTACCAAGGATTCATTATGTGAAATGTTCTATTTTAAATGTGTAGGTATGGTTTTTGTGAATGATAAAAATCACGGACGAAAAATTGATTCATTGTTCAGATTTCACGGTTGAATTTTTGTTTGTAGAAAAAATATTTCTTTTTACAAAATACATCAAGTCCAAGCTAAAATCTTCACAATGATAATGTACCTATGTACGAACATGCAATAAAATATGGATAACAGTGCTCACCTAAAAGCATGAATAAACAAACAATGATAGCTATAATGAAGTCCCTTGACGGCGTTATGATGCCGGACGCCAATAGTTCCAATTCACAATCATGTCCGGTGTATCCGAACGCGCAAATGCAATCGTATCTTCGGGTCGGGTCTCGGTCGATGCACGTCCCACCGTTCAAGCAAGGGTTCTCGAGGCATTCGTTGACATTCACGCAAGTCCCTCCGCCGCGCTTCGATCCGTTCGGGCACCTACACATTGCGCGCTTTAACTTACCGTCCACACGTGCCGCGCACTGAGCCCCTATCACGATACCTACTACATTATAATATTGCATGCACGCACTACTACTACATAAACATATGATGACACGACATCCACAAGGATAAAGCTACGAATATCGGGGCAACAATATCGTCAAGGACGCCGTGAAGCGTGATAAACATAAATAAGGATGGTGTGTGAGTGCGAATGAAGGGTGTGCGCTACGATCGTCTAGCGTATAGTGCTCACTCATAATAATGAGGAGGCAAACGAGGATCGCGGCCAAGGCGCCCATGCTGAGTTTGAGCGTGCGGCCTTCCTGCACCAGCTCGCAGTTCTCTCCCCAGAACCCTTCGGGACACAGGCAGCGGTATCCGGGCTCGCGGTTCATACACGAGCCGCCGTTGCGGCACGGGAAGTAGAGACACTCGTTCTTGTCAACGCAACCTTTCCCGTCCGGAGACAATACCAAACCCTCACCGCAACTGAACACCATTCCAATGCACATATTAATAAATACATCTCAAAGCGTAGATAAACATAACTACATAAATACATGTAGGTAACATTATTTTGTCAGAGCAAACAAAGCGATAGAGTTATCGATTATGTAAATATCGTTAAATTTGTATGAAGCATTTATTTAAAAAGTAGTAAAGTATGTTAATTAATTGTAGTCTTTAGGTACGTAAATGATAAAACAAACGTTACAGAGAACTCAGTGCGGACCTATTCATTAATTAAATAAACTTAAAAATTAAATATACAAAATAATGTAAAAGCAAAGAATTCAAATTCGTTTCAATGTTCATAATTAACTGTTGGTTGTTAATTAACTTAACAGAGCGCAGTAAATGGAAACATGGACCAGATTTTCTTTATCATAATTAATTGCTATCGGGAGTAGAGAGCTTTGTAATTTTGTGATTAAAGGGTTCATATGAAAATAAACTTAAATAAGGGTTAGTACTTACGTGCACTCGTATTCATTCCAGAGGTCGATGCACACGAATGGTTCAGTGCAGTGCACGTTGATGCACGGGCTGTTGGAGGGGCAGTTCCTGTCCAAGTTCCTGGCCATCGTAGCCTGTCCCCATTGTGTACCATTCATTGCTGGGGGCAATGGCAAATGCTTGCCCTCGAGCCGAATATCATCTAAGCATCCCTTCTGGAAATCAGCATACACCTCAAACGTTCTGACACCAGTGTATTCAGCTTTACCCCCTGCATAGACCCCTTCTTGTTTATCGACTAGTAACCATTGGTGGCCTTCGAAAGTAAACGTTTCGTTATATCGTCTGCCTTCCCCACCGTCGATTTCCAAAGTAGCCGCACTGCCATATCGGCTGACCCGCGCAATATGCCACTGACCGTCGTCAACAGCGACTGAATTTAGCCAAACGTCACGCTCCTCAGTTCTCAAAGAATTCAAGTTGTATCGGAAATGTAATCGGGCCTCTTTTACTTCCAATATTCCGTATTCTCTGTTGTGTTGATCGCTCACTCTAAAGAGCTCCCCGTGTGGCTCACGTGTTCTGAATCTCAATTGAATTTGTGTGCTGAACCTATCTGGTTCGAAACTAAGTGCGAATTTTACGTAACTTTGAGGTCGGAAGCTAGTTGGTGTTGTCGGTAAGTTACACGAGGGACCTGTCCATCCCGGTTGACATTGACATCTTGCCTCAGAAAAACTGCCTACACAAGTACCATGCTCCCAACATCTCGAGGTTGTATCCGCTTGATTGCAAATTTCTTCTGTTTGAGGGCAGCCAGCTACTGAATTTCTGGATAAGCCTGGATGTGCCAAGTCGTAAAGTTTACTATTATGTATTAAGTTTCGTATACAGCCATCAAAACCTTTACCAATAGGCATATACTGCCAGTGGTAATGGGTGGGGTCAAAATGTTCAATGTAAAGTCCACCGATTTGTAAAGGCGAATTGACGTTTAAATATTCGTTGAAGGGTGGAATTGTTCCGGTAGCTTGACACGTAGAATCGTCAAACTCTGGTGGGGTACCATCTTCCATTTCTTGAATATCAGCGGATTTACAAAAGTCAACAATCATCCGGACATTTTCTGTATCCCAAAATATGTCGATTCTATGCCACTCTCCATCATCTAATGATTTTTTAGTTTTTACTCGAAGTTCCAGAGTACCTGATCCAAAATCAATCAACAATCTTGGATTTCCTCTTTCAAGTTCGACGGAAATGAAATCTGATACCATAATTTCTTCTGGTTCTGGAGGTACTATAGGTCCGTTATATAGTAAAACTCCTTCTGATTTTCTGGTAATAAACTCAAAGCTTAAATGAGAACTATCACACATTTCAAGAGCAGGATACCAAGCCCACCCAGTTCCTCTGAAACTTCTGGAAGTTTGCTGACATCGTGGGCCAGTGTACCCAGGCGGACAAGAACAAGTTAAGCCATACTTTCCTTCAATACATCTACCTCCATTGTAACAAGGAGAATTCCGACAAGTTTCAGCCTGAGTAAAGTTTCTAGCTCCACATGTGCATTCGGCAATGACATCCACACGTACACCAACAAGAGCAGTTTTATTTGCATTAACCATATATGGTACGTTACTTATATCCAAGACGTTAGTGCACGATCCTTCACACATTTGATTTTCATACAAGCATTCGTCGATACCAACCATAGTAATGTTGATTCCAACAGCTCTTTCGATTTCTTCTCTATGCATTAAAACTATTCCATTTAATCTGATCGGTTTATAGTAATGTGCGCCATGGGCAGAAAATCTAATGTCAGTTACCGGTGGATGTTTCTTTCGCAACTGTACACTGAAAACGTCAATATTCTCACGCTCTGTGTTTAATAAATCAGCTAGTTTGTCTTTGAAAATATCTAACTTACTTCGGGACACACTTAAAGTTTTATAGTTCCATACCCTGATAAAATCTTCATCTGAAATTCCTGACATTCGTATGGAGCCAGAATTTATAATGGCTTCGTGTGATATTTCTTTCACATATACAGTGACATTGGCTGGAACGTCAGTCTGTGTGTGCTTTCGATCATAAACTTTGAACTTCAAATGGTATCTTCCTTCTTTTGTTTTATGTTTCATTTGAATCATACCCGTTTCTTCGTCTAGGGTAAAGTTTGGATGCTCTGTAGATTCCCAAAAGAACTTTTTATCAGGTAAATCCCAATCGTCAAGATCATAGACGTACACTCGTCCAATTTCAGTATCAGGAGCTTGTCCTTGAAATTGGTAACTATAAACCAGAATGTCTTTAGAGCCAGGTTGCATTTTATTGTCATTAACGTCACCAATCACAACCGTTAATGTACTGGTTCCGGTCATGGCTGGATTTCCATGATCTTTTATGATAATTGGAATTAGGTATTCCTTTTGTTGCTCTCTATCGAATGAACGTAGGGAAGATACAATAGCCATTCCATCACCGTTTGCACCTTTCTGATCTTGCTCAACCTTAAAAGAAGCTCTAATAATATCATCAGCGCCGGGATCCAGTCTGAACTGGAAGGGTGGTCCATTGCTTTTAGACCTATCGTCATCGTCTGTGGCTAAGATTTCCGCTACTTTCTTTGGTGTAATATGTTCAGTTAAAACTGGGCGGTAATCTTTTAAGAAAGTAGGAGCATTATCATTTATATCTTGTACAATAACTGTCAAAGTAGCAGTAGCAGTTCTCGGGGGTACACCGTCATCTATAGCTAATATTTTGACTTGATGCCTTGGAGTATCTTCCCTATCGAGAGATCTTTGTATGCTTACAGTTCCTTCTTGATTTATTGAGAATTGTCTTTTTCTATCAGATGATCTGTCTATTGCATAAGAAACTTTACTCTTCCCTCCTTGATCTGGATCAGTGGCCTTAAAAGTTTCTAGGCTCTTCCCAACTTCTGCATTTTCATATACGGATACTTCTATATTTGCCCTATCAAATTGTGGTTTATTGTCATTGATATCTCTTAATTTAACAACTACCCACGAATATGCTACATGATATTTATCGTTGTCATTATCTTCGCCTTTATCATTAACTTGTATCCTAAATCTGAAACCATTACTTTGTAACTGGTCTTCGTAATCTAAGGGCTGTACAATTTTTAGTGACCCCGTACCGTCATTATTTCTAACCATAGTAAACTTATCAGCACCATAACCGCTATTCTCAATAACTTTGTATTGAAATTTATTAGTTTCATCTTCATCATGAACAGTAACCGTAAGAATCGGCATTTCCGGCAGATTAGTTCCGTCGGTTTCATCGACTTCAGTAAACCATTCATCTTTAGTGAACTGAGGCGGCATATCGTTTATATCTTTGACTCGTATTGAAGCCGTACCAGTACCTTTTAACCCCCCTCCATCCGATGCAACTATTTGTATTGAGTAGTCTGGTGTTCGTTCTCGATCCAAACAACAAACCGCGGTTTTAATTACACCCGTCTCAGGCTCTATTTCAAATATAGGGGAGCCCGTTTCTTCTTCTATTACGTTTTTTTCTATAGAATACCAAAGCTTTGCATTATTGCTTTCGGCAGGGTCGTCGTAGTCGATTGCGGTCATTGTCATAACAACCATACCGGCTGTGCCGTTTTCTGTTACATTTCCAAAATAAACTCCTTGAGGGAAAATAGGGGCATTATCGTTTATGTCTTTAAGATTAACTTGAACATCTGCATAGCCGACAAGTCCCTCGCCACCCTCGTCTTGAGCAAATACAGTGAATCGCCATTGAGGCCTTCCATTAGGCTGATCACGATCCAAGGGCTGTAAATAATGAATTTACATTAAAAAAATGTCGGTTTTAGAAAAATAATTGCTGTATTTTTCAAGTTATTTCTTTTAGATTCAAGAAAGAAATTCGTGGATAAACACACGTATAAGTTATGTACCTATCAACAGTAACAAAAATACCTCACGTAATAACATTCCTGTGTGTGATATGTGAACAAATAAACCCAAGAACGATTTTTGTGGAACACGTGAGATAAAATAACCCTCTTACTTTTTATTATTTTGTTCCTCGGAAACCTCACGTTTAAGTCTGATGTATTTCTTTGTGGTCGGCTTGGATATTATAGAAAATCAGGTAAAAGTAAGTTATCATACAATTTCTTTTAAAAATAAGTATATTTCTAGTTTTATTCTATGAAAAAACTCTTACTCTGTTTTATCGTGAACCTTAGCAAAAAGAGGATTAGGATTAAAAGGTATGCTAATTAACATTCATCGGGCTATTCACATTTGCCCATTATGGAAATATCCGCGTCCAGGTTATGAACAAATGGACCGCAATAAATGTATGATTGCATTTTGTATGCGGAGCACGCGATGTCCTGCTGGTCTTGCTATCTAGTCACGAGTCCATGTCCTCGTCCAACCAACACCCGTATGTTTTTAACTTTGCTTATACGTGCGCTGTAAAATGCACTCTCGTCGTTTCAACAGTAATTAAAACTTTTCCAATACTCACTTTTAGAACGAATATTTCTCCCGTAGTTCGATTGATATCGAACTTGCTATTTGCGGGATTGTCCGGATCGATTCCTTGCCCGGTGAGGAAATAAACGATGTTTTGTTGCCTGTCTTTGTCGCCGTCTGTCGCAGTGACCTGTTTAGATATTCATAATTTACAAATACGAATCACAAGAGACACGGAAAACGTAGATATCTGTTACGTAACAACAATCGTTTAATACAAACATTTTCTTCCCAAATCGGGTTTATCGTATTTGATTTATTCATTGATCCACTAAATTGCTAATCAAGAAAGAAGGTCGACATTTAAATCGGATAATACCCCAGGGGAAGAAGCCATTATTTCCATTTTAAAATACAAACAAATTATGTAAACCAAATAAATCCGGTAAGAAATGACATTTGAAGTCCAAGTTCTTATATTGACTCACTTTTTCATTTTCAGAAAATGTACAAATGAAATTATACACAAACCAACTTTGTACAACGGCAAAAATCTTTTGACAAAGTATAATAGTTATATTGTTATGGAGAAGATATTTTAATTTTAATTGGGAATACCTACCTTATTGAACTGAATTTCTTTTGAAAAAGAGGTTTATATAAAAATCATCCATCGCTATACAAGCGGCGTATTGTTAAAAACATTCTATTGTATTCAATGAAGGAAATAATAGCACGTCAAGGAGAGTCGTGCTGACTAAGCAATTACCTGCTATGTCAAAGACTTTAAAGCTTTTATATTTATTTTTTGTTTTAGCAAAAGTATTAATCATTGTAATATTATATCACTCTGTTATAAACGGGTAACTAAATAAGTCTAGTTTCATTTCAGAGTAATTGTATGCAACCAAGGAAGAATGAATTGCCTAGTTATTTTATAAGGACGGGAGACTCGGAAGTTTAACAAAGTTTATGAGCCCCAACACCCGGAATTGTTTGCATCAGCAGCCGACTATAGAAAGCGTACGTAGGAGGAAGTAGCCAAAACTTTCCTCTTTAAGGATCTTTGGACGAAGAAATCTGCACAACTTTTATCACTATACAAATAGTTGGGACCGCGGTTTAGACAAGTTAAATACCTAAATACCGCAAACTGGTTCCACGTACTTTGCGAATACCTATGCATAATTATCTAATCAAGCTCCAACTAACAACAAAAGCGTAAACAATAAACCCTTTTAAAAAATATATATAGATTTATAGTGATGGTGTTATAGGTTGCTTTTGGATTTGGATGTTTTTGTATGTATTGGTATTAATGAAGTACTTTATCTTACGATATAAAAAATGTTTAAATATTAGAGAATAACTCATTGAAAAAACACCCAAGTAGAACCAGATTACGGTACTTAATTTCAATGAAGTGATGAAGAACAAAATTAGATATTTTTGTTGTTTTATCAAATAGGTCCATAAAGAGATGTTCCTACGTTTCGATTCTTCATAATTGGACATTTAAAGGAATGCCCAATTATGAGGAATTGCCAGCCCGTCTGGCTATGAACGAAACTGAAGAGGGTCGACATCTCAGTAATTACATGGATCATTTGCGATTCTAACAAATTATTAAAAAGGAGAGAAAGTTACAGGGGAAAGAAATCTGTAATCTTTTACTTAGTTGTTCCTAGAATATAAGTACTTACCTTTTAAGAATTGAGATTTCAATTTGAAGCGATAACATCGTAGGATAAGGTATGATTTAGGACTTACCATTAAACGATGCGTAACTCAAAATGCAATGCTTTGTTTCTGTCAGTCAGTTGAAATTACTTAATGTCACGATAAAAGACAAAGTATTGTGTATTTCTTTATGACTTGTACATCATTTTTTGGTAAGGATAGTGTATTATTGTTATTTACCTACTTGTACTCTACTTACCCAAAATGCCAGTTTACTAATCGCCTAGACGTGAAAAAATTAAAGTTAATCAAACCTGTACATAGATACCGTGAAAAGGTACCTAAAGACTACCATGCAAAGAGCCATTGAAACATCTTATATTTAGAACAAAAAAAATGCATTAATTACTCACCTGGGATGAATAGCTAACGACGGCTAAATTAAGAATTTTCAACAATATTCTAAGGTTCTTACGACCGCATTCAGAAGAGTTGCCAAGTTAAACTTGAGTTCGTAAAATAAAATGGACTAAAATTGTTCGAGGAAAATTGATTAGCTAAATCCGAGTGAAAGTATCCCATATTAATTTAGCCCGTTATATAACTTTAACGTTTGTTTTTGTCTGTCAACTTTGAAAAAGCATTTTACAGTATACACAAGCAATATATAGTTTATACATCTGGTAATCATCGTTCATAAGTAGAGGGGTTATTACTAAACAATAAAATACCAATAAATATGGTATTTACAGACACAATTTGATTAAAAAAACTACGAAATTACCCCAGAAACGCATCAAAGCATTCCATTTATATCTATTTACGATATTACGATCGGTTTACACGGGGTTATTGACATATGTATCATAGAAGTTCGTTAAGGTCATAGTATTAGAAAAGATACAGCTACAATTCCATTAGGCAAGACTTGTTTTCCAGTATGAAGTCGCATTTGCATTCAAGTTTAAATTTTGTGCATAAAACTAGTAGTTTGAATGAAGTATGTAGGTTGTATGTCATACTTGTACTTAAACAGGGTGGAAAAACCGTGAATGAAGGAAAGTACCTACCCTTAATATTTATTGATGATGGCAAATTTTGCTGTTTTTTTCACCCTGAGTCTTGCGTAATAGAATCGCGACTTAAGAGTAACAAAAGACCGGGCAAAAGACATGGGCAATTATTGACAAAGGTCCCAAATTTCTTAATTGATAATTAAAAAAAAAGGTAACAAAAGAGACTCAGTACTTATAGATGTGGGCAGATACCCGATTATAAAAAAAAACACGATGATAGCCAAAAAAATAAACTAGAAAATTTGCTTGGTATCCGTTTTGTCTTAGTCCTCGAAAAATACAACATTTTCTTCACAAAAGCCCTTCTCAAGCGAAAAATTAAGTTAATTACTATACTTCTTAAACTGGAATGTTAGGAGAGACCGAGCTAAAATTAAAGAAATAATGAGTTCTCCAAAATGAAAACAAGTGAGAAGTAAGTTTAAAATATCAATAACGGACGCGCGAAGTAACGTTTCTTTGTGGAAAATTATGACTTTTTCACTGATGTTGAATTTTATTCCGAAGAACTAAATAAATCATCTATTAACTGATGAGAAATGAAGAGATATTGAACACTGGCATAGGATTCTCGGTAAATCATCTCCGGCAAGCGAAGCCAATAGCAGAGATTGACTGCTAAAATAAACATCATTTGAAATACGAGTAGCTAGCAGACGCAGACCTATTAACAAATCGCACTATCTCCTCACGCCCGGGCACATTAACCGAGCTACAATTTATGGTAGTAAAGCTTTATTGGCCCGTATTATCAAACCGACTTCATATCGTAAGGACGTGGGACAATTAATGCAAATGACGCCAGTAAAAATGTTATTACATTTACAGAAAGCAGACTTGCTATTCTCAAGAACTGTTTATGTGTACGATTTGATTACACTTTTATTATTATTACTTAGTTAGTAATGGAATCAAGAACCTAATACTCCGAGATTATGTGCTATTAATTGAAATATATGGGTTATTTTACTACTCTTACGTCATAGGATACATAAACCATGAAATCGGAATCGTATTAAGAATCGGATTCACTTGCGAAACTACAAAAGTTGAGTAACAATTTATTGTCTTTAAAGTTTAACCCGATTCCCCGGAAAATATCGGCTATTATGCTCATAAAGCTATAACAATAACAGTCGGAAGTTGAGAGTAGGAAGCGGGTAGCAAATAGACGGAGAACCGTAACCGATGTGAGTTAGTAAAGTAACAGGAAGAAATAAAATAAATAAAAAAATAAACCTGGATAAGGGAGCGTGGGAAAGGTCCGGTTTCTTCGAGTGCTTGTGTAACGTAGGCACTGCGGGTGAACTTGGGTGGTAGATCGTTGACATCCAGGACTCTTACGACGACGCGTGTAGAGTTCTCGTTGCGCCCGTCGGATGCCACCAGCGTGAGGTCGTACTGCGCACACGCACACATAAAAGCACATGCTCATGCATTCTACATTTCAAATTAAAATAAAACAAATTATAATGTAAAAACTCCAAGTCAGATCGCAGCTACGAAAGAGCGAAAAAACAAATTGTCGTCGTAGGCATTTCGTAGAGCGTTTACGCTACGTATTTTGCAGTCGAGTTATCGTAGCGTGGAATGGAATTGGTTGGTCGTTGTATGATTGAATGAATCTAAATAAGTTGTGGTTTAAAAGCCTCATACGAAACAGTGTCAAGGGATAAACTTATCTATTTTGCATGTTAATAATGCAAGGGCTAAATATCCCGTTGTATCTCGGATTATACATACGTATTTTGCATATTAATGTAGGGTCCAAATGTCTTAAGAGTAAGATTTATGAAACGACTCCAATTGCGTGACGTATACATTGGGAAAGTTAGAACGTCTTATCTTAAACGAATGACCCGGTATTAATGAAACTTTCACAATTACCTGAGTTAAAGCTGGTGAGGTCGATTATTAAGATCAAAATATTTCAATAAACTTTGGTAATGTATGAGTGGTAATATGCAATTTTATATCCCCTCCATTTCGTAAATAAATACGCAGATTTATTACAATTAACGACGTCTAATTAAATTTAATCCAACGATATATGAAACTTCGTACATATGAAAATTAACCCATTTTTTATATGGTCCACTATAACTGATGAAAAATGACGATGGGGTCTAAAGTGAAGCACGGTAATAATAATTTTAGGTTTTTGTATACGCTAGTAAATACAGACTTGGGCTACTGGTTCCATTCCCGAAGCGGTATACTCAGTCTGAGGGATCTCTACTGTAAACTAGTTAAGTCGTTCAGTTGAGCGGTTGTCTGACAGTAGAATGGAGATTCTGCTTAGGTTAAAATCTGCAGTCCGTACTTTGACTTTGCCAAGCAAAAACTTTCAATACAATTTTTGGTATTTATAAAGCGATCTTCGCAACTATCCAAAGTGTTTGCTTAGTAAAGACGAAGTTTTTCAAATTAAGAATGTAAACTAATCAAAAATAATTACCTCTAAACTTTGCTTCTCTGTGAAGTTCTTTCTATTTTATTCGTACATTACAAAATGAATTTCGACTATAAATTCCAATTCAAAGTTTATGCTTAGTTAGGCTCAGTCTGAGCAAAGTCAAAGTACGCTCTATAGATTTTAGCTTTAGATTTTTCTTCTGTTTCCGCGACTTTGTATTTATATAAAATTCATTCCTGCCTCAGTCGACCCTGAAGAAGGGTATCTGTATTTGTGCCTTTAAAGGCAGCAAAGGGCACCGAAGCGTAGATACGGCATTGCAACAATGCTGTTAATAAATATAACGCGTATAAACCGGAAAATTAGTTTCATTTAAAATTCTTCTTCTTTATGTCAATGCCGTCAAACAACTTGACGATTAATATGATTTTTCATGCTGGGAGTTTTATTTTTAATATGTTAACGATAACCTACAAGTTTGTGAACGTTGATCTAAAGGTTGCGGGTCCGAATCGGCAGTATTTTCAATACCTAGTTCATATAAAAGATACAACTTTTGGGTTATATTGGCGATTGGCTTTGTACGTGGCGATATAAAAGGTAAAACAATATTTTCCGCGTGAACTACGCGCAGTGGCTTCCAGCAACCTTGCGTTTTTTTTTTATAAATTTAGTTCTACAGACTTTGTGATCTCGGTGTTCATCAAGAAATTTATATCGAACGGAACGTTCTAAAAGTAACGATTTTGTTTTACATTTTCTGATACAGTTTTGGGTGATATTGCCAATTGGCTTTGTACGTGGTTCTATAACAGGTAAAACAATATTTTCCGCGTCCCTGAACAGTAGGTACGGTACATTATTCGCTCGATTAATCCCCTTCATGCAGTCCATTTTTTTCCAGCGGAGATAAGTTGTGCTATGTTCACAGTAGGAGTTTTAACGAGTGCCACGAGTATTTGTAATATATCATATCGATACGCAGTGATTTATTCCTCCCGGAATCGGTTTGTTAGATTTTGTTTGCACAATATAAGTAAATTTGTATCGTAAAATATTACCCGAAGCCGCTGTGGATTTAACGAGACGAAGAAGTTAATTTATGCGGCGCGAAAAGAAGAACTTTGCTTTTGGGGTTTCGTGAAATAATTGAAAAGTACAAATTTGAAACGGGAGCGCTTCGCAAACTCAGTCATCTGCCAAACTTCGCAGCATTATCGTTAGAAAAATTGAAAAAGTCGAGTTTGCAATGGGATTATATCAAAAATTACTTAGAACCTTAGAGGTCGAGTAAATAAATATTAAAACCGCAGGCTGGTGGTTTAAAGAACATTAGCGTCTCGCGACGAAGTATTACGCGACCCGCTGAACTTTACTCGAAAGATTCGAATTCGAGTAATGTTTCGTTGCCGATTCCAATACCATTTACAAAATAGCTTAAAGAAAAGGTAGGTATACAAATTGATTTTGAAATGAATTCCACTTCTAGGAATTTTCAAAACAAAAAAAAATGTGTAAAAGTACGTGCACAACATGAACTTCACGGTAGCAATAAAATAACTAACTACTACAAAAAGAAAAATCAAATAAAAATATAACAATAAAACACGTCTGATTACGTTGTTTCTGCGTAGATTCACCGGAACTGCAGTTGGCGGCAATAAACAAGCTAGATGCAATTAAAACGAACCAAAAACAAATAAAACAACTGGCAACCAAACGGCAATATATAGATAAAAAAGACAACTGTCAAAAACCCATGCCATGCAAAAAAAAAAAGACAAATCTACTGGAATCAATCCGTGAATACACGTTAGCAAGCGATCCTTTTTGAGGCTTCACTACGGGGCGTGTATATGGCGATTCAATAAAGTCGAGCTCTAAGTGTAGGTGAATGAAACAGGACCTGTAGGACTCGTTTGGGCAAATTGCGGTCGTCTTCCTCGGTGATCTGTGTTCGATAGGTGGGTCGCTCGAAAACGGGCGGGTTGTCGTTCACATCCTTCACATGTATCACCACAGTCGTGTAGTTCTCCTTCAAGTTATCAGACGCCGCCAACTTCAACTCGTACTGCGCGCCGCATCAAAACAATAGCTTTTTAATACTTAGAAACAAACTAACTAAGAACTTATGCCTAAACGTATTTACCATCCAGAAATTTCTTGACAAATATTAAACTTGATTAGAAAATTTATAAAGTAACTCACAAAGTTAAATAAGAATTAAGACGGAGTAATTTAAGGCCAGGGATAATTAACGGCATTTGGGACGGTCGGACCGGTCGCAGTGATAACGGAGGAAAAAATGATAACAGATACTAATGAGGTTCATGGTAATATCTCGTTGATTGTGAAAAAAGAGAATTACGATTCATGGAGAACAGACGCGTATTAAGAAAAGTATTTTACTCAAATTTTCATTAACTCTTTTTAACGTAAAATCAGACAGAGTTGTTCAATTAACGACCTCAAGTTGTTAAATAAAATCTGTAGGCAGGCCTCTACCCAAATAGATTTAATTTTTCCTATCGCCCTCGCTACTTCGAAACGAAATTGCAATAAGTTATTTACTGTTCAGTAAAATAAATAAAGAATACGGGTGTATAAATCGCTACTAAAATATACAAGGTCCAACTCGGCTTTGGGATACAGTGAGCGTGTTGCGAACCGGAGTTATTGGTGTCATCTGTCAGTGTCACTCAGTAATTTCCTTACTGTAGCGGAAACGTTTGTTCCGAAAGTCATCTAACGCATATAACTTCATACGGAGACAAGGAAGACAGTTTTCATAAGCAGTTGAGTGTTTACATTGGTTTATAGAACGTACAATAACAGTCCGGTTAAAGGAAATTCTATTCGTGAAGTATTAACTAACAAAGCTAGCTTGGCACAGGTGAGAGAATACTCGGCATAGCCTCCGGCTGCTAAAGCCGGCAAATCCTACTTCGTAGATTTGTTAGAGCTACAGAATTCTCATACATCCTCATACGTATGTATGCCAATATAACATTATTGTCGTTCTTTAAAGGGTCTACAGAATTCTCATACATCAACACACGTACGTGCCTATGTACCTATGCCAATATAGCATTATTGCAGTTCTTTAAGGGGTTTACAGAATTCTCATACATTCTCATACGTATGTATATGCCAATATAGCATTATTGCAGTTCTTTAAGGGGTCTACAGAATTCTCATACATCCTCATACGTATGTCTGCCAATATAGGATTATTGCAGTTGTTTAAAGGGTCTACAGAATTCTCACACATCCTCTTACGTATGTATGCCAATATAGCATTATTGCCGTTCTTTTAAAGGGTCTACAGAATTCTTATACATCCTCATACATCCTCATACCTATGTATGCCAATATAGCATCATTGCCGTTCTTTAAAGGGGGTAATTATGTCACAGGCAACTTTTTAAATGCGTTTTTTTTTGTAAATTGAGGTGTGTTTTTCTTGTTAATTAAAACAATAAAAATGCTATTAAAATTATTATAGTAATTATTGACAAATAAAGATTTTTATTTGACAAATAAAGCTAGCTATCGAAGGCTAGCAAATAAGCTAGCATTAGTAAGCTATTCAAATTCTTTATTTGTCAAATAATCTTTGTCAAATTATAACTTGGCTCATGAAAGACAACAAATGTTCAAAAATTTTAGAAAAAAAAAAAGTTACACGTTATGGAGTGGCAATTAAGAGAGAATTGCGCTACAAGAGAACCAATTTATTTCCAACTAGCTGCGCCCCGCGGTTTCACCTGCGTAACTTCCTATCCCGTAACGTTAATGATCCCTCACGTATGTCATACCAAGTATTGCCTAACGATCAATCAAAGTACTATATAATATTTCTACCTCTAAACCAACCCTGTACCAAGTATTATGAATATCGGGCCACCAGCTCTTTTTCACCCATCACGTATGTTGTACCAAGTGTTGCTTAACCCGTACGATTATTCAAAGTACCCTATATATTATTTCTACCTCTAAACCAACCCTGTACAAATTTCATTCATATCGGTTCACGGGTTGTTGAGTTATAAATAGAAATACTCGACTTTATTTTTCATAGCTACCGTCCCGCAGTTTCACTCGCGTAAGTCCCGATCCCGAGGGAATATCGGGATCAAAAGTAGCCTATGTCATATCTGGATAATGTAGCTTTCTATTAGTAAAAGAATTTTTGAAATGTTTCTGAGATGACCCCCAAAATACATACATACATACATACATGTTACCAACGTAACCTCTTTATAATATTAATTATACCAACATAAAACAAAATATTAAGAATCAAAAGTACAATGAGATATTGCAAAAGAATTTTTAAAAAGCACTGCAGATTGGTGACACAACAGTCTCGCATGGAGCCGACCGATTGAGCCGCGCGGCATGATGCCTCACAGAGTTGGCTGGCCACCCTCATCATCGTCGCCCGTTACGTTTATAATATGCACGCTTGGTACTTAGTAATTATTTATTGTGGAGTTATTTTAAAACTGTAATATCTCGTGAGATATTCATTGAAATCAAGTGATGTTAAGGACAATTATGTTTAAAATTAAATACTTTTAATGCATAACGTATTTATTTGGATAAGGATTAATATCATATTTACAAAATTACCTTCGGAAACAATGCATTATTCTACAACGAATTTCATTACTCTAAAAAGGTTATATTGAGTCAACCTTAAGAGTTAGACATATGCTGTCGCGGACTATTTATTAGATCCTTTTTAGAGGAAGAATTCTCTGATATATGGTTTTTATGTAACTCTGACCGTTTACTCAGCGCACGCGACAGAATCTCGGAACAGGGTGATTTTTTTCCCGTTTTTGCAACATTTTTCATGGATGCTCCGCTCCTATTCGTCGTAGCGTAATGTAATATAGCCTATAACCTTCCTCGATGGACTATCAAACACAAAAAGAATTTTTCAAATCGGACCAGCAGTTCCTGAGATTAGCGCGTTCAAACAAACAAACAAACAAACAATCAAACAAACAAACAAACTCTTCAGCTTTATAATATTAGTATAGAAGTATAGATAACTTTGTACAATAGATTTTCTCACAATATTTTATAAACTCTATACCAATTTACTGATAAATGTTGAAAACCCATATACGCAATATTTGAGCACACAGTGTAAGCACACGTATTCAACTATACTAATATTATAAGGCTGAAGAGTTTGTTTTTTTGTTTGAACCCGCTAATCTCAGAAACTATTGGTCTGATTTGAATTTTTTTTTGTGTTTTATTGCCCATTTATAGGAGCGGAACATTCATGAAGAATGTTGCAATAACGGTAAAAAATGCCGCTTTACAGAGCTTCTGTCGTGTGCACAGAAGTACGACGCAAACGTAGTGACTATGTTCTCTTTGTACTGCAAGGAACTACGCGTGAACTTACACGAGTGAAACCGCGGGCGCTGCTAGTATTCTATAAAACATAATTGTAAAATAACTAAGGGTACGTTCGACCAAGTTTGACTTTATCTTTATTTCTTGAGTTACTAGTAGGTATACGACTAAACTATGTCGTTTTTTCATACAATCTGAGGCATAGATATTTTTATGAGCTATTCTTTGTGTATAAATACGAGTATAAAGGTTGAACTGTTATTAACCTACACAAGTAACTCGTTACAAGCAGAACTAATTCAATGACTCCTAATTTGTCGGATAACATTGGGTCAGGCTTTCTGTCATATCAAATCTTACTATTAATATAAACGCGAAAGTTTGTATGTGACTTTGTTACTCTTTTATGCAAAAACTACTGAACTGATTGCGATGAAGCTTGGAATATAGGTAGCTAGACACCGGGAATAACATTTTTTTTATCCCGATAATCCTGCGGAAACGGGACTTACGCGGCTGAAACCGCGGGGCGCAGCTAGTCATTTATAAATGTCAGCTTGACATACGGCCGATATTATAATATCTGTAGCATCCTCTCTTAAATCTTACTTCCTTACTTATAAAATATTATTTACACATGACTAAGTTATGTGACGTTTGACTCTGTCTGTCAACTTTGAAATTTCATGTGACAGTAAAAGACAAACGACACACAGTTATGCAGCTAATCACGTCAAGCTAATTATTAACTTGTTTTTCAGCAAATTGTCTATACGACTAATAAACGAACGAAGACTGGTTTATGCTCTACATTTTTGTTAAAAGACAGTGATATTTCCCTCAATACACAGTCCAAGAGCTCTAGGTCTGCTACGAGCTCATCAGGCATTGAAGTAGAACCTCGAAAACACCCGAAAACGCTTCCGAAAATCTAAAATGTAAGTTTACCGCACATTTGATATTTTGAAGTTTTAGTCGATATAGTAAAGCAAAACTTCGTTGTAACCCAAGATAAGTGCTATTAATTAGCGTTTATAAGTAAGGGGGTTAGTCGCGAATATTGGAAATTATGTTTGGTAAAATGCAAAACTAAATACTGCCGAGAAAAAGTCGATATATTCTTTAAATAAGAGTTATCCAAGTTTGGTCGAACTCGCCCTACACCGTATAAATATCCTGCATACCTTTGCATTAAAACAGTGGAAAAAGCGTTCTCAATACGAACGGCCTGAAAAAGCCATAACCGCTAGTTCAGTAGCAATAAATTGTAAGGTGGTAGCGTCTACTCTCGCTTAAATGGATATTAAAGATTAAATTATTTATCTCGGGAAAGTTGTTGGAAACTTGAGAGCGTAACAAAGAGGGCCGCAGCGGACAGTACGAGGCGCGAGGCGCGAAACGCGCCCGACGCGATTTAAATTGAAACTTTCCAACAACCAAAGTAAAACACTGTTTTAACATTTTATTCTCTTTATTTTACTACAAAATTTAAAGGCCTATTAATTTCTCTTTGAAATATTAACCTTAAGTTATGCCGCCACTAGGTAAAAGGGTTATTATAATTAGTAAAGGTAGACACGGTTATGTATTTATTAGAGCGGTGTTGTTCTAGTAGTACCCCGACTTAAATTCCTGGTTTCGAATCCCAGCCGCGCACCAATGCCTTTTTGTTTAAGAAAAATTAAGTGCGCTATTAACATCGCTCTTACGGCGAAGGAAAACATGGTGAAGAAACCTACGGCTTAAAGTGACAAAAGCCCAGTTGTAGAGCTAATCGGGAAACACACTTTAACTTTAACTTTACAGGTACAACGGTGTAGATAATATATTGCTTTTTATCTACACTGTTGGTTTACTTAGTAGATATTTCCAATAACTTTTGGTTCCTAATAAGGTTAGATATCTTTGATTAGGGAATTAGATTATCAAGGGACCACCACATAATTTAGAATTATGCTGAGACTGTACTCGTAGATAAACTTACGCCTTATCTTTACAACGCAATTTCGTTCCTGTAGGCTAAGCACTTTTAGAGATATGCTTAAACCTTCATGAATTAATTCTTTCATATTATGGTTATTAACGAATTCGGTCATAAAAGCAATTAAAATGTGCTTAACGAGTACTGGCGGATAAAAAAATCTCACAAATGTGATATATTTTTGTAATTAATTCAGTACGCACTCACATAAATAAGTATAACACCATAGCATTTTATATATTGTTATGGCTGCGTCGACATTTCCAACCCTTTTTTTCATTATTGCTATTGTGATTTTTTTATAGCCTTTTTATTAACCAAATTTGAATTTTATGTAAGTAACATTAGGCCTTGACATATCGACGGTTGCGCAAAACGATTTGATAAGGTAATTTTAAGGACACAGTATTCAATAAAATCTAATAATTATTTTACTATTAGAGCAAAGACCTATATCAGAGATATTTAGATGTAAGACTTTTAGGAGATAATGAGGAGAAAATCAATGTTCGGCATTGATTTTAATTTTAACCCCAACGGAAACAGAGGTCTGTGTAATATTAACTTATCAGAACACTAGTTGATTGCACGGAACTACTTTAAATAGATAATTTTTCACAATCTCAACTATATGGATACACGGATAATTAATTTCGTCAAAATAAACACCACTACATGTTGTTACAGGTTCCCGCTAAAACCTCAGGGAGATACTTATTATATTCAACTCCATTTTACGATTCGGGATAATAATTAAAAAAGTTATTCCGTAACCGAATTCAATCCGGCGTCTTTTGTTACTTTCTAAACTAAAACGACGTACTTACACTTAATTTTTACGACTTAGAAACGTTAGCAAAAACAAATCGGTTTAGAAACGTTTAAACAATAAGAGAAATAGCTTACCCTCTTCCTCGTCTCGTAATCGAGTGCTCCCGCGACGTAAATGGCGCCGGTCATATTTTTCACGGCGAACGCACCACCTATGTTCCCGCTCGTGATCTCATATCGAATACGCGACGCTGTAACAAATATAAAATAAAGGTGAATACTACGATTTTGGAGCGAAATTCGTGGGTTCGAAACTAGACCGACCGCGCACGCACCATTATCTTTTTCTTTAATAAAAGTTATGTGCGCTAATAACTTCGCTCTTACGGTGAAGGAAAACATTGTGGGGAAACCGACATTTCTCAGGACTCACCACGATCCGAACCCATGGGACATTCGCCAATCCGGGGTAGGCACCCGTGGCGTCTTAATGCCTAACACCTCTAAGAGGAGGTCCTTGCCCAGTGGGGCACATTATCGGGCTGATTAACTACGATTTAAAACTTACATGGTTGTTTTCATTATAAATATTATTTTTAGGTCAATATAGAGGCCTTGGGACGACCTGGAAATTCAAACCCTAGGTGAGCCACACTACTACACGATGAGAAGAAGAATTATTTTTTCGCCAGATAATACATCTTCAGTAAGTCTCGTGAACAATCCAGTTGAAATTACTGGCGAAAGATCGAGCTTCGTAAAAAAAACAAATTTAAACATGGTTTACCCCGTTATTTAATAATATATGTAAGGTGAATACTGCACGAAGTTGGAATGGGCGCCCTTAAGCTAAACAACTAGGTTTAGACTACGAGTTCTAGAAATAAGATGGAAGGTAAATACAAAAAAAAAGATCGTGGCTCAGTATGACCCACCGAAGAAAACCATACGGGTTTCATTCCACTGTCATCTTTCTTTACGAGATTTGTCTTCTTGGTACGAGTGCTACATCGTAGTCTATTGACGCTGAGATTTAGTAGCAAACCCTCACTAATTACCTATGTTGTAAAATTATTTTGGAATACAAATATTTATTCCAAAGTGCGAATCGAACCTTCTGCATTGCAGTCGCGCCGCAAGTAATGTCAAAATAAACATCAAAGGTCTTTAAAAGCAAAACGTTCGTGACTGATGAAATGTTTAAATACGTTGTTTTAAATGTACGGTCACGTGTTGCAATATGTTCGTCTAAAGCCTGAATTCACATACAGAATACAGTATGGATATTTTTATTTTTCAACATTAATGCATACGCTCCTTTGTTTAACGTTAAGCCATAGAATCTCGATTGGATGAAACAAGTTACATTTAAAATATGATAGGTAATATTTGGTTCAGGATTCGAAACTGCTATAGTGTCACGATCGATAGAGCAATGCATAATCCAAGTATATTTCAAAATAGTATAAAGTTGAAACTTTACGGTCCGCTGCACGCTGCGACAGTATGATATATCACAGCTCTTTCTTTTAACACGCGTGGATACTTCGGAAATTGAGTGGAAACCAGAATGAAAAGTGTCGTTCGCACTTTGCTACAATTCATACTTCAGATAAATTATAATACGTAGTCACATTTTATGGGAAATCGGAAGAAAACAAAAGTTTCATGTTGTAATAAATTTCGATTAATGAAATTGTATATTAAATATCATCAAAGCCCTAAGGTATGTGTGTATAATTAATAAAATGAAATCATAAATTTTAAATAAAAGTTAAAGTTTTTAACTGTGTGTTTCCGCAATCAGCCCTAAAACTGGGCCTTTGTGGGTGACTTTAAGCCGTGGGTTTTCGCACGATGTTTGCCTATATTATTTTACAACATATATTTTAAATAATTTATTAGTTCGACAAGGATTGAATAAAGCAAAATGTCAGGCTATTCCAATAATAATAATAATGAATGAATAAATATATACTTTATTGCACCAGAAACATAAATTAGCAAATAAAACAAATACAAAAAACTTAAAACTAGTGTGGTGCAATGGGCGGCCTTATCGCCTAAGGGCGATCTCTTCCAGGCAACCAATGAATGGACAAGATTTAGGGAAGAGGATGATAAATTTTATTTCGGAACCATTTATTATTATTATATACACCGATAGCTATAATTGTGTCCATAACTAGATTAGATTACATACAATCACCTACTTGATTAGTTAACCTATAACGATAGAATACTGTTTATTTTTCTTTAAGAATCATAACTTTTGTAGAATTATTAGAATTTACATGAAAAATCAAAAGCCCTGCAATAGAGGTCGTCTTTATGGTACTAAGTTGATTTCCGTCCGTAAATTGATATCAAATGCCATCTGTAAGGTTAATTTTTTTATAAATTAATATGTTTTTCGAACAGGGATCAGTCAAACGGCACGTTTTCTGTTTATCTCGGTTAAATAGTAATTCGATTTCCATTACTAGTAATGTTGGGACTGAAAGATAAGAGGGCGTGTCGTTGTAAGGGACCTCGGCCACAATTGTTGGAAGATTGCTTTCATTTTGGTTCGGCCGTAATCTCGGGGTAAAGTATGTTTGTCCAACTCAGTTCGTACGGAGTCGTTTGGATGATGCGTATGTTGTCATTATAGCAGCAAAGCCAAAGTTATCTGCGTACTTTTAGGGTTTAGTAACTTTCTTAAAGACCGATCACATCGATCGAACGCACAGAGTGAATAAGAACAGCGATATAAGAATCATTCCAAAGGCTAAACTTTCGCAATAAAAATGAGGGAAATCAAAAAGTTGTCACGCAAACACTTGCAGAGTAATGGAGTAAATCGACTCCTCAGTTTCGCGAAATTTAAGCAATTAGGAAGATAATTTTCGCTAATTACCTACTTAAAAATTACTTAGCAACGTAACCGAGAAACAAAATTTGAATTAATTACTTTCATTTATAAATATAATATGTAGCTTCTTTATTGAAATTGTTTATTTACTGGTTTAAAGATCTTGATAATAATTAATTAAATTAGGCATATATAGCTACTGAAATATTTTTTTTGTTTTTTTATTTCTTTTTTATTTTTATATCTACAAAATCAACATCACTTAAGAATATTTTGCTACCGCAAGTTATACAAGCCATTCTGCCAATAACAGACTCTGATTACTGTAAATTATACTATACTTTTAAACGCAAGACGATAGGCTTATTAAACTAAGTACATACCTTACTGAATCAGAAACTAAAGTGTTAAACCTGTAGTTATGGAAGACTACTATTTTTAATTATAAAAAATAACTAGCTGTTACCCGCGACTTCGTCCGCGTAGAAATAGTGCATATCCGACTTTTTCGTACATAACTCGGGTTCTTTTATTTGGATTTCGATGTAAAGTATACCACAAGGTTCCTCGAAAAAAGAACTATCCAATATTGAAAACCAGATTTCAATCAGATTAATAGTTTTTAATTGTACAAGGAACAAACACAGAAAATTACATAATTTTGTTCTACAACTTTTCCTAAGTCCCCTAGACAACTTTTTTTTAAATTTACTTCTAAGTATAGACTTTTTGTCCACTCTTCCTTTATTATAAGTATAGATAATGTTAGTCCGCTAAGATGCTATCAAACCATACTTCGATATGGCCGCGGTTCATGTCTTCGGACCGTAAATCTTAAGGCATTTATCGGTCATGCTCATGATGTTATCATAATGAACTGATGGTCATGATGTTGTCACCGTCAAAGCGATGCTAACAGTGCACAAATTGCACTGTTTTATAAAGTATAAAATTTAATAAAAATAAGGTTAAAATTAGTGCGCTGTAAGTCCAGGTTTTAATCCACAGCCTTTGGAATGAAATTCGAGGTGTCTATCACTAGACCTTCACTAGACTAATGCTGTTCTCACTTACTAGATAACACCCTAAATTCAATAACAACTTCAATTGTAATGAAAGAACAAAAGATAAACTATATTAAATAAATTCTTATCAAGAATGTCTTGTTGTGAAATAATAAAAAAAAATGTGAGCCGTCACGGGACGCCAAACAGATGTAAAACATTTGACATTGACAGATGTGAAACATTTGACATTGCAGATGTGTTTTCAAATAGCATGGTGAAACGCGCAAAGGCATGTATCGCCACTTTAGCAATTAGGCTTACCCCCGCCAATAGATGTTTTATATAAAAAAAGGTTGCCTGAAACAGACCGCTATTAGCGATAAGGCTTGTTTATGTAAAGAATGTGTTTTGTAAAATTGGTAAGTACAAAAAAGTTTTATCTAATCTAATGTCCAAGAGGAATTAGTGAGGGCGACAATGTTAATAAATACTGTCAGTCGAGTTTTATCTTTATGGTTCCATAACAAGAAACATATCGCATATCAGTACTGTACAGAAGCTGTAATGTGTGTAATAAAGTTAATATATATTAAGTGTTGGTTATGGGAACGAGCTTGCGATTAAACCGAGGCTTTTAACCACAGAGCTTAATAGGAAGCCGTCTAATCGTACAGGAGTAGTCGAGTACCGAACGCATGCTGTTGGCTCACACTAATTGCCCCATAAAAGAGTACCCTCGACATCCCTCTGTGCCGAATTTAATTCAATAGAGTAATTGCAGTTGGTTCTATAAACAAAACATATATTTATAAACAACATGAAAAATGGAAGAGGTTCTCAATTCCGTTAGGGGTGTTTTAAGGTTGACTAAACTCGACGGAAGACGACAATATTTTTCTACGTACTTCAATTATCTATTACTAATATTAAAAGGAAAGATTTATTTGTTTGTTTGTAATGATTAGGCTCTAAAACTACTGAACCGAATTCAAAATTTCATTCGCCAATGAAAAGCTACATTATCGAGGAGTAACATAGGCTAATTTTTTGATCCTAATATTCGGATCGGGACTTAAGTGGGTGAAACAACGGGACGCAGTTATTTATTTTTTTATCAATGTTTGCTAACTAACTCGATAGTACAAAGTGACGAATTAATCAAAGAGGAAATAAAGCACGATTGTTTTAAGAAGGTAGGAAAACAGCAGTGGAATAAGTTCTGACCCGTCTCGTCTTCGTTTAGTGGTTGCATCGGTTATGTATTGGAAACATGGACGAGTTTGCTAAGTAATGCGACTAACTATTAATGTACACGATAACTAATCCTAACTAATATTATAAATCTGATAGTTCGTTTGTTTGTTCCCTCTTCACGGTCAAACGGTTCAACCGAATTGGATGAAAATTTGCATAGTAAGATAAGTAATATAGATAAGTGACGGAGAGCAACATAGGATACTTTTGATACGGTGAACGGTAAAAATAAACAGATAAAATGATTAGCCAATCGTTATTCACCAACGAAAAAGTGCTTAGACACACGCTGCCGTGTCGACACTATACCTTTTTATACAGAAACATAGATCAAACATGTAAAAACAGAACTGTCAATTATCTAAGGAAAAAAGAGCTGTCACTTTCAATCAAATTTATGAATTTTTAACCGACTTCAAAAAAAGGAGGAGGTTCTCAATTCGTCGCGTATATTTTTTGTTTTGATCTAAGTTTCTGTTATGAATGAATTATGAATTTATTTATTAATATGAAATCTTACTAAACATTTATTAAATTACATTAGAAATCGGCTCTACACTAAGCACAGGCTTGTATTGCAGGAACTGAGATACTAATACAATAACACAAAACATTTGATAATAATTCAAATTGTAAATGCATACCTTACAGACTTAACATACATATAAAATATATAGAACTAAAATTAGGTTTTAGGGTATTTTATCTTCGGTCGCTCTTCCCAAAAGCGTCGGTAGACTATGCCAGCTGGCCAGAAGTCGGCGGCAAAGAAGACGTCCCTAAGCGGTGCTGGGAACCGAAGCACGAAAGTTTGTGACTCCAGTGCTTCTAGCTCAAAACCACCCGAGAACGAGGCATGCGACTTCTGATTCAATTGCTTCTCGCCATTGGTTCGAATATATTATTGTAGATCTTCTTGTTAAAGGGTATATTAAAACTAAATCTATGTCAGTGTCTTCAAACAAATTGTTGAGATTACCATTGTTAATTATTTAATTCTATATTGCTGATTATTGTAATACTGAACTTAAATAAAATAACCATGTACCTTAGCCAAATAACTAACCTATTTAGATAACACCTTGTAGAAAAAAAATATTTAGCCAAATAAAAGATAAGTAGAAAACGTAAACAAAGTCAGACGAAACTATTTTCGTATGCAAGATTTGGATGAAAAATAAGAAAATTTTATTGTTTGTGAATTTCAAACAAGCTCAAATAGCTTACTTTTTAAGCCGAATATATACAACTTTATTATATTACTGTTTGTTATTCAGGTTTGAAGAATAATCTCAAAGTCACAGTGAAGATTACATTGTTAATTTTATTCATTTATTATAAAAAATGGAACGAAATGGAAAGTAAAAATAATATATATTTACAAAAAATTGCACCGGTTTAAATATGTAAAAATGGTATCAAAAACTCTTTGCCCAGTGAAGTTTGAGAAGCTACGACTAAAACGTGGTAGATACGCAGTCAAAATGTTTTTTGGTTTGTTTCAGAGCATGAGGCATAGCGCTTAAACGAACGTTCTTTTAATTCCACACTGGTAAATATGTAAATTCAAATGTATTTTAAAAACACTTCAGACCACATCGTCGCTTTCCATCAGGTGAAATAGTGGTCAAACGCTTACTTATCAATTATAAAAAAAAGATATTCCAACATTTTATGAGAACATTTAATGAACTACACCTAAGTTCAGTATTTCTTTGAGAAAGTAACTACACAGAAATTTCTTGGAAAATACCTATGAGTACAAGTGCGGAAAGTTCAACAATCGTTTGCTTATCTTGTTCTACGAACATATTTTTTTTAATGAAAAACATCTGTTTTTATTATCCCATTTTACCTCTGACAATTCGTAGTATTTGTAGATGTTCAATATTCTTTTCACTCAGGTAACAATTGTTTTCACTGAACGGTAAAAAAGCAGTAAAACTATTAAGAGCAGTAGTTTTCCGCACCTGTCTCGCTCCTGTAAATCTATAGTTTTGCTTTTGCCTTGCATCGATAGCCAGAGCAAGTTGTATCGACGAGATAGCTTAATGGCCGTGCTAATGGATCGCCGATGAACGCCTTTATTATAAGCAAGCACTCGATCGCCTGTAGTTTAGTTACTTCATGTCATTATCGGAATTAATTACAGGATTATGATGTCGTTGTTTACTCCGAACAGCGGTAAAACAAAATAATGTAAAACAATATTTACCGGGTTATACTCGCGTTTTGTTACAATGTACCAATGCTTCGCTAACTTTACAGTTTTTTTCAAGGTTGACTTAGATGTAATTCGTCTATTTTAATGTAAACTGTTACTGTAAACTACCGCCACTATCAATATTTGTATCAAAACGTTCCTGTGCACGCAGATTTAAAAATATTGTAATAATTTAGAATTTAAATTGTTTCTAGTTAACTAAAATAGATACCAGGGCTCGAAACTCGCGCTCACATGAGAAGAAGCCACGAAGAAACTCATGGCGATACTTACTGAGCTTTAAAATTTCAAAATTATCCTTCTTTATCATTTTACATCAATTTAAAACTTACACTTATTTATTTAAAGACCAAAATGTCCTACAACAATAAAACGAATCGCGAAAACATAACACAAAACTAAAACAAAATAAATAAAAAAATAAAGTTTAAACATGGTATAGTGCCTATAGGGGTTTATACCCCGCTTCGTTTGCTTTCATTCGCAGAAACATTGGAAATTATATTGTTAAGTAAGTAACTTTACAAAGGCTTACTAACTAGTCAACATTGTTTAATTTTCATACTAAAGAAGCTGTATTTTCGTAATGATGGCTTCTTTGAGTGGCTCAGTTCAAAGTTGTGAGATATCGTTTTAATTGTAAATTGTTACGACGGGAAAATTGGCGTTATAAATTGTAAGGGAGGCATGTTATAATATACGATTTTCTTTCATTGAATGTCGTATTCAATAAAGCTGGGAGAAGCGGGAGCTGCGCTAAATCAACTGCCGAACTCCACACTAATATGACCTCTAAGTGGTTGTTGAGTGTGACGCAACCTAACGTTTCTCTAAGGGTACTCCACATACGGTCACTTCTACAAGTACGGTAACTAACTTGTTTCAGAAAACGGACGTAATAATCTGTGAGGAAAACAAAGACATCACTGATGAATATTTTGGAATGGTACAAAACTGCATAGTTATAGCCTTTAAATATTTTATCTTTCTACAGTTGGGTTCGTTCACAGTTAAAGATTTTCAGTTTTAAATTGTATTGATTCCTTTTTAAAGTTCTTCCACGGTTTTTCCTGTCTGATTGCTTAAACACCTGTAGTGATATATCTATATCTCCGGGTATCGAAAATTCCTTCATTTTCCTTAGATAAATGATTTCGATAAAAGAAGTCAATTTCCCACTCGTTCCCTATCGACCTACGAGTTGCAAAGAACGCGCAAATGCTACAATTTTTACTTGGCTTATCGTAGCGGTACCTATGTTCTTCCCAAATTACTATTTTTTTTTTATCAAAACGCAATGCGACCAACTGTATTACCTGCCGAGATAAGCGAGGTTATAAAAAAGTAAAACGTCGGGATTTCTCGTCGCGTTTTCACGGACATACCTACTCAGGACTAAGAGCAAGGGAGTCGTTTTGGGGGCGGAAATTGTAGGCCGGTGCGCAGTAGGTAGCTAAGGTACCTGGAGCGAGCCTTCAGTCAAATGCCACCGGCAATGAGCGCCGTGACCTCGCCGCCCGATCCACCCCAGTCTATTTGTCTCAAGAAGCCGTTTCATAACATTTCTGCGATCAGCATTATACCTCACAAGTTGCTAGTAATATCCATATCCGGATTGCGACTAGTATTATCATCATTCATGTACTCCCTACCAAGTTATATTTTCGTGCAGCCCAAGGTTACATATACGGATAGAAGATTAAATTATAAAACAAAATGTCATTGGGTATAACTAGTTAAACATTGGGTTGGTTGGGTATCAAATTTATTATTTAAAGTAGGGAGTGAAACAACCTTTTCATAGCAGGTTGTGGACATGGCCGTCTAGGGATGACGGGTAACCGGCCTATTAATTAAGATTTTATCGTTAGTGCCTACATTTCACTTCTAAGCAAATGAATTATTAAGTTTATTACAACCTGTGTTTTATAAACCGTTTTCCGTAAAAGCATTAAGAGTATAGGTTCATCTAATATTCATCGTTTTGTATAATAGACCAATAATGATAATTCTTTGTTTGTTAGGAAAGTGGTTCCCAAATAAGCAGTCAGTATTATGAATAAAACATAATAAAATTCTCTTACATAATTCAGAGGGTCTAGGTGTAAATAACTGTTTTTCAATTCATGACCATTTCTATTTTGATGAAATCTATGAATGTAGGTTAATGCTGGGAGCGATGAATGGTTTCCTAAATTATAATACGAGACAGTTTAGCTTAGCAGCACAAAATGTTCAGAATTTTTCATAAGCGCGGTGACATGTCCTCAAAAATGCCTTTCGTTTGGGATTTACAACAAAAAGTTTGAGTCTGATGTTCGCATTTCATTATATGTGAAATGAAAGCGGAAAAATGAGACGTTTTCCAGATATTAAAACTGCTTCCAACAGTCACAATCATTCAATAAGTTGAGTGCTGGAACTTTGAAATTTTACTGTTTCAATTAAGTTAAATATTGAAGCGAGTCTGTAAATCTTGGAGACGTTGAATCATTGGTAACAATTTATTTCAATCGAAATACACGATAAAATATTGTCTTAGACTCATTTAGGAGTAACGGAGCATGTCGGAAGAGGATCGATCACCGAGTTGATCCACCGCGATTGTTATTTTGTATCTAGTAGAAAGCTTATTCCGCATGTTATACTTTATAACCATAAACAATTACTACTAATTCATTAAACTTTCACAACTACCAAAAAAGCTATTAATATTAAATTTAAATTTATCGGATAGTCTAAAACGCATTATATTGAACAGGATTGTTATTTTGTAACTAGTAGAAGGCTTTTTCAGCATAACTTTATAACCATAAACAATTAGGTACTACGGATTCATAAATTTTCACAACTACCAAGATAGCTATTAATATTAAATTTTCGGATAGTCTAAAACGCATTATATTGAACACGATTTACTTGGTAACTTGCCAGCTAAAAGCCGGTTGGAAAGTAAGGCGCGGTTCATATACGGTAAGTGCAGGGTAGGTGTACGATAGTGCGCCCGCACTACTGTACACCCGCATCCCATCCGCTCGCTGTTCGGCCACAGCCGCCGATCAAATTGTATATAATCAGCGAGTGGCACATGTAAATCCTGCGCGGTGCATGTGTATTTGTTCGAGAACGTCGTATACGCACTCATGCCGGTCACCAGCGAGCGCACAGAGTTTACATTTATCCCGCGCCTAAAATAGTGAGTCCACATTCACGCACTCTTTCTTGCTCGTTTTACATTTCAGACAATAAAATTAAATAGCAATGTTACAATGTTTTATGCACACGTAGAGCCTATGTATATCTTGGTGGGTAAATTACATATGTATCATAATAACAATCTATTTTGAACGTTAATGTAATATTTATTTCAAATATCAAGCAAAAATAGATAGATAAGATTTCAAATATCACATTAATTATATTGTATTTGTGCTCTTGCACAAATACTCGGACCTAAATGCGTTTCTAGAACACACTTTTGATTTATCATCAGTCGTTTGTTGTAGAAATATTGAAACAGCAGAAACGTTCTATTTCCGACGGAGTAAAAAATAGTTTGCCACAGTTTTAGTCGTTTGTATTCACCAAAGCCAGTAAAAGTCAGTAAAAGTGTATACGTTTGCGAAGACCGGTATATTGTAACACAATATCATTTGTAAAGAAAGGATGTAATAAGTGTGCACTATGACAAAAAAAAAGTAGGAAAAAGTAGGACCTACATTATATCAGTAATAGTCCGATGTTTTTTTGTGCAACAAATGCTAACCATTAAGCTTGTAAACCGTGAAATTATAATATACAGAAACAGTATAACAGTAGCCTTTTGATCAGATGGTTAACCTAACGTTAACTGGAAGATCTAAGTTTATCTACAATAGCTTGGTGGCCTCTAGTTCAATGGACGAATAGGTAGGTGCTACACAAACAGTTCCACAGCTCGGTACTTAAAAATATTATTACTGTCGAGCTGAGAGAGAAAATCCTTTTATTTTTCTTACTTCCAATTTCTTATTTAAAACTTTAATTCCCTGGCAAATTCTTGTTTGAAACAGCGACGGATTTAAACAAAATCTTTTACAACAACTTTAATAGCTCTTAATTAGTCTGTTAATACGTTAGCTACACGATGCTGAGGGTAAACTTAAGTTCGTAACATAGGTAAACAAAAATTGTAAAGTTTAGACAGAACAAATTTAATTTAACTTCTAACCGTCAAGTAAATATTGAAGTTATTCGCGCTTCCTAAAGCAAATATCTCAACAAACTCACAAATAAGCTTCAGGTTCGCGTTGGTCCTGGCTACATCACTCAAATCTTGTTAAAATTCGGAGGAGCGGATTAGTGAGTCCCCTGTAAACAAGGGTAGTGTTATCGGATGATCAGAGATGGCTTGCGGACGAACCGCTGCATACATTATACATGAGGGTTGTCTTCATTCGCTGACCAATACAAAGACTGGCTTCTTTTAATATGTTAGCACAGTTTGGGTTTGGTTTTTGATTGTTAGGACCTATGGTTATACCAATGTCTTATCAGAAGATAAGTAGGAATTGGTCTTTAATGTCAAGATTTCATTTGAATACATTTTGAATACATGAACTTATTTTTTTATCCGAGGTACTAAATAGTAGGTACTAATTTAGTACTAAATCTGACGATATGAAATTTTAATATTGGAGGATTGGACAACCTTGACTTTTATCTAAGTTGTCTAAAGTTTAAAAGACAGTAGACGATCACTTATGACTCGTCAGTCATACGCAAAAAAGGAGACAGCAATGAAACGATTATCTAGTAACCCTCTTTAGTGGCTGCACTAGCTTACATTACGGATAACGCACGACTCTAGTTTAGCTATGATTTTGCTGGTTGATGGTGACAGACCGCGATCGAACCGCGTAAGAAACGAAAAAAAGAAGAGAAAACGCGCGTTCGGTTAAATTTATAACCTCAAATTACAGCTTAACATTAAGCTGGGGAAAGCTTTAAATATAAAATTACATAATCGTATATGAGAAGAAGTTAATGGGAGCACATTTATTTTCTCGTACGCGTAATCCGGGAAGCTAATTTATATTACTGTAGATTTAACGATGGAGTTTTAATTGTAGCTTAATACACGTACCCACCCAGTCGAGGTCTCCACATTCTTGGAATTCATTTGGCTTATTTTGGAAAATATGTGGAAAATAATGTCTACTTCAGCCGTTCCTACACATATTTACATTTTAAATCGAGCGAAACAATGTAGGTACGTAGTAATTTCAGAGTTTATAATGCTTACTAGCTGCACCTCACGGTTTCTCCCACATAGGGCTCGATTATTTGGGAATATGGGGATAGAAAGTAGAGTATATTTTATTCTAGACATCTAGAATTCACAGTGTGATTCCAATCTTTTAATTCTAATTCTTATGTTATACTTTCTTCTAAAACTACTGAATTGATTAAATCTTACTAATATTATAAACGCGAAAGTTTGTATGTATGTATGTGGCTTTGTTACTACTACTTTTACGCAAAAACTTCTGAAACATTTGTTATAAATGAAGGCAGGCTCCATAGGCATCCAACGAGTACCAGAGTATTTTAATTCTTTGGAAAAAAAAAACCATCCATACTAATAACACAATGACCACAATCAGACTTATGCGGGCGAAACCACGAGGCCTACCACGTAACATTAAATAATATAAGCTGCAGTATTTTTGCCATCTACCTACAGCTATCACGAAAGTTAACAACACAACGTTGGTGATATCCTGTAATCACACATTCAAATCACATAAGACGGCCCGTGGAAAGCCTAACCTTAATTAAACGGTGAGACCAAAATATACCGTTTAAGTGTACCCGCCTTAAACGTACATACTTGTTCTAAATAACATGTACATACATAATTCTAGAAGATGATTTATGTTTTGCGGTTGCTTATCTCAAGAAATTTTCACCTCGTCTTATAGTAGACGCCTATTTAGCATTTTAACACATTTTTCTTTGCATACTATGAAATAAGTTCCTTACTATAAATGATAGATGAGTGTTTGATCGAAGATCTCACCTGTTTGTAGATGATGGTATGGTTTTAGAGGTAGCGCGTACAGTCTGCCTGCCCATCGTAAGTTCTAATTTCGATTGTACTCGCAAGGTAATCTTAGGTTCACTTAGTAAAGATAGGTACGAGACGACTTGCAATGCGTAAGCGTTCGTTAGCTCAATGTTATGGTTGTCGGTTTCAATTCTGTGATACCTATTGTTAATTTCTCCCCCCACAAATTGTTACAATAATTTTTGACACTAAATAGGTTGATTAAATGTTTATAAACTATTCGTGGAGACTGATATCTGCACAAGGATATCTTTTTTTAGTTAACAATCATCATGGACTAATTTTATATGCATAACGGTAGGTCTCAGAATTTATTTTTCTTACACATAAGTGTCCTAACACTCACCACATTTTTTTTATAATGTGGCTATTAAAAATACCTACAACCAAAAAATTCACACTTCTATCACCCCTATTTTTCAATAGTCATTTTAGTAATTTAATTAAACTTTCGCTGGAGACTTAAAATAGAACACAGGCTACTTTTTATCCCGTTTTTTCCGCAGGTAAACCCCAGGGGCAGCTAGTAAAATATGATTTAACCTCACTGATGACCATAATTATGTTTGTAGAATAATTTACAATTTAATAGTACTCGGACTTGCCGAATTACAATTTATAAGGTAACTACCTACTTGAATAATTAAATTTACCTACATACAAATGAATTTTCGACGAAAACAATTGTGCAAGTATATTATCGGATAAAATTTAATTAAAACTTGGCGTAATAAACGAAGTCTTCCACGAAAACCAGAGAACAATAAATCAGGTACGGAATCTAAGACCCATTGGCGAGCGAGTAAGTGGTTCTTAAATCACAAGAGATCCTGTATAGGGAGCTATTTAAATTCAGGCGAGATATGTGAAGGAAGGCTACGGTGATTTATGTAGGCGTCGTCGTCGGGGTTTTGGCATTGTAAAAGTTTGAATATGAGGCAGGCGTTAAGCCTGCTACACACTGCCCCAGCGGCGGCAAGCCCGTGCGGATTTTAGACTTGCGGGCTTTGTTGAAATGCCTCAGCGCACCGCCAAAACAGGACGCCCGCCGTCTTCGGCTCAAAATCGAGCTATGCCTCCGGGTTGTGCCGCTAGTCTAATGTGTAGATGCCTTTATCCAGGAATGGTAGAGCCGCGTTTGGTGGCGGGTGTGATGTCCCGGCGATATGGCGCGATATCCGTACACATTGCCGACGTGACTCCATTTAACTTTCGGACGATCTGACGTGATGAAAATTCCCACCGCATCCCATTAGATAGTATGACACCCATATACGTGTCACCTATTAGGGTACT
Source organism: Idaea dimidiata (assembly GCA_949358125.1). Taxonomy (NCBI): domain Eukaryota; kingdom Metazoa; phylum Arthropoda; class Insecta; order Lepidoptera; family Geometridae; genus Idaea; species Idaea dimidiata. Next base: position 7,777,807 of record OX442337.1, read on the forward strand.
AGCCGATGGGGTCACTTTACAGTTAACTTCACGTTATTGTCGCCGGAAATGAGAAAAGTTTAAACGAGCGATTTTCATACGGTACAAATTTTAATCATAATAAGTAATACGGATTATAAATAAATAAAAAAAACAATTATTATTTATTTATTATTATTATTAATTAACATCGCTTAATTGGTATCAAATGCTGAGATTTGAAAAGATATATTTTTAGATATATTGTACGAACGTTAACAGGAGATAATAATGTAGTTAACAGTTGATTTTCTTCAGCTTCCAAAGCTTTTACCGAACAATGGCAATGCTCATCTCTGAATTATTCACGTCCAGAACCTTCGAGGCGTGTGCGCAAACAGTTCCATTCCTTTAATATTCACTGTATTACGCAGTTACAACACAAATATTCCTGACTGTAGATAATTTTATAAAAAGGTTTCGTTCACAACAAACGAATGCATTGTTTTGCTTATACATAATATTATTATTATGCAAGTACCTATCTATTTTGAAATTCTAAATGAAGTGTCTTATTCTGCAACTTAAATTCACAGTTTTATAAATAACACTAGACAATTTATAATAAAACGTTTTAACTGATCTAACAATGTATTGTCTCTTTCGATACTGTCAAGGATCTTTACGTACCTATATTTGGATTCGAAGACTTGTGCTCAAAAGAAAAAAAAATGTTGGTAAAACGAGAATCAAAAAATGAATCGCTCAATAAATGTTTCGTATAACTGAATTTATATCTGGTGATAAACATAAGATAAAAATATGTATCTATATTTCTAATAAAATACTAATTGCAATCTTACTCAGTAGAGTTTTTTTTAATTATGAAAAATATCAATCATTCGAGCTATCACCTAAATAATTTTAAAAGGCTTTGAAAGCTCGCCTGAACAATCTAAAAAAGATTACTCGTTAAACTTTAAACCAAATTATAAGCTTATTTAATCTTCACATGTAATAATGTGGGTATGAATGAATGACATACACAAATTTTGAACTTCTATGGTTAGTTTCACTTTAAATAATATTTTAAAATATAGTGTACCATTAAAAACAAGGTTAATATTCCGTATCTAAACAATACTTATACGGAATCAAAAGTAATGAAGTTAGAACATTAAACCTAATAAAGGAAATTAATATCAAAGGAATTTAAAAAAAATCTCAACAAACAGTCATATAATAAACGTATAGTCGTATACCAACGTTTTAACAACTTGGATTACGTAAAGACGTCACACTCACATTTCTCATATCATGCGAAATTAAGTGAGTAAGTACTCACATTTTTCGTATCCTAGAAAACTGTAGTAGCATATTTTTGTCAGAGGTTTTATCGCGCTGGTGAGATTATGCTAGGGGACTTATAAATGTGTTCTTTTTTAGTCGAGGCTGTCCGATTTTATGCTGTTATAAATTGTTGGCATGAAACAATGCGTGAGCGCTGTGCTGTTCGCAGGGCGACTATTCGCGCGTATCCGCCAGGAATCTTCCGGAAACAATTGTATAGCCGCCTACACGAATTATCACGGCAGCCAACACTGAATTCCCAAACCGTGAAACCGTACATCAAATATGCATAATAAAAACGGTATTTTGATTGAAGTTTTAAATAAAACGAAATCTATGTAAGTGAATTCGTTTACAGGCTAGGGACAATACTTTTGAGTATTTATTTTGAATGTTTTACAAACAGCTATTTAGGGTAATCGTAAAATCCTAACGCTAAGCCTCGCTTAAAAATGGTTCAATAAAGAAACTTCAAAGGTAAGTACCGATAAACGACCCGTGTTAAACAATGAAATAGCTAATTAAAACATTGAAATGGAATTACTATGGTAATTTTTACAACAATAAACCATTGTCTCTAAGAATCCGACATTTCTCTGTTTGTAAAATCTAAAAGCCATGCTACATCAAAGGTAAAAGAATCAAAAGAAAATGTGCAAAAGAAAAGTTGTCAAACAAGGATAATAAAACGATAAAGCAACATTGAATTTGTAAGCGTCCATGGCAAAGGTTTTTGAAACAATGTGACTCAGGAATCAACCGTGACTAGACCACAGAGGGTGATTGCGCCTCGCTGAAAATAAATTTAAGAAATCTAAACAATCTCTCTTGATTTCATTCTTTACAGTACAGACAATCTGTGGATCTCGTAAAATCTCGTTATTTCATTTGTGGAATATTGTAATTAAAACTTACTGTTTAAAATAACGTTGCTAATTTCATTCCAAGAGCGGTACAAATGGACGGGGTTATCTGATTTTTATACACTTGGGATTTTAGATAGAAGCCGAAAAAGGTCGGCATTTGAGGTGAACTTCAAATTCTACACGAGTGTCCGATAGCTTTTAATAATAATGAAAAGGAAAAAAAACACAGTGAATTTAGCTTGCTCTTCTGGTGTACTCTAGGAGCACTAATTTGTACTTCTGGCTTTAGTTTGCAGTGTGAGATAGGAATATGAATTTTGTAAGTAATTTACAGCAATGTTAATTCATTTTTATTCGTTGCAAAGTTTTTTACACGACTACAACTGGCCAAGAAAGTGTTATGTTTTTGCCGTGAGTGTATGTATTTTAATGAGCTAGGTTACTTAGGTGTCCACTATCCAGTACTTTAAAAACGTAAGTACCTATGTTACAACGTACTAACAAGTTATATTTTTTCTATAATTGGTTTTCATTTGATAAATGTACCTACTTTAACCTTTTTATACAAATTTATTTGTTCAATAACTACACGTCCCTATTGATAAACGTGGAGTAAGGTCGGAGTAGTAAGAACACGCTTTGGCTTTTTCCGTGACTAGAAAGAATTGTCAAAGTTGACAGACAGAAACAAAAAGCGGAATAACTACCCCGACCTTACTCCCCTTTTATTAATAAAGCTAACAGTAATTTTTTCTATGGTTTTCGCGATTTTGCATAATAAAACACTTTGTTTACCGGGTTTCATCGCGTTTTATTCATGATTTGAAAACCTTGTCAATCTTGAAAAAGCCAACTGTAAAGTTGGCGAAAGCTGGGTTCTTTCAAAAATCATAAATAAAACGCGATTAAACCCGGTAAATAAAGTGTTTTATTAAGGCTAACAGTGTTTTTTAAAATTTATTTTACAATTCACTCTTTCATGTTTATCAAATGTTATCCGGGAAGGTATTGATAATAATAGGTAGGTAAATATAGAATAAGCGAAAATTTTCCAAGTTCGCTTCACAAAGGTTTCGGAACTTTTCTCACTTTTTCATCAAGAAAATTCAAGCCTGATTTTTTTATGTTGAGAGTTTTTAGACCTTTCCATTAACGTGATGGGAGGTTAGGAGCAGGGTATGCAATAAGTCACAACGTATTTGATATGGTTTTGAAATGTAGAAACAAATTATAGTTACGTGTACAGTTAGGTACGTGGCAAAAGAGTAAAAACATAAAATATTATTTAGCACTAATTTATTGCCAGTTAGGTATTATTTTAAGATGCTTTATTGCGAAAATCCAAAATAGTATTAAATTACCCGTATCCTAATGTAACAGATTCTCCCTCCCCGATTAAGACAGTGTTCCATTTTCTCGGTTAACTATTTTTCTCCGTAAGACTCAATGGCGGGTGACGATTCTGGGTAATGTCTGTGTAAGACGCTGCGCTGGCATCGAATCGACTCTGACAGAAACTAATTAAACGTGAACACTGCGCAATCTGGTGGACTTGTAAGACGCAAAGAAGATGTAATGCAATTTCTGACGATATTTAATTTTCACAATGGCGCGCGCCTATTATTGCGTGGTCGGTCTGGTCGTCAGCAAATTGTCTGGTGGAACATTATTTTGAGGCTCTCGGTTGGCGACACAAATTACCCAAACTAAGATTCCAAGGATAAAGTAATTGACTGAGTAAATTGATAAATTCTTCAAGAAGACGTTGAATTGAAAATTAAAAAATTAAATAAGGTATTTCGTAATTTGTTTTTTATTGCTCAAACCATTTCTACTAGAAATATTTTAAGGAAAAATACATCTTAAAAATCGTGAGCTAACGAAAAAAGGCAGCTCACTAGCCTTGTTGGAAGGGCAACAGAGTACTGATTTGGAGGCGCGATTTCTGATTTCGCCGCGAGTGGCAGTTTAAGATATATTTTTCCTTTAAAATACTTCTAGTAAAAATTAGGTTCCTACTCATTCTCGTATTACTAATATAAAGCAGTCTGATTTTTTATAGGTTAGACAAAAATGAAGTACCTAAATTCGTCGCTTTTGTAAAAATAAACACAGAAACAATAGCACGAGGTCTTTGTTTGCATTAAACATTACTAACCTACTATACATCCAATTTAGACAGAATTTCATTCAAAACTGATTTTTGATAATGTCTGAAATGTGACAACAAAATGTTCGCCGCGCACCGCGCTTGTTGTGTAATTATGACGTATTCGTATCTGATGTTGATTGTGCCATTTGTAGTTACACTGTAAAATGATCTAATTTATAGCACTTTGAGCATTATACGTATATCCGATGAGCAACCGATGAGATACAGACAATCATAAAACCCATGAGTTTATGGTTACAAAATGAATTAAAGTTGAATATTATTTAGTATAAATGAAATCAAATAAATATTGCACAACATTATACATAGCGCAATCTAGCCCCAAACTAAGCACTGCAACGGATATACTACATATTATATATTTTTTTGTAAATAAATAGGTACGTACATATCATACATAGAAGACCAGACATATTAATTTTTAAACATAAATACTTTCACCCGTCGGGAACCCAACCCGCAACCTCCTGCATTGCATTCGGGCTTTGCCCGACGCGCCAAAGAGAATATACTAAAAAGAGATAATTATATAATAGTATACACAGAGTATAAATAGTTTTCAGGCATAAAGTTAACTTTTGTGTTTTATCTGTGTTACTCTACACATCACTATTTTACTAGTCATGTATAGGGTAAATACAAAATTAACTTATTTGTCAGTGCTTGATCAATTAGAATGGTAATTTTTATTATTGAAAAAGTAATGTTACAAAATATGCTTTCAAATGAATTCGGAAGAAACAAAAACACTATTAATAGTTAGATAAGTAAACGACAACAGTTTAGGTAGTAGTAAGCTAAACATCGATTCCATTGGTAATACAAACAATATTACAACCCTTGTGCAGCACGGTTTGAATTAGTCTGAGACAAACGCTGACTGGAGTGCTTTAACAATATCTAAACTTGCGGCAGACAATTTGCGGCATGTGTTTCGATACATACAGACCTCACACGTATAAATCAACAAAATAAACTATAACATTTTGATTGCTTACAACAAGAACAACTTTGATCAAAAGTTTACTCTTCATTTTGTACAGTGTAAATACAAAATGAACGACGCTCCATTTTTTTTATTGATTGCCAACTGTCTGTAACAACGACCATGAGCCACTAGCAGCTATCTTACAGATTATTCTTATGTATTCTGTTTTAAATAATGAAAATCCAATAAATAATAAATAAATATTACACGACACAACACACAGCGCAATCTAGCCTCAAACTAAACACTAAGCTTGTACTATGGATACTAGACAACGGATATACCTACTGCATATTATACATTTTTTTACACATGACAATAGAAAACACCCAGACCAGAAACAAATATTTATGTTCATTTAAATATACACTAATAAAACACTAGTGCATAAAAAATTCTGCAATATCAGTTTGTGTTATTGTAATTATAATGTATTGATCACAGTTCTCTAAGTATATTTTTTTCTTTCACTCTTCTGCGGCTAGCCGTACCCGAAATGTCTACACATTAAAGAAATAGGCTGAAAATCAGTGCGTTTCACGTCTTGATGTGTGACACTTGATGCTGAGACGATTTCCTTTCTGTAGCCACACTAGTTAATATGTACAACGTAGTTAACAAGATGTTTTTTTTGTGGTTGCGTAAATAAACGTTTTCATTTCATTTTAAATTATTTATTGCCTGAATTAAGACAAAGTTCAAAAATACCTATTTCAAAATTATATTAATACATCTGCATAATAATACTGAATTTCACAGTAAACGTATTATTTACTGATTTATATCGCCCTCATAACACACCACCACGCCCCAAAGTGTTTTTAAAATGCAATAATTTATCATAAATTGCAGTAATAAATTTAAGGCTATCTAATGATCAAATTTTAGGCATGAGAGACCTTTTTATGCCGAAAAGCTTTGAATAATATTCCAATACAAAAAGCGCTCCTTACACTATCTCCGGTATATATATTTTATCCCCTAAATTTCTTTAGAAATCGTCGAACAAATTGGACACGGTATCCGTTGCGCATATCATTGAACGATCACTAAGAGCGGATGGTAAACGCTTTACGGTATAAAGAAACTAAAGTGGACGGTGTAGCGATGCCGGTGTCGGATCGAGATGCAAATTAATACGCGCCTCTGGATCGGCCACATGAATATGCATGGGTGGACGCTCGTTCGGGCATAATACTCGCATCCGACTGACCACGTCCGAGAGAGCCCGCGACATGGCTACCTACTTGCGCCCTCACGCGTTACAGTACTCACAGAGACCTCAATTACCGACCTCCCATAAAAAATAACGGTCCCAAGCAAAGCGAAGAGACAATTCAATAAATTAAGCAGCCGACTTCAGGATCTTCAGCAAAACGAGAATAATCCGGTAGCTAAATTAACCGCCGACGACGCTGAGCCTTTAAATAGGGAGTGCATGATACTGATATGCGGTTGATGAAAGGATTACGGAAGGTAAGTTATAGTACACTGTACCCACCTATCGTAAATTTTTACCTGGAGTAAGCAAGAATATTCTCTAACCGCCCGTAAAAGAAATAACAATAGTATTTGTAAATTAAATTTCGGTATTTCGGTATATAGTTTAAACAGCTTCGCCGCCTCCAGACCTAGATACTCGTAAAAATGGGACTTTTATTGAATTTTGGCATTACTCCATTTTACCTAAATATTGCTGCTTTAGTACTTTCGTAGTTATAACAATTTGGGAAAAGTATAGCGTGCCAAGAAAATAAGGATTATATTTTGCTTTTGATGCGGTCTTTGTCAGTGGTGGGGCACGATTGTTTGCAGCAATCGCGTCGTAATATGCGTGTTGACTATTTTCAGGAAAGTGATTAGTACCATCTTCAAAGTCCTGATTATAATATATTTAATTTTAATTATTTCGTATAACGTTTGTACTTCTTCAGTTAGAAATGACTACCTACTTTAACCGTTTGCTATCAAATTTGGCACGTAGATAGCTGCAGTAACAAGTTAGATATTATTTTTTTATCCAAACATTGTCAGTGAGATTTTAAATCAAAAACTAATAATATTATTGTTTGAAAATAAGTCCACGATATATACCATAGTTACTTGCATTTGGCAGCAAAATTATACTTATCCACCCATAATGAAGCAACTATCTGATCTGTCGGCGTAAGACATTCAGATTGTTGAGTGAGCAAAGGGGAAGATTAAGTGGTGCGGTGTACGAGAGCACGACGAACGTCAGCAAACTCGTTGTTCGCACGTAACTGGCATTCCGCAGACTCCTGGCACTCAGGGCAAGCGTCACAGCCCGCGAAATCTCCTTACTTTGTAGATGTTCCATATTCTAGCCGGCCATTCATTATTTGAGGTGACGGCACCACTCGGCACATTGTTTTTGCGTTTGCACGCTCTGTGCATCGTTCTATTGTTGCTTTATTTATGGCTTAATTAAGCATCGTGATACACCACAATAGTAAAATAACCGCTACAACATTGTGTTACTATTGATATGAAGTGGGAGTCCACGCATTAATGAGGCATTATTAGTATTGTTTAATATAATAACATGTCTGTGGAGGCAATAAACATTACATTACTTTATTCAAATTTTCTTTACTTTAAACTAGCTTGCGACCCGGGGTTATACCCGCTTAAGTCTCGATCTTGCGGAAATATCGGAATCAAAAGTAGCCTATGTTACTTCTCGATAATGTAGCTATCTCTATTCGTGAAGATTTTTTGAAATCGGTCCAGTAGTTCCGGAGAGTTCCCCGATATACATACATATATGTTACCAACTATACCTCTTTATAATTTTGGTATAGATTTGGTACCGAGAGACAACCGAAATGAACAACTTTTAGAGAACATGCCTGCAACGAGGACCCGTGTTAATAAAATTGAATTTTGTATAGTAATTAAAAGTTAAACCATTTCGGTTATGCACATGGCTGGGGAGGTGTATATGGATTAGTCCTGTGGGATGGTTGTCGGGACAAATTGACGATAACGGATCAGTTTGATTGTATCGTTAGTATTAGTAGAATTATGATGCTGGATTACTGGTATATCATAATTGTTTCACCTACACCCTAGTATATCATAATTGTTTCACCTACACTCTACATAAACAAGCAAGTGGGTGGACCGATAATTGATTTTCTAGGCCATAGATAAATTCAACAATTTACAGGTACAAGGGAAACCATACAAAGTGGATAATTGCTTATTATTACTGAACATGAAAACTAACTTTAATTAACTTATGGCGTGCCGGCATTAAGATTATTATAAGCACGTGTTAAATTAAGTGAATAAACAATTAATTCCCACTAATAAGGTACGATTGTAAGTAGTTCTAGAAAGTATAACTTTGTAATTATATTTCTAACTTACTGTTTACTTCTGAAACTAAACGAAATCACAGTAAGAATTATACATAAATCCTGTATTCGTACTTCGCACAAGCACTTAAGTAATAACATAAGTTTTCAGGAGTCTGAAGTTCATAGATTACGTACTGGTTATATTTTCGACTCAACGGCGTCGTAAAATTTAATTTTAGTATCTATACTTAACGGTTAAACGAGTATAGGACTAACAGTAAGTTAACGATGAAGTTTCAATTAAAATCTGTTGAGGAAAAGCGCATTCTTTTTATTAAAGTTGTTTTTTCCTCAAACGCTTCGGGCGGGTCTTCTCGCCACCATTCATTACTCGCAAACTCTACACATGCCGATGTTCAGTTTAATTAGTTTTTGTTAGACGATTTTCATAGCTTCAAAGAAATTGAAAAACCTTCTACGTTACATTAATACATGAAATGAAAGGTTTATTTACGTTATACATAACAAATTAGATCCCTCTTCAATCATCTCGCACCGATTCCAGTATTTAAATAAAGATACATTTATGACTTAAATGTGAATGTGTTCATTTCGGCTTGTTTTATATAATAATATCGTCAGTGAGGCAGTTAAAGTGAAAAATATTAGATTGCTTTCATAAGTATTCGACTATTGCTAAATTTAAAGATTAAATTCTATACTTCAAAATTTTAACCTTGTGTTCAAAGACATTTTTGATCGTGAAATATTTTTTCGTTGTTTTATGATTAAATGTTTTCATTCATTGTATAAGAAAACCCACTCAAGGTGACGAACTACAGTAGGTATCATTGTCCTTTTCATCATAATCCTACGTTACATTGTAGGGCCCTCTAATCCTGGTTTGCGAAAATCCCTTACTTGCAAACCTTAGTGTTTCTGACACGGTAGCCTAATCCGGGTAGGGAATGTCCTTTGGTTTCATGACGTGAGGTACGATTGTACAAACGAATACAGTAAAAACCATTTCAACCGTACACAATCAGGACTAAAAAGAGACATAATATAAATAACAACTGTTAACTAAGACATAGGATTAGGAAGAATACTTAGTGACGAACGAGGTCGTTAAAGAGTGGCTGGCGAATGTTTACTATCGGTAGGTATTTGTAGGAGGCCTAAATATCTTAATGGAATGCGTAACTGCGGCGTAGTCTTTTAACACGCAGTGCTTATAACATGGCTGCCATCGGCCCATCTCACATGAATAATTAGGCGGCAAGTCGAGCGCACTCGTTAAAAAGAATTATTCCAGCTAATGTTCTTTCCAACTTTTGGCGGCGAACTCTGGCAATTTGTCACAGCCCCCACCAGCAGAGATGTTTATTCAAACGCGGAGATTTTATTGCAACAACATAAATATTGAACCGAAGGAGTGATGGAAGTGACGTGAACCCTTAATCGCAAGACAATGTGCTTTACCCATTCGTCTATCCGCTATCCTTTTCCCTTCCTCGCAGATAAATGTATGTGTTACAGACAAGCACGCTATTAATAATTCAGCATTTACGCTTGTTGTGTCATAAATGTTAACGTATTCGTGTATTTCTTTACTCTCGGAGCAATTATTTATCCCGACCGAAATAAATAGCTGTGAGACAAGACAGGAACTCATGTTGTTAATGTTTCGAATAATAAAGCGCACGATGTATGGCTAGGGAAATTGTGTTAATATTATATACGCGGAAATGAGTTCGAAATGAGGTGCATAATGTGAAGTGGAGATACGTACACAATACAGCCTTGAAAATAAAATAGGAATTGAAACACGTATGCCGGACGCGGGCATTAAAGCGAGTTATTAATTCAGCCGGCCGTCAGTAATCCTGTCGGGTGAGCGCGACCGCGCTACATGTCGTTATCATTTTGGACATTAATAAAACTCTATCCAGCATTTCTAACGAGCATACCGCAAACTTTCCCCGCGGGGAAATATTCAAATGGCGGTCGGAGCGCTCACTGCATATTGACTTCGCTAATTATCACGAACGCTCGATCTACGAGCTCACCAGCCATCTTAATACGTGCTCAATATCTACATCACGGGCGGAAGATAGTCTCACGGTCGACCTACCCACATATCGCATAATAAAGAGATAGTTGCCACCCCATTCCTTTCCTCCATCATAGATATGGACTGGATTTTTGACGCGCTGAAATGGAATGCGAAGGTCGATATAGCTGAGTGATAATGATAATAAATTGGTTGCCTTCCTTTTCGTATAATTAAGTAGACGCATTTACTTATTTTCTACAAAATAAGACAAAAATATAAATATTTTTACAGCGAGTTCAAACTCGCTGTTCGGCTGTATCTTAAAATATATGAGAAGTAGTTCTCATAAATAAATCTTTCAGGTCTCTTTTCCGAGAGCGATGGAATATCTCTGTTTTATTTGCAGTGTAGTCGTTTTAAATTTTTTAGCTATATCAAGTCTAGTGGTGTAAACAGTGGTGTAATACGGTCAAGAATGCCAATAAGTCACATCGGATCAGTCCGGAACACTCGATTAATTTGAGACGTACAGTCTCTAAATTCTGGGTCCAGAATTAATTCAGTCAATGGGTACACCGTGGGCCTTATTACTGAGTTAACGACTATACTTCGGTCCTAGTCCTTACGCACTTAAAATTATATAAATCTAAGAAGGTTTCTGTAAGGGTTTCAGACGTACAATGTTACAACGGACAGTGAATGTAGAACACTTTAACTACGTAGCGTCAAAAGTGAAATATTTAGCACACTAATTAATAAAATAAGCCTCGATATAGGTACGTTTATTTCTTCTGTGACTTCATTAATTAAGACCAATAATCCCAATGGATTAATGAATTGACATTAGACAAATGGACATTGGGTATGGCGTTACAGCTAACCGCACTCAAGATATAGGAACCGGTATCGCGACAACGATCAGAAAAGGACCGGATATTTGTATGTGTAGGAATGACACCGCTTTATTCGATTTCATGAGGTTTCGGGTTTATTACGAATAGTTGCCATGATTGTACCCTTTCGATATTTGTGATTTTCCTAGAACTGTTTATTTTACGCTTGTATTGTTTTGTATTTCTGGCGACATCTTTTACCGATCGTCAGTTTGGCGTCAATTTAGTCAGAAATATACTTTTAAAGGGTACCCTTGTCGATTACTCTCCGAGGGCCGTAATGTGTTACTTTACTTTATAAAAAACGTCAAGAATCTCGACAGGAAAAAATGATGCGACAATAAATTTGAACAGTGACGATGAAAGATGTGCTATTAGCATTAAAAAAACATCTGAACGAATTTCACTAAAGCGCTCGAAAACATTTAATATTATGCGGAGGCATTCAATCATTGTAAAATAAATATTTTACCTAATGTTGCTTAATGGGGAAGAGTAAGCTGCGGTTTTTACCTGAAACCGATTTCGTGTTCCGATACGTAGATCGGTGCAGCCACTAAGGAAGAGACGGATAGATGAGAGTTTGACCACTATATCACCTGATGGTAAGTGATGAGATGATCTAAGATTTAACACGCTCTTGTAGATGAAGAAAGGCAGCAGTGGAACAACTACCTGTCTACGATTGGAATCCTACTAATATTATAAAGCTGAAAGTTTGTAAGTATGTGTGTATGAGTGTTTGTTACTCGATCACGTAACTACCGCTGAATCGATTATCATGAAACTCGGTATGTATTTTTTTATATATAAAATAAAAATTACAGTGCTCTTGATTCTAAGGATCCCCATTAGATTATAACCATCATTTTATGGGGCCAATTAAACCCAAATAACAAACAATGATTTTAAATAAAAAAAGATTAATCGCTACCAAACTTCAATTCTGAAGTACGGAGTAAACACATAAGCAACAAACAACCAAAATATACTCAGACGAATGGCGAATCTTCCTATTTTGTTTGTTTGAAGTCGGTTAAAAAAGGCGAAATAATAAAAAGGAAATCATAAACAAACTCTGCACTGCCACGCTTCGAATATTATGTACAATATTTAGTATCTCAGTACACGATCTTTTATAAATTTCTTGATTAATATCGACGGCAACGAGGGAAATTTTCAATTCAGTAAAACATCTTCGTAAAATTCTGCTTTGAACCGACGTAACTTTATTTTACATGTTTTGTTGATACCTTTCCATGAAATAACTATAGTATAAGGCTACTAAAGGCGGCTTGCATAAGACTATTTAAAAATATATTTAGCTAAATCAATAAGAGACGTTCCTCTGAGAGGTTAAAAAAACAATTTACGAAAAATATTAAATTTTACTGTTATGTGATTCTATTTCCATAAGCATAGGATAGCTATTTTAACTGCTTACATAGTTGGCGTCTCGGTATTTTTTTCTACCTTGCTCGCTATTATTATGTTGACAAACTTTGACAGTTTTTGATAATTTGACAGTTTCTCAATCACGATTTTCTAATGCTCATCTCATAAAAGCTTAAATTAACAAATTGTTTGGAAGCCGGCCTAAGGGATCGTCTCCACGAGCATTAGAATCGTAGCGATATCATCACCGAGCGACTTATTTCTATACAATCTCTATAAACGTCCCCACACGGCGATGTTAACGCGGCGCGGGCGGTGCGTTGTATAGAAAAAAAAGGACAATATTGCCGCGATTCTAACGCTCGTGGAGTCGGTCCCTAAGTATTTTTCATTCACTAGAGAAGATCGACTTCTTTCTTAACTATGTATTTAAAACATCAGTTTTTTATTTATTTAAGAGCCGATTTTTCATTCCTCAGATAAAAGATATCGGTCGAATAAGTTCGAACCGAACCAAATTTAAAAGCCCTCAAATTTTGTTTCTTTTTATATCATAGTGACGTTTTTTATTCGGTGGTGTTACATTTTATTCGTCAGATATTTCTATTTAGGGATTTGAAAAACCGGGTCTAGGATTAATTATTACGGCAGGACGTTGCACACATCGCTATCTAGCGCCCAAACTAAGCCACTAGGCTTTTACCATGGGTTCTATATAACGGGTATACCTACTCTACATATACTTTGCAAGTTTACGTAGTAGTTGTGTGCATTCGCACTTACAAATACCGACACGTACTAAATACGTCACTCCACGTTTGAAAGTAGATATTATACTCAACTGGTATATTGAAAACTACTAACCAGGTATTCGAACTGGATCTTAGAGAAGTTGCAAGAAGTTAGGACAGCTTGACAATCCGTTCGTGCTACCAAATGCAGACTTTCAAGCAAAACTTGTTCGTTCATCCGCTCGAATTAGGTACTCGTTCCTTCGTGTGGTTTACGATGTGTTTGTTTATCTCTAACTAAATAGATCAATATTTTTTTTTCACATTAAAATTTTATACAGTATTAGCTACGAAAAATGTTTTCAATCCTAAATTTATGATTAAAATATACTATTGGGTAATTCACTGAATGTTTACACAGGAACAGAAGTTACGTACTTACTGTAACTACCCCATGAATTTCAAGAAATTCAAAGTGAAGTCTACATTCTTACCCTTGACTGCTCAAGGAACGTTATTATTATTTACCTCCTTCCTCTTCTTTTATATGGCTATATTCCATTTGGACATAAGCCAGTGTCAAGTATTATTAATATTTGCACCGAAACAGTCAAGTTGTCATAGTTAAAGTCAAGGCGACGGAATCATTGTAAAACGGCGGCCATTTACAATGATTGTTCATAGAGCTTTGGAGACAACGCCAAATTCCATGTTTTGCACCGATTTTCACTTTAACTACACTTCTGCACCTTCACGAAACTAAATTGATTAATATGCCCCGAAATTAAACAATTTACACGCATTTGAACTAGGTTCACAAAATGAAAATTTAGCAACACATCTCACCGCTCTTCCGCCAAAACTCCATTTACCTACTTAATTAATATTAATAATAATAAAGTAGTTATATAGTAAACTAGCTGCGCCCCGCAGTTTCACGTAAGTCCCGATCCCTTGGGAATATCGGGATTAAAAGTTGGCATGTTGCTCCTCGATAATGTAGCTTTCTTATTAAAAATTTACAAATCAATCCATTCGTTTCGGAGATTACACCCAATATACAATACATACATACATATATGTTACCAACGTTACCTCTATAAATATTGGTATAGAAGTATATCATTAGTCAATGTCAATAGACGCGATGGCATCAAATACTTATATTACTTAGCATACTTTTGCATTCATTGACTATTCCAACTAAGAGGTCTAAATGTAAGATTAGATGAACTAATAGTGGAACCCGGTTTAGAGATGGATTAGTCCGGGTGAGATGTACTAGAGCAAATTCGTTGCAAATGAACAATCGTGACCGTTATTGGACCCTATTATTTGCTAGGAACAAGCTACATTGACCGTCCTTATCTAGCAATGAAAGAGGTTAGCATAGTAAATGGGGGCCAGTAAAAAGGCCGGAGCTTCACCTTGGACACGGATAGTTTGACGTCACCAAAGACGATAAAACCAGTTGACCGCTTATAAGTATTGTCTCTCATAAAATAGTACGTCTTTTTAGTAACACTCTCGTGCATGTAAGAACGGCCAGTCACAATGAGTCTAGGTATAGATAGGTGACGCATCTGCCAACCACAGTCTAAGTTCAGATAGGTAACGCATCGGCCAATCACACACGAGTCTAAGCATGGATATGTAACGCAATACACTTTTTAAACTCACTCGGTTTCTGCTCATTACCACTTTTATTAAGACTCGGGTCGATCGCGTGTGCACTTTTTATACATTTTAAAATATAAATGTATAATCCCGAAGTTCGGCAAACGGGTCACCGGCTTAGGTCGCGGAAAGACGGGAAAATTTTAAATTTATACATTAAAATTTATAAAAGTGCACAAACGCGATCGAGACCCGAGTTTTAGTAAAAATAGTTTTGAGGTAACGCAAAGTTGAGTTGTGTTTTGTAAAAAAATCGCTGTATGAGCTGTCAATTGGCTTTATAGTCTTTGGACGTCACCATGAATTAGCGAGACAATCAGTCAGCTTGACTTTATGGTTCAAGCGTTCCCGCACACGCAAATGGAGGACAGACAACACTCCAGCCGAGAAATGCTTTACCTAAGGTTGACCCAAATGTCTATTGACCGGCTGGGTGCATCTTATATACCGGAAATTGACATTACAAAGGCTAGTTGCAGCATTCATTACTGAACTACACACAAGGATTTAATAAACTTTAGATTTCAAAGTACTTTGAAGTTTGTTTGGTTTGGTACCTAATTCACAAACTAATGAGCTTCCATCTCAAATGTGACAGAACTTCGTTATGTTTCATGTATGTAAGTAGGTAAGTATGTATAGGTAGGTACTTACAAGCAACAAGAAAATTTAGAACATTTGAACGCGAGATTTTGAGGCGTCCCTACATTCTCTGACGCGATTTTGAAGTTACATGATACAAATTTAACGCGTTAGTAGTCCTTAGCACGTAACAATAAAACATATGGAGGCGCGTCGCAATTTATCAAGTATTTCCGAGGGTTTCCTTAATTTATTCAGTTGTTGAAAGCGTTGACGTTGGTTTTATTCATCCATTAAAGGGTGCGGTTGAAGGACTTACAGGCGTTTACTATTAACAACAATGTTGTAAGTACTTCGTCGACAATTCGTTTTACGAATGAAATTTATTACAAGTAACTACGACCGAATATGACTGCAAGCAACTGTGTGCAGTTTTACTGTTAATTATTTACTTGAATTACTGTTTTGGGTATTTAGGTATTTACTAACTGAAACATACTAAAATACTTAGAACTATGTTAATTCCAATTTGTTTCAAACTAATTTACATTTACATGGATACGTAATGTTATACGCAATGTTATTTGAGACGTATATTATTATTGGTTATTGGTCATATTCACAGCGAATAGGTAATATTTTTTATTCCAAATATTTAAAAACGGTTGTTGCAAACCGTAATAACTATTTACTTTAGCAGCGTCCATTCCACGATTTTGCTTCGCGTTAATAAGTTACTGAAAATACAAAGGCGCATTCCAAGTAACGTTACTAAATCTCGATACATTTTTTACAAAAAGCTCTTTATACGCTCAAATTAAATACATTAGTGAGGAAAAAGCGGTATAAGAAGGTTGAATTTCACAGAAATGTTACTTTGTAACTCCGCTTTATTAAAAATGGCTAAGACTATGATTTTTTATTTCATTTCTAATAAAGAACTAGTGTTAAGAGTTTTCAGGTCACCCTAAGGTATATGCCGTCAGTAAAAAAACAGGGTAAATTTTTTATCCAGCCCTCTTCCCAAATCATTTGGAGTCTGCACAATCAACATCATCATTGGCCCGTTTGATATATACTAAATGTGTTTCAGGCACAGTCCGCATTACCCGAGATTTGGGGTCGGCACAATAGGTAAGTCTAAATTGACCATGCCCTACTGCAAATTGATTTGGCAATAGTTTATAATGTGAATCACATGATTACTGCAACTGAGTAGGTTCATAATCACTAATTTCTACCCAGTGCAATGCTGACTTCGCACTTTCATGTCAAGCCTTTCAGACTGGACTTCATTTGACGTTAGTTGTATTAATATAAATAGTCTATGGCCCCAATGAATTTGCTGAATCCAAACTAGTTTCGTATTTGGGCAATAATCAAAACTTCGGTCGGCTTTCGTTCGAAATCGAACAGTCGGTAGTTACATTTCATAATCTACCTCCTGCGCCGCATGCGTGCCGCCGTAGTAAATCTAACGCAGGATTCTAGATTTAAATCCCGAGCGTAGCAAGTGTCAAAAATTTGGATTAGTAGTGAGTCGTCATAAACGCAAACTCGTCATACTAGCGCAACTCGTCACAAACGCGACTCGTCATTTTCGCAACTCGTCATAAACGCGACTCGTCATTTTCGTAACTTGTCATTTTCGCATCTCGTCATTTTCGCAACTGGTCATTTTCGCAATTCGTCACACGAACCTTAAGCATTACATTTCTCTCATTTTACAGCTGTCCTTATATTGAATCACCCTGCATGATAGTCTTTCTATACTAATATTATAGAGAGGTAACGTTGGTAACATGTATGTATGTATGTTGGGGATAATCTCCGAAACCACTCAACCGATCTGGATGACATTTTGCATGGGGGTAGCTGAGTGTCATAAGCTATTTTGTATCCCGAAATTCCCACGGGATCGGGACTTACGCGGGTGAAACCGCGGGGCGCAGCTAGTGCTAAAATAAAAACAAATGTTGTTGGGAAATTATTATATTAATCATAATCATAAATTACATAAATCAACAATCCACTGTGGATTACATTACAGTCACATAAAAATCAACTAGGAATGAGGAAGGGTAACAAATATTATTTTACCAATTGTAAAAAAATAACTTTTTTGATAAAGTTCTCTAATGAAATTTGATGTCTCAGCAGTTTTTTTAAATACAAGTTATAAATTTTATCAAAATAAATATCTTTAGCTTTTCTGTTATTCCTCAAAGTATTTACAAACAATGTATCTCTGATTTGTCTGTCCCAATGTTTCGCTTCTTGTCTTAATTTGTACAAGAACAAAATTAGATTCGGCCTTTTAGGAATCCGAACATTCATCCTATGGTGCCAGCCTTCAAGAGCATTTGTAGTTCTATGTCTTTGTCCTGCGCAGCTTAATATAGATGGGGAGATTTTAGGGTACCACTGATTCTGGTAATATTGAGAGAAACGTTGCATTTCTTGACAGTCTGGTGCTTTATCAAGAATTAAACGCCATGTTTCTGGAATTAGATTGGCTGGCACCAAGGGTATCATGGCACAAATTCTTGTAATGTTCCGCCCTTCTCTTGTCTTATCCAAACCAATTTTTTTGGATTGTTTCCAAATTGCAGCGTTATAATGTCGGTAGCAACCACTAAGGGTTGCATCAGGATAAACTTTTCTTACTGAATTTAATTGTGCAAGTTCGTAATCACTTTTAAAACTTGCGATTCGGATATCTAAGTCTCTTTTTAAAATCTGAAATAGGCGTTCATAGGTGGACTGCGTTTTGTTCGGTAATAAAGCATAAATTACCGGAATGATGTTAGTAGATTCTTCAGTCGATTGGAAATCAATATGTATAACATACAATTGGTAAAATGGAGATGGAGTTACTTTAAATGTGCCATCTGCGTAATAAGATCCTTCCCGTCTTTTAATCATTTTTCTACCTAATTTGGTCGCAAAAACAAAAATATTTTCGTCCCCACCGTCGTCACACACTAAGAAATCTCTTGCAAGTCCTTCTGGTATCTTTACGGATGCGAGGTTGTTGTATCGTAATTTATCTGTGTTTAAAAATCTTTTACGCGCTCTATATAATGTGTCTTTGACGTTCTTGAAGGTCGGCATGTCATGTCCAGGATATGTATTACTCATCTTTGTTATTGTTCCTTCATATATTGTTTGAATTGCTTGAAAATCTTTACAGACCGCCTTTTTCAGAGCTGAAATAACTTTTGCTTTGACTATTTCTTCATCGTCGGTTAAACAAGTGTGCTTCATTTCTCTTAAAATAATGTTTCTAGTTTCGTGTATTGTTATTACGGCATTACACTGTTTTCGATTCACACAACGCCATTTCGAGCTTCCGTCTTGATTATCACTATGTTTGTTGTATTTATATTTTCCACATATTAGACTACGATAGCCTCGTTGTGTTGTAACAAATTGTAATAAATGATCCATTTTAAGAGCACTAGTAACTATTGTGGCGTTTTTGACTTAAAATAAGCAGTTTTCTTCTCCCAATCAACAGTACTATTGAGGTTTTACTAGGAGGTTTTGCCTCCCTCTTAGCAGGGATTTTACTTTTCCGGCTACTGATTGGCCGGGGCGATTTGAATTTAGAATGTGAATGTTTGGTTGGACTGTGCAATGTATGTTAAAAAGTTTCAATCACCAAAGAGTTTCACTAGAAATAGAATGTAAATAGAAAAGGAATTAGTAGGAATAGAATAAGGAGTAGACTAGGAGACTCGGAATAAACAAGGACTAGAAGTACCTAACCTTAGAATAGTTTAGGAATATTATTAAGAATAGTTTTGAAATTGTCTAGCAATAAACAAAAAGTAGTCTTGGAACAGACTACGAATAGACAAGGAATAAGGTTAAAAGTTAAAGATACCCATTTTCTCATAGAGGGCGATGAAAAGTAGAATGTCTACCTCAGGAGAAAATACTGTTTTTAGCTCGTGTGAGGTACTTTGACACGCAAAAAACACTCTCGCCGTAAAAAGAGTTTTTTTTCCTTCAATCTACTATTTCGTACCACTTGCTCAAAAACGTCACATTTAATGCCAGAAAAGCGAACATAACAATAGTATAGTCATTATTACTCTGTTACAAAGTGGGAAATAAAATTGTACTGAATTTCGTTTGCCCTCTAGTGTCAAATGTGGTTTAAATTTGGAATACTTACCGAAGCTTAAACTGACCTGCAGGCCTAGACAAGTGGCAAACGCTTCCAAGCGTTTCATTTTCTAAAAACGATAACGCTTTAGCGTTAACGATATTCAATTCGTAGCCAAATGTACAATTACCTGGCGAACGCTCATTCTATTTATTCATTCGATAAAATCTACAGTTTTGTCTATGGTTTCTATCGCAAACGTCAAATTCAATTTGACAACTGAAAGCAGGCGCGTAGAGTCCATACAACTCGATTCCCATCGACTTACCTTTGAAATTGGGCACATAAGTACATAGTTAAAAACCTACTACCAACCTAGTGCCTAACCTTTTCAGTGCGTTTTGTTGTTTTGTGTTTTGTGTTTTTCTGTGTTGGATTGATAGAACACGTGTACATAAGGTGAAGTTTGACTATAAAGGTAGGTGAATTATGAATTACTGATTTCCTCCTTTTGGCTGAAGGAAATTTTCATAACCTGAGTTATGAAAATAAAAAAACACATAACATAATTAATTGATTTAGGCCATGCTCGTCCTGAAATGACGATTGATTACAAAAGAAAGGACAGAACGGATTTACGACGAATTTATCGTATGTGAAGGTGGGGTCTATCACCGCGACAAGTTTCTCAAATGTTCAGCTAAGGAAGGGAAGTACTGATAATGCCAGGCGCAGTAGCGCCTGGCTTCAACAGTACTTCAATGGGCGACCGTTTAAGTGTGGAATTGCATTGCGGTAGGTAGTTGTAAGAACTTTTTGTATACAAAAAGATCAATACTGTTATATAATTTAATAAGCAAGCGTTTTTTAATTTTCTCTTTGACAACGTATATGTGTAAAAGGCTGGTACATGAATGGCTATTACCTCTAACATATGAAGAGACAGAAAATTTACTAGTGATAGAAAGTTAGACCATAAAAAAAAAATATATATATTTTTACAGTGTTATTTTGTGTTTGATATATGTATCTTTCGTTTTATTATTTATGTATTATGTAACTGTATCTCATTTATAGTAAAGTTGATTTTTAGTTTTTATTTCTAAACGTTTATTGTTGTATGGAAGAGCGGAATACTTCTGATACAAGTGTCTTTGTACACTTAATAGAAGGTTCCAACCTTAATATTGTTATGTATTTACTAAGTTAAAGAAATAAATTATTTTTCATTTTCATTTTCATTTTTCAAGAACAACGCGGGATCGCGACTTGCGCGAGTGAAACCGCGGGGCGCAGCTAGTAGCTCTATAAACAACGAACCCGGCATTTTTGCTATTTGGTCCAAACACTGGCGAGCAACATGGTTTCTACATCTAAGCCACACTTCTTCACAATCCGCAAACCACAAGTCTTAGGGTGTGTATTTTCACAAACAAAACGTCAATAATCTATTTAACAAAAACTCGACACGACGAAGCTTTCCCAGCTGATTAAAAAATCCCCTTGTTTTTTTAGTTTTCTACAAGGTGCTGGCGTTCGCTTTGTAAGCGTACGATAGAAACGTTCACGGAGCGTTTTCGTTTGTCAAATATGCCACTTGGCTACACTATACATGGCGCTAAACGCACGGCAAACGTTTCGTTAGATGGAATAGAAAATGAATAAACGCTTGGCTACCAATTTTAAAGTTCGTTACGCTAGACCACGTGATATTTCGATAGCTAATGTCAACCACATACATTTACCATTATATTCTACTAGCGTTAACGATAATAGAAAGCCACTTGTCTAGGCCAGCTGAAATCAATTCTATACTGTTAAGCTTAAAAAATGACGATTTTGAATCGACAACATGTATCCGCAAAATCCATAAAACCACTTAGATTTCTTAAAATATACAACTATAAATCAAGTCGTATTATTGTTTTTTTTTATGGCCCCGGATTATGACAACGATTATGACTATTTAATTGCGACTTACACATACATCCAAGTTTTCTGACCTTTATCTAATTTACGACGTCCCGACTGTTACAGTTGCTATGTTCCGTGTCTACTTGTCTTCTTCTTCAGTACTCTCTTTTAGTGCAGTACTATACCATGTTGACTTGTACGATGGGTTCCATAAAAATACATGAGCAATCTTTTTTATTAACTTATTATTGACGGAACGAGCGAAGCGAGTGAGGTCCAGTGTAGACGGGCCTGGCGCTTGTGTCTTTGTAGGGATAGGGGGTCATGAGGTCTCAGTTCGGGGCGAACTCCTAGTATAAATAAATAGTGCAAGGTTAGATTTTTTTTTCGCTATTTAAGTAGAAAAAAACATCAGTAGTTAAGTGATACACCTACTGATTTAAGTTGCTCGCAAGTATACTGGACGAACTTACCCACTCCACGCCAAATATTTTTTAACTAATTTGCCGGCACCTGTACCTACCTATTATTATTTCCATAAACTTTATTTGAAAACGCACAGGCATCCAGTAGCCGGCAAACATTTTGGAAATTATGTCGTCATGCGCATCACGATAGGTCTAGCGCTCAGAAATAAGTCTTTGTAAGTATGTTCGACGATAACTTGAGTATCGTAGCTCCGATCTTCAAGTGTGTGGCCCACTAGTGCCTGGCCCGTCTACAATTAAATACTTGACACTGGCTAAACTCCTAATGGCCATAATCGGTTCACAACCGATAATGACAAAGAAATCAAAAAGTGAATATCGATGGTAGCAAAGTAAATACGTACATCTACATAACAGCAACTTTACAGGAGAGCACATTTTGTAAAAAATAGTCACAATTTTGAGAGTTATCTACCGATTGACATATTTTTTTCTATAATAAGTTAAAGTCTAAGCACGTTCTATAGATTTCAGCCTACGAATTTAGAATGCTAATAGATATTAAATCCAAATCGGTTGAAATTGAAATACAAATACACTGGTTTTTGTTGTTGTCAAAAATTTAAAAAACCCAAGTATTAGTTTTAATTTTACAGTCACTTACGAAAATTATTGAGTCTCGCTAACAGTCACATGACGTCATTTACAAACAACACTCCCATTATCGAAACATATGACATGACTGTACTGTGACATCGATACAATGCGCGAGCGGACTGGGCGAGTGTGAAATGACGTCACGCCCGAGTAAAAGTCCTCATGCATCGCACGTTTACTTAGCACCAGACTGTCAAGAAAGGCAACGTTTCTCTCAATATTACCAGAATCAGTGGTACCCTAAAATCTCCCCATCTATATTAAGCTGCGCAGGACAAAGACATAGAACTACAAATGCTCTTGAAGGCTGGCACCATAGGATGAATGTTCGGATTCCTAAAAGGCCGAATCTAATTTTGTTCTTGTACAAATTAAGACAAGAAGCGAAACATTGGGACAGACAAATCAGAGATACATTGTTTGTAAATACTTTGAGGAATAACAGAAAAGCTAAAGATATTTATTTTGATAAAATTTATAACTTGTATTTAAAAAAACTGCTGAGACATCAAATTTCATTAGAGAACTTTATCAAAAAAGTTATTTTTTTACAATTGGTAAAATAATATTTGTTACCCTTCCTCATTCCTAGTTGATTTTTATGTGACTGTAATGTAATCCACAGTGGATTGTTGATTTATGTAATTTATGATTATGATTAATATAATAATTTCCCAACAACATTTGTTTTTATTTTAGCACTAGCTGCGCCCCGCGGTTTCACCCGCGTAAGTCCCGATCCCGTGGGAATTTCGGGATACAAAATAGCTTATGACACTCAGCTACCCCCATGCAAAATGTCATCCAGATCGGTTGAGTGGTTTCGGAGATTATCCCCAACATACATACATACATGTTACCAACGTTACCTCTCTATAATATTAGTATAGAAAGACTATCATGCAGGGTGATTCAATATAAGGACAGCTGTAAAATGAGAGAAATGTAATGCTTAAGGTTCGTGTGACGAATTGCGAAAATGACCAGTTGCGAAAATGACGAGATGCGAAAATGACAAGTTACGAAAATGACGAGTCGCGTTTATGACGAGTTGCGAAAATGACGAGTCGCGTTTGTGACGAGTTGCGCTAGTATGACGAGTTTGCGTTTATGACGACTCACTACTAATCCAAAAATTTCACTCCTTCGCTTCGCCCAAGACTAAAACAGGCTTTTATACAGAGGTGAAGAGGTACTCTACTTTACACAATAATTAATAAAGACATGTAAATATATTTTTTACACATAGCAATCTATCGTTTTGTTGTTAATGAAACGTTTTTTTGTAGCCTTTTTATTGTCTCGCAGTAGATGTGTAAAGTAGAATATTCACCTCGGTAATAAAACCTGTCTTTATTTTGGGCGCTTGAATCCTACGTTTTATTTAACACTCTAGGTACAGAAGTCAAGTTTTCGATGCATAAACTACTATTATTGGGCCGTAGATTTGTAATAGTAGTTTATGCACCGAGGTACTAAAGTCCTGTCTTATATAGCGGGCGTCATATTGAATCCAAAGCGTACGAAGGACTCTAGATGGTTAACTCCCGAGCGCAGCGAGGGTGTTAAAAACTTAACTCCTGAGCGAAGCGAAGGAGTTATGTACCTAGAGTCCTGAGTGAAGCGTGGGATTCAAGCGCCCAAGATAAAGGCAGACTTTAGTACCGAGGTGAATACTCTACACATCTACTACGAGACAATAAAAGGGCTACAAAAATGCAACGTATATGAAATATATTGACAGCTCTATATTAATTAAATTTAACAATGTTACATCAAAATGACGAAACCACACATCGGCCTTAGCTGATGAAAAAAAAAAGTTGGGGCTTTATACTAACCAAAACTTTTTGCTTTACCCTTCCGTCCATGAAAATAGAAAAAAATAGCCCAGTTTTTATTTTTTTTATGTGTTATGTCTAGGTGGCCAGTTCGAAATGGCCGTATGCTACCAGAACCTTAGTTCCAAATTTAAATTACTTTATGCCCTAGGTGCATAATGAGCACTTTATGCACCTAGGGAATAAAGAGTCGGTTTACGTTGACCTTTTTGGTCAAATAAAGTAACTTTGTAGTGCAGTAGGTGTGTAAAAATATTTAGGTATGGTACGATATTTAGCGGCGCATGCGCACACGGCCCGGCCCGCACACGGCCGCAAACACACATGACAATAAAACGGCCTGAAAGCCGGTTATTAAAATGTCAGAACAGATATTAATTAAACTTTGTTCGCCACCGATAAATGCACAAATGTAGATCAGATTTATAGCCGTAGCACAAATGGTGGAGAAGTGATCATCTTTAGAATTAACTTTGCATATTATTTTAATAATTGTTCGGAGCTTCCCATTTCGTTCTTGTCGATTTAAGTTTAGTAGGAACTGATAGATGACCTAAATTGCAAACTCAGCACTTTATTTCAATAAGTAGGTACCAACTAGGTACACAGACTGCAACACAATAAGCAATTGCATTTGTTTTATAACAAAAAAAGATAGGTGCTTCGGTAACTTATGTAAAAAATATTTTATTATTGATTGAGGAGCTCATTGGCCTAGCTCCAGCTGCCGTTCTTGAATGGTCGAAACTCATACTGGTAAAGCAATGCTTGGCACGGACATTTCTTGGTTTGGTGACCGATAATTTATGAGGTAAAAAGTCACTTGAGCTCCTCCGTAGTTCGGAAGATAGGTCAAGTTTGAGATCTTATCTTAGGGCGACATGAAAACTATAAGACTACAGCTACACGAAAATTTGAAGAAGATTATTGAAATACGAAAATGTTTCAAATATACAAAGTAATTTAAACAAATGATAAAATTACAATATTAAATAAACCATTAATTAGTAAAATGCAAATTTACTGCACGACACAGTAACTTATATAAATTTTATGATTTTCACCGTAAACCACGAGACGAAGTGAGCTCAATAGGTTGTATAAAATGAAAAGCCTGTATAGATAACTACCAATAAATGTTCTAATCATTAACTTTACTTTGTAATCGAAAGTTCATTTTATCGTTATTGGAAAGTTACGAGTACAAGGTAAACCGCAGAAACTTGATAGTACATCTAAGGTTTGTGGTTCGTAAAATGAATGCTTATGTCTTCTTAAGGATACTGTGTCGTAAAAATTCTTAAACTTCCGCCATAAAAAGGGACTAAAGTTTCCTCGCGCAACCTTAGGGGGCGCTGATAACTATTCAATTGCACATCTAAAAAACTTCAAAACAAAAACGGCGATAAAGAGTAGGGGTTTGAATAAAAACTAATAACCAGAAACGCTTTCCCCAGGATACTAAAAATAAAACTGTTATTGTTGGTTTTCCTTGGAAATTTTGATTCTTTCTCTTACTGAAATGATTTGAATTTATAAATAGATGAATACAAACAGTTTTATGTAATGTTGGTAAATGGTTTTATTTTCTCTGTTTAGGTTTAAATTAAGGAAACGTGTTATTTATCCATGTACTTACAATGTATGTCTATGAACAAAATTACTTTACGAAACTAAATACCTACTTTTTTATAATTTATTTAACAACTATTAAAACTCATAAAACATTAATAACATACCAAAACTCACTAAGAATAGACACCAAAAATCACTAAGAGAAGTAGCTCTGACTGTATTTGCAATCCAGCTAAACCTATGTTAATTGATGGAGCCCTAATTTATTTCTTTCCTAATAGAACAATTTAACAATTTTCTTTTCATAAAAACCGGAAAGTTGTCTAATTAAGTAAAACTTTGATTTCCAATTTACAAAGTTAAACAAGCCGACTAATAAAACGAGGAAAAATATTTTTCTTAAAACAAAATTTCCAGTACAATTTTAGTAACTAAAATAAAGAAAATTAAGACTGGTGAGAAGTAGGAACCTAGTTAGTTCCAAAACACCGGGAGCTAATTTTTAAACTTAACGACTGCGTTATAACGTTCTCATGGGATCTGTTTCATTCTAGTCAGTGCCACTTACCGCCAGACTTGCGGCAAATGATCCGCATCATTACCAGAACGGCTTTCAACCAAGATATTAACAGTTAATATTCAATAGCATCTGTTGCTTACAACGTCATAGACGAAAAGTGCCTCAGTTAACGCATTAATGATCATTCACGCCAGCCTCAAGATCACATTGAAAATTTAATTCGAACAGCCCGCTCTGACACTTATGTTAAGAGGTTGTATTTTCATTTGGCTCTATGTTTAGCCATGTTGTTTTAGAATGTCATTGTATAAATACTAACACGCCCGAACAACAACGTGGAAACATCGAAACTAACTCAGCGAGAACAATTTTCAGCTCCGTATCTACACTCACATGCTTTAAATGATCGTGGAAATTCCAAATTCAAAGTTGATTGATGAAACGTAGTTAAGATACGAGATGATTTCGAGGCTTTAAAATTAATTCGGTCATTATAGGGAAACTTGAACCTCAGTGTCAATGCAAAATTGAAATACTGTAATTTGAAATGTTATTATTGATTACTAAACAATTTTCATTACAATTTCTAGCAAAAAAACACTTCAACTTAATTGATTTTTAAGGGGCGTGTAACGTGTAAATTAATATGATTTGGTTTCAGGACTATAACTCGACTTATTAAACAAATACACAGTTTTCAAGAGTTATAATAAGTTTAACAATCAATTTTAATTGATTTTTAAGGGGCGTGTAACGTGTAAATTAATATGATTTGGTTTCAGGACTATAACTCGACTTATTAAACAAATACACAGTTATCAAGAGTTATAATAAGTTTAACAAGAAAATAACCTAACTATAAAATAATTGTATCAATAAAAATATTATTTCACTAAACAATATTAGAATAGACATGTTCTTTTTGTATTTTTGTTATATTCATTTTATTATAACTCTACAGTACAAGAAAAGAAAGAGATTGATTAGTTTTATAATGGAATTGTATCTACGCGACATCTGTTGGGGACGCTGAGATTTTAATACGTAAAAATGCAGCGGTTGGCGACATTCCTCGAGGCGAAACGAACGAGCAACGTTTGCATAAAAAATATCTACCTAAAGGTACGTACGTATGTACGAGACTACATTGCTTTGGTATCACAATCCACAATATGTATTACTGAACAAATATCTAAGATACTTCCAGAAAAACATAAAACAGCAGGATACACCAAACAAATATTTGACGATTGATCCTATGTAATGAGTTTGCTGTCGTTGTGAGTTGGCAATATACGCTTTTAGGTTAGATAAAAAAAACATAGTACCTAATCCTTAGACATAGAAGTGGATACTTATATTGAATTTTATAAAGCTTATTACAAAATAAGCCTAAAATTGGGATAAAATCATTTTGACTCATCACTTTTTTTAAACAACCTTATTTGATACACCTGCTAAATTGGATGTTCAATTTTCATTTACTGTTACGAGTATGTCATGAACAGCACCAAAATGACACTATTTGAAAATTGGGTTTATTCCAGGACTAAACTAAGGCGTAAAAAATAATAATATGTTAGTCAAATAATTCTTACTTGGTTATTTCAATTTTTCACCATGCAAATGTCTTATACCCTTAAAATATTTACTTAGTTATATGTCGCCTGAACAGTGAATGTAGATTGTGTTATCCAATGTAACGCGCCTGATGAATGTTGCCAGTAACTATGCCACCGTTTATTCCCTCTAATAGCTCGGTCTGCGGTTTAAACTTACGCTTTTGGCTAGTCGTAATACAAGACTAAAACTACGTTTCAAATTAATGCATAAGCACTATAACTGTTGTTTAGTTTTAGATTGGTGAACTTTATTTGGTTACACCACTTCGCAGTATACAAGTAAACAAAGGGTTAGTATGTACGCATTACGCAATCAACTTTATGTTAAGAATCTCGGTCACAACATTACCTTGCTCGTGACTGAGAACGATGGAAAGTGGTGTAACGGAGAAAAAGTTAGATTGTTATTAAAATGACCTAGTTAAATTTAACATTATTTTGTTTTTGTGCACGGTAAATGTTTTTTAATCTACCTTTAGTTATGCGTAACACGATTTATTTTAACTGAAGTCTTACTAAAAAGTACCTATTCGTAGCAATTTGTATTGCAGTATTGTAAGATAAATTCGTATCCAACATACATGTAGGTTACAGCTTTCTTTTGTAAGTAGAAAACTTGTGTTTTTTTTCTTATTAAATCGTTGATCGATTTTTTGATTATTTTCCGTTATCTTTTAAGTATGTAAGTAAGTAGTAACTAAATAAATCAACACATAATAGCCGACTTTGAGGAGCAAATTATTGTGTTTCTCATAATATTATAAGTACCTCTTACTGAAACCTCATCTCAATAGCTAATTTACATTTTTATGGGTTCGGTGGCTGGAGTTTGAGTTAAACATAAAAGTCGTTTGATTATTATTATAAAAAATCACAGAGACGCTTTGTCAATTCTTTTTGTCGTTAAATATTTGAAGAGAGGTCCGGTTAATAACAGGGCAAAATAATAAAATGTTGAAAAGTTTCCAACTGAATGTTGGAGAGCTCTCTCGAGCTTTTGTAAGATTCACGTTAGCGTAAGTTTTCAAGAGACGAATGGAAGTTATAACTTCAACTAAAGAGATTCCATTTCTACATCAATTACCGCTTGCTGGGATGTCTAGTTTTTAAGAAGAATTTCCAAAAATGGGCCACCTTATAGCATAGCGTTTAATTATTCCTTTTTTTTATTTTTAATAAAATTAGATATTTTGTTTCAACATATTTTTTTTCGTTTTTAACATATAGTGAACTTCCTCAGAAAATCAACCTACTTCTTTAAGGACTTTCCACTAATTACGAACTTACAATTTTACTTTCCTGTTTCGAGTAATTGAACAATGTAATACGTTAACCTACTTCAATTTTTCAGAATTTTCTGTAACGTCGAAAGCACTCCCGGTATTGGATAGAGCTACTCTTTAGTCGAAAGCATACGATTGGACAATTTTACGGTATACCGAGAAAGATTTACGACATACAACCACAATTTTCATTATACTTTCAATTTATGTCCCGATTTCGATGAAAACCACGTTTACCAAATAAAAATCTCAGTGGAGTGCTGCATTAAAGCGTTTACGTACACGCGTATTTAAACTGGAAGGATCCCGGGGTGTTTTTTTTAGTATTAGAATTTAAGAAACCATACCATACCTACATAGACCAACCGCAGTTGAATGCGGAGGTCCACATCCATACCATCTTCCGGTATGTACAGAATTCTACAGCATTCACTGATTTTGAAAGCGTGTTTCTTAGCTGCCGGACGTTTGTTTTAAGCCGAAAAGGGTTTGTTCTATACGTCTAGAAGAACAACGTTTGCTCTACGACTTTTGGAAATTTGGACAAGTCTACAAATTTTGAGTTAGGTAATAGTTTACTTGAAAAACATTTGTTTCTTAGAGTTATAACTCATGGAACTTGAATTAGTTTGAACAAATACTAACTAAACACAGATCAAAAGTGTATTTTTATCATCGGAACCACCTCTTAATATTTAACCTGTAAATTAAAAAAATGATTATTTTTGAAAAGTTGAAGATCAAAAGTTGTTTACTTTGACGTCTAAAACAACCTCCTATCGACTACACACCCAGTCTAAAATATCCGCCATGGAGTAAAATACCAGCCGAAAGGCCAATTTTCAGCAATTTCAGTTAATTACATTGGAAAGTCCCGAGTAGCGTTACATCATTATGAAAAGACGGCATAGAAAGGTTAGCCTTATTAAGGGTATAAGTGTGAGATGTCGAACGACGGCTCCAACAAATTTAAATAAATACATTTTACATTATTTAATATTTCGTAGATAACATACTAGCAACTCATCGATCAAACGCGGACGACGGAACTTGGATAAGCAACGAACAAGTTATGTGTGGCTTCGGTACAGTTTTAGAGGAACTTCCTCACGAAGCAATGTGCATGTGCCAAACTAGAGTCTGAAATGCTATAACTATGTTCTTGTTACGCTATATATATAATATATTCTGAGAAGACATACTGATAGTGTTTTATGTACCTAAATAGCCGCAATCACTCCGTTTGGTTAGGTATAGTAGGCACTTCTACCTAATCGGGTACGGGTTACGGAAGATTGCATTGGTTTGGGAGAGTTAACTATTTACATACAGGTTGGTCCAACTAGCGACATCAATTTTTTTTTCATACATGGTATATTTTGAGACACCCCCAGGTGTGACGACATTTAAAAAAAAATTGACGTCACTAGTGGGACCACGTGTATTACATACAGCTTAATCAGTAATATTTACCTAGTTTAAATTTATTTAATGACAATTCACCAAAAGCCACTATCCAGTATGTAAGAGGTACATTTGGAAACAACAGCTTATATCTTACCCATATACCTTGTCTTTGCTAAATGAAATACGTATATATGTACTCATATTAACATACAAATTTAACTAAATTTAGGAGCAAAGAAAACGAATTAACAAAACAATTCGATTCAATTTCCTAAGCTCGGCATTTCTAGCTGCGTTCAAATTATTTACCGGGGATTATATATCCCCAACAGTGATTATGTGAAGTATCTACCATCGTACTTCATATAATCCTTTGCGTGCGTAGTCGAAATCTAACATTAATCAATTCCAATGAATCCTCATATATCTAAATACGAAAACTAAGCGCGTATGTACGTTACATTCTCCGTTTACACATGACAAATAAACATGGAAACCACTCAATTCTTTATTATTTCGACAACAGAAAATATTTCACCTTCAATAAAAATATTCACGGCAAAAGTTTTATCATATACCTACCTACCTATCTATCTAGGTATATGAATAGAATGAATATATGATATAGATATTCTTAATCCAAGATTTATGGGTATCCTGACAAAAGTGATCGTTTCGAAGCATGATTCTAACGTACCTATTCATCACTTGATACTTTAACTCACGTCGGTTTTGGCGACATCTCAATCATTATCATAAATTCTTGCGCTCATATTTATCGTATCGTAAACGTGGGTAATCAGCGAGAGCGAAAGGCTCGGGAAAATCTGAGTAATTTTATCGAAGTTCAACATACTTCATATATTATCTACTTCTAATTCTCTACTAAGTAGGAAAGTATGTGTGTATGTGTTCTTGATATTTTTACTGTTTAGTTCGAATTGATACATTTTATATACAGCCGTACTCAAAGACTGTCACTTGTTACCTATAAGGTAGAAACGAAGCATTATTCAGAAAATTCAGTTAGGTCCCTTAGGAATACTTCTTGATCCAGTAAATATAGGAAATTTAAGATATATTGACAATTACCTTGTTTGCAATATCCTGCCTGAAGCAAGACGAATAATTTTATATTTAGAATAGACATTGAATTATAGCTGAGTACACTACCTATTCTACTTATGTACTATACAATACCATTTTTATGGTAGGTAATTTGAAGTGAGAAAATTTGAAGATCTAAGGACACAATTTTTGACGAATATACGACTGTACCGCAACTTTACATGTGTCGTTCTGACGAGCACTAGAGAGAAGTTGTTTGACACAGTCACTTTAATTTGTGCACCGTTTTACTACAAACATTCCCCTGCGAATGTTTCGAGTGCGCCAAACTTTTTTATGATGAGAGTTTATCCGACTGAGGGAAGGGTTGATGGGATTTCTGGAGGATTAATGTCAACGTAAGCGCACATATTTCGTGTTTTTATTCTTGTTGGACCCAACAACGCAAACAGGGTTTAAGAATATAACATTTTTTGTGTCACTCGTATAAAGTTTTACATATATATATTGCGGCAATGAAGACGACGTAACGTAAAAGGCTGTGGAATCTAGAATATAAAGTACTCACATTCGTCGTGATCTTTGGCGGTGACAGTGAGGACTGTGTGCTGTATGTCTTCATTTTCGTCGACTTCCGCCTCGTATAGCTCCTTGTCGAAGTACGGCGGGTTGTCATTCTTGTCAGCGATGCCAATACGGATGAACTTTGTCACTGTGAACAAATATTTACGATCAATGTTTGCGCATACAATAGAACATAAGACGGTCGCATCGCAACTGTCGATTTCGAAACTTAATAAACATAAAATATATCACAGCCTCATGTTTGATAGCCTCGTTGAGCGTCGGGTGAATATCTGGCTGGAACGCAAATGTTTATGAATTCGATTCCCGCCGGCGACAAGTTTTTATGCTGATCATAAATAATGCTAGTTTATAGGTATTTTCTAAATATGTATATTAAGGTATATAATAGGGGTTAAAGTATGAAATTGCCGTTTTATTGCAATAGGTTCTTTGAATTGACATAGAATCTTCATGGTTTGAGGTTTTCGAATGAAACTTTTTTCAAATGGTTTCTGTGATGTTCTTTTTTTAAAAAATGTGAAACATTTGAATATTGACTTTCAATTGTTTTTGTTATTCAATTTAGACAAGAAAGATGGATACTGCGAAAAT
This sequence comes from Idaea dimidiata, assembly GCA_949358125.1. NCBI lineage: Eukaryota > Metazoa > Arthropoda > Insecta > Lepidoptera > Geometridae > Idaea > Idaea dimidiata. The sequence goes on from OX442337.1 coordinate 7,811,410, forward strand.
TCGAGTGATTTTTGAATACGAGTTCCGACGCGGAACTAACGCGGCAGAAACAGCCCGCAATATCAATGCTGCGTTTGGAGAGGGGTCTACTAATGAACGCACCGTGCGATTTTGGTTTAAACGCTTTCGTGATGGAAATTTCGACTTAAAGAACGAGCCACGAGGAAGACCGCCCACACAGGTGAATAACGATGAATTAAGAGAGATAGTGGAAGCCGATCCTAGTCAAACTACCCAGGAATTAGCGGCATGGTTTAACGTTACCTTACCCACTTTATTGACTCACTTGCGTCAAATCAATAAAATAAAAAAATACGAAAAATGGGTGCCTCATGATTTGACTGATCTGCAGAAAGAAACGCGTGTTGAAACTTGTGTTGCCTTGTTGAACCGGTACAGAAATGAAGGAATATTGGATCGAATTGTAACATGTGATGAAAAGTGGATTCTTTATGATAACCGGAAAAGAAAAATGCAATGGCTGACCCCAGGTCAAATGCCACAACAGTGTCCTAAAGCAAAACTTACCAATAAAAAGGTAATGGTAACTGTTTGGTGGTCTCAGCATGGTGTTATTCACTATAGTTTTCTTCGATCTGGTCAAGCAATTACGGCAGATGTCTATTGTGCCGAACTCCGAACCATGTTGACAAAACTAGCAGTAAAACAGCCCCGACTCATGAATCGATCTTCACCATTATTGCTCCACGACAACGCGAGACCTCACACAGCACGAGAAACCATTTTGACCCTTCAGGAACTGCACTTAGAAACCATTCGTCATCCACCGTATTCACCAGACCTTGCTCCAACGGACTACCATTTTTTTCGTGATTTGGACAATTATCTACGTGACAAGAAGTTTTCTTCCCAGGAGGCAGTACAAAATGCTTTCACACAGTTTGTGCAGTCTAGATCGTCGGAGTTCTATCGCAAAGGCATTAATAACCTTCCCATTAGATGGCAGCAATGTATACATAATAATGGCAACTATTTTGATTAAATAAATTTGTTAAAAATTTAAAAACAAAACAATTAAGATTTTCAGTACAAATCGGCAATTTCATACTTTAACCCCTAATATTTATAAAAAAGTATATGTGGTGTATACCCATTATCTAATAAGCCTAGTTGTTTAATTTGGGGGTAGATTACGCTGTAGGCAACGTATTTATTTACCTACTTATATCAATAAATACTTATATAGTGTAAGTATCTGGTGGATTTCGTTTTAAGCTAAAACTTTCTAATCCAAGAGTAGGGTAGTTTATTCTCTTACCGATTGATATTTTTTTCCTACCTACCCTCATCCATCCTTTTTTTTGTATTGAGCACTACGTGTAACCAGTCGTAGTACCGCCACCATAGACGACGGATGTCGTATGGTAGTATCGCAACCGCATAGTGCCGCATAGTGTGGGACGAGGACGTGGAGTGATCATCATAGTGAATAAGTGCAGTTCAAGGATTTTTGAGGGTGTAATCTCCGGCCGGAGCTGATTGATCCCAGGGATTGTCGAGGAAAACAAGGTACGTGGTGCTCTGTCCTAATCTTTTCCTACCTGATTTTTTTGTAATCCTTGACCATATATCCGACGGCTATTAATCGGAGATGCCTACTTGAATATCTATGGACTGTATTTGTAGTTAGCAGCCTCCCGCAGAAATACAGTCCACTTTTATTATCTATCCCCCTTTTTTTTTGAATATCCTTTTCTCATGAACCAGCGCACCAATGGGACGTTAACTATTTTAGCGCCACCATTATTTTCTGGTCCTTCGAGCCGGATTCTCTGGTAATTTGAACCGTATTTTTTGGTTACTATTTAATTAGTATTTAATAGCGTAACCGAATGGTTATAACTTGTTCGGTCCTTGTATTGCGCAGATTAAAAATAGTTGTCGTTTCTCTTTATATTTAACCGCACCGACAGCTATTTATTTATTTTATGTTTTTTATTTCCGCACCGCATCTGCGTAATATAGAATCGTTTTTCAGTTGTACCAAAAATTGTACCACGTGTTGGATTTCATTTTGAATTTTATCTTCACATCGTGATTCGCATTTTTTGTACCTACTTCGTTCGTTGGTCGGTTAAGATCGGCAGCGTTCGGGCTATAGCTAACTATATACTTACTCCCTCGGTCTCAGCGTATGCTACCCGCAATAATTTTTTTTCTTTTCGCACCCGCTAGGTATATTCTTATTTTTCGCACCCGCCATATTTTTTATTTTCTCGCACCGCAATATTTTTGTATTTTATATACTTGCTTATATTTAATTTACTATCGGTTGTTCGGTACTCACTCACCCGCTATTTTTTATATTTTATCCGCTATTTTCTTGAAAAAACCGTCTGTGTTTTTCCCGCTATTAATATCATTCGAGTTAGTTTTGTTTCATACTTATTATAAATTTATACTTACACCTGCGATCCTTTTATCGAATTCAAAATGGTGAAATCTAAAAGGAGAGAAAGTAATGCTCACTTTGACGAAAATGTTGACACTAATAAAAATCAACTTACTTTATATACCGTAAAACGCGATGTTATTTTTAAACGCTTAGAAAAAATTTTCGATCTCGCACAAAAGGTGGAACAAAACCCGAATTTATATAAAACCTTTTGCGCTTCCGCGTCTAATATAGATAAATTACGCAATGATTATCAGGACATTTTAGACTCATATAACATGTTGAATTTGCAATTACATCCAGATTCAAATGTAGATTATGATTCTTGGACTTCATTTGAAGAAATGTACTGTTTTATTAAACAAATATTACTCGATTATGAGAAAATTAATTCGCAATTTTGTAACTCACCCGCTACTTCTAATTCTAAACCTCGCCTTCCACCGATTGACCTTATGTCTTTCAATGGGGATGTCATGCTTTGGCCGGTATTTTACCAACAGTATAAAAATATGATTCACGATAACTCAACGTTAGCTGATAGTGAGAAAGTTTTTTACTTAGTTTCCAAGCTAACCGGGGAGGCGGCGTGTGTATATGCAGGGTTAGCTCCTACCGCGGAGAATTATATTATTATTTGGGAAACTCTCATTCAGAAGTATGACAATCCTCGTTCACTCGCATGTACATATCTTAACCAGTTGTTGCATTTTAAACCGCTATCTAACTCTAGTCCTACTGGACTAGACGCGTTTATTAATAAGTTTGATTCTTCCATTAAGGCGCTCAAGCAATTAAAGCTTAGTGACTTAAATGATTTTATATTCTTACATTTAGCTATTCAAAAGTTAGATCCAGAAACAATAAAACTATTTGAAATTACCTATCGCAAAGAAAAGATACCCACTTATCATAATTTAATTGAATTCATAAAGGAACAGAGTAAGGTTTTATCTCGGTCTTTGTCTATTAATAAACCTCTTAATAGTTTTTCGCAAGTACAAAATAAACCCGCAAGACGCACTCCTAATCAGCTGATAAGGTCCTTTGTAAACACTGACTTGGGGTGTGGTCCCACTGCCACGAGCGCTCGCGATAATAAGTGCTCCTTGTGCAGTAATAAGCAACACGAACACCTGTATTCGTGTCCTTTTTTTATGAAATTGACACCGCGTGATCGCTATAATTTTATTAAAAACAACTTTTATTGCAACAACTGCTTGAGTGTCAGGCACAATACTTTTAATTGTTCCTCTAAACATTCTTGTTCTCATTGTTCTATGCGACACCACTCATTATTGCATTTCAATACCCCCGCTAAATCTATAAATACTAATTGTAATATTGGTGCAGCAGTGGTGTCCGACCCCGCTATTATTTCCGCTATCGCTCATGATGTGTCGCCCGACCCTAGGCTAGGTGTACAATATGTCGAATCCAATAATTCTTTTGAGAAAAATACATCGGTTTGCACTGTATCTTATGATCGCGCCGACTGTACTCAAACAACGACTTTATTGGGAACCGCGAAAATTAAAGTTGTGGATCGATTTAATAAAACTCATTATTTGAGATGTTTGGTGGATCCCGGATCTCAAAGTGATTATGTTACCTCTAATTGTTGTAAGCGCTTATCGCTTCCCATTTGTAAACAAAATCGCTATACGGAAGTTCAAGGTATAGGGGGTGCCTCGCAAAAAATATTAGGTATTACCGCGCTGACGTTTTCTTCGCGCCATGATAGTAGTTGTGAATATACTATACAACCTATGATTGTAGATCGTATCACATCACAGTTGCCCGACGCGCGCGTCGACACCTCAGCTATGCATTTTATAAACAACTTACCGCTCGCAGACGATGAATTTTTGCTACCTGGTCCTATAGATATTTTACTAGGTGTAAAACTTTATTGTGAAATTTTACTTTTTGATAAAATTAAAAACTCAATTGATACCATGCCCTCCGCCTTCGAAACGACCTTAGGTTACCTAATTATGGGTGACGCTCCTATTATGTTCCCGCACCACGCTACTCGCACACTGTGTGCTTTTACTTCTGACCCGCTACAGCAGATTGTCGAGAAATTTTGGGCGGTCGAGGAATTACCCTCCCGCAAGTTTTTAAGTCCTGATGACCAACAGTGCGAAGGTATTTTTACCTCTACTACTGTTCGTAATAAAGACGGTAGTTACTCTGTTGATCTCCCTTTTAAAGATGACCCCCAAAAATTAGGCAATTCTTATATAACCGCTAAAAAACGTTTTTTACTTCTTGAAAAGAAGTTCGCTAATAACCCCGCTTTAAAATCAAATTATGATATGATTTTCCGTGATTACCTAGATAAAGGTATTCTTACTCGCACCGCACCTGAGGAATGTTACTCCCCAGGATTTTATCTCCCGCATCATCCTGTAGTCCGCGAGGACAAGTCGACCACGAAGGTTCGTCCTGTGCTAGATGGCAGCGCCAAGTCTGATACTGGGCTGTCATTAAATGATATTTTGCATTCGGGATGCAATCTACAGGCTGATATATTTCATATTCTTTTAAATGTCCGCATTTTTCGTATTGCATTTTTTGCAGATGTAAAACAAATGTATTTGTGTATTTACACCAATCCTCCGCACCGCAAATATCAACGAATTTTATATCGTTTCTCTAAAGACGACCCGCTCGAAGTTTTAGAATTCACTCGGGTCACCTTTGGCCTTAGGTCCTCCCCGTATTTGGCCCTCCGCACGCTACGTCAGTTAGCTTGTGACGAACGTCACAATTTTCCAAATGCGGCCTCAGTTCTTGAACGAGACATCTATATGGACGACTTGGCTTCTTCTGCTTCTTCCCTCGATGAAGCAGTTAAGACGGCACACGAGTTGATTCAACTTTTCAAGACTGGTGGTTTCGATCTAGTGAAGTGGACTTCCAATTCTTCTAAACTGTTGGAACGCATACCAGAATCGCACCGGCAACCTGAATTTATTTCATTCGATGATGAAACCACATTTAAGATCTTAGGTTTGCGCTGGTTGCCCGCACAAGATAATTTTATTTTTGATATTACTACTCCGCAATTTATTTGTACTAAACGCGCTATTTTATCTGCGACTGCACGTCTGTACGATGTTTTAGGACTCGTCGGACCTATTATTCTTTTCGCTAAATTATTAATTAAGGAGCTATGGCTTCTCAATCTTGATTGGGACGATGTTCCCCCTTCTCGCATCATTAATTTATGGCAACAATATTTATTTGAGCTACCTCAAATTTCTAGCATTGTTTTTCCTCGCCATGTAGGTATAGAAACCGGTTCCGAAGTTTCTTTAATTGGCTTTTCAGACGCCAGTGAGTCTGCATTCGGCTGTGTTATCTATTTGCACGTCGTAAATGGCAGTATGCCACCTATTGTTACTTTATTATGCTCGAAATCTCGAGTCGCTTCCGTTAAACCTAAAATTACTCTCGCCCGCCTGGAACTAAACGGAATCCTTCTACTTTCGCGCCTACTTAAAACTGTCCACGATACTATATCGGATAGACATAAAATAAATAATATTTTCGCTTTTTCCGATTCGGAAGTCGCCCTATGTTGGTCTGTCGCGTCACCACATAGGTTCGATACTTATGTTGCCAATCGCATCTCACAGATTCAAGTGAATATTTCTATTGATAATTTATATCATGTTCCAGGCACACAGAACCCCGCGGACTGTGTGTCCCGTGGACTCACGCCATCGCAATTAATTAATCTCGATTTATGGTTCCGTGGACCACACTGGCTTTTTTTGCCTATAGATAATTGGCCCATTCAAAAATTTGTACCTTACAAATCAACTTTGCCCGAAGAAAAAACTATGTCTCATGTCGCTAAAGACAATAAAAATATTGAGTTCGAAAATCCGCTATTAAAACTTGCATATAGATGTTCCACCTGGAACAAACTACTTCGAGTCACGGTCTACGTGCTTAGATTTATAAGAAAACTACCGTTAAATAATATAATAAACGCTAATGATTTAAATGCAGCCGAATTGGAATTAATTCGTGTCGTGCAAACCGCTTACTTTTCGGACGATATTAAAAATATATCTAAAGGCCAATTATCTTCCGCTAAATTACAAAAATTGTTTCCGTTTTTACGCGACGGGATTTTGCGTGTTGGAGGTCGCTTATCGAACTCAACACTTAATTATTCATCAAAACATCCAATATTGTTACCTAGACAGGGACGTATTGTCGAATTGTTAATTGATTCTTACCATCGTGACAACTGTCACGCAGGACCACAGTTGTTAACCGCTATTTTGAAAGCAAAATTTTGGATTATTTCCGCTAGGCGTATCATTCGGCAACGCATTCATAAATGTAATAATTGTTTTAAACTAAATCCAAAATCTAGTTTCCCGCCAATGGCTGACTTACCTAAATGTAGGTTAGAACAATGTAAGGCCTTCCTACACACCGGTGTAGATTTCGCCGGTCCGCTTTATGTAACTCCTTATCGCAAACGCGGCATTCGTAGTGTAAAGGCCTACCTATGTTTATTTATTTGTTTAGTAACTAAGGCAATTCACATCGAACTTGTTTCTAGTTTGACCGCAGATTCATTTATTGATGCTTTTAAACGATTTCTATCGCGTCGTGGCCCTTGTACGTTTTTATATAGCGACAATGGCACGAATTTTGTGGCTTCAAAAGCTTATTTTAATGAAATTCACGAGCTTTTAAAATCTGATGAATATTACAAATTATTTAGTAATGAACTCGCGAAGCACCGCATTACGTGGAAAATGAATCCACCTACGGCAAGCCACTTTGGAGGTATATGGGAAGGAAATATTAAAAGTTGCAAGTCCCTCCTCTTTCGTATAATCGGGAATCAGATCCTCACTTTTGAGGAAATGTCAACCGTTTTAACTCAAATCGAGGCCGTGCTAAACAGTCGCCCTCTGTATATCTTGAGCTCTGATCCATCAGAGCCTCTTGCTTTGACCCCTTCACATTTTTTATCTACCGCACCGTTAGAATATTTGCCCGCTGTTGATTTGACTGAGCAACGAACCAACCTATTGTCTCGTTTTTCATTAATGGATTCGCTCGTCCAGTCGTATTGGAAGCGGTTTAAATCGGAGTACTTACATAATTTACAAATGCGTGAAAAATGGAATACGCCTACAAATCCAATACAACTTGGTACAATCGTGTTATTAAATGAAGATAACGCTCCACCCTTACAGTGGCCACTGGGAATTGTTACAAAATTGTATCCTGGTAAGGATGGAGTTATTCGCGTTGCGGAGATAAAACCAAAAACAGGCGTTTATAAGCGTCCTGTCGTGCGTTTGTGTCCGCTTCCCACTCAGTGAGAGTGTATTTATTTTAGTTGCCTTTATAGGCAAAATTAAGTAAGGTATAAGTTATTTTTTATATTCCTAATATTTACTAATTTTAGTATTCAAGCAAACGATTATGGTTTGTTCCTATAGGTTTAGTTTCCTGCTATTGTTTTGGTTCTGGTTTGTCTTAACTGGATCTTTTTTCGCTAAGTACTTTGTACATCCCGCTATAGTTTAACCACTATGGTTGCACGATGAATGTGCTTTTTCCGCACTATTGCTAATTGTAAGCAATGGTTCCCTTGTTTTGAAGGGTACCTTCAAGCCCGGGGGGATGGTGGATTTCGTTTTAAGCTAAAACTTTCTAATCCAAGAGTAGGGTAGTTTATTCTCTTACCGATTGATATTTTTTTCCTACCTACCCTCATCCATCCTTTTTTTTGTATTGAGCACTACGTGTAACCAGTCGTAGTACCGCCACCATAGACGACGGATGTCGTATGGTAGTATCGCAACCGCATAGTGCCGCATAGTGTGGGACGAGGACGTGGAGTGATCATCATAGTGAATAAGTGCAGTTCAAGGATTTTTGAGGGTGTAATCTCCGGCCGGAGCTGATTGATCCCAGGGATTGTCGAGGAAAACAAGGTACGTGGTGCTCTGTCCTAATCTTTTCCTACCTGATTTTTTTGTAATCCTTGACCATATATCCGACGGCTATTAATCGGAGATGCCTACTTGAATATCTATGGACTGTATTTGTAGTTAGCAGCCTCCCGCAGAAATACAGTCCACTTTTATTATCTATCCCCCTTTTTTTTTGAATATCCTTTTCTCATGAACCAGCGCACCAATGGGACGTTAACTATTTTAGCGCCACCAGTATCTGAATAATAATATGTTAACACCTATTTTCAATCGTGTTCAACTTACAACTTTGACGAGTTAAGGTTAATTACTTGAGATGAGTTCGTAATAAATATACAAATATTGCACAACATTACACACAGCGCAATCTAGCCCCAAACTAAGCACTAGGCGTGTACTATGGGTACTAGACAACGGATATACTACATATTATACTTTTTTTGTAAACATCTACATATTAGGTATACATAGATAAACACCCAGACCAGATACAAATATTTATTTATTTATTAATAGAGGCAACACATTTTTAAATAATACTAAATCCTAATCAAAATAGCAATATCTAAGTTAGGTTATAATTCGCGATTCATTTTTGGCGTCTTTAAGTTAATTTAAGTTAATCCGCTTAGGTTAAAAGCACATAACTTATGAATTTAATATAGGTGAAGTAAATGAGCCTAAATAAAACAATTAAGCCACGTTAAGTACAATTAATGGACCTCAAGTCGTATATTTAATTTACTCGTGATGCGTGCGTAGGTATTCACTTATGTAATTCGGCGAAAAGTTCCAGAAAAAAATCGGATTTTTCTTTGGAAAGTCACAATGGTACTTTTATTTAAGGTATTTAGTTACTTTGAGTTTTTTAATAGTTTAGGATTATTGCACTACTAGCTGCGCCCCGCGGGTTCACCTGCGTAAGTCCCGTTCTCGCGGTAATATCGGGATAAAATGTAGCCTATTTTTTTTTTGTAAACCGTTAAATTTTGTGTTTTATTATGATTGTTATTTAAAAACGGGACTAAGTCGCATTGTGAAACCGAGAATAAATGGAAAAGTACTTAACGAAATACGAATGTTAGTGTAAAAAATGTTAAAATAAAATTGTTTACCAACAATACCAATTTAAATCCCCACAAGCGGCGTCAGACAATTTTGTTCTGATAGAAAGTAAGTAAACAAGTTTAAATAAATCGAGTCAATGTAAAAAAAGGTATTGGATAACAATACATTAACCAGTACAAAAACTGCGTGAACTTAAAATCAAGACTTCAATCCGTTTTATCCAGTCATCAATTAACGATGTAAAAAAAATCCGCTTCGCTTTTTTATGCGATAAACACCATTGTAACGAAAAACACCAAAAAGCTTTTATTATCTACTAAAGTACTCGTAACATTGGAAAGGACGAAGATTCTTCAGAATATGCACAACATTCCATGATATTGTACAATCACGATACTCGATACAAAGAAGTACTTATTCGACAAAAGAATTATAGACATTGTTCATTTTCAGTGAAATCAATTTGTGTTCCAATATTACGCTCAAATAACTCTATGAAATAGTTGACAAAGTAAAATAACAGAATATGGGCATGAGCCGATGGTAACAATTAGCTTTTTTATTTAAACTTTGTTTCAGATGCACCGCCTGCCTACTGATAACGGTCTACGCAAAACAAACATTTAATTAACAAGGCAAAGAAAGTCCCGAGTTCACAAGAGATCATCAATAAATTACTGAAGAAAAAGGTTCAATACAGTGTTAAAATACCAAATTCATTAGCACGGAACCATTCGTCTTACTTGGCCGGTTTTTACAGAAAGCTTTTCTAGAGGCATCCTAATTGGACGATATCAAATGAGCTTTAATCTTAGTTCAGAGTGCGGTCTTATCGAAAGAAAAAATAATACTAGACGGAAATTGCTTTCGTTTGCGGGACACCCTAACAATGATAAATTAGGGCAGAACTAGTCGGAAGTCCTGAAGCTTTATTAGCAAACATACAACCGCTTTTAAGCTCCTAATAGATACCTACACTAGCCGAGGAGACGCGACACTGAACTGATCAGTAAAGTCCAATGAAAACCGACTTCAGAATTCGTTGGAACAATTTATCACAAAATTTATTCAGTCCCAGTCGTATTCCTTCTCAACATTAATTAATTGACAGTACCGAAGTTACAAAGTTTGTTTCAGGAATCACAAATATTGGTCGAATCCGAGCATTCGAAAATTTTAACTCAATTTATATTCTCGTCTAATACAAGAAAGGGTAAATATCAAATGTACGAATTATTGGCATAAAGGGTGTTATAGATTTTGATGGATGTAAATTGCGTTTCCTTGTAATTTACTCTGAAAACCTTTTCAGTACCTACCAATTCTATCAAAAGCGATTCATTTATTATTAGTTTTGCGTTTCGTGTTGACGAGTAAATCACTTTCATGCCGTATACCTACCAATCGTAATATCCAACTCGCAATCATAATGTATTAAGTCTATGTAAGGAAGAGACGTCGCCGGAAATCCGTTATCGTTAACAATCGGAGATTGGCGAATTTAGCCGAATGCTACCCTGAATAATGGTAGGGAAGATGATTTCCGACGCATTAATATGGCATATAAACTAGGGCTAGCAAGTGAATCTTCTATTTACCTAGGTTCATGTTACTATGTAAACTTGGCAGGTTTGCGACTCACCTTTGTTGGGGTTACGGTGCACTTTAGACGGGCCACAACGCTACAACTCTGATTAAAATTTCTACACAAAGTGAGAGTTCCACATACAAAACCAAATCAGGGACAGTAAGAGCTATCTAACGATTCCGGGGCGGGAGACTTTTTGACGAATAAGAGGGAGGTGGATTGTCCCAAACTCGGTCGGACAATTTCGTTACCCAACTTCGTATCAACGTTCGTTTAAACCAACCAAACCCGAACCGATAGAATACAAATGTACCTTAGTCGGAACTCACAAAATTTACATATCATTGTAAATTTTAATTATACCCTATTACTCAGTGAATTCAAGAAAATTTTCCGAAGATTCATGGAATATTGAAACAGAATCGGAATATGAGTTGGTACTCTTCTGCAATTTGAATAACACTTCGAATTATCAAATAGAATTGGTGCGCGTGAACATGTTAACGATCACTTGAACACTCAAAGGGTATTTAATTACCGACTAGGTATCACAGATATTCTAGGTGTCTATTTAATCAATCACATAGGGCAGCATTAGTATTCTCCGTGCAGAGCAATCAAACACAGCCGCAGACTGTAACGAGCTCCCTAACAAACTGTACCCTGCATTCTCTGCGTCTAACCAAAATCAGCACAACCTGCACAACTATCGACAATATAAAAATCCAAATGAGCTATTACACTCAAATGTGTATCACAATGCATTATTCATTATAACTTGTATTACCAAAGCAATAGACTACTGCACAAAGCAAACGTATCGTCGTACACAACATAATATAACATAACCCGAGCATAGTTCATTTTCCTCTAAGGTTCTTTTGTGTAAATACAAACTGCTGCTAGTTATCGTAATAAATAAGCAAGACGTATTCAATATAGGAAGTACGAAAAATGTCGACCAGCTAGGTAGGTACTATATTATCCTGATATTTGCAGTATTCACTTCATGGAGGAAAAAGTAGGAACTTTCTTATTAGTAGGACACACTCATAATACAGGCCGCGTGCTTGATAATGAAATTCTTTATCAAGAGGTGTAGAGTGGAGGGACGTGCTTGCGCCTCTTTCCTTTAGAAAGTCGATTCTCAGAGTTGAACCAATACGAATAATGGAGATACTGTGTTGTTTTAGTTCAAGTAGGTTTATCACATTGAATACTTGAACTTCTGGGTATTTCTGGGTGTCAAAAAAACTAAATGTATTCCAATCTTTTGTTTGAGAGGCTCTTCGCTTACTTTCACTCACAGTACCGCTGACATGGATTATTCAGATAGCTGTGAATGTTTTATTCTAGCACTCTAAACCGTCCATTGATAGGTAGATTTAGCAGAGAATTTTCTTAATTTAAAACTAGTCCAGATAAAGTTTTTAATTAATAACCTTCCTTTGCGTCACTCAGTCAGGTAATAAAGAGGTAATGGAAAAACACCAGTTAGTGAGTTGAGTACCACTCCCGAAAAAAATCTAGGTCCATTACTTTTTATTAATAAGGATTATGAATCTAAGAAGGTAGGTACATTCCAAAGTACAGATATTATCATTATGTTGTTTTAAAGTAGGTACTTTTCTATTGTTTATTCACAGCAGATTACGTTTATGAAACGGGTTTTGATGTTGTCCATCCACTCAAAGATAATATTCTAAAAGAAAAATATAAGTACAAGTACAACGAAGCAGGATTAGGTTAATTTACTTATCCATATAAAATTATTAAAATTAAGAATGCTGTATCTCGATCATTCATTCTAGCCAGCTAGATTGGGGCACGCAAGCGTTCACACAATTCAGAATATCTATCTATCCTACTAATATTATAAAGGTGAAAGTTTGTGAGTATGTGTATATGTGTGTTTGTTACTCAATCACACAAAAACTACTAAATTGAATGCGATGAAACTTGGAATATAGGTAGCTGGAGACTTGGAATAACACATAGGCTACTTTTAATCCCGATATTCCCGCGGGAACGGGACTTATGCGGGTGACACCGCGGGGCGCAGCTAGTCTTTTATAAGTAAAACGGATCATCAGTTCGACGGTCAACAACGGTCTTATATACTCTTTCTACATCAAGACAACTTTCTTAAATTAGAAAATAATGTAGGATTTTACTTCGGAAAGATATTTTGTCGAACATTCACCAAAAGGAAAGGGGAATATAAAAATAGTGACGATGTAAAAAATACAAGTTTACATTCGATAAATCTTTGGGAATCAGACACCGGTTCTCACAACAATCCGTAAAAATCCATCGGCTCTCCGTGATCGCCTTATCAGATCTGCCGGAACTATTTCACAAGATGAATGGGGATTGCTCTCTCACGGGCTATTGAAAAACCAAAGAAATCGATACTATGTGATCGCTGAGTTGCTGTTTTTAAACGAAGAAACAAGTATTTGTATGTGTTATTTGTTTTACGTTCTAGTTGTTTAGTACTTTAATATTAAGTACTAAACAACTAGACTTACTCTACTCTTACTCAACTTTAATATGGAGGTTGGTTATATTACTAGCTCGTTTGCCTAATTTTAGGGCTAGATGTGTTACAATGTATATAATATAGGAACTTAGGTAGTATAGCTATTCACCGAACTTGCGTCCGAATGCAACTATTTACAAACAATTCTATTCAATTTCCGTGATCAGTATGTTGTTACTTGGGCTATTTTTGGCAATCTGACAGTTTTTTCGTAACATTTTTTGCGTTTAACGGTTTGTGTCGAAATAATGGTTTTGGACACAATAAATATAAACGGAATCGGCTTACAAAGTGCTTCCTACATGTTTATACAGAAGTTTACGAAAAACAAGTAGAAAAGTAATTAATAAGATGATACACCAAAAACACAAAGAGATGAACATATTTTGTTATTTTCCCGTTTATCAACATAGTCTTTCTTTCCAAAAATAATCAAAGTCTACTTTCATGTAGTATATACTTCATTTCATACTCCCGTTCCTAAAACATTTTGTAAAGCACCAGTCATTGGCTTTACAACTCCCGAAACGGCCCAGTAAAGTTTTAATAGCACTGGAGAAAATTTCTTAATTGGATTGATTGACGAGGTGCGCCCAAGCTTTGTTAGTATCTTTTCAAATACTGATATTATTATGTACCTAATAGCATGTGATTGGAATAATTAAATCAAGTGTTACAGGTTATCCTACTAATATTATAAAGCTGTTTATAATATTAGAAGGCTAAAAGTTTGTGAGAGTATGTGTGTATGTTACTCAATCACGCAAAAACGACTGAACCGATTGCGATGTAACTTGGAATATAGGTAGCCGGATACCGGGAATAACACATAGGCTACTTTTTATCCCGATATTTTCGGGGGAACGGGACTTACGCAGGTGAAACCGCCGGGCGCAGCTAGTAATGATGTAAACGGCATTTTTTGTCATTTCTTTTCAGGCTATCTATCGTCTGGTCTGTCACGAACCACGGAAACTTTCAAACGGAGTATCTAAATATGAAATGGAAAACATCTAAAACGACTTAATACAGTGCTGATAAATTAAGCTTTTAAATAAACAGTAGCAATAAAATAAAGATAAAATCGTTACGTAGGTAGTCCTTCCGAACATAAGTCAATATTACAAACATACATTTATCTAAACTACATCTTTACGTAACGGTAGAGAAAACCTACGTAAACACTTAATCAACTCTATTCTCAATTCAATACAAATTACATATCTACCATTTGATTTATACGAATACATCGCACATTGAACATGAAGAAAAACGACGTGTGTACATATTATATGTGCGTGTGTATAAATATATATTAAAGAACATCAGAAATCGTGTGTAGATTTCCCTGAGGATAAAACCATATATAAGTACGACGGCGGTCATTTCCCGATGTGGCACGAGATGATAACATTTTACAAGAGGTCCCAATGCCGACGTGACGCGATTTTTATCCAGATTTGCCAATACGAAGGTAAAATGAAAAACAACAGTTTCTTTACGACGATTGGATACGTACTATTACGTACCTACTTTCACATTTTATTCCTAAGAAAAAATGAAGGTCTCTTTTCTGACATTCGATTTCAATAAATATCTAGGTTACGTTTAAAATATATGAATATTTAAGTGTTGCTAGAGATTCTAGGGGGAGAAAACTATAGCAATATTTTAAAAAACAATGCAATCATTAAAAGGAACAAAGGTAACGGATTTCTTTGTTGGAAGAAAAAACAATTTCCTACGAAGTACTTTAGAGGTGCGAAGATTTTCGATAATGTCGATGGAAGCGAGAAATGTGACAAAAGCCAAATATTTTCACCTTTCTGGATTAACCTTGATGTAAGTAAGTAAATTTAGGAGGATATTCAGTATTAACTGATTAGATTAACCTGAGAGCGAATTTAGGGATTATATTAGAATTTATGTATACTCTCTGAATTTAAAGAATTGGTAATAAAAATATGCGCGCGACAGTTTGAGAATCTCTCTTAGAAGGAGACAATGAGAACTGAGACTTTTACTGTTGTTTATTTCACTACAATATATATTGAAAAAAAAACTGCATTATTTAATAAAATATTCATACTCCTCCATAAAAAAAAAAAAACAAAAAAAAACTGAAAGAAAATTTCAACGGATATTCTCAATTTTACTTTATGTTGTATTCTCCTGGCGATTGGGAAAAAATGTGAGTGTTACAAGTTGCCTGTAAGCCTGTGTTGGCCGTAATTCGTCCCGTGGGCAAAATTTTTGGTGCGAATTGATGTCCTGCGTCGATCGGGATGTGTCGGGAGCTTCGATTTATTACGAATAGACACAAAAGAAACGATCTGGCCGTCTTATAGATAAATATTTAACTGAAAGCTTAGATTAAAAAATAAAATAAATAGATAACTTACTTAGTAATTACAAATGGAACGAAAAAACGGTGTCTAGTGATTACTATCTCGTTCGCGCTACAGTCTGGAACGTCTCACTATCCCTGTCATGTGCGTCGCTAGACAGTTTTATCGTCTCATTTGTCGTGACTAAGTAACGTATCTACCATTTTTTGTTTGTATTTAACTGAATAAAATCTGGTTTTAAAGATCTTCAAAATATTATTAGAACATCTTCAGTGTAAGAGTTATCAATAGCCGAATTCATTGGCGGACGGAAGTTAACCAAGGCGGAACAATTCATCCCTCTCGATATTCTAGCAGTACGGACAACTTTAACATAACCTTACCAAGTTGAAGGAAACTGGTAAATCCAATTAATGTATGTTAGACGAATCACATGACCTGTTCGTTGTAACGTTTAAGGGTGTACCATAACGTCAAATTGTAACAGGAATAGCGCCACCGAATTTCAGATGTGTAAAAGAAGAACGTAAGATGCGACTATACGAAATGCTACAACAATATTTACTAATTATAAGCTAACTAGACAGTTTCTCAAAAAAGTGCTAAGTATATTCAAGAAATAGTTATGGCCTAATTACCTCTATAAATATTAATCAATATTAAAACCAAGATGGTTATATACATATTCAATAAAACATTTTATAGACAAAAGTTTTCTATATTTTTTTTACATCAAGAGCTTTTTAAGCAGTCATTGACTTTACGTTTACTTCGTGAAACGTTTAGGATTTTTAGATTTTCATAATTTGTATTAAGTGTGTACACTTACAGTTAGTTTTCGCAAATGTAACAGAGCAAATGGACTATGGTGCACTGTTAACATGATTACCTAAAAATCTAGTGCAATTGAATGTTTTTAATAAAAGAAAAATCCGACAAGGCCACCCGCCGTGTGCGCCAGAAAAAAACGTCTCTCGAGTGTGGGGCGCGTGCCTCCGACAGCCTCTTGACACGTTTCCATAATGATGATTCACTATATTGCAGTTATTACCGCATTTATTCGAACTAATTGTGCGAAGAAGCCTTTTGTTATTATTTATGGCGACGATGATAATAAATAGGTTAAATAAGCGTGTAATTTACTTTTATCGTGGTCGATAAAAGTGAATGATATGGACAAAATCATCATCATTCAAGGCGTTACGTCACACGTAGTCTACAGTGGGAGGAAAATTATATTCACTACGTTATGGTTAGATAGTGTATAAAGCGAGTTTTATGATGCTTATAGTAAACTGGGTTCTTCAAAGGCCAAACGATTTAAGATTGCAATTCACGTGCGTTTTTCCATTTCCTCCAAGAATTTTATACATTTCCTTCATAAATTACTAGAAGTACCCAGTGGTTTCACCCGTGTACGGCCTAACACGGGTGAAACCGCGGATTCAGGATAAAATGTAGCCTGGGTGTTATTCCAGCTCTTTCATGTTTCAATAGCTATTTCCAGTATTCAAGGTTCTGTGGTTTTTGCGTAAAGGAGTAACAAAGTCACATACATAATAATATTACTATCTGTGTATAATATATTCACGGTTTCATCCACGTTAGATCCCGCGGAAATATCGGGTAAAAAGGAGCCTATGTGTTATTACAAGTCTTTAGCTAATTTAGAAATTCATTGAATCAATTCGGTAGTTCTCACGTGAGAGAGTAAAAAAGTCACATATTCATTTATATACAATTTGTAACGGGTAAGCCCTTTTAAGCCGAAAGGTGGTTTTTCTAGACGTCTAGGCGAACAACTTTTGTTCTACAACTTTTGAAAATACGAAATTTTGTTTTGAAAATTTTGAGGTTATGTTTCACTGAAAAAACAGCCGTTTTTGAAAATAAAGGTAATTGAAAGTTTGATTGTAGTAGATTAAACAAAATGAAAGGACAACATAAGGTCAATGACCTCGAACTCTAAGAAACAGCTGATCTTCAAGTAAACTTTACACTTAAAATTTTCAAAAACTTCGAATTTCCAAAAGTCGTAGAACAAATGTTGTTCGCTTAGACGTCGAGAACAACCGCCTTTCGGCTTAAAAGGGCATACCCGTTACACCCTGTATACTTGCCAACTGTCGAGTTTGTAATATGAGTAGGAAGTAAAACAGCAGATTAGCTGAGCCCCTCAATTTCACCCGTGTACGTCCCTATCACACGGGAATATCGGGATAAAAAGTAGCGTGAAATATCTATAAAAATATTGCTCACGTGGAAATCTATATGAAAACGTGAAAATTCAAAGGTTTTATCTCCAATGCTGAATGTGGCATGTAACTGAACGCAATATTGGCAGTATTCCCCCATACGCGGGGGTTCAGGTGACATATTTGTTATTACGAGGAGAAAATTGAAAGGAAACTAATTTCAAATGTTTCGCAACTGGCAGAGTTTATAACTCGAAAGTACCTGAATATAGGTAGGTAGGTACCTAAACTTTTGACAATCGACCGATCTCGAATTGTTTAGAAACCAAAACAGAAAAATTCAAAGTTTTATAAAATAGTACCTATAAGCGGAAATAGTTGTACTTAAAGAAATGCTTTTCAAAAATTTCGCACCCGACAGGACTTGAACCTGTATGCGGGTTCATACAGGTCCAAGATGGATGGATGCGTCCGTAGCAAAATTTTTGGAAAGCATTTTTTTAAGTATAGTCGTCTAAGTGTAGTAAACACTTGAAAATATATCAAAAACAGGAAACAGCTGTGTTAGGAAAAACAAAAATAGTGTACTTTATTCAGTTAAAGAGCTATTCAATTGGCACAAAGGGGGAGCGACGTGGCCGATGACCGCAAAACAAACGACCGGATGACTCGAACGATTCAATAGTTTTTTTTTATACCGAATATAGGGGTGCTACCTATAGCTATGAGTTCCGGTTACCCGTTTCCTACTCTATAACATAACAAAATGGGAGCTGGTTTAGGGAACATTTCGGTTTACTGGGACACAATGTTAATATCTCGATGTTATCTATCTCGGAGTCGCGGTTGGTCTTCTGTTGTTCTATACTAGTCTCTTGCTTTGCTTATTCTTCTCACTTTTTAAACTTACACGATATTTGTTCATTATTATTATTAAAGCTTTCCTTTTAAACTCGCGTTTGAAAACATTTATACATTTAATATTGTAAATTTAAAATTACACGACGTTTAGGCAAACGGGTTACATTTGCAACGTACCTACACATGCTCTTCTCGAGACCACGACCGGCCACAAAATTTAAAAAAATGCTTTCAAACGCAATCTAATTACGACGTTCTAGTAATAATATTGCTTATTTTTATAATTTAAAAATAAATTAAAATGCGAACGGATATTTATTTTTTAATAAATAAGAGAATAAAAGAGAGGAGTTTATTTTCGATGAAAAAGTATTAAAAAGTGTAATATCAACTACAAAAAAAATTTATTGTGCCAACCCTAACCTACTACTACGAGTTTTGTGCTACATACAATAAAATTGAAATATACCCACACCGAATTTTCATTGTAGTTTAAGTCATTTTCACATTCGAAAATGTATGTATAGATAATTTTATTTTTCACTGAAACAATGCATTTTTTCGTATTCAATACATAACCTATCTGATTGATGAGGTCAGTAAACTCTACATATAAACTCTACGTATAAGTATGTAGAGTTTTTATAAATAGTATATATACTCTACATAATTTTACATTTGTAATATCCTACTAATACTTATTATAAACGTAAAAGTTTGTGTGTGAGTAAGTAAGAAAGAAAAAAATGAGCATGTTTGTTATTCCTTCGCGAAAAAATCCCGATATTCCCTCGGTATCGAGACTTTGTAGGTACGCGAGTGAAACCGCGGAGCGCTGCTAGTAGTAGATAAATCAAATTTTAATCTCTATTTTTGTGTGAAGCAATTAAATCTAAATTTAGTACCTGCCTGATGAAAACAGAGCAAAAATAATACTAGGCATTTTTTTAATTTTTTTTAATGTCGATACCTACAAATTTATAATTTCACAATCTGAAAAAAATACCGATGGATTAATAAAAAAATATAATTTATAATTGTTTTTATAAGAAATATTTGAAGCGTGGGTTCTAAGGTTAAGTTCATTTATTCAGAAGGAACGGAAAGAACCTTTACAAAACTAGGGAATTCAATGTATGTAGAGCAACTAACTAGAGGGCATGCCCCAGACAAATCGTAAAAACCTACGAAATTACAATCACATCACATCAAACGAGTATCTCGTTTGAAAAGTATTGCTTTTCGGCTTACTTAAGGGTCGCTCGTTAGCGGAAAGTGAAACGCGGTCGTTTTCAACGTTTCACATTAGTATAAGTGGGTTCCCTTGGTTGTGGATTGGCCGATTGCGTAGGGATTGCGTCGATAACATTTGCAAATACACAACACGCTGGCGAGCTGCCTAGCGCACGTTTCTACTGTGAAGCCACCCCACGGATTGAGTTATTGTCTCATTTGAAAACGATTCGATACCAGCCGCAACCGGCAGGACCGTCGCCACAGGTGCATTCTTGTATCTAATACTTTATTTTAAAACAATCATCTACGTAGCACTTCGACAAAGCTACTCGTCAGAATTGAATCTCTAAAATGGTTCATGCAGTAACACGGTTCGTGTTATCTCCTCCTAACGCCGTACTTTCAAACTTGTACACTTCGTGACTAGAATTGTCAATAGATAAAAATATTTCCCGAAGAAACTTGAGAGTGTGGACCATTTTGAGTAATATTCAAGAACTGAGAATAATTTAAACCGAATTGAAGATTTCAGCGAATTTATTTATTTATAATACGCCAGTTTTATAGTTACCACCATAAGTACACCACTTCGGTACTGTGGTAGTGTCACTAGATAGAACATAAGGGAACACTTTATTTACCGGGTTTGATCACATTTTATTCATGATTTTTAAACGACCGAGCCTTCGCCAACTTTACAGTTGGCTTTTTCAAGGATGACAAACCAACCAACTTTAAAAAGCAATATAGAATTAAAGAAATAGGTACATTCCGTCCGTGCGCTCCGGCATCTAGTTGCATATCAGAGAAGAAAAAATTCAGCGATTTCGGAAGTAAACTTATGTACTTTGGAAAATCGGTTGGCGGTCGGTCCGAGCTAAAATAGGGAGGTGAACGTTTCATCAACGTACAGTCGGATGTTTGAATCTCAGGTACCCGTATGTCATAATAATGTACGTAAAAGTAGGCGTAGCGCAGGAAAATCTCTGGCCAGTTGTATTTATGACAATAAATAACCAAAGAAGGATGGTTTCAGATAAGCGGTCAGCCGTGAAACAGTTGCCAAATCTATTTACGTAGGGTATGATTATAAGACTAACCTACTGTACCGTAATAAAATATGATGTATTTATAAATACAGAAGTGACGAAAAGATTCCACAAGAAGACATCACTATTCCCAAAGTGGACTTGAATTGTTTACACAGGAAATAGAAAGAAATTAAAGTAGATGTAGAAAACACTTAAAAATCAAGAGAAACAAAGCATTACTTTAATAAAAATCAACGTGGACAAGATAAGAGTTTCCGTGCGCAACCAGGTAAAGTTTTATTAACTGACCTGAATGTTAACTTTATGGGTGCATTAAATTTAGCGTTTATGAAGTTTTGATGGTAACAAGTACGGACGTGAAGTTGTGGTAAACATATTATTGTCCAACCCACGACCGCTATCTCAGCCACGCTCTTTTCTATTTATTTATTTCCTTTACTAAGGTGGAGGTAGTAAAAGTCACACACGTAGGTAAAGATAGTCCCACGTAGTACTTAGTCTAAGATAGTCCCACGTACTACTTAGTATCAGATAAACGTAAGTGGCACTTGAGAGCCTCCATTTCTTATGAGTGTTTGTGTATTTACTCAGTAATTCTCATAACAACAACCGATCGTCTCGATTTTTTCTTTTCTTTCTATGATCTTTTTTCAGTTTCTTTTTCGCGATTCTGCATTGTAATAAAACACAATATTTACTGGGTTTACTCGCGTTTTATTTATTAACGGTATTGTTTAAATTATCGATTTTTTTTAATATACAAATTATATCTCAGTCTACCATGATTAAGCTGACTGTATAGTCAGCGAAACGTCAGTAATTAAAACAATGCCCATAATTATTTTTCCCAGGTCTTATTTGCTTATTATTATTTTTAAATTCTCTTACCTCGACGTTTCGATCATGTTACAATGATCTTGGGCGCATGAGTCCCCTAAAATAATTATGAGTTCAAATCGTGTGAGTTTAAAATAAAACAATGCCATCCGATATGAATAGCTCAAGAAGCTAAGTGGAACCTGTCTCCACTGTTGTCTTTTTTCTTCTAAATGAGCGACCATATTATATCATCACTCACCATCAGGTGAGATTATTAGTTTAATTAGAAATCTTTTTAATAAATAAAACGCGAGTAAGCCCGGTAAAGATTGTAATTTTTTTTTTGTTGATAATTCTTTCTTTAGGGTTTCGTAGTCAATAAGAAACCCTTATAATTTCGCCATGTCCGTCAGTCCGTCAGTCCGTCCGTCAGTCCGTCCGTTTGCATCAGTTTATTGTTAAATTTGCTAATGTCAGGACAAGGTTCTTAGAATAGAAAAAAATGCTGAAGCGATTTGATGAGTTTAAGTATAGAGTATCGATAACTGTGGGCTAGTTTTGAATAAATAAACATTATCATATCCTACCTACAATGCCATTAAGTTAGGAACTAGATACATATTAAATTTGTAATATTAAGGAATACTATTGCTTAATGTGAACCTGCATTCGAGTTTAAACCTAATATTAGTTTTGACATTTGGATGAGGCGAATTGAAATTACATTTGGTTTCCTTTTGTAGGTACAGTCGGATCCAAAAGTGGTTCCCACTAAGCGCACATTTTATGTAAAACAGTATGGATTAAACTTCTTCATGTCCAATGGTTAGTGGTAACTCTAATATCTATTTAACATTAGATCAAACTTAAGTGAAAAATGTAACTTACTTGATTCACGCCTTATAACTAAGATGAATGACCATTGCGTCCAAAAGTGCCTATCAAAATGGCAATTTATTATTATTATTTTACATTAATAAAGCGTGAATCTTATAATTTGAAAATGTGAAATGTTTTTGTAAACCATTACCTTATGAAGCAATAAATGATTATGAAGTATAAAAAAAACTTACTTGAACATCATAGAACGGTACATGTCGCAAAAGCATTTTTATTCATGTGGTGAGAAACCACATTCGAACTCAACTGTACATGTCATTTGTGAGAGAAAATTGTACCTCGTAAATTGCTAACTGTTACTACATCCCAACTTTCCTTCGTTTTTATTATTCATTTAATTATGTATTACTTCATTTAACAACTCCCGAAGTGATAATTGGATTCTTATTCTTAGAACTAGCTGCGCCCCGCGGTTTCACCCACGGAAGTCCCGATGCCGCGGGAATATTGGGATAAAAAGTAGCCTATGTGTTATTCCAAATTTTCAGATACCTATATTCTTAGTTTCATCGCAATCGGCGCAGTAGTTTTTGCGAGATTGAGTAACAGCACATATACTCACAAACTTTCAGCTTACCCTTGTAATATTATAATTAGTAGGGTATTTTTAGAATAATTTTTATAAACTTGCCAAAAAATGAAAGCGGTTTAAAATTCTTAAGTCAGCACTGCTAACGAGGTAGGTACCTAATGGTTACTCGGTTAATACAGTTTTGTGTATTTTTTTAATTATACTTACTCCAACAAAAAAAAACAGCGACAAACAGTAAACTTTGAAATGAAAAAGTTAATTAAAACCCTGTGAAACCCTTGTCATGGTGCCACTTCGGTTGGAAATCCGAACGGCGTTTTACTTGGAGAGTACGCAGCTTACTACCACATAAAACAGAAACCTACATAAATTATTTCGAAATTTTCGAATTAATGTCGTAATGTACCTACATATATCTGTCTAATAAAACATTGTATTTGATTGACAAACAATATAAAATATATTTTGTTTTTATTGTGTCAGGAAATGATTATATTTCTGAATATGTAGTAGTATAAGGAGGTATCTCCCCAAAATATTTTTATATTAAAATCGGAGTCGAAATATCTTCTATAAACAATTCTCGTGTCACAGTGTTGGTTCTCATACTCCGCCGAAACGACTTGACCGATTTTATGTAAGTAATTTTATTTGCATATTCAGTAGGTCTGAGAATAGGCTACTTGCAATTTTTATACCCCTAAGTGATAAAGGTGGAGCACTTTTAATTTTTTTTCTTATTTTATGACCGATATAGAAATTGTTCACTTGGGATAGTTTAAGTGATGGAGAGTAACAATAATCCTGCGGGATCGGGACTTGCGCGGGTGAGACCGCGGGCCCAGCTAGTATGCTTATACACACCTATATATTATTATGTATAGCAGAAAAGTACATAGAAATCTCGCGTTAGGTTTGTGTTCATTCAAACATTCAGTTTGTAGTTTTTAACAATAATTTTTTGGTAGATATTATTTTCGACTTGCGTAAGTCCCAATTTCGCGGTATGAAAAGCTCTCCAGCTAACTGCATTATTAAGTATCATCACAATTGGTTTAGTAGTTTCTACGTGATTGAGACACAAACAACATCTCAACTTTTGCTTTTATAATATTAGGGGGATTATCTTAATTGCGATTTTTCTAACCTCGTTTTGAGATCTAAGTATTTACCGTGTAGGTAAAAAAGATCATCTTAATTTTACCAAACCGTTTTTTTCTGACTAATCAACAAGGTAATTAGAAAATTTTTACTGCAGTTTGGTACCGTCGACAAACTTAGCTATTTACAGCTCAAAGTTCGATATTGCAAATGCCAATCCTGCTACTGGTGAAATTTGTTGCAATATTAAATCTATAAACATGACTAACTACTATATGCCCATGGCTTCGCCCGCGTATCCGACAGTAAACGGAATAGGATAAAATAAGGATTTTACCGCCCACTATTGTATGTGTTTAAAATATTCGAATTACAATGTAACAAAATTAAATAAAAGAGAGAGAGGTTAAATAAAATAAAATGAGAGGTTCGATTTTCCGGCTGCGTCTGAACGTCAAGTGAACAAACAGATCAACGTTATGTTTAATTTTTATTTGTTTTTAATCTGCCCCGTCCATATGTACCCAAATAAAAACTATTGCTGCAAGCATCAGTAAAAAAAGATCAGTTGATACCCGTAGTGTGAGTAAGTCTACGCAAACTAACACGTTAGCGCAAATACGAAATTTATGTTACTACATAAGATACGAATACATAACTATATAAGATCTATTTGAATTTTAAGTTTTTATTTTTATTTTGGTCGTTGGATGTGTATACAGTTTATAGTGAGAGTGTGGGTTCAGTTGCGGATACGGTTTCAGTTTAAATACAGACAGTTATCTATGTTGAATTATATAAATTAAAATACAAAAATGAATCAATCGAAGAATAAGCGGGTAAAATAGGATCTCACGCATTCATTTAAAAACTGCTTTACTTTCTTATCTATGGTATTACTTGTCTATAATCGAATCTGACAATTGTGTCTTCACTAAAAGTGTACGTTGAATAGGTATACGAAAATATAAAACCATTTTACTTTGTTTTGTTCTGGTTCATAACCTAATCCCAATAATCTATACTCTATACTTATAATAAAGGAAGAAAGGACAAAAAATCTTTACCTGACAGTAAATTTAACTTAGGAAAAGTAGTAGAACAAAATTATATAATTTTTAAAGTTCATGTATATCTGTCTGTTTCCCGATTTGTTAAAAAACAGTAGTTTTTATTTCTATATGAAACAAACATATAGAAATAAAAACAATAATCAAACGATAATAATCGGATTAGTTAATCCGATTGAAATCTGGTATTCAATATTGGATAGTACTATTTTCGAGGAATGTCGTGGTATTCTTTACATCAAAATCCAATTAGTAGAACCCGAATAATGAACAAAAAAGTCGGTAATGCACTATTTCTAAGCAGACAAAGTCGTGGGTAACAGCTAGTTATACACAAAATATTTTTATTTAATTATAGGCCAGTGTTTGCCCACTATCTCAATAGACGGTGAGTGACGATGTATAGTCAAAAGGAGCTACCTGTTAACTTCTGACTAGAAAAACTCCAGTGGAACGAGTTCGGACTCTTCTTTCTTATTGTATTGCACCCTTGAATCCGTCTGGCATTACCTAGGTTACTTGTTACGCTGGTACTTAAGCCGACGCGACGCGACTGCTGGTAAAAAAAATGTGACAAAACCTCAAATTTATCCCATAGTTAAGGCGAACGATTGATAAACTAAAAACTTTTTCCAGTTTACTATGGGTCGAGCTCAAGTTGCGACGTGTCGTACCTAAGCGTCAAAACAGTATTTCTCGTTTAATATTAATTATATTACTAATTAGATAAAACTACCTATATTATTTTACAACTACAGACTTTTTGTCCCCTCCTCATTTATTATAGGTGTAGATATGAATAGCAGATTACTACTAATCAATACAGGAAAAACCATTGTTCAAATATATCTCTTTTCGTTGTAAAGTATGTATTTAAAGAGTTGTTTATTGTTGTAAAAATTACCTAATAGGGTAAATAAAACTACGAAAATAAGGCAAAGGAAGGAATAAGTAAATATCTAAATATGGTTACCGTACGTTTTGTAATTACTGAGATATTTGATATCCAAATCTACAAATTCTTTGATTCGTACTCTCAAGCCGACGACCGTTGGTAAAAAGCTGACCGAACCCTCAAATTTTTCTTTTAGTGAATACCGTCTAGGAGCGTTGGGCAACTTGGGGTTAAATTCCACACACGCAAGCAATTATCTACACGTACCCCCCCGTACCTACATAAAAAATAAATGGATGATGTAAAGCATTTTATTCTTCAGTAAGTAATTAATTATTCTGTATTTATCTCTATTTGGTTTCGAAGCTAAAATACTAAATAATATTGAGATAAAAATCTTTTCTTTACACACTTACCTACCTCTATCTACCTATATACCGGCGCGGGTCAGAACTAAATAAAAATAGTGTAATCTGATATTATAGCTACTCATTAAATGTACAACAGAAAAGGTTCATTCGGTAGGTATTATATTTAAATTTACCTGAACTAACAAATAGAATGGAAAAGAAAGAGGATTATTTTTTTTCGGAATAAAAAAATAAGTAGAAAGGCAAAATTTTAGGAAAATGTCGTAATAGTTACATTAAATCCGAATAAATTCTACACTAATATTATAAAGCTGAAGAGTTTGTTTGTTTGATCGCGCTACACTCAGGAACTGATAGTCCTAATTGGAAAATGGTTTATAGTCAAATTACGGACGGTTTTGGTTTTAGGTTTTGTAACATCACGCAACAACCAATAGGAGCGCGGAGCATCCATGAAAAATATTGCAAAAACGGGAAAAAAAATGGCCCTTTACAGAGCTCCTGTAGCGTGCACTGATATTTAATAAAAACCTCTATACATAAGTTTATTTAAAAACATGGTAATGGCTATTTAAGATGATGGCCATGATAAATATAAGGTTTTAAAGTTACCAAAAAAAAAAGTAAAAAATAATAATCTATACTTATACTCCCTTACTTATAAAATATTATTTACACATGACTAAGTTATGTGATGTTTATCTCTGTCTGTCACCTTTGAAACTTCATGTGACAGTAAAAGACAAACGATGCATAGTTTTGCAGCGCATTAATAGAATTTATAAGTAAGGGGGTTAGTATTTAAAAATAAAAACACTCACTTAAAAAAGGACAAAACTAGTCTAAAATTAGGAAAACTGCCATGATCCAGATTAAAAAGCTTGTAAAAACTAACTTGTTTTAGGTGGTTATTTTTGGAGTATGTAAGGTAGGAGCGTAGTACCTAAATACAAAGTAATGTAGCACTCTGTCACAAATATATTACAAAGACTCGTTGCTAAGGTCCCATCCAAAGGCTGCCTGGAATAGATCGCTTTTAGCAATAAGGCCGCCCATTGTATCTTTACTCTAATTAGTTTTAAGTATTTTTTTGTTTTATGATGTGATTTGTTTATTGTGTAAAATTTGGTACAGTAAAGAGTTAATTTAATCTAATGTAACTAGTTCCATTTTTTCCCACGATAGCGATAGGCCACTATGCCTATTATAACTAGATGTTTCTTGATGGGAATCAAGAAACCCCTAGGAAAACTACGAAACTTTCCTAGGAAAACTGTTTAGATATTATTAAGTCCACTTGTGTACCTAGATATGCCTATATGTGATTTGTAGGACTAGGTACTGAAATCAAAGAAGTATGTGAGTGTATCACTGCACAAAAGTCAGTATCTAAAACCTGTCTTTTGTCTACCGTACTAAGGAAAAACCTGTAAAAAGTTATGTTCCCAGGACCAGTTTTTATTTCCATATATTTTTCGTAGGAGCGAGTAATACCCATTGAATATAAAATACTTTTTTAAATGTAAATGAAAGGTAAAGTAAAATATTGTATACTTACTTTACTAGATTTTCATTATAAAACTGTTTACTAGGTGCCTGCCTCAAAAGGAAAAAAAGAACTGCAAATTAAGGAAGAAACATTTAAAGAATTTCTCCTGATGTTGTAACAAGCACTTTATTTAAATTTATGTTAACCCGATCACAATAATGTCAGCTAATAAATAAACAAACAAACAAAAAACAAGCTTTATTTTACAATATATTTTATAGCACATTTTGTTTTTTTTTTTGCTATTATAATTTTATTCGCAACACGCCCGTGCGAAACTTAAGTCAGTGTCCATTAATACTAACATTAATTGATCAATATTCAGAGTGAGAAAATCATGCACACAAAATATAGAATGAACTATAAACTCGGTCGTAAAGTTGACCTACTATGCCGAATGATAAGACAGTAAATAAGATTACCGGAAATCCGATCTTCTGATTTTATTTCCCTATAATTTTAACTATAAAAGATTCTACAGTAACAAAAGAGAGCAATAAATAAAACATGCATATACTACTATATTTTAATAAGTAAAAAGTAACAGTACCTAGATAAGTGCTATTCGTTAAAACCCAAAATATTTTCAGCGGGTCCACCATATCCGAGGAGTACTCCCGACGGCAATTCACCGCATGGCGCACTTTAACTGTCAACGGTAATTGTTATCACATATACACAACGCCTTTGCCACATCAATGTATTGAAACATCATTTTTTAACATTTCACATAGCACATGTCAATCTTGTTTGCGATCTCCGAGGGTACCTATTTCCATTGAAGTGGATAAGAACACGGGATCCGAATGCGCAGCGCAAGGCGGGCGGTTGTCGAGTAGCCTCAGTCAAACTGCCGCCACGGCGAACCCGCCCCTACAAACACCCCGCCATGCCATAGCTAGCGCGCTTTCAAAACTGACACACTGTTTTAGAAAACATTTCTCCAAAAATATTCGCATATACGAGCACTCGTACACACACTCAACTTTTAAAAATAAAATCAGTTCTCTGAAACGAATGTTAAACTATCTAGCCGCCTTTATGTCGCTATATTGCATACAATAAACCTTTTTAAGACAAACTGTGCAAGTAATCCATTGTAATTCTCTCAAGACTATATAGTAGACGATATTTTAAAAGACCATTGTCGTACCAAACGTGGACTGGTTTATCTGAACTATTTATGAGGATTTAAGGTTTTTTGTAACGTTTATTCACAATGCGTTGTCAAGTTAGTATCATACCCAAATAAGAGTTTATTTACTTAATCCTTTCGGTAACGGTCCCAAATTTTAATTGAATTTCCTATAAATTCGTTAGCTACGAATTACCGTATCGGATTCTAGCAGCTATTTTGTGTAATTAATTCGCACCTTTTAGGGTTCGAGACCTCGATTAAGTCCGTTGCGTTTGGCTCGTTTAACGTATAGTGGTGGCATCTGATAAAATTGCTATTAATCACGGAACGAATTCCGGCAACAGCGGACTTCCATTAAACGAAAGGCAAATTGCTGTGTGCAATAAACGGAGATCCGTTCGCGTCACACTTAGCGGAGCCAGTAGTCGGTCACGGCGACATAAGGCACACAACTACATTATCTCAGTGTCGGAGAACATAATAAACTGATTCTATTCAACAGCAATGAGTGCTCCCAGTAATCCTCGTTCAAGACAGTACATAGCTGCTCTGCATACAAAACGATTAATTAAAAGGATCAACAAATTTTCGCCAACGCAAAGACAACAAACAACGAGTTCCAGGAGTGTAAACTGAAGGAAAATATAGAGTCCGAAATTAAATTGTTTTAATTAATTGTGGCCTGAATAGAGTACTTTAATACAGTGCAATCCTGAAATTCTACGGTGAGATTTCAGTTCAGGCTTCGAAATGACCAATATTCAAAGGCCTGCTAGAATTAATCCGGTTTTCCTAGTATATGAATTAAATACGATTGTGATTAAGCGTTACTTAATCTGTTGGATTCCGGGTTATGTCGATATTTAGGTTAGTGCCATAAATACTTAATGGAATGTTTAAATGTACAAGTATTAACGTGAAAAGTAATTTTACGGGTTATTTGGAAAACATTTCAAAACTCATATAACATTAAGAAAGGGGAGCCACAACAGTCGAGAATATACTGATTATTTTCGATTCCTGGAGTTAGAGCAATAACCTGCAAAGTTATATAGTATGAGTTACTTTAGTTATAAAGAAGCTTCGCGAAGGAACATTTTATCAAATTAAAAGAAAGAAGTTTTATTTTGTTTCAGATTAACGAAGAAGTTGTTACACGAGCAATGTTGTGTTTTGTTAAAGCAAAAACCTTAAAAAAAGAGTACAAAGCCCTTATAGACGGGGCAAATACAAAGGTTGGGACTAATTTAACGTAGTAAAACGATGCCTTAAAGAATCTCGCGGATTTTTAAATCAACAGAGTTTTTCCTGTGGGACCGAAGTCAAGGCAAGCCGAGTTGGGGTGCTAGTGAATGTAGGTAATAGGGAAGATTCTGGCCCCAAGTCGACTTACATAGTATCTTAACCCTGCGGTCTACCACCTAACAGTTACCAAGGTTTCATGTCGCCTATTGCTAAGCGCGGAAAGAGATTCTAATTAAATTCAAAGTAAACCACAGCATTCCATTTCAGCGTGGAATAAGAGATATATCCTATTAATTTCAACATGTTAACTTCTCTTATTAATATTATAAACTAGGTTTTGTCCGCGGCTTCGCCCGCGTGGTTTGATTCTCTACCGCTGTGCAAAAATCCAAACTCGACAATTGAATCCCATGAATGTGTTTTTGTATTGTTTAGTTTGGTTCGTTTATGATTAAATATAGTTTATATACCTATGTTTAATTTAAAGTTTTTATGTAATTATAAATTTATTTATACTTACCCTATTCATGTGTAGACACCCTACCTCTTAGCTATCTTTCCATCCAAAGGTTGCCTGGAAAAGATCGCTTTCAGCGCTAAGGCCACCTATTGTGCCTCCTAAATTTAGGTTTTTTTGTTTCTATCTATATATATATATATTGTAATTTTATATTATCTTTATTCTTTAAAGTTTCCAACTACAATTATAAATCAAAATTTTAAACCTATCCGATTGATAAAAAAATCAAAACGACATTTTATATTAAACTAGCTGCATCCCGCGAGTTTCACCCGCGTAAGTCCCTTTCCCGCGGGAATATCGTAATAAAAAGCCTATGTGTTATTCTAGGTCTCCAGCTACCTATATTCCAAGTTTAATCATAATCGGTTCAGTAATTTTTGCGTGAAAGAGTAACAAAGTTGTGACTTTTTTACTCTACATACATACAAACTTTCGCATTTATAATATTAGTAAGATGTAAAATTCCCGATATTACTGAGGGATCGGAACTTACCCTTATGAGGTGTCTTTCATATTTTACTGTAATGTGAAGTTTCAAAGTTGACAGATAGATTATAAACTATTCATTGGTATTTGAATGTGTTCGAACCATGTTGTTTATAAGTATAGGTAAGGGGAAAAACGTCAGCAGAGGCTATCCCTTACTTATTTATACTTTTAAAAACTTATAAAATAAGAAATAATATCGAAACATTAAGACAAACAACAACACCCGAGTCCGATTTACTCATATTTGTACAACTATTCAGCAAAGGTTTGTTCCCACAACCAAACTGAACTTGATTTCGTTGTGTATGCTTCCCTTAGAACTTAAGTATATTCAACGTTGGCTAAGAATACATAGTGCAGCTTTCAATGATATTCGTACATTTGCCGGCCTCTGTGGCGTGGCGGGTAAATATAAGGCTTCGACGCAGAAAGTTCTTTGTTTATTCTTTATGGCTTCTGATTTGCCAAGGTTAAGTTTTTGCTGAACATAAAAGCTTGTTTCTAGTTTTCACTGTTTTCTATACATAGGTACCTATGTACCATATGTGTATGTATTTACAATAAAAATATAGCTAGCTACCCATAGTGAACTAGTATGAGTTTTCAGCTTATCAATCCTTCGCCTAAATTTAATGTTGATGTGGTTTATTATTTTTAAATGTTTATTTTCGTCTATCTTTTCATACTTAATTCAAAAGCTGAACAAATACTTAATTCAATACGTTAAGAAATGTTTTGTAAAAAAGAAACCTTGTGAAAAAGAATGTTCATTTACACTTTAGTAGCTAATTACGTGGGCAGAGTTAAAA
This sequence comes from Idaea dimidiata, assembly GCA_949358125.1. Lineage (NCBI taxonomy): Eukaryota > Metazoa > Arthropoda > Insecta > Lepidoptera > Geometridae > Idaea > Idaea dimidiata. Next base: position 7,844,141 of record OX442337.1, read on the forward strand.
TAAATAAATTCAATAACACAAAACAAAATCTTGGCGTTTAGCCTCGGCATAGAAAAAGGATTCCATCCCTTCTATTCAAAAGCTGACTAAAGGAGATCCACCAGATGGTAGGGACCAGTAAACGGTAATAAGCATGGAAGAAGCCTTTCCATACCAACTCACCTTAAATAATAGCGCCAAAACTTACTCAAATACGAAGTATGCATACACAAACTACCACCACGCTACTAGCTAAGCAATTGGACCTTTGTTTATATTTTCACCAATCGTGTGTTGACAACAAGGACGGCCCGGCGGCGGCAATACGCTGTTCTCTAACGTGATTGGTTCTTTGAATGACCCGATCGGTGTACAACCGAAGTGACAGAATCGTGTCGCGGCACACTGTTTAATCATCGCGGCCTAATTTACGTGGTGTCATTTTGAATCGAATACTTTCATGCTTATATATCGTTCACTGGGGGAGACTAGAAAACCTCGAGTTCTTTTCGGTGCCGGGTAAACTGATAGGCCCTGAGGAGGGTTGGTGGCCGTCAATATTTTACCAAATTTACTCGCCAAAATAATTTGAGGTCGGCACGGTAGTGCCGACTTCAAATTATTTTAGCAGAAGATTTCAGCAGACCCTGGACTGGATGAATGCAACGGGAACGTCGCTTAAATGAGAAGTTAAATTCAAAATAATAAAAAAACATATCTAAGTATATAAAATTTTCCTTACAGTAATCTTCAATTAAGTATTAAAATATCTAGGACTGATTAATTTACCTAAATATTTATTGAAAATAAAAAAGAACACTCGAGGGAGCGTTGAAGGGCGTGCTGAGTATTTTGATACTTCCACTGATTGTATGGTTCCGTAGCCAAACGGCAAAACGGAACCCAGCCAATTTTTCTGAAAATATAAGAACTAAACTATTGATACTTGGTAAGTAGATGTATTTTGTATACCGCATTAAAAATATAGGTATCATGTATCTATATCACCATGCAAACTTCCACCGAAAAATGGTTTGAACGAGATCTAGTACCTACTCAAGTAGTTTTTTTAATACGTCATAAATCGTAAACTTCAATTATCTTTTATTCAATTAAATCAAATTTAAAAATAAAATAATACATTTAATTATACCACAAGCGTCATCTAGTGATAAACTGGATTGACAATTATTGCGTTAGAAAACGGATTTCGTTTGGTTGTGGAATGTTTATTTTAGGCTCGCACTTGACCGGTTTGTTTTTAAATCAATGAAATGTAACATTAAGTATATCTAGTGATAGTTTAATGTCCATAACTGCAATAAAGCAAAGGTAATTTTAATTCTTATTTTATTATTATAATATCTGTAATAGGATTTAGTTATCTGAAATTCATAAATTTAAATTTTGTATTTTAAACTATTGCGGCGGGAAAAAGTACTACGTGAAACTCGGATGTGTGATAATGATTATGATTACTGTGATATTAAATTTTAAAGTTGACAGTCAGAAACAAACGCTACAATATTAATAATAGTTTATAAGTAAGGAGGTAGTACGAGTATATATTTAAGTAATATATTAACCATTACTTCAGTAGAACAGTTAATAAATAAAAATACTTTTATATTTGGCTTGGTTATTTCAAACAATACAATCGCATAAATTCCTGGAAATCCATCTCAAATTTAAAAAAACAATCTTAAAAAAATAATTGAACATAAGATCCGAACGTCAGTACTAGGAATTCAAACAGAGACAGAAAATCGACTTCAATTTAAGGCATGCAAACAAAAACTAACCGGGCCTTACATTTTCTATAGACAAAGGTACAATTGGATATAGGCAGGCATATGTAGGTAGACATAAAAACAATATCTTCAAGTAAGGTCGTAGGTCCATTGTAGAAGGTCGCTCTTTGCTATTAAGTACACGTCCCTAACATTAATTTATTCGGGCCATTACATTTTGCGATATTACAACTATTTCTATAGCCGCATGCATCGGATATTGTTGTCACATTACCGTACTTAAAATACTAGCTGTACCTCACCGTATCTCTTTCGTAAATTCCGTTGGAATATCAAGATTAAGATAGCCTTAGTTATCTTGATACCGAGTTTCATAGTAAACGGTTTAGTAGTTTTAAAGAAAGTTATGGAGATATGTATTTTTATTTTGTTATAAATACCTTAAGATTGCTAACATAAAAATAACTACATAAAATTGCTAAGCTTTTATAGCCTTATTAATATATGTGGAAAAAGGTGAAAGTAATTTTACCACGTTTTGTTTCTGTCTGTCAACTTTGAAAGTTCTTGTCACGGAAAAAGACAAAGCATGTTCTCACTACTCCGAACTTACTCCACGTAGTAAGGATATTATAGTTTTGGTTAACAGTATCTACTTAACAAATATGATTAAATAATGAGGTAATTACCATGTTTAAACAAGCCATGGACAAGCCTGTCGAAATATCTAGCTTCATATAAAACAAATTTTAACATGGTAAATACGCCGTTATTTAATATAAAGTATAATATAAATTACAGTTTAAAATAGTTTTGTGTCTCGTCGGTTGCTAAAGATACAACTGATTTCATTCACTACTTTTTTATAAATATTGTCAATAAAATATACATGCCCGTCGTTTTCTCCGTGGAGTGAAATTCTAATATGTTCAATTATATTAACGTTTTTCAGCTGACGAGGGTAAACCAAGTAAAAAATACAATTTTATTCGAGTAACAGAAGTTTTAGGACAACATGCATCAATAAAAAATGGGTAGGCCTAATAATATAAATGTTTTAAAAGATAATCAAAGTTGTTTTGAGTGGTTCACTAGGTTTAAACTTAATTAGAACTTCGTCAAATGAAAATGAAATTCGACAATATTATAGTTTAGAAAATTTAATAGACGATTATTATTAAATTCGTAACAGATGGTCTTAAAGTATATTGTCTACAGAAATAAGTTGTTCTTTCGAGAAATTTTATTTTATAATTTATTTAGATATGAAATATTTAAAAAGGTCAAATGGTCATCAGAGCGATGTTTTCGGTTGCCTCCCTCTCGGGTCCGATTTCCTGCTCTTGCGTTTCCATTTAGCAGGATTTTTGGCATCCCTCGTAGTGAGTCCATTAGCATCCACGTCAGTCCCTACGACGCCAAACCAGCACTTCTTGGATCATCTCAATCTTCCGCGGGCGGAGGTCATGCCTTAACAAGACATTTATTCCCCGCGTAACTAGCCACTTTTAACCAGACGTGACTATACCACTGCCAGAAACATTCTTGCAAATTATCCGCAATGTCTCTGACATGACATTAAAATAGGTATTCAAATTATAATAACATTGATACTTAATAATTTTAGCTTATTATTGGCTAGTCAGTTAGGCAACATATTGAAACATCGCTAGTAAATAATAGTAATAATGATGTAAATTACACGCACTTCATAAACAATTCCTAATCATTGTTATCAGACTCATCACACTGTAATGCATAATTCATAAGTTTCGTTACAATGTAGGTAATGGCCGAAGCCAAATTCAGTGTAAATCAGTACTGACTGACTCCATTGTAATATACTCTATAATTGTATGTTACCAATTGAGCTAGTATTAATGTGTAGTTCTATATGCTTTGAATATTAATAACTCTTAGGCGAGAGTGTGTTAATTCCAACTAATACCAAAGCTAAAATAATCTTCATAATATAGAGCCACAAACAAAATCCTTTCAAAATAAACTTTCTTCTACCTTCAAAGCAAACTTCAATAAACAAAGTACCTAAGTAGCAAAGATTGAGTATCGAAATAGAATTTTTCAAATCCTTTCTGTAAATTCAAAGCTATACCCAAAGTAAAACATTTTGAACTATTCTTCAAAGAATAATTTCTCAGAGCCGAACTTTAGACTGAACACTCATAAACTTTCCGAGATGAATGATAAGGCAATAAAATTAATTAAATAATACGAATAAATCTTTTTAACTCAACATAAAACATGATTTCCTCTCTAAATGCACTTAGGTTGTTATATTCAGACTTCGTTTAAGGAAACGAAAATTAACTGAAGTACGATAGTAATGTATTGTTCAACAGTTAATTTTCTTTTTTTCAGTTAATTTGCGTCAAGGAAAACATAGTTACGCACGACCTAGTTACGACATTGAATATATAGCAACATTACTTTAACATATTAGGACATTTCTTAAAGGGATACCTCCAGTGTATGTAAGGAATATGTGCATAGTCTAAAGTAAATCCTTTTGTATTGGGTAGAGGTCGGGTATAAGCTATATTGAACGGATAACAATCCATATCTGCGTATCTATAGAAAGCCTCGTTGTGTCAGATTGGGAGGATGCAGTTAACACAAACCAAGCTCTACTACAAGACATCAATCTGCCATCTACGACCGTATTCCGGAGTCACCAAACTCCGGCACCGCCGCAAAGGCACATTCTATTTGTCCGATCTATCTTAGGAGCCGTCCATTTATCATTGAAACACTATCACAAGATGAATTAAATGTTTCATTGAATATAACAATAATACGCATCATCGGTTTTGAATACAATCATTTATATAATTACGCTTTGATTTCCGCTTTACTTTAAGATTGCTGAGAGTCAGACACTGCTTGCAAAAATAACATTCATATTCATCAACAGTTATATTTTAATAGGGACTGCCAGAGCGCATTAACAAAACAAATGTAATTATATAAAGCAGCGTAATAGCAGACTTAAACACTTGCTTTAATTGCAATTCATGTAACTGTCCGTCTCTTAAGTTTATGAGTATTGGAGCATCTTGTAGTACCTATTACAATTATACAGGAAACTCATCAGTGTACTGTACACACTCGCAATCAATGCAAATCACAATAATATATGAGCTTGCTAAAATCAATGATGGAATTCAAGTAACGTCAAATTGACGTACAAGATTTGCTAAAAGATTGATGAGATTAAGTGAGTTTTTTGAAGATCCCTGATAGATAGCAATACTATATAAAAATACTATAGGAACTCTCATACCAACGTATAAAATGACTCCCTCTGATGCGGGTAGAGGAACCCTTTCGCCGATTCATGTTATTATCAGGAGCAGTACGGAATAAGTTAAAGGAACAATGCCTAAAGATGCGAAGGCGTGTTTCAAATATCAGATCGTGTATGATCTGGAAGTATAATGCCACTAGAAATCATATATAGATAGGAAAAATAAATAAATTAGGAAACTTTTATCCCATGCTTTTAACTTTATTAACTATAAAATTATAAAACGGTATAAAGGTAGGTAGGAACTGTAAATATCTAGAAATAGCAAATTAACTTAATAAGACCGGACCGCCAAAGACAGCGCACAGCTATATTTAATTAATTGTAGCTTGTTTATAGTACGCTTTCACGACGAATCGACCATAAGCAGTATCTAGAACTTTCCAACAGCTGAGAATCTTCAAACGGAGGTTACAGTTACTTTAATTTGAAAGCAGGAGAGAAATCAATGGGAAAATAGCAGTTTGTTGAAAGTTAGCTACAAGACGGTCACATGGCTCATTAAACTTCAGCTATCCACATTTGCTTACGTCTCCTTTCGAAGGCAAGACGCAATGACACTCGTTCGTTTTATGGCCAACCTTTTAGGTCATGCAGAATCCTTTTCCACTATTGGCTATAAAACAAAACAGTTGTTTTGAAGAGATTTTTGTAATAAAATTGCGATAGAAGCTTTTTAATTTCGGTTATAGTATCTAAATAGTATATCTTTGATTTAATTTTAGTGCCTCAGTAGCAAAACCGAAGGGATGCAGTCCATCATTTTGGGGCGGGCACCTGTGACGTAATTGGTAAGCGCATTGACTTGGAATATGTCAGGGATGAAGGTTCCAGTAATGTCGGGTGCAAATTTTTGGAAAGCATTGTATATCTTTTCTAGTTTAAAGTAGTTTTATATCATTAAAATACTAGTTAGTGCTACAAAACATATATCTATTAACGGAAAATATACAGTTACACATTTTATATTTTCGTGATCGTGGAGTTTTTCAAAATGAAATGTTTAGTTAACTAAAAATTTCGCACCCGACTGGACTTGAACCTGCTACTTTGGGGATCCGTCCCAACGCCTTTTTCCAATTTGTCCACGGATGCATAAAAAAAAAGAAAAAGGCATTGGGACGGATCCCCAGAGATGCAGGTTCTCCTGTCGGGTGCGAAATTTTTGGAAAACATTTCTTTAAGTATAATCATCCAAGTGTAGGAAACACTTTAAAATATATTAAAAATGTTTAGTAAAATTCGTCTTAAGGTGTATGCTGAAATAGGATACAAAGAAATTCCAACAGGATCGAGATCAAGACAAGTGAAACTGCGGGACACATAATAATAAATATGAATATTCTTAACTTAACTAAAAAAATAATATAACTGTACAATAACTTCGGATATACTCCTAAGGGAATGGAATCCTTTATTAGAATTGATTAGTATTCTTATAAATAATTGATCAATTCGGACAGTATACTAGCAAATAAATGGATTATTCCATACTGTTTTAGATTATTCGTTCTACGTTTAGGTACTTTAAGTGAGTTTACGTTACAAAAACGACTGTAAAAATCATTTTTTTTTTCAAATAATGAATAAGCACTTAACTAATTATTAGAATTGATAGTAAATTGAATAAAAGAAAAAAAATATGATTAAAATGTACCTAGATAAAGATAGACCGATAGGTAGCCAGAATTACGCCAAGAAGTATTTTTTATGATAAGTAGAAACAGCCAAAATGCCACTGGCATTTTATATTCAAGCAAAACGTCTCGTGTCTCTTTTGGTACATCTAGTTTTATTACACCACACTAACCATTTTGACGGCAATACACTAAAACACTAGGTAATTTCTCTTAAAACGGAATAAAATTTTATTGAATGTCCCGAACCTTTTTAGATTTAGTCCCGCATACCAATAAGGCAATAAATGTTGATCAGGACAACAAAAACAATTGACCGAAATCTATTATCAGCTAGCTGTATTGTTGATAGTAAATAGACTACAAAGTAGATTAGATACAGTCCCTCGGCTTCAGTTGCTTTTATACAAATGACAATTCGAAGTTTTCATTTAAATTTTATATATTACTAGCTGCGCCCGCGGTTTGGTTTCACCCGCGTAAGTTCCGTACCCACAGGAATGTCGGGTTTAAAAAGCCTCTGTGTTATTTCAGCTACGTATATTCCAAGTTTCATCGCAATCTTTCAAATAATTTTTGCGTGAAAGAGTAACAAAGTTACATACAGACATACAAGCTTTCGCGTTTATAATATTAGTAAGATTGTAAAAAAATTATATAAGTAGGTATATCATTTCACAATGCCCATGATGTTTCGCTAAACATCAGCTGAAAACTTTATTCGTCAAAATTCTATTGAAAGTGGGACAATGAATGTGGAGTCCGTTTTGTGTTATTTTCTTGTGGTGTTCGGGGGCCAGGGCACTTGAATAAAAGATTCGTATATTATCCCGAGGTTGAGTACAACAATAGAGCTGCGACAACGCACTCGCTGTAATTCAGGGAGCGGCCACATTGTGCTATGAGGTACCTAAGTCGAGACCTACAACGTCATCAGTATACATCTACTCAGTTTAAAGAAATAGTGCCTAATTTAAGGCAGGCTACATAATCTATTCCAATACGAGCAGAGAGCATTACCGAGGAAGTAAAATTGGATATGTTCCAAATAAGCTAGAATATTTTTACACTAAAATATTAGGTAAAGCCACGGATATTGTATTAAACGGATTTCCTATTTCCTGGATTCAATTAGACCACGTGCTTACGTCTAAAACTTTAGACAAGAGACATGCAGTAAATCATTGTATTTATTTGGTTATATTGGTATTCTCCCCTTGCAATTCTTTTAAATACTTATATATACGTAGGTTAATGAAAATTTGGCTTAAAATGAAATGTGGGTTTTAGAAATTGACTATTTTTAAGCTATTTAGTTATTTGCCTAACTGGATAAGTTAAATTATATTGTAATCTATTTTGAAAAAAAAAACTATAAAATTTTGTAACACTGGTACCATTTCAGAACAAGTAAAATATCATTTCTAGGTAGGTATGCTTAGACATAATAAAACACTAAACTATGTTGTTATGTGAAAATAACAATTCAATATTAAAAAAAACTACTTACTTTTGTGATACTCAATGTTTTACAAACTTTAAAGTAACTACCAAGAAAGTCTATGACACACTGGTAGACGAAATTCTGTATGCTAGAGCGGAGGTGATATGTTGCCAAATATTATTATACGGTTAACATCTAACTTTACAATGTAAACGTAGTAACATTTCAGTTTAGATATTCTTCAACATTTTACGACGAGATAAGTTACTTTACATAACCAAACAGTTCACCGTAGAGTTATGTGTGCACATGACATCATCAATATTGGTTTCAGGACTGTAAAAACTCGTCAGAAGCTTCACTTCACAAAAGACTTCCTATATTTCAAAGTTTCTATAGCTTCAATAAGTTTGACGCGGAAAAATATTTGTCCTTCGAGTTTTTAAGTAGAAAAAAAATCCAAATAAAGGAACGGTCACAGTCGCCATTCGCATACACAAAATGAGAATCTCTTTCCGAAGCCGGAATCGGAGTGTAGGCAAATTGTGATAGTCCCCGAAACGAGTAAGGTCACGCGTCAGTAGCCTGACATTATTTGTCAGAGTGGATCGGAAAGCAATTTCGCCTAACTCGAGACTATTTGTCACACATAAAACGTGATCTATGGGAATGTCTCGCCGGTACAAACTTAGGTTTACACCCGCACCCACCAACAAACGTGAAGGGATTCTTAACATCCGACACCTAATATATATTTTATCCAACCTCATTGTGCCGAACTATATTTTCTTCCATATGACAGATTTAATATTCTCCATAGGAAATAACTTTCTTCTTTTTTGTAATTCAAAGGAAACTTATTTATGTAGCATATTATAATTTGTGATCTATAATGACAATTTTACTCAATGTCTTCCCGTGATTGCCGTAAAAGCCGAGTAAGAAATTTTTGAGAAAACTAGCAAAGAATGAGGTCTTCCCGCGCAGTGGCGGATAAACTGTTTGCGTCATAGGTTAGTGTAGGCAGTAATAATATTGCCAAATCTATTTGCAGATTTTATGATCAATGATGACTGATGACTGACCTACTGAACCGACACCAAAAATTTTGGGGTTAAAGGGACCCTGGACTTCCGAGAGGGATGCCACGGGAACCAATATTGCAACATAAAAACAGACATTTCGGCCGAGTCGAACCAAATCTTCATTTCGGTAATGTCTGTGTCATACTTACTACGAAGCAGACACTAGGTAGCTAGGTAGGTAGCAACTTCGTGCGGGGCACATCTCGTGATTTCAGTAGCAGAAACAAAATTGGATTGGTTCGTATCAGCCAAGCGCCACCACAGTTTTCGATGAAAACTTCCTCTGTTCGACTAATGGCTTCCGCAACGTTAGACTGTCAACACGTAAACCAATTTTAGTGAGAATTTTTACGTTAAAACACGCTGTGCTAAAGACTACCTCGCTACTTCCTAATATACTTTATGAAATATAAACAATTTATCAACCCATGGACTTTGTTACAATTCTTATTCATTGTTACCCAAAAACATATTATTTGTTAGAAAATTCGTCATGTTCAAATTCTTAGGAGTTAATACCCAAAAACGCGTTAGAAATTTCGTCAAGAATAATATGTAGTAATGTTACTGAAACAATAATAGATGTTTTTATCTTAAAAAAATATAGTTACAGAAGATCGTAAAAAGAGCTTTATTACAATAAGAAAAAGTAGATATGCCTTTAATTAAAAGTAAAAATTGTAAGAAGACTAAGACAGATTGTTTACTTTAAGACAAGATAAGGCAGCCAGACTTGTTTGCTGAAAGGCTACTTGGGATTCCAACCATGGTCTTTGTCTTTTGTAACACAAGCGTTGGATTATAATTATTAGAAAATTTAAGACGTATTTTTACTGGCCTTACGCTGTAGGCAGCATTCGTTCATATGGGCCGGGCATAAAGGTATGTTCATTTTATTAGAAACGATAAATTTCTACTACAGATTAAACCATAATCATTGATAATGCAATTCACTATTGATATTCAGATTATACTATAATAACATGGTTATATAACAGTAAATAAATTAAGTGAAAATAAAACAGCGCCCTCTAGCCTATGGTCAGACATCAGACAGTCAGGTTGTGTTATGTTAAGTAGGCAAGAGATATAACGCTTAGGTATATGTATTTTTATATGTGCATACCTATTACTAGCACATAGAGAGACAAAGACCCGAAATTAATATTTAGTGCATAAATACTTCTTCTCGGCAAGAATCAAACTTGCAACCTTTTAAGTCGCAGCCAGGTGTTCGCCCAATGCGCTACAGAGGTCGTCATGTATGTAAGTACCTTATTAATGTAATTACATATTACCCACGCGTATTTATTTTTAGAAGTTAGTGTTCCAACTGTTTTTTTTTATATATCTTACTTCTTACTAATATTATAAACGCGAAAGTTTGTATGTAAGTATGTATGTATGTATGTATGTGAGGTTGTTACTCTTTCATGCAAAAACTACTAAACCGATTGCGATGAAACTTGGAATATAGGTAGCTGGGGACCTGGATTAACACATAGGCTACTTTTTATCCCGTTATTCCCGCGGGAACGGGACTTGCACGGGTGAAACCGCGGGGCGCAGCTAGTTCTCAATAATACGGAGATGGTTAGGTTAACTTACGCCTCTCTTACTATTGGTACACATTGACCTGAACAAATATTTGTCTCTAATATAAATATTAGCTACTATATACGGATGTGTCACATAATATCCCTTACAGAAACTTCAGGTAGAGGTCCTTTCAGGGCGCCGTCCATCAAAATAAGACACATTATTGCAGTAATAACAATCCGGAAAGACTTTAAGGTTACTTAACGCTTCTAATTTACATATCTTCGTAAAGCTAAAATGGTAATTTCGACCGATTTTAGCACCTATAAAACTTGATTTAAGTTCTAAGTTTCAAAGTACGATTACAAGAGCTTTGGCTAGATAACATAATAAAACGAAAGTGATATGAAACCCTGTGTCACTGTCACATACTCTGTGGTTTCCTTAACCCGTGCGATAAATATAGCTAAAACCGCTCTCTCTTGATAAGATCAAATTATACTTAGTTATCTGTTAGAATAAGATTCGCGTCCATTAATTTTCACTGTAAGGAATAGCGCTCGAGGAGATCAACTTTGCTTTACGAGGCATAACCTACTGTACCTATTATTATACTTGTTTTAAGTTCCGAACTATTAACTCTGGTAGACATGGACGTTTTCATAAACGAAACAATAAAGTTTCATTTATGAAACTTGTATTTAAGAATCTTTTTCTCTGCTTTTAAACTAGGTATCAACTTCTAGTTTTATGGAACTACGAAATTGAAGTTAAATTGAATACCATCCTGCTAATATTATAAATGTGAAAGTGTGCTTGTTTGGATGTTTGTTACTCAATCACGCAAAAACTACTAAACCGACTGCCATGAAACTTGGTATATAAGTAGATGGATACGGGAAGAAAACATAGGCAATATTTTATCCCTATAATCCCAAAGGAACGGGACTTACGCGGGTAAAACCGCGGGGCGCAGCTAGTAATTTATAAAACTCTTTCAAGATAAAGGTACCTACTACCTACATACATACATATATCGCTAGTTATCTCAACTTCGAATCGTTGCATCTTTTGTGAGGTGCAATGAATTCGGCTTTCGCATATGAAATGAACCTATCGAATTCTGCAAACTCAATTCACAAGAAAGGTAATAAATGCTCTATTTGCAAGACATTTAGATTAATGTAAACAATAAAACGTGGAATTCATTCGTATTAGAATATTAATCTGCTTAATGGATTTCTATCTCTGCTGACTACGAACAGTATGCTCAAACCGCTGGTTCAGAGGTTCCCTAAATAGCGAATTTATAACCCATGTGCGTTAGGAACACCCGCGTTCAGCAAAAAATAACATTAACGTTGTCAGTATTATTAGCGAAGAAATGCAAAGGTTTCAAAGAAGTATTGAGTGAAAAAACCATCAGAAAAAAACTAGAAAGTATTTGCGATCTAAAAGTTATTAATTTCAATGGTGACTCGTCAACGAAACGAGGAGGTCTCAAAATAGTATGGTAATACTTACACGCGTGGGAATAAATCAGCGACGCAACATTTGGCGATAATTTAATATGATGGAAGAAAGTGATAGAACGCAAATGGTATAATATCTCGATTATGCCGTCGCGTCGTCGTGCAAGCGACGGTACCTATATCTAAGCGACATGCTGTGACTTGCCAGATATGTATATGCCGCTTTAAATAGACACACAATTAATCTCTAACAACTGTATATTAAAGTTTCTTTGATTTATTACTTAGTTAAGACAGTTTAGTTATTTCCTTAACTCAGTCGAATCAGTTCGTCATCTGGCGTTTCGATTACAAACAAACAATACAAACATTTCGATTGTATTTTTAATTCTATTTACTTTCAATCCGTATCAGTCATATCAACGTTATTAAATCGACTTTGAAAACTAAAATATAAATGCTAATGTAACAGCGAAACAGCATGAAATATGAAGCACTGTTTTACGGCGTAAAAATTTAAAACACAAGATAAATTAATACAATAGACATAAACTGCACTGCACGAGCACATCGAAAAAGTTATTGCAAAAAGAGTTCATGAAGGTAACTACAATTCTGCAAAATATCTTCCAACAAAATATTATTGTTCAACAAGTAATACTGATAAGTACGCAGCACTTTTAAAAAAGTGAAAAAATATAGTTAGATTGAATGGTCACAGACGTCTACTAGATGTTTATAGGTATTCTTTCTTTGAAACAATAGCCGTATAAAGAGCTCTTAATAGTTGATTGGGCGTCTGTAATGAAATTAATAAGGTAATCTAATCTCATAGCATAACAGTGAAAGTAACTTGGTACGCCTAACGCTGAACGAAATTTGATTAGTTTGTGGTAAGCAACTTTTTATTCCTGAAGGTTTTACGCGTGTGAAACTGAACAGAATCATGTTGTAGGTACCTACCGGTATCGATTACTATGATCAATATATGTATAAATAAATATTGATATTACACAACCTTACACACAGCGCAAATCAGCCCAAAACTAAGCACCAGGCTTGTACTACGGGTACTACATATTTATACATTTTTTGTAACACATAGGTAAGTATGATATATGGAAAAAACACCGGAACTAGAAACAAATATTTATTTTTAAGCATAAATATTTACACCCGGCGGGAATCGAACGCGTAAGCATTGCAATCGAGGGGTCGCCCGTCTCGCCACAGAGGCCGCCAAAAATGTTATATAAATTATAATAATATTATTTTTATAAAATAGTGTTACTTTAAACCAGGGATTGCATACCGGTATGAATATCTGTACAATATTTTTCTATATGACGTCATAATATAAATTTTCGTACTCAAATAGCAGGTACAGTTTTTTTTTGTTTTAAATGACATTCATATCTTTATATTATTTGGGTAGCGTCAAATTTTGATACATATATTATTGATACTCCTATTATTGCATTGCGATTATCTTTATGTTTAGATTATACATTATTTATTGGTACAGAAATTAAATAAGGGTTAAATAAGGGAAAAAATAAGTACAGAAATTCTCACATTATACATATTTGAGTACTGATAGGTATATGAGTTCTGAAAATAATTAAATAGTAATTAAAAAATGAAATACTATTTAAATATTTTATACCGATATGCAGTCCCTGCTTTAAACTGATTACAAGTGAAGCTGTGCGAATAATTTCGTGTGTGATGTAGAGTAAACGGTGTTCTGTTGTAGAGAACTGTTGATCGATGTGCCGATCGAAACTGAGGCCTCAAGGCGAATGGCGCAGTCTGTGTCTCATTAACGGTAATAGACAGGTATTAATCAATGTTAATGAAAGTAATGATGAGCTACAGTAAAACTTAATCGATAGGTCGAAGGAGATTTTGCATACATTTGTTATCCTGTTGTTGCTACGAGAAAACTTGCTGAAAACTAGCTCTGTCGCGCGGTTTCACCGGCGTAAGTCCCGTTCCCGCGGGAATATAAATAGCCTATGTGGTATTCCAAAAGCCAGAACAATCTATAATCCAAGTTTCATTGCAATCGGTTCAACGGTTTTTGTGTGATTGAGTAACAAACATATCTACATCCCATTCTCACAAACTTTAAGCTTTATAATACTAGTAGGAGTAGGCTAGGATTGTTTGTGTTTGTACTGTGTGTAAGAAATATTTTCAAGTAGAAATACATCTCCAAAAAAAATTTGACTGTGACGAGATATGAATTTTTACTTCTCGCTTGCCCAACCACTGGACCAACCAATCTACCCATGACATTACTCAAGTATTTTTTTAAATTATGTATATTTAACCCGTCCCTAAACTGGAGGTAATTTACATATAAAATTATCTACAACGCGATCTAAACCCGAAGTACTAATAGGTAATAATGGCCTTACCTTACCTTCGTGTACCTTTCGTTACTCTAAGGCTGTATTTACGTACATCACTATATGGATCATTACAAATACTTACCCATATGTACATATAAATTCCTACCCAGGCTGTATCGTCTCCCACCCTATGGAGGATCATCTCCCGTCAGCAGGAATTCCCAACTTAAGCCCAGCACGTGTTCCCAGAGTGGTGAGTTCTGAATGTGCCCCCAGACTACGTTAGAAAAACTATCATAAAAAAATATATAGGTAAATACACCGATTTTTACTTTAAAATTATGTATCAGTACGACTCAAGAAGCTTATAATAATTGCTCTACGTTTACGTAATAAAATGTATTCATTCAGAACTTCAATCAACTAATCGGTCCCTATCACGCTAATGGTTTTAATGGTTTTCCGATGAAAATCGAAATATTTATAATCGAGTTTATTTTATGCGATCAACATGACGCTTTACAGATCCGACCGATCAGATTAGACCGTCAGCAGGCCGTACCGTGTTCGAGCTTCGTTGTCTATTGCTCGGCCACAACTCGGTTGCAACAGACCGATCGACTACTCGCCGAGCAATGGACAACGAAGCTCGGGCAAGGCACGGTCCGGTGACGGTCTAATATAAATTATCCCTAATTTCGATCATTAATCCAATCATAGACCCTTGACTGATTGTATACCACCGTAATGGTATCGATACGGTACGATCGCTACTTTTAATTAAAAAGTTTCTAAATCCACAGGTCTATAAAAGTAAGTATTTAAACGTTACATTATATAATTATTTTATCGTTGCGCTGATACGTTTATAAAATAAAATAAAAAGTAATTTTATTTAACTCTCATAATGTCCTTATAGTACCTATCATAATTTTGATTAAAATATATCTTTTGTTAATATTAAAGATAAGTACACATTGTATTACTTTAACAAGAAAATAAACTTCTAGTTGACATAGTAATTTGAATGTTTAGTTTTTGCGACCCAAGTTCGCAAAATTGTGTCCCTAGACACCAGCTGACGTTGTTTTAAGCAATTTTCTTTACATTTTGTCGCTCCGTTTTTATAAACGTCAAACTTGGCAGAAAGCAATTTTTGTGATCCTTAAAAATCACGATAAATTAAGCTGAGCAATGGTGAATTACATGTTTTTGACATTAGATTATAATGAAAACGAACTCATTACGACGAACGTTTACTGTCACCAACAATGTTTTTTGTGTAATTGAAAGTAAAATGTTTTGTATGGTCCATAAAAAGCCTTAAGTACGGAGTAAATCTTGAAGGAAAACATACTTTAAAAAGAAGAACACTCAATTTCTATTTTTTCACGTCTAAAAGAGTCCATTTTCATGAAAAATGCCAAAAACTTTGGTAGTTTTTGCATTTTTTATGTCATTTTCTGAAGCCTGAAGCTACTTTTTTCCGACACATTAGGCGGACGCGCGGCGGAGGCGTAGTGGTTTGTTCGTACAGTCTCAATTCTCTCGCCATTTTCGCTATGTTTGGTTTTTGCTGTAAGAACATGAACAGAAACACAAAGCTTTCAACCACTGAAAGAGTCAGTCGTGGCATGAATTCAGAGTTTATTCAAATTACATACGAGTTAGTTGTGAATGGCTGTTGCTCTGTCGGACAGACAGATTCTTATTCCGCAAAAAGCATTGTTTACGAAAGAGTTCGGAAGCGCCGCTCTAAATTCTATTAGCAGTAGGTAGGTATTTACTTGCTAACATTCTTCACCGTGAAAAGCTCAATAAAAGAAGGATTACGGTCCATATGTTTTTTATAGCGGTTATCTTTCTTATTTCTTTTTTATGGCACGCTTTCGGGGCATTACTAGTTATAAATTGGGTTTGAAAGAACCTAATACGAATTTCTCCTAAATATTTTGACAAAATTTATTTATGAGTGTTCGGCAGCGGCAGATGTGTACGGGCCGTTATAACATTATTTCTGCAGAGAATTTATATTTATAAGTTAGTAGTCAACAAGCTAACTCCGTCAACAATGTTTGTGCCAAACTGATCTCAGGAGGGTATCGAGCGTATTATCTATTACCCTCATGAAAGTTTTTGCTCACGAGCAATCTTCATAAAAGCGAACAACTTATTCTGTTATACTTACATGACTTTTGACGTGCACGAGTAATGCTTAAATTTCCCTCAGCAGCATATATCATGTTATTCGATAAATATAAACATCATTGTCTACTTTCAAGGCGGATTAGTTACTTGTTAATAATTTGTTTGATAAAACAGTCAGGTATCAGTAAACGGTTCGAGGATAAGTTGTCCCAAAAATGCTCTTGTTTCCAGTTGAAGTATTTCCATGTAAACTAACCAAGGAAACTGGGACATCAGTCTCCCAACTAACGTTAAACTAGTACAACCGCTTTTATTTCCTTGTTTTGTCTCCGAAAGTATGTTTTAATACATCCAAAGTGCCTACAAAGTCGCAAATAGGTTCTGGAGAAGATAAATAAATGCAAGAACGTTTCATCGACGCATCGGAACGTAACAAATACGCGCTGAGGCTCGAATACAGCGCTTTAAATCTGAGCTTAGCAACGTAGGACGTGCTCGAGTGACCGACTTTCGAGTGAATCTGTCACCATGCGGTGGAATTGTTATTTGAAACTAAGTGCTGGCAGCTGCCGTAAGATACTAACCCTGAAATAACATAGACTCCCTCACTAATGGGCCTTTCATAAATAAATACGGTCATGAAGCGACAACAAAATTACGAATTCTCTTGCGCATTTGGTATGCAAAGCACGACGTTGTTTTTTTAAGAACAAAATTAAATAAAGAGCCGTAAACAGTAGAGGGCAAAAATGTGCAATAAAAATCTTATTTTAATGGCCTTGTGCTCCTTGATAGGTACAAATTAAACGAAGAAAATGTTGAAAATAAAATACAAGCAACATATCAAGGAGATAGTGTCCACTCGTAGCACCAGAAGCTCAGATCGCGAAACACAGCGACAAACGCTAGGAAATTGCTTTTAGCTGCCGGGAAATTGAGATGCTTCTCGTAAAATCGAACCCTATTCAAGATGCAATCATATTGGATAATACATTCATAAGGTTTTTAATATTCAAGTCCTGTTCACAACTTAGAGAAATCTTATAGACCTTATAGTCTTTTCGATTAAGTGAAAATCGTTATGACACATTGTTACCTACTGTAAGTTAAATTTCTTTAAACAACTAGCAAACAGTCCAGTTTATGTCACGTCACTAAACTGGACTGTTTGCACGAAAAACTGTGCCGTAAGCACAAGAAGCAAAGTTGGCAGACTATTAGTATTTTTTTTCGTTATAATTTCATCACAACGGAACTTGATGAAATATATGAAACGTAGCAAAAGTCGACTAAGAGTTTTAACGTGATTACAGCGGTGCAACGAGAGGATAAACTGCTGAAACAGGAAAATTGTTTTCTTTCGCTCTCAACGTATGTAGGTACGTATGTACGTATGTAGGTATACAGAATAAAATATCACACTAACAGCATCAACAAAACAATATTGGTGTCTGTAAGCTGGAATAATACGATTCATATTGTGACACAATTCAATGATACATTATTACGGTGGGACAACTTTCTATGAGGAATTTTCGTTGAAAGAAAAAAAGTGGAAACAATAAAGCTGCGAAATTAAGCTGACAAAGGTTGCTCCAACTAGTAAACAGTGTTATCTTAACAAAATCCAAGTAAAATATTCGACCGCGACAATTCCAACATTGCCTAATAGATACGCAAAAACTTTCGCTTGCCCAGAACGAGGTGAGTTTAAGATGGATATTCATAGCTCAGAAAACTAGTTGAAAATGTTAACCTAGAGAACAATTTACATAAAGTTTAAACTTTACCGTTCAATGTTTCCAAATACTTTCTCTATTAACAAACCAAAATTCCGACCAATCCCAACAAAACAATGGTCTCTGAAAATGATCCTGAATTTAAACTGTTCATTTAAGAGGAGTTAGTTATACAACTATTGCCAAAACTTCATCAGTATAAATGTAACGATTTGATTCCTTTACAAAAATGTTTCTGTATAGGTATAAAGTATAAATAAGTACAAGTAGTTAAAAGTAAAAGTAGTAGTACAAGTAGTATAAGTAGTTGTGTACGATATGCACACAATCGTTTAGTTAGTTCCATACTCAGTACTGTTTCCAACGCTTACAGTATAAGCGTTGGAAACAACTCAAATTACTATCCTTAACTTGTGATTACAAACGGGTAACATCGACGATAAGATTCAAATACCTAACTAATTTTTAAACCTATATTGTTACACACATGTCGAAAGGAAAAACTTCATGTTTTTTCGAGCTCAAACATAGGTCTTGCACTATGTTAGTCCGATTTTCATCGAGAGTTTCCATATCTTCACGCTTCGTGTTTACAAAAGTCTGCTTCGTCGATTTACTTTTTGTAGGAGATCTATTGCGTAAAGGTATTTCTAAAACTTTTAGTATACGGCAAAATCCACACTATGCTAGAAGTTCATAACATTAAATAGGTAAGCTTAACTAAGTTTACTCGTCTCACAAACTACACCTAACAATCTGTGAAGTCGCATCATCAGATAACAGTCGGCCTAACTGTGACGGCATTTAAAACTGTCACTGATAAGCACTCTAACTCATACGAACGGTTTTCAAACAAGATAAAGTTATAATTCCGGTAAATGTTTGAAATTTCGTATCATAATTTTGTACAGAAACTGTTTAATAGAGTTTGGCAAAGTAATTTTGATCGGCAAGTAAAGAAGTTCGAAAAGAACTAAAAGTAGAATTGATAATAAGCCATTTGGATCTAAGTGAAACGAAATTCTGATTTATTCCGTGTGATGTCTATCCCATCAGAACCTAAATAACTATCCTGTCTAAAATCTGACACTCCTGTTAACTATATCACTACATAAGACATATAAAAATATATCTATACAGAAGCTGGCACAATTTATATCTACGATAAGAAGCATTTTATTATGTTTAAAACTTCACGTGTTCGTATAGTACGTATATAACTTTAGAAATGTCTTCTTGTCAAAAGAGCAGTTTCTCAAAGAAGTTTCGCACTCCAAATTCTAGATTAATAAAGTCAGTCGTCAACGTCAAAGCATCTTGGTTTTATTTAAGTTTCATAAATAAATGTAGAGCTAGGTCTGTTTTAGATTTATTCGTGGAACTAGTTTAAACTAGGCATATCTTAGATCGTAAGACTCAAAGAAACTGGCTATCTCTGACTCTCATCAATTTGTTTTCTCAAAAGAGGTAGGTACAGTACAAGCATCAAAGATCCGTGTAGAACTTACCTCATAAGTGGGTGTCAGTTAATTTCTAAAAAACATGTCTTAACTGAAAATTTCATTTGGTTTTTCAAGTACACATTATGCCATTCATTTAAAATCATTTCTGTAATGGAATAAACCCAAAACATTAAATTCTATCAGAACCTTTTCACATTTTGATCACGTTATAACATTCACCAAAGTTAAGAAGCCATTAACAAAAACAGGTATACTGAAGTATGACTGTCTATGAACGAGGTTAGCTCGGGTGAATATTGCTATAAAATCCTTTGTATAAACATTTTTCATGCAAAAATGAACGATGACAATGTATTTAATAGGCTATTATTTGTTTTATGTAACATGTCAGTGGTGTTATCTGGCAAGTCAATCACGCATGAACTACGGCCCGTGCGTCGATCGATGGGAATCCGCGCAAATCCATCTCAAATCGAATTACGGTTTATGATGCTGCAAAATGAGGCCATTCCAACCATTGAAATTATCTCGTAGTGCTAGTCTGCTTATGTATCACTCAGCATAGACACAGCGGCGTGGGTAACAAAGGCACCGATATCGAAATTACTTAGTTTACATTTTGAACACAAATTGAACGTTCCTATATATGTTCTTATAAACTATAAACTACTAGCTGCGCTCCGCGGTTTCACCCGCCGAAGACCCAATCAAGCGGGAATATAAAGATGTGTTATACATCCCTTCCTATTGAAACACTGTATCTACTTAAAATCCGTTGCGTAGTTTTAAAGATCTAAGCAAACATAGACACAGACTGCGGAAAACGACTTTGTTTTATATTATGTAAAAAAGTTGCCGAATATATATATTAGAGTCTACATACTGTTTCAGTTGTTTTCATATTCAGTAAACTATTCAGTTCAAGATATTCCATATTCACTCGGTCGTTAAATACGTGCACGAGTTAAACGAAAATTTAATATGAAAACGAGAAATTCATCGTCGCTTTAAACAAACATTCGACTTTATTATGTGACTTGTCAAAACAGTTTATTACAATATAATAACGAGAACGAGTAAAATACAACGGACCTGCCTGTTTAACGTGAGCGTGAAAGTGCGAAAACGCTTTATACATCAACAATTATGGATATGGTTCATGTGGACGACAGTAGAGCTGCCAATTTTGTGGAATGAAGCTTTATTTTCTCTCTCTGCGCTTCAGTACTTGCCCGAATGTGCGGTAAACTGGCCACGTATACCGAGAGACTATTGCTCGTCACCCGCACAATGCACGCCCCGGTAATTATGGCCAAAAGGACCCGAGAGCCGAAATACACGGCACGGTCCAATACAACTCCTGTACCTACACTTCGCCGTTGAAATGTTAAAATGTTTGAATGCAGTATCCTTCTTGCATTTTGTTTAAAATAAATAAAACTATAATATTTAAATAAAGAACACATCTTCAAAAATTTGCTCGCAGCGAGGGACAATATTCACAATATTTCTAGTAGAAATGCTCAAAGCAATAAAAATCAAATTACGAAATGTATATAATTGAAACTGTACCCAACTAGGACTACAAAATAAATATATTTTCCAATACTATGAACTTACACAGAGAAAATTTATAGCTCATCATGAATATACTAATTTCGATATTACATTATTATTATATGTTCAAAGTAGGAGAAAAAGAAAAGTTACATCGGAATACCCTTTGCTTTGATAGGACGTGTCACCGAAATCACTCTAAAACAAAATCGCAAAAGCTTAGACCCGAACAGAATCTTTGTTGATAGTTCGTTTTATGATTTTTTATAAATTTTTGTCATGTGCAATGTGTTCAATGTGCAATACCTATGGCAACAAAATTAAACGTAAGCATTTCAATTCACAGCAAACAACAACAGCAGAAGCGTGTTCTCGGCACATTGGCACAGTTTTCCGTTAATTGACTCGACCATGTTTGACGATGACATCCAGTGCATTACGCGCTTTAAAGCCAACAATTCGTAAATATACTGTAAAACTATACATCTCTAAAATCAAATACGCGCCTGAACTGAACGGTTGAATGCAAGTATTTATCTCCTAGATAAATGGGAACACGGACGTTCGCCCAGTGTTCTGCAAAAAATAATTATTCCGACCACAACTCTTGCACAAAGCCAAAACTCATTTTTAACTAACGTAGCACGACAAAATGTTGCAGACTTGGCAGACTCGCTGAAATATATTCTAACCTTGAAGGCAGATAGGTATTAAAACTTATTTACTTGCCTATAATTTATTTAAGTAGAATATAAAATTTGGGTCTAAAACGTAAACGAGACCACAACTGAGGCCAAATCAATGTGCCGTTTGAAAGTTGAGAGCGATCACAAAACATGGAGCCTCGGAGTACTTTAAAATCAGTCACAGACGGTGGCGCTCTAAGCTTATTAACTTATTAAAAACTCTTTGTGTTTGAAGGAAAAATAGCCGTATACCTATTGTTATAATTCTTGGAGACAATTTGATGTTCAAAGAAGCTTTAACTGCTTTTTGTTGAATTAATTGGTTTTTATTTGATAAGCTGACTTAAAAGATGAAAAAAAATATACCAAATAATATTACACGTAGCTAATCTCTTTCACTCATTTTAGGTACTTGAAGATATAATTCGTTTTATTGTGTTTGAATATTTTTTTACGAATAACATTTAACGAATAATAAAAGGACGAAAAATAATAACTATTTTATTTTTTATTTTTTACCTTTCCATTAAAAAAAGAATCATTTCAATCGGTCAAGCCATCTTCGAGTAATCGATAATAAACAACTGGATTGAGTAATGCGTTTTGAGGAGCATTTTCGTTCATCACTCTGAAGACCCTTATCAGATCCACATAAAAATTTTATGGGACCATCTTGGAGCTCCCACCTATTCATATCATCTTAATCGGTTAAGCCGTCTTCGAGTAATCGGTGAACATACAAAAAAAAAAAATATGATACATACAGACGAATTGATAACCTCCTCCTTTTTTTTGAAGTCGGAAAAACACTAACTTAAAAAAAAAAAAACTAAAAAAAAAAAAACCTAAAAAAAAAATTATAACAAAAAAAAAACTAAAAAAAAAATGAAAAATAATAACTAAAAAAAAAAAACTAATAACTAAAAAATAAAAAAAAAACTATTGAAAAATAAAAAAAAATAAAAATAATAACTATTTTATATTAATGAAAAAAAATACAAAGTGATTTAATAAAAGACAAAATGTTGTAGGTACTAAAATAATAATTACGTAAGAAATAAAATATTATTGGAGCTAGTAGTTGGCACCTCGGCGTTTTTTATTTTTCTACTACGTTAATATTAATAAAATTGCAGATCGACATACTGATGCAATAACGCAAGCGTAGCAAAATAAAACGAAAAATTGAAAGGGAATAATTACGGTATAGTGCGATAACGAGCATAGTTGACAGTGCGTCAGGTGAATGGCTGCGATGGGCTCTGAAATGGCCCCGGCTTCCGGCCGCAACAATCGTCCTGTCGACGCAACGATGTATGGATGTATGGATGAAGCTAACAACGCCTTATTAAGGGAGAATTTTACCAACTAGTTATTTTTTTGACATATTTAGATTTAAATAAAGTACAAGCCTGGTGCTCAGTTTGGGGCTAGATAGCGCTGTGCGTAATGTCGTGCAATATATAAAAAATTACACATTGCGTCTAATAATATGACCGACGCGACGTAGGGATTCCTTGGTAAATTGTCACTACAGAGTTATTCTTTTTAACGAGGTAGATATGTAGCATTATGTATAAACTGCACAGTGTACATACATTGCATCATTTTTGGTAGTCTGACTGCAAAGAATTAAGTTTTCTAGTGGTATCATCAGTTTTGCACTATTCTTTAGTTACGAGAAATAAGCTGTCCTCTGTTTGTTCTGTGACTGAACATTTAACGCAAAGCATCGACATAAGACTTCGTAATTCTTTTTTAAATATGTACCTACTCCCGATAAATGTGCTTGCTTCCTAATTATACACATCAATGAATACATTTATTGGTTGTACATATTTATTTAAATCACGAATTTTATGTAAGGTGTTATGTGTCAAACGTTCAAGCTCAGAGTAAACAGAGCATTGTACGGCGCCTTTTTATGTAAATCATGACAGCAAAATGAACAATTTCTTTTACTTATTTATTTAATATGTATGCAAGGAAAAACAAAAAGTAAATAAACGTAAACATTAAGTTCCATTAAAATTAAGTTCGAATGGAAAAAGTAAGTGGTTGTAACATTAAGTTGGAAAATAGTTCCCTTGTTGTGATCGTCGACGTTTCAACATTACATGTGAAACACAATGACTACTTACAAATTACTTTGGAAATTTCGCTCTAGTTTCGTACATGAAGTAACCCAACGAGTAAACTTCAAACTCTAGAGAAGACGATAAGACTATTTTAGAGATAACAGTTTTTAATAAAAGCACATTTGAAAAACGTTAGAGAAGCTGACACTTTGTACTATGGTTGCAATAAAAGTCTTACAGCCAAATACTGTAACGCTACTTAATATTTTAGGGCTTATTAAATAATTGAACAGCTGCGTCTTAATTGAAAATTAGTAGGTTTGGGGTTTTTTTAGTTAAGCAGCTGTATAACTGTAGTACTCAAATTACGAGTATCGGGCTTCAGTGCTCTGTCGTTAGAATAAGATTTTCTATACAGTCCGCTCTACTTTTTAGTAATACTACATATTTAAAACTATCAGCTCAAAATTAAATTTATTGAGGTATTAAAAGAATGAATATAAATGGAAATATCAATGTTAAGAATGTCTATCCATTTTATTTTTTGGCAATGCAAATATATTAAAATCAGAGCGAATCAGAAATTGTTTAAGTTATTATTTATGATGTTATGATTGTTGTTCAAATTCAGTACGAAACTACACAAATTGCGCGTCAAATGTTAGAGTTTATTTGACTATTTCAAATTAGTTATCCCTGTTCTTTGTAAAAGCAATTTCGTATCTCTCAACACAAACTTGCCATGGATGTCGAAAATTGCATGATTGAAGTTAGTAGCAAGTACAACGTTAAGCAAAATGCGTGTTTACGTGACCTAGTTGAACGGAGGCGACTGATAGTCGTAGCCCAACTATCACTAACTTTCATTTTCAAATCTAATATCGTTATACTACATAACTGTTCTAATTGGAAAGTTCAGCTACAATAACTTACTATTATATCTAGCTGGGTTCTGCGGTTTCAGTAGCTTAAGTCTCAACGCGTGGAAATTAACAAAAAATATTTTTGACGGGTGTCTACATCTCATAAAGAACACACTACATTCACACGCACACATTTCAGCTCACAGAAATGAGCGTTGATCCGTCAGTCAGTCAGTCAGAACAAAGCCTTTTAAAGGTATAGATTACTGTTTAAAATGTCAACTTTCTAAACACTGATACCGGAATCAAATCAAACTTTTTGATAATTCTACTGTAGGTCTCCAAACACTTAAACTCCGTTGAGACAAATAAAACGATTTAATACATCACGCAAAGGTCGTACAGATGATATAAATAAAGTAAAGGGTATTGTAACTTAACTGCCTACCTGAGAGTCCTTCCATAAATAAGTAAACAAATGTGTTCTTCCCTAGTCAGTTACAGACACAGAACACACAGAAATTAAGTACGCATTTAATTTCAACTTCAAACACTCGAAAACACAAAGGATACCCATACAATTAAATGTTAATATTTAATGCCTAGACTAAAGATAATATAGTACGAACGTCCAAAGGAATGGGAGTTTCAAAGTGAACAATTCCTGTGTAAACTAGTACCTACGAGGTAATCACAAAGTTTGTAGTATTTACTGCAAATTAGCTCTCAGATCTAACAATAGGGATTTACATGACAATTACCCTGACGGTTTACTGATTGTATCCTGTTATAAATTAACAAAACAAATTAGCAATCTCGTTACAGGCGACGGTTTTGTAAGCGGAGATACCTGACAATAATAAAATATTGTTGGAGCGTATTAAAGACAAAAAAACTCGCTGCGGGTTAAGCTATAAACCGAGTATTGTCTTTTGTTGAAGTTTACTGCTGCTGCGTACTGATAAACAGATTTTGTTCTGGGTAAATATAATGTAGATATATCCTTCTTATAATAGGGGTTAAAGTATGAAATTGCCGTTTTATTGCAATAGGTTCTTTGAATTGACATAGAATCTTCATGGTTTGAGGTTTTCGAATGAAACTTTTTTCAAATGGTTTCTGTGATGTTCTTTTTTTAAAAAATGTGAATCATTTGAATATCTACTTTCAATTGTTTTTGTTATTCAATTTAGACAAGAAAGATGGATACTGCGAAAATTCGAGTGATTTTTGAATACGAGTTCCGACGCGAAACTAACGCGGCAGAAACAGCCCGCAATATCAATGCTGCGTTTGGAGAGGGGTCTACTAATGAACGCACCGTGCGATTTTGGTTTAAACGCTTTCGTGATGGAAATTTCGACTTAAAGAACGAGCCACGAGGAAGACCGCCCACACAGGTGAATAACGATGAATTAAGAGAGATAGTGGAAGCCGATCCTAGTCAAACTACCCAGGAATTAGCGGCATGGTTTAACGTTACCTTACCCACTTTATTGACTCACTTGCGTCAAATCAATAAAATAAAAAAATACGAAAAATGGGTGCCTCATGATTTGACTGATCTGCAGAAAGAAACGCGTGTTGAAACTTGTGTTGCCTTGTTGAACCGGTACAGAAATGAAGGAATATTGGATCGAATTGTAACATGTGATGAAAAGTGGATTCTTTATGATAACCGGAAAAGAAAAATGCAATGGCTGACCCCAGGTCAAATGCCACAACAGTGTCCTAAAGCAAAACTTACCAATAAAAAGGTAATGGTAACTGTTTGGTGGTCTCAGCATGGTGTTATTCACTATAGTTTTCTTCGATCTGGTCAAGCAATTACGGCAGATGTCTATTGTGCCGAACTCCGAACCATGTTGACAAAACTAGCAGTAAAACAGCCCCGACTCATGAATCGATCTTCACCATTATTGCTCCACGACAACGCGAGACCTCACACAGCACGAGAAACCATTTTGACCCTTCAGGAACTGCACTTAGAAACCATTCGTCATCCTCCGTATTCACCAGACCTTGCTTCAACGGACTACCATTTTTATCGTGATTTGGACAATTATCTACGTGACAAGAAATTTTCTTCCCAGGAGGCAGTACAAAATGCTTTCACACAGTTTGTGCAGTCTAGATCGTCGGAGTTCTATCGCAAAGGCATTAATAACCTTCCCATTAGATGGCAGCAATGTATAGATAATAATGGCAACTATTTTGATTAAATAAATTTGTTAAAAATTTAAATAATAAACAATTAAGATTTTCAGTACAAATCGGCAATTTCATACTTTAACCCCTAATATTATAAAGTTTGTATGTATGTATTTTGTTACTCAATCACGTAAAAACCGCTGAACCGATTGCGATTAATCTTGGATTATAGTTAGTTGCAGACCTAGAATAAAGTATAAGCTACTTTTTATCCCAAACTTACTTTTTTTACTTATTTTTATTATTTCCCGCGGGAACGGAACTTACGCGGATGAAACCGCGGAGCGCAGCTAATGTATAATGTACATATAACTATATAGTTAAATTATTAAAATGAATTAAACTTGGTGCATTTAAATAAATGCAGAATTGTCAAATATTTATTTAGAACCCATATACAATATCTACTAATAGTTCCACGTACAGTGGGCGACGCGGGCACCTGTCGAAAATCCTCCACGACAAAAAATAATCTATATGTTCAAGAACCTGTAAATCAAGTGTTATCACGATTGGTTCCGAAATACGACCTGTAGAAGGTACAGACTGAATTGAGAACCTGCTTGAAAAATATTACACAGTACACGGTTCCTGACTATTGATATTAATCAATTTAAAAAAATCTAAAAATGCTGTTTTTAGTTTTGTTGATTTCGAAACCCCATTCAGCATTCTTCGCTATCTCTTATAGTTTCGGTTAGGAAATGCCCTAAAAACCGGTCTAAATGTCTCACCCTGTATAAAGTGACAAGGAGCAAAAAAAAACTAAATATTATAGCCCAACGTCCAATATCTAATCATAGGTCAAGTGCCGAATCAAAGAAACTCCATTTTTTTCAGTTACACAGAGATCAAGAAACTAGGGTAAGTTCACGTGAACTTTCGGCAATATATCGCCGGAGTGCCCCTATTTATTCCACTTCCATCTTACTCAAGTAAGTAACGTTATTTTTCTTTTACTTATCTGATCAGTCCTGAAGAAAGGTCCTCTTACCTGAAACAAAGAAAGAAATTGATCACTCTGCCTAATAGACAACGGGATTCACGTCGAATCAAGACAATAACGACCAACTGATTGGGGTCGGTTACTGATTTTGGCAACAGATTCCAATCAGTTCGTTAGCCAGAGTAGCGTTAAACTTAATCAACAAAGTAAGGCATATAAATAAAAGCAGTAAAGTAGCACATAAACTCAGAGCACCTATCATTCGGTTTTTATCAAGTGGGATGTTTTACGTTAACATAATAAATGTGTAGCAATATAATATAATAAATCTTTCTGTATGTATATATTTTCACCGGTAAATATGGTATTCTTGGCAACAAGAAAAACGGGCCAAGGTCTACATTACGTGCAGTCACAAGTGTCTTAAACTGATCCTAATTAATTGATCGCGAAAATATTTCGTTTCTATTTATCTTATTGAGATCTCGTGATTTATTGGCGATGTTAAATAGAATTAGGAAACGTGTTTTTAAGTATTTTTATAATTGTCAAGTCCAAAATGCAAGTCTATAACTACGGAGGTAAGGGTCTTTTACGGATTCCTTAACATAAATAATAATAATAAGTTGTTGAAATGATAACACTATTAGTTATTACTTTATTTTCAGGTTTGACATGTTTATAGTTCAAACACTCGGTAGTTATGTTTTTATTGCATACATTATTATTTTTAATATGTAATTATTATGCGTTTTAACCTCCGTGTCATGAACATTATCAATAAATATATGAATATAAAGGTAGTGAACTTAGTAAAGAAATGGAAGGTCGTGGGTTTGAGTCCCGCCGAGGGCTTTAAATTTTGGAATAAATAATAAATAAATCCTGTGACGAACACACAGCGCCATCTAGCCTCGTGCTAAGCTGCTAAGCTTGTGTTACGATGACTAGACAACGGATATACTACTTATATTAATCCACATAAATACACTGGAATAAAAGGCTCGCGTCTCTGGACGCGAGTTCAAATCTCGCCGCAAGTGAATTTTTGAAGATGAATTTTTCCTTTAAAAAATATTTCTAGTAAATATGCCTTGAGCAATAAAAACAAATTTACGAAATATAAAAGGCTTTTTGTTTACGAAATACAAAATCGGCAGTAATTTTAAAATCACGAAATGTACAAGTTTTTTTTATAAGTTACTTATGTATGTATTGATTGTTACTACAATTCTTTTACTTTTTACAATAACGCTTATTAATACCCGTAATTTATAACAAAAATTTCAGAGACCATAACTTATTTTTTTTCTTTTCCCACCAGAAATCTAATTAAAGCCCGTAACTTTTTGAAAGAGTCTAAAACTTGTTTGCCGACTTTAAAAAGTTTAATCAAGCTTCCCAGCTGACAATTTATGTTTGAATTTAACTTTGACTCCTGTATTGCTCAACAAAGTAGATGACTTTTGTTTAAATTTCATATTTAATAACTTACTCTTTGTTCGCGCCATAGTACGCGATCGACATGAACTTACGCGACGATTCTAACGTAGAATCCTGAGTGCAGCGAAGGACTCAAAGTACATCGCCCGAAGGAAAAATAAACTGCTCTCTAGTCATATTCTCTGTTTTTAATCCCCTTTCTATGATAAAATAAATAAAAGACGGAGTTCTGTATAAGTGCAAGTGGGACTCGCGCTCGAAGGGAGCGTACCATCATCTACACAAAATCATATCATATCGTTTCATATATTGTATTGTATATTGTGTCGTATATCGTATCGTATCTATACTCTCTTTTCCATCTAACACTCGAGATGCTCGGACGCGCGAACTACTCCATGAATATCGTAATCATAGTCTAAATTATATGTAATTAAATATTGTAGGAACAGTAATAAAATCCTGTAAAACACATTGGTTTTGTCTACAATATTTTCAGACCTTTCATTTTTTTATCAAAATATTTCAATCTCATTTCTTCTATGGTTTTCGCGTTTTTGCATAATAAAACACTTTAAAATAATGACGTTATTGAATAAAACGCGATTAAACCCGGTAAATATGAGTTTTTACGGTGTTGCCGCAACAAGCCTTTTTGCGTGATATTAAATCGTGAGTTTTCTTTCACCGTAAGGTTAATTAAATTATAAATATACTAAAATCTATGTTTAAAATTTCAGACAATTATAGCCTAATTAGGGCGACTTGCATAACACTATTTAAAAACATATTTAACTAAATCAATTTTAAAATAATTTATGGGAAATCGAACATTAGACTCTATTTCATTAACAGCTTAAACATGTTTAGGCACCGTTATGCAAGCCGGCCTAAAGTTTTAAACAAGGAATCCAAGTAGCTAAACCAAAATTAAAATCTTTCTATTTTAACCTTTTATAGGATGCAGCGCTATCTATCTCTAAGTGAATGCATAGCACAGTCTTCTACATTTTAAAAAGAAGAACCTTTTATACGTAAACCACTTCAAACGGTAAACCATTTCAAACCAAAAACTTTACTACCCCATAGAGGGCGTTTTGACGACATAAATGCCATCTGTACATTATATTCGGAACCCAATTCCAGAGGTTTCAGCAAAATTTGAAATAGAACCTTTAGAGAGGGCGCTATGCCTGAAAGCAGGAAATAAGTTTTCTATTTTACATCAGATGGCGCTGTCACTGTTCTTTATTTCCGGTAAACGAACGGTTTAAACCTCTATAGTTTTTACAACAAAACATTTCCGACCTTACTTATAAACGCTTATAAGCTGCATAACTAGGTATCGTTTGACTTTTACTATGACATAACGTTTCAAAGTTAACAGACAGAAAAACGGCATATCACTAGGTAAAAAGGATCTAAGAAAGACTTGCAAATTCCCTGCGCGGTGGTGGGTAAACTGCTTGGTCCTAGGGAGGATTAGTGTCTGGCAGTCTAAAAGTAATGCCAAATCTATTTGCAGTAGGTATAAGACTTTTTTATAATATTCACAATGCAAGTATTATTTTATATAAAAAGGTAGAACAATATTAGTATGCTTTACTCAAAAGAAACGATACCAAAGCCACCTCTGTGGAATTAAATTTGCATTTTGTCACGTAATTTATAAAAGAAGCGTGTATGTGGATGCAGAATACGATTATCGGGATGCTATTAGGAGCAGCCTTTGCTACCGTTATTCAATTTCCTGCTTTCGCTATAAAGGAACACTTTGAGGTCAATTCTTCTTCCACAAACTAACAAGTAAGGATCACTTGCTAAATACAATGATAACATTGTTAGAAGCAAATGTATATTATATTACTTATCTCTAAACATTTGTGAAGCATGCATGAGAAAAAGCGACCAAAATTGTTGTTTATCTTTAACCTATTACTTTCGTTGTTAAATATAGTATACTTACTTAGTTTTTATACATTATCAAACAAAAGCAAAATAATTAACTTTACTAAGATTTCTTTTACGTGATGTAAGCAACTACTTACTAGATGTAAGCAATCACAATTCTGAGAATACGATATTGGTGTCGTATTCTTAGAATTTTGTAATAGCCGTTGGATGTCCAAATAAATAAGAGAAGTTTATTGGTATCATTAACCATTAAAGTAGACGGATCGTATCATGTTCCACTATCGTCTTCCTTTAGATGGTGTGCTACATATTAGACCATGCCATCAGGTAAGATAATAGTCAAATGCTCATCTAACGTAAAAAAAGTACGCACAGTAACTGTAATATATTTTACATGTTTATTATCCCGTTCCGTATTCAGGAGTGAGTTATATTTAGGGTTTTCCCTACCCTGTGACTGAATAAGTGGGCAAACAACTTTCTTTGTTTACCAAATACTTATGTTACTGTTTTTTTCTGCAATTAGTTCAAGAAAACTGGCACGTTTATCTTGTAAGTATAACTTTGCAAAGTAAATCAGCTAAAGCCAGACACTTGTGTATGGTATGAACTGAAAATAACTTTTCGTAATGTGTGATGCTTAGAAAATAGTAATTAGCACTATTTCCAGTTTGCAAGTATCTAGTCATGAGGTAATTACGTTCACATAGAGGATGAATATCATAGTTCAGTAAAACCAGATTCATCCAGGTACTTTTTGGTCTGAACTGAATGTGGTTTTCCGAAATGGGTAAGGTTTACGAAAGGCCAATTAGCGTTATTTTCGGTGTCAGAAACAGACGTATTATAATCGGATTATGGTACAGTGGAAGTTGGGCACTGGCATGGGCACGGACAGGTGGAGGGGTGGCTGTGACCGCACTGCGCCCGGCGGCGGCGAGCGACGCTCGGACGAACGCTCGCGTTGCGGTCGCATCTCGTGCCCAGATTCGCTAATTAATTCGAAACGCACACCCGCTTCCCCGTATCTATCATCTCGAACATTCAGCTTCGTTCGTTAAACAGAAACAACGGTGTCTATATTTCGTAACTGATTGCTCTGGGAATCGTAAAGATAAGAGCGAACCCCTGTAGCTATAATCTTGATATTTCAACGAGAAACTCGCTAAGTGACCCGTAGCTTTCTAGAAATGTTTTCCTTCTAAAAAAGTCAGTTGACTAACAAAAAAGTTCTTTGTGTACCACGTTTCGGATGATAAAGATTTAAAACATGCAAATAAGGTAGAGGAATAAATTATTCATGGCATATGAAACTATCCAGGAGAACCAAGGAGGTATACTCGTAACTTACAAAAGAATCAAAATATGATAAAATGTAAAATGAAGATAATAAAGTTGCAGAAATACAATGTACAAAGTAGATACTTACATTGTATTAATGCCGAATTTTTCAGTGAAATAGTAAAATGAAATAATGTTTTACATTGAACAATGTGTTTTACTACAATCGAATACAACGACAAAGTTACCAAAAACCACCATATACTAGTAAAAACTCTCAATCTTTATATAATACTTAGAGGTAACAAATATAAAAGAAATTAATGGTACATACATTGCTTCAAAAAAAAAATGGTACAGCAGTGACCATGTCGTTTACTTGACTTGGCACCCAAATTGTTACAAATATACGTACCTAGTATACCTACATATTATCGTTGTTGATGTGTGCGTATGTCTATATGTTTATATCAACCTTTGCCCATATAATAGCATTCCCTGGGCAATAGAATTGTACGAAACAGGAGGATTATTAATTAGATACCTTTCTACAAACGCGAGAAGGTTCATACCTATCTATTTAGACTTATAGTTTTATGTATGTTAGGTATACCTACCGTATACGGTTAGCCGCACGTATAGAATATAGGAAACACGTAAAATATGGGTATCATACTTTTCGCATAAACTTTTTTGTCCTAAAATCACTTGACAGAATACATTTGGCATAATTTCATATGGTATAATACTAATATACCATAAACTTAAAATACAACAGAACTCTTTTATCATAATAAAAAATTGCATTATATGCAAAACGCATAAACAAATAAGGCATAACATTAACATAACATACCAATATCCAGGCATAACATTAGATAGCATAACATACAAAACTAATAAAAAAATAAAATAACATTTTAACAAAAAATTAGAAAACTCCTAGCGTATTAACAAACACAATTGCACTTTGTTAACCGTTGCTTTAAAAAATGCGGCGCATTTAAACGATGATTTATCCTATCCCATACCTTTCTGGTGTGGAATATGATGTGACCAAAAGAAAAACGCTCGCTTCGCTCGCGTGTGCTTCATCACAATATCTATCCTAATCTTAACCTATTATTTTCCTCTTTGATATAACCTCGAAAATTGTATCATAATAAGAACAAGAACCTCAATAAGTTATGACTATTAGACTAAAAAGAATTATGCTTAGAACGATTATTCTATAAGACTACTATGCCGTGTTCTGCCAAGTGACTTTATGACAAAAAAGTTTATGTGAAAAGTGGCGATCCCGTAAAATATATTCAATCGAATGTGTATTACACTCTCTCTCTACTCCACTCTCGATGACGATTCTGATCACAATATGTACTCGCGAATGTTAGGTGTAGCACGTAGGTACACACAACTGATCTCGGCCTCACAAAGGGCCTAAATTACTCCACTCCGTTAGACCTCACCCGTATCCTTTGTATTTCAGAGAATTGTGCTGATCTGGTTCCGTTGTCTTAGTATTCTGTCTTTGTACCTATGTATGTTGTGTGTGTTGCCTACCGTCTAAGTCAGGTACAATAACGTGCGTCTAAAGGAGGTTAGATGTTTAATTGCCTATTCTGTTCACCGCACTGACTCATTCAATTTTACTAAAGTCTCGGCCTAATCGCAACGTGAATTAATCCGCCCTTTGACCTCGTAAAACGAAAGGAAAGTCGAACGAAAGCATTCCAATTTGTAGACAGTTTGAGTGTAGAATACTGATTTTCATTTCTTAATGACAATGTCTTCCCAATTTAATGTTTGTGGCTAAAGTAGGCAAATACTGAAATTCTGTTTGTTATCTTAGGGACCCGACGGACGGTGATACGACCTCGGCATGATGTGACAGTGTTTAATCAATATACAGAGATGTGATAATGCGAATTCATCTCAAACAGTCATTCATTTGCGGTAAGTACTAGGGCAATGATTAAGGCGGGCACCTCGTAAAACTATATCTTGTAAAAATAACTTTGACTTAATTAAAATGTTCTACAAAACTAAATTAAACATAAATGCAATGCACATTAAGAAAAATTCAATGGAACATTGCTACTGTTCGTAGCTGGCTTAATAGAAGCCGGTGTGAGGGTTTCGAAAAAGTTTAAAAGTGGCGAGGTGGTGCAGGTCGAGTAGACGTCATAGCCTCTTGACCTGACGACGTCGAGCAACATCGCGATATTTCTCACGTGTGCGCCGTGCTAAATCCTTTAATTATTACGCGCCTGCAATATAGGGATAAGGAACGTAATTTTCTTAGGCTTGATTCGACTAAACTGAAATAATAAATTAGCATATATCCTGTTTTGTTCAAGAGTCTCTCGAACTTTCAGATAATCTGGTAAGGCTACGTACGCGACGTTTGTTCAGTAAATAAATAAATAAATTTACGTAATCAGGAAAATACAGACATTTTTTGTAATAATGAGAGTGAATTTTATTATTGTTGCTATAAGTTTTAAAATGTTTATGTTAGATATGTAAGTTCAATACAACGACTTTTTACATGTTTTGGTGTGATACTGTTATTGTAATAAATAAGTAACTGTGTTAATAAATAAATAACTATTCAATCAAAAAAAACCGATTTATGCGAAAAATTGTTTTGCATTGCTTATTCTAGTTCGTTGAATCAAGGCCTAATTACGTTCTCCATGCTAGAAAATTATGAACGGCTATATTACCTACCAACTTGTATTACAATCCCTCTTATTAATTGCTTAGCTACATATCCCTAAGAGGTAAAACTAAACCTAAACCACATTAATTATAAAAGCTAAGCGTATTGAATTCCTTGGATCTAATATAACTAACGTTTTATCAAATTTATATTAAAATAATATGCGTCGTTTTGGATTTAGATAACTGGGATTTAGTTATATAAACCTGTCTTATTTAATATTTATCCTTCGATATAAGATTTTGTTTACGTACCTACATTGTGTATGAGCAATAAGAATCAGTAGAGTTTATATTTATTTTCCTGCTGTAAATACATGACTAAAATTTTACCCGTTTTCATAAAACATTTACCTTTTAGATAATTCGTCAACTTTTAAACAACGACTTTGAAGACAATTAAACAATTACGGGAATAAAATTTATCTGCTCAATATATGGGTGCCTTAAGGGGCCGTAGTAGGCCAGAGCTGATATTTCAAGGATGAATTGCTACTATTTATTATTTGCTACCATTTATATGTTTATTTGAAATAAAAGTTTTTGAAACCATATTTATTAAAGTACCTAGGGGATATTTACTAACACGTGAATGTCGTGAAAACACGATTCATGAAACTTTTCTCTATAGAAAAAAATTCCAAACTTCCCTCTAAATTGTACAAATAAGTGATATTACTCAATCAATATTGTACGAAAACTAATAAAACTTTGTATAAGAACTGAACTTAGTTCAATACAGGCAGTGAATGTTTTGAATTTCCAGAATAACATTTAGTTATCTTGAAACTAGCAATTGTTTGATCATACGCATAAAAATTTTGCAAGGTCGCATCTTACGTCCTTCACTTACACATCTGAAATTCGCTGGCTTTATCCCTGTCACGCTATTAGGGTTGTATAGGCTCTCAAGAGGACGGATTGAATCGACTTGGTTGTTTGGTTTCGTTGTCAATATATCTCCGTGATTACAAAAAATACGGAAACCACATTTTGGTTATTTAATGAATTCTATGTAAAATATTCCTTCTGTTGTCTTTATTATGGTAGTTTAGTTTACACGATTTGTTAACTTTTACAACACATTGTTTTTTAAACAGAGTGTGCTATTTTACAACGAGACTGGATTTAACGCTTACGAGACGTCGCAACTCAAGCCAGTTACTCATAGTAAGCTAGTATGAGTTTTTAGTGTATCAATCCTTTGCCTAACTCTCAACATCTATGAATGTGAACTACAACTAAATAAACTAACATAAGTGAAAACACAAATTATAAATAATTAGATTTTTTTTTATTATTTGGCAATTTAAGTAGCCTCCCTAATTCTTCCAAAGTCAATACTGATTACTACTAATTAGGCGAGTTTGCGTGTTCAAAACTTGTGCCCTACCCTAGCTAAATAAATAAACATATCATTAGAACTAAAGTTATAAATAATTGCTTTTTTTACTTAATCTGCCGTATTTTTGTACTGAATTATTTCAGATATTTTTATAGGTACTTAAACTAAAAATAAAAACTAGTAAGAGCCTTTGCCTATACAACTTAGAAGTACTTCATTTACTAACTTATTGAATGAATGAATGAATTTTAACATCTACCCCCTTACTTATAAACGCTAATTAATGCGCTGCATAGCTGTGCATCGTTTGTCTTTTACTGTCACATGAAGTTTTAAAGACAGAGACAAACGTCACATAACTTAGTCATGTGTAAATAATATTTTATAAGTAAGGGAGCTAAGTTTTACTATATAACGTGTTTCCGAAAAATTAAAGTTTTAACTGTATGTTTCCGCAATTAGTCCGATAGCTGGGCCTTTGTGCGTGACTTTAAGCCGTGGGTTTCCTTATAATGTTTTCCTTCACCGTAAGAGCGATGTCAATAGCGTACAATTTTTTTTAAGAAATGAAACTTTGGTGCGCGGCCGGGATTCGAAAATACGACCTTCGGAATAAAAGTCGGGGTCTCTACCACTAGACCAACAACGCTCTATTTTTGTTCCCGATATTGTAATAGTGATAACAGAGTTTCTGGTAAAGACCCTTACCATGATCTCTTTATTGCAGGAGAAGAAATCTTACCTAAGTTTTATTATTTGCGGTTTTAAAGTAGCTCTACCATGATTTCTTATAAGTCGTCGCTAAGTCGCCGGTATACAGTTCAGATATTTTTTTATTGAAAAACATCTAATAATATTTTTATCAAAAAACATCTAATAATATTTTTATTAAAAAACATCTAATTATATTTTTATTAAAAACATCTAATTATATTTTTATTAAAAAACATCTAATTATATTTTTATTAAAAACATCTAATAATATTTTTATTAAAAAACATCTAATTATATTTTTATTAAAAAACATCTAATTATATTTTTATTAAAAACATCTAATAATATTTTTATTAAAAAACATCTAATTATATTTTTATTAGAAATTAACTTGTTTTATTTTATTTTTTTATTATCTGTGGTTTTTTTAAGTAGTCGGAGTATGGTATGTATTTTATGTTTTTATGCGACAAAATGACGACATACCAACGAGAAACGATCATGGTACGGCAGATTTTTGACATTATTAGGTAAGTAAATTAGTGACAATATTACTATACATGTGCGGCCTTATATGGCCTTTGATCATAAATGGTTGTGCAAATTACAAGTTGAAGTGTGGTATACCGCACGCAATGCACCCAAAATTGTCACAGTCGACATTATAGAACGTGGAAACCACAATTTCATATTCGGAAACAAAATATATTGCGTTATATTTTTGTATTACGTATTTTTTCGAGAAACTTTTTTGTTAGATCGAGGGGATCAAATCTATAAAGAGCAGTAAAAACGAGCAAAAAGTCACGTGCGTACGCGTACACGTGTCCATCGCAGAAAGAAGCAAATTGTATAAAATTGGGGAAGTAGGCTGAGTGAATGGGAAAGATTCGGAAGCAAATGTACGAGATTACAGTAATCGAAGACTATTGTCTTTCTGTCGTCGTTTCGTTCGTCTCGAGTTAAGAGTTTTGAGGGCATTCATGAATTTAACAACAATTTGTTTACGTTTTCAGATTTCAAATATAAACTTATTTTTACAATTCCAGGATGTGAACAAAAAGTTAATGAACTAACAAAAGATATCTAGTTAGTGGGCACTGTAATTGGGTACAACAATGATTTCAAAACCTTGTTGTGTTTAACCACATTCTTCTACAGTTGAACTTACGAAAATATGTCATGATGAAGAGTTTAGAGAAATTTAAATAGTTCCAAACGACTTCCTGTGGCAGTTTATTACTTTCGTCGACTGGACAACGCGACTGTCACAACCAGCCAGCACAGATATTAATTATCTTGTGAAGTTAATAATTAACTTTAAAGTTTCTCGTGTGCTGAGTTTGGCACTTCATTCTCTACCACACGAGGTAAATTTACGGTTGGAATAATAGCCGTATGTAGCTAGACGTCTAACTTATTCGACACAATATTAAACGTAACTTTAGTATTCTCTTTCGTTTTAAATATTAATTTATGATGTTATAGAAATTTCCTCCCACCCAAATATTGCATAACGTACCTAATTGCAGAACATTACTTCAATTTCAATACATCAATGACAAAAAGTCAAAGAAATAGTTTCGTTTTCCTTATTGCTCACTCGGGCAAAACAAACTAAAAACGAACATCAGTATTAGTAATGTTGCAAACATCGAAAAACACCAACATTATCTTGTGGAATAAATGTCTGCAGTAAACTACACTTGACAATATGCTCCATAGAGTAAAGCAATTGTTTTTGCATTATAGAGTACGTTAGAACAATACCTTTTGATGAAGAACATTTATATACAATGGCAAAATCCGTAAAAATACAAAACGTCACAAAGTATAACAAGAGAACTGCAATGATAGCCAGTGGCGTTATTCCACTTAATTTAAACTTTAGAACAAATAAAAAACATGTTAAAAAGTGGACCACAATTTGTTAAATGTCAAACTGGCGTCTCTTTTATGTAGTACGTACACTTTATACTTGTTCTTTTATTATTAAGGATCGTCGAGACAGAATAAATCTGTGCTATTAAAAATATGTACCACAAAGTGGTTGGACGATAAAGATATTCTTGAAATATTTAGTTCGATTTAGTATATAGTTATTTTATTCAAAGCTTTTCATACAAATAACTAAACAACAAGACCGTGGAGGCAACGACTAAAGTTAAATTTGGTAATAAAAACAATGGTGGATGAATTTTGAATAGGGGTCATTATCCAGAGTGTTACGAAATAATAGTTGGGCTAATGCAAAGAGTTCTACTAATGTCTGGAGCAATTTAAACATAAAACTAGTGCCGCTTACCGTAAGCGGATGCGAGCGTTCTGTGAAATGTCCACACCAGACGAACGCATTAGGAAGATTAAAACTTGTAAGTGCAAAGACACGAAGAAAATGTTCCTCCAGTGTGACTCCGTATATGCAAATGTACATGCCTAGGTATATAAAGAAAAAAACGGGACAGCTATTTTACCTTTTACAAAAAAAAGCGGCCAGAGCCAAGTGCGGTCAGAGGAAAAATTACGAGCGCTTAGCAACTTGCGCCTCGGAGAAGTAGATAGTCTTACAGACTTGTTTCAGCTCTTTTTTTAGTAGATAATTTTATTAATTTAGAAAGAAATGTTTATTATTATGCTTATAACAATTACTATTTATTAATCGAAACTATACCTTTCAGCTGTTGCATGCACAGATCAATGTCGAAATTAAGTCATCTTAAGCGACATGTAAAAGCATTGACTTTGTGAAAAAGGGTAATTTAGTTGGCAATCTTGAGAAGCTCTGAGGTAATACAAGAGAAGGTTCTTACTAGTCTTAACTTATTACTGGATTAATAAATAAATAGTGTGCGAATGTACCTTCCGAATGAATTATTAAAAAGAAACATGGGCACAGAAAATCATGTGTGAATTAATCCTTTTATAGACAATACAGGGCAAAGTTTAATTATTAGGTTGATAAAGTGGATTATTCTGTACTTATTTTGTCTAGCCTAGTGAAGCATAGCTTGTCAATGAGGTAGTGATGTAGGTATGTAAATTTTAGGTAACATCTATATATTATAAAGAGAAGACGGGAAGCTTACCACGGGGCTAGCTGGCGTTGTGTGTTTGTTGTTCACGGAACACTAAAAAAAACTTTTTTTATATGGTACACATCACAAGGGCAAGTTGTTGTACTGCGACACTTACCAATAATTAGCCGGAGCAGGCTTGCGGCGAGAATGCCCAGATCCGGAGAATTAGCCATTGATGAATCTGGAACGGCCGTGTGCCAGTCCAAGCCATCACATCACCCGCCAGACCCACCGATCGACTCCATACATAAATCCATTCCAATTACTTTCTGTCATAAACTTTTCACTAGCACGTACCGAACTTATCGAAAAATCTCACTCAGATTATCATCAACACCTACCTCCATCATTGACACTTAACAATGCCAGACTCTAATAATGAGAATGTTTACGTAAAGCGAGCCGAATTGCACAATAACTCACTCAAAATTGGTGTAACTTTTTTAATTTGCGCTACGAAATAAATGCAAGCTTTTCCGTGATTTATACGAGACAATGGCCGTAATATTTTTAGGAAAATACATAAAGAAATATAAGCGTTTGTTATTGAGAACAGAGTAATGTCAACAAACACTCCTTCTTTAATTACTCTTAAAAAGATGTATCACATCAATCTTGAAATCTATGATATCTTACTACAGAGAAAAGCAAACAATCTTATCGTTTAAAATAATCCTAAAGATGTTTACGTTAATATATAAACTCCGAGATAGAAAGAAAGAAAAACAAGGTAAGACTACAATTTTTTTCTCGGTGACTAAAAGAAATAGCACGAAGTTACGGAGGAATACGCAGAGTTTTATCTCGTTGTCATGGGAAAGGATACTGTTTCTTTATCTTTAATCCTTTGATAAAAAAGTACGTTGTCCCGAATGGGTTCAGAGGAAATTAGAAGGCCGCGGGAGCCCGACGAGTTATCAGTTGGTTAAAATGCAAATTGTTCTTTTGTTTGTGCGAGTTGATCGACAGAGCGCCAGAGCGGTCCGACGTTCTCTTGCCAAAAAATAATTTGTACAGATTTTTTCTCGCTTCTTCGCTTAGTTTCTGAATGCGAGTAAAGCACATGTCTGAGTATTTCTATTTACTGTACAACATTTGATCGCTTACCCCTATTTACGGCAGATACGCACATTGAGCTCGATGAGATTGAGCATAGGTATCTAAGTACGTGCTACTGAATAAATTTGCCCAACAAAACAATGTACCTACATACCTAAATGTTGTTCCGAGAACGTTTGTTGTCTTGTTTAGATTTAAATTAAAAACACATTTCTATTTCAAATACATTGTTGACGTAAATACACTGTAGACTTTAGAACGTATTTTGAGAACCGATACTAACTTGAAGCATAGGTAAGTAGACACGTTACCTATCACTTACTATGATGAGTTCACACTGCAAACTAGTTGCAAACTATTAGAGACAGATTCACTCAGTGTCCTGACGAGCTGTTGTAAGTTTCGACTTGTAGAGATCTTAACTTTGAGAATGCTTTTAGAACACACGAGATGAGCTTCTAGCTGGATTAATCTAGTTATTAATTTATTTTATCGTTTACTAGCAGCGTCCTTCGGTTTCACTCGCTCAAGTGTCGATTCCGTGAAAATATCGGCAAAAAAGCCTAAGTTTAAATCGAGATCTCAGACAATCTAGACATCAAGTTACATTACAATCGGCTCAGTAGTTTTTGCGTAATTGAAACAAAAACATCCATCACTAACATATCTTAACTTTCTAAAATTAAATGGTTCTGTTACTATGAAAATTATTTAATACGGGGCTCGTAAACAAGCCAGCCGAAATTACAGGCGCACCGTGTATAACAAAATTAAACAAGGTAAATACCCTGTTATTACACGACTGCCAAAGGAAGTGTTATGTTTTTTGCCGTGAGTGTATGTATGTATGTATGTATGTATGTGACCTATTTTTGTGCCGTCGTAGGGCCTAAACGGCTGGGCCGATTTAGATAAACGATACGTCGTTAGATTCGTCATGACCGTGAGAGTGACATAGGGTACATTAAAATAATAAATAAATAAAAATAATGATGTAAAACGCTATTAACCAAGATTTGTAAAGACCATAAAAAACAGAGAAAACGCGTAACATTGTTCACTCAAACGATATGTTTTATTCTTTCGTAAATTTACATTTGAAAAGTATTGCTTGTAAAGTTTTACAATTAAATTTTAAAATAATTAATTATAAAATTATCGGAAGTCGTTTAAGTAGGTTGTCTTCATTAATATGTCACTTGCCATATTAATGACGTTTATATATTCTTTTTACTCACTTCAATTTATGGCTTAGCACTACCTCTGGATTTCAATATTCGCATGCGAAAACAATCCGCGTGTTCCTATTCCAATTCTAATAGTAATTCTAATGGTTAACTTCGAAAGTTATGTTGCTACTACATGACATTTTGATTACGCAGGTAATTTTCGCAAGAACAACAGAACGTTAATTAAAAACTTTTAGATTTGACTCGAATAAATATTTATCTCATCTATGGATTTGACTTTGACGCCGAGTTTGAAGGAATTGGCAAAGATGACATGACATAAAATACTTAAGCAAAGAGAATATAATCACTACGTTTTATACTTAAGTATCTTCTTACTAGTTTGTGGACTTAAATAACCACTTTATTTTTCAAAGAAAACAATACCTACGTAATAATCTAAAAGAAGTTGTCAGCAACAACAACCCGAGGCATTGCGCCCAAGCTGGCGGTTTCCTATCCCGCGCTGGATAGGAAACCGCCAGCTCTTGTACTTATCACCCTGAGTAAGCAAAAACAAGCAATGCACGTCCTCGCTTCTGGAGTATATACATCAGGAATTAATAAATTTCTTCTGGTGTAATTAAATCTGATCTCTAAAAACTAAAAAGCGATAAATAAAAAAATATTTAAAAAAATAAAAAAAACCCGACTGCTGTTTTAACAGAAAAGTGAAAAACAAGATGCTTCTAGTAGCTTTAGGAATGGTGGATGCAGTCGGGTGGGACTCCAAATAAAAGGTGAATAAGTTTAATAACACCAAATACTTAGTGTTATATAATTAGGTATACTATCTTTATGTTATTTGGAGTCCCACCCGACTGCATCCACCATTCCTAAAGCTACTAGAAGCATCTTGTTTTTCACTTTTCTGTTAAAACAGCAGTCGGGTTTTTTTTATTTTTTTAAATATTTTTTAATAGTTTTTAACTTAACTTTTGCATTTATAATATAATTAAGGTCGAGAGATAAGTATTGAATTGAAATCATGCCATGTTTAATTATTTTTTTTCTAATTTAACCCAGGTTTCCGATTTGAACAAAGTTTTTTATATCGAAATTTTACCGAATCCACTCCGGAATTCCCTTGGTTCCAATTTTGAAACAAGCGTTGCCTTAATTTTCATAGTACAAGGATTTGAAACTCGAATTATAATTTGCCACACTCGGTTTTCCTCCGTTTCCCGATACAATACAACAATAATTTGGCGCTCCTGTAAGTTGCAATAACAAGTTGGTCGCGTCGCAAATTCCTTTGTGACCATCGCCTTCTCTGTAGTTATGTCAAAGGAAATAGCAATGAAATTACGACATATGCCTTCGGCTTCCCCACAACTTAACAGTGCACGTACGAGAATAAAATTAAG
The DNA here is from genome assembly GCA_949358125.1 of Idaea dimidiata. Taxonomy (NCBI): domain Eukaryota; kingdom Metazoa; phylum Arthropoda; class Insecta; order Lepidoptera; family Geometridae; genus Idaea; species Idaea dimidiata. The sequence continues at coordinate 7,888,574 of OX442337.1, forward strand.
GGCCTAATATTGAATACTCGGATATAAAACTAAAAACCAACATTATTGCTTTCCGGTATTCATAATATTTTATTTTCGGTTTCATTTCATATAAGTTTTATTGATAACTAACTGCGCCCACAGTTTCATCCGCGTAAAACCCGATTTTTGAGAAATATCTGGTTAAAAGTAGCCTAGGTGCTATTTTGAATTCCTAGCAATTCGTGTTTATAATATAAATAAAATTGGCAGTGTATATTCTTTAGAAGAAAGTTTGATAGTAAAATCAAAATACTACTAATACCAATACCCGCATTAAAGTGCATACTAGATACCATAACTCCTTCATATAATAAAAATTGTCATGTCGGTTTTTGGAAGATATTTAAGCAAGAAAAATTAAGGGGCATTTATTAATATTCTTGAGGAAATATAGCGAAGAACCAGACTTGGTTCGTAAGACTAAAACTTAAGACTCTCAAATGCAGCAATTTAATTTTATAAAAAAGTTATTATCAAAGAAAGTTCTACAAATTATAGCTATAAGTTTCTAGACTACGATAAACGGCAAATACTCTGGTAAATGTAGTTTAAAGTTCTTCGCAGGATTTCAAGTTATTTTAGTTGATACTTTCCTGGAAAATTGTGTGTCAACATTCTTAATAACTAATTTTGACACTAAATGTGTATTGATATCAAATTATTAAATAACTAGTACAAATATAAAAAAAAATTGAAATGCATATTTATCGTCTTTTTTATAGCTATGGCAACGCCCAACATTAACAACATTGTAGTAAACATTCGACTGTGATAGAAATACAAATTCTTTCGAGTTTCATTGAATAGGAACTCTTAAATCAGTTTCTTCCACATCTCTGAATACTAACCCTGCAAAATAATATATTCGAAAAGTTCGTGAACGAAATACAAACAGGTTCGGGTCGAGTGAAGTGCCACTGGCGTAGCATAAAAGGACCACGAACAATGTGAGGTGGAATCATACGAATCCTCAAATTAACACTGCCACACAACACTACTTAACACTTTTGATATCCTCACAAAAGTTCACTATTATGTAACTCTAGCAAATAAAATGACCGACGGTGACGTCAAAATTAAATGTTCAAAAGCATTTCAACATTAATTAAATTTGGTAACCAGTAAAGAGCAATGTCCGAAAAATGGCGTGAATTACGCATAACAGCATACGGATATGATCTCGATTAAGTTTAACCGATTGCACTGTAATTTAAAATAAATAGAAACAAAGTTTTCAGACAATCAACTGCGTAATCCCTACATTATACGAGAATCGAGTTTTACTATAACCTCTTTACGGAGATGATTTGCAGAAGCCGGAAGCTTTCAGATTACTTAAACTGTGGCCACAACAAAGTTTGAGAATAATAAATTCACAAGAGGATTAGGAGTGAGGATAATGCTGTCACAATATTTAAAAAGCGTTTAAAAAGGGGATGGCGATGTGATTTGTGTGCTGAACCGTGACGGGCGGCGCCGCGAACTCACGTACTCAACAGACAGTCCAGAAGTACGTTTTCATTTTAGCATAGCACAGCTATTCATAATGCTATGTCTGGCCTGCCTTGATAAAATCAAAACCCAAGGCTCTTAAAAACCTTTCTAAGAGAAAAACAAACGGTTCAATTACAACCAACTTTACCCCTAAAATGTAAGCAGTAATGAGGTAAAGAAAAGTGGTTGGCATGCAATAAAAAGGTCAATTGCTCCGTTAAGCTACCAAACAGGTAAAGAATATGTTTCGTTTGTAGAGTTTCTGGTGTTAATTTATTTCAGGAATAAATACATATATTTAGTTAATGATATATGTTAAATAATGGTTGTCGACATGGCGAATTAAAAGGTACATATTTAAATGAAAACGTTCGAAATATTAAAAGCAAAAGAGTACCAAAAAGCACTGTTTTTCATTAAAGTTCGCTAAGATTTTTCAAGACTTCCAGACTAATGAGAGAAGCAGTGGTGTGCATAACGATGACAAAAGAGGATATGTACACAATGAAATATATATATAATCTAGCAATAATTTATGTAAAACCAGTATTTTGTCATTTCGCTTTTGATACAAACTTTGCGTGGACACCTAGGGAAAACGAGTGGACCGACTTTTTTGTAAACATAAATAAACACAGCTGTTTGTAAGCACTTACCAAAAAAATAGACAAAATGTTATGGTTTTTTTTTCAGCAAAACAAGGTTTTTAGAGCAGTCAGTATACTGTAAGGAAACGTCTTCTCTACTCCTATATAATATTAATCTAAATTTACGTGGTGTCCCCGGTATGTGTCAAAAGGCTAGTCGGTTTTTTATATAGGTTTGTTTTACTACTTGAAATACAATCCTGATTAAGTTCTTCTAACAGGAGTCTTATACCGAAAGGCGACATTGTGCCGGTCGAGTTAATTCAGTCATTAATTACAGTCTGTTGCAAATTACGAAATAATTACAGAGAACCAATTTTAATTACTAATCTACTTACTATCTAAAAGTAATGGATTGAAAGGAGAATTTGGCTCCTGAATCTTATTATTTTACTGTTAATTTTTTTCAACGAGCACTTTGTAAAATGACAATTACTTACAGAGAATTTTTAAAATAACAGAGCTCTATATAGTCTTATTTTACGTACCTACTAGCACAAATGCATTTAGAGGTGTAATAATTTGATGTACATTGCAATCTGAAGCAGATTTAGTGATGTATAATGCGCATAAGCAGGAAGCTTGCTTAGCGCCTGGGAATAACATCTAAAATAAAACATTTTTTTTACTTCGATGCAAGCCAATAAGCGACTAACTATATAGGCGCCAAGCGCTCGATGCAAAACCATTGGTTTTAGTCAGGTGACTCGCTAGAGGATTCGATAGCCTTCAGGCGCTAAGCAAGCCCAAGTTTTTGACTAAAATTTGACAAACTTTAGTCTAGATTTGGTTGTCAAATTATTACAAAAAAAATTGCGCTTAAAAATTATATTTATTACAAACTCACTAAAATAAATATTAGTTGTTCACTTACAAAATACACAGTCAAAACACAAACCAATAAACGATGTCTCTGGAGGGTAACCTAAGCAGAAGTCACAATACTTGGATTCAATTTTATCTCTCTTCGAAAGATTATAAGGACCTACTCAACTAAATCAATATTTAAGTTTCCCTTAACAAACAATTCAGGACAGATAACTTTTAGGAAACACTTAAACTAGACGTTCTCAAATCAATTATTTTATCTTTCTATTGTTTGAATCTAGTAATTGATAGAAAATTGATTAATACTTAAAATGCGTAGCTATCTGCAATTATACTTATAGATATCTACGACGACATAGATATTAACGAGTTTACAGTGTCCATATCAACTTTAACGTTGTGGCATCTTAGCAATGTTACATACCACAATTCCCTTTAAATAAAACACACAAATTTTGTACTTAAGCTTTGAAGTGCAAATCGCAGAATTATCCAGGTTTATCAGCTTATCCTGAAACAGCCAGTCTAACGTCCTCAATGGAAGCAAGCCCTTACACACGAGACTACTTCAGGTATAATAATCTCCGAGACCTCTATTATAGCGTTTTGCATATTAAAGACACCAATCACTGCCTTACGGCTTTTACAGTGTTCATTAGTGCAGTTTGTAACTGCTGAGGGTTGACAGACGGTCCTGGAGGAGTCGCATTAATTACTAGACGCTGTTCAGTAGGTTTACCATAATCTATCTGGCTCGGACACCGACTCGAGGCATTCAGGGAATCCTCGAACACCCACATACATTACAACATTTTGTCTAATAGGCCTTGGAGTTGTCTTCCTTTAATTAAGTTGCGTTAATTATTTCGCCAAGGACGTTTGAATACATAATGAACTGTTCATATTTAACTAATAAAATTAGATCGACTATATTATTAGACAGTGGTTATTGGTTATTCTCTATTGAGAGATAAGTTACAGACATAATATATATATATATATATCAGGACAATTTGAATATTCCACAATACAATCATATCGTTGACAATTAACGTCTGGGTGACGATATTACAATAGGTATACGAACATAATTATTATATGGATACGTTTGTTCCTAATTAATTATAATTACTAGTTCAAAATATAAATAATTCAAATTGCTAACTTTAGCAACAATCTGAACAATAAATGTGGTTTTGTGACATAAGTAATTAACATCAATAAATACTTACTTAATAGGTATATAATATACCTAACGTATGATATACCTACACTGACGGCCTCTGTGTCACGTCGGGCGAAGTTCCGACTGCAATTCAGAAGGTTGTAGGTTCGATTTCCGCTGTGAGCAAGTATTAATGCTTAAAAATAAATATTTATGTTTGGTCTGGGTGTTTTCTATGTATCAGATGTATGTATTTACATGAAAAAGTATAATATGTAGGAATATTCTCTGTCTGGTACCCATTGTACAACCCTACGGGGCTAGATTCCGTTGTGTGTAATGTTGTGCTATACTTATATTTATTTATATTAATAAGTGTTACAACAGGATATTTTTTAATAAAATATTTCTTGGATAGGGCCTAAAGAGATCTAGTGTGAACAAAAGGATGACTTGCCATCATTGATGTAAGCATTATATAGTTTCCTCCAAAGTTAGTGTGTCAACGATATCAAAACAAACGGTATGAAGCTTAATCATGTAAAATAGGTTTGGCCGATTGCCATTTTGTACTTTATTCAAGCAAATATTTCAATCGTGAACACATAATGATAAATAAAGGGAAAACATTACTTAATGAATAGATGTCGTAGACAATGAATCGCTATAACGAGTAGAAGGGAACGAGTGTGGGAGGGACGAATCGGGACCTGATAATCGCTCGACCCTTCACAAGTCAATGGAAAAAATAAAGGTTATTTCGCAATTGATTGAATAAATAATACAGAAAAACGATTCGCTTTTGTTACTGATTTTAGTATAAACATCCGAAGGTAAAGGTAAGAAAGACACATTGAAAGAAAATCTACGAAACGCTTCATGTCATGAAAGGCATTCTCTGCAGAGCGATAATGATGGATGGACTCCCTGAAAATATCGAGAATAGAGTAGTGAGGTCAACAGTAACTAACTGACGTCCGTTTCGGTCACAGTTTTGGAGGTCCAGTTCTAAATGGATTACTGTATGCACTCATATACCTACCAAAAACTTTATTTGAACGGCTCCCGCTTCGCTAGCAGATCAAAAACGGCTTTGATTTCGAAGCCTAGCCTATTGAACGTATTCCGAGCCAGCGATCCTTTGTCGTGCCTCCTATTGAACAACTTACTAATCTATTACAGATTAATACGAGTACACTTGGCTATAGACACAAAAACTGCAACGAAAAGAGTAACGGTAAAAAAAATGTAATTAAACTCTTAAACGAGAAAAGAAGGCGCTGTCGAAATAGTTAAACCGTTTGCGTCCAGGAGAAAACAAAACAATATTTACTTATTCCAACACTAGGCCTGGCAGCATACACAGTAGGTGTACCATGGCCCTAATTTAGATGTCTTGATATTTTTAAGTCAGTGAGTATAATGGTGATATTATGTCAATTGCAATCCGTATAATTTACACAAACTTGTGAAATGGCCTATGATAATTTGCACCTTCTTCGAGGTGAGAGTAAAATGGAAAAATTACCATTCTCGTCTGAGTGCTCACCGAACATTTTAAGTTCTCTGATATAATCGACCGTATTTAAATGCGGTAGAGGCGGCAATAAATTTTCCATTGACGACAAGACGATGAATTGAACAAAATCGGCTCTTGTTGAATTCGGTGCCCAACAATGGATAATTTATCGTGGTCGGCTTAGTCGCGGGTGCTTAGACTAAAATAAAAACGAAGGTATCCTTTGATCCTACATAATGCTCTCGCAAATAAACGGAAGTTCCAATTGTTTTATTGGGATTAAATAAAGTTACAGTTATTTTTTATGTTCCTATTAATCACTTTAAAACTTAGGCTAGAAGATTTCTTTTTTCGGTTTGCTTTAATTTTTTGTCGTCTAATTGAATACAATAATTGAACAAGCTAGCTGAAATAATAATAGTTTATGCATCGAGGTACTAAAACCCTGTCTTATATAGCGATCGTCATATTGAATCCAAAGCGTACGAAGGTTCCTAGAGGTTAGTAACTCCCGAGCGAGGGTGTAAAGTTATGTACCTAAAGTCCTGAGTGAAGCGTAGGATTCAAGAGCCTAAGATAAAGACAGGCTTTATTACCGAGGTGAATACTCTACTTTACACATCTACTGCGATGGCCTAAATAGGTGCATGAGCACTTTAAAGACTCGCTTTTCGTTGACCTTTTTGGTCAAATAAAGTAACTTTGTAGAGCCGTAGATGTGTAAATTAATATTACGAGCCAGTAGTGTCCCACTGCAGGGCATAGGCCTCTCGTACTCTCCTTCCATAGCTCAAGGTCTTGTGCGGTGGATAGCCAATCTGCGTTAAACTTGTCCAGAACATCTCGCCACCTTTGCCGGTGTCTGCTAGGTTTATAAGTTAATATACCTTCTTTTTAATTTCAAAAGCATTATGACAATTCACATCCAGAAACCGGACGAATGCTATAGAATTTTAAATAAGTACCGCGTTCGTTATACGTAGGTGACTTAGCGGTATACTTATATACTTTTTTAACATTCTGATTATAAAAAATACATTTTATTACTTTGGTCATAATGTTGTTTTGAAAAGAAACTATAAGAAAGTAATTTCCCTAACTATGTACCTACCAACTCTAGAAGAAAGTTTTGGCTTAAGTACTTACTCGCCAAATGAACCAAATAATTTTGGAAATTAGCAGCTTTGGCGTGACTTTCTTGATAAAAGCTTGTCGCGTCGATAAACACAGTATTTTCATGGCTGAATTAAAGTTCTTTCATTTAGTAGCATGAAGATCTTACACATTAAGAAGTTCAACATAACTTCTTACATCATCTATCACAAAGTTGGATCGTTAAGTGCGTAAGTATATAGTAAGCCTCTCGTAAATTGTCCAATAAACATACGAATTCACCTGACGTTCGCGAACTTTACCTAAAATAATTACTGCTTCCGGGGTGAACGCATGAGATTTCTCATTACCAACCCTTTGTTGTGTTAAGGAAGTCTATTCAGACTATGTTGTGGCCAGAAAGCCGAATAACTTTTGCCATTTCCCGATTTTTATGGTCAAAAGCCGTGACACTGGAATTTAAGTCACGTAGGGGACCCGACGACGTTTGTCGATTATAAAAAGTTATCACCTTCACATTCGGAATGTAATACAAAGTTGGTAAAACTTTTTATTTACATCACAAAAAACTTTATTTAATTATCCTCTCTGACATAAGGTGAAGTGGACAAATGGGAAGATCTGTCATCTCGGTAAAAAGTGGGAACAAAAATCTTCGCTGTCGCCCCAGGGACTCCGCTAGAGGGTCTGAAGGGGAAAAACAATTTCAATAAGTTATGTTACACTTCGATAAGTACAAACAATGTAAAATCTTCCTTTTCAGTGGATTTAGGGGGATCTCAGCTCCGTCTCAACTCTTCACCCACAAAAGTGGTCATTCACCTTTACTGACAGAAACGAAAACAAAAGTTAAATTGATTGTTCATAGAAAACAATGTTATTCAAATGGAAATTGGAATTCATTTAATTAACATTTTTGTTTACGAGTTCATAATCAGGAAAGTTTGGATTTTATCCACCGATGACGACGGTACGGCCGACGTTCGTGTAATTTGTGAAACTGAAAGGTTTTGGGGTTAACATTTTATGTACAAATACTTACATAAAAAGATCAAACACAACTCGACCTCAGACAATAATTCTTATTACTTTAATTTGACTTGGATACTTTTGTTAACATAATAATATTGAAAGGCCAGTAAGTAAATAATATAAAATGGATTTTACTGTTTGATAATAAAACCGACTAATTACGAATACCTACTGCTCAAAGTAACCTCAAAAACGTTAAAAATATTTATTAAAACAAAATTAATCTATAATGCCTCAGATATTTGAGGGTTCTCCTACGAGGGTTTGCTCGGTCGGGTTGACCTCAGAAGGTCAGAAAGCTGTTAGGAGCAGGCGGTGCACGACCGCTTCTTGGAAATCAATGAAAACGACCGCTTGTCTACTAATAACCTTTTCGCCAAAATGTATAATTAAATACACATCAAGATTGTAATTTATAAACAAATGTACGCGTCTTTGAAGCCGTAATAAAATCATACTAAATAATAAAATCCATTTCTGATTTATTTGACATTTTTAAACAAAGAACAAAGTTATTTAAATAACCAACCAATTATGGTGTGATTGTGAAATAAAATAATTTCTGTGAAAGCAATAAATGTGCTGTTGGTAAAAAAAAACAATGACACCCAAGCCCGAAACAAATACTTATATTATAATCTGCGCCACTGTCACTCTGGATTCAAGTACCGTGGAGGGTTATTTTTTGAGCTCACAATTTTACCGGAAGTCGGTTTTCAATTTATTTAGTCATTTTAGCCGACTGACGCGCTGTAATTACGGAGCCCGACTCATTCGGCTTACCGCATAATCGTCGAGCTATTTTTTAATCGGCTATTCGGATGACAAACGCAAATGTTATTGTCTAATAGAAACAAACTACAAAGTAAGTCCTTTTGTCGCTAGGCTAAATTTAACGTCCTGTCAGTAGCACCTGGGAAAAGAATGCCTCAAGAAAAATCTTCCATATTCAACATTTTTTCATTGATAAATTTGGAATAGGTAGTGAACCAATTCGTAACAGATCGGGAATATTTAAAAAACGTGACTTAACATAAGGTGGAACCTAAGCAAAATATAAAACCATTAATTTAAATTACATATTACATGGTATTAAGAAATAATGTACCCAAGAAAATAGGTGAAGAAAACCATACAATGGAAATAATTATGTTTCTTAATGCACCTCGTTAATGTAACTTAAGTGCATTATAAAGAATACTTCAGCAGATTTGTGGCTAATATTAATTCCGTAGAAACATCCAAACCGTATTTTGTGTAAAAGAAGGTAATGGATGGATGAAATGGGTGTATGATCCGTTTTTATAGCATCGTTCTATAGATCTACTTAACGGGTGCTCTTATCAAATAATGATGGTTTCCGCCTGTACAAAAATGGATCTAGACAATAGAGAGAGCAAAAAAACAATATAAAAACAACAAGTTTAACATAATTTTACGGGAGAGTGGGCACTCATAGGAATTCTTTGGATACGAGGCGCCTCGTCCAATTCTCTAAGCTGTAACACCACCGTAAAAGAGATTGAACTTAGGTCGTCTGTAATAAGTGGGTACTTCTATTTACTGCGCCGACTTGTAAACGAATGTCATTCCATTAAATAAAGATTTACATTTACAAACATACATACCGAGGGGAGAAACTCATTTTATGATTTTAATCATGCTCTTTTTATTATCAACATTGTTGCAATGCCGTTTCGATGTTCCGGAGCCTATTTCAAATTTCTTTTTCAAGGTAGACTGATAATGAAAACAACGCGATTAAAACCGTAAAATAAGTTTTACTTTAATACAAAGTCGCGAAAAGATGCGAAAAACATAATCCTTTTTGTTAGCTAGTCGGGTAATAAAGGATCGGGCATGATACTCTACGTAAACCAAACTAAGGTTTATTATTTAGGATACCTACCCGCTGTTATCTTCAAAACGGACCAGAATCTCAGTTACCTCTACGTTTTTAATATCAAGTGGATTTATTCTGGATAGAGCACGATAAAATTGAGACGTATATAAAAGTGTTTGCGAACAATTGTGTCTATTGAAGAGGGAACGAAGTTACCGGAGCGGAGGTCGGCCACGCCGGTACGGAGCGAGACAAACCGTTCGGGATTTCGGACCCATCACTTCTGTGCAACGTGGAAATATCAGAGGATATTGGTTTCAACGTGTAAGGAGTTCAATCTCGTTGCTTTCGTTGGATAAAGTAATCTTTGCCAGCGATAAAAGGCTCTCTGTTTACAGATGAAAGGGAAGTCAGACCAATTTGGTAAAACTAGACACCGAATTTCATAAAACAAAAACACTTCAATTTATTCGACTCAGACGTAATAAAATTGATTTACAATATAATTTGAGGACATAAATAACTCAACATAAAAGCAAAAAGTATTTAATTGTACGTATTGATTGTAATGGTTTTATGTTTACGTTTTCACGCGTCACGTATACAATATATTGCAAATAACTTTTCATAAAAGAATCTTTTCATTCGCCCAGTTACAGTAATCTTAAAGTGTATAAAATGTTAAATATGTTTATTCAGTAACAGTAAATCTGTTTGAATTCGATACTTTTCTACACAAAAGTGTAACAGTAGCACTTATGATTTATCTGACGTACGTAAGAAAATTCGAATAGTTTCCCCAATGATTTACGACATCGTCGGCAAACAAGTGGCCTCTATCCGTTTATTGTGCGACGAAAACAATAGTGTCCAAAGATGCGAACGGAGTCCATTAACGGAAATGTGTTCATGACAAGAGAGATCAATAGAAGGTTCGGGTAGGGTCGTCGGTTCAAAGGATACTATGTTATTAATAGTCAGTCCGTGGCCCAGCCTAACAGGCTACCTTAACGACATAAATATCCTACATCTGACAGTACCAATCTAATAATGGGCAGTGACCCATCTAGCGTAAATATGCACACAATACCCTAATATCTCCAAACTTAGTAGTTACATATCTACGATATGATCAATGTTTCTCTAATGTTTCTCTAGCTGGAACGGAATCTTGTTAATCTTACTACCATTTCAAAGTAAGTTCTAGTGTTAGTTAACACAAAACTAGCAATACATGTTGGGATCATGTTTGTCAAAATTGCTTTCGCTAAACAAATTACGTTTATTAATTTTGTAATCAACATAGTACAGTATATAAATAACTAGCTTTTACTCACGTCGGTGTCTGCGTTGAAGTATTTTTTTGGGCATAAATTCTGTTATCAAGTATAAATTCCTGTTCTACTCTGCTCTGAACTACTAATAAGTGGTAATTCGGTCCAAAACCGAAGATCGACTTCGATATGTCTGTCACTGTCTTATTGAACCAGGCTGAGCGAGACGGAGATATCCTTTTTTTTTTTTTTTTTGTGGAGAAAATGCAGCCTGATGCACCGTCACGCCACTCTCGGGGGAGAGCGACGCGGTGTGTGGGGCTCCCTATGGCCTAAGGTGGTAGGCGGCCATAGGTTTACCCACTAAAAACTCCACCGGTTCCTCACTCGCCTTGATGTCAGGGACTACGGGCATTTGCAAGTCTGCAAGACGCGGACGCCCTGAGGGTCGTATTCTACGGGTGCGGTCGGGCCGAGAGGATACCTCTCGCTCCCTTTCCGCGACCTCCTTCGCCGTCATCACTCTTTCGGCGAAGTGAAGAACAGCTGTCCACGCAGCCTCGTCCTCCACCATCGCCGCTACAACACCTGGGAGTGAAAGGTCGTCTCCCACCACCGCTTTCAGCTCGTCGCGCTCGGCAGTCCAGGCCACACATACCTCGAGCGTGTGGTTAGCCGTGTCCACGTCGCTGGGGCAGTGATGGCAGCGAGTGTCGGGCTCCTTCCGCGCTATCTGATGCAGTTACTTTCCGAAGCAACCATGTCCGGAAAGTATCTGCGTCAGCCTATAGGCCTCGTCCATTATAGGACGGAGCGCCTCCAATGTCCGGTGACCCGCCTGTGGTCGCGTCATCCGCGACTCCCACTCTGCCACGGCAGACCTATGCAGCTCCACCCGGCGATCCTTCACCTCCAAAAAAGCCGGTCGGTCACCACGTTGTCGCGCCTCCTCGCGCCAGTGGAACGCCGACGCGAGGGCTCTCGCATCCAGAGTCCAAGGCAGAACCCCGGCCAACGCGAGACGGAGATATCCTGTCCGACATCAGTTTCAGATCGAGGCTTGCTGAATACCTATCCAGGTGTGACTTAAAACACCCGCTGATAACTCGCCGACCGCCAGCAGCATTGTGGCTTAGCCCATCCCTAAAATAACGCTATTCATAATTTCATCCAAATCAGTTTATCCGTTTTGGTTCTGAAAGAGATACAAACAAACAAAAATATTTTCACTTTTATAGCGGGAGAGAGGACTTTGTTATATATTTATCACCTTTCGGCTACTGGTTATTGTTATACATATTAGATTATCGTGCTCGCTCTTGTATTAATGATCTTTGCATAATAAATCGACAGGGAATTACGAGATGACAAAGAAAACTGTTTCTGATAAGGGTAGGATGGGTTGTTGACGGGAAAATTAGTTTTTGTTAATAGATGTTTCAAATATATTGTTCGAATATAAATCTAGATTAAACATATCGCAATTGATGAAATTATGGGTAGAGATGACATATATATATACAAGCGTATATAAATAATAAAGGCCCACACATACTATGGAAACCCATTAGATACATCAGATGTCAACATTAACAAAGTATATTTATGTACTACAATATCGTTAACCGAATAGATACTCAATAAAGGTTGCAATAAAAAGGACAGAATCCAATGGAATTCTTCGTCACTTCGGTATTTCCATTCAGGAACATTGCACTCGGTGAAGTGTTCAGTTGTCCTAAATCTAATTTGAAATAGGAAGAAATTTTGCATTCGTATTTTAGATTCCCATTTAAAGGATTAGTGTGGAATTTAATTTGTGAAGTATGATGTAAGTTTCCGACAGGAGAGCGTCGGCGTCGATGGCGTCGTCGTTATATCGGTGCACTTGTTATTGCGTGGAAAGTTGGTCGCGAATTCTACATACATATGCGGATGTCATAACCGAGAAACTTACTTTCCCAACTCTTTTAAACCACGTAGCCGAGTTCTGAGTGCAAAGCTAACCGTTCAAGATAAGAAAACTTATCAAATACTATTTGTGCGAAGTATCTTAACGTGATGCTTTCTACGAATCTCGAGTCGATTCAAAACTTCAACATAAACCCGTTTCAAACAAACATACATTTGTAGGAAATCCAACATACGGGAAAATCCAAAATACACACACCATAATTATTTAACAACAGCAAAATAATTAGAAGCAAAGGTTGCGTTACACGAAATGAGTTTTGCAGAACGAGGCTCGCCTACACTAAATATTATTGCGGTCGGTTCGGAATAAAAGAAAAAGGAGCAGAGTAAGCAAGGAGATGGAAAATAGCGAATGTTGTAGTATAGCCGCGTTTGGCCGTTAAACTGGGTCGGATAGAACGCGAAAATACTGGTAAAAAAAAAAAGAAATTCACTCGAAAGAAACCGTCACTGCCGTAAATTGGTGTTTGCGTTAACATCGCTAATTGGTTTGACAGAATTACGTTTCCTATAATGAATGTGGTACGTGTGAGGTGATATTATAAAGAGGAAAGATTTATTTGTTTGTTTGTAATGAATAAATATGCTCCGAAACTACTGAACCGATTTTAAAAATTCAGTTATAAATATAAAGCTTAATCATGAAACATGATCGAGGAAGAACAAATGCTACTTTTGCCAGGCTACTTTTTTTTTTCCCAAACGATCGGGACATACGCGGAAGAAACCGCGGAACGCAGCTAGTAGCAAAAACGTGAATAAACAAAAAATAAAGCCAAAATGCCCTTTGTCCGAACAATAAGTTGTGAATTTGGTGAAATGAACGTAGAAATACCAGTATTCAATGTTCTGAGTTATTTTTAATAAACGAAAGACAATAACGCTAAAGCATATTACATTATTTATGTAAGGCGTAATTATGGTATAAATGAGAATTACATTATTCATATTCTACGGAAAATACCAAGATTATGTTAGGCTTAACCTTAAAAGGAGGAAACAAATAGATAATCAAAACATTGGATCCTCTAATTTATCAATTACATACAAATGCTTCATAAATTGTAAAAACTTTAAGAATGATATAGAGCAAGAAATATTTTTCCATGAATTTGCATTATCAAAAAAACAGCAAATATAAAAAAAATGCCTTGAGCAAAAATAACAAACAAAAGAAATATTAAAAGTAGAGCAGTTTAGTTTTTAAAAAGTTAGCTTAAGTAATTCCGCTGACTTGAGAGGGCGACGACCTATCAGAATAGTGATCTTTAAAGATTTCTGCTACCTCCTCTCCTCGCGTTGTAAAACTTTTTCACCCAGAATTGTAAGGCGTAGCAAAAATGTAGGCTAAAGGTCATTTAGCAATAGCGGCTTAATATATTCTTATCTTTCAAATACTTACCAGTAATTATCAAAAATTAAGGTACCCAACTAAATATTCCCAAAAGGTATTTTCTAAGCACTTTTCATTAAAGATAGACTTATAAGTGACAATTACAATTTCTATTCTCGTGTGAATATTTCTTTCATTTGTAGATATTTCTTCCATTCTGAACGTTACACATCATAATTATTATAAGCCTACTTGGTTTGAGACTAGATTAAGCTTCATATTTTATGATGTTATGATTTACGTCTTATATTAATAGTTAAATAATTTGGAACAACAGTTACACAAATCAAGGTACACGTCGCTAGTAAAAGAAATAATGTTGTAGTTTAAATTGGCTTTTTTTAAATAGAATCATTGAAACAAAAACTGCACACAAACCAAAATCAACAAAAATAGCTGATACAAGGTGAAAATAGCAGTTGTAACTTTTCGATTCACGCTTCAATAAACCAATCGGTCGATGCAATCATTGGATAGTGGAATAAACCAATTTCGTACAATATAAATCAACGAAAATGAGATTTTCACAACCGAAAAGGATATCAATTTAATATTCAGTATAAGAGTTCTAACGAAGAGTCGTAAACGCCAGTGCCATGTCATAATATAGGAACGAGATCCAGGACGGAATTCATGAGCTCTTTTATGTGACGTCACTCGAACTAAGCTCCAAGTATGAGCTGTAGAAAAGTTCCCAACTCAGCGTATGAACTCGATGTAAGAAGTGAGCCCGCTATCACTTCTCAAGTGACTTCATTGTTACATCATTCGAAATCTCAACCGCTTGCATATATATGTACTTAGTATGGTGAACTAGCACAAGACCTAATAAGGTTGTTTTAGGATTAAGATGTTTATTTTAGGAGTTAGTTACCTATCATTGTTGCGCTCGTAATAACGGCATTCAAATTTACATATCAGACGCCCGAGCCAGGTGCATAATTATTGTACTATGTGAAAAAGTTTTCCTACAAAGCAACCTGCCGCCGCATAGGTCTCGTTTATACGATGATATCGATAGAAGCATACTTATATGTTTTTCAAGTGCAATGAAAGAGTGTGCGAGTAGGGCAGTAAATGACTCGCCATTTTACTGGCCTATTAGGCCGGTTATGGTGGGTGACGAATGTGCCACCAAGAAAACCGTTAGAACATTTAACCATAACCATATCATGATTATGTTCTTCGGCTGTTGCATTAGTAACCATTATTAACACAAACATTGACGTTATGAAATTAATTTTACAATTTTAATCCGATGGTTTTATACTTTTAGCTTTTGTAAAATGCCTGACGTTTCGGGTTTACCTGTGCCCAGCAATGCAATGGAAACCGAAAAATGAAATTTATTTGATATGAACATCGCGAAAACCGTAGAAACTTAAAAATATTACCGTTATTATTGTTACGTTACGTAATTAATTAATGTAATTGATCATCCTAATATTGTTATCTACAAACTCGTTTAATTAATACACCTAGGCACGAATTTCCACTCGAAGTTTGTTTCAGTTTGCCACTTTCTCCAAATATTTTGTGAAGAATCTCGGCCAATTACATTCATAAATAATCTTTTAAAAGAATGTAATTAATTAAGGATATTTGTTTCGTCGTATCGAGACAGGAACGTTTTAGTAGAAAAGAAAATTGCTTTCATCCGTTTAGAAATACCCTGAGGCTTTTATGCTGGATATTTCCGCTTACCCAAACTATCGTGCGTGAATACATTTAAAAGACAAGCCTGAGCTTTCGACTGTTGCAAATCGAGCAGTATAAAAAAAGTGCCACCAGCACATCCGAGCTAACTTTACGTACCACTCGAATAAATCCGCGAAGCGCTAAAAGAACTACCGAGATATCATTTATTTTTAACGAATTTGTGAACCAGTTGAATTCACAATTCTGGTAAAAGGAATTCAAGATTAACATTGGTTTTCGGTATTTTTTAGAGTTTAGATTCATCGTGTGAGAATGGGCTGAGAAAAACGGTGAAAAAGTACCTACGTTATTACGCAACATAAATTCGTAGATATCTCTAGATATGGGAAAACATCCGGTTTAACACATGGCATCTCGGTTAAAGTTACAAGATATCGGAAATTGTTAGGAAGGGATCACGCGTGCTCATGTTTCTGTCAAAATAGAATCAAGTCCCTTATTTAGAAAACAAATAGTTTACAAACAAATCTCAGTAAGAACACTTTGGAACACTTCGTTCGAATTTCATCAAAAACAAAAGAACTGCATACTGAAATAGTTTTCGGTATACCTAACTGTACAATTTTAATTTAGGAGCTGAATACGTACTCATTTTCACTATTTCTTTTTTCTCATTTTAACGTCAAAGCATCTTAAGGGACTACATATACAAAGCAGTCAGGATGCGTTGTCGAAGTGTATAGAAAACGACAGCGAGCCAGTGTACGCTATTTTGTACGTTAGTCGCCATCGCCATGCATTTTATCTTTACAGCGTCTTGACCGCGCTTTCTAGGCGCATAAAGTCTAATACAAACGTAAAAATAGCGGTATTCTAAAGTGATATTAATTCAGAAACTAAAACAAACATCACAAAAAGCGAATAGAATATCTCCTAATAGGTATTTCAAATACTTCGAATGTAAGTATCAAAGATAAACAATCTGTGTTTCACTACGTGTCTGCCGGGAGGCTCGAAATTAAAAGAAGGCAAATAAACGGAAACGAAATTAATTAAAAACAAATATAAGACACACTTGAAAATGTAACAGATACTTGCCTACTTATTTGGAAAATTGTATTTTGATTTTGTATCTAATCATCAATATAACACACTTTTTAATTAGAACTTGTTTGATACTTTTCAATTCGTCTCGATTGTTCCAGGTACTGGTTATATATATTTTTAGTTACTAGCTTAATAGTTACTAGCTTCGCTTCGCGGTTTTACCCGTGTAGGTCCCGATCCCGCGGAAATATCGAGGTAAAAAGCCTACGTGTTATTCCAGGTCCCGAGTTACCTATCTCGAGATTCTAAACACGTAGGCATTCCAAGTTTCATCGCAATCGGTTCAGTAGTTTTTACGTGATTGAGTAACAAAGTTACAGACATACATTCAAACTTTCGCGATTATAATATTGGTGAGATAAGTATTTTGGTACAGACAGATAGAAGTTTCTTGATGTACGAGTACCTACAAGTACATGGAATAAATACGAGCAAGGAAAGTAGGTATGCAATGCATAACCTACTCTCCTTGTAGAATTTATTAATATAATTGCCACGAACTAACAATGTTCAGACTTCAATGGAAACGTGGTTATGTATGTAATGTACGAAATGGTTATGTATGTATGTTTCACTCACATAAAGACTACTACTTTAGATATATCAGTAACAGTATACCTATAGTATGATAGTATATGATGTTTGACATTACATTAAAATACATCATGCATAAATAAGAGAGCCCTGTTGACCAGACGTAACGGGTGAAACTGCGAGATTCAGCTAGTTTTATTGTCCTAATTTAATCTAAAAATACGAGTATATTGCGTATAACGTATAACAAAATATTTCGATCAAAATATTTAATTTCCTGTTTCGGAGAAGCTTTTTAGTAAATCCTTTGATCCTAGATAACTAAGGCTTTCTATATACATTATTATAATGTAGATGTTAAGATGAACCTGTGTGTTTTGGGAAATATCAACTTATAAAGTTCAGTATTAAATAACTTTTATGTTATTGAATAGAAATTTAATAAAAAAAAAGTACGAAACAATTTTCAAATACTGTACATTTGTAACTGAAATGAAATAAGCGCCCCGCGAGCCACGTCAAGTTAAAATTAAATTATAAATATTAATGTCGAGGTTGTTTTTTTATTTACCTATGGTTTTATGTAGAATGAGAATCATCATTTGAAATCCATTTGGGATTTTCCATGTAAAATCTGTCACGCTAGACGTGAAGTCATAAACTCTTCTTACTTATCTTACTTCTTACTTTATCCTACTAATATTATAAATCCGAATTAATATTATAAATCCGAAAGTCTGTTTGTTTGTTCCCTCTTCACGGTCAAACGGCTCGACCGATTTGGATGAAAATTTGCATAGGGATAGTTTAAATGATAGAGAGTAACATAGGATACTTTTGTTCCCGAAAATCCCGCGGGATCGGGACTTACGCGGGTTATAACTATTTATGCATAAAAATCGACACTGGGGTAGGTTAAGTGATGTAGAGTGGCATCATCATCATGGTCATCGTTATCCGTCGTCATTGATCGTCATCCATCGTCGTTGATCGTCATCTATCGTCATTCATCGTCATAGATCGTCATAATCATAATCACTTACTGGCATACAAACTTTACCTTATTTCACCTACGTATTGCGGCGCTACCACGCCTGGCATCATCAGTACTTCCCTGGTCGTCCGTTTAAGTGTGGATTTTTGAATTGCGTTAGGTAGGTTTTCGAACAACGCGGGATCGCGACTTGCGCGGGTGAAACCGCGGGGCACAGCTAGTTTGAGATAAATATAAAATAGGTTATAACGACGCGGTTGTCTATGAACCTAATTAATTATACCATGATAAACCTAAAACTAAAACTAGCAAATTCAATTTTACAAATAAAATACAATACGGTATCGTCATGTCTCCCTTCTTCAAGAAGTAAGTACAATAACTAGTCTAAGATCATTGGCGTAGGTATTTCCGACTAACCCTACTTGCCAAGTTCGAACTATTCGCTTTGCAGGCACGTCGGCGACATCTACCAAATGTCTTTCTGTTGTAACACAATAAATACACACGTCTCAGATTTGGAGAAACAGATCAATTCAAATAACTTTACTGAGCAAAGGCCGGAGTCATGAATGTGTTGTAATAACTCTACGTTTACACAATAGCAGAATTCGATTTGTAAAGCGGATGTGTACCTATGTACAGTTAAACGGAGACGAGATTCAAAACAAAGGCATAGTCATTCTCCAACGGAGCAAAACAAATTCGTGCCATTTGTTTTAGGTACAGCATCGAGTAACAGCTTAATACAACCCGACAGAAGGCGGGCTTAAAGGAACCTGCCCATTTTGAATACATACTCTACGTAAAACATTCTCAAACCCAAATTCAATTTACTCAACTTTGATCGATGTTTTAGGGTCTCCTCCATATCACTTACAGCTTGACAGACCAGGTTCGACTTTATATTTGTTATTATAAGTTAATATTTGCAATTCTATAGCCAGACAGAGCAATAAAATTAGGCAATTAAATCTACGGAATTGTCCTGAGGTAACACCAGTCGAAAATAGCAATTTTAATTTAAATTCAGTTGTTTCCGCGCCATTTTACCAAAAGGTATATGGTACGTTTCTCAGGCAATATGTTCGTCAGTATTTTTACAAAGTCTTATTTAAAGGAAGTGGCTAACCAAACTAGAGAATTAAATTTATTTGCCTATTGACAGAACGAATTTATGTTTTATTGTTAAACCTGAATCTAATTTTAAAGCAAATATTTGAAACATATTTATAATCACGGAAAAGATAACAAAAAGTTTGTAAAATGTAATGAGTGATCGAGTGTTATTAGTATTGTAAGCTAATTAGGCATTTATCAACGTCAATATAATTGTATTGTAAACAGCAAAGCCAATAATTGAAACTATCGAGTAGGTAAAGTTTAACTGAGCAATGAAATTTTAATGCAGTCTGTAGGTACTATAGATATGAAGAGCTGCGGAAACACTCAATAGAGCAGCAGTAAAACAATTAGTGATGGAATAACAGTACTGGTTTTGAGTGAAAACGTTAATTAATACTACAGCGAAAGTTTAAAAAAGAACGTTCGCGATAAGATTTCCAGCGGAATTCCGAAGCAATTTCGATCTTTTGTGTTGGTAAACAACAAAAAGATTTTATCTGGACGGATTCTCGGTGATTATTTCATAAAGTCAAGGAGATTTTCTAAATAAGCAATATACAAAAAAGCTTTTGTCGGAATAAAGTCGGGGGAAACCGCGCCGTCGTACTTTAAGCTGGGGCTAGCGAGTCATTTAACCGGAGTAGATGGTTGCTTGGAATGCTTGTGGGTAAAAGTTGGGTAATCTTGTCAGTAGCGTTGGGTGTGGTTATAAGCCACAAGTTTCTATCACAGCCATCTCCGTCGCCGGTGCCTAATTAGATTGGGCGGAACGGCTCCATGTGAGATATGCACATTGGATGTGCATGTCGCATAACGGGCTAACAATGCAAAGGTAATTGAACAGTGATGTACACACAAGCTACAATCTGAACATGCTATTTTTTTTGGTAAGCGCGGCACGTTTTACAGAGACGCTTTGTGAAGTCGTTCCGACGAATGTTAGTCGTTTGCTCGCTTCCGTGACTATGATATAAAAATAAATAGCCCAGTTAACTCTATCAAAGTAATAACTTTTCTATATGGATTATATATGCTGATTGTACTGGTAATCACGTACTCAAATTGCAATAACAAGTATACGATTTATAGCGCAATAATAAATGTCGAATGATACGAATATATTCCTTAGTGTAGGAAATAATGAGGTGGGTAGGTTGGCAATTAGGCAAATTGTATTTATGTGTAGGTATATGTTTATTGTTCGAAATGTTGAACCTTCGCGCTTAGTTTAATTAATTGTAGAACAAATAGAAGTCATGTGTGCACACCTGCGTAAGTCAAGACACATAACGAGATTATTATTATTAGGATCGTCGTCAGAGCTCACGAATTTCCATACTAACAAGGAACGGGACAGTAGGCTGGGTTAATAAATTTAAGTTGCTACAACCGCAGTGCTCGCTTGCCAACTTATATCAAATTTCAACTCGAAACGTTCGTAACACGCCCCGGCGAAGCTTTAAAACAATGTAAAAAAACTCATTTCGCTTATTAAGCGTTTTAATACATTTTGTATAACCTTCGCCGTTTGTGCGGCTCGTAAAAATGTCACGGTATGCGGTTGCGTTGAGATAAAACATAAATTTTCAAACATAAATTTGTGATATTTCAACTTTTGTATAGCTCAATGAGTCTGGAACCGGACAGTTGAAGGTTGATACCGAACAGATAAAGTGTTTCTATCCAAATCCTTCGAAAATAACTTGATTTACTACTTCAATGGACTCATTTGACTTCTCTGTAACACTGCTTCCTGCTGAAGTATTCAAGTGTAAATAACAATCGGAATATTTTGATCATTAGCAGAAGGTTTTATAAAAGTGAAGTTCGTTATTAACTAAAATTGGGTTCGGCAAAGAGATGACAAAATATTTTTTTACGATTACACCATTTTACAATTTAATGATGTTATATAATTCCATCAACTTGAACTCAGTCTTGTTATAGTTTTCACTTTTTAATAGTTTTATCATGAGATAAAGAGATTATTTAAACATCGGTGGGTTATATACAAAAAGAAAAGATAAATCCAGCAATAAATGTATGTGCCTATTGGCCGAGTTGGATGAACTGCAAGAAATCTAAAGTACAGCAAACATCTCCCAGCAGAGCAATAAAGTGTTGTAAAGAATAAGAGTACATTTGAACGAGCTGTTTTAGTACCTGATGAAACATATGTACTAGTAGTTATACTATTCATGCTCGATTGTTTCCGAACTTGTATTGTTTTACTAATAACTTTATTTATCTGGCATAACATAAAAATATATACAAATTTAACATAAATATAACTATGATATTAGTTTTTCCTATAATTAACAAATCATATCAACCGTTGTTCTTAAAAAAAATCGATTTGTCATAAACTGTATTAAAATAAAATGCTAATTTGTATTTATATAGAATATGTTTCAAAAAAACATATCTAGAAAATAATATCTAATACAGCCACAGGCGGTTATTCCCATCAGTTAATATGATTAAAATTATATCTTAACGTAAAATGAAGTAGAAACTTGAAACCTTTCTGGGTAGTTTAGTAACCTTAATTTATAATTCAACAACATTTTGATGTTGAATTATAAATTGTTGCCCGAAAACTAAAGGTAAACATTATGACATAAGTTACATAAGTACTACTATGTTTGACTCACAGGACAACTTCTTAATTAAACTAAAGTAAATAAGATGGCTATTTGGTCTTCGTTATTAGGTTTAGGACTTTGACAAATAAAATGATGAAAAAATACACAATGGCGCGTTTTTCTAACTTCATTGTCAAGTTGTTTTATTTAGTATATTAAACGGTAATGGTGCTTTGTTGGGACAGTCTGAGAGTCGACCCTTGAAATAGCTTCCATAACATAGACTCGTCTATTCATTGAAAGTAGCGTTAGATCTATTGTTTATTTAGTTTTTCTAACATTTTCCTTGTCTATGACGACTTCAATATCCACAGTTTCAATTTATTGAGTAAGTATAATTATACCTGAACACCATGCAGCTGTTAATTTTATAGGCAAACTTGTTTAATGTTTATAGCGTTGGCTCGATTACTCCAATTAATAAATAATCAAGGTACTGTACACAATACGCATTTCAATAAAATATAAATAATTCTGTGACCAACAGACATACATAAACTTTATCGCGGTTATAATTATTAGTAAGATTTCGGATGTAGTTGGATGCAATAAAAAAGTACATCAATTTTTATGGTTGTTTATTTAATGTACAGTTACTATAATTGGTTTACGTTTAGGTACCTACAATTCAAATTTCCCCTGAGATTTTCTTTGTAAGGCTTCATATGGACCCGCTACCCGATAACATATGAAAATTTTAATAGCGAGCGGCTCATTTTTAAAAAGAGCACAATATTTTTTCAAATGTTTGTTCGTTCTTTGATTCGTTTTGCAAATTGTGTAAATAGGTCGGCATACAGAACAATCTTTAATCGATTTCACACGAGTGTTTCCAATCCATTTCCTTTGCAAGCTAGGCGACTTCTAAACAAAATAAATTCAAAAATATTTATTCGTTCGAGGGCCGACCGGGTCCTGTGGTTATCCATAAATACAGGACGCTGTACATTGGACCGAATAAATTGAAACACTATTCTCAGTTAGTTACGAATACACAGGTACTTGTTTTAAATGGGTGCAAATACAGTTTTAGTGTGTGTAAAAAAACATGAGTAAATGTAGTCGCATCAATGCTCAGTGTCAAAAGTTATAAACTTAAAATAATAATAAAAACAGATTTATTGTACCATTATAGCTTCACAAATCTTTTAAACTTTCACCACTTAAAATGAAGAATACAATTTGATCTTTACTAAAAGACCAAGATTTTTTTTGCATTTTTAAGCAATAAAATAAATAAAAAAATAGAATAAATTCCAGGGTCACCAGAGCAAAACTACTCAATATGCTTTACTAGACATAAAATAATACAATTTCTAAGTAAATGGTATCTAGATATAATAACGATTTTCACGCACATTTTTTATTATAAACTAACTTCGTTAACCCTAGATAGACCAACGGTATATCCCTTAAGCTTCATTGACGCAGACAGCTGACACTATGCCGACGTCAACGGTATTTTCTCGTTAAAAAAGTTTTGATTGACGTATACGCCAACTAAAATATACTAAAAAATGTAGATCAAAATTTTCATGACCGTTTTATCCCCAAAATTCCTTTGATACGAAGGGTAAAGTACTTATTATTAACTACGCTTAGATAGATGATTTAAGTATGGGATATACTCGTAACTAAACCCATGAAGATTTGATAGAGCATTTAGCGATCCCAGCTTTCGTGAAGTGAAGGTCAGTAAGGGCAACAATTTTGATGATAAGGCTTTGGCTATTATAAGTGATAAAGATGTAGTTAAAAGATGTAACTAAATAGAAAATTTTAATGTTACGATCACGATGCAATGAAATCAAAATGAGTAAAATTCAGTTTTGAATAAAACATTGCAACGAAAAATGAACGCGAAGAGAAGCAATCTGTAATGTCTTAAAACTAAAATTTCCTCTTTAAAATAAGATCTAGAAAACTGAATTCTGCAGTCAGAATATAAAAAAAAACGTTTCAATTTTATATCTTAAAATTGGTCTGGTTCTTATGAAATACAGTCATTGGATACGTGCAGCCTATTGAATATAAACAAGATACATTACAGCAAAACAGTCACGTATTGAGAAATAAATATGTTGACTCGCTAAGCCTAAATACACAAGTTTTGTAGCTGTGCCTAGAAATTTTCGATTAAATTGCGAGGGAGTCGTAAATTTTGGGGCGATGAAGTACAGATTGTGCGAATTCGAATGTAATTCGAGTAGGTAATTAAGTAATCGCATTCGAGTGGCATGACGGATGACAAATGGCTATTAACGTCGGCCATGGTCGGTATTAACTGGGCGAAATCATGCGTGACGGGAGGAACCGAGCCCGCCCCCGCCCCTCGATACTCTCAATAACTCGTTTAATTCTGAACCAATCAATCAACTCACACAAACAATCAATCCACTATTAAAAGCTACATACTAGTATTTAAACTACCTAATCAACGATTCAATCAGTCTCTTTTTCAATTCTTGATGGATAAATAGTTTTTTATGCAATTACGGATTTAAAGCGATCCATAGAAGAATCACGAGTAAGTGAAGGATTCTAACGACTGAATCACTACTGTAGGGAGTGATTCATAATGATTATGATGTAAGAATCCTGACCGTCGCCAGTGATTCGTAACCTTCAATGTAAATCCTTATTTTATTCAAAAGATGCACGCTTTATACCATATCTACGAGAAAAATAAATTATTTTTGAGCGAAAATAGACATTTGTTCTAATGCTAAACACCTTGTCGCAAATATCAACCGATCAAATCTCTATATAACTTCATTTGCACTACAAACTATGTGAGTCATCGTAATAAACAAACCAAACAAAGATTATAAAATTATTTTTGAGGTACTTATTATTGGCAAAATAATTTTTAATTATTATCAGTAAAATAAATTTGATGGCGAAACATATAGTGGGTAATGAAGAAATTATTGTTTTTTGGTTCAATTCAAGCACCCTTTGTTGTTTATTGTAATTATTCTGTTCAAACATAAATATTCAGAGGCATTGTATGTATGTACTTACTACACCGCTTTAGAACCTCGGTGCACTATTATTAACTACTATTATTTTAAATCAAATAAATAAATGTTTCACTATGTATTATGTCGTGCAATATTTATTTACCTATTTATTCAAGCAACATTTTATTTATTTAGAAGAGAAAACATTTTAAATATTTATAAAATAAAGGACGACCAGTGCAATGTCACTCCAACACGTCATCTCTTCGCCGTACTGTAAGATTTTCAGAAAATTCCTAAATAACAAGCCACAGAAAGTTGACTCTGGAAATACTTGTTACAAAATACAGTTATGCAAAAGTGAACAAAATATGTATATCGAAGCAGTGTTTACTACAAAACTTCAAGATAATTTGAGTTTTAATTAACATTCCTACGTTTTGTTTTTCTATAACAGGTATACCAAAGTTTAACGTGGTTAGTTCAAAACCGGCAAACTTATTAAAACCAATTATTCAGACAATTGCAATGCAATACTTAATTTTGTACCATTTTCAAAAACATTCGTTATCACTGGTAAGTTCAGAGAGGCGACAGGAGCGGGCAGGTCTATTTGATTGAATCTAAATTGTTATTTTGCAGATTATTTTTTCAATATAAATCATATTAAATAATGTAAGTATATTCAGAATATTTAAATTGTATATAATTAATAGACTTATAGCTCACAAAAGTCCGTCCAGCAGACTTATTTCGGCTTTCAATAATTTCCCATCAAAAGAACAATTTCTGTCGCATCGATACTTCAGTTAAAAGGAAAGTCACGTTAAAGAGGGGCGCGTCGATAAGACCCATCCAACTCTCAAAAAATATGACGACGAGTTTGACTTTATGAACCGTCCAGGGTCTACCGTAAGAGCAAATCGACCGAGAGTAGCCACGTATAAGAAAAAATCCATTGTGATTTGGATGAAAGTTGATGTCTATATTCATTACTTTTGTTAGAATGGCAATATGTTACACAAGAACGATTGCACCCGATCTATCACAATACAAGTTTATGAAATATCGAGTTAACGGCCTTTCTAACTTAGGGCGTAACAATGATAGTGGTTTTTTACGACTGGATAAATTGTGTCTAGCTATAAAAGGCCGTTGCGTTGGTTTTCGTCAATCAAAGTAATAGCTTATTGATTGCTCACTGAACATTAAACAATAGCTATTGTTTTTCTCTGAACAGTTTTATTAAAATATTTGTCGATGGTTTCAACCAAAGATACGTATTATCAAATGACCCAAATGAGGCTGTAAATATTATGTGGTAGATTCGCATCTAAGGGTGGTACGACATAGTTCTACATAAAACTTTTCGCATTAATTCATATTAGTCTCATTTTTAGCCTCACTAAGAGATATATTAAATTAAATATTAGGTTGCACGGCGGCGCTATTGCAGTGTCGCTGGTTAAGAAAAGTATAAAGTAAGTAGTATTTCATTTACGTAACATATTCATATTAGAAAGGTGTGCATGTCTGTATGTTTGTTGGTCCTTCACACAAAAATCGCTGAACCAAATGCGATAAAACAAGATATGTAGCTGAAAACCTAGGATAACACGTCTTTGTTACAAAATTCCCACGAGATCGGAACTTACGCGGGTGAAACCGCGAAGCACTGATAGTCATTGAATGATATTGAATGGCTTTTATTTCAATGTATCATACAGTAAGAATAAAATACAAGGTGTAACGGGGATGCCCTTTTAAGCCGAAAGGGGTTGTTCTAGACGTCTAAGCGAACACGTCACGCCCGCCGTGTGCGTGCCTGCTGCGCGCCGAATCCGAGGCGTGTTCAATCTCGAATGATAACATTTAATATTGAACACGGCTCGGATTCGGAACGAATAAAGATTGTGTTTGACAAGTGAAAGACAGCAAGCTTGCACCTTGTTGCCAGAGCGTGGACTGCGAGTTTGCACCTCGCAGACGACGCGTACCTAATGTGCTAAACGTAGCCTAAATTCGAGGCGATGCCGTGCTGTAGCTGTGCCGTTGCTATGCTGTAGTAATGTGCCATGACCTTAAATGCAATTTTCACTTGATTTATAACATCAAAGCACTAAAACCATATATTTTCGTAGAACACTCGCGTATGGAAGACAAAAAACCATTAATAATGTTTAAGTCTGCAAAAAATACAACTTGAAAAATAAGGTTTCGTTCAAAAAGTAAGTTAACTGAAGAAATAATGTAGACAAGCGACTCCAATCGGTCAACTTGTTGTAAACCAATGTTTGAAGGAAAAATAAATAATTTAGACAATTTTATTACATTACACATTAAGTGAAATACCTTACTATTCGATTGACTGACAATTTTATTACATTACACATAAAATCAAATACCTTACTATTCGATTGACTGACTAAACTACATCATGAAATTCAGAGGATGTCGTCTTTGTAATGTGCAGACAGGTACTTTTGTTTTTATTTTATTTGGAAGCCACACAGTTGCAGTGATAAACTAATAATATATAAATCTACTTTATAAACTATGAACCATTTATGTGTCTCCGCATATAAACTAAAAAACCAATTAAGAAAGACTTTTTGGAAAATTTCTCGGGATAGGATCTTACGCCGGTAAAACCAACAATTTATTAAGCCACACACTGCTACAATTTATTAAGCCTAGGCTTATTTCTACATTACTAAACCAGTGTCATGTATTATAGAGTCAATTTCACCAAAGCAGTCTCGCGGCAGATACTGGAAGCAACTTTATCAAATAGATAGATAGTACCGCTGTGTTTATGCACATTTTTTTTTGTGAAAATGACTATAAATTGTATGCCACTAGTTTCGTCATGTAAATCTCGCTTTACTGTAGTGTACTTTCTCAGCTAAGTCGACACGCTAGAAGTAAAGAACTGGGCACCTATTTTAAAAGTTAGTTTTCAACTATCAACCGATTATTTCGTCATTTGTTTTTATTGCTCATGGCATATCTACTGGAAACATTTTTTTTGAAGATGAATTTATGCTTTATATATTTTTATCGACCGATTTTCAATCACCAACTTGTTTTAGACATAGCTTGAACAGTGAACAAAGGACTAAGAATGTATCAATCATTATCAACGTCGTTCACACAGAGCAAGAAACAAGGGTCATTGGACTTTACGACTACTAGCGTTCAAATAGTGGACTGCGGTTGACTCGAGTACCTTCCCCTTAAGTAAGACAATGATGTATGTTTGGACAAGTGCTAATGGAAATCTAAGGTTTTCCTTCGCAGCGAAAATCAATTAAAACAAGCTGATGTTTGTGGGTAATTGCGACGATTTGAACAAATAACTCTATTCTACTCTAAGCCCCCAAGACACTTTCGAATCTGAGGCTATGAGCGAGCATATATCTCTTTACACATAAAACTGGACTGGTATCTATTAGAAACGAAAGGCTGCCTGATAGGGAAGCTTTTTTATCCGTTTCCTGACGGCTGAATTTCATACGTTTCAATGTCAAACTGTTCGAAAATTTAATCACACACTTTTAGAAGAGATGACTCAAAATTCGAACGTCGTTATTTTATCACCTAGCGATCTAAGTTTTTGCACTAAAGTATAGAAAGTAAAAATAGTAATATTGATCGTCGATAACTCGATTTGCAACGGCCTATGTCGCTTCAGCTGTCAATCGGAAGATATAGTGGACTTTTATTATAAAACACATAATAACAACGCTTTTTTTTTAATAGTACTAATACTTTTTTTTTTTCAATAAAGGCTCTTTCGTTCAAAATATAGCACTGCAATGGTCTAGATTTGACGTGCAGCCATAAAAATAAACTCTGGCCTTTCACACGTAAATAAATCGCAACATTGTACGAATACGAGAATGGAAATTTATATTTATGTCAAACTAAACTAAATTAAATTTCGATAGAATATAGTTTAGAATAAGTTTTCAATTCTGAGTTTATATGCAAGACTGTACTATTTACGTACATTATGTACTACGTATGAATTCGTACAATTTACTTAAAGTATCCCATAGAGAAAGAATTACCAATAAGTTTAATAGAATTTTCACAAAACCCAAATAGCGTATTTGAAATTAATATTGTTTCACACAAAGCGTTGCAACATTAAAAGCACTTGCTACGACTATAACTGGTGCTACGACAACTGCTACGATCGCTACGAGTCGTAGCACGTAGCAGTAAAATCGGAACTGATTATTAGCAGCATTACACAAACGACCATTTGTCCGATTCAATAACAATAAAGCCTACTCTTTAAACGACTTAGGCACTTCAAACGGATAAAAATCTATTTGTAATAACAATATGATAAAACGATTTTTGTATCCCTTCTCCGTAACGGAACCATTTTATTACTTATTAGCCGTGTCCCGCGAATTCACTCGCACTTTCTCGATTCTCGATTTCGTGGAATCATCAATGTGCCAAAACGGTCTTTACTTTATACTGGAATTTAGTTAACTCCATAAAAAATCGGTTTTTTTTTAAGTTTTTCAAAGTGTGCAAGCTAGTTTATATATCAAAAGATAGATGTTTTACTTTCATTTAAAAAGTACATTAACTATGAGCTAATTTTATCCCGATATTCAAACTGGGACCCTTTCCGTTACCCATACTTGTATTTGCAATGCAATATTTGTGACGTGAGTAGGTGCACATTTAAAATGTAAATATAATTCATTTTTCAACGATTCGTTTTCGATCATGCGTAACTTATCTTGTATTTCCGGAATGTTTTCAGCATAAAAATTCGAATCAAGATTTGTATGTAAATTCTTCACGAGACAAATTTACTCGAAGAAAATGTATTTTCTATTAAATTCAGAAATGCAGGTTTAGTTATCTGGTTTATAAGTACGACAATGGCTTCCAAAACTCGGTACTGAGTTTCACAACCATTTTGTTCACGAATTTAACTTGAAAATGGTAATTTCTTTGTCGGGAGTTTATTCAAATTATCAACTCATTAAAACTGACAGACCAATTCAGCAATAAGGCCATCTCAGGTCGAAAATTATGCATCAAATTTCACTTCTATTCACATCTATGTATTATTACTTAAGTTAAAGTTGCGGTTTTTAGTATATGACTAACTAACTGATACAAGCTACTTAGAATTTAATGTAAAAGTATGTATTTTACATTAAATTCTAAGTAGTATTTAAAACCGTAACAACCATAATAAAACGTCTCTGTAGAATGTAAACCTTCCTTATATCCTTACATAAGTAGTGTCATACTTTATAGAGTAATTTACAGATAAAAAATATTAAAAAAAATAAAAAACCCGACTGCTGTTTTAACAGAAAAGTGAAAAACAAGATGCTTCTAGTAGCTTTAGGAATGGTGGATGCAGTCGGGCGGGACTCCAATAACATAAAGATAGTATACCTAATTACATAACACTAAGTATTTGATGTTATTAAACTTATTCACCTTTTATTTGGAGTCCCACCCGACTGCATCCACCATTCCTAAAGCTACTAGAAGCATCTTGTTTTTCACTTTTCTGTTAAAACAGCAGTCGGGTTTTTTATTTTTTTAAATATTTTTTTATTTATCGCTTTTTAGTTTTTAGAGATCAGATTTAATTACACCAGAAGGAATTTATTAATTCTAGATGTATATACTCCAGTAGCGAGGACGTGCATTGCTTGTTTTTGCTTACTCAGGGTGATAAGTACAAGAGCTGGCGGTTTCCTATCCAGCGCGGGAACGCCGCCAGCATCTTGGGCGCAATGCCTCGGGTTGTTGTGGCTGACAACTTCTTTTAGCTTTCTAATTTTAGATTATTACTTAGGTATTGTTTTCTTTGAAAAATAAAGTGGTTATTTAAGTCCACAAACTAGTAAGAAGATACTTAAGTATTATATGTCATTTCATCTCTGCCAGTTCCTTCAAACTCGGCGTCAAAGTCATAGATGAGATATTTATACGAGCCAAATCGAAAAGTTTTTAATTAACGTTCCGTTGTTCTTGCGAAAATTACCTGCGTAATCATAATGTCATGTAGTAGCAACATAACTTTCGGAGTTAACCATTAGAATTACTATTAGAATACATTATTCACACGCGGATTGTTTTCGCATGCGAATATTGAAATCCAGAGGTAGTGCTAAGCCATAAATTGAAGTAAGTAAAAAGAATATATAAACGTCATTAAAGACAAGACAACCGAGCCGAAGGCAAGTGACATATTAATAAAGACAACCTACATAAACGACTTCCGATAATTTTATAATTAATTATTTAAAAACTTAATTGTAAAACTTCACAAGCAATACTTTTCAAATGTAAATTTACGAAAGAATAAAACATATCGTTTGAGTGAACAATGTTACGCGTTTTCTCTGTTTTTTATGGTCTTTACAAATCTTGGTTAATAGCGTTTTACATCATTATTTTTATTTATTTATTATTTTAATGTACCCTATGTCACTCTCACGGTCATGACAAATCTAACGACGTATCGTTTATCTAAATCGGCCCAGCCGTTTAGGCCCTACGACGGCACAAAAATAGGTCACATACATACATACACTCACGGCAAAAACATAACACTTCCTTTGGCAGTAGTGTAAAAAGCAGTCTCGCAGCAGTACACGGAAGCAATTTTTTCAAATTAATAAATAGCTGTATCTACGCAATTTATTTGTGAAAATGACTATTAATTGCATGCAACTCGTAATAAAAATAACGCTTAATAGTAACCTTATGCAGAATGCACTGGTGAGGTTATTACAAATACAAGATGGTTATAACCCCATGTGAAGTAAACACAGGGTTCATACTGCTCAAATACTATATACCTATGGCCACTGCCACAGACTACCACCTACTAACTGTTTAATAGTTTCAGGTCTTTGACGCCATTGATAATGTGGAGGGCGTGCTTTTAAATCTGGAAACATTCGGTGGAATGAGTTTTGGAAGGTATTGGTTTAAAAAATACAATTATTTTAACGATACTGGTTTTGTAAATACTTCAAATATTTAAAAAAGTAATTGTGACATGTGTAAAATACCTAGTTATTAACATTTCTGTTCGTTTTTCTTTTTAAATTAATTTATTAATTAACTGAACTGTTTTATATGATTTATCAACTGAAGTTAGTTCTACACTATTAAAAACTTAGTCAATGCCGAGACTAGGTTATACCTACTTGTCTTTATATTACTAGAAAATAGATATGAAAAAAATATTAGCAAATAACAGTTGTAATGTTATATAACAAAATCAAATTTCCAGATTGAAAAAACAATCCCTTTCGAGTTTTGGTTGAATTTGAAACAAAAACATCATAGCGATATCATATTACAATTTGTAAGATTAATTATAGAAATGAAAATAACCTTTTCTTTGTTTTACCTAAATTCAATTTAATAACCAGCTCTAAAAATGTTGTGTTCACCTATACACTGCTGAATATGTGGTCATTTTTATACAATATACAATATTTTTCCAGGTGAATTTATGATTTTTGAAATGCGAAAATGTTTTACGTTAAAATACACAGATACTTTATACGTTTTTATGATATCGTGTTTTATGAAAAAATGACGAACGGTAAATATACTTGTTTGTATACAATGATGTGTAAAACACTATTTTAATTACTTAATCTAATGGGACCAAAATCTTTCTTAGTAATAGTTTAGAGTAGAATATCGGCCTACGCCAGAAACCATTATTAAACGCATTTGTTTAGCTTCACCTGTCCCGTTATGGGTGATCATTTCAGACAGAAAATAACTACCAACTAATTGCGATATTTGCAATTCTTTATCGCACGTTAAATAAAGCCCGTGCGAAAGAGAGAAAGAAAGCCAACCGCAACCCCATAATACTTAAAAAAATCCTTCCCGACCAGTCCCCACGCGACCAAGATCATTGTAACATGATCGAAACGTCGACGTAAGAGAATTTAAAAATAAAAATACGCGATTAAGACCCGGGAAAATATTAATATGAGTTTAAATCGTGTGAGTTTAAAAAGTTTATAATGAGTTGTTTCGGCACGAGCAGTTCAAGGAATGAGTCCAATGAGAAAATCTAATATGATATACAACGAACAATTATTATTTCACGTTAGCAGCTTCGACTTCAGTTAATTATGTTCAGCAGAATTGAAGTAACTGCAAGTTACCTATAGACAAATTGTTCATTTGTTATTCAGTGGGGGTTCAATGTTGCCAGCTAGTAAATAAACAGTCTTGAACTGAGTCTAACCCTACCTAATTCAGTTTAAAGTTCTGTCAGACGACAGACTTTAAGTCGGCCGCTATTTATGAAGCAACTGAAGTTGCATAACGGCCTACATACGAAAGACTAGCTGCGTCCCCCGTAGATTCCAACCCCGTGGAAGTACGGGATTAAAAATAGCCTATGTTACTCTTCGATAATGTAGTTCTATATTGTTAAAAGATATTATGAAATTAGTGTTTTGGAGCATATTCATTACAAACAAACAAATCGTTTCTTTTTATAATTTTAATTTATATAAATTACGTGTCACGTAGTTTGCTGTGATAGATTCCTAAACTACTTAACCGATTTTAACTTTATTTTAATAGTGTTTTGTTCCCACTTAAGAGATAGGTTACTTTTAATCCCAATATCCCAATATTAATCCCAATATTTCCACGGGATCGGGACGTACGCGAACCAGCTATATTAGTATATAATCAGATTCAAGTATTGATAGCTACGAGTATATTAGTAAAGATTCAGATTCAAGTATTGATTTGAAGTATTCGTTTTTCTTATCGGTATCTACCGGCAAAATCACCGGCATGGCAGCCGTCGACCAGTCTGTCACGAGTAATCGCAACTAGCGAGAGCTAAAAGTCATCGTTTAATGGCTGGTCATTGCAACAAAGTTTGACTGATATTAGCTATCTATTTGCAACTGTGTTTTATGTCTTATCTTGATATATCAGAGTTCCGTCTACCTTCATTTCAAAGACTGTGTGTAACGCTTAATTTTGATAAATAGTATTTGTACCCTATTAGTATACATTTTATTGTTGAATAACGGGGTATTTACCATGTCTCGTAAACAAGCCAGTTAAAATTATTGGCGAAATATCGAGCGACGTAAAAAAAAACAGATTTAATCATAGTAAAACCCCCGTTCTTTAGTAATATTTGCTTAAATTATACATGATCGAAATAAAATTTTATACCTACCTATGATCAAATATACATAGTCGTTCTACATGTTGCAGTTTACGTTCATCATTAGGTAGATGTCTAATGTTTTCATTATTAAACAAAGCACGAGACATAATATTCAACAATTTGACATAGAATCTAATAAATAAGTCATGAGAGGATAATATAGGCATAACTTGCAATATGCGAGAAGCCTCTGAGGCTTCATTAGAAGTCGACATTTGGTTTGTCGCGTATAATTTTCTTATTCATATCATATTCGGGATGACATATTATGGCGTTCCATCTCTAATTAAACGACTGTAATGGTTTTGGCTCTTAAGTACTAAATATATTATTTATTATGCGACAAATTATGACATGTGCTTTTAATATTTTTGAAACTTTTATACCAACCTATGTAGACCTTGTAATCAAAGCCATGTTTTTATCTTTTTTGTTGGTTAATGTCCATTACATAATAATTACAATTCTTGTTCACTTTTACTGATCAATAAGGTGACTATTCTTCACAGAGCTAGTAGATGAAACACACATCCATCTCTAAGGATTTTTATTTAATGAAAACAGCCAGCACTTTTTTCTTTAACATTGTCCCTAAAATTCACAATAAAACTAGTAATGTACTAGTTCTTTGACAAAGATATGCTTTGAACTTTAAACTCATTTGATGTTAAATTTATAATTCACTTACCTACGAGTATACGTTTTAATCAAACATTTTATTTTTGCGCTCCGGAGAGATACTGAGTAAGCTCCTAATTCGGGCGTCACTGTCTGATCTAATACAATTTAATATAAGTAAAACGTGACTGCGCAAACAAGTTACCCTGTAGGTATATAGGTACAAATTACATTAACAAGTTTTCGGTAAAACCATACTATAGAAATCCGATTTCCCATCTTATAGCCACAAGCAGAGACTTCTTTAAATATAAAGCCAAGCTGAGCAAGATAAAGTTCCCAAGGTGCGGTATAAATGTTGCAAAGTTTAAAAAGATTTCTGTATTAATTATTCATAACCTCTATTAAAGTGTTAATTTGTGAACTCGAGGTCACTAGTAAAATTCCTAATAAACTTAAGTACGTGAAAAAGAATTATAGATGAATATTAAAGACTGTTTTTCGTAAGTGATGGTGTCTTTCAAGGGGTATATTTCATTAAAAAAATCATTTTATTTTGTGAGACATCAATTTGGAATAGACGTAATATTCATAAAATTCTGCAACCATTACACTTAAGATAAGATCGAGGCACTCATAATAACTTCAATTCACAAGATTTCCAACCTTAAGACCAATAGACCGAGATTTCAGGATTAGATAAGTACGTACGTACAGCTACCTGCTGGCTGTCAATACCCAACGTCGTGCGGTGGTTTACTGAAGTTTCGTAAGTCAGGTATCCATTTATTGGTGCCACCCACCACTAAACCCCCGATCGAATGGTTTTTTGTTTACCGTTTTGTGAACATTCTAACAAAATTGCTTTAGTCTGTACTAACGATTTCTTGAAACAAATTCAATTAAACCAAACGGTAGAGATTATTCCGAAACGTAGTCTTCCGTCCCGAAATGATAAGGAATGGAGACAGAAGGGAAAGGGGGCATCCAAACAAATTTATTACTTGTAAAGAATAGGTTTCACTTTGTAAACTGGTTTCGGAAAAAAGATAGGGCCCTTCCTGTGTTCATATATTCAAATGCGGCAAAGTTGTTTTATACTTAATACTTTCTTCTTTCAGTTTCATATTCTGCGAAGCTTGAACAGAATCAATCAGTGTATGAGATCAAACAAATATCTTGAATGTTTTATGATAACTTGATGTATAATATTTGATTAAAATCGCGCGCCTCGCTGTGTCGGTTTATCCAAAGGTTTTTAGATTGTTTTTTTTAAATATATTTAGGCCTAAAATAAACAATGTCAACTAAAAAGCAGTTTTCAAAGTTAAACTACATTACCTATAACCAATCTTTTTTTTGGTTAACAGTAAATTTTTACACGACTGCCAAAGGAAGTGTTATGTTTTTGTTTATCTACCCAGCCAATCCTTTTTTGGTTTAGTATAAATCCTTGACTATTCATTTTTTTAACGAATAACACGTTTTGGCGTTTATTTATGTTTTACACAAATTTTTGTTTATCTACCCAGCCAATCCTTTTTTGGTTTAGTATAAATCCTTGACTATTCATTTTTTTAACGAATAACACGTTTTGGCGTTTATTTATGTTTTACACTCTGTTTTCCGGCTAACAGTTGATAAAATGAAATAGCACGTGGAATATATTTACACTACAGTAACACAGCCACTGTCCCTACTGTTGTTGGTTCTCTAAAATGTTATAGTAAACGTAAAATATGAACATATTTTCAAACGTTGCAATGCGACAAACATTTAGATTTATAATGTAGGTTTATTATTTAATTACAAGCAATACCATAAAAAAGTGCTAGACTTGGAGATATCAGACCAACTAATATTGTCATTCTAACCCTTTTAAAGGGTGATCTGCCATAAATGTATATTCTTAGTGCTCGCGTACAACCTCTAAGGAACTCGGTCTAAAATAAAGCTGTGCGTTGTCCATCGTTATGTGAGTCATATTGATATTTTATTACTCAACAAGTATAAATAAATAAACTCAGTCAGTCCATTACAGTTGCATTTGAATAGGGACGCAGAAAAGATTTAGTTTTAGATCTTAGACAAAGTGTGCTTCTAGCTATGGGACAAACTTTCGACTTGTGATATATTATTTCTAAACGTTTTTATTACCTATGTAAGTGATTTTGCAGGAGGTTTGTTGTCCGAGACCTATTCTAAGCGCACGTATAACAACTCAGCAAAGTTTCATCATAAGAGGGTGAATCTTGAATAGTTTAGGGGCGCATAAAGGACGAAAAGCAAACAATTTTGTGCAAATAGATTTTATTTCTTGCTTTATGTGACAGAAAGCTATGATTTACTAACTTTAGTGTATAATATGTAACGTACAAAGGTTATTCAAGTGTCCTATTTCATTTAAAAAGGAAGAAATGTGAAAATGGCTACTGTATAGAAGCACTTCAGTTTATGTTTTCATATTTCAACTTAAAATAGTAAAGGTTACCACGCCATTCGTATTCTTTGTTTTTGGGATTTCGTACCAAGAGGTTAATAAACGAGACCCTTTACTAACTCCTCTGTCGGTCTGTCTGTCTGACATCAGGCTGTATCTCAAAAACCGTGATTGCTAGGCAGTGAAAGATTTCACAGATGATGTAATTCTGTTGGCGCTATAACAACAAATACTAAAACCAGAATAAAATGTATGTTTGAGATAATAGTACGAAACTCTTCGTGTACGAATCCGAATCGTATTTGACTGATTTTTTTTAATCACTTTCTGGTTTATCTATCTGTCGGTCGTCTCGGTCGAAATCTTGCAACTCAAATATAGGGAACTTGTCTATTAGCTTTCCGACTAAATCTTGCTAAAGTAGCTCTCAACTTAATGACAATGAATTCTTCATTCCTAAAAACGTGGTTTAAAATATTATTTTTCAAGACATATTTGCTTTTTCATTTATGTAAGTGACGCGATATTTCCGCCGTAGGTATGTGTTGTTCCTTTCTTTTTCCTTTTCTCTGGGACAATAAGCGTTATATTTGTGGAAAATAAAAGGTATTTTACCGTCATACGCTTTTAACTATCAACGTTATGCTATAAACCTCACTACGTTAAGTTAATTATCTAATTAGTTAAGAACTAATCTTCTTATCATTTTTTTTGATAAATTTAGAAAAATGTAAATAGTTGGCCACTCGATGTATGACTAGATATGTATCACTAGATATTTAGTCAAAATATATAAAAAACATAGATCCTCTTAGTAAATAAAAAAGGTACGATGTTAGAAAAAAAAAGAATGATGTTTTACACAAACATCATACCTTTTTTTATTTACTAAGAGGTACAGGTTAACAATCAAAAACTCAAATAAGACGTCTGTTTTCTCTGATCTTAACTTTTAAATCGTTCTCAAACAAAACTTTGTATTTGCATACCAAAGAGCGAGTAAAGTTAAATTACTCCAATACATATACCTATGCTACTGCATATACCATGACTTTATGAAACCGGAAAAACATACATTCATTTCTAATACTTACTTACTCAACAATATTACTAACAAACCACTATAGAGCCTAATTTTGGATAATTATAAGAGCGTTTGATAGTTCTAATCACTATCACTGACACTGAATCACTGTGCAATCCGGTTGTAAAATCCTGTTTGATAGTAGAAGTAGTCAGTAAGAAGTGAGTAGGTATTGCAAAGAGAACGGTCTCGCGTGATAGTATTTGGGAGAGCGGGCGGCAGAGTCGAAACCACGTCAGCGCGCGGGCGGGATGCTGGCCCCACTGAAGCCTCAAATCCTGCGTGCGCCACGCAGCCACATCACGCGTATCCAAAAACCTATCCACGCTAATCTCCAACTACGAACTACATGAAACATTATTAATTAACATTCTAATACGCCTCAACTTACAATCAGATTCGACTTCTGTGTGCTCTACAAACATCGAATATTGCATCAGAAACTACTGTCATATATCCTTGTTTAACTTCTAGTCCATGTGAGTTGATAAGATAGTTCAGTTGTTCGTTTGTTCTATGAAAACGGTGTGAAGCCGAGCTGATTCCGCTACCGTAATAAAATTTGTATGTTAATATTGTCCTGTCCCTAAAATTGCGCATAAGTAGGAAAACAGCTACCTTTGTAAATGATGCGAAATTACTGTCATTTGTAACCTTTTGAATATTCAATTAAGTAAGCAATAAGTCTTAATAATATTTAATTTCTCGTAATTTATGTTTTTGATAGTAATTTTGACATCTTGGTAATCTATCCAATGTAAAAAATTTACTGAATACAGATAAATGGAAAAAGGAATAAAAGATCGCAAAGTAATTAAATATAGACCGCGCTAATACCTAGGGAGTACGTACAGTGCAATACAGAAAATCTTTAAAGTCACAGTGATATTTTAATATTGTAAAGGAATTTTCATTTTAAGCAGAATTAACAAGATTTTAATTTCGGATTCATATTTAAGTTTTTGGAAATAATGACTTTTATTTCAAAATTTCAGAATTACGTAAACCAAAGAAAAGATTAAGAATTTACAAACAAAAAATCATCATAAGTGGACTCTGTACCGCCCTCTTGAAGTGAAACCAACATGTCCGAAAACTAGTTACCGAAGACATGGGTCACTCAGCAATTTAGATGGGGCACACGCGGCTACCTCCTTTCAAAGAATTTCTTGACATTCGAATGAAAGAGGTCACACCGCCCGACACATAGGTACTTATATTAATTTGGCAAATATTTCTTAATTAAAGTTTCTTTACCTTCACCGAGGAATTCATTAAATTATCTCTGCGATATGAGGAAGCCTTCGTGCCGGGGAGATAGGCAGTTTAGGTAATTACCTTCATTGGCAGGACCGCCTGTAAGGTTCCCTTTAAATTAGAAACTCGATAAGCTAACGTAGCTTCGTACAGTCACAAATTGGTTTTGGTGTTACTTATTTATTACACAAGACACGTGTATGTATTTTATTTTAAGACGCTGGTAGTCGTGAAGTACATAATAATCAGTTTAAGTGATATTTTATATCTCTATAAAGTTTAGACTATGCCAGTAGTTCAGGAAGAATTTAAGTAGATATCTTGTCTACTCGTAGGTATGTAAATTATTATCGGAAAAAAAAAGAAAAACCTTGTTTGGTAGGATCAAACTTTCCTTCTGAAGTGGATGCAAATTTGTTGTGAAACTACTGGACCGATAGATGTCATAACTTGGGCTACTTTTTTATATCGATATTCTATATAAATAAATAGTAGGTAAGAAGTAAATTTTATGATTTATGGAGCATCAAACAACCGCCACAATTTAATATTTTGCTGGTGTAAGTCACTAGTTGTAGGTATTATAATCTTGACGGCGGAGTGCCGTAGCTCGAATCGTCTCCGGAATTTCAACAAAAGACCTCCAGCTCTAGGTCGACCATCCATCTCACATGCGTAACCCGCACACAAATGTATTTAACATCGAATCGGCTTTGTTAAATCTCGGTGACTCGTGGCGAGACGTCTAAGTAAGATTAAGCATGCCCGGAAAGTTCACGTCGTTATTACAATCCAACTTATCGATTAAGTCGGAACTATTTCTAAATTCTTCGGTGGTACGTGATTAAATGGAAACAATAAAAATACGCGATAAAGATCTCTGGTGCTACGTGTGCATTCGCAAAGCATTTTCTTTAGCAATTTAGGAGGCTTTATCGGCCCAACATGTGAACGAATTCGTAGAATGTGGAATTCGTCTGTTTCCAGTATTTTTAAATATTAGTGCACTATGTACATGTGACAAATTCAAGCCTTTCTCCAGAATCATGGCTATTGGAACTTCCGGCATAGTAATGCGATAGATTTAGTCGGAAAAAATAAAATGCAACAAAAAATGGCAAAAATCAAACTGTTCGATTTGTATTTCGTAAATTTGTTTTTATTGCTCAAGGCATATTTACTAGAAATATTTTTAAAGGAAAAATTCATCTTCAAAAATCGATTTCGATTTGTGTCAGTTTTTTTTTAATTTATTTTTTAATTGTATTTATAAATGTTGATATTTACGTATTTCTAAATAACACGACAAGTGACGTTTAAATTATCAAATCGGTTCAATCGTTAAATTTAACGAAATAACAAAGAGGTGACATCGGCCTTTTAAAAGTTTTAAATAAGTTATTCTATAGTTCTGCCGAGCGATATTCAAGCACGATATACAACCCACCGAAATACATAGGTACATAAATAAATGCATGTGAAAACACTTAATTGGCCTGTTAATTTGATCACAAATGTGAAACAGCAGAGGTTAATATTGTGTCTCAAAAACATAGTAAAACATACTTGCACGTATAATTAACAATCACGAGAGAGCACGTCAATGTTATAATATGATAAAAAGGCAACCTTAAAAGCTTCTGTCTGTATAAATATTGCATTAAATATGTGTACCGACAACGCCTTAGTATTGTATGTGTTCCGTGTAGTATCACCGTTTGCTTAACAAATATAATTAAATAATTTAACGACCCAACATGAAAGTAAATTATCTAGAGTGGCAATGACAAAAGGTTCGTTGATGTCATCAAACATTTCCCGGAATAAAGATATATTTCTTGCCGAGCAAGCATACTTCCAACTGTACGCTACGCTACCAACATGTAGCTAGATAATTAAAAAAATATATAAAAGATGAAATGCATATTTCTATTTATATTTATTTAGCGGCAAATTCAGGTCTTGGGCGGTGCAAATCTACGAGTAGAGTGTTCATTTTTTTAGGAAATCATTTTTGTACAATGCCGAATACTGAAACATTAATAGGATGTTTTCTATTTTTCTAAATCTTCTCATACTTTTTTTCAGCCATTTTTAGATTTTTCGAGTCGTATCATCGAATATTTCTATATCTCTACCTAGACCTAACACACACAGATATTTTTACCTAGATATTTTTAGCATACTAGTCGAATACAATTACTTTTTGTAACAAATAAATTATACGTTCCTACGCAGTAATAAATTACTCATATGGAAGCTACTGACACAAAACGCGCAACAGAAAGTTCGCTCATTTCCTATCGTATTATCAGAAATTAATTAGCCATGTTTATTCCTATATTGTTTCGCTAAAAGGCTTCTGAAAGTAAATAGAGGTTTATTAGACCCGAGCAGTCGTCAGCGATAGATGTTTCCTTTTGAATGTGAAAACAAAGCGCTTTACGCTTTTTGTAGCGCCTTGCTGTGCTTTCAAATACAGAATGACTTTCCGATAGGCTGTGTCCACTGCGTCCTGCCGTTTGTTTATCATTCACAATAGAGGTATCAATCTCTACAACTCATTGTATAAACACAAAAGTTATGATCGTATCGCAGAAGAATCTTACAAAACGTTAAATCGAAGCATAGTAAATATTCTAACTTTTCCAAACTTTACGATTCATTAAATAAAATACGGATATAACTTCTTAATTACGTTAAGAATTGAACAGAAAATTCCCACGTATCAAAGAGAAAACTCAATACCAATAAACCAATATGGCTTCCTCACAAAACCTTTACAACGTACGTACAGATTAATGTGAACCTACAATAACAGAGGAGAGGTTTAGACAAAATTAATTTCACTGTTTAAAACAACACTACTATATGTTTGTTTTGAGATTATTACGGAATATATTATACAATATAGTGGTTGATCTTATTATAATCATAATAGAACTTCGACCTCAACACGAGGTTATTCAATTTTACACCTATATTGAATTTTTATGGTTATTCTGACACGTAAATCATTTTTACGACTCGATTCTGTAACAAGGCAAGCGGCTGTATATTAAGGGGCCCATGCTTGATAAAAGAGTCCGTGTAAATTTCGTTTAATCCTCTATTTAATACGCTCTGGTACCTAAAAGACTTCCGGTTTATGTTTGATCAACAACGGCCTGTTTGAGATCAGAAGCTGTTACCTTCGGACCCTAACGAGCTACAATTTACAAAAAAATAAACAACAAAATCCTAATAAAACAATCTAATATAAGAGCAATTGTTTTCTTAATTGTGCATCTCAATCACTACTAATATTATGGATAAAAATGTGTGTTTACGTCTTTGTTGCTCTCTCACGTTAATACTATTGAGCCAATTGTTATGAAACTCGGTATCTAGATAGCTGGAGGCCGAAAAAATACATAATCTACTTATGAGGCGTTTATTATTCTAAATTACTTACCCATCATTACATGTTCAATGGATAGGAACAGGGTTTCTAGCTAGCTAGGTAGGTACATACCTGAAACAAAAACAATACGAATATTATTTCTAATTCATACACCGAATATTGATAAACCTTTCTTCTTGAATGACGTAAAACCAACTAAAGGTTCTGGAGGAGACTAGCGAACCTCCACTCGTGGTGGCGGGTAAACTGCTCGGACCTAAGGATGGTTCGGGTGACCGACCGAAAAAACATTGCCAAATCAATTTACAGAAGGTAAGGTGAATGACGGCCTCTGTGGCGGGGCGGATAACGCCCGGACTACAACACAGAAAGTCGCGGGTTCGATTCCCGCCAGGAACAAATATTTTTGCTGATAAATGTTTTTTCTGGTTCTGGGTGTATTATATATGTATCATAAGCATTTTGCAAAAGCTATTTGCAAAAAAAACGTATTAATGTAGTATATCCGTTGTCTAGTACCTATAGTACATGCCTAGTGCTTAGTTTGAGGCTAGATTGAGATGTGCGTAATGTCGAGCAATATTTATAAAATGACAACTTAAGACTGTGGAGGAAAAACGCTAACTGTGCAAAACTTGTGACAAACTGGGGAAACATTGTGATAAAAAATTTCGAAGATATCATACCTATTTGTTTCTCAACTTACATCGAAATAAACAGTTAGGGTTTTTAAATGATTATTGAGTGCGTTCATAAAATAAAAAGATTTTATGATGGTACATACGTCATTTGATTGTCAAAAAGAGGGGGTCACAAAGTTATGCATTCTATTTCAGAATTACCCTATTTTACCCGGTACAAGTCCAACAGCGTTATATTGCATATTGGCACCCATACATTTACAATTAAATCAATCAATTTTCAATACTAATTCAAAGCGACGCGTTATACTATTGAAATGCATACGTCCACTCGTCCACCTATTGATAATAATTAATAACGCAACCTCATATGATTGTATTAATTCCAGAGCGTAGTATTTAGTCATAATAATTGGAATATACTATACCTCTTAACCCAGATTCAATATCAATAATGTATAAGCCAGAAATAATACACGAAGGTGATATCATTCCATCACAAAAGCTCGAGCAATTAACACCCCTGGTTTCGAAATAGTCCTATACGCACTAGGGAGGCTGTTTGTGGCTGTATTTTATATTACAGCCTATTTTTCATCTAATTTTAGATGAATGAAAAATTACCATGACAAGATTCGAACCTGTGTCCCCTCGCAAACCAGGCGAGTGTTCTAACCACTGAGCTACACGGAAATCACGTGACATGTCATCTAATTTTTGACCATATCTCCCCTTGCTAATTGTTTACCAACTGAGGCTTGGTTTC
The DNA here is from genome assembly GCA_949358125.1 of Idaea dimidiata. Lineage (NCBI taxonomy): Eukaryota > Metazoa > Arthropoda > Insecta > Lepidoptera > Geometridae > Idaea > Idaea dimidiata. The sequence continues at coordinate 7,933,342 of OX442337.1, forward strand.
AGCGGTTTGCAACTTATTGACTGGCTCGGGTAGTCAGCTTTACAGTAGACACTCCCAACATGAGATGCGCTTCACTCCAATTTTATATTTTTTTGTTGCTCAAGGCATAGCATCTTCTTGCAAAAAAAAAATTATACAGCGCAAGCAACTTTTAATTCATGTCATTTTATGGATTAAAAGTTGTTATTTTTTTATAATAGCCGGTATATATAAATATCAGTTTAGTGTCCAGGTCATAATGATTAAAGTTATTAATGTAATTACGCGTCAGCATCGGCTACTTACGTATATATAGATATCCCTAATAAAGGTCCGGTACGCCATAGCCCCGTGATAACTGAACAGGTAGGTTTAAAGGGTAAAATTTTAGGTGCTCATCATTTGCATAATCTTCATCGTCCCATCACTTTTTTGACAACACAAAAGTGTTTAAGGCACATTATCAGGTCAACGAGTTTGCGTAGCTGGCGTACTAATATATTATTTAATTCTTCTTCTTCTTTTCCGGTTAGTGGTGTGGCTCGTCTAGTGTTAAAGTTGGATCGCTTTAAGGCCTCTTACTTGTCTTAACAACTGCTATCAGAGATAACAATATTGTTAATAAATTTAATTAAAAAAATATGTACGAGTAATCAAAGATAGTTTAAGTCGGATGTTGCAACGATATGGAAGCGTTACGTCACCTCAAACGGATGCGGCGGACCGACGGAAAATATGATGGCCGAACAATGGCAGAGACGTCCAAATCATTATTTATTGTTTCGTTAACGAGCTCGAAAGAGATCCGGATCCGTGGCTCAGTGCCCCAGACCGGATCTCACCGCCCGCCCACTCCTGCTACTGACATATTTTGACTCTTACAGATAAAACTATACATACACCTACTACCTACACTACGGTAAATCTATATATACTTATAAGGGATGATTTATATTAGACCGTCGCGAACGCCGGCCGGGTCCGAGCTTCGTTGTCCACTGCTCGGCCGCTACTCGGTTGAAACAGACCGATCAACTGCTCGCCGAGAAATGGACAACGAAGCGCTCGTGACGGTCTAATATAAATCCCTAACCAGTTCTCTACGTGTACTTAATATACAAAAACAACAAAGTCAACCTAACTTATCATACCGCAAATTTTTTCTATTAAAGTCAACTCACAGTTTGCAGGCTGGGGGTGAGTTAATAATTAAATTTCGTGATTGGCTATTGCGTTACCTATCTATACCTATACTCTTTGTTATTGGCCGTTCTTGCACGAGACTGCAACTACAAAGACGTACTATTTTTATCGTCTTTGCTTTTATATATTAGTTATATTCTACGGTTTCACCCGCGTAAATCGCGATCTGCTAAGGATTTCCAAAAATCCTTCTTACACCCTTTTACAGAAACATAGATCAAATGTAAACACAGAACTGTCAAAGTTATATAAGAAAAAAGTAAAAAAAGAGCTGTCAATCAAATATATGAGTTTTTGTTTACCTTTTCGATCTAAGTTTCTGTAAAAGGTTATAGTAGGTATCTAGACTTCACAAAGAACTTACTCTCTAAATTTCACGGCTCCAGGACCAGCGGCGGTTTATTTAGGTTCAAAGGGTTTAGGCGATTAGGATGTTCGTTGATATATTAGTGAATTAGTGAGGGCTTTGAATTTTACATTTAAGCACAGATTATTTAATTTTATGTACATAGGTTCACATCAACAAATTTTGGACCAAGAGAAGTACGACTGTTATTTTCTCTTTCAGTACAAGTAATAACACCCACAAGAACCCTAATTTTCAATTAATAATAGAAACATAGGTTAAAATAGTTAAACTTACAGAAACACTACTTAAAATTTGAGTTCTACTTAATTAAGCAGCTCTGAAACCAAAAAAAACATACAAATTTTAAATAAGCAGCTCAATTATCCCCTCAGCCCTCAAATTTTCAACAGCGTTTTTGTATTCGGCTGTTATTGTCGTATAACATTCAGAAGAGGCAATAAATCATCATTTACAATCAACGAAATAAGCAAATAAATTCATTTGTAATAAATAAGCACATGATTTATTCGGTGTTCTATTCCGACGTGTTCAAGAACGTTGTTTTGGTCTAATTGTAGAGTAGCTGAATCATCTGAATCCCTACAGATGTTGTGCTGTTGTGTGTCGGCTTGTCGGTACATTGTGATAGCCGTGCAAAGAGAAACTACACCTATCTAATAAAACACATTATTTATCCGGTTTAATCGCGTTTACCGACGCCAACCAACCAACCAACTGCAACCTTAGGCCAACTGTAAAGTTGGCGAAAACTCGGTTCGTTTAAAACCATGAATAAAAATGCGGTTAAACCGGATAAACAAAGTGTTTTATTATGCAAAATCGCGAAAACCATAGAAGAAATCACACCTATCTACTTGGAATCGTTGAACAATTAAGGACACTATCTAGGTACCTAAACAAAATACATTTTTACGTGAGATTTGAACCCGTACCTTCCGTTTGCCGAATGTCTCATCCACTCGGCTAAATGGGGTTTACCATGACCTAATTGCAAGACCTAAATTGTCTTGGTAATAAATCTTACTAATATTATAAACGCTAAAGTTTGTACGAGTATGTATGTATGTCGCCAAAACTACTGAACCGATTGCGATAAAACTTGGAATTTAGGTAGCTGGATACCGGGAATAACACATAGGCTACTTTTTACCCCGATATTCCTGCGGGAACGGGACTTACGCGGGTGAAACCGCGAGGTACAGCTAGTAAAAATATAAAATGAAATTAAAAATCCTAAATCTATAAAAACACACAACTGCACACTTCAGATTATTTGGGTGCAATTATTATTTTTCCCTTTTTTTGATGTCGGTTTATTTTTACAATTTAAGGTTTTGTTTAAGCAGTATTTGTTAGCAGGACGATAACAAGGTCTCTAATAGTAAGAAAACTATTAAAGCGGTGTTGGTCTAGTGGTAGATACCCCGAATTTCATTTCGAATATTATGGTTTCGAATTCTGGCTACGCATCAATGTTCATTTTCTTGAAGAAAAAATTATGTGTGCTCTTACAGTGAAGGAAAACATCGTGAGGAAATTCACGGCTTAAAGTCACGCACAAAGGACAAGTATAGGGCTAATTGCTGAAGCATAGTAAAAAAAAAGAGACCATTAATGGTAACCCCCAATATCATGCGTGATGTCATGCTAAACTTAGGAATGAGCCTGAAGGGCATTTACCATATTATTATTAACGTTTCGACTTTCAAGCGCAAATAAGGTACAGTATGTCGCTTGGTATAATTTGAAGATCTACTCCCTTACTTCCAAAATTATTATTTACACATGACTAAGTTATGTGGCGTTTATTTCTGTCTGTCAACTTTGAAACTTCATGTGACAGTAAAAGACAAACGATGCATAGTTACTGTTGTGAAGCGCATTAAATAGTGTTTATAAGTAAGGGGGCTAAAGGTGGAACCACGACATAAAAAAGGTAGCCGTTAATTAGGTACTGGTCGCACACTGCCATAGACCGCAAGAGATGGAGTGCATTGGATGATACTTTTTACCGTTTTTTAACTGTAAAAAAATGCATTTTCTATGATTAAGGGTTTAAAAATGTCAAGTTAAAATATATGTAAGGTTTAAGGAATAACAAATCTATTTATATGTACCAATATTATATTTTTTATTACATTACATTCCAACATAGAACATTAAAAATGAAATTATTTAAAAATGTTTTTTTATCCAAAACGTCGTGTTAAAGAAAGCAGCTTACAAATTACAAATTACGACCCACAAACTCGGATAAATAAAACAAAAAATATTTTACCGCTTTTTTTCCGTCCTTAATAATGTGGTTGATAACTGGATGTCTGGGACGATCAAACCTTCACGCGTTTTATGACGAAACCTGTATACCGGTTTTTTCATGATCATAACTAGCATAAAATCCTATGACAGATGCGCGTCGTATTCTTTACTGATTGTAAATAAAGGCTTATATTTTTCTATGCCGCTTAACTTTATACCTACCTATAGGTATACATGATTTGATGTGTTCCTAGCCACGTAAAATACAATATTTTTATCTTGCCATATTTTCACATAAACAGACACAGATTGATACAAAAACAAATTACCCATGATGTTACTTGTCGCTCGTAAACAAAATATTATGGAAATAAAGACAAAAGTTTTGCTTCAATTAATTGGTAGTGGCTCTTTCGAGACCAGCGAGAACACCGGGAGTCCTAAACCTCTTTCCCCACTCACGTCCTATATGTACCAATTAGCGAAGTTTTGCAGTCGGAAACGAAGCACCCAGTGCATATCACTAGGCACCAGAACAAAGACTTTAATTACTGTTTATAAGCAAACTCTATTCTGTAGCATTTGTTGGAAATGCAGGACGTTGCCTTAACATTATTAGACAAGACTTTGATAGAATCGCAAGATGTTAACCTTGTTAGGAGACGGTCGTATCCGGTCGGGAAAGGCGGCTGTCCTGTTCTGCCGCCTAATGGTGCAAATAGTTTCTTGTTCATTTTTAAGTATCTATCAGAGAAAATAGGTTAGGTACTTTTTATAAAATACAGGCATTTTTTCTTTATATTATTAACTAAACTAAACAAGCAATCGCTGATCTAAATTAAATATCTATAAATCGATAATTGTTGACTGACTGACTCATGTGTAAGGAATAGCCTAAGGAATGATTTATATTAGACCGTCACGGGCGTCGTCGGCCGGGTTCGAGCTTCGTCGTCCATTGCTCGGCCGCCACTCGGTTACAACAAACCGATCGACTGCTAGCCGAACTATGGACAACGAATCTCGGACCCGTGACGATTTAATATAAATCATCCCTAAACCGCTGATAGTACAGAGTGGAATTTTAGTGTGTGTTCTTTACATTTTGCAGGCATCCGATAGAAAGGGTTTTTCGAAATTCCTACGGGAATTGGACTCACGCGGGTGAAACTGCCAGTTCAATAATAGATAACATAAACATTTTGAGAAATGAGAAAACAAATCGCCTGAGCAAACTGAATATATTTAACTTATAAATTCCCTTTAAACGTATTGTTTAATAACGCTATATTTATTCCCTTTAGGAGAAGTATAATTATTCTAGTCTTCTCTTTTACTGGTTTTTCTGAAAATACCGAACGGTGCAAAACCATGTTATCTAAAACCTACCTACACTAAAAATATTTTTTTAAACGGAAACTGAAAAAAGTCTTGGTTGATTGGTGGAACAAAGTGTAGTGCGAAACTACGTTTTCAAAAGGTAATTTCTTTTAAAAGCATTTACTCCTCTACGGTAAAGCCAAAGACTTAACAAAGAATACAATATTTACGAACGAAAGATTTATGTGATAAAACACAATATTTACCGGGATTTACTTGCGTTTTATCGAAGCCATGGTAGTTTTTTTTTTAAATAATAATAATAACAATTTAAATTCAAAAATAACTCTAAAGTCTGCGTACACTGGAACGTTTTGATACAAATAATTATGAGGCGGTAGTTAACAGTAACTTTTTAGAATATTAAAATAGACGAATTACATCTCATTCAAATTTGAAAAGCGAACTGTTCGGTATTTTGTAATAATGCCGTTATTTAATAAATCGCGAGTAAAACTCGGTAAATATTGTGTTTTATTATGCATAATCGCGAAAACCTAAGACAAAATTATGAAAGATTTATGTATTTCCATGTTCATGTTTTACCTGAGACATTAAGCAGTTTAAAAGTTGTAGACTATATATAAACGTGATTTAGAACTTGTATGAATAGTACAAACTTGGTGCAGAAACTCCGATGCATTTCAAATGTAATTTAGTTCTACGTTCTCTAACATGAGTTAAGTTTAAAATAACATGATACTTTGATATTTAAAGTTTCTAATTCTCTATTCCTTATGGAATTTTAATAATGTCGTGCGCTATAGAAAAGTAGAAAAATATATTCGAATAGTGTAGGTAACTAAAATGAATCTTATATTAATGGTGTGTAGCTAAATCACACTGCTCCATCTATCCTCATGGTAATAATCTATAACTTATAGGCCACGTAAAGAAAAAACGAACACTCTTTGTTCAACTAAGAGCCATTTTATTCACAAAAACACGAAAAACACAAGAGATTCCAATAACAATTCGATAACGTAATATTTTTAAGCTTAGGATATGCCAACTAATAACACTAAACATTAACTTGAAACTAATTTAAAAGTCCGCACAATTTAATCCATTTATAACTAAATAACATTACTATTTCAAGAGATAGGTAAATACGGCACATATAACACTACTACAGAATTGTTTTTCGTTTCAGAAGTGGGTCGTGACGTTTTTCTCCAGCTTACTCAGTAAACTTCCGTTCTTTGTACTTCAAAAGTTTTTCAATTAGCAATTAGTTGATTAAAAACACAGCCATCCATCCGCAGGCATGTTTAAAGTAAATTTAAAAATCATCTTCAAGTTTTATCGTACTAGATCTGCTTGAGTTAATATGCCTCACTGGCTTTTTCCCCGTACCGACCAACTAAGCCGGAGTCCTCTTCATTTCCATACTTTCCATGGCATAGCATTACTAGTCATTCTTTTTTTAGACACCACTAGAAGGTTAGATGTATCCGGGGTAGGTACCACGGATTGGCGTCTTCGAATCGTGATTGATAGATTGATTAACACTTTATTGTACCAAAAACACAAAAAACAACAAATTAGACATAGGAAAACTTATAACTAAAGTGGCACAATTTCCCTTTTCAAAAACAAATTACCCATTCCCTTCCTCAAGTCATGTCCATTCATTGGTTGCCTGGAAGAGATAGGTATAGGCGAAAAGGCCGCCCGCCTTATCGCCTATAGGCGATCTCTTCAAAGGGAAAGTTTGGTTGAGGAAAAAATAAATAGAGATATTGATATTATAATAAATAAAAAATAGACTACATAAATAGGCATAACAGATAAACCACAATTAAAGTAAATGTAAGTAGTTCGTCGGTAGGTAGTAGGTCTGTCGTGGTGAGTTCGAAGACATAGGACTGTCTTAAATTATTACAATATAAAACTCATTTTCCGGTTTCTTTTTTTACATTATTCATAATACATTATATTACATTATATACATTTTCGCATTATTTTTACTATCAGCACTGTTGCAATGCCGTTTTTACGTTTCGAAGCCTTTGGAGACTATCTTTCTACCTTGAGCTAAGAAAGACGTCTGCAAACAATTCTGATAAAAAAACAACGCGATTAAAAACGGAAAATAAATTGTATTTAAATAAGCCGCGAAAACAAAAGAAAAATTTAGCGGCGAAAACAAAAGAAAAATTTAGCGTAAATTATAGTTACATAAGAGTGTTCCGTATTTCATCTAGTTAATTTTCCGTGCCATCATAACCCATATTTAAGATCCAATTTATGACTAACATTTTTAAGTTATGCTCGTTTATAGCTATAATTCTCAATTTCGAGTCTAGTTCATTGTGTAGTTTCAGCGTAACGTACGTTCCACTATAATATACCTACCTACTGCCTTTCTGTTGTTGAGCTTACAATAAGTGGATATACAAGACATGCCCGCCCAGTGGTTGTTTTTTTTTAAAGCTTTTCATTTTCAACTTCAGCAAGTTCAAACCGCAAATCATCGCTAACACACATATGTTTATTTACAACAGTTTGAGGCCACATACTTACACATAGGTATGCGTGATTAAAAATGTTTCGTTAACTGTATTATACCTGTTGGTACACACTTCTAAGTGTTTCAATCTAGAGGTAAGTATAAAATTCAAAGTGCTTAGAGACTCAAATACCTATCAACGCAGGGCCCGAACCGCTAGTCCTAGGAACATAAAGTTTGGAAGGGACGTTGTTGGTAAGGACTAAGAAAATATCAAGAGTTACGAGGAAGAAACTGTGGGACGCCGCTAGTTAACATACAAACAAAAAGTTGATTAAAACTCGAATGCCCCAAATGTGGTTGTAGTACGACGGGAACATGTCGGCATTTACGAAGATCGTAAAGACATTTTACACGCATCGGCGGCTGAGTGCCGAGTTCGTAATTCGGTAAGACATCCGCCGAGACAGGAATGAGCAAACTTTTGGGGAGACTGCGGCCGAATGAGAAAACATGAGAGAAGTTGCTGCCAAGTGATAGACAAAAACGACTAAATATATGTAGGAGCTTACTGAAACACATTTATGTACTGTGGAGCTTCCAGATTATACCAAGTAAAACAATAGCTTTGAACATTAACGATCTATAAATAATAATTTTATTAATACGTGAAAGTATTTACTAACTAACTAGATTCACGTAAATCAGTACTCGTATCATTAATTCTATTACAATATTAAGTTAAGTTAGTGTACTATTATATACTATTGGTAGAATACATAAAGCATTAATTACATCAAGCTTTTAATATCGGTAGGTATAATTTAAGCAGATTTAATTCAGCATTTAGCTTTGTTTTTCGTACGATCGTTGATTCTGCTCCCAAACATACATTATTGCGAGGTCCAAACGTTTTGAGCATATAACTCCATAGGTCCCTACTTACGGCGGTGGGTGGGGTGATGCAGAAACAAGCTCGGCATATAAATCACTTCCTGTTGTTGGTACGTATAGTAATAAGTACAGCTCAATTCGATCATAAATAAAAGGAGAGCCGGCATAATAGCCGCTTGAGAGACGTCAACGGCAGCTGTCGCCCGGACCCACCGTCACGCGATCTACTCACATCCGATAAAAATACGTAGGTACTTATCCTTCGACCCCGAACACATAACCACGTACGTCGTACACCGGAACTGTAAGCGTTCGTATGCAAAACAACATTAGCCTTCGAGGCACTCCGAACGCGAGCATCGCTCATACAAACTTTCATTCGTAAACTTCTGAGTATCAATAAGACAGAATGGTGTTCCTTTTCGAGATTATTTTATTTCCGAATTTCACCTCTTTTCCAGATTCTTTGCAATTTATCAAAAAGATATGTCGGAGGGAGGAAGCGGCGACGATGACGTCGCACGCGGCCGTGCGCCCATCGCCAGCGCTCGCTCGCTGCCTGGCTGCCCCACCGGCCCGCTCCCGCTCCCTCCTGTTCCACTCTGATAAATCATCACGCTCGAAATGAATTTATCTCCTATTGAAGTGTTGTGTTTTTTATCATCGCTTTATGAAAAATTACTTCGAAATTTTCACGAAAAAGTAATCAACCATCGCGTTCAAACGACAACAAATATATCAGTACAAACGCCAACCTCATTCATGAAACATTCCTTTATGAGAATATATTTGCTTGAAGTGCTTACGATAAAGATATGATAATATTTTCGTAAGTATTAAAAGTCATTGGACGTTTGAGACCTTCATAAATATGTAAAAGAATCCATGGGAAATTTAACTTTCAACGCAAATAAAATATCAAATTTATTTCTCGTGACTGTAAGTGGCTTGTTATAATACAGATGAAGTAAAAAATTACAGTGCACTGAATTACTGTTACTCTGTTCATAAAGTGCACAAAGAACTTTAAAACCGGGTAATGCAGAATATAAATAGTTCAATCATGCCTCAACAGCAGTGGTTAGGAAGTCTAATAAATAAAAATAACATCAAAGAATAAAAAAACATTCTTATTAGGTACCTATGATAAGAAAAGTTAATAACGCCTAACTCGCGAAGTTATGTTCTTATAAAGTTTTTGTGTGCTTAAGTTTTATGGACGTAAGAAAAACTAATCCGCGAACTTGCTGAAACATCTAGATTATGGTGTTAAGATAGTGTATAGTGTATATCTATTGCTGAAACCATTTATAAGTTTAACAACACTGAAAAAAAAACTTGTTAAAATACATCAAAAATATATTTATTGCTATCAAGTTAAATGTTTATATATGAGCGCATAAAGTTATATGATCAAGGGATCAAGTCTTCTTGATTGAGAAATGGAACAAATAGACATAGCACATTCAAACAAGTTATGTTCGGCCTAATCAAGAATAATCATTATTTTTATCAACTGTTCTTTGTGCTTGTTACCAAGACTTGATAGTCCTAAATACTCTCATATATTTACTTCAATTAAGTACAGTAATAGTGTAAACAAGTAACTTGTTTGAATGTAAAATCAAATGAACAAATTAATTGTTTTCATAATGAAACCTAGTTATGCCTATACAGATGCATAATAGATCTAATATATATAAATGTTTTGGTTTATAAAGTTTATTATTGTGTTCAATATGTATAGTTTTTTGATTTTAACATACCATAATATAAAAATAAATGTTAACTCTTTCAATGTAATCAAGTGCTCTTATTAGAATCAACTAAGATAATGCTTTAATCCAATATTGTACTTTGTTAGGTCTAGTATGCAGGATATCCCAGAAATACCAGATCAAAGCGTCAGAATATGACGAGTCAGTGAAACTCTGGAAGTAAAGTTTCACTGACTGATCACATATTATGTATCTCTGATGTGGTATTTCTGAGAAACCTGGTGCAAATTAAATGAAAACACATTAAATGACATTTCAACGATTTATTTTTTATCACGAAACGAAAATAATAAATAAATAATTAAGTAATTGATATTTATGACTTAATACGACTGTGATGTGGGAGCAGCACGGAAGCATTGCGACACAGCAATGCTTCCGTGCTACCGCACTCCTCCCAGATTTTGCGCCATTTCTAAGAGTCCTAAGCGAAAGTAAATCTTTTTTGTATAATTTTCTCATGTCTCTTATTTATCAATAATTTTATGTAGCTGTCATCGTGAACGTTGACGATAAACCTTTCCCGGCTTTCGGCTTTTGTAGGCTTCCATCTTTTATTTTTAATTTTCCTTCTTTGAGATGATGGAGGGTCGCTAGGGCTTGAATTAGACTGACCGGGCAGTACTACCATGCCTGGGCTGATCAGTTCAGACAAATTTAGTACAGCCGCAAGATTTCTATTTTCTTCATTCGTGTCTGAAATCACAAATATCGTTATCAAAAAACAAACTTATTATACCCATAGTGTGTTTTATAACTGGGACAAGAGAGCCAGTTTCAAAGCAATAAAAAATAGGGAAAGTGTCTTTGGAGGCTATTAGATAAATGGGAACTTGGAGGACAAAACCTACCTTTTATACCGATTTTGAAATAGCGCAAGTGAAACCGCGGGGCGCAACTAGTTTAACATAAATGTCGTGTCCTTTAAAATACCAAAGTTAAATGCGCTTACTTTAATGAATTACTATGCTCACTGGCTGTTGTATTCGATAAGTTAGGTATATGACCTCTAATTCAAATCTAATTATTGTGTTAATGTTTTCATAACAAAGTACCTATATTATATAGTAAGTAACACTTACCTTTTGCCAAATTATTGAGATCAGTTGGATCACTTTTTGCGCCGCTTGAGTATAGTCACATTTTGTTGTTTTATTTGACATCAACTCTATGAGTCTATTGTTGTGATATGAACATTTGAATAATAAAAATTGTTGACATGTTCAGGGTAGCTTTGATTAAAGTCATTTACAAGCTGAAACAAAAAGAAAACAACGTAAGTAGGTACACAAAATCATATTTTTTCATTTAATCATCGACAACAACTTTTATGTACTTATGTAATAATTAGATTTACTATCAAATTCTTGAACATCTTTTTATGATGAAGAGTTGCAGAGTTACTTTTGAATTTATAATATTAGTTAGCAAGATAGGATTTTGTGATAGGTACTATATAATATGCACTTACCATTTTTATATCCCTGAGGCTTTTGTAATGAAGGGTATTTCTCAAAGTATAGTTCTATGGAATATTCTGACTTTCTTCAGTTTATTAGATGCTGTGACAAAGTAGCCTTCCACTTAGATTCTACAATGTTTAAACTGTTTTTTAGCCAAATTATCTTCTACAGTGTTATTGGTAGTCTTAATTGTATGAAATGGAAGGGAGATGAAGGAGACCCTGTGCTTTGAAGTTTTATTTCTTTGGAATCCAGAACACCTAATTTTAGGTATTTACGCCGTGTCAATGGGATGATAAATTTGCCTCTTGCTTGATGTGTGATAACGGCGGAATATAATAAGGAGTAATTATTTCTTCCGTAAACAACACTTTTATAGTTTTTATCCATTTGTTGTAGGTATAAATTCCTTGTAATGCACTAGCTCTGGGAGCCCCCATGCTCTAAGTAGATCCATTTTCACACTAGGTACCTACTTACGAACTCACTACTCACTGCACTAGGTAACTAGATGTTTTTATTATATTCGTTCTCACACACATACACACAAAAAGTGAAATTGGCAAACAAACGAAACTTAACGAAAGGACACCGACATCGACTGACTGCAAGCAATGTAAAACCGTTACTAGCATTCAGGGACGACCGAAATGCAACACGTTCTTAATCGATCAAAAAAGTTATTAGAATTAACTACTTAGCTAATTCTTTCAAATAGGCACTTGTTCGTTCTTAATAAGTTGAGTGATATAATAAATTTAAGAAACTATGAAATCAAAAGTTTTATAATATTTGATTTAGATATGTTTTAATTTAAACTAATAAAAATCTTTTTTAGAGTAACTATTGTAAATGTGTGGTAATAATAAAGCAACTTGATAAATCTGAATAAATTGATGATGGGATACTACATTGACAAAGTGAACATATTTAATTCAAAACATTCATCTTATTAGATGTTCAATCATTTTAGCTTTATTAGGGCAACAAACCGCAAATTGTTGTTTGTGATATTTTTTTGAATGAATCAATGACTTTTTTTCTAAACAAGCAAGATTGTTACTTGTTTGGCCATTATTTTTTTCAGTGAACCTAATATTTATACCTAAGGCGGTTAATTAACTAAATACAAAATAATGATTCCGGGGAGGCAACAACGTAATTACCGTTATCATTAGGAATTATTTCGGTAACAAATACGTTTTGGGTAAAAAGGGTTTTGAGGCGAGAGTATCTAAGGTTGCCTAATCTTAATTAATAAACAAGTAAACAACAGGTCGAGTTACAGTAGAGGCTTAGTTTAGGTAAGCACCTATTTAAGCAATAGCACGTTTCGTATTTTGGAGTCGCCATTGATCGAGACCTCGGCACGCAGTCGGGTAGCTCCATCAACTGATCTGGTGACGTGTCATCGTCGCTAAATATCGTGGAACTATTCAGTCTGTATCTCGAGCGGTCGGTCAGGCTCCTAATATCTTTCGGTGACATGTATTGCGACCCCCTAACTGATATTTACTTTACGTTTCATCCCAATTTCAATTCGTCACGATTCTATCTCTAATGAGTAATGAAATACAAATACCTACAGATATAAATAAACTTGACATAAATAATATTAGTCAAATTAAACTTAATTGTAGCCAACTTAGAAAAGAAATCCGTTTAAAGGATTAGAAACAAAATTGATTAAATTGTTTGAAAGAATGTTTTACGAGAAAAGATTACATGGCAACTGTTTTACACCGGTTTTAATCGTTCTACGAAAGAGACATTCCAGTTCTGTGATCAAAGTCGATTTAATTAAAAAATCTTGCAATAGATGGCTGTCTAAATTCCTAGGAACTGCGATATTTTCTTTATTTTCTACGAGGTTTTTAATGAAATGTCTATCGGTGAGCTGATTAATACAAAGCCGTCAACATATGGATTCTGAAGGTAGGTATGTGGGTACGTCATGTGGGCAAACAAAATAGAAACGAAAGTTCTAGAGAGTGATATCCAAAGGGCAAATAATAAAAAATTGTTGCTCAGAACTTCAGATAAGTCTTTTTACAATAGTATTTTCCCAACACTGTTCCTTTGACTTCCAATGTCAAAAAGTTTGTTAAAAGTCGAAAAAAATTATTTATGAAGTCGTTAACAATTAAAATTTTAGCTACGTTTTACCGGATCTTAATCGCGTATTATTATTAATGCGCCCCGCGGTTTCACCCGCGTAAGCCCTGTTCCCGCGGGAATATCGGGATAAAATGCAGCCTATGTGTTATTCCCGGTATTCAACTACTTATATTCCAAGTTTCATCGCAATCGGTTCTGTAGTTGTTGAGTGATTGAGTAACAAACAAACAAATATCCAAACAAACACTTTCACATTTATAATATTAAGATTAGAGATTTCGACTATGTTACAATACTAGCGAAGTAAGAATATAAATACGTGATCAAGACCCGGTATTATTATTATTTATTATTAATTTAAAGCATTTAAATTAGTAAAAAACTACAGAGTAAAAGTACATCATTATCAATCTAGCATAAAACGACAAACATTAAATAGTAAAAATCAGATTCTATTCAAGGTAAAGTTACTGTTAACAAATGCGAAAATATATTCTCGCAATTTCTTCTACGAGGCCGCATATTAAATTAGACTGAAAGGAGTAAAATAAAAATGTAAAGAGGATCTCTCGGAAGAAGCGAAGACGAAAAAATGGCCAAGTAGGTACGCAGCACTTAGCTATTGCAGCCTTCCTTCTCATATTTATTGCCTTAAGTACGAGGATGTCATAAATTAGCGGTTGCGCCGGTAGCGCAGAACTTTGTCATTGATTGTTCTCTATTCACGATTTAATAAGGGAACAAGTGTAAGTTTCGGCGTGGTACTTGTTACATTGTTGTCTTTAGAACGTTTGAAGCAGGTCCTCGAATTCCTACGGAGCAATCGAGTATCGGTCGCTCTCAGAAATTGAAATTTAGTATCGAGAGCTTCTGCACTGACAGCGACTAGTTCTCTGAGTGGCACATGCCCGTACACCGCCCGGATATTTAGAATCCCCGCTAACCCCAGTTCACGTTGACTTTTTACTTACAAATAATTTAATGTAATGTACTTTAGTATCTACATTAAATACAATTCATTTTATGTTATTTATTTGTTTAGACCGCAGGTACAGGTACCTACCGTAGAAACCAATATGGTAGGTAAGAGTTTTTAGGTGCTATTGCTATTAGGGAAACTGTGCCTATACAAAATAAAATCTATCATTAATCAAAATTCTTCTTCAATTTAAAATAAATTGAACATAATTCAACAAATTATTTTCTCGTAGAGACCACCTTTGCTCTAACAAACATACAAACTACTAAATGCAAGTACTTTGCGAATGACGTCAGTTACATAATTACACTGTAAGACTTTATCGCATTGTTAAGGAAGTTAATTAGACAAATTCTATGGTTCCTCAAATATCAAAGGTATCGTATTATAATTGATGAATCTAATAATTACAGGAAATCAAGTGACAAAGCAACCCTTAATTAATTAAAATTACAACTAAGACCTTGCAAGTTTACTAAGGATATAAATACCCGTATCTCTCTAACAATTACCTACGAATTTAGCTGTTGCCTCGTAACAGTACAAATACCCAAACGAAATGTATACCTTGAATTAAATTTAACTAGTTAGGTAAGTAACTAAAATAATTCTCAATATACCTAACTAAAGTTCTTCATATTTACCTACTTATTTCCACAGAAATCTCGGGGGTAGTCGACTGGGCTATTTTCAACAGATCGTTGACGGAGGTGTAGAAAGGAAAACGGATACGGCATATGGTAAACCATGCTAAATTTATTCACCCTCAATTTATCACTATATACATAAAATATTAGCAAACTCCGTTGAATAATCCTAATAGATGAATAGAGGTAGTCAAGTGCACAATGTCTTTTCGTCGAGGTAGGTATGGCGAGGGTATTTACGAGCTATCACACCGGCCACCATCAAATGGTTTACGAGTGTGCAGCGGTGGGCGTGAACTGAGCCAAATTTATCGCAAGCGCCCATGCACTGGTACCTACGTAGTCCATATTATTATGTACCTATACAAGGGTTTTAGAAAAATAGAAATTTAGCAGACATTTAATTTAAGGTCGTTTTTATACATATTTTAAATAAACAACCGTTGTGTGACGACTTTTAAAAGTTGGGGTTTTTTTTTTAAAAGTGTTTGTTACCGAAAATCATTTATTTCTCGGAGTGAAAAGTCATTTTTAAATTAATACTTTTGATTAACACTTCTTACTATTAGAAAGGTTTTTACTTCCAAGAGCAGCTGTGTTCCAACAAACATTACCAAAAATCAATAAATTTAATAAGTTCAAAATTTCAAACGTCTCGCAGGTAGAACCAAAGTTGTATGTTTAGATGTTTACAGAAGCAGTCTCTAACTGGGTGCTAACTAGTTTCCAACCATCCTATATATGACCTAATCAAAATCCTCAACCTCAAAAAATGACACTTGAACAAATAAACCACATCCAGCTTTAGTCACAGTACCTGAAAGGTGTTAGATATCTATTTTCTGACAACTTTCATTGTTATCTATCATCGTAAGCGTGGGCTTTCATATCAGTTTTATTAATTTTACATTGAAATTAATATACATTTTACGCTACCAGAATAAGCAATAGCTTTTCTACAATAAAATGAATAAATAGTCATTCAATTTCTATTAGATAATTATATAAAAGTCATTTTTCATGTCACCTGTTATTTCAGTATTGAACTGAAAAGTTGAGTACTAAAGTGTTTAGAAAAACTCACGGCGTTCATATTTTTATTCATTATACAGAAACGTCTTTAACACAAATGCATTTCTATTTTGAAGGATAGAGATAAATATTCTTGAAAACTAATTAATGGTTACTTTCAAAGTTTTAGATAATATCGGTCGAGTGGCACCAGATGCAGATGAGTGTAATAGCAACATTATGAATTTTAATGTCTGCCCGACGAAAATCCGAATGAATATTGAGAACGGTGAAAAGAAAATAATTAAGCTGAACAAGGATGTTTCCGCTACAGAATAGCTCTGCAACTTTCTAGAGCAAAATTTACGACGACCGCTGAAATATAATTAAAATTGGACTTTCGTAGTGGAGCATATTGCATGCATACAATATCCAAAGACTCTGAATGTATCTTTCTAAAAATCAAACTCTAGTTAAAAAAAATCCTCAATCTAAAACACACCTTTTTTTCTCATTGGGGGTTAAAAACTGAAATGTTCACATTTTACCGGGTCTTAATCGCGTACAATTATTTATTTTCGTTTCGATTATGTTACAATGATTTTGGTCTTGAGGGGACCGCAGCTCCAGTCCCCTCGAGACCAAGATCATTGTAAGATGATCGAAACGTCGAGGTAAGAAAATAAATAATAGTACTTATGCGATTAAGACCCGGTAAAATGTAAATATGTTAACAAATCGCGTGAATTTAAAAAGTTTAAAAACTGAAATGTTTCAACTCTCACATACAATAGCACGAGACACATTGCTGATTTTGACCAACTTTGGAATGCTCTCGTATAGTTGCGTCTGCACCCATATTATCAATCCAATGGACGTTTGACAACAGTGGAAATTGACAGGTACATTGCTGCTTTGAGGTAATTAGGTACCGGTAATAACCACGTTACGTCAAAGCAGCAATATACTGCATAGTGCCTGTCAATTTCCACTGTTGCTCGACATCCACTGGATACGGATGCTGATCAGTTAAAGTCTGCCTACGCAGTAAATTTTGTAGGAATCGGTTGTAATCAGTAGAGTTTGACAAACATACGTGGACAAGGAAAAAGTATGCCTAGCTCCATCTCTATTTTAGTATTTACGAATCTGCGTTTACTTTATTATCATTTCATAGTATAAAATATAGTTGCTTCCGTCTGGATGTTTGTATGTATGCTTATATCTTCAAAACTGCACAACGGATTCTGATGCGGTTTTTTAGTAGATAGAGTGATTCAATATGAAAGTTTATACATATAACACATCCTGATATTCCCGCGGGATCTGGACTTACGTGGGTCAAACCGCGGGGCGCAGCTAGTATTATATAGGTACGGGACGACGTACATTATAATTTGCAGTAAAATCTGATTCTACAAAGTAAAATAAAAAATGCAATCATAATATGTTTCCATTAACGATGTCTTCAGCCCCGAAGGATTTGAAATATGTTCGCTCCTTTAAATTCTCCTACTCATGAAATATTTTAGTAAACACTTTCATCATAAATTAAGTTTTACTCAAGGAAGTACGAAGTACGCAGTACTTTCTGAGTTATTTGACTGTAAAACGTTGAACAAAATATTTAAGACTAGCTGCGCCCCGCGGTATCCCGCGTAAGTCCCGATAAATGTATAATATTAATAAGATGAGAAGTAAGATATACTTCTGTCCGGCGATTTCAGCCGCGTAAATTCTGACCCAACAGGACTTTTCTAATACATACTATTTGTACAACGTATACTTTACATATGGCAGTCAGTCAGACTTTTTGACCAAATTAGATGTTCTAAAATTTATATACCCGCAATAAACTAACTAATCCATTCGGTTCCAATCTTTCGCTTTCGCCGAGCTTTCGCTAACTTTCAGGTAAATATTGTGTTTTATTATGCAAAATCGCGAAAACCTTAGACAAAATTATAATATTGAATCAAATCTAGTTCTTATATAAAAAGTTTAATGAACAATCACATATGATTGAATTCGAAATATGTATCACCAGTTTTTTTTTTACTTATTCTATGTTCATCGTATACCATCGTTCCATCTGGCAAAATTCCAGAACAATAACAAGGAATCTGGTGTGTTTAAAGGTCGACCATAGAACCGTCGCGTCGCCGCTTCTTTGTAAAATAAGTATAGGTAAATACTTGGTAAATACGGTAACCACAACACAGCCTTCAAAGTTTCATATCATATTCCGCCCGGACATATTTAACCATCATAATATCAGAAATAGGTATTTACCAGAATGATATAAGAAAAGGATTGGAATCCGTACCTATTGTGGTATCAGCACCATACAAATGTAAACGTTTTATTGAGATCTTTTATTTTATTTTTATCGTTGTCAAATCAAAAGGAAGACCTCTTTCTTTTACGGCTAGTCGAACATCGCGGTTTCACTCGAGTAAGCCTGTGTGCTAGTCCAAGATTCCAGTCAGATAGGTACTGTCAGTATCAAATATTGAAGCCTATATTCAGATTTATAAAATTAATATTACATCATAATTTAAGGGGTGTCAAAACAGGGCAAATTCAAATTCAATTGGCCTGACGATTTTATCATAGCCTACAATAAATATTATTATGAAGTTTAGCAATTTTGAAAATCTGAATGTAATTTACGACTGTTTATAGACTGTATGTATCCACAGCAATGGATGGGTTTGATAGCATTCGGCTCAGTAATTTCAGCTTAAAAAGTTAATAAACACACTACTACACAGACACAAACTTTTACATTTATTATATTGGCAGAACAGAATGGCATAACTTTTGAGAGGCCGATTCCAACACTGAATGGAACTACTCTCCTCTTAATTTTATTTGGATAAATTCCAAGGCAAACAATACGGAGAACTGTCTCAGAAAGAACATTACGCAAATGAGAATCACTATTAATTGTTTTACCGAACAAACGGCCCTTGAAATTGGAGGCAAGTAAAAACTAATTCTGAAGATAGTTCCAAAGGTATTTGACGATCGTTATGATCAAAACACATAGAGTTCTGTTTGTTTTGTATAACTGTTCTAGATTACGAGTTTCCAAGTCTTTATATATATTGAAGTTTAGTTTGATAGCTCTAAATTTTGATTGGAGCCTACGTAATAATACGCAATTGATGTGAACGGAGTATCGTTGATTTACATAAGCCTTCCGTTTACCACAAAGCGATATCAGCTAAACGCCAACTAAATTTACAAAGAGTATGTAGCCTGTATGTAGCCTATCGATGTGAATGGAATAGAGAATATCTAAGTGCCTTCCTCCCAGTGCAATTCCAACAGCGAGAATATAAAACTCGTAAGTTTTATGATTTGAAATCAACTTCTATAAATTCTAAATAAAATAAATTATCTAAATTCTGCACGACTATACACCTACATAATATTATGTAAGTCTAACCAATTACTGAACATACCAACCAAATGACGAGTCGGGCGAAAGCCCGACTGCAGTGCAGAAGGTTGCGGGTTCGAATCCCCCCAAATGCAAGTATGAATGCTTAAAAATAAATATGTGTATCGGTTTTGGTTGTTTTCTATGTGTTATATGTAATATAATTTATTTTGTCTAAGGTTTTCGCGATTTTGCATAATGATATTGTCAACCTTGAAAAAGCGAACTGTAAAGTTGACGAAAACTCGGCCGTTAAAAAATAATGACGTTATTGAATAAAACGCGAGTAAAACGGTATATATTGTGTTTTATTAATGTATTAAAAAAAAGTAGTATATCCGTTGTCTAGTATCCATCCATAGTACAAGCATTGTGCTTGGTTTTGGGTTGGATTGCGCTGTGTGTAACGTCGTACAATATTTAAATAAAAACAGCACAGCTACATCGAAATAAAAGGTTGCCTGATTCTTCCCCATTGATCTCAAATACTCGACCAAGACCGTTGTAAACCGTCTATGTGGTAACGTTACTACAAACTCAATGATGCTTTTTTGTTTAAATCATCATCCACAACTCCATCTTAGCCCGCAGCGATTTTTATTTAATTTTTACGATAGACGTAACAATATTGTCAG
The DNA here is from genome assembly GCA_949358125.1 of Idaea dimidiata. Lineage (NCBI taxonomy): Eukaryota > Metazoa > Arthropoda > Insecta > Lepidoptera > Geometridae > Idaea > Idaea dimidiata. Next base: position 7,953,958 of record OX442337.1, read on the forward strand.
CGTAACATAGCTTTTTATATTTATTTAGCGTAAAAGAGTAATTTGGAATAGGAACGTTGTTATAATATGGAATCTGATATTATAATATATGGGATTTTGTTACTCTTTCACGGAAAAAACTACTGAACCAATTGCGATGAAATTTGAAATGTACATAACTGTAGACCATAACACATAACTGGAGACTACAACTCATAACTGGAGACCACAACGCATAACTGGATAAAATACACTTTTTATCCCGATACTCCCGCGGGATCGGGACCGCGGGGCGCAGCTAGTATATAATAACTAATAAGAATAAAGAGACCCACCTCTGGTACCACTAGTACCAAGATAACGGCAGAACAGAATACCCCATAACGATATCATAGTAATGTCGTCAGTTAAGCGAAAGAGCCCCGCACCCGACCTTATGGTTCGCCGATCGTCGCTCAACGTACCTAATTGTTCGTTGAAATCACAAATGAAGGACGAAATAACCTCTAGTGCCCCTCAAACATTAACGATTAATAATATTTAGCTCTTTCGTCTAGACAACAATTCAAAATATGTTTATTACAACAAAGTTTTAAAATTCAAATTAAGTAATTAATATTATGGCAGTCCAATTATTCAGTTCAGTTCAATAATAACCAGATTGATTTACCTAATATTAGTTTAGTAAACGTTTAAACATTTACGTTCAACTCATAAGTGAGTAGGTACATTTTGAATAAATTAACGTAAACAATGCATTGGAACAATTAAGTTATTGCGACTATGAAACTAAATTTCGGCAAAAAAAAATCATCTTTAATTCGTTTGACAATATGGATATACGACGACATTTTATCTTCCAGTATTTCAGGCAAGAGTTCGAAATTAAATCTATTGTCAAAATTAATCGCTGCTCTCAGAGACGTTTAATGGTTACAGACTATCACTAAGGGCGGCTTTCATAAGACCATTTAAAAATATATTTAGCTAAATAAATTTAATTTTTTTATATTTTTAACACAACAACAAAAAAATGTTAAATTCAATCAAAAAATGTTAAGTCCTTGAGTGGAAGATTGTTTTTATGATGTCACGCTTATACAGTTTTTGTTACTTTGACAGTTATTAATCACGTTTAAGACCCTTCTTGATTTATTTTGAAGTGTAAACTACACTTAGATGTCAGTTTTTTAAAGAAATGCTTTCCATAAAAATCCTAAAATCCTGTTTGTTGGATGCGAATTTTTGCAAAGTATTTACTTTAAAAAAGATGTTTAAGAGCTTAAACACTTGGAATCGTTACGCAAGCTGGCCGATTTTTCGATAGTTACCAAGTACGACGAGAAGACAATGCATAACGTCAATCAATGTAAAAAAATACAGTCGTAAATTAGATACGTAGATAGATTGACGGAGGACGGTCAAAAATAGACAGTTCATAAAAGAGCACATAATGTATGTGAGCAACGTCTCTTGAGACCCGCAGCGCGAGGCGCCGACAATAATCATGCGGACGGCTGCATCACTGATGGGCAGCATGCTCCGCCGAGCCCCTTTGTGTACTCATTCGTTTGCCGTTCATATCCCCACACCACACAACGGCAATAGCGTGAACAACACTCCATATTAAAGGCCCCAAATTGCAGTTTAATTTATTCCGAACGTGTCTCGGCAACGGAATCGCAATAACAGGCAAAACAATACCGCCGTTTATTGAGGGCTGTTTGATTGCACTTATAGCCAACTACAAACCACAGTGACTAAAACTATGTCAATATACATACGAGTAAAATGAGATTTTGCATGTAGAGACTAACTAACACAACTAGAAGACTCGAGTGTATTCTAAGTTTGGATATTTATTCGAAAAGAAGAAATAGCACTATAGTATAACATTAACGTAAGTAGTTACAAAACAACTTGGCACGGGAAGCGTAAAAAGAACAGTAGGTGTTAGTATCTGTAAACATGTGCCATAAATTCTACTCGGTACCTCGGTGCTTATAGCCAATGAAACTGGTAAAGAGAAATGAGTGAGTTACACTCTTCGAATCACTATCTAAAACTACTACTATACAGCAAAATTCAGTAGGTATTAATTACAATTATAATAATAGTTATGTCCGTTAATATAACTTTGTTAAAATTGATATTGGAATAAATAATTTCTTCTATGGTTTTCGCGATTTTGCATAATAAAACACTTTATTTATCCGGGTTTGTCAATCTTGATAAAGCCAACTGTAAAGTTGATGAAAGCTCGGTTCGTTTGGAACAATTAATAAAAACGCGATTAACCCGGATAAATAAAGTGTTTTATTGGAATAAATGTAATAAAATAATAATTGTTAATAAAACTAAACTTCATAATCCGATCTTGGTTGAACATTTTTTCTTTAAGTGACATATTTTTATTACGATTAAATATATAGATGATATGATATGGAGATATGGATTTGGTATGTCTGTTTGTAATACACACAGATGGTATAATTCTCAGATCAATACATACGTTCAAATGTAAATAAAAAATGATTCCTCAATGCTGAGTGGCATACTTAAAGATATTGGCTATGGAATCATAACAATCAAAAGTGCTATTCAAATACTCAACTCAAAGTGTTTTCGAAGTAAGTAGTTTATTTATCAGAGTGTAAATCTCTGCGGTGTCAGAAAAATTGCGTTCCCATTCTCGATAACTAACAACAGTAGACGATTCTGTTATTAATTGGCTTAGTTTTTGCAGATAGAGTGTTGTTGCATGCGACTTGTTGGCTCTACTGTTTATTGTACCTCGCAACCTCAATGTTCCGAAACTAAATAAAACGTGTTTCAGTTCCTACAGTCAGATTAAAATATACTTGTTTATCTTTACTTTGTTTCTATGCAGTGAATTTAAAATTGAAGTTACCTCAGTGAAACGCGTTCTAGTTAAAACTATAGGATAAACAAAATTTCACTTTGCAATTTACTTTCTGCTTACTGGCGGTTAGTATTAGTCTTTCTCTGTGATTCATTTTATAAATAACAGCATATAGTAGGCACATTTATTTGTCCATCTACGATCACTTATAAATTGACTCTTAAACAACTAAAGTTACTATTTTTAAAAGCACAACTACTTTTACTACAATTCAAATGAATATATGACCGTACGAGTATATTGTTCCTCCGAGAACACAATAACGTTCGTTTTACATGCCTTAAATCTTTGTATTCTACACGTTCCATTTAAAGCAAGAAATTGCAGCAGTTGGGCGCGAAAATTATGTTAGTTTGCATACTATAGTGTTACGGCAGCAGAATCGTATTAATGAACGAGAGGGCAGGGTGTCGGAGCGACGCAGTGGAGTGCAACCCTCTTGCTTCCAAACTAAAACTTACCCGCTATTGTTTCCCCAACTATTAAGGTATATCGTGCAACCACCGCCTACCCTCAAGCGAGCGCACTGCACCTCGCAAACGTCTCACACTTTGTAAATTTTGTCTCGGCCAAAGTTATGCCAAAACTTGTGAAATTTGTAATGAATATCCCTAGTTAAGTTGTTCATTTGAATTGCGTTTTCGTTCAACACTAAACTACTTAAGTACAAAAGAAAATCTTATAAAGAAAAAGAAAAATCTGTTAGGGGAAATTCAAACAAATAATTGAAGGCATTTTATCCATTGTAAGATCTCACAATAGCAATTGATCTTGTTAACGACTTCCGTAGCGTCATCATGGATTCAGGGTAGTAATTTTCGAGAGTTAGACTTGAAACACAGCAGGTAAGTTTACATGGAAAATATATATTCATGTTGGAGCAGACAAAACAGTAGGTCTATACACCTGCTTTGACAAAATATATGCAAATTATGCAAAAAAATAAACATGAAAATGCAATGATCAGCATTTCCACCGGCACGAGTAGAGGCGCTTCACTGACTGTTATCGTGAACAAATCCGTTCTCTCACGGTATCTCGTCATTTTTCATAGTGACATGCATATTCAACGCAACAATAAATCACATGGAGGCATTCCCTCGCAGCCAAACGGAATGACCTACTGTTGTGTCACCAGAAAAAAACGGTCAAACAAAACTGTAAGGAACACATCGAACCACCGAAATACAGCTTTAATAATTACCTACCCTTTGAGTCTTGATAAATAGCGTCATTATTATCACCAACGGTTTGAAAAATGGTCCTCTCTTGATATTTATTCAAATAGGTAGCCTACCCGAATATTCTTTTATGGAAAGCTGGTGATTTTCGTTTTTCTCTTTACATATTCCATCTCTTTTAAATCGGTTGGTTGAAAATTTAAACAATTTCAGCCTTTGCAATTTTGATATTTTCAAGTCCTCCTCCTCCAAATATATTGCAACTCAGGGCGATAATTACGAGCTTAATAATTAGAGATCATGGTACAGTACGAGTATACATGGGCAAGTTGCTTCGATTGAATGAATTTGCTTAATTTCACTGTTGATTAAGCTCTGTCGAAAGAGACCTTTGACGGTATGATTTAAACACTTAATAAATATGTTTTACAGTAGTAAATACGTATTTGATCAAAAGGGGAACTAAATGACATAGCTAAGTGGATGATAACGATGTATCAACATCATAAGTGATGACAACACAGCACTGCTAAAACGTGCCAGACAAGTTTGCTGCCCTATGTACCTACCCTTCACAGCTGACGCACGCACTGCCATGTCAGTGAGTGAAACGAGTTCCATTATGAAAGTGATCGATATGATCTTTCATAGCCGTACTTACTCTCTACAAACACGAATATTAAAAGGGAGGAAGAAAATCACTCGTCATTCCAATATTTTAGGGATATTATCTTCTTTAACAAATGAAAGTATGAAAAGCTTAGACAATAATACCCTACTTAACTGAAAATCATTACCTATTTCGATGTTTAACAGTCATCATATTAAATAACATAAAATAGTGGCACAACGAAAGCCAATCAGATTTTATAATCTATACTAAAATTATAAAGGGGAAAAGTTTGTAACAATGTATTTAAGTAAGTATGTATATTAACTCAAAACCTATAGGGATCTTGGGGAACTGGGTGAAATGGTCCCAACATGAGAGGACAGATCACCCGTCTGGTGCTTGCGCTGGCGGCCCCTACTAGAAACAATAATAATAATAATAAATAAGTATGTATATCGGTAATTTCCGAAACTACCGGACTGATTTCAAAAATTCTCCAATAGTGAGCTACTTTATCCTGGAGTAACAAAGACTACTTTTGATCTCGGTATTCTCACGGGATCTGGACTAACGCGGGTGAACCCACAGGTCGCAGCTAGTATTTAGATAATTATAGGTAATGCGTATATTTCAACTTTGTAAAACTGTATCTATAAAATGTAAGCACTAAACAATAACTGCTAGGTTTAGCCTGTAGCTCGTTGAAAATTATGACTACATTCAAGCAGCACCTACATCTACACCCCTGCGGGTAATAAACATGAAAACATACCTTCAATTCCAAACAAACACCCATTCCTATAATAAGAAAATCAATATTAACCTAGTCACGCCTTCATGCTAATTACATAAACGTGTAGAGTGAAATTAATTTAAGTTTTGTAATCTGTTCTCACTGTGAAAATTTCGTTCGCAATAGTTCAGATCATAATTTGTTTGCCAAGTTCACAGGTAGTAATTAACTAAGATAACTTGTGATAAATTTTCCCGGAAATATGCGCCAAAACCTTCTAGAATCAATGCCAGCAGAAGGCGGGTCATTACTTCCATAAGTTGCGACCGTTTCAAAAGTTTGAGCCGAAAGACCGTCATTCGCAATAGAGCCGAAGAACTAAGTAGTTATTCGAAAATAAAAAGCGTAAGATGATGACTAGGATCGCTTGTTAGGAAACTCTTACTGCAACGAATAAATTAATCATGCCTTTATTCTAAAACCCTGTAAAGTCTTTCATTTTATGGTCTTCCGCGCCGTGTAGTGGGATCCAACAACTCATGTTCGGTCTGTTGACTGGTGACATTTAATAACTTGCTATTATTCTTTAAGAAAATTTATATTTACAAGTTGTGCCACATATTCTTTAAGAATGTTCTGTGGTTAGTGTCGTTTGTGGCGAAATCGGATGACATGTTTAACTCCCGCCAGGAGTATTTTGAAACGTTTTTCTTTATTAAACTTCGATATAAAATGTATTTTCTCTACCGAAACATTTTATTTGTTCATTCTTAAACCGAGATCAAATTCCGGTTTTTGGTTGGTATCACCAGTCACCGGAGCGCACTTGGAAATAAAAATATATCGAAAGTAAACTTTGTACACAACACAAGGTAAACGTTTACTGAACCGAAATAGCGCAAAATGAAATACAAAAGTGTAGGCGAAATCTAGAATATCACAAACAAAAACACTTATGGGTGTAACATATCCAGTGACTTAAAGTGCCTTTGTTTATTCATGTCAGGATGATTTAGAAAACATAACGTTAGGGTAATGAGCCGTGGTGGTACCTGTGCGTAAGCAAACCATCGACTTTTAAGCTTGAACGAGGCGACCCTAAAGCTCGGTGTAGTCCCCCTTCCCCAAGCCTCCCCAGTCCTTATCCGTCTCCAAGGAGCTCAAACATTAAGTAGGAGATGGACGATTAAACGGCTTAGCTGAGAATTACACAAATAATGCCAAATTCTCACTGACTAACCATGTTTGAATGATAAGTAATTTCTTATAAGATTTAGCTTGGATCCGCGGATTTGTGAAAGATAAGATTTTGTTTCTAAAAACAACAAGGGATTACGGTCGGAATACGAAAGAATTATAATTTTAAAGTTGATTTACGGATATCTGTGTAATTTATTTTTCTTGCAGTTTTTTGTTTTTAAATGTCGACGTGATATTAAAAGTTTTTAAAAAAAAGCTCGACATTTTGAAACAAGTAATCCACTTCATTTTATTAAAAATATTGGGCAATTTACATTGCTGGTATACAATATTCCTGATCAAGCAAAAGACCTGCTTGTTTTTATTTCTGTTTGGGAAAAATGGCAAAATCATGGAATCCGGGCCAATATAAAGGGGTTTTTTTCGATACAGTAATCCGGGGTTAAAGAAGCTGGGTATAATGATACTGAGTCTTTTTGACTCGGTCGTCTAATGCAATGGAGAACTTGGAACAAAGTAAGGGTCTACATCTCAAGACGCGTTGTTAGGTATGTCACGATGAAAGTGTAAGAAGCGTTATATTTTATCCCAGAAATTGGCTGTGGACTTGACGATGTTATTGTGACGCAACGGTATTACGTAGCCATAGGGCAACAGACTAAAGAAAAGTAATATAATTTAGGTGAATTAGTTACATTAATAATTTATTTAAATATGACCGTTTTTGTGTATCTGACTGAACTAGCAGAGCGAGCAAACGTCTCTTCTTAAAGTCTGACAAAGTCTTTGCTTTCGTCGTTCATGTACGTTTTTCTCAATCGATCTTGATGGAATTTCAAATACAGGAAATTTGAATATAACATATTCATCTTATCAAGTTTCATAAAAAATCGGGTATTTCCCCAACAAACGGGGCTAATCACTGTCATGCTATATCAGGAACAATTTCAATGATTTTTATTTGAGTATTAGTTTCAGATAGATCTCATGTTTTAATAAAAAAAATGGTCAGTATCTTCTGAAAGATAAAGAGAAATGCTGATAAAAAATAAATAATTGCTTACTTTTAGAATTCTCCCAATAGACTACAAGGTACAGATTGTTGGCGCACCAGAATCCACTTTTTCAACACCAACTCTTCAATGTGTAAGAGGAAAACTTATAATCGCGATACTTAGATCGTATATAATAATTAAACGAATTCAAACATTGCAATAATGCAATAGAGAAAAGTAAATAACTGATTACGAGAAATCTTTATATAAAGAGAAATATTTTTCATGCAAAATGAGTGGCGTTTACCGTTAAAATAATACACAAATGTCCAATCTAGTTAATTGCTAATTTCATTAATAATTAAAACATAAACATATCAAAATTAAATATCTGTGGCTGCAGTATGTAGCGAAAACGAGTTATTTAGTTTGGCCAGAACAATTGCATTTAGAGCAAGTTCGACTAAAACTAAAGCCCTCTAAAAGGAGATGTCAGATTCAAAACTGAAGTTTGTCTGACGGTAAGACCAAAATCTTCACGTTTCAACTCCAAGTAGACGATATTAAAGAAACATTGAGGACCCGTAGCGAAAGTTTGGATAGGATACTTTTGCACAAATTCTTACAATATTTTTCCATCATTATTTTCACCTAAACTAAATGCTTGTTGGTAGATTAGTATTTGCAATGAAACTCCTTTTCCGGATTAAATCGCGTTGCTTTTATTATTTTCAGTCCTGTTGCAATTCCGTTACTACGTATCGAAGCCTTTACAGACCCCCTTTCTTAGGGTAGACAATTCCCGAGTATCATTTCAATTTAGAAAAGAAAGAAGAAATTTAGATTATAGTAATAAAACACTTTATTTATCCGGTTTTATCGCGTTTTTATTCATTATTTGAACCGAGCTTTCGCCAACTTTACAGTTGGCTTTTTCAAGGTTGACTGAGATGTAATTTCTCTATTTTTTAACATTCTAAAAAGTTACAGTAAACTACCGCCTCATAGTTATTTGCAATAAAAACGTTCCAGTGTACGCAGACTATAGAATTATTGTAATAGTTTTCAATTTAAATTATAATTATTTTTATCCCTAACTAGCTCAAAAAAACTACCATGGCTTCGGAACGCGCCCTCACATGAGAAGAAGCCACGAAGAAACTCATGGGGGTTCTCTTTAGCTCAGAAATTTAAAAAAACAATTTTTACATCAAACCAAGAATTATCAAATCTAAATAACGAAAAAAAAGCTAGCTAGCTAAGCTTTTGAGCTAGTTAGGGATAAAAATAATTTAATTTAAATTACAAACTATTACAATAATTCTATAGTCTGCGTACACTGAAACGTTTTTATTGCAAATATTTATGAGGCGGTAGTTTACTGTAACTTTTTAGAATGTTAAAAAATAGACAACTTACATCTCAGTCAACCTTGAAAAAAGCCAACTGTAAAGTTGGCGAAAGCTCGGTTCAAATAATGAATAAAACGCGATAACACCGGATAAATAATAGTAGTTTATGCACCAAGGTACTAAAGTCCTGTCTTATATAGCGGGCGTCATATTGAATCCAAAGCGAACGAAGGACTCTAGAGGGTTAACTCCCGAGCGCAGCGAGGGTGTTTAAAACTTAACTCCTGAGCGAAGCGAAGGAGTTATCTACCTAGAGTCCTGAGTGAAGCGTGGGATTCAAGCGCCCAAGATAAAGACAGGCTTTAGTACCGAGGTGAATACTCTACTTTACACATCTACTGCGAGACAATGAAAGGGCTACAAAAATAAGCATTTAACTAACAACAAAAAAATAGATTAATGCAAAGTTTTTATATGAAATATATTGACAGCTCTATATTAATTATATTTAACAATGTTACATCTCAATGACAAAACCAAACATCGGCCTTAGCAGATGAAAAAAAATGGGGCTTTATACTAACCAAAACTTTTTGCTTTACCCTTCCGTCCGTGAAAATAGAAAAATATAGCCCATTTTTTTTTATGTGTTATGTCTAGGTGGCCAGTTCGAAATGGTCGTATGCTACAGAACCTTAGTTCCAAATTTAAACTACTTTATGCCCTAGGTGCATAATGAGCACTTTATGCACCTAGGGAATAAAGACTCGCTTTACGTTGACCTTTTTGGTCAAATAAAGTAACTTTGTAGAGCAGTAGGTGTGTAAAGTGTTTTATTATGCAAAATCGCGAAAACCATAGAAGAAATTACTAGATTATAGTATTTTTTCTGTATTTGTCACTTTATTTATTATTTGGGAAATAGGGTTCAACTAAATGTTTGTTTAACATGAAATCTGTGTTGTAACTCCGACGAATGGGTCGACAGAAACATTTAAACTTGAACAGTTTTAATTGAAGCGCCTTCATCATGGCCTGAGCTCTCTCTTCTATCCGTACCAGTGGTCTCTATGAAACTATTTAATTTAGTTGGTCAACTATCTTTATAAGTTACTTCGGTGTTAGTATCGTCATTTACCATTACCTAAATTGAATTCAGTTAAGAAGTTCGTTTATGGATTCATAAAGTCAACTCCTGTTCGGCCTTTCATTAACTTGGATCTACTATTGTAAGTTTGGATCTCATTCATTTTAACTACGGAAGATTTAGCACTTTGTAAGTACTTTGCAATATAGATTAGAAGAAGAGACACTAGCTATTTCATGAATATTTATTTAATTGTTTATTTACATCATCAAATGTTGTTATCGATTTTGACGTTGTAATCAATTGATCTTGACTTTTATATACAAGTCTGAGTCTATAGGTCTAAAATATCTCACATTTTAGAAAATCATTCACAAGAGTAAATCAAGGAATTTCCTAACCAAAGAAATCAACTCGGACTCGTCTATGATAACGAGGGATAGACTAATCTAAAAATACGACTGTAAGGCCAACATTTAAAGTTTTTCAGAAGCAAATGACAATTTTTCAAATAACGAGATGTATAAAGGAGAAGATCACACTATAATACAGCAACCAAAAATAACAACATTCATACAATTTATTCCGAGTGATTTAGTTAGATTAATCTGAAATTTGAATTTCAGAACGGACCAGTAAGCGTTATTCAGCTAAAGTATAATAATATTATTCTGCTAATTAATGGAGAGTTCGTCATCATCCGCAGACGGTTTGGAAGCAGATTGATTATGTAAATGAAGTGAGGCCTGCAGATGTCGATAGCTATAAGGGATCGCTCAACAAATGGTTGCGATCAACCAACAACTACTTATTAACAATAGTCGAGACGAATTACATACCGTAATTAAGTAAACTGTTGGACTAGAAGCAATTATACAGTTTTGTTAATTTTATATTTTAGATATTACTAGAAATTAGGTATGTTTTATTACATATTACAAATAATTTGTCGGTAAACTTTATTTCCCTCATTTCATGAAGGCAAAGGAACATTAACTCCATTAAAAGTGATTGGTCTACATTAGCCCTAGACCGCGCGACAAATAAAAGGAAGGTACAGAGGCCTTTGCGCTGCAGCTCTTACGACCGAATACAGAAACTCCAAAATTGCTATACCAATTTTAAATTTAGAAATTGCTCAATAATTTAAGAAGCTTTTTAATTTTAAATGACGTTTCTGTATTCAGCTGTTAGGCTCTTAATAATAATAGATTATTTTTGAAATGGCTTTGATTATTTGTGTTATTATTAAATTATTTCGATTATAATTGTTGTAGTTGTCGTACCGAATCATTATGAAATGAGAATATGAGTTTCAAATTATTGGATGTGTTATTTAAATACATAAAATTATACAAATCGCAATTTAATTGTACGCGTAACGAATATATGAGTAGCAAAATGTTCGCTTATTTCTATCATCCATGTAGAGAATTAGGTCAGTTTCGATTCTTACAAACGGCTCGAAAAGGGCTCGAACGCTACCAACGAAGCAAAGTTTAAGACGACAAACCCCAAAACATGAAGAGCCGCGTTGCGAGCTCTTTTGCACACTTCAAAGACTCCAATACTCTACAACAATCCCACGAACCATTATCAGCCGGCATGATTCACACAATTTACGAAACGGATCAAGTAGGCTCTACAAGGAAAGTGAGTCGGTGAGAAGACGTGATTGAGACGAGGTGCCAACTACCAGATGATATTGATTAAAAAAATTGTGCTACCAAAATGTTTTCTAAGGATTTATGTCTGTCTCCCATCTAATTAAATAATGTTTTCTGTCTTGTAATTTATTGAAATTAATAAGGTATAATGATACCTTATTAATTTCAATAAATTACACTATAAAATACCATAGGTAACATGTAGGTAACTCGGTATAAATCTCAAAGTTTGATTTTTACAATGCAATGGTGTTACTATATAAGAATTATGTCATTAATGGTTTTTTTATATTCCTTACGAAAAATAAACTGCCAAAAAGCTTCGATTTTTTTGATGAGAAGTATTATCAATTGAGCTAAGTCTAAATCGCTACTACGCTATCTAATTTCTAAACGGATATGAGAAAACACAACAGGTACAAAGTATCCGTAAAACGCAAGCATCTAACTTCAAAAACAATAGAACATACTCGACGACATCAAAGAAAAATGTTAGAACTTATTTGTAAAATGTAACTTATTTTCTTGAACATCTACAAAGATATCTTGAAAATATCATCAGTGGTTCTTGTCGGAAGTTCTATCGAGTTAGTTTTCAAAGGTTAGAAATAGTTTTTGTTATATCAACGTACAATTGAATTGTAAAATGTCATTCAAAAATTCAATGTTTGTAGTGGCATTTGAGCCCACGCTTACCTCTTTGATATTAAAATTACTTACGCTTACGCTTTCAGTTGTAAAAAAATACATATTAGGCGAAACGTCTAGTCATTTCCGTGGATAAATAGTACTAACATTACGTACCAACTTAAAATTTGTAAAACACAGTTTTCTAAATTGGACTTAAGAAACGACTGTTTTCCGCCATATTCCATTGAGAACCTTTTCAAATAGAATGTTTTCATAAAGTATTCGCTAAGTGAGCCTATTACACCAGAAAGGAATATTAAAGTACGTTTCATTACAAAATCTTCACTCTTCATTGACAGTCCCCGGTTTTAGGTAATCATTAAAAATTCAGGTTCCGTTCCACAAAGTTTATAAGCTTCGGAAACTCTATTGAAAGTTTGAAGGTTTTGACAAAGTTCCGATGTTATATTTTCTTCTTGGCGAAAATACAAATATAAATTAGAAGTTTAGGAAGAATGTCCGATGAAACGAAGTCATTTAGAACAATGATAACTTTATTAATATTTCAACAGGTTTGTATGAACTTCATTAATTATCTGTTTGGTTTGAATTTTGCGTTGAAACTTCAAGTATTTCTCAATATTGAGCAAATAAACTTTACATAACAATCTTTAGTGTTCACGACTGAAATATTTTACTGTATCACAAAGAAGGTATACTGGAGTAAATAAAAGTGCATTTAGTGGGTAATAAAATAACTATAAATAAAATTGAAATCTTTTCTGTTTTAATGACTTTAATTATATTATTTTTCGAGCAACCAATGCGATTGATAAATATCCCATCTTAGTGTAAGCGCAACTTTGCTTGTTATGTAAGCTACGCTTAAGTCTAAGCAGAAGAAAAATATTGTTTGTTGCGAAGCATATTCTGCATCAGCCACAAGTTTGGCTAATGTGAAATTCAAATACATGTTTTATTGAACCTTCTTCTAAGGGTTGCAAATAACAGAATCACGATTCATTAAGTTTTGTTCGATACTTTTTTACTTTGAAAATTGTGCTGTATTTTCTATATTTTACTCTTTTCTCCTCTATTATACTATATATCGAAACAATTTTTTATTTAATACAAAGGAAACAATCAATACTTTAAATTGCTTATGTGATGATTTTTAATATTGCTTAATTTCCGTAAAATTATCGAAAAATGATTTGAGACTTACGCCTTTTTAGTTTCGTGTTAAAAGCATGAAAACCTTCAATCTAAAATCAACTGTATTACAACGCATTTAAGTAGACGTTGCGCCAACCTCAGTCCGCCGTCTGGCGCCGTCGAAGGTGGACCTATGTCAGTTTTCGCTCCCAAATAATTACGTAATCTATTTTAAATTATATTTCGTATAGATTCGAACTTTTTACATTTTTTCCGGCCAATATGAAAATAATTGTTATGTTATGACAGTCATGTCAAATCATACCTACTGTCATAAAACTGTCTAGCATTGTTGGTAAATAAAACGTAGTGATTATTTATCTTTGATATTTGATTGTTGTTGTACTAAAAAAAGAAAGACTAAATAATTACACAAGAAATAAATACTACAAAGATAATAAACTATATAAATAATCTAAGGTGAATGACCATTGAGTCCAAAAATGCCCATCACACTGGTGGCATTACCCCGTTGAATCGCCAACGATACTATTAGTACTTAGTGTTGCAATCAGAGTAACTGTATTTACTAGCAATTTGCAATAAAAAAAGCTTTTTCCAAACGAAAGCTTGCTAAAACATCAAAAAGAAATCTAAATATCGTAAGAGAGGCGAAAAAATAAATCTATTTACCTTTTCCATTGTCAAAATGAAAATTGAGATAGGTACTTACCTACAAGGATTTTGCGGAATTAATATAATAAGTATCTACACTTCATCAAGGTAATGCAAGCTAATAATCGACCATTACAAATGAGAAAGTAACTCAGGCTGTGGTTCATTTTCTCGCCCAAGCCGCTAAACCGATTTTGATAAATTTCGATTCAAAGATAGATGGTACTTTGGCAAAGGTTACTTTCGAAATTGATATTCCCGCGGGTTCGGGACTTACACGTGTGGAACCGAAGGGCGCAGCTAGTACTTACATACCTACTAATCTATATCTATTAACTATACTTCTGTAATCTATCTATATCTATAAAACTCTTTGTCCTGACTGACTTACTCACTGACTGAACCGCTGGTAGTAGAGAATTGAATTTTGGAAGGTGTGTTCTTTGTGATCTAGGCATCTGATAATAATATTATTACAAGTGATTCAACGAACAGTGGACCTCGTGGGAACTAATTATTGAAAGGGCTCTTTATATCATCATAATAGAGCAGAAAAATCGGATCACATAATGTTTAGATATCTAGTACATCCTTTTGTGGGGGAATTACCCCAAAAATTAAAATCCCCCACAACAAATAAAATCTATTTACTCATAGAACTTGTATACCTTTCAATTTTCATTAAAATCGGATCTCATAGTGCGGAGATAGCTGTTACCGCTTTTAGTGGGAGAATCACCCCACCAATCAAAAAACCCCCACGACAAAAATAGTAAATTTACACATCTACGGCTCAACAAAGTAATTTTACACACCTACTGCTCTACAAAGTAATTTTATTTGACCACTAGCTGCGCCCCGCGGTTTCACCCGCGGAAGTGAACGCGTTATCACGGGCGCGGGCGGCCAAGCGGTTGCACTTTTTCGTTCATACTCGGATTCTACTAATTGGATGTCGATGCAAAGTATACCACGACCTTCCTCGAAAATTGAACTATCCAATATTGAAAACCAGATTTCAATCGGATCAGTAGTTTTTAATTGTATAAGAAACAAAGAAACAAACAGACAGACATGAATTTTAAAAATTATTTAATTTTGTTCTATTATTTTTCCTAAGTCCACTAGACCACTTTTTTTTTAAATTACTTCCAAGTACAGACTTTTTGTTCTCTCTTTCTTTATTATAAGTATAGATAGATATAGGATAAGAAAAGGTCAACGTAAAGCGAGCCTTTATTCCCTAGGTACATAAAGTGCCATTATTCACCTAAGTAGGGCATAATAGTAGTATATGCACCGAGGTACTAAAGCCCTGTCTTATATAGCGGGCGTCATGTTTAATCCAAAGCGTACGTATCTTGAGCGAAGCGAAGGAGTTATGTACCTTGAGTCCTGAGTGAAGCGTGGGATTCAAGCGCCCAAGATAAAGACAGGCTTTATTACCGAGGTGAATACTCTACTTTACACATCTACTGCGAGACAATAAAGAGGCTACAAAAATAAGAATTTAATTAACAACAAAATAATAGATTAATGCTACGTGTATGAAATATATTTACAGCTCTATTTTAGCAATATTTTAAAGGACAAATTTATCTTCAAAAATTCACTCGCGACGAGATTTGAACTCGCGTCTCTACGTGAGTGAATTTTTGAAGATAAATTTTCCCTTTAAAATATTTCTAGTAGAATATGCCTTGTGCAATAAAAACAAATTATGAAATAGCTCTATATTAATTAAATTTAACAATGATACATCAAAATGACAAAACCAAGCATCGGCTTTAGTCGATGAAATAAGTTGGGGCTTTATATTAACTAAAACTTTTTGCCTTACCCTTCCGTCGAAATAAAAATAGAAGAAAAATAGCCCAGTTTTTATTTTTTTATGTGTTATGTCTAGGTGGCCAGTTCCAAGTGGACGTATGCTACCTGAACCTTAGTTCTAAATTTAAATTACTTTATGCCCTAGGTGTATAATATCGCTTTACGCTGACCTTTTTGGTCAAATAAAGTAACTTTGTTGAGCAGTTATAGGTGTGTAAAGTAATTTAAATTTGGAACTAAGGTTCTGGTAGCATACGGCCATTTTGAACTGGCCACCTAGACAAAACACATAAAAAAATAAAAACGGCTATTTTTCTTCTATTTTATTTCGACGGAAGGGTAAGGCAAAAGTTTTAGTTAATATAAAGTAAAGTAGAGTATTCACCTCGGTAATTAAGCCTTTATCTTGAAAAAGATAAAGACAGGCTTAATTAATTAATAATTGCGCTTGAATCCCACGCTTCACTCAGGACTCTAGGTACATAACTCCTTCGCTTCGCTCAGAAGTAAGTTTTTAAAACCCTCGCTGCGCTTGGGAGTTAACTCTAGAGTCTTTCGTATGCTTTGGATTCAATATGACGCCCGGTATATAAGACAGGGCTTTAGTACCTCGGTGCATAAACTAATATTATTTGACCAAAGAGGTCAACGTAAAACGAGTAATGACTCGCTAAATATCTAATGAGATATCTGGGAAGTAAAATGCGCGTTTAAGCCCTAGGGAATAAAGTAATTTAAATTTGGAACATTAACATTTGCTTGTATTACAGGTATTTAATAATAAAAATCAGACTGGTACATTCAGGCCCAGGGCCAAATGCACATTGCAAACAAAAATAATTGTCTTTTGGCCGCATGGTAAGGTGATAATAAATTGAAAATAGAAATACCGGAAAAAGACGATCAATTTTGGAAAAAAGAGATGGAACCGAAGTTAACAAGTTTTTACATGGAATGCTTACTGCCTGAGTTGATAGATCCACGCCATCCCAGAAAAAGAACAATTCTCGATCCAGATTACATAACCGTCAAAAAGAGTGTTTGTCAAACCTCTTAATCTGAAATTCCATCGAAAAAACGACTACTTCCGCCTATTGAAAACCATTCAATAATTGTTACACCACCAGTTCAACGTAGGAAATTGGAATTTCATAAAATGTAAATACTTAATTATTTGTAAATAAAAAGGAGTCAGTTTTGTTTACAAATGAAACTTTTAATGCAAGAGTAAATAGTAATAATATTAAAAACCTATTTGTGAAAACTGTAAAATGAAAAAAATAAGAATAACTCCATAGTTTTTCTGTTCGTTGCGCTGATATTTTTGTATCACAACATTTTTGATGAAGTTGCAACAAAACCAATTTTTCATCTCTCCGGTATTTAAATAATTAAGTAGCTCTCAAATTTTGAAAGGCCTCAAATTTAAAGTAGATTTAAAATTGATTAAAATTTGAGGCCACTTAAAATTTGAGGGAAACTTAAATAATTAAGTAGCTTTTAAATTTTGAATGGCCTCAAATTTGAATTGGATTAAAAAATGATTAAAATTTGAGGCCACTTAAAATTTGAGGAAAACTTAAGTAATTAAGTAGCTTTTAAATTTTGAATGGCCTCAAATTTGAATTGGATTTAAAATTGATTAAAATTTGAGGCCACTTAAGACTTGAGGGCTACTTAAATAATAAAGTAGCTCTCAAATTATAAATATGAGGCGCCTTCTATTTTCTCATAGAGGGTAATAAAAAGTAGAGTGTATCATACTACTCTAGAATCCCTCACTTCGCTCTGGATTCAAAAAACCACCCTCACCGTAAAAATATTATTTTGCTTCATTGTAATACAATCTACTAACTATTCTCATAGTGGGCGATGAATATTTTTCATTCGAAAAATAGTATTCGCTCCCGAGGTAGACATTCTAGTATTACGGTATGAATCGCGTTTGTTGCCTCAGATGAGGGAGGCCGGAAGGGCTCCGAAACTTCGGGCTTGTATTATAAAGCCAACAAAACAAACGCGATTCAAACCGAAACACAGTTTCAGCACGCTAGCTAATTGGAAAGTGTATCAAATTGAATTTGCAAGATTCCGCCCGGACTCCGGACAGACAAACTAACAAGAAAAGTGAGAATGGCACGACAATGGTCAAGTCTGTAATAAGTCAAATAGGTAATTCGGCAAGTCCAGTATCGACAAGTTATGAAATTTTCCAAACATGCCATTAGCCTGGTCCACACTGTACGATCCACATGCTCCAGAATCTTTTATCCTATTTTCTCCCTCTCCGCTGCTTGAGCGCGAATAAGATAAAATATTCTTTAGCGCGGGGATCGTCCGGTGTGGATGCGGCCGATTATTCCCAGCTGTCCCCTCTAGCCCTGTCCCCGGGGTGACAATTCGTGGCGACTGTCCCCTTTGAAAGCTGGCTAAAGGGGACAAATGGAATTATGTTTCTCAGTTGTCACGGTGGGGGGGGGGGGACAGATGGGAATCTGTTCTCCCATTTCTACCCCGCATGTGTGTGTTATAATAAAACTAGCTGCGCCCCGCGGTTTCACCCGTGTTCGTAATAAGTACCCTAATGTACCATTATTATTTTAATGAACTTTATAAACGCATACCACTTGCATTCATAGTACAAAATATTACTATGAATGCAAGTCGTAAGGGGTTCGTCGGTTAGGGGTGAAGTTTGTAATGAAGATCTCGAGAAGCTCTATCACTTATGCTAAGAAACTAGTGGTCTAGTGTCAATAGTTTCCGAGATATTGACGGTTCAAGTTTGACAGCTGTCAACCAAACTGATGATCTCGAGGAGCTATATAACTTAGGCTGAGAAACTAGTGGTCTAGTGTCAATAGTTTCGGAGTTAGGTTAGATCGTTTTTTGTTTTTACTTCGATCGTCTTTTGTTTTCCACTAATCTCTTCTATTAACTTTTTTTTCCCAAAAATTTACAAAGTCTTTTTAGTATCTTCTTAGTGGGACTACTTCACCTCTAGAGTATATTAATATGTATGTAGTCGACTCGTCCCAATGTCTAAACTACCGTCCCTGGTCCCAGTTTCGAAGGGGACGACTTCACCCCTAATCCAAAATATTGCTATAAATGCAAGTCGTATGCGTTTATAAAGTTCATTAAAATAATAATGGTACATTAGGGTACTTATTACGAACACGGATGAAACCGATGGGCGCAGCTAGTTCTATTGTAACACCAACATGCGGGGTAGAAATGGGAGAACAGATTCCCATCTGTCCCTCCCGCCCGCCGTGACAACTGAGAAACATAATTCCCATTTGTCCCCTTTAGCCAGCTTTCAAAGGGACAGTCGCCACGAATTGTCGCCCCGGGGACAACTGGGGAAAAATTCCTAGTTGTCGGAGTAGGAATAATCGGACGATACAAGTTTTGAAGATACAAAACAAACAACTTGCAAATTATTAAATAAATATTATTGCACGACATTTACAGACAGCGCAATCTAGCTCCAAACTAAGCACTGCGCTTGTACTAGGGGTATTAGACCACGAATATAATACATATTATACCTCTTTTTTTTGTAAATACATACATATTATACATAGAAAGACACCCAGATCAGATACAAATATTTATTTTTAAGCATAAATATTTGCACCCGACGGGAATCGAATCTGCAGCCTTCCGTATTGCAGCCAGGCCCGCTAGGAGTAATAGTGTTCCGTGAGCCAGGCGGTCGCCCGACGCACCAATGAGGTCGTATTATAAAATACTTGACACTGGCTACTTTCCAAACGACCATAATCGGTTTACAACCTATGAAAAAAGTTTTGATTTCGCGCGCTTGGGCGCTAGATCAAAAAAGTTGCGATGTTCGAAAGTGCATACGTGTGCGTGTGACTCGTGGATGTAGGGGTAAGTGGGCGGGCCGTTCATGACATATTTTTTATTGGAGCTTCGTCTTAATAAAATCAAATCTAGATTTTATACGACCAATTCAAAAGTAAACAATAGGTAAGCGATGTTCGTATACATACATACCATAATTGTATTAGTCACTGGTCATTGCCGTTTCGAGAATCAGAACTATTTGTGGAACTCACGGGTTAAACACTGGAATGCAGCCATTGGAATTGAGGTGACCCACAGCATCAGGTATTTTATATGTAATCCCAATTATAGATCTAACAATTGTCGGAGGCAAAGAGTCTCGAATAAATCGAGTAAAAGAAATGAGATTTAATTTCAGAATTCAACTATACATTTACTTACGAGTAATTTCGAGAAAAAATAAGACAGAAAAAGTGGTTGCTTTATATTTTCCGTTTTAAAAGGAATTCCATCGGGAGTTAGTAGAAAATATAAAAGCTAGGAGTAAAACAGGGGATCTTAAAGGCTAATTTATTGGACTAACTGAATTGTGCTAGCTGTGGTTGACATAGGAAAATGGTGCAGTGTATGAATCTTCGATTTAATTATTTTATGAATTTATTAAAAATAGATCTTTTTAGATAACAAAGGCCAGATATATTATGTGATCTGAGGAATTAAAATGAGCTTATATTGTGCTCATCGGATCAATTCTACAAATATATATAAAGGCAACTGCAGCTTTTTAGCGTGTGTTGTGTGGGTCCTGTGTGTGTTTGTTTGTTGCTTCTTCTCTGTCAATATTCTAGCGAAACTAATGCAGGCGCGAGGCACTGCTAGTATTAAATAAAACCAAACCCTAATACATATTAAAAATGCGGGTGCATTAAAATCAATTTAAAATGGCGCCTTAATAATAAAATAATGATTAGATTTCTTTGTTTAAGTGATGTTGGATTGAAATTAAAAAAAAAAACAATCCTAAAGAAAAGACACGTTAAAACGTCTCCAAAAGTAAAGCAGCATTGAAACAACGCTAATAGTAATAAATACCACGCAATTGAAACCAAAAAATGAGTTTAATTTCACAATTAAACTCTGGAAATTAAACTCCCTCTAAATTACTGGATTGTAATTGAAGAGTATATTATTATGGTCAGTTAAATGTAAGATATACCAAAAAAAGTTAATCGAACATAGCACTCAACACGTGCGTAACGCAAACATACTCTATTTAGGTAATAGGTACCAGTAAGTATACCACGCGAGAGGAAATGGGATAAGTCACAAGAGCTGACCACTTAACCAACACTTCAATTACCTAAATTAATTACTTACATAACCAAAAAACCGGTCAAATGCGAGTCGAATAGTCGCACGATGGGTTCCGTATTATTATCATATAAAATAAACACTGAACCAAGCAAAGTTCGTGAACACAACGTACGCTAATTAATCACTAGATGGCGCCAATCGTAAAAATACATGGCGGTATCGTTGTTATTTGAAAAATCACGTTTGTTGTATTGGACCAATAATATTTGTTTAATTATATTTTTAGGATTTGACAACATACATCGATTTATTTATGTTGCCGCTATAACAAATTCTAAAAATAAAATTAAACAAAAACAGGACCCTGTTACTGAGACTTCGCTGTCCGTCCGTCCGTCTTCAGGCTGTATCTCATGCCCCGTGATAGCTAGACAAATGAAATTTTCGGACAGCGGACGGACAGCGAATTCTCAGAAATAGGGGACCTGTTTTTATCCTTTGGGTACGGAACCCTAACAAATGTCCTTCCACCTCACATTACAAAGCAAAACAATTTGTCTGTCACGTTTGTCTCGTTACTTAATTTACGGTTTTAATTCGTTGTTACTCTAGCCAAGAACAAAATTAATAATTGTTTAAGAAACTTTTAGGTCATATCTCAACTAGCAAACGTCAGGTTGTAGCAACCTCAATTAATTTTCCCGGATTATTTCCAATTGTTATTTCGGTTAGCTGTATTTTGGGGTTAAGGTGTCGGAGAGTGAGTAATAAATTAATGAATTAATCTCCTGCTAATAGAAGGCTCGTAAAGGGTTTACGAAGATTTGCCGGGTGTTATTTATCGGAAATAGAATATCATTTCTTTTGTTAATCTAATTGTAATCAATTAAACAAAAAGAAGCGAGATATTTCTGTATAAAAACTTACTTTCCGGTTTTAATCGCCTTGTTTTATTATTTCAGTCTACCCTGAGGAACAACAATGACAACAATATCCCGGGCGCTACAGCGCCATAAATAGCATGGATTAAAAGTTGCTTACATTGTATAAAATTAAATCATCTTATAATTAGATGAAAAAAGGTCTGAGGAAGGAGTCTGTCAGGGCTCCTAAATCCGAAACGGCATGTACCAATGTTGTTTCATTACAATTTAACATCGCGAAAACAGAATAAAAACCTAGATAAAAAATCAGCAAATAATAGAATCACACAGAAATAAAAACAAAAATGGCACACAACCATCACACAACATGATTACGAAATAAGACTTAAAATTACTTAATTTTATTTCTTGAAAGGTTTCCAGATACCTATCTATAAAGAATAGTCTAGATGTAATTCGATGTATAAAAAACAATCAATCATGTGAAGGAAAGTAATGTTCCGTATACCGGCGACGCTGCCTCAACGCGGTACTCCCATTCATCACACTTTGAACTCTCTTAAGTGCTTTAAGTTCGATGTAATCAATAAACATATTTAGTGAAACTGTTAACATTTATAATAATTATAGATCCGGAAGTCTATTTATTCCTTTTACACGGTCAGATTACGCACTCGACCAATTTGAATCTGGTGAATAGAATCCGGAAACACGCATAGAGTCGTTTCCGTATTCAGAAACGACCCTATATGCGTGGTTTAATGCTTCGTCTTGGTCTTGTGAGTCTCCAACTTCTTCTTTGTCTTTGCCTTATCTCGTTACAAGGGATCGACTTTTCTAATCATGCGGCGCAATGTAAATCGTATGTTCGAGTTGTCGTCATTGAAAACGAGGTATTTCAAGGTCCTTTGAACATTTTGTCATCAAGGTATTTTGAGGTCTTCCCCTACCCCTTTGTATAATAAAGAAGAATTACACATTTGATAGACAATCAAAGTGTAAATAGGTACCTACTCATCCAATTACAATAGTTATTATAGTTGGCATTGTCTATCTAATCCCAATCGATCGGTGTAAGCAATATGTCAGTGTTCAGAGTCTTCGTAGTAACTTAACTGTATTTCGTGCAATTTGGCACGGTTGCTTAGACGATGCAATTCTTGAGTAATATAACTTTTCGCAACGAGTTCAACTGAATAAAATTGTCGTATCTATTGCTTTGTAGAAACGATTTACCAAACAAAATGACCGCATATGACTTGTTGTATTGTGAACATTGTCAACAGGCGAACGTTTTAGTTTATCTTGATTCTCGAACAACTAAATATACCAAAACTAATAAATTTCTTAGGAGCTAAGAATAAGGACAGGTTTCTTACAAAATACTAGAAGGTTAATGGGCGCTTGACCAAGTCGGTCAGACCGGCAGGCTTCATCAGTTTCAAAACCATTTTTATGGAATATTTCTCACACACCTTTAAGATAGTCGAAATAAAAATTGAACGTTTTTCTTTAAATACTTCCCATGATAATCTAAACTTATAAAGCTTAATTTTCTTCTGTATTTGAAACATAGATAAAAAATGTGTCTGTTAAATACACAGCGTTCAAGCATCCTTTTTAAACTGATGTTGGTGAAATATGTCGGAATTATATTTACGTAACATCTCTGAAAACATATTTCAAGCAAATAAATGACATTCATTCATTTATTTAAACTATTGTATAAAGCATCATATATAATTTGTTAGTGTTAATTTGAGAAATCTTCACGTAGGTGTACCTAAACCTAAGAAAAGAACTTGTAACAATGCCATACTCATTTGTTATTTTAACACGTACCAATTACGTTATTAATATACTGAAAGTAAGTCACACGAGTAACCGAGAAATATTTTAAAATTAATCACAAGCAATGTTTCCATAAATTTGCCAGAGTTTAGTGCTTAAAATATATCCACCGCTTACGTACCAGTAAATTCGCGGTATGGCTTCTAACACAACTATTAACGTATAAACATGGGAGATTATTAAAATTAATGGCTTTATTAAAACGACCGCGTATCAAAATATGCCGCTGTATACATATGAATGGGTGGTTAAGGTAGGTAGAAGCGACATTGGCAAAGGAAATGGTTGCCGAGGTTACGAGGTACATAGGTAGGTATATGACAGAGAACGACAGCGGTCCCGCCACCGCGACGCGACAGGGGCGAGGGACGAACTTATTATGAACCTCGTATTCAACCAGAATTCAACCTGCCCCAGATACACGCCATTATACAACACGTTATTAAACTCCACAGATATAGAATAAGGCTCCCAAAATCTTCGTCAACTATATACCTTATCGGTCCGATCGTATGCCAATAAGTATTAGCACATAAGTTAGGTAACATTCTTATCCAGCCTTTCTAAGAAATCTATGAATCAGAATTGTGCATGAAATCGTAATATCTCATCCGCAGCTGACTCGCCTTTAGAATCGCGTTCATAGATTTGTTGGAAATAGTAATTCTACAGTTTTAAATTTACGCTAGGCATTTACGCTTTAAATATCTCAATAAAAGCGCAAACAATCCACCCGGTATTCCAGCGGAGTGTTGAAAGCTTAACTTCGTTTAATTGCAATTTAGAGTAAACCCAGCTATTGCCACATAAGCCGGCGAGGTTGGGGTTCAGGAGCATTAGATAGATACAGCATTTGCCGAGTGCACTAACCGATGTCCAGCCTTCTACACTAAATATCTAAGTAAGTACAATTACTACTTAACTACTTAGCTACGTCAAACACACTCAGTAAACTCTTCTACGGCGTATTGTCTTTATGTGCTCGGATAAAGTGAGATTTAGTGAATTTAATCACAGAGATAACATAAAATCTTGCGAAAGTAATATTCTAAAAGCCAGTACACAGTCTAATCTTTAGGGATATTTACTAAAACAACAGCTGGTCACTGCAGAGCGTATAATGCCACAATATTTTACAACAAAAAAACTTGTTAATGATATTTTGTACCGGCTAATTTCTGGATTTAAGATATAATAGGTATGTACCTACATTAAATGGCCACATGGGTCTCTGGAAACAATAACGCGTTTATTCTAAAGAATTGTTGATAGCAGAGGTGACAGGTAATGGGGAAGCGCATTAAGCTACAGGGTGGGGTATCTACCGGGCTCAAACCTGCTGAAATAAAATGCACTAATGATTGTCGAGACCCATTTAACCGTAATGACCTTTCTCGATTGCTCGTTTAACTTTTTTACACACGACTTTGTGAAATATTTGAAGATTTTAAGCTAATTGTGTCACTATATTTCGATTACAATTACATATACCTACCTATATGTAAAATATATATTCACATATTTTGAATAGCTCTGTATTTTGAGATTTAGCCAAGACAGTTTGTTTATTCTAATCCGTGCCACGACCTGTGAAAATACTCCAATATGACTTTCATTCCAAACGAATATGATAAAACATGTTTTACATTTATTGTTAGAATTACTAAAGAATTTTAACAGTAAGACTTCGAGAAATGAAAAGTAAATTTTTATGTAAAATGGAATATGAAATAAGCAAGGTTCAGTAAGCGCAATAAATCATATTTATCTTTTTGGTAACTATCTGCCTTTACCGCTGCTATTTCATATCAATAAAAGTAATTACCGCATACGGACAGACAGCCGGAAATTAGTTTTATAATAACATCATTAAAGTAATTTAAATTTCGCCGTGGAAGTGAAAATGGTCGCCGAAATAATCATATGAAATATTGGCTTTGATGGTTATAGTATACAGTTAACGATAATGAATTTTTGTTGTGTTTTAATTATTTGTTCTCTACTCTCATTTGTTGTTTCGGAACAAAATATGGATGCAAATAATTTTGTGAGTACTAGCATTCAATTTTAAAAGTGTTAATTTAAGGGATCAAGAACTTAGAACCTACTTAGATTACTATATAATAATACATAATGGGTATTCTAACAACAATAAAAACGTTCTAATTTTGTTCTGACAATTGAAGGTTCCTTAGTAAGTATTACCTTAATCTTTAAAATACTATGAGCTATGACCAATTCCAAAACTCAGTTTAACAGTAACAAACGACTTCTTCGTCTACTTACTTCTAAATTGCGCATGTATTTTGTTTCAGGGTCCATATAAACCAGTTTGGCAAATGATGGACGTTTGTAAAGGACCAAAACAAGGGGATTGTGGAGCAACGGGTCTTGGGAATAAAGATAAAGTGACTGATGTCATTTTCTACTTAAACATTACTAAAGAATGTCCTATTACTATGGTAAATATATAATATTTCATTAAAATGGAATACTGTTTAAATATCGTTTAAATTTTTTCAGCTTGCCATAATATACGTAGCAAATTATTTGTCTCGACTTTTAAGATAATAAAAGATTTAGAAATGACAGTAAATACACAGGTACCTTTAGTTGAATTAAAATTCAACAATCCCCTACACATTATACCTCTTACCTATATTATATTTTAGTAAATTCGCTCGAACCTAGCCTCGGATAGAGTCTCTTACTTATTTTTATTATTTCATAAAAATCTATATTATTTAAAATGATACTTTTGGCGTAGACCAAGATAATGGTAATCTCAAGACTACCAAACAATACTACAAAGAAGTTATGGCACCATATTGTGAACAAACCGTGTCAACATTTCGTGTTGGGAGCAATACTTTCGGACGCTCTTGCTATTCCAGAGAAAGATTGCAAATTGGGCAAGGTAATATAATAATAAAATAATAATAAATAAATATTGCACGACATTCCACACAACGCCCCAAACTAAGCACTAGGCTTGTACAATATGTTCAGTATGAACAGTCCGCTAAGTACCAGGTGCAAACTTAATTTTTCTCAATAAAGGTTCAGTAATTGTTGGTTATTCGTCATGAAATTACTAAGACGCTTTAGTGATATCAAGCAGAATAATAAATTAATACTAAACCGTTATTGTCATAAGCAATATTCAGATAGATAGTCGCTTCATTAGAACTGCGCACCAGCGATTATAAGTTTAAAGTGCGTTGTTCCGCCGCGCTAATAAGCTTTTAACATCATTTTTATAAGTAAACTACGTCCCACGGTTTCACCCGCAGATTACTCTATGTGTGAGGGATGACTCCAGACGTCAAGTCTCTAAAGGATCAGAGGTTTAGGCTATGCGTTGTATAGTTCAGTCGGTCTGTCAGTACTTGGAATTTTATATCGAGGTTTATAGATGTGCACATAATCTGGTTTGAATTGTTTAATAATTGACTAGCTTATTAAACTTTTGTTTTCAGGGAAACTATAGCCCTCATGTAAATATGTGGGACAAATCAACAAAATTCCTCGGCAATTCCTTCTTCTACGGGTCATATGCTTTCAAGATAATGATATACAACAAAGCCGACAACTTATTATGCTTCTATGCTGAAATGGATGTCGTAAAAAAGTAAAAAAGTTCAGCATTTTATCAAATTTAGGTAGTATTAATATTTTTTATGGGTGGAATGTAATATAGTTATTCAATTCAATAAATGTAATTTAGATTATAAAGAAAGCGAAACATTCGTATTTCGCGTTGGGATTCGCGACTCTGGGTGGTGGGATAAGGAAACAAGAATTCGATAGAGAAATCCGATTAGAATCCGAAACGTGATTTGTTGGCAGTACTCTTCAATGGTACATACTGCCGCTGTTTTATTTCTGGCTTTTCCTTTAACTCCAAAATCAGTCAACCTATTAATCGGCAAATTTCTGTGTTATTAATCCTCAGTAACATCATATTTTTCATTAAGCTTCTCAGTCCCTAGAGTCCATTCACAGTTATTAAAGGTATAACTGTGAAAGAACTCCATAATACAGTAGTCGAGGCGGATAGATGCAAAATATAACTAATTTCCGTGTCGCGATTAAAAGTCGTTAAAAATAGTCGCAAGGGAAAGCTCGGAGGCTGTCACCATTACCGCAAAAAGAGGAAAGGGATCTGCATTAAAACGGTCTGAAATTTTCCGTAACAGTGGGAGATGTGCGCCACAGGAAAACTAAGCACGTAGACATATCCTTTGTTTCAAAGTTATACGTATACCTAAACAAACCTACAAGTCTTTATAATAATAATGACAATCGTTTATTCAGACCCCTGTCAAGATTACAGCCTTATATACCAATAACATTACATTTTACTATATAATAATGTACTTTTAAAACCGCAAGCATCCAACCTTTTTTTTTAAATAAAATGCGGTAAATTGTGGTTCGACCATTTATTTTACGCGGATTGCGAAGTAAATTTCATGAAGAATAACAATAAATATTTTATAACGAAAATTTCATGTTATAGGTGAATAAGTTATTCAGCTGTGTACTGCACTCTAGAGCACTTCTACAGATTGAAAATTATGAATTACTTATTACTTACTCGGGAAAAATAACGAATTACTGCGTATAATAAAATTTTCCGTACATTCTGGATTAAAGATTATCGTCGTATATACCAATTAATATCAATAATTATAGGCATAACGGTCAGTAAGTAGAATTAATTAATTACATCCGTTGTTCAACCCTGCGGATAATTTTATTTCAACAATTCGACTTTCGGCGAGCGGATAAAACTCATTTGAAGTGCAAAGCAAACGTGGAACGGCATCATAATGGTCATGATACAAAATTCTCTTTGTACTTTAAATTAAATAGAAGCCGCTTGCTCAGTATGTAACATACCCTGTCTACCTAAAATTTCAGTGTAAGTCCATTATGATACAAATCTTCGACATATATCACAGGGAAAATCACTGAATCAGTCATCACGAAATCTCAGAAAATACAAGTGTTAAAAGTCTGAATTTTGGTTCCTTTTAAAACGTAGGTGCTCACTAAAAACGAAGTGTCGAAGGGTTGTTTGAAACTGTTTTTATTATTTTAGAGTTATGGTGTATGAAAGTTGGGTATTTGGGTACTTATTATACGCGAGTGAAACCGCGGGGCGAAGCTAATGAGTAATAATGATGCTATTTTTAAAATATAGGCTATATCTATTGAAATGAGACGGCTAACACCTGGTTTGTGTCAGACAGGAATACCGTTTATTCCACAATATAAATTACGACCTCAAAACAATGAAGCTAACCCTGATACTCGCCGGACTATTACACTAAAATACAAAGCGCACTCAAAGCTGAATTTCCGGCTAGTCGTAATTATGTCATAGCGGATGGAATTAATATTTACTTTTCGAAACTTAACGTCTCTAATTATAGAACTACATTCACACAGAGTATGAATGATGGGATCATTTCCACAAGATCTACAATTGATATATATGAAACATTTTGTATTTCCTACAAGATCAATATTGATATATAAGTATCTAGTACAAAACATTTTTAGTTCAGTCGATTAAATAATAAATCTGTAATGGATTCCTTTTTCAGAAACTTAGATCAAAAATCTTAAACACAGAACTGTCAATTATCAAAGGAAAAAGTAAACAAAGAGCTGAAACTTTCTGTTTCTGTAAAAGGGATGCATTACAGATTCATTATTTAATCGAGTGGACTAAAAATGTTAAGTACTAAATACTCATTATCAAAAAAAAATGGGCCGTTGCTTATTTAAAAGTTTTAAATAAATGAAAATAAAAGATTTATCAGCGAAACAAGTATTAAGTATACTTGTATATGTAAACTCAATTAAATTAAAAAATACCTTTTCCTAGATTGAAACAGCACTAGTGTTTGGCTCCGAGCTTTTAAACAAATTTATTATTGTTTGGGAACCACTTCAACATGCTCTAGACTCTAGATGTACCTGCCAAGTTACTGCTACTTTATTATTTTTATGTTAATTCCGACGAATTATATGCGCCTACCTTCATTAGATATGGACTGGCTAGATCATAATATTTAGCGTCCGCTCAAACCTCTGTGGTTTATTAATGTTAAGTAATACCTTGTAAATTTAGTTTTATTGTTTATTCTGGTAAATATATTTAAAAAAAAGTTAAAAAAAATAAATACCTAACAAGATGTTGTATTATAAAGTTTTTCCACAACCTGAAACCTTTAACTTGGCTCCAGTTTAGTCGAGTCAGCTAGTTAATTATTTTCGACGGACAATGAAATTGCCGAGGTCGAATCGCTCATGAACTGAGACGACGTTTTTACAACATCCTTACATTTAATGATGATCCTTGTAAAAATAGAATAAATCAGACTCGCTTAATTTGCTGAACTCTAATTAGATTTTTTTCGAATTTTTCGTACCTATCTTAATTAAGGTAATTTTTAAGACAGCTTTGCAAATTAAGAAATTATTAATCAAGGAGGAAAAACTTGAATTATTTTCTCGGGTAGTAGTGTAATTCATCTTTTGTTATTTCAATTTGAAATAAAGACTGCTAACAAGAAGATAGCAGCAAAGATCAAAAATTTCAAATCTCTCTTAAAGCTGTTTAAAGTATGTTTTATTCAAAATACTTTTACTTATGTAAAAAACACACTCCATAAATTTCACCTCTATCAGTAATCAGCTGTCTATACTGTGCGTCGATCCATCACTCAGGTATTTTATAGATGAACTAGTCCCACACTAATTTTATAATTTATTTTCTATATCTATATAACGTTTGTCGATATTACGTTGGTTGCTTTTAATTAAACCAATTGTGTTGCTCTGTAAAAACAAAGAAACGACAATTAAGTACGCAACTTCTAGGTGTAGATGAGTATTCTTCTTATAATTGTTTTAACAAACACAATTAACAAAATTTTCTATTCTTTTCACGTAAATAGTATCCGCCATTACATTTCTATTCTGTTTTACCGACCTCGACCATAGATTATGCTACAACGATTGAACTATAGACTGAATGACACATTCATGCCACAGATTAAGCAACTATAAGCCGCGGCGCGGCAAAATTCAAGTGGAGGTATTCTTACAACTAAAGAAATATAATTATTTCTTTACATCTCCCCTCCTAAAAAGATAAAATTCAATAAATAGCAAAACAGTAAACCTTCTTATAACTAAGTAACCTATTTGGCTTGAATATTCAGTTCTCTTCATCATCATCTTCTTCTAGTGTTAGTACTGCAATTAATTTTGTTATATGGAATAAATTTGATTCATGTTTCTTGTGTCCAGTGTCTATTTTGTAAATAGAGTTCGAAATCTTCTCCAGTATCTTATATGGTCCAATCCTTAGTTCATCCAACTTCTTCCTATTCAATTTATTTCCATTTTCCACATATACCATGTCTCCTTTGTTAAATTCCCAGTGTTTTCGATGTTTATCAAACAGTTTTTTGTTATATCTGTGTGATTTTATAGTGTTTTCTAAAGCCTTTTTCTTGTCTGTAATCCAATTATTGTATGTCTTTTCTGGTCTTAATTCATTTGGAATGATGATATTATCCGTACCATATAGTAGATAATTAGGTGTGTAACCTGTAATCGAATGATTAGTGTCATTATATGTTTTTATACATTCTTGAGCCACTGTTGTCCATGACTTCTTTTTGTCTTCTTCGTTAATTTTACATCTGATTTTATTTATTATTGTTTGGTTCAGTCTTTCATTCAATCCGTTTGAAAATGGTGCGTTTACTGCTGTGAAAATGATTGGTATCTGTTTTTCTTTCAAAAATTGTTTGAATTCTTTTGAATTAATTCCAGGGTATTGGTCTGTGAGAAGCATACCAATATTCTCTGTTTGCTTTGTACTCTCAACTAATTTTATAAAATCATTTGCATTCTGTGTTTTAGAGGTCAAAATAAATGCGTACCTTGTGAAGTGATCTACTAAGAGATGAAGATATTTTTTTGTTGATCTAGACCCTCCGAAACCTCCAATTGTATCTATTGAGATTATTTCAAATGGTTTCGTTGCTGGGCCTAAGTGTGACATTAAACCTACTTTCTCTTGCCCTCTCGATTTATTTTTGATACAAATTTCGCAATTTCTACATACCTTTGTTTTCAGTCATATTTTTGGCAGTGTAATGTGGGCTGATCGTCTTTTGCATCTGTCCAATTCCAATATGGCAAAGATCTTTATGTATTTGTTTTAGCATTTTGATGCTAAACTGCTCTGTTATTATTATTTTTTCTTTATTGTTAAACTTTTTTAAAAATACCTTTTGTCTTTCTATTAATTTGTTTTTATTTGTTTGTATTTCTTCATTTTTATGTTGGTCTCGCAGTATATCTTCCAATTTTATTAAATTGACTACTTTCAACTGTTCCTCGGTATTATCTTCTGGCTCTAGTACAGGGTTTCTGCTTAAGCAATCTGCCTCTATATTTTGTTTACCTGGTGCATATTTTATTTTAAAGTTATATTGAGATAAATAATAGGTTAAATCACCAAGTTCTTCGTCTGTTCTCGATTTTAGGTTCATATTTTCCAAAGGTTTATGATCCGTGTAGACTGTGAATGGTTTGCCTATCAACCAGTATTGCCAATACCTTACTGCTTCCTTAATTGCTAAACATTCTAGGTATATCGCTTTTTTCTTCTTTTGGGTTCCATTTAGTTTTTTCGAAAAGTATGCCACTGGTTTTTCTGTCCCGTCTGGTTGTATCTGTTTTAATATTGCTCCAACTCCTTCTATAGATGCGTCGGTGTATATATTTATTGGTAATTTTCTGTCATAGATTTCTAAAATCGGTTGCGAGCATAGTAAGTTTTTTATTATGTCAAATGCTTTTTGACATTCGTTCGTCCATATGAATTCCTTATGTTTTCTTAGTAAATTATGTAATGGATCAAGAATTATGGCACTGTTTTGTATATACTTGTGGTAGAAGTTAACTTTTCCCAAAAATTGTCTTATATTTTTTTGTGTTTTTGGTATTGGAAAGTTTTGTATTGAAGCTAGATTGTCTTTTATTGGTCTCACTGAATTATTTTTAATTATATGTCCTAGGTATTTAACAGAGTCTGATGCAAATGTGCATTTTGTAAATTTAAGTCGGAAACCTTCTGTTTGTATTGCTTTCAGTAATTGGTTTAGGTGGTTTACATGGTCGTTAAAATTCTCTGAGTATATTAAAATATCATCTATGTAATTGACTGTGTAATCTGTTAGGTTATACTTTCTTAATATATTACTTAGTATTCTTTGGAAAATTGCAGGCGAAGTTTTTAAGCCAAATGGTAGGCAAGTCCACTGGAAGTGTCCCTCTTGTGTTACGAATCCTGTCTTCATTCTGTCTTCGATTCGCAAAGGTATAGCCCAAAAAGCAGAATTTATGTCTAGAGTCGTAAAAAACTTACAGTTTCTAGTTTTTTCCATTAGGTCTTCGATTAATGGAAATGGTTGAGCTTGTGGTATTACTATCTTATTCAAATCTCTGAAATCTATGCACAGTCTTGATTTTTTGTTATCTTCTTTTTTAAATGCCAGTGTTACTGGGGCTGCAAATGGGCTGTAAGATTCCTCTATTAGGTTATTATCTAGTAGTTTAGCTATTTGTCTTTCTATTTCTTTTTTATCTTCTAAAGTACATCTGTATGGTCTTTTACTTGTATATTTATCTACCAATAAGTCTATTCTTGCTTCATATCCATCAACAGTTCCTATGTCATATTTGTCTTTTGCAAATATTGATTTATATCTGGTAATAATATTTTTTATTATTGTTTCTTGTTCTTCATTTAGATGTTTTATTTGTATATTAAAATCTTCTTCGTTTACATGCTCATTAAAATTTAAATATTCTATATTTTTAGTTTTTTTTTCTATTTCTTCATGTTCCTTGTTTTTCTTTAATGTTTCTATGTTTTCATCTTCCGCATGCATTTTTTGTTTTATACTTAAGTTTTCTGTTTGAATCAGTCTATATTCTGTAATCATGTCGAGACCGATCAGAAAATCATATTTGAAATCTTTATCTTCAATTATGTACACATCTACATGTCTTTCCAGGTCGTAGATTTTTATTTTTAATGTTGTCAAACCACTTGCTTTTTTAACACCATTAATTGTAACTAAATTAGCTTTGTTCAATTTATTTGCATTTCCTTTTAATTTTAATAACCTTGAATTAATTAGAGATACATTTGATCCTGAATCGTATATGCCATTTATCTGTAGTTCGTCATTTATTAGAAGTTTGACCTTAATTAATGGTGTTACTATTCGTTTTTTTGGTCGGTTTCATTCAACTCTGCTTCAATCACTGAATTGTTAACGTGTCTTATATTCCTTTTCATTTTACTTTCATCGTCATTTGTCTTAAACCAGCATGCATTTTCCGGATGATATCGAATACCTTTTCCCAATTTTTCGCATGTCTTACATGGGTGTTTGTCTTCTTTTTTATCATTGAATTTCATGGTTCCATATCTTTTCTTCACTATGAATGTCTTTTTATTCACCATATGTTCATACTTGCTTACCTCATTAAACAAGTCCACAGTATCTTTCATTGATTCTCTGTCCATTTTATTCAGTATAAATTCAGGTAACCCAGCCGCGATAAGGTCGACTAAAGTCCCTACATCGATTGTTCTTCGCATATCCAACAGAAGTTTTTCCTTTCTTATTGTATAATCTAATAATGAGCCATCTTTATACCTGAATGATAGTGCATACGTTACTGGATTCCAGCCCTTGTTCGCAAACGATTCACAGAATTTTGATTTCCATATTGACCAGTCCGAGTCTATGGTTTGTTTTATTATCATAGAACTATACCAATCAGCACAACTTTTATCCATAAATAGTCTTAGTACTTCTATTTTATTTTCATCGGTTTCCACCTCTAAACGTTTGCATTCTTTTTCAAACATATCTATCCATTGAGTTGCATTTGTGTTTCTGCTTGTAAATTTTTCTAACACAAATTTATCTGCAATATTTTTCAAATTTAGTTGTTTACTGGGCTGTGATTTTTCCATCATTTTTTCAAACAACTTTTCTAGTGTACTTGTTTCGGTTTGTTTAGTACTTTCAGGTTTTCCGATAATGACTTCCTCTAAGTATTGCTCTTGAAATTGTAGATTTTCATCTTCATCCATATAAGCGTTTCTTAATTCTTTTGTAATTGTTATCCAAATGTTTCGTGTTTGATGTCTCTTCTTTATACTATTCTTTACTTTGGCAAAGGCCGCGGTTTTTAATATTTCTTTGTGGTAACTTACGGATTGTAGTTCTTCTGGTATTGCATATATTTTATCGTCACTTGTAGTTATTGACGTTATACATAGTAAATTTGATTTTGAATCCTTTGATGGTAATATTGTGAATTCAAATCTAAGCTTCTCCATTGCTAATACATCCTCATTGTCAGCCATTTTTAAGTTAGCGTCCTTGTTGGCCATTTATCTTTTATGTCAAAATTAAAGATATCCACTTGTGTGTAAACAAAATTGTCGTTTTATAACGTTTGTCGATATTACGTTGGTTGCTTTTAATTAAACCAATTGTGTTGCTCTGTAAAAACAAAGAAACGACAATTAAGTACGCAACTTCTAGGTGTAGATGAGTATTCTTCTTATAATTGTTTTAACAAACACAATTAACAAAATTTTCTATTCTTTTCACGTAAATAGTATCCGCCATTACATTTCTATTCTGTTTTACCGACCTCGACCATAGATTATGCTACAACGATTGAACTATAGACTGAATGACACATTCATGCCACAGATTAAGCAACTATAAGCCGCGGCGCGGCAAAATTCAAGTGGAGGTATTCTTACAACTAAAGAAATATAATTATTTCTTTACATCTATATATTTTATCTACGAGTATTTCTATTCTATACTTTTAGTAAAGGAAAATAAGGTAAAAAGTCTGTAAATAGAAGTACATTAAAAAAAAGTTGTATATGGGACTTAGGAAAAGAAGAAGAACAAAATTATATAACTTTTAAAATCATATCTGTCTATCTGTTTCTCTGTTTGTTCTTTACACAACTAAAAACTACTAATCCGATTGAAATCTGGTTTTCAATATTGGATAATATAGTTAAATTTTCGAGGAACCTCGTGCTATACCTGACATCGAAATCCAATTAGTAGTTTATTCTTAATTAATTTAAGTTTTTACTTAATTTAGTTTAATTTATCAGGAGTTTAATGGAAGTATTTAATAAGGTTACACGCACGATACGCAACTCTTGCATGGACGCCTTTTTATGATTAGTTAAAAAATGTAATACGTAAAATTTAAACATAAATCAATCTTTGAACCCGAGTAATTAACGAAAAAGTCAGCTATGCACTATTTCTACGCAGACGAAGTCGCAGGTAACAGCTAGTTTAATCATAATAATGACAATTTGACCTTACATAACATGACACGGAAAGATATTTACAATCCATGCACATATTTGTCCCAAAAGTAGAACCACATCGTTAAAATAAGTATCGTATACGGTTAACGTTTTGGCAAGAAGCCTGAAGCATTTGCAAAACATATTAAACAAAAGTTGACGTTAACAAACGACATCATAACTTATTGTAAAGTCTAGTTTCCACCAATTATCTTACAGAATACAGAGTCTACCAAAAGATATAAATTACGAGTATGCATATCTTCAACCTAGGCCTAGCTATGCTCCAAAATATTTATTTTTACTTTGAATTCAGCACTGTAACTGCTGTATCTATAGATGAATTTAGTAATTACTTGTTTCAGAAAATATCTGTCAAATTTTCTCTGACGTTGAAAATTCTTTATAAAAACTATACAAGGCACTACTTAGCCAAGACAATTTCTCAGATACAGATTTAGATCATTTATTGATATATTATTGTCTTCAGTAAAGAGTAAAGGCAGCAATTCTTATACATATTATTCAGTCTGGTTATTTGTAATTTTCCCAGAACTGAACCTGATTTTTTTTTTAAGTTAAGGCTATTATAACAGTAATTCTTTGATACTAGATACTAGGTACAATACTGAGTTTCTAGTTTCAAATTCTATTACTCGAAAACAATTATTGTAACTTTTAAATTCAATGATACTTATTTTAATAATTAACACTCATTAATTTGTAATAACTAACTAGATACTGTGGAATTATCAGGACATCCTGGGCTCAAAGTAATCAAGGACCAAAAATTCTTAGGTAAGTAGGTACATAATTATAAAGTTTAATTGTAGTTTTAAAAAATCAAATAAATTTATCAGGAGTTGGATGGAAGTATTTAATAAGGTTACACTATACGCAACCCTTGCATGGACGCCTTTTTATGATTAGTTAAAAAATGTAATACGTAAAATTTAAACATAAATCAATCTTTGTTGATGTTTAATAAATCGAGATAACGAATTAACAGCAAAGCTCAATTATCATCTTCGCGCTCACTGAACAATTCAATTTTATTATCAGATTGGCTAGATCGAACCGTTACAATTTAACTTTCCATTTTAATTAAATTCCGAAATATTGAAGTAGCCTTAAGCTAAACGCGTAATTGGTATCCCGATTACCGGCTAAATTGACGTAACCCCTAAAAAGGAAGCATGCGAATATTGTATTAGAATAACCGATTGGTTCGAAAAGAGGCTATTTAAATGCGTAACCCGTCATTAGGCAGTCAAGCTGAAAGGGCTCGGTCCGAAGTGCCTATACTGGATGGCTTCGCATAATCGACCTGTTAACATTTCGGCCTGCCACCTACTCGTACCCTAGTCACCCTGTTTGCAGACATTTATTTTTACAGCTTACTAAGCGAAATTCAGATCTTGAGCACTGAAATTTTAACTCACTAACACTTCTTTTCAAAGGCTTAAAAGGATTCTATACGCAAGCCGCTCAGAATACTGGAGTTGAAATCTTCGGTATATTTTATATGAATATCTCTTTTGTATACTAGATATCCTTTAAATAATATCGTATATATTGAACCAACAAGACGGAACAAAGAGCTTATGTGAACGGTATCAATATTTTAAAGCTATCCAGTAACAACAATAAGACAATCCCTAAAATGTAAAATGATGGTCACGTAGCACAGTAAACTCTAAGATTTCGGACTTTAGAGCCATTTGGTGTCTGCGGGCGTGATAAACCATCTAGGAATACGGTCAAGATAGCAGTTGAGATAGAAACTCAAAGAACCCTTACCCATTGTTGCTACGATTTCTCAAACTTACAATAGATACAAATGTATATACCTACATACTACTCATAAACATACATTATATTGGTTACCAATATAACAAGTAATAGTTTAATATCAGGCAATAACTACTAGTAGTACCACGGATTATGTAAATATTGACTTTTTTCTGTATTCCTAGTTTAAACAGATTACTTTATATCCGAACCACTAGAGTTTAAAATTTTACTCATTTCGGAAGCCTTAATATAGACTTTAGTTTTTACAGTTGTTATGAACGTTAATTACAGTTAATAATCCTGTATACATTGATGTGTTTAACTATACCCTGAGAGGCCTTGATACATACAATAATATAAACACATTGTATGTATATTAGTAAATCTGAGGGCACGGTAGTGCGAACGCCAAGACGAGCCAAGCTAAGCGTACGGGCACTACCTACCTTTTCTCGAAACGTTTCTTGGGTTTTTTGAACCCTCATAACTTTGGTTCCGAATAGATCAGATAAACCAAATTCACGGGGTATGATCTCAATTGAAGAGTTATTAAAAGTATATAGTTTCAATTGCATAGCAATATTGATATCTAAAAACCCCCGATTTCGTCACTTACTCTTTTATGACAATCAAACTTCTTACGATACTTCCCAAAATCCTAGAAAGCTAATATTTGATGTGACGTCCACAAATTTTAAAAGGGATAAGAACTAAGTATATCTCGGAAACTATTGAATGCAACGTAAATTCCAAGTTTTTTTAAAAAGGCTCCGTAGTCAACAAGTAACCCTTATAGTTTTGTCATGTCCGTGTGTCTGCCCGTCTGCCCCTGCGCAGAACCGACGTTTAACAGAAAAGTAATAAACGTTTTGTTTAATTTCTTCTATGGTTTTCGCGATTTTGCATAATAAAACACTTTATTTATCCGGTTTTATCACGTTTTTATTCATTATTTGACCCGAGCTTTCGCCAACTTTACAGTTGGCTTTTTCAAGGTTGACTGAGATGAGATGAGTTGAGTTCATCTCAGTCAACCTTGAAAAAGCCAACTGTAAAGTTGGCGAAAGCTCGGGTCAAATAATGAATAAAAACGCGATAAAACCGGATAAATAAAGTGTTTTATAACGTTTTGTTTGTTCGTTCTGGCCATATATTTTGGCTAAGATGTTGAGTTTGTAACTTTGAAATTAGGTTCTTGTAGAGTTATAAACGTGGCTCTACATGACATCTGATAACATTTTGATAGTGCACGCCATATGGTCACGCTCTCGTCTTGACTACAAAAAATGACTGAATTAAGTGAAGTTATTTTTATATGAAAATGTTTTTGAGGGGTACATTTGTCTATTTAAATACGAATCTGTCGTGCGTTGCCTGGATACAAACCACCAGTAGGTAATCCAAGAAAACCTTACAAAAACCAG
Organism: Idaea dimidiata; assembly: GCA_949358125.1. Taxonomy (NCBI): domain Eukaryota; kingdom Metazoa; phylum Arthropoda; class Insecta; order Lepidoptera; family Geometridae; genus Idaea; species Idaea dimidiata. Next base: position 7,993,530 of record OX442337.1, read on the forward strand.
CTTCTTTTTAAACGAGATTTTATAAATAAAATACGTACTTACCTACTCCACCCTTACTCGCTTTGATTGTGTACCGAACTTTGTTTTCGACTTACCTATAAAAAAAGAAAACATCGTTAAAAGGGTTTGTTAATAAACTACAGATAATATCAGGCTATTTGGATTTTTAACTATTAAAAAACTAAGCGTAATTACGTTCTCCGAACCAGATTTTTTTTTTGACATTACATTTAATGAAAAACATTTTTTATTTGAAAAGCAAACAATTTAGACCGATTCTGTTCATGATAACTAGTAACGTAACTTGGCGTTAAGTCACGAGTTAACAAGTATCTCCTAGGTAAGCGTGCTACATCTTAGACCACATCGTGGTTTTCCGTCAGGTGAGATAGTGGTCAAACGCTTATCTTTCAATTATAAAAATGAAAATTAGTGAAGTACCTACCTATGTACCAAACAAAATCCTAAGCCACCACTTATAAATACGTAACCCGTTTCCGGGTCGCTTCAGGGATATGATGTTAAGATATTTTTGTACTTATGCATCTAGGACCTACCTCGATTAGTATCGCGTAAAATCAGTATGCTTAGCTCTCGTAAAAAATATCAAGCAAGTCCTGGATTTACTGCATCACATAAAATAGTAAATGTTGTATCGCTCTCCGACGACGAATGGTTGGGTAAAGTAATTTGTCATTTAACCGGGTAGCGGGCGTCCGGTGATTCGAATTGCTTTTCAAAATGTACCCAACAATTTGTTAGGTATTATAATAGAGAATTGAAAAGATGCTTTTCAAAAATTAAATGAAACCGGGTAATTTGAAATCACGACCTTTGCATTGTCTGTATGCCACTCTAAGCAACAGATGCATGAACAGAACACATTTCAAAGAGAGTTAAATTAAGGATGTTTAACTTATAAGAAAATTAATGTTTTTTTTTAATAAACCGATTGCAAAGGAGGAGAAGGTTCTCAATTCAGAAAGTTTGGAATTCCGAGGTGGTCCCATAAAATTTTTGTGAGGATCTGATGAGTATCTTCGGAATAATGAACAGAATAGCATCCCAGAATGCAGTAAATAACTCATTTTTGAACCTCTACCAAAAAGAATCAGCTCTTTAAGAAGATCAGAAACTATCTATCTCATCAGAAAACTTCTCAATAATTTGAATTACAGTTACAATTTTGATTATTTTAGTGGCAGTATGCAGTGGAAATTGAAAAAAGGGAGGAATTAGTGGCTTATGGTTTCACCCGCGTAAGTGCCGTTCCCGCAGGAGTAACAGGATAAAACGCTTATATACAGGGATAGTTTACATCCTTTTCCAAGGCCCCATATATCTTTATACCAAAATTCATTTAAATCAGCGGTTTATACGTGAAAGCGAAAGAGACAGACAGAGTTACTTTCGTAGAAAGGATGTTAGCAACTAACTAATATTTGTAATAAATTGAATTATAATAAGATTTATTTAAAATCCTCATTTTTTAGGAAACATTCGTATAAGAAAAGGTAGCCCTAGCCGTTCAAGAATAGTCCACTCTCTGTTTTTAAGTGCTTAACTCGTTATTTGCGGCTCTACTCCTCCTTTCCGAGAAAAACAGGATAATAAATTAAGCTCCAGAACACTTTGCATCATTGTCGCCACAAATATCTTTCACCTATTTAATATAAAGGGGTCGAATTAATGCCACGGAAATGTTTGTTTATTTTATTATTAATGGAAGGACCGTGTTAAAAAAACAGAAGTGTTTACGGAAAAGGAGATAAATCCTATAGAAATACAAGAAAAAATCAAAAGCTTTAATGTTTCAGTCATGTCACGCCACCAAATATTTGAACGCCATCTACTTAACATTTATCTCTTTAGGCAGAAGCTTAACAGTGACCATATTTCTGTTGGAATTTTTTACTAAACATGTTTATATATTATGTATCTATAGCTAGTAAGTAGGTACCTACTGGTGTAATGTGATGGTTGATATAATTTATCTTATCTTACTAATATTATAAACGCAAAAGTTTGCACTTTAACGCAATTTCAATTATGAAATTCTTTTTTGTCATAAATATAATACAAGAAAGATGAACTTAATTATTGTTAATTCAATATTACATCCACTTTGTAAGGCTAGAATCGCCTATAAAAGCTTACAAGCCATCACACATTTAAATACATATTTATCAAACCTAATATAATTGAATACGAACATAACATAATAGTAATTAAATGCGATATTGTTTAAAAAACTTACGCTTTTTGCTTAAAACTCTTTCAGGCATCGCAATCGGTTCAGTAGTTTTTGGGTGAAAGAGTAACAAAGTCCATAAAGTAACATACTATTGCGTTGATTATATTAGTAAGAAGTAAGATGAAATGTGTCAAATTAAATAGAAAATTGTAAAAAAAACAATAAAGACTAACAACAAATAAAATGAAACGACTGAATTCACAAAAATGTAAAATAGGTTCATTAAAAACCGGGGATGCGTGAAGATCCCATAAATTCAAGTGCTATAAAATGACGACCAATGAAAAGAAAATTTTAAATCCATGAAAGAAACGATGGTACATAAAAATCAAATCCGTTACAATAAATAGTTAAAAAAAACTCTGGCAAGAAGCCAGACAGTTTCCACAGTCAAATATCATTAACGTTAAATTCTTTCTAGTATAGGTATACCTAACTATATTTTACTCGTTTCGCACAAGTGACTACACAAAAAATCTAAAGACTAAAATTATAAGCTTTAAATATAACCTCCATAAATTTCTAGGGAATAAAGTTTAGTATAAGATATAAAATTTAATTATCTACTTTTAAATGATTGTTATTTTATCTTTTTTTGACATATTTATATATATTCTATCGATATCCATCTGTTATCTATAAATAATTATAATAAAACAAAAGAGGACAAAAAGTGTATACCTACTTAGAAGTAAATTACAAAAAAGTTGTCTAGGGGGTAAGTTGTCTAAGAAAAGTAGTAGAACTAAATTATATAATTTTTAAATTCACGTCTATCTGTCTGTTTCTCTGCTTGTTCCTTATACAATTAAAAACGACTAATTCGATTGAAATTTTGTTCTCAATATTGGATAGTTCGTGGTATATATACTTTACATCGAAACAGTAGAACGAAGCAATCATCACCAAATAATACGTACGTCATCACTTACCATCAGGTGAGATAGTGGTCAAACGCTCATTTTTTATATACTAATATTATAAAGAAAAAAGATTTATTAGTTAGTTTGTTTGTAATGAATAAACTAGTAGACCGATTAAAAAAATCTTACTATATTTTTGAGGAGGAATGTTACTTTTGATTTCGATATTCTTACGGGATCGGGACTTACGCGAGTGAAATCGCGGGACGCAGCTAGTCGTATATAGCATAAAAAACGCATTTTCGCTGCGCTTACTATGTAAACAACATGTGAGTAAGTCCTGCTATACAAAAAAAAAACTTCGTATTTTTGCTGTTTTTCAAAAACTTCGTTCTGCATTTGTAATACAAAAAACCACGATATTTAAAAGATACAGACTCGTTCTTATTAAAAAATATAAATTTAACAAGAAACAAAAGCGAAATGTTTTCAGAACTGTGCTCATAAAGATTAAACATAAGATAGCATAGCGCACCCGGCACTAGACAAACGTTGTTTTATAAAGTACGTATTTACGAAGAAATATAATAATACTATACAGACTACAGACGTTGCATTTCGAAAAGAGACGGTTATCTATCTTAAGTTTGAGCTAAAAAGTTGCAACCAAATTGAAGTGTACAATCCAGAGAAGTTGAACTCCAGATGGTCCCTAATGACTCGCTGCACTAAGATTATCGGTATAGCCTAAGAAAATAACTATAATTTCAATCTTCCGACACAATTCATCACATCTATTCGAAGCCAATTGATTCTGTATCTATTATTGTCCCTGTCTTTACGTAGCGATTCTTTTTATGTCTTCCAATTAAATGTTGTGGCTTCGATTAGAAGCAATTTAGTGTATTGTTTCTGTTACCTACAGTCAGGGAAAAACTTTATTTATTTCGATCTTTTGTCGGTTGATTTTCTCTGTTTACGAATAGCCAATTAACAATGGATTCGGATTGAAAGCTTTGATTTCTTTCTTATATAAACCAATATTATTAAGAGGTAACGTTGATAACATGTATGTATGTATGTATATTATATTGGAGGTACCTAATCTCTGAAACCACTCGACTGATTTTGGTGAAATTTAATATGCACCTTTAGGAATAACATAGGCCCGTTTTCTTTGAGAATAACATAACACTTTTTATCACTCATATGACTGAGCATTATGATTGAGTCAACTTTCATATGTTAATATTCTTCTATGAAAGTCAAACAAAGTTTTAGAACTACTGTGGATTTGGGATCCTCAAGTCTTCATAAAAACTGTAAGTGTTATAAAAAAGTATTCGTTTCAGACAAAATTGATTGGTTTGACTTACACGTAGTCTAGACCCAAAAAAATTAATTCACTTTGGCAGAAATTGCAGAATAGCCAGCCACAGCGTTAAAAGAATAAATAATATTTGGGAGAAAGGGAAAATTAAACATTTGATGCCAAACGTTTTACTTCCAGTAAAATTCACTAGTTCACATCAAACACAGGAACCTACAAAAGGAAATTAATAAAAGAGCAATTTAAAAGATGAAACAATTGCATGAAAGTATATCACAAACATTGCTTGCATGTGGGGAACAAATGGTTGGGTTCGTTCCTCAACTCTAGTTTCTACAATACATGTAAATCCAGCTAAGCCCCTGACGAGTGGTTCACCACTTTTTACCTAACTTTATTCTAGGAACACAGTAACAGTGTATTGTTTATATGCCAAGGTTTAAGAAATGTTCTGTTTAAAACTTAACAGCGAAACCACAAGAGCTGTGGTGATGGATCTTGAGTTTGAGAATTTATATGTTTTAATGAAAAAATGACATTTATTTTAATTATATTTAGGCTTATTTTACACGTATTCGTATAATGCAAAGGGTGGATTTTCTTTTTGCACGGAGAATCACGTGTGATATAAAAAAAAACATTTTATGCTCGTAGAAGCAAATCGTTAGAGTATAAATCTTGTCTTAAAAGTATTTATTTTTCTTTAAATTATGGCATCTACACGCCAGCATCTTTCAAATACAAATAGAATGTCTGCAGTGAATTGCCCATTTTAGTTCAAACATAGCTATAGAGCTACTCGTAAAATACTGGACGTAATAGTGTCTGCATAAGTTCACTGATACAAAGAAGAAATATGTTGAGGAAAATATCAGCCACCTACTTATTGAGTAACGTTTTCCGTATCCATGAGCAAACAGATAAAGTTGTCGGGTATGAAATTGAATTATGATGGAAAAATGGGTTTGACTAGGTGTTTATTGAACAAGAATTAAGTCATCTTTAAGCTAGATATTAAGCCTCTGTAGGCCGGAACACATTTTACTTAGATGAATATATAATGTATTACAAAAAACAGTTCAGAAAATAATACTTATAAAAGTACTTGTACGAGGTCATAATTTGATGTGAAAACACGATTCTTGGAAATTATCTGGTTAGAATAAAATTCAAATAGATGTAGTCAATCTTACTAATATAAATTAAACGCGAAAGATTGTATGTGATATCATTATTCAAGCACGTAAAAACCGCTGAACCAATTGCGATGAAACTTGAAATGTAGATAATTGGAGACCTGGAATAATACAGGCTACTTTTTAATTTCGCAGGAAGTGGACTTAAGCGGGCGAAACCGCGGGGCGCAGCTAGTATTTAATATAAATGAAACTTCGTATATAAACTGAATTTAGTTCAATAAGGGCCATATATATGATAATTTGAACTTCATAATTAAGGTCTAATATCTTGTAATTAAAAATTGTTTGATTTTTCACTCAAACATTTCGTTGCATCTTACGTCCATTGTTTACACACCCGAAATTCGCTAGCACTATCCCCATCGCACTATTTTATTTCCTTTGGATGCTTCAGTCTCAAATAAAAGTCCATTTAACCTCAAAGTAAGAAAACTATACATCCATTTAATTAACTAGTAATGGACAATTTAGATTAAACTTTTACTTCTTCAAGGAAATAAAATCTAACAAAGCTGCTTTCTTAAGAGCGTTAGAGCTGTGAGTAATAAATAACTGCAGTTAAAAATGTAAGCTGGAAGCTTTGAGCTAGTTCCAAGACCCTAGCGGTCAGTAAAACGCTCTTGTATCGTTGAATGCCTAAGTATGTCGACTATTCTAAGCTCAGTTCAGTATCTAAAATTAAATGAACAATTCCTTGAGCAATGTTCTATATGTAGGGTTTTACTTAACATGCCCGTCCGTAGTTTCTATCTGTAAATTCCTTCTGTCGATTCTCGTGAGCACCAATTTCTTATTGAAAACATTTACTTCATTGAGTTTAAGTCTGCCAGGATTCTAACACGTTATTTACTTAGAAGTAAAATCGATTTGTTTAGTTAAGTAGGTAAGACCTATACGTAGGTATATACTTAAGTGTATATTTATGTAAAAGTGTTTATCCCACTTTTCATCGTATATGGTTCCACTTCGAAGATTCTTTTTTCATTCAGAAGGTATTTGGTCTCAGAACTTTCATAATAAGAATGTTTTATTATCAGCTTATTACGTTCTAGCTGCACCCCGCTGTTTCACCCGCGTAAATCCCGATCCCGCTGAAATATCGGGTTCGAAAATAGCCTATTTCCTACTCCGAGGTCCCATTTATCTCTATGTCTAAATTTATCAAAACGGATTCAGCGGTTTTTGCCTTAAAACGTTACAATTTCGTAATAAACTAGATGCATTGTATGTACTATTTCAGAATCACAATGATATAGTTAACTTTAAAAGTTAACTATCTTGGATGTTCATACATTTTATTTAAATCGCGAAAGGTGACCTAAAAAAATAAGGTAAGGAAAGGGGATAAAAAAGCACAACAACTATTGTTGTTGTATATACTCAGGCAACATATTATTTTACTTAGGGGAAGAAATATAAAATAACGAACCGAACTAATTTCAATTAAATTAGAGCACTTGTTAATGCGACAAATAACATCAAATTTTACGACAAGTGGGTCGTAAGATAGAAAAGTTTTCGTACATTTTTCAGGAAGCAACCACAACAAGCCATAACATTAAAAGCTAAGGTAGAGTTCGTTTTAAACGAAGTCTAAAATCGTTGCGTAATATTATTAACCCCGTTTCTCGATTCTCAGGGACATTTTACAAGGGTACGGTGAAACAATACGATTCTATAATTTCCCTCAAGTCATTGTTGTGTAGTCACGCGCAGGGTTACCGGCATCTGTCCACAGCATTTGCCGCAGTCGCGACCCGCGAGGGACCCCACTTCTAACTATTCCATTGTATTTCCACTGTGCACAACTTCGTTTCAGTTTTCCCCATTTGCTGGTGATAAACCATAATGAAATAAAGATACCTATTTGAAATAAAAAAAGAAACTGTATTACGCTGGGGGGAGTTATATAATACGAATATTATTTAATAACATTTTAATTTGTTTGATTTACCACGTTTTAATTTGTTTTTTTACGGAGCTCGATATTTTGTCCGGAATTTCTACATGGCTTGTTCACGAGACTGGAGATTGCGGGGTTACAATTCTTAAAGTAGTATAATATGACGTTAGTTAAGCTTAAAAAGAAACCGATAGGTAGGTACAGTTCATTATCAGGAACTTGGACTAGTAAAGATGTTTTATTGCGTACAATTGCCAAGAATCTCAACAAAACTAGTTGTAAACTCTCTACCTAGTCTCTGAGATTTTAATCAAAGCATTTTAAATTTGAAAGTTCAACAATGCTTCTGATAAGAGGATTGCAAAGTAAAGTCTCTTACCTAATCAAGTTCTAACTCGTTACCGAAACTTAAAAAGTATCTAAATGGTAAACTTGTGAAGCGAAAAACGAGAAAAGTTTTATTTTAAAGTAACGTGGGATTTTCTATATTCGTGATCAACTCAGAAACTCTTATTCCCCGAACTGTCCAAATCAGGATTGTCTAAATAAATTGTCTTTTTAAAAAGTACTTACGTAGTTGACTTAACACTAAAAATAAGAATGACTATATTTAAACTTAGACGATTGGTAGTAAGAGTCTCAAATATGTAGATTTTAGTCTCCTCGTGATCAAGAATATTGTTCTGTAGTCAAAATGTAATGTTCATAGTAATATGGGAATAAGAAAGTATAGGTAAATAAAAATAAATACATTTAAAATACGAGAAGTCGTTGGATAAGGGTAACTCCCGATCGCTATTTATGGCGTCGTATGAGCTAGGAATATGTACAGCAGTGGGCGGATAAAGGCTGAGATGATGAATATGACATTTGAAATAGATCTCTAACACTAAAAACAAGACCGTTTGAAATAGATCTCTAGTCGACGACAAAGATATATCGGTACAGTAATAGCTCCAATTGTTATTACTGATCAAATCAGCGGGTCGCGATTTACGAGCAGGTAACACGTATTCGAGTATTACCGTTTCACCAAACGGTATAATTTATTATGATTGATTCGTTCGCACGGAGTGCTACTGCTAGCTAGCTACTAAACCTGTGCCCGAGAGAATCACGTACTGATTTATCACGCCTGTATAAATTACCACTTAGATAAATTATTAAATTTGTCACTTTTCTCAGAACTTTGAATTGGATTTTGGACTTGGGCAAACCAGGCAATCGTGTTCGTGGCCCGTCTGAATAAGTGCACTTTCAGGGTTTTTTTTTTAATTTTCTGCTAACTTTATAGAAAAATGATTTGAGAATACATTGCCAGATAACACTCATCACTAGTCCATACTTCTATGGTGTTAGGTTTTTTTTTTTCAATATTTTGCATTTTTAAGTTATAATAATGAACAAAAATAGTAATATCATAAAGAGGAAATATTATAAACATCGAATACAATTTAAAAAAAAAATACCAATAGATAGCTACATTATCAAGGAGTAACATAGGCCTAACCTTTGATTCTGATATTTCCATGTTATCGGGACTTACGCAGGTAAAGCAACAGGCGCAGCTAGTTTCTAAATAAAACTTAACAGACTCTCACTTAAGTGTCAAAACTTAGTTAAGAAGTGAACACAACAGATATAAACGGACGCCTTACAGGATTATAAAGTAAACGACCAACTTGAGGCAAGAGATGGTGAGTTGAGACAATACCTGAATGTATACCTATTGTAGTTACTCGTGAAAGATCTACAAATCCCATTGTGCAATTTAAACACAAACTGCTTATATTTTACGGCTGTAAAGTGTGACTTCTCTAAGAGCTTAGTATGATATCAGAAGCGTCGGTGCCGAGTCACGCTCAGCAAAGCTAAGCCGGTAGTAGAAGAACTACTTACTACGTAGCTATTTCATACTGCAAACACAAGCCCCATTTGCTATGATACTTTCAGCTAAGCGTGCGCCCGTCACACTATACCTACTATATGTAGCACGAGGAAAATGTGAATAAAAATTTCACAAACAGGGAAATGCGAAGCTCATTTGATTGGATTTAAAAGCTACTGACTAGATCTAAGTAAATTAAACCTCGTCTTCGTGTCGCAGTGGCAAATTAAATGCTCGGAATTCGTTAAGACCTAGTGAAAACATGCACCGACTGGGATATGAGTATTATCTCTCAGGTAAACCTTTACAAACAATAAAACCGAGGCGTAAAATAAGTATTTATAACAACCACATTACAACAATACAATAAATTTATTGTAATAACGCGATAAAGCCAAGTCGACAATGGGAAAATAAGGGAAAAAAAACATTAAACGTTTCGTTTTGCTATAATATTCGTGGCAATAAGTAACCATAAAGACGGTATTTCATAAGCGAAGTGCCTTGCTGTTACGACTTGCCGGGAACGTGAGCAGAAAGATAGCCTGCGGAGACAGCGTTTATTGGTACACCTGCTTACAAAAAGTATTTCCACAAAGTGTTTTAAAAGTGTGAACCGAGTACTGAGTACGACTATTGTCGGAATCTGGAAAACGTCTTGGGAGTTAAATCGATTCTTGATAGTAGTATTCTTGCCTTAATAGCAGGTGATACGAGCATACCAACTGCTTCGCTCCATTTTAACATTATTACTACAAGGAAATGCAACTTTTCTATTTTACTAAGCTTTTAGCACAATAGCCGTAGTCGCATTTATTCGGCATGTAAAATACTGAAAAATATGTTATCGAATTGACAAGTAAACTGAACTCCGCAGGGGAACTGTGAGTCACTCTATCAGTTACTTACATTACAATTGCACGTGAGTTGAAATTTCTATAGCAAAGTTGGTAAAATTGAAGACAGCCGAAGTTGTAGTCTATATATTTTAACACCTGGTACGGACTTGGGGTGGGGCAGCGAAGGCGCGGCTGTGTGAAGCGGAGTTCCAACAAAATTAACTGAATTCTTCGAGAGATTTCGAAGTGAACATTGTAGGTACGTTTCGGATAAGATGAATAGATTTATATCCTGTACAAACGTTTGATTGAAATTAAGTGCTTTTGTCGTAATTTTTAGTATTGCCTTAATTTGTTTCCTCTCTTAAATATAATACATAATTTGTCGATGTGATGTCAGTCAGTGTGTCAGTTTACTTTACTCGTTGACCAAATAGGAAAGGTCGAGTCCGTTTGGCTTTGCTAACCTTTTCGTGTTAATGATTCAGTCTCAGAGGGTAAATTTTCATACCAAATATTTACAAATGAAACACGTTTATTTTAGAAGCTCAATTCAAAAGTAGAATTAATTCGCGTGTGTGTACTACCTAGCTACAGTTCGATACGCAGCACATTTTAATTAAGATGTAGCTGCTTTCACGTCCTCTGTTAATCTCATATTTACCACAATATTTATTAAGAACCTGGAAATTGGACGAAGAGATTATCATACAACAAGACTCATAACCACAACGATTAAGAAAAGATAAGCCTTACCTAAGTACACACACTAAGCACATAAGTAAGTAATGAGACTACGAAAATATATAAATTATAAATATAACATCAATATTTGAAAAAAATGTGAATAGATGTCTCGATTTCTCGATTGTATTGAGTATGAGTAAGTAGTACCTCCTTTGTGCTACCTAAATTCTTAGCATTATTTATTTTCAATTAGCAAAGGCATGGGCAGGTCAGTTAAATAAGTAATTAAAAAATGATATTTATAACAAAATCAAATACTCAGTTTTAGTAGAAAGACCACCGATAATTTATGATCAACGTAGGTCCACCCCAATTTATTTTTCGAACCGAACAAAATTAATTCATATCAAGCAGTCTACAATTTCAATTACCTACAATAGTACCTAGTATATAGAGTATTTGTACAATAATTCAAGTGGCAATTAGTATTCTCGTTGAGACGTAGCTACTTCATTAATTAACAAAACTTCAACCACCCGTAATTTACTTTTACGATGAAGAATTTAAACATTCCCCTAATTTTACTTTTAATAATCTTACAAACCTGGCCCGAGTTGGACTCTCGTTTATAAAGGTGCTCGTTACCGTGCTCCCTGGGATAAGCAGCTATAACAATGCTACCTTTTAAGCCAAAATAGGCAAATAAAATATGTAGGTACGAGTATGTAATCTAAATTATTCTGTTAAAGTAATACACAAATATTGCCTTCGCTGCTTCTTTAAAACCTTTTAACATCTATATGTATCAACAGGTTTGTATTTTCATGTTTTTTCCTTTTTCCTTTCAGCTAAATAATTTTTAATTTTGAAGATTTATTTCAGAAGTATTATTTCAGTGTCATTCGTGATTCAGAAAATTAATATTAATTATATTCCGATCCCCACACCTCATTTTCTTTGACTAAATAAAGGTGTTTGTAATAAACATTTTTTTTAATGTATTGTTACATACTGTACTCCTGAACACCTGAACACATTATGGGAAATATATTTTAAAAAAACTTGGTGGTTAAGATGTGGGAATTTCATTTTGGTTTTAGTATAGATATGTATGATTAATGTTACCACCATCATGTTGTAAACACGTCATGCTACTGAAAATCTGCTGCAGTGACCCATTGTGATTGAACTGAGAAATTAGAGATCTACCAACGCTACGCAAGCGCAACTTGTAAAGGTGTGTTTTGCCAGCTCTTGTTAATATATACCTGTATCTGTCCGACATCATTCAGCGATGAGTAACATAAATAATAGGGGTTAAAGTATGAAATTGCCGTTTTATTGCAATAGGTTCTTTGAATTGACATAGAATCTTCATGGTTTGAGGTTTTCGAATGAAACTTTTTACAAATGGTTTCTGTGATGTTCTTTTTTTAAAAAATGTGAAACATTTGAATATCGACTTTCAATTGTTTTTGTTATTCAATTTAGACAAGAAAGATGGATACTGCGAAAATTCGAGTGATTTTTGAATACGAGTTCCGACGCGGAACTAACGCGGCAGAAACAGCCCGCAATATCAATGCTGCGTTTGGAGAGGGGTCTACTAATGAACGCACCGTGCGATTTTGGTTTAAACGCTTTCGTGATGGAAATTTCGACTTAAAGAACGAGCCACGAGGAAGACCGCCCACACAGGTGAATAACGATGAATTAAGAGAGATAGTGGAAGCCGATCCTAGTCAAACTACCCAGGAATTAGCGGCATGGTTTAACGTTACCTTACCCACTTTATTGACTCACTTGCGTCAAATCAATAAAATAAAAAAATACGAAAAATGGGTGCCTCATGATTTGACTGATCTGCAGAAAGAAACGCGTGTTGAAACTTGTGTTGCCTTGTTGAACCGGTACAGAAATGAAGGAATATTGGATCGAATTGTAACATGTGATGAAAAGTGGATTCTTTATGATAACCGGAAAAGAAAAATGCAATGGCTGACCCCAGGTCAAATGCCACAACAGTGTCCTAAAGCAAAACTTACCAATAAAAAGGTAATGGTAACTGTTTGGTGGTCTCAGCATGGTGTTATTCACTATAGTTTTCTTCGATCTGGTCAAGCAATTACGGCAGATGTCTATTGTGCCGAACTCCGAACCATGTTGACAAAACTAGCAGTAAAACAGCCCCGACTCATGAATCGATCTTCACCATTATTGCTCCACAACAACGCGAGACCTCACACAGCACGAGAAACCATTTTGACCCTTCAGGAACTGCACTTAGAAACCATTCGTCATCCTCCGTATTCACCAGACCTTGCTCCAACGGACTACCATTTTTTTCGTGATTTGGACAATTATCTACGTGACAAGAAGTTTTCTCCCCAGGAGGCAGTACAAAATGCTTTCACACAGTTTGTGCAGTCTAGATCGTCGGAGTTCTATCGCAAAGGCATTAATAACCTTCCCATTAGATGGCAGCAATGTATAGATAATAATGGCAACTATTTTGATTAAATAAATTTGTTAAAAATTTAAAAAATAAACAATTAAGATTTTTAGTACAAATCGGCAATTTCATACTTTAACCCCTAATACATTTTATAATATTCTCTAAAAAGTTCTCATGTTTAATTTTCATTATTAGGCTTCCATATTGGGTTGCCATATCTTTTAAGAAAATAACCCGAACGCAACATTTCGTACGGCAAGTAATTTGTAATGAATACCGCGGACGAAACATGAAGCCTGAAATATGTTTTTAATTCATCCCAAATATAGAAAACTTTTATTTAACAACTCTATACACGATCCGTTGCTTTTAAAAACATGTTTTTAAAGAGAATGGGAGTGAATATAACGAGCGAGTGCTATTTTTGGATTATGTTCATAAAATTGGCACAAATAATGAAAAATACGAGTCTAATAAAAAGTCGTCAAAAGCTGGACAGATCGTACTCGTAAACGCTGCTGTTAATTGCAGGACGTATCTGACATTCCGGCTATGCGACTTCCGTAGTAAAAAACAAGATAAAATGCGTTTTAGGGTTCCGAAGTCAACAACTCCGGTAGTTTCGCCATGTCTAATGTCCATTCAGAAAATGTATCTCTATTTCTAATATATTCATTTCATTTTCTTGGTTATGGCATTAAAGGACAATTTCAGACAGTTTCACGTGTTTAATAGTGTACTATCAAAACGAAGGTTTAGTAAAAATTTACATTTGATATGAATCACAATAACAACAGTGAAAACTAAAAATCCTGATTTCATCAAGGTTTTTCTTATCTTTCCTCTTAGTGTACGGAATTCCAAAAACAGAATTTCCTTAAAATGTTAGCATATTAAATTTAGATTTTATTTGTATCTGAAAATACTTACACAAGAAATAAATACTACAAAAATATAAAATCTAAATATAATAATATAAATAATCTAAGGTAAATGACCATTGAGTCCAAAAGTGCCCATCACACTGTCGGCATTACCCATTTAGATTTTGTTTATGCGATAATCGTGCATTAAAAGTTCTATTAGGAGTGCATAATGATGCACATAATATGAGTGACCTAACAGCACCAGTTTGTGTCACCTTAGCATGACGTACCCTTTGCAATCTACGAAAAGCTTTCATAGACCTCATTAATATGTATAGAGCAATTTTATATTTCGAACAACGTTTCTTAAACACCGACAAAATAACCACTTGCAAAACTGAAGTTGAAACAAAATTAATTATGCATAACTTTCCAGACAGTTCGGTAATTGACCATTTGTATTTAACAAATTCTAAAACAAACATCACTATGTAAACGGTTTTAAGTTATTCGAAACAACGACGAAGGAATTTGAGAAAACTCAATTTGAAGACTAGTTTATTCTGCTCATTGGTTGTAGATTGTCGGAAAAGCTCGTTCCACTCGTAGTAGACGTAACACAGTAAAGAATTTATTCTACAGAAAACTAACTGCGTCCCGCGAATTCACCTGCATAAGCCCCGATCCCGTGGGAATATCGTGATAAAAGTAGCAAATGTTAGTTTCATAAAGTTAAAAGAAATGCTTTCCAAAAATTTGCACCCGAAAGGAGTTGAACCTGCATCTTTGGGGAGACCGGCCCCAACACCTTATCCATTTTAAGCACCTGCGGCCAAAATAGATAAGGCGTTGTGGCCGGGTTCAAGTCCTGTCGGGTGCAAATTTTTGGAAAGAATTTCTTTAAATTTAGCCATGCAATTGTAGAAAACACTTTAAAAAATATAAAATAGTAGTTTCTTTACAAATAAACAAATAAATCTTTTCTCTTTTGAATATTATTACGTAATAGCATAGACTAAATTATCGAATAGGTTATTTTTTTATACGTTTCTTGAGTTAATTTTTAGCCTCCATTTTATCAGATTCAGTCACTATTCTTGAGATTAACATTTTGAGATGAAAAATTCAATTCGTTGAATAGTATATAATTATATATAAACCTATAATTCATTCATTTTCCGCAGTTAGATCCTCAGTGGACCTATTGTATTATGGGTCTAGAAAGACCAGAAGCGCAGGATCTTAGATTCAGTTTAATATGAATATACGACAAAACGAATTGTAAATAGACAGTAAGCTAGTTGAGTAAAACATCCAAAGTGAACTCAACACTGGATCAGACTATCTTAAAACTAAACAACAAGTTCAGTAATAAAACACTTTATTTATCCGGTTTTATCGCGTTTTTATTCATTATTTGAACCGAGCTTTCGCCAACTTTACAGTTGGCTTTTTCAAGGTTGACTGAGATGTAATTTGTCTATTTTTAACATTCTAAAAAGTTACAGTAAACTACCGCCTCATAATTATTTGCAATAAAAACGTTCCAGTGTGCGCAGACTATAGAGTTATTGTAATAGTTTTCAATTTAAATTATAATTATTTTTATCCCTAACTAGCTCAAAAAACTACCATGGCTTTTTTGAGGCGGTAGTTTACTGTAACTTTTTAGAATGTTAAAAATAGACAAATTACATCTCAGTCAACCTTGAAAAAGCCAACTGTAAAGTTGGCGAAAGCTCGGTTCAAATAATGAAAAAAAAGCGATAAAACCGGATAAATAAAGTGTTTAATTATGCAAAATCGCGAAAACCATAGAAGAAATTATAACAAGTTCAGTTTTTTATTCAGCTGATTTAAGAACTTATTACAAACATTTTGCTGAAAACCACAATTAAATCATTCAAGCCGTTTTGGAGATAAATGGGAACATTCGACTGCGCACAGGCGAACAAACAACCAACCTCTCGTCCTTGCTCCGGTCCGTCTCGGGTAAAAATATCAGAAGAACAAAAAAAAACAGACACGGAATTAACATTTTAGATGAAAAATTCCATTCGTAAAATTCACAGTACGCATACATTCATTTTTTATATCCGAGGTTAAAAAGTGTCATCGTTTTATTTTAAAAGGAAAGTGCCTACATATCTCTGTAGCGGCAGAGGCCCAGGTTTTCTTGTAACAATGGATTAATTGTACCTCGGGATAACCGCAGAAACTTGCATGAGACCGTTTCTTCGGCACCCTTATTTACAAGCCATTACCTTCAGAACCATTCATCGAAACCCAAACCCACACCAGTGTAATTAACCTACCCTTTAAAACTTTAAACATTAGCTAATTTACTCAAACTTACTTTATACAAACACCTGATTATACCTACGCCTTTCTATAGCCTACACCTTTAATTGAAAAAAAAAAGCGAATTTATGCTTGGTGAAATATTTTCACATGAAAATTACATTACTTAAAAATTCACAGCTAACTAAATTCAATCAAATATTCCAGTGGATAATTTCATTTTTATCCATTGCAAGTACCTACTAGTAAATAAATATTTTCGATAAACTGTTTGCACCTAATTCAATGAAATTTCAGATTTTTCATTAATATCAAATTGCCAATGTATACATACATATACTCACTCTACCTAGGTCGGCACACATAAATATTTTGTCTGTAAACTCGATTTTATTCTAAATTTGGTTCTTTATCTAAATGTAAACACGTGGAAGCCTAAAAATACAAGATTTATATTCTTGCTTGAAATTATATTTAATTCTAAGACATGATATTTAAAGAAATTTAAAGAACAAAATTTAATACTTACGACTTCACCAATTATTATTAAACTTCTGGAGGAATATTAGGTTTTGTGAAAACTTTAAACGTATAACGAATTTATTTTAAACAGTTTCAAAATAAAAAAAGTTTTAATGTACTAACTTGTAGTTTTTTTTTTCTTGTCAACCACCTTACTGATCCGCATACGACGAACATAAATTTGAAAGAGCATTGTATACATTTTGAACCTTATGTCGAGAGCCTGGTGACCTGTATCACAGGTGTTTACTACTACCTATCTCAGGCACCAGTCTTTCACAGCTAGCTAAGTGTAACTGCTCAATACTATAAAATTACATGTACCTAAACTTTGTACACATAGACTTGGATTTTTGTGAAAGAAATAAATATACAAATATTTTAATGGAAAAATTCATCTGCAAAAATTTACTTGCGGCGAGATTTGAACTCGCGTCCCTGGATTTTCCCTTTAAAAATATATATATGAATCGCTTTATGGATTTTTCCTTTAAAATATTTCTAGTAAATATGCCTTGAGCAATAAAAACAAATTTACGAGAAATAAATATGTTTTGTTTTTGTATTTATTAGAATAAATATCGGCGTAAAGTCGTAATATTTAAATTATTTTGTGAATTTGATGATAACGTAAAGTATTTCACAGACTGAAGACATTTTGAAAAATAATTTGCGAATACGCACTAATTCATTAATCATTCTCTGTGGCAACAGTATATATGACTAAAGTTATATTAACTTAGTTAATCTGCGAAAGAGTATTGTTTTTGTAGGTAGAATTTATCAATCATAGCATTTAGTTGGGCGACATACTAAGTGAACCCTCCTCATACGAGTCATAGTTCCATTACTCACCGAGCCCCTCCTAAAGCTGATATACCTACGCCCTCCTTTCGGACCCTAACTACAACCTACTAGTATCCATTATAACTAGACAAAGGATCTTCAATAAGCGAACATATCATCGTATCAATAATAAAAGCCATATCAATAAAATGAAGTGGGAACTGCTAGAGCGGAATCAACTATTTCATAAGATATGTGAAAAATACCCGTCAGCCGTACACCGATTGTTTCTCCTCGCATCCATTGTACTCGGAAAATAACAGATGGTAACCCACTTCTACCATTATATTTAACTGATGATATCAGATTCATTCATGACGTGTTTGCTCGGAAAAGTTTCTTGGAGATTGGTAGTAAAAAGTTATGGACATCAGATTAAAGGGTGTTGGCGCCAAGTTTACTTCCGAATGGGGGATCTTTGGCACAAAATCAACAATTTTACAGTTAGAGTTGCATAATATTTTAATTTTAATCTAATTAAAACTAAGCTATCAATATAAAAAAGATAAAGTAAAGTAACGACGTAACCGACGGACGGTCCAGAAAGTAAACATCGATGTAAGAAATTATTAATTACTGTTAGTGTTTTAATTGAAAACGTTCATCCCAGGAACGTCGAGCACCGTAATCATCGAACACGCATTTTTAACCACAATATTCAGCTTTAATAAAACTAGATTAAGGTAGAAAGTAGCTACGATATTAATTTTATATTCCTGAACAAAACGTTAAACATTGGTTAATTTCAAAAGGATTTACCAATTAGTGAGAAGTCATTTCAAAGTTTACATTTTGTTTCAATATTGTCGTCATTATACCCGAGTAATAACGATTTTTATGACGGACGAAGAGTGATTTCTGGGACTTATGGCGTCTATAAACCCGCTCGAGGAGAGTTGCCGTTTTAGCAAAATTCCTATACCCCCGTCTTTACCGCTCACCCGCATCGCCGTCCAAATCTTTCAAATTACCCAAATTCTTTCCTGAATAGCTGTCGTAATGACGACACGAACTCTATGCTTATGACAAAGGTAGAAAGGACAAAGCGTGTGTACGTACATGAAAGAAAATAAAAATAATAATCTGGTCTTAAAAAGCAGTAAAAAAGAATTATAATGTTTAAAATTCGAGTTTACTTGTTGGTTTTCCGTTAGATAAACAATTGAATATTATGTAACTCAATATTTAAATCTTGTTTTGACCATTTCTTGTATTTGGGAAAGTCCCTAGTGCTTTTTATACAGGTAATAAAGAAGTTATACCTGTCTTCAAAATGTCCCTATTAGATTGGAAATAATTAAAATAAAACTGCAAGATGCAACTAGTTTTACACGAGTACTTATAACGTAGGTGTCGAGATAATAAATAAAATTATTTAACAAGGCAACAATAGCTGCGCTTCAGGATTGCGCTTTTAACGGTTTGTTTGTATTGTCATGCCGTAATATATGGCGTCATTTCACAATAATGATTATGGGCTATACAACGCGACGACAGGCCTGCGTCTCGTGTCACTTTGCAATCATTAAAATATCACATTTACATTTGTAATGAAATGCAAATTATTAATTGTATAACGAATTCATTGCATTAATTTTCCAGTTGCTAAATAATAAATAAGTATTTGTATCATTGTACATGTTTTTTAGTTCATAACATGTTCGGTATAGTACTAGTGTAACTATTTCTGGTGGTTTCAACCACGTTATGGACCGTTCAGACGATCCCGATTTCTAACTCATTCCACTAAGCAATCTATAAACCAGGAATAAAGGCATCGTGTGGACGTATGGACGTAATTGCAGTACATAGTAAGCAACTAGGCTTGTCTCAAGCTTGTCTCATTGGTATCAGACATATATAAATAATACCTTGTTTCACAAAACAAACATTTAATTACGTAATTTCAACCAGAAACAATCAATAATTCGATCCGTTAAGAACAACTAATAGTTGGTTCACCTCGCAGCGCTCTGATAACTAATAGTATCGAAAATGTAACAACTAGCAATCACTATGACGCCTAATACCTAATTCAATTAACGAATAGTCGAGATGCGAATTGTCGTCAAAAGTAATCCTCAGCAGAGTGCATTGGGGCGCGTCCTCATCATGGATTCCCGAGGGCGCAACGTTAAATGTAGGCCACCAAGTTCCGACCGGCCCCTCGGCAGAATATTGCTTTGTCACTTGGCGACGTCGCTCAGCTTTCCTAAGCCCGAGTAATTGGAAATACTTGAAATAGACGACTTAAAGCAACATCGGAGTCGAGCGGACTAGGCGCTACCATTCAATGTCTCTCAGGGTTAACAATATTCACTTTTGGACCGAACAGCTGGCATGTTGTTCACAATTTACAGTCCCTATCGTTTATGAATTCTGCCTGAAACTCGGTTCAAATTCCAATATACTTACTTACCCAATATTGGACAAAAAATACAATAGATAGCCCTACTTATTCAATTTAAGCTCTTCTAAATCAAACAAAACCTTTCGAGTACGGTCGGTTATTAAACTTATTGATTTTCGAGCGATGCCATCCTTGTCGTTAAAAAATTTCCCGAATAATTTACCTTCTATAATGAGGTTTCGAAATTTAAAAAGTTTCGGGACATTTTTCATTGAACACTGCTTCGATTTTGAAGATTAGATATCGTTTTCCTGTACGTCCGATAAATCTAATTACACACAATTCACATAAAGTCGAATAGAGCATATAAAATAGGTAAACTGAGACCGTTAAACATAATAAGATAAACATTAGGTTACGGTACGGGTCATATCATAAATGTAACTTACAATTTAGAATAAAATATAGAGAGATTCCTAAAGTAGACATTATACGGATTGCCTGAGTTCCAATGGTTCACCGAAACAAAAGATTTCTTACTAAGAACGGTTCATAAGATAATTAAGTTGAGTGTGCAATAGCGAAATATTATTCGGACCTAGATAAACACAGCTCCGGAATTAATTCAGTTTCATTAAAATTGAAATAAACATAATTCCGAACGAAGCAAACAAAACTTTAATATTTTCAACATCCTCATGTGTAGGTAAATAGAGCAGAACGAAATAATTAAGTGATGTTGTTTATTTTTTAAAAGCATATATCTACATATAAATACCCCAAAAACATAGGTAAGTAGTTGTAAGTACTAAACATAAAAAGTGTAAGAAGACGAGATTGTTGTAGACAGGTAGGCTTGTTTAATGTTTTAGTTACATTTACAGGGCAGTTTTCTGTACTTAATATTTTTTTGCAAATGTTTTTAATTTACTTTATTTTATATTATTTTAAATTTTTACAATAATTTTAGTATCGAAAGTACCGCACTCGCAAGGTTAATTGTTTTTACAGTTTAGCGCTCAAAAAATATTTACTATTAAATAACATTCCTGCTATGTCTTCACCAATTTAGTGACGTATCACTTATCATAATCGGTTTAGACTACACGCCTTAAGCCTTTCAACTGACCTAACGACTGCTATCAAAGATCAATAAAAAAAGGAAAGTTGACCCTTTAACCACATAGGATTTATATATACTTTTACTGACTCGGAAAAGAGAAAGAGAGAAATATTGGAAATAAGTACAAATGTAGTCTGAATAGTAATTATAAACTTAATCAGTAAGAAAAATAAATGATGTAATGTCACCCTAATCTTCTATTACAATGCAAATGTGTTTAACAAAGGTCGCGAAACCTCGAACGAAAGAAAAACGCTTAGGGACACTGAAAATTTTGCAAACCAAAATTATAATCAGAAGAAATATTTCAAAGCAACGCAGGAACATTTGGAATAACGTTTTATTTATTTTACCTCATGAAAAAGGCTTTTTTGCAAACAAGATTCAATCGAGTTTATCCTAATTTCCCAAACTCATAAAGTTTCGGAAAGTTAGTTCTTTTTTGTTCATTTATCGGCCCTACTGGCTCCCATGGGGCATTGGTCTACTTTTAGTGAAGGTATGAACCATAATCCACAGCGGACGTTTTCCTTTCACGAATAACTATACGTAGTTCGTTTTTTGTTCGAAATTACGTATAAAGAATAGGCACGTACATACATATTTTACGTTTATATTTTTCTTTTAGGAGATAATGTTATCAGTTTCGTGGATAACAAATGTTTCTAACATTAAGTAAAGTTTCATCTGATCAATTTTTGACCGCTTCGACAAATAGAATCGTTTATAAATCTATGCTATTTAAACTACTTCAAAAAAAGGAGGAGGTTCTTATTAGTGGCGTATAAATTTTTTTATACATAGGAAAAGATTGGTTAGATTTCTTGTTTATTTGTAATGAATTGGCTCCAAAACTACTAAACCAATTACAAACATTATTTCACTAATAGAAAGCTTAATTTTCAAGAAGTAACATGGGCTACATTTGTTTTTGATATTTCCGGGACCGGGACTTACGCGGGCAAAACCATGTAAAACACACAGCTCAATGTAGCCCAATCTAGGAAACTAGGCTTGGACTATGAGTACCAGATAACAGATAATCTACGTCGCAATCGAGGGTTTGCCCGACGCGCCACATAGACTGTCAAAAGTATTAGGCTCGTATAGTGCAGCAGTATCCAAATGAAAATACCTTCAATATATACAACTGCCAATCATGAATGATCATGCGGGTTAAGCAACGCTTGGTGCGGTCATTACTTGGATGAGTAGCTGATAATTTGTGTGACAATGAAACATTTTATCGAGTTCCTCCGTGTTTCGGAAGGCACGTTGAGCAATTGGTCACGGTTGTTATCTCTGATAACAGTGGTCGGGTCAAGTTAGAGGCCTCAGGGCGACCTGAAAACTCTAACTTTTTGTGAGCCAGACCACAACACAAAAAGAAGAAGCAGACCACTAATATAATATTCTGTAGTATTTCTTGCGTAGTCAATGTCAATTGTATTATCTAATCGTAACATTACTAACATGTAGTAGGTAGGTATGCGGTTCCAGCTCTTGTCGAATCAATACTACACAAGCTCTGTTCCCTAAACACGATAATGTCACAAGCCGTATCCAGCTAAACAGATTTGCATACAGGGTTCTTGATAATTCTATTTCCTAACTTGGGGTTATTGTCCATGTCGATGTAGTTATGTTCCGTAGTGAACAGGTTGTTTTCGATTGAATATTTTTATCATTAGAATTGAGGGTACCTTTGGTAAGAAAACACAACTTGTGGGTAGATTTCAAACAGTCTATCAAATTTAAATATCGAACGAACCACTGACACATTGACTAGCCGCCTTTGGGCGAGAACACCCGTGTGTGCAACATAAACTATCGTCCGCGCCGCGTATCACGCGTGAACCTCATCATCATCCTCTCGACACACTGTCTTCAGTAGAAGATTGAAGACTAGCAGCCTATGAATATATGCTGCAGGATCTTGTATCAGATGTATATATTGACTTGATAACGTCGATAGTACAGGTCAGTGGTTTACTCCTAGACATAATAGGCGCTACTTGGGCAAATTGTTCGAAAGTGTAAATCTTAAACGTCGCAACCTATGTTTATTTCATGTAATTACTAATAAACTTTATTATTTGCACGATTTATTAACATAGTTATATTTTATCGGGTATTAATCGCGTATTATTACTTATTTTCTTACTTCAACGTTTCAACTATACTATTTACAATAGTCTTAACCAACTATATTAAACTACTTATCTCATTAAAACTGCTAAATGTATCATGTTTTTGTAAAGGCTTTATTAGGCAACTAGCTGGGTCCCGCAATTCCACCCGCGTAAGTTCCGATCCCGTGGGAATTTCGGGATCAAAAGTAGCCTACCTCTTAAGTTCGGACAAAACACACATAATCAAAATAAAGTTAAAATCGGTTAAGTAGTTTAAGAGTCCATCGCGGGCAAACTACGTGACACGTCGACAAAAATACATAGGTAATTGAATAGATTTTACAAATGGCCTTCTAGTAGAGGCTTAAGGGACTAATCCGTCTGTGCGACCTTCTATCAAGTACCTATTGGTCGAATAACCAATAACCCTGCATCAGTAATGCAATGCCTATTGTATTATCTAAGCTAGCCAACACTAGATAATTATGTTACAAATCTCATATATGATAATTCTGATTTTAGCTATTATAATACCGATAAGTAGGTACTTAAATGATAGGATTGTCGCACGTCAGTACATTAATCTATAGGATTTAACTCCACACTGGTGTTAAAAGGATTTCATTAATATAGACATGACTGTTCATTGTAGGGTTTTTCGATTGCGGGCTTTGGAATATGCCGTAGTCATAAAAGTATTAGGCATCCGAGTCAAGTCCTCTTTTGTGGACATTTTTGTCAAATCCCTAGATAGAGATATCTGACAAATAAAATGTAACACCACCGAATTAAAAACGTCACTATGATATTAAAAATAATCAAAATTTGAAGGCTTTTATCCGTAGAATTGAAAATCGGCTACAAAAACCTATAACATAAAAAAGATCATATGCATGGTCGGACTCGGTGCACGAAAGATTCCTTACGATTATCATAAAAATCTCGTTGTTTGGATGAAAGCCCCGCTTTATTTATTTTAATCGGTTTTTAGTATTTCATGTCAAAGAAATAAACCATCTGTTAAAATGTCAACTGTCTAGTTATCACGGTTCATGAGATACAGCTTAGTGACAGTCATACAGACAACGGAATCTCAATTTCCGTTTTTAACCTTAGGCACAAGAAACTCTAAAAACTTAATTAAACATATTTGCAGGAAAAAAGAGTAGAAAGCAACTATACATAGAAAACAAATGTACTGACTGTATAAGGATGGCAGTTAATAAAATATTTCCGATAAACCTCGGTCGGCAATAGGTTCCCTTGGGGTTTCAGTAGCTCATCAAAAACCTCTGCAAAATATTAACCAAAAAAAAAAGTAGAAGCTTTAGAAGTTTGTGTCTTTTACGTTCCTTGTTTCTACTCGTGTATTTTGTTGTCAATAAATGTCTTCTATTCTATTTTATAAAACAACCTACTACTAACAAACTAATTTGACTTTAGAAATAGTCCAGCAAGTTCACTTTGGGGAATTAACGTATTGTAGGTAAAAGAACGCAAGGATAACGTTTGTGTAATCAAGTAATTAACAGTCGCAAATCTTGCAAGAAATCGAAAACCGCTGTGACTGCGTGAACGTGGTCGTTTATGTGCGCAAAGGCGAGCGGCAAAGACGATAAAGTCATCTGACTGCTCATACTGCGAATTTTCTACGAAACACAACTTACCATTGCGGGCAGGGGGTAAGGTAATAATCGAGCTTTGCGATTGGCCATTGTGTTACCTATCTATACCTAGACTTTTTTAGCTAAGTATTCCTCTCGAAAATAGTACAGGTACGTCTTTTTAGTAGTACTCTCGTGCAAGAACAGCCAATCACATATAGTTTTATTAATAAATATGGAATTAGATCCAGTAATGTTAACACTTTTTGTTTTTGTCTGTGAAAGTTCTTGTAATGGAAGAAGACAAAGCATGTTGTCACCACTCCAACCTTAATTCGCGTTTATTAATAAGACTATAAGATACCAAGTACATATAGGTAACCCATAGGCCAATCACAAAAAGCCTTATTAATAAACGTGAAGTAAGGTCAGAGTAGTGAGAACATGTTGACTTTTTCCGTGACAAGGTCTTTCAAAGTTGACTGATAGAAACAAAAAGTTATAACATTACTCAGATTAACTCCACGTTTATGAATAAAGCTAAAAGAGTCTCAGTATAGATAGGTAAAGCAATGGCCAATCATAAAATTTGATTAATTCCTCACCCCAGCAAAGGTGAGTTGTGTTTTGTAGAAAATTTGCGGTATGATTATTCAATTGGCTTTATCGTCTTTGACGGGCGGGCACCGCGTCGCGCCATTCGCCGCCGTGCGGTGCGGTCGCGATGCGGGCACAAAGCTAGCCTACCTAGGTGATCAGTATGCGAGTCTCGTGCGCACATGCCGAGCTCCTCTCCACAACACCACGCGCCACATGCAATATGCTCAAATTGCTACGTGGCCAGGAGACACAATATTCACATTGAATCCACCATTTATTTCTGAATAATATCACCTACATTCCGAGATAACCACTTACAAAATGAAAAACTACAGCCTATTTTCAATTCTTATTCGGGCCACGCTACTGTTGGACATTTTTTCAAACGTAAGTACAGGTTAATCATACTAATATTATAAACGCGAAAGTTTGTATGTATGTATGTGAGGTTACTCTTTCACGCAAAAACTACTGAACCGATTGCTATGAAACTTGGAATATAGGTAGCTGGGGACCTGGATTAACACATAG
The DNA here is from genome assembly GCA_949358125.1 of Idaea dimidiata. Classification (NCBI taxonomy): domain Eukaryota; kingdom Metazoa; phylum Arthropoda; class Insecta; order Lepidoptera; family Geometridae; genus Idaea; species Idaea dimidiata. The sequence continues at coordinate 8,019,823 of OX442337.1, forward strand.
GCCTTTTTATCCCGTTATTCCCGCGGGAACGGGACTTACACGGGTAAAACCGTGGGGCGCAGCTAGTTTAACTATAAATCTATCTATCTATACTAATATTATAAAGAGGTAACGTTGGTAACATGCATTTTTTATGTATGTAATTATATTGGGGGTAATCTCCAAAACTACTGGACCGATTTCAGAAATTGTTTCTCCAATAGAAAGCTACATTATCGAGAAGTAACATAGGCTTCTTTTGAACACAATATTCCCACGTGATCGAGACTTACGAGGGTGGAACCGCAGGACACAGCTATTTTAAATATATAAATGAATTACAAATCGTTATTTTGTGTTAGGTACCTACGGGCTGTGTATGAATTCCGTTGAAATTACGTAAAAGGAATGAATGGATAGGTAGGTACGAGCTGAGCACTAAGCCCAGCGACATTGTATACGAGATACAGATATAGGGATGACGGGCTTAAACGGATTAGGGACCGAGGAAGCGGCTGATTATTCCGCTGGTTGATTTACGGTGACGCGGCACTGCGTCGCGTCGACCTGCTTACTTAATAAGAGAACTACATGAAAACGGACAATTTATTGTGTCGCACATGCCGATAGGATCACTGCCGCAACGGGAGAACGTTTGAAATATGAGAGCCGCTGTCAACTCGTGCTTACATCGACGAGGGTGAACAGACACGGTCGTTCTTAGTGACTCGGATACAGGTCAACTGTCAGCCATTACCTACGAATATTTACAATACAGAAAAAGGCATTTAAATGCGGCCCGCGACAGTGATTAGCAAAAGGATCCTGAGCCTCACATCCCAGATCCCCACATCTGTGCACGTGAATTGAAACAAAACCTACCAACGGACATTATCTTAAATACCTTTTTCAAACCATTTATTTAAGTGGGATTAACCCTGCGAATAACTCTTTTTAAACTTTTAACGAAAAAATATCGTATTCACCTACAGCAATCTCGGATTTTGATATAATTTTCCTGTTTCAAAACAAAAAATTGAGAACTTTTTTAACAAAACGTCATGGGAACCGATGTAAACAATGTTTTGTCTTCTGTTGGTTAATTTTATCCGCTTTCAGTCCTTAGTAGAATAAATATTTATTTTTACTTAGCGAATATAGTAGATGTAAATATATAGGGCTAGATAATTAGAGAAAGCCATTCGTTTTATTTATTTAGGACGTTCTAGTATAATGAGGATAATATCTTGTTATGCAAGGTAACCTAGATTTGGGAGGTCTAGAATATAAATGAGGGCACAGTACCTGAGTTTGGTTGGTTATCGGAGTTGGGTCGAGCGGACGGTGCTCCATCACGCGCCTCCACTTCGAGTGCGTAAGCTCCTTGCTTCTCCCTGTCGAACACCACCTTCGTGAAGATCTCCCCAGTCGCCATGCTGATCTCAAAGAAGTCCTTCCCTTCGTTCCTCGGAGAGTCCACGATGTAGTAATACACCTACGATCAAAATAAACGTCTGATTTATTCATAAGGAACCAACGAAATACGATCAGTGCCCCGGGATTTCCGCTCCCTTTTGTTTGCTTTATTATAGGTACAATTGTTACGTATTTTCGAGACATAGACTATTTGTAGAAGAAAAATAGGTTAACACGAAGATAATGTAAAGTGAAGTTTATATGAATTTAGTTATACTGTGTCCGGGAATAATAATATAAAATCATTTGTATCTAATTTATTCTATGATTTTCGCGATTTTGCATAATAAAACACTTTATTTATCCGGTTTTATCGCGTTTTTATTCATTATTTGACCCGAGCTTTCGTCAACTTTACAGTTGGGTTTTTCAAGGTTGACTGAGATGAAATTTGTCTATTTTGAACATTCTAAAAAGTTACAGTAAACTACCGCCTCATAATTATTTGCAATAAAAACGTTCCAGTGTACGCAGACTATAGAGTTATTGAAATAGTTTTCAATTTAAATTATAATTATTTTTATCCCTAACTAGCTCAAAAAAAAAAAAATGTATCTGTTTATCTACACGAGCAAATACATATTATCAGGTTTCGAACAAAGGTTGAGCTATCTACCTATACCTAGATCGAGTGGTTTGATGGTAAATTTCGTATGTATTTTCACCCAGATTTCGTACTGATGATGCGAAATGCGAAGTAACGCGAATATCGTCAAAATACAAAGCACATTTGGGTCGATCGCGCGGTGTATCTGATGTTGTCATATCTGACGCAATATGTCCAATTAGATTCGTATCTTTTCCATCGAAAATTGAGACGGAACGACAACAGACCTATTCAGACCTCGGCGCTTTTCGCTACCGCCTGCAGTTGAAAAAAACAAAATTTAGGTGTTACCGGTAGCACGCTTAGATCTGAATAGACCTGAATGTGCAAAGGTAATTCCAAAATACATTCAATTAAGGGATAAAGATATTTGTCGAACAAAATCGAACACAACCAATTTTAAAACTCCTTCTAAAGTTTGATTTATTTTTTAAAAATAGTAATGCGTGTTTATTCGATAGTGTTACATTTTATTGTACGTCTTTATCTAGACTAGAGCTTTGAAAAATTAGCCCTTAATCTATGATTTCGTTTAAGATTATTTATCTTTTTCGAAGCCTAAGTTTCATAAAATAGGTCAAACTACTACATCACTGAGAAGGTAAATATTTGAAACACCTATCTTCCTGAGAACACCTTCATAAAATATAAAGCTATATCAACAGTAGATGGATACCATTCTGTGCAAGTAAACTTTGAAATATTCAAAGCCGCTTCAGAAGTCATCAGAATTCCTCCGTGAAGAAGTCGGAAGTCAAACAGGAACTAGATGAGTGAAGGAAATGTGAGAAAGTCCCTTCGGTATAGACACCTACTTATGTCTAATCCTACTTCCTACTAATAATATAAAGCTGAAAGTTTGTGAGTATTTGCGTATGTGTATATGTGTGTTAAACATAATTATACACATTTGATTTGATTTGTTACTTAATCCCGTAAAAACCGCTGAACCGATTGCGGTGGAACTTTGAATATAGGTAGCTGGATACCTGGAATAACACATAGGCTACTTTTTATCCCGATAATCCCGCGGGAACGGGACTTACGCAGCTGAATCGCGGGGCGCATCAGGTGTATTATAAAAATTATTTAACCAAACAAATAGTTTGGTTGTGTGTGAAAATTGTTTTTTAATATGTTTGGTGCCCAATGATTGTATCTTCAAAACATGATGCGTAACGTACACAAAAAGTGTTTTCTATGGTAAGTGTACGATAATATTTTATTAGGCAGTATACACAAAAACTTCTCTGGATTACGAGGAAATGGTTTCAACAAAGAGACTTATTTGATAACATTAGTTTTGTAAATTTCAATAATATAAATTTATTAGGGTAAATGGTAATGTATTTCATTTCATAAATTCGAATTCTATTTGAATTGCGTGTTTTTACCATCACACTTTGCCCGGAATTTCACCAGCGTGAGTTCTGATCTCGTGTAAATTGTAAACAGCCTCCAAATAACTATAGACCACTAGCTGCGTCGCGCCGTTTTATCCGCGTAAGTCCCGTTTTCGCGGGAATATCAGGATAAAATGTAGCCTATGTCTTATTCCCAGTATCCAACCACTTATATTCCAAGTTTCATCGCAATCGGTTCAGTAGTTTTTGCGTGATTGAGTAACAAACATCCAAACACACACACTATCACATTTATTATAATAGGGGTTAAAGTATGAAATTGCCGTTTTATTGCAATAGGTTCTTTGAATTGACATAGAATAGAAACATAGAAAGAGAAAATTCATCTTCAAAAATTGACTCGCGGCGAGTTTTAAAGATAAATTAAGTGTTATAGTTCTCATACTCCTCGGAAACGGTTTGACCGATTTTAATGAAATTTTATATGCATATTCAGTAGGTCTGAGAATAGGCTACTATCTGTTTTTCATACCCCTAAGTGAGAGGGTTGTTCACCTCTAACATATATTTTTTTTTGACCAAATTCGGATGAAAATTTGCATAAGGATAGTTTAAGTGATGGACATAGGATACTTTTGATCCCGATGATCTTGCGGGATCGAGACTTACGCGGGTGAAAGCGCAAGCCGCAGCTAGTGTTTTTATAATAATATAAGAAAATACAAAATATTCTAAAGTAGATAGTCCGTATTTTGTCGTGAATATTGAAACTGTGTTTTAATATTAAAAATGAAAAACTTATAAACAGAAGCTTCTTTTCAAGAAAGGGAATTCAAATTCAAAAGATCCAAATATCTCAATACATTACAATATTAGTAAAGAATGTACGAAAAATACTTTGTTACTAACATCAACGAACTCTGATACTCGTAGACTACATATTACAATTTTATGACTTAATAGCTGTGACCCGCGGTTTCACCCTAAGCCACACATTCTCATAAGTCCCGATACCATAAAAATTAAAAACGCTTTTTTTATCGTATTTTTACATTATATTATAAAGATTACACTCTACAAACTTCAGCTGTTTACTATATCAGCGGTTTAGGCATACTTACCTACTGACATACTGACTGAATCAGTAAGCCAGGATAAAGGCTTTTGTAGACATAGATGGCGTGTAGAGAGGCATTCGCGCGAAAGATGTTTTCCGTCTTGTGGTTTACAGCACTTTTAGAATACATTGTATTTCACAAGTGATATTATGTAAAGCTGTACTATCGATCATTCAGTTTCAAGTTATGTACCTACCTAATTCGTGAGTGTTTGCCAGTAGATAACATTAAATGTCCCATACATAAACCGTTATACCTACCAACCTACCTATCACATTATACCTCATTCTCATGAATTTTGATCTAAAACAGTTTCTCTGCCGTACCTACGTCTTTCCCCCACAGCTTTAATATTTATTTATGAAAATAACACTTTATTGAGCTCAGTAAATAAGGAGCTGTTTACACATAAATGAGTGTCTCAGGATTTTATTATTTGTAATTCATAAGACTTAATTTGAGTTTGCAAGGTTTTATTTTTGTTTTTGTGCTGTAATTTTGATACAAAATGTAAATGACATAATATATTTTTTATTACGATTCTAGTAAGTAACAACGTATAAGTGCTTGACGATTAATTTGTAAATTACTAGTTTCTTTTTATTGGAAGTTCCAAAGAAACAAAATTGCGTACTATAAATCTTAGTATATTTCACTAGGATTTTATCCATTTAACTTCGAATATAAAAAGAGAAAAAAACTGCCTTCACGGTGTAAATTCAACATCGTACTTATATCTACTAATGGCTGATTCAGAATTAAAATAATCCACCGTTTAATTAAAAATGGGATAATCGAATTGAATTTTTACTTCAATAACAATTATAAACAATTATCTGCTTAATATAAAATTTAAACTTATCTCCAAATAAAATCCGTACAGCCGGCAACTGGCTTTGTAAGGATCGTAAAATTAAATTACTGTGAATAATACAACACCTTCGTCCTTTTTATGTGAAATATATATTAAGAGTTCATTGTTAAATTACATTAATTCGGCCATATAATATCCGTTGATTCGTTTGAACTAGACCTTAGTCAATTTGCTCTGATAAGTTTGCGAATTCATTCTGGTTTAGAAACCTAAGGAAAAAAAATTTGCAAAATTTATATTTATAAAAAGCTTTGTCCTGACTGACTGACTGATCAACGTATAGTCTACTAGTTTAAGATTAGAAACATCTTTTAGTTATTTTTTTTTGGGATCCCTAGCGCTTTTCTGTCCTGCTCGCTCGCATATTCGTAAGGTATGAATATGAATTTTAAAAAAATGTTGGATCCATTACGCGCCGAGAAAGCTCGATCGTCGGCGCATTCACCATTCATTTCAATGCATACATTATTTGATATAAAATTAACCAAATTATTTGATCAAAAACATAACACTTCCATTGGCAGTCGTGTAAAAAATGAGACTGACACTAAAAGATGAATATACAAGTCTTTTAGACCTTTCCAAGTCCTGTATTTTTCTTTGAAAAGTGTTGAAGCACCAAGGAAGAGGAGTTAAAGAAAATGTCACTGATATTTTAGCAAAGGCATATTGTGGGATCCGTGAGCAATTTACTTAGAACATAATATCTCCTAGTTAGATAACCCTCTACTGCTTAGATAGGTATGTAGGTATATTTGCCGGTCTTACAAGTTTCAGTACCCGGAGGCATAATAGCAGTGCGTATGATACAGTATTCATATCACATTCAGTACGTGGCTGTATGTACAGTAAACTAAACGAAGGCAACATATTTAATAATTCACAAATTGACTCGCGTCCGAAGCGCAATCACTACTGGTGGAAATTGCATTTTTATTTCCCCGCGCTCACGAAAATTATAGACACGGTAAAATTGCGAATGGAGCATATTTGTACAAAGAGATAATACGATTGTCGAGTTTTTATTTCTATTTAACAAGCGTAGTATTGTTTATTAAATACTTTTGTGTACAGTCAGCAGTAAAATTGTTTACCCTATACTGAATTTAAAAAAATGCTAGTGTTAGAATGTTTTTCACTTTTAAATTTAAATTTTAAATTCAGGGCATACAATACGAAGGAAAACAGCGTTACCAAACACTTAAAATTGCGTGCAGTGCCCAATAAAAGTTTATTTAAGTTTGAGTATGGGTTAATTAAGTACTTATTTACCTATTTACTTACTACCTCTTAGCAAAATTCATAAAAAAACTTGAAAGTGATACCACAGAATAATGTATTCTGTAGTGCAGATATAATAATTTGACGACCTCTGTGGCGCGTCGGGCGAACGCTTGGCTGCAATACGGAAGGTTGCGGGTTCGATTCCCGCGGGGTGAAAATATTTATGCTTAAAATAAATATTTGTATCTGGTCTGGGTATATTTCTATGTATAATATGTATGTATTAACAAAAGAAAAATAAATATAAATAGTATATCCGTTGTCTAGTCGCCGTAACACAAGCTTAGCAGCTTACCACGGGGCTAGATGGCGCTGTGTGTTCGTCACAGGATTTATATTTATTTATTTATTAACAAACTTTCCATTCTTAGAATATAACGTACAGAAACTTCCTATTCATTTTGTATGTAGGTAGAGGTATCTACTTAATAATGTCACACTGTAATATTTAAATTTATGTTTTTTGTGCTGTATGTATATTAATATTGTTTATTAATAACATAAGTAAATCATACGTTTGCGTTTTCACACCTTCTCAGTTTTCTTCTGTCGCGATGTTGGATTTAAATTAAACTGATTTCCTGTTATGATCGCGTCGCTTTTCTTATATTTAGCATTTAATAAATACCTTACGTTTCGAGATCTTTACAGACCTTTTCCTCGGAATTCGATAAGAAGGACATAAAAAAATGCCAAATATAAGGAATCTAAACCGGAAAATGAATTTAAATATTTCGTAATTTGTTTTTATTGCTCAAGGCATTTCTACTAAAAATATTTTAATGGAAAAAATCATTTTCAAAACTCACTTGCGACGCGATTCGAACTACGCATAAATTCGTAAGAAGAGACGCGAATTCAAATCTCGTCGCGAGTGATTTTTTAATATGATTTTTTCCTTTAAAATATTTCTAGTAAATGAGTTTAACCTTAAATGATAATAAAAATAAATTCTGTGAACAACACACAGCACCATCTAGCCTCATGGTAAGCTACTAAGCTTGTGTTACGGTGACTAGACAACGGATATAATACTTACAATTCTGACGGCCTATGTGGCGCGTCGGGCGTAGGTACGCCTCACTGCAATGCAGAACCCTGCGGGTTCGATTCCCGTCAGGAGCAAATATTTATGTTTAAAAATAAATATTTGTATCTGGTCTGAGTGTCTATCTATATGTATAATTAGTATATATATACAAAAAAAAGCATTATAATGTAGTGTATCCGTTGTCTAGTACCCATAGTACAAGGCTAGTGCTTAGTTTGGGGCTAGATTGCCCTGTGTGTAATGTTGTGTAATATTTATTTGTTTAATTTATTTTGTTTTGTAAATACATAAATATCATATACATATTATGCTTATAAGGTCTGAATAATCTTTTGGATTTCTTTACAAAACTATTTTTCCCGGATTTTCGTCAGATATTAATCAACAAATTAGCCCGGCTGAGCACATAATACGCGTATAATACGCCCACGTGGTACACTTAGCCGAAGTATATTTTATATGAAATTACTCAACGCTAATGTATTTGGCTATGTTACAAACTATTATATACAATATGGCGCCATTAATAATAATTTACTGCCACTGTAATTTGTCTTAGAAACAAGAATGTAATTTAATTGTTTTCTGTAAAACACTTTGTCTAGTATTTAATACTAGCTGCGCCCCGCGGTTTCACCCACGTATGTCATGCAGGAATGTCGAAATAAAAAGGGTGTTGTGTGAGCCTGTGTTATTTTAAGTCTCCAACCTCCAACTATCAATATTCCAAGTTTCATCGCAATCGTTTCAGTGGTTTAGTGGTACTAGGTACATGCTCACAAACTTTCAGCTGTATAATATTTGTTGGATCAGAATAAGTCATTAGATTAGAGTGTGTTGGTAAAGTGTATACATTATGTATTTGTTGGTCTTTCATTTAAAGATTATTGTATCTAGAAACCTGTCTACTATAAATTTAGCCTATGTGGCTAAATGTCCGAGACTAGTCTATATGTAACCTTAAAGTAATAACGTAAATTAATAATTTAAGAAACGTAAATAATTAATTTAAGAAACGTAAATTTATAATTTCTAAGGAAATTTATAAACTTTCGTAGGATTCTAAACGAGAGATAAATTATATTATATCACAAACACATTTTCGTAAATTTATAAACTTACGACATCTCGTAGTAAATTTATAAACTAACGGATGTTCATTCGTAAGATTCTAAACGATTCGACCAATAACAGAAGAGCTTTTCATTTTACGCTTCTTTAAAATACGGAAAATTACACACTGCTCTCTGATTGGTCGATGTCGACAGGCGTACGTATAATAATATCTAACACCACGAAAAAAACTATACGGAGCATCTCGACTAAGATAGGTTAGTTTTATGATAGAATTATAAAACTAACCTATACGACGAGCGTAATTCTGTAAAAAAAAAGGCGTGATGTATGATATAGGAGAAGGAACACGTGGTTTGTTCAACCAATCAGAGCGCACTTGACACTCACTCTCGTTTAGAATCCTACGTAAGTTTATTGCTGTTCTTGTTATTTTCCGGTGACATACATACCTACAAAGAAAAATGCATAGCAAACAGCTATGTAGTAAGATAGTTATTAAATTTTGGGTTAGGTAAATATTCAATGTGCCTCCTCTTGACATCGATATCGGATAATAAGACAGGTTGACGTAGTCGTTCACATGAAAAACGTTTCACTTATTTACTTACCTACCTAGTTAGCTTTATCTACGTGTGTATGTAACGTTGGTAACATGTATATACGTTGGAGGCAATCTCCGAACCGATTTTTATAAAATTAAATATAAAGGTACAATGCATCTTTAAGAGTAACACGGACCATGTTCTATCGCGATTCTTTTACGGGATCGGAACTTCCGCACGTAAAACCGCGGAGTGAAGCTAGTTTATGATAAACCCAAAATGTCTGTGCACGACGATTTAATTGGCAAAATTACTACTATTCTACATGAAACGCATTTTTCGGATTAAATCGCGTTGTGTTTAATATTTTCAGCATTGTTGCAATGCCGTTCCTACGTACGTTACCGGAAAATGAGTTTTATTTTTATTCAACATCGCGAAAACAGAAGAAAAATCAATATTCTAGATTCCCTCATTTCATATTTGTAGTATGAATACTGAAGTGTCCTAAATCACAAGGACACAGCGCCCTAGATACATTTTAGTATATTTTGCACACATTTTAAAATAGTAAATTTCGGTAAAAATGCAGGTATTCACACAGTCACACGTACTATTCGAGCTGACGTCAAGTTTTATAGAAATTTATGGCCCAAAAACTATGTCAGACGTGTAACACGTTTTAAACTGAAATATAGTAGCAAAATTTGGTTGTTCGTCTAGCTTGCTTTTATAAATTAATATATAAATTCTGTGAACACACAGCGCCATCTGGCCCCATGGTAAGCTACTAGGCTTGTGTTACGGTGACAAGATAACGTATATAAATGCATACTTTTATATTTTTGCTTTGTAAATACATACCTACATATTAACAAATCTCGGTTTTTATAATCTACCGTATATGTTTATTTTATACCAGCTGTGTCCCGCGTTTTCACACGTATACTACCTTAGTCCAGATTTAATAAAAAAAAACGATTTTTCATAGAAGTATTGATATTTTACATTATACGAGTATTATTAGAAATACGGGTAGACATGGGGTAAATCTGTAGTTCTAAAAATAATAATAGACAGAAATCGTGTAATTTTAAAAAATAAATTGACAGTTGTGTCTTAAGACTGGTCCATACATAAGTTTATTAGCTCTTCAGTATAACACTGGAATTGGAATCAATATAACCAATGTGAAACCACATTACAATACGATATGACACGAGATAGATAGATAGATAGATCATCATTTATTCCACATCACAAAAGCACATTAGTAGGTACAAACGGTGTAGACACAACAGATGTGAGGTGAGTTGTGTGCTGAAGTGGTGCAGACGGGACAATGCTCAGTGATATATTTGCTAAAGAGCAAAACACTGATTTTCAGCAGTAACCCAAAAGTAAGGACGCTGCTTTGCATGGACCAGTGTTAAATAGAAAAAGTTAAATGAATAAAAAGTAATCTAATCTATACATAAATAATTTATATAGATACGATGATACGAGTGAACAGGTATCTCCTAGGTAAGCGTGTAACACCTTAGACCACATCGTCGCTTACCATCAGGTGAGTTACTGGTCAAACGCTTACCTATCAATTAAAAAAAAATATTGGGAACCTTAGTTATTACATAAAAACGGATTCATCCACATTCCGATCGTAAAATTAAATTATATTTACGACGATGGAAGTTTATGTGTGAGTAAACTACTATGTTTGTTACTCATTCACGTAAAAACTACTGAGCCGATTGCGATGAAATCTGGCATGCAGATGAAAACCTGGGTTACAATACAAAGGCTACTTTTTACCCCGATATTCCCACAGTTAGAGACTTAGGTACGCATGTAAAACGTGGATCGTTCACAATTTAAATCAAAAAACTGTATTTCGTAAAAAAAATGCAAAGGTAAATCACTAGACAGTGATACTGTAGATGGCGTCTCAATCGAGCCTTAGTCGAAAATAGTAATAGGGAACATTCATATTCTTAAATTCGCCGCTCGAGGTGGGAGCTTGCGTGGCTCAGTTGGTTAGAGTGCTGGGGTATTGACTCAGAGGCGCGAGTTGAAACCTCGCCGCGAGTGATTTTTTGAAGATGAATTTTTCCTTTTAAGTATTAATAAAATAAATAAATCCTGTGACGAACACACAGCACCATCTAGCCCCGTGGTAAGCTGCTAAGCTTGTGTTACGGTGACTAGACAACGGATATAATACTTATATTCATTTTTCTTTTGTAAATACATACATATAAATACGCCCAGACCAAATACAAATATTTATTTTTAAGCATAAATATTTGCACCCAGCGGGAATCGAACCCGCAACCTTCCGCATTGCAGCCAAGCGTTCGCCCGACGCCCCACAGAGGTCGTAATAATAGTATTAATAGTATCTAATAACTGACCTGATTATTGGGAAAGGTTCCATCTTTATCGATGGCGTTGACTTGTGTGACTTTAGTGCCGATAGGTTCTCCTTCAAGGACCGTCTCCTGCTCCCGCTCCGTGAAGAGTGGGATCTCGTCGTTGACGTCCTCCAGCATTATGTAGACCGTCGCTTCTGATGCCAGTTGTTGGGCGCCGTTGTTCTGTTAGAACAATAGATAATAATACGTAATAATCTATCTTCTTCTATCTACTCTATATATATCTATCTATACTTATAAATAAATTATAAGTAATTATTACTAAATCTAAAAAAAGTTGTCTAGCTGACTTAGAAGAAATAGTAGAACAAAATTATAATTTTTAAAATTCATGTTTGTCTATTTGTTTCTCTGTTTGTTCCTTATACAATTGAAAACTACTAATCCCATTGAAATCTGGTTTTCAATATTGGATAGTTCTATTTTCGAACCTCGTGGTATATATACTTTACATCGAAATCCAATTAGTAGAACCCGAGTAATGAATGAAAAAGTCGGCCTTGCACTATTTCTACGCAGACGAAGTCGCGGGTAACAGCTAGTAATTAATAAGTATTGCACGCATTACACACAGCGCTATCTAGCCCCAAACTGACCACTAGGCTTGTACTATGGGACCGTCTCCACGAGCGTTAGCATCGCGCCGATTTCTATGCAACGCACGCCGCCACGCCGTAGCATCGCCGTGTGGAGACACGTTCATAGAATTGTATAGAAATAAGTGGCTCGACGATAATATCGCCGCGATTTTAGCGCTCGTGGAGACGGTCCCACTAGACAACGGATATACTAGGTCCATAATATTATTTTAGGTTTTTTTTATTAATATTTATATATTATACATATAAAACACCCAGAACCAGAAACAAACATTTATGGTCAGCAGAACTATTTGTTCCCGGCGGGAATCGAACCCGCAACCTTCAGCGTTGCAGTCCGAGCTTCGCCCGCTGCGCCAGAGAGGCCGTCAATAATAATACGATTATAATTTATAAATTCAAATAGTAAAATCATAGATTTAAACTCAAGATAAGGGTAAATCTCGAGTTTAAGTCTATGAATTTGAACTTGAATGTTACTTCTCACTAATATTATAAAAGCGAAAGTTTGTATGTATGTCTGTGACTGTGACTGAACCGATTGCGATGAAAATAAAGGTAGCAAGAAACCTGGAATAACACATAGGCTTTTTATTTCGATATTACCCCGGAAACTTAAAGGAACTTTATTTTCATAACACTAATAACACTAATTTTCAAAAGTTCAATCGAAAACGTGAATAATTGTATCTAATCAGATGAAATCTAAAAATAATTCAAAAGTAAGGCAACAGGAAAATGTGCCGCAAAAGAAAAAGGTATAAACTAATTGTTTGAACCGAATTTAATATTAATAATGTACTTCCAAACTTATTTTGTAGACCCTCGTAAACTTCACTCCAAGTCTTACTTAATTTAATAAATTATTTAAACTGAAAACTTAGCCAAGTATATAGGTACCGAACTGAAATTACTTACACAATTAGGAAAAAACCGTTTCAATCTCATAATTAAAATTTTACAGACTCGCAAAAATGTTTTCGAACCTCGCAAATTTAATCAAACAGCCAACTTTGCAGGTGCGATATCGATGTGCTTTGAAATTGAAATTGGTTTACGTAAAAATGCCTACGAAAGTTCATTTTTGTTTGTATGTTTTTATCCATAAATAAACCATTATCACGATATTTTTTCCTGGATATGTGACCCAATGGTGCCTAGTTAAATACAATTAGTTATTTTACATTTGTTTGAGTAGATATATTTCATTATTTTATAACATAACGTTATAATTTTGTCTATGGTTTTCGCGATTTTGCATAATAAAACACAGGGTCCGGGTCTTACTCGCGTTTTATTAAATGACGACATATCACTAAAGACCGAGCTTTCGCTAACTTTACAGTTCACAGTTACAGGCTCGGTCTTTAGTAATAATGCCGGCATTAAATAAAACGCGGGTAAAACCAGGTAAATATTGTGTTTTATTTCACAGTCTTTGTTAGTGCCAACAAGATGACACATATTTAAATAAATCGGTTTTACGCATTGTTTTTATTAAAATAAGCATTATTCAACGCCCGACGTTTCGAAGTCATTCCTGATCTACTATTTACAGTGGCATTTTGCACACAGGTAAAAAGTAAAAACAATAAAAAGTTATCGAACACTTACCTCAACTCGAATGGTTAAATTGTATTCCTTAATGCTTTCGTAATCCAGAGGATGATTAACTTTAATGTCGGCCCAAGTGAAACCATTATCGGCCCTTTGTTGTAGATAAAAAGTGTGGAACTTATTCGTCTGCGCCGTGGAGCCGGGCATCAGCCGGTAAAACACGGTCGGATTGTTTTCAATACCCGAGCTGAAAACACAACAAAACATTGTAGAAAAACAACGCAGAAACGTTCAGAATTATAAAAACAGAAATAGCTAAAGTACGCACAAAACGACATTTAATAAATACTGCAAAACTTCTTGATGAATAGCGTACGAAAATATTATTTGGGGCGACAACAATGAGCCTACATTCATTTGATAAAATATTAAGAATACACCTACAATATAGATGTAAATAAAAAATACAGATGGTCTTCATGATGAAGGGAGCGACTCAGTTAACAAATTTATTAAACATTTGCTACCACGTGCGAAAGTATTGTGCTCCACAGAAAAAGGTAGGTTTTGTAAAAAAAATACGAGTATTAAACCGTCGAACTTTGAAGTTATGTTTGAAAGTTAGTTACACGTGGAAAGTTTGCGACGTTTTTTTTCTAAACCTCTTTTTCTCAATGAGGTCACCTACGCTTCAGGCTTGTTCAAAGTTTGTTTTTGTTAGGCATGTAAACCCTGCCTGAAAAAATATTTCATTTTTATCTCTTTGACAGGTAACGCAGTTTCTTTTACATCGTGAACAATTTTGCGTCATTTTGCAATTTATTTTGCAAACATCCGGATGAGGACCGACAAAAAGCTTTAAAAATTTGAATTCTGAAAGCCCATTTTGTTTATTTGCTTAGCTTAATTGCGTCGGTTGCTTTATACATTTTTAACAACAAGAGATCAAGATACGGCTTGGATTAATAACGTGTTACGAGAGAATGTACAAGGGTAGGTATATATAACATATAGATTATATACTTTGCAAAGTCACTCATTGTACCAACAAAACGTGTTATGTGTTTACATTTGGGGATGTGATCATTATTATATACTTATGCAAAGTCACATATTAGTACTAAGCGTTTCTGAGAAATCACGAATAGAGAAACAGAGACATGATGAAACTAAGTTTCTTCTTGACTACGAAAGCCCTAAACTGAATGGATAAATGCCATTTATATGCACAAAATATGGTTACAACCAACAGACGTTAATAAGTAGGTACTTTAATAAGTAGGAATAGTATCTATCCTAAAATGAAAGCTCTACTTGTAAAAGAGTTACTCAATTACAGGTATTATAATAAGTGATCCCTAGGTTGTTGTCAGCCAGGCGGCCGAAAATTTGACAAATCTATTTGCTGGAGATGACTTACCTACTGTGTCGACATCAAGTGGAGTTTAGTTAGGGTTTAAGGCTGCGGGCGCATAGACAGGCGGCTTGCTTCGCGCCTAAGGTCTAGTTGTTTGCATTCTTTCAAGATACACAGCTAGGCGTCAAGCGCTCACTGCGGCCGGTCCCAAACTTTCTAGACCATTCGTTATAGTTAGGCGACTCACTAGCCTCTAGCCGATAACCCAGCCTCCTGCCTATGCGGCCGAAGCCTTAGCAAACCCCAGGCTTCCTAGAGGGATGCTACCGGAGTCATCGCTGAGATGAGATGAAGAATTACAGTTGCAATAGAAAGCCCTACCTTACTGAGAACTATTGTTAACTGAGTCGCTACCAATACTAGCCTAGGTTAGTAAAGTGAATTAGTAATGGTTTCGTCTCCATAAATGCACCAATGTAAGTTGAAATGTGTTTTAGGACGAACAGATAGACAATGTAGACGTGACTTTCCATAGACCCGCACTCAGTGAATTAATGCAATAATGATGCAAATTATAATTGACGTGTAGAGAAAAAATACGTCTTTGACTAATACAAAATTAGTAAGTATGATAGACAAATTTGTAAAATTTCTAATTTCCATAAATAATGAGTAAGTGCATATGTGTTTGCAATAATAATTAATTATTCATCAAATAAACCATTGCAGCTTTTAGTTGACGACTTGGTATAAATTAGTTAAAATGCACCGGCATAGTGGAGGAGCTTCTTAATTCGGTTGTGGCTATTTTTAGCTTATCTATTTTTTTCAACCTATAAGAACATATAATAGAATAACTTCTCTCGAAAATCTTACCCCTTTACATATATTATAAACGATGATTAACAGATGACCAAGTTATCTGACGTTTGTCTCTGTCTGTCCACTTTGAAACTACATGTCACAGTAAAAGACAAACAATACATAGTTATGCTATTAACCAGCGTTTATAAGTAAGGTGGTTAATATCTAAACACGACTTTTAACTTTGCAATCATGATTATATTTGAGTTTATTGGATTTTTCTTATTCGATCTGTCAAATATTTTTGTCTCTACACATCGAATCTAAGTAAGTAATTTGATGTTAGCCCGTGGCACTTAAGTGATGCACATTCATAATATAAATAATTTTAAATGGTGGTTTATTCTACTTACGCATTTTAAGTTTCTGACTCAAAGAAATGGGTTGTTAAAACGCCACTATAATGAAATTCACAATAAGCACATTAAAATATGATAGATAAGCTATTTTTTCATTTAGAAGTATGCTATTATAAAAAAAAAAAAAACGATTCTGATTGCTTAAATAAAAAAAAGTATGCAACGCTAACTTAAATTAACAGGAAGCATTAGATATTCTCAAAAAAAAGATGAATTTCTTTAAAGTAATGAATACTACCAATAAACACTTATTAACATGCTTTCGTTTTCAAAATTAACTTAGGTATTTTCTAAATTACTGTTTAATTTGTAGGTCTAGGTACCGTGGTACCCAGATATATCAAATTCGAAATCTATGCCTTTTTTTGGGATCCCAAATTATTATTATTATTTTTTCGTTCATATTATTAAGATCAAAATTATCTATTCCATGCGAAGTGTCTAGGCTACGATTTAGTCAGATAATATTTTTGGACAAGCACAGTCGTGTACCCCTTTCCACGAAAGCAGTGAACCCTTCTAAATGCACGCTGGTGAATGTTTCGTTCCCGTAAGTTCGTGATAAATGCACGTATTATAATGCAAGGACAATGATTTCGACGATCACCGGGTGAGTCGTACACAATCCCAACAACGCGCGAGTTGTCACCCACACCTTCCAAACCTTATCCCGCCTTATCAGAGCAAACCTTGTTACGTAACAATGATCGTTCTAATCCGAAGAGAAAGGAAGGATCGTTTCCGTAGTAGCAAGTGATATCAGTTACCGTTTCAATGACTGAAATCCGTTTTCAGAGTTGAGTACGGGAACAATAACACTTACAATAAGCAATAACATAAACAAATTACCTACACCCTCTTGATTTAATTTACTTAATGAAACATTATCCGTTTAGAAGCCCCCATCGATGATAGGATCTTTGAGGGTAGCTTCAAAGGGGATACATTTTTGGAATATTTTGAAAGTGCGCAATAAGTTTAAGACATCGCTATGGATACGATATAAGGTGAGGGTGAGAGACGCGCGGAGCGCACACTGCGTGCAGGTGACGGGGCTACGTGCGTTGCCCGTGCCGAACAGTTACCCACGCACCTTGCTTTCACGGACACCACTTTGGCGCCGACGGGCAAATTCTCTCGAATGTAGATCGGGCCGTAGACCACGTGGTCCCAAACGGGGGGATTGTTCGCGCGATCCACTACGTCTATCTGGACCTCCACGGTTCTGGACAAGGGCGGGAAGCCCTTGTCTTGAGCCATAGCCTCCAACTTGTACGTTTCTCGCTAGCGGGGAAAGAATCGATGGAAACAGACAAAACCACGTCGTTAGTAGTGTTAAGCGGAGGAGCGGCGGGCCCGTGAGCCCGCTACGCCTTATACCAACCTTGCTTTGACACTGGTCACTACGGTACCCACTGTGACATTCTCTTTGATGTGAACGGGGCCATACGTGGTCATGTCCCAGATGGGGGGCTTATTGTTCCTGTCTACCACGTCTAATTCAACGTCCACGTCTGCAGAGGAGGGCGGGTCGCCTCTGTCGGAGGCGCGCACGCGCAGGCGGTACCTGTCCCGCTACACATACAGGGCACACGAGAGGTCAGCGGGCGGCGGGGGAAACAAAATATAAACACAACTCAACATATAAACACATAACTCATCGCTAATAACACAATTAAGTAAAACAACTCAAAAAATTTAACTCAATTTAACGTTCACTTCCTCATTATCTGTAAGTACTTTAGACATTGGCATTTTTCTGATATAATCAATAAAAAATGTTACATATCTCTCTTACGTCATCTCGCATACAGTAAGCAAAAATAAAAATTGAAGAGTTATAGAGCAATAAGTAGAGATACTACGAGTTAAGAGTCACCCACGTCGTCCGCATCCACGCACCATCCGCTCGTACTTACAACGTAGCATTCCATGTAGCCAATATTAGATGGTGCAGTAAATAAATCGGAAATAAAAATATTTGTCGTAATATGTATCTTACAGGTTCATCTGTACAATGAGGAGAAGATAAACTGTACATTAGGTAATATTAAATAAGTACTTTATACAGTAATAACTAAACTAATTGAAATAAATTAAAAAACTGAACAGAAAGCAGGCAAATGCATGCGGCACTGCATACAAGACATGGCGGAAAGGTCAAGTTGTCTTAAGAATGTTTGGTGACCTCGTACGGGTATATCAAGTAGGTAAGTATAGGTATACTACAACGAAACGACACTCATTGAATGAAATATATTACAAACGATGGACGTTACGAGTTAACTGTACAACACTTTGATTTTGAGAACGATGCCCCTTTCACAGAAGGAATATGTCACAACTGGCAAGATGGCCGAATTGCATTGGGGGCAATCTGACCATCTCGGTTTATTACTAACAAATATACAATTAGATTAGATCAAATACAATGGCGCCCTGTAAGAAATTCATTATTATAATGGTAATACTATGTAAATGATCATATATTACATGAGTAGTCGTCTGTACCACATAAAAGCGAACACCGGAGTCGAACCAGGTCTGCGGGAATCACTCCGCAAAATAAAAACGGAGGTTAGTAACAAAACATGTACATAATATACATATTAAATACTGAAAGGTATATTTAAAAGCGTAAGCTTCTCAAATCAATTTAATCGGTTAATAACAATAAAAATAAACTCGAAACTAGTTAGTGCGGAATATACAAAAGTGCTGTTACGGAAACTGTACATGTTTTAGAACTAAACGTTGGTTTCAACGGTGAAATATTTACAGCAGTATTATCTCTGTTATAGTAGGATAAGTATTATACACAAGTCGCATATAGTCAATGCAAGAGTGCTGCGGAAATGAATGTTGTTGTAAGTTTAGTGCGGAGCCGGCGGCGGCGCGGCTCAGCTGCAACTCAAACAAACAGTGCTGCAAGAGAAACAAGCCGCCGTCACGGGCGTCGGCGGCGCCCGCGTTCAATGGACAACCACTCCTCACAGCCAGGATTGACTCCTCTCCACAGCAATTTACAGCAGCGATCAATTTAGAACTATTTACATTTAAAACAACTTAAAGTATGTAAGTGCCAATTGAATCCTAAGGCCTGTAGGTAGCCATCATCCACCAAACTTTACAGTAAAGTTGATCCCTTTCATTCGTCTCACCTAACAAGTTATGCTTACGAAATGTACGTGTTCAGTGAATGTGAGAGAATACTTACGTCGAGAGGCTTCTTTAGAACGATCCAACCCGATTCGGGTTGGATCTCAAAATATTCTATATCTGCCGGATTATAAGGAGCGCTTAACGTATATACAATAGCTCCGTTATTATCGGCATCTTCATCGGAAGCTGATACTCTTAGTATATTCGTGCCAATACTGGCATCTTGTTTTACGTTCTCCACATATTTCTGCAAGACACATCAACAATCATCAATCATGAGGAACGGCTGAAATTCATGCAACGACTACGTTTTAGAGTGTTTTCATGCAAATTGTGCTAACTATATAAATACATGCGAATATATCTTACTTGTCTATCAAATAGTGGAGGGTTGTCATTCACGTCTGTGATTTCGACTGTGAAAGAACACACGCCTTCTAAGGAAGGTTCGCCTTGATCAGTCGCTTTGACAGTCACCGATACAAACTTTCCGTCGTCACCTTCCCTATCGAATACTTTGTTAGTAGAGACCTCCCCTGTTTCTTCGTCGACAGTGAATTTTGTTCCTTTCTGGTTCGGCTGTTGCACTATAGAATATTTCACTTGACCGTTAACACCTTTATCTTCATCAGTAGCATGCACTTTAATAACGGGACTGCCATTCGGTGCTCCTTCTTCGACTTTCGGGAAGTAGGTGGGACAGTCTTTGAAGATCGGTTTGTTATCATTAACATCAGTTATAAAGACTACAACGACAGCCGTCGAGGTGTGAATTGTAGCGTCTCCATTCACGCAGCAAGCACCATCATCCATTGCGGTCACGTTTAGTTCGTACTTATCTCTGTCAAGGGATATGGCTTTATTGTGAAGTCGTATTACGCCGGTGATTTCTTCGATGACGAATTGTCCTGAACTAGTGCCGCCGCCGACGAAACCAAACCGTACATTATCACCGTCTTTATCAGATGCGACAACGGTTGTAACTAGTGTATTAGGTCCGGCGTTTTCGTCTACATTAGGCGTGTATACTTGTTGAGAGAATTTTGGTTCTTCGTCGTTTTTGTTCTTCGTGTATACTCGGACGGTTGCTGTTCCAGTTTTCGCCGGTTCTCCCTTGTCTTTAGCGGTGACAACGAACTCGTAGTAAGCGTTGTTGTTGTCGGCGTCTAACTGCTTGTTGTTGGTTATGATGCCGTTTGAATCGACACTGAAGTGATCGTCTGAAATATTTAATTGACATGATTTAATTTTAAAACTCAGAACAAACAAATTAACATTACTCAACGTTGCACACAGCGCAATCGAACCCCAAGGCACAAATACGTAAGTCCATCGCCTAGTTGCGGCCAAGGCTTGTATAGTTCTTTTCTCAGATAATGCGCGGAAATCTAACTAAGTAGTACAATTCAGAACTTTTATTTGAAAATAAAATTATTGAATGTACAATTCTTGAAATTTGAGTTTTTTTATTTTCACTAAACAGCTTTCTATGTGCAAGCCAGTTCGAAATTCAAATTAAACCTTCGATAAGTTACCTCTTTTCTGGCCATTTTGGGGAGTAGAAGATCGTTCCATTTTTAAATTACACGACAAGTATGATTTGACATAGTTATTTATTTGGCCGCTTAACACGACAGATATGGATTTCCATACAACTATTGCCGACCGCTGCTCGACTAGTACAGCAAGTTCGATTTATCTCGAATGTTGTCAAAATAATGCTCATATTTCCAAGCATGTTTGAGAAAAGTACCTTATACTTGTCATTGTCATCTATGCTGCGACTGTTATAGCTAATCTATAACGCGCCTAACTAGACTCTACTAGCTAGTGAGTTCTAAGTCCTACAACTGACTAACTAGTAGACTCTTTATGCCTCAAAGTCTAATGTTTTTAATTTGCTATCTGTTTCTTAGAATAGGTAATGAATTGCCTATGAGCCTTTATAGACAGACGAGACGGATAATAATCGAATAAACCGCGGGCAGGCCACGGGTAAGGTCTATTTACAAATAGACCTTACCCGTAATTACAAATAGACCTTACCTTATTTTAATTTACCAAGCAGTCAGTTCGTTCGTTTTTTCTCTTTTAAAAATTATTTTGATACAAAAAAATAATTCTATTTATTAACTTTAAAAATATATTACAACGACATCTGTCTTCTGCGACTAACATTACGGTAGAATTATGTTTTAACAAATATCCAACAGATGTCGCTACCCGTATTCAAAAGTCAAAAGTCCTTACCCGAAACTAAATACTCGATCTCTGCATTCTTCCCTGAATCCGCATCCATCGCCTTCACTTTGAGTATGCTTGTGCCTAAAGGTATGTCTTCATCGACATTATGTGCTTGATAGTCTGGTAGCTCGAACTTTGGCGCGTTGTCGTTCACATCGGTCACTCGAATCGTTAGCTGGAAGTTGAAAAAAAAAAATTTTAGGGGATGTAGAAAGTACCATAAACAAATCTGATGTTCCTAACAACCAGTCAGAGACATGTTACATCGTCGTCTTCGCTCCCAGAAGACTGTGCACTTGAAAACTTTTGAAATATCAATTTCAATCATGGTCTTTAAGGTTAAGGTAGTTTTTGCTTTGATATATCAAAGCGGTCCTGTTGAACTAAGTTGGTTCCAGTCTGTCCTTATCTAACTAACCAACGAACACAAAAGTGAAAAAAGGACAGACAGGTATCTCTCTAACATCAAGCGGGACCGTTTTTTTGACGAAGTAAGCTTTCTACTTAATACTGTACTATTTCTATGCAACCAGTGCGTAGGTTGAGGGTAGGTATCCAAAAATATATTGCCGCTTTCTAAGATAAATATAATTAAGCTAAAATTGATTGGTTTTACAAAAATATGTTTACGATATTCTGGCAGTCATAAAAGGCGACCAAAAAGGGTTAATGAGTGAGAGGCTTCCGCCGCGGATTGTTACCAACCACCGGCCTAGTCGTAGACTCGTCCGTGTTCGGATACGTCGAAAAAAGACGGATCTTGCTACACTACCGTCTTCATTCTTCTGCATGAGCGTGCTACCATTATGACAATCCACGCTACCATGATCGTTTCTCGTTGCTTTGTCGTCCTTTTACCGCTCAAAAAATAAAGTAAATTTTAAATAAATAAAAGGTAAAATAAAAGGTTTTTTTTAATTGCTTTTTCTTTTTAGTCACATTTTTTTTTGCCTAAACGGTAACGCAATATAAAAGATCATGGTAAAGTGAAATATTTTGTCTTACCTTAAGGTGAGATGAGGTTTAACGCTTGTCTAACTTAATTTCGCACTCGCTTATACTATAAGTCCCAATATAGTAATTAGCCCACTACATAGAAGACAAATGTAAACACAAACACTATCCGTGGATTAATGCTTTGTCTTGCTCTTTTAAGTGATAATGAACGTCAGCGAAAATATGCCAAAAGTCGAGTCCACGTATAGAGTCGTTTGTGAATATAGGCTTTAGAATAGGTACCGGGTAAAGAGGGGTTATTTATATACCTAACTAGAACTTATATACCTAGACCTAGAATAGGTTTAGGTTTAGGTTTAAAGAATTTTATTATCGACAAAGACACAAGTGTCACTTATGTGATAACAATAACTTAAACTTAATGTAGGTACTTATGAAACATTCATCGTTCGCTAATTTAAATCTTGAGTAGCTAGGTAGGTTATAATTAATTCGTAAGCAAGAAATGTCAGTGGGTAGATACAAAAAAAAAGTTTGTTACGACAATTCGTGTGGGAAATATTTTAAGTTTGGGTTAGGTATACAATAATATACATAAAGTTAGTGTTAAGTTATTTACATTTTATGTAGAACAAAATATCCTATTTATAGAAGTTTCAATGAGTACTTTAATAATGAGGTACATCTCTTTTAAAATTTATTTACTAAGTAGGTAATCTGCCAATTGTTTTTTAAATGCAATAATTGAGCCTAAGTTTTTTATATGTGAGGGTATACAGTATTATTATACAGACGCGCTCCGTCAGTGGTAATCATAGTTTTGCCGTACGTCTTCGTTCGATGCCTGGGTATAGCTATATAACTAGCTCGCCGAGTGCGGAACTTGGTAACTTGTTTTTTCTTTGGGAACGCTATGTTAGTATGGATCGACCCATTAGTTCTACATGAGCATTCTGGTTCTAGGAAATACAACTTCTTTGGTGACACCCCACTTTTTGACAATAAACATGACGTATCGTTTTTTTTTTTGAATGGATGATCGTTTAAAAAAAACTATTTATTTCGATGTAAGTATGAAATAAAAAATATGTTTTAAATAAAATATCTTCTCACAAAGTATCCCAGTTTGCCACAATTTCAAAGATACGCACCTCAACAGACGTGGAAAATCCACCAGAGTCCTCAGTAGCCGTGACAACAAGCGAGTACACGTGTGGCTGCCTCAAGTCTTCAAAGTCGAGCTCTTTAGCCAATTTCACGATGCCAGAGGTCGGCCCAATGTTGAACGTGCCCGCACCTTGCCCTTGAGCCTTCAGAGTGTAACGGATCTCGCGATCGGCAAACGACTTCGCTTTCACTGATATTATGCTGTAATGAGAAACGTAATTTTAAGGAAAAGTAATAGACAATTTTTATTTCTTAATTCTTATCGGTTGTGAACCGATAATGGCCATTAGGAAATTAGCCAGTGTCAAATATTATTAATATAATAAGCAAGTTATTTGCATCGAAACAGTCAAGTCGTCATAGTTAAAGTCAAGTGTAGAGAATAATTTGTAAACACGGCGACCATTTACAGTCAAGTCTAAAGAATCATTTGCAAACACGGCGGCCATTTACAAAGATTGTTCATGGAGCTTTGAAGTCAACGCTAAAAGTCCATGCTTTGCACCGATTTTCACTTTCATTCCACTTGTACACCTTCACGAAACTAAATTGATTAACATGCC
This sequence comes from Idaea dimidiata, assembly GCA_949358125.1. Taxonomy (NCBI): domain Eukaryota; kingdom Metazoa; phylum Arthropoda; class Insecta; order Lepidoptera; family Geometridae; genus Idaea; species Idaea dimidiata. The sequence continues at coordinate 8,044,456 of OX442337.1, forward strand.
CCCGAAATTAACAATTTGCATGCATTTGAACTAGGTTTCACAAAAATGAAAATTTAGCAACACATCTCCTCTACGCGTTCCTATTAGCTATTCTACAATTTCTTTTAATACTGATTAGCTGAGGAACAAGGGGAGCTATTTAAATAATTAAGTAGCCCTTAATTTTGTAGGCTACTTAACTAATTAAGTAAAGTAGCATTTACAAAATACGAATTAACGTACATCTCCTGCACATCGCCTGCATTCCGCCGCTTTGCTATGTCCTTACCGAATCGAGCCCCTGGGCATGTATTTCATAAACTAAAAGGTGTCAATAATGCCTCAGCATTGTCAATTTGTTTTTGAAAATGGTTAAGCAATTTTCGGAGATAATGCAAAGTTTCACTAGAGCTACAACTTTTTAAAATTACACGTTTTATACTCTCATTATTATTTTTCCCGGGTATCATTCGTTATTTTTAAATTATCTTACCTCGACGTTTCGAATATGTTACAATAGTTTTGGTCCAAGACAAAATGATAAAAAAATATAATAATATAGCACTATAATATGGGCAGGATGAAGGCAAACTGCAGACGCGTACCCACCGCCAAAGAGAAATGACTCTTTCGACTCTTTCAAACATACATCGACTGTTTTCAAAGCCAACGAGTCTTTCGCACTATGAAAACAATCGTTATACTCAAAGCGCTAAAGAGATGAAGGATTCAGTTCTCTTTGGCGGTCGGAAGGCGTCCGACGTAGGCAGCAGCATAATCACAAAGATCAACCGATCGTCTCACCGCAAGATCTTTGGGTTTTTTCATTACTCGTCGGTTGTGAACCGATTATGGCCATTTGGCAATTAGCTAGTGTCAAATATGATTAATATAATAAGCAATTTATTTGCATCGAAACAGTCAAGTCGACATAGTTAAAGTCAAGTCTAGGTAATCATTTGTAAACACGGCGGCTATTTCCAAAGATTGTTCACGGAGCTTTGAAGATAACGCTAAAGTCCATGTTTTGCACCAATTTTCACTTTCATTGCACTTGTATACTCGTACCTTCACGAAACTTTACACGCATTTGAACTAAGTTTCACAAAAATGAAAATTTAGCAACACATGTCCTCAACGCGTTGCGGCCAAAACTCGATCTTTGGGTTGCGTTTCAACCAAAGATCCGTGAGTGATCCGCAAAATGAGGTCTAAATTTGTTAAGACCAATGAGATCGCTTTATTTTGGATTTGATTTTAGAATCCAGCGATTCTATTAGTTTTAACATCCGTATTCCTCGTTACGCATTTTTGTTGAACACGTAGCCTCACTCTTTATCGTGCTTAATCATTGCTTCAACTTACTCGGAATCTTTTTTCTGATTTTCAGCAATCTCAGCCTCGTAGCTCGGTAAGTAGAACTGCGGAGCACGTTTACCACCAACGATGCTCAGTCTCTCTTCGGGTGTCGACTGGAATCTTCGCTCGTCTACTCTACCACTCTGAAATACCAAACGAAATTTGGTTAAATTTACCTTATTTATGAAAAATTGTCATTTCTCTCGATTTTCTGCAGGATTGTTTCCAGGATTTGATCTTTATCAGCAACATTATCGATCGATACAGTCACATAGTGTTAATTTTTAGGAAAAAAAAACATGGTTTGATTTCGGGCTACGGTGTTTTTTTTAATCTCAGTATGTTATGTTAGTTTATGTCAAAAACGGGGACGCAACTCTTTGCGATAAGACATCATACGTTTTTCGTTCGTTCGTAGAATTTTTATTAGGTACTATACACTGCTCCGTTCCGTCGTCATGGGTAAAAACAAAGTCGCTTTCTGTATGGATATTTTTACGTATGATCTTTAAAACTAGGCAACGGATTTTAATGCAGTGTTTTTGCACGTATATCCTACTAATATTATAAGCTGAAAGTTTGTATGTGTGTATGTGTGTTTGTTACTCAATCACGCAAAAACTACTACTAAATCGATTGCAATGAAATTCGGAATATAAGTAGTTGGATACCGGGAATAACACATAGGCTACATTTTATCCCGATATTCCCGCGGGGACGGGTCTTACGCGGGTGCAGCTAGTAATAGTACATCCTAATATTCCGGCGGGATTTGGACTTATGCGGGTAAAACCGCGGAGTATTGCTAGTTTTTTTTACAAAATCGATAGATATAAACGAAAGTTTAAATCGCGATGTTTATAAACATCAGGCTTCGACATAAAATTGAAAACTTATCTCGTGCAAGCTGCAAGCGAACTGTATTTACTTTATCGATATTTTATTGAAATACCATTTTAAAATCAATGAACACGCTGAATTAATTTCAAATTTACAACCGTCAATGCTTTTGGTTGGCGTAATTGACCACCTACAAACATCTACTGTATTTTAAAGGTTTCCGATCTAAAGTCCGACTGCAAACTCATTTCATATTCATGATTATCTCATAAAGTTGTAAAAAACCAGTCAAGTACAAGTCGGACTCGCCCACGATGGGATCCGTACAATTATCACAACGATAAACACTGGATTAAGCGAAATCCGTGAACGCAACGACGACGCACGTTTACATTTATTTTTACCTTACCTCTGACGCCAGTTTATCACTAGATGGCGCCAGTGGTGAAAATAAATTTTTAAAATATTTTTTTTACTAATTTTATCTAAAGTTTTCGCGATTTTGCATAATAAAACACAATATAAACCGGGTTTTACTCGCGCATTTTTAATAACGTCATTATTTTTAAACGACCGCTTTACAGTTGGCTTTTTCAAGGCTGTCAGTCAACCTTATACTAATAAAACGCGAATAAAACCAGTATATATTGTGTTATATTAAGTTTTTACTATTTTTTGTTATAGCGACTACAGAAATATGAGATATAAATATAGCTTGGTGACAGAATGACGGACAGACAGCGGAGTGTCGGTAATAGGGTATCGTTTCTATCTTTTGGGTACGGTACCCTTAAAACGGAAGATTGTTAGGCCAAGTGTGATTTAGATTGACTTCTCATTCGAGATAATTATGTACATACATCAAAGCGTAATATTTTATGAACCTATAAAAATATTATCATAGAAGGAACCGAATTTAACTTTATCATAGACTAGCTGGGCCCCCCGTTTCACGCGGGAACATCGGAATAAAAGGTAGCCTATGTGTTATTCCAGCTACCTCTATTCAAAGTTTCATCGCAATCGGTTCAGTAGTTTTTGCGTGATTGAGTAACAAATTCACAGACATGCAAACTTTCGCGTTTATAATATTAGTAAGATTAGTAGAATAGCGATTTTTTTAAAGATGTTTAAGTAATTTCCCGAAGAATTTAACTTTTAAACTGATAAAGCTCGTCCGTTAGAGCCGAGTTTGAATACTTCACAATCACTTCTATGGTTTTCACGATTTTGCATAATAAAATTAATAAAACACTTTATTTATCCGGTTTTATCGCGTGTTTATTCATTATTTGAATCGAGCTTTCGCCAACTAGTCAGCTCGGTTCAAATAATGAATAAAAACGCGATAAAACCGGATAAATAAAGTGTTTTACTTCACAATCAAGCAACAATTGAGTCTCTTAGAAGAGACCTGTCTAAATTCTTTGAATTTTAAGATGAGTTTACGTCTGAAAATCTAGGTATCTATTTAGATGAGACAAATAATACCTACTCAAAAATTCTAATCATAACTGTACAAGTAAGTACCTAACAGTTTAGAAGTAATTTTAACAGGCAATATAACTCAGCCAGTCTTCTATCATCAAAACTTAAGATCATTATTTACCGAAATAATAAATAAAGCTTACTAAACTTAATTCGATAAACGTCACGAAACTATTTTGGACAAGGGTTAGGGAATGGATAGTTCCCCTATCTAATGATGTGAAGTTCGACCTTCTCATATTCAATTTTAAGGTACCTATGCTTAATTTACTGTTGTATATAAATTCTGATAAAATAAATATACAATATTATATCAGTTTAGAGGCCTTACGGCCGATCTAAAAACTCTTAACATTTCTTCTTTTCGTGCAGTGGTGTGGCTCACCAAGTGTTAGGGTTTTCAGTTGTGGTATCATGTAATTACTATCCATTGCTCTAAGCCCTCCAACTTGACTTAACGACTGCTATCAGAGTTAATAACCAAGACCAAAGCTTCCGAAGCACGGAGGAGCTCGAATAAGTAAATCTTTGCTTTTGCTCTTCAAACTCTGACACTAGGTGAGACACCAAAGTATACGAAAAAGAAGAATTATGTAAAACCGAAACTAAATAAATATACTTAAAGAAATGCTTTCCCGGATGTACTTAAAGAAATGTCCCGGATTCATGTTCAATCAGGTCGACCTGATTGAACATGCATCCGTGGCCAAATTGGAAAGGCGTTGGGACGGATCCCCAGAGATGCAGGTTCAAGTCCTGTCGGGTGCGAAATTTTTGGAAATCATTTCTTTAAGTATAATTATCCAAGTGTAGGAAACACTTTAAAATATAACAAAAATGGCTAAATAAATATGTCAATTTTTTCACATTAAATAACAATAATCGTCACAGAAACTGTGCCTTAGGGCTTAATGTCATATGTGTGAGGTTGTCGATTAAATGAGTACGTGCCTAATGCAAAGAAATTGTTTTTGGGGGTTCTAGTGGTGTATACCTTCAAAGGGAAGATCTTCCACCGCGCACAGGGCAGGTGGTTTTGTCCGGTAGGCCGCGGCAAAGGGAATATAAACACTATGGGCCGCGGCCCAACGATGTCTAGTCAGCGGTTGTATATGAGTTTTTCTAAGAAAGAATGTTACATGTGTGATTCAGGATTTCATACAAGTAACGTCACCTAGTAGGTGCTGTGGGCATTCGCTACAGTTTGTTATGCAATTTCAAATGTAACAATTTTAATAAATATTCACCTGATCCTCAGCCTTCACATAAAGCACGTACTCCATATCCAACTGGAATGGATCTGTGCCCCTCGTCCTGACGACTCCGGACCTCTCATCGACTTCGAACCGGCCACCAGTTCTGTCTCTCACGATGAAGTAGTGGATGTTGTGGTCCGTGTCAGGATCCCGGGCTTGGAGCGTGAAGACAGGCGTGTTTGGGGCAGCATTCAGCTGGACCACCGTCTGCATCGGTAGAGGCCGGTTGATGAAGTACGGCGGCTCATCGTTCACATCTTTCACGTGGATTATGACTCGTTGGTTGTCCGTGTCTGAAAGTTTTGTATTTATGTTTTTATTAATTGGTCGTTATGAAAGTATATCCAATGAACTTTGTTTTTATTTCATACTAGCAGTGCCCGCGGTTTCACCGGCGTAAGTCCCGTTCCCGCGGGAATATCGGGATAAAAAGTAGCCTATGTGTTGATCCAGGTCCCCAGCTACCTATATCGCAATCGGTTCAGTACATTTTACGTGATTGAGTAACAAACACACATACATACATACACACATACTCACAAACTTTATAATATTAGGATGTATACAGGTAGTGTAAGTAATGAAAGATTAACTTTATATGAGATATCCGAATAAGTAGCATATATAAACTTAATTTAGAAAATAACTTGCATTCTTTTACATTGCCAAAAGTCGATTAAATTATTAGTATTACTAATACAAGGTAGATATTTAAATATTAATAGTTACGTTAATAATAAAGACAAAATAATTTATTTCATCTTAGTGCTGTAATCATACATGACACAAAAAATGATTGTATATCATTTTTTAAACAAGTAATAAATACTCTCAATTCGCCATCCAGGTGCAAATTTTCCTATATATTGAACGAATATATAAAATTATTCAATCATTACACCACATTCTGCAATATATGTGAGCATTTTTACAAAAGTTGCATTGCTGTAAAAACGAACAATCGTCCAAAATTAAAATAGCATAAACATTTATGATTTTCTATTGTGCGTAAGTTTGTTTGAACTAAATAGCAAAAGGAAATGTTAACCGAAGTAAAAGACACTAAATTGAGACGCTATGTAAATGTTATCCACTTTGTATTTTTGTCAGTATTAGGTACCTAATTCGCTAGTTTGCAGTTTCCGAGCGACCACATTAGCCGAGGACAAAGCTGGATGCTATTCTGAGAATATTTATGAATATTTTATGTTAAATCACTATATTTACGTTTTATATAATTAAATGGCAAGTTTAGGTAGTGGTCCGACCGCCAGCAATGAACGAGAAACAAGTAGAACTTGAAAATATAAACAAGTTGGCGATCACCGGGAAGCGAGTGTATAGTTTCGATAGTTTTGTCGCCAGGCTATAAGTGTGCAAGTGCGACTCTCTCAATAATATATGTTAATATCCTTCCATACGTTTACTTCCAACTTTAGAAATGATCAAGCGAGCGAACATCGTTGAAGGAGTATCGCTAAGCGAGATTGTTTTTTAAAGTACTGGTCGCTCAACGATAAAACTAGTAAAGTCAGTCGTCGCCAGTAGTGTGAACGGTCAGAGAGCAACTTTTAAGAAGTATGTGCAACTCTTTCGTTTACACGGAATGTATATTTAATTGTTCGTTTCTTAAAAGAGAAAATCGCCAGTCGTTTTCCCGCCGGGCGGTGGGAACACTGCCTTATGCAGTTAAGTTAATATAACGAAGAATGTATACTTACATTTCAGCGCAACTACATGGTTAGCATGAAAAAGAATAATACTTTAAATTAGTTTACAACCATCACTAACTCTCGGCAATTATTTTAAATTTAGTCACAAAGCATTAAAAGAGAGAGCAATTTAGGAACAACATAAAAACAATGAAACCGCCACATTTTTTGCACTTAACATAAATTTTAGAAGCCGTTTAAATCTTTGTCTTCCAGTAAAGTTTCTGGTAAATAACAAAAAGGTATACAAGGACATAATATGTTTATTGTACATATTCTTTAATACTTTTGCATTCAAGTGGTATCCTTTTTGTCCGTGGGGATTTCACCAAATCCGCAGTATAAATCCACCGTTTGGTGTAATCCTATCCTGGGACACGTTCCGGATAAAGTTTCACACACAACTAAACAATATAATAATACATTGACCCCAAAACACTATCTCGTTAGGGTTCTGACCTGAAATGGAAGCTACAAGATCTTGATTGAAATTAATTCTTAGCAATTGATATGCTGTGATAAGATCTAATAGCTTGTTAAAGAAATAGGTTCCTTCCTAAGTACTTGAAAAATGAAATGATAACAACAATAGCCTTTTTTGTTAAATTTCTGGAAGTAAAATTCGTTGAAGCATAGAAACTTGCACAAAATGTGGAAAAATGAAGAATACATCCCAAACACAATGCACACAAGGGGAAAAAAACATTTATCTCAATTTTCTATGATAAGGCTACGAGGCAAAAACGGTAACTATAACTCAAGGTGCTTTGACAACAACAAAAGAGAATAGCGGACTAGGAGGATAGTGTACGGGAAGCTACCAAAATTTTGGAAGAATGCCAAAAATCACGACATATGTACACACACAAATACATATTTACATAACAGTACTCGGTACACGAGTATTTGTTTTGGACCCAAGGGACTACAAATCTTGTACGGCGATTTTCACTTCAACTCTTTATTACTTGCTGACAACATACTCGTAATTTCACGAATAACCTCGGCCTTTGTTTTACAATTTCAAAAGGCAATCTCAAAATTTAATGATCTTTAACATAGCCCAAAAAATATATTGGAGTACCTACCCATTCTGTTGTTAGGGTATAAAACATATTAACCGACATTGATCGAAAACGTAATTCGGGGACGTAAACCTCAAGCCGACCCTAACGTTCAGCGTTTGGCTTCTCGCCAATCATTGATAATATCGGTCCGTGCCAAGACAAAAACCACCCTCTTAAAAGACGGCTGTGTCAACTCAGGAACAATTTACTTAAATTGTAAAATGGAATCTTTGAGAATCGGAAACAGCTCAATAAGCGAAACATGCAGAATTTAATTTTATAGGAGCAGTTGAGTAACCAGTACATATAGAGGATAGAATTTTTCTTGCACAGAAGGAAATGTGGCCGACGAAAGTGAAATATGGTTGATTGGCACGTTGTAGCTGGTTGTAGTTTGAGTTAGTGCTTGGCAGGTGAGAGGGTGGTAACATCACCCTTCCGTGAGAAGTTGAGACAGCGGCCGCACAGCGCATGCGTACATACTCTACAACCGCGTGTTTTCCTCGTGACTCGGTGCTACGCTACGATGAGTTGCCTCAAAGCCGCATGAAAATCGAACTTATTACATTTTCCAATTGAGTTGTGATGTATTACCAACATTTATTTAACGCAAAAGGTTGGTTCTGAATTCAAAACACGATTTCAGACGAAACATTATTAGAATCTCTTTGAAAATTAAAATGTAAGTATTGAGTTTGAAGAGATAAATAAAACAACCACACATGAAACATTACGTAACGCTTGTGTAATGATTATCCTATACTGTAGGTAAACAACGAAATTTTTTATTTATTCTAAAAATAGGCAGCCATTTGAAACTTGTGGTTAAGTAAGCCTCTTACTGGAGTAGGTTCAAACCTAGTAAAAATTTGTAAGTTGGATTACATATTTAACCAGGTTACTAAAATATAGGGATAAAGCAGCTCCAAGTCAGAACTCCAGTTTTCAGAATAGACTCATCGAGGATAATCCTAAGCTAGAAACGACACGATCGGATCCTGTAAAGTTTTTAAGCGAAGTTGAAATTTCAACGTCACGGAGTAGTAAACTATCAAAATTTATTCGAAGTAGGTTGGAGTAGGATGCGCATGCAAAGTGGGTATTACTGGCAAACGCCCGATATGGCCACGAGCTTGACTATTACGACAGAGAACTTTATATCCAGAACCACAGCTGCAGGTTACGAAGTAAATTATCTATGTCAATAGATAGCTGTAGGGAGGATGAAATTTAAAAGAACAATAATCATTTTTTTAAATATTTTTAAGTGTTTTCTACACCTAGATAACTAGATATTTAAATAAATGCTTTACAAAAATTCGCAACTGACAGGACTTGAACCTCCATCTTTGGGGAGTCCGGCACAACGCCTTAACCATTTTGACCATAGGTGCTCGTCCAGTCGAGCCGAAATTAAGGATCACATCTCTTTAAATTTTACGTTTATTTAAGGCACGCAGCGCCATCTACTAGCCTCTTTGCAGACTGCCATCTTGCATTTTCCTATTTACATAAAAATTAAAGCAACGCTAAGATGTCGCTTCCTTCCTGAACCTTTTTAGATGCAGGTTCAAGTCCTGTCGTATTTTACGTATTTCACTCTTTATTTTAATCGAAACAAATGTGTATTGTTTGTTTAAATTAGAAGACTGGCATTCATTCTTAACTAAATTGAACGGCATGCTGGTTATGTGTAAAGAGGACAAATAATTTTAGGAAAAAAGTTGTCAAAAATGATTTTCCTCTACTACATCCCTTTTCTAGCTTTAGATCAGCGTACGTACATATATATTACATAGAATCTATAATAAATATGTACGTAGTTTCAAAATGTAATTGGACATCCGATGTCCAATTAAATTTTGAAACTCTCGATCTCCAATTTCAAATCCAATAAATCCTACGAGATTTGAAAGTATAAAACGGCCACCACTTCATTTTCTAACCAGTTAGGAATTTTAAATAACTTTATTAATATGAAACTGAGTAATTCAAAGGTTTTATACTCTTATTAGAAGACCTGTGTACGAAAACCAATATAAATGTGGCGATTACATTAAATAAAATTATGTTAGAACACCAAACCAATCAAGACGAGACCAATTACTGAAGACATTTTACCTGAAAAGGAAAGAAAATTACATTACAACAACAGTACAGGTAAAATGAAAAGAAGCTTTATAATATTTCAGCGTAGAACAAGTAACAATTTCTTGGCATTTGCTTTATAAATCACGATATTACCATAATTTAAATCAGCGTTTTCCGTGACAAGCGTGGTCGCCGCGTACCGTACCTCGCGCTACCTACGTTTTCATTTTGTACAAAATCAGGCATAATATTTCAGTTCCGCGAACCAGTTTCATTAGTTTTCTCATCCTATAGTTTCAAGTTTCAGTTGAAACTACTAAATCCTAAAACTTCATAGCATAAGAGTTCTTTTTAGCATTTCTGCTGCTTATGTTATTTTATTTTATTCACCGATTTTTGTAAACGACAGTTATTGATATTCCATATAAATTATTTATCTTACCGTCGTCTTGAATCTTATTACAGAATTCGTATTAGTATCCTTTTCAAAAATAGGTAGGTAGATCGGCTGCAGTGCTATGAGGTCGCCTTACAATACGATACAACAACCAAGGGTTATTCTTTAAATCGTGGCAATGCTAAAGCTTACACTAGTTTAATGAATTGTAAGCAATTTTCGCAAATAAACCGATTTGAGTGTATTCGGTGCGTAAGCAGGCGCAGCTGTAAATTGCACACTGCACGCCCAACGAACTGAAACATTCGTTCAGGAGACATGATATCTATTTTCACCGTAATTATGAAAACAGTAAATGTCATACCGCAATGGAATGGAATTGCTGTTAAATTGGTGTTGTCGACTAAGCTTATGATTAATGTTTAGTTAACTATAATTGTAAACAACAACCGTTATAGTAGTAGGTATATGTTTTATAGGAAGGAACAGGATAATTTTCATGAAGTGGCCCATGAATGACAACATCTCACTTACTTAGGTATAAGAATACAAATACAAAAATTCTTTAGAAACACATAAGAAGAAGAACAGTAGGTCTCCGCACGAAACAAAGCCTGTATCGCAGGTAACCGAACACTGACGATATTTAAAACATAACACAAATTGACACAACATAGAACTAACACATTTTTGTGTTAGGAAAAATGAGCTGTTGACCATCATGACTGGAACTGTTGACCATTTTAAAAGAGTTTAAAAGCATAAAACTGTACCTAATAGTACTGTACTTGTATATCATCATCATTTTCTCAGCCTTTATCCGTTTTCTGCTGAACATAAGCCTCACATAGGACCGTCCGTCCGTTTCTTGCATCGTGGTAGTTACTTTTACTCCCCAACGCGAACGGTTATCAGCCTGCCCATTGCCACTCCAGTCTGCTAATTTTGAGAGCAATGTCTTTGGTCTCTCCACGGATTTCAGTTTTTATTCGTTTTTTTTTTTCAATAATCTTTAAGTACTCCCACAACACACACAAGTCGCGATTTAATAGATAACTATATGTTCTATGTACTCTACGTATTTACACGTGCTATATCTAAGACCGCATGTCAGTTACCGTTAGAAAGATACAAATGTAGCGCAACGTTCACTTTTTAAATAGGTACAAACAAAATGTACATTAACGTAAAATTGGGGTTAAGTCTTTTAAATGGTAGTCGTTAATAAGAAGTGAATAGCAAAGAAAGCAAATTGGCAAAGCAACCAAGTTTGTAGACTAGGTTCGTGAATGGTGCACTCTATTATAAAACAATTCGATTTTTATAAACTCGAGTAAGCAAAGAATCGCGTGAGCCAGTCAATTTGTTAGGTCATTTGGGGGCGCTTGTGTCCAATACGGGCTCCACCATGAGGGCAATTAAACCAGAGTTGTACGGCTTCTCGACCACGCCATATCAGAACAAGCGGCGACTACCATGCACCATTACGTTACTCTTATTATTTTATTCATATACCCGGCGGACTTTGTATCGCAATCGCAAAAAAAAAACTTAGCACGGTTAGGTACCTACGTCCTATATACTGAAGAGAAAAACCAGTAACTTTATTGTGCCCGGTTGTACAACAAAATGTATGAAAAAAATATTTTTTTACCTAATCTTATTTTTTAGGGTTCCGTAGCCAAAGGGTAAAACGTGACTCTGTGACTTCAGACTTCTGAGACTTCATTAGGTACATCAGATGATGTACCTACTGTTGCCGCTGTAACAACAAATGCTAACAAAAAACAAAAATAAACAAATATTTAAAAGAGGCTCCCATACAAAAAATGTGATTTTTTTGCCGTTTTTTGCAATAATGGTACGGACCGATCGTGCGCGAGTCCCACTCGTACTTTGCCGGTTTTTTATTTCTCCATTAGTTTTCCCAGCTCGTTATCCTGTTATAGGTGTTTGCCTACCGAATACAACAAATCAAACATCAGAAAATAAGTCAAAATGTTCTCGAGTGTTTGCATTTCGAACTAATACAACTAGTGTTTTCTATACCTACTAATACTTATTTATTTTCCTGTATCATACCTAGCTGTATCCTGTATCATACAGGAACATACCCAATTTTGATTTACTTCGTGAAGGAGAACGTCATAAACAGAAAGCGTAACATCAAGAGCTAAATTCTATAAGTAGCTCAACGCATAGTAAAAAAGTATTACTAGAAATATTTTTACAAGGAGAAATGCATCAAATATATTTCTAGTGAAATGCCTTGAGCAATTCAAAAGTTTGGTAGGTTTGGTATTAAAGAGTCTGTGGGTCTGTGGTTAGGTCCGAGTAAGAATCTTGAGTTTAAAATTATTTTATCCGCATTTACTTTTATTCGATTTTTGTGATACTGTATTTATTTGTTTTAATAATGCCAATGACAATAAAAGCAACGCTATTGACGGAAAATAAGTTTAATTTGATTTTATTACGATATTTTTTGTATTTTTTACAAAGCTACTTATGGTTATGGTTATATCACAGGTTACAAAATAGTACAAAGTTAAACTCAGAAGTTCTCCTTGTGAAACTTTAGCTAGCGTTATCACATTTTCGCTGACGTCGAATGTCACCTACAAAGCGAGATAAATTCCTAGACTTCTTGACTTTGGAATGTTTTTGATTTAACGAAACTTGCCGGATGCTTATAATGTCATCAAAGTCAGAGCTATTCAATTTGCATAATAAATCAATGAACATTAACCACATAGTCGGATATGTTTGTCTGTCTAAGTGTAAGCACTTTATTTTTAATTCAAAACACTTAGGTACCTAACTGATGAAGATTGAAGATTTATTTATTGTAACAAATAATGGTTTATTACTTAAAAAAAATACAAAATTAAATTAAGTCAAAACAACAATGTCAAAAATACCTAACCTAAAAACACACACAAAATAATAATAATAATAACAGACAATAACAATAATACAAATCAACATCACACACACCAGACTTATGTAGTATATGAAATTTAATTATCTAAGAGCAAACAACAATTTTTATAAACAAACAAAATACATTAATAACAAACACTTGACTAAAAAAAGAAGAAGCCATCGGCGACGCCTTCACGAGGCATTGTTTCCAATATGCTGTCAGCATTCCCTCTCTAGTATATTATGTAGTATATTAAATTCTGAAGACTAACTTGTACGAGACTTCTCTTTGTATCTCTAGCTCAGGTAAGATACCGTTTGCATCTGAGCTTGCTTGTTTCTTCTAGATTTTATTCATGATTTTAGGGCCAATTTTTATGTATACAAATTAATTGTAAAATTGATTCCGTTTCCGCGATGTTGGATTGAATTAAAACTCGTTTAGGCCTACCCCGAAGAAAAAACCCGCAAAGATCTCAAAACGTTGAGCATTGATATAATGCTAAAAGTAATGAACAACCGAAAAATCTAATTTATAAAAAATATACTCGTATTTGATTACTCATGATACTTATGATTTTCGCAAAATACCTTTAAAAAAAAATCCATAACAACTTTTTTAAGTTTAAATATGCCTTGAGCAATAAAAACAAGAAATATCACGATTATGATATTTTGAAATTGTACCTATAATTGTCTTTATTAATTCCAGTTTTTAACACAAAGTGCCATTAGGTATGATGAATTTAAATTCAATGATTAGTGTTTACAATAGTCGGATTTTGCGTATAATTCATATTATAAGGTAATTAAACATCAAACAAACAAATATTTGACCAATAAATTTAGAGCAGCAGCAGCAGAGTCAGCGGTTATTTATTTACTTAGTTTACCTAAATAACAAAACATTATGACGTTCGCTGTGATTGCATCTGAACCAAATCGATTCCATTCACAATGAAAACTCATTTAGGTTTGAAAACATGTCGGAGTGTATATGACAGTTTAGTCGCCACACTATTTTCCACGGAAATGGACTTAACTAAACCTATACCTAAATCCACGCAGCATCAGCTATATCAAATGTTTTTTTAAAACAAAACTCATTTTACGGTTCTATTTGCGTTGTTTTTGTTATCAGCATTGTTGCAATGCCGATCTGACGTTTCCGAGCCATTTTCAGACCTCTACTATTACCTATGTTTAGACTTTTTTTCAGGGTAAGTTTTAAAAACGTAAATTATAAGTTTTACTTCAATACAAAATCGAATAATATAATAAGTACGCGATTAAGTGCCCCGTAAAATGTAACTAAAATAAAGTTCTATGTATTAAGTATTTTACTTAGAACGTTTCTGTATTCTAAAACGGTCTATTCTGCAGATGCAAAATTAAAATATAACGGACTGAAATAACTCTAGGAAATGGACGGTGCTTCAGGATTTACACAACTCCGGAGAATTACTTGTAGATATTTTCCAATCCTTGAGAGGGTTTTTCGCCGTTAGTCCTTCGGGGTCTTTTCTATTCAGGGTCTTTTAAGCACTTTCAGATTTGAAATCATGCGTAAAACGGACATTATCTACCTTTTATTCATCATCTTATCTTACTGATAGTTTTTTTTTTTTTTCTAAGAAAAAGGCATTAGTCGGTCACCCACGATTAGGAAACACAACCTACGGAATGAAATTTGAGGCACCTACCACTAGACTAGTGGTGGGCAATCTACGGCCCGCGGCCCCCTAAATATCTCCGTCTATCCGCGGCCCGTATTATACACTCACGTAGGCACAAGTGAAAACTATAGTAGCCTATGTGATATTTCAGGCCCCCGATTCATCGCAATAGGGTTTAGTGGTTTTTGCGTGAGAGAGTAACAAAGTCACATATAGACATACTTGAAAACTTTCGCGTTTACAATATTAGTAAGAAAAGATAGCATAGGATATTTTATAAAATAAAATAAAATAATAAAATTCAAATACTTGGCCCGCCATAGATTATTTGCCTAAATATAAGCATGGGATTGAAAAAGTTTGCCCATCACTGCACTAGACCAACACCGGTCTAAAGTTACTACTCTCAGACGAATTTAAGCCGTGCTTAAACCTGAACAAAATATCTCTAAATCCGTAGAGCTTTCATCGTAACGTCTTGGTAATTGTTTTAGTAGAAATAAGGGAGCATGAGATTCAATTATACAATACCTACCTACTTTATAACGCTAATAAAGTAGCCTCTTTCCACATACGTAGCCGTAATAAGCATAAAAGCGTCAGTACATTCATTACAGGTTCCTGAATAGACAACAAAACAACAATTGGCACAATGGTCAAGCCTTACGCATGACTAGGGTTGTCAAGCGTACTATAACATAATAGTATTACACTATATTTCAGCTCACGTATTATAAACTAGCTGCACCGAGAGAATATCGAGATAAGTTATTCCAGTTCTCCAACTGTCTACGTTCCAAGTTTCATCGCAATCGATTCAGTAGTTTTTGCGTAAAAGAGTAACAAAGTCACATACATACATACATACAAACGTTCCCGTTTATAATATTAGTAAGAAAGTAAGAAAAGATGTAGGTACTTTTGAAAAAGATGTACTTTTGAAAAAAAAACATAAAGTACGCAAAAATACTATATTTCTGGCACAGTTTTTTTTTTTCGTTCATCTGGGTGATTTGCGCATAGACGAACGAAGTATACTGCCCTGTTTTTACAGAAATATAGTGTTAAGTACAAAAAAATGGTGTTTTCTTAAACTACAAATACAAGCCTTTGATTTTTCATCTCTTGCAATGCAAACAATCGATAAAAAATACTATATTTTTGGGGTGTATTTTATTTTTTAGCACCAAACATTATATTTAAGAGATAAAAAAATGTTCCCAACCCTACGCATGACGCACAATGAAACTCCCTCTGAGTGTTTACTGAAGTGCTACTTCGCAGATTGTCGGATCACATAACAAAGACAGCATTAGTTGGAGATGAGCTGTCATAAAAAAACAGAGTAGGTGTAGATGAGTTACCATAAAACTCGTTCGTTAAAGAAATCGTGACTGTTTCTGTGCCGTATAACCTCTAAAGCATACTGCAATAACCAAACATAATGATGGCACAGACAATCATACATACAATAAACTTTTTCAATTACCACGATTTAATTTCTTCTATGGTTTTCGCGATTTTGCATAATAAAACTCTTTATTTTCCGGATTTATTATCAAAAAAAAATCATGAATGAAACGCGATTAAACCCGGAAAATAAAGTGTTTTATTCAGACGATTTGATAACATAAATTTACATTTTACCGGGTCTTAATCGCGTACTATTATTTATTTTCTTACCTCGACGTTTCGATCATGTTACAATGATCTTGGTATCAGGGGACAAAATAATAAATAAATAAATAATAGTACGCGATAAGACCCGGTAAAATGTAATCATACATACGTCCGAACATACATCGCGGTCAAAACATAGTCCTCCTTTAGCCGTGTTCGGATAAAAACTAGTAGGACCTAAGTCTAGAATTTCAGTAAATACAAAACAAATACAATGAGTACATTCAAAACAAACTTGATAGATTTCCAAGTCAATTTGAAACCATTAACACCATCTATTCCGTCTCACCTAAATCGAATTAAAAATAGATACAGTCAATAAAATAGATTAGTAGGTGAGAAACTTTTTGTATAGAGTTAACTATACTATGACATTTATAGAAGTACTACCCGCGACTGTAGCCTATATGTTATTCCAGGTTTTCAGCTACCTATTTTGCAAGTTTCATCGCAATCGGTTTATTAGTTTCTGCGTGAAAGAGTAACAAAGTCACATACCTACAAACTTTCACGTTTATAATACTAGCTGCGCCCCGCGGTTTCACCCGCATATCCTATTCCCCGACAGTATCGGGATATAAAGTAGCCTATGTGTTATTCTAGGTCACCAGCTATCTATATTCCAAGTTTGATCTCAATCAGTTTAGAAGTTTTTGCGTGAAACAGAAACAACATTCAAAGTTTCACGTTTAAAATAATACTAGCTGCGCCCCGCGGTTTCACCAGCGTAAGTCCCGTTCCGGCGGGAATAACGGGATAAAAAGTAGCTTATATGTTAATCCAGGTCCCCAGCTACCTATATTCCAAGTTTCATCGCAATCGGTTCAGTAGTTTTTGTGTGAAAGAGTAACAACCTCACATACATACATACTTACATACAAACTTTCGCGTTTATAATATTAGTAAGATAGTAAGATTAGTATGATTGTACAATGTAGGTACCAGTTACAGCGTGAAGTACTTAGCGGGTGGTTGGTACGTGTTGAACAGTTGATTCAGTTGATAGTGTAGCGATGAGCTCGCGACGCGACAATATGAAGCACCTGTCTCAACGCACGGCGCACGTGCCATGCCATCGTACCCGACCACCCGCGCCCGGTACCCGCTCTACGTCCGAGACTAATGATATAGAGTTGCAGCGGTGCCACCGGTTACCGCTCGTTAATTCCGGTGGCTGTTCACACAACTACCACCTACAACCTAGCAATAATACATTACATGCAACTCAACCAACTACATAACTGCATTAATAATAACCTAGCGGAATACTTGCAGGCATACGACATTTTCATTGAGTTAAAACATTTCAATTGATATGATGACGTAACGAGCAAAAGACAAATCGATAGTACAGAAGCTTACTGAAACTTTTTGAATTAATCAACCAAAACTGCAAGCGACTGATATAATAAATAATAATGGAGGAGGCGCTCAAAATATCCAGTTGAAGGGAATTGGTTTAGTAGCGCTAACGCGAATCAAACTGGATGGGACACTTTCATTACTGAGAATGTCCGGAGCTACCGCCAGCGGTTCAATGTCCGGTCCTATCTATTTTTAACACAACACAACTACTGGACGTCTGTGAGGTGCACATGTTGAACGACCGGACGGCAACAATGCGATCATTTCGTTAAAACACTAATACATACACATCTCCCCTTGCATTCCTATCGATACAGATTCTCTGACCTTTATAAAGATACATATTCTCGGATTTCATTAGTCGATGACTTGAAACCAAAAAATTGTAGAATAAAGTATAATAGTAGTAAAGAATAATAGATAGTAGAATACGATCATTTGCGTTAACGTTTGAACACAACTCTTGATTAATCTATCCCCATAGGTAGCAGGAAACATCGCGGAAGAACTGTTCGTTGTATGTGCTGGTTCTTCACTTAGCTACCCAACTTAAAGTGAAAACCACTTAAGAAAAAGCAGCTAATGCCTGTTTTAAAACTTTCGCTAAGATAGGAGCGGATCCACCCTCCATCCACCCCAGTAATCTGCGCTACGCCTGATTCGAAAAGACAATACCTACTTTGCACGTGACTAACCCAGAACAGTAGTTCTTATTTACATAGGAAAGAATCAGCAATTCAACAAACATAAATTTCAAAAATTGATATGATGTCATTTAAAAAGTTCACCACACCACCACAAAGTTCACGTTTTATGCGAAACGATTTTTCACTAAAGTATCTATTCTACTTTATACTGTGTTTGCTTATCGATAAAACCTTCAATTTCATATAAACTAAACATATAAATCATCGGTTAACTTTACATTCACATTGCAAGTAAAACTTTGTAACTTGCAGAAGATAAGCAATTTGTCTTTTGAGAAACCGAATGCAAGATTGGCCGCTCTTTGCGCTGAAATCAATAACTTCGTCTCGTACTGCAGTCTCTAACTCGCCCCCGCCAAGCAAAACGAAATTTTGTTAAAAATAAACCAACTGGTTAGTCAACAACAGAAGTACCTACCTATAGCTGCTTCAGCACTTTGCATGTTAGTTGCTGACCTAGGTCACCCTTTAACTTGATTGTCGCTTAACAAATACCGAACTGCTTCAGGCAAAGGTTACTACTTGTATTAAAGAAAAAAAATGCTTTAGTTTCAATATGAAATGCTCCTAGCGGGATTTAAACCACCTTCCATTCTCTATACTGGCACGATTACCGATTGCGCCATAGGGGCTATTATATAGTTCGCCGGGTTTTACTTTTTGCACAGAGTATGATTAAAATCGTTGATAGTTAGCAATAGGTATCGAGATGAAGTTGAATTGGTACTATCACACGTACGTTTAACGTTCGGAACACGCCCGCAACTTCCACAAAACACACGATGCTAGAAACTTCTAAACTCATCAGTTGGCCTCTGAGCACGCCCGGGTAGGTTTACTTGCTACAAAAGTTTCTCATATTACGCTAACTTGATGGAGGATGGTCTTGAACACACTTTAAAACTAATGTTTAAATTCACTTTATAGGTGCACTTTACTAACGAACAACTGAAGGCTTGCAACTGAGTTTCTCATTTAAAAATTTAATGCATTTAACTATGATCACAAACATTTCTTATCTGGTTTCTCTAAGGCCTTTTCTCATCTCGTTCTCGGGATTTTTGTGTTCCCCTCGCAGACATTTTATACAGGTATTGCAGAGAATGCGTGCAGCACAGCGGCACAGGGGGACATTTCCACCATATCCTTTATAATCGTGAAAAATCGCTCCCTATTCTCATCCACTTCAGCCTTTGAAAACACTTTGGAATATCACACACAGTGTTATAGTATAACGAACTGCGAAGAATTGTTCTAACATTCTCGTTATGATGAGAATATAAGAGCGTCACAATAAAGACTGCATTCTCGCCTACTTTAGTGAAAAGACGGAAAGCAATTTACTTGAAAAGGATTTTACTTGGACGCGGCGGGCGGGAAGAAGACGACGACGACAAAGCCAACAAAGTAGAGTAAGTACCTAATACACCGTTCCAAGGGAACTAAAATACAAACGAAAGGTGGTTAGGTTAGCAAAAAGATAAACATAATATACCAAGAGATTTTCCTAACCAAACTGTTCCAGACACATTTTACAACATTTAATTTAATATGATGCTTGAGAGAAATAACAATAAAACTTTCATAAAAGCACATAGTAAAAAATATGACAGAGTTATCTCCCAGTAACATATAAAGGTTGTCAAGTCTGTGCATTTCTTTTTACGGCACATAAAACGTTAGTAGTCTATCCAGGACACTATTAGAGTTATTTTAAGATTGCAGTAGAGGGGTTTAATGCAAACTAGAGATAAAACTATGAGCTACTGAACCAAATCGCTTTATAAAACATGCTTGACGACATGTGTCTGTAAAGCACATAGTAAAAAATATGACTGAGTTATCTCCTAGTAACATAATGTAAAGGTTGTCAAGTCTGTGCATTTCTTTTTACGGCACATAAAACGTTAGTAGTTTATCCAGGACACTATTAGAGTTATTTTAAGATTGCAGTAGAGGGGTTTCATGCAAACTAGAGATAAAACTATGAGCTACTGAACCAAATCGCTTTATAAAACATGCTTGACGACATGTGTCTGTAAAGCACATAGTAAAAAATATGACTGAGTTATCTCCTAGTAACATAATGTAAAGGTTGTCAAGTCTGTGCATTTCTTTTTACGGCACATAAAACGTTAGTAGTTTATCCAGGACACTATTAGAGTTATTTTAAGATTGCAGTAGAGGGGTTTTATGCAAACTAGAGATAAAACTACGAGCTACTGAACCAAATCACTTTGTAAAACATGCTTGACGACATATGTCTGTATCAGATTAGATGAAATGTACCTGTTTCCTTCTAGACAATAAAACAACTATGTTACTCATCTTTCTCTATAATCATTTTGATGGTAACCACTCACAAATTAAGAAGATAGATACATTTATTTATTTATTAATAAACAAAGACAATATTTACCGGGTTTAACACGCGTTTGTATTGTGTTTTATTACAAATTTGCATGCAAACTTACTGATTTATTGCTTTATTTGCTTTACACAACCAACAATTACAATCAGTAAACATCAAAAGTAAGACAAATACGTACACAGAAAGCTTAGAAGTAAAACGCTGTAAAAATGGGCGACTTTATCGCTAAAAGAGATTTCTTCCAGGCAACCTTTGAATGGAAAGGGTTAGTAAAATTTGTGTGGTAGGCAGAGATCAGAAAAGAAGCTAAGTACATTAGTTGAAAGGAAAGCATTTAGAAAATGATTCCAGTTGTAGAAATCAAATCTACTTTACTAACATTTGGTTGCGTGCTTACAGAAATTCAATTTTCATCAGTACCTAATCGGGGTCGAAATTCAATCGAGGAGTGAACCGGTATAAGCAGCTAATGTATTTACTGAAATATTGTACCGTAGTACCAAATTATGAAATACGAAGGTAGCGTGAAAGGGGGTTGATTATGATCTATTCTATAAGGTAACAGCATTGACTAATCAGAACTCCGCCTGCGATTGGCTGCTACAAACAAGGCTAAACACTCCGCAATACTTATTTCTTCCGAAGAAGGGTCCCGTGCCATTTTCCTAAAAAAACACGTTTTTTGTGTGGGAGCCTCCTAAATATTTACTTTATTCTGCTTTAGTATGTGTTACGGTGACAACAGAAATAGGTAGCATCTTCTGAGAAAATTTCAACGGTCTAGATATCACGGTTCGTACAACCGGGTGACATACAGGCATATAGACTGTCAGACGAATGGTTGGAGTCTTAGTACAAAGAATCCCGTTATTATCCATTAAGTACGGAACCTTAAAAAGATTAATTTAATGATTTTTTACAGGTAGGGATGATGTAATTGTTTCTTTCTCTTAAATTTTGTTTGACGTTTTTGCATTATGATGCATTTGCCCATTCCAATCGAATGTGTACATGGTAAATAAAGAAATGCAGGGGCCACGAATTCAAAAATCGTCGCCGCTGCTATTTGCCAAAAATGCACTCCGCTTGAAAGAACTTACTGTTGAAAGAAATGCTATCAAATAGTAACGATTTCATTTCATATTCCGTTTTCCGGAAACCTATGTGGTTATATAACTAAGATGCCTACCTAAGATCTTAATACGACATCTTAGCACTTACACTTTCTAATCACACTTTATTAAAGCTGTAAAACTTCTAGGGGAGGTACATTATTAATAGACCTAAATAATTATGCAAGGGCAAACAAACAACATTCATTAGTTAGGTATCAACAAAATTTTGGTAATTGGAATAATTTACGTAACTCGAACAAAATGTTTCAGTAACGAAAGTGTAGCTTTAATATAATAATGGTAAAACTAAAAATTGCCGGAGGATAAATCAACAAAACATCAAGGTAACATGAGATTGTAACTATGTTCAGTTTTCAACAAAAACCGATTTCAAACAGAAGGGAGACCTGACTAAAACGAACTATACAATAAAATTGTTATTGATTTTAGCGTCGCATCGAGTAGAACAATCAATCCGTGGTGTCGGCGTCGCGTCCTTTCGCTAAATCGACAATATCCGTCCTCTGTCCTCTCCCTGATTCTATCCATTACAAAGACGTAAACTTGTCTTTAGGTCAATATAATATCGATGACACGGGTCGTGCTTAATACAACAAGTGACATAAAGTAATCAATTTTTATAAATGTATGTTCACTGATCCCATTTCTTTCAATAAGTAGGACATTGTGATAAAGTAATTTATGCGTTGTTGATGTTGCCTCGGGAAAATATTATGTCCCTTTTTATCATCAAGGTGTTCTTTTATGTTCCTTTTACGTTACTCTTGAGAATAAATTTCTTCTTTGGCGTGTACATACTGTACGAGGTCAAGTTTTACAAAGTAAGACGAAAGTAAGAAGTCAGCACATTAATATATTCTACAACAGAGAAAGGAACTTGCACTCAGAAGAGTTAAGCAGAATAGGCAAATAAGATGCCACCGACTAGGTGCCCTAATAAGATGCCACCGACTAGGGTTCTTGCCCTTAGAAATGTGATGAATGCTGAAGCATACTTGTTTTTTCACATGACTTGAAAATCGGAGTAGATTCCTAATTCACCTGTATGTTATTTTTATAACTTCGTTGTTGTAACGTTGTAATAATGTTTAGTTTAAATTATTCTTAGGATGACATGATTTGATGAGGGTCAAAAGAGGATTTTCGACGAAATGACGAACATAATTAAGTATTGCACCGCTGAAAATTGTTCCGAATCCAATATGTACCAGGGAAAACGTATTCTCAAATAATTAAATTCTAATGTTTTTTTTAAATAAAATATAAATGGATAGTTTCTCTTTTTCTTACTTTTATGTTCAAACGGTCCATGGCAGCTGAATCATAGACAAGTACATAATGATGGACAACAACGATTTAAACAATCGACTATATCCGACCATTCTTCTCTCAAGTACAATTGTTTAAAGCAACCACCACACTAAAACAGTTATTTAACGTAATGATCATTCGGTTACGGATTACGAAACCCGGCTTTTCCTTTAAACAGTAGTGGCTTGAATAAACAAACAAAAAAAAACGGGAACCACACTTGCGAACAGGACACGCACACTGTATTCTTTTCAACTCGTAAGCTCATGGGTAGGGTTACCATACGTACGTGATACGTACTCATTAACAATGTCATTAACTCCCCGACATCCCCTTTTTGGCTGAGACAAAATACTTTACGCAGAGCACTTTAAATTGAATATTAAGAGGGAGTAAAGTATGGTTAAGATAATGGAGAGTCTGTGTTAACAATTTGTCGAGCTTTTGCTCTTCATCACACCAAGACGAATTATTAACCCTGGATTTTGCCGCCTTTAACAAATTTCTTTATTTACAAATTATTGTAGACCCTCTGCGCCTCGCGGTGACACCTGCGTAAGTTCCGTTCCCGCGGGAATATCTTGATAAAAAGTAGCCTATGTATTATTCCAGGTCTAATTTCCTTTTCAGGGCAAGCTGTGAAGCTTTACAAACTTGTTTTTGTATGGTTGAATAGACGATAATGCGTAGTGATGTCTTAAACAGAGCGACATTACGGTTCGTTCGGTAAAGTTCTTTATTTAATTGATTACAAAAAGCCCAATTTTCGCAATCGGTTCAGGATATTTATACACATGCATAAAACTATCAGCTTTATAATATTAGTAGGATAGGATGAATTGCAGCAGTATCGGCAATGTTATTGAACTAGTTGCATGGCAACCCTAAGTATTCGCCCCCTCCGCGGTGTAGTGTAACCAAGTACGGGCATGTACCACCCTGATGCCCCATGCACTGCATTGCGGAACCAGAACTATAATTCACTTTTAGAACGCGAAACCGTCGCATTAAATCGCTATTGTTGAAATAACTTTATGATGGGATTAACGAAGCGTGATGTCGTCTCCTGAATTGAAATCAAAATTACTTAGTAAAATATAGAGCTTAACTTTTGAGAGGCAAAGGGTGATTCAATTATGAGCTGGTGTAGCGCTCGGTAGCGGTGATTTTGTCAGCTCGTTTATTTTTAACCTACTTACCCTTTTTTGTAAAAAAAAGCCTAATATTTAATACTTATTATAATGGTGTTGTACACTCTCACTCTGGTTTCTTCATTGTTTGAATATTCATATATATTTTGTTAAACTGTCCCAAAATTTCTAGGTGTAAATTTTATCCTCTATAATGATATCATTGAAACTTATAATATAGTAGCTGCGCCCCACGGTTTCACCCACGTAAGCCCCGTTCTCGCGGAAATAACGGGATAAAATGTAGCCTATGTGTTATTCCCGGTATCCAACTACTATATATATTCCAAGTTTAATCGCAATCGGTTCAGTAGTTTTTGCGTGATTGAGTAACAAACACACATACACACATATTCACAAACTTTCAGCTTTATAATATTAGTAGGATTATAATAAATCTATATAATATAAAAAGGAAACGTTACCAACGCTTTCAACAACAATGTATGTTAGGTGTTACCAACAATATGTATGTAAGTGTGTATAATAGGGTTAGCCCTATAATATAATAGGATTCAGTAGTTTCGGAGGCTAACCTCCGAAGCTACTGAACCGATTTCAAAAATTCTTTCACCAATAGAAGCTACATTATTCAGTAAGAACTTAAGCTTATGATCCCACTATTCCCATGGGATCGAGGCTTACGCGGTGAAACCGCGACATGCAGCTAGTTTCAAATAAATAAGCAAGTAAAACTTCATGGAACTAGCATATTCAACGGTCAGTGATTGATTCCAGTTCTCTAAGTGTAACTTTTGACCTTTCCGATTGCTTGGCTAGGTAGATAGAGCTGAAAGCTCCCTCCTCCTTCACACGGCCTGCTACATAAACTGTGACGGGGCAATAATTCTTACGAAAACTCCGATATATCACTTTGAAGCCTCTTTAATAGCTCGCTTCCACGAACGGGGTATCAGCTATCCAATTACTTATGAAGAAAATTTCCAACACGGTATACGTACTTTTCCGTTTATTATAAAAGTTGTAAATAATACCTACGATACGAATAAATATAAAATTACGAGTAGATATTCAAAGAGTCATACAGGTACGTCTTTAAAAATCACGAATCATCATCTTCATATTCTTGTTTGTACATTGAAGTAAATGTCCATAGCAAATAGCATCTACAATAGTTAGCTGTTCATCTATATCTATCTATCCTTAAGTATAATAAAGGAAGCGAGGATAAAAAGTCTGTACTTGGAAGTAAATCAAAAAAAAAGTTGTCGAGAGGACTTAGGAAAAGTAGAAGAACAGAATTATATAATTTTTATAATTCATGTCTGTCTGTATGTTTGTCTATTTCTTTGTTCCTCTGTCCGTTCCTTATACAATTAAAACTACTAATCCGATTGAAAACCGGTTTTCAATATTGGATAGTTCTATTTTCGAGGAAGGTCGTGGAGTACTTTGCATCGAAATCCAATTAGAAGAACCGGAGAAATGAACGAAAAAGTGCAACCGCTCGAGTAACGCTCGGCCGCCCGTGCCCGTGATAACGCGTTTTTCACTTTCGCGGGTGAAACCGCGGGGCGCAGCTAGTATTACAATAAAAATAGACACGATACGATGTATGTACAAATAGCAATTTCAACAAAGAAAATAATATTAATACAGAAGTATGTCAAAAGCAACAAAGCCTTAGCCATAAAAACCTTATAAGTATAGGTATTAGCTATTCATATAAAAACTCTAAGTCTAGACTGATTAAATTATACATTAATTATTATCAACCAACAGCTTGTCTTATAAGAGGCATGAAATTTGGAGGGCGTGTTCTTTGTAATGTACCTAATAGGTAATTCACTAAAATAGTGATTTGATGTTCTCACGGGATTGGAAATTACACGGGTGAAACTACAGGACATCGCTAGTTTCAAATATAAGGAATTAGCAGCATCCCGCGGTTTTACCCGCGTATTAGTTCCGAACACAATCTCGAAATTTCATGTCCCTGGGCTCTGGCTCTGTATTGAACGGCTGATTGCCTTAAAATGACTCAGAAATCAAAATGAAATGTCAAGATTTTAAATTTTATATGTACTTATATATAAGATAAAGTATTAGTAAGTACACAATGTGAAATAGAGAAAAAAGAGCACGTGTACACATAACATTACGAATTTCGGTGTCGTCGATCGATTACTTTGCGAAGTCTCAGACGAATGAGCGCTTGCTTGGCCCGTCATATCGACTGTTGTCTGAAAATTCGAAGCTCTCTGTATGCTCGGCACGACCATCGAGATTCATGATAAAACTTCATTTCTTTTGATACCTCTATTCACGTTCAATTTGTTGTTAAAATCTTCAGTCAAAGGACACGTTTCATGCCCGCTATTATAAGAAAGGGTAAATTAATTGTCGATACACGATGGGAATTTTCCGAGCGTATAACATATATGAACTAAGTATATACTTAATATGATGTCTGCAATAACACAATACTATCTACTTTTTATTCCAATACTACTTGCGCCTAACGGTTTCACCCGCGTAACTCCTGAGCTCCCGGGAATACCAGGATGTGTTATACATATAAAAATTCCTATTGAACCACTCCATCTAGTAAAAAAAACCGCATCAAATAAGTTGCATAGTTTTAAAGATCTAAGCATACATACAAACATCCAGACAGCAGGTAGCTACTTTGTTTTATACTATGTAATGATTCTAAGGAATCAGGACTTACCTACCTAATTAAAACCGTGGGAAGCGTCTTGAATAAGTCAAAGATTACACTAAAAATAAAAAATAACTTTACGACCATGGTAGGTTTAGCTGTATGCGCACTGTTAAGTCGCTACGGTCGCGCGTTCTTTGAGACTTATCAATACGCGTATGTTGCTGTAGTAATCTATCAAAACGTCTTCAGCATGATTTTCGAATATCTGCCAAGTAAACATATGCGCATTTGTACGTCTACATACGACATAATGTAGGAAACAAGCAGTGTTAAAAAAAAATGTTCCTAGTTCAAATTTGGAATCAATCAACACGACAAATTAATAAAGCCATGGCGCTTGGATGGATCCCTCAGTTTAGAAGCACGTTTATTAATGAAGGAAAATCACGAAAACCGTGATAAAAGATAATAAGTTTGATGTGTCTCAACGGCTTAATACCTTATCGGTGGAGGAAATATTGTTGGGCTGGTGAGCCCCGGCTTGGCCATGCCACCCTTGAAAGCGAAGCTCGAAGGCGAGGGGACGGGGGCAGCCCGCGGCCGTTGACACCAATCTCCCGCTCTGTTTATATATCCCATTGGATTTTTTCCCTATAAGTTTACGCGCGACCGGCTGCTCACGAATGGTCCATTTCGTTTTGGTTGCGATCGATCGATAGGAAGTGGACTATTAGAACACAGTTGTATTATAATCCTAATATTACGGGAATGGTTGGAAAATAAGACCAGTATGGGAGTAAGCAAGAAACATGCCGACAGAGGCAAACTTTGTCCGGTTTGAAAGTTGAGACAGGGGCGTTTAGTACCTAATGTTATACCTTTGTGAATTTGAAAACACGGTACCTACTTAAGTTTCTACAGACATACTTAACAGGCCCGGCTATCCCAAACCCGACGGCCGGCGGCCGTTAGTAATAGTATTGTAAAAAATTAAACGGTAAGCCTTTTTCTTGTCGTTCATTAACTGATGCCCGGTTTCTGAAGTCTGTTTGTCGGTGGTTTATCTGTGGCGGTCGCCCACAGCACCTAATGAAATCCTGGATCGCGATATCAACTTTCTTTCCGAGATAAGCTCATATACAACTACCGACGAGACATCGTCGGGCCGCGGCCTACCGGGCAAAAACACCTGCCCGGTGGAAGATCTTCCCTTTGGAGGTATACACCACCTCATACCTCCAAACTGGTGACCCCGTACATGGACAACCAGCGCAACTTTGGCCGACATGAGCTTTCTTAAACCCTGCACCACCCTCACCTACCCCCTGCAAATGCATATCGAACGCAAAATGTATTCGATATCGCTATTGGTTGGATAACTATAGCGTCATGCGTTTCCGAACAACGGAGTGACAGTGACGGCTTGTCACTTGCATAGAAAAATGAAGAAAGATAACTGGATTTTTTCTCAAGGATATCTTTATTGAATCTGTAGGTAGTGAGAGTTTATGTTAGATGTTCAGAAACCGGGCATGAGACGTACTTATCCATTTCGCGTGTTATCAAATTAATCATACGTATAGAAATAGTAAGTACCTACCTACATATATTACAATACTATGTACGTTTCATATTTACACACACAGTCTAGTCACTACGTCAGTGTTTATTTATAAAAATCGCAATACCATTGCACGCATTATGCTATAAGCTTTATTTAACGTCTTAGGTTTTGAAATATCTTCGTAACATTACGTGGGAGAAGTCATTCCTGGTTATTTAGTTAGGTTATTATAAGAAGTTATTTTATTAGTAACGGAAATGACATAACAAATTTATAAATAATATAATAAATAAATAAATAAATCATGTGACGAACACACAGCGCCGTCAAGCCCCATGGTAAGCAGCTAAGCTTGTGTTACGGTGACTAGACAACGGATATACTACTTATATTTATTGTTTATTTATTGCATTAATACGTAAATTCATATTACTAAAATTACGGCTAGTACCCGAACCCTTGGATATTTGGTGAGAGTAAATAGTTACTGTAATAAAATAGCCATTTTACACATAGGAATCTACTATTAAACATAAAATAAAACATGAAACATAAATATAAAATTAAAATGAATACAGAACATTCTGCTTTACCATGATCTCTAATAAGTGGCCGCTATATAATGACATAAGTACGATATATCGTATACTTATCTAAAAAACATCAAATATTAATAATAATAAAAAACATAATAAAACACTTTATTTATCCGGTTTATCGCGTTTTTATTCATTATTTGAACCGAGCTTTCGCCAACTTTACAGTTGCCTTTTTAAGGTTGACTCCGCGATAAAACCGGATAAATAAAGTGTTTTATTATGCAAAATCGCGAAAACCATAGAAGAAATTAATAAAAAACAATAAAAAGTTTTTTTCACAGCGCTATCTAGCCCAAAACCAAGCACTAGGCTTGTACTAAGAGTACTAATCAGCATACTACCTACAAATTATACATTTTTTTGTAAATACATACATTATGATACCTACATAGAAAACAGAACCAGAAACAAACATTTATGGTCAGTAGAAAATATTTGTCCCTGGCGGGAATCGCACCCGCATTAGGTATATGTGTTTTTTTAAAGTAGTAGTATTTTTTATTTAAGTAACCTTAATTTTATTTTTTTGAGTGACCGACACAAGGACGATAAACGAACGAGAAACGATCATGGTAGGGCGGATTACTCATATCCAAAATATAGTATGACATGAAACGAATGAAAGTAACAAGGGTTGTTAAATAACTTGACACACTAATTATATTCATTTTGAATTCATAAATTTGGCATAATGTATGTTAAATAGGTTATGATTAGCAAAATATATCTAGGTTGACTAAAAAATGCTACATTCCTTACATTTCTAATTTGTCGCCGTCCCGCCCACCCCGCTCACCATACCGCGCCCACACGCGTTTTTGTTGTGACATTTTGGTCTTGATAATCTAGCTACATTGAATCTGAAATGTTTCAAAAACGAATTCGTTTTTGCTTAGATTCTGACTTACACGAATAACTGAACTTCCGTAAAACATTATGATATCCACTTTTAGCACAGTCAATAGGGATAGAGGATTTTACCTTGCTTGAAATTTTTTGATTTTATGTTTTTAAGGCTAATATTTTTAGGCTAATATTTTTACATATTGCCTCAAGAATAAGTTGTATGACAAAAGAGTTTAATTTCTTCAATGGTTTTCGCGATTTTGCATAATAAAACACTTTATTTACCGGGTTTAAAAATCGTGTATAAAACGCGATTAAACCTGGTAAATAAAGTGTTTTATTACAAAAGTGTTTAAGAGAAGTATGTAGAAGACAAAAACCCTTACATCCTGTCCATACTGTCAATCCTGTACATCTTTCAGGTAAAATGTAACAATCAAAAATGGGAAAAATAAATCATCACAATCATTAAATCGTCAAAGTAAATGATTAAAATTTTTACGATAACATTTTTTTCATCGCCTCCATACAAAGCAACACAACAAATTATTTGTGGGGGCCGGCTTCTAGATGGCGCTAGTAGTATGACAAGACACCCTCAATAGCGCATGTAATACTCTCTCCGAGATAAGCTTAATAACAACTCCCAATAAAACATCAAATCATCAATCAACAAAGATTTGTGTTTCAAAATACCGCTCCAGATCCTGCAATCCAGGTCGGATTGTATACGGCGCTTGTAAAGTACCTTTTAAACTCTAAGTACCTAAACATACTTGGATGAATATCATCTAGTTTTAGCCAACACTCTTGACCATCATGTTAAGTTAATGTAAGAAATTAAAAAAGAAGTATTTAATGAATGAACAAATTTTTTAAGATAGGAGAATCGAAAAGAAATATTTGCCGAATACGAGTATTCATTAAAAGCCTATTACGAATCTTCGTATTCATTGCATCAATAAACTTAAGTAAACAAAACACCTGTCTATGTAGTATGTGCTCTTCACCACATCACACTCAGAGTGTTTGCTTCTTTCGGACCATGACGCAGCACGATCCCATGCTTCGAGATAAACACTAACTGCCACTTTCTTTATCGTAAGTAAACGTTAAAGTGACGTCTCAAATCAAATTTTGCTTGAAGACATCATTTTAATTGTTACTTTCACGTAAGAAAAGTACATCTTTAGGTTTAATTTTATTTACTTGCGTTTATGGATATTCAAGTTTAACTCAAGAAATGCTAGCTTGACCAATGAGTCTATTGGCTTGACTTCGTAAGGCCTGATGTGCGTGCAAATGGCTTCACTTCACGGAATTCCGAAGATCGTGCGAAGTGGAGACGCAAAAGTAGTAAAACGGATCCCGGGCCGAGAGAGATGAAACCGAGAAGTTCGTTCGGATAATGATGACGTTGATGGATATTTAAGTTTAATCTAAACATTCTCTAGTCTAAATTAAATAGAGTACCTATACTTACTTACCTATCTACCTAGCTCTATTAATTTAATGTAAGACGTAAATGTACCTATTGTCCGAGGAGTTTATCAATAACAATATTAGACATGACATGCTGTCATGTCTAGGGTTGCCATTAGCGGATAGCGTCTCGTCTAGCTAAGTGAAATTAATAAAAACAGGAAGAATAAGACTGGTTTGTTTTTGTATAGTAACAATATGGAAAGAAATATTAGTATTATAGTAGTGGTTTTTGAATACTAATATTAGTATACAAAAACAACTAGATAGGTAGGTACTTAAAATTTAACTAAATTTATTCAAAAACAGCCGATTTTTTTGATTAAAGCAAAAACTACCTCAACCTTAGAGAACTTGATTGACATAGATATTTTAATGTTTGTCAAGTGCACAATCTTCTAGGAGCAAAGAAGACGATGTTATACTCTGAATAAACCATCTAACTCTGTTTTAAAGTCTTAGATCAATTATGAACAAAGAATTGTCAACTTCGATAGAAAAACAACTAAAACTGTCACTTTCTTAGAAAAATTGTTTACATTTCTGTCCTAAAATGACTAAACAAAGTATAGGTACACTTTACTCCGAAATACACAATGGGAAAAGCTGTCTACGATCTCCGTCGTGGTAAACATGTTTTTGGAACTTTAAACGTGTATTCTAATTTAAGTATTAAAAAATTAATTGTCCAATGAGTTAGGTACATACGATTCGCGCAGACCTTTGAAATAAGTTCATGAGTCACTTGTGATTCATTTTTGATACAATTTTGGGACTTATTTTCATTGAAAGGGTAAAGCAAAAAAATATTAAATTTGTATAGCCTTACAGAAAAGATAAAATGTTTGAAGTGGGGCAGATGAAATTTTATTATAATATAAGGGGACAGTAAAGTTGTTAACTCAAAACAATAGGAAAGTAACTCGTCAACTTAAAAGTGAATTTACCATCATTTCTGTTGTTAAAAACAATAAGTGAAGTATAATAAAACAATTAAAACATAATCCAACAGATGTCTAGCAATTCAACACAGTTTTATGGCAGCTGTTACTTTATCGATAGTAAAAGTTAACGTAATCTAATAGCCACTAACAAGATCGTTTTACTCGACTGTTACTAATAAGAAATTGAAATTATATCAACAACTAAGACACTACGTAAACAAATAGTATTGGTATTCAAACTTTCATTTTCATGAAGAGAGATAATCTGCGCTAAGCCGTCGCGTTGTTGTTCAGCTAAAAAAAAATTAAAAACACATCCAACAATTAAAAAATAAAGAAAAACAAACTTCAAAAAAAAAGAAAAGATTTTTTTTAATTGTCTGTAGTTTTTAAAAGTAGTCGGGGTATTTTTATTTAAAATTTACTTAATTTTTTGACGGCAATAAGACGACAACGCACCGAAAAACGATCATGGTAGCGCAGAATATTATGTTAACACTTTGACAAACGCCTTTCTGTTTAGGTAATGTAATAATTAATAAGTTAAAATATCTTCAAAGAATTTATTTTTAGTGTTACCTACTCACACTTCATGGATATTTTTTGTATTAGAAAAGATGCTACGAAAACGGGGGTATTTTAACTACCACCACGAGCCTAACTGTAATAATAAGAATAATGCGTTCCTAATATTCAACCCTATCGCTTGAGCTCACTAGGCAAAGATAGGTTAGCTAGAACAAAAAGCTTGGTTTTTTTTAAATTAAGAATATCCTTAACACTTTTGAATATAGAACCTAATTTTATGACAAGGATTCATTAAAACTCGAAGTCTTGCGAGACTCCGATTCATACTGGGGTAAAGGAAGCACATTCGTATATCGTTAATAAGTAATTTACATGGAGATGTGAGCGGCAGCTTCACTTGCCGATCCAATTTATAACTTTCACGAAAATGTTTGTTCAAAGTATTAACACTTTCCACTTTTAAAGCTATGTTGTAGGAGAACAATCATTTCGCACGAATTTCAATTATTGTTCTTCCCTTTTTGATCAATGCCACGCCCACTTTGAAATCTATAAAGACGTAACGTTGGTAATACGTAAGTATAATGTATGGATGTTTGTATGTAAGAATGTATATGGGGGTAAGTTCGAACCTACGGGACCAATTTCGAAAATTCTTTTCCCCATAGAAAGCTACATTATCGAGGAATAACATAGGCTAATTTGATCCTGATATTCTCACGGAATCAGGATCTTAGCTGGTGAAACTGCGGGACGCAGCTAGTTTAGAATAACAACGTTAGTTTAAAACAGTGAGGATTCATCTGACAAACATTATTTGAATATATAAATGTCAGTCCATTAAATCAATACAATAAACCAAACAGAGGCTGCAATGGATGATAATTTCCTCATTCATATACATGAGGATGGTAAACACAGGTGTGAGTTCTATACAGCCGGATTACTCCGACTGTGAACCGTCTAACTTGAATGCGTCTCAGATGCGGTTTCAGCTTCACTCGTCGTGTACTCAATCCAAACACTGGCAGATAGATCAAAGGCGATAAAACCAGTTGACTGCTCTTATTCCCCCCCTGACGAAAATAGTACGTCTTTTTAATAGCACTCTCGAGCAAGAATGGCTAATCACAAAGAGTCTAGGTATAGATAGGTAATGCAATGGCCAATCACAAAGAATCTGGGTATAGTAGGTAACGCATCGGCCAAACACAGAGTCTGAGTATAAATAGGTAACGCAATCGCCAATCACAAAGTTTGATTATAACCTCACCCCCTGCCCGCAACGGTGAGTTGTATTGTGTAGAAAAAATCGCGGTATGAGTGATTAGTCAATTGGCTTTATTGTCTTTGAGATAGGACATATACACAATCTGCCCTACCGTGTTCGATTCTCGTTATTTTATCGTCTTTTTGTCGCTCAAAATAAACAAGTACATCAATTTTAAATAAAAATACCCTGACTACTTTAAAAAACCAAAAATAATAAAAAAAGAATTTAAAGTTGGTTTTAACTTTTTTTAATATTTGATGTTTTTTTTAATTATTTTTTTTTAGATTTAGGTCTTCTAAATCGGACTTATAATGGAAGGAGCAATAAGGACATCATGGTAAGGGCCAAGCCAATATCCAATAAATGGCAAGTAAGTAGTTCTAGTAACCAGCAGTGAAATGTTAACCCGCTACTAACATCGGTCGGTATCGTGCCTGTTGTTAAGATCTGTAGAGATCATCTCAGTCACAATTTACAATTAAATCCCCTCACGACAAGTTCTGGAGTGAACATTGAGTGAAGAGTTATCATCGCTTCTCATCGCAGAAGCGGTCACGATCTTTCTATTGTGAGAACGACTCAATGGATTCTGTAACAAAACAAACATACCTGTTCTTCCATAACTATGCATATAAAACAATTATATTTCCTAAAATAGGTACCCCGTAACCTAGCCATGTTTTATTAGGCAGTTCCAAAATAGGGCATTCTTTAACAGATTAAACAAAGCTCTGAATTCTAATTTGCTAGTTTTGATTCTAGACTTTAAAATACCTACACTGATTGTAACATTCTTCGGAACAAATTATTTTCATTTAAAATTACTGTATTATTCTGCTACACTTTGAAATTTGCGTTTGTTTAAAGAAAATACAATTGAACTTCCAATCAGCGTTATCTAAAGCTCACTGTTTGGTATTTAAACTTTTACTTAATACATTATTTTCTAGAGAAATATTCCTGTAATATATTGGTTCAAAATTGCATTTCAACGTAACTAGCCACAGAATTGCAATCGAAACTTATTTGACTCAAAAATCTTTCAAAAAAAATGTAATCTAATAAAAATGTTATTTGACAAACGTTACATTTAAAATTAAAGAGATATCTGGAATGATATTTTGAACAATTGTATTACGATAAACAAGCCATCAGCTAGCTAGATGATCACGTACTATGTTGCTAAAAAATTTCGATTGAAACAAGTAAAATTGTTGTATTCACGTCATTTTTCACATCATTAAGTACCATATAAATTGCCATCGCAATTTAAAACTAGCGACTGTAACTGTCAAATCGTAATTATCATGATTAACTAATTAATGATTATCATAATCACAAAAAAAACAACAATAACAATTAAGTATTGATTCTATCGAGATTTGTTAGGAACAGAGTTACATAATCAGCTTGGAGGGTTCAAAAGTCAAGAGTAAAGTTTACGAACGTTTTCCCGGAAGAAGATTTAATGTATCAGGTGGCATAGATACTTACGTCCCAGGTAGATGTAAAATCGATCTCGTTTACGTGTGACCGCACATCGTACGGCCTGTAATTGAGGCGGCTGCTTCCTTCCGCTCGCGCTGCCATTGCCATACCATGTCCATTGACTCAGGAAAATGGCACTTTTAAAACGAACATTAGCATTGTTTTTATTTACATTAACGGTTTTATGTCGTTTTTCGTTTTCCTGGTATAGTTTCTAGAAAATCTATAGAATCTAATGAATTCTCAATCTTTAGCTGATCCAAAATCTAGTCTCACATCATAAAAATCTACTAGTAAAAAGTGTATAAACAGTCTCTCTACTCTACATTATATTATTTCTAGAATTTTCTGTATTTGTGTTAGCATTTAACAAGAGCAATATGTCGACTAGGTCGACCAAATACCGGCATTTAGATGTAAGTATTTAATGCCTTAATTCCACCAAAATACAACATTATGTCGGCGAAGCTGATAAATTAAACTAATTACTGAGCCACTGTATGTTTAATTGTTTGATTCGCAAGTACTCTAAGCGGTGGACTGGTATGCATATTTTTAATATTCGACGTAATATTTATTCGTTAAGCCTAATTTACATTACGAAACTAGTGTCATGCATATAGAGTCAATTTGACAAAGCAGTCTCACAGCACTTACCTACTGGAAGCAATTCTTTGGAATAGGTAAATGGTACCGCGATTTATTTTTGTGAAAATGACTATATATGACAAACCACTATTTTCGTTATGTAAATTCCGCTTTATGGAAACTAACTGGTTAACATTTCCAAAATAACTGAAAATGATTACAATATACAAGAAACATTCACAATGGCAACGTTCATTCTAGTATCTGTCAATGATCCCCATTTGTTCGGCAGACAGGGGATCGCAAGTGTATCGAACACGTCTATCAAGCGGTGTGGTTGATAGTAGTCGAAAGTCGGCATTTTGCAATTGTTCTCCCGACTCTCGTCGTAACACAATACGCGCCCGCGGCAAAGTTCCGCGCGATCGATGTCTGACCCGTGCAATGTCGCCCTCTCCTTTACTTCGCCGCGCTACAACCCTTACTCCGTTCTCATACTCGTTTGAAATCGAGCACGACTGTATTTGAAGCTCGATTCTCAACTATTCACGAACTAATTTCAAATAGCAATGTTCCAATTTGAATAGCTCCTATGCAGCTTGTATTTCCATATCGAAGCAATCATAGTCAATTCAATTTATTCAAGTTCCATTTCCGTCTCACGCCCACTAACACAGCCGTTCATCCATCTACACTACGTAGGTACAATCCTGTTAAAAAAGCAAACGAAAGCTTCGTCGTATTCGTAACTCGTTGAATACGTAATAGGATAGTACTCTCTCAGAACATTGTTCCGGATGATATTAGGATAGACACATGTACTTATTTGTTACCTTCGGATTAATAAATGGACGATACGACATTCAGCCGGTTAAAATTTAAATTTAAATACTACATGTATTTAAAGATAATTCGCACCCTTGAAAAGGTGTCCATGTCCTTAAAATGCCATACCTACTTAATATTGAATTTAACAATATTTAAGTATTTTTTGATTAGATATTTAAAAAAAGTCCTCGAGTGGCGACCACGATGTAATGCGAAACGGAGTGTTGCAAGACCACCTACTCGGTGGACCGACGACATTGTGGCGGTCGCGGGGAGTCGTTGGATGGAGGCGGCTCGCGATCGCTGTTTGTGGCGTCGTATGGGGGAGGCCTATGTTCAGCAGAGGACGGTTAAGGGCTGAGAGATGAGATACCTAAACGGTTTTAAAGAGAGATTTGTTGTTTTCACTAGCTAGAGATAATCCGCGCTACCATGATCGTTTGTCGTTGCTATGTCGTCCTTTTATCGTCCAAAAAAATAAAGTAAATTTTAAATAATAAATACTTTTACGGAACGTTTAAAAACCACAGACAATTTTTTTTTCTTTTTTGTTTTAATTATTTGATGTGCTTTGAATATTTTTTTTAGCTGAATGACAACACGACGACTTCGCGACGACTTATCATCATCACGGTAGGGTCCATTATTTAAGAAAATAATATTTGATACTAATTAAAGTGAAATATACATTGCAGTAAGTTAAACAAGTTATATTTCAATGATAATGTCATAATGCGCTTAAATTTTTTCTAATTAAATAAATATGAACAACCATAATCGTATGTATTGTATAAATTATTATAACACCTATTTTAATTCGCATGATGTCTCTTACATGGATTACAAATTTTTAA
This sequence comes from Idaea dimidiata, assembly GCA_949358125.1. Lineage (NCBI taxonomy): Eukaryota > Metazoa > Arthropoda > Insecta > Lepidoptera > Geometridae > Idaea > Idaea dimidiata. Next base: position 8,082,626 of record OX442337.1, read on the forward strand.
ACTGTGCCAAAGCACCTGATTTTCGTTTCTTCAACTTCACGTATCTCCATCCTGCACTCGTATTGTTCATCTAGTGGATTACTCAGTTTAATAGGCACACTGCAGCACATTGCTGTTTTGACGTAACGTGATTACCGCAAAACTGCCGTAAACGAGGCTACTTTATACTGGTTTGGACTACTCTTGTCATAATTTTGGCCAATAAATATTTAATATTTTTATCCCATAAATTTACTTAACATAATATTTGTAACCAAGGGTACTTATAAAACATTATAAAGGCACTTAGTCCGTCTTTTAAATAATTATCATATTAAGTGAAAAAAAATCAGCCCTTCTGACAATCAAACTATGATAATTATTATAGTCATTTTGGATTTTAATTTAAGTTAAATTAAGATTTTGGCGGTTTGTTAAAGTAGCTCCAAAAACTGTCCAAATTACCCTGGATGTTAAAGAAGCCCCCGGTTTACAGTACTGCATAGTGCCCATGAAACCAAGTTATCCACTAGCTAGATGGATAATACAATGCTGAAAAGCCTGTAGAGCTCACTATTTTTTACTTTATATTTACAATTTAATTATCAACACTGAACCTTGACAACAAATTGCTACGTATCTTTAAACATAGTACTTATTTATCGCTTTTCGGTATTTAAGTAGGTATGTAATTCGTAACAATCTGCTTGGTTGTAATAAATAATATAAACGTCTGGCACTTCAATTTGTTATTACTTATTTTACAAAATGATAATGAATAAAAAAGCGATACAACCGGAGATATAAAGTGTTTTATTTACAAAATGAGTTTGCCTTTGAGTCGTATGAGGCCCTTGCTGTCAATGATACCTTTGGTAAGTCCTAAAATTACTATTATCTAGTCACCATATTTTATTTTTTCTAATTAGCTAAGTATTAGAAAATTATTGCTTTTAGTATAATTATATCTGTTCTACGTTGAGAGAAATATATGTTTTGTTGATTTGATTAGATTTTAGTAGTTGCTTAAATAATTATCATTTTATTATTTCAGATGTGGCGTAAGTACATTGGAGCTCTAAATCCAGACCACTACAAACTAGGAAAATTATTCCTTGACAACAGTAAACATGTTTTGATCGACAAACCCCTATGCATGAATTTTAAACAGGCAAAGAGCTTAATAGATTAAGCTAAAAAAAAAGGCTTCTTCATGGAAGCGGTTTGATCTCGATTTTCACCTGCTTACATTGCCCTTGATAAAGAAATTCAATCTGGAAGTCTAGAAGTTAAATTAGTCCAAGTTAGCCTTGGAGTTCATTGATGAAGTGGATAGAATAAGTATGACATATTTTTACAAAAAATACTAAGTTTCCACCTTCCAGTCACAAAGATAGAAGTAGTTATGTTATTTTTAATATTTCAGAAAAAAAGTTTAGGTGGCGGCGCTGTATTGGATATTGGTATCTGTGCACTTCCATTTTCTAAATACATTTTCAAAGATATGCCTGCGGAGATTACTGCAGTTGGTAACCTAAATAGTGAGAGAGTGGACGAGAATGCGACTATAATCCTTGAATAAGCAAGGGAGAGAAAAGCTGTTCGCAATATTGACACCAAAATAACGCTCCCAAATGACAGCAATGTTTACGGAAAATGACAAGCTTCTGTAAGTTAAGACTAGAATTCCATATTAACTCACCTAACAGAGTTCGTACTCAATATTAATAAGCTTTTAAATCTAGCCTGGATTGGCAAATGTCCAACGGTTTTGAATCTTGATAAGTTTTAGGACATGTCGATTTATGGACCCTCCTAGAGGGTGTTCCAATTGGGGTGGGTACAGGTGAACTGCCGGTAATTCGGTAAGATGTTTTAGTTAATGAATGAGTTTAAAATAGTTATTTAGCTTCGGAACATGACCAAATGCAGTTAGTATAGATTTTACAAGATAGATATCAAAATATTTATATAATTATTGTAAATATAGTGAACCCATGATGAATTTTGGTTAATTAATTCCGGAAACTAGCTTAATACAAACTTCCATTTAACTAAAACTATACCTTCGTAAACTTAAGTTTAGAATAAACAAATCTCTATTATTCAGGTTTCGCCGATATTTTTCCCATCCAAACTAGAGCAGAAAAATGTAAAGACACAAGAGTTTACTTTACATACATCACCAATGCTATATAACTTTAGCAATATCATTGCTGGTTTGGTTTACGAAGCTTTAGATGTTGCTTGATGCATCAGAGATGGTAACGAAATGAAGAAAGAAACCCTTTATCTATTGTTTTCCTTAGTGAAAATTAGGAGTTTTTTTTTTATAAATCGAATATCAACAGCACGACACACAATAAATGATTACAAAAATATAAATGAAATTAGAAGTATAATTGACCGGCTCGACATGATTACGAAAACTGATTACCTACATTCTCATAGTACTCTCATAGTAAAAAGTCCGAAAAAACGTAGGCAACTAAACAAACAACAATAGCCACGTCCAATCTGTAGAAATACTGATTCAATAATCTGTGAGGCGCACGTGTGGCACATGCGTACGCGCCGGGCGCCCGCTCGGTGGCGGTAGATCTCATTGTTTGGAATTTCACGTTCAATATGGGGCGTAAATATATCGTCTAAACCCAAAAAGGGACAGCAGAATCCGTTATAACATGAATTCATTCATCAAGATTATTCAAATGGGAATAGGAACATTGATATTCACTTGTATTATTGTCCAACGATCTATTTGTAAATCTGGTTGTGGTTTATTTTTATAAAACTAGAAGACGGAATCTTATTCCAGTTTACAGCCATATAAATGTGGTTTCGGTTGTTAAATTAATGAACGACAATGTTTACGTTTTCTAAATAAATATATTTACTAGCAGCTCCGCGTGGTTTCACTCGCGTAAATCCCTATTCCACGCGATTATCGGGATCAAAAGTATTCTACTCTCCGGTTTCAATCAATAAACTATTCAAATGAAAATTTTCATCCACATCGGTCGAACCGTTTGACCAAGAAGAGGGAACATACAGACAAAAAAAAACTTTCGGGTTTATAACATTGCTTGGTTTTTTTATTAATCCGTTACTAAATAAAACAAAAACACTAAACAAAAATGTTGATGAAAAATTCCTATATCTTACTACCTAATATTATAAACGCGAAAGTTTGTGTAGTAGTATGTATGTATTATAGTATATGTATGTAAGTTTGTTACTCTTTCACGCAAAAACTACTAAAGCGATTGCGATGAAACTTGGAATATAAGTAGTTGTAGACCTGGAATAATACATACGCTACTTTAAATCCCGATATTCCCGCGGAAACGGGACTTGCGCGGGTGGACCCGCGGGGCGCAGCTAGTTAAGTATAAATGGAAGTACCTATAGGACATTCATACGCCGATTGGACAAAGCCGAGTTTGCGATATTTTTTGCATTAATTAAGATGGCTGCAAGCTGCGGGCATAAGAAAGAACTTCATTTTAGATAGATATAATTGTAGATAATAAACATAGGGTTATCACAAGATATGAGTACTTATAAGAATAGATAAATTATTTTGGTTAGGTAAATCTTATATGAACGAAGGCACCGAAGAATTTGATAAAAAAAATGGAAAACTAAAATTAATAATTGATTGTAAGAAAAAATCATGAAATTAGATTCATCTATTTTGGAAATTGTTTATAAAATTAACATAAGACCCAAATATTTTTTCACGAAACTATTTTTTTTGATCGAATCTACTACGATCTTTATCATGCATGTATATTGTAGATTATTGTAGACGGTATGTGTGAACAATCATAATAATGTAAACATATTCATTTTGGATTACTTTTTCTTGACCCCACCTGATGGGGCATTATGATTAGATCGACGATATAGCGTGCTCGAAAAGGAATCTATAAAACGCGAATCAAAACATGATGTAGCTACTTATACCAGTGCTAACCCTGAAAAAACTCCAGCTACCCCAATAAAAAGTCGGCGAAGACAAGGGAACAGTGTCGCACACGTGCATCCGCCGGCTGCTGTGCGAAGTTATTTTAGTACCCAACCCACTGCACCGCATCTACTGTAAGTATGTGACCTTCATTCCCATACACCAAGATTTCAAAAATACAATGTCAATAACCGATGATAAGAACCGTTGTAAAGCCTTCATGGTATAATAGAAACCTTAATTAACGCCTATCAGTTCGCACGCATATCGGCAATTAAACGTAGTAGGTATACCGGCTTTCCCGTTTTATACGCATTGTAAAGTATGTACTACGTATCGACACATGTAAGTTGTGTTTCTACGTATGACTGTGACCTATACAAAAGTTATATCTGTATCTAAAAGCTTAAACATAATCACACCTTGATTTAATGACCGAACGTGTTGAGTTATTAAATATCATCTCCATTTGGCTCCATAAGATAAACATTTTTTATTTGCTCTCCACCGCCCCGCTGAGTCGTCTCGGTCTTAATTATGATATCAAAAGGTGCATCGTCAGTCCTTTTTATCCCACGCAATAGTGTATCTCCGTCCTGCTCGAATCACGCAGGATGAGTTCTATCCACTATTCCACACTGCATCGCTTGCATCGACGATTAAACACGTTCCTATGCGAGGTCTCGTATTTTTATAACGATCGCTGGCTTAGTCTATTTCACTGGACCCTTCGGAAAACAACACCAATCAACGAACCCATTTCTATTTCAACGCTATCTCGACCCGGGTGAGACATTAGCGAGATGACGGGGCAGAACAACTATCTATTATCGTTTTAATAATAGGATTCTATTACATATTAAGTAAGTAGATACAGAAGAGATAGATTAATAACGTATCCTAAGATACCTTGTCAAAGATTCCGATTGGATAACGGTTCGATGCGTCTCCGATATCTTGAAAGGCTAAGTCGGCAAGAGGGCGTGAGAACGATCAAGTGAGTTCGGAAGCGGCCGCGCAGTCGTGCACGCAAATGAAGTGCAATTTATACGGAGTCTGGGATTGTGGCTAAGAAACTCGCGGACTCTGAGTGGTCCTCGGTAGTGAACACAGTCACGAATTGCATTGTTGCAAGTAATTTCATTAGATGAGAACACGGGTTTTAGAGAATGAATGCATCGTGTTCTCTTCACAACAATACAAAGCCTTCACGTGAACTAACTCGTTTGCTAATTAGAGTTTGTACTCTAAGTAGTGTTGTATTTGTTTGAAGATGTCAGAAAACTAACAATATATCATCTTATTGACCTTAAGAAACTCGGTGTACTAAAGAAAGTATAGCATTAACAGATCGTGTAAGTACATTATCTCAGATGAACGGCTAAAGCACGAGAACGTCTTTACGTGTCGGGTTAAAAGGTTGCTTTATGTTCTACAGTCCACACTATTCTGTTGTAACACTTTAAGCTCACAGCTTTATGTCTTAGCATTCCTCTTCATATATCTCTACCAAATCTTGTGTAACGCTTTTAATTTTCAAATGAAACTAAGCGTAAAAGTAATTAGAATTCAAATTAAAGACAAGCTTTGTTTTCCATTATGTAGAATTATTCAAAAATAAAGATAGATAATTTTGGTGCGTGAATTCTTGTTTTTATCTCAATAAATTGTTTATTTAAACAAGTTGATAGAATCTACTGGAATAGGTGTTTGAACTTTGATTAAATTAATACTATTTTATCTTCGAATAAAAAGTTTAAAATCAATAAATTTTTAAAGAGTGTTTTATACCTTTAAATTCCTACTTAAAATAATATATTTATGACTATAACCTAAACCGATAAAACTACCATTATTCTTCTAACTTGTATCAAAATAAACGCATTTTCATCAAATAAATTAAGTACCTATTTATAAGATAAACAAGAACTTCACACTGCGCTCGCACGTTTAACATGTTTAAGACACACAAGTCTTGAATTTCGTAACAGCAGGTGATCAAGCACGTGATTGACCCCTGCTGGGTATTAAATTGTATTGGATACGAATTAAAATATATATAATTTTAAGTTAGATGTAATGGTAAGTCACACTCGACTTAATTGACATTAATAAAATTATAATTCTGTCAAAGGTGACTCGATTACTATTTACGATACAGACCGTAGTAGTTCGTAGGTATAGGTATGTAGTTTTTCTGGTGTTTCAATTCCTGGTAGGCAGCAAACAAACAGGTAGTATTTGAGGAAAATATACAAAAAATCATTCATACGCGATAGGTGAGCGCTCGTGCTACTATTGAATACGCAAACATAATAAACAAACTCTCGAATTTGGAACGACAATTATTAGGCGTGACGAGCGCAAGCCGTGTCGAACGTCCATCGTACCAACCTGTCGCATAATCACCAGGGACGAATCGAACAAATCACCGTCACACGACATTTCTACAAAACCGTTAACTAAACCTCTTCAACAACCCAACACTTAACCGCAAATCTTCATACAACAAAAATAATAGCCCCGATTAAATACCAACATCAAAATAACAGCAGGGGCAAACAAATTTTTGATCTATTAATCATTATGCTTCATCCGTGCAAAAATTAAACAACTAGGAATTAACCCATCGCGCTCTATAATTCGAAGTGATGAATGGACCATCTGTGTCAGCTATTTTATGATTCACGGCCTATAAATGGTAAGTTTAGTCTGTTTTCACCGAAATTGTTGTCGAAATAAAACTTCTTTTGTTTTAAGTTCAACCACGAAGCGAGTAATAAAATGTTGCTACTCAGTTACCTCCAATTCCACGGATTATCTCAAAGAAAACTATGAAAAAGCGGGCGTTGCGCACAAGACTAAAGGTTATAGCTGTTGCAGCTATTAAACGATATAATAACCGTAATCATTTCAGAAACCATTTAGGACCACACAGGATATACGTTACATATTTTTACTTCTTGATATTATTTGAATTACGGAAATACTTTCTCACGGTCAGCTAGACTAAGAGGCATTTCTATGTGGTGTAGCAAACAGAGTTCGCTCGAGTAATGGTCGCAGTGTTTTAGAGGGGTCACAATTTCACCTCTCGCCGCAGTGCGCCTCGTGATAATTATATTCGAACCTCAGAGGTGCAATAAATCTCAATATAATGGGAGCTCACCCTAGACTTTCCATCTGAATGTTAATAAATTAAGCACATGTTTCAACTATATCTACAGCTAAATACTATCCCGGAATCTTCTGTCAGTTTCCTCCGTTTATGGTTACCCTTAAATTGAGCTTTCGATTAGTAAGTAAAACACGATCGGAATAATTAATTCGAGTTTTATTAGACGGAAGGTTAGTGATGCATCTTTAATAACGATAATGTCATCACTAGTCATCAGGCAATATAATTATCTAACTTTCTCAGTTTAAAATAATATGTATTTTTAGTACCTAGTAGTTTGATGTGACCTCGTTGTCTTATATTCAATAAATCATACATTAATATTTCATAGTAGATTTTATCAATAAGATAGTATCCATCCATCAATACATTCATTATTCTACCTCTGATACAATTTGTTACTAAGGTGAGAAAGTAAGGTTACGAAAATTAAAATGTAAAATAAGTGCACCAAAAACATGTTGTTAACTCGTGATTTAAATACTAGTCTACGTATAAAATTACTCGTAATTCATATCAAAAGAGAGAACAAATGCCTACCTGCAGCTCTGAATCGGTACTCAAACACCATAGATAAGCGTACACATGGGTAACAACTGGCTATAATTAGATACAAGATGTGTTTTAGCCGTAACTCAGACGTGAACTCGCGCTTATGACCCCTCACCCCAACCTCGGCAAAATGCACGGTATTCTAGAGGTGCGCCTCCACAAGATACATCTCCATTATTTAGTAGGTAGGTAGGTACGTCTCATTAAATAAATGTGAATGATAGATAGATACCATGCTTGTAGTTACTAGTTACTTTACTTAATTTGTAGGGGAAGGTGAATAGGGAGAAGACATTACTATGTCGACCACAAACAAATTGAGAAAAGGGCAAGATGATCAATCGGATAGTAAATGTTTATTCTATTTTATTACAACGAGATTTGCCATATGCTTTAGAAAAATAACGAGGCAAGTGTAATAGGTAACTACTTCTTTTCTATTTAGGTAGAATTTATTGTTAAAGGAACCAGAGAAAATATCCCTAACATCGATAGTTTTGTCCTGTAAACTACAAAAATAAAATTGAAAAGCTACTAAGCTTTTCAATATTTTAATTATTTTATGGTGCCTACTGCAAAGTGTAGAGTACCTAAACTGCTGCAACTGCATTGGCTTCCCCTATTTTTGCGAGTGTGGGGCGATAAGCCGTCTGGTAGGCAACTGTGAATGTCAATCATCTGTGTGGTGAAGAGCTCTCGAGCACGGCTTGCAAAACCGAACAATGTGGAATGAAGTGCTCGACCGCATACACGCGGCTTACGCGGTTGTTGCAAGCCCTAACCCCATCTAGAAATATAGATTTCGTTCTAACGCTAGTCGTCTAAATAAATGAAATAGAAATACAGTATGTCGATTCTGAACAGAACTTATGGCTATCACACGCAATTGGCGTTCTAATAATTCCATATTATATAAATCGAATTCACATTAGCGGCACACTATTGGTAATAGAGAATATAATAAAAAAGCTTTATAGCTATTAGCTAGCGTTACGCCCGCGGAAGTCCCAATCCTGTGAGAATATCGACATCGAAATCAACCTGTGTTACCTCTTGATGTTATTGCTTGATTTCTATTGGTGAAAGAATTTTGAAATTGGTCCAGTAGTTTCGGAGTTTATTCATTGCAAACAAAATATGTTTCCTCCTTGAAATATTAGTACTTATAGATAGTATAGAAAAATGATTTTAGTTAAGGTATTAAATTTATCGCAAAATCTGATCCTGTAATGCAACAGACCTGATCGTAGACGGTTTAGTAGAAATGACGCGTTAGAGCTTTAATTTTACAATTATTCAGAAATGGTCACAAGATCGAGACTCCCTTTTGTTTATAGATTAGGTATGTGCGAGTTACGTGTAATTTTAAATCGAAATGCAACCGGATTTACATTGACATGGGATTGCAATCCTCACTACCAACTACCTACGATCCATACGAACGAGATAATATTACGCCGAGGCGCGCAAATTACTATGAAAACTGTGATATTGTGTTTACGAATATAATATTCGGTAAAATATTTAAATAAACATGCGCTCAACAATCTGATGAGTTGGGTCGTGTGAAAGGTCAATCCGATAAAATAATATTTTATTATACAAGTCTACGGCAAACTCCGCCGAAGTAACCGAGGTACTATTGATTGCCGGACATCAGCGGATCCCGATTGGATTGACGCTGATCTATTGCTTCATTAATCTACCATAATCGTTAGTTAGTGCCGAACTATCACATACTGATGGAGGTATTACGAGGGAATATATATCTTATTGTTGGATTAAACACCGGTCAAATTATCTTGTTAGCCGAGTTGATGTTGGTGTTAGATGATATGGTAGCATACGATGTCTTAAACTTGCTTTGTTGACTTTAACTCACCGCTTTTTTTCTTAATAGAATATACACAGAGCTGAATTTTTACACATTATAAATTTAATATTGACATGACATGCGGCCTATTGTTGTTAGTCTAATTAGAATCTTAAACGTAAATCTGTAAAGACAATGAATATGTTTTAGGTTCCTGGCTTCAAGACTCCAATGGTATGTTGTAATTCCAAAAAATAATAATTATAATAATGATATTTGTTTTAGTTACGTTATTTGATTAATTTCATTTTAGGACGCATCTCAACATCGTCGGCACAGTATTGTTTGATTTTTTCCGAAAAAGATTCAACAATTTCTGGAAATTTTGCAGTTTTGCTAAAGCTTTTAAAGTAGGTTTAAGGAAAAATTGTGTTTAGTAATTTCATTTAAAATTACAGCAAATTTCTGAACCGTTTTGGACAAAATCTAACAATGCTGAGGCAGCGTTAAGACGTTTTATATAATAAAGTGCCTTGAGCGGTTGCATAACTGTAATTTTCGTGCTAACATTTAAAAAGTCCCAGACTCACGCAAGTGTGAGAGAGACGATTTATTAAGCGATAAATAAATCGTGATAATATCGCATTAGATGATCGTATAAACGCGTCGTGGTCAATCCAAACCGTTTACGAAGACAGCAAATGACCGCAATCAAATCACAATCAGAGTGAAAGCTTATAGAAACGGTGAGGTTAAACAACGAGATGCTCCCGCGCCGCCGCTTGCACTGTTTACAATTAGATGTAATTATAGAAGATGCCTGCATGTGAACATCGTTCACGACTGAGATCTTTGTTCCGATATAGTGCTAAGTGCGTTACCAAATATCGATCCGGTTCGAATTCTTATGCATATCAAATAGTTGTTCTTCAGTTCACACAACTTAAATGTAAATGTTGATTGTAGAGTCGACTTCACCTGTTATTTATATGAAATCGAGTTTATCCAACAGAGTGAATCAATCACTCCACTAACTTATTCAAATAGGTTTAGTTTCATTGAACAAAAGTTAAATATGCTTAAATGAACACTTAATTTTAATTGCGTAGGTATTGAAGTTTTTAACACAAATACATGGTAGGAAGGTTAAGTATCCTTATCTAAAAGTTTAAGGTTAATTTCTCCAAGACTCTCAAAACAAAGTCTTTAAAAATCTTTGTAAACTAAAATGTTTTCATTTAGAATACCTAAAAGCTACCTTCCTATAGGTGTTAAAAATTTCACCCTGTATACGTGTTTGTTTACGAAACATTAAATAGGTAAGTGAGTAAGCACACTATGGAAGAAATATTTACTGACCAAACAATTGGGGTTGACCGAGAAGACCACAATACGTGCAGTCAAATCAAAATTGATGCGAGCGAGGGGTGAGTCAAATTTAATTACGTACAGTTTACTATTTACAATTTCAGCATTAGGGATCTAACATGTAGTAAATTTCTAGAGACTACTAGTACTACTTGCAACGAAGTTTAATCCCTATTTAGAATTAAAACAAATTCATGGTAATATTTCTAATTGAGACTGTCGGTTAGGGAACAAGAGAGGAAATAAAAATAAACAAACATTACTCAAGCGTTGAACGTTTGCGGCTGTAGGAGTTAAATTGTTTCTTTTAGTAATTAAAGCGCAAGACGCATCCTTATAAAAACTGAAAATAAAATTAAAACAGTTCGTGAGAGCATGTGTGGAGAGCGTTATGTTGGTGGTATGACGTGGCCGTTGTGGGGTCAAATATAGGAAGTACGCATACGTAATTGCGTCGAATGGACACAATGAGGGGAATTGGCCAGTGCGCCGATTGTTGTGCGACCGTCGCCCGCACCCATTGCCATTGATTGAATGAACGAATGACTTTAACAAACACCACGCCAAACGGTCCGTAACTGGACCGCGATGCTGAACATTTCCTTCATTGTTGCACCGGACGCATCACTACTGTATAGTCATTTAATGATAAAGGTATTTTTTTTCTTAACGTAGGTATAGCCAATTTCAATACTTCCATAAATTAGGTAACCCTAATATTAATCTAATGGAGGATCTAGAATTGTCTCACGTTCGCTCGGACCCCTGTCCGGACGTGCCAATTTCTAACCAACCGACGGCAAAGGCCGCAGACATACTCCGTGGTATCTGGTAGCTATCGTATTCAATTATCGATTTATCTCGACACAACTGCATTGGTATCCAGATACCAAATACTCTGACCGACACGTTATTGATGATTTTATTGCATCGATCGGAGTTCACGTACGTATTTCAATAGGTTACTGTAATGGATACTATACAAGGTACTATTGCACAATTTAGTCTCTCAAAACCAAAGTTATACCTGAAGTAAGATTGTATTTGTTGATATAGCGTCTCCAGTATAAAATGAAATAGTAAAAGTGATACAGAAACTACGTCGGTATTATTTTGCTGCAGGTAATAGATAACTCTTGGGATTGGACACTTCTCCTTAGCTCTCCTTAGTTGCATTGCACCATTTTTCTTGCAGGATTAAAATGCCACCTCGCGCACCTGCACCGCTTTATTACAGTCAAGAAATATTAAAATAAAAGACCATATTATTTTAATAGCATACTTACTACGAAGTTACGCTAAAACTTTTAAAATTATTGTGGGTTTCGAGCGCAAGTTTAAGCATACAAAGATTTTGCCAACACTATACTGTTTATCGATCGTCGGGTTCAAAGAGTCGGCAGAGTGTATACTCGTACCCGTAGCAAGTATAGACAAGACTAGAATTAATTTGCCAACAGAACAAGCTTTTCAATAAAGGTGCTTTGACGATGCCGATGTTGTTTCACAGGTTCAATGTGCGGTACCGAACGATTACTGATTTATAGTGGTACCTACATCAGAGTATTAATTAACTATTTGAAATTTTAATTAATACCATTAAAAACCTGATTCAAAGGTATCTGGGTAAATCGATATGTTACATGGCATACCTATTGAACTGTAAAAATGTTACCAAACATCTATCTAGTAGATATTTGATGTGTTCATTCGAATTGGGATATGTTTTTTTCAACGTTATAATGTCTTTATTATCCTTACTCAACATATGCGTCGGTGTCATGGTCAATCGAAAAGCGCTCTATCCACGTAATGATGATGATTATGTCCTGGAGAATTGGGGTGTAAGGTGCGCGGCGGCGCGGGCGGTGGCCTCTTGCCTCGGGCTCGGCCACCCACCTAGGACCTTACCCACAAACTTGTATAATTAAAACTACTTTTGATTTATTTTGATGAATTCGTTATTATTTTATACAAGACGGGATTTTATGTTTACGAGTCCTTAACAAAGCCTTATGACTTGCTAAAGGTTTGCCGAGCAAGAGCTAGTAAATAATAGGCAATTTATTTAATTAATTTTCTAGACCATAGCTAGGTATCTTACTAGCTACCTTTCTATAGTGTTATGTTTAATAAACTAAGGATTTAATTTTAAGCATAATAATTAGTCATAAGAACTCGTTTTGTTGTCGGTCTTCTTTAACTAATATGACTTGTAGTGTAAAATAAAAGGACCATTTTAAATTAGGAGCATTTTGCTCTACTGTGTAGAGTCGTGATCGTCACGGATCTTCGAGATGGCCAGGGCCGTGCGACAGGTCTCCGATTATCAACGCATTCTGCACGGTGGCAACCTGCTCCATTCCACTCTTTACAAATTGTGTCTAATGGAAATTCCAATCACAATTGACACTTATCTATCTCGTCACTCGTGCTACATTGTTTTGACAGCTGGATTACGAACGCGTGTTATGTGATTGATGATATTTCGCCAGCCCTTTTTGTTTGCGTTTATTTAATATCTCATCGCGACAAATCAAGATATTAACATAATATTTGTTCGCACATAGTAGAAACTTAACTACTTATTCAATATTTATTATTTCCTAACGTTTGGTTCACCAAGTTCTTTAGAACTACTTATATAAAAATGTTTTTAAAATGTACCTTTAGAGTAAAAAGAAATAGGGTTTTGATTTCTGGTTCCTGTAACTCGTGACTTAAGAGACCTGTCGTCAATGTAATGTCACGCTTGAACGAACTTTTCGATGCGGCAGGTGTAGCTATGTTTGAATGGCATGCCTGTCTATACAATATTGAACGATACCAACACATTGGATATAAAATCCTGCAAAGTAATTAATGTGGTCAAATACCTATGTGATTTATAATAACACTGACAAAAAAAAATACGTTAAATTCAGAACTTACCTCCATTTCCAGCGTTGGTAATAGTAACCCAGAAGTCGATAGTCTTCTCCGGTCCCAGCTCCTCATAGTCCCACTTCTTTTTAACTTTCACTACACCACTTGGTTCAACGGTAACCCACGGATTTTCGTCCCGAATTTTAAACGTTTCACGATCCGTTTCCTTCTCTAAAGTAAAAACTGCACGTCCTTCCACTTCGCCATCAGCTTCCGTGAATTCGATGCGTTTTGTTGGTCGAACTGCGCGAGTTACCCGACGTTTCTCGCGATGCAGGATCGGAAGATCTTTCCGATCTCTAACCACAAATTCTAAGAAAACTCGAGCTGCTCGGCTTTGTCGTGGTGGCACACCAGTGTCATGGGCTATGACATGCAATTCAGCTTCGCGACTATCCGGTTCACCGGCTAATATCAATTCGCCTGTTTGTGGCACAATTACTGCTAAATTGCTAGGTGTTGAAAGAGAATAATACAATCGATCACCGTCCGGATCACGAGCATGTACTCTTCCTATGTTGGAGAATCTCTGCCAATGAGCTGTACCATTGGGTCCATTTTCATCTTGAGTTCCGTTGACAGCAAAGTAATACACGTCGTGATCGAAAAAAGGTTCGTGGTCGTTTTCATTCGTAACTTCAACATGGACAGGAAGACTAGCTTTATTTGCCCCGTGAACATCTGTCGCTTGGATGACAAGATGATAAGAACATTTTTCTTCAGCATCTAGCTGCCTTGTAGCTACTATTTCAACATCACCATCCGTTACCACAGATCTCACGTAATTTGATAATTCACTGCTTCCCTTCTCACGAAGGGCAAATACGGAGCCTTCGTTGCCTTTGATTATTTTGTAAGCAATAGGACCAACGTCGATTATGGCAGTAGCTTTAATCGGTGGCAGCTCTACAACAGCACCTATTTCTGAATTTTCTGGTATTTCACCGTGTAATCCATTCGCTGTTGCAAAATGCAGCATTCTCCGTCTGTCCATAACTAATAAATGAACAGAGTGAGCTGAACTGCTGTAGGGTGTCTGTTCCAGAATCGCGAGGTCGACAGGTTGGTTGAGCAGCGGGGTTAGATCTGCAGTCGTCATGAGTAGGCCATTGTCGAGTAATGTGAAGTATGAGTTGAATTCGGGGTCGAGGAGCGTGTACCTGGAATGGTTCCCGATGAAGTGTCGTACGGCGTGTCCAGGACGGACGTCATGAGGCAGCAGGGTGAGAGCGTGCGCCAGGCTGATGGCACAGAGCAAGGCCCCACCCGCTAGCACGGTGCGCGCCATTACAGGCTTTGTGTACAGCGTCGCTGGTTAATCCAACATTTCACACCTAAGAAAAAATACAAGATTAGAAGTAATTATGAAATGACACATACCTACCTACATTTTCTTTATTTGGTAAAGCTAACACGAATTCCACCCTACCTAAAATATATTTTTTCGTTCTAGGAAAGGATTATCTTTGTTTATGTATTGTAGGTACCTTATCTAACCTAGGATGTATAGAATTATAGATTTTTAGTAAATACCTACCTAGAAAGTAGGTACCTTGTAGATACCTGCAAGGTAGGTAGGTATTATTTGATTGATTATAATCAGCTGATACTCAATATAAGGTTCATTTAAATATACCTAACCTACCTATGTAAGTAGGTATAAGTACCTTTTGCTATACCTACGGCAGGTGTTTCTCATGCTGTTATGGTGAAGACTTGATTGCACCTAAAAGGTAGGTATTGATACAATTATACCTACATAGTATTACTCCGTTGGTCTAGCTAGATTCTAGTAGTCTGTGTACACTGTACAGCTCACTTGTTGGTACCTACTGGGTAGGTTCTCCCACATAGAGTAACACGATTAAACTACCTAGGCAACAGTGTGTTACACACTAAAAGTCAAACCTAGTTCTATGTAGGTAGAATTCCGTAGAATGTTAGACCTTCCTTGTGGAAGGTGGGTACTTATCCCTTATCATCTTAAAAGCAAAGGGTCGAGCGAGGAGCGAGATCAAGACGAGAAACAAACGTGTTGGAGCTGAGAGTGTAGTATCAGTATGGCGTCAGCAGGTCGTGGTGGCGGGCGGTGACGACGACGACGACGTAGGGCGGCGCGCGGCGCGTCGGAACGCACACATGCGATGCTTTATTTAGGCGGCAGGCATTCGCCGGCGTCTGCCGACCCGCGCCGTCGCCGATCAATACCCTCACTGCGCCGTCGCGCGACGATCAACACGCGATTCTAGCCCCTAAATACCTACGCTCCGGTCCGTTCACGACACCATCAAATATTCACATTCTCATTTCCCTGAATCTAAGTGCACTCCTTGAAAACACACAAATCTGACACACATCGGCAATAAAATCGCCACCGTCTTTCCTTTTCAGACGATACTTTCTATGGTTGTCCCTATGTATTCATGACATTTTTTTCTAGTAACGCAACTATGTATGAATTATTAGAAACAGGTAACTTTTTCAGACAGGCTAATAACCATAATAGACTGAATTTAATTCACCGAAAAACAATCAAGTAATCAATCACCAAAATAAAATTTAAACGCAGCGTAAACATGTGCTCCAATGTAAACAATTTTCCAAAACCGAATCAATTAACACATTTTCACTATTTATTAATTATTTTTATGTAAATCTAAGCACAGTTGTAATAAAGTTTCAGTTAGATACATACTTGATGTGGTCGTAACGATTTTATGTCGATATCGTAATTTCACAGATGCGTTAAGACAACGTGCGACCGACCGCAGCAGCGTCAAAATGCGACTGGCGAATAGCGAGCTGCGGCGCGCGCGCGTATCGAGCGCGCCCCGCCCGGCCCTCCCCCGTATTTCAACCCCTGCATGTCTCTACCACCCCAGCTACGAAGCTTTTCGGAGCTTTCTTTACCCCTGCCTGAGCGATATTAGACACAGACACGTAAATGTCCCTTCATTACTTCAATATCGGTCTGCGATATGAATCTTTGCTATTGTCTGTCTAGAATTTATGTTTTACCTACTACTGGTAACCTATACCTCGGTAGATACTGACAGGTGGTACGTACCTACGTAGTTTGAATGTATGTATGTACCTTCGTCCTTCTCTATCTATGTAGAATAACTGGTAAGGAGCTCAGATTTGGTTAGGTGGGCAGGCTGATTATTCATAAGTTATATTATACCTAGGTAAGTTAGTCTGAAAGATGAATTTATGATAAGTATTACTAAGTACCTACCTTATTATTTTATTTGTAGGTATCTATTTAACTTACAATACCTATACTACAATAATAATTTAATTGTTTAGGGTTTATGTTAGGTGGTTTATGCATTAGGTACCTGCATACCTACCTAGATCATATGTTATTTACTTATAAGATATACCAGCTGGCTATAGTTATGACAGTTTAACCATTACCAAGGTAGGTATGTAAGTAAGGTAATTTTGATTCATGTAGGCACCTTTCCGTGCAATAAACTTTTTTTTTAAATTTATTTATTTATAAACATTACAATATAGTTCTCACTTAACTTATAAGTACTATTAAAACCAAACTTAAAATTATTAATATCACCCGTAGCAATACAGTGTGAGTGAGTTTACGCTAACTACCACTCACGTTTGCGTAAACGCGAAACTTGTATACACTAACCTACACCTACCTACATACATAGGGAGTTCAAACTTCGGATTATCTATGCTGGCTGACCATAAATGCTTGTTTCTGTTCTGGTTGCTTTCTATAGTTAAATTACCTATCATATGTGCGTTTTTCCAAAAAAAGCGAGTGATCATAAAACGATTCCTTTTTACCCGACTGCGCGACGCAAAGGAGGGTTTTTTTAACCGACTTAAAAAAAAAAGGAGGAGGTCATCAATTCGTCTGTATGTATAATATTTTTTTTTTTGTATGTTTACCGATTACTCGAAGACGGATAGACGGATTAAGATGATTCTTTTTTTAATGGATAGGTAGGAGCTCCAAGATGGTCCCATAGAAATTTAATGTAGATCTGATGAGGGTCTTCGGAGTGATGAACGGAAATGCTCCTCAAAACGCATTAATCAATCCAGTTGTTTATCGATTACTCGAAGATGGCTCGACCGATTGAGATGATTATTTTTTAATGGAAAGGTGGAAGCTCCGAGATGGTCCCATAAAAATTTGATGAGGATCTGATGAGGATCTTCGAAGTGAGGACCGGGAATGCTCCTCAAAACGCTGTATTCAATTTAATTGTTCATCGGTTATACGAAGATGGCTTAACCGATTGATATAGTTCTTTTTTTAATGGAAAGGTGGAAGCTACGAGGTGGTCCCATGAAAGTTTGGTAAGGATCTGATGAGTATTTTCGGAATGATGGACAGGATAGCATCCCAGAATTCAATAAATTACTTATTTTTGGACTTCTACCAAAAAGAATAGACCCCTAAAGAACTAAGTACAGATTGATGGGGCACCTGAAACCACCTTCTCATCAGCAAACTCCTCAATAATGAAAATTACGGTAACAATATTGTTGATTTTTAGGTAGGTAAGTATACTAAAAAGGGTAAAATAAAAAAATAATTTAACAATTAAAAAACCGACTTCAAAAAGAAACAAAAAATAATTTAAAAAACAACCAAAAAAAAAAAGAATTGATAAAAATGACCAAAATAACCTCTACATAGGTACAGAGCCACCGACTAATTAATCTGTTTTATCAACTGAAGTCGGGCAGTTTTACTGGTTGGTTCCATATTGTACTTAGGTTGGCTGCCCGACTTCAGATGATAAAACAGATTAATTAGCGGTGTTTTGGTGCGTCGCGTTACGTCGGATTCGTTGGCTGCGCTGGTTCGAGCCCTGTCGAGATAGTTAACAGAGTGGTTTGTCCCTGTCCGCATTGCTCATCTGGATCTCAGCGCCTCTTTTCTTTGCATGGGCTTAGAGTTCATATCGGGCGCATGCATAAAGGTCTGTCTGCTCCGGTGGGTCTTCGGAACGGCGCACCTGACGCGCCTGTTGTGCTGTCTCAGCGGCAACCTTATCCGCTGCATTTTTGTTTTGACGATCTGGGATTTTTAAAAAAATCTGTGCCAGTTTTAAAGCACATTCCAAAGGCAGCGCGGAGTTTGGCGGCGGGTCAGTTGAGTGAACTCGTGGATGAGTGTGTGAATAGCAACAGTTCGGAAGGCTGGTGTTCTTCGCTCACTTTTTCGTATCGGGCGCTCAGGGTTCCCTCTAGGTCGGGGGTTGGTAATTTGACCCAAAAGGTGAAGGACAACGTATTGTCGTCCGACCCCTATTACCCGTATGTACTGAACGAGCGGAGGTCGTCGGGTGCCCGGTCGATGCCGAAGGTGATAGAAGCAAAAGTGCATGAGGGGGACTTGAGGGGTGCGGTCCGTCTATTAATGTCTGAGGATACTCTTGCCCTCGACTGTCCAGACACAGTGACGGCTCTCAGATGTAAGCATCCGGTGCCAAGTCGAGTTATGAATTTTCCTGATGATCCGGATATGTCTTTTGTGCCTTTGGAGGTGTCGGAGGTCGAGGTGGCCCGGGCTTTGGGTTCCTTCCATTCCAGCTCTGCGGCTGGTTTGGACGGCATAAGGCCTGGCCACTTGAAGGAGTTGGTATCCGCTTCTGCTGGCGATAACGGGTGTCGCCTGTTGGGCAGTTTAACCAGGCTTGTTAATTTTATGCTCAGCGGTCAGGTGAATTTGGAAGTCTGTCCATTTTTGTATGGTGCGTCGTTATGCGCTTTAAAAAAGAAGTGCGGGGGAATCCGGCCTATTGCTGTGGGCAGCACATTTAGAAGGCTTGCGGCTAAGGTTGCCTGCTGCGCGGCCAGGGAGGGAATGGCGAGCCATCTTCGACCTCGGCAGTTGGGTTTTGGGACTTCGCTGGGATGCGAGGCGGCCATCCATGCCGTTCGTGCTTTTGCCGTTGACGCGGCAAATTCAGACTGTGTGGTTGTTAAATTGGATCTGGAGAATGCGTTCAACAGCTTGGAGAGAGATGTGCTTCTGAGAGAGGTGAGGGAGAATATTCCTAATCTGTATCCTTTCTTGTTTCAAGTGTACAAATATCCTTCTAACCTCTTTTATAACAATACACTTTTTTCTTCGCAGGTTGGGGCGCAGCAGGGGGATCCACTTGGCCCACTCACTTTCAGCTTAGCTATCCAAAAAACAATAGCAAAAATGGAGTCACCATTAAACATCTGGTACTTAGACGACGGCACTCTAGGCGGTACTCCAGACCAGGTCAAGCAGGACCTGCTAATTTTGATTCCGGCTTTGGCGGAGATGGGGCTGAAGGTGAATTCGGCCAAGTGTGAATTCTTTCCCTGCAGTTCTGCGTCTCGCCGGTCATTTCCTGCTTTTGATGCGGTTCTCCCGGGCCTCAAGGAGCTGAATTCTAATTCTTTCTCGCTGTTGGGTGCTCCCATTTTCCCAGTAGCTATTCCGGAGGCAATGGAGGGGCGAAAAGATCTTCTTCGGACTGCACAGTTGCTTTTGAAGGATCTTTCTGCCCATGTGGCGCTTGTCTTGTTAAGAACGTGTTTTGCGATCCCAAAAATTACTTATTTGCTACGTACCTCTCCAACTTGGATGTGGCCGGCGGAGATCGCTGCTTTCGATGAAATTTTGAGGGTTGCGGTTGAATCTACCCTTAACGTGAAGATGAGCGGGGACCAGTGGGTGCAAGCTTCTCTGCCAATTCGGCTTGGGGGTTTGGGAATTAGGCGGGCGGGGGATGTGGGCCTGCCGGCTTTCCTGGCGTCGGTTCATGGGGTGATGGATCTGGTCACTAG
Source organism: Idaea dimidiata (assembly GCA_949358125.1). NCBI lineage: Eukaryota > Metazoa > Arthropoda > Insecta > Lepidoptera > Geometridae > Idaea > Idaea dimidiata. Next base: position 8,103,221 of record OX442337.1, read on the forward strand.
TATCTTATGTCCCGATGGTGGTCAGATCAACCTTCCTTATGCGAGTGACGCCTGTGAGGCTTGGTTGGCGCTCAACCCTGAAGCTGAGATCCCGGTGGTTCCGCAGGCACAGCGTTTGTGGGATGACATCGGGGCCAGAGGAGTTTTGAGGCGTCTTGTGGATGATGCGGTTGGGACGGACTTAGCGCGGCTGAGGTCGGTCTCTAGGCCGGAGTCTGGTGCATGGTTGCAGGCGTTACCGTCACCTTACCTTGGCACCTTGATGGATGATGGCTCTCTGCGTGTTGCTGTGGCTCTTCGCCTTGGGTCCGATGTGTGTGAACCCCATGTATGCATTTGTGGCTCAATGGTGGAGGCTAATGGTCATCACGCTTTGAGTTGTCGTCGGTGTGCGGGCCGATTTCCTCGCCACCATGCACTGAATGATATAGTTCGGAGGGCCCTTGTATCCGCGAATGTTCCGTGCGTCCTTGAGCCACCTGGCTTTAGTCGTACGGATGGTAAGAGGCCAGACGGTTGACGTTGGTGCCGTGGGAGAGAGGTAGATCCCTCATTTGGGACGCCACTTGCGTCAGCACCTTTGCGGCGAGTCACCTGTCGCGTACAGTTCGGGTGGCGGGATCTGCGGCTGATGCTGCAGTTGCGGGTAAGAGGGCAAAGTATGCCGCTTTGGAGCGGCAGTATATATTTGTTCCCGTGGCTGTTGAGGTGACAGGTTGTTGGTGTGTGGAGGCTCTGGACTTCTTTAGAGAGATTGGCCGCCGACTCAGGGACAGAGGTTTGGATTGCCGCTCGGGGTCATTCCTGTTGCAGAGGCTTTCCATCGCGGTGCAGCGGGGTAATGCCGCGAGTGTGATGGGTTCTTTTGCGGCGGGGATGGTCCGGGGAGGGTTGTTCGATTGATTCCATTTCTGTTAGTTATTAGTTTTCATTTGTATTTTAATTAATTTATTTTTTGTTTTGTTGATTTAATTTTATGTGTATTTAGATTTAATTAGTTTGTATTTTAATTTAATTTGTTGTTTATATGTCACATAAATGGTTATATTGTAATTTTTAATAGATTTGTTTACTTTGTAATTTTTACTTTTGTTTGTGTTAATTTGGTACAATAAAGAGTTAATCTAATCTAATCTAATATTTGTTGTTATAGCGGCAACAAGAATACATCATCTGTGAAAATTTTATCTGTTTAGCTACCACGGTTCTCGAGATACAGCCTGGTGGTGACAGATAGACGGACAGACGGACGGACAGCGAAGTTTCAGTAATAGGGTCCCGTTTTTCTCCTTTGGGTAAGGAACCATAAAAAAAAGCACGCGAAGTACGACTTTTTTAAATGGACCATAGTGGCACTGGGTTCACAGTACGAAAGGTTCCCCTACGCCTAGAACAAGCCCATAGTTGCTAGATTGCGCTCGCGCTGTGTATACAATATGTAACGGATAAGTCCTTTTAAGCCGAAAGGGGGTTGTTCTAGACGTCTAGGCGAACAACTTTTGTTCTACGACTTTTGGAAATTCGAAGTACTTTTCGAAAATTTCAGTGTAAAGTTTACTTGAAGATCAGCTGTTTCTTAGAGTTCGAGGTCATTGACCTTATGTTGTCCTTTCATTTAGTTTGGTCTACTACAATCAAACCTTCAATTACCTTTATTTTCATAGGCAGCTGTTTTTTCAGTGAAACATAACCTCAAAAATTTAAAAAAAAGTTCGAATTTTCAAAAGTTGTTCGTCTAGACGTCTAGAACAACCGCCTTTCGGCTTAAAAGGGCTTACCCGTCACATCTTGTATATATGCAACGTCAACTGCAATATTTATTATTTACTAGCTGCGCCCCGCGGTTACACCCGCGCAAGTCCCGTTCCCGCGTGAATATCGGGATAAAATGTAGCCTATGTGTTATTCTCGGTATCCAACTACTTATGTTGACGTATATATATTTTTATGTTGATGTTACTTAATTATGTTATGTGACGACCTCTGTGGCGCGTCGGGCGTACGCTTGGCTGTAATGCAGGAGGTTGCGGGTTCGATTCCCGCTGGGTGCAAATATTTAAGCTTAAAAACAAATATTTGTATCTGTTCTGGGTGTATTTCTATGTATAATATGTATAATAATAATAATAATAATCTTTATTTAGCCCAAAAACATATTACAATGGCACCATTCACACAAAATAAACATTGATAATAACACACTAAACATTTATACAAAACTAGCTGCGCCCCGCGGTTTCACCCGCGTAAGTTTCTTTACTATAAACCTCACGGAGCCCGAGACCTTTCCAACGAATGCAAAACCGTGGAAATCGGTTCGTGCGTTCTGGAGTTATAGCGTCAGGAAGGAAAACCCGACTTATTTTTATATAGTAGAAGATTTTAAGCTTTATATTATTTATAAAGAGTAAAGAGTACAACCAATTCACTTAAAGCTTCTGTTGCCGAACTAAGCGTGAGCTTGTAATACGGTATGTAAGCACAAAAGAAAAATAAATGTATCCGTGGTCTAGTCACCGTAACACAAGCTTTAGCAGCTTACCATGGGGCAAGATGGCGCTGGGTGTTGGTTACAAAATTTTATTTATTTATATTAATTATTTATTTACTCATATTCCAAGTTTCATCGTAATCGGTTTAGAGTTTTCAGTAGTTTTAGTGATTGAGTAACAAACGTCCAAACACACACACATTTTCACATTAATAATATTACCTAGTAGGGTAAGATTACTCGTATTTTGCTGCGAGGTTTTTCGTACAGCAAACGTTCGGTTATAAAAACTCATACCTACGAACCAAAGATGCAAAACGTCGCATCGTGGTCTGTTGTTAGCACATACTAGTAAGAAGATACTAAAGTATGTTGTTAGGTCTCCTCTCCGCTTTAAGCAATAAGGTCATCCATTTGTACGTTTTACTTTGAAAATTTCTGTGTAGGTATTTGTCTTACTTTTAATGTAAACTGATTGTAATAATTGTTGTTGGTTGGGTTGTACAAATGAAGTATTAATCTATCTACTTATCTACCTCTTCAGCGGGTTGACATCCTGGGTGATGGATGATCCGTGGAGGCCATAGGATGGGATGCACAGAGTGGGGATTGTTAGGTGCACAAATACTTCAGATAAGGATGTAGTTTCTTTGGAACCACATGAGTAATGTTAGGTAGGTACCTACGGCGTAAAATATGTTTTATTTAGTTAGACGGTGGTTTTTTTAGGTTTGTTCAATGCCAATCTCATAGATGAGAGATCACAGAGTAATAGTGTTCTGTGGATCACAGACTAGTAAGAAGATACTAAGGAGATATTTGCCAATCTTGAGTCTTGCACACAGAGTATTTAGTATAATAGGTCTTGCACAATGAGTCTATTAAAGTTATTTTACATATCTCTGGTCTTGCTTATAAATTCTTTGGCTGAATTCGGCTGGAGTTACACCACGGAACACTATTACTCCTAGCGGAGTAATAGTGTGAGTTACACAGACTGTAGCTGTCACAGACTAGTACCTAAGAAGATACTAATCAATACTAATGGTAGATTGTAAAATAATATATTTACGGCGAGGGCGCTTTTTTGAATCCAGAGCGAAGTGAGTGATTTTAGAGTAGAAATAAACGTTCTAGAACCCTGAACGTAGCGAGGGATTCAAAGTACGTCGCCCGAGCCAAAATATATTTTGCGCTCGAGTGATACACTCTACTTTTCATTACCCTGTATGAGAAAAGAAAAGGCGGCTCATATTTAAAATTTAAGAGATACTTCAAGTTTTAGGTGGCCTTAAATTTTAATCAATTTTGAATCCATTTCAAATTTGAGACCATTCAAAATTTGAGAGCTACTTAATTATTTAAGTAGCCCTCAAGTTTTAAGTGGCCTAAAATTTTAATCAATTAAATTATAATTCCACTTTAAATTTTAGGCCATTCAAAATTAGAGAGCTACCTAATTGCTTAAGTAGCCCTCAAGCTTTAAGTGGCCACAAATTTTAAATCAATTTTGAGGCGACTTAAAAATTAAGAGCCACTTAATTTTTTAAGTAGCCTTAGCAAAGTGTTTACACATTGGCTAACATAGAGTAATTCGATTCAATTATAACATAATACTTGACACTGGCTACTTTCTAAACGGCCATAATTATAAAAAAAGTACAATCTTTTTTTAGCCCAGCTTCGTATTCGACGCGTCGATTATTGCATTAGCGCGGTAAGAAATGGTCAGCTGTTAGCCGTCGGCTGTCAAAATGAACTCGATGCCGATGCCGACAGAGCTTGCGCGGTCGACTTGCAGATTCTCGACACGCCCGCCATTACTAAATACCAACATTGCAGAAATTTAAAGTTGCGAAATTTTATTTTCAAAATTACTCTCTAGCCTTTGCCTGAATTTGATTACTACGTACGGTACTGTAAGGTACTAATTAGGTAGATTTATATGGCAGTGAATATAAATATTGACGAATGATATTTCGCCCAGAAAAGGAATACACCCGCCATCCTGACGTCAGATTGGCGGCTCACATATTTTTATTGAGTTTTCTATGCGTACAGAGAGGTACTATTAATTTCTTTATTGGTAGAATTAAGGTAGATTTGAGCCATATTAGATTTATGATAATTTGCATTTGTACACCCGCCATTCTGATGCACACGAATGTTTGGTTGCGCTATTAGTAAATGAAAGGCATGGTAAAGACAGAGCTGAGTGCCACCAACTTATAATATGTAGGTACTCCATTCATACGAATGGAACTTATACATTATAGTATTTCAATGAAATACCACCTTGCACTGGCCTCACTATTGTTGAGGTTGATGATGAAAGAGCATGCTTGCCTAAAACAAACCATTTTACTCAATTTTTCAAGTTTTGTGTATGTGAACTAAATTGAAACAAATTAAATAATAGAAACATTATTTTATATTTAAACAGTTACATTGTAGACTAGTACAAAAATAGCCAAAGCACTGAGCAATTTTGTGACATTTTAATAATAGTAAATATAATTCTCCAATATTGACATTTGGGTGCTCTTTACACAATAATATTATGTATTTGAACTTACTTTTCTATAAGACATATTTTATAAAATATATTTTTGTAAAATATAATTAGCACTATGTGCATCAAGTAACATAAAGTTACCTTTACTTATTACTAGATATTGTGGGTGAACTGTTTCGGAGATGAGTTGTCACTTGAATTCTTGTATCTGATTTCTTTTATAGTGAGCTGTTTCCCTTGATGTATTCTTTGCAGATGACTCCGCATGTCATAGGACCTGGAGAATGACCGATGGCAGACAGGGCATTGGGTTTTACCAGCATGTGAGTCTTTATGTAGGGTGAGTGAAGTTGGGTGCTTGAAACCTTTGGGACATAGTTGACAACGAAATCTAGCCAGTTCAGATTCTGAAAGCAAATAAAATACACCATGTATTATAATTATTTTCAACTAACTAGTATATATATACTAATTTTCATGTATCCAGTAAAAATGTGAAAAAAAAGGTAAATTCAATTTCATTTCATTTCAGATAAAATCTGAAAATAAACAGAATGGGAGTGCAATGTTATTTAATTAATCTTCCAAGTTATAGAAACACAACATCCAAGATTAAAATTGATTAATTACAGATTTACAGACTTAGTTATCTTTTATCAACTCTAGGGATTGATAAACTGGTATAATCTTGTTTTTGCTTAATTACAGTGACTATTTAACATGGGTACTATTGGGTACCTTCATTAAGTGGTAAATCTTTCTAATTCTTATAAGAATAAATTGAGAAATATAAAAACCATGAAGAATATGACAAATTCTTATAAGAAAATGGCACACTACAGATTAACTGGGCATGCATCTAAAACTTGACCAGCAACTAATATCCTCCCACCAAAAAATTGATCCTTTACCTAGGGGACTAGGAGGGAATACTCATTTCATTATGTATTTAATATGAAACTACTTATAAATAGTTTGAACCAACCAGAGCTATTTTTCTCTGTAAGATCTTCTGCTGAAGTTGATTGCATGTCAATTTGCATTTCTTCACTAGCCAGGGCAATAGGCTTTGCTTTTGGACTCACAGTCTCTTCAACTTTAGTAACCTCCTGCTGCACTTCTGATGCACAATTCTCAGATTCCGGGATACTTGGTGAACTCATTTGTGGAATGTAGTCATCTCTTACACTTTGCATGGGTGCCAAATTAATGGGCTCATCCGTAAACACAGGCACAACATCCTCAGTAAATCTACTAGACTTAGCACTTAGATCTAATGATGCGTGGTCAATTTTTAACGAGTTCTTTGATGTTTCGTCCTCCATATTGTCAGTCAAACCTTTAACTTCTAATAGCTCCGCAGTGATTAAAAATGATTCCAATTGCTCTTGAAATATGTTTACTTCTCCATGATACATGAAATTTATAATCGCATTGAGATCTTCGTACTTGAAATTCCTGAATATTATGACAGGATGTTGACAAGGATTCTCTTTGAAGATCTGCTTGAAGTATGTGCTACAAGCTGAAAGTAGCATTTTGTGAGCACGTATCTTTCCACCATCACAGCATAATGTTACGTCTACGAGATCGTTTTCAAATCGCAGAACATTAAAGGCCTCTGTTACGTGAGAAACGTAATTATTCCAACGAAGAGAAAATTGAGATGCATTATTCATTGTGAATGCAATTCGATTCTTTGTTTTTTATGAAAAACTGAGCTCTCTAAGGCACAACTTCAAAACAATTTTATTGTCTTTTCGTTTACTTTCATATGAAAACTTAATTTACAACAGGTTAAGATTATTAAATTCACTCGCGCATTCACTTCTTGCTGACATTTTGTGAAAAAAATCCAGCCTGATTGACGGACGGTGACACTGGCAGCTGATTGACATGGCAGTGACGGGCACGTTGCTGCGATTTATCTGTCAGTGTCAATGGTTTTTTTTTTAATTCAGTTATTGCCAGTTTAGTACTAGAGTTACATTTCTAGAGTTACAAACTAACATGTATATATAACAAAGTAACATTTATATAACTAGAATTACGTCCGAACTAGGTCCGAACCTAAAAAAATGGCGGCTCAATCTTTCCTAACTTAGGAGAATAGTGTAGTGCTCCTAACTGTTAAAGTTTAGCATACAATATTTTTTAATTTAGCAGACATAAAACGAAAATACTAACACAGTGGCTTTGATCACGTAAACCTATTGAATAATCCATTTTTTTGCAATAAAAAGCACTAAAATTTGTTTGAGGTGCAAAATATGCTATCTGTGGAACATAGCTGGTCTTCTTTAGAATCATAGTTTGTGATTGATATTTTGTTTAAAATTTGACATGAGTCTTTTTGTTCCATGTTATTGTCAAGTAAAGAAAATATAATATGTTTTACACACCTACTGCTCTACAAAGTTACTTTATTTGACCAAAAAGGTCAACGTAAAGCGACTCTTTATTCCCTAGGTGCATAAAGTGCACATTATGCACCTAGGGCATAAAGTAATTTAATTTTGGAACTAAGGTTCTGGTAGCATACGGCCATTTCGAACTGGCCACCTAGACATAAAACATAAAAAAAATAAAAACTGGGCAAATTTTTTCTATTTTCATGGACGGAAGGGTAAAGCAAAAAGTTTTGGTTAGTATAAAGCCCCAACTTTTTTTTTTCATCAGCTAAGGCCGATGTGTGGTTTCGTTATTTTGATGTAACATTGTTAAATTTAATTAATATAAAGCTGTCAATATATTCCATATACGCATTATTCTATTTTTTTGTTGTTAGTTAAATACTTATTTTTGTAGCCCTTTTATTGTCTCGCAGTAGATGTGTAAAGTAGAGTATTCACCTCGGTACTAAAGTCTGTCTTTATCTTGGGCGCTTGAATCCCACGCTTCACTCAGGACTCTAGGTACATAACTCCTTCGCTTCGCTCAGGAGTTAAGTTTTTGACACCCTCGCTGCGCTCGGGAGTTAACCCTCTAGAGTCCTTCGTACGCTTTGGATTCAATATGACGCCCGCTATATAAGACAGGACTTTAGTACCTCGGTGCATAAACTACTATTTTGTACCACTTCGTACGCTCAAAAAAGTCGCATTTTATGCCAGAAAAAGCAAACATAACAATAGTCATTATTACTCTGTTACAAAGTCGGAAAGAAAATTGTACTGAATTTCATTTGCCCTCTAGAGTTTAAATATAGTTTAAATTTGGAATACTTACCGAAACTTAAACTGACCTGAAATCAATTCTATATTGTTAAGCTTAAAAAAATAACGATTTTGAATCAACAACGTGGATACACGTAAAATCCATAAAATCATTTAAAATTTCATAAATTAAACAACTATAAATCAAGTCAAGTCATTGTTTTTTTTTTCTTATGGCCCCGGATTATGACAACGATTATGACCATTTGCGACTCACACACACATCCAAGTTTTCATTTTTTTTTACAATTCAACTGCATAGAAATTACATAAAGTATAAAATACATCTTTTTGAAAAGGTATACGCATTTTTAGTAGAGAATAATACAATATTGCAGTTATGATTATTTGATAAATTTATGAAAACCGTCGAGGCCGTATGAGCTTGATGCCTTTGCTATTTTCAGCAAAAAAATATAAGTCTAGGAATTTGCTGCGTAATTGTTATCTTTAAATACACGTAAGTTTATTTTCATTTATTTTCACAAATAAAATAAATGAATCTGAAAATAATATGTTAAATCATAGCTATTTATTGTCTTTATTTTTTCGTAAATGGTACGAAAAGTATAGTATTTTCCACGGTGATAAAGCTGTCTCAGTCTTGGGTGAACTTAAATCCCTCGCTACTCAGGACTCGTCTTAAATCCCTCGCTTCGGTCGTGACTTAATTATTCGAGTCCTGCGTTGCGCTTGCGATTTAAGTCGTCTCCCGTGACAGAAGGCACTGCTTTATCCCCTTGTTCAATAATCTACCATTATCAAACTTTATTTTATTTAATTATAACTACTACTAACTAGACATACGCGAGTGAAACTGCGGGACGGCAGCTATGAAAAATAAAGTCATGTATTTCTATTTATAACTCAACACCGATATGAATGAAATTTGGTACAGGGTTGGTTTATAGGTAGAAATAATATTTAGGGTACTTTGAATGATTGTACGGGTTAAGCAACGCTTGGTACGACATACGTGATGGGTGAAAAAGAGCGTCTGAACTGAACCGATATGAATGAAATTTGGTACAGGGTTGGCTTAGAAGTAGAAATAAGATACAGGGTACTTTAAATGATCGTAGGGGTGAAGCAACGCTTGGTACGACATAGGTGATGGGTGAAATCGAGCGGCTGAACCGATATTCATGAAACTTGGTATAGGTTTATAGGTAGAAATAAGATATAGGATAATTAACTTTAAATGATCGTTAAGCAACGCTTGGTATGACATACGTGATGGATTTTTAACGTTACGGGATAGGAATTTACGCGGGTGAAACCGCGGGGTGCAGCTAGTCTATACTAAAATTTGTGAAGAGGAATGATTAATAAAACACTTTATTTACCGGGTTAAATCGCGCTATTATTCATGGTTTTACCATGAATAATAATGCAAAGTCGCGAAAACCATAGAAGAAATTAGGAATGATTAATTTGTTAAATTCTTTGTTTGCAGTGAATAGGCACCGAAGTTACTGAACCGATTACAAGACTTATCTCTAGATATAAAAATATAGATACACTCTCTAGATTCAAAAGATCTCCAATAGAAACATATATTATCGATTAACATAGGCCTCTTTTGATCCTTATTTGCCCTCGTGATCTGGTAAAACCACTGGACGCAGCCATAATAAATAGAAACGATTGTCAGAAAATAAATAAAAAAATGGTAACTTTTTAAAACGATGCTTGCAACTCTAAACACAAACATAATATAACCTAAAAAATCAACTATGGAAATAGGCCCGCCGAAATTGCATTGATTGAATATTTCTTGGAAATAAATTACGAACCAACTGAAATTAAAAATAACTTCCTACGGAAATTGTTTCACGTCATCTTGATCAACATCTAGTCTGAAATGTAATGACAGACATTATTTTGTTAACGTAAATGTGTGACTATTTGTGCAGTAACTTTTTCCTTATGATTTTCAGGTGCCAAAGCCCCAGTACTAATTTAATTCGACGAACAATCGATCTGAATTACGCTCACAGACAGCGGGCTGCGTCTATGAAATGGTTAACTATTAATGCTTCACTATTCTTCGTGTTTGCATATGACCTGTAAGTTATTTTTGACAAGACTTGCTCTAGCTCAAGTAATTCCATTATTTTTGCTAGCAGCGCCCTGCGGTTTCTACCGCATAAAGCCCGATCCCTTGGTTGTATCTGGATAAGTAGCTTAAATGTATCAAGTTTCATAGTGATAAGTTCAGCGCTTTTTGCAATACATTCTCACAAACATTCATCATTACATCACAAACAGTTCAGTGGTGGTATTTACGTTTAAAAGCAAACAATTTATTTTTTTGGCATTTATCTATAGATGGAGTAAATGCCCCGGGTACACATCAACACTTCACATTGCCGAGTTGGTGGCTGCCATAGTCCTGGCGGCTAACTGTGTGCAACATGGGTTGAAGTTGTTGCCTCAGCGCCAGAAACCTCTACCGCTAACGACTACTCAGAGGACATTGCTGGGACTTGACCATACTAATCTTGGTACCTAACTAGTTTTTCACATATTGCTTTGCTTGCATAAGTGCTATATCTGTACTGTCAGTACTCAGAACATTTCACATGAAGCACACTTCATAAGATAGCTATATTTTTGATATATTTTAAAGTGTTTCCTACACTTGGATGACTATGAACCTGTATCTCTGGGGATTAGTCCCAACGTCTTTCCCAATTTGGCCACAGATGCATGTTCTATTGAGTGGAAATTATTGCTTTACATTTGAAATGTTCAAGTCCTGTCGAGTGTGAAATTTTTGGAAAGCATTTCTTTAGGTATAAGATAGCTGTAATTAATGTAACCTGTGGCCACTTTTACTGGGCTTATATTGTGGTAAGAAAAAAAAATGCGCTTGGTAAAATTGAACTGTGGCCGCTGCTCGCTTCTTCTATGAAAGTCGGCAATACTTCTAGGATCATGTTTGAATGTTGACATTATTGGAAGCTCTAGCAAACAACAAAGCAAGTTTATTTTTATAGCTGTTTTAGTTTATTTGTAAAATTAAACTACAGGAATACTATTCTTATAAATTATCAATTTGTTTGAATTCAAATACTCAAATACTCAAGTAATATTACTATAGTTACCTACTTGTTGCAGATTCATCGTTCCACATAAAGGAGAATGACAATCTGCCAACTGAACTCAGTCAGAACATCACACAGAATGAAGACGACATGTTACCTGCATCTTTATCCCCTCCCCGTACTTGGAGGTCTCGTTCCCCACGAACAGATTCACCACACTCTCCACATTCGCCACACTCTCCACATTCACCACATTCTCCTGTACAATCACCCTATATGACACGCTCCCCACATTCCTCGTACGAGCGTTTGTTTGAGAGTGAATATATCTCTGACCAGCATTCTCTTGACAAATATTTAAAGTGAGTAAACATCACTATTAATATTATACTTGATAAATTTGTTACAATGTATGCAAGATCTTTCTTCTTGGTATTGGCACAGTGGGTATGTCATCCAGCATTAATCAATCACACCTTTTTTTTTTCTTTTTCATTGCAATCTGTCACTAAGACATTCAGCAACTGATTTGAAGGATGAGTTTGCTGTCCTGCATGGTGTCCGTCCAGTGACGAACCCATATTTTTTCATTTTAGTCCAAGAGGTCCCTTGGAGCTGTCCTTTTTAGACGAGAGAACTTGGTGCTCTCTTGCATCAGGTCATTAGCCAGTTTGTTTGGGTGTAATTCTAGTCTTTTCTTGTAGAATTTCATGGCAATTTTAATTTCGTCTTGAATGGGCAGGATTTTGAGGTCATTATGGAGCCTTTCGTTTGTAATGTACCAAGGAGCGTTTGTGATCATTCTCAACATTTTAGATTGGAACCTTTGGAGAATTTCTATGTTTGAATTGCTGGCAGTCCCCCAGAGCTGAATACCGTATGACCAAATTGGTTTAAGGATACATTTATATAGAAGCAGTTTATTATCCATAGATAGTTTGGAATTACGTTGTAAAAGCCAAAACATATTGCGTAGCTGCATGCTCAAAGCTTTCCTCTTATTAAAGATATTATTATGTGTCCTCCATGTTAACCTTCGATCCAGGTATATGCCAAGATATCGAGCGTTGTCTGTTTGTGGTATCACTATCTCGTTTAAAGTAACTGGTGAGCAAGTTTGTCGTCTGGTAGTAAAAGTGACATGAATGGATTTAGCTTCATTTGCTTTTATGCGCCAGGATTTGAGCCACACTGATATTTGGTCTAGACTTTTTTGCAGTAGTTTTGAAGCATCTTCAGGGTTTTCATGTGATGCCAGAACAGCTGTGTCATCCGCAAACGTTCCAATGACAACTCCGTCTGTTGTAGGTAGGTCTGAGGTGTAAATTAGATACAAGGTTGGACCCAGAACACTACCTTGGGGCACGCCAGCATTAATTTTAAATAGATTAGTTCTATCTTCACCTTGTCTTACAAAAAAGTGACGGTCGTATAAATATGATCTGAGAAGAAGGTAGTAATTTAGAGGTAGTCGCTTTTTGATCTTATATAGAAGGCCTTGGTGCCAAACACGGTCAAATGCCTGTGAAATGTCCAAAAATGCAGCGGAACAATACTGCTTTTGGTCAAAAGTTTTATGAATTTCTTCAATCAGTCTATGGACCTGTTCGATAGTACCATGTTTCTCTCTGAAGCCGAATTGATGATCAGGTATGATGTTTCTGTCTCTTATCTCAACATTCAGTCTTTTCAGTATCAATATTTCCAGCACCTTGGATGCAATGGGTAACAAGCTGATGGGGCGATAAGAGGCGACCCGGTCTGTAGGTTTTCCAGGTTTAGCAATCATTATTATTTCTGCCACTTTCCATTGCGGTGGGACGTAGGTTTTCCTTATAATTGCATTATAGATTTGTGTAAGAAAAATTATTGCTACAGCAGGTAATTCCTTCAATAGTTTCCCTGTGATTAAGTCATAACCAGGTGCTTTATGTGACTTCAAGTTCCTGATTACTTCCAGCGTCTCCTGCTTTGTTATTTTCTTGATGGGTGGTTCGAGCTGGTATATTTCGTCCATGCTTTTCCTTAATCACACCTACTGCAAAAAGAATTGGAAATATTTAATAACTTCTGATTTTGTTAGTGCAATTTATGTACTCAACCAATAGTTTCTATATTTTGGTGAGAAAAAATAATTAAATGTAATTATTGTTTAAAAAATATAAACTGAAGGATTGTTTTTTGCAATCCTTTTGTATATTTTAAAACTAATAAGTCGAAAATATTGATGTATTTCAGACAAATAGAAGCACGCACTAACGAAGACATAGACAGTGGTAATGAAGCAAACACAAGTGGTCGATCAGTTGGTGTTGCATGGCCTTATGCTCGTTTTCATCATCCTGTACATCAGTTATCAGTTTTACCTCCATCTATTGGCAAAGGTAAAGATCATTAGAAAGCATATTTTATGATTATCTTACTGTGAAATAAGTTATACTGCGGTTTACTATAAGCATACTTCTCACTTGAACTGAGGATGTTCGTGGTTATAAGTATGAGAGGCAGTAAAATAAATTTACATGCAAGCTGTCTTGTTCAGTTATCGTCACCGCACAGCTAGCTGATGTAACTCTGTTGTTAACAAATTGCGATTGGAACAATTGAAATTGTTGATTTTTGTGATTATGAATATACAATTTGACAGTTACAATCGCTAGTTTTATTGAAATGTGATTTCTTTTGCTTGTAAATGACATCAAAAATGATGAGAATACAACTATTTTAGAAGTTTTAATCAATATTTGTTAGCGAGAGAGGTATGTAATAAGGCCACTGGTCTTAGAATTGGAGCATATTGGCAACATGGCTTAGGCCAGTTGCTGCCAAATTTCTCAAATGTCCTAGACCCTTTACAAAAGTTTAAATGAAATTTATAACTGTTTTCTTGTTCAGATGGTGAAACAACCGGTGCTATTGAAGAGGAAGCAGGCAGCGGAACCGGTGTCGGCGCTCATGTTTATCGACGTTTACAACTCGATCCACAACGTCTTACTGAATACAAACTTAATCTTAGACGAGTTAGTATCCCAGATTAAAAAATATATGTAAGAATTGAGAACCTCTTCCTTGGGTATTTTGAAGTCAGTTAAAATAAGCTCTGAGCAAGGAGTACAAAACCTTAGAGTCTAATTTACATTACGAAACTAGTGTCATAAATTATACATATACCCCCTTATCTATAAACGCTAATTAATGCGCTGGATAACTATGCATCGTTTGTCTTTTACTGTCACATGAAGTTTCAAAGTTGAAGCGGCAGCGCCTGGCTTCAACAGTACTTCAGTAACGGTATTTTTGCATTGCGGTAGGTTGGTGTTCGAACAACGCGGGATCGCGACTTGCGCGGATGAAACCGCGGGGCGCAGCTAGTTACCCATAAAATTGCATGCCACTAGTTAAGTTTAGTTGCGCTGGGCTTTTACGCACTTAGCTTCACAATTGGGCCATTTTACGTGATATTTAATTCCAGTAAACTTTAGTTCAACCATCCCAAGCTGTCCGAAAAAGCCAGCAATCCACCAAGAATGCTGAAGGCTTCCGGAAGAGCCTGCCACTAGTTACTTAATGTAAATCCTGATTAATGGATTTCTTTCCTTATATGTAACTACCTGCACCCCGAGGTTTCATCCGTGTAAGTCCAGGTCCCCAACAACCATGAGTTACATCGCAATCGGTTCTGAGTTTTTGCGTGAAAGAGTAACAAAGCCACACACATAGATACTACATAATATTATTATAAGAATTGTTTGATCTGACACTTTAGGTACCTACAAGTAGTTAAGACAATGGCCAAAGAAATAGCACATTGGCAAATCAAAAAAAAAACTTTATTATGATCTCTCCTCCCCCTGCCTTTTAATGTTGACATACATTTTCATTAATAAAAATTAACCACCAATATAAATATAGTTGTTTCATCTATATTTGTTCCAGTGGATTCACATGACCGTACTAGCTCGGCTCGCCCGTGAAATGGACGAAGTAGAGACTGCTTTGCGTGGGGCTGGGCTTGCGACGGCCGCGGCGGGCACGCGGTGGGAGGCGTTAGCGGCCGCTGCGCCTGCGCCGGTCGCGCAGCGGTTGAGAGCGCTTACGCCCTTCTTGCAACCTTTCGCTGATCAACAGTATGTCACTCGGAGGATTAAAGGTGACATTTTATGTACTTTATACATACACGCCAAAAGCGCTAACTTGCATCCAGGTGTGCACTATCTTTCTTTGGTCTGGTTTCTATGTCGAAACTGATAAGAGATGGAACTACTAGACTGATTTCAAAAATTCTTTCACTAATAGAAAGTTTCACTGTCGAGGAGTAACTTAGGATACTTTTAATATTTCCACGGGATCAGGTCTTACGCGGGTAAAACCGCGGGACGCAGCTAGTATTAAATATGTGAAGTGATATTGTTTTAGTTACGGACAGAATGTAGAGCGAAGTATTTTCCACAACATCAATCTCAAACTTGGTCTAAATTTTGTAAAATGACATAAAACATTACATAAGTTTTACAACATTATCTTGGGCATTACTAAACCTAAACTAGTAATAGTTTCGCCATGTTAGAAACAGAAATGGAAGATGCCCCACCTCCTGCCAAAACTTACGTCCACAAGCCTCCGCCTATAATATTATATGGTGTCGACGACCTTGGAAAACTGATGGAACTTATAGAAGAAGTTGTTGAAAAAAGTGACTATACATTTAAAGTTGCTTCCAAGAACCAATTAGTCATATCTTCGAAATCTACAGATAAATATAAAATCTTGATTGAACACATAAGAAGTAAGGGACTTATTGGCTACACATTCACTCCCAAAGACCAAAAATGCACAAGAATAGTCATTAAGAATTTACACTTCAGTACGCCGAAGGAAGCCATTATTGAGGCAATCGAAAAGACAGGCAATAGCGTTCAGGGTGAAATTATTACTGCCCGACGACCACACACAAAAGAGCCACTAAATACGTTCTTCGTGAACCTAGCCCCTCATGAAAACAACAAATTAGCCAAAGACATCAAATTTATCTATAACCAGAGAATAACTATTGAGGACCCAAAGCGCCAAAATCTGTAATCCAATGTAAAAGATGTCAGCAATACGGACACAGCAAAAACAACTGCATGCGCCCCTACAGATGTGTCAAATGCGCTGGTGAACATAAAACATCTACATGTACCATAGATAAAAACACTCCCGCTGTATGTATCCTGTGTTCCGGTAGCCACCCTGCAAGCTACAAAGGATGTAAAGTTTACAAGGAGGTATTAACTCGAAAGAAATCACTTTTCCCTGTGGAAAACAAAATACGACCAAAAAGACCAACCAAATCTGGTACTTCAACGTTGACTGGTGAAAACAATGAAAACTATCAAGTGCAGAAAGTTGGAGATAAACCAGATACTATTCAATCTTATAGAAAGTATCCCACCCAGAACACCAAGGCAAAAACCTACAGCAATGCCGTAAGAGGCGGTATTTCACAAGCAAGCAACGACAGTGCAACAATACCTAGCAGCGAGACGATAGACCTCACATACACACAAAGAGTACAACCAACAGAGCGCACACAGCCCCAAAAAACACAGGCAAATGCTAAATACAATGGACAAAGAACTTACCAGAGAAGCACCGATGACATTGAGTCACAGAGAACATATTATCACATGAATAATAATTATTTAATTGAGCAGGGGCCCAGCTTAGAGCAGCTCATAATAAAACAGACTGAAAGAATCGACCTACTTATTACACTATTGGGCACAGTGATGAATCTGATCACTACACTAATGAGTAAATTATCACAATGACTACCCTTAGGATCGCCACATGGAACATTAATGGTTTGGCAACAAAAACACATCAATCGGAACTAGAGCTACTGTTAAACGTCAACAAAGTGGACGTTGCGTTGATCTCTGAAACACATCTCAACGACTGCAAGAAAATCAACTTTGAAAAATATGATGTATACAATACGAACCATCCGGATGGGAAGTCACATGCAGGCTCTGCAATAATAATAAAAAGTAACATAAAACACCATATCCACAGTCAATATCAAAAGAATTGGATACAGGCCACTACAATTACTATAAGTGAAAAAATGGGTTCCATAAATATCTCTGCCATTTACTGCCCACCAAGACATAATCCAAAGCAACAACAATTTGATGAGTTCTTTAGTTCCATTGGCAGCAGATTTATTTGCGGGGGCGATTGGAACTGCAAACATACCTATTGGGGATCGAGACTTACCAACACAAAAGGGCGCGAACTAAAAAAGAGTGTCGACCGACTGAACCTCAAACCCCTAGGAACAAATAAACCTACGTACTGGCCAACTGATACGGATAAAGTGCCAGATCTAGTGGACTTTTTTATTTTAAAAGGACTGGAAAATGTGTACCTTGACGTTCAATCATCATTAGACTCGATATCAGATCACACTCCAGTGATTGCAACCTTTAGTGTATACCCTATACAAAGAACACAAAAACCAACCCTTTACAATTATAAAACAGACTGGGACGCATTCTCCGACTATCTAGATAATAACGTTACACTACAAGTAAAACTTAAGACACGTGAAGACATAGATCAGGCAACTTTCTACATAACAAACGTCATACAAGTCGCAGCATGGCGCTCAACCCCGACGCTGAAAAGTTACTACAAGGAAAACAATGTGCCATTGGAAATACGCCATAAATTACAGGAAAAACGAAGGCAAAGACGATTGCTACACGCAACAAGATCTAACGCAGACAGAAAGGCCTACAACAAAATATCGAGAGAACTTAAAGAACTAATTAAAGAAAACCAAAACACCACATTTCAGGAAAGGATGTTGAGCCTGTCAACCCACAAGAAAGACGACTACTCTCTGTGGAAACTTACAAAGAGCTTTAAAAGACCTCAGAGTCATATACCTCCACTAAGAAAGAACCAAACAGACCCATGGGCTAAGAGCGATCTTGAAAAAGCAGAATTGTTTGCTACGCACCTTAGTGGAGTGGTTCATTCCTAACGAGTCGAACATGGTAAACTTCGAAAACGAGGTGGAGGATATGATCAATAGCGACCAACAATTGTCTCCACCGCTTGCTTTGGTCACTCCAAAAGAACTTGTTTCCATAATCAAGCGCCTGGAAAATAAAAGGGCCCCTGGATTTGACTTAATAACTGGTGAAATTCTGAAACAACTTCCGAGAAAGGTTATATTCTACTTGACAATGCTCTTTAATGCCATCCTGCGAATACATTATTACCCTAAATTATGGAAAATCTCTCAGATCTGTATGATTCCGAAACCAGGGAAACCCCCAACAGAACCCAGCTCCTACAGACCTATAAGCCTACTCCCAGTATTGTCAAAGCTATTTGAAAAGATATTTCTGCGAAGGCTAAAACCAGAATTAGAGGAGAGCAAAGTTGTCCCCGATCATCAGTTCGGGTTTAGAGAAAAGCACGCAACGGTGGAACAAGTGCATCGGGTTGTCCACAAAATCAGACAGAGCCTGGAGAAGAAGGAATATTGTTCGGCGGTATTCTTAGATATACAACAGGCGTTTGATAGGGTATGGCACAAAGGCCTCCTATATAAGATAAAGACACTTCTACCGAACTCATTCTTTATGATACTAAAATCATATCTGGAACAACGACAATACCAAGTGAAATATGGAGATGAATACTCAAATCTGTACGAAATTAATGCTTCAGTCCCGCAAGGATCAGTTTTGGGCCCAGTATTGTACTCCATCTATACGGCGGATCTTCCACAAACACAAGATGTCCTAACAGCAACGTACGCAGACGACACTGCTTGCCTTGCAAGTGACAAAGACCGAGAAGTCGCGTCATCGAAACTGCAAAGACAACTTAAGAAGGTGGATATGTGGCTGGAAAAATGGCGGATTAAACCGAGCGTAACCAAGTCAGTACATGTTACTTTTACACTCCGAAAAGGCGACTGTCCGAGTGTAACCATGGAAAATAAGATATTACCAACTAATGACAGTGTGAAATATCTTGGCATGCACCTAGACAGGAGACTCACTTGGGCGAAACACATAACATGTAAAAGAAAACAAGCTAACTTGAAATTCCGATCCATGAACTGGCTCCTTGGGCGTAAATCGCGGCTATCGGTCAACAACAAGCTACTCGTCTACAAAGCGATCATAAAGCCAATATGGACGTATGGAATTGAACTGTGGGGGAGTGCTAGTAACTCTAATGTGGAAATCTTACAAAGATTTCAAAACATTGCCCTAAGAACCATCACGAGTGCACACTGGTTTGTAAAAAACAGCGAGATACACGAACATTACGAAATTCCTACCGTAAAGGAAGAAGTGAAAAGAACTAGCCAAAAGTACAAGCACAGACTTAACACTCATGTCAACCAGCTGGCGAAAAACCTCTTGGACAGCAGCGACCATATAAAAAGACTCAAGCGATGGCACGTCCTGGACCTGGACGAGAGAGAGGCATAATAATAGACACCAGTAACGGGCATGATCTTCGCTGGAATATCACCCATAATTAGAGACATACAGTGACAAGATCTGATTATGGCTAAATAGCCGATGGCAGATTTTTAATAAGAAAAAAAAAAAAAAAAAAAAAATTACTAAACCAAGCATATGATTTTGTTTGAAGTGTAAAAATATAAACATAGTATTGCTTATACTTATGAGGAAACAATAAAAATGTTATTTTTCCATCAGACCTATCTCGCGGCGGCTGCCTCAGCGCGTACCGTTGGGACGGTGGCGGCACAGAATGGGAACCAGGAACAGCGCGACCTTCCGACGCTGAACTAGTTCTTCGACTCCTTGCCGCCTACTTGGACTGCGTGACTCCCGCGCCAGGGTTCAGTGCCTCTCATTTAGCTGGAGTAGGCGGCCGGCCCAGACCGGCGGCTTCGCTGTACATACAACGAGTGACGCCAAAACCACCTCATTATGTAGTGGTTGCAGGGGAAGAGGCGTTAGACCCCGGCACGGGACGCGATAATCTTCTTCACACATTATTGTTGTTTATTGCTGCAGCGGCCAGACAAGATCCACCAGCGATAGCCCGTACGCACCTTGGACCTGCCGGTCTTAATCTACTTTGGGTGCTTGGCCGGTGACCTAAAGCCTTGAATTGCATGCTTGTTTCTAGGTTTAATACTCGTAGTTGATGGAGATTAAAATTAAGTGAATGTGTGAAGACATTAAACGTTCTGTTTACAAATCTGTTTTTCTTAATTTTTCTAAAAGGCTAGAAAGTCAGACCGAAATAGTAGATTGTATTACAAGGGAGCAAAATAATATTTTTACGGCGACGGCGCTTTTTTGAATCCAGAGCGAAGTGAGGGATTCTAGAGTAGACTGAACGTAGCGACTAGTAGAAAGGGATACAAAGTACGTCGCCCGAGCCAAAAATATATTTTGCGCTCGAGTGATACACTCTACTTTTCATTACCCTCTATGAAAAAATAAAAGGAAACATATTTAAAATTTAAGATTTATTTAAGTAGCCCTCAAGTTTTAAGTGTCCTCAAATTTTAATAAATTTTAAGTCCTCTTCAAAGGACAATGACCAAAAATGTATGGCGGAAAAACCCAGCGTCGATTAAAAAAACACATATACTGGTTAATAGCCCTTGAATACCAGGTAACAAATATGAAATCCATTTCACGAAATATTGTAACCACAAATGTCTGCATGGGCCTAAGTTAACTTGAGACTTCGCTTGAAAGATCAAGTTGTTGCTCAGGTCTCAAGTTAAGTTAGGTATGTATAAAATGAAAATAAATAATTAAGTTGTGATCTGTGCGCTTCTCAGTACTTTCTAATAAACCTAGACGACGACTATTTGCTTTCAAACGGACTCCGATTTTACTTATTTCGATTGACTTTGGCTATTGGCGCTCAGATCACAACGAAAGGTAACGAAGGACTGCGTGTGCGCCGCGTCATGCGCGATCCATCTACCTGCTACATACACCCGTCTCTGTCAGTCTTGCACTATCTGTCCCTCTTTTTACTCATACTATTGACGACGGACGACGTAAAAATGTAATTCGGTTTTGATTAGTAAAATATTTCTTAATTATTTATTTTCATTTTATACATACCTAACTTAACTTGAGACCTGAGCAACAACTTTTTCTTTCAAGCGAAGTCTCAAGTTAACTTAGGCCCATGCAGACATTTGTGGTTACAATATTTCGTGAAATGGATTTCATATTTGTTACCTGGTATTCAAGGGCTATCAACCAGTATATGTGTTTTTTTAATCGACGCTGGGTTTTTTTTGGTCATTGTCCTTTGAGGCCATTCAAAATTTGTGAGCTACTTAAATATTTAAGTAGCCCTCAAGTTTTTGAGTGGCCTCAAATTTTAAATCGCCACTTCAATTTTGAGGTGACTTAAAAATTCAGAGCCACTTATTTTCTTAAGTAGCCTTAGCAAAGTCTTACGTCTAGCAAAGTCTAAAAAGTTCATAACGGAAATGAGCTATTTTGCTCTTCGTAAATTTGTTTTTTTATTGCTCAAGGCATATTTACTAGAAATATTTTTAGAGGAAAAATTCATCTTCAAAAATTCACTTGCGGCGAGATATGATACCGTTCGGCCACTTGCGTGGCCAAGCGGTTTAGGCACTGGAATATTGATCCAGGGACGCGAGTTCAAATCTCGCCGCAAGTGAATTTTTGAAGATGAATTTTTCCTTTAAAAATATTTCTAGTATTTTGCTCTTGCTAAAAAGTTCTTAATGGGAATGACCTATTTTGCTCTCGCTTATAGAGGAACAAAGCGACACCTTTCGAATAGAAGGAATGAAATTAGTAGATTGTAAGTATGACAAGAAAGCAAAATAATAGGGGTTAAAGTATGAAATTGCCGTTTTATTGCAATAGGTTCTTTGAATTGACATAGAATCTTCATGGTTTGAGGTTTTCGAATGAAACTTTTTTCAAATGGTTTCTGTGATGTTCTTTTTTTAAAAAATGTGAAACATTTGAATATCGACTTTCAATTGTTTTTGTTATTCAATTTAGACAAGAAAGATGGATACTGCGAAAATTCGAGTGATTTTTGAATACGAGTTCCGACGCGGAACTAACGCGGCAGAAACAGCCCGCAATATCAATGCTGCGTTTGGAGAGGGGTCTACTAATGAACGCACCGTGCGATTTTGGTTTAAACGCTTTCGTGATGGAAATTTCGACTTAAAGAACGAGCCACGAGGAAGACCGCCCACACAGGTGAATAACGATGAATTAAGAGAGATAGTGGAAGCCGATCCTAGTCAAACTACCCAGGAATTAGCGGCATGGTTTAACGTTACCTTACCCACTTTATTGACTCACTTGCGTCAAATCAATAAAATAAAAAAATACGAAAAATGGGTGCCTCATGATTTGA
The DNA here is from genome assembly GCA_949358125.1 of Idaea dimidiata. NCBI lineage: Eukaryota > Metazoa > Arthropoda > Insecta > Lepidoptera > Geometridae > Idaea > Idaea dimidiata. Next base: position 8,125,922 of record OX442337.1, read on the forward strand.
CTGATCTGCAGAAAGAAACGCGTGTTGAAACTTGTGTTGCCTTGTTGAACCGGTACAGAAATGAAGGAATATTGGATCGAATTGTAACATGTGATGAAAAGTGGATTCTTTATGATAACCGGAAAAGAAAAATGCAATGGCTGACCCCAGGTCAAATGCCACAACAGTGTCCTAAAGCAAAACTTACCAATAAAAAGGTAATGGTAACTGTTTGGTGGTCTCAGCATGGTGTTATTCACTATAGTTTTCTTCGATCTGGTCAAGCAATTACGGCAGATGTCTATTGTGCCGAACTCCGAACCATGTTGACAAAACTAGCAGTAAAACAGCCCCGACTCATGAATCGATCTTCACCATTATTGCTCCACGACAACGCGAGACCTCACACAGCACGAGAAACCATTTTGACCCTTCAGGAACTGCACTTAGAAACCATTCGTCATCCTCCGTATTCACCAGACCTTGCTCCAACGGACTACCATTTTTTTCGTGATTTGGACAATTATCTACGTGACAAGAAGTTTTCTTCCCAGGAGGCAGTACAAAATGCTTTCACACAGTTTGTGCAGTCTAGATCGTCGGAGTTCTATCGCAAAGGCATTAATAACCTTCCCATTAGATGGCAGCAATGTATAGATAATAATGGCAACTATTTTGATTAATTAAATTTGTTAAAAATTTAAAAAATAAACAATTAAGATTTTCAGTACAAATCGGCAATTTCATACTTTAACCCCTAATATTAAAGGGGAGGCTAACTACAAGCTTCGGTTATCAAGCTTATATATGTGCACTATATAAACCGCCAAAAATAGCAAACATCTCTTCATAAATGAACTGTGTAAATTATTAGGTAAAACTGATTTCGAAGACAGCGATATTTACTTGCTAGGCAATTGTAATATTGACCTAAAAACATATAATAATATTAGAGAACGCTTTGTAAACGGCTTGGCGGAGTGTGGCCTAACGTGTGCGATACCACAATACACTAGAATAGAAGAAAGACAAGGTAAAACTACGCGCAGTTATATAGATAATATTTTTGTGAAGTCGCGCACGTTGGAACTGCACTCGGCCTCGCTGGGGACTGTTATGCACAGAACACTATTACTCCTAGCTGTTATGGCTGATCACGCGGTTGTAGTGTTGGCCTGTACCGGATTTGCATCTAACTTTATACAGGAGGATCCAAACATGAAAGACATGCTTGATTACAAAAAAATAAAAATATTATTAGACGACTTAGATTGGGCGGGTATTGACGATTTAGATACCCCGTACCAAATTTACAACTATATTTATAATAACTTTCAGTCCTGTTACGAAAAAGCCTCATACAAAAAAATATTTAATCCGAATAGCAAGCGAAATAATGAACCTTGGATAAATGAAAAAATAAATGCAATGTGCCTTACCAAAGATAAGTTATTTTCCCAATGTAGAAAAGACCCAACTAACAAATTATTAAGATTAGAATATAATAAATATAGAAACAAAACACATAAACTTATAGAAAAAACTCGGAATAATTATTACTATAAACAAATAGATGATAATAAATATAATCCGAAAAAAATGTGGGAAATAATGAACGGAATAGCGGGCCGACTAAATAAAAATCTAGATAAAGCAATTTTAAGAGCGTTTAATAAATATAATTTGGATAATAAAACTTTAACTAATAATTTTGGAAATAAATTCGATAAGAATGTGAGAGACATTTATACCAAACTGCAATAAACCATTATTAAAGACAACTGATTCTGTCACTCGTCACTCCACAAAATAAATCAATGCGATACAGGCAAGCAGCCAATAAAGACATAAAAAACTTAAGAAAAATAAATCACCTGGAATTGATGGGATACGTTGCATTGATATAAAACAAACTGAAGATAATATAATAAAAGTAATAGTTAAATTAATAAATAACAGTATTGAATATGGAAAATACCCTGAAAAACTTAAAACGGGAATAGTTAGACCAATTTATAAAAATGGGTGTCATTTGGAGTATGATAATTATAGGCCAATCACAATACTTCCGGTAATAGATAAGATTGTAGAGAAATACATTTGTCAAGAGATAAAACATTTTTATAAGAATAATAACGTAATTGCAGACTGTCAATATGGGTTTCAAAGTGGAAAGTCAACGACTCAACTATTAACAAAATTTACAGATGAAGTAAACAATCACCTTAACAATAAGGTGCACGTGATATTGTTGTTTATTGACTTTAGCAAGGCATTCGACAACCTAAGACATGGTACCTTAATAAATAAACTTCAGAATACTGGTATTCGTGGCCCCCTACTTAAATGGTGTGAAGATTACCTAAAAGATAGGAAATATCACGTAAAAATTGATAATACACTAAGTGACCAATTTAACACAAAAACAGGAACAGCACAAGGCTCAGTGCTTGGGCCTTTACACTACCTGGCGTATGTCAACGACATGGAAAATATTATTAATGGATGGTCTGTATATCAGTATGCTGACGACACCTGTTTACTAGCAGCAGATAAAGATCCTAAGGTGGCAGCTATAGCTATACAAGAAGACTTCACGAGACTGTGTAAGTGGTCTCATGATGTTGGGTTGATAATCAACGCCAGTAAAACAAGGCTCATGCACGTGCACCCCGGCTATCTCAAATATTCTGAACCGATTTGGGTGGTAGCACATAATAATCATTGTCTTCATTCGAGCAATCACATTTACGGACTGTGTAATTGCTCGCATATTGAACAAGTAGATCATTTTAAATACCTGGGTTTGATAATTGACAATAGATTTAACTGGGGAAAACATATAGACAACCTCTGCGATAAATTAAGAGGAATTTTATCTAAATTTAAAATTATTAAGTACAAAATACCGTATAACATGTTATTGAACCTTTACTTTGCTTTAGCGGATTCGTTAATCATTTAATGGATTAACGAGTTATGGCAGATCTTTCAAAACTTACATCGAAAAAATCTACTCACTACAGTGAGTGCTTCTGAAAGTAATAGTCCCTAAAAAAATCAAAATAAAGGCAGAAAACAATATAAGAGAATTGTTTATTTACACTAAGGTTATACCAATTCAAAATAAAATAAAACTTTCATTATTAATTGAACAATTTAATAATGATCAAATACAAAAGCCTATAACGCATAAAATAACGACACGAAAATTAACAAATAAACAATTGCATATTCCACGTAAAAACATTTTTTTCGGTAGGAGAACATTAACTTACCTAATTCCCAAATTAATTAATGAAATGCCAATTAATATCAAAAATGAAATTAATCAAAAAAACTATAAACGCAAACTCAAAATGTACTTTGTTGATATTCTTTAAATTTGTATGTAATATGTATATACACATACATATAGATTCGCATACCATATCCAAATCATATATATATATTTTATATATATATTCTAAAAATATATATATAGTAATAAGTAACTAACAAGTAACTTAAGTAATAAATAAGTATGGTCTTTTCCTTTTGGTTCCCTGTATATTGTAGTTCGGCGCCGCGACTCAAACCGGTCTGGCATATGGCATGTTGATCGAGCGCACACACACGAACACATCCATTGCAATATAATAATTTTAGAGTGTCAGGTACTAGCACAAACCTCATAGATTGGTTTCATAGTACCTTATTAGTTAAATAAGACGTTTTGTGAGTGTTATTTTATCAATAAAAAAAAAAAAGTCTAGGGAATCATTTGTAAACACGGCGGCCATTTACAAAGATTGTTCACGGAGCTTTGGCTTTGTAGACAACACTAAGTCCATGTTTTGCACTGATTTTCACTTTCATTCCACTTGTACACCTTCACGAAACTAAATTGATTAAATGCCCCCGAAATTAAACAATTTGCACGCATTTGAACTAGGTTTCACAAAAATGAAAATTTAGCACCACATCTCCTCAAAGCATTCCATACCGCTAAAATTCGGTAGTTTTTTTATTTATTTCTTATCGATTGTGAACCGATTATGGCCATTAGGAAATTAGCCAGTGTCAAGTATTCTAATATATTATGCAAGTTATTTGCATCGAAACAGTCAAGTCGTCATAGTTAAAGTCAAGTCTAGGGAATCATTTGTAAACACGGCGGCCATTTACAAATAATCTTCACGGAGCCTTGGAGACAACACTAAGTTAATGTTTTGCACCGATTTTCACTTTCATTCAACTTGTACACCTTCACGAAACTAAATTGATTAATATGCCCCCGAAATTAAACAATTTGCACGCATATGAACTAGATTTCACAAAAATGAAAATTTAGCACCACATCTCCTCAACGAGTTCCCGCCAAGACTCCATTCGGTAGTTTGTTTGTTGTACAAGTAGTTTATTGACATTGGCTACTAGACCAAAATGCAATATAAAATCTAAATTAAAAAAAAAATTGGTAATACCAGACTGCTATGGCTTTCCTTAAATTTTGGGGAGAATTTACAAGTTCAGTTTTTTGTAAGCAATTATTTTCACTCATTTATTTTCTTGTGATTTCATATGTTTAAGTTTCAAACAAAATTATAAAATATGTAAAAATAAATTATGAGAAAAAAATCCCCGACTTCTTTAAAAAAGCCCAAATTCTAAAATAAGTAGCCTATGTGACTTACGCGGGTGAAATCGCGGGGCGCAGCTAGTATGTTAATAATTATTATAGTAAATCGCAGGACACCTTGAGTCGAGGTGCCGTGTAGTATCGACCCCGCGGCTTCCCGAGTGCTCTGGGGGATAGTCACCGATCCTCACCTCCGGCTTACCTTAGTTGGTTGCTTGGAGTGAACACTGACGAGGAAGCGGTCCCCAGCCTCTGACTTGCCTCACCGGCCGGTCAGAGTGGAGTCGCGAGAGCAGAAATGCTCGGAGGATGGACACCTCACGTCAGTGATGAGTTGGCTCGTTCACTGGCATACCAGTGATGACTTAAACTCCAGGGAGATATCTCCATCTTTCAGCCACTCACGGCCCTGTTGCTCCTTTGCTGTGATTTGCTCAGCTGATTAGGGTAGCCCAGTTTGTGAGTTAGCGAGTCTCCGTCTGCCATTTTTACGTGTTTATTAAACATTGTTACGGCAGGCGCCATAATCACCATAGCTCCCCCAGTAGCCGATCCACTACCATCACATCACTATAGTCCATTTCGTATTCATCCGTAGATTCTCAATAGTTCTATCCGATCCGGTGGTTATTCTTGATTGCATTTTATGTACAAACAGGAATAACAACAGGAACTAGTGTTCACTTTATTAATTTCGAATAAAACTGTTATTGAAAAGTGCCTTTACGTGTTGGATTCGGCTCTACGCACGTCGTCCAAAGGTCCGGGGCTCCATAGCCCCGTGGTACAGGACGAATTATAATAATAATAACTTTAGGGGTAAAATTTGATAGCCATCCGGCAACACTGACACTGTCGAAAAAGAAGTTTTGATTTGATGAGTGATTCTGATTTTGTGAGTGTGTGTGAGGAATTTGTATTTTCCATTTCTATGAAAAACTCTACTTTCTGTGAAGTTCCTGGGTGTTTTAATTGTGTTGTTGCAACGACATTATAGCGTTTTGAGTATCCTATTCGACAATAAATAATTATTGCACCACTAAAGTTATATCAAATTTTATTTTTATAGAATATAAATCGGATCATTCATAATGGTAAGTTAGGTATATTTATTTTCATTCTGAGTATGTACAAGAATATTATCTCTTATTTATTTTGTAATCAGCTATTAAAAACTCAATTGGCGTCCTCAATCAAGGTAAGCTGAACAATATTTTTGTCTTGATTTACGGCTGAGGCAATAGACATACAATTCTTGCAAGATCATGGATTTATAAGGATTATTAACTTATTTTATGTTAAACATATAATATATGTCCATTTTACAGCATGGCCGAGTAAAGGTTAGGACTTCAGAAGAAGAGAAAGCAAGAAAGGAAAAAGAGCGAGAAGAAAAGTTGAAAATATTTAAACATGCTATGCAGAAGATTTTTCATAAGGTAGGCAAGACATTACCTACTTATATTTGATCCGAATTAATATCTCAAAGACCGTACCTACTTGGTATAAGGCTAGCACCAAAATAAACTAAATAATTTTAATGTTTACAGAGAAAGGAGTCTGAGCTGGACAAAGAGTTGCTTGAATTGACTGGAAAGGTTCTTTCTCAAAACCCAGACATCTACACCTTATGGAATATTAGAAGAGAGATTATTGAAATACTTAGGTAAAAAACATGACAAACAATTCCGAATTACTATATTTAGTAGTTATAGGCTAGAACCTTGATGTGGGTGAGAATTCAATCCTACCTCATAAAGAATATTGAATTTTTTCATGTTATTATTAGTTACTAATTATTATTATTCAATAAGATATTAAAAAGTACTGAACTTATTGAAATCTGAAAACACTTGTATAGAAAAGTCTGAAATGATGACAAAATCTGAGTCTTAGACGCTTAACATAAATTAAAGCATATTTTTAGCTGCTAACATTTAATAATATCTTTTTATGTACAGGGAAAATGAGTCCAAAGAGGAAATGTCTCAAATTTTTGATGCAGAATTGCATTTAACCGAGTACTGTTTGAAGATCAATCCCAAGTCATACTGTGCTTGGCATCAAAGGGAGTGGGTGCTGACAACCCGAGCAGATCCCGATTGGAAGAAGGAACTAGACCTTTGCAATGTTTATTTGAAATATGATGAGAGAAACTGTAAGTTACATGTAAATTGCAAATATCATCTACAGTGTAATCATAAAAGATTGCATGTTATTTAATTTTGTCTTAGGTTTTTGCGATTTTGAAATTGAGTGTATTTCAAAATCGCAAATACCTAAGACCTGTAAGTAAAACTTGGTAAATATTGTGTTTTAGATTTCATGTACTTATGTGTTTATGACACATCTTAATACATGATTTAGGGATTATTGGGTGATAGATTTTGATGAATGACCTGCTAGGAAACTTAATCTAGCCCTAAACTAAGCAACTTGGCTTGTACTATGGGTACCAACAAGACAACAGATATACTTCATAATTTTCAGAAACATAATCTAGCCCTAAACTAAGCAACTTAGCTTGTACTTCGGATACCAACCAGACAATGAATATGCTTCATTATTATACTTTTTTTTGTAAAAACATTCATGAATGATACCTACATTGCACATTGCTTCTGTGTTGCACGTGGGAAGTTTACCTTGCATATCACAAAAGTAAAATATTATATTCCTTTTTTATAATTTCAGTTCACACTTGGGATTATCGAAGATTTGTAGTGAGTCAATGTAAGCCACCTCTAGAAGACGAGTTTAATTACACTACTGAGAAACTAATGGACAACTTTTCGAACTACTCAGCTTGGCATTATAGAAGTAAAATGTTGGTTGAATTATATCCTGATTTAAAAGGCAAGTCATTCATACTAATTTCTTCTTCTTTGTATGGGATAGGCATGGGGGTAAATACCACATTATTTGAGTTTGGCGCAGTTAGGTAGGTCTTCATTGACCTACTGGAAAGAGATTTAGCAATATTTTTACGACTGGCTGCCTCTCTTGCGCCAACCTTTCTAGGGACCAAGTTAAGCCTTTAATAATCTATGTATATACTAATATTATAAACCTGAAGAGTTTGTTTGTTTGAACGCGCTAATCTCAGGAACTACTGGTCCGAATTGAAAAATTATTTTGTTTTTTATAGCACATTTATCGAGAAAAGTTATACGCTTCACGCTAAATTGCCCTTTTATAGAGCTTCTGTCGCGTGCGCTGATGTATAACGCGTGCGCGGCGACGACGACGGGACTTACGCGAGTGAAACCGCGGGCGCTGCTAGTAATATTATAAAAATGACGGATTCATTTGTTTGTTTGTGAATGAATAGGTTTCGAAAGTACTGAACTGATTCGATTCGTTACGATTCAATCGAGGTCATAAAATTTGTTAGTCATAAAATGAGTCAAATAATTTTTTTTTATAGAATATAATCTGCGTTGATTTCAGGAGGTAGACCAATAGAGGATAGCCATCATAAACACGAGCTGAAGATGGTTCAAAGTGCAGCTTTCACTGACCCAGATGATACTAGTGCTTGGTTTTATCAACGATGGTTACTTGGTAAGAGAAATATGATAAATGTGTAGTTGCAGTCACAATTTGTAAACATATATTGTAGGACTTCCCACGGTCTGAAAGCATGAAACATTCGCCAATCCGGAGTAGGGTTCCGTGGCGTCTTGCTGCCTTATTTCTAAGAGGCGCTTGCCCTTTGCCGCGCCAAATTCAAACTTCTAATTTTTTGAAAAAGATATGGCCGCTTTATGCCGCAAAAACGGCATTGGTATTGGCGCCCATGTATTTCAGATGACTTACTATAAAGTTAGAAGTTTTACTGTGTGATTCTGCCACTAGCCCTAACTAACTGGGCGTTTTTGCGTGACTTTAAGCTGTGGGTTTCCTCACGACGACGATTTCCTTTATCGTAAGAGTAATGTTGATAGCGCACATAATTTTTTTATAAGGAAAATTACATTGGTGAGCAGGCGGAATTTAAAACCACGACCTTCAGATTAAAAGTCGGGGTATCTACCACTAGACCAGCACATCTCCACCATAAGGTCGCGTACTTTATCAAAGTTTCTTTTAAATAAATATTGCACGACATTACACACAGTGCAATCTAGCCCCAAACTAAGCACTAGATTTGTACTATGGATACTAGACGACGGGTATACTACATATTACACTTTTTTACCCGCAAATGAGGGTAATATGTTTATCGGTCTATGTATGTATGGATGTTTCTATGTGGCGTTCTAGAGGCCAAACACGTGGACCGATTTTGATGATTTTTATTTGTAATATTTTTAACACTACATTTTTTGATTTCTCAGGTGCTGTTAAAACAACTCTAAGTTTGGTTGTCTACACAATATCACCAACGAAATCAACTTTTGCATTCAGTCAAGCTGTGAATCAAGAATTTGTTAATAATAAAGTCAAACTGTTAGTTAGTGGGAAAGTTGTGTGTGGGGAATGGATAGATTGTTCAAGGAGGCAGTATGACGTTCTATGGATTTTGAAACATGATGAAACTATCTGTGATGGTTTAGATATTAAGGTAATTAATTATAAGATACACTTTTTGTTTTAAATTCTATGAACATCATCACACAGCACTATCTTATCACATGGTAAGGTTTAGCAGCTTACCGTCTGATAAAATAGTGATTTTTAAACTAACACGATTGGAACTCATATTTACACATTTTCGCGGGTCTTAGTCGCGTGATTTTATCTTATTTAATTTTCCTTACCGCGACGTTCCAATCATGTTACAATGATCATGGTCTCGAGGGAACTAAGTTAAAATCACGCGATTAAGACCCGGGAAAATGTGTAAACATAAATAGTGCTTGTATTATAGTAACTAGACAACAGATTTTTAGGGTTACATAGTCAACAGTCGGGTATTAACCCTACGCACCACAGAGGTCGTCAAAATGGTTCGTAAATATTTCACCTAGGCACTTAATTATTTTCAGGTGGAGTTTTTAAAAGAAGATAATGTAACAGAGACTATCTCAAGTACAGAACACCCTCTCTCTGTGTACATTGGAAAGAATAACATAAGCTTTCAAAGAAAGTATTCTGAACCTGTTCTGGACGAATTGAAATCACAACTTGATTCTTGTAGACAGTTACTTGCTTTAGAACCTGATAGTAAATGTAAGTTGATAAAGATTAAGGATCCCTACCTCAAAAGGTCAATAGTAGATTGTTATACTTCAATAATCATAGCCAAAAGGAAAAAAAATAAGACGTTTCTTAATATCAGACTATAATCTGACGTTTCGGTTCCTTTTATTTGATATTCTTTTTATAGAAAGAAGTGTCAAATGGTTGCATTAATTACAAAATGAAGTATACTTTCCACTCTAGGGATGAAATGAGCCACTTTCCACGCAGCTATCTACCCATGAAAACAAAACTTTCCGAACAGGAGAGATGAAAAATGTTTACATATGAGATTTCTTTTTTTTCGTCTGTGTGTTGTTTGTATTCACGAGGCACTGCTAGTAGTTAGGTATATGAAATTCACTTATTATTTTTTTCAGGGACAATGTTAACAACCACAGTGTTTCTGCATTGCATTGACGCAAATCTTTATCACGATGAGGTGATCTCGAACCTACAGAGTTTGAAACAAATAGACAAATTACGTGCCGGCTACTACAATGATCTAATTACAAAATGGAGTATTGAAAGGCAATTATGTTCTAGCCATACAGAAAATAGCCGAGAATTCAAATTGGACTTCGTTGAAGAGGTGTCAAGTTTGCCTCATCTCCAATATTATAGTTATTGCGAGAACGTGGACTTGTCTGGTTTGCAGTTGACTTCTCAAGTGCTGCCCTCTTTAGTTGTACTTCAGAGTTGTAAAGTAAGTATTTCTTAGTACTAAACCCTCCTTTTGTACGAATCTCTTAATTATTTCAGTTTTCTCATGGTTTGGGTGTAGTGGGTTTTACAGAAAGAAAAATACAAGAAATATTTTTAAAGGAAAAATTAATCTCCAAAAATTCGCTTTTTTGAGTGAGACGCGGGTTCAATCAAACCTCGCCGCGAGTGAAAATATTTCTAGTAGATATGCCTTGAGCAATAAAAACAAATTCCAAAAATATTTAAGAAAATTACGGCTCTAATTTCATACCATACACATAGGTTTATTTAAAACTATTACAATATAGAAATAATGACATTCTACACCATAGAACCACATTTACCTAAGGCTGCGGCTGCATAGGCCAGTCACCTAGCGCGTCACGTGATATAAAACCAACCTGGGACCTTACCGCGCAACTTCCGTCATCGGCGTCGGCATCGAAATCCCACTGCGCAAAGGTGTAAACGATAGCGTTTATTTGCATGCATTTGAAGCCGGCACCGTCGAGTTGAGCTGTCGTTAAATGCGAGGTCCCTTGAGTTCCCGGATTCAATGACAGTTGAACTCGACGGCGTCGCCTTCAAATGCATGCAAATCAATGCTGTGCATGCATCATGCGCGTCAATTGAATAACTGAAGAAGCAGAATTAACCTACCAACAGACTATATTAAATTAATATGTATACTTATGTTGTTACTCCGCTGTTTAATTATCAGCTCACAAACCAAGGTTATAAGTCAGATAAGCACTTCCTGTACGATATTGAAATCTTGCTGAGAACAGTAGACTGAAAAATAGTACAAAATGGAACAATTCATAAAATGTTATTGGAACACTATGCCGTATCTCCGTTCAATAAGATTCATTTTGTTTCGGTAGTTTGGCTTCCGTATCGTATTAGATATTTTAGATGAACGAAGGGATATGTGCACTGTTCAGTTTGTAAGGGTCAGATAAGAAAAGTAAAGAACAATTTGTACGATGTTTGCCCTATTCGCCTCTTTAGCTAGAGTAAAAGTTTTATCTTGGGGTAAAACAAAGTTGTCTTCTATGTCTATCTATCTATACTTATAATAAAGGAAGAGAGGACCAAAAGTCTGTACTTGGGAGAAAATAAAAAAATAACTTGTCTAGGGGACTCAGGAAAAGTAGTACTCGTAGAACAAAAATATAATTTTTAAAATTCATGTCTGTGTGTCTGTTTCTCTGTTTGTTCCTTATACAATTAAAAACTAATAATCCGATTGGTCTGGTTCAATATTGGATAGTTCTATTTTCAAGGAACCTCGTGGTATACTTTACATCGAAATCCAATTAGTAGAACTCGAGTAATGAACAAAAAAGTCGACTTTGCACTATTTCTACGCAGACGAAGGCGCGGGTAACACCTAATTAATAAATAAAAAGTCAGTATAGTATGTAGGTGTATCGTATATTACATTATTATTAAAGTAGATAAAGTTACCTTTGAACATTCATTTTTAATGTATTTGGTTTGGATGATGATGGAAGTAGTTAGATAAAACAAAATAATAAAGTATTATAAAGTAAAAAATAAAGTAGGTACCTAAAACTAACAAAATAAAATATACTCTCCGAAGCCTGTAACTATTACTAGCTAGGAGATTCAAATAGAACTTAAACAAAATAACTTTTTTGACACTAAAGACTAAAAATTACAAGTATAGGTTTTACCTAAAAGAGTTACTTAATTAAACTGAATCTAGCTTGCGGCGGTATAGTCATTCCACTTGCCCAAATTAGCAAGTCTAGTCTATCTATGAATACTTACGACATTTATTTTAGGTACTTTAAGTATTTAAAAAGAATTTCGAACTGAAATTTTTTGACCAATCCACATATAGTTTCGTTATGTCCGTCCGTTGAAATTATGTATTACCTGTAAATGACGTAATTCATGGATAGTCTAGCTAGACCTAGACTAGCCAAACCGTGCTAGTTAGTTCGATGACGATAGCTCCGCAAGTTAGCCTAAAAGGAATAAGTGTAATATCCTACTAATTTAAGTATTTACGCGAAAACTGCTGAACCGATTAAAATAAAAATATAGTCTAGCTAGAATAACCTATTATAGCTCCTTTTCATCTTGAACTTCCGAGTTTTGATTTTAACATATACAAAAGAGATAGACATGTTTATAGTTCACAGAGACGACTATTTTATAGCTTTATCGCAATCACCCGTTTACTGCTCGCCACGTAGTTTCTTACTCGCTCCTCGCACCCATTCGGACACCTGCCTAAGGTCTAATCCAAAAATATATTTTTGGATTATATATTTTTGAATCCAAAAATATATTTTTGGATTGAAGTGGTCATAATTAGTTTTGATTTGATTAATCAGTAGCTATGACGAATCGTGTTGGTGAAAACTAGTTATCGGTTCGCTTTCGGGGTTTGACTGTAACATATAGATCTTTTAGGTACACGAATTGTATATCTAATGGTACGTTTATTGAACGTGAAAATAATTACTCGTCCAGACTCACTGGCTGTCGGACACCTGCGTAACGGGAGTGAAACCGCGGTGGACAGCTTGTATAAAAAAATTATAATACCGCTTCTTTCGTCATTATACTACAGATTACAATGGTTGTTTTGTTACAGAAACTGTCACTGAAAAATAACAAATTGACCACGTTATCGAATTTTCCTGAGCTTGACCTTCAAGAACTGAATATAGAAGGCAATGAGGTGAGCGCCATGGAACTAGATGAATTTAGGAAAAAATACAATTATGTAATAATTATTTATTAGCTCTTTAACTGTTGAAAACATACACTTGGGTGTTTCCGATTTCACTTCAGTCAAAGAGTTAGAATGTGTAGGTAAGAAGTCATGAAGGGCTATGTTTTCTACAAATATGACTATTTATATTGATTTTGTATTTACCTTTTTTGCTGTAAGTAATACAAATAATTCATATTTCTGTAATATAATATTATTTAATAGATAGTACCTACTAAGAAGAAGGGATGTTATCATATAGGTGTACAATGTAAATGAATTGAACAGTTGTTTCAATAGTCAGACATAAGTATGGAAAACTTTTGATTTATAAACCTACCTATAAAAATGGAGGTATGATTTTTGGCACAGTTACCTATTCTATTCATCAGTATGATTCTTGATTTCTCACATACTTCCTGTAATTTCAGGCTTGGAAAGATGAATTTATCAAAATGTTTAATAGTCAAATAGACATGGCTGTCATTATAATTTCAAAATATTTTTTAAGAAATAGTGAATCATACAATGTGCTATCAAATAACATAATTATGGGAGCAAAACATAAGTACATAGGTATAAGTAAATCTATTGTTAATTTATTATGTTATAGCCATAACTTATCTTTTTCATAAAGTGACAGATTGTAGAACCAATACTTGATGTAAAAAGTGGTTTTGGAGCAGTACATTTCTCATACATTAACCTACCTATCTGTCGCTGCTATACATAAATATAATAGCGACTAGCATGATATAAACAAAGAGAAATAAAGAGAGGGGGTTAATATATGAAATTGTTTGTGCTTTGAACTCTGCTTGAGTGTAATTAATCATAGTTTCATCGCTAATTAGTATGAATTTTCTAATACTTTTGTATTTAATCAATTATTGTTACCAGTCTATCACATTTGCACATAATGTGTTTTGATACTACTTCACAAATAAATGTTATAATTTTTTTACATTTTTCCTTAACCTTCTACTTTTTATGTCAACTTTGTCACTTTAAAAACGGTATCTCTAACAGTTTTTGTTAAAATATCATTGTTGGAATATAATTTTCCACAGTCATCACAAAGTAATGAAGGTTCTTCTGAAATGGAAAGGTTATTCAAATCATCAATCACAATTGGTATTCCTTTAGTTGTAGTTGGGGGTTTGTGACTCATTGCTGGTTGGACTGCATGCCTTAAATCTGCATCATCATCGCCTTCAGAATCACTTAAAAAACCTCCAAAGTCTATTTCCTCAGGTTCACGGTAATTATCAGGGACATATCTAGTACATGTTGCGCTACTCTCCATTGCATCAGTATATTTGTGGCAAATCTGTGAAACTTCTTCTTTAGACACCTTTATTAGATTGTTTCCGTTACAATACAAGCAAATACTGAGAAGATCTTTGTGTTGAATCGATAAGTTATAGGTATTTAAAATTTTATGTAATTGTTCAAATACAGGATATTTTCCAAGAGTTAAAATTGAACTTTGTGGGAAATTCGCATTAGGAGTAATTTTAGGTTTAGGTAGGAGTATGAAGCGTTCTTCAGAAATAGCTCGATATATCACATCATGCCACAACATGCTTGTAGGTATTCCTACTGTGTCTAGACCACAGTACCTCAGATATGGCATAAGATTGGTTAGAGATGAATCAACAAAGAATTTTACATTGGACACAGATCTAGACTCGTAACTAGGTAAGACAGATTGTTGAATCCTTTCGATAACCTTAGGTTTTTTAGCAACTTTCTTCTTGCTTTCTACCATAACATCATTACAAAGCTCTTCAAAGCTTATACCTTGTTCTAGACATTTGTTCTGTAAGTAGTTATAGATCTTTATCAATACATGAGCATCTGTAGCAGCATACTTAATTTGTGTTTCCCTCAATGGTCGCAGCTCCCAGTTGGAACATTGTTCTGACTTTTCTAGAGGAAGCCCAAAGCAAGACTGGACAAGTGAGCTGAGACTGGCTCCACTGTCACTGCTATCAGGTAATGATAATCCATGATTAAGTAAACTCTTCCACAACAGACTTAAATCCAATAAACCTTCCCCTCTTACTTTCAGGTTGCTCATTGCCACTATGGTTTTCATCTCTTTCAAATCTTGTTCTAGGCCAAAACCCAACTTTATGATTTCAGCATTTTCCAGGAATGATTTGTAGAATGAATGCCAAAAACTGGCAAATTCAGGTTTATTTAATAATATTGTATCTATAAGATAAACTTTGTCATCTGTTCCCAGTTGGATTAGAGCAACCTGAGATTGTTTAGCACCAAATGAAGGTTTCCATTCACAGTCAAGACTTACAACACTTGTTTTAGTCACACAAGAAATTAGTTCATAAAACTTTTCACCTGAATCAATTATTTCAATTTTATCCATAGTCAAAGAACATTTGTAATAATCTACTGAATTTTCTGTATGAGGTGTATCCCAACATTCTTCTTCAGCTTCATATTTAGTATGATGATTACTCGATTGAAGACAAACTGGTAAGTCACAATCTTGTATATTTAAGTATTTAGCCCATTTCAAGGCTTCAGTTTTATCATAATCAGCTAATAATTGAATGAATTCAGGCCCTGAACCTTCACTTTGCCTCAAGGAATCTTTGACCAAGTCATCCCATACTGTGGTACTGACCTTGCGTTCAACATATCTTTGATACACCATGTATCTTAATCCACTAGTTGTACGGTTTTTGCTGAGATTCTTACATGTTTCTATAGGAATGTTGTACTTGTTGCATAACCGAGCAACAATCTTACCTAATGGTTTATAGTGCAACTTGTCAGGTTTTATTTGATGGACATTATTTTTTTCAGCGTAACTTTGCACGTAATCCAGTAGTTTAAAATTTTTATCCAATAATGTGTCCAGAAACAATACAAATGGTCTGGTTTGAGAAGGACATTCAGAGAAATAGTCATCAATCAGTTTTCCCTTGTCTTGCAACAACAAAGGGAACAGTAAGTCCTCAACTGGTATTGCTTCAAATAGTTGCATAGCAATTATTATTTGAGAAGCTAATTTACAATTGTCATTTTTTATCATTTCTTTAATAGTAGGAATGAGTTCCACTTTCGCTGTGGACAGTTTATAAACTTTGCACATAAGACTGAGAAAGTTTTGGTTTCTCTGATGTATTGCAACATGGAAGGCAGGTACCTTCAATGTTTCATCTGGCTCCACTTGTTGTGCTTGAGAAAAGTTGTGCAGAATTTCGATTATGAAGTACGGTAACGACTTAGGTTTGCAATCGTTGAATTCTTCGCATTTTGTGACAAAAATGAGGGCGATTCTGAATGGGTCAGGTATGGAGCAAAATAAACAATTGATGTGATTCTCTACAGTGGCACTCCTCTTCCACGTCTTCCAGGTATATTTCAATTGAGTCAGCCACTGCATTAAACTTTCATCCAAGACTTCAACATCTAGCCCTTTTGAAAGCAATGTCTCTTCAAGTGAGGGTACAATTTTTACATTTTGTTTTTTCGAATAACCACAATTATCTTGCGGTTTTTCCATAATGAATTTAAAAACAAAACTTAGTTAATTAAAGCAGAATTTACGGTTATTTATTTATTATTTCCTTTCTTTTTTGATTCAGGAACTCCATGAAAAACACAGATGAAAACTCCAAAAACCAACAAATACAAAGTTTGACATTGACAATACAGATTATGTGGCAGTTGGTTTGGTTGGCTAGCAACAAGGAACTTATTTTCTTAGTACTGCAATGCCATCAATGCTCACACGTAGAACCAATCGAAGAATAAAAGTGTTCCGCTACATTGAGCATGCTACGTGTTCTACTCTAGAATGCTCACGTACAACTAATAAGTGTTCCGCTAGCATGCTGTCCCCTTCTAATAGTGTTGTTAGAAAGGAACAACATGCTCAATGTAGCGGAACACTTTTTAGTTCTACGTGAGCAATTGAGCATTCTGTCTAGTTTTAGTAAATTTTTTTTGTTCTCTAGTTTTATATACACAGAGGATTTACATTTTACCACACTTTCTTGGCTGGCAGTAGCAACATGTTTTTTTTCTAATGGGAAAACATGGCTAATCGCTTTCTTGAATTCATGGATAATACGTTCAAAACGTCTCCGTAAGTCCGTTATTAATTAAAAAAAAAAAAGACTTTGACGGCAAAGCTTTTTGAAAACTAGTCGTGATTTGACAAAATATTTTTTGTCGTGGTGAGTTGCTGAATTGTTCTGAAAACAACGTTTGATACGTTGTAAGTGATTGTGAATTATTATTTGTGAAAGTAAGCTCTGCATTATTCAAGCGCTAATCGATTAGACAAAGCTATAATAATATTGAATCATTATTGTAATAAAAGAATCAGTGCAAAATGGAGCTTTCTGCAGAGGGTAAAACTCCTGAATATATGGCGCTTGCGAGCATAAAATTCAAGCTTTCGCTACCTGAACTGAAAGATAATCCACAGCTAAAAGATGAATTACTGAAGGGAATAAAAGCTGGTGATATGGCGCCCTATTACAAAGAAGTGTGTACGGATCTCGGCTGGCCGTTTGATCAAAAACTCTTCGACGACATGGCCAAGAAGAACCAAGAGAAGATGGGATCTTTCAAAGAAGATGATTCAGAAACACCTGTGTGGCAAGATAGGTAAGTAAATATAATGTTTCAGTGACAAAAGAACTTAAGCATAACCTATAGTATCTTACCTACTACCTAGCTTATACTTCACTTGAATTTGTTGCATTGAATGTTTTCAGATTGGATTATCTCTGCTCAGTTGGTGATAAAGAAGCAGCCACAGCTCTGGCTACATCGAAATATGAAGATACCACTCTCACTACCAACAGAAGACTTGATGGAATATTTGCATTATTTCGGATTGCCTACTTCCATGGATGCAATGTTAAAGAAATGGGCAAGGCTATAAATAAGGTACTTTCCAATCTTACAGAAATAGCAGGATGTGTTATACATTTAAAATCCTGTTGAATCACTTTATGTACTAAAAAAAAGACTGCATCAAAGTAGTTTTAAAGATCTAATCATACATACAAACAGATTGACAGCAAAAAAGCGTCTTTGTTTTATGCTATGTAATGATGATGGAACAAACATCAATAATGAAATCTTGCTAAAAAAATTTTTTACTTTCTGCATTTGTTCATTAGTTATTCTTGTGTTTAGGCTCATGAACTTGTAGACAAAGGTGGTGATTGGAGATCGAGGAACAAACTGAAGGCTTACGAAGCTATTTATTGCCTAGCTGTCAGAGATTACAGTCATGCTGCCGATTTGTTCATTGATTGCGTCTCAACTTTTGAGTCTTATGAACTGGTTGATTTTGGTAAGTTTCTAATAAACAACTATGTTTTTTAGTTAGAACGGAGATAATTTATGGTACATAGTTGGAGTCATTGTTGTAATATTTTGTTAATTTTTGATACTACTAAACACATAGTGCTAAAATTTGATAGAAAAAAAAATAGAAATTTGACATTATTTAATTTGATTGCAACCAGCCAAGTAAAATTAAAAGGTAAAATTATAATAGCTTCTTTCCGCAGCTTCGCCTACATTTCCTACAGAAAACACCCCAACTGTTCTATCAATTAAACAAATAAAGGTTTCATACAAAATTGGCCCCCTTCCTCCTTAGGGAGGGAATTTCGAAAAACCCTTTCTTAGTAGATGCCTACACCACAAAGACCACACTCCAAAATTCATGTTTCTAAGACCAGTGGTTTAGACTGTAGTTATAAATAGTTCAGTCAGTCAGTCAGTACATAAACCACATTAATTAATTGGTTAATTTGTCTATCTTTTAAAAAAGGGCCTTATTGATTCTTTACGCTCAATTTTACAGGTACCATAATCCAGTACTGTGTGCTTGCATGCGCATTGGCTCTAGAACGCCATGCTCTCCAGTCGGCACTCCGTCGTCAAGGCGCGGCGGTGCAGGCTCTGAGATCGCGGTTCCCAGAACTGAGAGAGCTGGTGGAGTCACTTCATGAGTGTAGATATGCTGACTTCATGAAGAGTCTTGCTTGGGTAAGCTTCTTAATCTCAAGTTTCACCACTAAAATAATCCATCTTGGCTCATCGAAGGGGCCCAACCAAAATGGCAATTTCTTGTATTTTCAGAATATCACGAAATTAGTATTATTTGGCAGTAATTTATTAGCCACTCTAAGACTCAAGACGAATTAAGATTTAGTCCAACAGCGCTCTACAGTTTTCGTTTTTTTTAAATAAAGATGATTCCAGCATATTCTGGAGGACTTAGGACTAAGAGAGAGATGTGTCTTGACTCTAGCTTTCAAGTTTTATGGCAATCCATTCATTAGGTCTTGTGTTATGGATGACTGATGAAGTAGTGAACAATGACCTTCATTGTAAAATTGTGTGAAACATTAATATTTAAGATGTATATGACATTATATTTAAATACATTCTTTATATTGAATATTGCATCAGCTGTGTGCCATTCTAACTTCTAGGATATTATATGAAACTATTGTAATCTTCCAGGTGGAGACACAAATCTCCGTGGACCCGGTATTCCGCCCGCATTACCAGCACTACGTACGGGAGGCTCGCATTAAAGCGTACGTGCAGCTGCTACGCGCGTACCGCTCACTCAGTCTTGATAATATTGCCGACACTTTCGGTGTCACCCGGGAGTTTATTGAAGAAGAAATTTCTAAGTAAGTTGGTTATCTATACTTAATACCAATACCAATAGAGGAGTATCATAGGCAACATTTGATCCTGATTATTATACTATGGAGTATCATAGGCAACATTTGATCACGAATCGGGACTTACACCGATTCACTGATGCACAGCCTAAAAACTGATCGTAAAGACATAATATGGAGAGTGTTTGTGTTAATGGTATGCACTATTGACTTGTCCTTTTGGTGTTACAAATATCTGATCACGTACTAGTCGAATTATGCCGCCATAATAAACAAATCACGTTGTTGGTGGTGTGAGAGCCCCCCACACTATCTGAAAACCCATCTAGCTATCATGGTCCATTACATATTATATACAGTATACATAGAGCCTGTTCACTAGACAGACAGGCAGACAGATAGTTGGACAGCCAAGTTATACCGCTACACTTAGAAGTTTTATAATAAATATAAGTATATCCGTTGTCTAGTCACCGTAACACAAGCTTAGCAGCTTACCACGGGGCTAGATGGCGCTGTGTGTTCGTCACAGGATTTATTTATTTATTTAAATAGTGATGCGACTCGAGTGACTTTTTTTTGACTCGAGTCACTCGCTTCTGAAATAAAGTAACTCGAGTTCCACTCGAGTGAAAGATACACTCGAGTCAAAAAAAAATCACACGCGACTCGGGCAAGTTTTTTTTTAACTAAGGTCGCTCGTTTCTAAAACACAAGTAACTAAAATATAAATCATGCATAACCTAGGATTAATAACTCGAGTGAACGTAGATCAATCGAATGTGTCGAGTCACTCGCAAATCGATCAAATTTCGCAAATCGAAAGATTTTTTTCATTCGAGTACGAGTTTGACGAAACCACTTGAGTAAAATACCACTCGAGTCCCATCACTAATTTTAAATGGTAACTTAAACTATCACTACGTAAAGATGTCACAAAGAAAGTCTTTACTTAATGAGCTTCAATTACCATTAAACGTCTCTGTGCGCCAGTTAGTCATAGGGTCCCATTTTTCCCATTGGGTACGAAACTATAAAAAGTGGTGTAGGAGTTTTGGCGGGAACGCGTTGAGGAGATGTGTTGCTAAATTTTCATTTTTGTGAAACCTAGTTCAAATGCGTGTAAATTGTTTAATTTCGGGAGCATATTAATCGATTTAGTTTCGTGAAGGTGTACAAGTGTTGTGAAAGTGAAAATCAGTGCAAAACATGGACGTTGTCTCCAAAGCTTCGTGAACAATCATTGTAAATTGCCGCCGTTTTACAATGATTCCCTCGACTTGACTTTAACTATGACGACTTGAATGTTTCGATGCAAATAACTTGCAAATATTAATAACTAGCTGCGCCCCGCGGTTTTACCCGCGAAGTCCCGATCCCGCGGTAATATCGGGATAAAAAGAATGTGTTGTGTGTTATACTATGTGTTATTCCACATCTCCAGCCATCTACGTACCGAGTTTCATGGTAATCGGTTCAGCGGTCTTTACGTGATTGAGTAACAAACATACATACACAATTATACACATACTCACAATTTTTCAGCTCTTTAATATTAGTATTATACTTGACACTGGCTAATGCACAAATGGAATATAGCTTTACAAAAGAAGAAGAAAGTAGTGTAACTAATCCCAAAATAATAATAAAAATCATTTTCTCAAACATGCTTGGAAATTTGAGCATGATTTTGACAACTTTCTTCGAGATAAATCGAACTTGCTGTACTAGTCGAGCAGCGGCCGACAATAGTTTTATGAAAATCGATTTCTGTCGTGTTTAGCGGCCAAATAAACTACTATGTAAAATCATATTTGTCGTGTAATTTAAAAATGGAACGATCTTCTACTCCGCAAAATGGCGACCAAAGAGGTAACTTATCAAAGGTTTAATTTAAATTTCGAACTGGCTTACACATAGAAAGCTGTTTAGTGAAAAAAAAACTTCAATTTTAAGAATTGTATCTATACTAATATTATAAAGCTGAAGAGTTTGTTTGTTTGTTTGTTTGTTTGTTTGAACGCGCTAATTTCAGGAACTGCTGGTCCGATTTGAAAAATTCTTTTTGTGTTTGATAGTCCATTTATCGAGGAAGGTTATAGGCTATATTACATTACGCTACGACTGATAGGAGCGGAGCATCCATGAAATATGTTGCAAAAACGGGAAAAAAATCCCCCTTTTCCGAGATTCTGTCGCGTGCGCTGAGTAAACGGTCAAAGTTACATAAAAACCATTTATGAGAGAATTCTTCCTCTAAATAGGATCTAATAAATAGTCCGCGACAGCATATGTCTAACTCTTAAGGTTGACTCAATTTAACATCTTTTAGAGTAATGAAATTTATTGTAGAACAATGCATTGTTTCCGAAGGTAATTTTGTAAATATGATATTAATCCTTATCCAAATAAATACGTTATTCATTAAAAGTATTTAATTTTAAACATAATTGTCCTTAACATCACTTGATTTCAATGAATTTCTCGAATTGAAAAAATACAGATCAAGTTCATTAAATTTCTTTGTTTTCAAGTAAATGTACCATACGATGTTGCTCGACACGATGAGCTGTGTAGGAAATTTCATTTCCTCCCACTTTCCAAGCGGCGTGAAATTGCTGATCTGGTATTTCTTCTTAAGATAGTTTCGAACAGTATTGACTGTCCAGCGTTGTTAAGCAGTATCAACTTTAGAGTACCCAGATTAGGGTCCACAAGGTCAACTCAACCTATTTATCTCTCTACGGTGGGTACAAATTACAGACAGAATACTTTCCTGTGGCGAGCTAGCAATAATCTCAACAATTTGGTTAAAGATACTGACATAGATTTATTTTGTACTAGTATTGACACGGTGCGGCGGCGCGTGTCTAAGCACTTTTATGGTGGTGAATGACGATTGGCTAAATTTTTATCTGATAACGTTTAGGATTGTTTTTATTTATTCTGTTTACCTACTCTTTGTAAGAATTGGTTGGATATTATTAATATTTAAGCTCATACCTACATTGTATATCTACATTGTTTTTTGTTCGTGAGATCCTATAATTGGCTTCCTGGTGATACACGTTAATTTATACTTCTGTAATAGCTGTTGGATTTCCTAAAAAATAAATAAATAAATAAATAAATAAATATCTCACGAGATATTACAGTTTTAAAATAACTCCACAATAAATAATTAATCAAATCACACTTCTGCCAAATATAGTGGCTCTTTCACAATTCATGCAGTGCGGCTCTGGAACAATCTTCCGCATGACATTCGGGCGAGTCCATCTCTTAATGTATTTAAAAAAAGAGTAAAGGAGCATTATCTGTCCTCTCTGTAGGTATACTGATTATATAGGTATATTTTAGATATTTATTTAGGTTGGTATATATGTATAAAGTATGTGTATTGTATATGTTATGTTATAATATGTATAGGTAATATATTTATGTATGTGTATATGTGTATGTATGGCTTTTTATTGTATTATATATAATATACGTATTTGTGGGTTTACAAAATGTGTTATTTTCTTCTCTTAATCAATTTCTGTACACTTCATTACCTTCCACTATGTTCGTTTCTGTCACCTGAGGTTTGTCGGTAGATAACTCTAAGCAGGGTTAGACTCACCTCTGTATATATATCTATTATGACTGTTAAATTGTGAATGTTTCCTTGTGTACTAAATAAATAAATAAATAAATAATAAGTACCAAGCGTACATATACACGTAGCGGGCGACGATGATGAGGGTGGCCAGCCAGCTCTGTGAGGCATCATGCCGCGCGGCTCAATCGGTCGGCTCCATGCGAGACGGTAGTGTCACCAAACTGCAGTGCTTTTTAATAATTATTTTGCAATATCTCATTGTACTTTTGAGTCTTAATATTCTGTTTTATGTTGGTAATTAATATTTTGAAGTCATCTCAGTAACTTCTAGACCTATTTCAAAAATTCTTTCACTAATAGAAAACTACATTATCCAGATGTGACATAGGCTACTTTTGATCCCGATATTTCCTCGGGATCGGGACTTACACAAGTGAAACCACGGGACGGCAGCTCTGAAAAATAAAGTCGTGTATTTTTATTTCTAACTCAACAACCCGTAAACCGATATGAATGAAATTTGGTACAGGGTAGAAATAATATATAGGGTACTTTGAATGATCGTACGGGTTAAGCAACACTTGGTACAACATACGTGATGGGTGATAAAGAGCAGGTGACCCGATATTCATAAACTTGGTACAGGGTTGGTTTAGAGGTAGAAATATTATATAGTACTTTGAATGATCGTTAAGCAACACCTGGTATGACATACGTGAGGGATCATTAACGTTACGGGATAGGAAGTTACGCGGGTGAAACCGCGGGGCGCAGCTAGTATTCAATAATTGTATTTTGAGTTTTGGCGGGAATGCGCTAAGGAGATGTGTTGCTAAATTTTCATTTTTGTGAAACTTAGTTCAAATGCGTGTAAATTGTTTAATTTCGGGGGCATGTTAATCAATTTAGTTTCGTGAAGGTGTACAAGTGAAAATTAAAGTGAAAATCGGTGCAAATCATGGACTTTAGCTTAGTGTTCTCTCCAAAGCTCCGTGAACAAACATTGTAAAAAATGGCCTCCTTTTTACAATGATTCCCTTGACTTGACTTTAACTATGACGACTTGACTGTTTCGTTCGAAGCAAATAACCTGCAATTATTGATAATACTTGACACTGGCAAATGTCCGAAAGGAAAAGCCATTTTAAAGAAGAAGAAGAAGAATAATTGTATTTTCAAATAAAAGTTGTGAATTGTACTACTTAGTTTAATTTCCGTGCATTATTTGAGAAAAGTACTATACAAGCCTTGGCTGCAACTAGGCATTGATGGACGAACGTGTGAATATGTGCCGAGGCGAAGCCGAGGCATACATACGTAAGTCAATGCCTGCCGGCCGCTGCAGTAATGTATTATTATTTCAGATTTATCCAAATAAATTATATTAAAATGTCAAATCTTAATATATAAAAATGTATCCCTTTTTCCCTTGGTCACGGCATCACGCTTAAACGGCCGAACCGATTACGATAATTCTTTTTGCGTCGTATTTTTATGACCAGGAGAAGGATCATTATGCCAGAATTTTTCAAATTTTGGATAAAGACTTACGCGTGTGAAATCGCGGGGCGCAGCTAGTCTATGATAAGACTATAATGATTATTTAAGTAAATATAAAAACCTATATGTTGATGAACCTTCCAGCTTCACCGCAGCGGGCCGCCTGCAATGCCGCATCGACGCCGTGGCCGGGTGCGTGGTGACGGGCGCGGGGCGCGGCGCGGACGCCGACCGCTCGCAGCTCTACCAGGCCACCATCCGCGAGGGGGATCTCCTACTCAACCGCGTCAAGAAACTGGCAAGCGTCATCAACTTCTAACTTTCATTGTATGCAAAGACAATAAGGCCAATTGACTGCTCATACTGTGATTTTTCTACAAAACATCACTCACCGTTGCGGGCAGGGGGTGTGATAGATAGATAGATTAATACTTTATTTGCACAACCAACAAATACAATCAGTATACAGCAGAAGTACGACAAATATAACACAGAAAGCTTAAAAGTCAAACGTTGTACAAATCGGCGACATTATCGCTAAAAGCGATTTCTTCCAGGCAACCTTTGGATGGAATGGGTCCGTTGAGTTACTGAGATACGTGTTACGTATACGATACTTAGTGATATGTACTTTTAGATTGGCCATTGTGTTACCTATATATATTTAGACTCTGATTGGCCGAGGGTTACTTATCTATACTTAGACTCTGTAAATGGCCATTCTTGTCCAAGAGTGCTACTAAAAAGACGTACTATTTTCGTGTGGGGGAATACTTATGCGCAGTCAACTGGTTTTATCGTCATTGATTGTATGGCAATTTAATTTCGTTCTATCGTAATTTGTATTCATTAATTAAACTTGAAAATAAGATTTGTAGTATTGATTTTAGTAAGTATAAACTCTATAAGCTTACATGATTTGTACTCTTTTTACATTTTTCCCATTTTCCGAATTAGATCCGGGAAAATTGTAAACATTTACCCCCTTACTGATAAATGCTAATTAATACGCTGCATAATTATGCATCTTTTGTCTTTTACTGTCACATAAAGCTTCATAGTTGACAGACAGAGACAAACGTCACATAACTTAGTCATGTGAAAATAATATGTTATAAGTAAGGGAGTTAGTAAGTAGTACTGAAGTAGTGTATTCTGGTGATGGTGTAGAATTGATTAGTAGAACCGCACACATAAGGCCGCCACTAGCCAAGTTTTGTATGTAGCAATAACGTCAATTTTCACTTAATTTCCTCAACATATTGTCAACATACAACACAAATTGTCATGGAAGTTGCATACAAGGATTGCCTAACTAGATCGTGGGTTAAGGAATAGAGTTCCATATGAAAAGTTACTGTTGGGGAGTAAAAGTCCTCGAGTGGCGACCACGATGCACTGCAAAGCAGAGTGTTAGAAGACCTCCTACTTGGTGGACCGACGACATTGTAGCGGTCGCGGGGAGTCGTTGCTATTTGTGGCGTCGTATGGGGGAGGCCTATGTTCAGCAGTGGGCGGATAAGGTCTGAGATGATGATGATGAAAAATTTAGGTTTTCGTTGGGCGTTTTTCCTTACGTAACCTCATTAGCTTCATTGAGCCATTGTACTTGATTTTAAAACGCGGCTTTCCTCGCGATGCTCACCTTCACCGTAAGACTGCCTTTGCGCAGTGCTTATTTCGATGCCGATGCCGACGGTAGATCGACGGTACGAGCTTTCCTAGTATTAAATGATCCAAAACTGACTTTTATAGAAACCTTTCCTAGGTAGGTAACATCGAATTTATTTTGCCCTAATTTTAATTGTTTAAAACATTTTTGAAATGTCATTGAACTAAGCCTCCATAATTACGTTAGAGGTGAGCGCCCACTAGAATGCGATACGTTAGTCAAACTGTACCTTTTACAGAAGTATTGTATTCGTTTAGCAAAACTGTTTCTATAGACACGATAATTATATGAAAGACGATATCGGACATATAGCAAAATTTGAAGTTTTTATACTAATTGCGCTAGCTCAAAAATTACAGTCAACGTTAGCCATACTTAAAATTCACGCTAGTGGTACTGATCTAGAGTAAGTGAAGGGTTCCATACTCATAGGGTAAGAACATGACCCTATTGCTGAGATTTACCCGCCTCTTTTTCTCCGTCCGTCCGTCTGTCACTAGGCTGTATCTCATGAACCGTGATAACTATACAAAGTGTAATGGGTAAGCCCTTTTAAGCCGAAAGGCGGTTGTTCTAGACATCTAGGCGAACAACTTTTGTTCTACGACTTTTGAAAATTCGAACTTTTTTTGAAAATTTTGAGGTTATGTTTCACTGAAAATACAGCTGCTTTTGAAAATAAAGGTAATTAAAGTTTTGATTGTAGTAGACCAAATTAAATGAAAGGACAACATAAGGTCATTGACCTCGAACTCTAAGAAACAGCTGATCTTCAAGTAAACTTTACACTTAAAATTTTCGAAAATTACTTCGAATTTCCGAAAGTCGTAGAACAAAAGTTGTTCGCCTAGGTGTCTAGAACAACCCCCTTTCGGCTTAAAAGGGCATACCCGTTACATCTTGTATAGACAGTTGAAATTTTCACAGATGATTTATTTCTGTAGCCGCTGTAACTCAAACTTTATAAAATACTAGCTGCGTCCCGCGGTTTTACCCGCGTAAGTCCCGTTCCCACGGGAATATCAGGATAGCCTATGTGTTATTCCCGGTATCCACCTAGCTATATTCCAAGTTTCATCGCAATCGGTTCAGTAGTTTTTGCGTGATTGAGTAACAAACATCCAAACGCACACACTTTCACATTTATAATATTAGTAGGTTAAGATATTTACTGTTTTTCTATTTCTTCATGATCCCACTTTAAAGGGTGTAACCGTAAAATGATATAATCTTCGCTCAAACATTACTTCTATCTATTCTTGCTAAACATAAATAAGTTTATCTCTATGAAAATGTTATCTTTACGACGTAGTTGCGTACAAATTAACGGCAGAATAAAATGTTTACAACTACTTACCACTCACACTTCGATTATTTCGTACTTTGCCACGGCAAGTGAATGGTGACCTTTACAACTATTATAATAAAATTGTCGTAAAATAGTTGTCAACTAACAACAGCCAGATTTAATACATCGTATGGCGTTTATCGCTCGTAAACGCTTTTAGGATTATGAATTATGACCCAATTAACGTTTACCACAAATAAAAATCTAGTTCCACAAGATTTATTGTATAAATATTTATATGCGGGTTGTTTAATGTTCTCTCTGATTAGTATTATTCTTTTTTGTTTAACGACCACATTATCTAGAGGTACCTGTTTACCTAAAGCTTAAGATACACGTCGACACTTACTCTGACACAAATATCGACACTAGTGTCGGTAGCGTCCCCACGGTAACAATACAAACGACGGAATATTGAAACGCTACTCAAAATTTGATGGTTACCTAAACAATTGAGCAGCTCCTAATCTCAAAAATTCGCAAATTTAGATTTTTCTTGTTTTCGCAGTTTTGGATTGAAATGAAACTCATTTTGCAAACTTATTTTAAACTTAGAGGCTCCTTAGGTAATAAAACACAATATTTACCGGGTTTTACTCGCGGTAAATATTGTGTTTTATTATGCAAAATCGCGAAAACCTGAGCTCCTTAACTATTTAAGTAGCTATCATATTTTATGTGGTGTTTTAGCATTCAGCCCGTAGTGGACACAAACATGACACTTGCAACTAAATGTTGAATGTTGCGTCCATGGATAACGTGACACTCGATGTAACATAAGTGTCCAATGTCAAGTGTCGTCCGTGTATCTTAGCTTAAGTTTGATTAATGTTCAGTCTCTCCCTCCATATTTGAAATTTAATTGCCAATTAAAACTAAAAAAAAGGCGAAAAGTGCTAAACAAAATGGGATATCGTGGAAAGGACAACAAAAATATAAAATATAAAATAATTCATAATTATAATTGTTTTTTTTTAAATAAATTTAAATACTTTTTGGACATTTACATAAACATTTAATAATTTACAGTGATTATTTATACTGACAATATGACATGACACATCATATCCATATCTAATACTTACTACATTCTAATATCTAATTGCAACTTGATAATAATAGCTGTAGGTGCTATGAGAATTTTATCTAAACAACTAAATTGTACAAGGCCTAACGCCCCATAAGCATTCTTTTAATACTAAGAGTGTATGCATGATTTATAATTCATAAATAATTAGGACATTTATAACCGCACTCACAAATGTACCTAACTGAATCTTTAGTAAACGACTGCGCTGTGAATAACATTCAATGATAGCAATATTAACAAGACAATCTTTAACTAAATTTACAATTTGGAACGTTTCTGAGTG
The DNA here is from genome assembly GCA_949358125.1 of Idaea dimidiata. Classification (NCBI taxonomy): domain Eukaryota; kingdom Metazoa; phylum Arthropoda; class Insecta; order Lepidoptera; family Geometridae; genus Idaea; species Idaea dimidiata. Next base: position 8,155,361 of record OX442337.1, read on the forward strand.
CGGTGTTCCGCTATGCAAATATAACTCGTGTTTTGAAAGTAAAAAATACATAATTCATTTGTTAAGAAAAAATAAAATAGCAACTGGACTAGGTAACAATGCGTACCGCGAAGCATTGAGACAAATGCATATTTGGAAATATAATTCCTAAAGTGTAGACAATAACGTCGTCAGTCTGCATACTCGTAGGGTGCCATCGAAACTACTCACATAGGCTACGTTTTAAATATCTATAAATGTACCCTTAGTGCGAGTTTTTTTTGTATAGAACACGCCATCATGTTTGTGTAAACGGTAAAGTTGTATGGGATGTCCAGTAACGCCTCTAGCGGACGAATTGCGAAGTTTCAACTTCGAACCATACAATATTCGCGTTTTTGCAAACATGATAGCGTTTGTTATAAAAAAAACTCGCAATACGGGTACCAGTATCTTTGACTATACGACAATAAATGAAAATAATTACTTACAGAACTCGTTCGTAAGATCATGCTTCAATATTAAGAATTGATTTCATTTTATTTTTGTATGAAGGCTTTAAATATCGTATTTTACAGACAAAATTAAAATTATGATTAGCAATTATTAAGGTTCAGGTTCACATAGTCCGGATCGTAAAGCATAGCAGTGAATTTTAACTTAATTAAAATAGAGCTTTGGATAATAGAAACAAGGTTTCCCATAACATTAATTTTTATAACGATCCGGTCTATTTGAACGAACCGTTATAGTTGCAGTATGTTTCAATGAATGAGTTTTGCCTATTTTGTTCACTTCATTATCGTATTATCATAGACACCTAATATAAGTTTCTTGACAAACACCAGTCGCTCGTATTTTACAAAGATATGTTGAATTTTCTAAAGCAATATAATAGCTATGATTCTAAACACTTACAACTATGTAGACCTCAAATGCAAATACTTTTATAATTTACATGATATGAATATGTCATTAACCTCTGTTACCATTAAATACATTGAAACTACTGACAATAGATTGTGTTATTTTCATATATTTAGGTAAGTTTGGTACCGAATGTTAAATTAGATTGTTTATAAAGAATTATTAGAAATATATTATGCAGTAGTTTATTCATCGACGAATCGTTTGTTAGTGATTTTTACAGTTTGGAATGTGGTCACAAATAAAATCATGCATATAGCACTCCAGTTCCTTTTTGTAAATACAATATAATAATGTTTTCGTTATAACTAAACTTAAATATTTTAAATTTATATACTTTAGAATAATACTATGATACATTTTATTTACAACAATTAGATAATAGCTTTACGAAACTATTTAATTTTTGGGATATAATTTAAATGTATACTTATAGAATTTGATGTCATAGCACATTGTGTCGACTGTATCGACAAGACGATATTATCCGATAGGGTCCAGCGAACGGTCTCCGGTATGCAAGACACAGCCTCTAAAACGTGCACTATCACAGAGTATGACATAAACTGGAGCCACGCAAGCTCCCGATTGCCCCAGGCCCGTATTCACGTACATAAAGTTTACTTAAGTTAATACTAGACGTTAACACGTGGAATAACAGTATTACATAGCGCTACTCTTCGCACATAGTCCTAAACGATTTCATATTATTCTATAAGACAGACGTAAGCGTCGCGTCGCATCGCGTCGTCGTCTCTCATCAGTCCTTCGATTCATGTATCGACTAAAGTCTCTGTACAATATTAACACGACACTGCCGAGATTCGTAGGTAGGTATATATAGGAAAGTTCGCCGGGCGATCTGCCACTATGCGACAGTCGGTTTTGGAATGTAAGCGATCGTCGGAAGCGAGACGATTAAACCGTGAGGCCTTCGGTGCGAGCTGGCGGTGGTAGCGAGGCGAGGGGATGTGGTAGTTGGTGGAGAGATGCGGGGGGTGAAGGTTGCGCGGGAGGCGGAGGGTGGGGGTGACTCGCTCGGTATTCAGCCTCGTCTCTCATCTGGCGGCTTCGCTCAGCCAGCTCGCGGCCTCGCTCCGCTAGTTCCCTCATGGCTGCTTGCCTCTCGCGTTCCTCCCCTCCGCTCTCCAACGACGGTGGTCGCTCCAAAGGCGACGCCGCGCCGGCCCGAGCACCGCCGAACGCTCCGAAACCGAGCAGACCCGGGAATTTGCCAGCTACTCCGTTCTGACCCGCATTCTGCTGGATCACTGAGATTTCGTTTAGCTGTTTGGACAAAAGAGGTCAAGTAAGTAATGTACGATATTAAGCTAAACTTTTATATCTAATCTAGATGATGTATACAGCATTTGCAAATTTAAACCATGTTATTCAAGGCGCTCTAGTGCCTGGGTCATACAGTATGATCGATGAAGTAGGCTTACCCAGCACCTATATTAGTCTTTTAGCTAAGTTAAACCTCGGAGGTAGAGGTATCTTTTATAATCGACAGGTGAGCGTTTGACCACTATCTCACCAAAAAGTAAGTGAATTTTCAGTCTAAAAAATGTAGCACGCTCATCTAGAAGTAAATGACTGCATCTCGAACATGGACAATCCACTTAGCCTGTTTATCCTCTGTTACAACGGAAAGGGAATGACTTTAGCCATATTCTTTAAGACCCAGGCTACAGCGTCTTACACATACAGCAACATCAGCGCTAGAAAATAGAGCTATCACTTAGAACAGGACTGGTCTCTATTAGAGACTAGAAGTAGAAAGGCTACCGATAGCGAAATTTTCTTATCTCGACCCTGACTGCTGAGTTTCGTACGTTCCAAAGTTAAAACGTTCGGAACTCACAGGCAAAAAGAATGACTCAAATATCGAACGCCCTTTTATTTCCCACCTACCTAGGTAATATAAGGGCTAGCGTATTATAGTAACACGTCAATGCTTACCTTTTGCTGCATGCCGTTGAGGAATGGCGCGGGCAGGTACGGGTAGAAGAGGTCCGGCCGACGTAGCAGGTCGTGAGGCTCGTGCAGCGGTCGCGGAGGTAGCTCGAGAGACATGCGTCGACCGCGCCGCGACGCGCCGCCGCTCCACATGTGTGTGCCCATGTGCACCTGGAAAACGTACGTGTTTAGTACTATCAGTGGTTAAAATCGCGTAAATCTCGATCCTGTTAAAGTATCTGGATAAAACCTAATGCGAAACAATTTCGGCCAAAACTTCGGAGCCGTAGTAGGTGTTTATCGTTCGTTCTGGACCAATAATTATTATTCGCTCAAGACAAAAAAACAAAGAATGTATTGAGAATTATGGATCCAGAATGAAGGATAACCACCTACTGACGTTTGATCGGCTTCGAAGTTTCGGTCGATGTTTGTTTCGTATTAGCATAGATAAATGATTACTGGTTATTGTCTTTGGTATTAGGGTCCCTGGTCCATGATATTCCCAAAGATGCAGATTCATCGAAATCGGTCTAATGGTGTCGGAGATTCGGTGGGATTTTTCAGACACCCAGTACCTTGTCCGTTATTCTAGGTTTGTCTTCAGCTGACATACCGAGTTTCATTGAAATCCCTTTTGTACTTATTGTGTTAATTTCGCCTTTATGATATTAGTATAATTTCCGAGTAGAGGTTGATTCCCGCCATCAACAAAATATGTATTTATATGACGACCTCAGCAAAAAAGAATTTCGAACGCGTAAATGGTTCTTGTTTTTCGTATTTTGTGTAAGTTTTAACCACATTTTTGAGCTACAAGGTTGTTTGGCTATTCCCCAATAGATGGCGCCCTTAGTTGCAAACTTGTAAATGGTGTAATATTGTTTTAGAGTTTTTTTGTTTTTGTTTTCTAATTAGTACATTTGAGGTTTATCTTTTTACCGTAATCTATTCTTCTATTTATCTATATACTTATAATAAAGGACAAAAATTCAGAACTTGGAAGTGAATTAAAAAAAAGTTGTCTAGAGGACTTAGGAAAAGTAGCAAAATTATATCATTTTTAAAATTCATGTCCGTCTTCCTGTTTCTCTGTTTGTTCCTTATACAATTAAAAATTCCTAATCCGATTGAAACCTGGTTTTCAATATTGGATAGTTCTATTTTCGAGGAACGTCGCTCGTGGTATACTTTACATCGAAATCCAATTAGTAGAACCCGAGTAATGAACGAAAAAGTCGGCTATGCACTATTTCTACGCAGACGAAGTCGCGCGCGAAAAAAAAGACAACCTAACTATTCATGCTTTATTCATCATGTAAACATACGTAAATCTTAGGAATGGTTATTATGTTACCTTAAGGTTGCCCTTGGTGGTGAAAGCTTTCTGACAGACCGCGCACCGGAAGGGCTTGTCTCCCGTGTGCGTGCGCATGTGGATCTGTAGCGCAGACGACGAAGAGAAGTTCTTGCGGCAAACACCGCAGAGGTGCTTCGATGACACTGGCGGCGGTTGGTGCGTTGGAACCGATGGCACTGGAAGGTAAACACCTTGTTAATACATGGAGTTTGGTCTTGCGACTCAATTAAAATTCAAATACATTTTTTTTTAAATTTAATTGGATCACTTTAGATACGTCGGGCGTTCTTACAACTATGACTCTAGTGTGGCCTCGGAACGCGCCCTCCTATGAGAAGCCATAAGAAAAACATGTTTTTTAGTGATCATGTTTTCATTTACGATTGTCAAAATATTTTTTTTTAAACATAGAAATATGTTTAGCAAGGAAATATATTTCCAAAAAATCCCCATGACAGGATTCGAACCTGAGTCCTTTCGCTAACCAGGCGACTGCTCTAACCACTGAGCTACACAGGAATCCGGAATTAAAATGCCTTGAGCAATAAAAACAAAAAAAAATTTTTTTTTTTTTACAATAATGATTTGATTCACATTGTCGCATATTTAGGGATATACCTAGTGGAACTGGAGCAATATTCTACTATAATACTAACGGTTCCAAAGTAATTCTATCTTATGAATATTATGAGATGCTTCAACTATCTGCATACCAAGTTTTATCGCAATCGGTTCAGTAGTTTTTACGTGATTGAAACACAGACATCCAAATAGTTAAACTTTCGTATTTATTAATATTAGTGTGAAAACGAGTTACAATTTTATCTATTTCTTGAATTTAATCTCTTACTTGGCTTTTACGTGACTTTTTTAAGGAGCAATTTAGTGGGCATTATCTGCTTTTTTATAATACGCTCAGATGGGCAATACAAGAATTATTTCAATCGCAATTTACAATGTTCTCTACATTATGTTAGTAGGTAGGTACATCATATTAGTACACCTTTTACGACTAAAATTGATGCTTATTATCTATGCAGGTATGCTAATTTATATAAATTGTATTTAATCGAGCTATTTCGATGTTTTATTGCAAATTACTTTATGTTTAACGCCTTTGTCGTCAAGGGTACCGATAACAATTATGGATCAAGTTGTCCATTGTCCTGATCCAACTCGTCGCCTTCAATATTTGATGAAACTGTGTGTAGGCGTTTAGCACTACAAATTATTTTTAACTAAAAATATATTTCTATTTGGTTCTATTTTAGGTAAATTAACAAGCAACTGATTTACTTTTTTATTTTGAAATTGTTGTAAAATGTTAACTATGTGAAAAAACTCAAGTACCTATTGAGACGTTAAAAACTAACATGTATTTTTAACAATTGGCGTTTTTTTTATATTTATTGCTTAAAAGACATTCCACTAGAAAAAAAATACAGGGAAAAATGCATCATCGAAAATTCTCCCGTAACAGGTTTTGAACGCTTGTCGGGCGAGTGCGCTAACCACTGCGCCATACAGGAACCTACGATGATGCATCCATTTTACAAGCTGTATTTGCCACTTGTTGTGGTTAAAAGACTTACCACTTGGTCGTTTCGGTAAGGGTGGCATGTCCATTGGTGACGGTGCATGGGTCATAGGTGGCTGGGGCATTGCAGGCGGCGATCGCTTCAAGTCCATTTTATCTGGCGAAGACCGTCGGTCCGGGCTTTCTCGTCCGTCTTCCGACGACGCTGGCCCGCCTTTGTCGAAACCGGCGGGCATATCTCGGATCTTGTGCGTTAGCATGTGTTGCTTCATATTGCCCTGAAAAGATGCTCAAATGAGAATTTTGCTGGCAAAGTTAAGTTGTTATGTTATTGCTGTAAGCGTAAGCAACGGTCGACCTTTGTAAGGTTGGGAATTAAACTGCATATCTATAGTAGAATTTGCAATTTGCTGTTACATTTTAGATTGTGTATTAATGTCGGTTTTGTTAAATTTAAACTAGGTTTTAAACCATTGTTTAAAATGGAAATAGTCTATTCTACCACAAGGTAAAGTCTACAGTAAATATTTATGCACTTTTATTCGCTGGTTTAATGTATCTAGCAACACAGTGGTATGTTAATTTTTTTGCACGTTTATACGACTCGAATTTTACGATTGTTCGGGTATGTTCTGGCGTGATATTTGTTCGATAAAACTTGCTAAGTTTCTTTTATATTTTATGGCGATTCGTAATGGACCCGTTAGCTATGAAATAACGTTATTGATTAGACGGAAGCTTGAAGTAAAATAACCTTTACGATTATGACTTATCTATCATATAATTAAAGTGCGATATAATTAACTCGTTTTGATATTATTGCGTTGCGAACACGAGTCGTAATTACTAATTAAGCCACATCGAACCAAACAAGTATCTCCTACCTAATCGAGTTCCGTACACTTAAACGACTGAGCAGCGCACGATTCCTAAAACTGAGAGTTTTTTTTTCACTCGTTTGCTTTATCTACTAAGAACTGATTTGCATATTTAGGTAAGTTGTGCCTAGTTAAATGTACGGGAGTATGTGTTTCATCATAATATTGTGAAAAAGATACCAATTTATTTTGGTATTTTTACTAGAATTCAATGAATTTAATAATCGTAAGATTATAATCTTATTAGAAAACCATTAACTACATGTACTTAGTGTTTAAATATATTGAAGAAAAAAAAACACGACCTTTCTAGTACTTATATCAAACAATAATGCTCAGGATCTTTGTTTAATTTCATGTTATTTCGGATGTTATTATACTTTTATTACAATTAATTTCATAAAAACATGATAATGTGTTAAAAAACGATAATTATTATTCTACAATAATTACCCTTAAGTGTCTGTTCGGTATGTCTAAAGTAATTATGAAGAATATAAAAATAAATTACACGTCAGTTAAGGTTCTTTAAGAAGAAAATAAGAACTGTAGTTATTGTTGTTTATAACGTTAATGTACGTTTAATTCTTGTATGTTATATTATAGCATTGTACCGTGAAAAGTCGAAGCATGCATAAGATACTATTTACTTATACTAATATAGATACTTGGCTAAGGAAGCTTTATTAACGGTCTAGCCCATGGGGGTCATCTGATTAAAACAAATACTATGTTAAAGAATAATGTTTAGTTTTTAGTCCCGACAGCTGACTAGTGTCACTACAGAATTTGCAGTGAGTAATATTAGACAGGGGTTCGATTCGGTAAGGACATAGCATGCGGAATGCCGGCGGAATGCAGGCGACGTGCAGGAGATGTACGTTAATTCGTATTCTGTAAATTTTATTTTACTTAATTAGTTAAGTAGCCTTCAAAATTAAGGGCTACTTAATTATTTAAATAGCTCCCCTTTTTTAGGGGAGTTATAGAATTATAATAAAGCTCCCCCAAGAAAGAAAGAAAAATAAGCTCCCCCAAGTTATAGAATAGCTATTATTTTTACTCCAGCAACAAATCGACTTCTGCAATGCTCATGCATCCCGCCTGCTTGTCGCATGCTATGTTTTTAGAGAATCAGGGCTCAGGTGTCGGGACTAAAAACTCAATATTGGGCTACGTCCACAAAGTTGGCTTTACAGCGCGAGTTTTTTTTTCACCATTCTGTAGCACATTAAATGTACCTAATTAAAAAATTGCGCCAAATCTGAACTAGTGCACGGAATACGCGCTAATTAAAGTCGCGCGGTGAAAACTCGCTGTACGAACGAAAGCTTATTGTTTGACATAGTTGTTATGGAGTTCCGTAAAGCAACGCCTAATTCAATTAATTATAAAACAAATAAGTACTTCATATTTTAATTAAAAGAGGTACTAGTTTTACGAATTAGTAAAGTTTATATGCGGCAATAAGCAATAGTGAACACGGGCAGGCGTCTCCGTTCATACCGGGTATACGAAGGCGTTCCAGAGATCCAAAGCAGTGGCGTGCGGGGGGCGGGAAGGGCGCGCGCGCCTACCGCACCGGCAACCGCCGCCACTGCTCTGGAACCACAAATACACATACATGTTACACACAACACACACACATGCAAATACTGACATGTATATGATAAAGGGGGGGGGGGCGGAGGGAGATAATGTGAAAGCTAATGTTAGGCTACGTCTGCACAGGCAGGCGGCTTGCTCATCGCCTATAGGCAGTGTTCCGAAAAGTGTGTACCGCGGTACCGTGGTCGTTAATTGGTGTGCCTCAGAAAAATAAGGTTATGTTATAAACTTTGTATATTTAAGTAAATTAGGGAAAGAAAAATACACATTTAAGTACACATATTTGTCAACGATTACTCCAAATTTAGACCGTCTATTCTCGATTATACGGGCTTATGTTTCTCTTAAATACCTTTTCTGTAATTTATACATGACGTTTGTTGATTAATAATGTAATAAATATTGTTTCGATTAATATGTAAATAAATGTTGATTAATATTACTTAAAAATTGATTATTTTGTTGTGGTGTACTTTCAAAAATTTACCTTTTCCTAGATGTTCCTTGAACACAACAAGTTTGCGGAACACTGGCATATACCTAGCGAGTATCTGACTAAAACGAACGGTCTAGAATGTTCGCGACCGGCCGCACCAAGCGCCTCGCAAATCGCTTGGCGTGCATCGAAGTAAACAAACTTGTTGGTTGCTTGTCATGAAGCGTGTAGCTAGCCAGAATGCAAGCCACTGGGCTCTATGTGCTAAAACCGCCTGCCTGGGCGGACGTAGCCTTTATATCCGATATCCGTTTATTGTGACTCCGCGTATGTTAACCGATACTAAATATTATGAAATTCAGTCTGCATGCGTATTATTAAACTCGTTCTTAACGCAGATCGACTGGCACTTTGCAGTAAATTCTGCTTTGAGGTGAGGACTGGTGGTTACGAGGCTACGTCAAAGCAGCAATGTACTACAGAGTTCCTACACTACTCGGTTATAAACGCGATACAAAATGTGCTGACTTGGTTTAAAAAAAACTTTATAAAAGTGTTGGATGTAATGAAAGAGCTGCTTATAATTGGCTTATTTAAAGAAAATGCTGGTTTGGTCCAAAAACAACTTTATGAACAAGTTGGATATAATGAGTGACTAGGTACATGCTTATAAGTTTTCGTGAAACAGTTTTTCGTGATAAAGTTTTCGTGATACAGTAACAGAGCTCTTATTAATGTCCTATTTTTTATTTTTTTTGTAATTTGCTACAATGCGACAGTTGTTTGTTTTTTACCCCCTTACTTATAAACGCTAATTAATGCGCTGCATAACTATGCATCGTTTGTCTTTTACTGTCACATGAAGTTTCAAAGTTGACAGACAGAGACAAACGTCACATAACTTAGTCATGTGTAAATAATATTTTATAAGTAAGGGAGTTAGAATATACTTAGACGTCCACTTAAGTTGACTTGTGCTGCTATACCTAGCCCTAACTAACTAACGTGCTCACTCACCACTAAGTATAGCAGCGCAATTCAACCTTAGTGTATCGGTTTCATACATAATATTCACTTTAAAATACTCATAAATAATTGGGTTTAATAAATTTGTGAGCAGACGTTTTGTGAGCATTCTTCTTATTGAGATAACTAACTGTGCTCCGCGGTTTCACCCGCGTAAATTCCTATCCTGTAACGCATGTGACCCATCACGTATGTCATACCAAGCGTTGCTTAAACCATACGATCATTTAAAGTACCCTATATCTTACTTCTATCCTTAAACTCACCCTGAACTAAATTTCATTTCAATCGGCTCAGCCGTTCTTGAGTTATTAATATTTTAACTAACACGACTGTCTTTATGGCTGCGTCCTGCAGTTTCACCCGCGTAAATCCTGCCCCTGTATGAATATATAGGGGTCCGGGGTCAAAGTAGCCTATATTACTCCTTGATAATGTACCTAGCTTTCTATTAGTGAAAGAATTTTTAAAATCGGTCCAGTAGTTTCGGAGATTACCCCAAATATACATACTTACATATAAACAAACGTTACCTCTCTTTAAAATATTATTAATTATTAATAATTATAGATTTATAATTGATAATAGATAGATAGATTTTAAGTTACTTTTTAACAGTTAGATTTTAAGTACTTTTAAGTACACTAAGATTAATAGAATAAATATAATATACTAACTATAGATTCCATAAATTGGTAAGTTACGACTCCTACGATTGCGATTATAGAATTTGATTAATCATAAAATCAAAAGCTATCATGAGTTACATATGGCGGCTCCTGTGTCTTTTCATATAAGTTTGCAATAGTGATTGAAATCTCACTATAATATAAAATTAATTCGTCGTAAATTCAGGCTTCATATTCTCTTAAATTGACTTCATGCATGTTATTTGAATGTACGATAAGATGCTTTGTGAAATTACGCACTAAAGTGCGCATGCGCCGTTGATGAATATAGCAAGGGCGGATTGATGTCTACAGACATTTCTTTTCACTAGAGGGAAATGGATAATTCTAGCTCTACTCGCCGATCGAGTTTCTGTATTCTGATTGTGGGCACTCGCTTTTTGGACGGTCAGCAAGGGACTTAGGGTACCAGGTTCATAGTTTTAATTTGTTCAATAATTTAGTAATTTTTAGTTATACTTCATGAAATTACCAACAGTTAAGACGCTTTAGTGATAAAGCAGAATTATCAATAATAACTAAACCATAATTGAAAAAATATAGGTATTTAAATATACAGTATGCATGCACCTGATCCTTCAGACTGTACATAATTAAGTACAATGTTTCTTTACACTCATGGTACCTATGTACCGTATACCGATTAATGTATGAACTTAATGGTACAATGATTTTCGTATCGTTTAATTAAAAAAACATAACACTTCCTTTGGCAGTCGTGTAAAAATAGAATATTAGTAGTAGACGCTAAGTACTTATGTGGAGTTCGTATACATTTTCAAATTAATGAATTCTGGTATCGATTTTTATTATTTAAAAAAACGTGTATTAATTCTTTGAACTTATATTTATCATCATCGAGCATCAACACCTAATAACGATATTAAAACAAAGTGTCATGTGTCAAAACTGGTTTGATACCATAAAAATGCCTAGCTTTTTAAATCAATGAAACTTATTAACCTCGATTATTGGTCGTTAAAGCGACGTTACTGATAATTTTATTAATAATTTATGTATTGTGAATCCCTTTATAAACATATTATAAATAAATATAGAAACCATAATTTTGTGCATAATTATCCAATATTATAATAATCCAATTACAAACAGCAAGATCTTTCTAGTTGGAAATAGACAATTTTTAGTTTCTAGAAAAGAGCGTTCTCAATTAGGGCGTTTTTAGTCTCATGCGTGTTTGCTCACGCACGCGGGAGTTCCATTCAAATTCCCTCCCGTGCGTGAGAAATTTGTTTCAAAATCACGCGTGCGTGAGCAAACAAGCATGACACTAAAAACGCCCTAATGCCCTTACGATTGCGATCTGTAGGTCTAAAAAGTGTTTTAGAAGGATCAATAAGGTTTTTTTCTTGTGACACGGTCACAATAATAGTGCACCTGTCCCGCATGGGTTTCATATAATGTTCATTTGCATGCTGAAGTTGCGCGCGCCGATATCGTGACCGTGCCTAAAGCAACTTCTAAAACGAATCTCCTAAAATATACTCTATTGCCTAAAATGAGTGATAGTACGGATTGATTGTACACTTCTTTATGGTTTAGTGTATGTGTGTCAGATGACATTTGCGTGATGGAGGAAAGCAGGTATTAGTGTAAACAGAAAGGTTAAAGTCGTGCAACTTAAGCAGGGTTTATTAAAGTTCTGCAACATTAAACATTATAGTAATACCTATCTAAGAATTGTACAGTCAGGCATGTTAGGCATATTACGCGGCAGGCCATGCCAAAGTTGTAACATTTTTGGTTAAATACATATACAAAATTTCAAGATACGAGTCACCGACTCTGATAGGCTAACTGGGATTGAAGTCGTTTATCCCGGATTGAGAAAAGATACGTTTTATAGATGGGGTTTTCCTTTAAAATATTTCTATTAAGAATATTTAAAGTCAAGAAGCATTTTAAATTAATCGGAAACTCTATATAGTCGATATTCAATTTCGATCACTACTATATACTCTTGCTTATAGGTACACTGCATAGGTTTTTCTTTAGGTTGTAATTGTGACGGCTTTTCTTTTATTATTTGAAACATAAACTTTTTGACATATATCGAGACCACAACCATTGTAAATAAATAATAATATGCGATTACGACCCGGTAAAATGTAACTATATTATTTAAATAATTGTCAAAATTTGTTTTGTTAATTATAGGCGCCAATATCAAAAGCAACCTGTTTCTGTAAGATGCCTCTTAGTGGTGTTAGGCATTAAGACGCCACGATTGGCGAATGTCCCATGTCTTTGGACCATGGTGAGTCCTAGGACATGTCGGTTTCCTCACAATGTAACTTTTTCTTAAAGAAAGAAATATTGGTGCGCGGTCTGGATTCGAATCCACGAAATGAAAGTCGGAGTATCTACCACTAGACCAACACCGCTGCCTTAAACGACAAGAAAAAAAATAGAGTAATTCAATAGGAAGGTTCATATGTATTGCGGAATTGGGACTTAAGCGGCTAAAACCCTGCGTTCCAGCTAGTGTACCATATTATTGATGAAAGTCAGACGTATTAAGTAAAATAATATTAAAAATAAACAAATAATACCTATTGAATATTAATTTATTCGAATTGGAAATACTGTAACACTTTTGTTATGATTATTCATTCATAATATCATTTGAATGCTTTTTATGATATTTTTATAATGCTAGAAGTCGTTATTTTCTGGATTTCTCATTACTCATTTGTTTAAATATACATAATAAGTATTCAGTTTTCTATTCGGAAGCCATTTTAGATCAAAATGGTCACTGATCAAGATCATCGTTATGATAATATTCATATTTCTTTAAATGGTATTTACTTTGTGCTTTTAGGTGCCATGGTTAAAAATTAATAATTTATCTTGATTTTAATTAATAGGTTGACCTTTAACTTATCTCGGAAGGGGCCAGTTTTAAATCTTTAAAGGTTAGAGTAACGAATAGAAAAGCTCGTACGAACTACTTCTTCCTATACATACGTAATATACGATTTAGGGAAAAAATACGTCGTTTTTTGGGGGCCACGCGGAGATAGGTTCTACATGCAGTAGAATAGATCGTAAAACACGTCCCGAAAATTTTAAAGAATATGAATTGAAAAAGAAAACATCAACAATGTATTAAAAAAACACACACTTAGGCGTTACGATAGATGTAGCTATAGATAAAGAAAGCTAACATGAACCCGGTCATTTGTTGCTCACTTAAGTCAGTCGGTTAGAGCTTGTGCGGATGGGGTTCAACGCCCACCTCGAAAGCATCCTTTCAATTCTAAATCAAAAATGAGAAAACATAATTGTAGGGGCCGAGAAAATATTATCACCATATCTATTTGCAAATAACTCACACTATATATTGCTAGATAAGTATTTACAGCTAAGTCGCAATTGTAGGTAAATAACACGGTCCCTACAATATTTGAATGTATAAGTAACACCATAGCCTTCTGCTTGTACGTGTTCGATGCAATAAGAACAAGAATTGTAGAAATTCACGATCTATCCGAATGCTAGCTTTTACTTACGATCATTTACAATTACAATAAGCGTCGCCGACGTCGGTATCCACGAAAGTTCACGCGCAAACCTTTGCACGCAGATATTAATTTAAGACCTTATTTGAAGAATTGGAAATATGTACCACGAGCTTTAACTAAAATTAACCTTTGCTACATTTCGTTTTATGTTATCAAAAAGTCATTTGTTTTCAGATTTCGGCATGGAAACATAATTTAAATAATATTACCCGATTAAAACTTTGGTAATATTTTTATACCTACACGCTGTGCTAAAATCACGACTTAATGAGATCATTTTAATTTAAAATTGTTTTATCGTCGGTTCTTATATTGTTCATCTTAAGTTAAAGATACCATCTTTTAAAGGTCTCGATAACTCAGTCACATTGCATTACGCTCATCAATCCCAGATTTGAACAAGGTGTCACACTTGTGTCCTTTTGGAAAATGGTGCCGGGTTTCAAGTTAATTTCTGCACAATATATTTATCACTTGTTTCCTATCTTTCACGCAAACATTACATAAACAAATTCTAACATGGTAGTCTTGACTGTTATTTACAACTACCTATCAAGATTGAATGCAATAAAACTCATTTTCCAGTTTAAATCGGGTTATTTAGGTTTATTTCAATGTTTGGAAAGATATGTTTAACTTTGACAATATTATTCAAACTAAATCATTTATATTTAATAACGAATTTTGAGATGGAATTATCTAGAATTTACTTAATATATTTTGAGCCGACTTTCTAGTCTATTATTAGATTTTAATTTTAAATGCCTTTTCTAGAACATTTTATGATGATTATGCCTGATCCAAATGCGCTTACAAAGCTTTCATGTTGATTTTTAGCTGACAGTATTGAAGTGGTAACAGTTGTTGGTAGTGCTTACGATTCCATGCCGAAGAAGTAGCTGTAGAATACTTTTCTATGGAAAATAATAGAAAAAAACCTAATAAAAGGCAGGCCGATGTTGTTTCAGGAGATTGACCAATTTATAGAGTTGTTGCGTTGAATTTCCGCCTACTTTTCATTGATAGCTCATATAGATCAAGAGTCTTATTAGATACAAACTTATCGGAATACAAGTGAAATCTCATTACAAGTTATCTGAGATTCTAGGTCGCTCAGACCAGTAACACTAGGTAAATCATAGGCACTTAAATGCATTTATCAGACGAAATTAATTAAAGCGAAAAAGCAAAGGCTTAAAACTTTTAACCGCGACACGACGCGAAGCGATGTCCGTCGTAAATAAACTATATTTTATTGATAAGACTTCTCGGACACTTGGGGTAACATACGAAAAATGTTACTTTGTCAGGTATAAATAATCTTTTTATGACGAGAAGCGTAGGTAAAAGGCTCAAGGATTTATAAGCACTAAATATTTTACGACATGAATTAATATTCCGATCGTTTTCTGTGACGTTTTTTTTATGAGTTATCATTTTTGTTGCGTTCTGGCGACTCTACACGGAGTGCGGCGGCCAAATCGTGCGCCTGCGCACATCTCGAGCCGGCGAGCCATAAGTGCACCACTAGGTATGTGTGTGTGTGTATTGTGCTTAAAATATGACCGCATCTCTGTATTAATGAAAGTGTCAAAAGATTCTACTATCTTTAATTTTAAAATAAAAAAAAGCTGCGTTTTCTTGGAATTTTCAAAAGTCGACTCAACTCTTTAAAATCGTAATAATGTTTTCTATTAGGGCTATGTTCGTTAAATATACCGATTGGTAAGTTTAAAGAAGCTTTAAGTATTTAAGTAATGGTCGGCTTTGAACTATGAATAAGATTTTAATCAGAACAAACGAGCCTACAAGTTTGCGAAGTTAGTCGTCAATTACTCGGCATGTCGGCAGCGCGCAGCGGCAGCGGCTCCGATGCGACGGAGGAAGACAACAGCTTAAACTAATGCGAACTAGAGGCGTCGACTAGCGACTTGTAATTACTGCCTGCAAAATTAATGCACTGAAACTTGGATGAAATGAAACCGGCACATGAAGTTAGTCCTCCAGCCTCGAGCGCAGCGGCAGACTTGCCGATGTCTAGCATCGGGTTAAACTTGGAATTCGAAGCCTCTCTGACACGTTATTTATCAAACACCAAACTATTTACGTTCAACCAGAATTAAGAGTACCGATCGCTCGATACTAGGCACAAATTTAACAACTAATTTAACTACTTCAAACAATTTATTTTATATTCGAATGATTTTATTATCAATGGATTTCTTCAGATGTAGTGAAAATTAGTGGCAATGTCGTAAACACGCATGCTACGCTATTTGTGTAACAATAAAGTATGAACTGGCTAAAAGCCAACGACACTCAATCTGAACTACGAGTAATATAGGACCGTGATCGGACATTTACCTACATAGAACACACGTTTTATGGTAAATGATAAAATTATGTACTTATTCTTAATCATGTTACTAGACAAATATTCACAATGATACCTACCATATTAGAACAAAGATATAGTAATTAAGCAAGTGACAGTAGGGATGAATTTACCTTGGTTGAGAAGCCGCGATCGCAGACAGAGCATTTGAAGGGACGCTCCTTAGTGTGGCTGCGATAGTGGATCTCCAGAGCGGAGTTGCAGGCGAATGTCTTGTAGCAGATGTTACATGTCGTGTTTCCGCGCACTGCACACAAACAAACACACCGTTCAATTCAAATCCTTGTCGTGCTTTAAACGTAACTCACGATCACACTGGTAAAGCAGATGGTTAGCGTCTTCTTGAGTTAATATTTGGCATCGTTTTTTTTGTTTACACTGAGCACCCGGTTATGATTAGTTGGCGGGCGAGGATAAATGCAAGGAAGTGGAAATGCGGGCGACCGGGGCGGACAAAACATAAGATCCCGCTATCGCATACCTGCGGGAGGGAACGCGAGTCCGAGTGGGCTGAAGGGTGATCCTCCGAGAGCGCTGAGTGCGGCGAGCGGCGCGGGAGGCGACGGCTGCGGCGAATGGTGGTGCAGCCGCGGTGGCGTCGACAGCGTCGACATCGTGGGCGATGGCGGCGAGGCCCGCGCCGAACGCCCGCTCTCCGAACCTGTCGCCGATGGGAGGGAAGCCGTTGTTGTCATAGTTTTTACTTCGCATTCGGACGCCGAGGCGCAGACGGAGAGCGGCGAAGTTCGACGATTCTTCATATCTGAGTCGTCGTCGAACTCCCGTATAGCGGGCTCTTCCCGGCCGCTCTCATCGTCGGTCCCGCGGGAGTCCGCCCGTCGGTCGCCGGGAGTATTTGGAGTAGGAAACATAGGGTGGGGTACGGGACGGTAAAGACTGAACTCGTTTGCGTCGGACCCGTTACTCAATGACGGAAAATTATCACTTTCTATCCCCCCAAATTGTTCGAAAGATGCGCTATTATTTCGTATGCTGGTATGGAGACGAACGTGCTGATGCAAAATTGATGGGTCAGAAAATTTCTTATGGCAAACTGGACATTGATGTAGCATTTGAAGAGGGGGCTTTATACGATGAACACCCATATGCGTCTTCAAATTCCCTTTAGTGGTAAAAGCGCGGCCACATAATTTGCATCGGAAAGGTCTTTCGCCTGTATGCGTTCGATAGTGCATTTGTAAAGCACTTTTACATGATAAAACCCGGTGACAAACTATGCACTCATTCGGATCAGAGAGTTTGTTGTCTAAGTTATCTACTAACTGTTGTAATTTTGATGTCTCTGATGTTTTTGTTATTTCTATTAAACTTTCCCAGGAATTGTCATTGCTACCCGGTCGCGGCAAAAGTGCATTGTAAAATAAAGGGTCCCTGGCTAGGTCCGCATCAGTATTATGTGGAGTATTGAGGAAAGGAGTAAGGCAACCTGAGGATATGCTACTTGGTGGGGATTGAGGAAACAAAGGATATGCTGGGAAAGTACGAAGTCCCGTTGCTATTGAAATTGGTCCAGATATCGGTGAATTCTTACTTGAGAGATTTTCCGGTTGGTCTGGATCGGGCTTCACATGTGGGCTTTCTCTCCCAATTTGTTCTTCGTTGCTGTACTTGGAATCCATGCTGCAGTCGTCGTACGGAGAAGACGATGGATATCGGTCTGGTTCATTATCTTGTGGGACTTCGTTTTCTTCGGGTTCTCGTTTGGGCGAAACACGATCAGAATCCTCAAAGCTGGAATCTCGCTGACTTTCTTCATCTTGAGGTTCAGATTTGAACTCTGATGTTGATCTTGTTGGGCTCGGCGCAGAAGGTTTACTGAGATCAGCCGGAGCGTCTTGTTCTTCACGCATGGCGAAAAGTGGGTGAGGTGGCAAAGGTTTATCGCCCAAAGGACGTGGTGGGAGCAAGTCATGATGCGATGGTCTGAATAGTGGCAAACCCGGAGGGAACGGAGGTGGCCCTCCTGGGTTAAATTGAAGTGGGTGAGGCGGCATACCAGGAATAGGCCCCGGTGATAATTGTGCTAGAAGTGGTGGATGATATTTGTCCAAATGTTCCGGTATAGGGTTTGGATTCATTTTGACATGAGGAAATTTAGACGTGTGTCTTTGGAAATGAACTTTCAAGTTTCCTTTGGTTGTAAATCGAGATCCACATACGTTACATTTAAATGGTCGCTCTCCTGTATGTGATCGAATATGAATTTGTAACGCAGAGTCACTTCCAAAAACTTTTCCACAATATCGGCATCGATGTTTGAAGAATGGTTCGTTTCTTCCTCCTGATTTTCCATCGTAAGGCGACATTTTGCCAGATTTACGAAATGCAAGTTCATCAGCAAGATTGTTAGCAAGGAGTCCTTGAGAAGCATTGTCTAGTACTTCTTGTGCTCGTTTTTGCAGCATTTCCAGAGTATTTGGTTCGTTTAGGGACGGCGGTGGATCGTTGTTTGTAATGATCGAAGATGCTAATGATGACGAAATGGAACTGTAGGGCGGATGGGACATCATAGGCGGAGATGAATTCGGGAGCTTTGGAACAGAAATTGGCTCTGTTTTGGGAGTGAGATGCGAATGGGTTGACGGCAAGCTTTGGCTAGTGGGGGGAGTGGATGCGACAGGTGTGGGCTCCCGCGGTGGACGAGGCGGCGGCGTGGGAGACCGCGGTGCGGGCACCGGTACTATCGGCTCTGGTTCACTCGGCGGTGGACTAGACCGCGGATCTTCTTTTCTTCGTGTTAGGGAAAGTTGATTTTGAAGTTGGCGTATTAATTGGAGTTGAAACACTTGTTGATGTTGCAATGTGAATAGCGTGCTCTGTAACACCGCCAGCTCATGCAAGGCGGCTTCATTATCGGCATTGTTAGCCATGGCGGTTGCTGCAAATTGTGCTACTGCAACTTTAGTATTTTGTAAAGCTTCTAGTGTCACGTGTCCTGCCACCGGAAACGGTAATCCAACTGGAGGCACGTCCGCCTCAGGCACTTCGGCTTCTCCATCTTCGAGGCTATTATTGTTTTCGGCATCTTGTCGATGCCGTCGTACTTGTTCTAACCGTTTATTAGGCCCGTCCATTTCCTCATCTCCAGAAACCACCATCTCTTCGGGATCGGAGTGCATTCGTTCCTCGCCCATTTGCATCGCTTTCTCATCGCAAAGCCGTTTGTGGTATAAGAACTCATGGAGATTTTCGAATTGCTCTTGACACCGTGGACACATGTGCGGCTCGACTCTTTCTCTCGCCTCGTCTGGGACATTGCTTATGTCTTCTTCGGAACATGAACCCGAACTTTCACCTGCAACAAATAACACATTGTTACTTTACAACGCTAAAGTTTATTTTCAATTTAGAATTGAGCATACCAAACAGCAACAGCACATCATTGGTAGGTACACTACTCACCGTTAGGTGACACTAGTAGTATGCGGAACAAAATATTGCTTTAATAGTATTTTTTTAAAATAAATACAATAGCAGTTGTATTCATGTAGAATATCTATCAGATTTTTTTTAGAAACAATAGGACTTCAATTCCAAATATTAAAGCGGTATTTCGTGTTTAATATTTACGAACAATTGTTGCTCTTTCTATCTTTTTAAACACGTTTATTTTTCTTTAATAAACATGTTTTAAACGTTGTTAAACATCTTCTCGTAAAAAATATTATTTGTAGCTAAATATTTATAGATTGATTTATTAATAGGAAAATGTCACTGGGCGTCGTAAATAAATTAATCATTTTACTTAAAAACGACTGATCAGAAATTAATAAATCCTTATATAAAAAACCTTATCTAAATAATAACACAGACGCGTAAGATAAATGCGATATGATTTCCATAAAACATAGTTTCATATTTATGCCTACCTAATTACAAAATGTTATGAAATATTACAAAAGGTTGATATTTATCGTCATTTTTTAAATGTCATCGTTATCTATCTATTATTCATACTTTTAGTTATTAGTTGCAAATTGTGACGATTACTGATTATGGTCACTTTTAGTACGTCATCGTCAACTATCTAATTTGTTTAAATCTTTGTGAATGAAATCGTACTTTTAGTTTGAGTACCTATATCAAATTGTCACTACATAATTAAAATAGGTACATCATACCTTATCTACTACAATATCCTATTTGATGGTAATATTAATGTACCAATGTGTAAAATTGAAATGAATGAAAAATACTTTAATAACGTAAGTATGATTGATCTATCTCTTCTTATGTATCGATGTGGCTAATCTTATATTGCTTGTACTTACAATTTAGTGTGTATAGGTAACTGGACTTTCGTATTAAATTCAAAACAGTGCAAACTCTACATATATGAAACGCTAAGTAATGCAATGGTTTTCAACGTAATATAATTTAAAAAAATATGTTGATGATTGATGTGGTTTGGAATATTTGACCACAAAATTAAAAGGCTATATTTTTCATTCTACAAAGATTTTAACTAACGTGTCCCTTGTCGTTTTACTAGGTAAACGAGGTAGGTACTCAATATGATGACTAAATATACAATTAATAACAGATCTTATACAGTAACTATCTAATAAGAATGCTTTTTTTTTTCATTATTGAACGTCTATCTTATTAGTATACTTTTTGCATGATATTTGTGCCTCGGTTTCTGCGATTTAAGCTTGTGCTTAGTGTACAACCGCCTGAAATATGGCATTTTAGAAATAGCAAATAAATTTCAAAGTAATACATTTTGAAAAATCTTTTTATAGTTCGATTTTCAAAACTCCATAAAAGCTACACGTCTCGATTTCAGTGATACTAAGACACGCATTAAAATTATACTTTAGTCCGAATCTAAAAAGGGAACGTTACCATCTCTAATAAATACCTAATACCCAATGATAAATTATTATCTTTAAATTACTTTAATCAGCAATTATTAATTTTCATAATTGATTGCTAGGTAATTGATTGTCAACCATTTGAAAAATCTGCTTTATACAAGGGGTAAAAATATCGCTAATTTAGCAGAAGTTGTTCTGACTTACAATGTTAAAGTTGAAGGTTGAATTTTCTATTTAAATATAAAAGGTACCAAAGTAAAAAAGTATATTGCAAAAAGTATTCATTCCTCGATAGTAAAGTAATATGTAATATTTTTTTTTAGATTTTTGACTATTTGACAGGGTACTTTCTTCTATGGTTTTCGCTATTTTGTATAATAAAACACTTTAAGCTCGGTACGTTTAAAAAATCATTAATAAAACGCGTTTTAACCCGGTAAATAAAGTGTTTTATTTAACAGGTTTTATAAAACTCGTTCAAATTGTTCTTTTCATTCGTATCTCTTCCAAAAAAACACCTTTACAATTCTGTAATGAAATTGTAATTTTTCCAACGAAATATTAATTGCAACAAGGTTTCAGTTTCAAAAACAACTCTATTTGATTTTTTGTAGGTAAGTACCTACTAAATCGGATTTATTAGTATTCAAGTGTAGGTACTGGATTCTATTTTACTAAAATGCCATTTCATAAAAGGAGAATTCAAAATCCTACCGTTTTAACCCCACATAGTTTTGACCATTTAATATTATTTTGTGTGCTGTGTCCATCGCCAAGTTCTGGGCACATGTAATTTGAGTCTTTGACACGACAGAAGAATAGTAATATTATTTTATTTACCTATTTAATTGTAAATATTTTTACTTAGGTACGTTATCATGACTTAAGATTCGTGTAAAATTTATTTAGTATTACCTATCTTATTTATCATCCTACTTCCTATTTAATTTTATAAAGCTAACAGTTTGTGAGTATGTGTGTATATGTGTTTGTTACTCAATCACGTAAAAACCGATGAACCGCAATCCCGCACGGGAACGGGACTAACGCGAGTGAAACTGCGGGGCGCAGCTAGTTTTTAATAATATATTATTTACTTGCCTTAACTGTAGGTACTTTAAATTAGTTTAAGTGTTTTTTTTTACAATAGCAGACCATTTACAACAATCAATTTATACTTTAACAAGATATTGTATTTTTAAAATATGGTATAATTTACCATATTAAAAGTTTCACCCGCGTAAGTCCCGATCCCGTGGAAATATGGGGATCAAAAGTAGTCTATGTTACTCCTGGATATTGTAGCTTTCTATTGGTTACAGGATGTTTTAGAATCGGTTCAGTAGTTTTTGAGATTACCCTCAATTTACATAGAAACTTACATACATTGTGACCATCGTTTCCTCTTTGAAATATTGGTAGGTACCTATAGATACAATTAACGAAAATATTTTATCAGTTATCTATCATCACCTAAACTTTAGATCCTAAAGTAAGTATTAACTCCGTGCTAACCATGCAGATAATTAATCTAATGTTAATCAATGATCATAATATAAAAGATACAAAATTTTGTCTTAGATTTTCGCGATTTTGCATAAGAAAACACAATATTTACTCGCGTTTTATTCAATAACTTCATTATTATTAACGACCGAGCTTTCGCCAACTTTACAGTTGGCTCAGTCAACCTTGAAAAAGGCAACTGTAAAGTTGGCGAAAGCTCGGTTGTTAATAATAATGACATTATTAAATAAAACGCGAGTTAAACCCGGTAAATATTGTGTTTTATAACAAAAGATACTGTTTACTATACCCTAGTGTGCGCTTTCCCATACAAATCTATTTCTGTGTTTTTTTTCCTGAATAAATGTTTCCTGAAGAAAACAGGACAAATATACTTTTGTATGAAGTGTGCCTTCTTAACTAGGTTACCTATTAAATTTAGAGAGGTTAAAAGACTATATCAAATACGGCAGATAAGCATTTGACCACTATCTCACCTGATGGCAAGTGATAATATGGTCTAAGGTGTAGCACGCTCATCTAGAAAAAATAAGACAGCAGTGATTGGCAAGACCCGGCCCGTCTTCTTGGTTTTCTCGACTTCCGGTCTTACGTTGTCGTTGAGTTCTTTATTTATATACTAGCTACGCCCCGCGGTTTCACCCGCGTAAGTCCCGTTCCCGCGGGAATATCGGGATAAAAAGTAGCCTATGTGTTAATCCAAGTCCCCAGCTACCTCTATTCCAAGTTTCATCGCAATCGGTTCAGTAGTTTTTGTGCGAAAAAGTAACAACCTCACATAAATACATACTTACATACAAACTTTCGCGTTTATAATATTAGTAAGATGATAGCCTTTTGTTATATAAGCACACAAACATACATATTATAATTTTTTTAACTAAAACCTAGCTTCTAAGTTAAAGTTAGATACATTATTGCTGAAAGGGATTTCTTCCAAGTAACTCTTGGAAGGGGTAAAATAGTTTCAGCCTGAGTGTGTGATGGGTTCTGAATGAGTAATGACCAAATAAATGATAAATTACGTTTAAAAAAAAGTTCATATATTTTTCACATTATGTGTGAATAGAGAATAGACGAAAGGATTCCCTTTCAAAGTATTCACTTTGAATAGTTTTATTTAAATTTTAATGATTATGTCATTGCTGTGCTACGTATTTTTGTAGATTTCTTTGTCAATTGAATTGATTTGAATTTTTTTTATAATATCATAATAATCATTGAATAAATTAGAAGATGATTTTCTTGTTCATTTAACGGTCATTTACTACCTTACCCACGTGATCTAATATAAATATAAGTATTAATTATATTGTTTTAATTAAATTTATATAGTTTTGACATAGGTAGTGTAATTGTAGTTAAATATTTTTTTCCTTTTATTGTGCATATTACATAATTTATATATTTATTTAAAATTGTATTAATTAAATTAATTTATTTGTATTAAAGGACGGTTTCTCAAATAGAAATATGTCCCTACCTATGGAGGGACTACCTTTAATAATAAGTATTCATACTTATGATAATAAAATTCATATATCAATTATTAGGAATTATAGGTAGGTACCTAAGTTATTAAGGGTCGCCATTTGACAGATGTGTAAGAACATATTAAATATTATTTAAATATCTACAGTATGGTATGTATGTTGAAATACAATTTAAGACTTTAATCTCGACCTAAATACCTTAACACCGGCCATGTTGATGTTAAATTAACAAACAAATTGCATACATTTTCTTATCATTTATATTAAACTTTCACCGCTAAAATTATTTAAAACTTTTATCTTAATATTAAACATTTCAAACAGACACGTTTTAATATTAATAATCGTATGTATTTGTTAAATAATAGTAATTTTATTCGTATTTATGAAAGGAAACGTTAAAAACGACACAAAACCGTCCATAATCCGGGTCGATATTGTGGTTGAGGATTAAATAACGCGTTGAGTAGTTGCAAATTTTCGGTTTATTGCCGTTATTTGTATAGAGGAGATGTAGAGATATCTGTTTGTTGTTATTTCTGGTTTTCGGCTGCGGTAAGGTAGTGATCATAGTTGATACTGTTGCGGCATGCGCGCGGCCGCCTGTCTTACGCAGAACGTGCAAAAAACACAGTATTGAAAAACTCCCCATAGAATATTACTAGCTCTCCGTCCAGCCGCCGAGCTTCCTGCTCAATATTGTCCAATGTTCACACAAAACCTTCTTATTAATATTTTCAATTGTCACCGGGCCCTACCTGCTGTTAATGTATGTCGCTTGTCACACTATTATGATTACATTTGGTTCTGATAGGGTAATTTTCTTCTAAATATTTTATTGTTTGGTTTGAGGAAGTTTGTCAAGTAAGTTAGACATTAGGTAGCCGTAAGAATTTACCGGTTTAATTATTTAATGATATTTCGTCTGCCTATTTCTACTTTTAAACCGCTCAACGGATTATGATAAGTTTTGAAGTTATCATTTAGATATTTTCTTCCGGAAAGTTTATGAGGCGCGATGCGAGAGCGGATCGTTTGTTGATAAATATGACTCCAAATATAATTTGTCGGCGACAGCCTTTTTAGAGCTATTAACGATATGAATAATATTTCCATTAGAAATACTACAATCTATGTACAGTCCTAAATCGAAGTTAATTAATCTACTAACAGAAAGTCTATAATTTATACATCAAATGTAATTATTATTCAAGATTCAAGGTAAATGAACGCCGATATGCATACCAATCTTTCATTTTAGCCTAAAATAAAAACCGGATTAGATATTAACGAGTTTTATTTAAAATTTATTACACGAACAAACAAACAGTGGATGTGTATTTCATAAGAATATGAATAGGCGAGTTTTGAATCGTTAATAGATAAAATGTCCATAATAAATATTTTATAGAGCAGTCATAAAATGGGCAATGAGATAAGTCCAACTCTAGTGGTCACTATAAACTTTGACAGTGTGTCTTTCTAATAAAGACATTTCGTTTAGTATAAAAATGTCAAAGATACCCGTTGGTTAATTAAATGATAAATAGCAAGTGCCAATGAAAGCCTTAACTAGGTGTGATATTAAAACGCCAAGTTTTTTTAATGATAGTTAAAGTCAAGCACCTAAAGTTAAAAGTGCCTAATGGCAGAAAGAAAATTTTGATACTTTGTTGCTTTACTATCCGTTAAAGTAGGTAAGTCCTTCCTGATGACAGGTCGGAAACCATTTTATTGCCGTCTACTTATCATCTTTGTAAGCGTGCTACACCTTAGATCACACTACTGAGAGTTTGTCCAAACGCTCGTCTATCAGTTTAAGTAGGTATAAAAAAAGAAACAGGGCAATTATCCTTAGACGTAAATGAAACAAGATTATATTACATTCCGAATTCAAGAAGCAGTCTATGAATAAGTTACTAAAATAACCTCATTGTATTAAGATGTTACCTAGTTAAATTTAAAATAGGTAGAAAAAAATTAAAGTAGGTGTTTAAACCTACGTACTGAAACGAATTCATAATTATAAGTGTTACGGCTTATTCATTTCCGGAAGCCACACCGGAAGTACTAATTTCGGTGCCGAAAAACGTTTTATTTTTAGAAACACAAACTTGTAGTTTCAGGAAAAACAAATGAAACTTAAAATATAGATCAACATCGTATCAACAAAACAAACTGGATCTAGTACTGAAAATGTAAACAATGGTTATTTACTATTTTCTATATAATAATATGGAGATTATTTTTAAAGAAAACTAAGTACTTTTCTCCATCTTAATAAAAACAAATGTTCTTTATAATAATTTTAAGTTTACTAACCTACACTTTTCAAAAATATGACACAATAGTATCGAAAATAAATTTAATTTCTTAAGTAATAAATGGGTAAAAATTATGGCCCTAAATAAAAATAAAACCATTACTTTAAATTTCGACAAAAAAGAAGACTGCCCAGAGCACTGCAAGTCTATTAATGAAATTATTAAAGAACCCAACGCTAATTTTCCAGTAAAAAATCTAATTAACCTACCTTTTCATGTTCAATTTTAATCGCCTGCAGGTTGTAGATCAATTATTGCAAAAGCTTTATACGAACTTGTTTTTATCAGAGGTCTACTTTAATCGAATTTACTAACCTATTCTAATGAAAAAATATTTAAAATCTTAATATTACCTAATTACTTGCACTGCACTATTTACTCACCGCGCCGGTGTCGAAACTTATTGCTCACTTTTTGATGAATGCCGTATTTAATCGTTGCTAAGTGAATCATAGTGGAATTTCTTCTTTAATCGTGTCTGAGGTTCAACTTAACTAAATCGTAATACCGTATAAAACATCAATATCACTAAGTCCTCGATAATTTCACTGTCCGAAAAGCGCATATATTTATGAATGAAGTAGTAGATTTGTTAGGTGTAGTCTGAGTGGAGTAGAGATGTGATCGTATCGTATCTCTCGAATGATGTGCTGTTGTTTGGTATGGCAGATGTTCACAGATGAAGAGTAAAGTACCGATGGAGACGCGTCGGACGCAGGCTGGCTTGACGCGCGGCATGTTGTGTCGCGCTCAAAGCCAGCGCATGGCAATGCAGGAGTAGTAGTCGTCTGCACTGTGGAAGGACGTAGCTAGACGAGGTACGGTACGACGGTGTCGGTAGAGTAGTTCACTCGCGGCTCTCGGGCTGGGGAGCGGATACAGCGTGCGACCGGGCGCACCACTCGCCATCTGAAGCGGGACTGAGCGCGAGGCGAGGCGAGGCGGCGGGCGCGGGCAGCGCGCGCGCGCACCAGGTATACGGTTATGACAGGGAGGCGGGGCCGCGCTCCGCTCATAAATCAAACTTCGCCCATTCGCACGCGCTACGTGAACCCCCTCCTCCATATTCCATATTCGGGGCGGAGCATATTTTCATAATCATAACGCCTCATATTCATTCATAACATGTGGCTTTGGGACCGGGCCGCAGCGCTCGCTCGCTGCAAGGCGGGTGGTGGGCGGCGCTGACGCCCGCTAGATGGCGGGCGACACCGACCGCTGCCCCGCGAAGCCTCCCACATTCATTAATTGAACTTATACGTCATAACTTTTTGTTTGTATTGAATAAATTATTCGATGTAAATTATACCCCGCGCTGAGCTTTCGTTAATCTATAAATTTATTTGCTTCGATTATGCGTGTGTTGTGACGGGTTTGGTGAGATGTAGAGCTGGTTGAACTAGTTTACAAGATTTATTTAAAGTCAAATCTACATTTATTTAGGGAGTTTATAGTATTTGAAATGTGATTGTCTAAAATTAAACTACAAATTAAAACTCCACTAGAAGCTCATTTTTGTGAATACTTACCTATAACTTTAAAAACAGTTCCACTACGAGCGTTGCATTTTACGAAGGAACAATCTCAGTGCTGTAGTTTATTTTTAAATTTGATACCTATGCGTATTTATATTGAAAAAAAAAAAACGCGTACATTTTTTTTCGTCGTTTGCCTTACCTTAGGTAACTAGGTAAGTACCTACCTACCTATTTTTCCATTAAGTGACGAAAAATGGGTTTAAAAAAAAACAATAATTTAAATTAACTTGTGCGGCCTAAATCTTCAAAGAAAATGCGCATTCTCCCTTTGAATTTGGAACTCGTATTCGAGTTCAAGGTCAGACCGGATGCAGTCATCCGCAACATAATTAAGCGTTATGCGATCAATCGGCACCAGCCGGCGCAAGCGCAGCCCACTAGATACCGTACAAAGACATTCCAATATTGGCTAAAAAAAGAACGGACAACAAAACAGTTCTATCCACCATTGTCTAAGATGTAGCACGGTTGATCTACGATGGTGATGATGATGATATCACTTACCCTCTGGTGAGGTAGTGATCAGACGCTGTAGTGCATAAATATAATTTAAAAAGGTATGAATAGGGTAGGTAGGTACCTACCTATATACCTATTATTATTTTGTAATTAGGTATAAATTACATATAGGTATTCCAAAGTTTTCTGCAATCGGATCAGTAGTTTTTTGCGTGATTGAGTAATAAACATACCTACAAACTTTTAGCTTATAAAGCTGAAAGTTTGTATCTTTGTTACTATTAGGTACCTAGGTAAATATTAATTAGTATTAAGTAAATATAAGTTAGTAATTATAATTGTGTAAATAGTACCTATTAGGTAAATATTAAATAGTATTAAGTAAGTATCGTTGGATACTGTGACACACACAGAACTAAATATTATAGAATGAAGACCATAGGTACAAATTGGTTATAAATTCGTTGCACGGCAGGAGTCAAACTAGCTATCTTCTGCTTCCCAGGCGGTTTTCGTCCCTTCGCCACAGATGTCCCTTTCTCTGATACAAAATGCCTCGTTTAAGAAAACCCCGGAATTGTTCCATGTTGATCGCTTTGTGCGGTTTAAATTAAATATAAAACCGGTCAAGTGCGTAAAGTTACTCTATGTAAAGGGTTCCGTGGTTAATAAGAATTTTAATTTATTAAGTTATATAGGCGTTCCTTTTCGGAATAATAAAATTAAAATAATACCTTTGTCCAAGTAGATTATTTTATTAATTTTATTTAAAAGATTGACAAGTATGCTTGCCATTTATAAAAATTAAACCTAGGTAGGTACCTATACCTAAAATTTCCCTAAGAAGGTTTCTTTAACAGTTTCATGTAATTAGTTCAATAAATAAATTAAATTAAATTAAATAAATAAATTTTATTTGTATTGAGATTTAATGTATTTGTATTTAGTTTTAATTTATTTGTATTTGAATGTAATTTAGCTAAAATATATTATGATAATAATTGTTAAATAAATAGGTTTTGAATTCCGATATTAAAAACCTAAAAGTTATGTAGTCTATATGTATCATATTATTTCTAGTACCTAAGTCATTCAGATGGACGGACATGACGACACTAGCTCTTATGTTAGTTTCTATGCCTATGGAACCCTAATAAAGCGTAGGTGTGACTGCTATGGGCTGTCGGTACCCAATATTAATGCGATGGAAGCAATTTGCCCAATTCTGCTTGTCATGCAGCCATAGCTGGCCGGTGCCGCTACGCGACCAAAGACTTTTAAAGATTGATAGAAAATAGATCAGTCTACAAAATGTAATTGTGTATTGTTTCGTACCGGCTAGAGAATCGCTTTGACTTTAACAGAAAAAGGATGATTTGAATTTGATGTGAAAAATCGAACCTAAAAATAGTGCCCGTACTTAGTGCAATTTTTGGATCTAAATGGTTGTATCTACATCTATAGGTACTGTTGGATCCACGGACTATATATATACAAAGAGGACATGCCTTTATTAGGTAGGCCTCGTGACACTTTTAGACGTAAGGGCCTACTTACTTAACTAGAGTTTGGGATAGTAAACTACGGTATTTAACTACGTTTTTGATTCTCCTACGTAGTTACGTCAACATAGGCCGAAGCAAGCAGTGTTGCTTTTGACCTTTAGATGTAAAATAAAAAAAAAGTGGACGGAATTTAAATTCCACACTCAACCGCAATTTGTCACGTGTTGTTTCATAGCTGATAGTAAAAAGAGCTGAAATTTGGAGCTGTTATTTACGTTATGATGTAGGCTTCCGATAAGGTACCTAAGAAAGGATTTCTTGAATTTTTTACGGGATCGGAACTTACGCGGGTAAAACTATGGGACACAGCTAGTTGCGTATTATAGTGGTCGATGTACGATTTGCTAACAGTTTTTTCATCGATTAAAATAAAACTATGTATGAAGAAATATGTCCACTCTATATTTAGAAGTTTGGTATTTTGATACGCAACACAATCGCGATACATTTACCAGTATGTCATTCACGTTACATGTTTAGGGGACCCTGTTTTTTATAATTAACAATGACTCGGATGCCAGATTCGCTTACCGATCTAAGTTTTTGTTTGAACCTCGTATAGGCAGAGGTAGGTACGATGGGCAACAAAAGTTGATGTCCACTGTAGTTTAGGATTAAAATTCCTACCAATTTTTAACTACTTTAAATTCTTGTGGATCACTTGTAAAACTATATAATACTTAATTATTAGGTAAAGTATTAAACCTGTTTTAGTTTTTTTTTTTACAAGAATGCTATCAAAACTCAGACCTGTTTACTGTTCTACGGCGTTTACTGCTGGCTAAACCACAAGAGCTCGCATGATAACTATTATTAATTAAGAAATGCATACATTTTTATTTTTTCAAGTTAGACTTTTGAATCCTGCTGCTAGAGGAATTATGGAAAAAACTTTTTGAAACAAGATATAAATAATCCTGTCAAAGAAAATTCCTTAAAATCCTGCTTTAGGGTAAAGTTTAAAAATATATACAGGTAAAAGCTCAGTTTCATTAATTTCCAATTTGGAAAGTTCTATGAAAAACCACTTTTGTTCCTGACCGTACATACAAATACGTAATTTATTAATGCGGGAATGTTCGCTACGTTTATATCGAAGTTGCTTTTTTGATGATAAAATTAAATTAGCAGCATTTGAATTATCTACCTACTTGAAATCGAAAGAATTAAAGTAAGTTGTAAATTACGAATAAGAGAATTTGTTTGACCGACTCCCAAAAAGGAGAAGGTTCTCAGATCGAAAAAAGGATTTTTTATTGTGTACGTTACTGAGAAATGGCGCCGTCTGAGATCCCATCGCGATGTTTTTTTTTTCTACCAGAAAAGTATCACGGAAAAACGACAGAAAAGATTTGTCAGAAATTTGCTAAAATTTAAAAGGAAACGGGCAGTTTTTAATCAATTAAAGAATGAAAATATACTTACCTACCTACCTAATATAGAATAGGTAGGTATTGTAGTATTTCTTAAGTAAGTAACCTACAATGCATATCTACCTACCTATTTATGGATATCCATTGATAAAAATAACGTTGACTTTTTGTTTTATTTTATGAATGAATAAATAATATAATCACTGTTTTAAAATCGAACAAACCCCATAGACTATTATAATGACCTCAAAATGCAGATGCGACAACGCACAGGCGGATGTCATTTATTTCCCTCCAGGTGACCCTTTTACCTTTTATTGTAAAATCCTTGCTTTTAATTTTAAAATGAATCCTTATTTGTAAGCTAACAAATTATTTTAATAAAATTGTCCTTCAAAAGTTTTTTTTCCGTTAGAAATAGGCCCTCGCACGGTTTGTGCATTTAGCCAGTATCCAATTAATATAGGTAACAATAACGGCCTCTGGCGCGTCGGGTGAATGCCTAGCTGCAACGCAGATGGTGCGAGTTCCTAGGACAATTATTATAACCAAAAATGCTTGATGTTCTCTAATGTACTTAGTATGTACTTAATTAATAACAGTAAAAAAGTACCTCTATATCCGTTGTCTATAGTAGCTATACCACAGTACAGGCCTAGTTGCTATATTTTGGGCTAGATGGCGCTGTGTGAAACGTCCTCTAATATTTATTTATTTAATAACACAAAAGTAAACATGTAAGTGCTTAAATATTATGTTTGTTACTCAAAAACTATTGACCCAATTACGAAAAAACTTTTAGTATTAAAATATTCCGAACGAGAGCGATAATTAATTTAGGGTACAAATCGGTTATTCTATCCTACCTTAGTAGATGATAGCGTGGTACATCTTAGGTTCTATCATCCATCACCACTCTTACCATCAGGTGATATACCTGCTTTAGTAGGATAGGGTAGTCCAAAATATGTCGTTCTCACAAACGTCCCTACAAAGGCAGGGCGATCGTTGGACAACCGCACTAAGTACGACTATTTTCGTCCCTAAACTCGAACCTTCCCTCGTAACTTCCATTAACAGAAAACAATAATTCTATATCTATGTTGTTTTTAACCTCAACAGACAAAATAATTCCTGTTTATGATGACATCTAATCCCTTATGAATTAAATGCGAGTTCCTTGAAAGTATCCGAACCGTTATTCCAAATCCATCAGTGTGTACGGAAATAGCTCGCGTAACACAAGTCACATTCGATTTAAATACACAAATTTTTGAAAACGTCTGTTTATTTAAGCTAAAGCACGCGCCTCGCTGTCCGACGCCTGTTACGTACAGTGAGGTAACAAAGGTGTATATTCACCGTAGAATTTTACCATTTCCATCCAACCAAAATTAGGTACACCCGAAAACATGGTGATAAGTACACCATGTTTTCAACTCAAATTTTGCTTTTAATCCACATGATTTGTTAACTGGATTACAATAATTTTAGTCTCGGAGACCAAGACCATGTGTGACGTCGATGTAGGAAAATAAATTATAATTGCACGATTGACACCTGGTATAATGTAACTTTGTTTTTCACCTCAAGTTTAAAATACAGAATCCCTTAGATATAGATAAACAGAAAGATTAGTTCTTTATTATCATCAACATTCTAGTCCTTTTTACAGCGCCACCACGCTTGGTTTTGTCCTAGGCGAATCCACTGTTTGCAGTTTCTGTTACGATGTCGTTTGGCGTCAGAAAAACGCGAAAATATATTTTTGTGTTTTTCTCCTTTCAGTCACATCCTTGGTCTTTGGTTAGTTCTATATGAAATCAATATTTAAAAACACACAAGCACAATCTACGTCTTAAAATGGCCGATCTTATTGCTTCGAGCGATCTATTCTAGGCAACCTTTATGATACCTATACGATAAGATATGAAGGGAGGGAAGAGTATTTAGACAGAAAGATGAAAGAGTTGAATTTGAAAGTCCCGCCGGAGTGGAATAAGCGGTCTGCGGTCGATAGCGATACCTATTTATGAAATGCGCTTTTGTTGCCGATCGTACACCTTCGCCTAAATGCCCAAGTTTATTTTGTTTTTGGTTATCGTTACGAAACGTTACATTTAATAAAATAAATTAGTTAACTACTGAAAACATGCTTTAAATAAAGGTGTTCTGTGCGAGGTAAATATCAACATTATATGACAGGTACTGAAACCATTAGCACCCATTAACGTTACGTCTGTTTTCTTTAAATGTCTTCGAGTATTCTTTCTAAATCTAACTATCGTACCTGAAAGTTTGCAAGCGTGTGTGTTTATTGCTCTTTCATGCCATTACCGCTGAACCGATTGCAGTGACACTCGGTATGTAGATAGCTGAAGACCTGGAATAACACATAGGTTTATTTTCACCTCGGAATTCCAACGGGATCAGAACTTACGCGGGTGAAACCCAGCGCCGCTGTTAGTGTTTAAACTGTATAGCTTGTAGGAAAATGCGCAATATCAAATGAACTAAGTAGGCGGCCTGGCGAAATCAAGACCAGGAAACATCACTTTCCATTATACTTCTAACTTTCTGTAACTTGTCCCATAGGCAACCTACAACTGGGGGTGAGTTGGGTAAATTTTAAAAAGGTGTATGGTCACCTTCACGGCCAATTCAATTTACCCCATCTTGAAGTGGAAATGTGGCTAATTCGGTTTGTTTTTACCTTATCCCACTTTTTGATGAAGCTAAGCACTGTAAACCAAATGTGGATGAATTATCAACCAGAATATTTTGATTCACCAATTTCATTTTAGGTATCAATTGATCAGTTGGATTCAAACGTATTGTGGGATTACCTGTTCATTCCGTAGCTGTATCGGTTTCATAGGCAAACGAGGGTGAAATTTTTAAATGGGTCGTCAAAATGATGGGTATTGCATAAATGACCAGTGGGTCGGAGGCGAGGGAGGGAGAGAGGGCATCGCCGCCGCTCACGCGTTCATAAATTTGAATATGGAAGTGAGTTCTAATGTCGTCGCTGTTTATTTTTACTGCACCCCCAGAGCCGTACGCCCGAATGCGACGCCGAATTTATTTCCATGCATTTTAATATCTCCCTCTGAATAGCTATTGCCATTTTCACGCGGTTTTATTGCGTACTCTATATGCCTTGTTATATTCTTCGTTTTGTTTTGTCTGTTTGCGATAGAACTCAATGGACAATATTGGTCGATGGAACCTCGTAACGCTTCGAAGGCATGAGTGTAATTAGTGCTCGACTGCAAGACGATAGCAGTTATCGAGGGCGATAATAAGCCTTTACATAATTATGTAAATTCTCCTCGTTTATGAAATGTACTGTGAAGGTATTCTGAAGCGAGGTATGTCAGAATTAAGTCGTTAAAAGTGGACAGTGATTGATTGGAGCTTGTGCAAAGGGCACGCATTGCGGAAACGCACGCAGCTTACCTACACACGAAACTTAATACTTATTAACACTGTTACATTGTATGTACAAGTTATGGAGCTGTCCCCCATCTCGTCACGTGGTTGTCGAAAAAGGGACTAAGGGTTTTGGGCTAAACCAGCGAACTAGGAGTTTTCCCTGCGCGGTGGCGGGTAAATTGCTTCGTTCCAAGGAGGGTTCGTACTAAGCGGGTGGCCGACCGTAAAAATGTAGCCAATTTAATAGCAGGTATGGTCAATGAAGACTTACCTACTGCACCGAAACCAAATAAAGTTAAGGTTTTAGTCGACCCTGGGCTCCTTAGAGGGATGTAACCGGGAACATTGCTCAAATGAAAGATGTATTACAACAAGCATATTGAAGGACTACCGCCTTCGAACCTAGGTCGGTCGATGCAAGAAAAGCTTGGAAAAGTGGGAGCGTCCAAACGATAGCGTATTTGACAGCCTGCTTTCTGTGCCCTGTTAGCTGCTCAGCAGATGATCTCAACACGGTAACATATGAAGCGATGGCCG
This sequence comes from Idaea dimidiata, assembly GCA_949358125.1. Lineage (NCBI taxonomy): Eukaryota > Metazoa > Arthropoda > Insecta > Lepidoptera > Geometridae > Idaea > Idaea dimidiata. The sequence goes on from OX442337.1 coordinate 8,190,795, forward strand.
TGGCTCAGTTTTGGATCAGATTTCTGTGTTTCGATATTGTTTGTAGTCGTTGACACGAAGAACAGGGGGCTATATTATGTAGTCACAGTGTCACTTAAAGGAAACTTGCACGCTCTCAGTCCGCCGAGCTTGCTCCACCCGCGTTGACTTTACGCCTTGTTAATGTTTACTTGCCTCAAAGCCTTCTAGTGTAATTGTTTAACTTGCTGCGACAGATGATAAGCAATTTAGATTAAGTTTATTCAACAAGCTAATTACATTTGCCATTTTAGACCTAGTTTTAGTAACAGTGTTAATTACTGACATATGTTATGAGTTAAAATAGCGAGTTGGTTTTTAGAGGATGGTGTATTGGTTGACTAGGAGCGTTTGAGTCTCCAAAAGTTGATAAATATATCTTTATAATATTGTTTAGGTTTCGGTTAATCACTGGCGTAAATATAAGCCGCACTGTGATGTGTGTGCAGCAGCTTCAGTCAGACTTAGCACATGTTTGACTGACAAGGACAACAACTTGTATACCAACTGTATATTGCCTAAATATTAAACAACTTATAAATGCGAATAGGTACTTACATGTTATTTCTAATTCTGTCAATTTTGTCTGGCGGCAAAATCGTGTAGGTAGTATTTACTAAAAGAATGAAATTATGTTTTCCAAAATACAAAGTTAAATAAAAAGCAAACCTATCAACTGATGTTAACATCTTTACAATACGGTATTATTTGACTTTACACGAAAATATAGCTGATTCGAGTTGCTTAGCGTTGTTGCGTGTCGAGTGTTTATTATGTCCACTTCCCTGACGTTGAGAGATGAAATTTTAATGTGGTAAATTATCCGCAAAAAATATTGTCGACGTTGCTCGTTAAGATCCACCACTTAAGACGTCAAAACGACCGCAAAATAAGAGTTTATGTTCACAAAAATACATTTTAGCGTTTTCTTCCACGCCATTATTATTGTCTTGTGGGTATTATGGACGCGTAACATTGACTTTTCACTGTCAATCAATAATACATTTTGTAAAGGAATTTTAAAAATATTTTTCTTAAATAGACATTGCTTTTTTCCAAAATTAAATGCTAATGTAATGAAATTATATTTCAAATCAACAATGTAGGCACGTTTTAAAATACCATAAAATTCAATAGTTACAAACAAACCTTTATTTTATTCAGCCAAAACCATGCCTTTTTGTAAGTCAAAGATGTTGTCAAAAAGTTTAACCGTCGAAACAAAAACTGCGAGCACTGAACTCCATGAAATTGTAGGGGTAAGTTTTGCGGTTACAGAAGAATAAGTAAAGCTTTAAAAAATCACTAAAGAAGTGAAAAAGTTTCCTTGGCATTCAAACAATAGAGTACGCGACTTACCTGTGATGTGGCCTAATATTTTATGGAAAGGAAAAAATTGAGTTGAGTTTTTTAATCGACAAAAAATACAGTCATCGTTCTATGATTTACAATGAAGTGGTTAAAGTGGTGATACAGTTAATGAAATTGTTCTGTGACGCTTGAGGCTAGATGGCGTTGTGTAAAACATTGCACATTATTCAAGGTAAATGTTTTTCTTTGAGTTGTAATGGATTGCAAATTATGTGACAGCAGTGTACGGGTGTAAAATACTCCACTTTACCAACATTAAAGTACAAAAAGATTGTACTATATGAGAACTTAAATTATGGAGGGCGAACGAGGGGGGCGGCACTCGCTTGAAATATAAAAGTGTCCAGGGGCACTCAGCGGCCGGACTCTCATATTTTGTTATTTTATTTATATTAAAAGTAATGGTTCGCCGCACGGCATAATGCTCTAGACGGTTTTTGCGCATTTTTCTCTTTTCTCTGTGTCGTATATTTTCACTTAAATGACATAGGTACGTGACCCTCTCTTTGTTAGCTTACATCGATGTGCTATAATGCGTTAACGACTTTCGGGGATTACTGTTTGCTTTTATTTCAACAAGTTTTCTTTTGAAAGTTTAATTATGTTTCGATTTAATCAACTTTAAAACTAACTAACAAATACGCTGTGGAGTCTTTGTTGTGGATAGCCCTACAATGATACAATAGCATAAATTCACTTACCATAGTTTTATGCTATCATAAACAAGCAATACAGACATCTTCAGTATAATGTTAGGTTCCAAAACGGTCGGCGTCGTGGGCTGAAACATTGTGTAGTCTCGAAGCGATTTGGTCCTAGTGCGTTAGTGTTAGAGGTCATATCTGAACGGTGTTTAGCGTGGTACAAGTGCGGGTTGGCAGCAATCTGCACAAGCAGTAGCGAGGAGGTGTAAGCGAGGTGCTGTGGGGACACCCTCCCCCCACGTCCCACGAAGGCTCGGCGCGTCAGGACCTAGCGTCCACGCGGTAAGGTCCGCTTTGCGCCCGCGACGCCGCCGCTCTTCCGGGGAAGGCGCTATCTCGGGTGCAGCGGGCGGCCACCACCCCCTCGTAAATAACGCGCGCTGGCGAGCCGGCGAAGCACCCGTGCCAGATTCTACAGCTAGAAACAGTTAAACGCTCATAATTTCGTGCTGGTTAAGCTTATCTTTGTCTCGTGTACGAAATTTCGTTTCGCCACCGCTCTACCGCCCCTCGCGCGCGTTTTCGTGGACATATTTTATTGGTTGCAACGGAGCGTCGCGTCCGGGGCCAAAGTTATAATTGTCCTTCGACATACCATTGCAGCTTCTGCATAAAGTTACTCGACGACATTTAAGTTGTTCGAATAACTTTATCTGGTTAATGCTTTAAGTTTACCCGCTCGGCTTATTTGAAAATCTACGTCAGTTTAATGAACGATTACGTTAATCGACGATGCAGTAATGTTCCGTAAATGTCTTGGAAATTATAAATTTATAAGTTATCGATTGGACCGAGTATAGCGTGTGTTGCAATCTTGTGTCGTAGGTGGATGTTTAGATTTAAAGTAAAGCGGAAAGTTGGGAAATGTTGTATATTTACACTTGTGTAAACCTCATAGAGGAGTTTCATGTGTTAGTAGGCTGCGAAGGCATCCGAGTACAGCGCTGTATCGCGGCTGGGGGTCGGTCGGTGTGGCGAGACGAGGCAGACGGGAGGCTTTAAGCCGGCATCATCCCGCCTTATCGCGCCGCGCCGGATTCATAATAATTTTAATACTTGGGGGGAGCGCACTACGCCCGGATTTCCTTCGCATACTTTTATAAGCGGTTTTCGTCTTCCCCGAGGATTCGCGTCGCGTTGACACCCTCGCGTGCATACAACTAAAGACGATAGGGTACGAGTGTATCACTGAAAGCTCCTTTGGGTTTTCCATGTTTATAGTTTTTTCGATTGCGCAAAATGTAAGACTTTTTGGTTATTTTTGTTAGACTATTATTGTTTTCTACGTAGCCGCTACTTTTGATGAGGTAATTCAGATCCTTTTTAAGAGGACACGACCGTCTCAGTTAAGCATAATAGGTTATGTTTCTTTTTACCCGACTGTAAGAGTTTTTTTTACATACATTAATATTGTCTCTGTTTTGTAGCTTCTGCTTCTTTTCATATTAGACCGAAATCCACCTGAATATTTATTCTGCTTATTCTACAGCAAACTCAACCGCAATAACTCATCAACTAAATTGTAAGTAGGTACCTAAGTAATACTGCAACAAAAAGGGTCCTAATTACAGACTAATTGCGAGATCTGCCAATTTGCCAAAATGGATATAACAAATGACAGTAGTAATAGAGGCACTTGAGTGGAACATTAATAGAGAGGCAGGTAGCCGTCGAGGCAAGGCGGGCGGGGACATTAACGAGCGTTTTTATCCAGGGCGGGCGGATGATGAATAGCTCCACTTCCGGCCGCGACGTCCACACTTCCGCCACCGCTTTTGTGTATTTATCAACATTAATTTTCAATGTTTTGCATGAAAGTAGACTGGCATATGTTTATGTTAAGTTGGATATTGTTTATAGGAACTTTAGTTAAGTAGGTAGGTACGGAACAAAAAAATGAAATGGAAATCAATTCTAACTAAATAGTAGATAAATATTAGGTATAAGTACCTTTTATTTTATCTGATGGTACTGCTGTTACTTTTTGCTGACCAACATTACACAACACGCGTGTGTAATAACGATATTTTTACCACGCACCTAATTTTTGTGTGCCGAATAAAATCTATCAATGTGTGTGTTAATGTTGATGGACATAATCTACCTATAATTCTTATTATGCCTATCGAATCTTTTCGTGGCTACATTATTCTCCTATTGATCTTTAATCACACAATTTTCCGAATAGGCCATAGGTATAAGGAAAAAATCTACCATTTATAAATATATCAAGTAAAGCTAATATATTGACCTATCAGAATTGTTTTAACAATTTTGTTCAATTAATGTTTGTTCAATTGTAATTGTTTGGTTTACTAAGTTACTTATCATATTTAACTAAACCTTAACCAAACAAAGACAAAGAAAACTATCCTGTAACCGATTGAGATAATTATGTCACTTTATTGACCTCTGTGACGCGTCGGCGACTGCAATGAGGAAGGTCGCGAGTTCGATTCCCGCCAGGTGCAAATATTTATGCTTAAAAAAATATTTGTGTGGTTAGGTCTGGGTGTTTTTCTAAGTATCGTATGTATGTATTTCCAAAATAAAAAAGAAAATAATATTAAGTATATCCGTTGTCTAGTTTCCATTGTACAAGCCTAGTGCTTAGTTTAGGGCTAGATTGCGGTGTGTATAATGTCATGCAATAATAATAATAATCGTTTATTTCTTTCTCCACAAATTGTTTACAGTAGGTAGGTATAAAGTAATAGATAAGTGATATAAAAACTATTTGTAGAGACTGGCACCTGAACTAGGATCCCCTTTGCTACAGGTACCAGGGCCTCTACCTTCGGACTTAATGACTATAATTATGATAATGGAGAAACTTAACATAGGTAGTAACTTAACATGCCAAGTACAAGTAAGTACAAAAAAATAGATAATTTAAGCAACAGACTCTTCGATTCATAAGTTTGTGTATAAGTGTGAGTAAGTAATTGTGTATGTGGGTGAGTGAGTGAGTGTGTATGAGGGTGAGTGAGTGAGTGTGTATGAGGGTGAGTGAGTGAGTGTGTATGCGTGGCAGTGCTTGAGTGTGGGTGTATGATAGGGAATAAGTATGAGTGCTAAGCTCCCCTAATATCTGCCCCCAGAACACAAGGATTGAGTTATGTTCTGAACACAGATACCAGAAGCGCCTCCGTCTCGTCATAGTTGAGTTCCAGTAACCAATCCGATACCACCTTCTTACATTTATGTGAAGTAAATGAGTAGAAATCAATTCTCCTATTTAGAGTATTATATAGGTGAGGTCCTTGATAACACATAATTTTTTTAACAAATTGGGTTTTGAATTGTTGTACGAAGCAAATAATGTCTGCTCTTCTTTTTAATTTTGAAAAATCAGGATCAAAAGTTAAGCTTTTATGCTGAATTAGGACTATTCTCTGAATAAAAAGTTTGCGAATGGACAGTACTCTCCATTCTTTAAATAGGTCACTAGTGGGATACCTTAAGCTTTTGAATGAAGCAACTTTTAAAATTGCTCTTTGAGCCACCTCAAGAGGCTTCATATTTGTTTTGGCAGAATCTCCCCAGCATGTTATGGAGTAGCTGAAGATAGATTGGCATAGTGCGAAGTATGCCAGTTTGATTATTTGAAATGGAGCTATATGACGTAGTGTTTTAAAAATAAAAATTAATTTACGTGCTCGAGTCGTAAGGGCTAAAGGCCCTTGTTCCCCAAAATTTAAATTACGATCAAGTATTATGCCCAAGTATCGTATCGAATGAACATTAGCAAGTTTAGGGCATTGACAATTTCGTTGCAGTTGGCAAGAGTGTGCAGATAATGAATGTGTTGTGGCGTACCTTATACCACACTAACGTTTACTCGCTAGTCGCTCCGCTTATGTACCTTGTACCAAACAAGGGTACCTACCAAGGAATCGACTCCGCTGGCGGACGCCGTCCCGCTCACACCACCGCTGCGCAGGCGCACGCTCGTCGATACACGCTCCCAAATGTTAGATATTTCGTTTTTTCTGTGTTTATGGTTAAAATATTTTCATGAAGCGCTTTTGTTACCCTGTTTAGACCCATCTGAGCATAGTCAAAGGTATCTGACCAATTTTTACCTGAAAAAACTAATGCCGTATCGTCAGCGAAAGACAGTATAATTCCGTTGTTAAAAGTCATCGAGCAGAGATCGTTAATATAGACCAGGAATAACGTTGGGCCGAGTATGCTCCCCTGTGGAATTCCATAAGTTATAAATGCAATATTTATTATTTATATTTATTAAAACAGACTCCAAGCAATGAACCAACCTATTTCAATGCTTGGTTTCTGTAGATTTCAACGACACAGTTAAACGAGTTTAACTATGAAAAAGTTTCAGACCTTTGTCTTGATAGATGGCACATTGAAATTCTCTCTCTGCTTCAAAAGGCACGTAAAGCAGTTGGTCTCGGTTTTTATCATTGATAGCTGTCGATAGGTCAAGTTATAGAGGACGATATAATACTAGATGAGCTACATGAAACACAAAAGGAAGAATGAGACAATAAAACTCCAGATATTTTAACGTTATACAAGGTGTAACGGGTAAGCCCTTTTAATCCGAAAGGGGGTTGTTCTAGACGTCTAGGCGAACAACTTTTGTTCTACGAGTTTGGAAATTCGAAGTACTATTAACGAAAAATTTAGGTGTAAAGTTCACTTGAAAATCAGCTGTTTCTGAGAGTTCGAGGTCAATAACCTTATGTTGCCCTTTTATTTAGTTTGGTGGTTTGCAATCAAAACTTCAATTACCTTTATTTTCAAAAGCAGCTGTTTTTTTTCAGTGAAACATAATTTCAATATTTTCAAAAAAAGCTTGATTTTTCAAAAGTCGTAGAACAAAAGTTGTTCGCCTAGACGTCCAGAACAACCCTCTTTCGGATTTAAAGGGCATACCCGTTACAAATTGTATATTGTTAGTCTTGAAACTATTTAGTAAAAAAAGTTTGACGGTCGTCAAAAATCTCCAGAAACAGAGCTTAAAACAGCTTTTTTTTTCTTGTGTTGTTAACTTTATAATAAAAAATGACCTATATATTTTAAATCAACTATCTACCTACAAGCCAACATATACCATTGTAACTAGTTCAAAATAACAGTGACCATATAAATATCTGCGTACATCGCGATCGTAATCAGCAGCAAAAGGCCTAATTGAATTTATAACCACGTATTCAAATATGACTTCAACATTCACTAAGGTTTATTGCTTGACTAGTTTTTTCATTTGACAGCACATCTTCTTTAGTTTTAGCTTAAGAATTTATTTGGAAAATACCGATAATATAAAAGTAAAGATTTTAGATATGCCAAGAATATTTTCCTTCTTTCTCAACCCATCCACTTAAGAAAATTAAAATCTTTTTTCGGATAGAAAATAAGACTTGGTCGTCTTGCATGACGATTTCTAAAATATTTTTTTATAGATGTGATTAAGAACTGTCAAAATATCAAAAACTGTAAAAGCATGACGACATATAGTAATCTTCTACTTGGGGAAATATAATCAAAAGTTCAAATTATCGTAAAAAAAAATGATTTAGCTAAACTTTTTGTAAAATGGTCTTACGCAAGCAGAAAAATAGTCTTATTAAGAATACTTAACAAATAATTCGTTGGCAAAATAAAGTTAATTCTTCAATAACTTTAAACAAACAGACCAACATTCAGTATAATTTAGTCATCGAGAACGATATGAAAACATCTTATTAAACATTCATTACACCTCACCGAATGGTGAGAACCTCGTAACATAAATTTTGCGTATTATTTACGTTGACAGGCGTGTGTTATGAAATTATAATGCTGCGATTGATATGCGAAGGACGCCCGCGCCGGTGAGACGTGGACAATGTACTGGACTTTTAATAGTGTTACCAATACAAATAGACCACTGTTCTGGTTTAGGTTATTTAAAGGACGAATGTAAAATATTTCATTGAAAGCATTTGATGAATTTCTATCGAGGTAGACAACATCCCCTTTATTACAATTCGTTTTGTTAATAAAGCGTGTATTTAAGATTTCAAAGTAAACTATAGTTTATTGTAGTACTTCCGGTAGACAAAATATATTAAAATGTGATATCTCAACTAGTTCAGTTAACTAACTGAAGGCTTACATTCCGATTTATGCAATCAGTCAACTTAATAACTTGACTTAAATTGTTTTGTAGTCGAATTTTTCGTAGATGATGATTTTAACGTATCTGTCTCAACCGGAAGCCTTCCGCAACTAGTTCTTAAACTAAATTTATACATAGGTACATACATTTAAGGTCAAATGTGCATTTCAGAGAAAAAATGTTAAAATATTTTGTAATTTGATATTATTGCTCAAGGCATATCTACTAGAAATATTTTAAAGATAATTCATCTTAGAAATCAAAATGAATGCATTTTGAGATGAAGGTAAAACCTTTAGGTAAAATATTTCTAGTAAAAATGTTTGAGTTGACTGAACCGCGGGACGCAGATCAGAACACATCTACCATATGCCAGATTTATTAGGCAATGGCATCAAAATCAGTTCTTACAAGTAAAAATATTTTGTATCTATAAAACAATTTAGCTCTAGACTGAACACTTTTTACGTAATGTAAAACAAAAGGCACCAAATATAACTGGGTTAATTCACTGTCTGCCGTAAACCAAACCTTATCCATATTTCGCAACATAATAACATAGAGAAAATTGCGATCTACTTACCTACATAATTGGAAAGTACCCAGTTTCGTGGATAGATTCGCGCGAGTCGAAATAAAGCGAGCCAATCAATATTAACACGCCGCAAACAGCGTAAATTGTTGCCTAATGCCATACACTCACACAGGCGCGCGTTATACGTCCGTGAACTAGCGCGTTTACATTACCCAGGGTGCTCCAGAACACTCGTTCGGTTACACTTACTCGAACCTCTACGAATTTTCTTTAATATTTAAGATGCGATTTAAATTGATCACTATATCTCTACACCGAAATGGAAAAGCCCTAATCTGTTAGTTATACTAGAGTTAGAAAATTTCTAATTTCGATAAAGCCTTTTCGGGTAATGGTACTTTTGGGATTTCGTCGTCAACAAAAATCTCTTATATTTATGTATATGGTTTCGTCATGTCAAAGACACATAGTACTAAAAAGCATGATGGTCACGTCGTTAAAGTCGTATAATAAAAAAAATAAGTTAGGCCTCTACAGGTAATATGAAGGATGTTTTTTTTCTTGTCTAAACTCATAGTGCGGGGTATCGTTTGACAGCAGTATCAAAAATACCTACTGTATGATAAACGATTTTTCGATATTTTGGGTCCAATTTCAAAATTGATAATAATAAAATAGTAAGCTTTAAATATTTAATTGAAAATCCGTTGTCCACCCACCTGAAGAGGTAGCGTCTTTGCAGTACAACATCCTGTAGATCCAGCATATTACATTTACACAAGAAGCATACGCTCACTAACACAAGTCTTCATGTAAGCGACTATGTTACCATGCACGCACACATCACACGCCCGGCCTGTAATAACTCGGAACCACAATAAATCAATGTGATTAATGTCATTAAGCACTGTGTGCCGGCCTCTCTATATTCCGTCAATATGCACTGTTTTACGACATGCCGCGCCACGATAATTAGTCAGCTTTGTTAGGACTGTTGACGAATTTTACGTTCGGTCGCGGACATCTGAACAGAAATTAAAACCAATAAAAATATGTATACGACTGCCATCTGCATTTCAGTCGAGGAAAATTACGTGAAAACTCAATAGTGACATTGACACGAGATCAAAGCGAATTTATAACGGAACGATCATAAACACGTCACTTGTGCAAAAAATGATCTCTGCTATATCTCAAACAGTGGATATATAAGCGTTCCCGGGTGGTTGTTGGCGAACAAAGATTTATAACATTTTAATGTCCTCCGGTTAGTTTCTGGAACTGCATGTTTATCATACGTCTGTTTGATGGATAGGACGTAATTATAACGATTTAGGACTGGATCGCAAATCATGGGAACGGCTAGGACAAGCCGCACTAGTTGACAACATTATCACAAGTTGAGATCTCGATTGTTGTCCCGAGGTCCATGCGACAGTTCGCTTCGCGCGACCAGTTTCATACTTTACTTCATCTCTCGTTCACGGCGAGTGATCGCACGATGCGTGGTAACTGTGTAGGTACTTAATGTACAGAGAATCGATTCTGTGGCCCATTTAGATCGCCGATACCGCCATTGGCTGATGGACAGGACTCGTATCGCATTGGACATATTCAGTTCGAAGGATGGAATGTCTTCAATACGTGTTTGTTGATTGTCCTAAATTGATTACCTTCTACTTATTTCAAAATCGCCACCTACAGATAATTAATTTTATGTTACGCAATTTGAAAATATTTTACAGATCTCCTATGTAACTCTTTGTTTTAAATCACAGAAATTAAGGACGACACATTGATATTCCCGACCACCTTAAAATAATGATCATATCGTCGCGTGTGTTGCGTCTGAAACAAAAGTTCGCTTTATCTGTACACCATTGGATTTAATAGAATGTCTTGTCTGTATAAAATAGATTTTATAGGATAATTTCGTAAGTGTCGTGATAGAAATGGCGGTATAGCGGTGGCTATTGTAGCGATGCATGCCGATGACCATTTCGGTTGCGGTGTTCTTCGCTGGTTCGCAATCAAATAAATATTTCGGCACAATTAAGAAAGCGGCGACGAGGGTAGCACTCGTGACAATCGGCTAACAATAAGCGATGGAGACGCCGTACATTTGTTTGCTTATAAATTATTTATTTTTAATTTACTTTTATGGAAGTTAATAACCAAATAAATAATGACATAATATTGAAAAAGTAGAAAATTAAATTACAATATAAAATCAAGTTGCAAAAACTCTGTTAATTACTATAATACATGAAAACTAAATTAGGTATGTGTATAACGAACTAGGGGTATGCATAACACATCTGTTCGAAGTTTACTTCGAAAATTTTGAATGAGTGTTTGAATTTGTTGTTGATTTAAGTTCATAATATGATGTTATAAAGAATAGGAGCAATTGATAAAAATTGTCTGAAAAGATAAAGAAGTGTGATAAATAAACTCACGATCTATCCACATTACTAACATAATTTAATGATCCTACGACAAGTAGGGTACTAAGCTTTTTGTTAATTTTAATTAGCCTGCAAAGATAGCCTAGCCTTAATACGGCAAATAACTTTGTAAGTAAGCAAGTCCTTACATAATTATGTAATAATAACCATAAAATAATACGCCATTAAAATAGTACACGATCAGGAATCGAATGGAAGTGACCATTACCATTAGTTAGATAGAAGGGTCGTCTCCACGTCTCTCCGAGTGCGTACTCTGCGCTCTGCCCACATCCGCTGAAGTATTTTGTTTATTGCTAATGCGATTTTATTTTTTATTGCTTTTTATTTATCTTTATTCAGCGATTGCGGTTTATTGTATTAAAATAAATAAGAATTCTTGACTTTTTAATTTTATTCGAGACTGAGTACAAGACAGCGTCGAGAGGAGAGAAAGAAATAAATTTTAATAAGCGTTTCTTTTTTAAGGCGTGATTCTTCAGTTAAATGCGATTTATTTTTTATATAAACTTGAAGATAAACTGTATTCATTAGAGATCGTCTGAAAAGGGACTAAAATAAAAACAAATGTGGTCAAGATGGTGCGTCGCCAAGTTATTGTCTGATAAACGCCCTTCTCTCGTGGGCACGTTGATTGGCTTCCACTTCGATATGGTTTACATTATTTTCTTTAGGTATTATAATTTCAATTACCTTCCACGTAGATAATTATACCAATCATAGAGTTTACCTGTAAACTTTGTGTTTAAACCGCGATCACATCAACGAGAGTTCCATACATTCCAAGTTACTTACGCTTAAACTTACTCGTAAACATGAATGTTCGTAATTGCGCTAACATACAAAGGTTATTATAAAGATTTTGTTTATTTTGACGTACATAACTACTATGTGCTTATCCGTTTAACTTGACTAGTTAATGTTAGCTGTTTTGTAAATGATTTCTCCGTACTAATTTGTTGACATCTAAGATAGCAACCGTGTAGTTAGACAACGCGACGGAAGTGCATAAATAATGTTTATCGATCGATCATCGCAGGCTATAGTGACGTACATGTTAGATTTATGCCTTCATTGTCAGCGTCGTAAACTAGATCTTTATAAAAAAAGACACTTCCTATTTAAAATTTATATTAAAAGACAATGGTTGACAAAAACTCGGCGCCTTCTCGCGATGCAATCCCGGCTGGGCAACGCTGTGCGGCGCCAACTGCCAAATCTATATCGACCGCGCGTAAATTACGCCTTTTTACCTGGATTCCTGTTTTGACATATTTAAGGCATTAGTAATAATTATGAGTGCCCCCTTCGACCCGGTAAGTGATGCCTGTGTGCGTGCCAGTTAGTTTTGACACTATCTTAATGACGGACGTCGGGTGACAATAAATATTGAATTCTTATCGGTTACCTATCCGGGCCTGAGTCAGACAGGCTTGGATCCTAACATAGACCCCCCAAACTGCGTCATTAAACTTATTCCTCATATGAAATATGTAGTGTCTTACTAACGTCTGACAATAAAGTATCGTTAAAATTGTAACAAAATAGCGCTGGACGGACATCAGTAGGTGGTTAATTGTAACTAAGTATAGGGTGAGAGGTTAGTAAGGGTCGGGTACATCTGCTGTTTTCGTCCTCCTACAAGTACGCTTTATCAAGCATCGTTCGATAGTTTTAATTGCAACCCGATATCTGCACTTTTATGTCATTGTCGGCAGTTTAAACACTTTTATGTCTGTAGATTTTATTTTCGTCGTTCCCTACCTAACTGGGGTTACAGAGAAAGAAAATTTAACACTTTTTACTGTGGAAAAAGCGATAAAAACGGCCTATTGCGGTTGCATGAAAAAAAAACATGAGTGAGCTGAATACAATTCAAAAACCGATCATGTGTTTTGGGTGGTATGAATAAATCAGATATAGCGACGCGACTGTGTAGGCGCCTGGGGATCGGGGGAGAGACCTCCCGACCAAGTTATAAAACCTTTCAAAAGGTGAACTGAAAGAATCGTGCGTAAATATTAAGGGTTTACGATGGCTCATTCAGTCATTAGAAGGCGTCTTTTGTTTATAACCACGTCGTAGAGTTGTAGCAAGTCGAAGATAAGATCGATCTCTGCGTCTCCATTATTTATGTGAATTTTGACAGAGAAGACGTATCTCGGCGTCAGTAAAATAGCATTATTTATGGCAAGTGCACAGTTTACTTACAATGTCGTAAATTAGTCATCGAATTAAGACAATAAAAGCTGGTGTCGATAAGGCGTGCGATTAGGGGCACGCCTCATTGTTCTGACGAATGCACTACTGATATAGCCAATATTTTTTCACTTTTACGACTTCACTACGAGATTGGTTTGTTCTGTAATTGTAATTTGATATTTATGTCCCTACACGTCTGTGTTTACATAGTTCAGTTAAGAATATTTTAGTAAGACCAATTAAAAATCACAATATTTGTCATGGGCCCTTGGTGTTTTTTTTTTTTTTAAGATTAGAGGCTCCAATAAAAGCCTTAGTTTAATTTTATTAACTAATCTCACCTGGTGGTAAGTGACAAATGTTGTGGCATACTTAACTGAAAAGATAATAAAGACGACAGTGTCTGACCGATCTTTCTCAGTGCCTATGCTTTGATAGATAGATAGATAGAGAGATAATAACTTTATTTGCACAACATACAACATTACAACAAAAACACAAATAATTACATTACATGAAGTAAAGACATAGATTAAACGTAAATTGCACAAATTGGCGGCCTTATCGCTGAAAGCGATTTCTTCCAGGCAACCTATGGATAGGTATGGATAGGTTCCAGGTAACCTTTGTATCATGAACAAGTCACCCGGCCGTGCCACTCGGTTGCAACAAACAGATCGACTGCTCGCCGAGCAATGGAACAAACAACGAAGCTCGGACCCGACAAAGCCGAGTGACGGTCTAGTATAAACCATCCCTTATATCCCATCAAGTGACTGACTGACAAGCCTTTAGCACTAAACAAAAAATATGTGCAGCTTAGAAGGCTATAAGTCCCATAGATACGAACCTAATAAATAATAAAAATAAATAGTATTTCGCACTGAAACTATAAATGATATTAACCTAAATAAAATTACGATATCTAAACATCCGACATCCATTGACGGAAACAAAATTTATACCCTGTAATAGGGGTAAGGTGGACGAGGGTGGATGAAATACAGTTAATGATAAATCCCCAAATGAGATTTGCCGGACGTCTGGCCACTCAAAACTGATGTCCCATTGTCACTCGACACTCACCTTTATGTCACATATGAACTAAATATTCTATGACCATTGTCCATTATTATACACATGATGATTTTAATTTTAATCGATATATCCTACTAATATTATAAACGCGAAAGTTTGTACTTCTGTATGTATGTGACTTTGTTACTTTTTCACGCAAAAACTTCCGAACCATGACTATGAAACTTGGAATTTAGATAGCTGGAGACCTGGAATAACACTGGTATATATTTACACATTTTCCCGGGTCTTAATCGCGTGAAAATCAACTTTTTTAAATTTTCTTTACCTCGACGTTTCGATCATGTTACAATGATCTTGGTCTCGAGGGGACTGGAGCTGCGGCGGGCGTCGTCCTCTATTTATAACCTCGGTGTACCGGTAATGTTCGTAATTGTGGCTAGTTACCGAAGTACCCACATCTTCGGTGGTAAAAATTGCGGGTATAGCCGGCATACCTACCCTCACTTTTTAACACTGGTTTAATCCCGATATTCCTGTCGAAAAGGGACTTACGCGAGTAAAACCGCAGGACGCAGCTAGTGTGATACATACATGTGTGGTATAATTCCGTTTTATATATTTACAGTGACAAAGAATTATAAAACTTTCATGTTTCGGATACTTTCGGCTATTATTATTAGCCTTGGAGATTCAAATTTTTTCTACGAAATGTCTAATTTTTCGCAATATAATTTGGTAAGCTATAATATACAGTAGACAACGTGTTCTTATCTCAATATGCAGATAATAACTCTATCATAATAAAATGAAAACAAACTTAAATAGATATTGTTAAAATTCTTGGCAGAAGAGAAGTCATTTCATTTGTACTATGAAGCCATAACTTATTTTGGACCAGCCTATAATGTTAGGTTAAAAACGGTATAGCGGTAGTTGTGATAAATATTGGTATAATGGTAGTTGTTGTGATAAATATTTTAATAACGATGATTTTACTTTTGTTTTGATTTTTCATCATGCATTATAGCAATAAAATGCTTAGTTTGTTCTGACTGACTGATTGATTCACTGCGGGATCAACACACAGCCTAAACCGTGTTCTTCATATTATTATGTAGGCATTCCGTTATTTATTCCCTATACGAGCCAAACTGAAAATCCCTGTCGGATTCATCGCAAATTGTTGATCATTTTCTGACGCAATGTTTTATAATATTTTTGTTTGTAGCGTTTCTAAATGACATTGTTCCCATGTTGGTGTAGATTGTAAATAAAAATGTCAAAAGGTGTTGAAGCCTTAGCATATTTAGACAAAAAAATATATTTTTGTCAATTATATGCAGGGAACAATGACATTTACAAACGCTACAAACGAATATATTCTAAAACATTGCGTCAGAAAATAATCAACAATTTTCGATGAATCCGACAGGGATTTTCAGTTTAGGTCGTATTATATAGGGGCCTTAAGAAAGGGGTTTTCGAAATGCGCACGAGATCGAGGCTTACGTGGGTGAAACTGTGGAACACCGCTAGTCATGGGGCACAGCTAGCGAGGCCGAAGGATGTCATAATATAGGTAGCAATTGTAATACCTATACGATTTGATCCTACAACCTATTTTGAGGAACTATTGCGAAAAATCACTAATCTTGTCTATTAAATTTGTCACTACGTGTACCTAAGTGAAGTGTAACACCCTGTAGAGGTCAGTGTAGGTGTTGATGATCCAGATGGACGCGGGTCAACAGCTGCGCGGTAATTAAGCGGTAGCTGGAAGTGGCATGCGTCTGCGCACAATGCCGTTCAATTGAATGAGAGTAATCTTTGCACCCACGCGTCTTTTGTCTGCGTGGGTGGACCGCTGACCGATAACCGTTACGGTAGCTAAGATGCTTTACTACGTGTTTGACCGTGAAATTTGCAGTAAATGTGCTTGTGCATCATACTTAAATAAAATCCGTTTTTTTATTAATAAATAAATACTATATTGCATGTTATCATTAATATAAAATATAATAAAACGTGTCATTGACAATAAAACACATATAAGCGCAAAATAAAAGAATAGATATTAATAGTTTTAAGTAGCATTAAGAACAACAGGCCATTTTAGATAAGAAAAAATATTTTCCATTTTTTTTACTTTCGTTAAAGTGTGAAAATATATGCGATACACAATCTGAGCAACTTTGTACTGGCCAGCAAAAAAGTTTTTGGAACATACGATATGTTATGCTGTCCTCTCTGTAAGTTTATTCCCCAAACATAAAAATATCTGTCATTTATTATATTATTCCTTTATTGTATTATTTGGGAATATTTAATATTTGTTATTAAATATGTATATAATAATTATCCTTGGTTTTAGTAAACGCACCTAACCCCTTAATCATTCGTGTGATCCTTTCCAGCCCAAGGTTGCCTGGAAGAAACCGCTCTCAGCGGTAAGGCCGCCTATTGTGTCACTCTAGATTTAAGTTTCGTTATTTTATTTACTTATTATTATTGTATTTTTGGTGTCATAATAAAGCGTTAAATAAATATAAATTACCACAGTTTATTGCTCTAACAGAAAAATAAATAATTTACTCAAAGTTTATCTGTCTAAAATTAGTAGAGCATACTTCGTACCAATACTGCTTTGACAAAAGTAAACAATTATTGCAAAAATTGCTTTAATGATAAATTGGTGACCGTTTCTAATGTAGAACAGAGCGGGGAAAGAGTGATGCGATCCGGAATCGAACCCGCGCAGTCATAACGTCCTCCAAACACAATGGGACTCTTTCGATGATTTATATCTTAATTGTACGTGGACATTCCTTTGTAGCCAATTTTATATTATTACCTGTAGCCATAATTCTTTTAATAGAATTTAGACTGTTTAGACCCACACTAAAAGGGAATGTAAGTTGTAACGTTTGCGTCTACGAGAACCTCAAAAGGATAGGTCGAATAAAAATATGATTTTGATCCGGTACACACACAGCTTTTCCATGAGTAATTTAATTTTGTTTCATTTGTTAACTGTTGTGGCTTAGTGTAGAGATATCCGTCGATGTCGTCGAAGTTGCGCGTTTTACTCTCACGCGCGCGGATGATCGCGCTTCAATAAGCGCGGTCATCCTTTAAAATGTGTATTATAGTAGTTTATGCACCGAGGTACTAAAGCCCTGTCTTATGTACCGGGCGTCAGATTGAATCCAAAGCGTACGAAGGACTCTAGAGAGTTAACTCCCGAGCGTAGCGAGGGTTTTGAAACTTAACTCCTGAGCGAAGCGAAGGAGTTATGTACCTAGAGTCCTGAGTAAAGCGTGGGATTCAAGCGCCCAAGATAAAGCCAGGCTTTATTACCGAGGTTAATACTTTACTTTACACATCTACTGCGAGACAATAAAAAATCTACAAAAATAAGCATTTAACTAACAACAAATCAATAGATTAATGCAACGTCTTTGAATATACAAGATGTAACGGGCAAACCCTTTTAATCCGAAAGGGCAACCCCCTTTCGGATTAAAAGGATTTCCAAAAGTCGTAGAACAAAAGTTGTTCGCCTAGACGTCTAGAACAACCCCCTTTCGGATTAAAAGGGCTTACCTTGTATAAATAGCTCTACATTAATTAAATTTCACAATCTTACATATAAATAAAAATAAATAAATCCTGTGACCAACACACAGCGCCATCTAGCCCCGTGGTAAGCTGCTAAGCTTGTGTTACGGTGACTAAACAACGGATATACTACTTATATTTATTTTTCTTTTGTAAATACATACATATTATACATAGAAATACGCCCAGACCAGATACAAATATTTATTTTTAAGCATAAATATTTGCACCCAGCGGGAATCGAACCCGCAACCTTCTGCATTGCAGCCAAGCGTTCGCCCGACGCGCCACAGAGGTCGTCGTATAAATGACGAAACCAAACATCGGCCTTAGCCGATGAAAATAAAAGTTGGGGCTTCATATTAACTAAAACTTTTTGCCTTACCCTTCCGTCGACATAAAAATTGAAGAAAAATAGCTCAGTTTTTATTTTTTTTATGTGTTATGTCTAGGTGGCCAGTTCGAAATGGCCGTATGCTACCAGAATCTTAGTTCCAAATTTAAATTACTTTATACCCTAGGGTTATAATGAGCACTTTATGCACCTAGGGAATAAAGACTCGCTTTACGTTGACCTCTTTGGTCAAATGAAGTAACTTTGTAGAGCATTAGGTGTGTAAAGTATATTATGTCACCAAAATATTAAATGTGCTGTTTTTTTTCTTCTAATCTGAACGATATTCCCCGTTGCGTCCCTCCACGAAGGAACTCAAGCTCGGCTAAAACGCCAAATAATTTTGGGTCGCCCAAGTAAGTCATCATCATTGACCACACCTACTTAAATAGATTTGGCAAAATTTTCGGCTGGCCGCCTGTCTTCAACCAATACTTTTCAGGACCTATCAGTTTACCCGCCACCGCGCGGGAAGCAATATAGGTTGGCTCCATTGGCTAGTCATCCCAGTCAGCTTTAACGACACTCACGGGAAAAGATGGGGGTTGTGCTATTCTATGACGCGGCTACAGCCTCAAGTTTGCTGTTTCCCTCATGAATCGAATTTGCAGTCTGATATACTTTTTTAATCGAAATGTCGCATAAACAAAGCATGTAAGCCGCGCCGAACTTTTGCGCTGAAATTGTTTATTGTTTTCGGGTTATACCTAAGAAGAAAGTTTTTCATTATAAAAGAAAGAACAGTTGATAATAAAGCTCGAAAACCTTCGGCTTATTTACCAATCGGTCTACGATTCAATAGTTATGTTAGTAAATAAACTGAAACTCAGTTGTGACCAACAAGTGATGTCTTTAATACTAAGATTATACTTTATCGAAACCTGGCATGCCTAGGCAATTGTTAATTTAGATTTCAGATGATGTTACAGGTAAGTACAGCATTGCTATTGGAAACGCGGAATTGATACGATAAAAAGAAAAATCAGTAAGTTTCTGAAAAAACAATTTCAATAGAACACAAAAAAAGCGATTTCAGTCATTAAAAGAGTGGACGAATGTCAAAAAACGTTTTTTTTTGTTCAGTATTTCGACCGCATGTTGTATTTCTTCTTAATCTTATTTTTAGCTCAGATCTACTAAATTAACTATTACGTCCTCCACTTTTGGAACTAAGTAATACCTACTAGGCTAATAAGTTTGATTTCAGGTTGCACAATTACCTAACATAATTATAGGGACATTACGCATTTACTCATATACCTCTAGCAAAAACTCGTAATAGCATCTATTTGAAAGTGAAATTTCAATAAAAACTAAAATGATGCCCAAGTCATACCTACTCATTTAATAGGTGAGATATTTAGGTCACTAGCTGTCACGTAAGCAAATGAACTTAGGTTCGATGAATACTTATTTAATTTTGTCTTAAGGTTTTCGCGATTTTGCATAATAAACCATAATATTCACCCAGTATTTAAATAAAACGCAAGTCAAACTCGGTAAATATGAATACTTATTTTTCAAAATAATAGTAGTAAATAAATGTAGGTACTTACTTGGGTTGGTATACCCCTTTTCGTACAAAATGTTGTGAACGTCTGAAATCGCCGGAGGCGTGTAGGGTTCCGTCTTTATATTGATAACAATACGGGGACCAACTTTAATATCAGTTATTTATTGTAAATCGTTTCCTTTCTCTCCCTGTTGTCGTCGTAGTTGCAATAAACTTGCCAATAACAGTTTTCATTGTTCTTACTTAATACAACCCATACTAATATGTCAAGTGTCTGTTAAACTACAGTTATCTTTTTTTAATATTTCACAATAACGAAATAAAGTAAAACGTTTCCTTGGTCTAAATACATTTAAAATTAACGACATATTCGACAATAATCCTCAGATAATTATGTAGGTTTTTATTTAGTGAATAGAATAGCATAATGATAATAAAAAAATGTATTACAATGCTGACAAATAGGTAAAATAAGCCAAAATAATTTAGTTTGTTGCGAATGACATTGAACAGACGTCGTCGTCGGTAGCGGTGACAATGCAAACTCGAGGGGAGAATGTTTGCCCGTCGCGGTATGAATAAAGATATTCCCGTTATTTGTACTACAGATGTCATGTAATTTCATTGTGTCGCACAATATTTAGTGTAAACACGGGGAGACTTTGCCGGGACCAGATAACATCTCCTACTTCCGACGCATCTCGCATACAAACTAATAAAAGCAAATTTTATGGACACCCAAAAAAATTGTCGCCGTCGACGCTAATAAGGGATTTATTCGCAATCATATAAAAGAGATTAGCTCCCTTTATCATAAATACGTTAAAGTTCGGTAACTAACAATAACGATCGACTATCTGATTAAAATTGCCTATTTGAACATTTACCACCATATTAATTTTAATAAAAAAACCTGATTGTGTATAAATCCAAACCCTTAAAATCGTTACGTAGAATCCCTTCTATCTATCAATAAAATAACAGAGAAATAATGGAAATAAGGATTCAAAGTTAATCCATAATTAAAGCTTAATTGATGATTAAAAATTAACGCATGTGTCATGGAATAGAAAGCTTCCATACACGATGAATATTTTATAATACGTCTATCTATCTAACTTCTACATCGATCGAACTAATAACTGAACTCGACCAATCTAAACTTAAATTGGCACATTACCTCTCAATGAAAACACGTAAAATATGTATGCCACTCTCAGTCACCGTAAAATGTTCGCTTCTGTGTCGAAACATTGATATGGCGTTAATAAAATCATGCCAGTCATAGGCAATCGGGACAAGCCCAGCAAACATGAGCCCTCCATTAAATGATAATCCCACCAATTTATCGGTAGAGCAAAAAATATATAGCATTGTGTCGGGACTTGTCGAACACGAAAATTATTTTATATAAACACATTGAATATTCTCGGGTCGCGACCTCCCCGACTCCGCTCGCAGATTACGCGCGTATTCCCCGTCGTTCACCACCGACCGCCACAGTTCACGTTTCTCATCTGCCTGCTGACATATTTTTTAAAATAGGGCGACTGGTAATGGAATAATAATAAACTGGAATTTACTTTTTGGTCATCAGCCGAATCAAAACAGAAAGGGGTGTTAACATATCGGTCGATGTAGACGGTTTCATTGTATTCTGGCGGACCAATACTGTGTAATCAACGTTTGGATAAAATGAAATGGAATCCAATGTCTGAGCTATTTGTCGCATGTTTGA
The DNA here is from genome assembly GCA_949358125.1 of Idaea dimidiata. Lineage (NCBI taxonomy): Eukaryota > Metazoa > Arthropoda > Insecta > Lepidoptera > Geometridae > Idaea > Idaea dimidiata. The sequence goes on from OX442337.1 coordinate 8,212,530, forward strand.
CAGCAATAACAGGGTTGGCCGCGCATTAAAGCCACCATATGTCGGTCATATCAAATTTATTTCTATTATTTTATTGGTTCGGTCTTCGATGATTGCGTTCATTACCTTTATTGAAAGTCACAGAGTGAATTTAAATTTATAGTCATCGATATCAGTGATAGCTTGATGAATATAGGTAACAAAGTGGACAAAGCAATAAAGGTAATAAATAGCTTTCACATTTTTTATGATAATACGAGTATACGTTAAACATCCATAACACGTAGGTACTAAATGCTTTTTTGTCAGTCGCCCGTTTTGAAGAGATGTTACATTTCGTCATCAGTTTAAATTTTAACTGTATTAAAGATCATACAATAGGGCCATCAGTATGGGCTTAAAATCATCCATCTAAATAACATTTTTAAATAAATACTGTTCAGATAATAGGAACAATGTAATATTTTGTCAACTGCCGACTCCGCGCAAAGAGTGCATCACTGCGTGAAGCGGAAAATCCTCGGGACATTTGAGGACATTTTTTGTGGGTTAATATCCGCGCGACATTGTCAACCGGCTATTTAATACATCTAGTAATACAATACTTTAAATACGACTAGATTTGTGCAAAATTTGGAATTGTCACGCGTTGTGATTTTGTATGCGACGATTGGATTAATACAGCCCTGGCTCGGAATTATGTAACTCAATGCAGATAAATGGAATAAGATCGTTTTCGTAAAGTACAGGTAGGGAACATTTCGTGTTTTTATTTTTGGGATAAGTATAATTAATTTATGAAAGTAGGTATTCGTTTAAATGGGCACTCTCAAATTTCTAAATTATTATTTTACCTAAATTTTACTTCTACTTACCTACTGTTTTCGAATCAAAATAAGCAAACCGGTCGTAGAATCTACCTGTCACATACATAGAATATCCTCATATATTTTCTTTATACGATATCTGGTTCACCCCCATACATTTCCCAAATTGAATAGCATCACAATGTTCTGATGGCAGTAATTCTCTATTGAGACGCAATAAAATAAGATATGACAAAAATATCAGATTTCATAAAGCTTTGGTTTCGTGACACGTAATATTATATTATTTAAGGGACATTATTTCTTTTGTTTGTCATTCTCTTCCATGGTTGTGTGGATAAGGCTGGTGCACACTGGAATATTTTGAAGAAGATTTCAACGACCTTTCTTTTTGGTTTTTATTAAACGACTATAAGTTTAGGTATGCTAAAACTATAAGTTTAAAATATCGACTTTAAAGGTGTATTATGAATTATAATACACACTTAATAATGATAATAAGAGGACCAAAGCCGAAAGTGTAAATATGCTTTTTTAAATATTTTTTCTAATATAACAAACTTTATCCCATGAAATATAAGAAAGAATTCTTATTGTATGTCGCCTTTTAATTTGAGTACAGGTACTTGTACCTACTCTACCTAACATGTGACAAGAGAAATTATTCAATGGGGAGGAAATGGTCCGACAATTATGAAGCATAAGCCGAGTAGGACAATAGTGTAATTTTTTGTTGAGACTTTATATGAGAAAACTAAACAAAACACGAAGTCGCTTAGCACAATGAGTTCTTACATACATTTTGGGACCTTTCAATTAACATAGTTTATTGTACGAAACATAACTTTGATATGTACAGAAAAGTTGAATAAAACCCTCATTTAATCGAACATCATAGGCTTAATTCGAAGGTTCGTACTAAATTAATAACAATTTTATAACCCGACCGTCAATACTTAAAACCGAACATTTATTTTTTATCTCTTAATTAAATACGATGAAGACTATTTCGAGCAAGTATAACAATTACGAGCCCGCAGTCTTAATAAGCCGACAGAATAATAGCCAATATTTTAAATACACTGTTGATAATGACCATTTAGGACGAGTGGGTCGCTGTTTGGTCAGCTCGTTGGCTACTTAAAGCGACATATTGAAGTGTAAATACACCTGCGATATCTGCATTCAGTCATTAACTCGGTGCCTATCATCATTTCTTATTAATCAGTGGTTTTTGCGACACTTTTAAGGTTACCTACTATTTTATAAAACTTGTATTAAATGTACCTTAGTTTTTATTGAGAGTATGGTAGAGAAACACAGAGAGAAAGAGTAATTGTAAAGAAATAGAGTATTTTGGATGATGGCCGTATTAAACAATTTACACTAACACGATTGAAACTCATTTCCAGTCCCTTCGCAACCACTGTAACATGGTTAAAACGTCGAGGTAAGAAAGTCGCAAAGTAAAATCACGCGGTTATGACCCGGCAAAATATGAAATTTTGAATGGCCATTTTATACGGAGTCAGTAACTGTACCCAGTTACTCGGAGCTTTAGACCAGTCACTGAACAAAATCTATGATTGACAGGCTAGTCAATTCGACTCGATTGCGAAATTAGTATTAGTACAGGACTGGGTTAAGAAGTTAGAAGTTATAAGACGCTAGCCAGCGTGGGACTAGGTTACTTTACCTACTACCATGTAATGTCCCTATAATATATAGGTATGTACCCGCAACCCTAAATCGCGATTCCATGCAGCTTGCGCGGAAATACGTTATAGTTATTTCAATTTTCATGCAACTGGCATATGCAAGTGGCCCTAGCTACTTAAACAGCAAATAATAAATAATAATAATATATTTATTACCAAAAGAAAATATACATTTCGAACAAATGTGACGCCGTAATTTTATATTTTACCGGGTCTTAATCGCGTGATTTTTACTTTTCATTTACTGTCATCTACGTTTCAATCATGACGTTAGACGCACGAAATCACGTTGTTTAAGATCTGGAAAAATATGTGTTCCAATCGTGTTAGTTTAAAAACGTATGATGAATTTCCGTGCAAGACTTGCCTAATGGAACCCTGGCTTTAAGTAAAGAGGCCCTTGTTAGTTTATGTTCTTACAAGTTGTTATATCGTAGTTCACGCGTGACGAGCCGGTATCACGTGATCGAACACGCGATGAATTTACCTCTCATCCCTATAGCGCAATTATAAATGCGAAACTTGCCGTGTCTGTACGTTTATTTGTTAGTAAATCACGCAAAACTCCAGTTTTATTTAGTCACATTGGTACTTTATCGCTTTATTTACCACAATTTATTGAGATGCGAAAGTAAAAAATATGGTTGTTAAGCTTTTGTATCTGTTAATGTTTTGAGTCTTTAATAAATAGGTTCCTGTGTCGGTATATGTTACTGTTATGACTTGAAATCAATCATGACTAGTTTTGACTAAAAAAATTAAGTGATTTGACTGTAACATATCTACCTATACAATTTGTAACGGGTATGCCCTTTTAATCCGAAAGGGGGTTGTTCTAGACGTCTAGGCGAACACCTTTTGTTCTACGACTATTGAAAAATCAAACTTTTTTGATTGAAACAAAACGAAATGTTTTACTTAAAAAAAATTTTTTAAATATTTATGTAGGTACTTCAAATTCGTAAAACTAGTTTGCAAAATATACTTGTTAACTCGCACGGCAGAGCCAACAATTTAACTGTCCATATTTCAAGTGAAGATCGAAGATTTTTATATTGAGTCATTGTTGCGTGCTAAGGAAGCGTGAGGCGGGCACATTCGCGTCTTCTCCTCACATCGCCACCCTAATTAATATAAGATCTCAATTAAATCGCGACATATAACGAGCGGAATTTTTACACACCACTTTATGTACCGCCCTGCGTTTCAGAATAGGGCAATATCCAGCCAATCTGGAAACTTGTTTCATTACTACACGCGACCGACTGATTAGTAAGTTTGTAAAGGTGAAATAATATTCTTAGGGAAAATCACATTTTTAAAAGAAAATATCATTTAAAAAACATCTTACGGCGTGGTTTGAACTCGGGATCAGAACTCCGGTGCCCTTACCACTAGGCTGCGCGAGCTCCCCAGCTGTGGTATCATTTAATTAGCATCCACCGCTGGTAGTTGCTAAGTTGCAGTACATTGCTGCTTTGACGTAGCGTGGTTGTTACCGGTGATTACTTCAAAGCAGCAATGTAGAATACGAAATATGTTTTTTGACAGTAAATAGCAACCAGTAGCGGTGGATGCTAATTCAATGATACCATAGCAGATCAGTAATTCGGTGCCTAGTTGGTAAGGGCAGTTCGCGAGTTCAAATCTCGCCGCAAGTGAGTTTTTGAAGATGTATATTTCCATTAAATATTTAAATTATTTGTAGTAGAAATGCCTTGAGCAATAAAAAAAAAACAAATTACGAAAAATCACACCTTATTAGACGACTGGATTGCGTAAATTTTAATAGTTGAAATGAAATGTAATTTGTTACTATGTTACATTTCTATTTTGACTTTGATAAGTACTACATATCTCCCTATCAACGATACAACCAGCTTGTTAAGTTAATTTTTTCCAAGTTACTGAATAAACTTATGAATAAAAATGACATTATCGTACTCTCTATTACTCGAGTACAGAAAAAGGTCGGTTACATCAATTTTCGGGGTTCTTTTTAATTGACATCTTTTTATTACTTATAATGCTGACAAATAAAGTATTCGATGACTGTGGTTATAAATGGGCGCTTCTCCGTTAATAGTACTCCTCAGACCTTGTAATCATTTCCAGACAGAGCGCTCCGAACAACAAAGTGGTGGCAAGTAATATCCATGCATGCATGATGTGTACGTTTCCGCGCTCAGTAGGCAACCAGCTGTTACTTGTGTCGTATGACTCGAGTAAGAGCAGCTGTGATAATTAGCATCCACCGCTGCTAGTTGCTATTTACTGTCAAAAAACATATTTCGGATTCTACATTGCTGCTTTGAAGTAATCACCGGTAACAACCACGTTACGTCAAAGCAGCAATATACTGCAAGTTAGCCACTAGTAGCGGTAGATGCTAATTAGATGATACCACAGCTGGTCGCTTACTGAGCGCGGAAACGAATTACTCATACAATTAGTATTTGGCTTCACTTTGTTGTTTGGCGCGCTCTGTCTGGAAATTATTATATAGTCTGAGTAATACCCAGTGTTACTTGGTTTATTGACGAGGTGGTGCTTTCGACGCGGCCGATGCAAGGTCTTGACCAAGTTTTGAGTCGTAATATTTTGGGCTCAGATTACCGGTGCCGATAACATGTCATCTCACCTTTAAACGGGGACGGATTTAGGAACATTGAATTAAACGAAAACCACATTCGCTAACGTAAGCTAACAATTACATAGATCGATGGCAGTCTGCGTTGAACTTTATACATTCCATTTTACTAATTGTTGACATTTATTTATATTAAAATCTTAAATCAAAGTTTTATTATCAAAATATTGGATACTTACAAAATATCGAATTTTTTCAATTTATATTTAAATTAACTGCATTACACAAAGAGTTTTTCTCATCTGGTAAAATAATATAAAAAATATAAAGCCTCGCTTTTCTATTGGCTGTGTTAGTATGAATTCTCGGTTAACTAATTGTAAATGTGTAAATGTTTTGATTTAAATTATAAATGTAGGTAATTATAATGTATAAAAAAAGAACAAAAAATAATTTAAAAATTTAAAAACAACCAAAAATGAATTGATAAAAAATGACCAAAATAACCTACATACAGCGCCACCGACTAATTAATCTGTTTTATCATCTGAAGTAAAAGAACCATCTCAATTGGTGAAGCCCCTTCGAGTAATCGGTGAACAAACATAAAAAAAAAATATATATACGCGACGAATTGAGAACCTCCTCCTTTTTTGAAGTCGGTTAATGAGAACCTCCTCCTTTTTTGAAGTCGGTTAAAAAGCAGAGTTTATATGTAGATGATGTTATTAATTTTATAAATAGAGGTTTTGAATCCACCTCTGTGGTCTGTGGTGGCCACACGCGGGCACAGCAGGCGCGGGCGCGGGCGTCGGGCCTGTGTTTCATTCATGTTGTTAGACCCGCCCGCTCATAACTTAACTCCTAATTTATTCATCTCCCAAGAATCCAGTTTTACTCAGCCTTCTTCTTAACACTCCCAAAGATCTAATTATGTACGTAAGTAATTTATAGAAAAATTTCAAAGTTTATGGCCGTTGAAGCTAAGCAGCGACATTAAGACCACAAAATGTTAGATATACGACGGAAAATGTGATAATTTATTTTAATTATTTTTAATTGTTTGATGGTTTTCTAGTAATTTGAAAGCTTCGGTAGGCTGTAGATAGTTTTATAATGATAATGACCATCCATTGTATAGATTTCGATGTGAATAGAGTGAGGAAAGTTTTCTCTATTCGATTCATTCATACCTATTGAAGGTAATAAAAGTTTATAGTTGTATGTTCCCCAAACAATGTAGCCAGCAATCGAAAATATCAGATTTCAATTGGAATCGTCAAAAGTCACTTCACGAGTTGAATCAAACTTTTTTCCTTTGATATTTATGTTTGTCTTTAATTTTTACTCCTTTACCGGCGTCCATTTAATATCGGACTGGGTCCATGTTAACGACCACTATATAAAATTTTATTTCAACGGATCTCGTTGTTTTTTGTGTATTCAACACATCGTTGGTTTTACTTTTTATTAATCACGATCATGATTGTATAACGAAATATATAATTCAATATAACTTAGCCTCTCTTCGTTTATTTTTTATTTCGATTAAACGAAAATATTGACTTAACCATGTCTCAACCCGGTGAAAAGTAAAAAAATATTTTTTCTTATTATTATTTCTCTTTATTAATAATAAGAAAAAATATTATTATACTTTATTATACTTAATCTTTAAGATTCAATTTTAAAACAAATCAAATTTTGTAGTTCCTACAAGTTGTATTCAGGTATAATAGTGCTTAAGTACCTATTTAAGATTTACTCTTACAAATAAACTACTTGTAATTTGATGGATTCAATCGCCGTTTTAATTTGTGAAATTGTTTGTTTCACAAGCTTTTATTAACCTCTTGATATTTTTTAGCTTTTATACTAATCATTTGGGAAATCTTTTACGTCCAAAGACAATTTAAGAAGAGTGGAGATAGGCAGACAAAAAGTTTTATTTCATATTATATTTAAAATTATTTAATTTAGGTACTTTCTTCCCTCATAATGGTTTCGTTTAAACGCTACAGTTATTTGCCTCACGAAATTAGAAAACTATATAAAGTAAATAAACATCAAATAGTATTAACTAAATGGGTTGTTGAGAGTCTATAATTTACATGCGAGGGGGACATAATTCTAAAACAGGTAGACAATTATTTTACAATCGGCCATACTGAATTGTGAGCTCGTTGAAACTGGATTGCCCGCCTACGCCAATAAACAATTTCTATCTTAATTAATGAAATAACCTCCATGTAGGTATACGTAGCTATTCTTAGCTATTTTATTTTCTAGAGATTAATGACAGTATTTTATTACTCAAATAATTATTGATTACCTTTTGATTTTGTATTGATTAATACTTAATTAGATTGATAGATGAAGAAAAACATGTAAATTAATTGGGCGTGGCTATAGCTGTAACAAAACCAGGAATACTTTGACATTCTTTACTATTAATATTAAAAAAAATTGTATGTGGAATAATCAACGAAATTGGAATCATGATTGTGACTGTGATTAATTCTCGAGTTTTTTTAATTAATATTTCGCTAAGCATATCCAAGCAAAATATATCAAAACAACGTGTAAAATTGGAGCTGGAAAAACAGAAAACATAAAAAAAAACAAATATACTACTAGATACAGTATCGTTAAGATGTCATGTTGACAAAGAGAGAATGAATGACGTATAAAACGCAGCAACATCGAAGGCCGCAGAGATTTGTGCGAGCTATCTCGAGAGAGCGCGCATTCGTGTAGGCAGATAGGGCGCGAGCACCGAATGCGCCAAGGCAACCTCCATCGCGCCGACTCTTCTCTCACACTATAATCTTATACAGATACATATACAAGCATTTAATGATTACTATTTCTCGTTATAATTTATTTAGGATGAAGCATAACAAGTTTTCGAATTAAATATGTCGCCCATAAAGATGCTGCGTCGAGGGTTGGGCCCTGAATCGGTTAATTCTATAACGAATATTTGTTCCCGACCGGCCCTGCAATGAAATGGTCCCTCATATCATGTATGTAAGAATTAAAACCGGTCGTTACATCTTCGACTAGAATGATCGTTTTGAAACCGCTCGAATGAGCCCCACGAGATGTAAAAGGGTTGCATGAGCGTGTGCTGACGTTCAATGAATTATTTCTTCTTCGGAATAAATTAAAGTCGATAATCCAACTTCTTGTGCTTTCTGGATACAGCATTCTTATTTGAGTTCTCACAGGGTAAAGGATAGATCGCGATCGACCGAAGAGTGTGAATGAGAGCATTAAGATAGAAGGGGAGAGGTAAGACGTAGAGAGAACCTGTTGGATAATTCTTTATGAATAATGTGAGCTCGTTATCTGTATGCTGACTGATGTTGTCGATGTATTGTATGAGTGTGCGTTGCATCGCATCGTTGGCAGTATGGCACCACAACAGGCACATCACTAGTGCAGTGATGGTTCTAAATAATACATAGGAATCGAAGGGCACTGCCGATACCGCGCCCGCGCCGCGCCCGCGCCGCCTACTAACAGCGGAGGGTACACGACCGGATCAACATACGGCATCGCAGCCAGATTGAACGATAGTTCCCGAGGAACGGGTTATCGTTATGGGGCGACTGGCGGATGAAATTTATTGGCAGCGCGTTGGAGAAATGTAGCGAGCGGAAGGGGATTGCGATTTTAATTAGGTAATGAATGTCGATGCAGATCTGCATATCGCTTTAACGGTTAGATTTATCCATTCGGTGTCTGTCCGTGTTTCAAACGCTCTGACTAAATTCCCAATTTACGGTTCTGTCAAAGTATAGATTGGCAAATAGATGATTCTCGTAGCGTGTTGAGCCCCGTTTTGAAACAGTGCTCGTTTTCAGGTCTCGCCGTGTAATAGTTGAGTTTTGTCCGTATTCGAAATAGATAATCTTTAATTTAAGTCAGTCACACACGATATAACACAGGATAAGCGACGGCAATTTATCTGCGGATTGTAACCAAAGAGCGTTTAAATGATAAAAATAAACGAAACAAAGGTATGAAAGGGGATCCTTTGGACGGCACATTTCTCTTCAAAATTGACGTTTTTCAGAAGCGGTCGGTTTTTAACGTTTTAATTAGGGGCGCACATTACGGCACGCCATCACGTTCGCCCCTCGCTCTTTGCTACACATTTTTGTATATTTCCGTCTATTTTGGGGAAATTTTTATTTTTCGACCAATGTGTGCTATTTTTGAGTCGCGTGCAGCCGGCGAGCGGTCTCACCGGTAAATCTCTGTGGGAAACTTGTCTAACCGCGATCTTGATTCATACAACATTTTATTTTAGCAACAATTTTACTTTTGACATGTCACATTCCTTTTGAACATCAAAATTGCTAACCTATATTTTATACTTAAGTATAATATTTCTTTTTGTTTTTATTGCTTAAGGCATTCCTGTGTAGCTCAGTGGTTAGAGCAGTCGCCTGGTTAGCGAAAGAACGCAGGTTCGAAACCCGTCATGGGGATTTTTTGGAAATATATTTCCTTGCTAAATATATTTCTAACTATATACTTATACCACTATATGAAGTGGTTATCGAAAATATTGGATAAAAACCATTTGCCCTCCACCCAAGTTTTTATGTGATTCTTTTAATTTGTTAGACAGTCATTTTATGGTAATTTCGATGTAGATATCGACACCTTGAAAGTTAATTTATTTACTTGAAGCGAACAGGAAACGTATAACGTGACGGATAGTTGTGGCGAGTGACACCTTCCTCCTGCTGCCGTAAAAAACAACTTCTGTATTCCTAAAAAAGTAACATTTGTGTTTTGTCATCGATAACTGAGAAATGAAAAAAATATAAATGCATATAAGTACCTACCTACTTACACGAAAAAGTCAATGGCCGTACTCAAAAATGTTTCAAATTTAATTTAAACCTAAATGCTATCTAAGCGGAAGATACGAAGCTATTGCGGTCATTTCTAGAGAATCCAACAGTAATGATAATGATAAAGATGGTAATTTTTGCATTTCATATCAGCATGGCGGAACAGAAAAAAAATTGTTAGTACTGTACTTTATTATCAAGTAATGAATCACCGTTATATTAAAGGTTTAAAATTATAAAAAATGCGAATAACTAGTTCGCATTTTTAAATGACATCTTCAAAAATAACTCGTGGCGAGGTTTGAAATCGCACCTCCAGATGAAAAACAAGTTACTTACAGAATATTTAATTAAAAATTTAATCTTAAATGTTTTTTACAAATTTCTTATCTACAGACTTCCTTTGTAAATTTTTAAATCTGGATGCACAGTGCACACACTAATACTCAAAAATAATCTGCAGCATGCATTTGTCCTTGCGGTTTGGAGTTTGTTTGTTTCTTGTTTTATAATAGTTGTTTACATTTTTAGTTTTGTAATCATTTGATACTCTGGTTGGGTCTCAACTTGTGTAATCCTGGTTTCCCGCGACTCAGGCGTGCCCTTGTGCGGGGGCCAAAAGTAATTACCTACTGTTTTTTAAAGTGTTTTTGGTAAATAAATTTTTATTATTATTATTTTATTATTATTCTACGGTACTTTTAAGAATTACGATGATCCTCACTGAATCATTAAAAGTCAGCATCAGTTGGCGTAAAATGTCGCGTTGGTGTACGACGTCATTGTCACGTCACAGGCCGTCACGTCATTTGTCGTCGTTAGCGATGACGCATCGCGTAGCTGACCTCGGTTCTGACCTGCTCCATCATTCTTCCTTCAACATCTCTCTACGGTATTTTGACACTTTTAGTATAACTTGCTTTACCTACGTAACTTTTCTTGATAAGTATTATGTTTTGTATTTGGATATTTTTTTGTTATTCGTGATACTTATCTATCTATTGGATGGCCTCTGTGGCGCGTCGGGCGTACGCCTGACTACGAAGCAGAAGGCTGCGGGTTCGACCCGTCAGGTGCAAATATTTATGCTCAAAAATATAAATATTTGTATCTGGTCTGGGTGTCTTTTATATATAAAATGTATGTATTTACAAAAAATATGTAGTACTTACCTATATCCGTTGTCTAGTACCCATAGTACATGCCTAATGCTTAGTTTGGGGCTAAATTGCGCTGTGTGTAATGTTGTGAAACATTTATTTATTTAGGCATTGAACTTTTTATGAAATCATTATTTTTAAAAATAAATAGTTTTTTTTAACTCTAGAGCTCTATAGAGACCTCTTTATACCTACACAGTTTATAAAAAAAAAGTATGATGGTTGTCCGTTTGATTCCCGTCTGTGGGACAATTATTTGAGTGATGTACAACTAAGTATACTGCTTCTAAACTTTTAAACTCTTTCTGTAGTTGATACTAGTTTTCATATTACAAATCTAGGCTACGGTGCTGATTTGGGGCAAAAAGTCACTGAATGCAATATTATAGGTAGGTATGTCGTTTGATCGAATTTTGTAAAACGTTTTTTTTGAAGTTAAGAGACGAATTGTCAAAATGGTTCTTTAGTAATGTAATGACAATATAATAACAGACAGATGTAAGCTTTTCATATTTTAGCTTTCTTTTCTTAGAATATGTCAGTCAATTGTAATATGGCAAAGAAAGTATACCTCCCACTGTGGTACGTGCACAAATGCCAAAAATCTATATTTGTATAATGATCTTGTATTGAGTAACTTCGACCACCATTCACTGTTTTCTATAACCTGATTTATGACTATATGCAACTGAACAATTGATCCGTTTTGACTTACGATGGTGCTGAGCAAGATTTTACAGCTACCCTTTGAGGGTAGCTCGAGACAAACCCTTTCAGAACGGGGTAATAAACTTTTATTATTATATTTGCAAAACCGTCTAAACAGAAATGTCGTGCACCCCGTTGCTCTGCACCAGTAGACATTAGAAGGCCAATTAGTCATGATTTTGGAAAAAAACACTAAAATTTATCCGAAGTTCTGAACAAAAAATGACACGTCAACAAAATTTATGAGTCGAGCAGTGGTCATAAGCATTTGTGTGCTATTGTTTAAATGTTAATAAAATTTTAACACTTTGGAAGGTCGTCTTTATTACTCTTCTGTTGAATACGTACCTATTTTATTATCAGCTGTTCCATTACGTTTCGGTTTAGACGTTGTTTGCATAGCAGGTAGCCAAATAACTTCGTTATTGCGCAAATTTAAATTCTTGTTTAATTTATCGAAATAGAAGATTATGAAAACTGGAATGTAAGACGCATAAAAATATCTATCTATTGTGCTAGTAATTTATTGGCGAAAAACCTTGAGAATTTAATGGCGCCGCGCTATTAAATAGCTTTACGTATAATAAAGTTCTAAACGTGTGGGTGAGATAATGGTAGTGGTGTGTTTTAAATTGATTTATCGTTCGTTTTAGGGTTCTTTATCTCAAAAGAAGAATCGAAATATTAATATTGCTTAACTGTCCAATATTCCGCCCTACCATGAGCGTTACTCGTTGTTTAAACGTTCTGTTATCGCTCAAAAAAATTAAAAAATACTCTGACTACTTTAAAGAATCACAAATAATAAACAAAAGCTTTCATTTTTTTAAGATGTTTTTTTAAATTTTAATTTGTAGTACTTAGAATATTTTTTTTAGCTGAACGATAGCGACGACTTATAAGAAGAGATCACAGTAGGGCAGATTGTATTACCTCAAGTTAACACTCAGTTACACCTACAGAATCCTTTATACACGAGTCCAGCTCGCACTTGTCCATTTATTTGATGCTACTGACTACTGACGATTGTATCACCGCTACCGGTGTGAGACTGACTTGTTACAATTTAAATAGTTAGTTGCACCTATCTTGCAACATTGGCAGACGATAGTGTATAAAGTTAATCACGGCACGAGTTTGTAGACCTACGATATGACATTATACTATTTTTGTAGTGGTGAAGGCAATAGGCATACGTTGCGATGCACCGGGATGCGCCCGAGTGCATGCAAATGGTACGTAGAGATGTATGACGTAGACTTTGTCTCGTACACCCTCGTTACTTGTCTACACCGCTGCTTTACGACTAATGAAAACTATTGAGAATACAAAACTATATTTTTTAGAAATATGTTACTTTTCCTACATAAAATAGATAATAGAGTAATAAAACACAATATTCACCGAGTTTTACTCGCGTTTTATTCACGTAAATATTGTGTTTTATTATGCAAAATCACGAAAACCTTATGCAAAATTAAGATAATAGCGCTATCAGTGATGCATAACTTTTCTTAAAAATATTTAGGTTGGTGGAACCTAAATATTTTTAAGAAAAGTACCTTGGTTTTCTGACCATAAAACATAAAGAAATAGATTAGGTACTCGACGTAATATTTAGATTAAAAGATGAGATATTTAAGTACTTATTTATCATTTATGTAATTTTATGTTTTATTTAGGTATTTAATTTTATGTTTTAATTTAATTATCATTTATAAGTATTGTAAGGTGTGTTTGTTTGTGATTAAATTTGTATAATTATGGACATGGTCTGAAATAAAAGGAATTATTATTATTAATATTGGTGTCTTCGAATCGTAACTTCGTTTTCTCGTAATAAATTAAAATGAAAAAAAAAAATTACATATCTACTCTACTTCATTTGCTCTTCTGTCTACATTTTACAAATTTATCTGAATCCAAAAATGCATTTAATTTACCGCGATATGCAAACTGAGACTTGCTTTTCATTATTTCTGTTATCCATATCCAAGAGAAATAAGTTTTTGTCTCGTCACGACACGCTTCTGTGCGTCCTGCCGTCGTTTACATTGTTCCCTCGCAGCCTGCGGTTTGAAACTATCCCCATATCTCAGTTGTTGTATGTAGCGCTAAATATATTTTAATACATACAAAGTTTTTTCTACGCAATACAAGTGAAAGTGACGTCGTGTGCGAACTATCGGCTCTGTCATACTAAATCACCATCTTTGTTATGCTAATGTCCATCAATTTTACAACTTTTCGGCAGAACCTGTGAAGCTGTTCATTGTCACAAAGAATCTAAAGACATGTGAAACGTTCTCAGAAAAGTCAACTTTTATTTTTGTTTAAAAGGGTAACAAGTATTTAGGGGCATTGTTGTATTTAGAGTCTGTATTTAATTTATTGGTATTTTTAATTTATTTGGTATTCGCGACCGAGGCGGTGTGGTTCGGTAGTGTCCCTTCCCGTCTAATGAGCCAGCGTGTTCGCCTCAATTGCACTCACAGCCCTCTTATTCACCGGCAATTTATTTCATTTTTGCCTCTGATCGCGCCTTATTGAGCGTCTTTTTATCTTATTGGCTTCGTGGGTCTATAATATGCATCCTGTTACTTGCAAATGAGACACAGAGTACACGATGGTGTTAGCTCGCTCATGATGTTGCTACCTATACCAGTAATTAAAACTCCTTATTGAGATATTTTTATTGCCATTTTCTAGATAAAGTGGAACTTTTCTGGTCGTGGGCGTTTGTTTGGACTTCATTTATTATAATCATTCTACGAGTATTTTACTGTTCACATATCGTGGAATTCATAATTGTTTAACCAGTTCTATTTTGACATGACTTTTATTCGTTGAAATTATGGGATATTGTGAAATTTAGACATTTGCGAAGGCAATAGCGCCTAAGTAATATGAGTGGAAGAGTCATTATGATAATAACAATTTCTGTATCGTTGCCAAATGCTTGTCGGATACGACACGATTAAGAGTGGGACGATCGTATGAATATTTTATCCAGAAATATAAACAATAAATTGTTACGATTGTTAGTCAAATAAATCAACTAAAATGAAGTGTGATCTACCTACGTACCGTACTACATACTAGATCAATTCACGCGGTTTTTCCTGAGTAAATAAATACTGATCCTTTAGGAATTTCAGTTATTAGAATTACGCTGTTAGTATGATAAACTTAGTTTAGACTGCACCTTGTGCGTTCTCATGTTATTATATATAAATTCTGATTCTCTGCAAATTTTAGTTATTAGCAGTAAGCTAGCTCGTTAGTTTAACTTAAACTTCATAGATAGTTAGCGGTTTGAACTAATAGTAATTGTTCAAGGTTCCAGGCTCAAAATAAGGCTATTCTTTATTTTAGATATGGGACTTATATATGTCATTGTGTACATTTTACAGAAGTCTACGGGAATATCACTCTCCATGATTTATCATCATCTTTCATTTCATTTTCAAGCTCAAACGTTATTTAAATATGCTTGCTCTTTCTTCACACAAAATCAAAGGGTTGAATACCCTTACCTTACCGAACTTACCCTTCGATTTTGTGTGAAGAATTCGTATTAATACCTACCTAGCTACAAAAACACAACTTTTCACATTTGTAATATTATTAGTGAAATAGAGTTTCGATACCTGTTTGAAACTGATTCTGAACGTGAATTCTTGGTTAAATATGAGGTTCGTTGACTTCAGCGACAAACATTAATTTATCGGCATCTAAATATTTAGTTTTCTGACTTTGTCAGAGCAAACCGGACGGCGAATTTTCATCTATTCGTCTTTTTGTGATTCTGTAAAATTGATACAATTAAAAAAAAAAAGTTGGAATTATGCACCTACCTTATTTTGCTGTTTTATGATTTTCAAAAAATCACATAACAGCAATGTTATTTATTAGTTTTTATTTTATTTAAGAACCTAAGTATATACTTAGGCTAAGTATATAAATAATCAAAAGTAGTATAAAAATAATATAAAATAGTTATAAATGTGTTCCTATATTTTTGCTTGTTTTTGTAACGTTTTATTACATTCAAAACTCGGGGTAAAACCGTAAATTAAATGTAAGATCCGTCAGTTCGGGAAGGAGTAAATCAAGGCGGACGGATTGCCCCTAATAAAAATTATAAGAGGCACAATGGTCCGAATGTGCCTCGGGATCGTCAGGAGCAGTAAAATCTTGCTATGTTTGTTTATGGTGCACTAAAATATGTTATAAACTAGATAAGTATAATCTAAATAAACTAAAGTATAATTAGTATCATGATATTTGTATTAAGTCCTCTAAAGGTTCGTTCTTTAGGGGTTTTTATTATCACAATTTTATGATGTATTCGATTTATCTTTACTTTTTGATAGAACCATCGTGATAGCGACGAAAATATCTTTCTGATTTAAAAACTTGTTTTTAATTTTACTTCATTAGTTTGAATTGATTTGACAAATATATTTGATGTTCTTTATGTTTATATATCTAAAGAATAAATGCGGTAATATTTCATTGTTCAGGCAACCAATGGTGCGCGGTCGGGACAACGACATTGACATCTTTTGCTGAGCTTTTTGTGCTCTTATTATATTTTGAATGTATTTTTTAGATCTTATTTGTTGCTCCATCGATGGTCGTAAATCTGTAGACGGGTATAAGAATGAATATAATAAGCAGGTGTTCCAACCCTTTTGCAATGTACAATGTTGTTGGTACATGCCTTATATGCGTATAATTTTTACATAGTTCCTTCACTCAAGTTTTTATTTGTGTAGCGAAGAGAAGGTAATATTATCTCAAGATGGTAAACATAAATTTAAAAGAATGTTGATTCACCACGTTTCCTCTCTGTTTCTAATCATAGAGTTGTGTTATTACAAAAATAGATTATTTTCGTGAGTTTACCTTTGTATTTAGGAGATACCCCATTTATAACATTTACGAATGTAAATGAACGCTTTAGAGGTACTCGTTTACGTGAGAATATTTGTACTTATTTATGGCTAGTACAGGGAGGGCGATGTTCAAATATCTTTAGATTTTATAATATACGAGTTCACATCCAACTCAGAAATCCATTACGTTAATATCGGTTATCTTTTGTTGATTGCTCATTGAATTGATTTCGAAGGAAATTAATTTTTCGAGCTCTCGAACTGAGCCGTCGAAGCGTTATCTGAGTTATTATTATTTCAAGAGTCGAAATGTATTTGGTTGTTTTATTTATTTCGTATTTATTTTGTTACACGACTGCCAAAGGAAGTGTTATGTTTTTGCCGTGAGTGTATGTATGTATGTATGTATGTATGTGACCTATTTTTGAGCCGTCGTAGGGCCTAAACGGCTGGGCCGATTTAGATAAACGATACGTCGTTAGATTCGTCATGACCGCGTGAGTGACATAGGGTACATTAAAATAATAAATAAATAAAAATAATTATGTAAAACGCTATTAACCAAGATTTGTAAAGACAATAAAAAACAGAGAAAACGCGTAACATTGTTCACTCAAACGATATGTTTTATTCTTTCTTAAATTTACATTTGAAAAGTATTGCTTGTAAAGTTTTTCAATTAAGTTTTAAAATAATTAATTATAAAATTATCGGAAGTCGTTTAAGTAGGTTGTCTTCATTAATATGTACGTGTCTTCGGCTCGGTTGTCTTGTCTTTAATGACGTTCATAATATATTATTTTTACTTACTTCATTTTATGGCTTAGCACTACCTCTGGATTGGGATTTTTGAATTTTCGCACAAAAATTCAATATTCGCATGCGAAAACAATCCGCGTGTGAATAATGTATTCTAATAGTCATTCTAACAGTTAATCTTCGAAAGTTATGTTGCTACTACATTTATGATTACGCAGGTAATTTTCGCAAGAACAACGGAACGTTAATTAAAAACTTTTCGATTTCACTCGTATATAAATATCTCATTTATGGATTTGCATTTGACGCCGAGTTTGAAGGAATTGGCAGAGATGACATAAAATACTTTAGTATCTTCTTACTAGTCTGTGAACATAAATAACCACTTTGTTTTTCAAAGAAAAAAAATACCTAAGTAATAGCCTAAAATTAGAAAGCTAAAAAAAGTTGTCAGCAACAACAACCGGAGGCATTGCGCCCAAGATGCTGGCGGCGTTCCCGCGCTGGATAGGAAACCGCCAGCTCTTGTACTTATCACCCTGAGTAAGCAAAAACAAGCAATGCACGTCCTCGCTACTGGAGTATAATACATCTAGAATTAATGAATTTCTTCTGGAGTAATTAAATCTGATCTCTAAAAACTAAAAAGCGATAAATAAAAAAAATATTTAAAAAAATAAAAAACCCGACTGCAGTTTTAACAGAAAAGTGAAAAACAAGATGCTTCTAGTAGCTTTAGGAATGGTGGATGCAGTCGGGTGGGACTCCAAATAAAAGGTGAATAAGTTTAAATAAACCAAATACTTAGTGTTATATAATTAGGCATATACTATCTTTATGTTATTTGGAGTCCCACCCGACTGCATCCACCATTCCTAAAGCTACTAGAAGCATCTTGTTTTTCACTTTTCTGTTAAAACTGCAGTCGGGTTTTTTATTTTTTTAAATATTTTTTTTTTTAGAGAACATGTTAATGAGATTTTTAAAGCGCTGAAAATATGGAGACGCATCATAAAATTAAGTATCGAAATAAAAAAAAAATGTCAAACGCCGGTATTTCCACAATTTAAGTGCATATCTCGAAATTCTTTGAAAATGAGTCATTAAAGCGACCTGAATTATTGCATATAAGATGTTCTTTCTTATGTCAACTTTAAAATTTACTGATGTAAATTATTAGTTGATATATTCGTGACGATTACAGACGTGCTAACGAATTTATGTTCCAGTTGTCTTAACGTACTCTGAGAGGGTTATAACGGCTGAAATCAGTATTTTAGGATGTTTATTGAATTTGTAAAGATCTGTGAAATTGGATTTGGTGATTGTTATAAGGTATAATAACCTAATAATGAGACGCGAAATGTCTTTTGCTGATTTGTCTTGAGTGTACACGTATATTATAATCGTCTATATTTTAGATTTTCTTTTATCTTTTAGAGTTTAATAAATAAGTAGTAACTTATATTGTGTGGCTTTCTAAATTGCCAATAATACCTACTACTTAATTACGTACATACATAAGTACATTGCCCTCCTCGCGCCTGAACATTAGTCTAATAACCTATATGTACTACTTATTATTTATTCTGTGCCTATACCTACTGCACTATGCGCTACATCTATTGAACTAGAAATATATTAACATATTGTTAACTAGTTTACGACCTAAATTATAAAATTCCATGATAATTAAAATAAAAATGAAATATTTGAACGTCCGCAGTAAACGAATCGTAATGGACAGGTCGTTTATTTAATAGATGCCGTAAGTGGGAGTCGGTAGTAGTCGGTATGACTGTAATGTATACAATTTTTGGAGTTCGTAGGTTTCTGACATCCTTACATCAACACGATACCGACTCGTCTGCCACTTCGTAAAACATAAATATTATCTTCGAGAAGGCCGTTCTCCATCGGACTTATTTTTCCGTCTGCCGACAGTTATTTCATATAAATTAATGGCGCGAGTCGTCATGGCGCAGACGCCGAGCTCTATTTATAACCTGACGAATGAGACGCTGCGAGCGCACGCGCACGCGTCTCGTCATATTCCAATTACAAATAGCTGTCATCGTCTTTACATGAACAACGCGTTCCATTCTACAAATTCCACTAATCATTTCAATTTCATATTCCGGCTAAGAATAAACATTACGTTTACATATTCTTGCTCTCACGCTATTCGATGCATCTCGAATTGGTTAGAGAGAAATGGAAAATTTGTTGTGTATCTACCTATCTTCAGCGACGGTCATAAAAATATAATTATGAATTATGATTTGTGGTGTAAAAGCAAGCATCTCTGTTTCTCTCGGGTTTTCATTTGGTGTAAGAACGAGATGTAGGGCGGCGCAACGCGTCGAGCCAGAGCGTCGGAAGGGTTATTATGTATGAATTATGACGACGCCGGTGCTCCGTCTGCGGTAATATCGTTATGAATATGCTGAGTTCTGTTCGCCCATTGGCTTAAAGCACATCCGCCTCGATTGAGCGGGAACGCCTCCGGTGGGCTTTTTTATTCCTTTATTGAAATTCAGTTATGCACATTGCAAGTGGCGATGCACAAACTGTAATATTTTGCCTGGTAGAGAGATAAGTCGGGCGAACTGGCGACCGAACCGAACATTTGGGATGCAAATAGGTACGAGTGACTGTCGTATGTAAACGAACTTACGCGACTGATGTGGCATAGGCTCCGGGCCCCTCGCCCTGTGCCGCTATGAGGCCCACTCAGACGCTTCCTGCATTATATCAATTTGCATTTCAGCTCGTTGCGAATACCACGGTAGATATGACATTTGCATTATTATTTATGTACATAATGTACTCATTTGTGCTCCTCGCTGTATTACTTAGTTTGACTACTAATTACATACTTGTTAATGTCAACGGTATTTGTATTGGACTCTCATGAGAAAGTTGCCAATGATGTCCTATTAGAATATAATTCTGCTTTCTTAGCTGCGCCCCGCGGTTTCGCCCGCGTAAGTAATTTTTCCGCGGGAATATCGGGATGAGAAAAGTAGCCTCTGTGTTATTCCAGATCTCCAGCCACCTATATTTCGAGTTTTATCGGAATTGGTTCAGAAGTTATTGTCACATACATATACAAGATGTAACAGGTAAGCCCTTTTAATCCGAAAGGGGGTTGTTTTAGACGTCTAGGCGAACACCTTTTGTTCTACGACTTTTGAAAATTCGAACTTTTTTTTTGAAAATTTTGAGATTATGTTTCACTGAAAAAACAGCTGTTTTTGAAAATAAAGGTAATTGAAGGTTTGATTGTAGTAGACCAAACTAAATGAAAGAACAAAATAAGGTCAATGACCTCGAACTCTAAGAAACAGCTGATTTTCAAGTAAACTTTACACCTAAATTTTTCGAAAAGTACTTCGAATTTGCAAAAGTCGTAGAACAAAAGTTGTTCGCCTAAACGTCTAGAACAACCCCCTTTCGGATTAAAAGGGCTTACCTGTTACATCTTGTATACAACAAAGTCACATACATACATATACATACAAACGCAAACGTTTTGCGTTTATAGTATTAGTAAGATAGTAAGAAGTAAAATTGGAAAATGTTTACCTACAAATTGAAATTTCAGTCATGTTTATGTAAGCTACTACTCTGTACTCGCGATGTTCAACTACAAAAGTACGCCTCGATAAAGAATAAATCGAAATATGCGGGCAACCGAATATATTTTGATGACGTGAAGGATAGGCGTCGATAAAGTGGGACGTTCAGTGCCAATATGCGGTGGGTTCCGTTGATCCCTGGTACAACCTACCCATACGATATACAGTGCTGTGCCCGCTCGGATATCACGACAAAAATGTACGGTAGGTTTCAGATAAATAAAATAGACCAAAGTTTATGCCTTAACTTATTAAATTTTTTCTAGTATTTAAGTAGAATTTATTGTACGTTTGAAATACAGAGACTGCCAAAAACATTACCCTTTCTTTTGGCTTCGCCGTAGTGGAGCAAGAAAAAATGAAGGAACCACAATTCTCAACACAGAATCTTATTTTCCTTAGTTTTTTTAATTCTAGAATCTTTCTTTCTAGCTTTCTGTATGTTTGTTTACTTGTAATGTAAACTGATTTTAATTGTTGTTGTTTGTGCAAATAAAATATTGATCTATGTATTTATTTTTCATCTAGGATTTATTTCTTCTATACTTATAGATAGCAAGTATAAAATATTGGAAAAAAAATCGTAGCATAATTATTATTGTTTGAATAGACAGATGCGGGTAAATATATTATTTCAGAGTAACTCAGCCGTGTTATTTGCGATGTTATACTGGCAACTTTGCGAGGAAATACTACTAACAGAAATAAACAAGTGTTTCGCCGGCACAGGTTCCTTGTTCTCACCGTGACTAGATAAGCGGACATTATGACGATGTGAATGCGGGCGAATACACTAGTCAAAACAAGGACTAGAATATTTTGAAATAGATTTGCATTTAGAACTGTGTATGCGAAGTGAATAAAGCCGATATAAGACAGAAGCAAAATTGTAGGCGGGTTGACGGTTAGTACTTTGTCTTCATCAGTATTATTTTCTTATATATAAAAATGAATCTCTCCCTTGGTCACGGCATCACGCGTGAACGGCTGGACCGATTTTGCTAATTCTTTTTTTTGTTGTGTTTTTTATGATCAGGATAAGATTTTAAAGAGAGATAAAATGCTGATTATTGAATTTCAGGACATACGCGGGTGTAACTTGTTTATAATAATTATCACGAGTATTATAAATCTTAAAAGTTTGTTTGTATGTTTCCTCTTCACGGTCAAACGGTTAGATCGATTTGGATGAAAATTGCATAGGGATAGTTTAAGTGATGGACTTATGATCCCGATAATCCTGCGAGATCGGGACTTACTCGAGTGAAACCGCGGGGCGCAACTGGTAAAATACACTGGTTGAAATCACATACATTAACATACCTAGTTGCATTTTATCGGGTCTTAATCCCCTCGCGATCAATAATTACAACATGGTTAAAACATCTAGTAAGGAGTATAAATGATAAGTACGCGTTTAAGACCCGGTAAAATGTAATTATCATGAAATAAAGTTGTAGTAATAGAGCAGATGTTTCTGACAAGTGTATTTCCGCGTGTTGAGTAGGTAAAGTGGGATATTCGACCGTCCGCGGTTGGTGGCATTCACCTTGTTGGCACTGGGCCAGTATCCGCTCTCGCTGTCGCTGTCGCTTATGCCACGATTTCAATTTGTATACAAAAATCTTATTAGACTTTATTCTAACAAGAAATTAAGAATGCCCCTATTAATCATTACTTTCTAGAATAATCATATTACATTAGTACCTAAATTAATAATTTGTGACATTCTTTCAAATTTAACGCTATCGGTGTGCGGATTGCGGATTTGTTAGCTATGCGGATTACAATCTCGCCCAGCCTTAAGTTTCTTTGGCCCAAATACAGTACTAGATGTCGGTCTAAACTACGTATTTGGTAGACCTGCATTTATTGGTCAGAATTTACAAGATCATTGGAGGTCATAAGGATCATTATGATTGGATCATAAGTAGGTCGAGGTAAGGAATATTTAAAAAAGTTGAAGTTTCACGCGATTAAGACCCGGGAAAATGTGTAAATATGAGTTCCAATGTTAGTTTAATTAGTTTATTAGATACAAATATTAGCCAACACATTCTAAATATTTTTTTAAAAATAAAATGTCATGTAATATAACGTTTGCTTGTAACTTGTAACCTTCTTGTAACTATCCCAAAAAACGAAGAAGGTTCTAAATTCGCTCCAATGTTTGTTTATTTATGTTCACCGATTACTCGAAGACGCCTAGGCCGATTGAAATGATTCTTTTTTAATTGCTTAAAGTTGGTACCATAAAAATGTGCTGATGAGCAATATCTACTTCCTCAGAATGCAGTAAAATACTAATTTTTGTATAATATCTAGTATACATAATAGTCTGTGCAAATCGAATGATTCAAAGTACCTGATGCTTAAGAAATAATAGTGTTTGCCTTCGAGGTGGACATTCTACATTTAATCATGAGAAAATAAGTGCAATTTTATAAAAAAAATACGTCCGACACTGAGACGTCTGGAGTTAGAACACTTTGATTATCACTGCTTGATGTAAAATATTTTATGTCACGACTTGAGACTTTTCGATGCTTTTAATAGTTTTTAAGTCTTTTTTATCTTATTCCAGGTCTCCAGCTATCTATATTTAAAGTTTCACCGCAATCGGTTTGGTAGTTTGCACAAACATACATACACACAAACTTTCAGCTTTATAATATTAGTAGGATTAAATACAACACAAGTTTATGCTGTACAAGATAGGGTAATATGTTATTTTTAGCAATCCCATGTGCAAGTGCTCGGAACGTTTGAACCTAGGGCGAATATCTTGTCGGAAGTAAGCAAATTATCACTGAGTCGTAAAATTAACGCTCCTTATCGATCAACAAATTGTTTCAGTTCCACGCACAAATATGTGCACTTTGATTCACGAATAGTGTCTAAAGTCGAACAAAGACCTGACGCTGGCTTGGGGACGAAGCTTACTTAAAAGGTAACAAAATGTTTTAATTTTATTACTGATTTTATGTTGAATTCTTTAAAAATGTAGTGTTGAGTGCGTGCGTGAGACTCGTCTGTAGTCATACTCACACTATCACATCGGGTGCTAGGTTAAGCCGTAAGTGGCTCTCTGTTAAAGCCGTAGGGTGCAAAACCAGTGAAGGCGCACAAGATTCTGAAATTTGCCTGCTGGAAGTGGCAGTTCCGAGATAAGATCTCACGATGCCGCAATAAAAAGCGCTCCTACCTCGTCCGTTGTGTAATGTGCATTCAAATTGCATTGTGCGAGAACTAATTCGCCTTAGGCCGATTCGCATGTTACGATAAACACATGTTTCGATTAAGTGTTACGCTGATGTCGACCCCGTGCTTATTGCCCACTCGAATCATGCCTTCGCGCTTCGATAGAATTCGTTCTCTGCTAACTGTTTTTGGCATAGTGGGGATCAAAATACCTTTACTTAAAAAAAAATCATTTCTTATAAAACCATTTTTTTCTATACGTTTAACCTACTGCTTATACAAATCAGTACGCAGTTAAACATCAGTTTTACAGAAAAAAGGCTGTTTGTTATTAACGATGGATAATTAAGATTTTGAAAGGGCACTTCGGAGAGATTAACTTGGCAAGAAAGATAAGCATATGACAAAGGCCATTGTTTCGTGCACCAATTACTCGCGGCCCGCGAATTACTTAACTCTCATATATAAATTAACCAGCCGCCCGCGCCGACCAGCGGAAAGATTTCTCTAGTTGTACAACATAACAATTATTCGTAAATCACTTTACTATATGTTGAAATTTACGAGAAGTCTTCTTTCCAAGGGCCAATTCCGGCTTTAATATACCATTTATTTCATGCGATTTCTAACTGATGGACCTAGATAGTAAGGTTTACATTGTTGGTGTTGGGTCCGCATCGCTAGGAACGCAAAATTCCGTAGCGAAGAGAATATGCATGGCGATTTCGTGATGAATATTCATTTCCTACGGGGCATGAAATTTATTGTGTTTTACATTTATATTCAACTCAGCTGTCTTATGTAACGGTAGCTACGCGGGATTAGCGAATTGTGAACGTTCACATTACTATTGTGTCGCACGATTCTCACTCGTGAGCTGTTCATTTTAACCGTCCTTTATAAATTAATGAAAACTCCGCGTGACTTTCTAATGACATGAGGAAATGCTCGTCTACCGTTATTAAATAAAAGAAGCTGATTGATAGTCGATTTTGTGCCAAGATACTGCAATAGCAGGAAGGTCCTGTCTATTTGCCTGATTTAACTATCAAACGAATTGTCGTCGACGAATATACCTACATCCTACATCTAATCAATCTGTTTATATTTTATGTATTGATAAAAGAAGATCAGTTGCTCAATTTATTTGACATTTGAAATAAAATTTGGGGCGTACCCACGTTGTTAGTCATCGGCGATCGAACTTTGCGAACGACACACTTGGCACCTGTCGAATATTTAGCGCATAAATCCATAGCAACAACGGTTCGATCACTCTGTACGCTTGATGGATTCTGTGCTATATTTAATCAACGCGGGCGCGACACTCCGCCGCATTGTTTTCTCGATTGGATCACTGCAGCGTCTATCGAAACTTTATGAGGTGTCGATTGAGATTCATTACATTAAATCAATATTATTGCGAAATATCGAATTATTAGTCTATCAGTCATCACTTATCCTATAAGTCAAATTGATGTACTTATATTTGTATCGAGTGAAGTTCGATGGGTGGATCTGGGTAGGTGGCAGGCGAGCGAGCGCGGGGCGCGTGATTGCATTGGCCGCGTCAAACAATTGATTAGTAGCATAAACTCGGTTTGGCCCGCGCTAACGATGCATCATCCCGGTTGATAATTAAATTGTAAATTAGCTAAGCTGATGCTAGTTCGCTGCCGCTGCAGGCGAGACCGCACCGCACCGCTGTGGTCGCATGTTTGTCTGTGCTGTAACGACTTTTGATGATTTTGTTATTGCCATCACAATTAAAGTCATCTATGTATATCTATCTACCCAGCTGCATTAAATTTCCCTTTGTTTAGAGCATTATATTGAAAAAATTCAATTGACTTTTCCCGTAGACTACATCTACCTATTGCAATGGATGTAAGACATTTCACAAAATTTTACCACTAGGCACAAGCTAATAAACTAGACGTGAGTTAGGCGGTGTTTCTCAGATAATTAGTTATTAACAGAATGTTTTTTACCCTACCTACCAACTTATTTGAACTTCTAAACCAATATCCTAATTCAAATTATACAACCATGCTCAACACGCCACATACTTATTCTGTCGTGTTACTTTTAAAATCTCAAATGTGTACCAACGAATCCTAGTTGGTCACCTACGTGTCTACAGAACGATGTGTATTCAAAAATCGCTACGGGCAAGCTTTACACGCGCTGATTGCGAAAAATTCAATCTTGTTTCATGGAAATTTAATTTAACATACAAAATGAAAAGCGGCTCTCGTTGGATATGAATCGATGTGGCCCGACTGACTGCTCGCCTGTGTTTGTGGACGCAGAGCTACGAATACCGACGCCTGTGTGCATATTGTAATCAATTGTCGAATTGTATCAATTTGAATTCGCAATTTGCAATTTTGACGCTCGATTATTCATTAGCAGTTTTGTGTCATTAACCAGACTTTAATTTGGAAACTAAATAATTAAAATGATCAATAAATATTTCCGCGAATGCGACTTCGACCTATTGTTAATAAATTTACTAATGTCTCAGAAATCTACATCGAAAACGTCTTCTCCAGATCTGTTAAATATATTATTGTCACTTCACAAATCAAATTGCTGAAACAAAATTTACCAACACATATATTTTTAAATGATGTCATTCAGTCGGTTCGCTTATAATTCGCAGAGATTCTTGAGTTATTATGTTTTCAATATTAGTAATGAACAGTCACTTTCTCGAGTACCTCCGTACATCGGAAGGCACGTTAAGCAGCTGGTCTCGCTTGTTGTCTCTGATAGCAGTCGTTAAGTCAAGTTGGTCATTAGATGAGCCATACCACTACACGAAAAGTAGAAGAGGAAGAATATTAGTTATTGAGTTAATTATTTAAAATTATTCGCATTGGTATACAAATATAAATACATTGTTTGCATGGCAGCAACGTCTATTGCACTGTGGTGTATTGCAAATAAAATATATCCCACCTATCGCTGTGCCGGGAGAATTTGCGTACCGATGTCTCGTCAATAATCTTTAATAGATTTTCAGAAGACAATGCATTTGGCTAAGTATAGCTCGTGGTGACTAACGTCTTGTCGGCGTCGGCAGGCGGCGAACGCGACTCCTAAACGCATGCCCAACTCTGTTAATCTTATTATGGCGACGATATTTATTTATGATCCTACCTGTTTGACAGCCAACGTTTTATTTCACTATCGCCATCTATTAAGACTTCTTTTGCTCGCTCGCATTCTAATTGATAAAGTACATAGCACCGAACATTAATTAATCTATTTTTATCGTTGTTTAAGTCATCATAAGTACAAAAATTCCGCATAGGGCCCATATGTTGGCAGACGTCGGAAGTCGTAACTCACAGTTATGATGCGAACGACACCAGTTTCATAAACATTGTTTTTCTTAGTTTCGCCCCTAATATTTATATTTATCAATCCATCTACACATTTATTTATAGTCCAAAATAGCGAGCATCCGAGGGTACCCTCGGGGCGCGCCGTCATTACGATTTATTGTTTTCTTTGGTCATAGTTGGGGTCCTATGCGAAGTCTTTAGTCGGATTTCAAAGATTACTTACAGCTGACCAAAACAGCAAACGATACCCGTGAGCGTCTTTTAATAACAACGTTTGCTTAACATCAATGTAACAAATTACTACGAGATAAAGAGATATCAGAATTGGTATCGAGTATATATGAAAAGTAATTGGTTTTTGTAACAAATTCTTATGTCTGCCTGATTACCTCATTATCAGAATAAGTAAAATTTATGATTAATTTGTTCGACTTATTCTTGTTAATACAAGTCGAATTGTTCATAATTGCATTTCAACATCAACAACATTTCAATCTAACTAAAGCCATAACTTACAACTGAACTGCAATTGAAACTTTATTGATTCAAAAATTATATGAAATCTCTCCAAAGACAATTTTATCAAAAATGCAATGATACTGATGTGATGTTAAAATTATATATTTACTTTAATTTTAATACGATCTTCATACCAGGTCATCATACCATTCGATAAATCCATCTACTAATATTTAAATTTACCACCACAATTCTAACATTTTACGTAGACACCCGTATATTTTTGTAAGGCCGCTGTGTAAATAGGTAACTATTTTCGAAGTTCGCACACGTGGCTACGATTGTAAAGAATAAAACAGTATTATCTATTCGGATTACATATTGCAGTAAAATGGATGAGGAACGGGCAATAAGTCATTCGCGTAATCTCTTAATGTTGAGACTCAATTATCTAGAATCGTGAGGTGACAACGCCATCTGTGTGTTAGAAGCGCGTGTGGAGATATATTTCCTCGACCTTTGGTTCGGTGAACTCTACGAGTAGATGTTAGGTAGGTGATGTTTTATCTCGAATATGTGAAATTAATTGACGGTATTTTATTATTGTAACTTAGATGTATCTTTAAATTACCAGATGACTTATTAAGCTATAGTAAAATACCACATTACTTATTATTATTGACGGCCTCTGTGGCGTGTCGGGCGAATGCCTGACTGCCTGGCAGAAGGTTGCGGGTTCGATTTCCGCCGGGTCCAAATAATGCTTAAAAATATATATTTGTATCTGGGGTGTATTTCTATTTATAATATGTATGTATTTACAAAAGAAAAATAAAATATAAATAATATCCGTTGTCTAGTCACCATAACACAAGCTTAGTAGCTTACCATGGGGCTAGATGGCGCTGTGTGTTGTTCACAGACTTTATTTAATTATTTTTAGTTAATAGTTAGCCTAATAATTACATCTTATTTACGGAGACTTAACGTTGAAATTTTAATGTAATTAAATAATAAATAATAATAATAAATTTTTGAGACCAACACACAGCGCCATCTAGCCCCATGGTAAGCTACTAAGCTTGTGTTACGGTGACTAGACAACGGATATACTACTCATATTTACTTTTCTTTTGTAAATACATACATATTAATACATAGAATGAAATCGCATTGAATATTACCCACTATTCCATCCATTTATTTTATATGAACTGTATCGCAGAATATTATGTGAGAATAAACGATATCGAAAATTAGATCATGATTTGCGAGGCATCTTCAATCAATTTAGTTTGTAATCAATCTTGTCAAAGATCAAGAAACACAGTGAAATAACACCACACTCTTCTTAAAACTTGACATATTTATGTACACAGTAGGTGCAACGCGCGGGACATATGGCGCGGCAATTTATGAACCCGGGGGCCCATTACCATTTTAAATATTATTTTTAGGGAATTTTGTGTCAGATCTCACTCGTCGCCGGTCCGTATATTAAGAGATGTGATCCACTGATTAAGTCTCCCCGATATTTGAAAGCTGTGTTCAAGTTTTCTGTTAATTAAGGAAATGTTGAACCAATGAAGTAATCCCTCTTTATGCCGACCATTGTATATTTTTAACTTTTAAATGCGAAGTTCGTGTCAATTGAGCGTTTTAAGTAGGGCCTATTCCTGTGTTTTACTCAACATTTCCAAGATGAGCAATTAATAGTTTTACTTACGCTTACAGTACGGTTGTGGATGGTGTGTAAAAGGCAAACAAAGCTGGGTCAACCGCGCCATTAAACGTTTATGAAACGGAAGCCGTCAGCGCATGTGCGCCACCCGCTCTTCTATCTGTCAATATGACGATCGACGCGTGCGCACCTCGATGCACCAAACTCGTAAACGAACTCAACCCTTACGCTTACCACAAAATTGAAACGTATCAATTTACATAATTCAACTACCAGATGGTGGTAGGTATAGACTCGGTTGAATTGAGTGCTATTTGATGACATTTGATTGTCTATAACAACAACTATTTCTTTCTATCTTTTTATTAACCTATAGATCCAAGGCTACACACACTTCCTACTTCTTATTAATATTATAAATGCGAAAGTTTGTATGTATGCATGTATGTATGTATTTGACTTTGTTACTCTATACGCAAAAACTACTGAACCCGACCGCAATGAAACTTGGAATATAGGTAGATGGAGACCTGGAATAACACATAGGCTTTTAACCCGATATCCCCGCGGGAACGAGACTTACGCGTGTCAAACCACGGGGCGCAGCTAGTATAATATCAATTCAATTCAATTCAATCATTTATTCATAAATAAAGGTGTACAGGTGGTGAGTTTACAGTAACATGAGTTTCTCTATACTGGCCAGTTCGGCATATGAAGTCATAAGATTCTGAAAACAAATTACTTACATGTCAATTATATAAATCCGTAATTCAAACATACACAGTATATTATTAAAATTAAAACCAAATTAAATTCAAAAATGTCAACTAACAACAAATACTCTAATTAGAAAATTAAATAACAAGTCATAACAGCCACAGATTACATTTCCATTATCAATCAATTTGTTTTCGTTCAAAAATTATGTAAATATCAAATCAATCATATTATTATGTAATGTCCGCAAAAAAAGAATAATAGAAATTTCATTCATATTAATATTTAATTAACGTTTATTTTTCATTCAAATACGCGGATATAGAATAATAAGCTTTTTGAACGAGAAACAATTTAAGGCTGTATTTAAATTTTTGAAACGGCAACTCTTTTATGGATAGCGGAAGTTTATTGTATATTTGTGGTCCCACGCAAAAATACTCTTTGTCATTTTTTCAGTAATATAAATGTAGAATTTTGTATATTATAGTTACTCCTTCATGTAAAAACTATGTAACCGATTTTCATGAAACTACGCAGATAGCTGGAAATCTGGATTAACACACATACTTTTTATCCCGTTATTCCCGCGGGACCGGGGCTTATAAGACTGCGGGGCACAGCTAGTAATTTTATGATTTTGTAGGTAATAAGCGATGACTACTCTGTAACTAACAGATGGTAAGTGACGGTGTGGTCTAAGATGTAGAAGGCTGGACACTATGGACACTAGTCTCCCATGGCTTTTGGGTCATGAAGTGAAGTTCATGACCCACAAGATTTTGGGCAGAAAGGCGGTTCAGTGGAAGAGTTCCGACCCGTTTTACTAAGTATCTGAACCGGCCCAGGCTACGTAACGAAATATGGACGAGTCTCTTGGCAATTCGACTAGACCGGTGCGTAGTCTAACCTCTAAGACACTGCATGTTTATGGTAATTTTCAGATACAGATTCTTTATTGATAACGAATAAATAAGTTACATGTCAAAGTCTTCTTTTCTTTTCTTCAAATAGTAACGCGAGTGGACTGAAGCCGCGGGTTCACGGTGGATGCAGGCCACCTCCAACAGAAACTCATGGATCAATGAGGGTCGAGGCCTATGTCTAGTAGTGGGTGTCCCACGGTTGATATGATGATGATGATGTAACGCGAGTAACACTCGGAAGCCAGAAGTACATACGCAGATAGGTTTACTAAATCATAAACTAAAGGTAATAAAGGACTGTATTGAAATATTGTGTGAATGTGATCAATGATACGTGACGATGGGACCGGACACTGTGGTAAACACTTGTACTATCACGTACAATAACTAGACATTTTGCCACAGTTTCACGTTGTTCAGTTTTGCTATAATTTCACATATCTTCTTGGTGGGAGGGTTCGGCCGCAGTTTGTTAAAGCTACCTAAGCTATTATAGAAGAATATTGCTCCGGTTCTACTATAGCCATAAATATACGACAATGTGAATCATATTATGATCATTGTAATAAAATGTAAAAAAATATATGTATTTTGACGATTGTAAAACATGATCACAAAAAAACCCATGAGTTTCTTGTGGCTGCTTCTCATCGGAGGGCGCGTTCCGAAGCCACACTGGAGTCATAGTTGTAAGAACATTCGACGTATTTAAAGTGATCAACACATCCAATTAAATAAAAAATATTTGATTTTGATTTGATTTTGATTTTTGATCTATTGCAAAAGTCGTGGTGATTAGCGGACTCGTTTTTGTTTCGATGTTTCATGTTTTGTCCAGCCATTATAGACGACGGTTCGAAACTTTTTCCACTGCCGTCTTCCTTATTCTAGATGAGCGTGCTACATCTTAAACAATGTCTCCACCCATCATCAGGTGATCAAAAAACACATCGTAAAATAGGCACGTTTCTAACGTCATATTTTTTCCTATTATAACACTAATCAGGGGTTAATATTTGTCTGAACTACCCCTTAACATGTGTTCAGTGATTGTTCATTGGAAACCGCATAATGTCGGCAACAAAACGATTCTATGGCCGACCGTACCTCATAGAATAATGGACAATGATATCGATATCAAACGGAAATATCAGGTTTGTCAACTCTATTATAAAATAATTCATACAAAGGTGCTCCAGAGAGATTTATTGTGTCCCATTGAATAAATATTGTATAGGTCCGTTACAACATGTTTATTTAATTATAAAGACAACAGTGATGTAAAAAAGTATCACTGAATAATAAAGTGAAATTTAAGTACTTGCTTGTCTTGAACAATATCGAAGGAAAACTTATTTCATCTGGACATCAGGTGAAAGAAAACACTTTTGTATCTCTAAATGATAAATGCACCTTACTTACATACAAGACCGCTTCACGTCAAACCGTTTCTCCCTTAAAATAAAAATCAACGCTACATCAACGACACGAAATAGAATCAATAAATGATTGAGGTCACAGAAAAAATCCCTTCCTATAAGAATGAGTAAGGTCGTATTCAAAGGAAATATAAATGGTGTCCAAAGGCGTATATTCAGCAATCCCTCACACAAGTGGGTAAGACGACGTGAATTTTTAATGTTACACTCAGACCGTTGCAAACCGTAACAGTTTTCTTGTCATTGGTGGAGTGGAGATGTGAAATAAATTTTGCAGAGTAGCCCCATCTTTTCGTCTGACATAAATGTTTAATGAGAAGACAGGGTACACTTCATATGTGGCGTGTCTAATGATATTTGTGCACAAAGTATGATGCTTTTACTTTGAGACCCTGTTTGGGTCCACTTATGAACTGCGAAATAAAATTGGAGGTCAATTTCGTTTGTGGATAATGGAAGACGATTAAATTAAGTTCCCTCAGACTGTTGTGGATTATTTTAGTTACGAAAAAATATCTATTTATTTGTTCAGACTAAAAAATAACGACATAATTAATGATAGGTAGGTACCCAATAAAAATGTTTTGTAATAAACCAATAGATAGGCAAAAATTGTGAATAGTTTATTTGAAACTGTTAACCTTGAAACGTAAATTAACTTCCTAATGGCGATAATAATGACAAGACTAAAACAATAGTTAGTATTAGTTTTTATTTTTTAGAAACAGTCGAAGGCTATGTAACAATACACAAAACAAAATTGACGCCATTCGTCTCGCCATATAATTTCTGTAATCAAACGCTACGTCACTGTGAGGCGCGGTCCGGAATCGATTAAACCGTTCCATTTCCGGTGTTTTTATAGGGAATAATTATTGGAAAACTGATCAAACAATCAAGGACCAATCGTTTCCGTCATCGAGTAGGATTTTTATTAAGAAATCGATTCATAGCTGGATTAACCATCGATCACTCAACTGTGACCGCTTCCTCGAAAATTATTTCTTATTTGATTGATACCTAATTGGTTTTTCCAATTATAGTTTTTTCTTAATCGGTGTTGTCGTAATCTTATTGTGGCTAGTTATGATCACGATCTTCAGTTGATGAAAATGTCTTTGTTAATTATTGTTAAATCTCTGTTTTTACATGATTTCGTTCTGTAAAAGTAGCTAACCTCGATGCTCAATATAGTTTTTTTATTTTATAAAGTTCAATAGACCGCATCATTACGTATTCTAATGATTTAAGCTGGTGTTTCGATGTGAAACTGTTTATCGACGAAGCGTGGATTATGGAGCGATGCAATGGTTAACTAAACAATCAGAAGATTTTACACTCTCGGTCCGATTAAAGATTAAATGTATAATTTATTTTAGTATCAATGTATCACGATGTCGATTATAATAAACATCAAAGTGTCATTGGAATGGTAATAGGCGCGCGCGACCAAGATGTCACGTCACGGCACGGTGTAAACGAACACGTTGCTAATGGACTATTAAGCCTCCTGCTGCTAATTATTAATATTTTATTTTTATTACCGACCTCTGTCCAAAATTAACGACCACTTTCCGGTCGAAAGTTAATAATTTTAATGTCAATATTTGCTGAGCGTTGATTGAAAGTTCAACAGTTTTGTCAACATACCCTGTTATGGACAATTATATTCATAACGGGGTATGGGGTGTTCATTCATCCTAATATCATTATTAGGATACTATTTATAGGATATTTAATATACATGTGTTTTAATAGAAGAAGGCTTATTTAGGTGTAGCAATCATATACGACAAGGAATTTCAATGATAATATTATAAATTGTGTGTAATACTAATTAAGAAGAAATTTATGAAACTTGATACGAAAATGAAATTAACCCTACTAGACTAGAGTGCCACACTTAAACTGATTTTCGTTAATAAAGCGGTTATTACAAATGACAAATTTGTCCCTAGCCCAACAAAGCGTAGCCACATTGAACTATTTAACACATGTTCTAAATCATTTTCATGCTCGATCTGTCAAACTTATCCACGATGTCAAGGGTTGACAGCAGTTCGTGGCATCCGGTCTAACCTGCGGATAAGCCATTACAATATAGATCACCACTGTTCCGAATTTCAAACGTGAACCCTACGTAATCGACTTAAAAACCAATTTTCCTTTTTCAGTTGTTTGCTCTATACTGCGTTTTAGCAGCAGATTCTTGGACGTCACTTTTAAACAAAGCTTAAATAATATTTTCACAGGCTCGAATTACAACCCATTGGTCTGAAATTTAGAACTCACTTTCAAATGTAACGTGTTATCATAACTTCAGCAACGGAAGGAATAGCTCAGTGTGTGGCTGTACATTTGTGTTATTAAATGATTTATGGAGGAGGATTACCGAGAGTGGGGTCTGTGAACAATTTTGAATGTTATTACTATTGTATTTTAGGTATGATATTCCGTGCAGTGATTGCTAGTTAATCATGCACAGTAGCCGTGTGTTGATCTCGGTGTAATTGAGTTAACTGACGCATTGATGACTTATTTGACAGAGTGAGTCGTCTGTTTCGTTCGTGTGTTATCATAATCTACGAGGGATTAGATGAACTGTTTGTTGTACTAGTCATGTTCCATAAACCGAATCGTTAATTAGGTTGCTAGCATTCAAAGGTTAAACAAATATTACTGATTATTATGACGTCTGTCGTACATAATTTAGGTAATTTTGATGTGCATTTGCATATTAGAATTTTAAATATATAATGGCTTTTTTTAATAACTAAAATAATATTAATAAACGTGGAACGTGATTGTTACGTAAAGATTCACCCTGAATGCGTCGGGCGCATTTTAAATTGCATGCAAATAAGAATCTTACATAACGTTCCAAATAAAATACTGATCTATTTTTCGGATTTTGCAAATTATTTTTGATATAATAACACTAGTGACTAAAAGTTAAAATTCCAAAAAAACAATCGCTGGTTTTTTATACGATTATTTAACATACTATAAACCAATTACTACGAAAATAGTTAGCCTAGGTAAACATCGGTAAAAACGTATAAAAGGTAATGGGAGATCGATTCATCTGTGGCGCTTTATGTTACCACATCGAGATATCAAATTGATAAGTGGAGCACATTCGCGGGCGGGCGGGAGAGGCATTATGAAATTGGCTGTACGTTAGACGCCGTTACTTCCGATAAAATATGACCGTTCCGCCGGCTCATATCTGTCGAACATACCAGCATTTTCTTAGTGAGCTCACGTGCTAAGCTATACCCATCATTTTGCTTATATGGCGATCAATAATTCCTATACTCGTATATTACTAGTTTCTTGGAATTACTGCTAGTGGTTGCTTGTTTTGTGACTTTTAAATTCTTCATGTTGTCGGAAGGGAAGTAAATTCTTATTATTTATGCACTCAAAGATTTAACAACATTTAAGTTAATATTTCTTTTTTGTTTTTATTGCTCAAGGCATTTTAAACATAGAAATATTTTTAGCAAGGCAACATTTAAGTTGATTACCTACTTCTATTCATCTACTCAGTTATAACTTCCAATGCAAAGGTAGTATAGAGAACTTAGTTACATTTTACCGGGTCTTAAACGCGCGTTTTTTTGAAGTATAGGGATAGAATATTTTATATTAATATATAATAAGAGAGAGAAAAAATAAATATTTATATCAATATACTGGGTATGTAATACTAGTACTTATGAAAGCTACACTTGCAAAACTTAGTTTTTTTTTTGCAATATCTCTAAAATTCCTCATCCATTCGTATTCACTAACATTTTTTGTTTTTTTTTTAAATATTAATATTGATAGATTTAAAATTACTGATTTGAAATCCATGTAGATTTTTTATGTATGTAGAAACACTATTAATAATAAATATTTATATTTTATGATGCTGATTCAAATCTTGATAGCTGACTAAAATGCTAAAATTATTTTAATTATTAATGGAAAAGGCTAATTTTGTTCTAATTGATATAATCTTTTGACTAATTATCATATTTTTAGGCTTCGCAACCAAGGATTTATCGCGGAGCGCACACAGGTAGATATTAAATAAATGATTACAACAAACTCATTAAACTGTTTTATCATTTCATATCCTAATTATTGCAGAATAATGGGTAAAATGCACCAAATTTCAGTATTTTAAGGAATTTCAAACTTGACCACGTGAGTTTCGGCCGAAACTGAAGCGACTGCCGAATATTCGGTTTCGGTTTCGACCAAAAACCAGTTTCGGTCGGACACTAGTATACCTATTGAAAATCCACGGCTGACAATCCATCCAAATCTTCCCCACCAAGTTTCATACAGTTAAAGTACATATCTTTAATTTGCTTGTACTTATACTTATACTTAGTAACATACAAATGCAATACACAGACACACAACCTTTCGCAATTATAATAGTGGACGGTCAGTGGTAAGGATCAGTTGCAGTAGAGAAGTAGAGTCAGTAAGGTCTGAGATTTATGCCTCCATAACGGTCTTCCTTTACAGTAAAACGTACAAAATATTGATCCAACCGTTCAGTTTTGTGGATGTTCGTTTACTATATCTATTTGTGATGGTTTACGTATAACTTAGTTTATAATGCGATGATTGTATATTATGACCATATCCACAAAATAATGGGCCCTCCCATGATGTCTTATAAGTCGTCGCGAAGTCGACGCGTTGTCGTTTAGCTAAAAAAATAATAACTTAAAAACACATCAAAAAATTAAAAAAAAAGAAAAACGTACTTAAAAAAAAGATTTTATAAATTGTTTGTGGTTTTTAAAAGTAGTCGGGGTATTTTTATTTAAAAATTACTTAATTTTTTTTAAACGACAAAAGGACCACATAGCAACGACAAACCATCACGGTAGCGCGGAATACGTTGATGCATGCATACGTCTCATTTGTAAACTTTTTCATCGAAATCCAACTTAATGTTTAAGGTGCAAGTTTATTTGGATCACCGATAAATAAAAAGGTCGATGACAAAAATCACGATAAACAAATATTAAACCTTTTATGAGAATTAATATTTCGAGGTGAATAAGAAAGCTAATTAAAAATCGAAAGTTGAAAAACATTAAGGAATTCTGTGTCATCTGATAACAAAATGTCTCGTCCATTAAGATATGATTTGTGTCGTATAAAATAAAATATTATTATAAATTCACAGCGTTGTGAATTTATAATAATATTTTATTTTATGTATCTGAGATGTTATCTTAAGATAAATAACATAAATTATGATTTTTATTTCAACAGCTTGCACAATAAGTCAAAAGAAAAAGTAATACGTTTAGGAATCCAAGTCCAAGTATCAATCCAAGTTGGGGGGCCAGTAATCTTTACATTTTAAATCGAAAACTTCTTCACAGTTATTATTTCTGGTTTGATAATGTTATCTTTGACTACTTAGATTCGGATTTTAGAGTTTCTTGTCTTGTAGTACTGAATTATTTATTACTCGTTGAAAAGTAACACCTTTGACCCAAGGCTTCAGCTTTTAGCATATTTTTCAAGTACTAAGTTTCAGTAGTAGTTAGTGATGAAGTATTTAAACCTACTTACAGTATTTTGAACCATTCTTCTTCTTCTTCTTCTTTAATAACAATTAATTAAGTAATTTTAAACCAAGATGTTATTTATGAAAGATTTTTAAAAACTGACGTAGCTACGAGTAGTCGTAGTAATTAGTCGTAGAATCCTAATCTCTTTTCAATTATTACGTTTTACTGCCTAGACTAGACCCTCTAAGAGGATTTAAGAGGAGACCCGTGCCTTACAGTGGGACAAATTAGTAGACTAACAAAAAATACCTAATAAAACACAATATTAACCGGGTTTTACTGGTGTTTTATTTAATAACATTATTACAAAATACCGAGCTTTCGCTAATTTTATAGTTAGCTTTTTCAAGGTTGACTGCGATGACAAAGAAACAAAATAAAAAAACACATTTATATATGAATTTTGTCGTTTTTAAGACAAAATAAAAAATATATAATTTTAGGCCAACGCCTCTAGGTAAAACCACTTTCACACCTCATGAGGTAATAAGTATCGATGCAGTCTAAGGTGCTCGTGCATTCCACCCTTAATCCTCTTGATTTTTCTAATAGGAGATTTCCAAAGTGGGGAAAAAGGCATTTTAAGTGTATATATCGGACCGCACAGATGCCGATGAGTCGATCGTTTTGTCTGAGCCCATATTTGTGGGCGACTATCGCAAGTAACTAAAAAGGTGTCGTTAGTAATGGTATTTGAAACATCATAAAGATGTCATTGAGGCAGTTAACTGATTGTGGCTATCGTGTGTGTAAAGCTAGTACGACACACTAAATATTATGGCTCGTTTCATGTTTGGTCTAAAAGTTGAATTGTTTCTATGTAGGAAGGGTATAAAACAAGCTAAGATTTGATTTTGTCGCCAATTTAGTAAATAAAGCCTAATATGTACCTACCATTTTGGTCTTTTCATTACCATTAATACTGTCAATAATGTTATTGTAAAAAATCTTATTTAATATTATAAACGCGAAAGTTGAATGTAGAAATGTGATTGTTACTCTTTCACGCAAAAACTACTGAGCCGATTGCGGTGAAATTTGGAATATAAGTAGGTAGGTGGATACTGGGAATAACACACAGGCTACTTTTATCCCGATATTTTCGCGAGAACGGGACTTACGCTGGTGGTACGGCGGGGTGCAGCTAGTAACATTTAAATAAATTGAATTTCAAATTAAATCACATAATTAAGTTACTTAATGAAGTATGAATAAGTTTTATAATATTAAAATATATATACCTACCAGAGCTTTGTTTGCTGACCGTACCTGACCAATAATCTCTTCATAAGTCACAGAGAACCATTGTCAAGGCTTATCAGGTAATTTTTGATAGACACAACCGACTTAACACTTTGAATTGTTTCGGACGGTTTGTTTATTTATTCTAATGGCCTTTTGGCCCTAAAGAGCATTCCACTAATCAGGTAAAGTGCATTTTCAAATGAATATGATGGGTAACTACTAAATGTAATTGATTCTCTACCAAAACAAGTATCTTTTTAAGAATAAATTTAGTATCTCTCTCGATTTATTTATTTATTTAGCACACATAATAGATTATTTCAAGAATATATTACTAAATCACGACACCAGTTTTATTCTGGTCTTAAATATTATAGGTATAGATTTAGA
The DNA here is from genome assembly GCA_949358125.1 of Idaea dimidiata. Lineage (NCBI taxonomy): Eukaryota > Metazoa > Arthropoda > Insecta > Lepidoptera > Geometridae > Idaea > Idaea dimidiata. The sequence goes on from OX442337.1 coordinate 8,252,692, forward strand.
CCACTTTTTTCTCCAACCTGTGTGTCGTCAAACATGAACAAGCTACTGTTCTATGTTGTTTGGCTATATTTCAGCGATCTACGACTTGATTTCATATTTTCCCGGGTCGTAATAGCGTGATTTTAACTTTTTATTTTTCTTCCTTCGACGTTTCGATCATGGTACAATAACCTTGGTCGCTGGGAGCCTCGGAAAAATAACTTATTGGGCCCTACCATGATGTCTTATGAGTCGTCGCGTTGTCGTTCAGCTAACTAAAATAAAATTAAAAACACATCAAATAATTTAAAAAAATAATAGTAAAAAAAAAGATATTTTTAAATAGTATGTTGTTTTTAAAAGTAGTCGGGGTAATTTTATTTAAAATTTACTTTATTTTTTTGAACGACAAAATGACGACATAGCAACAACAAACGAACATGGTAGCGCGGATTATGTGTTCCAATCGTTTTAGTTTAAATAGTTGATCTACGACGTGATTTTTTGCCCATGCAAAAGGGTCAGTTTCTCCAAATTCACGTCCTGATGTTTGATAATAATGTATAGTTATAAGAAATACCAGAGGATACCTACATTCACGTTGCTGGTGTATTTTGGAAATACTTTGTATTTATGTATCATTGAGTCTTTTTGTAACTAAATTTGGAAAAAAATTGTCTCTCTGGCTGTACGTAAATATGAAACGAGTTTAATATCTCAAACAGTAATAAACTAATAACCCATATATAATATCGTAAAAGTCACCAAATCTTAGTGATCACAAAGAATATTGCTAGTTTGGTTCGCTCCCCTAAAAACGTTTATGCTTGATTTGTCACTACAATCGACAATCGGCAAGCGGAAATTTTAATTTATGCGCTACAGATTGTTTGTTTTTATGTTATCGTTATTTTTTTGTATGACAAAAACATTGCTTCGATCGCGGAAGTTGCGAAAATTAGTTTCTGCTAAATAATAGGTAGATATTTAGGTGTAAAAACAGATGAACAGTTATTCGATAATTTGGAAGTGATACAATCACTTTTTTATCGGGTTTTAGTATTTAAATTAGTTGTCTGAATGAAACAGAACATTTAAAATATTATTCAATTGATGTCCGCGAGCAAATTTTAATGCAACGGCTCCTTATTCGACATGCGCCAAAAAATCTAATTTATAGAATGATAGTGCACTTTTCTTTTTCACGAACGTTTCTTAAAAAAACTGTCCTGTACTCTATATTCCTTAGGTATTCGAAAGGTATACGAAAAAGCTAAACGGAATGACTAGAAAACGGAACTCATAATCAAAGAAAACCATTTTCGTTTAAGATCTATGATTTAATAACTTCGAAACAAAGTAAAGTTTCCATGATAGTATTAAAAGTTGCTGTTAGTTTATTAATGAAGATTCAACGGGTACAGTATCGATTGTCCACGGGCCAGGCGGAAGAGGAAATTTAAACCATGCCGAGGCTCTCAGAACCGTGACCGAACCCACAAATGTTTTTACCTTAGCTACGTTTGTTTTTTGGTATTGTCCATTGTCTACAAATATTGAATAGAAAGTATCTAAAAAATAGAACACGGTTATTATTAACAAAATTCTAAATAACTGACTAATCGTACGACGCCGGTTCTTAGTGGAGCTGTAACCTCAAACTTGTACTATGCCATGTCATTTCTCGATCGCAATGGGATCGAAGAAAATTAAATCAGCTGTTCTGTATTTCCTGATGGAATCAACTAGGGAGTCTCCAAGTCGATATTGAAACGTGCTCCACCTTAGATCACAGCATGACTTACCATTAGGTGTGATAGTAGTGTAATTTAGCTGATATAAAAAACAATTAATCTTTTTAGGAAAGTGCTAAAATAGCTAGTCACTTGAGTGCCATGCCTCGAGTAAAGTGAATTCCCAATACAGTCGTCTCGTAGCGAAATAACCGAAGAGCAAGCGTGTCGGTACAATAGCTATCTCGATCCAGGCATTCCGAGAAAAGAAGAGTCTGCTACCAAATATCATGACTGTCGTCTTACAAATGAGAAAATTTCGCTCTAATTATTTATGAATGTGTTATCGTCATATCTCCAGGACTCACGAACCAGCCTCCCGCTCCGTGCTCACGACACGAGCAAAACCGCAATTAGCAAATGTGGCTTTCTTTGTTCTCTCTTGTACGTTCTGCCATCAGTTTGCATCTATTAGTACAATACTTGTATATAGGTAGATACTCTATCGGCAAGAGTACTAGTGGCTAATAAACCTCCATTGGTTTCATTAAGGGATATCTGCGGACAGTGGTCTGGTATCGAGATGTCGGCTGCCGTCGCGTCATGCCATCGACACATGAAATTAAACGCGATGACGCTATCGGAGCGCGCGGATCGTACCGGCTCGGTACCGTAGCGTAGCCGATCGCTGCTCGCTCGCTACGCTATCCGCTTGCGCTCACTTAATTGCTAAATGCCAATGAATGTTGATAATACTATATTTTAATCGGAACACCGAGCTCCGTCATCGGTGTAATCCTAAATCTCGTTATGGACACGACTCGAATACCTAGGCATACGTTATAAATTACGTTTCAGATTATCATATGATCCAATCGTAAATTAAGACAAGATACATAATTAAGGCGAATAAATAAAATGGTTGGCATTTCGACGGGAGCACGTTCGATTCCTCCAAGCGATATTCTCTCCATTTTGAGCTATCAGTCCCTCTTAATAAAGTGTAGTTTGATTCGTTTCATTTAATTGCGATTCAATCGGCAACAATATTGAAGGAGCCGAAGGAGTGCGGAGGCGGGACGAGGCTCTGAATGTCACGACAAGATTTTTAATTACGTTCAAGATATCATCTAAGAGGTGCACTCCATGCAGCAGAAGACGCATTGGGAAATTACAATTCAATAATTATAAAATATACTCGGAATATTTTTAATTAATGATGTTTTAACTGCCGGTTAACATGAAAGTAATGTCTGGTTAATATGCGTTTAAGGAACGACATAAATGGCTTGAAGCAATTTAGCTGTTGTCAAAGTAAACGTTGATGGAAGAACATTACAACGTACGAGCGAAGCGCTGCCGTAGCACTGCACAGGTGTCTGTCCGGAATGCCTCGAATATGATCGCAGGTTATTTTCGTGCTTCTAATGCGTCTTCGCTGTCTGTGGACAATTAAAAATACAAAAAGTGAAACGTTTGTTTCAGACGTTCATTGTCTCCGTTATTAATAAATTCATTTTAGTGAGTAGAAGTCGACGTGTATTTTATTCGCTTTAAGTGGTTTCACATTGTTTTATATTTATGTGCGGTTATTTTCGTTTGAGACATTATAATGCAGTTTGTGGGGGGAAGATGTGAAACGACTCACTCTTGCTCCATTAAGGATATTTGAAACTTGAGAGTGCACTCATAAATTGACTTAAGTTAGTAATAATATTCCACTTATAAATAGACACCTATTGTGTCCCTAAGGCGGTCGTTAAGCTAAATTACAGCAATCCATAAAAATATGACTTAAGTAAATGTCGCGCCTCATACAAATCAACAACGGATCAACGCTAAAGAATTGCTTTACTTAGAGGGGATTAAAAAGTTAAAATCACGCGATTAAGGCCCGGGAAAATGTGTAAATTTGCTTTACTTCGTCCGGTGGTGGTTTGGTTATACTATAATAACCAAACTGCGGTTGTTACTTAGCTGGTAAATGTCCAAAGTCGACGTCTCGCGTAGTCGTCGCTCGTCGCGTATTTTTCTGGACATAGAAACAACGAAAGGCACGTCCTCGTAGCTCTAGTGCTGCATTTACTTTATTACTCTGATATTTTACAGGTAGTGCTCTTAACTTCCATATGTCTGGCTTTTATAGTCCGCTCTACGCGTTATGGGCTAATGTCACGTGATGTTCTGATTTTCGACTTTACTTTTGGAGGAGTGGGCTTCTACATTAATACGTAACCTACTTTGGACTAATAAAAATATCGGACATGAACATGTCTAAAACACAGATTTTTCTTCTGTTTTCGCAACTTTGTATTGAATTAAAGCTCATTTTCCAGTTTTAGCTGGGTTATTTTTATTAACTGCATTGTTGCAATAAAAACTGGAAACTGAGTTTTATTACGCTCAAAACATATTCATCGCATACCTACTAATACGAAGAATACTTATTTGGTGATGTAACTTTGATAGATTGTTCCGTCTTTTTTGCTTTTTACTTTACGTCATAAAACTTTTTGGTTCAAGCCAAAGCCAAAGTAAAAAACACAATAAAATATTTGTGAAAATGTTGTATAGGTACAAAGATTGAAGCCAGACTCATGAATTTCCCATTAAAAAAAAGATAGAGGCCACGCAACAAAGTGAAACAAGATCCACTCTACTAATCCGACAAAAGCGAGCCTTGTTACCCTTCAAATTTATTTATAAGAAAACTCTCGGACAAGTCGTTAATACCTATAAAGTAGGGGCGAGAGAGGCGCGAGCGAGTTTATAACTCACGTACCGAACTTTACTCGCCGACACATAAAATAATAGGTGTAAAAACTTACACGGGAATGTACTCAGTGAGCGAACGAGCCGCGAGATGGACGGCACTTCGCTACATCCCATCCTCTACCACCCCTAATGCGAATTAACAATTGTTTCGCCTCTCATAACTCTATCGATACTTAGAGACTTTCTCTGCTCTCGTATGTGCCTTTTCGTACCTATCATCAAAGTTTCATCGATAGAGACAAAACGACAAATAAGAATCGAAACAATGATCAGTACTACACACAATTCGCAGTTGATAGAGCTCTATTTTTTTAACGACTCATTCATTCTATTGTGTATTGAGGCTATGCAGGTGGCTTATTTTGACATTCAGAAACAAACGAATGAATAATGTGGAATACGAAAATAATAATGAATATTCCGGAGGCCTATTTAATTTGTAGCGTTAATCAGTACAATATAGGGAACGGCACAAGAAACATATTATCTTGCATAAATCATGGTAATGAGCACCTTTCGAGCATTTCGTATCGCCATTAATTCAGATATCAGTGCGGAAACAAACGTCGGTTTATCCCGCCATCTGTGGCGCATGCGCACACCGGTAATCGTTAACCCTGAGGTGATATTATTTTGAATATCCATTTCCTCTATCATTATTATTCAAATCATCCTTAACTTGAGGATCTAGGGTTCAATATACACAACAGCAGTTGCTATCGTTGTTACCTAAGCATAAAAGATGTATGACACGAATTTGAATTCGGAACTGATATTGTTGTGGAAGCCACGGGCGACGGGCACGTGCGTACGCGCACCTTGCCCAACATTTTGTTACTGGACGTAAAATTAAGTGGTATTTTATTTATAAGATGTTGCATTGGCCTATTTCACTTGTTTATTGGTAATAACTACACGGTTAAGTACAAATTTGAGGTACAAATGAAGTGCACTTAGATTTTACGATCTCGATTTAACTCCGACACTGTTTATGATACTAAAATAATGTAAATAAATATGCTGTTTTCTGTCATTACAATCTCTACTTATATAATAGATATCGTTTTCCATTTTCGTTGTCTTTCGAAACAATGCATGTGAGTTTATTAAAATTGTATCCGAAGCGATCGTTTGCCTGAATCGAAAAGGACAAGCGCAACAGATATGCAAAACCTGGGCACGCGTACTCTCGAAGGACGGCTCTGATAGAACGGCTCATTTTTAGCATTCATGCGAACCAGTTACCCTTCCATTGACCGGGGTCAATCAGCGACTATATCCCAACTATAAATTTCATTTAATAAGACACAAATACAACTTTATGCTCGTTTTTGAATCGCCAACCAAAGAAATTTAAATAAAACACTTATCAGATTCGACAGGTGGAGTTGTTTTTGTTGTTCGTTGTTACTTCGCTGTAGGTTAGGGATTAGTTGGGAACTAATCGATTACAGATACGGAAGTCCCCCCTATTATTACATAGATAGAATAAGACGATAAATAGGTAAATATGATTGGTTTCCTAACACAATAATCGCAATAAATCAAAGTTTTGATTGACTTACCTATAACAGCGCAGTCCATGAAACATGAAACTTGGAGTGTGTATGTGAGGTGTATAGGTATCCGTTAAGAGGGTTTTTGTAATTCCCCATGCTAACGGAACTTACGTGGGTGAAACCGCGGGACGGAGCTAATAAAAGTATTATCTACTGTGAAAATCTAGTCATAATAAGTATTATATTATGTACCTGTTATATATTGTTTAACTTAGTTCGTTGTGTTTTTTTTAACCTTTTACACGAACTATATTTTGACGTTTTTTTATTGTTTATTATTTAAGGCGCAAGCCGTCCATTATGGTAAGGAAACAGTATCTACAACAGACGTATACTAAACAACTGCTTGGCTACAAAAGAAAACAGATACACCTAAATTAAAGGTCAGCGATGGAAAAACTGAGGTGCGACACCATTCCATTTTGGTAGAGTTACCTAAAAGACTAAACGCTTAATGCTAGGGTTTCGATTCGTTATATTACGAGAGATGGAATCAATCGTCATCATTGCAGGAGGAGGTTGGAGGCGGCCTGTGAACCCGCGGCTTTCATCAGATCATCCTTCCATCTCTTGACTGCAATGCAGAAGGCTGCGGGTTGGATTCCCGCCGGGTGAAAATATTTATTCCTAAAAATAAATATTTGTATCATGTCTGGTGTCTATGTATAATATGTTTGTATTTACAAAAAAAAGTATAATATGTAGTATATCCGTTGTCTAGTACCCACAGTACAAGCCTAATGCTTAGTTTAGGGCCAGATTGCGCTGTGTGTAATATTTATTTATTTATTAATCTCGTCGGTGGACGCCCTATGCTGCGCCTGTCGACCCGCGGAATCAATGCGCCTGAGTACCTATGGACTCAAAACACAAAATTGTTGTGTCAATACAATGTTGTGTCTTCAAGCTGCAAATGAAAAGGCATCTTCTAGGTAAGCATGCTCTACCTTAGACCGCTCTTCATTTAACTTACCATGATCAAAATTATCTACCTCTTTTAAAAAAGAAGTGTCATTAGCACTTTAAACCATGAGGTGCAAACAAAATGAATGAGTATAATTAGATGTGAAATGTAGCAGTAGTTCAATCTAAACATCTCACTGGTAGTATATCCAATCAAATGCGTAGAAGTGGACAGATTACTATTCATCATGGCTTAATCAGTCCCTGGAAGGCCCACCCACGTCTAAAGTCGACCTACCATTTCTCCACCATCAGTGAAGCCATCATCATACTAATTTAACATGACTCCGGTTTCCAATACACTATGTGCAATAAATATTTAAGATTAATCTGATTGAGGACCGAGACTCGTTAGAATACTAACTAAGTGTTCTTCATGGATTGTAACTTGTAAAAGTTGTCTTATTCCAATGGAAGTTCAATTTGTTAGTTTAATTTATTGAACAGATTCAACTGTAAATTTCTTTTTGTCTTAGTTGATATCTCAATTGTTTAATGCGATCTTCTATTTTATCGTTAACATAATGATAGATATGTATCGTTATATCTGATGTCTTCTCTCCGGTACATTATTTAATTATTAAGGAATATAGTACTTACCTAAATCCAATTTTGATACAATTTATAGTCATCATCAATCAGCACAAAAACTTAACTCACTAAGTTACTTGATTGAAGAACAATGACTTAAAACTTGGCAAGTGAATAAAGGCAATATTGTAAGTGATTCGTGGCATACTCAGTTACCTATCAGTTTACAAATTGTGTATCTAAGATCGATACCGTCGTAATGAAGAGGGCTTAGCATTTAAATACATTTGCATATTAGAATGCGCTCGGTGTATCTGCGTAGTTGCGATTGAGCTAGTGCAGTATTCGAGAGCTCCAGTTTAGTGACGAGTTTAGTTGACAACTAAGATATGTTGATAACAATGAGTTACCATTTACCTCTGATATATTATCCTAGTTTCGTCTCGTAAATAGTAATTGAAAAAATTGTTGTCATATTTTCTAGAGTAACTGCAGATACGAGTACTTAAATATCAACCAACACAGTAACGTTCAATATTTCTGTCATTTCTATCAGTGCATTGTCACGTACAGCCGTTGAGAGTTAGGTGACCCGGAACATGCACTATTTTGTACGTGTACGAACATTTGCCGGCAGTAGTTATGGGTGAATAGAAGCTAGGTCGGTCGCAACCGATGCCCAGTCCGATACCGACACCAATTAATATGCAATGCCGTGGCACTCGTAAACCATTCACGAACATATGCCAATACGACGATGCAGTTAGGTAAATGCTATTTGTATAATTTGGACGATTTATTTGCAAATCGTCTTTTCATTACATTATGGTCTATTTACATGTTTACAATGCATTCGCTAGCCTTACGAAATTGATAGTAATTCTATAGAGGGTTATTCAAGCGGCTAAATATCGTTGAAATTTTGGACGATGAAGTTTTATATAAATAATGAATTTAAATTTGAGGAATCATGTGGAAACAGCATGTCAATTTGCTTATCCTGGCTGATTGATTGACTGACTGAATGAACTATAGATCACCTTACAGCCTAAACCTCTAGTCCTAGAGCCATGAAATTTGAAGGAACTGTTCTTTGTCATTATGTAGGTAAGTCAATAAAAATGTTTTTTGATCTACTCACGAAATCGGGACTTACACGGGTGAAATGGCGAGACACTGCTAGCAAAATTATAAGAGTGATAGCATTTCATGTGTGATAGGATATTAGCAGTTATATCAGAAAGTTGGTGTGCGTTATGGTAATGGGTTATCAGGCCACGTAGCGCCGTCGCCGGGCCTATCGCATCATCAGGCGCCAGCCACTCGCATACCCTAGCGAACTTGTATCACGTGATGACTATTTATCATATTCTATGCGACTAATTAAATTGACAATCTTTCGATTCCTTAGCCGTCGTGGCATGCATGACTTTGAAATGTATATATTCGAATTCAATGTTTAGGTGATTTGATGTTGTTCTTCAATACCTGATCAATCATACATCTAGGTCGTTCAAAATTACATTTACTAGCTGCGCCCCGCGGTTTTACCCGTCAGAGCTTTATCGCAATCGGTTCAGCGGTTTTTGCGTGTAAGAGCAACAACACATACACACTTACAAACCTTTACCTTTGAAATATAACCAGGATGGATTCAAGTATACATGTATTGTATATGTGTTGAAAATGCGTACGTGAAGTAACTTATCTTCTAAGCTTTCTCCAATCTGAAAAATTTGAAGGTCTAAATTTGACGATTTTGATTTGTTTTTCACAGAAAATAAAAAAATTGTCTAAATATCAAAATTAAACATTAATATAATTTTAACATTCCTTAATAGTATGTCAGCTGTCGTGAGAATGAACTGCAAGGAATACCAAAAATCAACTTGGCAAATGATATTCACATGTTAAGTGTTCATTAGAATACAAATGTTGCCCAAACGACATTCGTTTTATCTGTTTACATATAATTTCAACACGTTTACCTAATTCTGAACTGATTGTGCCATAATCTTTTACAAATCGAAAGAAACAAACAGGAAATTAAAGCCTTAAAAGAAAATACGTAACGGTTACCACGTTTGTTGCTACAGATGGATGAGCTGCCACAACTCGGGCAAGTATAAGCAGGTAGGCTTCACTGACGTTAAAGCTCGCAACGCACAGCATAATAATTAGTCATTAGAAAGTAGGCAGCGAGGGAGCTGGGTGGGGTGGAAACAGGGTGGGAGGAATGGGCGGAGCTCGTCTGTTTCAGCTTATCTGAAATTACATCTTTTATGGGTATCCGCGATTATTCCGCGCTGCAGCGAGTTGCGGCGCTAGTCTGCCTGGAAAACAACTCCACATTACCATTGGTGTTCTACGTAATCCCTACTATTGCTTTTTATTATAATGCGTCTACTTCCCGTCTCAATAGGCATTTTGTCACCCATTAATACGTATGTAGGAAAACGTTTCCGAAATTCGAGACCTAATTTGAATCTTTGAAACGGTTGTCTTGGAATCGTACAATCAGCATCCAAAACCGGCAGGCAACCATCGTTTTAGGAATAAATCTATTAGAAAAGGAATGGTTATACTGTAAGTACCTACTTGCACAGATACAAGTGTAGGTATCTGCCTATAATAAATATTATCTGCTTATCTGCACAGGTTGCAAATAAATTTATAAATTACCATCTTTCTGTCTTTCAGTTCAACATAATACCTTATAGCAAAGGAAATTTATGCGCAGATCTAAAATACAGAACTGGCAAATTCTAATATCCTTGTTTGTTACACAAAAGCGCTGCTTACAACAACAGACAAACAATTCAGTGTAGCTAACTTGAATTCATAATCAAGTAATTTATGTGCACGGCGAATAAATTAGTCGCCCAAGCTCGCGCGCCGCCCATAACTTACCCCTATAAATTGCCTTAAGCGGGCCAACTTCATTTTATCTCCAAATACTAATAAGTGCTTGTACCTACGTTCGTGGGTTATTTTATTTTTACCAGTAAATTTCCACCCCGATATGACCGTTTTATGATGGCGTTACGTGACCATTCGATAAGCGAGTTCACCGACTGTAAAGTCTACTGTTAGTAAAACTTTACTAAAATGTGACTTACGAGCGTTTTATTGTATTATCCTGACTGAAATTACTTTTTTAATGTTTAAAAATTTGTTACAATTGAGTGTTCGGACATTAAGGTACGTCAAAGCAAAATAAACCTTAGTTACGTGCACAATAATCAGAACGGAATAAGTTTTCGTCGTCCGTGTCGTGTGTCCATATTACGTTTCTATTCGCAACGGCAAGTTCACGTATCAGGTAGCACCTGCTTTGCATAAGGCGTCATGTCGAGAGCCCCTCGTTTAAGGTGTAAATTTTCGATTAAAAGCATAAAATTGTGAATAAATACACTTAAAGTAAAACTTGTTTTGATAAGAATAATAAAGTATTGAATACTTAATTCCTGTTATAAATGTAAGGTCAGCTGAAGGTGTCCTTTTTCTTTCAAAACAATTTGAAATTTGACATTGCAAACCTACCTAGGTATGACACATAATTCGTACTATGCATTTCCTGTTTGATACTGATTATATGTATTATTCATTGTATAAAATTCAAGTTAACATTTAGGTACCAAGTTACCTAGTAACAAATTGTATTACTGTTCATACCTACATTAAAAATACAGCTTAGTAAAATCAAAATCTTTGGTGAAACTGTTTTGATTTCACCTTTATTTTTGTTGACAAAAAAAACCAGCTGATCGTTAGATACATTTGACAATGTAGCAAGGCATTGTATATTGCGCTCATTCGTCCCTTACAAAAGGTGTCACGGTGTCCGAAACGTCCAATAGAGTCAACAATAAAATTAACATAGTCGAAAGCGAGGTGTCACGGCACAGGAAGTATAGTGTAATTTGTAAGTTTAGTGATTAATAAAATGTACTAAGTGTGTCCCGAATAGGACAGATTAGCGGCCACTTTATCACATCTATTCCGAGTTAACGTCGCGTGACGAATCTCGTTTGAAACTCATAAAGAGTCCAAAGCAAAATATACTCGTAGATAACACTAGTACTTTACGTCTCGGGCCCTTTTCCACTTGCCAAGTTTAGAAATCGGCCGAGAGGGTAAACTCCCAAGTTTATTTAAGTTTACTACTATTTTGTAATTAAATTCTCGCTTTATAATCGAGTCAGTGGGTGTTGGGTTATTTTACGGGGTCTAGGAAAATCTTTTCACTCAATTAATTTATGTCGTCTTGACTAATATGTAACAGAGTAAACTTTATGAGCTGATTAAATTCTTCATTATTACTTAGTTACAGGAATTTACCTTTACATTCCGTTAACGGAAAAGTTTGCTTGTTTCTCGAAACTTCTTGTTGATGTTGTTTATTCTGTGAACCGCTGCTGGAAACTGTAAAGAACCTGAGTACCTACGTGATTTTAGATTTTAGTTGGGGTATGTTGCTGCGAGATTGGCTTAGAAATTCTTCAATAGTCGATATAAAAATAAAAATCATTAATATATTATACAGTTTCACACACGTAGGTCCCGTTCCTGTGGGAATATCGAGATGTAAAGTAGCCTTTGTCCTTTTCCAAGGTTCTATCTATCTTTTAAATAAAATTCATCAAAATCGATTCAGCGGTTTGGACGCGAAAGCTTAACAGACAGACAGACAGGGTTACTTTCGTTTTTAGAATACAGTTAGGATAATATGGGTAGAACTCATATTGTACATAGTCTATTCAAATAGTTTTATTTATTTGACTGTAACATCGTATGTAGGAAAATCTACAATGGAAACCAACATCGTCTAACTCAGATTCGAACAGATTGATGGAATAGCGCTGGCCTTATGCGAACAACAAAAGGTTATAAAATAGATTTTATCAGATCTTAGTTTGACCTTTTTGTTTCTAATAACACTAAAATAAACATTTATTGTAGTTACAAAGTAAATGTATTCAACTACATAGCTTTTTGTGGAAAAAACGGTATTCTTTAATTCATTGTTTTCGACTTTTAAACAACGAAAGTTGCGACATTAGTAACAAACACTCTCCAATTTTTCGTAATTATTTAGTAGCTATATTTTACTATTTAAAACACGATTTTAAATGAAATAATCTACACCTAATCTCAAATCTAAAACTTAATGTATTGAGTTTTTAGATTTTATTTTACTTTCAAAAAGTTCCATCCACACATTGGCATCTTCAGTGTCGTATTATAAACGTATTTGCGAAGGATTACAGCCACCTTGAATTTACATAACATCTTATGTCATTTGCTTATCTTCCACATGACAAGTCTCGTGCATTAAACATGAATATATTTGACAAGTTTTAAACAAAAATTGCGGTGTGAAATAAACGCCTGAGAAAGTTAATAATATATCGATGCCTATATTGTAAACAATGCGGTAAAGTCTTGTGTAGTCTAGGTGGTTAATTATTTAGGTACCTACTCTTTACAATTAAATAAATATATTGCTAAGCAGGGACTCTTAAAACGACTGTTTTTTTTCTAAGCATGGGATTCCAGCGAGCGATCCTGAAGGAGAACCCTGAGCGAATCCAAGGACGAATCACACAAAAAAAAACAGAATCTTAAGTAATAAGCGATCCATAAAATAAACCTAAGTAGGCAGGCTGTTAAAAAAACAGTACTAAAAGTATATTTCTAATCTAACAAAAACCATGTCAATGTAAATAAAATCCACTTGGATAACTCTTTCTGAATGAAAAGGATAAGTTTCTACGTTTTGTTACAGCCAGACACCAACCTAAGGCAAAGCTTTGCGATGCAGCGAGTAGGTATTTGAATAATCGAGGTAGCTTCGGACTTGGGAGGCATTATATGATAATAATTTCACGCCTGGACGGTCGCGGTCGGCGTCGATCGTCCTGCACCTGGTCTCGCTACGCCACCTTCAAGGAATGTGTGAAAAATTACTACAAATGTTTAATAATAAAATGCCTACAATTCTTATCGATAAATTCTTTTCATAAAGCTCGATATCATTGTTGATAAAGAGTCCTCTGTCAAAAATTTCAGGAAATTATCCTCTATGTTTTGTTTTTAATATTACATACAAAACATAAAATTAAAATATATACGATTACTGTTTTTATCAAATTATGTAGGTAACTAAATATAATAATTTTACTCCAATCCTGTGGGAATACCGGAATAAAAGCTGCGAATAACTATCGTTCTTACAGTTTTGCGTGTAATTTTAAACACAAACCAACTTTAACATTTACTTAAAATATTAGTAATAATATTTCTTAATTTAATCTCTAATAATCTTGAAATCTTAATTTGATTTTATTTTATTTTTAATTATTGTTGTTTTTTTATTTTTATTTTTTGTAGCTCATATTTATATTTTTTTTGTAATATTTGGGATATTCGATTCATTTATTGTGTATGTAATTTATTTAGCAATTCCTAATTATTTACTTTGATCGATCGTAATTTTTTTTCGATCGAACCAATTGTATAGTACTTAAGAGCTTGACTCTACATGTACTGTGACTCTACCTTACCTTTAAACATTTAAAAAATAAGTACTATTGAGTTACAGAAGGGCGACGTATAGGGTTAAAATAATATTAATTTCATCATTATGTTTGTTGGATGACGTACAAATTGGGGTTAATTAACATTCTTGATGAAATGATGATGGATGACTAAGTTATATTATTTTACGTTTGTTTCAGCCTGTCAACTTTGAAACAGTAAAAGACAAACGATACATAGTTTGTGCAGCTGTTATTCATCGGTTATAATATAGGGGGGTAAATTTCATATCAATAATGCAAAAACCGAAGAAAAATCTATGTTACTTAGGTAATTTGGAAAATATTCGCTATATTATCCTATCCATTTTATGCTAAGGATTGCCTACATATACTATAAACAGCTAAAAATTACAAACAAATTTCAGTTGACAGAATCCACATTTCATGACAGGTACGATATCTTCAATCTATAATTGAAGATATCGTACCTATCGTCTCTTACTATAACTAAGCCTACTGTAATAGGTCGCTTACGACCATTTTATATAAGGTACCATATAAAGAACAAACACGTCAAATTATAAAAAAAACACAATCTGATAAAAATAACTTAAACAGCTTGTTAAGGTGTGAGGTTGTTAAATTAAATGCCGTAATATTATAACAAGTAATTAATGTAGTGTGTGGATTGTACCTCGTTAAATAACTTATTCATAATAGTGTTGTACTTAGATGGTGTATCAGTTTAACTTGCTTGTGTAATTTTACGCCCCGTAGTTATTAATTTCCATGAACACGTGAGCTTTTTAAGTGTACTTAAGTTATACAAATTTTTAGTTAGGGATACCACTAATCGATAATTTATCTCTATGGAAAGGGGAAAGCGACCTCTATTATTTTGTTTGGCTTTTAATTATTATAATATGAATGTTTCTACCTTGTAACCTTTTCCTTGTTCCGTGGTAGAATAGGTAAACAACAAAAAAAATCAAGTAAAGTAATATCTCGATTTGTTTTATTATGTACTAAATAAATACTATTAAACTGCTCATTAGTCGTAAATGATTACATATCTACGCATCCAATTTACGTGCACAATTATTTCTGATATTAATTATACGTAGATCAGGTGAAGATGCGCTTTTCCGGGAAAGTCAATTGGTTCAAGACATAGTTTATTTTAAACAATTTATAAAACTAATTGTCACTGATGGTTATTGGTTATTTAAAATCAACGACGACGTGAGATAAAATTATCTGCAATTTAGCACAGCATTTTCCATTTAACTTACTAGTTCGAACTAGTGTAGTGTATATGTATCCTTTACCTACGAGGCTGTAGTATAGTCATTGTTAATTGCATATAATATGTAGAATTGTTATACTCCAATGTAGACATCTCTAGATAAGTACGATGTTGTAAGCATACCTATTTATTAAAGGAAAACCTCATGCAAGATACTAACCACTAGCACGAAAACGAGAAACTCAGTAGTAACAGAAACTACATGTGTTCAGAGAAGTTGCAATTTTCATAAAGCTCCACTTGCACTGTGGTCGCTAGAAATACGTACCCCTACTAATTAAACATTCACTAACTAATTTCGGTTATCTTTATTAAATATTCAGTACCTAACCTTATCGCATGAAACGAACACAATTTCATGCTTCATAGAAAATTCTATTTAATTTGATAAATATTTGTGTGTCCCACGATAAGCCAAAACTAAGTGCGTATAATTTATACACTTCCTTTTGTAAAGATAAAATGCTCGCTCTTTGTGGTAACTAATACACATTTTAAAAAGCGAATAGCTATAAAACTATAATTAACAACAAACTTCATGCACCAGTAAATGTAGACATTAATTTCCACACTAGTTTATCTATTTGGGCGCACAACCCGCCTTTATCTGTCATCGTTCTTTACATACGTAGTTGAGTACGAGCGTCTCATTCAATAAACCTCTGGGGGATATTATATTAAATTACAATAAACATAAAGTTTATTTTGGGAACACGGTTGGAAGTCGAGTAAGCCGTTTCGGATGCGTCCGAACCGGAGTGGAAGGCGGCTTTACGTACTGCGTTTACTCGAAATTATTTTAATATGCAAATAAGAAAATGTGAAGTGGAATTGTGTTTCGACGTCGTTGGTATAGTCGGTTATACAGACGTATTCTTTAAATTAATGTCTGTGCGAGATTAGAGTACTGCTAACTGCTTTACATGGAGCTGGCTTATACGCCAGCTCGCTCGTTTGTTCCGAGAAACAGACAAATGAAAGCACATAATTACTAGGCCGCCCCGTTCTAAATGCAACAAGGATTAGAATTTACATGCGCGTGTTAACAAGCACGCGTATGGCATTTATGACTTTGATATTTAAATACTGGGTGCCTACTGAACTCGCTTCATCTTGCCAACTATTTAATACTACCTGCATAGTAAAAGGTTGTACTCGTATCGGATATGGTGTGGCATTTTCCTGTTCTGCATTCCGGCTGAGAGATTCACACAATCTCTCAGCATTTTTCATATCCCTAATACTTGTCAAATTTTGATGAAACCATGATTCATGAATCTAAGTGAGTATGTGTAACTTTTCATATGCGCTCCCATCTCCTCATCCGGGCGATGTTCCTGGTGGCATCCCCCTAACTAAAAAAACTTCCGACTTCTAAAATGTAGGTATCAAGTTAAAACAAAACCAGACTTTAAAAAGGTAAAAATGATTGGGCAGGTACTTTAAAATATACGTCGAAGGCAAATTTCATGTCTTTGAGTAGGTATGGGGTACCTAACGTTTTCGCGCCGGGGGCTGCGCCGCACAAATACCTCTCTTTTTCCGCCGGGGGTTAAAAACAAGTAAATCTTATTTACCATACTAACTGCAAATATATTTGCCAATGTTGTTACCGCGGGCCGCCTGCTGGACACAAACTCTCCTTAGGACCAAGTAGTTCACTCGTTTCCATCTACTTCCTAAAATGTTATTAGCAAAGCTTGAAGTTATTTTATAAAATATCTAGTTTCGAATAAAATGTACATCTCAAAAGCTAATCATGTGAGTGACTCATACGATCTTGAGGCTAAAACAATGTAAATATTTTAGCAGCAAACACAACTAGACAGATCACTATCTATTTTTTGTGTCAATTAAAATGTTTCTGTATTTGTTATTCCAATTAGTACGTCTATAACAAAAATTATGCTATGCTCTGAATTTTTATTTAAATGCTACATTAGAATTTGAACTCTAAAATAAATGTAATAAGGATTATGATAACTGTGAGGGGTTCGAAGCGCGTCTGCGTAACCGCCGCAAATATGAAGTGATGGATGAACTGTACCTTCTACTTTACATACAATGGAAATTTTTTGTAAAAAAACCGTCAAGCGAACAAAGTACTATAAACGTTAATTAAAACAACTATATATCTTAGAATTTAGTTGTTATGTGTTAATTTTTTGGTTTATTTATTGCCTGTGAATATTCTCTAAACTTCCTAGTTAAGGAT
Source organism: Idaea dimidiata (assembly GCA_949358125.1). Classification (NCBI taxonomy): domain Eukaryota; kingdom Metazoa; phylum Arthropoda; class Insecta; order Lepidoptera; family Geometridae; genus Idaea; species Idaea dimidiata. The sequence goes on from OX442337.1 coordinate 8,270,295, forward strand.
TTTCTTGATAAATGGAAGAGGAGATTCATTTAATATGGTAGGAGATTCTAGAAGAGATCGCTTTTAGCGATAAGGCCGCCCATTGTAACTAGTAGGTTTTTTTAAATAGTTAGAAGTACATTCATGAAAAAAAATTGTATATTTCATGGTTCTATTGTAATTTCTAATGTACTTATTTGTTTATTATTGTTTGTAATAATTTGGTACAATAAAGAGTTAATCTATAAATGTTCAGAAATCGTACGCATATTGTCTTGTCTATTAACTCACGAAATTAGAAGTCATTAAGGAGTATACCTACCTACACAAACGGAAACCGTTGGTAACATTTTAGGTCGTTTGCTACGATGTGGGAGGCCTAGTATATGTATCTTCAGCGGTATAAGTCTGTCACTTGAAAAGGGAGGGTTTAACGTATTAGTATTTCCTAAAGGTAGATTTACATTATGATTTAAGTATATTTTAACTTTTATTGCAAAAAAAAGTAATAGGTAAATGCTTAAGAAATAAGTATTTGTATCTGGTCTGGGTGTATTTCAATGCATAATATGTATGTATTTACAAAAGAAAAATAAATATAAGTAGTATATCCATTGTCTAGTCACCGTAACACAAGCTTAGCAGCTTACCACGGGGCTAGATGGCGCTGCGTGTTGGTCACAGGATTTGTTTATTTATGCTTAATAAGTAGGTAATCTAAAAAATTCCTAACTGACTGATGGATTACAAACAAACTTTTTATACTCACTCGATTTGTTAACATATATAAGACGAAATCTTCAATTTTATGTAGGAATTGTGAATTTTAAATAAACGATTGCGTTGCTCTGAAAACAAAGTTTTTATTGTATACTTCGAACACAAACAATGCTACACTTTTCAACTTTTAGTTACACTATTCTCACCTGAAAACAAAGAAACGACATTTAAAGTCTATTTCTTAAATTATCAATTCCTTTTTACAATTTAATAGGTTCATGTAAGAAACAAGAGTAAATCACAGAATATTAAGAAGATAGATAAATGTGCTAATTCACGGTAATTGACGGACGAGATCGATCTTGTTGTCTGTCAACTCGCTGTTCGTGTTGGCCGCATTACTTCTAGCGCCCTCTATGCGAACTACAACCTGTCTAGTAAAGGGCGGTATATTTTAAAATAAAGAAATGTTAATGTTTCTTTACATCTCCCCCCCTCCCTTAAAGAAAAAAAATGATTACAGTACATATTTGCAGTTATGCAAATCTTAATCTTACAATACTAACCTAACCTAACCTAATAACTATACTAAAGTTGTAACTAAACACTTTTACCCACAGTTTTAACATTATTGCAAAATACCATAAGTTGGCAGTGGTATAAGTTTTGTAATATGAAAAAGATTCGACTCTGACTTCTTATGACCCGTATCAATTCTATATATCGATTTTGATATTTTTTCTATAATTTTAAATGGCCCAATCCTCAGCTCATCTAATTTATTTCTATTTAGTTTGTTACCATTTTCTACATAGATCATATCTCCTGTATTCAAATTAAATTGTGTTCTATTTTTGTCAAATATTTTTTTATTATAGTCATGTGATTTTAATGTATTTTCGAATGCCGTTTTCCTATCTATCAACCATTCCGCGTTTGTTTTATAGTGTTTTAATTCGTTTGGCAAAAATGAAACATCGGTTCCATACAACAGATACCTTGGCGCAAAGCCTGTCACTGTGTGTTCTGTATTATTATATTTTTCAACACAATCATGGGCAATGGTCGTCCATGCTTTTTTATTATTTTTTTCGTTTATTTTACACCTTATTTTGTTTACCAGCGTTTGATTTAGTCGTTCATTTAAGCCATTTGAAAATGGTGCATTTACTGCAGTAAAAATCATTGATATTCTTTTTTTATTTAAATGTGCTTTAAATTCTTTTGAATTGATACCCGGGTATTGATCAGTTAGTAGCGTTTCAATTGTATCCGAGTTAGAATCTGTTACCTTATTAATTAATTTAACAAAATCATTAGCAGTTTGTGTTTTTGAGGTAACAATGTAAGCATATCTTGTAAAGTGGTCAACTAGTAGGTGTAAGTACCTTTTTGTTGATCGTGAGCCACCAAAACCTCCTATTGTGTCTATTGATACTATCTCGAATGGTCTCGTGGCTGGACCTAAATGTGACATTAGACCGCACTTGTCATTTCTTCGTGTTTTGTTTTTTATACATACCTCACAATTTTTACAATGTTTTTTTATATTGGCGATCAAGTTTTTAGCCGCATATAATTAACTTATTTTATTTTGCATTTGTTTTACTCCTAAATGGCATAAGTTTTCATGTATTATTTTAATTAAACTTTTACTGAATTCTTCTGATAAAATTATTTTTTCGCGTTTCCTATCCTTTTTATAATAAACTTTTTGTTTTAATATTACGTTTGGTTTTTATTTTTGTATGTCTTTATTGTTTTCCTGATCTGTTATAATATCATTCAATGTTATAATGTTTACTAACTTTAATTGTTCATCTGTATCCTCACTTGCCTCCAATACCGGGTTCCTACTAAGACAATCAGCTTCTACATTTTCTTTGCCTGGTGCGTATTTAATTTGGAAATCATACTGTGAAAGGTAATATGTCAATTCTCCTAGTTCGTCATCAGTCCTTGATTTGATATTTAGATTTTCTAATGGTTTGTGGTCTGAAAATGCTATGAAGGTTTTTCCAATTAGCCAGTATTGCCAGTATCTTATTGCTTCTTTAATTGCCAAACACTCCAAATAAATCGCTTTTTTTTTCTTTTGCACCTGATTTAATTTTTTTGAGAAGTATGCTACTGGTTTATCTTTTCCGTTTGGTTGGGTCTGTTTTAATACAGCCCCAATACCCTCTAACGATGCATCTGTGTGAATTTTTATTGGTAAATTTTGATCAAAAATTTCCAGGATTGGTTGGGAACACAATAATTTTTTTATTTGTTCAAATGATTTTTGACATTCTGGAGACCAGATGAATTTTTGATTTTTTCTCAGTAGGTTATGAAGCGGTTCTAAAATTATTGCACTTCTTGGTATGTACTCATGATAAAAGTTAATTTTCCCTAGGAATTGTCTAATATTTTTCTGAGTTTTGGGTATTGGAAATTGTTTTATTGAAATTAAATTATCTCGTATTGGTCTTACTGTATTATTATGTATTATATGCCCGAGATATTTAACTGAATTTGAGGCGAAAGTACATTTTGTAAATTTTAATCTGAAACCTTCTTTTCTTATAGCTTCTAGTAATTGCATTAGATGAGTTATATGCTCAGAAAACGATTTAGAGAACAATAATATGTCATCTATATAATTAACCGCAAAGTCGTTAAGCTTATGTTTGCGCAAGATGTTACCTAGTATCCTTTGAAAAATAGCTGGTGAAGTTTTCAAACCAAACGGTAAACACGTCCATTGGTAGTGGCCTTCTTGTGTTACGAAAGCAGTTTTCTTTCTGTCCTCAATTCTCAATGGAATAGACCAAAACGCTGAATTGATGTCAAGTGTAGTGAAGTATGTTGAGTTTCTTGTTTTAATTACTAGGTCGTCTATCAGTGGGAATGGTTGAGCCTGTGGAACAACAATTTTGTTCAAATCTCTGAAGTCTATGCATAATCTTGTCTTTTTGCCGTCTTCTTTTTTAAAAGCCAAAGTCACCGGTGCCGCAAAAGGACTATATGATTCTTCTATAAGATTTTTGTTAAGTAATTTAGTTATTTGTTCTTCTATTTCCTTTTTGTCTTCAACTGTACATCTATATGGTCTTTTACTACAATACTTGTCTACAAGTAGATCAATACGTGCTTCATAATCTTTGACTGTGCCAATATCATATTTGTCTCTTGCAAAGATGGACTTGTAGGTTTCTATCAATTTGTTTATTTCAGACTGCTGTTGTGTATCTAGATTACTCATATTATTTATTATAAAGGTTCTTCTCTGAGTATGTTCATTAAAATTTATTGTTGAAGGATTTGTGTCATTTTTCACTTCTTTAGAAGCTTTTTCATTATTATCAACTTCATCTGTTGGTATACCTAGGTCTCTTTTTTCTATTGTTTCTTCAATTTGGTTTTTTCCTTTTTTCTGAGTAATTTTCAGTTCCTCATCTTGAACTAGGTTGAATTGTTTAATTATATCCAGACCTATCAGAAAGTTATATTTAAATTCTTCTCCATCTATAATATACACATGAGCCGTTTCTTCTATATCAAGTATTTTTATTTTTATGGTTGTCAAACCAATTGTTTTTTTCACACCATTAATTGTAATTAAGTTATCACGTTTTGAGCCAAGATCTGTGTCTCCTTTTAGTCTTATTAACTTTGAATTTATAACAGAGACATTTGACCCTGAATCATATATTCCATATGTCTCCAGTTGTGAATTCAACAGGAGCTTTACTTTAATTAATGGTGTAATTATTCGTTTTTTTGTATATTTTTATTAAGTTCAACGTCAATTACTGAATTGTTTACAGTTTTGTTAAAGTTCCTTTTATAGCTTTTTCCTTCCGTTTGCCTGTACCAGCACTTTTCTTCTGGATGTAGTCGAATACCTTTATTCAAACTTTCACAAGTTTTACATGGTTTTATTATGTCTGTCTTTCCTCTGTATTCATTCGGGTATTTCTTATTTTTACTAAAATTCTTTTTGTTCACCAAATATTCATGCTTTCCAATTTCATTGTAAAGAGTAGCGGTCGATTTTGCAGTTTCTTTATCTATTTTTTCTATTATGTAATCTGGCAATCCCATTACAATCAGATTTATCATAGTCTGGGTGTCAATATGCTTGTTTACCTCTAGTAACAATCTTTCTTTTTTTTGTGGCATATTCCAACAAAGATCCAGTTTGATATCTAAATGCGAATGCATATTTGATTTGAGACCAACCTTTATTTCCATATGTTTCACAGAAATTGTCCTTCCAAACATTCCAATCTGAGTTCACCGTTAATTTTATTAACATACTGCTGTACCAATCTAGGCACTGTTTTTCAAGGAGATGTTTTAAAGTTTCAATTTTCTCTTCATCCTGTACAATATCGAATCTTTCGCATTCATTTTCAAATTCCTTGATCCATTGTTCAGCATTTGAAACTTTATTTGAAAATTTTTCGATTAAAAATCTTTCAGCGGTTTTTCCTACATTTTTTTTCTCTGGCACATTGTTATTAGCCTTATCTCCTGTTGATGTTGACTTTTCCGTGACCTCATCAAGGTACTGGTCACCAAACTGTAAATTTTCACCTTCATCTAGATATATTTTTCTTATATCTGTGTTTAATGGGATCCAAATCGAGCGTGTTTGGTGCCTTTTCTTAAGCGAATTCTTTATTTTTACATAGACATCAGAAGCAAGTATGTGAGTGTGCTTACTTACTGCCTTAAGTTCATCCGGAATTTGAAAAATACGGCCTTCTGGTGTTTCAATAGAGGTTATGCATATCACATTTGATTTTCCATCCGTTGCCCCCAACACCACAAATTTGAAAAGCAGTTTTTCCATGTTCCTTGATTAAAACTAGAAATGTCGTTTTATAAGACGAAATCTTCAATTTTATGTAGGAATTGTGAATTTTAAATAAACGATTGCGTTGCTCTGAAAACAAAGTTTTTATTGTATACTTCGAACACAAACAATGCTACACTTTTCAACTTTTAGTTACACTATTCTCACCTGAAAACAAAGAAACGACATTTAAAGTCTATTTCTTAAATTATCAATTCCTTTTTACAATTTAATAGGTTCATGTAAGAAACAAGAGTAAATCACAGAATATTAAGAAGATAGATAAATGTGCTAATTCACGGTAATTGACGGACGAGATCGATCTTGTTGTCTGTCAACTCGCTGTTCGTGTTGGCCGCATTACTTCTAGCGCCCTCTATGCGAACTACAACCTGTCTAGTAAAGGGCGGTATATTTTAAAATAAAGAAATGTTAATGTTTCTTTACACATATTTACATTTTACCGAGTCCTAATCGCGTATTATTATTTATTTTCTTACCTCGATGTTTCGATCATGTTTCAATGGTCTTGGTCGCGAGAGGACCCTCGTTGAGTCCCATCGCGACCGAAATATACGCGAGTAAGACCCGATAAAATGTAAATATGATGGACTATCTGCGCCCCGCGGTTTCACATGCGTAAGTCCCGTTCCCGCGGGAATATCGGGATAAAAAGTAGCCTATGTGTTATTCCCGGTATCCAGCTACCTATATTAAAAGTTTCATCACAATCGGTTCAGCAGTTTTTGAAAGAGTAACAAACTCACATACAGACATACATACATACAAGTAACAATACATAGTAAGAAGTAAGTAGTAAGATAAGAATACACAGCCTAAACCTCTGTTAGTAGAAAATTGAAATTTTGGCCTAGTGTTTTATGTGATGTAAGCATCTGATAAGAAAGGGTTTTTCGAAAGGCTCACGGAACCCAGACTTACGCGGGTAAACCCGCGGGACACAGCTAGTTTCAATAAAAGTTTACATAATAATATGTTTGCATTCAGCCTTTGGGTTCTGTATTAACTGAAAGTTCAAGTTTCTTTACAAGGGATTGGTTATATCAAAAATCTTCTCATGTCGTTTTGATAGAATAATCAAAATATCTTAAATATTTTCAAAAGAAAAGTATAAGAATTTATTAGTTACAATAAATTTAAGTACTTATATCTATCGTTACATAATTGTATGTCATTCAACTCTTCTAGAGCATCATGTGAGATGCTTCGAAACGATGAAAAACATAATTGATATTTTCCTAAAATGGTATTCTCCCGGTGATCATAATGTGAAAATATACTGCGTACAAAGTAAACGTAAACGGTGGAGCATAGGCGCGGTTCTACAGACATATTTGTGGATTAACATTCTTCGATTGCAATAAATCTGAGCTAACCGTTTCAGAGACGCGCTATAGCGTTTTTCTTGACAGGAATCGAAACGTAATTATAGACACAGCACCGATTAACATCTGTCGACTATTAAATAAACGGATTATAAGGGTTCAATCAATGTAAGTAATTATTCTTATCCGTCGGATGTTCTCAAAGCGCGCGCCCTCGCGCTTGTTGCTCGGTTCGCAGTGCGGAATAATTTTCTCATGATTCGCGAGGAAATCAAACTGCCCAACCCGTTTATTAGGCAATCACATTGACGTGACTGCCTAATGTATACAGACCTATGTTACATCTACAATGTAAATTATATGCCCGTATCATTACGTAAATATGTAATTCTACTGCAGGTGTAGTTGTGTAGCGCATTGTTGTAAACGATTTACTGCAGAAATAGTACTTGATTTATTTTGTTACTTCAGAAAAATATTTTAACTAAAGGTTCCCGCTTAATTTTGTATAGATATTATCTGCCACAGTACCTACCTATATACCTACCTAGGTAGGTACTGTGGCAGAACAGTGTTTTTTTTCTGGGTTAAAATTCTATCTAATGTACCCATCGGATCACCTGACCAGTAACCATGTACCACCTCATCGATACAACACAGAAAGCAAGGAAACTGATCTATTGGTTATATCGCATAGAAGGGGAGGTGGGTTAAAGTTCAATTTAATTTTGCAGTGGCAGACTTGGTTTTCTTAGATCATGGATAGGTGGATAGGATAAGTAAATTACTAGAACTAAAAGGCCGCTACATTGTGCATGCTGTCCCTTTATAATTACACTATGAGAAAGAGACAGAACTCTGCGTTGAACATGCTGTCCCTTTCTAATAACACTATTAGAAAGAGACAGAACACTACATTGAAGCGGCACACTTTTTAGTTCCACGTGAGCAATCTAGTTTTAGTAATATAATTTCTTTGGTGGTAGCTTAGTTCAATTGTTTCTAATTCCATTCCTTCCTTTAAATATCAACACCACACAATCTTTATCATCTATCTTTATCACAGTTTATCACTCGCTGCACACTGCAGATTTTTTTAAACCTAAGAGCACTGTAGAGAGTATTTTGCTGTCTTTCCCACGCATGAGCGGGCGCTGTGTATATTATTTTTGACATCGATAAGTTAGGGGTGAAGTCGTCCCCCTCGAAACTGGGACCAGGGACCACTTGACCCCTTTCGAATTTGATAGTATTCTACTTGGTCCAAAGGTAGTTTAGACTTTGGGACGAGTTGACTACATTTAATATTCTTTAAGGGTGAAGTGGTCCCACTCTCAAGTTAGAAAGAGACTTGGTAAATTTTGAAGAAAAAAAAAGTTAATACAAGAGATAAAACTTTATCGATTTATGACCGGTATGCAGCGAGTGAAAAATTGTAGTCTAGTATGGAACTTCGTCAACAATTATTGTACATACATTGTAACCAAAAACCACTGAAATAGTTATAATAATGCCATAACATTTAAAATAACTGTAGGTAACTGGAAATTACACACTATAATGAGAAAAAAACAAATTAATCGTCCTTCGATAAAAAGTCCGCGAGAACGAAGAAGCTTGCGTTATTACTAATACTGTCCGTATTTATTCCCAAGTACTTGTAATTATAAAGATTAATCTCCCGGGTAAGGGAAGGTTAACATAACTCGAGGGCGTACATCGTCGGTTAAGACTTCCTAATGACACGTCGATAGCGGCGAGCACTCATTATCGCGAAACATTCGATCGAATCACTCGAGTTATTCCTCTTAATATCGAGCCGGCGAAGCTGCCGGATATTGTCACGTATGCAGAGCCCACCGACGTAATTATATCGACGCAATTAGACCCAACTAATAAAATATAATCGTTCTGTTACCGTCATAGTTTTTGTAAGAGAATAAGGAGCCGCCGGTCAGTTTTTGCTGCGTTCGGATACAGTGCCCGTTGCGTTTTATCAAATCGCACCATGATTCAGACCGTAGAATGCAATAAATAAACACAGGAAAATATCATTATATCATATTAAAAGTGTTTCAATACAAAGTGTTTTTATGTAAAACTCTCGTCGCTTTTGACAACTAAATATAAATTACTTTAATATACTACCCTAATATACAAATCATAAAAAATGTACGCTTAATTATACATGGTTATGACTTGTATTTCAAAATATTTTTTGTTCCAAAATTAAATTGAACTTTAACCCACCTCCTCTTCTATGCGATATAACCAATACATCAGTTTCCTTGTTTTCTGTGTTGTATCGATGAGGTGGTACATGGTCAGGTGGTCCGATGGGTACATATGACAGAATTTTAACCCAGAAAAAAAAACATTATTCTGCCACAGTACCAGACCAGATGCAAATATTTATTTTTAAGCATAAATATTTGCATCCGACGGGAATCGAAGCCGCATCCTTCTGCATTGCAGTCGGGCTTTTTGCCCGACGCGCCACAGAGGCCGACAAACTAACGAACTAAACTAAACTAAACCTGTTATTATTTATTGGTTTAACTTTGTTACGTATGCGTACGTATGGTATGCTAAAAAAGTATGTAGACGTGTAGAAGTGTCTATCAAATTGAGATACCGACAGTTATCATGGTATACTTTCATTGTAAGGGCTACAAATGGTCTTCAATATCAATCCAGTAACATGATAAGGTAACATGTAAATTAAAATACTTAGACTATTCGTTTGAGTAAGTGCAGTGACGCCTAATGATAGTAACATAAAAGATGTAGGCAAGTAACTATATCTGAAATGTTGTAAATAATTAAACACATCAATTTGAGTTTAAAAACATTGGACACACCTACATGGAAGGATAAAATTATGAATTAATACTGATAGGGCGGCACCTCTCAGTCGCGCGACATACTTCGACCAGATAAGGGAAAAGCGTCGCGGCCTTATAAATGACTCTTTATTAAACGTGAAAGGAACGACGTCGGCTAATGGGCCGATCATGCGCTCCCATTAAAGATTATTTAATATTCAAAAGCGACCGACGATAAATCACGATCGCCCGCCATGCTTCTTTTGACTACACTCTGCACTTTTGTCCAGACGTTCTTGTTATAATACTTTACCTACCTGTCTTTACATAGTATAAGACAAAGTCGCTTCCTGCTGTCTGTCTATCTGTCTGTTTGTTTGTATGTATGCTTAGATCTTTAAAACTACGCAACGGATTTGATGCGGTTTTTGATGTGAAACATCAATAAAGGGGGTAAAGCTGATTTTTTGGCGTGGCGAGGCCGTGGCGAGTCCTAAACAAAGAAGTTAAATTACTAATAATAATAAATAAATAATAATAATATTAGAGCGGTGTTGGTCTAGTGGTAGATAGGTACTCCGACTTTAATTCCGAAGGTCCTTTTCGAATCCCGGCCGCGCACCAATGTGTTTTCTAAAAAGTGTTCCGCGATATTGAGCATGTTGTCCCTTTCTAATAACACTGTTAGAAAGGGAAGGCACGCTACATTGAAGCATGCTGTCCTTTTGGTCCTGTATGAAAACATATGTGTCAATGTCAAAAGTTTCACATAATAATATGTCAGGCGTCCCGTGACGACTCACTTTTTTAGTAGATAGAGTGATTCAATAGGAAGTTTTATACGTACAACACATTCTCATCTGTCTATCGGTCTTGCTGGACCAGCGAGTTTCACCCGCGTTAGTCCCGTTTCCGCGGGAATATCGGGATAAAAAGTAGCCTATGTGTAATTCCAGCTGCCAATATTCCAGTTTCAGCGCAATCGGTTCAGTAGTTTTAGCTACTTTTTATCTCGATAATCCCGTGGGAACGGGACTTACGCGGGTTTACCGCGGGGCGCAGCTAGTACTGTATAAGAGCCACTGTATTCAATACTTAATTACTTTATTAATTAGCATTATGTAGGTACCTATACACATGCATGATCATTTTTCAACGTCTTTAAGCTAGTGTACACAGACTGATGTAGGTATAACACATGCTTACCTACTGCATATAAGTGCACTAACGGTCGCAAACAAATCAAGTAAATTACCACGATAGGTTATTATCTAAGTTTTTGCTGTAAATTATAGCCTGGTTGAGGCGTAAGCACTAGAACTGCTACAGTAGCGGGACGTAAATGGTATCAGATGTTGTTATGAGCGTAAAAGTGTCGCAAATTGGCGTTGTTTGTCGGCTAGTTATTCCGGCTGTACCTGCCGTGTGTGGCCTCCGATAACCATCGGAATATCTCGGGGAGTGTTTCCGATCGTATAAGGCATCGTACGATGCCATAACACTTGTTCCATCTGATGCTAACAGCGATAGGGCTCTGATCGCGTCAAGCTTCACTTCCACGATTAAAAAGCCGCCAATGAAAGTTCGTATGGACATTAAACCACGGTTTTTCTACGGTTGAATTATATCTTTGACTATAATTTTAATGTTTCTTCGGACGGGAATGGGAATCGTTAGTGTTAATTAAATCTTTGATTTAGGTGATTGTCCCAACTCTGTCTCAAATAATAGTTTAGGCACCTGCGTATAGCTACCGACTGATTTATAATAAACATTGAGTTAGATTGCTTGTAGTATTTACGCACTTCAATATTAGTTTATAATCCGAAAAAAAATAGTACCTACCTGAATAGGTTTATATAAGAAGCCTATATAAACGAATTCTGACGTTTCTAGATCTTTACAGTTTCCATTAGGTAGGTACTATGTTTGTTTTAAGAATTTGTTACCTAACCAACGATTTAGATTTAGAATATTTATTTTATTTGCAAAATGGAATGGTTGGATTCCTGGCTAGGTTGGTTAATTTTTCGAAACTTATACTTAAATGGCATTTAAGTTTTTGTCCAATTTTGAAATAACGTGATCTTAATTTTTGAAAAAAAATGCTTTCCGTAAATTGCATCCATTGTCCTGTCACCCATTTCTTCAAAAAATTTTTCATCTAAGTGTAGGATACACTATAAAAAAACGTGTCTTCTTTCAGAATTATCCGCTATATCTTTTAGTTAAGGAAATCATGGTAAAGGCCTGTCTAAATGCCCTATAAATAAAATATTATAGATATTCCCATCAATCTCTTTGAAAAACTACCTATCCATATTCGGTCTACGTACCGTATCCATGAATCAATATTCTGTTACAAACAAAAGTATTGGTGTATCAAAGTTGTCACATAAACTTATACCCGCGCTCGTCCGACCAATATCGATAGACGTTTCTATTTTTCGGGAACAAATGGCAAAACAATAATTCGTACCCTTGCGCGTCTGAGCTAATAACAATAAAATAGAAAGTCGATCAGAAAACGTGGGACGGTGACTGGTTCAATCAACGAAAGTCAGATTTATTTTTATGAAAATTGGCATAAAGTCGACGGGTCAGCGTCTGTAGTCAGGGGACGTAGGGCCCAGTGGTCTCGCGAGACCGCACGCCCGCCTGTTTACTGCATATCGTTTCCGAACTGAGAAATGCCGCCGCGCCGATCGCCAACGGCTTTTCGAAAATATTGCCAGTGGCCATAACTTTTTATATGCAACGATGACATTGCAGAAAGTGGCCACTCTTTTTTAAGAAGTTTATAGAGCTGTTTACACCAAATAATTATTGGTTTGGCGTTACTATTGGTTTGTAGTTTGTAAATATTAAACAGAACTGAGATGTGTTTGACTATATGAGAGGTTTTTTTTTTTTTTACTGTTTGCACCTATCATTCAAATGATTATTGTTTGACACTAGTACGTTCGTAGTTTTTAAATAATACATAGAACTAAGATGTGAATGACTCGATAAAAGTTTCAAGTCAAAAAAAAAATTACTTTTTTTACAGCGGGCTGGCAGCGGACCTTACCTGACCGGAAGCAAAGATGATGTTTTAAACCATGAGCAGCTCCCTAGGTCAAATCGGAGGTAAGTACTTTTAAGTTTAATTACCGTGGTCAAAAGTTAGCTGTTTTGTTTTAATTTTTGAACTAAAGTCCGTAGTGCTAAATCATATTTAATGTTAGTGTTGTTCATTTATCGATAAAAATTCAATAATTGCTTCTATACAATTGAATGTAATAATTCTTCACGGTCACACTAAAAATCATCTCTCTATAGATATCGATACCAATAAGTGGAAGTTGTGTTGATGTGTTAAGCGGGTGTCGCACTCGTAAACTCGCTTCTCTATTATCGTCCACTCTCGGGGCCTTTACCTTGGGCTCTTGGGTCATCCTCAACATCCTTCTCTATATAATTCCAATTGAAGTAGAGTATACACGTGTTTCTTGTAAAAACAGATCGACTCAAAAAGAAATTTCGTAAATGGAGGACACAATAACGTTTAACCTATCTACCAACTCTTCTAGAAAGTTCATAAAGAAATAATTGAAATTATAGTCAAGGTCTTCTTTTCGTGTGGTGGTGTGGGTGTGACTCACCTAGTGTTAGAGTTTTCAGGTAGACCTAAGACCTCCTTTGACCTAACGACTGCTATCAGTGATAACAACCGGGACCAACTGCTCAACGTGCCTTCCGAAGCACGGAGGAGCTAGAGTTTTTTGCCACACATATTTTCGTAAAATGTATTTAGTAATCTTTTCTATACTTATAAATAAAGGAAGAGAGGACAAAAGTCTGTACTTGGAAGTAGATTAAAAAATAGTTGTCTAGAGGGTTTAGAAAAAGTAGTAGAACAAAATTATATTATAATTTATAAAATTCATGTCTGTCTGTCTGATTCTCTGTGTATCTGTTGGTTCCTTATACAATTAAAAACTACTTATCCGATTGAAATCTGGTTTTCAATATTGGATAGTTCTATTTTCGAGGAAGGTCATGGTATACTTTGCATCGAAATCCAATTAGGAAAACCCGAGTAATAAACGAAAAAGTGCAACCGCTCGAGAACCGCTCGGCCGCCCGCGCCCGTGATAACGCGTTTTCACTTCTGCGGGTGAAACCGCGGGGCGCAGCAAGTTACGTCATAAAAATATCATTGCCCAGGTAAAACCGTTCTTGAATAATTTATTCAAAAAATACGTAGTGCTCATTACATTGTATGATATTAATATTCCTAAATCGTAAGTAAATGCACAAGTTCGTGACATTTGATCTATGGTTGATATTCATTTAAATTGAATGAATGATGAATCCATTTCATGTTTATGAAATTAGTATTAGTTTCCTTCATTAATTTAAAAATAATTTAACGTCGTCATGGTCAATAATTGAAAGTCATAGATTAGAATATTTTATTGTCAAGAACTTGAAAGGTTACCTACACAATAACAGTTTAAATAAAATAATTAATTAAAAAGAAAAGTATTTCGCTTTTATACTAATTGCTATTTTTCATTTGACAAAAATATAAACGTTGTAAAGGAAAAATAATTAAATGATTCTTTAAAAATTAATTGGCGTCAAATTTTTTAAGATGTGTTTTTCCTTTTAGATATTTCTAGCAGAGATACCTTGAGCAATAAAAAAAACATATTACGAAATATTATAATAAATAGTTTTAAAATATTATAGAATCATGTTAGGTAAGTAAAAATAAAGGACGGTCTAACTCCAGCCGAAATACACATTCGAAGCTATAAAGTAGAACTTGTTTATAATAAAATGGTATTTCAATAGTTGGAAGAAACAAAACACGACATAAAGTTTTACGTGTAACATAAATCTAGGAGTTATTCTCACGGGATGATAAGGAGACGCGGGGTTTTCCTGCCTCAGCCTTTCCTGGACTAGGATTCGATATACCGATTTAATATGAAAATCTACAGTGCATTTAAATTCGTCACTGTTATTATTTGCACACAATTAGCTTAAAACAGTTTACCTCCACGTGTTAAACAAATTATTGTAAGTATTTATTAATCGAATCAATATTAATGAAATTCAAGTATTCTTACTTTAACTATATTATCTTAATATATTCCAATACATATATGAGCACATATAGAAATAAGTCGACCATTCGAATATCAAATATTTGATCACAAATGTAATATGAGAACCTGTTGACAGGATAAGAATTTTCTATTCCGCAGTCGTCGTCGAATAGCGGTCCCCAGCCTCGCGGCTAAGCCAAAGTTTTCAATCTTGACGGTTATCATTTTACCAAAGCAAACCTCCCATAATATTTGCTCGTGAGAGACCGAAGCGAGACTTCGAATTTCATATTTATTCGCGGAAGCAAACAGGGCCCGCACCCACGCCGCCGGAACTGATATTATTGTGCATTCCGTATAATATTGTTTGCTATTTGCCACATTCGCTGTTTGTTTTCGTCTTTCATATGAAAGGGGAGCTATAGATGCGCAAACAGACGGGTGACAAGCGACCTCTCAAAGCTTTTGTATCTTGAAATGCTATTACGATGAATATGTTATTTCTGGTCTGTTTTGTTACTTCATCTAGTTTCAATTTGTACAACTAAGATATAGTCGGGTAAATCTGATATTCTTATTGAATGGGATATTTCCGATATATTCAACAATCGTTTTATATGATTCTGACTAAATAATTCCGGATTTAGCCGGAATCTTTGAGAATTATCCGAGTATACGCACCTTACTGCAAAACAGACCAGAAATCATAATAAAGTGGGAGAGGATAAAAGCGTTAAATCACTATAGATACGTGATCATAGAAGCGCAAACATTGTGTACGTTTCGGAATATGAAAGAGAGCAATCCATTAAACCGACCGGGACCTGAATAGC
The DNA here is from genome assembly GCA_949358125.1 of Idaea dimidiata. NCBI lineage: Eukaryota > Metazoa > Arthropoda > Insecta > Lepidoptera > Geometridae > Idaea > Idaea dimidiata. Next base: position 8,285,943 of record OX442337.1, read on the forward strand.
GCCGGAGTCTCCGAGACGCGACTTTGCCTCTGATAACCTATAATACGATGATATTTTTGCGTTGCTCATATGTTGGAAGTAATGGCTTGTGCTGGCTATCATACTGTGGATACTCTGCATACAGTGGGCATGTGAAATCATACAGTTTTTTTTAAATTTCATAGTTGTCATCCGACAAAATTAATTAGTAAATTGCAAGAGTTTAAACAGCATCTGGTTTGATATTTTTAATACCATCTTCCTTCTTCTAGATTAGCGCGATGCATCTTAGATCATATTATCACTTATCATGAGATGAGATAGTGGTCAAACGTTCATATATCCGCTGGTATAAAAAGGTACGCTTACAAATAGAACAATATCATGTTGCAATTAACTCTGCAAAGGCGATGTGGTTTCTACGCTTTGTAAACTTTACAATGGTCAGTGTGAAATGTACATGTAATAAACACCTGGCTGCACGTTGGCTAAACGGAACACTTACTTCGAAGTCTTATCCATGTTATGCCTTAGTATGAATTTGAAACCATAATATATTATATTTGGCATATAAAAGGCTCGCTTATCTAAGGGGTTTGACTGGAAACGAACATAAAGGGTGATCCTCTGTGACAAATACCGTGATATACCGAGCGACAGTCGTAAGGGAAATATTTTTATAAGATGAAACATTATTATTTTTGGGGGAAAGATCACAAGTTTCGCTATGAGCTCGGAACGTAACTGTTTGCTTATATCGAAATAAATACATGGTTCGTTCAGGGATTTTTATAGTTTATTGAAATTGTTACGTTTTATTTTCGTATTGGTACACAATGCGAGCAGTTCTGACAATAGCAAGACGTCTCGGACAGGAAACGGTTAAACATTTAAAGACATTAAAACAAATTAATGTGCGTTTACCCTAAAATTGGATAAGTCCAATGCAGAGGTCGTTACCACTATAGGAAATTTATCTTCAGTGAGTATTAACACTGAAATCCGTTCGTTGTATTCGGTGTCATTAAAGTTGCTGTGCGATGCCAAAGTAAAATGTGTCTTGTGGGCCGAGAGATAGGGGTTGATACGTTTCGGTATCTCGAGCAGCAGCCAATCAAAACATACAAGGAGCATATTGATTCCGAGAAGTGTCGCTGTTAACGTGGAGGCTGAAGCTGAATACATTAGCCAGCGGCGTAATGAAGTCTCGTTGCTTGTAAACAAACACAGGGCGCGAGCGGGCGACGAGGCAGGCGTCAACAACGTAGCCCGGGGCGCGCGCGCACCCCGCCATCGCTTACAGGAATTCTATTTCCACGACAGGCGTCATGTGTTAATTAACTGCTTACTTCTCGCACCTAAGATATTGAGATATCGGCAGCGATGCCACTGTTGTTATTAGCTGACGAGAAAGCTTATTGCACACTGTTCCTCCAATACCGCTATGTGTAACATCCGGGTTAATATCCCTCTAATACTATGTGCTTGTCGGACTGATGAATGCTAAGTTAAACGTGTTACGATTCCAATATGCTTTGGAAGAGCCCCGAGAAACGTTTGGCGGAATTATTAATAGCGGTGGCAGATGTTATGAAAACAATGTAACCGATACGCTTAGTCAATGACACATCTTCATAGGAATTTTAAGAAGCACTCAGAGAGTTATGGGTGTTCCGTTTTCAAAAATAAACAGGATTATTAAAGAGGAGCCGTTGGAAAACCACATTAAGTGGGAGTACCAGGTGGTGGCCACCGCGCTTTTATGATGAAAGAGGTGATCCTTTAGAGCCCAACGGGCACTGTATCACATTTCCTGTTATGACTTAAGATTTTAATGAGCCAACAAAGGCCCTTTTTATAATAAAGAAGCGCTAACAGCTCTAAATGTGTTCGAAAAGGATGGTAGTGATGTGATACTTGATGTTTTATTGGCTATTCTTATTCTTTGAATTTTATTATTGTTCACACGTCGTTTATGGAGGAAAGAAAATTATTGTTGTTTCATTAAAATATTTTTGAAAGTGGTTTTGGAGCCTTATTTTTAAACCACTCGTCTCACATCGAGCGATTAATCGCTCGTGTTCTACTAATTTTCGTTCGCCGTCGGACTCTCGCGTCGAGTGGTTGAGAGCGCTTGATGCGGTCATGCGAATCACCTAAGGGTCATTTCTAACATCAAAAGTAGAAATCGATTTAAATCGTTTGAGGTAGGTTTAATTGATTAAAAAATAAGGCTCTCAAATTTTGACTGTCGTTGTTTAAAAAAAAATTTAACTCGTTCAGAGATTGATCGGTTAAAATTTCATGACCTTAACTATGTGACAAAAAAGTTTTTTTGTCACGGAAACAAACACACTTTTAAGAATTTATAAAAACTGCACAGTATTGCCAATGCCAATAAAATATTCCTATTTACATTCAACGTAGATATTTCACTTCGTAATATGTCCTGGGATGACCTCAGACGTGGCCATAACTCTGGCTTCTATCAAACTCGAGTCATGCAAATGGAAAACCGCGACGGATGGATCGTAAATTTAGCTATTTGTTCTGTTTACGATAACCGCGGTTTTATAAAATTTTATTACGTGTTGGGAGGTATTTTTGTTTCCAACGACCGCCGCGCCGGATCGTTGTCATTCACGTAGGTTGTACAAATCAAGTCTTTGTTGTGTTTCTGAAATAGTTAAAAAATGAGCCCTGCTTTCTCCTGGGTGGGTTAAAAATGAACTGCGATGGTTAAATGGACTGCATGCATACACTTTTTAAACAGTATTATTGATTATTATATATTGTTTCGCAATTGATTTTTCATTGCTCAAGGCATTTCTACTAGAAATAGTTTAAACAAAAAATACATCTTCAAAAATTTAAAAAAAACCAGAGGTCGAGCCTCCGGATCAGTTCTCCGGTGCCCTTACAAACTAGGCTACGCGAACTCCCACCCCTAGCGGCGAAGGAATTTTACTCACCGCGAGTGAATTTTTTTATTTGATTTGGAAGATAAATGATTACAGTAATAATTTATATATTTACCTTAGAATGGGGAGTAAAAGTCCTAGAGTGGCAACCACGATGTAATGCGAAACGAAGTATTGGAAGATCACCTACTCGGTGGACCGACATGGAGGTGGCTTGCGATCGCTGTTTGTGGCGTCGTCGTATGGGGGAGGCCTATGTTCAGCAGTGGACGGTTAAGGACTAAGGTGATGATGATGATGACCTTAGAATGTATGCTAGTGATACTGTGCTGCATCTTTAAACAAAATTTATACAAAAATCCTTTGTGACGTCCCTTGATCGTATTTCGACTTTTGCTATCGGTTGAAGAAACTCGCAGCAACTAAACCATATAATAGGTTTCTGATAATTAGTATTATCTTAATATCTGCTTTATAATTTAGAATCATCATATTTATGAAAAGTTTAAATTTAAATTAAATAGCAAAATCTTAACACATGTTATTTGGCATCAATAAATGTAAACTGTATGCGATGATAAATTCTATTAAAAACAGTAATTAAAATTCATCACAAGATATTTTTCGAAGAAGCTTCTAATTGTTTACTGGCATTATTTATTATTTTATAGCGTTCTCACTTCTATTGGAATTTTAACAATTGAAAAGAAAATAATATAACGATTAAACAAGAATGACGACATGATAGTTGAGCGAAATGAGTGAATTAGTCATTTTGGCAGTGTGTCAAACTAATTAAATTATAGCTTCTAGAAATTTTAGCTAGATGGTCACAGAACAATTATCAAAAATGCGTTATGTACCTACCTTCTTCTGTGAATAATGCTGCAACTCTATATATTCGTTTTTATAGCCTACGAATAAAAAAAATAATTTTAAACAATTTGTTTAGATTAACATCGCGATGGAAAATATTATGTTATTAACATTCCGTCTGAGATGATGTTGATTTTTGGCTCAAGAATTTTTTATGTCAAGCGATTTTATAGTCGTCGAGATACAATAGTCATATTGTATGAACGCATAATTAATTGGTCAGACAGGTGTAGGTTCACGTTTATGTCTACAATGATAACATTTATATTTTGAAAACGGATTTAAATAAAGTGAAAAATGAGTGAATTAACAAAATACAAAGTCATAAAGTCATTCAGATTAAGTTCATTCAAGTATTTTTGTTTCAATGGTTGAAGTCAAACAATTTATTTTAAAGAGATCTTATTATCTAGAAATATGAGTTGATCACAGTTTGTGGATTCACAGAACATCGACGCTGCATTGTATAGGAGGTATGTCGGAAGTATTCATTTCCTTATAAGCCTTATTGCTGTCTTAAAACTCTAACATTAGGTGAGCCACACCATTTTACGAAAAGAAGAAATGAAAAAGAAGTATTAACTTCCATTTAGTTTCGACTATATTTTTTATTATTAATTACTTACCCATTTGGTCAGTTTACAAACACATTAATAGTTTGAAGAACTTAAGTTGCGTACAGATTTATGACACTAAAAAGCAAAGTAGCTCATGAAGGAAGGACTTGTTTGTATTACGAGCGGTCTATAAACACGTCTTAATTTCTCGTTGAATAGTGGGCTATTAAAATAAAGTTTTAAAATATGGAACGCAAGATTTTATTTACGTTGTTACGATTTATGGCGTATGCATGCGTGACGCGCAGGCGCAACGTACGCGGTGCGGGTGCATCGCATACGGCGCGGTGAGACGCGGGCTCGGCGCGCGCGCACCATTCTCGCACGACGAGTATGACAAAGCGTTGAATGTTATATTTTCCAGACGATTTATTACGTTATAAGAGTAGCTGTGCGTGCCGTTAATACGCTTCCAGATACGTAAATAGTAGTGATTTTATTTTGATGTCTTACAAGACAAGCGACGACGTGTTTAATTGTTGGGAGTCTCTTAATACCGTGACCTATTCTTAGACATAACTACTTACTTATAATATTTTAATAATTTATACCTCCTCATTTTATGAAGGTGTTAATGAATAAATTAACTGTAAACGAACCAAAAATATTAAGTTTTTATTTTATTTTCAAAACAAATCGTTTAGACTTCGTATTATTAGTCGACATCATTTTATTTCTGTACAAAGCGAAGATAACATTACCTTCATTGTCATTATTACCTTACGATTTCGGGCAACATTTTAATGGACACTTACACAAATCAGACGTTTCATTGCACATTATTTTCTCTGAAATTCTCGACACCTCATTGTTTTGAGTTTTTCCTGCGGAGCTAAATCAAGCACTTAATTGATATAATATTGCTTTAGTGGCCGCGTAAAGACATTACACCGATGCGAGAACAAAAGCTGAATTTTGTGTTGAAACCGCAAATAATTGTTCAGTAAATTATAAGGTCATTTGTGACGCATCTTTCGAAAATGGTAAGTAATAGTTATCGAACTTCAGACTACCTGGAAATACAAAAGCCCAACAACATTATGTTTTAAATGTTGAAACGTATGTGTTGGCCCACACTATGGCCCTTAGGTACCTATCTAAATTGGACCTAAGTCGTTCATCTAACAATTAAAAAAAAAACATTTAATAAAAATAAAATAAAAACCAACCTAAAAAATGAAGGTTTTTATTTCATTATTTGTGGTTTTTGAAGTAATCCTTTATTTTTATTTTTTTGTGTGTATGGTATGGTAGGGCAGAATGTCTTAGTGTTTTCAACCTCGCCGGCGGCGTTGTCATCAACCACCCTTAACTATCCCATATTCCGAAACGTAGCAACTGCTGCAACTGGTTAAGAATAACAGGTCATCCGAACGATTCCGCAAGAGCTCAGAAGGGAACCGCTATTTGGTAAGCACCTTAGGCCTCATTATATCGTGACCTATTTAAAAAAAAGTATTAAATTATGTAGTATATATCCGTTGTTTAGTACCTACCCATAGTACAAGCCTAGTGTTTAGTTTGGGGCTAGATCGTGATGTGTGTAATGTCAAGCAATATTTATTCATTTTTATTTATTATTTATCTGGTAGTAGTAGTCAATTTCCTATCCTTAAATTAAAAATAAATATTAAACACCGTAAAATATCATTTCTTTTCAATGTTTCTATACCATAAAGACATCAAATTGTTATTAATATTGATCTAAAAGACAGAACCAGATCACGGGATCCATAGGAAATCATAGTAGGGCTCGTAAACGAGCGCGTCGAGGGCGTTGCGGCATATTTCATATCGCGTAATGGAGAATTTACAGGCTGTCAGAACGAAATGACTCCCAGTGGCGCGCGCGACTCCTTACCGACTTACGCGCTGCGCTAGAATAAACATGTAACAGGAAACAACATAAGTATCACAGTGCAAGATGTTTTGATAACATTCGTTTATGCGTTTTTTCTTTCTTAGAATAAGTTTTTTGTGAAGTGAGCGTTGGAGGATTATTTAGCCGGATCGCAAGCGATGATGTAGTCGAAGTTGTCGAAGTGACGATATAGTCAAAGCCTAGTGGTTTAAGAAGCTGCGACGGAATCGCGGAGACATTTAAGAAGACATATTATTGTTTAAAAAAAAACTAGTAACCTAGATCATTAAAATAACAATTAGAAATATTTAACATTATACTTTTTACCTACGCTAAAAAGTAAATTGCAATGAACGCTTCTTTAGTATAGCAGTTTCTGCCCTATTCGTTAGAAGCGTCCGCTGCCCGTTCGGGCAGCATTATTATTTATGCCCTCGAGAAAACTACATTTATAACAATATTACGCCGGACCGCGCCCGCCCTCGGAAAATGATTTTCCCATTTTCTGAAGATTGCAGGTGTATTATATTTCATGAACGTTATTTATGGTGAGACTTTTATTACAAATGCGTGCGATGACTCTATCCGTTTTTTATTGCTATCGAATTATTTGATAGGATTCTTATTTTGTGACAAATACAGATAGGACCATTTATTGCTTGTATTTTATTATTGTTATCCGATAAGAAGTCGGATATTGAATTCTTTTCTTTGAGCAATATGAGATTTTTCTCATTTTTATTGCTTTACTTACATTATTCATTACGTATTTCAATAAAATTCTTGCGTCGTATCGTTGGTTTTATGAATTTTTTTATGGTAATGTTTCTATAATGCAGAAGCAATGTAGGTGTAAGTAGGTAGATGTTCATGTCGCCGCTGTTTTATCTGAAATTAGTTTAATAAAATGGAGCAAGAAACTCAAGCTATCGATCTTGGTTTATGTTTTTGTAGTTATACGTTATTTTATTCAAAAAATATCGTTTAGTAAAGTTAACCGTTAAATGGAAACATAATTTAGATACCTAACCTACTATTTCTTAATTAAGGTGAAGAATTGATAAACTAAAAAGCTAGAGAACTCAAGTTGTTACTTCGTAAGCACCAAAACAGTACTTATTTAATATAATTTATATTGCTAATTAAGTACAACTGAAATTACCAATGTCAATTGCAGATTACTACTTATCAATGCGGGAAAAACAATCTTCAAATATATCCCGTTAAATGTACAATGAAATCTGTGTTTTGAACGAGTTGTTTTTATTATTATTTTTGTGTTATAAAAGTAACTTATTCTGTAAATAAAACTACCAAAATGAAGACAAAAGAAGGATAAAATAAATAAAAACGCGATTAAGGCAAGGGAAAATATGAAAAATATGACCCGGAAAAATATCTTAAAAGATTTCCATAGCCACGGAACTTCCATTCGTGATGTTACAAGATTTCCGTAACGGCACAGAACAGAGCCGTGATTCGTGATACCTATATTTAGCTATTCATAATTTTGGCAAACGTTTGGAATATCCCCCGAAGACGGATATATCCGTCAGTGGCGGCTGGCGGCACCCTCAGTGATCTCGGTCCGAGTCCGAGGTGTTACGACGCTCGCGGGAATTGCCTCCGATCAACTCTCTCCATAACCAATAATCGTAAATAAACGTCCGACACATCGAGAACTACAAATAACTCACCGATATTATAGAGAACTAGGAAGGAAGGAACTATTTTGTATAATCAAACACACACACAAACTTTCACATTCAATACTTATTCGTAGAATGGGATAATAGGATTAGTAGAATTGTTACGCAGAGAGCTACAAGTCAGGTTCTGATAGGTAATATAATCTTACTTCTTACTAATATTATAAACGCGAAAGTTTGGAAATATGTACATGATTTTGGTTACTCAATCATGCAAAAACTACTGAACCGATGCGATATTGCGATGAAACTTGAAATATAAGAGACCTGGAATAACACATAGGCTACTTTTTATCCTGATATTCCTGCGGGAACGAGACTACGCTGGTAAAACCGCGGAGATCGGCTAGTTTTAATCTGAGTAATTAATTCAGTAAATAATTCAGCTGTTTATTTAAAGTTTATCTATAACCCTCAGAAAACAGCTTTTTAGAAAAATGCAAGAAGAGGATACTACAATACTATTATTGCTCCATAAATATCAATTACAGCTGACAAACGTGCAGCACTTAATTATATAGTAGTAGGTATTCAGTTTTCTCATTACAAAGGTATTACAATTTAATAGAATGAATGTTCAAAGCTATATAAAATATCGTCGGAACGATTGGACGAGTTCGGCTATCGTTTATTTTTACTTGAAGCCCGCGATCCAGCGCATCTCTCCCTATTAAATTTTGTTTGCATTTATTTTAAAGGTGCGACGGTCGAAGAGACGTGGTATGTGAAAAATTACACCTCAGCCCAATATTTATGGGTGATATTCGGCTGCGGTACCTTTGTGAGATGAGGGTGTATAAATAACACCTCTTATCGCGTGGGAGCCTACCCTTAAATGGGATTTATTTTAATTATTTATCTGTATTACTCACTAAAATGAAATTTATCCATATTTATCAGATTTATATTTATCAACAAACTAACCTTAATTTTTTGTTGCATTTAGGTTTTGAGTGTGTTGAGCTTTTGTTTAGATAATAATTTATACATTATGAAGTTTGAATATTGTCAACATTAATAATTAAAGGAATACTATAATATGTTTGGAAATGTGTGTCTGTTTACAGAAACGGAGATTGACGGCGTGATACAATCAGTTCTAAATCAAAGCAAGATCTTAACTTCGCACGCTATATTTTGCTAAGCACGCAAAGAAATGAATAAATTATGAGCATTAAACGTGGCGGGCGGCTATTTTTGTGTATAATCGCTGTGTATGAGCATAAATTAACTTCTATATTTGGTTTGCGTTGTTTTGCATACAGACAGGCCGTCTGCACATGCGTGCGACATCAATCTCAATTCCGAAATATTTTTCTGTCTGCGTTACTGACGTTTTAGTCGATACTTGTTTTAATGTTTCGGAAAAATATACTAGAAGCAATATTAGCAGTCTAAAAGTACTACTTACGTTTCTGGAGGCATAGGGATATTTTGTATAAAATACTGTTTCACACAGATATTTTACAACACAACTTGGAAATCGACAGCCTATAACAGTCGAAATAATGTCTCGATTACCTTCAATATTGCGGTACAAATCATAGGAGAGTTTCCATTTTTCTTTTCCGCTTTTGCGTGCGTTTACGTTGTATGGAGTTTTCAGACACGACCTTCAGAGATGATGTTTATTAAACTGCTACTCATTAATTACATATGTATAGTAATTAAAAGATAAAAACGTAAAAAAACATAATTTTATGAAGGTATTATACAAAAAGAATTTCAAAAATGTAATTAATAAGAATGAAGAAAAAAGAATAAAAACATGTGAACCGCCACAGGACGCCTTACAGATGTAAAACATTTAATTACAAAAAAGTTATTGACAGATGTATTTTCATATAGCATGGCGAGGCCTCGCCACGGCCTGTATCGCCACGCCAACAATCAGATTAACCCCCCCCCCCCCCCCCTATAGATGTTTCACATTAAAATAGGACGTAAACGTATAGGACGTATACTGATACTGACTGTTTGAAGAGATTATGCAAACTTAAAACTTGGTACAAATTAGTAGAATGAAAAATGTAAATATTCTAATAGCCATTTTCCGCTAGTAACTTGAACCGTATCTTGTCAGTTGAGTAGTGGTGCGGTCTTACGAGGGGAAAATGATTGACGGCATCAAGAAATTTCATTTTGTGGCTTGTTGAGGCTCTCTGTCTGCTACTTCAGCAGCTGATTGCCTTATCGAGGGCTGTTGTTGCTCGTGTCACACTTCATTTCACTCATTCTGAACGATTATTGACAAACGAACAGTTATTGGAGTATCTACCAAGTCCTTTACTAAGCGTGGACGTTTTGTTACTTTTACTTAGATCAAATTATGTTTATTGATTGGATAGTAAGTTGTTATAATTGCTCATCGAACTGAGTAATCGAATTATACATTGGGTAAGTATACAATGCGATTGATTTACACATGCTCTAATTGTGAAGGACTTTTTTATCCAAGAACTAAAAGAGTGGGAGCTGGTCAAACTTTCGTTTTTCGAACTTTTCTGAAGTTTTACTGTGCGTTCGTGTTAATGAATGTACCTATGTTTGAGAGTTGTCCATTTCAAAACTTGTAAGTTACATTTTTTAAATAGGGGTAAGTACATTTTTTATTTTATTCTTGGTTCATGTTTGCGAGCATAATTTTCAAACTCAAGCATTTATTAAGCTTGCTGTAGATAAACAAATCTCGATAGGACATTTTTATGTTCATTCAAATGTCATATAATTTTGCATACAATATTTTTCTTGGAGAGGAATGAGAACAAGCAGTGACAGGGGAATTTAATAATGACAAAATAATACAAGGTAAGTTTAAGGGCGGCCCTTTCTGCTGTCTGTCATACGGAGCTCTATTCACAGATGTGCTCGTAATCATTTAATTTTGCAGACAAATTACGATTGACTAATTTTATTGAATACCAACTATAATTAATATATATATTTTTAATTATGTATAATTAGTTGGTAAATGATTTTTGTATTATCTTTCTGGATAAGAAAATAAACATTAAAATACTTTATTATTAACGCCCAAAAAATGGTTACAATACACAGGAACTTAAAAAATAATACAAAATCAATCACATTTACGAACCGACCTCATTGCTTAAATAGTTGTACAAGTCTAAATAGATGTACAAGTTTAAATAATAATCGAATTGATTCAACACAATAGAATAAGTTTCACAGAGTTAATCGCGGACACGATGACAAATGCATATCGCTTCATCTCGAGGCCAGTGATTAATGTGCGAGAGAGAGAGAACGCGCCTAGACAACTGGCTGCGCGTACGCAACTAACAATTCACTAATTCGACCCGCGCGAGTATAGGTACCTACGGCCACGAGACCATGCACTATCTTGTAACTAATGCTGTTTATTATTTATCAACATACAATACCAACTTAATCGAACCTAAATCTTCACTACTAATAAACGACTTTAAGTTCTATTACAACAGCTTTATAGGCGGTGTTCGCCCACGATAATTTGTCGTTACAATACTATTATCTTTCACTGTTATTGTCATTCGAGACAATGATGACATGTTCTTAATGTAAGCAACTATAGTTTGATCTAAAATTAAGTGAGATGAAAGAGAATTTTGTTCTTGATACAAAAAATATTACTAGAGTATTGTCTGTGAGAGGGCGCTTTGTTGAGGACAAAGATATGTTAACATGAGAGTATTCCGCTCGATTAACGTCATAAATGAGAGAAATGTCGGATCAAAAGAATAGCAGGTGTTCTCTTTTATTATAATTTGTCATCTGTTCCCATTCGCTTTTAATGTGTCATTTTGTTGACCATATTATAGAGCTTATTAACACTGTAAGCTATCTATTTCTCTTTGTAGCAAAATGAATTCAATGGATAACGAATAGAATGTTATAAAATCGTGGGTTCATCATATAGATAGATGATGTTGTCAACGTTAGTGGCGCGTCGCCTGTAGGGTAGCACCTGATTGGGATCAGGATAGTTGCGGGTTCGATTCCCGCCCAAAACCAGCGATTTAAACTTTTTAAAGGCTCAATTTTTCTGACTTTCATTTGACGTCGTCGGATTGTCGCGTCGAGTGAGAATGTTGCGGTAGTGCGATTTACAAAATTTATGAAAATCAGCTAAACCCTTGGTGGAAAGAAAAGTGCCTGCATTACCCCGTTGTATGCAAATACTTATTTTCTGGGGAAAAGACAAGCCAGCAAACCGGTCACCCGATGCCTCCACCAAAGGTTTATGGGTAGGTGTACCAATAAAACTTTTAGGTAGAAATAGTCTTTGATGTTTGGTCAATTATAGTTACGTTGAAATTGTTATATTATTGTTTCCCAAATAAAACAGCGTTTTGTAACCGTTACCAGAATAACAATGAACAAATATAATCCAAATCTAAACGCCGTCCTCAGTCGGAATATAAATGTATGCTTGATCCTTTTGGCTTGTGAACCGAGAACGTGATATGTCGTTATTAACGCGACGATGCATTAACGAACTATTTTATTTACCTTTCCAGTAATTATGCATGTTTTCTCATACATTTTTTGGTAGACACCCATTCAAATCGATTGGATACTCTACGTGTGGCTACTTGATTAGGAACCTAAAAGTAAAAAGTCGTGTGACAATGTTCTAATGTATATTTTAAAATTAGTTAGATATTGCTGTCTCATTCACGTAGTTCTGATCTCCCACATAATAAAGAGCACATGCTGCAAATTTTAATTTCATCTCTCTACTATCGGCAGTTTAGGCTGCACTTTGATCTATCAGTCAGTCGGCAGAAATAATATTATAGTAAAAAAGATTTTAATAAAATTGAATTACTACGTTCTTTCTCTTAAAAATATACTTCTTTATAAAAGTAAGTGTCCTCAAGTCATTGAATTTATAATACCCCGATAAACATGCATTATTAAAATCAAACGTCTGTGTTCTTTTCTATATTTATACAATCGTTTTATGATACTTCAATAACATTATTGAATTTAAAATTTTTCATAATCTTACTAATATTATAAATCCGAAAATCTGTTTGTTTGTTTGTTTGTTTGTTTGTTTGTTTGTTTGTTTGTTCCCTCTTCACGGTCAAACGGCTCGACCGATTTGGATGAAAATTTGCATAGGGATAGTTTAAATGATGGAAAGTAACATAGGATACTTTTGATCCCGAAAATCCCGCGGGATCGGGACTTACGCAGGTGATAACTATTTCTTAGATGAAAATTTGCATAGGGATAGTTTAAGTGATAGAGAGTAACATAGGATACTTTTGATCCCGAAAATCCCGCGGGATCGGGACTTACGCAGGTGATAACTATTTATTGGATGAAAATTTGCATAGGGATAGTTTAAATGATGGAGAGTAACATAGGATACTTTTGATCCCGAAAATCCCGCGGGATCGGGACTTACGCAGGTGATAACTATTTATTAGATGAAAATTTGCATAGTGATAGTTTAAGTGATAGAGAGTAACATAGGATACTTTTGATCCCGAAAATCCCGCGTTATCGGGACTTACGCGGGTGATCATATTTATTGGATGAAAATTTGCATAGGGATAGTTTAAATGATGGAGAGTAACATAGGATACTTTTGATCCCGAAAATCCCGCAGGATCGGGACTTACGCGGGTGATAACCATTCAATGAATGAAAATCGACACAGGGGTAGGATAAGTTTAGTGATGTAGAGTGGCATCATCATCATCGTCATCCATCGTCATCGTCATCCTTCGTCATCGTCACTTACTGACGAAATACAAACTTTAACTTACTTCACCTACCTACCGCAGTGCAAAAATCCACACTTAAACGGACGACCAGGGAAGTACTGATGATGCCAGGCGCGGCAGCGCCTGGCTTCAACAGTACTTCAATGGGCGACCGTTTAAGTGTGGATTATTGCATTGCGGTAGGTAGGTGTTCGAACAACGCGGGATCGCGACTTGCGCGGGTGAAACCGCGGGGCGCAGCTAGTAATATTATATGTGCATACTTTGAAGAATAATATTAGAGACTCGAGCCTTATTAAAGGCGGTTTATCGTTTAATTTATACAGTTTCATCTGTATGGTGTATGTTTTATAGAAATCAGTATAATTAATCGAGTATTATGATTCTGGAAGTAGAGGGACACCGCTGCGCGCACGCAGCCACCGCTGCGCTGTTTAGGAACTAATGTGTTACTTGTGTAAATCGAAGTGGGCAACGACTCTTGCGCATGCCCGACAAATATTGACATTTATGCACATATTGTTCCATATTAGCTTTTTATAGTTGTAAAATATGAAGCTAGAAGTAACGTAATTTGGCTGTTTAATTCGATATTCTCCGTAAATGGTCATAAAAATTAACATAATTGGTACGTTCCTTATTTTAAACACAAATTGTTTTTGTGTTTAGTTACTAAAATTCGGTTGTTTATTGCGCTTTAAGCTGTGGGGAGGCATTAATATTGCCCACACAAAATTCGATGGGTTTCCGTTTATACCAAAAAATATCGTTTTTATTTTTACTAAAGTAGGTTAGGTTTATGTAATTTTTTTATCTTCCGAGTAATGGTTATTGAATCAAAGTAGTATTTTATAGTAGGTTAATTTTCAATATGATAAAAAATAATCAAGCTCTACGTAAAACAAAAAAAATGCATTATTTTACTCCACGTTATAGTTTAGTGAGCTACCCCGAAGATTTCAATCATATTCTAAATCTAGCTAATCGGAAAGTAGGCACTTGAAATTTGGGTTACGTGACCCTGGGAACGTATTCTACAACTTTAAAGTTTCAGCAATGCCTCAGAATAGATTTGCAGCAAAACGGTTCATCAATTATCGGAAATTTTGCAAACTTTCGCTGTATCTTGTAAAATTACCAACAATAGCTAAAAAAACCACACTTTTTAAACTTACACGATTTCCGCCTATTATTATAATTAAACTCAGGGTCTTGAATGGTAAAGGAATCCTACAAATATATATATTTTTATCCTACTAATCCTACTAATATTATAAATGTGAAAGTGTGTGTGTTTGGATGTTCGAATGTTTGTTACTCAATCACGCAAAAACGGTTGAACGGATTGGATGAAATTTGGAATGTAGTTAACTGGGGACCTGGAATAACACATAGGCTACTGTTTATCCGGGAACGGGACTTACACGGGTCAAACCTTGGGGCGCAGCTAGTAGTAAATAAAATAATAGCTGAATAGTTTTCGAGAAAAACTTAACAATACTGAAGCATTGTTGAGACATTTTTGTTGTAAAATACGCGCAAAGAACGAAAGACAGACAAAAAGGTGATAAAAAGGGAGAAAAAATGTCATGTGTTTTTAGACCAGTACGAGTATAAAGATAGAAAAAGATCTCACTCATCTAATTTATATTACCCAGACAGAATATAATTTCACACACGGTGGCCGGTATGGCGACATCCACACGTAGATCTGATAGTACGAAGACAAGATTCAGTCGAGTTATCTGCAGTTGTAGCATCAAACTAACGGAGTTATCGCATAGCTATGCCAGCTTAGCCTAATTGGTGCTTTCATTATAATATGTTATTTGCATTTGCGAATCAGATAATTTAACCTTGGTTGGTAGATACTAGCTTTGCCTGCGGTTTCATCCGCGTAAAACCCGATCCTGTGATGGAAATATTGGGATAAAAGTATGCGTTAACTCAATCTACAACTATCTGCATACCAAGTTTTATCGCAATCGGTCCTGTAGTTTTTGCGTAAGGCAAACTCTCGTTTAATTACTTATTAAAAAAAAAACATGTCGATAATTAAACTTTACATTCGGTTTCAATTCAGTTGATTTTCTTAAGTTTAGGCTTTTTTTATTGGCCGACTTTTTTTGTGTAGGCTTGCATTTGAGCTCACCTCATCTGATGGGAAGCAACGATGAGGTTAACGATGTGACCATGTTTGCTCAGAAGAAACTCATCTACTCTAGAGTTCAAGACGTTTCGAGAACTATAGTAAGATAAATGCTAGACAACATTCCGCTTATCGATTGCAATAATGATCAGCACTACGCTCGACCATAGTAAGCCCATGAGCGGAAGAGAGAGAAAGAGCAAAAGACTCTCTGCACTGCTACCATGTTATACGACCCGCTGTGTGCTTAAACTCAAAAAAAATATCTCGACGTTTCGTCGTTCCGAAGCTCTAACAATTATAATGAATAGAAATGGTGTAAGTTTAAAAAGTGAAGTTGTATTATAGTAGCCCTGATTACACATTTTGGCAAACCAACAAGACTGTCATTTTTGATAAGTAAAAGTGGTTGAAAAAATAACAATGCAATATAATTCTTCGAATGAGCTTCAAAATTACAAATATAAACCCGAAAATATGTTTAATGTCTGGAAACTATTGTCGTGCTTTTAAAATGACGCGACTGAAAAACAACAGATATATTAAAATCTTTATTTCACAATTAATCACCGTTTTATTGGAAGTTAAACATTGTTTCTCTGAAAAATGTATTATGTGTTTTATTTCGGTATAAAATAGAGTCGAGAACTATCTAACACATTTTCCGTCGTATGCGGTAGCAGGAAATACCGCAACGAAGTCGTGGCAACAAAAAATTAAGAGCACACTTATGCTGTTAACTTCGATTTAACTCATTTCATATTTGAGTGACAACTATTAATCTTGTCTTTTAAGTTTTCTTAACCAATTTTATATTCAAGCAGGTTTCTTAAGCTTATCAAGATCAGATACCATGTAAAAATATTTATTTTTAATTATCTACGTAAAGAACGAGTACTTAATAAACATATCTATTCTAATCTAATCAGTACTTTGCTTGTTGAAATAGGTACCATCATCATCATCTCAGCCTTTGTCCGTCCACTGCTGAACATTGGCTTCTCTCATAATATGACGCCTCACAAATAGCGATCGCGACCTACCTTCATCCAACGAATACCTGCGAGTGCTACAAAGTCGTCAAAGTCCACCGAGTATGTGGTCTTCCAACCCTCCTTTTTGCATTGCATCATCGTCGCCAATCCTGAACTTTTACTTCCCAACGGTTTTCGATCCTTCGAGCCACGTGGCCTGCCCATTGCCACTTAAGTCAATTAATTTTGGGTACCGGTGATGTTTAATTTAGACTTATCCTCTAATAAGTGGCATGTAGGTACTCTTCGGTTGGATAAAACGCGATTAAACCCGGTTAGTAAAGTGTTTTATTATGTACTCTTCGTGAAAAGATTAAATAGAAATGCAGAATAACATAGACCAAAACACAACTCGTCTAAATAAAACAACCCTTCTAAGTATTATAATTTAACCCTTATTAAATATGGCCACGAATGACATACGTGTCTCTAATGATGATAAATAATACTGTTTAAAACGCGGCCGTTCAAGGTGTCTCAATAAATTAATCTGTCCGGCGTGAGACCACAGTGGAACGGCAATTAAACGTCAGGGAAATTACCACACAATGTGCGTACTTTATCATGAGATGACGGCCGTTGCGCGGTCGTAGGTACGCTGTCCAGGCTTCAGTGCTCGTCATATTTGAAATTTTCTTTTCGGATTACTTATAGGATGTTTTGGTTTCACGTAGTGTCGCTAATAGCTAAGCGCAATTTATCTAGTAATCGCCTTGGCATGGTTATGACTAAAAGTCATTGTTTATTTTTAAGTTTATAGGTACCCACATTTAGGTATCCTTATTTGTGCCAGTATAAAACTTAATTTTAAACCCAATAGTAATTATAGAGTAGAAATATTTTACAAGGAAAAAACCTTGAGCAATAAAAACAAATGACTAAATAACTAAAGAGTAGTTAGACACAATTTTTAATAGCGTGAAAAATGTATGCAAATAGCACAAAATGTTCTTAATTACAATTACTGATTCCGCTAAATATTATTATATCACTTTAAATATGCTTGTTGCGTCGATTAGTTTATATATTCGCGGTTTTAAAGTCTGTTCGTTTATCCGGGCTTTCAATGATTGCTGGGTAAACTGTGTGGAAAACCTACTCATATCGATTCTTTATGCTCTCATTAGATCCTTGCTTCTTTGTTTTGGAATTTTAAGTTCTCTATCCTAGTAATTAAGTTAAAGAAATAAAAGTATGTCTTACAAGTCACTTTTCTGGCAAAGGAATTCCTGTTAAATTGTTTCAGCCATCTTCATTATCCCCACTGCTTAAATATTTTGTTCTAATTTCCTTGCATTTTAATCTCGCTGTTTAATGAACTTTAAAATATGTTTTAATTAAATTCGTTTTATATCGTTCTGTTTTTTATACTTATAATTAAGAAAAAGTGGACAAAAAGTTTGTGCTTGGAAAGAAAATTAAAAAATAATCTTGATCACTAATTAAGTGAATAATATTGCGACATTACACACAACGCAATCTAGCCCTAAGCTAAGCTATGGGTGCTAGACAACGGATAAACTACATATTATACTTTTTTTTCGTAAATACTAATAATATGATACATAGAAAACACTCAGACCACAACAAATATTTATTTTTAACCATAAATATTTAATAAAAACATTATGTTGGTAAAGCAAACATCCTGTATGTAAGTGGTATGACAAGTTAGACACTGGAATGCCTGTAACGAGCTCGTGATGAATTATACACTGCATGTTCTATTACACTTTTTTGGAATTTCATTCACTCCCCGTATGAAATAGAAAATGTTGTTCATTAGCGCCACTGTGATTGGACAATGATTTAATAGCGTAGTAAGATCTATGAGTCTAAAGATCCATGAAATCTCCAACTATCTTTACAAAGTGGTTAAAGTAGTTTCATATTCGAAGTGTCGTCTAAAAGTGTTTTTGATGACACGTTCTATCGGCAAAGGATTTTATCGTAAAATCTATCGACGTCTAAGGGATGAATTATATTAGACCGATACCCGGCCGTGCAGGGTCCGAGCTTCGTTGTCCATTGCTCGGCGAGTCGGTCTAGTGCAACCGAGTGGCGGCCGAGCAATTGACTACGAAGCTCGGACCCGGCACGGCCGGGTGACGACGACGGTCTAATACGATTCATCTCTTAGAGTGATTTCGATGAATCGTTCTATCGGCAAAGGGTGTTTTGATATACCATAGGTACTAAGTTCATATTTTCCCGGGTCTTAATTGCTTGATTTTTTAAATTTGTTTTTCTTACCTCGACGTTTCGAAGTTACAAGTTTCAATCGTATTAGCTTAAACAGTTTATAGGTTAATGTAATGTTTGATTGCATTTGGTTTTCTATTAAGTAGGTATTTAGTTTCATAAAATCAAAAATAATAATGGAAATATGTTGCAATCCGTAAATTGTTATATGGTAAGTTGATGGTAGACATGCGAAATATGTAAATTCCGAATATGTAAATGGTATGATCGATGTATTAAATGAATATATAAATAGACAAGCGTATCAACTCGGGCTAAACAAATTTTATATGCACCTACATAAAATACCGGGGTATAGTTTGTAAAAGAATAAACTTTTATTTAGTTTGGTATCGTAGGTTATATTTTATTTTATTTACAACATTTGTATTTCCGGTATATAAACGTTTTCAGACGGTATGTCTTGATTAATAATAATTTAATTAAAGTTAAAAGGCAAACTTCAAAATGACATGTTTTTAGGGTTGCTTGAGGGGTTATTTTAAAACTGCATACAGTAAATCATCTAAACAATTTGAAATTATATCTTATCAAACACAGCAAGCATAGTCACGCGCATACAGCTATGTTCTTTAATAAAACGTCTATTGAATACAAATTCGAAACAATGTCCTTGTCATAAGTTAAAAGAGAACAAATCTTTATGGTAATAGTGTTTTATCGTATCGGTTAGTGATTCATAATAAAATGATGTTCGAAATGTGAATAATGGCGTAACATCGCTCTAAAGAGTTCACGTGGCTGGCAACGTGATCGTTCAGTCTCAGAAATTCATATCAAACTCATTTCACTTTCAATTGACAAAACTTACTGTTGTATTCATTTAATCAGCATGTATTAACATACAACTAAGAACAAACTATTTATTTAACTTCCCTTTTTTTAATTATTATGTTTAGTTGATGTATTAAAACCGTGACGCAATGGGTGCCTGAAGACAGAACTCGGGATGGAAGCAGATCCTGTAAACGATGGCGTAAATAGCCAAAGAGCGAACTGCTTGAAAAATGTTACAGAGGTCCATTGTGACAAAAAAACTTAGGCAAATAAAAAAGTGGTCTTGAAGGTTCTAGTCTTTATTTGAGCTGAACCTTAAGACCTTTTTTTTAAAGATACGCGCCTGATGTATTAATGTATTACAAAACGAAATAGGTATACAGTACACCCAGAAAGTATTCAGATTCATGGTATATTTGATTTCAGTCCATCACTGAATAATTTAATTTTTACAGGACGATTTTACTTTTAATTAATCAGTCTGTCAGACTATCCAACAGGCATAGAGAGCGACATTCATTAAAAGTTACGGTTAAAATAGCACATCATCGTTTTTATTTCTATTTTCATCACGAACATTTTGTAAAACATTTACCTTTTTGTTCCGCGGCTATTTTCGAACATCCGCAAAGCAACTATGAAAATAATACGACAATACAGTTCAATTATCGTCATTTTATTGTTGAATGTACCATCAATTAGACAGTTGATCACTTGTCCCATTTAAGGTGGTAAGCTACTAAGGAAGACACGAGAAAACATACCAGCCACCTGCATTCTTATGACCAGCAAAAGTACAAGTAAGTTCAAAATTAGCGTACTTACATATCTTAGTATAATCTTATATCTTAGTCCACATTCTCCCTTACCATTTTGTGAGATAGTAGTTAAATTATAGTAGTAATTATTAGTGAACTGAAAATGATTTTTGGTAAGAAAATGTAAACAAATCTTCTTTTAGGATACCTAGTGCTGTGACTCACCAAGAGTTTAAAAATAATGTCCATATCCATACCATAAAATGTCCATACCGATTTTAGTCACAAACTTTTAAAACACTCAAAAAATAATACTATTGATAAAAATAAAATAAAAAATAAATATAAAAAGTTGCTATTTCATGTACCTGGAGGACAAATCAATCCAGCGACCCCCACTGGAGTGGTTTTCCACGGCGAACATCGCCCGGTTGAAATGTCGAAACAAAGGTGCATGCGGATCCTCTGCCACCATCCTTAGGATACCGTTGCCACTCACCCTCACTCTCCTCACCACTGACGCTACTTTGTTAAGAAGGATTGCGTTAAAGCCTTCCGTTCGCGTTCTCAAAAACATTTCAGAGTCGCTACAGAATGGGGCGCGTCGCAACAACATCCTGAAAATATTATTATATTGGATACGTAGTGTCTAATAGTGTCCGTAGTGTATAGGGTTTTATATCGCCCTAGACTAGACCTCTGAGTTAGCCCATACTATTGCTATCAGGAATATTAACTGGAACCTGCCTTTCGAAGAATGAAAGAGCTCGATTTTTTTTGCAACACACATCATCCATCTATTCAAGTAATGGCCGCGAAAAGCGTTGCTTAACCCGGACTACTATTCAAGATTGACAAGTGTGGCTAGGCCAATGAGCTCCAACAGAACATACCATGTTGTTACACAAGTAACAATTTTATTTTTGTTGTAAGAGTGTGTCACCCGCAGCACACGTACTCTACACGCCAGTTAGGTACCTTCTATCTAGAATTCTAATGACAAATCTATCGTTTTGTCCAATAATATCGACGGAATAACTTGACCTACCCTGGATCTCTCACGCTTCAAATCTATGCTCATATTCAAAGAATAGTTAGAGATCAAGTAACGTTGGTCTTAATAACAACGAACCTAAAGCAGCCGCGTACACACGACGCGCACTAGTTTTATAGCCCTCATGTTTCTAAATGGCCCTCATTTTGTTTGATACAAAATTATTTATATTTTACTACACAGCCAGATTGTTTCCCAATCAGCAGTTGACCTAAAAAGCATGTATGTAAGTTAGTAAAGCATTGACAAATCGCGTATGAAAAGTAGGATGGTATTAAACTAAATGATGCACGTTCGGAATAGTTCGGATCTCACTTGCAGATTAGAGAACTTATTGGCAATGCCATTGTAACTTTAATGATACAATTTAGTTTTTGCTTCTTTCAATTTAGATATTAGAACCAGTTATATTTATATTGACTTCATATCAAAGTGTACAAAAAATGTAATTGGAATATTTGAATTACACACCTCTAATAGGTTCGTAGTATAAAAGACATACATACTACCTATCTACTAAAGGATTTTAAATTTGTTCAATTTATTTTTATTGATCAAACATTTTCAAGTATTCAAACATATTCTACCACTCACCCTCGTTTTAGTTGGCCTTTACATCTAATATATAAAAGTATAAAATACATAAAAGACGTAGTATAAAAGACATACATACTACCTATCTACTAAAGTATTTTAAATTTGTTCAATTTATTTTTATTGATCAAACATTTTCAAGTATTCAAACATATTCTACCACTCACCCTCGTTTTAGTTGGCCTTTACTTCTAATATAGATGATTACATAATATACAGCTTAAGCAGCTTTCATCTATCCTTATAAATAGTTGTAGTGTCCGGGACATAGATGATGTAGACCTGTACCCATATTATCTATCTGTTGACGTCTGACAACAGTGGAAAATGACAGGCACTATGCAGTACATTGCTGCTTTGAGGTGATCACCACCGGTAATAATCACGTTACGTCAAAGCAGCAATGTACTGTATAGTGCCTGTCAATTTCTACTGTTGTCAGACATCCACTGGAAAATATGGGTACTGTTCAGCATCTTTAGCATACTTTTAGCCTAGTGGACCATGCTCATAGGAATGCCCTGGTCATAACGCCTGGAGCCAATTAAGCCGCGAGTAAAACGTTAAACGGGTAAATCATGTGCGCTAATATCGTTCTTACAATGAAGGAAATTCTTACTAATAAAGAGGATAAAGTTTGTATGTATGTGTATGAGTGTGCTTGTCGCTACTTCACGCAAAAACTACAGGACCTGGATTAAAGTTAAAGTTTTTAACTGTGTGTTTCTGCAATTAGCCCTACTATTGGGCCTTTGTGCGTGTTTTTAAGCCGTGGGTTTCCTCACGATGTTTTCCTTCGCCGTAAGAGCGATGTTAACACATAGTTTGTTTTGTATCAGACTATATTCCCACAGGATCGGGACTTCAAGGAGTACAACCGCGGGGCGTTGCTAGTAGGTTATAAATTGATAAACTAAAGTAATTCCAATACTGAGTATTAAAACAAAGGCTCTTTCCTCCTACGGAAAATGAATTCAAAAGCCCACACAGTTCCCGACAATACTCATCAATAACAATTAAATTAATAAAATGGTTATAAAATGTACCATTGACTATAAATAACCACTATTATTGGTCGTACTGTAATTCCGATGTAATTGATTGTTTACTTCCATTTTACTTCAAATTGAACCAAAACTTGGAACAATGATGTGAATCATGTGGCTGCCTACATCTACAGTGGGTTTCATTATTTTAAATTCTCTATATTGTGTTGGTAACCGTCGACTAACAAAAGTAGGCTTTGAGCTTTTAATCAATTCGTTTGAATATTGATTTATTTATATCGAATCAATATTACTTATTATATTACTCGTATAAACGCGAAAGTTTGTATGTACGTACATATGAGTGTGACTTTGTTATACTCTTTCACGCAAAAACCACTGAACCGATTGCTATGAAACTTGGAATATAGGTATGTGTTATTCCCGGTACTGGGTACCGGGAATAACACATAGGCTTTTTATCCCGATATTCCCAGGAAAACGGGACTTACGCGGGTGAAACCGCGGGGCGCAGCTAGTAAATATAAATAATGAATGGATAGCGAAAATGGGACAAAAGCTTAGACCACGCATGGGGTCCTTGGGAAAAGGCTAGGCTGTTCGATTTTAGTTCATGTCCATTTAATTGTCCTATCACTTTAATCTATAGATTTCGCTGACGCCGAATATCTATCACGTAAAAGAGCAAAACAAAACATTAAGCCACGCATAGGCCCGTTTGTGAACGCGCCTGTAAGAAATTAAGTGAGGTAACAAGCTACCTAAAAAATACTACGATCCCTTAAAATCCGAATTCATGTACCTACTTGAGTAGAGTGTCTAAAAGCTGTCTTTCTTTTTCAATGATAATCAAAAACCGTCGTCGATTGTTCGAGATACCAGTAGCAGCCAGCCTTAAAGATGATTTTGATTCTAATTAAAAAGTTGTTATCGATTTGAAATGACTACTTCCACTTACATTTATTGTCTGAAAAGTATTTTTGTTGGCAAAAACACAAATTATTAGAATGGGTCGTAACCACAAATTGGCTAGGTCACCTTTTAATTTTATTGTTTTAATTATATTATACCGACTTGTCCTAACCAGATAAATAATATGATAATAAATTTTGCATTTAATTACTTACTTCAATGTGCTGCAAAAAGATTTTCGTTGAGAAAAGATTTATCGATAGTTAATTGTGAAATATGCTCTCGTCTGTGAAAACATTTTTGTATTGTTTTTTCTGTCCGAAGACATCTCATATAAAACAGTTTTGCGATATGGTTGATTCACTAACCATCGTTTTCTCGAAGTTCCATTGTGCCATCTATCAAGAGACATAGTAATACTTTTTGATAGGAAAGTGTAACTATATCCATAGTTTAACCACCGTTAAAATTATCGGAAAAAATGTGTTAAACTGAGGCAGCCTAAATCATTTATACTACCAATAGCAGCGCCCCGCGGTTTCAGTCGTGTAAGTCCTGTTCTTGCGGGAATATCGGGATAAAAATAGCCAATGTGTTATTCTTGGTATCCAGCTACCTATAGGTATTCCAAGTTTTATCGTAATCGGTTCAGTTTTAGCGTGAAAGAGTAACAAAGTCACATACATACATACAAACTTTCGCACTTATGCTTTCTTAATTTAAGCCACGAATGAGTAGACGTAGACGTTTGAAAATATTCACTGGACCTAATTCAGAGGACATTTTTATCTCTATGACCAATTGACCATATGTTCTATCCCTTCAAATACTTTAATATTGATATACGTGAGCACACAAACGAAACCAATTATCTTATTAGTGGGTAATTTATCGATAGTCTCATTTACATACGGATGAGTTATGTAGAAGAGAGTCAATAAAAACCGTGCACGTTTTATAAAAAAATGCTCTTTCAGTTCTGAGTGTGCGTTGCGGTAGTTTCTTATAGGAAAAATAATCGCATGTTTTTCGTTCAATTATCTTACAAGCATATTTCAAATTTTTACATATTACTTCTTAGTTTCGTTTTGTTTTTTCCCAGGTGATGCAGAATAAACATTGCCCCTCTAACACCACCCGTGACACAGTTGTGTTTTTTTTTGTAAAGTAGGTGACCTGAAAACAAAAGAAAGACTAATAAAAATAAAATGTAATGTTAACAGAGTCCGGTTTGGCTGGTTCCCTTTCGTGATGAGTATCACCAATAATTCGCTTATTCCACTATCTGCGGGTCAATAATTTCTCATGAAGTCGGACGCTTTGTCACACAAAATAACCTGTTTTATTGCCCAATGCCCAACGTTACTCGCTAAATGGTTTACGACAATAACAATGAAGAAAAACAAAAGCATATATAATATACATGCTGGGTTTCTTTTCTTTTGCTTTTGTCTGTGCTTTTTTATATAAAACAAATGCAATCATTTATCAGTAGGACTTGAGTCGAAACAATTCAGTTTCCAAAATGCCGCTAATACTGAACACTAAATTCACAGGTCCTATAGTATTTTGTAAATGCATTCAGCTCTCGAAAGGTATCTTGAGATCTCACTTTATTACGTCTACAATAAGAGAAACATTTCAAACTTTTAAGGAACTTAAGTCAATTTATTACATTCTTTATGCGAAATAACCGTTGTAATCGAAATATCTTTAAAGTAACAGTAAGAGTTACTTTAGTACTTCTCGTTAATGATTAATTAGATACATGTGAATGGAATCATAACTTCATATTCGCATCTGCGCCCGTTCGGTGACCGGAATCTCTGTACAAACAAGTGGTTCTCTGTGCATTTCTGTGAACCTTGCGATTGCATCGCCATTCGCCACCGATCAATAGACCTCTACTCATAACTCGATAAGTCATACCATGTTACTTCATCTACTAACAGAGGCCATTAGGAAACTTGATTTGTTCAATAAGTACATATATTACACACAATAGTAAGTATCGCGTATTGTTTTGTTAATAACCTAACCTTTTAAAATAGTTAAATCCATGAAGAGACCGGTTTTCGATATAATATGTTACCTATAGGTACCTATTTAATTTATTTAAATTTCATGTATCATTGATTTAGGATAGTGTCTACTTTATTCGGGTAATACTTTGACCTGGCTTGGATATTAGCATAATTCTGTTGGTACCGGACATGAAGGCACGTAGTCACCGTGGAGGAAGAATATCATAACTGTTACAATGATATATGACCGAAATTACGTTTGATATTCAAATAGTCGAGGGTCCTTCCGCTGGGAACGCATTCGTCGTCGTCCGTCCGCGCTCCTTTACACCGATCATTCGTATTTTACTACAACGTATATACAACTGACTGAATAATGACACGCTACATTAGTTTCCCATTATGACTGCGAGACAATAAAATTTGCCCAATTTTATGACCACATTAATAATTTTATGAATGGAAGCAAATGATTTGAATCTTTAAATGTGCTGAAAGGAATAAAAAAGAGTTTGAGTTCGGGTCGATTGAGGTCGTATTGTAAGTGTTGAAAGGTAATGGGATGCGGTATCGGTCGATAGGTCGGTGCTATAGTTGTTGCGGGGTAGTCTCGAGGTAGTGCTCGGTGCTCGTCACTCGGTAGAAGGGTAAACACCGCCGGAAGACGGTCGGTTCCCAGGGTATCACTTGCACCGATGCCGGACGCTTAGCCGAGGTTTTGTACCTACTTGTAAATTGTCGTTACACCCCTTGAGTCACACGACAACTCTATCGATATCTATAAATACAATATCTAGTGATTTTTTTGGTGTTAATTTTTATCGATTAGTTATGTTCTTTATTATTTATTAATTACACAAATCACTAACTTAATTTTTAAGTCGACAGGAACGCCGACATTGCGACATTATTTTATGTTACGAATTTGTACTTATAATACAATACAATAATTATAATACAATCGAGCACTAATACAGTATCATAAAGAAAGATATGACACATACAGATAGACGGACAAACAGACGGAAAAATCGGCAAGTAATTTTATAAGGGTTCCATTTTTGTTAAAACCCTAAAAACGAATATTTGTTCAACCGAAATGATTACAAGCAGAGTATTAAAGTCTTTTATCGATATTGAGTAGACAACACTAGCAGTGAATTACAAGGATGTGCAAGAGAAGCATGTCTCTATCAAGTTACGCGAAATGAAACCGCAAAATCAGTATCGGCCGCAAAACAACGGAAGCCACTACCGAGGGTCCCCGCTCTCACGGACCTACCCTGACTTATTCACACATATTCTACGACTGTTCTCATATGTTTTCGTACCCTTTGATAGTACTATGTAGGCACTTGTTATTTAAGTTGTCTTGATTGAGTCATTAAAACTAACTAAAAAAACAATGCAATATCCTGTAGCATACAAACTTTATAAATCTCTCTGCTAAGCTAAATACATTAAGGTAATTTTGTAATTATTTTGTCTAAACTTTTCAATGTTTATTTATTTACTCATATAACTTTTCATCATACATTTAATACCAAAGTCGTAGATGTTAATATTGAAATACATTACTAAACTCTATCCATTAAAACCATCGTTGCATAAAACAAATACTAATTCAGTTATTTCTGAACCAAATTGCAGTCGTAAAATTTAAGACCATTTATGGCATTATTCGAAGGCATATCGAAACTGGTGCTTGTTACACTTTAGTGCAAAATATTGATAACATCATTCTCACATACTTAATACAAGATCGTTCTATTAATACTCATACTCTGTGTAACAAATATAGTTTAAAGTGAAAATATGTTTTATTACGAATAAGATATATTATACATAAGGCCCTATTTCATATTGACATAGACCTATTTTAAAGTAACTTGAGGTAAAAACTTGTTTACATCTTCTAATATATAAAAATGAATCTTTTCCCTTAGTCACGGCATCATCCCCGAATGGCTAGACCGATTTCGATAATTCTTTTTTTGTTGTGTTCGTTAGGTATGATTAGAATAAGGTTCTTATGAAAGAAAATATGCTAATTAGTGAATATCGGGACTTACGCGGATGAAACCGCGGAGCGCAGCTAGTTGCTTATAAAAATAATTAATGCCAAATGTGACGAAAATAGAGGCAATAATACCTACATACCTACGGTATTTCGTAGCACGTTCGTAGATATTATCAACCAAATACAAGTCGAATCATAAAAGCGTTCAATATAAAACCGTCGTGATATCAACTTTTTATGGCACGACTTGTACGTGAGGAGTTATAGGTTTCATTTGCGGGCGCTATAGACGACAATTTTCAATTTTCTTGCGCGTGCGTCCCATTTGAATATTTTAATTTGGGGGGCGGCGCGACTATTTCAATTTATTTTATGAGCCCCTCTCCCCGAAGGGGTTCGCGACGCTCCCAACGCCTCAGATTAGTAAATATTTGATAGCTTTATTGCTTGCCGTGATATATGTAAACATGTTTTTAAAATTTAGTGAAGCGCGAAGTAACAATAAATGCGTGTCACGAACAAATAAATGCACTAAACTTAAAGATTAGGGAACTTGAGAACATTTTGATGTTTTTACTGAACACGAAGCTTATTGAAAATTAATGCTTTGTTTTAGATAGATAGAAACGTTTCTTATAACTATCATTTAGGTAGGAGTTCAGATCAACACTCAAAATAATTAAATATGATTTGATAAAACATTGATTTTTATCGTCTCAACGCAATTAGAATTGTACCTTTAGATATGTTTTTTAAGTTATAAAACTGTTAACGTTAGTAAGTACCTATCTACTACTCATTTACTTACATTCTGATTTAATAGTTGCGTATCTACGTAACATACTTCGTCAATCTATCTGACGAACGTATATGAGGGGGATTAATCTCACATAGGTAGATAACTATGGTTCATCTAATAGAATTTCGAGCTCGTTATCCGCTCAGATTAAAATATTCAGTATTTGAGTGATTTTACGAGCGAGTGCGCGGCAAAGGGTTGACTAGTCGTTGCGCTCGCTTTGAACGGCTGCGGGGAAAGCGGGCCCTCCCTGTACATATACTCGCCTTCACCTCGATGATTGTAATTTCTATCAGATATACCCATCTACTATTCACACCTACTGAAAACAGAGAATCATTCTTAAGTAATAATTACATGGGACACATAGCGTTAACCTAATTATCTCAGTCCGAAAAATTGGTCACAAATATTTAATAACGAGTTGCATCAAATGGCTATCAAGCCACAACAGTCGAATACACAAATGAATTGTCGAATTTCGCTGGCTTTTTCCGGCGTCTGCCTCCATGAATAATTCCATTTATATAATGGCACCGACCGCATCAAATATTTCATTCTGAGTTTTGCATATTTAATAGCAACACCAGCCATGTTTCCGAATCGCTACTACTGTTTGATAGCCTTTTTGTCTTTCAACGTTCATTGGTATAAGTACCCAACTTATTTCATTATTTCCCACAATACCTATTCTATTTTTGGTTGTCATCATCATTTTAAACATGGCATCTTATTGAAGTGGCTACTGTTGTTATTGGATACGAATCGAATGAAATAACTTAATTTCGATAACAAAGTAAATGAACACATCATGGTGATATTCTGTTACAGCGGATGCTGTCGACAGATAAATATTGCACTCCACCCATGGAGAGCTAATTTTATGAGTGAAATTAGTTATTCACCTGTTGTTGCCATTTATTATAGAACACAATGAGATCGGCAGCGGAGCGCAGCGGTCCGACCGTCGACCGCGCCTACCATTATTTGCGTCCCTATAACTACATCAAAACCAAAACTAAATCGC
Source organism: Idaea dimidiata (assembly GCA_949358125.1). NCBI lineage: Eukaryota > Metazoa > Arthropoda > Insecta > Lepidoptera > Geometridae > Idaea > Idaea dimidiata. The sequence continues at coordinate 8,316,064 of OX442337.1, forward strand.
CTATTCAAATCACACACTAACAGCTCGTTCCGATCATACCATTAGAAACGTTCAAAATTATGTATAACAAGCGTAATTTTATTACAATAGATATTTTGCTACGTCATCTTTACCAAATTTCATCGACTATCGTTACCGAAGAGCGTGATTAATTTTAACATTCATTTATTGGATGAATAAGTTTTAAAAATAAAAGTTGTCTCACGATCGGTTAGTGTCCGGTTTACCCTAGATGAGCGGGTTTTTACAATTTTTGTAAATGCTCTATCGACTTGAGTACGTGACGATGAATTTTTTCATGTATCTTTGGACAGGTAGGTACTGAGTTAACCGAGGCTATAGCGCAACGATCTCTCAGCGTCATTATTATTATTCTAAGACAGGTCCACTGTTCATAATGGAACCATCAAGCGTCACGTATTTAACGGTTGTTAGTTGCCCCGATGAACGAATTCTAATACAGATCAATATTTCAAAAATTAGAAAAAATAATAATAATCCTTTAATAGGTATGCTAAAATCGAATCAATTACCAGTGCCATCCTATCGTCATGCGAGATGAAGGCAATCGATTCCTTGTTAAACTTAAATGCAATAAAAAATAAATGATTATGTCTGAGATGTGTTTCTTTATGTTGTCCACACATAATCGAACCGCATTCGATATTCATCCGTGTCTAATCGATTAAACCGCGCTACTGGGCATCTCAAACTTGGTAAACCTTATAATGTCGAGTTATTGTAATTTCAACCTTAAGTCGAACACATAAGATACAAGTAGTGAACACCACTCAATAATATCTCAAGAGATGTTTCTTCAAAAAGCAATAGTAAATTTAATATCGATTTGAACAATTAACACAGACGCGTCGGAATCTTTCGATTACAGAGTACAATGCTTCAGTTTAAAGCAGACTTGTTTTGCTATAGGTACTAATAGGTAGGTACACCCATAACCAAACAACATTCAGTACTAAATTCGAATATTTTCATCTGTTTTTTCCCTGCTTAGCAAAATAGTAGTACTAGTCCTTAAAAGATAAAAAAACAACTTAATTGTAACTTCAACAAAGTTCAACGTTTAACGAAACGTTGGTTGGTGCAGCCACTTAGAAAGACAGATCGTAGCTTTTCGACTCTTGTCTTCTTAGATATTCGAGATTCCCCTCTGGTAGAAATCAAGTTTTTAATGAGAATTATTCTTAAAGTCCACTTTTCGTATTCTTTAGAGCGGCATCTCAACTTACACGCCGACTAAGATACCCATGCCGTCAGCGGTGGCGCTAGTCTACTACGAAACAGCCAATAATAACTCGAATTTTAATTCTGAGTTTGTCCGCGCGCTGTACTACGATTTTAATGTTTTGTGTTTTGGCAGTTTGGTTATCTTTACTTGTTTTTTTTTTCATTTGAATATCTACCATAGATGTTAGAGAGACCCCAGTCAGTCCTTTTTTCACTTTTAGTGTTCGTCGGTGGATTAGATAAGGACAGACTGGATTCAACTGGGTATAACAGGACCTCTGATATCTACCCTTCACATATTATGGCCTACGTGCTTGCGTTCGATGTTTCGTCAACAGTCAGTGTATACATGTATAAGCATAGATAAGCATCAATGCATAGCATCGATGAAGTTTTGCAAACAGTAGTAACGTGTTATATCCTATAACACATTATACTTTCCTAATATATAAATTTTATATCAAAAGGTAATACTGTTTCCTTGTCTGGAAAACATTCTTACGGTGGTTTAAGAGCAATTTTAAATCAATGCGTTCTGTTTGTGTCCGGTAGCGATAGAAAAGTTATTATTTTCTGTTCAATAGTCATTAAAATTTTTGATTAACAACGTTCGATCCGTGTCGACAGGATGACTCCGCAGATCCGCTTGATATTGTCCTTCTCTTTTCATCCGTAACTAAACGTTTTGTATGCATTTTTTATTAATTCAAATTATAAGTTCCTTGGTCTTAATAAAAAAAAGACATCCTTGGTAGCTTTGGAATGTGGCCTTTTTACTTTCTATAGTGTTACGTCAAAATATCGATGGAAATATAAGATCAATATAGATAACTATAATGCAAGCTAATTATATGTAAAAGTATCTTTGATAGGTACCTACCTATACCTCTAGATTGGACTCTAGACCAGTAGTTATTAATAATATTGATGGATTTGGCAATTCGTGTTGTATCTATAAAGTAAGTGTAAGTATGGAAAGTGTTACCTGCCGACCTATCGTTAAATGAGATTAAGTAGATAAGTACTTAAAATTTTAAATGCTCTTTGAAAATTCACTAGCTAAATGAACTTTAAATAAGTGCTTTAGATTTTGCGTAAATAATGAAAGTACCAGACAACTGGGATGGTACATTATTTATAGCTGTCAATATATATTTTAGAATAGACTGACCAACATATCGTGTTTAAAAGCAAACGCACAATCGATGCCCCACCTCGGCACGAGCCTATAGAAACTACCATTCGTCATCCATTATTCACGGCCTAAATTGCACAACTTTAAAGCGCCATTTCTAAATGACATCTAAATCTGTTACTGTATTAACATTGTGAATAAAATTCATACAATCAATCTACATAAATGTCCGTGAGCGTCCGTCCATTAGTCAGTTGGAGCACAAAGGGCACACGTTCCTCTCGTAAATCAGACGCATGTAGTCGTATTGAGATCGCTTTCCCAAATCTCAATACGCGCACTAGCTCGAGCCCGCGGCCTCGGCTGCGTCTCCCGACCTCAACTTGCCACCCATTAACGACCCCTACTACAAACATTTGTCATTACGGGAATATGTCATTAATTCAGTGTGACGTCTTGAGTTGCTATTAGTTTGATTTGAATATTGCTTATATTCGGTTAAACTACTATACAATATTTAAATCGATACCTTAATATAAAGCATGAAACATTTATTCATATTCATATCATTTATTCATAATGTAAGTTGGTGTAAAGATAGTGATATGTCAAAAAATAGCCTTAAGTTCCTCTATATTGGCCAGTTCGGCATATGAAATCATAATAAAACATTTTGTTTACCGGGTTTAATCGCGTTTTATTCATGATTTTTAACCGACCGAGCTTTCGCCAACTTTACAGTTGACTTTTTCAAGGTTGATTTTGAAGGTTGTTTATTATGAAAAATCGAATTATGAACACCATAGAAGAAATTTTATGAAATCATAATTATTATAGTTAGATGAAAATAGTACTCACATGTCAATGAAATTGTATCAATCATTCCAACATACACAACATATGATGTGATGGGTGATGGGCACTTTTGGACTCAATGGTCATTCTCATTAGATTATTTATATTATATATATATTGTAAATTTTACATATGATTGAAAACTCAATTATCTACATACACTATTTACATTAATTTTGGAAATGTCAACCAAAAATTAGTCAAAACAAAAGAGAAACAAGTCGATATTAGATATAGGTATCACAATTACAATTTAAATGTTTACAATTACAAACAATTACAATAGATATAATTCGACGCGATGAAAGATATATTGATATTATTTTCAAGCCTTTATGGAGCGAATGCTGTCAAGCCAAAACTTAAGGTAAAGCCCGAGTTATTTTATACGTCAGTGCCAGTAGCTAACGTGACAATCTAAAGAGTTATATGAACTTGTTTTGAGCATCTCAGAAATTCTTGAAATTTATTTCCCATAAATATCTGTACAACCAGGCCTTAATGATGCCAAACTTCCAAATGTAAATTCCTAAGTCCTAACGTCGTACAGTTTTAGCACATATACAGGGTAGAAAATCTGTAATTGGTGGAAAAGTACCCTTAATTTTGTTGAAAGGAAACATTTAGTACTTTATTTTCCAAAATAAATAAAACTAAAGATTTTTAAATATGTACGTTTATCTCATAATTTTAACAAACTCACAAAAGCCTTTGCCTACAACACGTCAAAGGTAGCGTGTCGACAAATCTTTTAATCGCTCGTCCACGCTTGTATAATACCTCCAGGGATAAAAGTATTAAGTAATATGTAATCAAATTATCCTTATTAAGTGGAAAATAATTATTCAAAGCAAATAATAAATACCCCAAACGGTTATTAAGATATTAAATATTTGGTGTTTGAAGCGTGTTGCAGTGAGCGAGGCGCGTGTCACGACGGGGGTCCCAGCGGGGCACCGCTACTGACTGCCCGGCCGCTGCCAACTCCGTGGACCATCGGCATCGTGCCGACTAATTGTGACGCTACTGACCCACGCCCTACAACACCTATCCACTACTGTACACTACACAAAAGAAATCAAAAACCAACTACGAAGAGAAGAGTAGTAGAATGTAAATGTACAACCTTAGAGTATACATAAGCAAACTATAATGAATGAATGAATGTCATTTATTTGCACGAAATATGGTTACAACAGATGTTATCAATTAGTAGGTATGGTTCAACATATTTCACCAGCACTTAGCATGCAAATATCAGAAATGAATTAAGTACTTATTTTAATTTTACGTAATTATAGAGCGCTGGTATGCGAGTATGAACTGTAAGCACCGGTATGAATAGTCAAAAATGACAAAAACGATGTCATCGGTCACCAGTCATCAGTCAGTTACGGGAATTGATTGTTTCTCTCATTAGAATTTATTCTACTAATAATTAGGGTGAAATATTTAGTGCCGCGGTGTAAAAATGTATATATGTACATTTTTACATTTATATATTTTTATAAATGTATATATATGTATAGAGCATCTGCTTATACTTTGCGCACTAAGCAAATACCCATAAGCGTGCTCTATAGTTTGCATAGGTATATTTTAAGTGTACAACACAGTAAATATTTTACATAGTATAAGTCATAACAGTGAAAACATGTAATAAGCCTTTTTTGTACTTTTATTACTTAAATGATGTTTCTTGTGCTGTAGGTGTTCCGAAAATGAACAAATAATAGATTTTATGTATAATCAGTGGTTGTACTACGAGAGTCGTAATACGCAAAATAAACCATATTGCAACGTATTTGTTTAATTTAGGTTTAGATACAATAAAGCATTTATTTATTCTATTCAAATAATATCTATTCTATCTTCTATACTTATAATAAAGGAAGAGAGGACAAAAAGTCTGTACTTGGAAGTAAATTTAAAAAAAAGTTGTCTAGGGGACTTACGAAAAGTACCTAGTAGAAGAAAATTATATAAGTTTTAAAATTGATATCTGTAATACAATTAAAGACTACTAATACGATTGAAATCTGGATTTCAATAGTGGATAGTTCTATTTTCGAGGAATCTCGTGGTATACTTTACATCGACAGGACTTACGCGGGTGAAACCATGGTACGCAGCAAGTTCATTCATAAACCTGCAATTAAATTAATATAGTATTTACGACGGATGGTTTCAAGTGACGACGTTTGGAACAGCGTTGTGTGGTTTGTTTGCGCCATCAACTGTTAGAAAACTGCCCTAATCCCTGCCTTTGAAAGGTTTGCCTTGTTCATGGTCAAGCAAAGCCGTTTAACTTGTGATATAAAAGCTTCAGGTAACCTTCCAAAAGTTTAAATAGGTGAGGTGATTCTTAATCGATTTATACAAGACCATAGAACGTGCTTTTGAATGGTTTCTTTTTTGCCTACCGATGTACGGAACCCTAAAAAAGAATGCGCTTTTAATATAATTATCTCTTATTTTCAAAAATAAAATAACTACATATATCAAAGTTTTCAAAGGCATACGCCAAAAACCGCTAAAACACATAATTAATGTGTCTTCAAGAAATGCCCAACTATAAAATACATCCTGTCCATAAAACATAATAGATACCTATCGTAACTATGGTATATTGAGTTACATCAAACCCCTTTGAGATAGTTTATCTTATTATCTCTAAAATAATGTCGCCACAGCTCAAGCGGCTGCGGAGTGCGGGACGCGTATTTCCGTTTCCGTGTTCAATATAAGGCAATATTGTCTTGAAACGTACTTACACGGGTTTGACACCCAAACGTGCACAATTTAAGGCTTAATTTCTCCATTGGCACACATGCTTACAACGCAAAGTGTACTTTTTACTCATTTATATTTTTAATTTAGTAAAAATTTAAAAATAGTCAATATGTTTGAGTTTACTTGTTTAACACCATGGTTATCAAGACGTAACACTTTGGGATATTCAAGTGAACTCAGAAATTGCAAACCCGAACGCGATTGGAGGACGTATGCCTTAAATTGTACACGAGTTCGAATAGGTAGTTTGGATAACAAACCGGTTCTGCAGATTTACTTAAGTCAACGAACATTTTATTTTCGTACGGATAGAGCCTTTAAAATAGTTAGAAAAATGGCAGATTTTTTTTCTAGATGACAGTTTCGTTCGTTCGTGCTTTCGTAAAATTAAAGTAGAGGCCCTGTTTCGAGGCAGTACTGCCCTCAATTGATCAGTGAACACGAAAACGGAAATACGCGTACGCGACCGGCGTAGACGTAGAGGTGACGACTAGCGATCCAAACTCACATTCAAAGTACTCATTAATATAACGATGAGAATAAAATAAAACAGTAAGTATTTATTTATGCATATAATGTTTCGAGTGAATAAAAATGAGGGGATCCGTTGAAATATCTAAATAAAAGAGTGTAAGATCATAAAGCGAACGGGCCGGTCCAGCGCTAGATGCCGCGAGCTGATTGCGCCCGCGCCGGGCCCTGCGAGCTACACCACTATCATTTATATTATTTCATTGCGACTGTTTACATTTCATTCATAAGCTCGATTGTCGTATCGTAAAACCAAATTTTATATGGCTCTTATTATAAGTTTCTTTCAAAGTACGCAGTTGTTTCGGATAACCAGTATGAACACTATACTTACTCGTACTTACATAATATTATTTAACAATGAATGAAAATTATTAAATTGTGAATGGTTTGTACCACGCAAATTTAAATCCGCCTACTCGAAGTCCCCGCGTCATGTCATGTATTTTGATACCATTAAGAGAAAGAATTTAATGAGTCAGGCAGGTCAGCCATTAAAATATGAATATAAGAGTCACAGCTATACTGGGAACAGCGATCGTATTCATTATTTTTTATTTTAATAAGCCTTTGGCGTGTATGTGTCGCCGAAGCTCGCACGTTACTTCTTATTTATTGACCTATTAGAGATAACATAAAGATCAAGATGCACGGCCAAGGACCTTTGTTATAAAAATGTCTGCTTCATTATTCTATAAAAAATAAGGAAAGATGTAACATGGACTTAAAGATGTCCACGTTTAATAATTTAAAAATTATATGGCATATTTACTTTGTAAATCAGAAATTATTTGTTAGACTGATTACACTACATTTGCGCAATACGTGAAAACACATACATGCATCAAATAGACAAAAAAAGCATAGATTAAATATTTGTACAACATTGTATATATAGGCGACCTCATCGTTCCAACCAACTTCTTTTAGACAACTTTTATTTAAAAAAATCCCTGGGAGAACACTCAATTAGTCTTGAACTGTACTGATTTTTAAACTTGTTCTTTTTTAACATTTCATATCCATATAGGGTATTTGTAAAGAAAAATCTAATCAACATAAAGGGCGCATCTGTACTATTCTGTCTTTGAAAAGTGATAGCGGCTTCTTCTCGTTATAATTTTTTCCCAAATTTTTTAATCCGAGTAATTTAAATCAATACTCATTAAGCCTTTCAAAGGACCGTCATCTCAAATTCAACATATAAACAAAGAACTTTTTATTATAATCTGATTTTTAGAGGCATTTTAAGTTTTATGAGTCTCCCGTGTTGATAAATAATCACAACTCGATGACGACGGTCCCATAACAAAAATATGTTTTAAATGTGTGCCTCTGTTAAATAACTTCGCTGATAAAGATCTAATAAACGTGGAGTCAACAATTTAGTTTAAAATTTGCGGATCTTTATTATTGGTTGTAGCCATCTGGTCGCAGGTTTTATTCAGAATATTAATTAAAACGCTCTTAAGACATTTTTCGGGGTTGCATCCCCGCGGAAGTAGAATTAATATTTTTTTTAGTAATAAATAATTTACTATTACTAATTATCAAACCTACAACGCATATCTGGTCAGTTTTTACTTTTTACTTTTTATAGTAATTTACGCCCAGGCGCAAGCAACTGAATTCCCAGCGCGAATAAAGAATGATAACACGCTCAGTGCAAGTCTACGAAACTTCCATCATGCTTCAGGATCACACATTAGCTTGTCTAGCTAGCTTTAGAAGTCAGCTACCTTTAGAACCATATAGATTGTAGATGCTCTTTTTAACCCTCGATAGAAAAAAAAGGATGGTAAAAGTTTATAGTAGTCAGTGTTTAAGTCATCGAAACAAATTCTAATTGTTGGTAATAAATTGCCAAAAGCTGTATATAGATCGGATTATACAGGCTGTCGTGACAAAAGTGTGATAAATAATAAAATAAATCAAGTTTGATTTCCACCTTGAGTTTTCGTGACTACAACCTGCCGTAATCTAACTACTTACTTCAACTTTTGGTAGCGGAAACCAGCAATAAAGCTATATCGTTCTACACCCGTTTATGACATAATGATACAATATTAACAGATATTAATATTCTAATAGGCTACTAAATTATATTTAAAGATGTGAATGTTACATTTGTTTCTTTCACGTTCAGTTGAATCGACCATTTTAAATGAAAATTGTACAAGGGTGAGAAGTGGAGTCATAGGACAGCCAAGACTGTGACATAGTTTCCAGCTAACGAATAGATTAAAAAAACCTTTTGTCGTTAAAACAAAACTAATAAAAACAATTAATTAAATTAATTAATTAATTCTGTGCCTCCAGTGAAAAGTAATATTACTTGAGTTATATCATTAGACCTATTTTAAGACACAAGAATAAGAAAGGAATTCTGCAAATTTATATCTAATCGACAGTCTCATACGACTCATATTGCCTGATATAGTCTGATATAAGTAGGGCATAAAAATCGTATTTCTAACATTTGTGCAGTGTAAATTAATATAAGACCACATGTATCGCTTGCAATATTCACTGTAACGAAAATATTTTGTGTTAAAAAATACATCTTTACATGTACTATTAAACACCCAGTAGAATGTATGACTTTTCTGTGTCTTCTGATATAATTTGAATAGTATCATTTTACACTTTCTAATTGTTTTGTGGACATTGATACATCTAAAGTCGTATCATTTAGCACAAACTTAAAGAACAAAAGAGGTCGGTGTATTTTAATATAAGTGGAGTAATATTATTTTACACACATTTGCAAGAAATCAATAATGGCATTAATGAACCACTCGACAGTGGGCAAACGGTTTTAATATACAAAGATCATTTCGCGGAGATCAACGTTTCAAATAACTGTGAATCAAAGGTTCAAGACGTAAAAAACCTAAAGTTTTTAATGAAAATGAACATGAGAACTAAAATAATTTAAAAAAAAATCCTGGGTTGACTCTAGTGAGTCTAGTGACTCTAGTGAGATTGCGATGACTCTAGTGAAAGCTGTTGTGATGAAAAAAGAAGCACAAGGCTTTTTAATTTAGCCAGTTTATCAAAAAAGAGCCATAAAAAACAAGGAAGGCCAAGGTTCTTCTAATTTGAGCTGTGTATCGAATACTCAACCTAATATAATCCAGCAGGAAATTGACCTTCCTGATAATAACATGCCATCATCTTCATCAAATATCCAAAATAATAGCTCTTCTAATAATTTAGCCAATTCATCGAGTATACCAAACGATGAAAACCTTCAAGAAGATGAAATTGAAGTACATGAAAATAATAAACTATGTTTCTCATTTTGGGATGATATAAATATAACTTGGGATGGACGAAAAAGAAAGACCAGAGATGCTTTAGTGGAGAGAAGAGATAAAAGAAATAATCATAAAAAGTTAAGACACGCAAGAAAATCTTATTTTACAACCTGTAGATTAGTACAAGAGAAGGCTTTAAGAGACTTACAGAATTCTCGGGCTAAGTGTAAGAAAAATATCCCTAAGCGAATGTTGGAATCTGTTTTTCGTGGGTATTATGAGCTAGGTTCCTATGATACAAGAGTTCTATATTTAAGTAATTTTATAATAATGTGATTATTGTGGATACTACTGTTGAAAAAAATAAACATTTAAAACTCACACGATTTAAACTCATAAAACATTAATAAATATTAATAATTAACAATAATAATACGCAAATAAGACCCGGGAAAAATAATTATTACTACTGTTGAAGGTAGATTGATTATCATTGTGAAGAGAAGATCTTATTTCAGTTTTGATTAAGTAGGTATACTTATTTTGTTTCACTAACAATGTGATTATTATTAATATCTTCTTCTTCCTCAGCAGCATGTATTTGCCCACTGCAGGGCATATGCCTCTTCAATCTTCTTCCACACAGTTCTGTCGCTGATTTTCCGATTCCAAATCGCCCCCGCATGCGATTTTATATCATCCGACCATCTGGCAGGTGGTCTGCCCACACTTTGTTTTCCAACTCTAGGTCTCCACTCTAGGACCGTTTTACTCCATCTGCCGTCTTCCCTTTGGCACACATGACCAGCCCACAATCCACGCCCACTTCAATTTTGCGATGCGGTACCCTACGTCTACCACTTTGGTGCGTTTCCAAATGGCAGTATTGCGCACTCTGTCTCGTAGGGTAATTCCGAGCATTATCCGTTCCATGGCTCTCTGTGTCACTTTTAGCCTTCAGATTAGTTTTACCGTCAGAGGCCAGGTTTCGCAAGCGTAGGTCATTATCGGAAGCACACACTGATTGAAGACTTTCGTTTTCAGTGATTGTGGAAGTTTTTTAGATTTGAACACTTCACTCAACTTTCCGAAAGCTGCCCAAGCCATCTGTCTTCTACGACTCATCTCCGCCTCCATAGAATCCCTACCCAGAGTGATTCTTTGCGCCAGGTATACGTACTCGGCCACCTTCTCAAGTTCGTGGCCATTCAATGAAATGGGGTTCAGTGTTGAATTGGCAGTTGCCATTATCTTTGTTTTATTCATGTTCATCTTCAAACCTACTTTGAGTGACGCGTGATTAAGCTGTTTTATCATCGTCTGCAGTTCTGATGCCGATTCCGATATGACAACTATGTCGTCGGCGTATCGTAGGTGGTTTAAGTACGTCCCGTTCACATTCACTCGTTTCCCTTTCCAGTCAAGTGTCTTGAAGATGTCCTCCAGCGCATTGTTAAATAGTTACGGCGAAATTACATCTCCTTGACGAACACCCTTCTGAATTGGGATTGAGTTGGTGTTTTCCCGTAGTTGTACTATCATGGTTGCAGATTTGTACAGATTTCTGAGAATCTGGATATACCTCTGGTCTATGTGGCATCTCTTCAGAGAATCTGTAACTGCTCAGTGTTCCACGGAGTCGAACGCTTTTTTGTAATCAACATAAGTTAGATACAGTGGTCTATTATATTCTTCGGCCTTCTGTATTAATTGCCTAAATGTAAATATGTGGTCCGTCGTTCCAAACCCTTTACGGAAGCGATTATTATCAATACTTCTGTTTAATTTAGTCTGATTAGCAGTATTAAGATAGGATCTCATTTTAGTTTTGATTAAGTATTTAGTTTGTTTAAGGTGTTAATGTTTCATTTGAAACTTAAAAAAGACATTTAAAATAAGTAGTTCTGTTTTATTTTATACTCAAAATCATTAAATGTAGGCTTTTAACTTCTACTCAACTAATACAACATGATTTCGTAAAAAATATCATTAAAATCTGTTTACTCTTAAACCCTAAATAATGTCTACTTGTATTAGTTTACACTAAACAAATTACAATGAAGGCGCTGGTAAAATAATATGTCTAAAAAAATATATAGTTACACATTTTTTCATCTAAAAATGTAATTTTTCACAAAATAATATCAAAACTTTGTTTGAACACTTTTTTGTAGCATGCCGTATTTAGACAATATACTGTAAAGATGATGCAACAATATCAATCATCACGAGAGTAGCATGTGCTGTGTAAATTGATATTTGTAAAGAAATATTAAAATACACTGTCACCTTGTTGTTGAAAATAGTTGTACCTGACAGTTTTTCCTAAATATTTCCTTAATTTTCTAATGGAAATAGATGCACTTGTGACAAATTATACATTACATGGTAAGAAATCGATTGACATTAACAGTTTTATGGTAATATTTATAGTAATGTTTTTATGGGCATTCAAATCTTTAATTGTCACTCCTGAAAAGTAGTGTTTTTGAAGTTATATCGTTTTTCACTGGAGGCACAGAATTGATTATTGATATTGTATGTGTATATTTTAATTGTAATCCCGGTAAAACTTCCACCGTTTTATTCAGATAAGTTTAAATAATACGCAGATACCCATACACACCCATTGGATGTATTTAGATATTACCCTTTTTGCCTTATTTGTTTATACCTACCTACTACCTGCCTCTATTAGTTGTCTAGACCGTAGAAGACCGTAGTTGTTAACTGTCAAAAACACCGTGGGCGGTCTTGAAATCTTCATTTTATTGGCAGACGAACTCATTGATGTTATATAGCTCGCATTCATTCGATCTTTAGATTGTAATCATAAAATTGACGGTTGGGACCGTAGGCATAAATTTGATGATATTGGGGTAGACAATTGTGATCCACATTTTAGTTAAATGTGTTGTTACATACATAGGAAATAGGCTAGGGTGACGTAAAATTATATTTACCTATCTGTGTTGGTTGATTTTAAGCAAGCTACAGACCATTGGGTTTAACTTCGCTGTTTAACTGTGCAGTCGATCTGTACATATAAATCGTACGTGTGTAAGTAAAGCTAAGAACTGCAGTTGAAGTTTGAACTGACAATCTAATCGAAATATTGCAAGACAAAACAATAAAACTGTGTAGGTAAATCTAAAGGTAAAACATAAACACATAACTTATTTTTATGCCCAATTTTATAAAGCAGGCTACAGTGCTGTGAGTACTAGTTTGAACCAAGATATCTAAATGTATCTAAATTAATATAAACTTACAGAAGTTGTATTGATATCTAGCCGACTATTTATAAATATCGCAGCATTATTATCGCCTTCATTGCGTACAGCTACATAATGAATGGGACATTGTAGTAATTTTAATTCATGCAATCGCAATAATGCAACTTTTAATTAGATTTTTCTGCACAAATATTTCATTTATTATTTATGTAGTAAGTATTACTATTAATCTATACATATACAGTTCAATGTCCTGACTGACTTATGACTGAACTCAATATTTACGCATAAACAAAACCGCCGGTCCTTCTTTCATCTTTGTCCTGTGTACTGATCTAAAAAAGGGATTTTGGAATATTCCGCGGAACAACTCAACTTGGGGGTCTTCAAATCGCAAGTGAACAGGTTTCTTCTAGGTAAGCGTGCTGCATCTCATACCACATCGTCGCTTTCTATCAGGTGAGTTAGTGGTCAAGCGTTTACCTCCAACAATGAAAAATAAAAAAAAACAATTGGAAATACGTGGGTGAAACCGTAGGATGCAGCTAGTTATATATGTTTTAGTCTTATAGCTAATAAACTATCATCTCAGTCTATGATGAATGTAATTTCTGTAAAAAGCACCTCCCACATTAATCCCGTATCTAACGTCTTCCAATTCCAATTCCACTTCCAATTCTCTCTATAGGATAGTATAGTCCACCTAGTAGGATCTACCACTCTGCAACTTCTTGTTTGTGCTCGTACGGAACACGAACAAGTCGGCTAGGCGTTACGACTTAGGCCGGTGGGTTATAATGCTACGGCTGAAACCTCGGCCTAAGTATTCTAAGTACGCAAGTAAGCCTAAGTATTCGATCTAAGTATTTATTAAAGTCATATTTATCGACGATTTGGTACCATAATATATCTTTGGTATTATTAGCTAATATTTGGACTGAAAAGTACGTAGGTATGACCCTAAAATAACATGGTTGCTTCTGGATGTCATATCGAGCTCCCTAATTAACAAATTTAAACATGGTAAATACCCCGTTATTTAATAATATTTGTCTTGACTTTATTTAACAAAAGTGACTATTTATAGGTAGATATAAGCAAGTTACCCACTTCTACCAAGTTGCCTAATTTAATGAAAGTATCGACATTACTTAGTGAAGCAAACAACTCTAGGCGTTTTTATTTTCATTTCAAATTCACTCTTGTAAAACAAAAGCTCGGAGGTAATAAAAGTAGCGTAATAAATATCCGAGAAAGTTGTTTTAATTTCTTCTTTACACGGAGTAGATTAGGTACCAGGCGCGATTGGCAAAACTTCCTTGTTTTTAATTTTCTTTAAAACATCCGCTTTTTCTCTCATTTTATTTTCACTGAATAGGTGGAAGGCTTTCTTACTTACAAAACAAATATATCTTTTGGAAGGATATAAAGAGCTAACTTATAATGCCATTTTGAACCCTAATGACTCTGTTTGAAGTTCTATTATCAGACAGCCGAACGAGTTTTTTTCCACTTTTTAATTGCCAAGCAGAGTTCTAACTTTACCGGGCGCTTCAATTGTTTTTAGAGATCCGTAACCCTAATTCGCCGAGACTTGAATTGTTTTTACTTCATTCAGACATATTTGAAAACATTATTCTATATTCATGGTTTTTTGTTTCTTCTCTTAAAAAATCAATCCATAATAACTTATAACTCTACCATGATATCACGATCTTCATCTAAAAATTCAAATGTCAGACAAAAAAAATAATGACTTACCTTTAATATTACAATATTACTGAATAATAAAGGTAGATAAAATGAATATTTGACTTTCCATTTTGAGCTCGAATCTAACTCCGTACTTTCTATAAACGAATCAATGAAGATAAAATTGAATAATCGTCCGTCTGGTAAACAATGTTTATTCTAATACGGAATGAACATTCTCGATCATGGGAAAATGTTCGATCGTAGGACAATCGTAGGGCGAACGAGTCGCTGCCCCGCCGCGGGCACTCCTTATCAAAGCCATTGTGTCGGAGTATCCTTCACATTGCAATATTCTATTCTACGAATACTTGAAGATTAAACTGATAGCCACTTTAATGCAATAACCATTCGTCTTAATAAGATTATGAGACATGACATGTCGAATTTATCGAAATATTAGCGGAGAGTTTTAATTTCGGTATTTATACTTTTTTCTAAAACATATCTAGGTCAGTAGTGAATGCGGTTAGTGCTCAAGCGCGTTCACCTGTGAGATAGGTACTTGATCATTATAAAATTAACACAATACCTAATGACTAAATGGTGTCTGGTATTATGTTACTGGCAAACAAAAAATCTTACCACCCATAAAACGCAAAAAATGTTCATTTTCTGCTTATCTAAAGACGAGAATAATATCTCAAGTCGAGAATAATGGCTGGAATAAAAACGTATGATATTAAATCTCTGGAACCTTTCTCGAATATGCCATAAACGTGGACCAGTTATAGTTTGCCAAAGTAATTAAGCTGTAAAACTTAGTGGTCTCTGCACTCATAATGAAATATAAGTATATCCCTTTGATTATTTATTAATGTCGGTCATTTATTGCACTATAATATAATGTGAATAAAAATAAATATCTTCGTATAATTTATTTGTTTTAGCTCCGTGTCTTGGGGTAAACCTTTGTTGGATTCCATTAAATTAATAACTTTATAATGATTGATGTCATTATAAAAGGGTTTTATGAAACGTAAAAGTTTTTTTTTGTATGCAATCGAAGCCATGTTTGAAACGTTTATTTTGCCCTTATACACTCAAAAACACTGTACTTACTTACATTCGTAATACATTAGAAGGTTAGAGTTATGTTGACTAACGCCATACCAACACACGACACCATCTTTTCTTGTTAATATTTAAAGTAGTTTGATAGGTTACTTTCAGTAAGTGTCTTCAGGTAGCCCATAATGATTTTTGTTAATTTAAATTTAGGTGCAATCGTGGAAACATTGGGTTTCCCATGGTCTAGGAATTGCAGGATCTAAGTCGCCCTGCTAATAAAATAAATAATAATAATAAATAACCAACTACTTTAAAAAAACTTCAAATTACATATATTTTTGAGTCGATTTTTTTATTATTTGAAGTTTTTTTAAATTTCGTTTTTTATTAGTAGGATATTTATTATAAGGATGACCCTATGATATGATTACATAACTTTACTAAGATAGCCTAAGGTTTCCTACAATAGCCAAATTTAGCAATATACAATTCATAATGATAAGGACTTGATATCAACCAAGTTTCATTTAAATTAGCTTAGTAGTTTCAGGCCTGTATATTAACCAAAACTGACACAAATATAAACGTTTAAAAGGTTTACTATGAAATAGATTTGTAATGATGTACTTTATTTTAAAGACTGTGAAGACCATTTGTATTTACATAAACATAGATAAAAGTGTGAAAATATTGTGATTATCTTTGCCGACCAGCGACTGTTATTTAGTAGGAAAATTGTTTGAAGTGTTCTCTATTAGCATCAATTTACTAACCAGTTTTTGTATGCCCACCACGCTACAGCTTCGAGGTTATTTAAATTCTTTGGTTCTGACTGATTTGTAGAATGTACGTAGGAGAAAAATATTAAGAAATATATGAAGAAGAAATAAAGCTTTGTTGCTTTTTTGTTACTGATTCTTCTCCTTGCTACCCTTATCTAAAATTATTAGG
The DNA here is from genome assembly GCA_949358125.1 of Idaea dimidiata. Taxonomy (NCBI): domain Eukaryota; kingdom Metazoa; phylum Arthropoda; class Insecta; order Lepidoptera; family Geometridae; genus Idaea; species Idaea dimidiata. The sequence continues at coordinate 8,332,833 of OX442337.1, forward strand.
GGTCAGCACAGTAGGTAAATCTTCATCGATCATACACTACAATAGACTAGGTTAAACTAAACTAAGGTTACATAAAGCAGTGTTAGTAAGTTTGTAGGTGAAATAACAACACATATTTTGTGAAGTCTACCAAAATCTATTTTAAATGTCTATCTATCATTATCATAAACTTTAATTGTCTTCTTTTAAACATCCCTTCCTAATCGCACAATTAATGACAACTTCCGTTTTTTGCAAAGTCTAGTTGGTATTTTTATACTATCCCAGATATCTTTTTAACTTCATAAAGATGTCGTTAGTCAAATTATACTCAAAAGCTTATTATATTATAAAACTGGTCATGCTTGTAACAAAAAATATAATCTTGGTTCAAATTAAGGATCATTAAAGTCATAATCGAGATAATAATTTGAAAAGATTTCTATGGTCATTGGACAGTCCAATTTACATCTACCTACTCTCGGTTGCCTAGCTAGATTGGAACAATAAACTAATTAAATGCGATAATTAAGTAAAATCAAGCCATGCACTTCACTAGGGTGGTCTCATTCATGTTTGTCTTGACAATTTATAATTTGATGTATTATATTAGGTATAACGTAATGTCATATTATAAATTTCCCAAGTGAACGCGGTCGCAGATATGTTTAATGTATGATGTACATGACATGTCTCTCGGTTAATTAATGTAAGCACTGCGCAGGAGTTAATTAATTGTCGGCTACCCATGTAGCTCGCATGAAACATTTATAAAATTCATAACAGTGTAGCTAATTATGAAACATGGACGCGCGCTCGCTTTGCACCACCCGCCGAGAGATCTGAGCTCTGCTTCAGTAAAAACTAATTTCTACACCGGATTTACTCGTTTATTAAATTACTCATGTACTGTAACGGAATGCAAACAGAAGCCACATTGTAAATACCTTGGTTTTATACCCTTAACGATACACATATGGGAAAATTTATCGTCCTTACTTCTTCCTTTATCAATAGATTTTATTTTTTGTCAATATATTTTGTTTCCATTGACTTCGTTTCATTATCAAACCTTTCATACAAAAGAAAATTACATCATGGTATACAAGGGTACACAACACAGGAAAAAAAGGCTAGCACCGAATATTAGGTACAGGTAGTAACGTTAAAAACTGAAACTTAGAAAAGTTGAATACCCACCCACTAAGAATAGTGGGTGGGTAAAAAGGACATCACACAGCTATATGTTGTAACAATTAGGCTAAAATCTATAGTCCGTATTTTGTCTTAGCTCAGACTTACCTAAGCTTGACCTAAGCATAAACTTTGACTTAAGACAATTTGGTATTTATAACGAGATCTTTGCAACTTGCTTAGCTCAAGCTTAGCATAGTCTCAGAAAATATTAACCTAAGTAGCGATATTTCTCATTTCTAGCACACTTAAAATTTGGGAGTTACTTGAGTAGCAAACATTTTTAAATACCAAAATTGTCTTAATCCAAAGTTTTTGCTTAGCTCAAGCTTAGGTAAGTCTGAGCTAAGACAAAGTACCTATACAGACTATAGATTTCAGCCCTAGACGCAACGCTAATATAAAATTTCAGCGAACACTTAAGTAATAAAAACGAATAAATATTTAAGTGAGTAGGTATATTCAGGTTAACATTCATTTATCATAGTAAAGTGTTAACGATGTCATTGTCAATGCAAAAATAAGCAACGTTACTTATGTGAACCGGAACCATAAAATTTAATTGTACAATTTTGAGTTAAAATTCATTTTCAAAAACAGCAAGAACATCGCGGTCGTTAAATATTTATCAACGAATTAGTATGACTACTAAACCGACGAAATCAATTAAGTTACTTTTTGTCAAAGACGGTCCTTCTGAGCCGTTCCAGAAATTGGTGATGTTTCAGCGTGTTCGTCTCATCGACAGATACAATGCCGTGTCGTCGCATGTCTAATTAATTCTTTTAATACATGCCTGAACAATGTACGACTTTACTTACACGAATACATTTACAATGTCATCTTTGGACGATGACAGTTTTTTGAATGCATGCAGTTTAATTATCTTGTAGGTATTTATTTAATTAACGTTATTCGGTATCGATTCCAGTTTATAAACAACTGGAGAAATCTAAATCGCTTTGTGACTATCGCGTATTCTTTATTTATTCAAAGAATTAGTGACACAACGGTGACGCGATGAATCAGAGCGCGTATTGCTCGGTTACTGGGTTAAGTACACTTATAATAAAACGATTCAATCAAGTCTAATCAATCACATAATATATTAACATATACCTTCCAAATATATGTGGCTCATATTTATTTAGACTCGATTGGTACGTCTTGATAATACACGCTATAAACCTTAGTTATGAATCATCTATTCACGAAAGCCGCATGAAAATCCGTTCAGTAGTTTTAAAGTTTATTGCAAACTGACAGATAGACTCGGCGAAGGACTTATTTTGAGAATAGGAATAACATTTTTATTTCTACGAAGGTCGAACTTTATGTTATTTAAATTCAACTTGTATTTTATACTAGCTGTGCCCCGTGATTTCACCCGCGTAAGTCCCGATTGCGCAGGATTATCGGAATCAAACGTATCCCATGTTACTCCATCTACTTAAAATATCCCCTTGAAAATGTTCATCCAAATCGGTCGAGCCGTTGGACCGAAAAGAGGAAACAAACAAAGGAACTTTCAGATTTATAATATTAGTAAGTATGCAAATTTTCATCCAAATCGATTGGACCGTTTGACCGTGAAGAGGGAAAAACCAAACAAACTTTCAGATTTATAATATTAGTAAGGAATGTAATTTAAAACAGATATTACCACATACTGTATTGTACACCACGCCACACATGTAGGTAAGTACCTACACTACAATAATAGTTAATTCACAAATTTATTTTATTAAATACGCAATCTAAATAAATATGTAGAGACTTAGGTAATTACATAAATTTACATACAATTTTTCGAAATCCAAATTCCAGTCATAAAAGTATCTTGGCAAGAGTTTAGTCACGGAGTTATTTGCAGTTACTTACTTTTTGGGGAAAATATAGAATTCAAGAAACCGTAATGTTTAAGAAAAAGTGTTTACGTGCTGGGTCAAATTCATTTGTTTGCATAACATCACGTTTCTATGTTTGGATAGGAAAAATAAGTGTTTAGTTCTTTGTTTTTCTAGAAATTTATTAGGTTTTGGTCATTTGACTAGTTCCGGTCAATGGATTACCTTTTTATGGTTACGTGGTCTTTACTTACAACATTTTTAGCTGTCTTCGTCACCGTTACTTTTACAACTTATTGTTTTTGATGATTATCTAAAACGAAAACCAATGTTCAAACCAAAGCAAGTAGATAGGTAGGTATATAGAAAATAATAAAATAAAAATATAAATCCTGTGACGAACACACAGCAGCGTAGAACAAAAGTTGTTAGCCTAGACGTCTAGAACAACCCCCTTTCGGATTAAAAGGGCTTACCCGTTACACCTTGTATAGAAATACACCCAGACCCAGACAAATTTTTTTTTTAATGCATAAATATTTGCGCCCGGCGGGAATCGAACCCGCAACCTTCTGCATTGCAGCCAAGCGTTCGCCCGACGCGCCACAGAGGTCGTCTGACAGACAGAGACTGTCGTCGACAGAGGTATATAGGTAAATACTTAGGAAAAACTAAGTAGACATTTTTAATTCACTGTATAAGATGCTTATCTTAAAAGGCGCATCACAAACGCGAATTGTGATTTCAACATACCTAATGTAAGTAGATCTTTCAATGTTTATATGTATCGCCTTTAAACACTTTTATCCCCAGAATCAACAGTAGAAGTATTTATAAATAAAACTCTATCTAAAAGTTTAATGTGAGACTACTGTTTAGAACAGGCTCGACTGAATTTAATTATCTTTCTATAAATAATGAACTTTAATTAATTGCCAACAATTATTTTATCTTTAACGATCACGAATAACAATGAACCTTTTCCATAAATATTGAGGCAGAAATACTGAAACTCTTATTATAAAATGTAAAAGCATGCGTACTTTGCGTAGATATAGACTCTGTACGCACTCTACACCTATGGATAGATTTAAAATATTTAGTAGTAAGTACTAATCATGCGAGAAACTGCTTATCTTGCAAAGCTCTTTATCATCCCAAAAATCTAAGACAGCCTAAAGCTCTTTATTTTGACAAAACCAAAATTAAATGTTTTATTTAGAACATACTTTTTTTAAAATAACCTTAGTCTTATAACTATAAAAAATCAAAATCATATTTCAGCATCACTTTGATATCAAAATAGAGTTTGAATAATTAAAACAACGTTTATTATGACATTTCATTTCTTTTTTTGTTGAGAAACCCCTAACGTGCTAAGTGAAACGCAACCATGGTTTAATTACTTACAAAAAACTCTATTTTGATTGACATCAAAACTGCTCTGTTCTCCGACTCTATTTCAAATTTAAATAAAAGACATTTAATCTACTGCGTATCATTTCTGGTAAGTAGCGCATTTGCAAAAGGTTCAAATTTTATCGCAATGCAATTTCCTTGAAGAAAATAAAACACGATATTTCAAACACAGGCCATACCTATAATACAGTTTAGTTTAAAATTCCGTACCCAGATAGTTCGGTAGAGTTTGTATCTGTAAGTTGTACGTTAGTGTTAAGTTTTGCATACATCGCCGACAGTTTACATCAAAACAAGTGTGGAGGTTGCGAGGGGGGGATGCAGTGGGCCGGGGGGCGGGCCTGGGGCGTGCAGGCAGTGCAGCCAGACGCATGACCTCCCGCCTTGCACTTGCTCGCGCATTCTACATTTCTCGAACATCACACACACACCGTTATGAAATACTTAAGTACTTCTTATGTGCAGATTTTAGGTAATAGGTACCAACCCACTGTAAACTATACCTATAAAAGTGAACGTGTTAAATCAACATGTTCATTTTTATTATTAGTACAATTAATAAAATTACAGATTATTAAACACTCTTCCCCTTAATAATATTTAATTATCTGTCTTCAAAAGGTAAGATATAAAGAAATGACCAAATATCGAAATACACAAAATAAATAAATCCTAAATACCGATATGATGAAACTGAGAAAAATTATAATACCTATGTTTTTATTCTAACTCGCACAAACCTTACTCAAATATGAAATTCATTCAATCCTCTAATTAAGCTAATTGAGTATTTTTAAAAATCACGAAAATCTTAAACTATGCAAAGTAATATTATAAAACGATGAGGTAAAATTGTACATTGTATGGTATACATACAAGTAGCGCCATCTAGCACGTAATAGCAGAACTTTCAATACGATACCTTTTCTTCGTATTATAACTAGCGCATATTACTCTACCCTTAGAAATTCGTTTGAATGATAGTGTTTTGAAGATATCAAAGAAAAGTTTAGTACCACGTAATTAGTTACATGGAAGATAGAATAACAAAATACTTTGACCATAATAGAAGTACTATTTAAATTTCTTTATTAAATTTCTAATTTGTTTTTTAATGATAAACTAGAATCTAAATAATAATTTTATATCAAAAATCAATAAGTATTTGATTGTATACAGCATTAATTAATTTAAGTTAAAAATTATTAATAAATTAAAATACACAAGGTGTAAACAAAAAACAAATTTACCAAGTAGTTTTATAGGTAAACGATGAAGTAGCGTTTGACTACTTTATATTCTATAGGTAAGTGATGTGATGACATGATATCTTATATCGTGACATGAAGGAAGAAGGCAGGTCATCCTCTTCTACGCGCTATTTATATAATAATATGTTATAGCGTCCCCACTGAAGGCCAATCTGCTGATTTACCATGCAGGGTCCGCTATACCCAAGCGGACACCCCAAATGGCGCCGTCGGGAATCAAGTTAAAAACTGGTCTAGGAAGGATGACGGCAGTGGAAAAAGATCCGACCCAACTTATTATCAGCTTGCGTATAGCCAGCCATAGCTACTGAGTGGTACTGGTGACCAAAAACCTGGCTGCAACTATTCCACAACGAATAGAAAATTCCATCCATAGGTTCGTCTTTGGATGGGAAATTACTTTTCCTATGCAGTTAACTTTTTGAATACTTCGCCTTGGGACTATTTTTTTGCAATTTTTACCATAATTTATTAGGTATTTTTTGTTTGTGTCTAGATATGGCATTTTGACACAAAACTAATTTGCTCTTTTAATAAAAACCGGCACACAATTAAGCACTGATTATGACGACTGACTGATAAAATTTTATGAATAATTAAAGTACAAACGCTCCGGAAATCCTAACAATAGCGAGTCATCCGTTTTATAAATGACCTCTTTTGTTATTTTTCCTGATATTTATTAAAAAATATGCAAATCGATAGCTGGGACAGGATGCTCATTTTATTTAGTAATAAAGTCCGGTATTTGCATGTAAATTGCGTTCGTATCCGATGTGTTACAATTACAAATTGTAATGTGCATCATGGTAATAGTTGGAAAAATATGACGATTGTAAACACAAACTTATCTGACGCCAACTGTTTTGATATCATGACCCATGAGTAAAAGAACTGGCGGACCGTGTAGGTAGAAGCTGCACGGTGTCTATAAGGTTTAGTTGCAGAATAAGGCAGCTGAAATCTTAGGCTGAAATCTATAGAGAGTGCTGAGACTTTGCTAAGCAAAAACTTCAACTTACGAAATTTTTTGGTATATATAAAGCGATCTTCGCAAAGTTTTGCAGAGTAAAGTCGAAGTTTTGTTTTTCAAATTCTGAAAATAAATCGTTCAAGAATAATGACCTAGACTTTGCTTCTCTGTTATGACTATGAAGTTCTTTTTATTTTATTCGTATACTACAAAAATAATTTCGACTATAAATTCCAATTCAAAGTTTATGCTTAGTTTTTGCTAAGCTCAGTTTGAGCAAAGTCAAAGTACGCACTATGGATTTCAGTCTTAGTCTCAATTCTAAATTGTAGGAGCTAACTCTTCACCTCAGTTTTTGTTTTTCGGTAAAATATCTAAATAAATTTGACAAACCAAACGATTCACGCACATTTGTGCCTTAGGTATGGAGTTATTTAGTATTAACGTATGACTAATAATATTTAGAAAACCGCAAGGTTCTTAAGAAGTACTGCCATGGTATGAGTAAATCGGGCAGTTTTTGACTATATATCATACTGGCTGCGCCCTGCGATTTTACCCGCGTAAGTTCCATTCCCGCGGGAATATCGGGATAAAAAGTAGCCTATGTGTTATTCCCGGTATCCAGCTACCTATATTCCAAGCTTCACTGCAATCTGTTCAGCGGTTTTTACGTGATCGAGTAACAAACACACAAACACACATGCTCACAAACTTTCAGCTTAATAATATTAGTAATATAATCATATTAGTAGGATTAGATCAGTTTAAGTCTCGCTACAAGAACTTGAAGTAACCTTGTAGAACCAAGTAACTTTTATTTCATCTAACTATACGTACGTTACCCATAGTGTTACATCCAAATTTTTTACACGACAATTTAATATTAAAATTTAAAAATTAAGCAAATAGGGGAAGTAGTTAAATTCATTTATCGCTACAACTGTTATTATACATTAAAGAAAGTGACAAATTGTGAACAAAAATTTGGTATCAGATACCTAATCTACAGTCGCACCTGCACGGAAGCAGAGCAAACACAAAAACTACATTAGTTCAACGTTATAATAAGTGGTCATTATTTATTCATGTTACTCTTTGAATTATTCAAATGGTACCCAAAACAAACATAAAATAAAAATATGATATTTAAGTGAAATACATTACGTATTATTTATAAATTAACAATCTAATGTAACTTTTACATTCTTTAAAGCCTCTTGGACAGATAAAAATGTTTATTTCGTTAAAACTGTTTTACCTATGTACCTATAAGTACTTACAGTTATACTTACTTGTACTAAACGAATCGTCCTATGCAATCAGTCACAATGTATTTTGAGATGCAACCTATAAGATGGAGATGATCTAATTATAATATTTACTTTGTACGAGTAAGGTATGTTGTGTAAAACAAAAATAACCAAATTGAACAATTAAATGTAATTCTAGTTTGCAATTCGCCATCCTAAGACTTTGTTTCTCAGCTGCTTAAATCCTGGTAAGAATTTGAAACTATTCTAAATTTGAATGCATCTGGAAACCTACTGGCAGTTATTTCGTGCAATGCAGTTTCATTAAAATTTACGATAGTTAATAAGCTTAAATGAGGATCATTTGTCATCATCACATCAAATGAGGAGATTTGAATTAGAGGTCATATACCTAACTTATCGAATACAACAGCCAGTGATCATAGTAATTCATTAAAGTGAGCGCATTTAACTTTGGTATTATAAAGGACACGACATTTATGTTAATCTAGTTGCGCCCCGCGGTTTCACTTGCGCTATTTCAAAATCGGTATAAAAAGTAGGCTTTGTCCTCCAAGTTCCCATTTATCTAATAGCCTCCAAAGACACTTTCCCTATTTTTTATTGCTTTGAAACTGGCTCTCTTGTCCCAGTAATAAAACACACTATGGGTATAATAAGTTTGTTTTTTAATAACGATATTTGTGATTTCAGACACGAATGAAGAAAATAGAAATCTTGCGGCTGTACTAAATTTGTCTGAACCAATCAGCCCAGGCATGATAGTACTGCTCGGTCAGTCTAATTCAAGCCCTAGCGACCCTCCATCATCTCAAATTATTGATAAATAAGAGACATGAGAAAATTCATCTTCGACTCTGACTCTTAGAAATGGCGCAAAATCTGGGAGCAGCGCGGTAGCTTTGCTGTATCGCAATGCTTCCGTGCTGCTCCCACATCACAGTCGTATTAAGTCATAAATATCAATTACTTAATTATTTAGGTATTTATTATTTTCGTTTCGTGATAAAAAATAAATCGTTGAAATGTCATTTAATGTGTTTTCATTTAATTTGCACCAGGTTTCTCAGAAATACCACATCTGAGATACATAATATGTGATCAGTCAGTGAAACTTTACTTCCAGAGTTTCACTGACTGATCATATTCTGACGCTTTGATCTGGTATTTCTGGGATATCCTGCATACTAGACCTAACAAAGTACAATATTGGAATATAGCATTTACTTAGTTGATTCTAATAAGAGCACTTGATTACATTGAAAGAGATAACATTTATTTTTATATTATGGTATGTTAAAATCAAAAAACTATACATATTGAACACAATAATAAACATTTATATATATTAGATCTATTATGCATCTGTATAGGCATAACTAGGTTTCATTATGAAAACAATTAATTTGTTCATTTGATTTTACATTCAAAAAAGTTACTTGTTTACACTATTACTGTACTTAATTGAAGTAAATATATGACAGTATTTAGGACTATCAAGTCTTGGTAACAAACACAAAGAACAGTTGATAAAAATGATGATTATTCTTGATTAGGCCGAACATAACTTGTTTGAATGTGCTATGTCTATTTGTTCCGTTTCTCAATCAAGAAGACTTGATTCCCTTGATCATATAACTTTATGCGCTCGTATATAAACATTTAACTTGATAGCAATAAATATTTTTTTGATGTATTTTAACAAGTTTTTTTTTCAGTGTAAGGATTGCGAATTGAAAATAGATCTACATTTTATGTTGATTGATCGAAAACCTAGAAACAATCGAATTGTACATTAATTACAAAAAAAGATGCGTTATTTTTATAACTTCTTAATCAGACTCTTTCCAGATGTTACGAAATTATTTCTCAAATCATAAATCTCATTTGATACAAAGTAGCCGTGTATTATAAACACTAGAGTCTGAATAAACATACAGACAGGTAAATCAGAATGGTAAATGACTAACTGTAATATAAATATCAGAAATAGTAGAACTACCGACGTATGTACTGAATCAAACAATCTTTCAACGATTTCCACAAAGCTCTACGTTTTAAAATGAATCCGTGAAGATCGTAAAATATTCGATAAACAGGGCGTGTATGTTTGCTTTCGCCGAGTTTAACATTGCTATTAAACAGTCATGAAATGGACAGAAATAATCGGGTCGATCCGTTATATCGCATCATTCGTATGATGGCGGCGTATGAAGACGCTGCGAACCTACTCCCTGCCCATTGCTATGCCGGACGACAGCCGCCACTTTGTCACTGGGACATTTACCTTATTTGCTCAACGTTACACTGCTGCATGATTGACAAATTATACTAAATTTCGAGAGCTACTGTTTTGTATCTCCCGGTGCATATGGCATAGTAGAAAAATGGTAAGTAGATTATGCAATTTCGTTTCCACATCATCATCATCATCTCAGCCCTTATCCGTCCACTACTATTTGTGGCGTCCCCCATACAACGCCACAAACAGCGACCGCGAATAGCATAATTCGAGGGAAACGTGTAGGTACTTGTAGATAAAGAAAAACTAAACGTACCTACTTATAAATCAAATCATACCATCTGCAAGATTTAATTGATAGCCTACGAAGATAAACATGATCTACAAGTGTACAGCTATTGCTAATTGATAAAAGGTTTGATAAACCTATATAGTCAATCTCACGAATGATCTTGATCACAGATTGATAACACCGTGAGATGTATTACGTTGCTACATAATAGGTAGGTAGTGAACATTTTAATCGAACGGTTCAGTCGCGGGCCGAAGGTACATTCGCACAGCAAGCGAAGAGAAGGCGGTGATAATGCGCCGACGCAAGCGACCAAGAGTGCCCTCCCGCAGAGTCGCTCTGGCTCCACCGCTTTTTACTAACGCGTGCTTGGCTCGTGTCTTTTTCGCTTTTCCCGATCCGGAATTCGTTGAGGGATCGCCGTTGCTGGTGGCAGACGTTTTGTGACATGTCTCATTGAACGTGCGCAGCGTACCTACCACGCAATTAAACAATCATCTCACTCGGATCCAGCTCTACGGCAAAATCTCACACTGCACCCAGACGCCATGGAGACCAGTCTTCGTTATTCAAGGAACAACCGTGAAAACACTTCGACACAAATTGTTAATCAATCTCTTTAATTGTAAGCATTGTTCACGGGTAAAAACGCGAAATGTCCTTGTTACACGACTGCCAAGGAAGGGTTATGTTTTTACCTTGAGGGTATTGGATGTATGTGACCTATTTTTGTACCGTTGTAGTTGAATTAATTTGGCCATTCTGAAATTACTCGTGAATGAGATTTAGAGACATTGCACCTTTAATAAATAACCTACAAAATCGTAACAAATACGTTTAATGTTTAGCAATTGAACAGTTTTGAAAAAAAGAAAAAGCAAACATTGTCGTTTCGAAGTAGTAGCATAACAATGTCAGACGTTACAATGGAAACTTATGTTTAACAAAAGGAAAGGGCAAGCGTCGACGAACGGTGTGAAATAAAATAAAAGAGAAATCATGGAGACAATCCCCACAAAACATAGACTCGCATAGGATACGACACAATATTAGAAGATTCTTAATTTATTGACGTCACCTTCGTAATTATAGGTAACTAATATATTTAACTTGCATCGACTTTTTTATATTGTAAAGAAGGTAAATCTCAAACAAAATATGGTTATCATTCTATTCTAAGCTTGTAAAATACATGTTGTAGATACGATTGTTCTATTAGAATAAGTTGTACATCCATATAAGTAAAGATAAGTAATATGGTGAAGACTTGTTTCTCTTTCGTTTCCTTACCGCACTTACTACGTATTTAACAGCTATTAAACTGCTTAGATGATATCTTAGTAATATTGTAAAGCTGAAAGTTTGTGTATGCTTGTATATTACAATCGCCTGAGATACAGGATTTTCCTAGTTCAGGCATATGAGTTACTTAGATTTCTAATTTGATATTTAGACTTTAAGAAACTTTGTATACAATATTTTTGGAAATAAATTATTTATTTACTTTTATTTATTATATTACTCATTTACGTAAAAACCACTGAACCAATTGCAATGAAACTTGGTATATAAATATCCGCAGACCTGGAATAGCGGATATGCTACTTTTTATACCGATATTCCCGCGGGAACGGAACTAACGCGGGTGAAACTGCGGGGCGCAGCTAGTAATACTATAAGTTCGTAGTTTCGTAGAGTAATGTGATTGATGGGACCATAAAAAGCGAAAAACTCTAAACGACACTCCAAAATAGCGTTTGAATAGAGTCGAGACCACTTACCGAGCAAAGTATTCCAAATTGATGAGAGTACAGTGCAAGTGCGAGCATAATATCGTGACAATTATGGACAAAGGTGGCGTGAAGGTGTCGACGGTAGCTCGCTCTACACATGTTACCATTTATTTGTATAATGCGGATAGGGCTAGCGATGCAATGCTTTATAGTTTACTGTAGCGTAATGCATTGATGTTTTTAAATAGTTATTGATACACTTAGTGTTTATTTTTGTAAAGGTTTTTGTTTTAGAATCATGGACACCATTTTGAAGTTTAATTGTATTTACGGCAAAGAATTTAATCACTGACGTTCAACGTGGTGTAAAAGACAGTCTGAGGTTGTTAAAAGCGTAAGGCTCAAAAGACTCAAAAAAATTGACAAAGTTTGTTGTGTAAAGTTATTCACGTACCTATACAAATGTCGGTCACTATTGTATTAAGATTTTGTTCAATATTAATACCTTACAACGGGATTCGAAAAACTACAATATGACAAAGTGAATATTTAACGGGGATCTGCATTATCCATAAAATATTGAAAATAAAATAAAAAGCCAATGTCCGAACGCTTTGGTGGCAGCCCTCGATGGGACAGAGAGAAGCCGCTTGCCTTTCCATTGAATCAAATTCATATATTTTGAGATTCAGTCGCCAATTTTATCGGTAGAGTTAGCAAAATCCAATGCTCGATAGAATTGATAAAAAATAAATCAATATAAAAGTACGACTTTTCCTATCACTTATACACAAAAATACATACCTAGTCAAAAGTATTTATTTTTATTTTGACAATAATACTTAGTATTAAATAGTACCTTATAGTAGATTTTGATAAAATTAATTAAAATAAAATAAAACCAAAAATGGGTCCCTACGTATGGTACCAAAAAGGCTAGCTGCATTAATTGCCTCTTTGAATTGCTAAACTAATTCGTTGGCCAATGTAGCTGCCAGCCCTTTTGTCACCCGAAGCTAAAACTAATAATTTTGAAATAAAAACAACAGAATATAATATTAGGGGTTAAAGTATGAAATTGCCGATTTGTACTGGAAATCTTAATTGTTTATTTTTTAAATTTTTAACAAATTTATTTAATCAAAATAGTTGCCATTATTATCTATACATTGCTGCCATCTAATGGGAAGGTTATTAATGCCTTTGCGATAGAACTCCCACGATCTAGACTGCACAAACTGTGTGAAAGCATTTTGTACTGCCTCCTGGGAAGAAAACTTCTTGTCACGTAGATAATTGTCCAAATCACGAAAAAAATGGTAGTCCGTTGGAGCAAGGTCTGGTGAATACGGATAATGACGAATGGTTTCTAAGTGCAGTTCCTGAAGGGTCAAAATGGTTTCTCGTGCTGTGTGAGGTCTCGCGTTGTCGTGGAGCAATAATGGTGAAGATCGATTCATGAGTCGGGGCTGTTTTACTGCTAGTTTTGTCAACATGGTTCGGAGTTCGGCACAATAGACACCTGCCGTAATTGCTTGACCAGATCGAAGAAAACTATAGTGAATAACACCATGCTGAGACCACCAAACAGTTACCATTACCTTTTTATTGGTAAGTTTTGCTTTAGGACACTGTTGTGGCATTTGACCTGGGGTCAGCCATTGCATTTTTCTTTTCCGGTTATCATAAAGAATCCACTTTTCATCACATGTTACAATTCGATTCAATATTCCTTCATTTCTGTACCGGTTCAACAAGGCAACACAAGTTTCAACACGCGTTTCTTTCTGCAGATCAGTCAAATCATGAGGCACCCATTTTTCGTATTTTTTTATTTTATTGATTTGACGCAAGTGAGTCAATAAAGTGGGTAAGGTAACGTTAAACCATGCCGCTAATTCCTGGGTAGTTTGACAAGGATCGGCATCTCTCTTAATTCATCGTTATTCACCTGTGTGGGCGGTCTTCCTCGTGGCTCGTTCTTTAAGTCGAAATTTCCATCACGAAAGCGTTTAAACCAAAATCGCACGGTGCGTTCATTAGTAGACCCCACTCCAAACGCAGCATTGATATTGCGGGCTGTTTCTGCCGCGTTAGTTCCGCGTCGGAACTCGTATTCAAAAATCACTCGAATTTTCGCAGTATCCATCTTTCTTGTCTAAATTGAATAACAAAAACAATTGAAAGTCGATATTCAAATGTTTCACATTTTTTTAAAAAAGAACTTCACAGAAACCATTTGAAAAAAGTTTCATTCGAAAACCTCAAACCATGAAGATTCTATGTCAATTCAAAGAACCTATTGCAATAAAACGGCAATTTCATACTTTAACCCCTATTATTATAAAAGTTAACCTTATTCGAAGATACTAAATATTAAAAAAAATAAACATTACCCCTTCTTCGCCGTAGTCGGGTAAAAAACGTAAACCTACTGATCTTACTTATTTAGTCTAATTAACACCGATATGTATTAGGGCCATCGATTCATATTTGGCATGTTATTTTTTATAATAAGTTAGGCCTCCTTGAACAGACATTAAGTAGCACAGTTGGATTAGGTAGTCGAGTTCATGATAAGTTTGTGTCGACTTAGGTAACATGCTGATGGTACATTCCGCGGATTGTTTTATTGGATTATGCGGTGAGGACGCGAAGCAGCTATAACTATTCAGTGTCGTCTTTTGTGTTATGGAAAAACTTGTTCTTGAACCCATGTAGTGTGAAAGTGTCTTTTATTTTTGCAGTTTAATGTTACATATGTACACATATTATCGCGTTCGTGGCGAGGCTGTCATCGACGTACCAATGCTCCTGTACCGCGCCGCCAGACCGCGCGTTGTTAGCGCGGACAATACAATGTTTGCCTAGTTGAAGCCTTCACCATTATTGTATCATGCTGGCTGAGTTTTGTTTTTAAAATAAAACAACTTGTTTCTCAGAGCTAATTTACAGCTTCCCTTTTTAATATATTCATAAAAAAATTATAAATTATACATACTAGACGGCATAGTCTATGTGCTATCTTGATGATTACCGAAGAGTCTTTTGATGATGCTACAAAATAACCTTGTGGCTAAAATAATGCTAAGTGTTTATTTATTTACATGTTGAGGTAGGTAAAGGATTTTTAATTGCCATGTCGACAGAACCCTGAGAATTCTTATTGAACCCATCGTCGGTCCTGGACTAATGTTTATTTGGACATATTTATGGCCATAGTTCTGCTTTTTGTGCGGATGGAAATATGTGTGGCGGATCGCACGTCGCCGTGAGATTCGGACACCTCTCCGCTTACTAAATTTAATATCGTCGGCTTTATACTGACGACCAGCCGAATAAAAAAATTGAAATCGCCATTGTGTCGGCGACACGGACGGCAGTTCGCGCCTACCGACCACTCATGAAAATTATTTTGTTTTTATAACAAAATGTATGTTTATGATAACACCTGTTTCGTTGATGCCTCGGCGATCGGTGTCACTCTGAACTTGTCTCGATTTTTTGCCAATTTAAAGACTATAAAGACGCCCGCATCGCCGGCTAATTTAACCACTGTTCACCGAATTACGCATTCGTTTGCCTTCCGCGACGTAACTCCTCATTTCTTTCTCAAAAACGTTTGAATATACTTTACATAGATAACTTCTAACTGTGTATTATTGTTTTTGATCAGTTCTAGAAATATATAACGATCCAAATATGGGTGGAATGGTATTCCTATCAAGTCGGTCATAAATCGCGTGTTATGTCAACAATAATGATGCGATTGTCAAAAGGCTGCCGCGCGTTTTTGCATAACTGTCTGTCTAGTTCGATGGAATTTATACTTAAATATTAAAAATAAAGGAGTATCGACTTTTATTATGATTGTTATACTTATAACTATAATAAGTTATCATTGACTTTCGTGGTTATATTCGTATATTCAAATACCTATAGAGATTACTTATAAATAATTATGTCCAGCTCGATGGAATTCAAACTTAAATACTAGCTGCGCCCCGCGGTTTCACCCGCGTTAGTCCCGTTCCCGCGGGAGAATCGGAATAAAAAGTAGCCTATGTGTTATTTCCGGTATCCAGTTACCTATATTCGAAGTTTCATCGCAATCGGTTCAGTAGTTTTTTCGTGATTGAGTAACAAATATCCAAACATCTAAACATCCAAACACACACACTTTCACATTTATAATTTTAGTAGGTTGTCTCGTCGTTATACTTATATCTATTTTTCGTATCTATATCAAATACCTATAGACTTCCAGTTCAGATAATTCTAGTAACTATTTTATACGATACTACTTCTCAGTTCATCTGCTGTGAAATATATAACCGATATAATTGTGAAAGTATCTATTTAAGAGCAAGCATAGATTAGACCCGAAGAGCAAATATGTCTATCGGCCAGTTTGTCTTGATAAACAACATGAAATCAAAGATAGTGTAGCTCTCTTTAGCGTACACTACGAGTTATGTATTTTCGTAATATAATCCATAAGAAAACACTACAATAATCGTACATTTCTCTTGACAATGTTCCTTTGAATAAAGAGAGTTAAGACAAAGATACAATGTCGAAGATTTGTTTACTCTCCGCTAAGAGGCCAACTTCGCGTGATTACCCTGTACCGAGGCCACTTGAAAAATAGACTTTCGTACGCAGAATTATAAGAAGGATTCTCTTTAATAACGTGTTGAGTCTGTATCTTGACTGAGATAGCGTTCAAGCTCGCGAACGGGCCTACAGGATTAAATTAGTACGTACTCAAATGTCACAGTTTACTATGATATCGCAATCAATGTTGACGTGGGAAATATGCTCGTTTGTGACCGTCTCGAGGGTACACAAGCGACGTCTATAAATTTTGCAATGAGTTATAGGACCTCTCGAACGGTACGCAGTAGCTCAATCATAATCAAAACGTCCGCAACCGATGAACGTTACTTTATTTGGTTAGCTTACCTACCTTTTAGAATATAAAATCATAATGTGAGTGGCCGTTATAAAAAAAATATCGTAAATGGTAAGTACATGTCATAATAAGTGGAAAAGTCGAAGCAAACAGGTAGCACAGTATGCAGTGTCCGGGTGCGCATACGGGATGTGAACGGTACGGCCCTACCTTCCTGTTTTAAAACCCACTTTTTTACCTTCAACATGAGACCGCATTCATTTAGTTCTTTGGTATATATAATTCTTGTTTAGAATAATTATGATGCATATTAAGTTTAATTTGTAAAGGAAATGTTACTTACTTTTATAGATGTCCTGTTGGTAGATTTTCTCGTGCTGTGCGAGAGAACGAGTGTAAAAAGTGTGCAAATCCGCACTAAATAAAAATGTTGTTTTGGAAAGGCGTCAAATGGATATGAGGGTTGTGTAAGTAAATCACAGAAGAAAGAAGTATATATTCGCCTAGTTTCTGAAAGCGGGCTTTGATAAATCATGAAACCTACATTTTTCTAGTACTTAAGTGGCCTTTCCTACAAATAAGAGACCAGACTATGTATTATTCTAACCCTCTAACTATCTACATATATTCCAAGTTTACTAAATCTGTTCAGTAGTTTTGCGTGAAAGTGTGATAAAATCACACCCATACATACTTGCAAACTTTTGCGTTTATTATATTAGTAAGATGTAAAACCTTCCTACCTTTTCTAACGAATTGTCATTTAAATCTGTTTAATCAAATCAACGGAAATTTATGACACACTCGAGAAGCGAACTAACTACAAGCATTGAAAGACTCAAAAGCTTCGCCAATCGGTATTATCGCTTTAACTAAAAATCTGGTTAAGTGTGAGTCGAATTCGCGCATCGAGGGTTCTGTACCTACCCATTATACCGCCATAATAAAAAAAAGTGTCAATTAATTGACCTAGTCTTCTGAATTGACTGGGGCCTATACAACTTAGAGGACTAGCTTCATTGGCGCAATTTTACCTACATTTGTGTTGATCTTCCTTTTTGCCAAATTTTGTGTTTCCAGCTAGGTCAGCCATTTAGGTTTTCGACTCAAAACCCATTGGGCCTGACAATTTTGGTGAAAAGCAAAGTCATCAGCCGTGCAGCTTACGACCTTGCTTAATGGTAAAATTCCGAGAATAAGAAAGTTTAAAATATTACATTCTGTTATTTACAAGTTTTCGCGAAAATCTGATTTTGATCACATTTTTTTGTCATGTTGACTCAAAACCCTACATAAAGTCCTTTGTATCTGATATAAATTTCAACTTGTTAGGTTTACTTGTTCCTAAAAATTAGACCCGGGAAAATGTTAATAACATGAGTTCTGTAAATGTTCATAAATTTAAGTTTAAGTACAGTTTATGCAACTTAATTCAATATAATTCGAGTATTGAACGATCAAAAATTATTCGTAAATTTGCCAACGTATTCGAAAATCACACAATGTGTGTTTTTGCGGCAATTACGAGGACGTGCGGAGCGGTCGCCTTCTTTGCAAACATCCTTTGATTTATGTGTCTGACTTTAAGTCACGAGATGAGAGTTAAATATGAGGCGACCCATCAAATATTCTACCATTTTGGGACCTGAGAGCGACTTTTAATGCTCATTATAATAAAAATACTATAGTTCATACTGAGATGTATAAATGTGCCGTATATTGCCTACCTTCGTTTGAATGCTAAAAAAATATAGTTAGCGATCATCAACATTTGATATTTGATAAAGTAATACGAATTTATACCTCCTTAGTAAAGAAAGTGTACGGAAATATTTAAGTAATAGTGTGTTAAAACACAATATTTACCGTGTTTTCCTCGCGTTTTATTCAATAACGTCATTTTTAACGACCGAGCTTTCGCCAACTTTACAGTTAGCTTTTTCAAGGTTGACTAATAGGCTTTTTCAAGGTTAGTTGGTTAATAGTATGTTGTTTATAGCATTTAATTGTCATTATCATCATTGTTCAGAATTGATTTAGCATAATTTCTTCTATGGTTTGCGCGATTTTGCATAATAAAACACTTTATTTACCGGGTAACATCGGGTAAAATGAATAAAACGCTATTAAACCCGGGAAATAAAGTGTTTTAATAATTGATTTAGATTTAAATAAATTCTAGGACCTGAAAAATGTCTTATTTACTCCGTTGGCTCAGCGACCGGAAGAGGATCGTAGCTTCCGAAACCAGATTCTTTCACCGTTCCCTGTCCTGTGCTAGTTCTCGACAGTATTTGAAGTTTATGCAAGTCAATTTTAGCGACACCCTGGGTTGTCTTGCGGTCGAACCGCTTGGTTTCCCATCATTTCCGAGAGGAACCGTCAGGAAAAACTCCGAAATTGGAACACGTCTTAAATAAAATCATATTGTGTAGCTTTTTACCATATTTTAAAGTGGATCCTACGTTTTGATGACTACTTTTATGAGAATGATAAATAATAAAAAGAGAAGCGATCTTTTATTATTACTAGCGGCTCCCCGCAGTTTCACCCGCGTAAGTCCCGTCTCCGCGGGAATATCGTGATTAAAAGTATCCTATGTGTTTATCCAGGTCCCCTGCTACCTATATTCCAAGTTTCATCGTAATCGGTTTAGTAGTTTTTGCGTGATTGAGTAATAAACATACATACAAACACACAAACTTTCAGCTTTATAATATTAGTAGGATTTCAACTCAATGAGACGAGCACTGTGTGATAAGGCGTCGTGTTGGAACCGATCCCTAATGATGCAGGATCAAGTCTTTTTGGGTGCGAATTTTTGGAAAGCATTTATTCAAAAATTAATATTATGTAGTTCAAACCCAATCCAAGTATCAAGACAAGCCGTTTCGATGGTCGCGTGTTGGCTGTACGTCATCAGGACTTGTCACATGATCCGCGGGGAGATTCATCTTTAATTGGGTAAACCAACTCCAGACTGTCTTGATTTTGGACCTTTATTTATAAGAATCTTTCGGTGGATACGTCATGCTAGCGTGTATGCAAAATTTTGTGATAGGCATTTTTCTGAATCGACTAAATTTACTCAATACCGTAACCGTAGAAACGCCTTGTTCTAACAAAATGGACATTGATATTCGAGACCTGGTATTTTTCGCTACCACTTGAAATTAATAAGTACATCGCGTTCTTACTTATACTCAAGGTAATTTACCCTCACTTTTTATAGCTATGAAACATCAAAAAAGGCTCGTCTAAAACTAATTGTTTTATCACTTCACTGGTTAACTGTCAATTTTTTTAAGTCACTTTTAGGTTTAAAATTAATTTTAATGGTTAACGGAGATGTATCTCTATAACTTAGGGGCTCTAATATATAGCTATAACTTAGGCATATATAGCTTAATTAGAGTTAACTAAACACGGCTAACTAAACTGTCAGCATACACTCGTAGATGAAACTATAAATTAGGTAATTGCATTAAACAAAATAATACGAACACAATCAGATGTTTAACTGAGACGAGTTAAATGTATGACTGTTGTAAATTTCATGTCGCTTATTCAATTAAGAGTCGAGGATTGAATGACATAAAACTTCTGAGATAGTGCAATAAAATACATGGCAATTACAGTTCAAAGACGGAGGCTTGGTAGGTACCTAAAGCGTGCCGACTGATCTCGCTGACGGATACAAAAGTTGATAATGTAATTTTAAAAGTTGATAATATCCAAAATATGCGATTATAAGATTAAAGTCGAATGTCCACTGTCAACTAACTATAACCTATTCCAGTATCTTAGGCTGAAGTCACAGTGCGTACTTTGAATTTGATCAAACTGAGCTTAGCAAAAACTAAGCATAAACTTTGAATTTAAATTTATAGTCGAAATTCAAATAGTAAAATACGAACAAAATAAAAAGAACTTCATAGTCAGAGAAGTACAGAGAAGCAAAGTTCTGTCATTACTTTTGATTGTATTACATTCCAAATTTAAAAAACTTCGACTTTACTAAGCAAAAACTTTGGATCGCTTTATAAATACCGAAAATTGTCTTAAGTCAAAGTTTTTGCTTAGCAAAGTCAAAGAACGGACTATAGATTTCAGCCTTAGATCAAAAATGTAAACGTACAACTGTCAATAATTATTATCAAAGGAAAAAGTAAACAAAGAGCTGTCACTTTCAAGTGAATGTATGAGTATGGGGTTCCGTACCCAAAGGGAAATTGTTTATAATTTTTGATTTAAGATTCTGAAACAGAGTCAGGGTAGTTTAGCTTAGCTCGCCAGTTTTTAATACAAGTGAACATAGCTGGGATACTTAGTTTACGGAAGACGCACAATGAACACGAGTGAAAACTGGCTCAACTATGCGGAGTTAAGTGAAACTACATTAGTTTTGTCGAACTTGAATTAACTTGAAATCATTTAATTGTAATGAAAATCATAGTCCGGTTGAATCGTTCAGGGTTTCCGGTTCACGAAAAAATAGAAAAAATATCTGCATCTCGAAAACCCCAAAAAAACCATAATATTATTGCAATGTTTACGACTACATGACTTCTTATAAAATAGTATTGAAGTCCTTTGTATGGTAATCAAATTCCGTCATTAAGTGCAGACATGTTGCAACTCTTTTCTTTGACATTAAGTTATGATGATTCCTTATATCGATAAAAAATATCGATATACGATTCATTATTAACTTTAATTATGACAGTTTGCCATATATGAATGGGTTTGCTCGATCGTCTGCGGTCAGCGTACTCAAAAAATAAGCATTCGACTTGACATAACTTGACTTCATAAAAAAACTGTTTAAGGAACATTAACTAAAACAAACTTAAATGCGGCTAAGTCAGCTGTCTCAACACGTAAGTATAATAAGAGTGATTTATAGAGTGATATTCGATTATATTGATTATATCGACCCTTTTTAAACCGAATCTTAGATCAAATATGTAAACAAAAAACTCATGCAGTTATTTGAAAATGACAGCTCTTTGTTTACGTTTTCCTTTGATAATTGACAGTTCTATGTTTACATTTTTGATCTGAGATTCTGAAAAACGTTATATGTAGTTATATATTTTCTTTCTTTTCACTATTTTCAGCTACAATAGTTTGGAATAGTTGGTTTGATAAACATAGCAGTTTTCTTAGAAATTTATAGTATTTATTAATAAACGTGGAGTATGGTCGGAGTAAAATTTTACAACATTTTGTTTTTGTCTGTCAACTTTGACATCTCGTCACGGAAAAAGACAAAGTAAGTTCTCTCTACCCCAACCTTACTTATTAATAAGGCTATTATATCCGTGCTAGGACAATGTGGCTAATCTGCGATTAGGTAATATTGATCTTGAGCCGAATGTTGAGCAAGGGCTCGCAGTCGTTCGGACGACCATGTTTAATTGTAGCTATTAGAGCAGATGGCTTATTCATTTGTAGAGCAGTCGGTCGTCGGTCGTAGCGTTCATGTCGTAAAGTGGCGATTCGTTCCCGTACTGATGTTATTGTAGCGTTTTGTCTATGCTCCGACATTTTATTGGCCCATTTTGTTGTCTCTGTGACGGACTTTTTGATCGAGGAACGTTTCTGATTAATCCTTTCTAAACATGTGATGGCGTAACTAACTATTTGTATAAACTTACTCCGTCGATGTTAATTTACTCTTAATCTTTTACAAACCTTTATAGTTATTTAGGCACCTACCTTGTTTTGATGCGTAAACATTTCCTTCTTTTAGTAAGAATTAGCTGCGCCCCGCGGCTACACCCGCGTAAGTCCCGTTTCCGCGGGAATATCAGGATAAAAAGTAGCCTATGTGTTATTCCTGGTATCCAGCTACCTATTTCTTTTCTAGTTTCTAGTTTCATCGCAATCGGTTCAAGAGTTTTTGACTGATTTAGTAACAAACACACATACACACATACTCTTAAACTTTCAGCTTTATAACATTAGTACGCTTAATATTATTTGGCTTTCGGCTCTAGATTGCGTTGGAAGACATTTTTTATTTAATAATGTTTTTAAATTTAAATTATCTCGGCGTTTCGGGAAACGGGTTAAAACTAGTAATTTTGAAAAGCAATTGTGTGAGTTTAAAATTGAGTAAGAAATAAATTCTGAAAGAGCATGTCCTTTCATAGTATTGTCACCTTTTCGATATCCAAATTAGCGGATAATTGCTTAAGATCGGTATTCCCTTATCTGCAAATTCATCTATACAATCGAAGAAATGAAACGGGTCTTGTTGTTTGTCATTTTAACTTGACGTTAATACCCATATGACATTCCAAGGTCTGGTGGTCGTATTCGGTAATGCTCCAATACCTGTAGTCTATAAATGGTAGTGACCACCTCCCATCAAGTATGTTGCCGTGCCTAATCGCACAAAACTTGCTGGATATATACAATTATAGTTTGTTAAGTATATCACGAAATATTATTTTATCAATTTACATAGACAACTACCAGCGCCCCCCAGTTTCACACATGTAAGTCCTGATCCCGTGGCAACATCGCCATCATAAAAACCTATGTGCTAATCCAAATCTCCAGCTATATGCATACCAAATTTAATTGGAATCGGTGTAGTAGTTTTTGCATGAAGGAATTATAAACACGTCAGTATATTTACTTTGGTACTTACACAAAAACTTTCACCTTTATAATATACTAGCTGCGCCCCGCAGTTAGTTTCACTCGCGTAAGTCCCGTCCCCACGGGAATATCGGGATTAAAAGTCGTCTATGTGTTATTCCCGGTATCCAGCTACTTATATTCCAAGATTCATCGCAATCAGTTTATTAGTTTTTGCGTGAATACATTCAAATTACCGCGTTTATAGTATTAGTAAGAAAAAAAGAGGTTTTTTTTAAAGGTATACGTTTACCTTCTAAAGACACTTATGGTTTGTTCCTAGTTATAGAGTTCCTATAGCTAGGAACAACCCATTACTCCATATATCCAAATATAGGTATTTTCCCCAACAACTCCCCCGCAGCTCTTTGGGACACTCCATCAATAAATGTAAGTGGAAGTGAGGACAAAACAAGTCAATTAGCATTTTCATTGCAGCTGATTGTAGTGATAAGGGCATGTTAACAGTGTCACGCCTCGTCAATGGACTGCGAACACTGCGTGCACGGGACGACTCTTGTAACAAGGAACAATTATCTACTGCCTGTGCTCTTCTCCATTGAAAATAATCTTTGCGCTCGTAATAACCAAATAAAATATAACTAAAGGGTAGCATAAGTTGTGGTTATAAGTACCTAATTTATTTTTAAAAATACACCATTTTTGTTATGGCTAAAATAGGTAGCTAACACGTCAGGCAACATTTAAGATGATCAAAGATACTATTGCCATTGTATGAAGTTTTTATAATTTTATGGTTTATTTTGTATGAACATGTCCTCGATGAATTTAAATTCAATTTTGCTTACGTGAGTTGTAAAAATAAATAAAAGCAAACGAAGCTATGATACGAGCTGGTTGCGAGTTATTGGTCCCCGTGCGCCGCAGCGCTCGTTCAATTTCTCTAATTAATTAACGATCCTTTAGATAACACACGCTGACAACCTTATTTGTGGCGAACAAATCTCTCAAACATAAATTCTAGTATACACGCTCTAAACTTATAAACTCTATGCACGTGTAACTGGCCCGTAAAAGATAAATTTATAATCTCATCGGATAGTACACGTAACTTACTCACCGATATTCGCATACTATAAATACAGTCACGAAAGTATGTAGATTAAATGGCATTATGGCACAGATAAACTATTAAGGAATTCCCAAAATGTGCGTATGATAATATGATATGGTTATGAGCTTACAAATAGCGCCTTTTCAATTACACATTCGAGATTAGAAAAGTTTACTAATTGCAGATTCAGAGTGCGTATAGGTGAGCCTACTTGCATTACCTAGGCATTACCACGGATATAAATATCCTCGAAATAAATACTCGACTATTTACATTTGTCACATAAATAAAAGTTTGCAAGGGGCCTCATTAGCGACAGCGGCGAACATATCGCGAGCCCACCGCACAGGGGCTCTATTTTTGAATTGCTTGTGGCATTTCGAGCGATTTGATTAGCTTGATTTTTATTTCGTTCAATGTCGGTATTTTTTCTATGTTAATCGCACGCATATCCACAAATGGTCTCTAACCACTTGCCGCAAGAGTCCAATATCTTACTAAAATAAGCAGAAATAAAAATATTTAAATAATTCAAACCAGCACGAGCGTTTCAAAGATGGGTCTCCAGTGCTCCCGCGCCGCGCGTCGCGCCTTTGGAGCTGCACGCCCGCGATGCAGCCTGCGAGGTGTGGGTACTTCGCTTCACCAATAAAATGTATTTGTCAGTATATTTCCACATAATTGCTCACCACTGCGGCGACTTCGATAATTTTATTCATTCTTTAGGGTTAGAGGGGTTAGCACGACTCGAAACATATCTAGTTAGATTCTCTAAGGAACCGGGGCGCGTCGAAAACTGTAAGCCATTAAAATATTTTTTTTCTGCGGTTCACCTTATCTCAAAATGCTGTTTGGAGTTAAGTAACGAAGGACAAAACCAGAAATCTATTAAAGTGCATAATTTATTAAGGTTTGCCACACTATCTTTATGAAAGTTTGTTCATCTGCTATTAGTCCGACATAATAAGAATGAATCGATTTGTTCGTCCAGTTTTCCTGTCTCCTAACTATCTTATGTTCCCTTGTTTTTATTAGTATAAAAGTTGTGCGTTTTTTAGGAAAGTATTCTTTTATTTTAGTGATTTAGATATTATTTTATATCAATGCTTTTAGGACAGATGATTTTATACCCTGGTTTATTTTCACAGATACGTAAGTAAAAAAGTCTAATAAATTAGAGACGGAATGAGAAGATCAAGTAAATAGTATTGATAAAGCAAAATCGTTATCTAATTATATGCTTTTCCGCTAACAAAGATTTAAGTTTTTTATTTCAGTACGCAAACCTTTTTAGTGCTAATTTAACAGTTAGGTATCTAGAGAATTTCTTCCAAAAGCTAGTTTAATGGGCCCTACCATGCTCGTTTGTCGTTGCTATGTCGTCCTTTTGTCGTTCAAAAAAATAAAGTAAATTTTAAATTAAAAATACCCTAACTACTTTTAAAAAACACAGACAATTTTAAAAAAACTTTTTAATTTTTATGAAGTTTGTTTTTATTTTAATTTTTTAAGTATTTGAGGTGTTTTTAATTTTACTTTTAATAGCTGAACGACAACGCGACGACTTCGCGACGACTTATAAGACATCATGGTAGGGCCCAACATTAAGTAGAGCACAAAAGCCAAAATAATATTAACTGTATTTGCCATTCAGTACCTATTACACAATTAGAATTCAGAGAATGAAATTATCGATATCCAATCGTATATATAAATCTGGCTCACGTTTACCATATTATTATCTGACAGAGAATTTATTTAACGGCCTGGGAACAATTTACTAGGCACAAACGACCACAAAGTTGCATTGTAGACTAACGCTAAATGCTTCAATGATTTCTGTATACTTTAGTAGGTATGTACTTCTATGGGTAATGGATGATTCACTTTGATAAGTAGAACAAGTAGGAAAAATGGTTCCCACAAAACCTATTGTTTAGCAATGTACCAAGTATCAATATTTATAACAATTGAAAATATAAATTCAAGTTATTATTGCAATAGTACGCATTGAGAATACATAAGTTTGTATAATTCTCCAGAGGTCGACATATCATTGCTTAAATGACACGGGCAAGTAAAGAGCTAATAAAATATTCTATAAACATGGTGAATGTCGTGCAATATGTAGGTACAGACGGCCGCCTGCGCCCTGCGCCCGCGCCGCTTCTCTGAAGTCGTTTGGAAAGCAGGCTGTGATTTGCAAGGTCACGCGCATAACACGGATGTTCCCGATATTGAAATGTACCGACGTGTTTTATTCACTCATGTAGTTTGAAACATCTAAACTAGGTAAGTGTCGGTAAAAAATACCACCAAAATGGACCTTCCATAAACTGCAGAAGCTATATTTTTGCTCGGAGAAAGCTGCCGCTCGGACGTTGCCCAATGCGACAGTAGTATGAGAATCAAATACTCATATTGAATACGAATTGGATAAACGGTACGACACTTCGTATGGTAAATTTCGTATTGCGAATTATTAAATTATTAATGCCGCATAACGCGGTGCGCCGACCGGCGATCGCGGTACCACAATATCGGGAATCCCTGTTCGCTACTAATGCAATAATTTGGTGTATTTTGCAATCGCGTATTGAATATTGAAGAGTTGGTAAATAGTTTATGTTCTGAACGTGGATTTCAGAGTACGTGATCCGGCGCGGTGACTCGTTGTGAAATTGCACGACACACGGATAACATACGTTAACAAGTGGCCGTTTCAAATAAAATTTTATGTTCTCGTTGTGTTTAGATTTATATCTAATGTGAGATGTATCGCTTGATCTATACCTGTCCGGACTTTCATTCAAACCTGGTTCCCAACGAGCAGGCTTTTAAATCGAAGATAAACATTTCATTAATATATTAAAGGTTGGTGAAGGTTTCGAATTACTGTCTCATAATAAGATAAGTGACGACTGTGGATCGAGTTTTGCCCGACTTTATTCGTGGCTCCATCGGCGTTCGTGTCGGAAAAACGGACGAAAAGACTTAGACCGGTCGCGTTGGTCTACCGAAGTAATTCACCAATAGCCTTATTAATAAACTTGGAGTATGGTGGGAGTAATTTTAACACGTTTTGTTTATGTCTGTCAACTTTAGAGGTTCTTGTCACGGTAAAAGGCAAAGCATAGAACATGCTACTCTAACCTGACTGCACGTTTATTTATAAGGCAAATATCGATTAGCTTCTTTAGCTACCCAAGGGTCACATGTTGTACACTTTCTTATAAATTGCTAATGCTACTAATAATATAAACGCGAAAGTTTGCAAGTATTATAATGTATGTATGTGACTTTGTTTACTCTTTCACGCAGAAACTACATTGGAATATAGATAGGTAGGTGCGGAGACGTAAAATAACACAGGCTGTTTTTGTCCTGAAATTACAGCGGGAACGGAGCTTACGCATTTACAACCGCAGGGCGCAGCTACTATTTTGTAATATAATAATAACTTTGTATTAACTTTGCAAAATATTAGAAGAACTGATGCATCATAGTAAAAACAACGTGAATACAATTTTATTAGTCAAATTGTACTACCAATTACAATATTATTGCCAACAGACACGACATTAACGTTGCACGACTCCATATTGCATGAAGTGTTATGCACAATATCGATATTGTTAACACAGGCTGTTTGAAGATACGCGATGGAATTTAAATAATAATGGAACTTTTCATCTAAGTTTATAAGATCCTGGGACATTGTTTGGTGGAATATGCTTGCCCAGCACCTATAACGCTCTCCCAGCCTACTCAGCCATGTCTAGAGGAAAGAACTGGTCAATATGTCTGGAGCTGACTTAGCCGTACGTTTACTTACGACGTTTTCTTTACCTTAAGTAAGAGCGATGTTATTAAACATACATAACTTTTTCGCAAGAAAAAGGACATTGGTGCGCGTCAGCCGGGATTCGAAACAACGACCGAAAGAAAGAAAGAAACACCAAGTATCTACCACTAGCTAGACTAACATCGCTCTAAATTACTCTAAACCTACAAAATAATATATGGGTTTTTTGTTCCAATAAATAATCTGGAATGATTAAACGATAAATCAAAGTTATATGCGTGTAACTCAAGTAGGATAACGCAAGGCTAACGAATGACATGTGGCGCTTATTAGATGACCATACAATAAATCATTCCTCGTTTATAAGTCGGTGCAGTCAATTAATAGTTTGTTTTAACAAATGGCTCGAGCACTTTGTTCTTGTCGTATTTACATTACCTGTAGGTTATGATTGAAATTATGTGAGTAAAACAATTCAATCTTAGAATATTATAATGAAATTTAATAGTTTTCTATGGTCTAAGAAAATTTCAAGTAAGTATCATTTACATCACAATCTACCTAATAGGTAGTCACGTCACACGTAGGGCGCTTCTATTTATCACTCTACAATGATGATATCTTCAAGTGCAATATAGAATAATGTTTTAAAAATTATACCATCAGTAACATCCATATTAATTTAACAATTGACATGGCGTGTGTACAATCACAGACAAAATAGAAATGATTTAATTTTGCCGGTGAGTGGCTCTGAGGGAGCCCTGGGCCCTGATTCTCTAAAAACATAGCATGCGACAAACAGGCGGGATGCATGAGCATTGCAGAAGTCGATTTGTTGCAGGAGTAAAAATGATAGCTATTCTATAACTTCTTTTAATACTGATTGGCTGAGGAACAAGGGGGGCTATTTAAATAATTAAGTAGCTCTTAATTTTGAAGGCTACTTAACAAATTAAGTAAAATAACATGTACAGAATACGAATTAACGTACATCTCCTGCACGTCGCCTGCATTCCGCATGCTATATCCTTACCGAATCGAGCCCCTGTACTCTGCTTGCCGTAGAAGGTAACACGACGAAGCTCCGTCGTTTGTCATAGTCGTGGCATCGCGTGACCTCACCGCCTCCCCACTGTTGACTTAATGGAGTGCTACCGAACAAATTTAAAACACAGCTTGTTATAACTTACATGATTTATAAAAGAGGGTTCCGCCTTTGATTAATGCAGTGATAAATATGTTTTTAAATCAAATACGCACCTATAATTATTATGTTATCTTTGAGTTAAATGTCTTGTATGTAGCTATGGTATGGAGCCTTGGAACTTTGAATGACGTGCGTAGAGCTGACGCCAACACTTAGGTAGGTAGAGGAAATTTACACTAACAATTTTATACACAAAGTATGATGTAGAACAGACACGTAATCAGCGGTCCCTGTCTGCACTATGCAATCAAGCATAACCACTAGTTTGGGTAAAAAACTACTTTCTTAAAATCTATTGTACCTACGGGATCTATTGGATACTGTGGAACTATAGAGATTATGGCATCTACCATAATCTCCATAGTCATTATCCATATCCATATCAACAATGTTCATTAGTAAAAATGGCAAACGAAGACTCCCCATGACTTTATGTAATTGTCGACTTATTGTTAGTTCTACCCTTAAAACTCTCTTCTCCACAATGAATACGAGAAAAAATAAATATAAAAGATAAATAATATATTGAGGCGGAGTTAACCCCGAGGCACCTCCAGAGCTGGGGTTCGTAATTGAAAAATAAAAGGCCGTAATAATAGAATTTACATTACGTGCTTTCCAATGACAAATTCTGGCGTCTGTTTTTGTCAGGAGAACGACGCGCGACGCTGACTTCACGTGTGCGCACAATTTTATTTTCCCTCTCTTATTTTTTAATCTTTTACAGGCCTTCTGATGTAGCACGTCTTCTCATAAAAAAAAAATCGTACCTATTGTCAAAAATATTTAGTTTAAGACACCTTACAAACCCAGTTGTACCCAGTTTTCTTCCTGCATATTGCCTCCAGAGCTTTTTTTAAAATAACTTCAAAGTTTTTCAAGGGAGCTTTGTCGTTTGAAAATTCCGAATGTAATGGAGTCTTTACATGATTTCCAAAAATTTCTACATCTCATATACAAAAACTAAGTAACAATTCACATTTTCCAGATCGGGTTGCAGATAAACTATGAAATGAAGTAGCCGTTGTTGGCGGTGAGGTACCTACATACCAAAACGGAGCTCCTAAACATTTGTATGCATATCCTCGTGGGTGGACGTACTTATTTAGATGGAATCCTACTATATGTGAAATATACGGCGAGGCGAAATTTAACAGGGAAATCGGTCCAGTCCAACCGGATAGGCAGATGTGATTGAATTCCTTCAGGAGTGAGGCCGTATCATCCATGCACTGATTTATATCCGGTCAGGCGTAGCTGAAGGAAATATACTCGTTAATGACTGCTAATTTACTAGCACGAATTTGTTCAGTGTCACACACACGTACACACACACAAGATCGGGTCCGTTTTTGGGCCTTACCATGATCTTTCCATTGCAGGACCTAAATCGTCCTGATAATTAAAAAACAGATTAATTAGTCGGTGGCTCTGTACCTATGTAGAGGTTTTTTTGGTTATTTTTATCAATTCTTTTTTTTTTGGTTGTTTTTTAAATTATTTTTTGTTTCTTTTTGAAGTCGGTTTTTTAATTGTTAAATTATTTTTTTATTTTACCCTTTTTAGTATACTTACCTACCTAAAAATCAACAATATTGTTACCGTAATTTTAAGAAGAGTTTGCTGATGAGAAGGTGGTTTCAGGTGCCCCATCAATCTGTACTTAGTTCTTTAGGGGTCTATTCTTTTTGGTAGAAGTCCAAAAATGAGTAATTTATTGAATTCTGGGATGCTATCCTGTCCATCATTCCGAAGATACTCATCAGATCCTTACCAAACTTTCATGGGACCACCTCGTATCTTCCACCTTTCCATTAAAAAAAGAACTATATTAATCGGTCAAGCCATCTTCGTGTAATCGATGAACAATTGAATTGAATACAGTGTTTTGAGGAGCATTCCCGGTCCTCACTTCGAAGATCCTCATCAAATTTTTATGGGACCATCTCGGAGCTTCCACCTTTCCATTAAAAAAAGAATCATCTCAATCGGTCAAGCCATCTTCGAGTAATCGATAAACAACTGGATTGATTAATGCGTTTTGAGGAGCATTTCCGTTCATCACTCCATAGACCCTCATCAGATCCACATCAGATTTTTATGGGACCATCTTGGAGCTCCTACCTATCCATTAAAAAAAGAATCATCTTAATCCGTCAATCCGTCTTCGAGTAATCGGTAAACATACAAAAAAAAAAATATATATATTATACATACAGACGAATTGATAACCTCCTCCTTTTTTTGAAGGCGGTTAAAAAAAACAACAAAAAGAAATGGTTGACAACCTTGAAAAAGCTAACTGCAAAGTTAGCGAAAGCTCGGTACTTTTGTAACAATCCCGTTATTAAATAAAACGCGAGTAAAACCCGGTAAATATTGTGTTTTATTATGCACAATCGCGAAAATCCAAAAAAAAATAATTTTAAAAAAATATCAAATTAAAGAAAAGTCAAGTAACAAAAAAACAACTTCTTTTTTAATTTGTGGTTTTTAAAGTTGAAATAATCGGGGATTTTTTTATTATAATAATGTATTGTATAAGCATGTCTGTTCTCGCGCTATAAAGAGATGATACAAAACAAGAAACTATTGTGGTAAGCACTATAATAATAAAAAAAATGATGTTCCAGTAAATTCGTCCCTGTGTTACGGTAAAATGAGATTGTTTCGTGCCAATATTTCCGCACAATACACCGAGGTGTTGGACGTTGGTGCTAGTTAGCTCCAAGTGAGATGTAAGTATGCACAGGAGCTTCGGGTCGCAATCCACACTCCCATTGTATCATAGCTAGGTATCTCTGTTACACTATTTAAATAAACAATTCTAGATTTTGTAATATTTGTTGGAAAATGCAAGTAAAATTATCTTAAACTAGCAACCCGCCTGCTTTATATACGTGTAAGAATGTGTAAGAAATTCCTTAAAAGCTTTTTTAATAAACGTGAAGTATGGTCGGAGTATTTGCTATTTTTTGTGTTTATCTGTCTATATTGAAAGTTGTGTTTACGAAAAAATACAAAGCATATTTTCACTACACCGACCGTCCGCGTTGTTAAAAATTTTGATTAAAATTACATAAAAATTCGTTGCGTGATTTTGAAAGATCTAGCGGATAACCATTCAGACAGACAGACGCGAAAAGCGACTTTGTTTTACACTGGGCACAACACTAAATCTTATTTTTTTAATTATTTAAATTGTAGGTATATTTTTTATTGCCGGTATGTCTCACAGGCAAAAAGAATGATACCTTTTTTATTCCATGTTTTAGGAATAGTTTTGACATTGTAGGTACATTTCATAGAAATGCACAAATCCTCAATCCGTAATGCATTACTTTAACTTGTATATCTGATAAGAAAATTAAGAAGCAAATGTCTATTAGGTATAGCCTTATTAATAAAAGAGGAGTAAGGTCGGAGTAATTCCGCTTTCTTTCTTGTCTCGAAAAATACAAAGCATTTCCTCAATACTCCGACCTTCCTTTACGTTTATCAATAAGGCTATTAAAGTTTTGAAGACGTGAAAATTCGCATAGGGTCATAACGGAGTCACCACAATGGCTACATCTAGAGCACCGCTTGACCGAAGTTTGAATCATGGTTTATTCAACACGGCGCGTTTTGCATAACTTATTATGACTATAGCACAGCGACGTTGCACACATTTTAATATTTGTGTGAAAATTCTCTGGCAATGAGAACGCCTAGTATCGTGACAGTTAATATCGGAGATACCTCACGAATGCAAATAATGGCAACTAGCTAGCTACCTATTTATTCGTGATAAACTTTCTTTACCTAATATTAAGAGAGTAGATACGACATTTTGTTACACCTAACCTATTGTGCCATTTGCCATGGCAAATGGCACAATTCGATTTTAATGTAGGTATATTGAAAAAATAATTTAACTATTTTAAACTTAAATGGTTGTATTCACTACAATTATTATAACAAAAACAATCGAACAAATTCATGTTGTTTCAGTTTAAACATGATAAATGCCCCGTTATATGCACGTTATTTAATAATATTTGTAAGTGATTGTATTGGTATTAAGTTATTGAAAATTAATGTATTTCCCAAAAGGATAATGTAATCCTTTTGTCGCTCAACAAAAAAAAAATGTTTTTAAATAAAAAATATCCCGACCTTTTATCCTTTTGCCGCTAAAAAAAAAATTTTTTTTTGAATTAAAAATAGCCCGACTACTGATACCACATAATATTTTAAACACTTCTTTGTAAGTTGTTTTTTATTAATATTTGCTGTGTTTCTAATATTTTTCAGCTGAACGATAACGCGACGACTTATCAGACATCATGGTAGGGCGGAATAAGTTGTTTCAGATGATTACAGAGAAATATTAATCCAGACTTTGAGATAAAATAATCGTCAGTTCATCAATCAACAATCCATCTTGTATTCTGACAATTTATTGCGTAGTCCTTTACACATTTGCATATTATCTTCGTGATGAAGTGATGGTACTCTTCACTTATCGCCATATTCCAATTAATGTTCGATAAATGCGTGCTCCTCGCAATGCAATGTTTTATTAACCTTTCATAATGTCCTTTATCTCTTGTATTAAATCAACTTTAATGTGTAACAGTCCGAGTGAAGCATATCTCTATTATAAGTTTCTCTTTAATCGTTAAATTATATTAGAGAGATAATTATTGTTCGCTTTTAAATTTATAATATTTATATACAGAACGCACATCTAGTACCAAACTAAGCAACTAGGCTTGTAAGTATTGTAGTACCGTATGGGATGATTTATATTAGACTGTCCGAGCTTCGTTGTCTGTTGCTCGGCCGCCACTCGGTTGCAACAGACCGATCGACTGCTTGCCGACCAATGGACTACGAAGCTCGGCCGGGTGACGGTCTTATATAAATCATCCCTAAATTGGGAATACTTTGTGACAAACTGGGGATACTTTGTGTCAAGGTTATTTAAAGATATACTCGTATTTTTTGGTTCGCAACTTACATCGAAATAAATAGTTTTTAAAAGGTTCATTGGATGCATCCAAATCTGAAAAAAATATGTCATGTTGATTGTCATTAAGTGGGGTGTCACAAAACAATACCAATTACCCGGAATGTAAAAGTAGAAAAGCGTACCCCTAGCTGCTGAGAGGGAACAACGAGGAACAACAACAACAACGAACAACAACATCGCTCTGATGATAATACTAAATATAATACGTTTTTCTGTAAATACATATATGTACATAATATAGAGCACGCCGAAAACCAGAAACAAACACTTATGGTCAGCCCAATTATTTGTCCCAGACAGCAATCAAATCCGCAACCTTCTGCGTCGCAGCCGGAGGTTCTCCCGACACACGACAATAGCCGTCGCTGAATAATTGCGTAAGGGTTTATAATTAACTACAATAAAAACAGTATTACAAATGACCAAGATTTTTAAAAAAAAATAATATTTGATTGTTCTCTGCTGCTGTTATTCTTGTCGCTAAATACTTAGAACCGAACAAATTTATAACAATATAAAATGACCAATAGAATACGATCTAATAATAAAAAGTAAAGACGCTCATTTAAAATCTCTACGCGAACATTGCAGACGTTTCAATAAAATATCTGCTTTTATCTTTGGAGTAAGT
Source organism: Idaea dimidiata (assembly GCA_949358125.1). NCBI lineage: Eukaryota > Metazoa > Arthropoda > Insecta > Lepidoptera > Geometridae > Idaea > Idaea dimidiata. The sequence goes on from OX442337.1 coordinate 8,368,361, forward strand.
ATGCAAAATGTTTGTAAAGGCGGCAACGAGGGTCCATAATTTTGTATCCCGCCGCATAAGTGTATGCAATGGTAAAAATAATAGTGGCACAAGCGCATGCCTCGCTCCTCGCGCCCGCGCCCGCTTCGCCACCATCTCACCTAATTAACTAAAGACGTGACGCCCTAGCATTATACATTTTACATTTTTTAACGCGGCAATTAAGAAATAGAAAATAGTTTGAGTAAAACTATCGAATAAGTTAGTCTTACAAAGTCTGCTCTAGTGCCTACAATTTTAAATTGAATAGGTAGGTACAGTCCGCATCAAAAAACATAGGGTATGTATGTATGTCTATAAAAGGTTTGGTTCTCGCTGACTGACATAAGGATGATTTATATTAGACCGTCATTCACCGGGCCGTGCCGTGGCCGAGCTTCGTTGTCCATTGCTCGGTGAGAAGTCGATCGGTCTGTTGCAACCGAGTTATAGGTCAATGCACAGCCTAAACCACTGACAGTAAAAAGTTGAAATTTGGAGTGTTCCTTTTGTAATGGGCTATAGTCATACTATTAGACAGAATTTTCAAAAATTCTCAAGGAATCGGCACTAATGCGAATCTTCTTCTTCTTCTTTTCGTATAGTGGAGTGGCGCACCTGGTGTTAGAGTTTTTAGATCGCCCTAAGGCCTCTAACTTGACTAACGACTATTATCAGAGATAACAACCGGGACCAACTGCTTAACGTGCCTTCCGAAGCACGAAGGAGCTCGAGAAAATGCCACATTTATTGCCACACAAATTTTCGGTCACCCATTCAAGTAATGACCGCGCCAAGCGTTGCTTAACCTGCCCAACTCAAGATCGGCTGGTACAGTTAAGCCAATGAGCTCCTCACTAATGCGAATAAAACCGCGAGACACAGCCGGTATATAGGCATAATTGGCTGTCCGTTTTTTACACAAAACTCGTAATTGATTTTAGACAAGTTAAACATCTATCGACGTTCCATAATCGATGCAGATGTTGTCCAAAGTCAGATTCCAATGCTAGATGCTAATCAATTTAACCGAACCTTTAAAGGGTGACGACGCACAACATTTCTTTTATGTAGGCGATCTCTTGTCCATAAGCGAGGAACTTGGCATATTTTATGGCAGACTCTAGATTTTGCATGCAATATCCAATTACTTTCAATAAACACACTTTACATAAGCCGTTTAATTCTTTATTTATTATATTAAAGGAACATTAGTATGTTTGAATCTATGGCATCGATATACGTAAGACAAATGAATGATAAAGATGATAAAAATGTTCTAATTTTCAAAACTCATTTAACACAATTTGTTTACAACTCCTATAATGAATGCTAGTCAGTTTCCTACAACCCTGTATAAATAGATATCCGTCAGATAAGTAGCTTTGTTTTAATTAATTAAACATCTAAAATAAAACCTAAGAAATAATATAAGAATACGTGCCAATTTAATTTGAACTTTTGTATGTTAACTACTAAAACCGTCTTTTGTTCTCAAATGTTATCTTCAGTTCCAGTCATAACTGAATGTTCTGTATTATAAACAACGACATAACTTTGGCAGTTGTATGGTAAACAGTTCAGCCGATCATCGAACAAAATATATAAATCGAGCTGTTATCATCTTCGACGATCACCGCGGACAGTTCAGCGAACGAGACGCGAAATAAATATCCATTTCCATAGTCAAATGCATCGAGGAGTACGAGCGGCGAGGCGCGGGCGCATCACCCGACGGCTTTGCTTCTCTCCGCTCTGATCTATAACTCCTTATTATTATTTGAACGAGATCTATTGATTCGCGAGGTGTGGAACCTCCGATCCGATCACACGAAGATCATTTTGTTCGACTGGAACAACCGCTTTTGAACTAACTTGACGTTACAATGGCGGCCGGTGACGGCAATGATTTAAAATCTGTTAACAGGACGCTTCTCTTTTTAACGATTGGTATACAATTTCCATAAATGGCTTACCAGATTATCTCTGTATTCAGAATACATTTCACATAATAAGGTATAACGCTTCATGTCGGAGTAAGATCCCTCGGTCCCTCGCTGAGACTAGTTCTTCTGATGTATACGGAACGCGAACAATGATATGAGGGATTAATGGTAAGAATGAAACAGAAATCCCCATCGTAATGAGGTTCATTCCTCCCTGCAGGTATTATCCTCTATCTCGAGTAATTATCTCTGACGGATTGCTCTATTTCATAGTGTTATTGTATAAGTAAAAACCTTTACTGATGATACTTAGCAGAAATAAATTCCTTTGACAAATACCTTTATTAAATTCGTACCTATGGCAATGCAGAAACAGTTACCTATTGATGAATTAGGAACTTTACATTCGCCAGCACGAATTCGGATTAGCTACGAATAAATGTTACGTAAATATTACAGTTAAGGTAGGTAGTACCCTCTTGCAGTACTGAGTATAATTCCTTTGCCTTGGACGACACCAGACAGCAGAATGCGAGAATATTTGATATTTATATTATCAAATTGATAAACTGATTGTAAATTTTAAAATTTGTTAACCAAACACATCCTTTGAAAATGTTAATAAGTACCTACGATTTTATTCTTTTTTTTATTAATAAAAGTTCAATATTATCTGAATACAGACGAAAAAATACTAACAAAAATGTCAGTTTTCTGAGGTTTTTTTTTCAAGTGAAGCTTATATCGTGTTTTAACCGAATGTTTCCTCATTTGGTTTTTGAACTACGACATATATGTTTATCTGATCAAAACTATGAGTTTACGACTACTTACCATTGAATTAAACAAAGGTCGATTTCGGAAATACCAACGAAATCCTCGCCATTAATCCATATTTTATACTTACATACTATAAATGTTACAAATTCGACATGAAGACCTGTTTGTTTATTACGTTTTCAGATTCAGGTCTATTTTTTTATAAATTTTGGTATTGAGATAAATTGGTTATAGTTCCTATATCGATTATGATCCCAGACTTAAACGGGTGAAACAATAGAACTTAGCTAGTGCGAGATAAAGATAGGTAGATTGAGTTTTATTAACCTAAACTAGATAAGTGTATCGGAATTTTACAATGATTAAACGCAATCTGATCAATTGATGGCGATTGGCGATTCACCAGTATGTCAGAGTGTCGAGTGTCGACCCGTGCCAATCATCGGTGATAAAATAATGGTTCCTTAGCAGGAAGCACAGTTATTCGCAACCCGCGCATAGGGGCTTTTAATCAACACTTTATTGTTTAATGACCCCTCGTCCAACTCTAAATTAAAAGGGTGACGGATCAGACCCTATTGACGGATGCGAAGGTAATATGTGAGAGGATTTCAACTGAATATTTGATGGTAGATAATAGCTGTGGAATAGGTGGCTCGTTACGATGCTTGTGTTGATTTAGTCTCTTTGTTTTTGTATTATTAATTACACATGTGTTGTTAATATAAAGTTTCCTAAAATTATCGATCATGTCTTCTTATTGTCAACAACTACACCCTGTAAACTTTTTAATCTTACACGATTTGTTCTCGTATAAACATTTTTCTCAGGTCTTATTCACGTATTGTTTATTTAAATTATCTTACCTCAGCGTTTCGATTTTGTTATAATAGTCGTACTCGCGAGGGATCTGGAAGGGATTCCTTCAGTAATTGAGCACTATTCTTGCATTTCTAGAGGCATTTTTTGAGAAGAAATTGGGAGAAAACATTTGAGAAACTGCTGTAGGTATATTTAAAAGGTGAATTGGTCTGACATAACAACAGTGTTTGTCTATGAAACATATTCAGTATGTCCGTATATGAATAGTAGTGATTATAATAAGCCTGAACGATACATTGTTAGTCTGTAAGCTGAGGCGTCGGCGTCGGGCGGGCGTCGCGTCGCGTGCCACTCACTTGTTAAACTTGCCTATCGACTTACTTACATTAACTACGAAAACATTAGAGATTTTATTGTTGTCTTGTGTATGATTAATTACCTATAAAGTGCAAGGATATTTCCTTTAATTTTTAATCTTTTTTTTTTTGCTTCAATAAAGTATTTGGGATACCAGTTGGTACCTTACCTAGTATAAAACACAGTTGAAACATTGTAAATTTGGTGGTAGACGTGCGAGTATGTACTGAACGACTTTTTTCTTCTGTGTGTCATTGATGGCGAGCTGAGTAAGTTCGCGACTTATAAACCGCCGGTTATACAAAGGGTTAAAACTTAAAAAAAAACTCGTGTATCACCGACGGTGAGCCCAGCAAATTTGCAATCTTTTAAACCGCGTACTTAAAGTTCGTACGTCTATCACCCTTTTAACACTAATAAGTTAAATATATCAGGTAGGAAACGTACCTACTTTAAAAATATTAAAAACGTTAAAAAATATTTCATTCCGACATTACTAAAGTATAGTTAATGTATTTTAAAACGAAAATTCAGGAGAAACGTAATCTAAAACTAAAATGTTTGCCATAGTTAACGAAATATTGTAATTTATAATAAACTTGTTGCGCTCCGCGGTTTTTTCCGCGTCCTGATCCTGCGCGAAATCGGGATGTGTTATAGATACAAACCTTGCTATTGAATCACTCTATCTACTAAAAAACGCATCAATTTCTTTTCCAAAAAGCAAACATACAAACATCGAGTTAGTGCTGTGTCTCCCCGAACTTGTTTCCCCCCGAAATTGTATATGTTTTATAATTGCGTTTTAGAACATAAAATCAAGGTGGCACAGTCAAAGAAAAAAGTACTTACTAAATTTCCAGACAGGAAAGCGAATTTGTTTTATATTATGTAATGATAATGAAAACTAACTAAACTAACTAAATAATGTCGACTCCACAGTTTTCAATAAAGTATTATAGGCATTTGATCCCTGACTTTTAATGCTTCACCCCCGGCATTAAAATTATGTATATTTGTATCACGTTTGCTATTGTAGGGCATCCACAGTAGTTGCCCGACGGCGAAACCGACACCGGCTGTCAAGGACTTCTCTATAAACATGTAACTAATTATATTATACACACATAAATAACGTGCTCATATTCCAGTGCGTTGCTGTTTTTCATTTGATTTTAATTTTATTTACAAAACATAAGAAAATCAGGCACAAATATGTTTGTGTTTTTTTTTCTTATTGTTGCCAGTGTTAAATTTTTATAGTGATACTCACTTAAAAAATATTGGTCATAACGAAAAAATATGAATTTTGATGAGCCGGGTCACTAAGGCTCCATTTTTCACTCTACGGATAAAAGATATCAGTCGAATAAGTTCGAACCCAACCAAATCAAAAAGCCTTTAAATTTAGATTTTTATTTCTTTTAAGGGCTAAATTTTCAAATCCCCACATAGAGATATGTAACACCACCCAATGGAAAAGATTAATTGATTGTGACTAAATAAATTAGTATTTTATATTGCGTTACATTTTATCATCACCAGCACCAACTAGCCCCATGCTAAGCGACTATAAAGCTCGTGGTTAACACTATATTGTCATGTACTATTATAAAGTCTGGTTATTATGACCATAGACAACGATACATCTAATAGGTACTTCCTATATATACAACTAGCTGCGCCCCGCGGTTTCACCTGCGTCTCGTTCCCGCGGGAGTATCGGGATAAAAAGCCTATGTTCTTCTTCAAGGTCCCATCTATCTCTATACCACAATTCATCAAAATCGGTTCAGCGGTTTATACGTGAAAGCTTAATCAGACAAAAAGACAGAATTACTTTCGCATTAAAATATTAGTAAGGACTAGATGCGCCCCGCGGTTTCGCCCGCGAAAGTTCCGTTCCCGCGGGATTTTCTGGATAAAAAGTAGCATATGTCTTATTCCAGGTCTCCAGCTACCTATATTCCAAGTATCATCGCAATCGGTTCAGCGGTTTTACCTGATTGAGTAACAAACACACATTAACTTTATAATACGAGTATTAGTAGGATGACATCGCTCATACGGTGAGGGAAAACATCGTGAGGAAACCCACAGCTTAGTTAGGTCCAGACGTATCGACCAGTTCTTTCCTCTGGGCATGGCTAACTAAGCTGGGAGCGTGGTATAGGTGCTGGGCAAGCCTACTCCACTTAACAACGTCCCGGGCACTACAGCGCCATAAAAGCATGAATTAAAAGTTGCTTGCGTTGTATAAATCATCTTATATTAAATGAAAAGGCCAATTATTGTTATTATTATTATTAGTAGGATAAGTAGTTTCATAGACATACAAAATCACCCAAAAATTTAATGGGGTGGATATCAAACCGGAAGCTTTCTGCGTCTCAGCAACGCACAGCAGATGTCTTTAAGAGGCCTACTATACGATGTTTTAAGTAAATTACTGAAATAAAGCACACTCCTTAGTTACAAGTTTCCACATCGATTTAATTCCCTCTTTAAACTAAATATTTTCTTAATGAGGAAATTTCATTCCCATACCGTTTTAAGGGGTTAAATATAACGGTAAACATTTAGTAATAACAAAAATAACCTCCGCCTCAGGGGCTAATTACCTGAAACCTGATATCATTCATTAGCAGATCCTTAAATTATTGGCGAACAGCAAAATTCTTAATTATATCTCTTAAATTTCTAAGTAAAATTTAGCCTAAAGCGGCGTCGGGGCATCCAAATGATATGTTTATAAACAACGAAAATATTACCCGTTAACTGTTAATTATATACTTTTGATAACATCTTCTCATCGTGACGAAGGTATCCTTTGATATGTTAAGAAGTCATACAGTTAACACGATCAAAATTATATTTTATCATATTCCACTACCTTACTAATATTATAAACGCGAAAGTTTGCATGTATGAATGTCTAAGAGTTTGTTACTCAATCACGCAGAAACTGCTGAACCGATTGCGATGAAACTTGGAATATAGGTAGCTGATGACTTGGAACAACACAAAGGCTATTTTTATTCAAGTGAAACCGCGGGGCTAGTTATCTATATTAATAATAAAAAGAGGTAAAATTTATTTCTTTGTTAGTTTTTGCGTAATGAATAGGCTCCAAAACTACTGGACCGATTAAAAAAATCTTTCACCGATAGAAAGCTACATTATCGAGGAGTTACATAAGCTACTTTTAACTCTGATTTTCCCACGCAATCAGGACTTTCGCGATCGAAACCGCGGGACGCAGCTAGTTGTTAAATATAAGCTTCTAGTAGAAACCTGGTTTCAAGGTTCAACAGTCAGTAATAAATGTCAACAAATTATCTCCAACTAAAAGTTATGGTATCACCAACACACGGTGCAAAAAGTCTAGGTAAACCTAACAAAGAAACTAATTTATTCAAACTACATGTACCTACGTATTTATAATTACAACCTTACAATAGCCAACGAAGGACATAAACAGCAACACCAATGTTACACTTACAGGAAAAAAATATGAACAGTTATTTATGGCCAGCTAATTCAATTAGCCATTTATGTCGTGAAGAAAATATTAATTATACAGTTCATAAAACTTGCGTTAAACGCTTAGGTAACGTGTTAAAGGAACTCATCACCCCTCCAATTAGCCGGATAATGACGGCGTTCAAGTTATTAATTTAATAAGTAGGGGAGAGCGGTGTCAGGTGTTTGAGACCCGACGCGTGCCGGTGACTATTCCATGTTATGATAGACATGTTCATATGTATACATTTATGTAATGTTTGTCAACATTGTTAGCAATGGCCTTTTTATCTCATTCTTAGATTATCATACAGCGCAGGAAGGAAGTCATTTTATTTAGGTATGGCGATGCAGTGCTCGGAACATTATCAACTGTTGCCATCTATTGCCCAGCTCTTTTACCACTCTCCCAGCCTAGTCAGCTATAATGCGTAACTGAAAAAACGGGTCAAAATGACGACGATGATCTGATAACCATTTATATTTGTAACCCAACGACAATTACATTGTCTGGAATATGTTAAAATGTTGGTGAGTGAGCGCTGTTGATCTAGTGGTAGATTCCCTCGACTTTCATTCCGAAGGTCGTGGTTTGAAATCCAGCGCACACCAATGTCTTTTTCTTTAAGAAAAAAATATGTGCGCTATTAACATCGCTGTTACGATGAAGGAAAATATCGTGAGAAAACCCACGGCTTAAAATCACGCACAAAAGCCCAATAGTAGAGCTAATTGCGGAAACAAACAATTAAAACTTTTTGTTTATGCTAAAATATTCGGATTAATTGTAGACAGACGGATACATTTTGGAAACAAAATACAGAAAACGCTAAAGTGATTCAAAAATGAATACAGACATACATAAATACAGATTAAAGCGTAGCTATTTAAATCATACAGAGTAAGAAATAACCAAGACTTCTTTCATAAAATTTTAATTATCTAATTCACCCCACGGCACGAGCGCGGGCAGGAATAAAATCGCGAGTAATTACAGTAAAAGGTCTTAAGCATGAATGTTATGACGGTGTTTATTAAAAGTATTCTACATTAGCAGTCCACCATTCAAAATTTCTTTTCAACACCTGAATGAATACCGCACAATACCTAAAAAAGTCAAAATGAGCTCTTAAATTTCCTACGTTTATAATTGAAGGAGCACAGCGGAAATGATAAACTGTATTTTACTCCACATTCAGTCTTTCTGACACGATAATAATTCGGAGGGAAGAAGTCGAATTTAATAGCGAGTTAAATGATACGTGCCCTGATTGGAAAATGTATGCTTATTCAGGTCGAGAGGGCCCCCCTCCCGACCCTCCGCACGGCTGATTTGAAATGAATGGTAATAATGGAGGAACATCCCGCTCGCATCGTTTTGTATGATTATTCCAGATTAATTATTTGTTGGAATTCTGCTGGCTAATTTTTCGGAACGGGATTTTTTCCGCTTCGACCGACGTTTTAATTCTAACTCGTCATTCAGTTGATGTTTCTATAGGTAGTTGTAGGCTGAGGTTGTAGGTAAAGCTAGGTTATTTGTATTTATTTTTAACCAACTTCCCACAACAGGGAGTGGTTATGTAGGTTTTCCGTTGTAGTTTTGTTTTAATTGTGTAGTAAATTGCAATATTATTTACGTGCATCACTGTATCTCTGCTAACAAAAGCGATATTATTAGAAGAATGTATTCAAATACGCGTGAAAAGTACTTCGTTTAAATACGGCATTTCCCATATCGCAACACTTATAAAAACGTTGATCTCAAAGCTCTGCTATTGAATCACGTCACGGAAGTCCCCAGGGTCAGCGACTGATGCGAATATCAAATCGCTGCCACCCCTTGACTGCGTAACACTCATCCATTATGCGACGAGGGAACGGGACACCTATGTCCATCAAATGTCACTTATCCAACCTGTCAAAACTTATATGAAAACATAACTCAAACACTCTCGCTACGAGATACGGAAAACTGAAAATACGTCATTAATTCTGCCATTTTCTTAATTTACGGTAAGATATACTTTGTTAAATAAACACAAATGAAAATAAATTTTATGAAGACAAGCGAAGGGTGAGATTCGTATGTCGAGACGTTAGTGTTTGTTCTCTCTACTGGACTCTCCCGAGGGATCTGAGCTGGCACATTCTGACGACTGAACTAAGTAGAAAGATAGAACAGAATTAAGCCGGCCAATTATCCCGTATTGGATTTATTGGTAATCACTGCACGAATGGGCGTGAGGGTGCGAACCAAGTTTTGATGATGCCTCCATCGGCATTATGAACAAAGTTGTTGCAATTTTTATGTTGGAGGATTTATTGTTTACTTTCCTCTTATTTCGCCCTCAATTGTGTGTAGACAGATAAAAGAGATCCCAGAAGCATTTTATTACAAATAAATCAATCTTTAATCAAAGTACCCATGCTGTACAGATCTTCAGACTTATCCTCAGTATAATCCTATTTCTTTCTTTGTTCTTTGAAATTGATACTTTTATATCAACGATTTCTATTTCTGAAGCATTCGGTAGGTATATTATAGGTATGTACATAGGTACTTAATTAAAATGCTAGTTAGTAGAAAAGATTTGTAACATTGAAAATGTCATGAGCACTATAACTATAAAATATATTGCTTTAAAGAAAATATTTAATGTATGCTGTCAATTTAAGCTTTATTGTGTCCATCCCCATCTGGCGTATCTGTCCTTCTAAGCCACCGGAGGGTCATCGAGATTTATAACTCAAACCCTTAGTGACAAACAGCCAGAACTATGAATTGCGACATTTCGATCAATCCAAGATATTGTTGTCAATATTGCTCTACAAAACCCGTGGCGGCTTTGTTGTTGTTAAAGTAATTCAAGTAGTTTTGTTAAAATAAAAACATTTCACACAAGCGCAATCTAGCCCCAAACTAAACACTAGGCGTGTACTATGGGTACTAGGCAACGGTTTTTTTTTAATATTTATTCTTTTTTTGTAAATACATACATATGATACTTTCATTAAAAACCCTTAGACTAAATATTTACTTTTAGGCATGAATATTTTCTCCCGGCAAGAATAAAACCCACAACCTTCTGCATTGCAGTCGAGCCTTTGTCCGACGCGCAACAGAGGCCACAGAGGCCGCCGTAATAAGGCAAGGTATGGTGCTTATATTTGCGTTACAATTATAAAATCGTTTCATACTCACTTCAGTTCTCAGTGATACTCACCCACATCAAAAAACTGTTGCCTATTTCTAAAAACATGCCAAACTAACATAAAAGAAATTGATATATTGATATAAAAGCAAAAATATGTTCAAAGTGTTTTGGTAAAAAACTCAGTGATACATCATAGCCGTCAATCTATCGGATAGCCTCTGGGGTATATTGTAAAAGTTTATTCCTGCATACTATCCATTGAGAATGTCTTTTCATGCCTACCCATTAGGTAGGTACCATTTGTCAGTAGGAAATATTTCGATATAGGAAACTTTATATGACAACGCACAATCCAAACCGCTTTTAAAGACTTGTAATTTTCATATGAGATCCTCTTAACCATGCACGATAAGTACTACAAAATTATGTTAGGAATTAGTTTTATAGTTAGTAGACATTGGGCCTTACCATGATGTCTTATAAGTCGTCACGAAGTCGTCGCGTTGTCGTTCAGCTAAAAAAAAAGTAATTAAAAACACATCAAATAATTAAAAAAAAATCTTCAAAAAAAAGAAAGATTTTTTAATTTGTCTATGGTTTTTAAAAGTAGTCGGGGTATTTTTAATTTCAAATTTACTTATTTTTTTAACGACAAAAGGACGACATAGCAACGACAAACGATCAAGGTAGCGCGGATTAAGTTCGGTTTTATTCACATCGATTCATAAAACCTTGAGTTCTGTTTTTATATATTCAGAAGATTAGAAACAGACTCCAAAAAAAACATATTAATATAAACATACCTACCTATGGGTGGGCGCGCGTAGTGCCAGAGTCAAGTTAATTTTCTTTTTTCTTTTTTTTTCGAAATGACCAGTAGCGATACAAAATGCGCCAAGTCAGCTAGTACTTAGCTAAATGAGAAATTATAATCAATGTTCCCGCTTTCTCTATTTTACCTTTCGGGTGATGTATCAGGAAACAGTATTAATACTGTATGAGGAAAAGCAAGTTATTTCCCTAATGTGGTCGTTACCAAAATATATTGATAATTATTTTAGTTACATTTGCTAAATATTCAGCCCACATATGCCTTTACAGATTTATTATTATTGATCAGTAGGATACAGAGTAGGTAAAATGAAGTAGGTTAAATATAATGATTTATGATTTTGTTGAAATGATTTCCACCTTTTTTTAAAAAAAACATTATGCGACATGTTTCTCTAAAGAAGACTTTTTTTTTAATTTATCATGAACTAACTTACAACATTTACATAATCACATTTTAACGGATCTTAATTGCGTACTATTATGTTTTCTTACCTCGACGTTTCGATCATGTTATAATGTTCTTGTTCTCCAGGGCCTTCGAGAATAGGATCATTATATAAATATGTTAACAAATCGTGTGAATTTAAAAAGTTTATTTACATATTCGTTCAAGGAATATAAAGTTTTTCAGCAATTCAGCAAGATACTTATATTGTATTAGTTAACTGTAATTTCGACTATATATCAATCTCTACATAAAAGATGAAGCAAATAGAACAAACTTAACCGATTAACTGACGGGTTAGACTGCATCAGTTGTTTGTATAGTCTCCTCGGTAGTTGCTCCATCGAAATTATCGATACTTGTATTTTTGGTATCATTACTACCGTTGATAGATGTCCCATTATTGCTGGAGCTATCGGTATTTGTCCCATGATTGCTGGAACTCTCGGTATTTGTCGCATTATTGCTGGAACTCTCGGTATTAGTACCATTATTGCTGGAACTCTCGGTATTTGTTCCATGATTGCTGGAACTCTCGGATATTGTCTCTTTATTGCTGGAACTCTCGGTTGTTTTTGTTATTTGACCCATGTGGTCAGTGACGCCCCCCTGAGTGCCATCATCATTTGCAAAAAGTTCTTGGATTTGGTTGTTCGGTTCTACAGTTGTCGATGGAGTGGAAGCCCAAGCAGGTCGTCTTGTCTTAGGTGTTCCTAATTTCCAACTAGTTGACTTTTTATCTGAGAGTTTTTGGTTTTCTTTCGGTCTATACGCAGCTAGAACCTTGTTTCTATAACACTTGCACGTACAATTCTTGTCAGACTCGGCAATATCGTAGTTAAAATCTAAACATTTTCTTATGCAAATAAAAGCTTTTTCGAAATCTTGACAGGCACCTGTACGCTGAAACCCATAGCGCAAAACTGCTTTGTGCTGATTCTGCGAAACTAAAATTAAATAGAAAATATTACAATTTACCTTCAGTAACCCTTGTACTTTCTAATTTTTACGTGTGTGTCTTGCAACTGCAAAAGCCGCTAAACCGATCGCTATGAATCTATGGTATCGGTTCGTAAATAACATATAGAAAGATAGGTCCTTAATGAGTTGTGTATATAGTTCATTGAGTTATATGAGGGCACGTGCAATTCAGAGAATTCTAATATTTATTTCGGTGGTAGTTATAATGGGTAGATTATAATGGGTAGTTATAACGAAACGCGCGAGGTCGACTCGCACTTCACTGGTTTTTAAAACTCAGTTTTTATTAATTTTTAAAATCTTTTTTATTTTATCCTTTTTAGAGAACTTTAAACGGAACTTTAAAAATCATTAATACTGTAACCATAACTATAATCGTTAAATAGTTTTCTGATGAGAAGGTGGTTTGTTCCATTAATGTGTACCTACTTAGTTCTTTAAGAGCCGATTCTATTTGTTGAAGTCTAAAACAAATAATTTACTGCATTATGGAATACCTATAGCTCTGCTGATAATTCCAAATCTTCTCATTAGATAAAAAAAATGGGACTATAAAAAGCTATTGCCTTTCTATCACAAAAAAAATCACATGATCGAAACTCAGACGACGAAGAAATTGAGTACCAATAACCTCTTCCTTTTTTGAAAATAGATTAAAAGTAAACCTTTTATTGCAAAACTCTTGGAATACTTATTTTACTAACAATTACTTATAAACGAAACGAACTGCTTTGTAACAATGCCGTTATTAAATAAAACGCGAGTAAAACCCGGTAAATATTGTGTTTTATTACGCAAAATCGCGAAAACCAAAAAAATAATAATTACATATAACAAGTATAGATAATCAGTATCTTACCGTTGCTGGTTTGTTGAATCAAGTCATTGTCGTGTATCGTCATATTTATAACATCATAATCTAAAACGTAAATAGTTGAACATACGTAAAAGAAATGAAAATGTCCTACAAATTCTAGTCAATATTATAAAAAATTTTTAGCTTTACCAGTAAAGCTAGCAGTGTGTTTTGGGGAGGTTAATATAACCTGAAGGGGAGTTATTCTAGACATCAGAGCGAACTACTTTTGTTCTACGGGTTTTGGACTTGGAAAATTTGGAAAAAAAAAAAGGTGAAGTTTAACTGAATAAAAACAGCTTTCTTTTAAATAAAGGAAATTAATGTTTATACAGGTAAACTAAGTAGATAAAACGGTCAACTCTAAGAAATATTCGATTTTAAAAGTAATCATTCAGAAAACCGCATCTAAATCGGTCGAGCCGTTTTGGATATGCATGGGAACATTTTAGTAGTCCACAGACAAACTAACAAACAATATCTCACCCTAAATGCATATAGCTCCTTCGTTCTATGGTGGGTAAAGAGTTATTTACGTAGACATCTAGAACTACCACTCTTCGGCTTAAATTATCGTCCCCAAAATACACTGTATAAGTACGTATTATTTACCCATATTTGAGAATTCTTGTCCAAATATAACAAAAATTTGAACGAACGCTACCAGTAATATTTCGCCTATATTACTCATCATTTTCTCCACTCAGTAGTTACCCGACGCGATGATAAAAAAGGAAAGAAATTGAATTGATAACGAATATTACCTACTTTGAATTATTGGCACTTATTTATTTTATGGACATTTTCACTGTAAGTATATTGAGTAAAATAATTGAATTTTTTAATTATATTTATCACTATGTCATTCGATAAAGTAGGTAACACTTTTATTTTCGATTTTTTATTCTCAGCTCTACCATGATATCTTTTAAGTCGTCGCTACATCATTCAGCTAAAGAAAAATCATGATAGGTATATAAAAAATTTATATATAAAATAAAAACAAATAAACCCAACTAAAAAAAATACAATTATCTGTGGTTTTTAAAAGAAGTCAGCGTATTTTGACGGATCCTTTGATATTCGGTTTGATAGAAGATCAATCTTCTTCAATCAGTCGTCCTATCGATCGTCTTTGATAAAAACTTTTTGAATATCAATGTTCTAAATTTAAATTACTTTAACTCTAGGGCTTAAACGCGTAGTTTATACCATAGAGACTAATGGTGTTCTTATTGCTCATATAAAGTAACTTTGCCATAAATGTGTAAAGAAATTAACAATACATACAAGATACGCACGAAAAATATAACCCTACATACACCCTACCTTGTCAGTCGGGTAAAAAACTAACCGTCATAATTCCATTACTTATACAAACCTATTAAAATGTCGCTACTAGAAATATCTTAAAGGAAAACAATCATCTTCGAAAATTCACTCGCGACGAGATTTGAACTCACGTCTCTGCATATTTCTAGTAGCCTTACCATTGCTCCGTACCGTCGTGGGTAATAAATAAAATATGTTATTAATTTCCTCATACTCACATGTCGTAACCCTGATTTTGATTCCACCTAATTCGGTGTAAAGGATTTATGAAGCCTCACGTGGCAATAGTTAAATGTTTTATCACTAATTTTGTGATAAAAATGCTAAAGAATTTTAAATTAAGAAAAATTTACGCAATTCTAAAGAACAAAAACATAACACTTCCTTTGGCAGTCGTGTAAAAACATGCAAATTATGTCAGCATTTATAGCGAAGAATTGAAACCCTATATACTTATTCTGTTTTTGGGAATACGGGTAATAAGAACTCAATATGATTTATATTTTTTTTATTTATTAAATACTATTTTCAATTACCATTTTCTTTAGGTTTATGCTTCTTTAGACTTATGGTGTTTCGGTTGTAGAATATTTTTCTTCTGATCCATTTTCTTTAGCCGGTGAATCCTGAGGTGTATTTTCTGTTTGTTTATCAGCCCCGTCTGACGTCACCGTCGATGTTTCAGATACATCATTTAACGACATTGTTGAGCTATCAGAATTTTCATCACCACTTCCACTACCTGAGCTATCGTCTTCTGGGCCAAATCTACCAGATTCAGTAACAGCAGGAGGGCAAGTAAACACTGTTGTGGGAACCGGTGTTGTTTTCGGCTTTGTCGGCCTCGGAGACAAAGTCCCTATTATATGATACAAAGACACACTCTGCGTTTTAGGAATAGTCCTTGTCGGTCTTGTAGTCCTCCATTTAAAATACGGCAATATAGTCGAGGAACTAACATCATGGCAAGTACATTTACAAAGGTAGTTAAGTCTATATATCTGGAAACCTTTGCTTTTGCACGCAGTCATACATTTAAATGTTCTGACAAAGTCATGACATTTTTCGTCTTTAAAACTTAAACCATAAATCTTCCTGGCGTCCATTGTTTGTGTTGTTTCTGAAAAATATTTAAACGCATTTTTACTATTATTTAGAAACATGAAACATGCGTAAGTTGAAATTGATAATATTTTTATACAAGCGACATTAAATATTTCATACCTATTACACACTAGATAAAAATCTAAAATATTACTAACCATTTTCTTCAAATAGAAAACATGGTGCCCATAAACTTATCAAAACCAGATATTTATACATCTTGTCAAAACCAATTACCTAGTATTATTACCTTGTACGCTTACAAAACACTCAACGATAATATTCACCGCATATCTAGATAAAGCGTATGCTGCATTATTAAATATTAATAAAGTTATTAACTAGGTTATTTTTAATTAAAAGATAAGGAAATTATTTACCAATGTAAGTATTTATATCTACTTACGGTCAGCGATATTATTAAAAATGGAAGGGCTATGAAATAAATCATTAATTGTTTTCATTATTGCGCAGGACCGTTTTTAAGCTCTTTTTATTTTCTTTTTTAACTCCTTTTAACCATCAGTTGGAATACCTGAACTACTTATAGCAATGACAGATTAGACCTTACTATAGACGTTTTGATAGTAAGGCCGCAGACATCCACATTGGCGATTATAAATAAACATAGTTCGACAACATGTAACAATATACCGTATAAAATGTTGACAATTTATCTGATAGTTTAATTTTAATTTTTTTGATTGAGTAAAATTTTGATTGAATAAATTTTATACACACCACAAAAATACCATAGACAAAGTAACATAGACGTGAAGTAATGTAATTAGGTAAATTTAGATTTAATAAAATAAATAAATATTGCACGACATTGCACACAGCGCAATCTAGCCCAAATTAAGCACCAGGCGTGTACACAACGGATATACTATATATTTTACTTTTTTTTTGTAACATACATATTAGGTATACATAGAAAGACATCTAGACCAGATACTAATATCTATTTTTTAAGCGTAAATAAGTATTATGAGATATGATTATTTTGTTATGATTATATTATTAGATTTATGTGAAACATACAACATTACAACTGCCGGCTGCAACACAGCTTACGCTAAAGCAGTTGGTAGGGTTAATTTAATATGTACTTTTTTTCTGTGTTACAATAAAGATATTTTATTATTTATTATTATTATTGGTTGATTTAATTTTATCTCTCTCCATTTGGAGGTGGTTTTACACGGGCCGAAGCCAAGTGCGGTTTATGATATCTGGTGTGATAAAAATTTGCGGACTATCCTGCAGGTATTCAATATTACAGCCTTCTGTAATAAAATGTAGGTGGATTTAGGTATGTCAATGGTGTTTAGACTATTGTGTAGTGATTTGGGTATGACTCCTGTCGATGAGATAATAATGGGCACTGTTCTGACGTTTGTGGCATTCCACTGTGTTTTAAGTTCTATTGCTAGGTCGGTGTATTTGGCTATTTTCTCGTTGTAAGTAGTGAGGATGTTATGTGTATTGCAGACGGCTATATCAATTAGGTAAGCAGTTTTAGTAAGTTTCTTAAAAATGGTAATATCTGGTCTATTGTGATGAATAGTCTTATCTGTGATTATTGTTCGGTCCCAGTACAAAATATATTCTGAGTTTTCATGGACATTATTGGGTGAGTATTTGTAATAGGGTACTTTTTCCGGAATAAATCTGAATTTGTGGGCTAAATATTGATGGACTATTGCAGCTACTTGGTCATGCCTGTGTTTATAATCCGTCTGCGCTATAGACCGGCAGGCACCTGTTATATGCTGGATAGTTTCGGAATTGCTATGACATCGGCGGCAAGAATCTGTAGGTAAATTTTGTAATCTAATTATGTATTTCAAATAGTTGCGTGTCTCTATAACTTGATCTTGGATAGCTAACATGAACCCTTCCGTTTCTGGAAACAATTCCCCCCTCTGCAGCCAAGCGTTCGACGCATTCTTGTCGACATTTATTATTATTATTATTAGACAATTCATCTGGGTGTGAAAGATAAACTTTGTAGTTAAATAATATTACATGTATCCGACTTCTAAAATCTAGAAGACTGATTGAATTAGAATTTTAGTTAATACACATCATTATAATTAATTAAATTACCTGTTACTTTTCGGAACTCCACAAAAATTATGTTAAAGAAAAATATTTCGTGTTTAGTGTCGACACCCGACTAGACCACTACAGATCGTGCAGTGTGAAGCGAGCATTCAGAGAGCACCACCCTCCTACCGCTCTTTGCTCTTTGCATGCGGTATAAAATATGATATCATGTTAATATTAATGACACCATTCATAAACTATGCATCGACGCGTTTCGGCTTCAAAAAGCCATCATCCGACCAAACTGTGCACAGTTCAAAATGGCTTTTTGAAGCCGAAACGCGAGCACGTTTGTTTCCATAAGCAATAACTTCAAAAATCAATTTTATACCCACTAACTTACATTTGTTTGGTCTCAGAGATACGGTCGCGAATGCTTCTAACATCTAATTAATAAATCAGGAATGTGTTAATGATTCCAATGCACATTGTAGAAAGACCAGAGACGAAATTCTCGGAACCAAACTCTCTATGGCCACCCAAATGATGATTTCATTATCTGTATGATTTTGATTGATGTAGCAAAAGAAATCACCGACAGCCGAATTCTTTTCATAACGGACGTATTTGCTTTGTTTATTACTTGGAACTAATTGATCCACGGCGCCACAGTTTTTGACCGTCCCTCCCTATATCTTTTTAGAAATTTTAGAAACTAAATCAAAGATTTTGATCTGGATTACGATCGGCAACTTAGGCCAGATAGTCTCTAATTCCTTTTTCATAAACACAAAATAGTCAAAAGTCACAACTGAATTCGCGACGCTACGATCGTCGTATCTCAGTCACAAATTATCAGCCTACAATACTAAATTAAGTAGTAGGCATTTCTTTAGTAACTTTTTCTTGATTCATTTTTTAATATTCAAAATCATCAAGGCTTGCCCGTCTAAGGAAAGGCTAGTTATAATCATACCATGATCCAACTTATGCTAATGTATCATTAAACATACTAATAGAAAGTAGGTACCACCTAATATATAAAAGATACAACGTTAAAACTTTCATTAGACCTACTTATAGGTCTCAGTAGAGACAACATCAACAAAAACAAAAAGTGATGTGTTGTTTCGAAGAATTAAATGTTCAATGCTGGTACTGTTAATGGTTATGAGCGTAAACATTTTATGACGTGTCACAAGCTTGCGACCATAAACCGTTGTGGATGGTGAACGTATCGCTTGTCTGCAGAGTACCGACTGCAGACAGTCCCAGGCGACGTTACTCAGAAAAAACCAACCATTATCATGGATGGCATCCGATACGGACGACATTTATGACGAGACATAATTTTGTCATCGGACATCACAGAGCCCATGAATAAGACTGGAACTTCGATTCATAATTATTGCTATTTGTGAATGATGACAGAAGTCCATCTCTAGTGATTTAATAATTAGTTTAAAACCGATATCTGAATGTAAAATAGATCGTAAACTGTAATTGTTTATGTGTAAAAAGACAATAAAATAGGCATTCAGTGGAGACAGCCAGTCCGAGAGTAAAGGTGACAGGTCCCCTTGGCTTACGCCAACTACGGTACAAATTGCGATATTAAGCACGAGGCGTGATGAAAAAACACTAGCTGAATATAAATTAGGTGGGTGGAGCGCCATAATCAATATAAACGATGCTAAGGAAGATTAGAAAAATCCTGTAAGAAAACAATTTTCACAAGATTGTTGTAGCTAAATATATATTAGTTTCTTAATATTCGAGCAAAATCAATAGGTGAAATAGATAACTAATTAAACTGTTATCAAAATTCAATGATAATTATAAAAGAGGTCAAATTAGGGGTCATTCTGACACTTCGAGATTTCGCGAAAATTTAAATTTGCCCATATGTTTTTATTGTGTTGACTCAGGACCTTGATTTTTATAAACCTACATAATAGGGACCTTTTCAATGTTTTATTTATTTTCAAATTTAACATAGTAAATATGTATCTATCTACCCCGTCATTTAATATTAAGTAAACTAAAAAAAAATTAACTTTCAGAGTAATGTCCATACAAAACTTTCACCCAGTAAGGTGATGTAAAACGGTCTTAAAAATCGTGTAAAAAATGCAAAGACTAAATTGAATTTGATTCCGATACATAAATTTTACTTAGACTATTTGTCTCTCTTGGATCAAGCGGGGAAATAAGTGAATGTTAATTAAATTTGTTTGTCCGAAACAAAGTCGCCAACTGACTTTTAATTGTTTCTCTTTCTATTTCATTAGCGATTGATTGACCCATTTATCACGTACAATACAAAATAATAAGAGAGAAAATTCTATTTACTTTCATTAAAAACAAGGATGTTTTTTTAATCCTCTACCCAGACATATTATATCTACTCGTAGTAGAAAGTTCGAGAAATAATATCTTATCTTACTAATATTATAAACGCGAAAGTTTTTATGTATGGGACTTTGTTACTCTTTCACGCAAAAACTACTGAACCGATTGCGATGAAACTTGAAATATAGGTAGCTGGATATTGGGAACAACACAGAAGCTTTTTAACCCGATAATCCCGCAAGATCGGGATTTCCGCGGGTGAAACCGCAGCTAGTTTTGAAATACTCAATGTACGGTTTTATTTAATAGCGTTGTTATTGACACATAAGTAACTAGCTGCGCCCCGCGGTTTTTCGCGCATAGGTCTCTATTCCGTGTATCTCTATCAACTAAAAAACTGCATCAAAATTCGTTGCGTAGTTTAAAAGATCTAAACATACATACAAACAGACAGCGGGAAGCGACCTTGTCTTATATTATGTAATGATAATGATTAGTTATTATTAAAAGTTAAAATTGTAACTGTGTGTTTCCGCAATTAGCCCAGTTGTGGGGCTTTTTGCGCTTCTTTTGGCTTCTTTAATAACAACCTAGTACTAGCCCGCCTAACCAAGATCGTTTCTCGTTGCTTTGTCGTCCTATTGTCGCTCAAAACAATTAAATAAATTTTAAATAAAAATGACCAAGACATGGAAAAAACCCAAGATAATTTTAGAAACAACTGATAATTATTATTTTTTTTATTTTTGTTATTATTTAAAAAAAATTTTAGCTGAACGATTTAGCGGCGACTTAGCGACGACTTATAAAAAGATATAGAAGAGCGAAGTATCTTCGCAAAGGATTTATTAAAAACATTGTAGTTTTGTATTAGGTATCCTTAAGGGACCGAAAACAGTTTAAGATTGAAGTACCCAATAAAATGCACAATACATAGTGTAAGCTTCGAAATGAGTTAAAACAACAGATATAACGTATTTACGTTTGTTATGTTTATGTAAAGATTCTTTGTGTGGTGGTTTTATGGTTTTCTGTTCAACCGATTTGTAAACGAATGGAAATAGATAATAGCTAGTTTTTCCCGTTATTAGTAGCTATAAATCATTGTGCATCCGTAACGACTGATGCTTAAAATTAGATCAGAAGTGATACAAGCCAAAGGTGTCTTCTAACATCTTTAACAAAAGATCAACTTGGCTTGTTTGCTTTCCATCATTCAAATCAGTTGATACATCAATCACTATTTTTAGGGTTTCATATGCAAAGGGTAAAAACGGGACCCTATTACTGAGATTTCGCTATCTGTCTGTCTGTCTGTTTGTCACCAGGCTCTACCTCATGAACCGTGATTGCTTATTTTGAAAATATAACTATTTGCCTGTATTATTGAGCATGTATTTCATTCATTTGTCATTTGTTTTCTGATTAGCTAGCACCTTAGAGTATGCATAAGCAAACTATAGTCGAGCGCTGGTAAGCGAGTATGAACTGTGGATAAGCACCGGTATGAACAGTCAAAAATGACAAAAACAATGTCATCAGTCACCTAGGGTTACGTCTCTCGTTAGAATTTATTCTATTACGGTGAAATGTTCAGTGCCGCGGTGTAAAAATGATTCGCGGATCACTATTCACCTCAACATTTGAATATCTATGTATAGAGCATCTGCTTACACTTTGCGCAGTAGGCAAATACCCATAGGCGCGCTCTATAGTTTGCTTATGTATACTCAAAGGTTAGCACATTCTATCAAGAAAGTCATAATAGAATTCGATTGTCCTTTCATGATGAAGCCACATCTCGTGCCACGGTTTACAACTGGTTTTATGAGTTTAAACGTGGTCGCACTTATCTCACCGATGATTTACTATTTGTGTAAATCATCGGTGATGATTAGGACGAATGGGTAAAGTGCTTTTCTCAGTGGTTCCACCGGATGCAGCGATGTATAGATGTAAATGGACTATTTTTTTTAAATAGAATAAAACTGATAACTCGCGTCAGTTAATTTTTGATTATCTAAAAACTTTCAGTGTCACCCTCGTACTCACAAACTTTCAGCTTTAAGACTTAGTAGGTATTTTAAAACTGAAAGTAATCTACTTACTGTACAATAGTAGATAACCTACATATAACTTTATCCATGCAAACTATTACCAAAACAATTTCTAAGTTGATATTCCCATAATTACGAGCACGATTATAATACAGCTCGCATGTTTGCAGAACAATCTCGTACACGTATGTATCAATCTAAGTTAATGCTCTGAATTCAAATCTTCCGTATCGCATTAATCCGAGCGAGGGTCGTGCCGTAATAAATTCCGTATTATACGCGCGACACGCGTATTAAAATAAACATATAAACATGATACACCCTCGTGGTATATGCCACGAGGGTGTATCATGTTTATGATACATGACGTACGACGTTGCTTACGTACGAACAGTTGCTGATGCTGTTACATCAACACTTATAAATTGTCTGCAACGTCATATAATCCGATGGGGAGTTGTTTTAAACGTCTGGGTGACGGGCTTTATTGGAAACCTCCTTTTTTATATTTACCTATTTGTGTTTAAATAATTAATGTTCATCAGTTCTTAGAGAGATGTTCACATTATGATTAACCTCTAACTACATTAAACAGCTTATGTTGGCGGGAAAAGTCCTACGGTTAAATAAAAAAAAACACAAACTGACAATGTTCCTTTCAGATTTCGTATCCTCATCGATCCTACTAATATTATAAAGCTGAAAGTTTTTGTGTATGTGTGTTTGTTACTCAATCACGTAAAAACCGCTAAACTGATTAACATGAAACTAGGTATGTAGATAGCTGGAGACCTAGAATAACACATAGGCTAGTTTTTATATCGATATTCCCGCGGGACTTACGCGGGTGAAACCGCGGGGCGCAGCTAGTATACTATAATTTCATGACCTGATCAGCATCAGCAACAGTTCGTCGCGATCCATCCAACAAATCAAAAAAATGTTTTTATAATGGAGTTTCTCTTTTGATTTACATATTAAATAACTAATATAAATCTTCTTGGTACATTTTAAAATCAGTAACGGTACAGTATAATGTAGTATGCATGCATACGTATAAGTGTTAGTATACACACAATATTGTAATGTATTGCCAGACTCTACTTTATTTAGCGCCGATACTGTGCAGTACATTGAGATGGCATTTTATTATAACAATAGCGAATCCCGAGAGGACTCAGGACACCCTGAGCGGGGGCAAGTGTATAATTTAGTTGACACATTGTCACAAATTCAGATATGTATGCACTTGCAATACCTTTACTAGCTACCTATTCAATCGTCTTAAGTAAATAGATGTCAAAAATTGAACATATGACAACAAGCGTTTTTGAGTATAGGATAGATCGATATGTACTTAAAGATGAAGTTAAACCAGTAAACCCTATACACAACTCATCCTTCGACGGACTACATGTCGAAACACAGACGAGTCTGCTTACCTACTACCTACTAAACTATAATAATCAGCGGCACGCCAAGGCCCTGATTCTCTAAATAAATTGCATGCGACAAACAGGCGGGATGCAAGAGCATTGCAGAAGTCGATTTGTTGCAGGAGTAAAAATAATAGCTATTCTATAACTTCTCTTAATACTGATTGGCTGAGGAACAAGGGAAGCTATTTAAATAATTAAGTAGCTACTAGCTACTTAACTAATTAAGTAGGTAGTAATTAAGTAAAATAACATTTACAGAATACGAATTAACGTACATCTCCTGCACGTCGCCTGCATTCCGCCGGCATTTCGCATGCTATGTCCTTACCGAAAGGTTGCGGATTCGTTTTCCGCCTGGACCAAATGTTTATACTGACCGTTTGTTTCTTCTTCTTCTTTTCGTGTAGTGGTGTGGCTCACCTGGTGTTAGAGTTTTCCAGATCGCCTTAAGACCTCTATCTTGACCTAACGACTGTTATCAGAGATAACAACCGGGACCAACTGCTTAACGTGCCTTCCGAAAGCACGAAGGAGCTCGAGAAAATTATTTTTTGCCACACAAATTTTAGGTCACCCATCCAAGTAATGACCGCACCAAGCGTTGCTTAACCTGCACAACCATTCAAGATCGGCTGGTACAGCTAGGCCAATGAGCTCCTCGTTTGTTTCTGATTGTGTGTATCATATTTATGTATTCACAAAGAAGTATCATATGTGGTGTATCCGTTGTCTCCTGTAGTTATATAGTATAGCGCAAGCTTAGTTACTTAGATTGGGTCTAGATCTCTCTGGGAGCAAACGTCCTGCAAAATTAATATATTTGTTATTAAAAATATTTATCTTGATTAACTATTTTGCAGGCAACTGTGGCTGTAGGTGATAAAAAAATCATAATTTAGAATTCTTTTATTACCTCAGTAAACGATGTACATCGTTTACTGAGGTACCTACTACCTACTAATCTACGTGATACTAAATACCTAATATTATATAAAGAAAACGTGATCATATTAACTCCGCCCCTTTCTTTAAGAACCATTTAATTCTGGAGAATTCCCAGGTCGCGCTTATAATTTATAATAACACAAGGAGATCCCTTAATATACCGTTTTGTAGATAGGTATCTATCAAATTACGCTACCTTCCCCTCTCCGCCATTGTTGTCTAACACGGAAAATATTCATTTGAATATTTACTCAACATGGATAATATTTTAATCTTCCCCTTTGAATTATACATTTTCCAACGGAGACAATTTCACGCCTGTTTCATGAGAACGATGTAAGTGCTGAATCATGTGCAATCAATTATAACTTTAATGAAAGTGCAACTGTATGAGCTACTAAGTCGAAACTCGCTTGGCGTATGTAGCAATATCAATTTAACAAGATATTCCTTTTGTTAATATTCGCACACGCTTTATCAAATTCTCCGGCAGGGGTGACAATAAGCCGCTGTAAGTACTCTCTCTGACATATGGATAAAAGCTTTCATTTCACTCTCGGCTCTTTTGAGTGCGATGTACCTACTTAATAAATGAGTGTACATAAGTATAAAGACATGTTTAATACATTTACATCTTGAAGTAATAACGTTCTTCTTTACGTATAGTAGTGTGGCTCACCTAATGTTAGAGATTTCAGGTCGCCCTAAGGACCTCTTACTTGTCCTATAACGACTGCTATCAGTGATAACAACCAGGACCAACTGCTTAACGTGCCTTCCGAAGCACGGAGGAGCTAGAGAAAATGATTTTTGCCACAGAAAATCCTGCGCCAAGAGTTGCATAACCCGCACGATCATTCAAGATCGGCTGATTCAGCTATAGGCTAATGTGCAATAATGATGTATATGTATAATAAGATAACGTTAAATAATTTTCTTTCTTTTAGTTACTTCGGAGAATTCGTAGTAGGTTTCCACATTATGAAAGCATTATGGATGCGAATAGTTAACTACATGCTGCAGCTTGAGTTATCGCGAAAATTTATTACAGCAATATCCTAACTCCAGGTTTAAACAAGGCGCTACTGGAAAATAGGAATTAACCTATAGAAAATTTTACGATTAAAATTACAATAGTTAACGTATGTAAACAACATTGTTTAAAAAACTACACTTATTTTCGTATTCAGTCTTAACAGCTTTTTTATCGGGCATGTTTTCATGGAACTCGCAAAAAATCGAAGAAAATTACATCTATCACATTAGAACAAAAACTTGAACTGGCGACCTCAACGTGCAGACGTTTTGCCAATATATAAATATTTCAGGTCGATATGCAGGTATATATGGGAGAAATTAGGCCTACAAGATCAAGTCAAGGTTCAATTTTGGAAATGTATTTTTCAATTTAAAAAATATGCATATTATTAAAATGTAGGTACAGTCTGCACTCCATTTGCTAGTAAATCGATTATAGAAGAGTCCAGGCGAGTTCCATCGGCGTTGTGACAAATTATATCATAATTCTATTGTGAAAACTGTTAAATGTCTCCGCGACACCCTCGCTTGTTACAAAAAATAGCTGCTCCGGGGTCCTGCCCTCGTCTGTTTAATAACATAATAGCACAATTCCCTCGCCGCATGATTCAATTTGGATTTCCTCCAGCCTCCCCCGTGTAGTCTAAAAAATGACAACTTCATTATATTGTTCACTGTCCCGAGGGCGAGTTGTTTGCTAGAAGGATTATAATGATTAATTCTTTAAAATATTAATACGAGTCACACCCGTGCAGCACACTTGCAAATCTTTTATGCTGGGGATTATTGATATTTCAACGCAAGTGCACTTTTGTTTACGGTGATTTGTTAGCTTTTTGTCTATTAAAAATGTGCTTGTGTGTTAAAATACCAAGTAAGTTATTAAGCATGGAAGTTAAGTTCTTACCTACTTTAATAAATCTGGTATCAAAATTAAAATGAGTAGGTTAAGCTAAAGTAATTTTCATCAAGAGATAGCAGTTGGGTGCCGGTTGTTATCTATGCTAGCAGTCGTTAGGTCAAGTTAGAGGCCTTAGGGCGACCTGAAAATTCTAACAGACCCACACCACTACACGAAAATAAAGAGACGATCAAAAGATTTGAAGTAGCCAGGTTATATGGGTAGGTACCTATTTGTTGTACTTATATAGCATAAAGTATCCCTCATTGTATGGCCAGTTTTCTTCCGAGCCTTTGTCTGCAAAATAAAAACTTCATTTCTCTCCCTGTGGAATTTAATTTGAAGTAATGGAAGTGTTATATTGACTTAACAGGCCAGAAGTTCCCCTCGCAGTTACAGTTATTAAAATGGAGAAATTTATTATTAGCATTTCGTCGTTCCACTATTTACATTTTAATTTTATTTGTTCTGTGATTCCATTAGTCACGTTCTAATGCATTAATTCAATAATTCGCTCACGATGCGAACTCGAATTTCAAGATGACAATCGAATCGAAGATCCATTAATCAAAGCGAAATGTTTTACATTGCGTATTTTGGGTTAATCGACCTTTTGATTATATTTCACTAACCGACTGCAAAGTACTGGATAGATTATGTGGCTGTTTCATAGCGATAGGTATCCAACCACACCACTAAATTACTTTCATATGATATTCATTCTTTTGTATCATTTATCCAACTTGTATTTAAATTTAGATTTTATAACAGCTTAACTTGATCATTGTAAGTGTATTTAATTCTTTGATTGTAACCCTACCTGTATTCCACTAATATCTTACTAATCCTGCTGTCTTACTAATATTATTAAACGCAAAACTATGTCTGTATGGGACTTTGTTACTCTTTCTCACAAAAATTACTGAATCAATGGTGATTAAAATTAAAATATAGGTAGGAAGCTGGAATAACACATAGGCTTATTTTTTTCCCGATATTCTTACGCAATTGAAACCGCGGGGCGCAGCTTTACCTATAAATGTAAAAGTTTCTCCGGAAGTAAGTAAATGATTATGTTTGTTACTTGTTTACGGAAAAAAACTGAACCAATTGCGCTGATACTTGTTACACAGATAGCTAAAGATTTGTATTAACACATTAGCTTTCTATTGTCTAGTGGCTTTTTGTCCTTAAAGTCCTACAAGATCCGGTAGCTATAGTAAATAAAATATATAAATTGATTTGTTGTGATAATCATTTAATATGTTACTTACATGTCAGAAGTGATAGCGAACCCACGTCCGTATCTATAATCTATGCACTACAAACTTACCAAACTGTACCTTCACTGGTAACGTGTACTTCCCAAGGCAAGGTATTTCAAGTCATGTCTCGAATTCAGCAGTTTTCATTCTAGTACTAAAATGTAGAACATAAATATTGTCACCCTAAAGCACAGTGGGGATAATTTTTTAAATTCGTGTAACAAGGCACACTTGCACTGCGACCCTGAGTATATCATTTATAGTCCTTTTGTCACCGAAATTATATTTACAGAAGTGAGCAGACAATTTCACGCTCTCTTCCCCGCACCCCCACACTACGGACTAATCAACGAGCCGTTCGACATAACATGGACGGACCATTGAGATAGCAAACGGATAACTTAGATGGTCCAACATTCTTAGCAAACTTTTTAAACTAACCAATTGGAAAACATAATCGAAACACATCGAGTCGAGCGAGCAAAGCACTGCCGTAGTTTACCTTTACACGTGTCAATTATTCAAAAAAAAATATTAATATTTTCATATTAATTTATAATGGCACGAGCGGGTAATACATGGGCCCGCATGAATATGAAATTAAATTAATTTTTAATTTTATATGTTTTTATGATGTCTTATAATGTCCTTTCATATGCAAAGTGTGTACCTTAGAAATATATATTTGATAGAAGCAGTAAAACAAAATAAAATACAAATAAACTTGATAGGTAACAAGTGTTTTTTTAAACCAATGGCATGTCCATAATAATCTTCCATTTCATCCGAATACCAATAAAGGGTGAGTCCACACATGAGCGTGAAAGATTGTCCACATGTTGGGTGCCCCACGGCGCAGAGCCCGCGAACTTCACCATCAGCTTATCAGCGAGGCGCATCAAATCATCTAGTTCGGCTGTCATTTCCGCTTCACCTTCAATGTATCACAATACTTTGATTTTATTACAAGTTATTCCTGTTCGACACCCGAAAATCATCACTCTAATTTTGTTGCTGGTGTCCCTATATCATAATTTTTGTCGAATTCTAATATTTCGGTTGTAGAGACAACAAAAGTTTAGATACAAAATTGATATTATTCGATTATTGAGACAGTTAAATACAAAACCATAACTTGCGTACTTCAGAAAAATAGCAAAAATCCAAAATAAGGCATTTGTTTACCAATGGTCAGAGTGAGAATACCGGTACAGGCATTAAGAAAGACAGTTCGTAGCTATTGCCAGCTTAGAATCTTCATTTTTTAATGGGATTGGATGATGGCAGTAGTAGGACGAGTCCCAACTAGTGTTAACATAATCCAATATTTGTAAGTAACTGTTGCTCCTGATCGATGTTCTAAATCATTGAATCATCCCAAACCCACCCGCGTAACTACCATAAAAGTCGCGTGTCCTTTTCCTGAATTTGACAAGGAAATAAATTGTAAGATCAAAGCTTATAGAGGCTGCGAAAATATTGCTTATGTCGTCGATAGGGGCGGGGTTGGTGCAACGGAAACGGAAGAGACGACGGATAGGAAGCGATGCACGGCGTCGGATGTGCCCACTTCCGATGCGAACGATCTTCACTTACTTAACTCAGCAGGATAATGTTGATATTATCCGATGCTAAGTCATATTTCAGTAATAAGAAATAAGATAAATATTTTATTAAATATGTGTGACTTAGGGATGATTCTTACTACTTGTAGAACGGATCGTGGACGGCCGGGACGGCGAGGACGGATTTTCTGTTCTTTTTTTTAGTTTGGCGATATTTGTGGCACATCGTCGGGCGAACACCCGGCTGCGACATCGATGGTTGCTGGTTTGATTCCCGCCAGGAACAAGCTTTTTTTTTCATACACCTACCTATTTGCTTCTGGTCTCTCTGAATATAAATGTATTGTATGTGTGGTGTGGCATTGGATTTCTCGAAGCAGTTTCATTTTTGTGTAATCAAGATCATCGCTATCTAAGGATTGCAGGTCCTAACCCCTGCATATTCATATTGATTCCACTATTAACTAAATCAATCCTAACAGAAAAAAATCTCGGAAAAAAAACATGAAAACTCGAGGATTAGGTCTCTTAAATTTCAACATCAATCGACCAACTAACTATAAATTCCACCATTTGCTTCTACCGTTGTTTTCACACAAACCATAGATTAAAATCTAAATAACTTGATAGCGGATCAAATAATAAAAACTGACATATAACCACACAGTGTTTTGTTTATGATACAAACAAACTGCGGTTAACAAGTCATTTCTACACAAATCGAGTGCGGTTACATCGCGTGATACTAAAATTAATTTCCAACTTGATTACTTAGTCGAGGGCACCCTTTGGGAATTAAAACACGGTTATTCGATAAAAAGAATTGTTTGTTAAACAGGTTTATTAATATGAGGATTTTAATACGGTTTAAGATTGTGTTTGCCTATAGAGTACCTTTTACCACACCCACGGGAAGTCATGGGGTAGTCTAGTCTATGTCGGGGCTAAGTAGAGAGTACCTATTTACCTTGTTTTGATAAAGTTAAGTAATTTGAATCATAGCTTCATAAAAGTCTCCATTCTGGTACTAATATCAGTAAATGAATGGTCAAAGATATTCTATCCATCATCATCAGACCGATGAAGTCCACCGCTAGACATAGGCCTCTCCAATAGGCACCCCACCTAGATCTATTTTCGGTTTCTCGCATCTAGTTTGTGCCAGCCGTCTTGCGCAAATCGTCTCTCCAACGTGTCTGAGGACGTCCAACACTACGTTTGCCGAGACGCGGTCAATGAAACACATATTCTATCCAATGAAACTATATAAACAATCATCCTAACACCCTGTACACCCCCTACATACTACAGTGCACCCTGTCGGTCTTGTCTAAAATAATATGGGGATGGGGGCTAGGGTATGAAGATATCGCTTGCATGTACTATTACCCGTCGGAAGAGAAGACCAAAAAGAGTTGGTCTAAGTCCACTGGCTAAAGTCGTAGCACCAAGCGGAATATTCCATGTTCCGATATGTAGACCGGTGCAGCCACCAAGGGAGACGGGTCGGATCTTGTTTCACTGCCGTCTCCCTTCTTCTAGATGACATTGCTGTATCTACGACCATACCATCACTTACAATCAAGTGAGATAGTGGTCAAACGTTCATCTTTCGTAAATAATATAGTACACTTAACTTTATTAGGTACTAGCTGTGCCCCGCGGTTTACCCGCGCAAGTCCCGATCCCACAGAAATATCGGGATAAAAGTATCATATGTGTTATTCCAGGTATCCTACTTAGCTACTTAGCTACCTATATTCTAAAGTTTCCAAGTATTTGCGTGATTGAGTAACAAACACACATATATACAAATTTTCAGCTTCATAATGTAGTAGGATAACTTATACCTACACAGCTATGTGGTAAATAATGTTTTTACACTCAACATATTAATATAGATTCATAAATAGGAATTCCTGTTTGTGTAAAACTTGGAATATTTTTACAAAAATCATCAAAAATTCTCCTATGACAGGATTCGCAGTTAGCGCACTCGCCCGGTAAGCACAGGGCATAGGTTTGAATCCTGTCAAGGAAGAATTTTTGATGATACATTTCTCCTTGTAAAAATATTTCCAGTAAAATACCTTGAGGAATAAACATAAGAAATATTTGAAAACTTTCTAAAAACATTAACTTTAACATAATTTCTTCGACACCGGTGCAGGAGGTGAGTGCAGAACTGTGTTATTTTAACAACTTCTGTAAGTTTCACTAACTAACAACGACATAGGTAACCAATTTTCTACGTTCTTGCGATAACGATCGAACCAAGTGAATTCACCATACTCACTTTAATGAGTTCCTGAGGATTTTATTCATTTTACCTTACAGCCTTTTCAATAAAACCAAAAGAATCGACATTATATTAAAATATTTACTAAAACATAATTAACTTTTAAGAAATTTACAACAATCTTAAGACTATTCACAAAAAACTCCTTGATAATACTCGCCAAACAATTCTTTCGCTAAATTACAGAGCCATTTAAAATCGAACCCGTACCCTTCAAATACCTCTTTGAATTCAGTAAATTTAGGGTTTTTAGATAACCTTTTCATTATGTCCATGAATTCCGGTGAGTTAATTGTCTCAAATAATTCTGCTATTTCAGGACTAGTTTCGAGTTTGCTCTCGAACAATTTCTTAATATCTTCCATTGGTAAATTTGCTATTAAATCCTCAATGAGCCCTTTAATTCCAGTACCTCGAGTTATTCTATCTTCTTTTATTTTTATTTTCTCGAATGGTGGTAAATTCAAAGCGTCATTTATAAAATTGATAGCAGATTCAACGTCGTAACCCTTTTCTGATAAAAATTTGAACGCCTGAAATACAAAAAATATTAATAATATGGGTACAAAGTGCCAGAGAAATGTTTCCAATTAATTACTACTATATAAATAGTGTAAGGCAACCCGTCAGCTCTTAATCACGTGCTGTCGCATGTATCATTGAATAAACATAAAAACCTTTAGTAGTTGGCTTTCAAAATTGTTTCCATAATAAGGAAAAAGTAAAGCTCGTACATTCAGGTATCTGTCTCAGACTGCATAAATGCATAGGTTTTTGAAGATGAAGATGGTAAAATGCTGTGTAAAATAAGACCTGCATATTTTAAAATAAACACTTACCTCTTTAAATTCTTCTATAGTTTCCAACTCCCAAATGACGTTTTTAAACTGATCACTCAATATGAAACTGACAAAGTTCAATACTTCTGGATCACCTAAGTAGCCTAGAGCAACATTCATCACTTTTTCTACGTCGATCAATTTCAAAAAATCCATTAAATGGTCTGCCCATATTGGCGAAATATGGGGCTCTACAAAAACAGGGCTATTTAAATTGTCATCGATAGAAATAACATTACCGAACGTCTCTCCTTGGAAATTAAATGCTATCAAAAAGAATATACTAAATAATTTAAACATTTTGTATAATCGTTCTATTTAGTAACGTTTCTGCTGTACAACAATACCTAATTATAATGATAACTACTTAATTACTTATCCTCTTTTATATTACATAGTTATGAAACAATCGACTTATTTATTTAGGTTAAAACTATTAACATTTTCGAAATAACAATGGTATCTTAGTAAATCGAAGTAGATAAATCAGCATTAAGGTAAATCAAAGATTGTAGTTATCCGGCTCGAGTGTGTTATCAATTCAAGACTCGTGTTATTGGGTCATCATTTTCATCACGTCGTTAATCCATAGTTATATTTACGCAAACTACTGGTATTTTCCATTTTACATCTAGGTACGGTAATAAAATAATTTTTATTTGAACCACGTATGTGTTTGAGGATATAATTGATTTATTTCCTCAAATTATTGCTTTTGGGAAGACATCGTTTTTAATATTCTACACTACATAAAAAAACAATTGAGTCATTAAAAAAGTTAAAATAATTATTTTTCATTTTCTACTTAGTTTGTCTTGCTATACCTATCTGGACACTTTAGTATACTAGACATATTGACACATTGGTTATGAAAGTACCTAGACATTATTTAACACGAAAATAACATTGTTTTTATTCTTTTTAGCATTGTTGCAATGTTATTTCGACATTTCGGAGACTTTACAGATACCTTTATTAAGGTTGATTAAGATGTAATTTGTCTTTTATATTGTCACTAGGTGCGCCCCGCGGTTTCACCCGCGGAAGTGAAAAACGCGTTATGACGGGCGCGAGCGGCCCAGAGTTTCTCGAGCGGTTGCACTTTTTCGTTAATTACTCGGGTTCCACTAATTGGATTTCGATGCAAAGTATACCACGACGTTCCTTGAAAATAGAACTATCCAATATTGAAAACCAGATTTCAATCGGATTAGAAGTTTTCAATTGTATAAGGAACAGACAGAGAAACAGACAAGCATGAATTTTAAAAATTATATAATTTTGTTCTATTACTTTTCCGAAGTCTTCCAGACAACTTTTTTTTAATTTACTTTCAAGTACAGACTTTTTGTCCTCTCTTCCTTTATTATAAGTATAGATAAAAAGTTACTGTAAACTACCGTCTCATCTAATATTTGTGTCAAATCGTTCCTGTGTAATAAAAAAACGCGATTAAAACCGGAAAATAAAGTTCATTTCAAGCAAAAACAATTCAAACTGTTTAGGTAGAAACCAAGTTAAATGGCGAATTATCGTAATGTTACAAAATAATGGAGCTCGATAACTCTAGCACTTAAATGAAAAATAATACAAGAAGTGCAATGAGCAGAACGATGGAACTGATAGACTGACGCTGTCCGTTTGAATGACGTCGCCCTAGGGTTTGATTCAATAAAATGGAAATAAGAAATAATTTATTATGTTGTAGGTATCAAGCTCTAGAACATTTACGCTTGTACGTAGATTACGGACCAATTTTGTTAGGTAGGTACCTACCTATAGTGTGAATTCGCTTAGTCACTGATCTATTAATAATAAAAGTAATATTATTAAGAAGAATAATTTATTTGTTAGTTAGTTTGTTTATAATGAATAATCTCCGAAACTACTAAATTGATTTCAATTGTTTTCCCACCAATTTCAAGACCACAAAGCTTTTGATCCCGATATTCCTTCGGGATCGGGACTTATGCGAGTGAAACTGCAACTCTTATAATTTATAAATGTTTCGAATATCTACTAATTAAAATATATAAGTAACGCTTACATATCTGAAATAACTTCATATAAGTTATTATCGTGGGCTCTTACTCTCTCATGATCAACCTTAAAGGTACGTGTAACAGAGGAAGACATTTGTCGAGAATATTCTTCTCACAAAAAGTAGGATGTACAAATATAGAAATGTATGGCTTTGTGTGTTTCAATGAACATAATATTTGTGTTTATTAAGTATTCCTTCTCTTAACAGCTGCACGGTTGCACTGAATTATAGTTTCTGGACAGCTTCGAGCCTTGTGATATTGCATAGACTAAGTACCTATTTGTTGATCCGCGCGCAATGTACCGCGTATATAAAACAGAATGTACTGAAGTATAAAAAATATTACTTACCTAAAAAAGTCGGAAATAATACTTTTGGTAATATTTCCGACTTACTTATTTTAGACTTAATATTCTCTACATTCAAAATCTGTTTTGTATACTTTCCTTTTATCTACATATGCTTAAATGGACAGGACGTGATTAGGTAGGTACATAAAATATAAATATCTGGCTCAATCATCAAAAGGTCTATCTAGATTCTAGCCTACTTTTTGTCTTGTACTAAGATTATCAAGCAAACCTCAAATAAACGATGGAGACAAAATCAGCATTTTATATTCAATGTAATGGAATTTAAATTGCAACATCGGATAACTTCCTTAAAACCATTCTCGACTGGCTTATAGTTGGTCAATTCTACCTGCAGTCACGATCCTCTATTCCCTATATTTGCTTCCCAGGAAAGAGGCTTGTTCGCACCAGCAGTTTTCTTACATATATTGAAGCTATGAAGTGAAACTAATAGCCACAAATGTGGGTATATCGTAGTAGTATAAAAGTACCTAGTATGATATACCAATAAACGTAAAGGTAGGCCTTTATATGCATGTTTATATCTCTCATCTAACCCGTTTTAAAAGTCTATTCACTTCTACCAAATTAACCCATTTTATTTTACTCTAGAAGAGCCCCGCGGTTTTACCCGCGTAAGTCCCGATCCCGTATCGAAATAAAAAGCCTATGTGTTATTCCGGGTCCCCAGCTACCTATATTCCAAGGTTCGGATCGATGCAATCGATTAAGTAGTTTTTGCGTGATTGAGTAACAAACACACATACTCCTAAACTTTCAGCTTTATAATATTAGTAGGAAGGATAGGATAGGATAGGATTCTTATTTTACTAATGGACGGAGAAATAAGTCAAATGACGTATACGGACAACTGATAAATTTTTCACACTCACGCGATTTGTATAACCATATTATGTACTTACATTGTACCAAGTTTTAATCTATTTAAGAAAATACGCTAAAAACACCTCAGATAAATTTGTGGCACATTATTGTTACTCTTCTCTTATTAATCCAGATCCAGGAGATAAGCATATAAATACCGGTCAAGGAATTATTAACAACTAGCTGCGCCCCGCGGATTCACCCGCGTAAGTCGCGTTTCCGACGGAATATCGGGATAAAAAGTAGCCTATGTGTTACTCCCGGTATCCAGCTACCTATATTCCAAGTTTCACCGCAATCGGTTCATTAGTTTTTGCGTGAAAGAGTAACAACCTCACATACATACATACAAACTTTCGCGTTTATAACATTAGTGAGAGTAAGATATGTAAACTAACAGTTTTAAAAGACAAATTCTTACCTTTGTTTGATTCTTTCCCTCGGGGCGTCGTCGGCTGTCGAAAACGAAGGATGTTTTTATTGTTTCCGTAATCTATTCTATACTAATATTATAAAGCTGAAGAGTTTGTTTGTTTGTTTGTTTGTTTGAACGCGCTAATCTCAGGAACTGCTGGTCCGATTTGAAAAATTCTTTTTGTGTTTGATAGTCCATTTATCGAGGAAGGTTATAGGCTATATTACATCACGCTACGACTGATAGGAGCGGAGCATCCATGAAATATGTTGCAAAAACGGGGAAAAATCCCCCTTCTCCGAGATTCTGTCGCGTGCGCTGAGTAAACGGTCAAAGTTACATAAAAACCATTTATGAGAGAATTCTTCCTCTAAATAGGATCTAATAAATAGTCCGCGACAGCATATGTCTAACTCTTAAGGTTGACTCAATATAACATCTTTTAGAGTAATGAAATTTATTGTAGAACAATGCATTGTTTCCGAAGGTAATTTTGTAAATATGATATTAATCCTTATCCAAATAAATACGTTATTCATTAAAAGTATTTAATTTTAAACATAATTGTCCTTAACATCACTTGATTTCAATGAATATCTCACGAGATATTACAGTTTTAAAATAACTCCACAATAAATAATTAATAAGTACCAAGCGTACATATACACGTAGCGGGCGACGATGATGAGGGTGGCCAGCCAGCTCTGTGAGGCATCATGCCGCGCGGCTCAATCGGTCGGCTCCATGCGAGACGGTAGTGTCACCAAACTGCATTGCTTTTTAATAATTATTTTGCAATATTTCATTGTACTTTTGAGTCTTAATATTTTGTTTTATGTTGGTAATTAATATTTTGAAGTCATCTCAGAAACTTCTAGACCTATTTCAAAAATTCTTTCACTAATAGAAAACTACATTATCCAGATGTGACATAGGCTACTTTTGATCCCGATATTCCCTCGGGATCGGGACTTACACAAGTGAAACCGCGGGACGGCAGCTCTGAAAAATAAAGTCGTGTATTTCTATTTCTAACTCAACAACCCGTAATCCGATATGAATGAAATTTGGTACAGGGTAGAAATAATATATAGGGTACTTTGAATGATCGTACGGGTTAAGCAACACTTGGTACAACATACGTGATGGGTGAAAAAGAGCAGGTGACCCGATATTCATAAACTTGGTACAGGGTTGGTTTAGAGGTAGAAATATTATATAGTACTTTGAATGATCGTTAAGCAACACCTGGTATGACATACGTGAGGGATCATTAACGTTACGGGATAGGAAGTTACGCGGGTGAAACCGCGGGGCGCAGCTAGTGCTGTATAAATGCGCGTCACCCACCTGGTGGTATCAGGAGCTGATGGCACGGTGCGGATAGATAACACGGCGCGTGCCGCGCAATCCAATGAGCACAGAAACGGCCTAAACATTCAAATTGCAAACCGCCCGCGCCCGCCCCTATCAAATGTTGTTTTATAGCTAATTCCCAAATTCGGTTATGGCCTATAAACGATCCACTGGAATAATTTAAATGCGAACCCGCCTGTATAATGTGCGCACTTTACTCTCAAATTAGGTATTTGTATGTGAAATGCGTTTTGAAATAGGAATCCACGTTGAATTTTATTTCTGGATGTACCGCGGGGTAAATTATAGCATTTGCTACTGTCATTTTTCACTCAGTACCGAAAAACCAAAATGTGGTTACCTACCTACTAACGATTCATGACATATTATGTTTATCTACGTAATATATCTAAAATATCAGTTATTCTAAGAATAGTTTGCTAAAAATAATTTACCGTTAAA
The DNA here is from genome assembly GCA_949358125.1 of Idaea dimidiata. Lineage (NCBI taxonomy): Eukaryota > Metazoa > Arthropoda > Insecta > Lepidoptera > Geometridae > Idaea > Idaea dimidiata. Next base: position 8,406,783 of record OX442337.1, read on the forward strand.
CAAAAATTTCAATAAACTCATTTCAACATAAAATTAGCGTACGATTTTAAACTACTTGGTTACACGTAAAATACATTACCAGTCCCATTTTATTGCTACTTTTCTTTAAGACTATGGAATATAATAAATGGCATCGGTTTTAAAACTTTTCCCTTGTTTCCGAGCTAATTTACAGACGGACATTTCCGCCCATTCAATATGAGCTATTGTTCATTGACTCACACAGTTTTGCAAGACAATCGACTAAATTACTTGACAGTTTAACGGGACTGTCTAAATACAATTTTCTTTGTATATTTTTGTGATCAAATTAACCATTTACAGTTTACTTTACTGCGTTAAGATGTTCAGTGGATAACACCCAATTATAAAGCCGGGTTCCTTACAGCGTGCACTGAAGACTCAACACACCACAATCGTTTTCATTCTCATTCGACAATTTCCTACTTTTTCGCGTTATGAAAACGATCGTTGGATGTCAAATTGATATATTAATGATCCCGCTTCGGCGGTGGGAACACGACTTAATGATTGTACCCAGTTTTGAACAAATAACGTATTACAAAAATACTGTGTAAGTAAAACGAATCAAATAACCACAAAAACAACCATATTAAAAAGTCTAAAGAATTTACAGCTGTTTCTATTGTGTGGCAAACATGATTAACCGAATTTGACTAACCGAATACTCGTATCAATCGTATTTGTCAGATTATTACAATCATTATCCACCAATATTAACTAGCATTGGTAACGGTCTTCTAATGGTTGAAATTTAATCACAACAAATCGAATGCCATCTATTTATGAAGTGGAATGACTAAACAGCTTTTTAATACGATTCACACGTTAGCAGTTATAGTTAGTTAAGTTTTTGTACAGACACATTTCACGGTGAGACGTTTTCAACTCTTATTATACTTATATTAAATGTGATACCACATACCGACTACTGATGAGATCTATTATTGTTGATCCACGGATGAATATTCAATCATTATGCTACCTCACTTCGACGATGGATTCTCCACGGATAGAAAAACGGAATTAGTCACCCTACTTTAGACGTTATTTTACAGATTTGTATTACTGATTGGAACTTCCAATTTATAACGAGCTGACTATAATCAAACATATCGAATAGTTAAGTAGGCTTCTTTAATCAATAGAGCTGGAAGAGAACTCTACAAAGATTTACTTTAAATAAAATAAACGAATGAATAATCACAGAACAAAAGCACCTTAATTATAAGGCGCTTTGGACTAATCTATACAAAACATAGAAATCGAAATATCCGTGAATAAGCCAGTTACTTTTCTGCCGGGATAAAATGAGTGCAAAGTGCATACAAAATCGTGATGTGGCCTTTTAATCGGTTTCACGTTCATTCCCGCGTTAGTTTTTGTATTCTAATTTCACTTTGCCAATCTGCGGGCTTACGTGAACCGGGACGAATATTCTTAGTGGAAAAGTAGGCTATGGGACGATGACATAGAACACATTTTTCTGAGTACCTACGGATAGAGTAGAGTACGAGGAATGAGATAAAGAGGCGGACCTATTTTGTTTGCAGCAAGTTCACTCCAATTTACGCGATGCGAGGTGGCCATTAGCATAAGTCTGTGGCGAGCGTGATGCGCGCGCGATTCCAGGCGTGACGCCAGCGCCGCGCCCGCGCCGCCGCGTCCCGCTGCCCGCCCGCCGTAATTGCGCCCGCGCGACACATTTGTTTACTATTGTAAGCCGTGAAGATGCCATCTCACCGCAACACTACACCCAACTCCGTCAAATTAGCGCTCTAAATGCCCACGTGTTTTTGTTTTTATTGCGTATGTAGGTACGTCCATGTTTAGATAGATAAACCAAGGCCAGAATTTGCAACTTAGGTTCTTTGTTAGTTTAAAGAAGTTATTGTAGGTATTTAGTTTTCTGAAATACCATGCACAACATAAACATAAATCTAAGTAAAAAACAATTTAACTACTTACCCATTTAAATACATACTAGAAATAACACCTAAATTATTTTCATTGTAAAATTTAGGTACGATCATTTGGTTTAAGCCGTTAATCACGCTATTAATCAATTTTATATAAGGAACTAGTGGATTGGTAGGTGCTATGTAGGTACAAAATTTAATAACGTTGTTTGCACCATGAGTTATCTCAAAGGTGCGGCAGGATAAATAGGGCTGTCCATATGTAGATAAATGATTAAACAAATGATTAGACAGAAACACGACGCACTATTTACGTTAATATTCAGCATAATAGGGGGTTATAAAACTCTAACCACACTAGGGTTACAAAAAACAAAGCTGATCAACATCCTCAATCCGGTCAGGTAAAATTACCTACATAAAATATGTAATACATTTTATTAATATTAATTAAATAAATTAAAAATATTAATATTTTTTGAATAATCTCAGCAGACTTGTCTTGCTATTTCCCATAAACCCGTTTCGGTACTTTCCTAAGATATTTGTTTCGGTCCGTATTGAGTGTATCAACCCTACGCAAGTATCGACGCACGCGCTCGCTCCTAACTCCTAACCATCATTAGAATGTAGCATCTCAAGTGATTTTCCTACTTTAGATACGGTAATGGCAATAAAACAACCACTTAGGAAAAACGTACTGCATAAAAATATTGTATCCATGCCTGTATGCCACAACCATTTCTGAAAATCATACGGAGCACCGAGCTCGATCGGGTCGGTTCACATATTTTGCCATACAAAGTCGACAGTAATGAATGCAAGAAGGATTTTAATGGCGCTAATGTGATTCTTGCAATATATATTTATGTATTCGTTTAATTTTGCATAATACAAGTTGAATATATGCTAATGATTTAATGAGAACTCTTGAAGTCGTATGTCACATAATGAGTGCTGCATGCAATTTTTTGTGTGACATTTTAAAATTATCATTATAAAGATTAAAAATAAGAGCTGTCACTTTTAAATAAATGAATGCGTTTTTTGTTTACATTATGTCCCGGTAGAAGGAATAACAGTGACCAGAACAAGAAAGAAAATTATCAACATAACTCACATCCCCAAAATGGCCAAACGAATGCTGACAAAAAATTAAATTGATTATGATTATAAACAGCATCAGCCACCACCGTTATATGACGTCCTGTTTGCCTGGCATCATACTGTGCAAGAAAAACGATAAAAAGCAGATTTTCAATATCTCCAAACGCGTAGGCGGTCATTAGATCCATGCCGTAACTGATACGAGTACATCCTGAATAGGTTGGTGGTGAAGTGTGCGCTCGCGCGCGTCGCTTGACATGCCGCATTCCATAACGAGAATTGTTCATTCATCTATTGAATTTATGTTTATAAATATGATGGAAGTTACAAGTCTGTCTTGACTCTGTTTAACTGTACGTACAGTTATATCACAGTTTTAAGAGGGCTCGTGTTGCTAACAATCTTGGGATTTACTCCTTAGATATTTGAGCTATGGTTGCCTTTATAAGTCGTAGGGCTACACATGCTGCGCTGGCTGCGTACATGTTCCGATTAGTAGGCCGCTGCGGCTGCAGTCACACAATAAGATGGATAGGTAGTTGTATTTTGCTTCTGGTGGATATGATGAGATTGTAGGCAAACGCTCATATCTATATCTAGGTATACTAACATTATAAAGAGGAAATATTTATTTGTAAGTTTGTTTGTAATGTAGGCGTTGAAATACTGGACCGATTTCAAAAAATCTGTCTTCAATAGGAAGATACATTATCGAAAAGAAAAGAAAAAGGCTACTTTTTATACCGATATCCCCACGGGTAGGACTTACGCGGGTGAAACCACAGGACGCACTTTTTGAAACTAACAAAACAAAGGTACTTTTGGTTTTGTAGAAGGCTAACAACAATAACGATACAAGTATATATATCCTAAGTAAGATAGAGTCATCTATTTTCCTTATTTATTAATTTCGTGACAGAAATCGATATATACATATACAGTACCACAACCATTACGTACAAATGTGTTAATTAACAACGCATACATATAAATAAATTGATGTTAAAATTCAATGAGGTAACATGTTTTGTAATAGAGTCCTCGTAAGACATTAGAAAGCCGACCAGCATTGATTTCATATGACAATCACGATCATGATTGTTAACTAGGTACACGAAGTTAGTCGTTAAAAATGAAAAAATAATAATGTAATTAGTCAATAGGCGTGAGAACTTACGGGGTGGTCAAGGATCTGGCGACCGGCATACAAATTGTTATTGTCAGGTGGTACGATCGGCGAACGCAGTCAGTATAGATGTAACCTACCTACTCTCACGGAAGCGATTACCTCGGCTAAGACAATAGCAGACAAGACATGCATCTATTACCCTTTTTAAGCTTGTCACTGACTGATGCCCTTAGAATAGCGTTCGATAATGAACACTCCCGCTCGATAGAAGCTTAAACATTGTATTTTGTACTTCAGTCACGTCACTCGCTCATGGATTGTAGTTTTGTAATTACTAAGGTACCTACCTCAATAACTGTTGATGTTTCAACAGTTTTTACATTCCTTTGCTTTCTTGGGACATGATTTTCAAAATGTTGTTAGAGACAAATAGTTAATCGACATGAAAAAGGGGAATGATTATTTTGAAATTAAGTAAATAACATGTCACATCAAAGGCAAATATAGGCATTTAAAAATAGGTGCAATTAGGCCACTACAGTAGTTATTCCGTTCCATTACCCGCATCACCTCCTGTCGGGTTGAAATTATGTTTTTATAATATATTTCTTTTATTATATATTTATACTTATACCATTATATTTTTGTGAGTTCTAGACCTTTAGCGACATCTACCGGTTATCAGACCGCACTGCATACATTAATCTTTTGCAGCTAATATTTGTACAATTAAACTATCATTTGATATTCTGTCAAAAGTAAGTGCAATATTAGAGTGCAAGGGCTCTGCGAGGGCGATGGAAACAAACAAATGACTAACATCGAAACGTACTCGCTTTCCCCTCCGCCCGCACTAAGCTCTATGCAAAATAAAACACTCAATTGACATCTTTGAAATTTATTAAATATTCAACCGGCTTTCACTTTAAACGGGGGTTAAACGATCAAGTGAAAGGATTGCCTAAATCTGAATATTATAAAAGCATTTGGATTGTGCCAGCTTTGTCGATATAAGCACTTAATTATATTGAGAAAAAATCGTTCGCAAGATTCTACAGCTACACTCGCGTACAGCGTTTTAAATCCCGGCGGCATAACACAAACACATTCTGAAACAAAATGAATTTTCATTGTAACATTAGCAAAGATGGCCGGTTATCTGTTTATGATGATTAGGCGGTGGGTCGGTCGCTAGGCAACGGGGTGGTGTGGTCAACCGGGGAGGTCGGGGTGGCCGTTCCTCATACTAGAGTCATTCGTGCGAGCCACATACCTACGATACGACTGCCGGTCACCGGCCACCGACTACCCCTCCGGCCCACGACCCTGATAATAATTATTCTCGCTGTACCGCCCGTGTTAACTTTAATGTTACTTCACAACTACAATGTTGGAATACGTCACAGTTTCAGCATATTAAACGTTAGGACCTCTTATAGAATTAACAATTTATTACCTTTCATCCTAACGTACTAATAGAATGGACGTGAAAATCTGCTTGTTTGGAGTAAATTTTCATATGGGCAGTTTACGAGTTGATGTAGTACCTTAACCGCCTTTAAAAAAGTATTCTAACTTTAAATGCACTCGTTATTTAAGCTTTGAAATTGTATTTTTGCAAATTACAGTCAGTCCACTGACGTAAATAAATTAAATTGTATAAAAATATTCGATATTTAAGGATTTAGAAATCAAACATTTTGACATTTGCTAACAACGTACATCATAAAAAGAGCAAATAGTATCAAGAAACAACAAACAGGCAACAGTGTGTATTGTGTATTGCAATAGCAAAAAGATTTAGCGTTAGGCTAAAACGCTGAATCTTTTATTGGTGATAGTTAACATCATTAAAAGTAGGTGCCTAATATTTGCCTTATTCTAAAAGCTCATCAGTTTATTTTTTTCATTAAAAAAACGAATGGCAATCGTTTGTAAGCTTACAGAACTTTCCCACACTTAAGTAGCTTTTGATTTTAGACTATTTTACGTGAATATTTCTAGATGAACAATCTTCAAACAATTTTAAGAGAAACTTGACACCGAAATCTAGATAAATGTATCTGGAATTTGCTTACAAACAGTTAACATAGTTGAATCATTCAAATCGGATACAATATTCAGTATAATAGAGCATTACTTTGTTTAAAATTCAATAAACTATCGGAGTATTGAGTACGTTCAACTCAGACGAGATACTATTATTAAATGGAATTCGATTTAAAGCCAAACCCTCCTTGTCGTTTGGTAAATTGACATTTTATACTTCGTTTTTTTATTGTTGCTGCACTCGGTTTCGATCTATTGTTAATTAGCTGAAACTGCCCGTGCGCCGCGCAGCACCGGACTCACTCGGTCGCCTATCTGAATATCGACTTGAACACCGTGTAAGATACACGCTATTTGTTGTTTCACTACCATTTACAACATACTTAAGGACGCGACTGATGTGAAATCCCTTCCGATTGAATAGTTTTCTTCGTAACCGGTATCAAATAGATCTTTAAACAATGTATTATGTTATTGTACATGATACAAGAAGTGTCCCCTTCATTTCAAAAACAATAAAAAATAACTTTAAATACCACTATTATACAGGCAAAGTTACCCCTGTTTTACAAAATAAATCAATTTTTCTTCTAAATCCTTGACCGCTATATTTTCTTATAGGCATCATAATATTAGAAAATACAATACCTAGAACCTCTTCATCGCATTTTATAAAAATATTATTTTAATCTTCGTTAATTATTGATTTTACGAGAAATTGTAGATTTTTTCATGCAATTCCATCTCGCTCATTTATATGCAATCGAACAAGGACCGATATTTATCATCTATCGCCGTCTTAATACCTTTTAGAACAGATAGATAGAGCATTCGCCTTGGTTATATCTTCCTAATAATATAAATGCGAAAGATTGCAAGTATGTTTGTATGTCTGAGACTTTGTTACTCAATCACGCAAAAACTACTGAACCGATTGCGATGAAACTTGGATAATAGGTAACTAGAAACTTGGTATAACACATAGGCTTTTTATCTCGATGTGCCCGCGGGATCGGGACTTACGCGGGTAATACCGCGGGGCGCAGCTAGTTCAATAATAACAAAAAAAAAATAACCTCATCAAATAGGCAATTAATTATTTTACATTTTACATTTCGATGTTAGGAAAAATATACCTACGTACCTATAGAATCATGTTGGAATCTTTTAGATCCAAATAAGAGCGTGCTACATATTAGATCGCATCGTCACTGCCTACCTCGTTAAATGACCAAATAAATTAGGTATCCGTAATTAAAAAAACTAAATAAGTACCTACACTTATCTTTATCGCAGAAAAACTTGCTTAAATTAAACTGAAAGAATATCCCAGTTACTTCAAAAGGGCGCTTGTGGCCGGTGTCAAATAGCAGAACTAACTTATATTAGAGAGCTTTTTGGTTTCATGTTAATACTACTAACGCCATCTGTTGCAGAATAGACTGATTGGCGTAGTGTTGAACTTTTGTCGAATTTAGTGAATTTGTTATTTGAGGTATACATACAATACAGCTGGGCATGACCGTTTCTGCAATTGTGTAAGTTTTAAATGCAGTTTTCGTACCGTTACGAACTCAGAAATTATCACAAAAAGTGTTAATTGTGAAAAAACTTTAACAAATTGTAAAAACTAATCGTATCATAAACGCGAAATTTCATTAAAGTTCCATTGAATGACAAAACAATTAATTTACTGCAACAAAATAACTCATTTCCCGCAGCCATTATGCAGAGTCATATCGAGTCGTTGAAATGTCGCATTCGGTGATCGGCATAGTACAGTCGTACAGTACAGTGTGATACGAAGTAATAGATAGGTACAGAGGTAGGTACAGGCGACGTTATTACATACGAGAGTTATTCGCTCCCCATCACCCGGGCCTCGATTAAAGCAGTAAATACTTTGAGATTAATTATCTCGTAAACAGTAGGAGCCGGGAACGCTCTCAAATCGCTCACCTACGCCGTGAGCGCGATACAAATTCAACTTTTCCAATTAAATTTCGTGAGGCATTAATAATTATTTGGGTACATCAATTTGTTTCGCGAGGCGTCGCTATCTTCTTGTACGGTGTTAATGTCGATCGATCTGTCTTTAGATATGTTTAAAATAGCTTCCAATAGCTTCGATGTGATTTTTTTTTTATAAACATGAGTCAATGCTTTACACAATATTACACACAGCGCTATCTAGCCCCAAACTAAGCACTAGGCTTGTACTATGGGTACTAGACAACAGATATACTACATATTATTATTCTTTTTTTGGAAATACATACATTTGATACATAGGAAGACGCCAAGACTAGATACAAATATTTATTTTTAAACTTAAATGTTTGCAACCGGCGGGAATCAAACCCGCAAGCCTCCGCAGTCTTGCAGTCGGGCGAACGCCCGACGCGCCATTGCGGTCGTAGTTTATTAAACTGAATATGAAAAGTAGGTATATGTTTTTATTTATGAATGTGTAGACGTAGACCACGCTATATACTCGTAGTTCTAGCGTATTGTATAGTACTTACGCTTTTACATGAAAACAACCGGTAAAATTTAGTAAATAAGAGCGTAAATCCCGATTGTCGACCATTGGAATATCAAGTTATAAAGTAATAAATGTATGCTTTATTTGTGATCTCCCAGCTAAATCCCAACTGTTGGTTTGCTTAGTTTCTGGCGGTGTTTGTCTAGTGGTAGATATCCCGTCTTTCACCCCGAAGGTCGTGGTTTCGAACCTTTTTCTTTAAGGAAAATTTATGTGCGCTATTAACATCGCTCTTACGGTGAAGGAAAACATCGAACCCACGGCTTAAAGTAACGCACAAAAGCCCAGTTAGAGCTAATTGCGGAAACACACAGTTAAAACTTTAACTTTAAGTTAGTTAGGTACTAATAGTTTTCAGTGACTTATAAATTCATAATTTATTTTGGACGTAGACTAGGTAAGTAGGTAGGTAGGTAGGTAGGTTGTCCTATGTGGTAGCATACATGTACAAAAATGAACAAAACTTTGATATTCATCCCAGTAGCACAGAATACAGAATAGTACCTGTATCTGTAGATAGAACAACGGATCTGCGAGTTGTTCATTCCGCAAGTCTTAACTTTGGAATTAATTAAATTAAACTTTGAAATGAAATATTAACACTTTAACGTATAAAATTTAATACTGTTAAGTTATAACGTGATTATTCAACTCCTCGGCAATTTCTAAAAACATCCAGAAAATTAAATTGGTGAAGCGACGCGATGGCAGCGCCTCCTTTGAAGGCAGCTTCCGCTTTTGTTGGGCCCAGACGGGCGCGGGCGGTAGCGGGCGGCAGCAAACGCTCGCCACTTCGCACAGAGAAATTAATTTTCTTCGTCTTTATGTAATTTAATTATAAACATTTCAATATGGCGCTTGGGGAATTTCCGCTTCAGAGAGAAGTTAAATAGAAACGTTTGATATTTATCTCCTAATACACTTCTGGGATGATTGCGCGATTAAATTTATAATTATTACTCGTACATTTATATTGCAAATGTTTAAGTTTATTTCATTTAATTAATGATTATCAAATACTTTATATGGCTGAAGATAGCTTCATCCATCATCTATACTATGCCTATATAGTTGTTCAATAGTTTTTAGTGTGGATTATCTAACTACGAACTAATATATCGTAAACCCGTCGACACCTACTCTATATGCACCACATTTAGGAAGGCGATCTTTAAGATACTACAACCTTTTCTAGTGCGGGGATTAGAGATTTACTAGACTATTAGTTGCCTGAAAGAGATCACCCATCGGCGATAAGGGCGGCCATTGTGCCACTTTAATTTTCATTTTTATAAGTTCTTGTTATTTATTGTTAGGTACAATTAAGCTTTTTTTTTACAAACTTTTGTTTTTTTAAAACAAGAATAAACACTAAGTATATTTATGAAAACATAGTTAATTTTTTGTTTAGAATAAAACAGGTTTAGCATGTTCGTGAATTCTAAACATTTAGTGACGATATAAATGTACAGCGATGATTATCTAGATATATTATGAGTAACAGCTATTCAAAGCAAGTTCTTTTTTATCGAACGTCCATCATTCAATGAAATTCCATCTGCAAAATTAAAAGTATCTATTTGTATGGAGTGCACAGTTGACAGATGCCACTAGTGCAATGTTCGTGCAATTTTGCTCTTAAATCGTTCACGCATCGTCGACAAGAGCCGCGTCGCGACATCAAACATACGCGCAAACCTTTTGCCAGCTTATCTCCCATTCACTATCTGAATCTTCGCAAAAATATCTACAACCCCATACCTTTGTTCGATGTTTATTAAATTTCATTTTAAGTTTATACAACAACACTTTTGTTGGACACTTTTTGTAAAGATTTGGGACATTTTACGGGTGGATTAGTTTGTGACGTCCGCTTTTGTGAGTTTGCCGGCAGCGATGTCTTTTTATCTGTCTCCGGCATTACGGTTTTGGTATTGCGCGTATTATGTCATAACAGACAAGTACTCTTCTGCTTTTTGTCGTCCTATTTTATTTTAAATTGAATTCCATGTTGACAATTCTAGTAAACATCCTGTCCTTTGTGCAACGTTTCATAATATTACCTACAAGCTCTTGAATTAGGTATTGTTTGTCTCAAGTAGTCTCTGAGTCTCTGATCCTAAAAACAGGTAGAAATTTATATTATTTCCTATTAACATACCTACAAATATGCCCGAATGTTCATAAATGTAGATAGGTTGCCAGCGTCGGTGGACTAATAATAATTGGTATGTCGCTACCCCCGGATTGGGTTGTTGGTTCGAATCCCACTCGACGTCGGCCGTGCGCTATATTTTTGTGGATATACTTTGCTTTAAAAACAGTTCTTTTAAAGCACAGTGCAGGCTTAAGCAATTAAAATAAAATATAATTAGTATATAGGTTGTTTTTTTAAAGATAAATGAAAGACAAACCTATCTATAATATGGTCTAAGATGCATCTCTAGAAGATTTGACGGCAGTCATGGAACAAGATTTGACCCGTCTTCCTTTCCTGGTCTAAGTATCGGAACAAAAACGGGGTTATCTATCTATCTTATAATTATCAAACCGACCATTTCATAAGTAAACCTCGGTTCCCGTTAGATTAAACTATCCAGCCCTACGGCAGTACTAAAAGCAATAAGACTTACAACTCCGCCCCTACCAAAACAATCTTGTATCTCGGTGTCTTCACTAATGGCGTAAGTTCGACAGTCGAAGTTAGTTGGAGTGTTCTACGGCTGCAATAAAGATAAATCCAACAATAATATGTTCGGTTGGCCTTACGTGTGGCTCGGGCAACGAAATTGAATTTGCATGGAGTCTTAAGTCGGTGTCGATTGAGACGCGGTGTGCGGCGTCCTCATTCACCGGACGATAATGGTTTCATCAATGGATCGGATTCGGTTTATCTAAACGCTTTGGGGCCTTTTGATTCGCCTTTCCTAAATCGATGACAAAACGATTGAATTAGTCCGAGTTGAGTCGAGGATCATTGCTTTATAGTTTGAGATTACTGTTACTTTTGTTTTTATATTCGATTTCGAGTTTGATTGAAGTAATCAACGAGGCGTTTGTAGATTCTGTTGTAACACTGATACATGTAGATATTCGATGAACAAATGAGACATACGTGAGCAGCAATCTTCCACATTGGAACTGTGTAATCCCGCGCCGGAGGGCCACTGCCGTATGAAAGGACGTTCCTTATCCTTTGATCCCGTTGTTTACCAGACATTAAGCAGATAACAAGTCCGCGCCCAGATACAGTCTGAGCAGATTAAGCCCCGGTGCCCGTAATCCGAACTTCGATTAATTTCATCCAATACTTACTCAGGGAATGCTTAATTGCTCGTACCGTAAATTGTTACTTACGTACTGTACAGAAAGAAAACAAAGAAAAAATGTTTACGGTTAATTTCCCAGAAAGTAATTGCGCCCTTTTTAATTGAAGTGAAATATTTTGCACTTTATTTTAATTATTTTTAAAGAGGCTAGAATTAACTAAAACATGACGCGTTTGTAATAGGTTTACCCCGCAGAAATCCTGTTACTCGAGTGGTAATTGCCTTCATATTATGAGAAGGCGCACCAGGCAACATGGGCAACATTTTAGTTTGTTTTTAGTAACTTTTGTTATCTAATTACTCATAATAATTCTACGTAGACATATGGTGTGTAAAGTATCATATTTATAACAAATACCGCTTAAAATTGTATTGTTTAACTCCGTTAATCATTAAAGTTACATACTAGAAATAATATAATACAGCCGAGAAACCCTACATCTACGTAAATCCTTGTCCCCAATAAGAATTAATTCTATGCTTTACTATGGGATTGATCAAATTGGTTTTCATTCATTATTATTCAGTTGGAATGTAGTCCAGGCCTACGTATCCAATTAGAATCCCAGTCAAACCAACAAGATGTATATTTGTGTTGAGCTTCTTAAATCACATTAACTCTGAGTAACAAGCGGCTGGGTATAACTACAAACCTACCTTGCCTGATGAAAATTTAGTTTACTTAGTTAAATCAGATTCAAGCCTCATGCTCTATCCTTTGACCTATTTGTCACCATACTCATTTTGGCAAAAAGGTTAACTTTGTTAACTGCCATGTTTTAAAATACTTTGTTCGCAACTGTACATGGTAAGGTTGCCTAGAAGAAATCACTTTTAGCAATGGGTCGCCCATTTGTACAACGTTTTAAGTTTTCTGTGTATTTGTCTTACTTTTAATGTATACTGATTTTAATTGATGGTTTTGCAAATGTAGTATCTATTAATCTATCTATCGTTTGAACCGTTTATTATCAGATGGCAGTGGGCTGGCCATATTAGCCGTAGAACCGACAACCGTTGGGGTAAACGAGTTCTAGAGTGGAGACCGCGTCTCGGCAAACGTAGTGTAGGACGTCCTCAGGCACGTTGGAGCGACGATTTGCGCAAGACGGCTGGCACAAACTGGATGCGAGAAGCCGAAAATAGATCTAGGTGGCGTGCAATTGGAGAGGCCTATGTCCAGCAGTGGACTGCAACGGGCTGATGATGATGATGATGATGATGATTATCAGATGGTGAAACACGTATTGATCTAAGACATAGAACGCTTACCTTTTTTTTTTAGGTGGATAGAACGCTTACCTAGAAGTTGGTCATGATGACTGAAAATGTGAATATACGGTAGTGTTCAGACTACGCGATGTTCCACAACTAACGCTGCAGTTGTCTCCTAATATATTCGTATCTACTTTAAACCAACAAAGGTAATACATAGTTTTATTTGGCCATCCATTCTTAAAAATAACAAACAAAGTTCGCAGTAAAACATCAAAGTCAGAGAGGACATTATTATTAATATAACTTGTGAACCGCACCCGAATGACTAACTGAGATCCGAAGTCTCAATCCGCAAACACAAATATAAAGCTAATTAAAAAGTTTCAAACTAAATTATGAGAGGGGTTGCGCCGATGGGCTCCTTACCAAGATTGTCTCCAAGATTTAATCAACGGGGGTTCTATCGCGGGAAATATGCAGCGTGCTTCTCACACGACACCCGCTGTCGCCGCCGAGTTTCGTGGTACCGAAGCAAATGTTTACTAGGGAAACAAACATCGGTCTCATACGCATTACGAATTTTAAATTTTAATTACATATTCATAAGAAGTATTTGCGTAAGTAAGACAATCAATCAATAAAGCATTTATTTTCCTCACTAAAAAACTTAAGTCAACATTATCATAGCAAATTAGTATGTATTAACATAGTACCAATGAGCAATTGCACGACTGGTGCCTGAAATAGATAGTAGAACACTTGTGATACAGGTCACCAGGCTCTCGCCATCGTTAGGTACATACGTAAGTAACCTGCTAATAAAGTTTACACATTCTTTAAATTTTGTCACATCTTATAAAAAATTTAAAAATGCTGATTGATTGAAAACTCACGCAAAACCGAAACCGCTCAAATTGGCAGAGTGGATTCTTTAAGTGATATAGGCATCCGATAAGAAAGGGTTTTTCGAAATCCCCACGAGATCGTGACTTTCGCAGGTGAAACGGTAGGATCCAGCAACTTAAATTATATTTTCAAAGTAGCAGGCAAAGTGCAAAGATGATTTTTGACTAAACTTAAAGAAATGCTTACCAAAAATTTTCACCCCACAGGACTTGAACCTGCATCTTTGGGTACACTTGGATGACTAACTAATTGTAGGAAACACTTTTAAAATACATCAAAAACATGATTTTTTATCCAATTTGGTAAGTACACAATATGCTATCAAATTTTATGCTCCGAATTAATATGATATCTGTATTGTGTGTATCTACCATAAAAAAACAAAAGCATCCGATAACCCCGGACTATTAATTCAAGTCAAAGCTAAAATGCGACAAAAGCGAGTCAGCTCATAAAATTTATAGGCGATCGAATGAGATAATATGGTCGACGTTAAGAGCAGCTTAGACAGTTGGGAAATTTAAATGTGAAGTAAGTTTTGCGAGATTGCGCGGTATAAATCAGCGCAAGCGGAGCGGCGCGGGCGCGGGCGCGGTGCGGCGCGTCAGCGGCCTGTGGCGATAAATCCGCAGTTCCCTCGGGCTCCTTAACCGTTCTCCATCTTCATGTACACTACAGAATGCCCGACACAACTGACTCGCACGTTCTATCTATGAATGGTATTAATTCTATATCCAAACTTCTATAATAATAGGTCCAGTTTCAAAAATAACGTGCATCCACGACAGGCTCACTTAAAAATTAATGAACGACAACAAGTTAAATATTTATACCACTGCTATTCTTAGTATTGTTTGAGTTTGCGATACCTTCTGAAGAATAATAACGTAAACAAATGTTTTAGCTGTAACAACGAGTGACAACAACGCGAACGGTGGATTGTTTGTCAACTTTCAACATTTGTTTCATTATCCTATCTGTCAACTTGTACCGTCCGAGGTATTTCCCGCTAACTTTACCCTAATACTTTTTCACGCTACATTTCAAGAATCTTATTTTTGTAATTACAAAAATGTCTAGTACGCCGACGTTATCCTTAATTGCTGGACATAAAAATTCCATTTAAATTTCCCTTTTAACGATCAGGGAGAAGTGTCTAATTGTATAATACACTCGTTTGCGTATTTTTATTGTTGGTACAATAATTAGAACATAACGCGCGACTTCGCCCTTTTGAGCAGGTTTGTAATTAAACTTTTGCTGGGAGTTGTAAAAGAATATTGTGAGATGTGAGCGCACCTCGCGGGGTGTTTACCACCGCCCGGGCGGGAGAAGGATGCTTGTTTAAGAAATGGAAAGAAAAGCAATTTACTGCTTATCAGCCAAGTAGCCGCCCGTAGGTCATTCTGAGCTAAAATTATCGATATTGAAAATAAAACGAATTCCCATTCTCTGTATTACTGTCACAAATCGAACTCTGTGGAATTTGACGTCTTCTATGGCGCGTCTTGCGAATGCCCGAATGCTGCGTTGCGGGTACAATTCCCGCCGGATGCAAATATTTATGCTTAAAAATAAATATTTGTATCTGGTCTAGGTGTCTTTCTATGTATAATATAAATGTATTTACAAAATAATTATAAGTATTATATCCGTTGTCTTGTCACCGTAACAAAAACTTAGTAGCTTACCATAGGGCTAGACGGCGCTGTGTGTTGTTCACAGAATTAAAAAAATTAAAAGAATGAGTTGGCAACAAATAACCTTATAAACAGTTGTTTGACAAAAATGTTAATGATTAGTTAGGGTGGACGTTTTTACACCAGCGTGAAATAGGGGAGGGTGTCACCCCGGTCCTAATATTTGGGTTTCAATGATGCTGCTGTCTGTTTTCATCTACATATTTCATCGACTGTATTTGCTATTCAATACGTTATAATGACACCCAACAGTTTGATTATCACAATGGGCATTGTACTGATACTTATAATTAATATCTAATGCTACGTATCTACTTCTTTAGCTATTATTAAGCTACATACATCCTTGAAGATGATTTTTTCTTTTAAAATAAATAAATAAATAATAAATAAATTCTGTGACCAACACACAGCGCCATCTAGCCCCATGGTAAGCTACTAAGCTTGTGTTACGGTGACTAGACAACGGATATACTACTTATAAGTGTTTCTAGTACATACATCCTACTAATAATTTAAAGGTAAATAAGTCTGTGTGAGTGTGTATATGTATATCTGTTGTTCCTGAATGCCTGAACTGCTTGCAATGACACTCGGTTGGGACATAGGAGAGATCTTGTTAAACAAATTGACTACTTTTTATCCCGATATTCACGAAAGAAGTCTTCCTTCACCACGAGAATTCGCGCGCGCGTTGTACTTAGGTAGTGCTTGAATCTGTAACGTTACATTACACGCGAATGCTCGCAGTGAAGGAGCACCTTAAACACACGATTCATTTGACGACCCTGTGGCGTGTCGGGCGAACGCTCGGCTGCAATACAGAAGGCTGCGGGTTCGATTCCCGTCGGGTGCAAATATTTATGCTTAAAAATAAATATTTGTATCTGGTCTGGGTGTCTTTCTTTGTATAATATGTATGTATTTCCAAAAGAAGTATAATATGTAGTATATCCGTTGTCTAGTACCCATAGTACGAGCCTAGTGCTTAGTTTGGGGCTAGATTGCGCTGTGTATAATGTCGTGAAATAATTATTATTTATTTTATTATTATAATTTCAGAAAGAAATGACATAATGATGTAATTAAATCAAGCATACTTTTGGCCGAATATTATATCGTAGTTTTTTTTCTTCGTTTTATTTATTTATAGTTTTAGGGTGGTCACGGTCAATATTTATTAACTGCATAAATTTTCATTCATGTGTAATCACTTACAGCCAATATATATTCCAAATTTATACTTTAAAATGCTTTGTACCGATCCATCATTGTAGAAATACCCCGCTGATCCCCTTAATTTAATCGAAGTATCGCTTAGCGTTGGCTCACGACAAGAAATAACCGAATGACGTCACATTGAGCTATATAGTTTTTAAACTTACACGATTTCCGTCCATTTTTATTATTAAGGGCGACTTGCATATAACCATTTAAAAACATATTTAACTAAATCAATTTTAAAATAATTTATGGAAAATCGAACATTGGACTCTATTTCATTAAGTGGATGATTGAATATTATGTTGCCACACATGGACAGTTCTTGAAATTCAGACAGATTTTAAACATGTTTAGGAACAGTTATGCAAGCCAGCCTTAAACTACGAGTTTAGATCGCGTTGATATCGAGATAATCATATAAACATAATAAGCAAAGCAATCATGCTAAGTAACTATTTTCTAAGTTAATTTGACTGTTCCTACTATCCTACCCGACGGCAAGTGACGACAGGGTCTTAGAGATAGCACGTGTACTTAATTAGTTACCTAGAATATTCTGAGACTAAATCCCATGGATACCACTACCAGTACCTACAAACTCATAATTGTACTTTTAAGTAATCTTAAAATCTTTTCATTTTCCAATCTATTCAAATTACATTAAAATAAAGCAATTCATCGTAAAAGTGTAAATCAATATCAGATTTAAATTCCAACACCTTTTATAAACGTGAAGAGATTGACGACAATTATTTACATTATAGAAATTTATTTGATCCCAATAGAGAGCGGGGCCGCACCCTACAGGATGTAATAAAATTTGCATACTTTTAATCAAGGGCCGTGTTGCGGAGAAGTTCCCCAATAACGAATCGCCGTCATCGATCCGATGCCCGCCTGGACCCGTTGATTCTGCATTCAACATCTTTCTTCCTATATATACATACCTACCTACCTACATCTACTACACGTAAGTTAGATTAAGTGGTCTTTTGTAGATTACCCATGCTTATTGTTTTAGTTACTAATTTTTATTGTTTATTTACAATCCGATCCATAGAGAATAATGTACGTAGGTATACAAGATGTAACAGGTAAGCCCTTTTAAGCCGAAAGAGGGTTGTTCTAAACGTCTAGGCGAACAACTTTTGTTCTACGACTTTTGAAAATTCAAAGTACTTTTCGAAAATTTTAAGTGTAAAGTTTACTTGAAGATCAGCTGTTTCTTAGAGTTTGAGTTCATTGACCTTATGTTGTCCTTTCATTTAGTTTGGTCTACTACAATCAAACCTTCAATTACCTTTGTTTTCAAAAGCAGCTGTTTTTTCAGTGAAACATAACCCCAAAATTTCCAAAAAAAAGTTCGAATTTTAAAAAGTTGTAGAATAAAAGTTGTTCGCCTAGACGTCTAGACAAACCACCTTTCGGCTAAAAGGGCTTACCCGTTACATTTTGTATACTGAAATTATTATAGTCGGATGTGCGGTGTTGGTCTAGTGGTAGATACCCTGACTTTCATTCCGAAAATTGTCGTTTCGAATTTAGGTTGACGCGCACTTATGTGTTTTTCCATGCGAAAAAATGATGTGCGTTAATAACATAGCTCTTACGGTGAAAAAAAACATCGTGAGGAAACCCACGGCTTAGTTGGCTTCAGACGCATTGACCAGTACTTTGCTCTGGGTATGGCTGACTAGGCTGGGAGGCTGGTATAGGTTCTGGGCAACAGAGATCGTCATTTGAATTGTTTTATCAATTTCTTGCAATATAATGAAAGCTGTTTATACGATGTACCTACTTAATGAAATATAGACTCAGTTAAAACATTGTAAGCGGATTCCCATAGCGCAGTTTGCAATAAATTAGCTGGTTTCTAATATAAAACGACAAAAAGCGTCACACCGCACCGCCTGCGCCGCGTCTCCCGCTCTCCCCGCCCGCCTGTCCATCCGTACTTCGCATTAATCGTGTTTAGTTAGCGGATATTGGCGGCGGAAATTCAAATGCAATCAAATGAAAATAGAATCTGTAAAAAAGCAAAGAAAACAAAGGGACAGACGTCAGTCTAGCGGTCCTAGAGGCTCTCCGTCCGTCGCGTCGCGCTCGCTGGCGTCGCCCCTCCCGTACTTACACGATTTTAAATTGTACATATCTGAAATTCCGATCTGTCGCGCGCCCACCCCGTGCTATGAAATGAAACAAAATAAAAAGTGGAACGACACGGTGCGCTCGGAAAAAATCAAAATCGAAATTAAAAATAAAAGGTTTTCCCGGAGCGGCGGCGGGCGAGGGAGCGGATGCAATGTTTGCGGCCGTCATTCGATGCAGGCCGCAATAAAAACACGCGCCCGACTCCTACACATAAATATGTGCGGTAGATTGATTGGAATTGAATATGTGTGGGTGGGTATGGGGTGGTAGGAATCGAAGGTGAGCGCCGCCGTGCTAAGACTGTAATCGGTTTTGCCCGGGGCCGCCGCGTCGCTCCGCTCACAATTAAACTTTGTTTGTACATGTGTCGCTTGAGATTAGCCGCAATGCTCTTTTTAAGTGGACCGACTGCAGTCCCGCATGCAATTTAAGAATTCAGGCCACCGTTTCGACAATTACCGGCTACGTGTTCACATTCGCTTGGGATTGTAGATATTAACCACTACGATTCGAATTTTAAACTTTTGGCTAACTATAAACTAGACAAGTAGGTATATTTGCTCGCACTTAGCCCCCTTACTAATAAACGTTCATTAATGCGCTGCATAACTATGCATCTTTTGTCTTTTACTGTCATATGAAGTTTCAAAGTTGACAGACAGAGACAAACGTCAAATAACTTAGTCATGTGTAAATAATATGTTATAAGTAAGAGAGCTAATATCGACTAAGTATAAAGAAGACAAGAACTCTGCGCTGTTGGCAGACTAAAAAAAAAATTGTACCTAAATAAAAATTAACATGGTATAGAAATATAATGTTACAGCTTGCCTCGTAGCAATCGTCGTATTAGTATTAGTAACTATACTGTAGCTAATACATAGCACCCAATAATACTTACTTACCTACTTACATAACGGAGTACAAGTAATATAGGAGTATGCTACGACATGCTTTGTAGCAATCGTAGACGTCCGCGTCGTAGACCGTAGCTCCGTAGAGGTAGGGCGGTATCAATAAATCATAGGGTGGGCCGGTGATTACCCCCCATTATGGCATTAGCTTTCATGCCTTACTTTATTACATTCATTACTTGTCCTTCTATTTATTTCTGACCAGATAATTCCATAATAGTTACTCGTGTCTATTTGTAGACGAAGGAAATGCAGAGATGCGACCAAAAAGATTAAACTTCTAGCTTAAGAATCAATTTAGAACCATAATAAAAATATTTTAAGTAAGTTACTTACTAACTTTATAATCTCTGCGGTTTCACAGTAATTCATTTGTGTAGTCGTCTCTAGATTCTCGAGATACAGGACTTGTTCCTAGTTCGAGGTCTGATGTTTATCTTGATAACATATTGTAATCTTTTTTGGTAAAAATAAACTATTTCTATTTCTTTCTAAGTAAGTTAAATATTTAGGATTTACGTACTAGACTTTTTCAATTCGTTTTTTATTAAACTTTTTTTAAAACGAATAAACATTCTAGTAACTTTAATGTTATTTGTATTAAGATTTGGTTTTCTCACTTAACGTACCTTATTTAACTAGTGAGTTTAATTTTTTTAATACAAAAATTTTAAAGGAAAAATTCATCTTCAAAAATTCACTCGCAGCGAGGTTTGAACTCGCGCCTCTGGAACGTGAGTGAATTTTAGAAAAATAATGTTTCCTTCAAAATATTTATAGTAGATATGCCTTGAGCAATAAAAAAAATACAAAACATTTTTACTGCACGTTCTTTTTAGTTTTAAAACAAGGCACAAGATGTGTCTTGGTGTCCGTTCAATGTACAAGGAATATTTCACAGTGTTCGGTTGCAATCGATCAATCACCGGCGCATAACCGTCGGAGGAGGCTCCACCGAGGCACCGAGCCACCGAGGCAACACAAAGATAATTCCCGTTTAACTTCCGTTTCCAACTTATCGAATAATTTAACTGAACATTTATTTTTGCGCGCTCATCAATCAAGAGAGTTCGCGCTCCGCCGATAAGCCACGTCTCGACGCCGAGAAATGACTAGGCATTACATAAATCCCCTCGGATGATGAAAAGTGAAGTCTAACAGATAAGAACCTACAAAAAGTTGCGATGAGAAATGAATCGTGATTTGTTCCCGGGCGGTACCGACGACCGATATGCCGCACCGTTCATTCGTCTACAATTGTCGGTGTCTAAATAATGGGAGAGCCGGTTTCAAAATCGTGTACCTCAATAGCCTATGTTTAGATCGTTAACCGACACCAAAACCGACTTTTGGTTCTACAAAAAAAATCGATTATCGGCAGTACCTACCCGGCAGGACCAGCGCTGGCAGACCTGATTTTTTCACGTTCACGTCTGCGTTCGTGTGTGATTGACAAACAAACATCTTGTCAAATGTAAAATTATTTTTTTTATTTTGTGCTTAAGACTGCACTGGACTGGTTTTGTCTTTATAATATTTCTAAACATCCTAACATCTAGACTTTGACTTTTCTAATACAAGGTGGAATTATCTTATAAAACTTACGTACAAACTTCCAAATATTTAATTCCAAAGCTCATATGCATGCAACGCATACTCGTTACTATACCATTGGACGTGACTATTAAGCCAAGAATCTGAAAAGAACGAACAAAAAAGTTAAATCGAAGTTTTCTCAAAAGAAAATCTCGCGGCGGCCATTATTAAGATAAACAGTACAATACATAAGCCTATCTCGACGTTTATTTTATCACGGGTTCACATCACGCGCCGCTATTCCCTGTTATGATACGGCCCGTACCTGAGTGGAGCTGAAAGAAAAGCTATAAACCTGTTCTGTGCGCTTGTTCCGGCGCGCCGGAGCGTCGCGTACGCGCGCCGACTGCCAAGCGAGCGCCGAGCACCCCGCATCGCATGCCGCCCGCACCGTACAACCGAACCCGCGAGCCCCCCACATCTGCCGACCATATTTTCCACTTTATATGTGACAGTTGAGGTAATATCGAGACTCTCGCCGTCCTCTGATTGGACGAAAAATACACATTAAAGGAACCTGCCGGTTGCGAGCGAGCGATTCGAAGCTGTATTCCCGTGGAAAATGTCGGAAAATATTGTATTATGGGGGTGGAAAATTGCCACCCTCCTCCCGTTCGCTCGACTCCGGCAAAAACTGTCGAGTATTTGTTTTTGATGAAAACGATTTATTATTCTACGTGGGTTGGAGGCAATAAAGATAAGCCGGCGAGGTGGCGGAGCCTTATTACGGCTAACCCTCGCCTTTGTTTCCTTATAAAGAATAATAAATGAGGCCGCACGCTTATTTACCAACTTCCTTAATTATTTATTTATGCGAAAACATTGTTGATATTTGTTGGATGTATGAACTGAGTTCGGGAGTCACGTGAAAAGGGTTCACTCGGTTATCGTCCCGAAAACGGTAGGTTACTGACGATACCTATTTGAAGTGTTGTTCTGTGCGGTGCGGTGTAAGTACGTACGTCTAGATGACATTAACTCTCCCTTCCGAGATACGGGTACAAAAGGTAGTAAAAAGTTAAAGAAGTTGCCAACGTTCCCCATTTAAAAGTAGCGAGGAGGATTTCGTTTCATAATACCCGCAACGAGTGTCGTGTTGCTATAGCTGAAGCGACTAATATTGTACAATACATTGTGTAATAAATCATGAGGCAGTAAATCCCAGCGTAGTGGCAGATAGCAATCGGCATAACAGTAAAGCCACAATTTGCATTTACACCCAGCAAGGGGCTGGGCCGTTCGGAGTCATCCCAGTATCTAACGCGATCATTACTTCTCACTTGTTACCTCGCGGTTCGAGATATACCTACTATCTTTTACATTAAAATAATTTAAAATTCAATTCAATAAAGTAAATATTAAATAATAAGAAAAATTGTAAATCTACCTACGTCATAAATAACTAAATAAAAGTCAGGCAAAAGGGCACTTTCTCATCTTGTGTTATATAATAATACTTAAATATAACTATATACTAGGAAGCATCTCAACTGATTTCTTAAAAACGGTTTTTAATTAGTTTAACTTTTAATTTTGATAAAAGAAACACCTACATCAAAGCCTCAAAATTCATTAATCTTACTTTTGTTCAACTCTGTAGGTACCAGTTGGTACAAATTCACTCCACTTGGGTAACGCGTGACCAAAAAATATTTGAATAATATCTATTATGGACGTTAAACGGCGCTACTTCACCACTATCATCTACTATGCCAGTCTCCCGCTGCGCGAATCATTCGTTTTATCAGATTTATCAATTTTATCTCTAGCATGTGGCCACAAACGCCAGATAAAAAGCTTGTCTTTGTCATCTGTCGCTTTTTTCCTAGTAATTTCTATTAATATAATTTTATACGAGTACCTACCGTATATATCACTTGTGGAATATTTATATGTTAGATTGTATACGTGTCTTTGGTTTTATAAAGTTGAACACATTCACATATATATACCCCTTATTTATAAACGCTAATTAACGTGCTGCATAACTGTGCATCGTTTGTCTTTTACTGTCACATGAAGTTTCAAAGTTGACAGACAGAGACAAACGTCACATAACTTAGTCATGTGTAAATATTAATATTTAAAAATTAAAAAAAACTGAGACCAACATACAGCGCCATCTAGCCCCATGGTAAGCTGCTAGGCTTGTGTTACGGTGACTAGACAACGGATATACTACTTATATTTATTTTTCTTTTGTAAAAACATACATATTAAATATAGTAATACACCCAGACCAGATCCAAATATTAATTTTATAAATAATGGTGATAGTTATGTCAAAATTGAGTCTACTCACTTTCATATTACAACAGAATAATAAAAAAAGGATAATATAATAACCAACATTTTTATTGAACTTTTTTTTTTTTTTTTTTTTTTTTTTTTTTAATTTAACTCATACTCATATCACAGCTATTGGTAATTATTGTAGATAGGGAATGCGGTGGGAAGGTATATCGAGATAACTTTGAATGTGGTGTGATGTTTGGTTCGTCTTCGGTTTTGAGTTTTTATTTTTATTTTTTATTGTTTTTTGTTAATGTGGGTAGATGAAAATGATGCGATTAATACGATATTATATTCGTATGTATGTACGTACCTCGTACGTGTATTGTTTGTGAAATAAATAGTGTAATTGTACTGATTTAATTTCAAACTCAGCACGCCAGACAAATCTTTGTGATTTTTGGCCTGCATTATGTTTTTTAACTATTATCTTCAATTTTAAATAAATAAATAAAAATAAAATAAATATTATATCGTCTGACAAATTTGTAAAAACAAATTGGTTTTGTAACTGGTGTCCCTCTGTCTGGGCGACGTTTAAAAATTTAAATATCGACAGACCGACCCCTCCTAAATTAAATGAGCGCACATCTGAAAAATGTTTTAGATATTTAAAAGTAAAAGGACTGGTTGTTGTACCAGATACTTGGCACTTACTACACTTTGTAAGTAAGCGCCTATCTTCAAGAATGATATTATGCCTCGTGGAGACAAGAAAATAGTAATTTGTTACAAAAAAATACAAGTTACCTTTGTTCGTATTTCAAAATTAAGGATTTATGAGTAGCAATTGTTTTGTTATTGAAAAAGTAATAAAGGTCTTTTTTAAATTATTCATTTCGCATCACTGCCAGTCTCTGATTCGCCTAAATATGACGACTAAGGCGCAACACTTAGCGATAAGCCGTGGCGGAAGTGCGGCGTAAAATTTCTTAAGAAGCATCGAATTACAGATAATGGTAAAAATATTTCAAGCCTTCTCAAGAGGACCTAACTATTTTGTAACATTTTGGCGAACCTTCTGAAAATCGACTTATTATTTATTAATAACATAACTTTTGGTTAGATCACTACGTTGCATCATACCGCATACAATCATCCACAGCACCCCCAAATGACGCGTAGCGGATGCGGTGTAAGTTAACTCGTACTATTTAACCATCCGTTCACACTGACGATGAGCCACCCTTACTCGCCCGACAAGGACACCGATACTTTCCCCGTACAAACTGAGCGAGCCGAAAAACATTCAACAGACCATAACTCATAAATAAAATACAATATGGTGAGCAAAACATTGAATTATGCCGGTATTATGTCACATTTGGCCTTTGTGAATTAGTCGGTGCATGGACAATATTAGGGGGAATAGATTGGATGTTTGTCAGTGATGTTAACTTAGTACATCGTTCTGATCTATTACTGTGCAAGTATAATAAAGCAATTCATTGATAAGTTGTTCATATGTTCACATTTTAACGATTAAAAACAAACAAGGAGTAGTATAATAAAAAGGATTCGAGTAACAATTCCTTGAAAGAAAACTGCTATTTGTTGTTTAATTTGTGATCTTTATGATAAGTACTTAATAAACAGGTAAAATCTTAAGATTTTTAAAACAAACTCAAATGAAATAATTTTTAAGTTATATTTACACTGCTTTAAATTAAAAAAACAACTTTATAACGAATGTCTATCCAGGGCCTCTACTTTAATTCTACGAACGAACGGAAAAAAACTGTCATCCGAAAAGAAAATCAGTCATTATAGTAGGCATCATCCGTCCGAAAATAATTCGTAAACAAATGCTTGCTGAAGTGATGACCTAGGTGAAGTAACCATATGCGATGCGATACGAAAATTCTACTAATATTATAAAGCTGAAAGTTTGTGATGTGTGTATGTATGTGTGTTTGTTACTCAATCACGCAAAAATTACTGAACCGATTGCGATGAAACTTGGAATATAGGTAGCTGGATACCGGGAATAACATATAGACTACTTTTATCCCGATATTCCCGCGGGAACAGGACTTACGCGGGTGAAACTGCGGGGCGCAGCTAGTATGAAAATAAACGTCGTATGTGTTTATGGCCTTAGTGTGCCTTAGTTGTCAGTCAATCTGTCAATCATTCATAAGCAAGCGTAACAAAAAACAAACAAGATTTTTGATCAGAAGTATGGTCGCCATTAAGTCGCGTAGCGTCACGTCGTTAATGTTGCATCGCAACTTTCA
Organism: Idaea dimidiata; assembly: GCA_949358125.1. Classification (NCBI taxonomy): domain Eukaryota; kingdom Metazoa; phylum Arthropoda; class Insecta; order Lepidoptera; family Geometridae; genus Idaea; species Idaea dimidiata. The sequence continues at coordinate 8,433,120 of OX442337.1, forward strand.
CCTAGGATAAGGGTAAATCATATGATAACCATAACATGATAACACATAAGCTATCCTTGAACGAAGTTCAATAATTTTAGAGCTCAACGTGTGTTCATCGCTAGAGTATAATCCACTTTTAGTTAAAGCCAGTGACAGATTACTTTGCTTACTTATATATACATACAAGATTTACATAAAATCCCATCTGCCCGCACTGGTCTACATTTTTCTTCAATTTAAAGACACACAATACTAAACATCCATTTGGTACACTGTGTTTAATCGAAACGTTAAAAATATAAAACACTAGATCTGCGAAAAGATCTGTTCAAAATACGACCCCATAAAAGGGAAGACATCGGTCTCGATTCAGCGAAATCATAGAAAAGCACATAAATTGGCGAGCATTAACATCTCCTTTATTCTACGTGTCGGTATATGACGGGGGCGCCTGCCGCACCACCGGGGCCGCCCAAGACAATAAATTTACATATTTCACCCCTCAAACAGACCTTTTTTGCCATTCCGCAGAATTACGCACATATGGGAATATTCTGTTGAATATATCAGCAGTAAGGAGAAATACACTCAGAATAAAATTATCTACCTCGGGCGCCACATTTGCAGATAAAGAGCCACGCTGTGACGCCTTTCCTTCTCACTAGCAAAAATTAATTTCAGCCAAAGCCTAAGTAGAGAAATATTAAATTATCGTAAACTGTATATAATAAATTACCTAATATGTTCAAAGCTTTACCACTTCCTTTATTTAAAAGACAATTGACTGAATGGCTACTAGCTATAAATGTTTTTATAAATTGAATCAATTTTAAGATTACGGATACAATTTTTGTAATAATAATTCAATTTGATATTATACTGCAATTATATATTTTAGGTCATAAGTTTTATGACCTAAAATATAGGGCATAAGTACATAAAAAATTATAATTGACATTTTATTTGTATTCTAAAATTATTAATTGTTTTCACTATTATGAGTGTTGAATACCATTTTAAATGGATGATTAATTTATTATCTGGCCTTGTGGTTGTATTTTTTTTTTCATTTCTTATAATTATAAGACTAATAAATTCCCAAAAATGTATTCCACACCGTTGTGATGGTTGAATGTAAGAAACGTATCTAATATTTAAGACACTGTATATACTACATTCTTGGAATAAATGAATTTTGTATTTGTACTGTCTGCAGTACTAAGTAGCTTTTATTTAAATCATAATTTTACAGTATTTCTAAAATACACCTTTACAAATAACGTATAAAGAACCTTAAAAGTAGATTTCTGTTGAATAAAACTACTTATTTACCTACAACCCGACAATAGTTCGTTAAAAACATGTATCTTAAAACTAATTGAGGCTCCTTTCAATTACAGGCCATACAGTATAGGGTGTCGAACACATAGACACATTCACATATGGAAATGTAATTTTGCGGTAGAACCACCCTTCAAAGGGTCAAATCAAAATCATTTTCACAGTCCAGTGAAGCAATGTGCGATCGGCATCACGCGCTCACTATCTCCAACATGTTAACTATTTTATTGAATTGATAAATCAGTTTGTAGCGATTGAATGGCATGTTTTACCAGACATAAGGTAGGGCATATGTCCGACGCTTCCAAATACTTGTAACAGGATTTTATGATAATAGATTGCCTGCCCATAATACGAGTATATTTACAAATTGTAAAAGCCGCCCTTTATTTAGTTTTTAGGGTTCCGTACTCGGAGGGCGAAAACGGGACTTTTACTAAGACTCCACTGTCCATCTGTCTTGTACCAGGCTATAGAACCATGGTAGCTAGACAGTTCAAATTAACTGATGACGCATTTGTGTTGCCGCTGTAACAACAAACACTACGCAAACGGAATCAAATAAATGTTTAAGTTGGGCTCCGATACAACAAACGTATTTTTTTTAACATAATGGTACGGAACCCTTTGTACGCGAGTCCGACTCGCACTTGACAGGTTTTTATATCTTAAAACACTGCGGAAAGTAGGTACAGCATAATTAGGTACGTAACATAACACAGATACATTGACGCAAAAAAGTCTAAATGAAACATTTCGTTAAGCATATTAGTACGTAAGTGGTCAGTCTATCCATTAGCATAAACATAATGGAGTGAATGCTTCGCAACAACAAGACTACCTAATTCTATGTTGCTTCGGTCCAGCCAGAAGCACCTATCCGTTTTAAACCCACATTGAAACAATCGTATTACCGTCGCCGAAATACGTTAGTTGCTTTACAGAACGTGCCGTAGGATGGACGAACCAGACGTAGGACACTAATACTCATTAGAATTACATGGCGGAACGACCGACCTGCCTCCCCGATGCCACAACGTGCCTACACCTCAATGAAAATGCTTACAATTTATACCCTAACTAAGACCTCTATAAGGTATAGGAAATGATTAATTCGATTCAACAACTCGTTTTACTTCTGTAAGTGATCTATAAGTGACCCTTTTTCAGACACTTAGATCAAAAATGTAAACACATAATAACTGTTAATTATGAACAGGAAAAAGTAAACATAGAGTTGTCACTTTCAAATAATTATGAGTTTTTTGTTTACATTTATGATCTAAGATCCTGAAAAGTTACATCGATCGGATTCAAAAAAAAATTATTATCAGGAAAATCAAGAAAATATATCTATTGGGAAATAAAACAGAAATACCTACCAGTGTTGAAAGATTATTTCCGACTCAGATTGTATCTTACAATGTGTGGCGATTTTGGGAAGTATCACATTCTGTGCACGAAATCCACCACAATCGATAAGAGATGACCGCTGGCCGCGAGGGGGGTGCGGGAAGAGGGGGGACTCGAGGGGAGACTGTTATTTGATTAGTCTTACCGAGAATGAGCTCGTCTCCTCTTAATGGGGTGAACGCCTGTTACTAGACATCGTATAATTTCCACAACACTAGCAACACGGGAAAAATATAATTAAAACGACTATTCGGGTACAGATTCGTATGTAGTAGAACCGAAAGGCGTTCATCCCATCATCGCTTAATAGACACGCATTTCGACATAAATGAGTTTCGCTCTAAATTAATTAGTAGCACATTTTCCATTATAAGGACAAATGTAAAAGCGACCGCTTAATAGCGCGGTGTAAAACTCGCTAGTTTTCGTTCGCTAGAATAGGGCAGGAGAGAAATTGCGGATAGACATAATCAGTCTTCTGGCTTTGAGGCCGCCTCAGCCCCCTAATGTGCCGCGCGCCTCTTCATCTGATGAATAGGCTTACCCACACACACGTTGATTGAATTCAATAACATTGCTGCAAATTAAATTCTATCACACGTTTTAATACCTATCCACTTCGTAAATATTTAAGCTTTATCTCTAGACGTTTCTATGGTTTGAATACTCATTTTAAACCTCAAAAGCCGTGAGACTAAATGTAGAATCCCTGCCTACTAAATGAACACACTCGAGGAAAGTTTTGCAAAACGGGAGGTCGACTTGTAAGGACGGCCTGTACCCCGTAATGACCCGGTCCGATCTTACAAAAGGCAATTACAATAAAGTTCCATTCGCACATGGTCGTTAACTGAGCGGTATATGTTGGATTCCCTCGTCAAAGTGGTATTCGCACTTCGTACTCCTTTCATCTCGCACCGCCACATTATGGCTCATTTTTAAAAATTAAAGACGCAATAAGTATCATGACATATTTTAAAATAATTTCTGGGTTGCAAAGAATTTGGATAAAAAGTTTTTCTTTTTTGCGCATTATGGGTAAAAAATATGTACCTATTACATAAGCTGACCCACCAAATGAAGGCCACGCTTGGGGATGTTGATCAAACTGTTTTAACACAACAAATTTGATAAGACAGTAGGTCAACCTACCTACAAGTTTCATAACTACCTACCATTAATCTTGATACCTAAACAAATAAATATAATATAAATAATTTATTATCGTAATGTAAACGTGTGGCGAGCTTTTGTCCCGAACACCTTTACTACACCCGGCATACAGTTTACGAGTTAGGGATTAACCCGAGTAACGAGATTCATTAATTCTTGTCGTTAAAATTTGTCGTTCTCGATTAATAAGGAAGTCCCAGTCGGCGGGACGTTATTATCAGTGGACCGCAGCGTTCGCCGGGGGCTTCTCGCCGCACAACTTCCCACTTCACCCGCTTTATTTACACTATCGAGTAAATTAAACTCGCGCTCGAGTGTTGGAGAAAACTTTAACAGAACTTTGTGTGTAATAAGTGGTGCAACAACACGAGTGGAAGAGCAAACGTCGGACACGGTCTCCGCTCCACACTTCGCTTCCACTTAACTCTTTGGGACATATTTATTCGACCCTCCGGCGACCGCTACGATACCGACCGCCGCGCCGCGCCGCTTCTGCCCTCGACGAATTAACCTAACGAATCAAAGGAGCCATTAAGTAGCACCGGTACCTGCCTCACCTAGACAATCACGTTATGAATGCCCACCGCAACCTCCATCGATCCACTGCTGCTTATACATTTTTGATCATCCTTGGAAATGAATCGAAACAAAGAAAGTGCCCCGTTATTAGTGTCCGTTTCCTCTATCTGTTTGTCTGTAATTTTTAATGCGGGGTCAATCAGGGAGCTATATCGTAGATCTCCGTCGGACCGAGACCGTAACGATAATGAATCGGCGGTGTAAGAGCGCCGGACCGCACTCACGAATTATTAATTGCCCTATACAATACACACAATACCGAAGTTCAGGCCTGACCATTATACGCAGTATTTCCGTAATCTTAATTATTGATTAGAAACGGAGACCACTGGCGACAACGATATTAAAGCAAGCCGGCGAACTCTGAATTTAAGATCAGCATTGCTGATGCTGGGCGGTATACGGACGTCGTAATTCTCTTTCAATTAGATAGCATTACTAATGCATAAAGACAATCCTACTATGTTCGCGGACGACCACATTTTCTTGTCCTTTAAGATGACCCTCCCTAAGAAGAGGTAGTCTTGTCCACCATATTTGTTTTGCCTACCTGAAACCCTCTCACAATTGTCCACTAAGTGTTGATTGCTTGTAAACAGCGTGTCTTGTTTAAATAAGTAGGAAGGGAAATATATATATTGTTACCTCTCTGTGTTCTCGCCGCTTCGTACTTATAAGACAAACCTACTCATGTTTAAGTATTTGTCGGTATACCAATTTACAAGTAGAAATGCCGATATGGATAGTTTGGTTGTCTATGTATCATACATATCAATATCTATATATAGCTATACGTGTAGGTTACGTCATAAGTTTATTGTGCTATTCGAGTCCCATGCGTGGAGGGAATTGATAAGGCGCTCGAACCTTCGCCTCTATTGCTTGAAATTTATTGCTGTTTTGGGTTTTTATTGTTCCGTTTTACGGCCTCCTCGTGTATAAATCGTACAGATAGAAGATGAATTCCGTAGGTACTATACCGACCGCTCCTTTTATATCGCACACTTTTCTGTGATACCTTTACATATTTTATGTTGTATAAATAAATTTCCCCTATAAAAGAAACAACAAAAGTTGTTCAATTGGAAGCGTAGGTATTAAAGTGGTCGGTCGATTTTAAACCCAAATATAAATTACACCCTGTATCTCGGAATATAGTACGATTTTCATAAAGGTCCATCACGGCGACCCGAGCGTATACGATATATCACACGAAATTATGCTTGGGCCGCGATTCAGCGGCAAGCGGGACAGAGACGGCGCACGAGGATCGCTGACCCTCGGCTCATAATGTACGGTCCGGTTAGGTAGACGACTTACGGGAAATAGGTACCTACCAGTATGTAGCCCTCCGTCCCTCGGCCCGACCCGCACCCCTTGCATGAAATGCTTATTATACGTGGCACGTACACCACCCCGAACCAGCAGCGAGCGCTCTCTCGCTCGTGTTTCTTCACCGCCCGCCCAGAGAGGGACGCAAGACCGATATTATAGCAAATCGAGGATTGTTATGTCCGGTCCGGCAGAGGTCGGCGTAATATATGGCCACGGTATTCCGGGCATATATATTAACGCGGAACTCGCCTCATACGAACATCTTGCGCGGATGAAACAAATGGTAAGGAAAATTTTAGCGGTGAAATTCATCGAGATAAAACAGGGACGAAAAATAGGTGGTATTTATCAAAAACGAACTAAGAAATGGTTGTAGGGATTAAACATATTTATTTTGTACATTTATGTAGTTCTTAGCCTGGAATTAATTATAGGTAATGGACAATAGAATGTGATATATGTATACAACATAATATATCAGCGTGCGGTCAAGTGGATGATCGAGACAGGAGATGGAACAAATGAAGACTGATCACCTCAGTGCAGGAGGTGGTCGCCAGGGTGCAGATTGCAGGGCGAGGGAGCGTGGTGCGGGGTGCGGGGGACTGGAGGTGCAGCTAGGAGGTATGACACGTCGCACTAAGTGAATGATGACGCTGCGAAATTACTTCCAAATACTAAATCCATTTACTAGCCTTTTCTTTCGGTACCTATATATGTGTTCAGCACTTATATCTATAAATTATAAAGGTTATGGGTAGTAAGTAATATTTCTTTGCGAATACTTTTTTATAAAAATAGCCGGTGGTAAAAAAAAGTTATAGTAGGTACCCACTACCACAAAAACTGAGAATTTGTGGCTGTGATATCGTTGAAATAGATTTTTTTAGTTAGTAGACTAGGTACCTACTAAGTGCTAACTGACATAAGGCACCATAAGGTAAGAGTCGTTATCTCGACGTGTTTCCGAATTTTTTTCTTCGCAGTCAAACAAACCATGGACAACCGAGATACAGGGTCAACTATACCTACACATCACAAGTACACTTATCATATTACACACCTTAATGTACAGGATCCGATTTTATATTATCTTACGCAACTCCGAAAACGCATCACTCGTAACCCCTGTCGATAATCGAACGTCGATACACTAAGATGGATGAGTACAAACACTAAGATCAAATCGAATCATATGGGGAGACATACGATGATTACGGGGATCCTTCACCGCTGATAGGTACCTCCATAGGATTACGATCGTATAAAAATATCCTGACATTTTCATGTCGACGTTAGCGCTACACTTGGGTGGTGCAAAATACTTTCTGCTTATAAATACAATCACGCCCTCGCGATAAATGTCTAGGGGCACCGTCACCCGCACTGCTTAAACGAATTTAAATAAAATCGGGTATTAAAATCTCCAGGCGATCTCACAAAAATATACCTATGTCAGGAGAGATTTGAGCGGAATAAAAATTCCTCGAGCTCGTCGCATTATCGAGGGGCGGGACTCCTGTTTTCTTTTATGGCTGTCGTAAGGTATAATCTTCAAGAAAAATGCGATATTTAAATGAAGTAAATTCCTGGAAGGAGATTTCCTTAATGCCAAAAATTTAACAGTTGCAATTTCTCGTATTAATTCCGGAAAAATTCTGCTCGAAATTGCGAATACTTCTCTGTATGAATGACAAGTTTTATTAACAGTGTAATAAATATGCATTGATAAAAAGGAATCGGTTTTATGTTTAAACATATCGTTATCCTTGTGACATATCGTGTTGTGCACAGTATAAACATTGAGCCATAATGAGGGTAGTTCAGCAAAACGTCGCGTGCGCCGCTCTGCTGTCGGAGATCAACGGCACGTGCGCGCCACGCGTAACACTTCTCTAATTGCCCTTCCATATAGATTGTGACAATATTGGACAATCTACTGAAAATAACACCGGACTTATTGTTTGAGCTGACTATAATCTCTCATTTTAATAGATAAGTGAGGGCGGAGTCGTGTGATTTGTTTCGGTCTTCACCGTTATTTATCTAAGGCACCGATAAAAATAGTAAGTTACGCGACTTTTACTTTGATTCTTTTTCACCGAGCAGTTTATATTTCGGAACGAAATTAAATAAAAACAAATTCTAGACGAAACCGTAGCAGTTTCATTAAAATTAAAAGAAAGTTAAGTCGCGACACAAGACAAACTGCCGCCTAGAGAAATAAAGAGGGCAAAGCAAATGAGAAGAACTCATTTGGGCGGCCTCTGAATTGTGTTCGAGAGGATAATAAAAAGGGAAGCCATCAGTGACACGCACAATAAGCATCAACCTCAAGAATATCATAGATAACTGCGAGGAGCCGCCGCCTCCACCGCTGGGACCTCATTAGGAGGCCGCAGGGAAATTAAAAAGAAAGCAAGATCTCGGACTCGATTGCGACCCGAGAAAAACGGCCGGCCTTCCTCTCATAACATTACATACAGCCTGTGCCGATTTTCCGGACGATTATCATTTTGTGGTGCGTAAGATAGACCCGGAAAAGTAGTTAATGGCAGAACGGAGGTCGAAGGCGAACGAGGCACAGCATAAATCAGTCTGAAGCAGAGATGAATGTAATTACCGTGCACGACGAGACAAATCGAGTAATATGCGCCCGGCGCACTAGAGCTCCTCGCCGTGTGATGCTGCTCACCTCTACTGTTCTTACACTACTTGCTTACACATTGCTTAATCGTTATTTACTTCATACTTACTTCTTGTAATAATTTCAAGAGTTTTTTTTGTTTATAACAATCTACGGGTGTTATGTAAGTTGAATATGATGTTTTTAATTATTTAAACAAAGGGTTTATGTAAACTAATGAAATTAAATAAAAATTAAACCAGACAGTAGAACTTACTTCAAATTATGACAAGCTTTATTATTTGCTATATCTAACTAAGAGCAAATAAATAACTAAATGGTTCTATTGTAATTTTAATGTATATGGTTTTTTTTTAGATATTTTTATATATTTGTTTGTAATAATTTGGTACAATAAAGAGTAAATAAAGTAAACAATTAAGAGTTAATCTAATCTTATCTCTCTGTGTGTATGTGTGTGTTTTAAATCAGTGAAAATAACTGTTTGGACTTAGAAGCTACAAAATAAAATCATTTACGTTCTACCTACAGATCAGAGCAGTTAGTTGTACCATGTTATACCAAAACAACGAATGTATGTTTTACTTCCCAATCCAGCATCAAAAAACTTTAAACAAAGAAAGAAATGAGGCACTTATCTTGGGAAAAACAATTAATTGCCTTTTTCCGAGAACAAATTTAAAGTCTTCGAACTTGCTCAATTCACTAGAAAGAAACCTATAGAAATCTTGCATTTATGCAAAACAAAGGCAATCAAGGCCCGGACGAACAGAAGAAATGAGCTTCATTAAGCTTTGGAATGAAAACTTTAATAATGTAAGATGCAAAAAAACTCTACAAAAAATACTTAAGAAAATCTGACGACATAAAGGCTGTTGTAACCGGGGACTCGCCGTAAAATCATTAAGATGCTAATAAAAACTTCCTTTTGTAACACAGAGACGGACTTGGGGCGTAGCAAGTAAAAATATTCAGTAAAAAAACTCAATCGGGAAAGTAGAATTGGAGATGGTGCCCATGATTATTCTTCAAAACATAATGAAGAGAATTAATGTAAATATTCTTTTTACTCGGAAGTTTTCGCCCTCCGGAAAGTTTTATTTCACGGCGCGTCGTTTAACAACCGTCCCTACTTATTGACATTCAATTCGGGGGAAATTGATTTATGAAGATTGTCGCCTTAATTGTGAAAAGATTTTTTTGTTCGATTGTAAGTCTGGAAATAATTCGCATAATTTAGGTTTAGGGGGGTCGTCGGTTTGTCGTATTTTGTGAGTGGCTCGGTTAGAACAATGGGTGTGCAGTGTTGCATTATTGAGCAGGTCGCGAGCTGAGCCGTGGCGAGGGAGCCCTGCAGCTGCACCGTGATTACCCTGTCATACTGTCGCCGAAAGACAAGCGGAACAAATGCTCAACATTTGAACTCATTATTTGAATTAATTATTGATGTGACTGTAAGGGACGATCAAGTTCAATAGCTCGGTTAAAACGTATTGCTTGTCACTAATTGAATGATGTATACTGTGACTATAAAAAGCCATATTTATCTTTACATAGAATGAGGGAAAACAAAAACAACTAGTTTTGTCCTAGGTTTTCGAGATTTTGCATAATGAAACACAACTACACCACTATTACAATAATTTAGTCTGCGTACACAAGAACGTTTTGATACAAATAATCAGGCGATAGTTTACAGTAACTTTTTAGAATATTAAATAGACGAATCACATCTCAGTCAACCTTCAAAAAGCTAACTGTAAAGTTAGCGAAAGCTCGGTACATTTAACAAAGGAGTTGATAAATAAAGGGAAAGTATAACCCGGTAAATATAGTGTTTCATTATTCAAAAACAACTAGTTTCATTACTGCCTACATAAATGTTAACACAATTGATCTAATGACATTCAAAACTGAATTATGTAAGTATAGACTGTTCTAACAGACCTAGAACAGAATTTAGCTAAGAAACGCCTTATCTCACTTTTCAACATTTTATATCAAAGATAAAATATAGAAATATTTTTAGCAAGGAAATATATTTCCAAAAAATCCCCATGACAGGATTCGAACCTGCGTCCTTTCGTTAACCAGGCGAATGCTCTTACCACTGAGCTACACAGGAATCACGTGACATGGTATAATTTTTCGGCCATATCTTTCCTCGCGAATTGTTTTACCAAATAAGGCTAGGTTTCTGTGCCATCTACCGGTCAAGCTTTGCAGCTTTTTATTGACTGGTTCAGGTGGTTAACTTTACAGTAAACATACCCAACATGAGATGCGCTTTCTCTCCAATTTAATATTTCTTTTTTGTTTTTATTGCTCAAGGCATTTTAAAAAATCCCCATGACAGGATTCGAACCTGCGTCCTTTCGGATTTTTTGGAAATATATTTCCTTGCTAAAAATATTTCTATGTTTAAAATGCCTTGAGCAATAAAAACAAAAAAGAAATATTAAAGATAAAATAGATAGATTCATTTATTGTATTAATGAGTATTTTAGTTGTTATTATTAGATAATGACACCTATCAATCTGCCTTGCCATGTTCTTTTCTCGTTCGTTTATCTTTCTTTGGTCGTTAAAAATAAATAAAAAGAAGAATAAAAATATAAAATACTCCGCCTACTTTATGAAACCACAGATAATATTTATTTTTTAATTTAAAGTTGATTTAAAATTTTTGAGTTTTGGCGGGAATGCGTTAAGGAGATGTGTTGCTAAATTTTCATTTTTGTGAAAGTTAGTTCAAATGCGTGTAAAATGTTTAACTTCGGGGGCATATTAATCAATTTAGTTTCGTAAAGGTGTACAAGTGAAAATCGGTGCAAAACATGGACTTTAGCTTGGTGTTCTCTCCAAAGCTCCGTGAACAAACATTGTAAAAATGGCCCCCTTTTTACAATGATTTCCGCGACTTGACTTTGAATGTGACGACTTGACTGTTTCGTTCAATGCAAATAACCTGCAAATATTGATAATACTTGACACTGGCAAATGTCCTAAAGGAAAAGCCATTTTAAAGAAGAAGAAGAAGAAGATTTTAATTTTTTTAAATTGGTCTGATTTTTTTTAGGTAAACGATATAGCTGCCACTTAGCGACGACTTATAAGAGATCATGGTACAGCAGATGATGTCATGTTTGATATTATGATGATTTGTATTTACATAAATAAAAATAAAAAACTCCTTATACAGGTCTCTGACTAAGACTACAACTAGTAAGAAATGTATTCTGTATTCTAAATTTTGTTTGCAGAAATCTCTTGAGCTATATGTACGGACTAACTCCTGGCGCCATCTACCGACCGATTCAGAACTATAAATCCGTCAGAGAAAAAAAGAGAGAATTAACTCTCATTACCAATGCTTTTAATAGGAGAGTATTTTTCGGGATTTGAAACAAAATATCCGTAAATAATTGGAATCTCCCCAGAAGAACCGTGGAAGGGTCCATGTGAGGTCCGGCACCTTTTTACGGTCGATAAAAATAATAAGTCGCCGGGAGTGTGCCTCCTTCCTTCAGACGCCTCCCCCCCTCGCTATCCCCGAGGTCCGCCCACACGGTCCGTCCACAACCGCTCATTTTTCCTCAGTGACATTTTTCATTTATTTTGTTACCATGTAATAACAAAACGCGGTCAAACAATAGACGCGCTTCAGCGGCCTCACCACGCGTCGCAGACTGGAAAACAACTCAACCTGTCCTAAAATCTTGCAGACAAACCAACCTATTCACAAACGTTTTGATTCATTCATTTGGTCTGGGTGTCTTTCTATGTATAATATGTATGTATTTACAAAATAAAGTATCATATGTAGTATATGCGTTGTCTAGTACCCATAGTACAAGCCTATAGAGCTTAATTTGGAGCTAGATTGCGCTGTGTGTAATGTCGTGCAATATTTATTTAGTATTATTTATTCATTATTTTTTTTTGGATATTCTGTCAGCATTAAACAATTTTAGCCAGTTTCACATGTTTAATAATGTACTATCAAATCGAATATCGGCTCGCTGGATACCGATAAATATGTCTTATACATCAGCTGTGAACATGTTTCTGATTTAGATTTGGAAGTGCCTACATTATTTTCTGATACGTCCCAAAGAGAACAACGGCGCAGAAAGGCTAATCAACTCACCTGCAAACAGACATTAGCCCAACTTACACACATTAAAAGTTTCCGATTCGACACCTAATATGCAATCACATACTTTATAGAAAATTTATCGTACCTATTACAAGATTCGCATTAAACTACCCAGAAAATCTTTAACCTAAGCTTTAAGCTTATAAAAGCTCGGCGCTAATGGCCGGATACCGGAAATTGCGCTTCCATATATCTCCGAACAGATTTATGAAAGTACTCACACATGTGCGGATGTCTCTTGGTGCACACAAACGTCAAAGCTGTCACGACACGGTTTATACACGCACACCCACGTGGATTGTCTCTAAACTTTGACACTTATTCATTTAAAGGATCATTAAATTTTAGAGTAACTAACATAGTTTGAGGGTAGTTTCGATTGGAGTTCGGTTTTCGGTAAGTTGAGGTATTCATAATTTGTGGGAGAAAGTGTTTATTATAATTGATAGTTTAGTGATAGATAGCAAGGTGTTATTAGTATTAACATTAGATTAATCAAAATGCTCTTAACTAAATGTAATTAAACTGAGTTAGTAATAAATAAAGTTTTTCAATTCATTACACTCCGCGGAACGAACGGCCGGAGCATTTTTTTAAATATTTTTCACCTCTTACATTTTGCAAAAGAAAAACATGTGGGTAAAACTATTAATATAAATTTTAATGTTATGTTTACAGGTATTTGAACAAACAAAATAGAGCACTATGTAAAATTTCCATACACTATGTGTAATGTAGCACAGTCATAAGATAAATAACTTCTTATTTGTTTTCCTTGTTACTGCACCGACCTACGTATCAGACGCATACCTACGCTTAGCGATAAGATAACAACATTACTTGCTGCAATTCTATTTTCAACTCATCAACGAAAACAAACTGTAGGTATTTAATTGAAATTTTATTGAATTTAGTTAATGCTGGATTTCTATATCAAAACGAGGATTTGTTTTAGTTACGGACAATAAATGGTAAGAACGCATAGATTTTTGACAAGCCACAAACTATGTATTGTAATATAATATCTATATTCTATACGAATATTATAAAGGGAAACAATTTATTTGTTTGTTTGTTTGTAATGAATAGTCTCCGAAACTACTGGACCGATTTCAAAAATTCTTTAACCAATAAAAAGGTACATTATCGAAGACTAACATACGGTGCTTTCGATCTCGATAGTTCTACGGCTTCCAGACTATACGGGTGGAACCACGAGGCCGCAGCTAGTGGTTACAAAGTCTTTTGGAATTGTTTTGAGACGCGCCTTGCGGATCGTATTTTATATAGAAACCGATCATAAATGATTGCTTAAGTAGCCTCATGGGTGCTCCCATTTGTTTCATAGTTCTGTTGAAGTAAACACTAACAAAAGACGATCGAAACAGAAACAAAAATTGATCGAAATGAAAACAAAATTCGATCGAAATAGAAACAAAAGTGTCGTGAAAATGAAAACTCGTAGCCGTGGCCGTAGCCGCTCGTTTCGTAGCGATAACTCGCTACGCCGTAGCGGATAATCCACGTCCAGTGGCGTAGTCTCACGCCCTTGCCATGCTTTGATATTATGAGAATGTAACAAAGACTTATAAATTTTGTCGCAAGATAGACCGGAACTCTTGTAGTGCAATGTAATTGATGATGTTTTGCTGCGGCTTGTAATTCTTGGACTCGATATTTCGATACATGGGTTAGTGCAACCACTAACGAAGATGGGTAAGAACTTGATCTAATGCCAATTCATTCTAGGTCAGTGTGCAGCGTGTTACAGCTTAGACCTCATTGTCACTTACCAGAAGGTGTGTTAGTGACCAAACGTGGATAATGATAACTAATCGTAATAAAATATATCTTAGATTCTCTTCTGTTTTCGCGACTTCGCATTCAAATGAAAGCTTGAAAAAGGAATCTGTAAAGTCTCCGAAACGTTGGATCGGTATTACAATAATACCCAAAATAAAAACAACGCAATTAAAACAGTAAATTGAGTTTTATTTCAAAACTAGCTGCGCCTCGCGGTTTCACCCGCGTAAGTCCCGTTCCAGCGGGATTATCGGGATAAAAAGTAGCCTATGTTATTCCCGGTTTTCAGCTACCTACATGCCAAGTGTCATCGCAATCGGTTCAGTAGTTATTGCGTGAAAGAGTAACGAAAGTCAAACACATGCATACAAACTTTCGCGTTTATAATATTAGTAAGAAATGTCTTACTGTCCTCTCTAGAGTTAGAAATGGTATACTTTCGTGTGCTGGTCTTCCCCTGACATGTCCATCGTAGCTGACAGCTGCATACATATTTCAACAGTAATGAGATTTGCACCCTGCTTTCTTTAGGACTGTCCTAATGCATCGAATTAAACTTAACACGACATAGATAACATACGTTTCTAAACAGAGAGGGTTTGATTAGGTAAAAATGGTAAAGTAACACTTTATGTATGGTTATTACAACTTGATGTATGTGCAGTCTTTCTGTAAATGTATTCGACGGCTTCTGTGGCGCGTCTGGCGGGCGCCCGACTGCAATGCAGAAGGATGCGGGTTCAATTCCCGCCGGGTACAAATATTTATGCTTAAAAATAAATATTTGTATCTGGTCTGGGTGTCTTTCTATGTATAATATGTAAGTGTTTACAAAAAAAAAAGTATAATATGTAGTATATCCGTTGGTCTAGTACCCATAGTAGAAGCCTTGTGCTTAGTTTGGGGCTAGATTGCGCTGTGTGTAATGTCGTGCTATATTTATTCACTTATCTTTTTGACGGGTTCGAGGGTCCCACGCCGGAAATTAAATATTTTACTACTGCGGGAATCGACTCCACAACATAAAAACATTCATAGTGAATGTTTGAAGTTTCTTGTTACGAGTATAATTGGTTGCATTAGGCGTTAGTTTTTGGAACTCTATATCGACGTGTTATTGACTATATTTTAGAATGAAGTTTAGTTTTTTAGTCCCGACCGTGCACGCTGCACGCCGTGCCACAACATAGAGTGCAGCGTGCAGTGTGCAGCGTCCAAAGAGCACCACCTTCCCGCTTCGCTTTGCATGTCTATAAAATCTGCTTTTGTTAGTTGTTAGTGACCACATTAAATGACTGAGAACCAATTTGTATTGGCTTCAAAAAGCCCTTCAGCTTAGTAGTCGGTACTAAAACCAAACATTCTTAGTTATTCTTCATACAAACATTGAGTCATCAAGTAAAATAATATAGTCAGCGATATAGCTACCTAACTGAAAATAACCGTTCTCAATATAAAAACACTACAGAAAGCCATATCAAACAAAAAGTAACGTTAGTGACTTAGTCCACCCACTTATCTTGAAACACTACGCCATTCCTAACAACCTAAGTCAATCTTAGAAAGGATATTAAGTATATTCACAAGTGGAAGCTGTTTTTTTAGGATCGTAATCTTTCCCCCCGTATCCGAGACCGGCCCTCGCTAACACGTACTGGCTATTGTGACGTAGAATGCGTCTTCCACGGCGCTTCTTATGAGCGTTACAAGTGCTTTCTAAATAATCTAAGTCCAGTCGAAGAGAGCGTATTGTATTGACATAGTGGAGTGGTGGCCGGCCGTATAATGCTGTTGCGATGTGTGTGTGAAGGCGACTGTGTGCGGAATACTACGCTTGATAGAATAACCGAGTCGGCCGGCGCCTTGGGGCCGTGGAGGCGCCTCCCCCTCTGTCTTCAAGACTGGACCTCTCCCCCTCTGCCTACTACACGTCTTCTGTAGCACTTCCCGTAGCCGCATCCAACTCTAATGGGCCTTTATGTTATGTTGTGAAATGTCTCTATAATATAACTATATAATACAGATTGTTGTTGTTTCATTTCGATGTTGTGATTTGTAACGGAAAATGATCATGTCATTGTTTTAATTGCCCACGGGTAAAATGTCGGACTCTAATTGTCACTTTAGTCATCTCATCATTCGTCATAGAGGTCCAACGATCTAACCCACGTTTCGAAACGTTGCTTGCCCATCAAGCGGCAACTGAACAGCAGCCCTAGACAAAATTCTTTCGATTAACGAAATCACCAATCGACAGATTTTTTTTTGTATGATATTGACAAAGTTCGCGAAAAGTCGCGTGACTTTTCGCGAACTTATGTGAATTTGTGTCAAATGTTGTCTTGAGCTGCCGGTGTCTCTAAAGTAACCTTGCTACAATTTAAGACCACTATTACCACTTTCGATATTTACCAATAATGTAACGAAGTAACTGAATGATAATTATGAAACTAAGAAACTTTATTGATAACTGAATTAAATAAGATGTACACAGCAATCGCATTGTACTGAAATGTATAACAGTGTGAAACTATATTTGCCACAAACAATTTCGAAACTAGGTAACTGCAAAAGCGTTGCAGCTTCCGTCCTCTCCCAATTAAATTTCCAACTTAAAAGTCCGTCTTCCATTTTGAAAATGTGAATTGCATAACACAAATTAAAGCGAGCGCGCTGGTAGTTTATCAAGTCTAGAAATGCGAGTGGAGCCGGGTAAATCATATTAACTGGGAGTAGCGGAGGCTGACGAGCTCAGTGTTCGGGTAATTCAAGGGTTGTTAACTCGACGTCGTATACTATATCGTAAGTGGAAGGATATTCTAAACCGCCAAAATAGTTTTGTTTTGATTGTCAACGTAATCCTCAATGTTTTGGAAAGCTAAAAAACGATGTCATCCAGTCACCTAGGGTTACGGAAATTGACTGTTTCTCTCGTTAGAATTTATTCTAGTAATAATTATGGTGAACGTTCAGTGCCGCGGTGTAAAAAAAATTCGCGGATCACTATTCAACCTCACATTTGAATATCTATGTATAGAGCATCTGCTTACACTTTGCGCAGTAGGCAAATACCCATAGGCGCGCTCCATAGTTTACTTATGTATACTCTAAGGGATACACAGATCTCAAATACGGTAACCAAAACTTTTTGTCCAAAAATATTGAGGCGCGTGCGTCAGGGATGTCAATGTCTTGACAATCTGGGCACATATTCTGCTATAGCAATGTCTCAAACATGCCTCGGCCCTGTTCCATTTTTTTTTATCGAAAAATTTTCGGTAATTTTGGTTCAGTTTGAAAAACTGTCAACTCATACAAAAAATCTGTCGATTGGCGATTTCGTTAATCGATAAGAATGTTGTCTAGGGCTGCTAGGCTGATAAGTTTGGTAATATAATAGATAAGAAAGTTTTTCGTCCTGCAGTGGGACAATTACAACAAAAGTCTTCAAGTTTTCGAATGCACACCATATGCCCAAATGTACTTTCAATATTCAATATTGTCGAGTCAAAGGTCAGAAAGAAAATAAATTCAGAATCAATTTACAATCACAATTGAACTGAAATCTTTAACATCATTTACTCTCCAAAACTTGGACATGAAAACAAACAGGGGTATGTATGTACGACTGTACCTACCTACGTACGTACGTTTAGGTACAGTTCAAACGAAACGGCGAAGTACTTCAACCAAAAGTTATGTGAAATACTTCTAACGTTCGTGTGGAGGCTGCTATGAGTAGATTTACAATAAATACACGAAACAAAGAAAAAGGAATCTGGCTGCGGGGAAAGTTTGCCTTTTGTATAGGAGCAGCACAGCGTTCGAGTACGCGCGCTTTATACATAAATATTTATACGGGAAACTTCTATTCGATTGCTACGATAATGGTAAATTAATTTGCCAAACTCGCTCGCGCTGTTTCCGATTGCTTTTTATATCCTTTTTTAATGAAAAAGAAACTTACGTAGTACTTAGGTACTTACATTTTTCAAAACGTTTGTTTGGGTCTTTTAATTTTATTAATCGTTACTTTACTGGATTGGTCTGTTTTGACCTTTTGATTGTAGGTAGACTTACTAAACTACTTTACTTACATTAGTACTAATTTTATTTGGATAAGAGCAGTAGGTACTATTCCAGGTTCTTCAAACTACGTATTTACATACCCAGTTCCTTAGCAGTAGCTTTAATCATTTTTAACGTAAAATTAAATTTTATGAAACGCTGAATTAAAATTTATATTAAAAAAACATACCTATATTCAATTTTTACCTTTATAAAGTTGATATAGACCCATTCTAATATCTGAGGTTTTTCAAAAGCGAGGTGTCTTTGACAGCGCCGCCCGAGGCTTCTGCGCTTCGATTATAATAGGTTGTTGAAAACTCCCCAATACTTCCGCCTCGATGCGCTGACTCGCTCACCGCTCGCGATCATTGTTGCTCTTGGTAGCTAGTTCTGCTACTGACAGTAGCTATAAAAAGAAAACAACATTAATTACTTATAGCGAGGAAACAATGACTCAACTTAGTATTTTGCGGTGATCAATCGGATAAGAATATTTCAATGTATAAGAGGATAGTAGTTACATTTCATAGAAGAAAAGTTAACGATTATACTTTTTAACAAACCATATGGGACAGGAAATTAAAGATACATAAACTTTGTTTCTGAAGAAATAGTCGCCGTGTCTTATTAAGGTGAAACATCGATAAACTAAGCTCGATAAGGTAACTAGCTCGAGATGCTTGTTTGCTTGCTAGCTTGGATTTCGATGCAAAGTATACGACGACCTTCCTCAAAAATAGAACTATCCAATATTGAAAACCAGATTTCAATCGAATAAGTAGTTTTTTAATGGAAAAGGAACCGACAGATACACAGAGAAACAGACAGACATTAATTTTAAAAAATATATATTTTTGTTCTACTACTTTTTCTAAGCCCTCTTTTTTTTTAATTTACTTCCAAGTACAGACTTTTTATCCTCTCTTTCTTTATTATAAGTAAAGATAGAAAAGTAACTAATTGTGTAAACAAAACTACCAAAATAAAGACTTAAAAAGTTAAACTAAATACCAAAATATGATGTTTTGTAATTACTGAGATAATTATATTGACATCCAAATCTACAAATTCTTCAATTTGTCATCTTAAAATGAACAAGTGACTTCGATGCTGGTGGTTTTTATCTCAGCGGGCGGATAAGTTTGGCTTTCCTCTGTGATGTTTTTTGTGATCTTATTTAATTTGGATTTCAAGTGGTATATTATACCTTATATTTTATATTTTACTAAAACATCAATTACTTATTCTAAATTTTTACTAAAACATAAAAATCAATGAAATTTTATTAATAAATGAATATCAACATTTATTTTCAAAACTGTTGATGTAATGGTACTTACGAAAAAAGATTTGCTGTCAATAAAAAACCAGAAAGTAGAAGGAATGTCAGTTTGTATACTTAGAGGTTATGGTACTCGTAGTGTACAGAGTTGCAACCCCACCCTCTGTTTAGTTATTTTATTGTGTTTCCCGTGAAGGCATGGCTTTGTACCGTTTTCAATTCGTCGCATTATATTGACGGTATCAATTCACTCCGGAGATACCTGAGTGAGCATCCACGAACATGCGAAACAATCTTGAGTTATATCCCTGAAGTTTCATTCGTATCTAACGTTACAGTAAATGTATTATTTCTGCGTATTCTGAATTTACTCTTGCTTTATTTATGTTAAGGATTTTGTACTTTGTTAAAAACATAGGTGTATCACAATATAATTTTAGTTTGTTTCAAAGTATATTTTCCTCAGTGTTACCTACTCTGTTTTAGGTAATTGATTTATTGATTAACACTTTATGGTACCAAGACTACAAATAACAACAAATCATACAAAGAAAAACATTATAGGTACTAAAGTGGCAAAATGGGCGACCTTATCGCCTATGAGCGATCACTTCCAGGCAAACAATAATTTGTCGATTTTTTTATTTAGGTTCATTAAATAAACGGAAAGTATATGTAGGTACTTACACGACTTACAAGTACTTATTTTTGCAAGTTGTCTTTATTAAGTAAACTATCAAAACAAAACAAAGTGAACCAAGAATACATTTGTAGTTCTCAATAAACCGAAACCATTCGCTCCCAAGTCTCGTCTAGACCTCCTTCAAATGTAAAACAAAATTCCTTAAGCCGGCTCATGCAAATACAAGTGTCGTTTTCGGCCACTCGAGTAGGAAATCAAGAAAGAAACCCGGCGGTCGTCGGTCGGCGGTCGAGCGTCGTTCACGCCTCAATCAACAGCCAGTTACGAGCCTTTGTACCCCGAGTACCCTCTGCCTCACCACACAAACTTCAATTCTCAAAACGTTGCTTCATTCTCGATTGCCGATTGCGTGCCTCAATCTCTACGCTAACTGAACCAACTTCATAAACATCTTAAAGCTTAAATCAACGCCGATCATTTCTACTTTGTATATTTCAACAAAGTTATACTTTATTTCAGGTAGGTAACCCGAAAATCATTATACATAAAACCCAATAACGACGAGGGAGTGGTATATTTCATTTAATAACCTCAGTTAGGAAACGTCCAACATCCATAAACCGATGCAAGCGACTTAAGACCGACATCCAAATATGAAAATAAAGAAAATAAGCTCTCCCTGACCGCGTTCCTCCAATCGCGCACCTCGCTTTTATTACATCCATAAATTCATCATATCGCAACGTCGGCAAGGCTCGCCATTGGTCGCGCGAGCGAGACCGCGTGCTCGTCTCTCTCCCACCTCCTTCATATTAATATTGAATTTTTCTCGACCCCCCTCCCGCCACCCCCGCGGGAGGCTCTACACTTGCTCGCCCCCGTATTGTTGTTATCTTTAATGTTGTGGAAAACGCGTTTTCTTGTGTCGTTAACTTTTATATTGCACGAGTGATACTTTTACGGGTTTGATACATAACTAATGTCTTTCCCTCTACGATATGGACAGAGAAATAATGATTCTAAGAACTAGTCCTTGTTTTGGTGTCACAGACAAAATTAATATAATTTACTAGCACTTTAAAAATTTACATCACACAAATTCACCCTCTGATAGACCCCATTAACTACCCCATAGCATTCACTCATTACTTCTAGCAACTCGCTCAATTATTTTTCAGAACCGAAATCAAAACAGAAACAAAGAACATAATAAATTAATCACTTGAGAAAGGGGTTGTGCGCTCCCCTTTAATGTTTTCCTTTAGTGCATTGTCTGCCTGCCAAAATTAAAAAAGAGGAAACAGCCTGTCTCCTGTAAACGACGCCGATGACCTTTTGTAAGCGAATCTACGCTCAGTCTGTGCAATTTTTTGCCGTTTCTTTTAAGTTAAAAATTTAGAACACTAATTGCTATTTTCATCCGAAAACATTCTGTAAAAGATTTTATACAAAGGCAAACCTGTTTTATACAATAAAAATCTTAAATTCACTTAAAATACGTAGTTATTAAAACGCGTCTTCTTTAATCTTTTTAAACTTATATTTTGATAGTCAAAACGACCAATTACCTCCTACGTAAGAACGACATTTATTCCCATCACACGTGTTCAGACTTTGAAAATAAAATGAGGTCATAAAAGTTTCCACATTATCTAAATACTCACATAGCGTATCTAATAGTCGAAGCTCAAACCTAAGCAGGTACGTAGCAAAACAGTTTTATAGTTCTCTAACTTCCATAAAAGTACGCGTTCCATGCAGAAACGAAAATACACGGAATCTTTTTAAATTCCCTCCCTTATATTTCAAAGCTCAAAAGAAATCGCTAGCAATATCTGTCTGAAAAATATATCGGATTGCTTTGTCGCAGCTTTGGAAATCGAAATCTATTTTCCTTCAAATCTAAGTGAATCCCGTGCGGATTGGAAATGTACCCTTTACCTACCGCCGGGCGAGCCAATTGATATTCTAACAATACAATGTATGAATAAAATATAAACTGAGATCCTATCGAACGTACCTACTACGCTATCCACTACACTTTTTATCAAAAATATTGCCAGGTCTTATCATGAGGGATTGTGGGGATAGAGCGAGTTCAATCTAACGAGTAGTTCGGTCATGAACTTAAACATTTGTTTTGACTCAAATTAATACCTTTGCTTACTAATAGATTGTGTATCTGAGAGTCAATGATAATAATATGAATACGGTAGGTATTATATCATAGCATCATTAATTACTGCTTTAAACTGAGGCTATGAAAATAATTTATTAAATAAACTGGTACTTTTATAATATAAGTCCGTAAATCTAAAAATAACCTCAATAAAGTAGACGCTACTAATAACCGTGTATGGGTACTATACATTCGTATGGGTAGATAGGTATCGTAATTTTCTTTATTGTTCCTTACCGCGACGGGTAGTAACAAACTCTAGAAGGCTATTCTTAACAACTGCGAAATTGTCGCCCGATATTTTGTCACTACCGATTTACAATCTCGGTTCGACGCTTTAACTTACTTAAAAATTGATTGTTTTTTAATTGTTTTCTATCTCGGTTTGAAGTTTACAGGATTTCACCTTTGAAAGTCACTTTCCTAGATCGTATTAAAAGACAAATACACTTGATTTTCATAAAAAAGATATCGTCTTATTTCATTTTCATAGCTTATACCTACCTGTCTAGGAGTAAACCACTGACCTGTAATATCGACGTTATCGAGTCGATATTGGCATCTGATCCACGATCCTTGAGCATAATATCCATGGGATGCTAGTCTTCAATCTTGTACTGCAGACGGTGTGTTAAGGCGGCGATAGATGATAATCAACGGTCCTTGTCCGATTGCATATAAATGAGCGAGATGGAATTGCGTGAAAAAATCTACAATTTCTCGTAAAATCAATAATTAACGAAGATTAAAATAATATTTTTATAAAATACGATGAAGGGGTTCTAGGTATTGTATTTTCTAATATTATGATGCCTATAAGAAAATATAGCGGTTAAGGATTTAGAAGAAAAACTGATATATTTTGTAAAACAGGGGTAACTTTGCCTGTATCATAGTGGTATTTAAAGTTATTTTTTATTGTTTTTGAAATGAAGGGGACACTTCTTGTATCATGTACAATAACATTAAACATTGTTTAAAGATCTATTTGCTATGAAGAAAACTATTCAATCGGAAGGGATTTCACATGAGTCGCGTCCTTAAAAGGATGATGATGAGGTCCACGCGTGATACGCGGCGCGGACGATAATGTATGATGCGCAAACGGGTGTTCTCGCCTAAAGGCGGCGAGTCAATGTGTCAGTGGTTCGTTCGATATTCAAACTTGATAGATTGTATAAAATCTACCCACGAGTTGTGTTTTCTTACCAAAGGTGCCTACCCTCAATTCTAATGATAAAAATATTCAAACTAAAACAACCTGTTCCATTACGGAACACTACCTATATTTTCAAATACAGATAACGGATAAATTACTTAAGTACTTACGTATATAATTTTACTTTTTTAAATACTGCTATTTAGGTGTAATATTTATAATTTATAAAAAATATAATACATAGGAACCAACAGAAACACCCAGAGCTAGTACCTACTTAAACTGTAACAGTACAAACATTTTTGGACGGCGAGAACCGAAGCCGCAACCCAACTATAAAAAATAAAAACAGGTGTACGTACTAAAGTTACCATCCGACAAAGAATATATTAGGATGTAGTATGGAATTAAACAAGTTACAATAACAAGGTCGAACGACACAAGAATAGACGGCCGGGTGGTTATTCGCGTCCCCTACTCATTTAGCTGTCGGAGAGTTATTTAATACTGCAAGTGACCCCCGGCCTCGCCGTGGACGTTGGAAATGTATTGAACACATCTGCCGGACATTCTCATCACACATTCGCAATAAATTCTACAATTTAAATTATCGTTTTACATTGCTTTGTTGTAGAGTTTGTCATTGTTTACGCCTTCCGAATAACATTATCTAAATGGTTTATGTAGACTTAAAAATAGTTTTTCTAAAATTCAATACTATCGATGTGATTTGAACCCACGGTCTCCGCATTAGAGTCGCGGCGCGGGTGAAATTAAGGACAGCTTTCTTTTTATTTACTGAAGTTTGACTCTATCTACCAGTAAAACTTTAGATAGGTGCGTACATCTTATTATCTATATCTATACTTATAATAAAGGAAGAGAGAACAAAACGTCTGTAAGTACTTGGAAGTAATTTAAAAAAAAAGTGGTCTAGGGGACTTAGGATAAGTAGAACAAAATTATATAATTTTTAAATTTCATGACTGTCTGTCTGTTTTTCTGTTTATCCGTCGGTTCCCTATACAATTAAAAACTACTTATCCGATTGAAATCTAGTTTTCAATATTGGATAGTTAGTTCTATTTTCGAGAAAGGTCGTGGTATACTTTGCATCGAAATCTAATTAGTAGAAACAGAGTAATGAACGAAAAAGCTCCCGTGATAACGCGTTTTCACTTCTGCGGGTGAAACCGCGGGACTAGTTTCTTAAAATATGTTTGATCCCGCTATCTGTTTGTGTTTCAGATAAATAATTTGCTTGTTCTAATAATCAAATTGCTGAAGGGAACATTTTCAAATTGTCTATTTTACACGGAGCTATTTGGCATAGGTAAATGCGACATCGATTCCACTCTGAATCGGTTTTGATGAATGTAATTTGAAAAATAAAGAAATGGAAAGATCTTTGTGTGATCGAAAAGATCTAATCTTTATTTATTTAAATTTATTGGATCGTGAAAGTTGCATAACCATGTTTTTCTATTATATTGTAAAAAAAAATTAAGAATCTCGATTTATTGACACCATTCTTGAACAGGTAGGTAACGTAAATAACCAAGAGCTCTTTTTTTATATCACAAGCGCGACTTCGAGCGATTTTAAAACCTCGATTTCTACTGATTTTCGTTCGATTTCCGTAATTTTTCTATGTGAATTGCACGACCGCAACGAGTGGTCTGAACCACTCGTCACAGGAATCCGACATCGAACTATAATCAGCAGATATCGAATTATTTACATCGCCTGATGTGCAACAAGCGATTCAAAAATAAGGCTCCTGGTTACTTTAAAAAATTCAATGTTAGTCTCGTATCGTATTCAAATACCACATAACGTCACGTAAAGGAAAACTAAGCAAACGATTGTATAAAAACAGAAGCATGCCTAGATATAAAAAGAAGAATTGAAAGCGAGTAAAGGAAGATAAGTTCAGAAATAAGTATGAACCCTGTGTCCGTAATCTTTCAACATCTTAAATAAAATAGTCGGGCCAGTGCTATATGGCCGGTATCTTATGAATTAAATATGAGCGCTTTATTCGATTCCCGAGTCCCTCGATATCAGATAATAAAAAAGAAATTTATCGCGCGCACACTAGCGGCAAAGGCCGAGTCTCATCGGCCACTATTTTTTACGGCAGCATCGGCGTCCTTCTATCGGCAATCACTTCATACCGACCCCTGTCCGAGCGTTCGATGACAGAATTATTTATCAGTTTGAAAAATGACGGGAAATTGAATGTAGTCGCAATGTTTACAACGCATTTTCTGTCCAGAGTCCTCGGGGGCTCCTTCCCCCGCGTTCCGATGTCCACTTTTCAAAGAGGCCGCTCGGACGAGGGTCGAAAAAGTGTCCCTAGAGTGAAAAAAGAATAAAAAAAATGTGTATAAAATTGTATCTTCGCTCAACAAATGTTACATTACGTTTGTACGGTGGATTACAAAGAGGACCTACGTAGTGAGACGTGGTGGTCGATAGAGGAAGGTTGATACTTTATTCATTTTGTGTCTATAATTGTTTTGCGCTAAGGGAGGACAGACGGCGACGGCACGGTAATAGTATGACGCAATCTATTTGAGTGACCGGAGCCATGTGTCCGCCTTGCAGTCGAGCGGAGGGACCTCGCTACTCTACTTCCTACTTCTATATTGAATTATCTCAATGTAATAAAATAACTAGAGTTACGTAGATACCTACTTCGTAATTTTACATTATTGGATTTACTCAATAGCTCTTCTAGTTGTAGGTATCTATTTAAAAATAGGTAGGCATTGTCTACTGTGATGCAGCGACACCTTTTAAATATAATCCTACCATTTACATCAAATATAAACTACACGTGTTCCATCTACTTGCTCATTAACGAACCTTTTTCACCACAAAAACCAGAACATCGCATAAAATACACGCCGTGAAAACAGTTCTCAAATCCTTGTGGGAAATAGTCTGCCGCTAGGGGGCGTCGCGCGTCGTAGGTACGTAGTTCAGTGCAGATTAAATAAATTCTAGCTTATACACAGTTCCACAAGAACCGACAAATAAAGAACCTAAATAGATACCTTAACAATTATAAAAAAATACCTAAACAAAGTTAATCACTAAGTCCCTATAAATACCGATCTTTCTAACAAAAAACTTAAGTAAAGTAAAGTGCCCTTATAGGTAATCAAAGCAACATTTTCCTGAAATAATTTCCCTAAATGTCCATAACATCTAAACATAATATAAAGTACATGCGTGTAATAACACTGTATACTGACCTAATACATGGACATTCCCAAAGCTATGTGTAAGTATTACGTTACATAGGTGTATAGTTATGTATAAAAGTGGCCATGGCCCCTCGTAAAATTGTTTTATTCGCCCCATACTGCGTCGTAAAAGACGTAATAACGCGAGGAGGTATCGTGGAAGCAATTACCGATCTGTTATAGTTTGTTACAAAGGCGCTTGTTTATTATCCTTTTATTATCAACTCATTTGCCGTACAAGGATGCCGTTTAATTCAATACGTTTAACGTTAAATAACTTCGTGATATGTTTATAGCTATTCATTAATTCGGGATAACTGGGACAATGACATAGTTCACTACAGATGTAAAGTTTCAGTAGACTTGCTATTCACAATAGAGGCATATTTTAGTCAAACTTAGTTACCTACCTATATATAGGTACGCATAATAATTGCCCTATTTCATCTAATTTTAGATGAATTATACAGCGCAAGCAACTTTCATGTTATTTATGGCGCTGTAGTGCCCGGGACATTGTTAGGTGGAGTAGGCTTGCCTAGCACCTATACCACTCTCCCAGCTTAGTGAGACATGCCCAGAGGAAAGAACTGTATGTAAGTATTACAAAATATAAATATAAAGTATTTGTAATGGTGATACAAAGTAAAAAACTAATAAGTTTAATACTCTTGCATTGATGTAGGTTCATATATAACATTTTATTTCGAAGCAATTTTAAAAAACGAGTGGCCCAAACCAGGTGAAAAGTAAAAAGGCAGGATGTCAAAAGAAAAGAGCAGGTTTAAAACAGCAAACGTTGTCCGTCGATTGTAAATCAAAACTAGGTAGGTTCGACAATGTCTTACATAAAAGTTGCACAACAAATCCTTATCTAAGTTTCAGGTCACGACTCTGCAAAATCGACGAAAATAAAATAAAACGTTCCACCGTTCACAGTTCAAATGGAAAATGTGATATTGGATAGAAAACGCTGAAATGTCATCATAAGACTCGATCACTCGTTGCGAGACACATACGGTGTTTGCTGGCTCAACATATACTATGCGCGCAGTCTAAATAGGTGGGTAGTAAAAACTTCACAAAGCTGTGTTGAATTTCTTGATAAATAGAGACGTATTTATGTACTGAACCCTACCACTACTCTGCCTTTTAAATACATGAAAAATAAACAAGTGAGTTAGCTACGCTTTTCATGGCACCCTATTATAATCATAACATAACTATATATCATAAATTCGGCCGCCCAACCCAACGAGGAAAATCGTCGGTTGCACCGGCGGCGGCGGCGCCCGCCTACAATATCATAACGGCCGGGGATTGGCCTTTATGAGTTGATATAATATCATAACGACTTCCTATTGGCTGAGGGGTTACGGCTGTCGCCCTTCGCGGAATTTTCCAGCGAAGGTTACTGCACTACAGACGGTCGACCTTAATACTTAGGTGTTATGGTATGGTGGGTGGATGTCAAATAGCTACTCGGCCGGCTCGGACTCAATATCTTCATTTTTTCGTGTAGTGGAGTGGCTCACCTAGTGTTAAAGTTGTCAAGTCGCCCTAAGACCTCTAACTTGACCTAACGACTGCCATCAGAGATAAAAACCGGAACTTAATTGCTTAGCGTGCCTGCCGAAGCACGGAGAAGCTCGAAAAAGTGATTTTTAAATGTATCTATACCTATATCTAAAGAGGATGTCATTATTCTTAAAGTATGAGCGGTAGGAAATACTGGCCGCCGAGCTGGATCAATAATAATACTCGGCCAGATCTGCAGTGGACTGGATCTGCTTGAGAAAGCATCCCCCGCCCGCCTCGGCTGCGTTACACAAACAATATAAATCATTTTCTCGGTGGTGAAGGAGCGGTCGCACGCAACCACGCCGCTCTCCACTATATCGGAACACCACGCACCGAACTCACAGACAAACCATTGTTTGGTATTTGTGTACCTGCATAAGATGTGTTTAATGTATAGATTAGATAAATTGTTATGGGTTCTAATACCACCGGGAGTTTGGAGTTCTAGCATCTTTTATTTAAAATCTGCTTATTAACAAATTATTCAATGTAAAAGTAGAACTTTAATAAAAATAAAGCTATAAGCTATATTATATTCGGCTTAAATTAGAATGAATAGTATTAAAAAACCGCGAATGGACCAATGCAAAAGTCCTGCACGGCACAGTTCTACAAAACCTCTACGTGAACACACCTTTTTGTGGCTTATACATTTTAGTATGAAATTTTTTCGCACACTCTGTCCTCTTTACTAGCTCTTTTTCACTTGATTTATATTTTAAAAAATTTAGTTTGCATTTCCTAGTGTGTTTTTTTATCATAATAATATTAAATATAAGTTTTTAATAAATATATCGCTGAAATAACCGTCCGCACATAATTTCTAAACAACTGCACCAAATTGGATAATTCTATTTTTTATCGCGTTAATTTTTTTACTTATTATCACCGAATTAAACCTGCGGTACGAAGTTCACCAGGTCAGCTAGTGACGTATATAAATAAATAACCTACATATAAATCAACGCTA
This sequence comes from Idaea dimidiata, assembly GCA_949358125.1. Classification (NCBI taxonomy): domain Eukaryota; kingdom Metazoa; phylum Arthropoda; class Insecta; order Lepidoptera; family Geometridae; genus Idaea; species Idaea dimidiata. Next base: position 8,462,691 of record OX442337.1, read on the forward strand.
TTGATACTATCTAGTACCTACTAGGTATTTAGCTTTGAATGGACTCTCCATTCAAAGCTTAAAGTTACTCGATCATTCTCATTCATAAATTAGTAGAAAACTATACATATTATATGAGTTTATTTAGATACTTAGTAGGGCAGTTTCCCTAAACATAGTCTGGAGGGTAAAAATGATTTGGACCAAAACAGTGAATATATAACTAGGTATAGCGTTGTTACGATACATCGATATAGCTGATGGCAATGCGGAGCGGGCGAACTTGCACAATTTATCAAATTGAGTTACCGAGGGGCAATATCGCAGAGAGAACGCAATATTGCAGCGCGTGACCGCGTCTGCAATACGCGTTCAATACATCGACGGCGCCGGGCCCGCACGTCCGCCGCCCGGCATCACCCCCGCCCGTCTTCTAGCCAGCAGCCGCCCTAACCCCTCCCGCCCAACTGACCACCTAGATATTTAGCTAACAATGCCTCGCCGCGAGCGACGGCTACCTACCGCGCGCCATCCCGTTCCTTCCCCGGCGGCCCTCGTTCACCCGACAGGGATGGCTCACCCGACCGGTCATCGCTATATTTATTGGCGACGCTCATAAGTACGCGGGTCAGGTTATAAGTTTCTACGAAATGAATGGCCAAGTCACGTAGGAGGCGAGCGCCCGTCGCGCTTAACAAGAAAGCACCTCCACCAGAAACTTGGCAGGGGGGCAACTCCCTATCCACGGTGGCATTATAATTAAAAAACAAAAGAATACAGAGCCACTCAGCCTGCCGACCGACCTCCTTCGTTCGACTTTCATGCGAAAAATGCAACGACTCTGACAATTAAATAAGAAACAATGGAAGTTTTACTTTATTACTGTGACTTTAACATTTTATGGATTTTTATAGCCTTTGTTTAAATTACTTTTGTAATGATATTCCATCTGAGTTTAGTTAAAATTACAATGAAGTATACGTGAACTTTAAACAATCTAATTTCATAGTTTCTTTCTTAGAATTGTTAAATGTCTTTGCTGAACTACAAATTGAAATATTCGAAAATAATCTCCTATGTGGATTTTCCAACATAATAAATATATATTCCTCATATTTTCTCCTAGGTAATACCGTTAACCAAAACAAAACAAAACTAGGTAAATATATCATCAATGAGAGGCACATGCGGCGCAACGGTGCGGACTGACCGATCCCAATTCGTGTGGATAGCTATAATACAAATGCCATCAAAAGCGCAGATGACCGCTTGGTTTTATAATACGAAGACAAAGTCGTCTCCCTCCGCGTCCTTCGACCTCACTCCTCGTCCTCCCTTGACCATCGACCGACAATTGTAAATGGCACATAAAATAAATGAATGTGCAGCGGGACTCGCCTCTGCAGCAGACAATATAAATTACGACCGGACGATTATATTCCGGCGGGAATGAAACGTTTTCCTTCAGATACACAGTAGGTACAAGTACATAGAGGCGCACCGGTAAGGCTTTCTGTATAAATTCACGGCTGCCCACCGCGCACCGGCCGCGCGCCCGACTCGCTCTCTTTAGCCGTGCGTGTAATTGCCTACTGTTTTTAGGGAAAGCTTTGATTAGATACACATTTGTGTCCAACCATTTTTGTTTTCTTTTATATCTCTTTTAATATTATGGATGAAAGGTAAGATTCAGAAGTGTTCATTTTAATGACTGTTTTAGAAAATGAATTAAATATGTTCTTCATCATCAGATAAAGGTCTTATTTTTATTCGCCTACGGCGATTTACCTTCTTAATCCCTTTCCATCGAACATAGTAGATCCATAGATTAACCATCCACTTTTAAGGCACACATTTTCTTTAAAAAAAACACTGGTATAGAGGAATTATTAAAAATTATTTATAGTTAATAAATAATTTTGTGGTGAACAATGACTCAGTCTATAATTATATCTTGATCTGTAATTTGCTTCATTGCAAACAACGATGTTATATACAATTACTCTGAAACTCTACCTATTTTTCCGGAGGGTCTTCCGTAATATTTTAACTGTAACTAATGGCAAATTTCCAATAACATCTCATTAATCTAGCTAAGTGAAATTTATGGCAATATTGGGGCGGCCGAGCGTCGAGCGTCGCTGAACACATAAGTAACACGAACGTAGATTGTCCATCGGTCTTTATTCAACTAAAATGAGAATTTAGCCAGCCAAATTGTTGCCAAGTGAGATACATACATATATATATATATATGCTTTATTTGCACAACTATACTATAATACTATTTATGGGTTTTTACAGTAGATGCATTTTGACCGCTGGGCTAGGATTGTTACGCAATGGGTGCTACAAGACGGACGTCGGATTTGGGGCAGACCCCGAAAACGACGTCGGGAGTATCTAGTTGCATTTAATGAAGACTGGCCCAGGACAGAGAAGCTTGGAAGAGTGTAAGGGAGACCTTTTGCCCAGCAGTGGGACATTATAGGTTCATTTAAAAAAAATAGTAAAATAAACTCTTCGAGAACCAAGATCTTTGTAACATGTTCGAAACGTCAAGGTAAGAAAATGAAAAAGTTAAAATCACGTGATTATGACCCAGTAAAGTATCACATTATGAGTTCGAATCGTTTTAGTTTAAAAAATGTTATCAACTTTATATTAAGTACTAGCCGCGCCCCACGGTTACCACCCGCATATGTCCCGATCCCGCGGGAATATTAGGATGTGTTATACATAATAATATAAACCTTCTTTTTAAGTAGATAGAGTGATATTGAAACACTCATCTACTAAAAAACTGCATGAAAATCCGTTGCGTAGTTTAAAGATCTAAGTATAGATACAAACATCCAGAGAGTGAAGCAACTTTGTTTTATTCTATGTCATAATGATGCGTAAAACTTTTACATAAAAATGTGCATTAATTAATGACTTTTTCACGAATGTAGATGTACCTAGAGTACCTATAGATTATAATACTCGAATGTTGTAACATTTAAAATACTTAAATAAATAAATAACAAACACACAAACAAATACATAACAGAACAGAAACAAAAGTAAAACACTACATCACATTTGAATAAACTGGTTCTTGATATTCTATCTAGCTAGCCATAAATTAAATTAAAATTAGTTGTAAATAGGGGCTGCTGTAATGACACCAATTACAACAGGTCGGTGATAAAATTAAACAAAACTCATAACGTGTCTGAGCAAATTGGAGACTCGATCTCGAAATTACGTTCATCGTGACTCCTCTCCAATTATAATCACGATTCCATGTAGTGAGTCATTCGATAGCAGAACAGTCATTTGGTCAGTGTCGCAAAACTAATGACACATAATGACGGCCAGACTGGACGCTTGGGGGTGCCGATTCAAACCACAACACAGCTAATGTCTTATTGCAGGGGACTAGAGTTCATATCGTGTGTTGGATATCGTCAAGGTTTGTTAGCTGTCCACCTAGGGAGGTCTTGTGGCAGCAGGGTGCATCCGCGATCACCACCTGACTATTCCAGTTGAAACTAATTCGTGAATCCTAGACATTAAATACGAAACACTAACGCAAGTAGAGATCATTTTCTTGACTTATAATAAAGGAAGAGAAGACAAGAAGTCTGTACTTGGAAGTAAATTTAAAAAAAGTTGTCTAGGGGACTTAGCTGTTTAAGGGCCTATATAACCCTAATAGCGCGACAGGGATAAAGCTAGCGAATTTCAGGTGTGTAAGTGAAGGACGTAAGATGCGACTATACAAAATTTTATTGCGTAAAATCAAACAATTGCTAGTTTCAAGATAACTAAACGTTAATCTTGAAATTCAAAACATTCACTGCCTGTATTGAGCTAAGTTCAGTTCTTATACAAAGTCTTTTTAGTATTCGTACAAAATTGACTGAGTAATATCACTTATTTGTACAATTTAGAGGGAAGTTTGGAATTTTGTTTCTATCGAGAAATTTTTCAGGAATCGTGTTTTCACGACATTCACGTGTTAGTAAATATTCTCGACTTTAATAAATATGGTTTCAAAATCTTTTATTTCAAATAACTTTTGTAGTAATTCACCCTAGAAACATCAGTTCTGGCCTACTACGGCCCCTTAATAAAATAGTTAAATTTCGTGCACGTAGGTACGTCAGAAAAGAAGTCAACCTAGTTCTGTTATAGGTACGTTGCACAGTAAACATAGAATAAAAGTACATTTATTGACAAAATTTATAAACTAAATACCTATACTAGCTGTTACCCGTGCTGCGACTTCGTCTACGTAAAAATAGAGCATAGCCGACTTTATTATTCAGTACTCGGGTTCTACTAATTGGATTTCGATGTAAAGTATACCATGAGGTTCCTCGAAAATATAACTATCCAATATTGAAACCAGATTTCAATCAGATTAGTAGTTTTTATTTGTATAAGGAACAAACAGAGAAACAGGCAGACAGACATGAATTTAAAAAATTATATAATTTTGTTTTACTACTTTTCCTAAGTCCCCTAGACCACTTTTTTTAAATTTACTTCCAAGTACAGACTTTTTGTCCTCTCTTCCTTTATTATAAGTATAGATAAATGTAAAACTTCACTTTCCTACTCATATTATACTTGATCATAGGAACCAAATGATAATAATGATTATTCTGACAAGAATTTTTGTGTTGCTTAGCCGATTTAATGAACCAATCTTAGAATCATTTTTTTTAAATGCATATTACCTACTAGCCTAGTGCATCTGTGCGGCCCAGTGAACTAAATTGATATGAAATTATAGATGTGCAGACGCACGTACGCGGAAAATAACGGGTAATGGTGCAGCCGTTACGACGCGCTCGCTCGGTCAAATGTACTCATCCATAATACAGTCGCTAGTCGGATAAACTACGTTTATACGATTTTAAACTTACCCGGTTGTTTTCACTACTAAAATTACTTAATAACGGGGTATTTACGATGTTTAATAATTTATCCGCGGAGCTCGATATTTCGCTGGTAATTTCAACTAGCTTGTTCACGAGACTGGAATGCGGGTAGGTGATGACTGTTAGAGGCGTCCATATCGGACTACCTCCTTCCTGACACGAGTTGAACGTCTGGCAGACGTTCAACTCGTGACGAAATATCGAACCCTGCGGATAAATTATTAAACATGGTAAATACCCCGTTATTAAGTAATTTTAGTAGTGAAAACAACCGGGTAAGTTTAAAATCGTATAAACGTAGTTTATTATGTTAGCCTTATTAATAAACGTTAAGCAAGGACGGAGTGGTTTGAACATGCTTTGTATTTTTCCGTGACAAAAATTTTCACAGTTGACAAAGAGAAACAAGGAGCGTAATAACTACTACGACCTTACTCCCCTTTTATTAATAAGGCTATTGTATTATTTGACCAAATAGCTTTAATAAGTCATAAGACTAGCGCTTGTCGAATGACTAGAATTTATGCTGAGTTGAGGGCCGTTTCGCAACAATTTGTTACTTATGTTTAATGTTTGTGTTTTTTTTTGTTTTGTTTTTGTGTTTGTTGTTGCGAATAAATAGATATTCTATTCTATTAATAAAAGTTAAATTAAAACTACAATCAAAATTACAAATTAAGTAAATAACAAAAATAAAAAATCTATAATTAAAATAATAGTTTGTGTAATTGCTAATTCCATTGTACGAAGTAGGCATGTAAGTATGTATTAATTCTTACTACTATTAAAATTCACTTTAATTTCAATAATTCAATGAACAATCGTGTATTTTCTTACTTTCACTTAGTTTACGTTATTGGATTATTATACGTAAGTACCTAAGTATATACTATTTGTTGCAAGTGTATTAGGTACAGTTTGTAATATCAGACCTACCTAAAACTCATAATATCTAAATTAAAAAAAACTCAACTCATTCATAATTTTCCATAGTCGTGGAGCGGAAACTAAATAAGCTTAATTATTTTGTTTTCAAAGTTTAATTCAACGTAGTTTAAGTCCGGCAGATTAACAATTTAGAGTAAGTAAAGCAAACACATAAAAAGTAAAACCACTGATATCTTTGACAGGTTAGAAAATAGTAGATAGTATAACAAGGGAACAAAATAGTATTTCGACGGTGACGGCGCTTCTTTGAATCACGAGATAACTAAGGATTCTAACGTAGAATCCTGAGTGCAAAAATGCTAAAAATAATAAAAACAACTCGATTAAAACCTAAGTTTCAATTTCATTTCAATTAATTAAATGTAGAATTTAACACGTCACAAAACGTCTTTACAGTAAGTGTAATAGATTTAAAAAGTCGAACAAAAATAGTAGGTAGGTACCTACGTTACTTAGTTGTTTTTTACTTTCATCGAGATTGATCGCATGTACAGGATGTAATTTTATTAGAAGGGGAATAACCAACCGGAACGAGGTCGGACGCTAGGTGTACGAGCAAGAGGACGTGTGCGGGACTAGAAATGAAATTGATGAACTTTTCTCGCAGCAATAATGGCTTTGGCACGTACCAAAACTTCCTCACATAACGTCGACGAACAACAGGGCTGTCCCTTACCCTTACAAGTAGATACCTGGATACATAATTATTAATGGTTTTGTTTCATGGACTTAGATAGTGGTGAGGGTGGTGATGCTGTGAATCTTCTTTAGAATCGTAATCTTGTTTTAGTTGGCAAATATATTTGTTGAAAAGACATTAGAAAACATTATAATAAACTGCATGGTACCAATCTACAATAACTATCTACGTTTCAAACGTTTAACCTTTAGGAAAGTCTCCCAAAGATGGTTAAAGAATGGTTTGTCACATTTTCGTAGCTTAAGTTTCTTTAGTCTATTCAAGTACTACGTAAGCAGATTTTTCGCAATTATTAACCTCTTTCTCTACCTCATCTGCAAAAGTAAGCAAAGCTGTTACTCTTCCCTCCCATGCTTACCTACCTAAGTAAACGTAGGTGAATAACCAAGGTTTACGTAAGCATTGGCCTACGTAATACTTGAGCAACCCCTAGGAGTCTTGTTACAGTACAGCTGTTAGAAATTTGAAAATTTATAATTAGTTTTGAAATGGTTTAAATACAAGTGACATGTATTTTTGGACTGAATTTACACCCACTCTAAATAAATGTTTTCGTTTGTTTCCTCAAATATTTAAATTCAGAAAACAAATGAAGTAAAGGTAGATTAGTACAAGTTAAAGACACGAGTAGAAACATTATCTTCTTTTCGTGTAGTGGTATCATTCATTTAGTAACAGAGTTTTCAGGTCGCCCTTTAACTTGTCCTAACGACTGCTTTAAGAAATAACAACCGAGACCAACCGTTTCACATGCCTTAAGAAGCACGGTGAAGTTCGAGTAAGTGATTTTTTGCTGATCGGTCGCCCACCCAAGTAATGACGGCGTCAAGCGTTGCTTAACCCGCACGACCGTTCAAGATCAGTAGGTGCAGCTAGGCCAATGATCTCCTCGAATACAGTGTTAGTACACTTGAGTAAGTAGTGTTAGGTATATTGATATCATGTTTCAATGACCTACTCTTGAGTAGAAACATGACATCAACATTCAACACTACCTTACTCAAATCATAATTGTTTCCTATATCATGTAGCGTCATTTTTGCTGCAAACATCGCACGAAAAATGACGTGACATTAGTACATTTTTATTCGTTAATTGTGTTTATTAAAGTGATACCTAGGTAACTTACGTATCGATAAAAAAAAGCGGACATCATTAGTGGCATTAATATTATAAATGCGAAGTTTAGATGCTTGTTTGTTGGTGTATCAATCATGCAAAAACGGACGACCGGATTTGGTTGAAAATTGGCATAAAGGTACTTCCAATTTTAATCGTATCATTCCCTCGGAAACTTCGCGAGAAAACCAATGGGGCACAGCTAGTTATAAATAGAAATAATAGCGTTCTTAGTGGATTAATTTACGAGCGATGATGTCATAGTAGTACTTATTTAATAAATAGTTTTCCAATACGAGCCTCCACGTTAATAAAAAGAAACATTTCTTAATCAATTTCAACGAGATAGTTCGAACCCACGTGGTGCTGTCGGAAGCCTGGCCAGCCAGTGACCCATAGGTCCTGAGTTCAAATCACATCAGAAGCTTTAAATTTTAGAAAAAAATATTTAAAATATTAAGTGCGAGTCAGGTGAACAACAATTTTAAATGTTAATTGATAACTTAATTCAATTTTATTGGTTTTCAGGCAACCCTAGTACCTACGGTGGACAGTAAACGGCAAAGCGGAGGTGACCGGCAAGCGAAGAAGAGAAGAACACATTCAATATAAGAAGAGAGCCAAATAGGTTTATGTCCGATACTTTGACCATTCGCCCGTAAAGTAACTTTGTTATGGGTATGTATGTAGGTACGTACCCACGTAGAATAAGTACGAGTGATGCAGTCCGACGATATGTTTAGATATCAATTGAAGAGGCTTTATACAATTTTTATTTTAAAACAATTATATTGAAATGGTATTTTTCTTTATTATTAATTTAAAAAGAAATTCGGTACGTTTGTCATTAATCGACCGTGGCGTTATAGTAAACATACGAAAATAGGTAACTTAGTCTTATTTATTGTTTAGATTGGTATAGCTGTTACATTAGCATTAATAATACAGATTAATTGTAAATTGGCTACTAAGTAAACCTTCTTAAGAAGCCAGCGGCGGCAGCGCTAATATTACCTTACGCCTTACAATAGCTATTTGTTATCCACGGCTGCAAACTTGATTTTTGGTGCGAGAACTTGGATTGAAACCTGAGCAAACGAAGGATTCTAGGATTCCCATCCTAGTATCCTTCGTTTGCTCAGGTCCTTGGTTCCCACGATGAATTTGCTAAGTAAAGCGAAGGTATGAGATGAAACCAACTTTACTGCCGAGTGAAACACACAATTTTTTACCTCACTACAGCGAGGAAAACGTCATTATCATGAACCTAATTTAAATCCGTGTAAATTGTTTAATTTCGTGGGCGTAATAATCAATTTTGTTTCGTGAAGGTGTACAAGTGTAATAAAAGTGAAAAACGGTATAAAACATGAACTTAAGCGTTGTCTTCAAAGCTCGCGTAAACCGTTACTGTAAGTTGCTACCATTTACCGCTTCCTAGACTTGATTTTAAACTACAACGACTTGACTATTTTATGATTCAAATAACTTGCAAAAAATATTAGGTTATATTTAACACTGGCTACTTTTCAAAAGACTAATCGGAACATAAACAATAATAAATAAAAAAATAACAAGATTAGCAATCTAGAAAAGTCGTTACAACTAACACCTACCCTGTTATGTTACTCTTTGCACCTAACTAAGTAGTACGAGTATGTAATATCCTCAGTGTAAACAGAATTTGTTAGAAATTTTTACCACTTATTTTTTACGTAAATATACTGTAAATAACTCCATAAATCAGAAGTTTAGAAATCAGAAGAAGAAAAAATATTTTTAAATAATACTTCAATGTCTTTAGCACTATGTTGAAACTTTGAATGGAAAATACAAATTCCACCATGAAGGCATGACCAGCTTCTTAAATAATATGAGCGTGTGATCAATTACGTGTAATAATAAATGAGTTATATCTGCATATAGAAACTGTTTGCCTATTCTAGGAGTATGTGCAAATATAGACAAGCATCAAGTATTGAAGACATGCATGCGGACCATGTCTGCCTAAACACGTAAGGAGATAATATTAGCCTGATGCACGCGCGCTATTCCCGCGGGATTTCACGCGAAACACGTGGCTCGCCACATATTGTATGGATTTATTTATAACTAGAAAGTATGCATAGTCTTTATATTTCAACATATGTACTGAATATTTACCAAAACTAGCTGCGCCCCTCGGTTTCGCCCGCAGAAGACTCAATCCCGTAGGAATATCAGAATAAAAAGTGGCCTATGTTATAATCCAGATCTCCAGCTATCTACATACCAAGTTCCATAGCAATCGATGCAGTGATTTTACTGTGATTGATACACTAACATCCAAACATTTACTTTTGCATTTATAATAGTAGTGTGATAGTGTGATTAACAATGACTTCTAGTATACGGATCGACAACATGAAAAGTTTAATTTTCTAAACATCAAGCATTTATTCAATGTTGCAAAACTAATCAACTTGATACGCATTTCCTAGAGCAGAAATGAAGCCAACGTCACCGGCGGCGCACCGCTTAATCAGCGTCGGTCCGCCCGCCCTATATTTGCGTATGCAAAGAGACGGCAGCCGCATTAACGATGCCATATAGCCAGCGTAGCATGCAGCGATTGGGCAAACACATATCTGCATTATAAACAGCGTTCCGGCCCTCACAAACGCGCATGTGGTCGGCCTTTACCGGTGCACGGCTAATCAACGGACTGACCTTCCACAGCCGAACTGACGGTACACCACACCACACTCCGTTATACCTCTTCCCGTGAAATTGCAAACTATGGTCTTATCTAGAATGCCAATTACTACTTACTGCCTCTCTCTCATTTTCAGCGCAAGTTTGGCTTATCAAAGATCGTCCATCTTCGTCGTTTCAAAAATCAAACTTTTTATTATTTCATACTAGCTGCGCCCCGCGGTTTCATCCGCGTAAGTCCCAATTCCGCGGGTAAATCGGGATAAAAAGTAGCCTATGTATTATTCCAGGTCTCTACAGGTACCTACATACCGAGTTTCATGGTATTCGGTTCAGCGGCTATTACGTGATTGAGTAAGAAATACACCTACTACTAACTTTCAGCTTTATAATATTTGTAGGATAGGATGTTAAACTTTATTCAAGTCATCGTCTTGCTACTGCTGGTCTCTTTTGCTGGCTATACTCTCATTTTTATCAAGACTGTAGCAATCGTATAAATCAGTACGATTATGTCTAAGAAAAACATGTCGGGGCTAGGTACCAGAACTAATCATGTGCACTAAATGAGTACAGCATCTTCGTTTATAAATTAGAAAATAATATACAGCTAAATAGGTGTGTATGTTCGTCATTCGTGCATGTGCAGTGAATCGATTAAAACTTTCTACTTTCCACGGGTGTCGAGCGCAGCAGTAGCACTCACATTAACGGAAAATCTCTGCGTTTCTCGGACTCCTCGCCACTAGAGCGAATAAAGAAAGCCGTATACAGACAATAATTAAAACGCTGTCTATGCAATAAATACACGCAAGTGTATCAATTCTCATTAATTAGGCATTTCAGGGATGATTATGAGTTATGATTATGATACGAGTGTTTATCAATGCGTTATTCATCATCGTTCAATTTAATTAGACTTAGGTTAAAAAGTAGGTGACATCTCGGGATTTAGGACTAACTAATCGTGATTTTAAATTAGGCATTACCATTTATTTTAATATAATATCTACAGTACATTTGTTTTTCGTCGATCTTATAGGGTCACGGAATTTGATCCCGTTAATAAATATTTGCTTGAGTGAAAGTACGATTTACTTTCAGATTAATTATTTTTAGGGAGGTACTGAGATGTAGGTAAAAGGTAAATGTATAGGTAACCCTGAAAATGAAACCAGATTGATTGTTGATTTTTTTTAATTAATTACTCTTACATCACTTTAGCAAATTAATTTACATTAAACGTACAACCGTAGTCACAAATAAATAAATTACGTTAAATAATTTACTGACATAGATCTGAGAACGAGAGTTGACGAGCTTTGCGTCTGAGGAGAACGTCCGTGGGGGACGAAACTTTGGTTTGAGGTTTTGTGTTGACGCGGCGGGCAGGCGGGCGGCGCGGACGCGGCGCGGCGGTTTGAAGGCAAAGGCGACGCGGCGGCAGCGATGGCGCATGTGACGGCTACATTAGACGGCGGCGGCCGGCGCGTCACCACCAGCGCCCGCTCCTCCTTCCACGCCGGCGCCGGCGCCTTGTGTGTAAGGATCCAATCCTCCTGATTTCGCTGGCCTCACCACGTATAGATTCCGCCTTCGAATTAAATACTAGAATTAAAATATAAACAATATTAAAAACATTTACCTATATTCAAACAAAGACAATGACCGATGGATTAATCAAATCATTAATAACTTACCTATGGTGTCCATCTGCATGAACTTGGAAAGTAGTTTCTCCATTTGAGCCATCGTGGCTGAACAATTTCTTCAGCGCAATGATACCAGCAATGGTCAGGGCCACCTTACTGGCGATGAGTGCTTTCCCGGCGATAGCTGCAAGGGTCTTCAGAGCCATACCTCCCACAATGCTGATCGTGGTGAAGATACCGAGCAACAGATAAGGAAGGACCTTTTTGCCTGTAATCAAAATTCAGTTAAAGTTAGTTGATTTGTTTATGAGAAAATAATAAAATTGTCTGAACGAAATGTGAGAGTACTAACCTCTACCTCGGCCTTCGGTGGCAAGGTCCATGCTGATCGAGTGCGTGCTCATCAACTGTTCGAATTTAGTACGTAACATGGTGTCGAGCTTGTCTTCGGTCGACATTCCTTGGAAGAAGCGGGGCTCCGCTACCGCAGAGGGTGCGTCAGCCTGCTTCACGAGCGTCAGCCCATCGGCTAACTGAACGCTCTCCTGTAGGTACAACACAAAACATTATTAGATTCACTATCACACCTCACACTCGATCAACAACACTAATCACGAACTGGTTTCACCTGCTCTACTGCTCTGGTAAGCGCTGTCAAGGCCTTGCCCTTCAAGCATGTCGTCAAGTGTTCCTGACTGCTGCAGTCATCGTAAACTTTTTGTAATATAGCGAATTCGGCAGATGGCCACCATGAAGTCTCATCTGCTCTTCCACTGTCGATTTCATTCTGTGCGTTATCTTCCGCATCCATCCTACGGGATCTCCGTCCGTGAACATGACCGGAGGCGATGGCTACACAAAGGGCAGAAACAACGTATATCCGGAAAGCGGTGCACATTTTGATTGATTTCACACACAAACACTAAAACTAATAATCGACGTGTATGAGGGTGGTCCAGCAGCGACTGACAGGCGGTGGTGCGGGTGAGAGCTTATAACCGTGCGCCACTTCGCCGTCGAGCACCACCAAACATCCGCTATTCCGCACCAATTCTCCGCACGCGCACTTATGTAACTGAACTTGAAAATGATCGAGAGCCATTTTCCAAGTGAATTTCTCCGATAAAATGCACGGCAAAAAGCGAGACACATATCTTTTGCCTCTATGCAGTCCTAGTATCGTACCTGCTTTACGTTTACGTGAGTGGAAAAACGCAATTACGGTCGAGTGTGCGTGCTCCATCATGAGGGCGACTCAATGCTATATTTCACTCAATTGATTTCAGCTGATTTATTAATACTGTGCTTCGGACTTAGTTGTATTTCGGCGCGTGCACATGGTAGGTAGTGTTGCGCAAGCATCGCGTGGGTTATATACTTATTATTGGTGAACCCAACTGAGGATATAAACTAATGTTCAGCGTCACTGCATGCGGAATTACAACTATATACAATACCAGGAAAGTAAAATGGTATCGAACCGTGTCGGCGTAATACTACCATTTATTTAATTTAAGAAACGAATAGGTAAGCAGATAATATTGACGTCACTTTAACGAATCCACACGCATTAGTCAATTACATGGAAGAAAAAATAATTAATTGATCTAGTATGTTAATGTTCTATATTAGTATTTTATCAACTAGATAGATCAATAAAATTAAGCATTATGTCTATGATTAAGTTTTCTTACAGAAATTTATCTATTAATACAATTTTGTTTTTATTAAAAAATTGCATACCAATTGTTTGGTGAAATATGTGTGACTAATATTAATATTAAGACCTACCCTGTACACCATGTTTCTAAGCAAATAAATCATTTCATTTCGATAGGTATGACTGACCATTAAAGTTTATAACTATGAAAGTAACACTAAATGTTTTTTGAAAACAAAAACTGAACAAACTGACAAATTATTAATTTTATTATGAGTATATCTTTTAGAAAAAGAGTCCATTTACATATGTATAGATGTAAAATCCGCTGCATCCGATGGAAGCACTGTAAATAAAAAAAATAAGGTAAAGAAACCTTAAAAATCGTTCGACGCATCTAGGAGCCTTAAAAAAATGTGGATGGACTCGGGTGGGACTTCAACACAATTTAGTGTCATTATACTTTTCCTTTAAAAGGAGTCCCACCCGACTGCATCCACAATTTTTTAAGGCTCCTAGATGCGTCGAACGATTTTTAAGGTTTCTTTACCTTTAGGTATCGTCTTGTTTTTTACTTTTCAGTTTTAACGGCAGTCGGGTTTATTTTTTTTTTTAAATATTTTTTTTATTTAACGCTTTTTATTAGAGATTAGATACAATTACACCAGAGAAACTCATTAACTCTGGATGTGTATACTCCAGTAGCGAGGACTCGAAATCGGTTAAAGATAGGCTATCTAAAAGCCTTCAATATTATAATAGCTATTCTTTTTGAGTTTAGCTGAGATGGCTATGAAGTAGGCAGGTACATTCATCTTAAAATATAATTACCAAATCCGAAAACTTCGTCGCGACTGGTGATACAAAGGCTGGCGGTTTCTTGTCCTAGCGGATTAGCCTTGCTATCCATTATCCATAGCGCGACATTTCAAATTTTTAGTTTATTACTTATTGTAAACATAGTAATTGTTCTTCTTCTTCTTTAAAATGGCTTTTCCTTTCGGACATTTGCCAGTGTCAAGTATTATCAATATTTGCAGGTTATTTTTATCGAACGAAACAGTCAAACCGTCATAGTTAAAGTCAAGTCGAGGGAATCATTGTAAAAAGGGGGCCATTTTTTACAATGTTTGTTCACGGAGCTTTGGAGAAGACACTAAGCTAAAGTCCATGTTTTGCACCGATTTTCACTTTTATTTTCACTTGTACACCATCACGAAACTAAATTGATTAATTTAATATGCCCCCGAAATTAAACAATTTACACGCATTTGAACTAAGTTTCACAAAAATGAAAATTTAGCAACACATCTCCTCAACGCATTCGCGCCAAAACTCAATGGTAATTGTTATTTATGTTATCTCTGACAAACTGACAAATTAAACATTCAAATTCCTTCAAAAGTTGAAACTCTGCGTCAAAGTCAAATCGAAAAGTTTTTAAGTAACGTTCCGTTGTCTTTGCTCGGTTTTTATGGTCAAGACAAATCTTGCTTTATAGCGTTTTAAATCTTTATTTTTATTTATTTATTATTTTAATGTACCCTATGTCACTCTCACGGTCATGACGAATCTAACGACGTATCGTTTATCTAAATCGGCCCAGCCGTTTAGGCCCTACGACGGCACAAAAATAGGTCACATACATACATACATACACTCACGGCAAAAACATAACACTTCCTTTGGCAGTCGTGTAAAAACACTTTGTCTACTCGTCCTTAGAAGAGTTTTAGGGCCTCGGTCAAATTTTGAGGTATCACTCGGGCTTGAAGCTTCCTAACTGCTAAATTTTTATGTAGGATTTTGTGCACTTGACTCATAGCGATGCCTAATCTTGTCAGAATCTGCTGATAGGTCACTCTTTAACCGACTTCTTTGGCAGTCTCTATCGTATGCCGCACAACACTGATGTTATCTTCTGTCGTCGCCGTAGAAGGACGTCCCTCACGCAAATCATCGGTGAGATTAGTGCGACCACGTTTAAACTCATAAAACCAGTTGTAAACAGTAGCACGAGATGGGGCTTCATTATAAAAGGCTAATCGATTTATATCATAAGTTTCTTGTTGACTTAAATAACATCGAAAGACTTAAAAAATCATTGCACGACAATTTTCTCGCGTTAAACTCATGCTGACGTGACACAAAAAAAATGTGTCGCCAAATCGTAAAACAAATGAAAAATGAATGAAATACATACTCAATAATGCAGGTAAAGAGTTATATTTTCAATATATACTAGTAATACTTATTATTTTTTTATTATATTGTTTACAAGTGGCTAATTCTAAAAACTTTCAGTGTCGCCCTCGTAATAAAGTACCTTTGTATTTTAAAGTTTTGAAAAGGCATCGGCAATTTAATGATGTATCAATACTTATAATAAAATCGTAACTTATAGCGTTGTCTGTTTGTCTATAATAAATGTAGATATTATGTTGATAGGCAGGCACTTGGACTAATATGATCGCCCACCATCGATCATAATGGATAAGAGCTAATAAATCTATCAATTAATCTTGCATGTCGTATTATTCACCGTAATGTGCCATTCATTACTTAGAACAGAACTCCTTACCTGTTTACTTTCCTGCTTTGTTTTGAACTAGCTTTTTGTTTAAACTACGGCTTCTCAAAAAAAATAATTTATAAAAAACAAAAAACCCGACTGCGTAAAAAACCCGATTAAAAAATCGGCATAGAAACAACAAAAAAAAACAAAAAGAAAAAAACAAGCCCAGTAATTTGAAATTACGCTAAGTAATAATAGTTTTGTAATCGATACACACAGGACACATAATAAATGAGTAAAAAAAAAAAAAAAAATTGTAAAAAATTATTTTTTTTTAATTCATTTCATTTCGACCCATTTATTTTACCAATCTAATTTTTCCAATGGGTCCCGACTGTGAGTCATTTTTTACTCATTTATTATGTGTTCTGTGTGTATCGATTACAAAACTATTATTACTTAGCGTAATTTCATATTACTGGGCTTGTTTTTTCTTTTTGGTTTTTTTGTTGTTTCTATGGGTATTTTTTAATCGAGTTTTTTACGCAGTCGGGTTTTTTGTCTTTTATAAATTATTTTTTTTATAATTTCTTCTATGGTTTTCGCGATTTTGCATAATAAAACAGTCAACCTTGAAAAAGCCAACTGTAAAGTTGGCGAAAGCTCGGGTCAAATAATGAATAAAAACGCGATAAAACCGGATAAATAAAGTGTTTTATTTTTTTTATTTTACGCTTTTTAGTTATTTTCATTTATTGATGGTAGGTAAGTCTCGTAATCTATTCATTTCATTAGGGGGTTATAATGTATACTGTGCATTATTCAGTAGATAACTAATATTATAATTAAGTAGGAAAGTAGGTACTTAATGTTCCAACTTTATTTATTTATATTATTCTATTTCAGTTAGGGTTTAGTTATTTATTGTTTAAATTTATTATTATTCTTTTAACGTTTTTAGGTAAGTAAGTACCTAAGTGTTTTTAGGCTTTTATTCAGTAGGTAGGTACAATTTATGTAAATATTTTTTTAGTTTAGATCAATAAATTTTTGTCACCTGTACCATCACGGCTTATACTTTGATAGTTCCAAGCGTAACTACGTATCAAAAATAAAAACTTGTTCGTAAGTAATAAAAAGCAAGAATACCTAATTGTAAATTAACTTTAAACCGTTATATTTCCTAAACGGTTCTTCAAAATGAAAAATGGTTAAAGAAACCTAATATTTATTTAAAAATCTATTCAACGATACCCATCTTGACATACTTTGACGATTTTGGATTTTTTAATTTTGACAATATGGCGCCTGGTTGTGACAAAAGTTAATTTGGATTACTGTCATGTCTTTAACCACACTCGATTAAGACGAATCGATTGACGTAAGAATCATCAAAATCGGTCCACGCGTTTGGCCTCTAGAACGCCACATAAAAACATCCATACATACATACATAGACCGTTACCCGTTATGTGTATAAACACATTACCCTCCTTTGTGTCGCGCAGTCAGGTAAAAAGGGGTTAGGTAGGGAAAACCGTTGCCTATTTTGCCTAACCCCTATACTAGTAAGACTGGCTAACATTTTCGCAGCCGCTAAATGGTTTTATTTTAATAATTTTTCATTAGTGATTCCCTAATGCATTTGTAATAAAACTATATCATCCGGTTTTAAATGCATTGCTTTAATAAATTAAATTTATTATGTTCATTATTTATTAATTACTAATTCATGTAATGCAAGTACTGACCAGCAGAGTCGGTCTGTTATGATTCTGGTGTAGGTCTGATAAGGTATGGAACCACTTCCTACAAATCACACAGTTGCTAAGCCCATTTTTGAATTGCATATAATATTTTACTACATGAAAAAATATTGTGAAAAACAAATAATGAAATCTAAGTGTCAAGAAGAAAGTCTATGAACAATAGTGCCAAGCATAACATATGGTTTCAAACATGGTCATTGATAAAAGAAGTCGAACAGTAACCGATACCAAATGGATGAGAGATAGAAAAATGAATAGAAGTAGCGCAAAGGTCAGATGGAGAGACATATATTCACAAAGGATTGGATATAGAGTGGATGAGAAAGGCTCAGAATAGAAATACGAGGTGTAAGTTACGGGAGGTCTACGCCAATGAGGCGACTATTACGACGACTAACTGATATAAACGAATTATGAAATGAATTACACAATTGAATTTATTAGAATTTGCATGTAATTTGAACGGTAGTAGAATAAATCTTCAACTTTATTTTTATTGTTATTCTGAGCTCATTGGCCTAGCTGTACCTACCTGCCGATCTTAAACGGTCGTGCGGGTTAAGCAACGCTTGGCGCGGTCATTACTTAGAAGGGTAACCGAAAATTTATCTGGCATAAACCATTTTCGCGAGCTCCTCCGTGCTTCGGAAGGCACGTTAAGCAGTTGGTCCCGGTTATCTCTAATAGCAGCCGTTAGGTCAAGTTAGAGGCCTTAAGGCGACCTAAAAACTCTAACACCAGGTGAGCCACACCACGAAGAAGAAGGAAATTGTTATCTATTTAGTACAGTCAGAATACGACTTAAGTTAACAGGTGCATATTTGAAAGATTTATTTTTTTTAATCGCGGTTTATTAATTTTCGGTTTATTCGCATCTAATAACTAACACTTTGGAAGCTTCAGTGATATCAAGCAGAATAATCAACAATGATTACTGAATCGTTATTGAAAATATTAATACTTTAAAATATGCACCTGGCACCTTAAGTCGTATTCTGACTGTACATGTACATGGTTGTTGTAGTAATAAATCGGCCCAAGCTCATTATTCGTACTGAGAGAATAATCACAGAATTAGTTCATTGAAACGGAAACCGGACCACAAAGAGGCGATGATATTGCATAATATACCTAGCACTTTATGCGCTTATAAGGAATTGGTTTTTTTTGTTACCCCACTAAATTGTTCAGCGCGCTATAGGCCAAGGAAGGACTTCTTCTAAGAGGGGTTAATAGGTACTTAGTAAGACGCCACGGAAACCTACCTCGAATTTGCGAATGTTCTATTCTATCGAACCATGGCGAATTGGTGACTAATGGTGAGGCCTAGGACATGTCATTTTAATTATGATGTTTTCCTTCACCGAGAGCGATGTTAGGCCCAATATTCGAAAAGATAATAATCGGTCCGGATTCGATCGAACCCACGACGCTCGAACAGAAAGTCGGGGTATCTGCCACAAGACCAACACCGCTTATTAATCAGTTTATAACTAGACGAATAAAATAGAAAACTTCTTTTAGTTAGATAGGTACCTGGTCAAAAGCTACCTAAACGTCCACAGCTGTACTAGTTGTATGTAATACCTACCTACATAGGTATGTATGTATACCTATGTAGAAATGGCATGCAATGTGGATGCAGAAAGCGAATTTAATTAAGTTGCATCGAGGTGGAAATATGAATGTATCTTCCTCTTTTTATACATAACTGTAGACATGATTGTAGAGTAGGTAACTAGTTAAAACTAGGTAGGTACCTCTATTAAGTTATGTAGATATCTCGGTTATGTTCCGTGAGCGAATGAGTACCTAAGTATGAATGAAAATCTACCAATATACCTACATTTACAGAATCGGAACAACTTATACTACATTATAATGTAGTTTGTAGGCCCCCGCGGTTTCACCCGCGTAAGTCACGATCCCGCGGGAATATCGGGATAAAATGTAGCCTATATATTATTCCCGGTATCCAATTACTTACATTTCAAGTTTCATTGCAATCGGTTCAGTAGTTTTCGCGTTATTGAGTAACAAACATCCAAACATCTAAACATCCAAACACACACACTTTCACACTTATAATATTAGAAGGATTGTGGTAGGTTAAAGGTAATCTCACTGACAATCTTTGCTCTTATTAGTGGGGCTCCGTACCTCAAAAGGTAAAAAAGGAACTCTTATAGGATCGCCATTGCCTGTCTATCTGGGGCTCTAGTTTCAAATGAAATGCGCCACTTCGAGCGATAAATACCTTGATTTCTAACGATATTTGTTCGATTTCTGTAATTCTTCTATGTGAATCGCAGGACCGCAACGAGTGGAATCAACCACTCGCCGCAGGAATCTTGACATCGAACGAAAATCAACAGATATCGATTTTTTTAAATCGCCAGAAATGCAACAAGCGATTCAAAAGTATTATAGCTACTGAGTGCGCGAAAAGTGTTACTTTTTCAAAAATCATTGAACAGGTGGTTAATATATGGTAACCCAATGATTTTACATTCTTTTAAATCATCATGAAACGCACTTTCTGTAGACGTATTATTAACTTTTTAAATTCACACGACTTGTTGTCATAGTTACTAATTTTCAGTGAGAATATCATAGCATTAAGTTAGATCCAATCCAAAATTGAGTTATTGAGATCCCTCGCTACCAAGACAATTGTAACATGGTTGAAACGTCGAGGTAAGAAAATATAAAACAGGGTTAAGACCCGGAAGAATATACTTTTTGGAAAAATCGAGAGTTCCAAAGTAGAGCGCGTGGCCTGGTTTATTTGCTGTTCACTCAGTGTAGATATACGAATGTCCTACTTTTGTTATGAAAGTGTGTTTAAAGTTTAAACCAAGAACTATACCTAACATCACATAATATACCATGATTTTGGATATTAAGTAAATATGACCTCATGAGACACAATATTTACCGGGTTTTACTCGCGTATTATTTTATAAAATAGATAATAGACAAAATCTATACTTTTAATTAAGGAAGAGAGGACAAAAAGTCTGTACTTGTAAGTAAAATAAAAAAAATGAAAAGTTGTCTAGAGGACTTAGAAAAAGTAGTAAGTAGAACAAAATTATATAATTTTTAAAATTCATATCTGTCTGTCTCCCCTTGTTCCTCAGCCAAGAAGTTATAGAATAGCTATTATTTTTACTCCTGCAACAAATCGACTTCTGCAATGCTCATGCATCCCGCCTGCTTGTCGCATGCTATGTTTTTACAGAATCGGGCCACTGGTTTATTCATATACTTTAGCAAATAGTTACTATTAAACCTATACACAAAACCTACTACCACAAATACAGTGAGTAACCACTAGTGGTGGTACCGAAGTTATTAATGTTTCACGCTTGACTTCGCTTTGGCTCTCATCTTAAGCATGTTTGCATTTGACGACTAGACTATTTCGTTAATTAATCCGCCCTATCATGATCGTTTTTCTCTATTCTATCGTCGCTCATAAAAAAAAATTTAAGGAAAAAATCTCCCCGCCTACTTAAAAAACTGTTTTTTTTATTATGTGATGCGTTTTTTATTATATTTTTAGCTGAACGATATAGCGGCGTCTTAGCGACGACTTACAATAAAAAATATGCTAGGGCAGTATGCACTGTTAAGAGTTGCTAAACGATGATTGCTCTCATAAAATTTACATCTACTTATAGTACGTTTTTTTTAATTTCAGACTATAATCCAGAGATATGTAAAAACTTTAATAGACTCATTGCTATAATCTGACGTTTTGGTTCCTTGTGTTTGACATTAATTTTTCTTCAGAAAGATGTCCCAAAATGGTCCCAAATCGTAGTCTACAATAAAAAACAAAAATACAAATAATGGTGAAAATAATACTTAAGTAGGTAGGTAGAGAGTTTTCGCGGGAACGCGGTTAGGAGATGTGTTGCTAAATTTTCATTTTTGTTAAACCTTGTTCAAATGCGTGTAAATTGTTTAATTTTGGGGGCATATTAATCAGTTTAGTTTCGTGAAAATGTACAAGTTTAAATGAAAGTGAAAATCGGTGCAAACATGGACTTTAGCGTTGTCTCGAAGGCTCCATGAACAAACGTTGTAAAACATGGCCCCCGTTTTACAATGATTCCCTCGACTTGACTGTTTCGATGCAATGCAAATAAAAACTTCCATAAATTAATAATACTTGACACTGGCAAATGTCCAAATGGAATAAGCCATAATATAAACGAAGAAGAAGAAGTAGGTAGGTAGTAAGTAGGTAAGTAGGTACCTATATAATTAAGTAAAGGTAGGCAAATACTCTAGCTAGAAAATACTTTCCTACATCAACTTAACTAAACGTTAATAGGTGTTGTAGGTACCTACTCTGTAACAAAGAGAAATAATTACTACGTTTTACTCTGTACAATAAAAGCGCCGCGAGTAGCCGCCGCACGGCTCCATCAGGCAAACTTCGATAGTTGCTTTGCTGTCATTGTCACTCATGTGTCGAACATCATTTGACAGGTTGTATGATCAAAAATCAAAATAAAAACAAAGCTAAATGCTTTGTTGAATTATATAAAATAATCTAACGTTAAGTATTCGTTATTGAATCGATCATACGTTTAAAGAAGATGAATATTAAAGAAAAATCTAATGAACTCGAGTACATTAGCAACGATCCTGGAGCCTCGAAATTCGGTAACTTCATCAACTACTATTCCTTTCACAACGTTGAGGAAAGGACGAACAATCTTCACCCAGACATGTTACCTAAACCTACAACCGGCGATGTTGTTTGCTTAGATATAGGATGTAATACAGGAAATCTTACAAAAGAAGTTCATACATACTTAACCTCAAAATATGATAAAAATGTCTACATATTGGGTGTGGACATTGATCCAATTTTAATTCAAAGAGCCGAAGAGTATAACGATAAACCAAATGTGAAATATCTGCCTGCTAATATTATGGAATCTGAAGGTCAGGACCAAATAAAATCATATCTCATGTCCCACAACAGACAAAATTTCGATATGACATTCTGTTTCTCAGTTACAATGTGGATACATATAAATAATGGTGACACTGGGTTACTTAACTTTTTAGATTACATTAAATCTATATCAAGAGCAATAATAATTGAACCGCAACCATGGAAATGTTATAGGAATGCCCAGAGGAGGCTAAAGAAAGCAGGAACTACATTTGATCATTATGAAACTTTAAAAATAAGAAGCAATGTTCATGAATTAATAGAAGCGCATATTATTAGAAAAAATATTTTTAAAAAAGTTTATGAATCACCAAATTCATCTTGGGATAGAAGAATTCAGTGTTATCACTTTAATTGATCATGTTGTATGTTGTATTCTGTGCATACTCACAGAATGCAAAAAATCCATTGGTCACATAAAATACATACTTATAGTATATCAAAAACTCTGATCATCAATGTTTATATTAAAACATTTTGTCTTAGATTTTATGGGATATCAGTTATTTGTATTCTCGCCCTTGGCCCTATGTAATAATCAATGATACACTACAATTTTAGCTACATAATATATAGAAGTAAATACCTATACCCTTTTTAAGAAACTTAAATCAAGAATTTAAACATAGAACTGTCAAATTATCAAAGGAAAAAGTAAACAAAGAGCTGTTGCTTTTAAAGGATTTTTTTATTTACATTTTAATCTAAGTTTCTGAAAAATGGTATACATTCTTTACTGTTCATTTATTTTAGCTTTTGACACACATTAATTTTTGGGACCATTGAATTGTTATAATGACTAACTACTTATATAGTATGCTAACTACTTATTTAATTTTAATATAAATACAAAGAACTATGACCCACATCACCCACGCACACATTCTATGTACAAATATTATATTGGTTAAAGTTTACAAGTGTGGGTGTGAGCATCACTCCTCACAAAAACCGTTCAAACAATTGGTACCTATGTAAGATTTTTTTAAAGTTATGAAAATAAAAAAAACTATTTAGAGATATATTGGAAAGATGCTGTATTTTCTTATTTTGAGCTCGAAATAGTAAAAGCTTACAAAAAAATATCGAAAAAAATCATTGACAAGAATATGACGTCAGATAGTTGCAGCTACCATTAATATACCAACCAGGTTTAGCACAACCCTATATTTTATGGCATGTTATTTCAGGTTGTAAATTATCTGCCACCCCATATTATATATCCAGTGGACGTCTGACAACAGTAGAAATTGACAGACACTTTGCATTGCATAGCTGCTAAATACAGCATCTTACCAAAATATCTCCAAATGGTTTTTTTATTTTCACACCTTTAAGAAAATATTACATAACAATTGTTTTTTTTTACGAACGCACAGCGCCATCTAGCCCCATGGTAAGCTGCTAAGCTTGTGTTACGATGACTAGACAATGGATATACTACGTATATTTATTTTTCTTTTGTAAATACGTACATATTATACATAGAAATACGCATAAATATTTGCACCCAGCGGGAATCGAACCCGCAACCTTCTGTATATCAGCCAAGCGTTCGCCTAACGCGCCGCAGAGGTCGTCAATTGTGATGAAACTTGTAACGCAGATGGCTAGACCTGGAATAACACATAGGCTACTTTTATTCCGCTAATCCCACAGGATAAAGACTTACACAGATAAGACCGTGGGGCAAGATTTTTTTTGTGTCATACTTTATTCTAATCAATAAACTTATTATGAAAAAATACTACAATGTTCTAAGATATTAATATTTAATGGTATATTTACAAACTTATGAAGTAACCTCCTCTGTGCTGGATTCAAATTCTAATTTAACATTGTTTCCCAGCCTGTCTGTATCCATTTCTGATTCATGAGCATTCAGCATGTTGAGTGTTACCTGTCAACAACAAAATTAAAGTTTCAGTTAATACATTGATTTTTATTTGACATTAAACAAACACTGAATGATGAAAATTAGTATAAACTAATTCTTAACTCAGTACAGTAAGGGAAAAGTTTTCTAACGCCAAACGGCAGGTTGTACTGAACGAATGGTGTACTGTAACTAATACATGATCAAGTACGATACTTTGTCGTGGAAAGACACAGAGCTAGTTAGGCAGTGAGTGGCATGGGAGCCTGCTGTTGCACTCGTGGTGTGAGCTAGAATGATTGCAGTGGATTTTACGCTGAAATCAGCGTCGCCTGCAAATTTTACCTTGTCAGTTGTGACTTAAACATAAGTGGACTGAATTAAATGCAATCCACGAGGCATGTGGTTATATACCACAGTACTCTGAATTATATGTTTGTCACTGATGTCTCTATTTTTAAGAGTGCCCGGCCATTATGTGTTATTTAATTTACATCGTCAGTGCCACAGTTTAATCATCCAATAGGAAACATATAATATATTTTTATATGTTTTATTTATTTTTATGAGTGTCTATGATTGTTATGTACATAATAATTCCCATTGAACATTTGATAGAATATCTGTTTTTGTTGAACTGCCACCTAAGCTTAGGTGTTAGGTGTGTTACTATACGACTTTGCCCTAGTGGTTTATAAAACGCTCTCCTGCTATAAGACGCATTTCTTGTTGTTTCTATTTCAGTCTCTCTGTTTCAGAATCTTAGATCAAAAATGTGAACAAAAAACTCTTATTTGAAAGTCACAGGTCTAGGTCTTAATTTACTTTTTCCTTTAATATTGACAGTTCCTGTTAACATTTTTGATCTCTGGTTCTAAGACAAGGTACTTATACCTATAGATTTTTAAGAAGTATTAAGACCTAAAGTAAATATCCCTGTCAGATATATCGAAAATTCTAGATAATTTTTTGACTGCAATGCAGAAGGCTGCGGGTTCGATTCCCGTCGGGTGCAAATATTTATGCTTAAAAATAAATGCTTGTATCTGGTCTGGGTGGATATTTAAATGAATGTATTAACAAAAAAAAAGTATAATGTGTAGTATATCCGTTTACCCATATTACAAGCCTAGTGCTTAGTTTAGGGCTAGATTGCACTGTGTGTAATGTAGTGTTTTTTTTTTTTTTAGACAAAATTTGTATTGTCTTTTTTTGTCCAAATGTGATCTATGGCTTCAAAACAATGAGGAATAATAACTCAGAAGATGCAAGGTGTACTCGGAAAGTGTAAGTGTTTGGACAAATTCGAAATTACTCCATTGAATAGATATCTCAGATTTACCCTACAACACCTCATTTGAATCATTAGGGCTCTGGGGGATTTGCCTCTCTAAACTTAACACTATTAAACACTTTTTAATTTATAGTATTTTAGTTAATCAAATTAGGAATACTATAAAATTATATTTTGTGCTACTGACTGAACTAAAATCTATTTTGGTTTTTGAAACTTATAAAATCTCAGAAGATTTAAGTTTAGCTTATAAGTATAAGTTTTTGCCTGCAAAAATTAACAAGCATGTATGTATACTTTCACAATGAAAATAATCAAAACACTTTATAGGTACCTACCTACCTACAAATTATGAAACAGAAATCACCTGTTGTGAAATAGGAGCTGAGTGAATGTTGAGATGGCTTGCATGAGTGCTCACTGGAATAGATCTCTCTTCAGCTAATTTTCTCTTTACCGGTGTCTTTGGTAAACTGAAAAAAGATATATAACCAATATGATTTAATAATATTTAACAGATACAATTAATGTGCATTCATTCATAAACCCTTAATTAATGCAATGTTATAATGTATGGTTCAGGCTTGCACGAAAAAAGAAGAATTGTGTGTGGGTACCTATTCTGCAGCAGATTCTACAGTCAAATACAGTGCATTACATTGAACTACTTGGAATTTGAGACCCATATCTGAGCATAATGAGCTACCACGTATCTTCTAAACCACTCAATGGATTTCTTTAATTCTATTGTTATTTTGTAAATAAATCACTAGACTAAAACATACATAGGTAATATAAGATAAAGTAACAAAAGGCTAAGGTTATAACTTTAGGGTAAAATAATATACTTACGTACAATTACCTACATATTTCTTGGACTCTAGTTCAGTTGGGATTTTTACAATATTTTGCTTATTTCACTTTGCCCAAGCGTAATGTTTCCTATAATTATCCTATAATGATGATATTAGCTATTGACAGTTAGACTTGCTCTTGAGAATGACAAAATCGGTAAAATAAAAAGGCCTCCCTTATGATCATAATTTATGTTAATAACTTGTATCAGTTATAAATTATTAATGCTACCTTGTAGAAGACTCTGCAATAGGATGTAGTAACATAGTCATCTCAGCAAGTTTATTGAACGCCGCTCCAGCTTCCGTGAATATCTCCCCAACCTGGAATTTTAGGCAACAATGTTTTAGGCTAGCTTTGAAACCTTGGTTCAAATCTTTGGTAGATTGGTGGTTCCATCGTTTGGTTTGGTAAATAATGTAAAAATTAGAAGGAGTTTTATGTATTATTGATGAGATACTTATTACCTTCGCTGCGGAGTTATTCATTTTAGTTATTTCATAGCACAATAACCAACCATACAATAACAATAAAAACAAATTGTTTTCTTTTTGTGTTTGTTTGTTTTTCGTTGAATAGAATAGAAGTAATAGAATAAACTCGTTTTTTTTGCCCTTGCAAAGGGAAAGCAAAGAATTTTCTAACTATACAGCTTCAACATAGTTCAAAGTGATTTATGAGTGTTTGGCGGGAACGCGTTGAGAAGATGTGATATAAATTTTTATTTTTGTGAAACCCAGTTGAAATGCGCGTAAATTGTTTAATTTCGGGGCAAATTAATCAATTTAGTTTCGTGAAGTTGCACCAGTTGCACAGTCATTACACATGAAAGTGAAAATCGGTGCGTTGTCTCCAAAGTGGCTTTTTACAATGACGGTTCACGATTGTAAAGAACAAAAAAATATTATTAATGCAACTAGAATGCTCACGTAGAACTAAAAAGGTGCTAAAAAGTGGTCCGCTTCAATGTAGCGTTCAGTCCGTTTCTAATAGTGTAATTACAAAGGGACATCCAGTCTTGAAATCATATATATCAAACAAAATATTTCAAGTCAGAGACAACGACATTACATCAAGCTTTTATGATGCCGCTGCAGGAGTACCACACAGGGCTCCGTACTTGCACCGATTTCGTAAACTTTGTTTACATAATGACCATAATGTACCCCAGAACCCAGAAGTTACTCCAGCGACGTTTGGTGATGCTACGGTCCTTCTTGTATCACACAAATGCCCAACCCAAGAGCCTCTTGTATACTCCGAAAAAGACTAGACAAAATTGAAAAATGGTTAATCCAAATGGAGAATCGCTGCCAGTGTCTTAAAGTCAGTGCACATTACGTTCAGAAAGGAAGATTGTGCCTCGGTCTCTTTAAATGGCACTTAATTACTCCACAACAACACTGTCAAGTATCTGGGTATACAGCTATATCGAAGGCTTACTTGGAGAAGGCACGTCGAAGCTAAAAGTGACGAACTAAATCTGAGATACATGAGTCTATATTGGCTGCTAGGAAAGAACTCAAAGCTGTCTCTTGACAATATACTGCTTCTGTACAAAACAGTGCTTAAACCAATCTGGGCGTATGGCATACAGTTGTCTAATCTGCAAGTGCTAGCAACATAATGATCATACAAAGAGTACAAAAGTATATTCTGAAGCAGATAACAAATGCACCATTGTTTATAAAAACAACAGAGATTCATGAAATCCTCAAGATGCCTATGGTGAAACAAAAAATCGCAACTCATGCTGGCAAGTATAAGCAACGACTACAAAGGCACCGAAACGAACTTGCGGGCCAACTTACCATCCCTGAAACAATACGTCGTCGTCGTCGTTGGGACAGATCCCCAGAGATGCAGGTTCAAGTCCTGTCGAGTGCGAAATTTTTGCAAAGCATTTCTTTAAGTATAATACGTCGTCAGATAAAAAAGCGGCGTGACATCTTCGACGATGACTTGAATAAGTCACATAAGGGCTGACTCCGCTGGGAGAAGCACCCTCAACGTCATATAAAGCGCATACTTCATCTGCTTATAGTCAGAACAAGAAAGAAAAGAAAAAAAAGGGAATGCATGCTCAATGTAGCGGAAAAGAGGAGTTTTGGTGAGAACGCGTTGAGGAGATGTGGTGCTAAATTTTCATTTTTGTGAATCCTAGTTCAAATGCGTGCAAATTAATCAATTTAGTTTCGTGAATGTGTACAAGTGGAATGAAAGTGAAAATCGGTGCAAAACATGGACTTAGTGGTGTCTTCAAAGCTCCGTGAACAATCTTTGTAAACCACCGTGTTTACAAATGATATCCGATACTTGACTTTATCTATGGCGACTTGACTGTTTCGATGCAAATAACTTGCATAATATATTAATAATACTTTACACTGGCTAATTTCCTAATGGCCATAATCGGTTTACAACCAATAAGAAATAAAAATAATGTAGCGGAACACTTTTTAGTTCTACGTAAGCATTCTAGTTCTAGTAACATAACTTCTTTGGATCCACCATTTACAATGACTTCCTTGACTTGACTTTTACTACGACGACGGAGACGATTAAAGTACCAAGATAATATAATCAAATGAATATTGCAAATAACTTGCAAAAAAATATATTACTTGACACTGGCTACCATCCAAATGGCCTTAATCGGTATACAACCGATAAAAATAATAATAAAAAATAATTCATTCATTGTCAGTGACCATGTGGGAGTGTGTTTGTCAAGTGTGTTAGTTTTGAGCACTAAGTTGCACTGAGGTTTTCATTTCAGTTTCTTTCTTCCTTCCTTATTTGGCGTAAAAGAAAAACTGGAAGTTGTGGTGTTCTCGACGTGTGTAAAATCATTTTGGCATGCAAGGCACACCTAGACAGTTTTCTTATCCACAAAGGAATTACCGGTATCCTCCACCTAACCAATGGAGAGCTGGACCCCCGGGACCGGGACTTGCAAGACCACGGACGTTTCGACCAAATTACCATCATAACAGTAATTATGGACAGGAGAGACTGAATATGGAGTTCAATAATCAAGAGTATTGGTGCGAAACGTGCGATAGAGGATTTCGTACTGAAACACTCCTAAATAACCACAAGAAAGAACATCAGGTTAGTACCTACTACACAACCTATTTGATGGTTTGCAAGCCGAGAAGTTGTAATGAATTCGTTTTCAATGGTATTTGATAGGCCGGGCCCTATCAAATACCATTGAACTTTACAATCCACATTACTAGGTGGGTAATTCCACTCCCCTCTGCAAGTGATGTACAAGTTTTAACTCACCCCAAAACAAATCATTCTATGTTACTATTATTTTTTCAGAAATGCAACATTGATGGCTGCCAATTCATTGCTCATCCTAAAATTATTACCAAACATATTCAAATGCAACATTCTACTGGTTTATACAAGAAGATAGCAAATCTCAACAATCCTGAAGAAATACAAAAATGGAGGGAAGAGAGGAAGAAAAAATATCCTACAAAGGAAAATATTGAGAAGAAATTGGCTGCCAGCAAGGAGAAAATTGAAAGAGGTGAAAAAATGGGACTTGATAAAAGAAACAACAGACACCAATTCAATAATAAAAAAGAATTCCATTCAGGTACATAAGTTACTTATTAATAATGCAACATTCTAATTATTTACTTTGCATAAATTTTATTTTTATTTATTTAATTACAGGACAAAAACGTAGGCACAATGGCAATGAAAGTCAACCAAGATTTAAACAAAACAAGTTCCATAATCACAAGCAGAATACAGAGAATGAAATAAAAAATGACATCAAAGGCAATAATGATATAGAAAAAACAACAAAGATTGAGACTGTTGTAAGTAAAAAGCTATATGAAAAAAGAAAATCATACAAAATTTTGCCTGAAGTTGAAGAAAAAAGACGGTTAAAACCTTTTACTGGAATTTCATGCATTATTGAAGATCCGATTCCAGATGACACAACTGAATTCAATGATTTCATAGATGATAATCATGAATTAGTCAATACTGAAAGCAAAGAACCAGCAATTTGTAGTATTTTATCTTCACTATGTGATTATGGATCTTCAGATGAAGATGTTGTTGAAGAAAATACAACATTAAATAACAAAACTAATATGAACCTTGTTGATAAAAATAATGAACAAATTATTAAAAATACAATCAATAGTAAGTTAATACTAACAAAATTGACTAAAAATCCACTTGTCAAAAATGCAGTTACTGATAATAAGCTTGAAGAAGAAAAAGTCGTAAAAATTGAAATGGCAAACAAAGTTAAAGAAACCATAATACCAGAAGAAAGTATATTGATTCCTAAAGAAACAGTTGATACTGCAGCTATCAATGATTCAGAGAGTAAAGTACAGAGTGATGATGACAGTGGCCCTGAAGAAGTAAAACTAAATAAAACTGAAATACATAATAATGATTGTAAGGTCAAGCAAAATAAAACACCTGTGTGTAAAAAGACAGAATTTGTCAGAAAGACCCACTTTAGACAACCAAAATCGCGATTACCCTCGACGCTACTACATAAACTTTTATCTAGAGAAATGCAGCATGAACGTAATGTGGTACTTCAATGTGTACGATATATCAAGAATAATAATTATTTTGATAAGAGCAATATTTGAAATATTAGAGTTGTAATGATTACAATGCAAAATCGCGAAAACAGAAGAAAAAATATTGTTAAGATTTAAATAAAAATAAAACTAATTGGTATTTAATTCTGACTTTGATTGATCCGTTTAGGTTCATTCATCGCATACGAGGTTTCAGTCGCGCCCGTCTACCACTGCAAAACGAAATACCAATTTTTTTTACTGAAGTACCAAATAGTACCAATTTAGTAGTACTAAGTCTGACAATATAAAGTTTTTTTATAGAGTTGGTCCCGCCATCTTGACGCTAATTGTAGGAACGCTATGTAGTCGCGCAGCGCGAAATTCTTCCGAGACTATTGCATTCTGGTTGCGAGGAATTTCGTGCATTTTAAGTTGACCATTCCAAGCTGGTGATGATCTCTGGCTTGCACTTGTAGTGTGGACTACTACTACTTAGGTACACTAAAAGACTACTTGTAGTATTATTGAATTCAGCTCGATTACAATAATAATTACCATTACAAGATTACATTGATCCAGTGAAATGTTGGACTGCTGAAATGCTGTCAGTAGACCAAAAAAATTACTTATATACTGATCTCCACTGCAGAGGTTCAACAAGTTAACTGTTTGACTGGTGGATCAAATTAGGATTTTTATTATCTTGTTTTCACAATGTTGCATATACCAATAAAAATTCAGTCACAAGCTTTGGTAGTTTAGGAATATCAAAACAAAAATAAACGCATTTTTATGGTTTACATTTTATTGACGTCCAAAAGATAACATTTAGGACGAAGGCGCGGCAGCGGGGGTGGCGGCGCTCGCCGCTGTCTCCTCGCGGATACGGTCCTTCTTGAGGGTGCCCATGAACGCGGCCTTGTCAGCCGGCGTTTGGAATCGACCGTGACCAAACTTAGATGAGGTGTCGATGAACTTCAGGTTGATCTTTTCGAGTGCAGCTCGCTTGGTGTGCACAATCAGTGACTGAAAAGTAAACGAAAATAGTTTATCAACTTGGGAGTTTTACTGAAGGTAAGGTTTACTTTCTATTCAGACAAGGGCAGTGGCTTTATTTTTATATTCAATTCCAGCAAATCCAGGCAAAAAGAAAAACAACTATACTACAAATGCAATTATATTTGTCTGTTATGTTTTTCACACGTAAATTGCTAAACTGGTTTTAATACATTTTGGTAGAGATAGATAGAAGTGAGCTTAGAAAAGGACAGTCTACTCTTGATCCCGATATTCGCGCGGGACTTACAGGTCAAGCTTGACCAATAATATTCAGTTTACGATTTCCTCATTAGAATGTAGATGAAGTATTATAATGTCAGTTATGTTATAATATAAACAGAGTGAGTAAATCAAAGAGTTTCTATTATTACACACCTTCCTCAAAGTGATGACACGTTTCTTAGGTCCCATACAGCAACCCTTGATCATGATGAAGTCATTATTCACTTCACCGTAGTGGGGGAACCCACCCATGGGAGTGATGGACTTTTCTGAGAGGTCATACTCAGTAGACGCATTGTTCTTGATGACCTTGCCATCCTTTGTGTGGATACCTGGAATAATGGAAGTGAAACTTAAGTTCCGCTTAAAATTCTATCATTAACAGGGCACACAACTACTATGTAATCTATGGTATGTATTACCTTGTCCAATACGGTAGATTTTTTTGTTCATTTCTGTCCTGTGATGGTAGCCCTTTTGACCAGCACGGGCTACCGTGAAGGACACTCTTGAAGGATGCCATGCTCCGATACAGGCAACCTTACGAAGACCCTTGTGCGTCTTGCGAGGAAGCTTCTTTGTGTGCCAACGGGATGTCACACCTGTAATTTACAATTAAGTAATATAGTTATTTGAAGTTAAAGTACATCACTGTTGTCATATCTACCTTTAATTAAATTCAATATTTAATAAAAAAAAAATTATTTTTTTCAAAATATTGACTTAAGTTTTTTATCGTATCTGATTTAGTTCTAGTATTATTTGTAGTTCTAGTACTATTTGTAGTTTGTAGGCAAATATGTTTTCTTGGAAATTTATATTAGATATTTATTTTATTCTTATGTCTGGATATTTCCAAATAAAACAAAGTTCACAACTAATCCATTAATTAAATTATATAAATACAAACATAGATAGACCAATAAATTGTAAGTTTAATTTGTAATTTTATTACCTTTGTATCCTTTGCCCTTGGTGACTCCAATGCAGTCAATCATCTCATCCTGAACAAAGACAGAGTCAATTGGAATGGGCTTCTCCAAGTGTTCCCTGGCCCATTTAACTTTGTCCTCGATGGTTCCACCATTGACTTGGATCTCCATGATATGTGCCTTCTTTTGCCTCTGCTTAAGAAGCTTCATCTGTGTGTGGGCAATGACCCTGACCACACTGCAGTAGCGGATCATTTTCTTGAAATCCTTCTCGATGGACTTGCGGCCTAATTCATCTTGCCATTTCTTGCTGGCCTTGGTAAATGCCTTCTTCTTGCATTTGTACCTAACAGATTAGACATCAGCAACTGCTGTAAAAGAAACCTAGCAGCCTCATCGTTGAGCGGAGACCACTTGGTAACAATATGCTGAGTGCATATTTGAGATATGCTCTCTATCAGTGAGAGGAGAGCTATTTGAAAAGATTAGTAACTGTATCAATAATGTTTTTATTAAGATTGTAATATTACATTGAAAGGTATTTAACTACAGCATCTCTACTTCTTTTCATCTGATGTACCTAACTAATTTAAACTATCTTTAATATTTATATTTATTTCAATAGGCCAAGCTTAATGCACAACTTATAAAGTTCCAAAAATGTTTTCTTACCAGTTCTTGTAGAAGCGTCTACGACAGTCTTCGGACATGTGCTCAGCCCATACGGTGAGCAATGCACGGAGTCCATGTGGAGTGTTGATGTAGCCAACGACACCCACAGCCACCATCGGAGGAGTCTCGATGATAGTTACAGCTTCTACAATCTCCTTCTTGTTTATCTCTATAAAGATGACAATTAATAAATGTTATTACAATGATCAATATTGGTAGCCTAAGCCCCTTCGTAAGAGACATAAGTACTAACAAATAATGTTCATCCAGGCAGCTTGAACTTTCCAATCTGAATCACCACTGTCTGTGTTGATTCAGATTCTTGCTCCCATATAGAAAGAAAAGTGAATGGGTGCTGCTAATTTAGAAAATTCTGAATTTGTTTATCCTCATTATATCTGTGACAGCTGCATAAGGGAGTTTAGCATGTTAGGTACAACCTAGCTTGTAAATAGTTTTGGACACTTGCGGTCTTCAATTGAAGGTATGTACTTACTTGAACCAGGACGGTCAGGTTCACGAACCACGTGGGTCATACCAGCTTTGTAACCAATAAATGCGGTCAAATGAACAGGCTTGCTGGCGTCATCCTTGGGGAAAGCCTTCACCTTGCCACGGTGACGACGGGACCTCTTCTTGGGGTAGAATCCCATCGACCCATGACGGGGAGCTGAGAACTTTCTGTGCGACTGAAAAATAACACGTGCACACGTCAGTATTTTACAAATATAAGATTTTAAAGCTCGATGAGTGTAGCAATCATCAGTCCGCCCTAGTATAGATCTTCACAAAGATATCAGGTTCTAACCGTATTTATTTTCATACATTTTTATCATCATTTGAGTTTTCAGAGGTTAAAATTTACACTACCAAAATTTACTTTACACAGGAATCGAATAAATCAAGAATTCTAGCAGAAGCTCCTTAGTTTCAGGATAACATCGTCCCGTCAAAATTAGATTTTAATTTAAGATTATCTAGAAATTTAAGGATATATTCACAGAAACCAACCATGTCTGAAGACACTCGCAACAAAAATGGCCGAGTGACAGAAACGCGAACGGCGACGAACTGCGAACAAGCAAGAAACGTCAACGTCAAATGGACGTGGGAGTCTTGGCGGGAACTCGTTGAGGAGATGTGGTGCTAAATTTTCATTTTTGTGAAACCTAGTTCATATGCGTGCAAATTGTTTAATTTCGGGGGCATATTAATCAATTTAGTTTCGTGAAGGTGTACAAGTGGAATGAAAGTGAAAATCGGTGCAAAACATTGACTTAGTGTCGTCTCCAAGGCTCCGTGAAGATTGTTTGTAAATGGCCGCCGTGTTTACAAATGATTCCCTAGACTTGACTTTAACTATGACGACTTGACTGTTTCGATGCAAATAACTTGCATAATATATTAAAATACATGACACTGGCTAATTTCCTAATGGCCATAATCGGTTCACAACCGATAAGAAATAAAAATGGACGTAGGAGTCTTGGCGGGAACTCGTTGAAGAGATGTGGTGCTAAATTTTCATTTTTGTGAAACCTAGTTCATATGCGTGCAAATTGTTTAATTTCGGGGTCATATTAATCAATTTAGTTTCGTGAAGGTGTACAAGTGGAATGAAAGTGAAAATCGGTGCAAAACATTGACTTAGTGTTGTCTCCAAGGCTCCGTGAAGATTGTTTGTAAATGGCCGCCGTGTTTACAAATGATTCCCTAGACTTGACTTTAACTATGACGACTTGACTGTTTCGATGCAAATAACTTGCATAATATATTAAAATACATGACACTGGCTAATTTCCTAATGGCCATAATCGGTTCACAACCGATAAGAAATAGAAATGGACGTAGTTCTGCAAACGAGAACCAAGCCACACTTCGAGTGAAATTGAGTTATATAATTAGATGGTCTCTTAACAATGTTCTTTACCGACTCAGAAAAGATCCTAGTCAAAATACCAACCTACAAAAAAGATAATGACAGCTGTCTAGGGTACTAACCCTATTTAGAGTGATTTTTGAATGGATAAACAGACCCATGTAACATGGTTCCTGTAAAACTTCAGCATTTTCATTAAGCTAAATGGAACCAAGCCACATAGTTCTTAAAAATTACAAATTCTGTTTGAAAAATGGGAACCATGATGTTTGGTTCTATTTAACATATCAAATAAAAAAGGTTTTTAAAGTAACCAAGATGCTTAGTTTCTTATAGGTAATAAAATTTTGAATAATCAGTACTAAAGTAAAGAACTAAGAAGGTTGGGCTTATTTTGCATTTGATAAATTAAAATTATTGGTGCCAATATAAAGGTACCCATTACTTAATAATGGTTTTTTCCCTAATAATTTTGATATTTTACCGTATTCTACTATTATCTACTTAAAAAACTTAAAAAAACCTACCAAAAAACTAAAAACTACTAAAAAATAACTATTTGCGAATAGCAACACAAAAAGTAAGCGGGCAACTCTGATTCATTCGTAACTCAGCTGTGCTTACGATCGTCTGTTGATATTTATTTCATTTGTTTACATAATTTTAATAAAAATGTATAAAAAGGTTAGTGCTCGATCCAGAGCACTTGTAAGTGCTTGCCTAGATCATATTTCGGAGGATGACGATGAAAGCAACAGTGCTAACGCCATTGGTAAGTAATAATAGTATTTTTCTATTATCAATTATCCTATTATTATTATTCAACTTGGTACCTATGTAGATAGCTGAAGACCTAGATTAACATAATATACTTTTCATCCCGATATTCACACGGGACGTGAGTGAAATAGCGGGGCGACCAAACTCATCCAAAGTTCATAAAAGTAATATAAATAAATTCGTTTTTCATATATGTAAATTTACTAAACTATTTAAAATGATAATCCATTACTACATAATTAGTTTTAAGAAAAAGACCATTTTCGATTTGATTTGTTTCTTTTGCAGCTTTGCCTATTGCTGATGCCAATCGCCCTAAGCCTAGGGAGGATCAGCATGAAGATCTATCTCTTAATGCAATCGCTGAGCATAGAGTTGAACCGCATGTTTCTGCTATGGCGTGCTTTGAATATGCTAATTCTTACGAGAATGTTGGAGACAAAAGTATAGAACCTCCACCCTATTCGCCTTTAACGCCTAAACCGCTTGGCAATTTTAATGCACGGGTGGGTGAAAAACAATATGTGAACTCTTCTCCTAGCTTGTGCTTTGAAGATAATAATTCTTACGAGAATGTTGGAGACAAAAGTATAGAACCTCCACCCTATTCGCCTTTAACGCCTAAACCGCTTGGCAATTTTAATGCACGGGTGGGTGAAAAACAATATGTGAACTCTTCTCCTAGCTTGTGCTTTGAAGATAATAATTTTTACGAGAATGTTGGAGACAAAAGTATAGAGCCTCCACCCTTTTCGCCTTTAACTCCTAGACCGCTTACCAAAATTAATGCACGAGTGTGTGAAAAACAATGCACGAACTCTTCTCCTAGCAAAGACAAGAGGACTAGATCACCTGAACTTCATGAAACAACTCTAGTGCCATCTCCACTTATTGCAAGCTTTGAGCAAAGTACCTTCCTTGATCCCCCCTCATCTCCTTTGCGTCCAATGACACCAGAAACAACAAACTTATATAATATTTTAACAGAAGTCTTTGAAAATGATTGTGGAACTCCGGAAACTACATTTAACATTGAACAAAACCGTACAATAGTTTCACCAGTATCTTCCGATAGGACTGTAAAAAAAAAAAATCATAAATCATTTATTGGCCATGTCATTACATTTCGCAATATTGGCAAGTCAAATCATACAATAAAAATAATAATAATAAAATAAATTAGTGAGTAATAATAATTATGTCAAATAATAGAATCATAAAATATTAAATAATAATGTCAAATCAATAGCATACAATACTAAATGATAATAATGTCAAAGCAAGTAAATAAGTCAAAATGGTTGTTACGTAAAGAGATGAATGGTACTAATTAGATCACGTGTCTTTATATGTCAAGAAATGAGCAAGCCATATATTCGGATATATTATAAAAGGGGTTAATTTTAAAGAAATTATAAATTTTATTTTTGAAGTTATTAAACGGAAGTTGTCTTACAAGGTGAGGAAGATGGTTGTACAGATCAATTTTGAGACTTAAACCAAGTTTCATTGTTTTAACTAATCTAGTTCTAGGTTTAACTAAGTTTTCTTTATTTCTAATGTTAATATTATATTTGTCCATTTTCCTAGGTATTTCATTTAATATTCTTTTATTATGAACCTCTAGCAGGGCTTTGTATATAAATAGAGAAATGACAGTCATAATTTCAGATTTTTTGAAGTATGCTCTAGCCGAAGTCAATCTACGTAAGTTATGTATTGTCCTAATCGATCTCTTCTGACAAATAAGTACTTTCTTTATATGGGTTGAGTTTCCCCATATGGTTACCGCATAGCTTATGATGGAGTGACAGTATGCATAATAAACTGAAATCAGCGTTTGTTTGTCAATTATATTTCGTAACTTAAATAGCGCGTAATTGGCACTCGTCAGCTTCTTACAGATTTTGTCTATATGACTTTCATAAGTCAGAGTTGAATCCAAAATACAACCCAGAAATTTCACTTCACTACATAATTTTACATTACTGTTCACATTCAAGTTTTTAATTTTTTTACAACTATAGCTTAAGATACTTGTTTTTTCCGAATTTAGCATAATACCGTTAGCCGCAAACCAGTCTTTAAGTGTATTTATTATTACTATGGTTTTACTTTCTATGCCTTCTGTTTTTTTATCTGTAATCCCTATATGTGTGTCATCTGCAAATAATGTAATCATTGCCCAGCTGGGTATACAATTCACAAGGTCGTTAACATATATTAAAAAGAGCAATGGTCCCAGTATTGAACCTTGCGGTATTCCTACAGTACTAGTAGCTTTGTTAGAATTTTTATTATTAATACTAACGCGTTGCATTCTATCCTCTAAATAAGATTCCAGCATACCTAACTCCTTACCCTCAAAGCCATAATACTTTAGCTTAATTAATAGGATTTCATGTCGCAAACAGTCAAATGCTTTGGAAAGATCACAAAATATACTTCTTACTTTCTGAGACTTGTCCAAGGCTTCAAGTACATAGTAGATAGTTTTCCTGATAGCCATTTCAGTGGACATATTTTTTCTAAATCCAAACTGACACTCTGTAAATAAATTATTGCATTCAAAATATTCCAACATTCTAGATTTTAAAGCAATATGTTCAGTAGTGACGACTCAGCACTGGATCCAGATTTTGTTATTCATAATAATGTAGACAGTGAGACTAGTTCAGTAGTATCAGAGTCATTGATTACCACAACAGCAGAAGTGTACGAAACGCCTACTGCTACAAATGAACTTCAATCCTCCAGTACTTCTAACCAAACCTCGCTAGTGAACACTTCTGAAACCATTAGATCATCGCAAGGTAGGCCAAGAAAGGGTAGAAAGAGAAAGTTTGGCGAATTTACCCCAGAAAAAAGGAAGAAGAGGAAATACCAAAATTTGTCCTATATTAATACTAAAAACCAAAATATCGACCCAAAACAATTTTTAAATAATTATAACTGTAACTGTCCAAAAAAATGTCAAGAGAATATATCGAGTGAGAGCAGATTAACCGAATTTAATAAATTTTATGCGTTAGGATCTTATGATGCTCAGAATATGTTCATTGCAGCTTCCATAAAGGAAATGCCAATAAAACGTGCATATGCTTCTACTAGTACCGGTAATTCAAGAAAAAAGACATTTACTCGTGAATACTATCTAAATGATGTACTTGTTTGTAAGAAAATGTTTTTAAACACTCTTCGGACAACATCAAAGAGAGTAAATACATCGCTGTGCAAAAAACGCAGCAATTGCATAAAAGATAAACGTGGTAGCCAAGCTGGACATAATAAAGCAACACCTGAAAGTGAAGAATTTGTCATAAACGTGATACAGAAACTGCCTACATATGTCTCCCACTATCGGCGAGCAAATTGTAACGACGCAAAAATTTTAAGGCCCGATATGACTTTTGATAAAATTTATGAGTTATACAGCGACGAAGCAAAATCGGCTGGGCAGAAAGTTCTCTCCTTCTCAAAAGTTAAAACTGTATTTCTAACCAAGTTTAATCTTCGCACAAAGCCGTTAAAGAAAGATACGTGCAACAAATGCGACTACTATTCTAGTAAAAAAATACAAGGTTCAGAAGAAGAAAAGGCCCTGGTGGAAGATGCTCATAGACAGCATCTACACAAAGCACAATTATTGCAAAACCAGCTTAAGAGTGACATGAGACTAGCTCAAGAAGATCCATCCATCGAAACAATAACATTCGACCTGCAAAAAACTCTACCTCTTCCGCGTATACCTACCAATGTCGTATTTTATAAACGGCAACTGTGGGTATACAACCTAGGAATTCATACAGGCAGGAACGACGAGGCCCATTGCAACGTTTGGGTGGAAGGAGAGGCGGGCAGAGGATCTCAGGAAGTAGGTTCTTGCCTTTTGAAGCATTTGACTGAGAGACTTGGTGACGACGTAAAGAATCTAATCCTTTGGAGTGACTCTTGCGGTGGTCAAAATCGCAATATAAAGTTGACATTAATGTTAAAGGCTTTTTTAAGCGATCACCCAACACTTGAGACAATCAGACTTCGATTCCTGGAATCCGGACACAGCTTTTTACCGAACGACACCGATTTTGGCCGAATTGAATGCGCGCTAAAATTACAACAACGTTTATATTCGCCAGAAGATTATATGCGAATAATGAAAACATGTAAAAAGGTTAAGCCCATTCAAGTTCACAGAATGAAAAAAGAAGATTTTGTATCAAGCCTTAATTTAGAAAAGAGAATTACCAACAGAAAGAAAGCCATAGATAGTTCAAAAGTGTCTTGGCTTAATACAAAAGAGATAATGATTAAGAAAGAAGATGCATTTTCGATTTTTATGAGACCAAACCTGGAAGATGACTTTGTTGAAATATCTTTAAAGAAAGGTTTGCGAGGAAATACAAGCCCATTAACCAAAGAACTTATGGGTCCGCTATGGCCTAATGGAAAAACCATACCTGAAGCGAAATTGAATGACCTAAAAAGCTTGTTACATCTTATTCCACGAGATGACCAAGGCTTTTATCAAAACTTAACAGGAGATGTAACTATTGAAGATGATATAGATGGGTTTTCTGGTGAGGTTGATTTCGAGATAGAAGTGGACGAAGTCGATTAAGATTACCTAATTTTAATAGGATTGTTTATTAAAACATCAGCGTAATTTGTTCATGTGATTATATATTTTAAGTAAAACTATAGTATAAGTTTAAATTTCATTAAAAAAATAAATAAAACATAAGTATTTTAAAATTATTTGAATTAAAGGGCCTTCCTTAGAATCCTAAAAATATTGCTAAAAAGAACCAACCCACAAAATAGCAATTTTGTAATAAAGAACTATCAGGGTTTTGACCTAAAATAAATACTAAATAAAAGAAAAAAACAATAAATTGAATAATTCTACATTGCCCTTAATACTATTTTTACCCTTGTTATTTTGTTGATCTCCTACGAGTTACATATTTGCTTCTACACACCTTTGAAACAAAAACTTAATTATCTCGAAAGTAACTTTCTGTGGCTTGGTTCTCGTCTGCATAACTATGTCCAAATGACGAGTGAGTCTTGGCGGGAACTCGTTGAGGAGATGTGGTGCTAAATTTTCATTTTTGTGAAACCTAGTTCATATGCGTGCAAATTGTTTAATTTCGGGGGCATATTAATCAATTTAGTTTCGTGAAGGTGTACAAGTGGAATGAAAGTGAAAATCGGTGCAAAACATTGACTTAGTGTTGTCTCCAAGGCTCCGTGAAGATTGTTTGTAAATGGCCGCCGTGTTTACAAATGATTCCCTAGACTTGACTTTAACTATGACGACTTGACTGTTTCGATGCAAATAACTTGCATAATAACACCGTTTTCCCCCCATAGGGTAGAAAACGGATATTTAGGTTCCAGCGAAGCTTGACCCACTTGGTGAAGATGACATCTTGGATTTTGCGTGTGGTAACACTGTTTCGACTAGTTTTGCATCGCCCAATCACGTGCAAGCGTTCCCCTCCCCTCGCTCGCGAGACGTCACAGCGCCGGGCGCTGTAGCGCTTCATCAGTACGCATAATAGCCGGCAAGGTTATGAAAATATAGTGGGTCAAGCTTCGCTGGAACCTAAATATCCGTTTTCTACCCTATGGGGGGAAAACGGTGTTATTTAGGTGTCCGAGCTCCGCTTGACCCACTTGGTGAAGAATTGTTTATCTTCTGCCGGTGCTGTGACGTACTGTGATGGGGACAAATTGAGATCTTTAAATCAATTTTTATTTACAATGATTCAGTCTTTTAACATTAATATTATGTTATGGCTAGTACCTACTCCAATAAGTAATAATCAGGAAAGAAATGGGAAATATTTAAATACTAACTAAATTAAATGTTACACAGGACTAATCAGACTGGTCAGCCTTCTTCATGACCTCATCAAGGTCCAAGTTTCTATTCAGCCAGTTATGGCTTTTCATTGCCGATCTAAAGCTGCCTAGCGTGTCATCTATTTTAGCCTCATTATGTAGGGTTTAATCCATCGTGCAATGACCGTACGTGATGCGGGTGCTATCTTACCATGAGTAGTAATAAGGAAATTAGTAAGGCTTTCTCTGCTGTTTCTCTTGCTATGAGAAACTTCGATATGTTTCTGAATCTAAAATATCAAGTTGAATTTTTTTCTTCACTACTAGGGAGAAAATTCCACCCCGACTATTGGTATGTCAAGGAGTTGGTTTTTGATCCAAACCTAGGCCAAAATATTACATAAGAGTTGTTATTCTCGAATAATGAAGGTTGTAAGTCCAGTAAAGTAAGATAATGAATTCTTTGACCCGTTGCCAGTAAAAGTAAAGTAGCCACAAGACGAGATACTTGAAATAAACTGTCGACATTCCTTTGATAATGTCGCAGATATTCGATAAGTGTGTTTACATCCCAGGTGTGTGGTTTTCTCGGTTTCTCGTTGCTAAGAGCTATTGCTAGAGTTTGCTAAGTGCTTTGAGAGTTCGATTAAAAATGAGATGTTCACTCAACATCTTTG
The DNA here is from genome assembly GCA_949358125.1 of Idaea dimidiata. Lineage (NCBI taxonomy): Eukaryota > Metazoa > Arthropoda > Insecta > Lepidoptera > Geometridae > Idaea > Idaea dimidiata. The sequence goes on from OX442337.1 coordinate 8,506,309, forward strand.
TTTTCGTAGTATTTGTAAATGTCGTTACCACAGACTTATGTAGTGCTATAATTCTCGGAGCTAGGTTAAATTCATGATGTAAGAAACATAAATATTGTGCTAAGTCTTTAGCATCCACATTACATTTACATCGTTACATCGTTAGCCCATTGTTGCCATTTCTTCTACGCAGGTTTGTAGGTTCTGAGAGTGGATTTACGCCAAGCATTTTCTACTTGGTTACGGTGTTCAGGTGACCAAGTGTTTATAAGATTGGTTCACCCTGTATTTTCACAGCTGGTGGAGACCTGCCCGTTCTTAGATCTATCAGGTGATTGTGGAGTTGTCGAATTCTAATTGGTGGTTCCAAGGCTCGTTGCTGTAATGTTGTGATCCAGAACGTCTTCTTCCACTTGGGTACCACGAGAATGTAGGTTCAGGAGCAGATGTTGAGATGGCGAGGGACGCGTGGTGCTAGACCTGGTGGCGAAAAAATTGTACTACCATGGTCGACTGAAAGAGTCCACATAGAGGCACTTCTGAGCTCTCACATCCTCGGAGACATAATTTCGACAAGCGCTGACCGTTCACTGGCAAAGAGATCTATCACGGAAATTCCGAACTTGTTTGTTATTTACCTTCACTATTTCGTTCGAGAGAGTCGATTCTGGTAGTTTGTTGAATCTGGAGAGGCTGTCCACAATAATGTTGCATCGTCCCGGGAGATAGCGCGCAATAATGTGCGCTTGATACATTCTTGCCAATCGAAATTTTGAAAGTGATTAGCAGGGATTGACTAGACTTTGTGCCACCCTCTTTGGTGATATAGGCTACTACAGTCCTGTTGTCTGTTTGTATCATGACGGTTTCGGTTTTAAAGGCATGGCCAGCTATTTTTAGTATTTCTGCAATAGTCCATATTCCTTTGAGTTGCTGTGCTAGTGTTTTTGTTCTTTCTTCCATAATTTGTTTAGTTTCACACCGTTCCCCAGCCCAGGCTGGATGCGTCGGTGCTTACTAAGACTGTTCGTCTGTTGTACAGAATAGGAGTTGTGAGGGTTATATTTTTCAGCCACCAGATCAATTCTTGACCCGCTATGCGTGGAAGTGCAAACTTTCTGTTGGGCATCTTTGGGTAAGGTGATTCGCTTTGCATTGAATCAAACGGGTGTGTAGTCTTCCGTATGGGACGACGCTTGCAGCTAATGTTAAGTTTCCTAGAAGCATTTCCGCTTATTGCCACGTCCATCGATTCTTTCGTAAGGTTTCTTATATGATGGCTATAATATATTTCGAGCAACTTTTTCTTGAGGAAGACACTTGCTGATGGTTTCTGTGTCTCATATTAATCCGAGGCCATGCAGTTTGTGGGTGTGAGCACAGACTTTTCTTGGTTTACACACAATCCTAGATTTACAAGACAATCCAGAACAAGCCAAGTCTGTTTTTAAAGTGTTTCTGGATTTGTGTGCATAAACAGGAAGCCGTCCAAGTAGACGAACACAAGAATTTTTGCTTCTGAAAAGATTTGCCAACCAGTTACTTACAGTGGCGAAGGCCCAAGGTGCCGTGGCTAACCAAACGGTAGGCATGTCATTTCGTAAGTTACTCCATCGTAAACGAATGCAAGGAATCTGCGATGTGTAGCTGCGGTGACTATGTGAAAATATGCGTCGATCTTTGTCATATAGTCGGATTTATTTAAGCAAAATGGAATTTAAAAATGGTTAAGAATTAACATTTTGGAGGTCGTATATATTGATTTAATTTATGAAGATCAAAAATTGGTCTATTTGACCCATTAGACTTTCTCCTGAGGAAGATAGGGGACAAGATAGAGGTCTTACTGCGACACTTGCTTATCGCCCCTAATTGTTTAAGTTTCCGGATTTCCTTAGACATGTATTGTGAGGGGACTTCTTTATTTGAAATCTGGAGCAAGTGCTTTTGTCCAATCTATACAACTGAGGACGACTTATAAACGGAATATGATAAGCCGATAGAGTTGAAATGACATTTGGCGGGGCCCCTAATTCTTGCCAACGTGAGCTGACCTGTCCAGCCTGAAAACTAGTGTTTTCTTGGTTTGAAGCCTCGTGAATTATTCTGCTTTGGTGGAACTGACTTTCCAAGCACTGATGTGGTTTTTGGGCCCGTATGATCTCCAGCTACGTGTCGATTGGGCACTATATTTGCTTTTGGTATTGAGCGTGCGGTTATCTCCCTCCGGTCTATTTCTTGTGAACGTTGTGGGTTTATGAAATTTCCCTGAAAATATTTTGGCTGTGCCCCCTTGGTATTTTACCAACTCGACGGCGGTAACTCAAGTTCTGCCAAGGTTTTATTCGAGGGTTTGTATATAGATCTACGCTCCTTAATTATTTCGGACCTTTTCCACAAGTATATTGTGATGATTAGTCAGATGTTGTTCTAAAGGTTGATTCTGATGACAAGACATGTTTGTTAAATGTTTTCTTACTTCGGGTGTAGCATTGTTGCATATATTTTATCTTGAAATGCTTTGCTTTGTTGGAGTAAGCCGTGGGTAATGGCGCCCAAAGAGAGAGGTCCATTTTCTCTTTATATATTTACCAATTGCCATCCTGGAGTAGCACACCGCTCTCTACTCGACTTTTATATATGTTATAGCGTCCCCACCGACAGCCAAATGCAGGCATTCCGTGCGGGGTCCACTATACTCCAGCGAGCATCCCGAAGGGCGGCGTCGGGGATCGAGTTTAAGACTCATCTAGTCCCCAATGCTAGACTGGAGTAGCAGGAGCCAATTAGCTATTCACTTTTAAGGCAGTGAATACAGTAGAGGCCTGAAATTATTTTTTGGACTTCAGAGTAGCGAATGTTACGCCATCCATTATCATTGAAACTTTGGCATTGCCTGCCTTGTGAAGCAAGCTTCTCGCTGGCTTTCGAACTTTATGTCTTTAGCCTCTGCTTCCTTTGTTGTGGGTGTAAAGTCGAGGAGATGCTCTTTGTTTCTTTCTTCCTCGCTTGTGTCTTCCTTCTCCTCTAAACGTAAGGGAGGCGGAATCTATCCGCGTGAAGAAGAGGACACGGGGGAAGCGGCCTCTGAATTAATTCGTAAGTTATTTCGCACAATTTACCCAGGATTTCGTTGTGCTGGCACTTATGGTCTGTTGAAGACTCAGCCGTATGTTTTCTGGCGAGGTCAGATGGTGGTTCGTCTCTTGTAGGACTTGTCCCAGACCGCTTAGACGACGTCGATTGTGAGCTAGTGTGATAGTGCGTTGTTGGCGTCTCCCTTCAGCATCGGAGATGCCTCGTGGCGAGATATTAGAGAATTTTCAAGGGTCTCCGATCTGATGAAATTTATTATAGGCATTCACAGGGTGAACTTTTGTCATTATGGTTAAGGGCTGGTAGAACAGGGCTCTGCCGAGAGGCCACTTTTTCCCATATATCGACGTTCGCTGAAGCTGGGTGTTTTTTTTTTTTTTTTTTTTTTAATTTCTTTTTTTTTTTTTGCTAAATATGCTTGCTAGTTGTATAGTGGGGATGGCGAACCGTAGGCAAGCTTCGGTTTCGGCCGAATTGATCAACGTAGGATCTATTATTAACTTCCCAGTCCTTTCAATCTTCGGGATACAACATGTCAAACGCTTCTAGGAGGTTATCAAAATACTCTCTGTCAGTTGGCCAATTAAGGCACCCATAGTTGTAGTAACCATCTGCAACGGACCATCCGCAGTCATTAAGCAAGGAAACGACAGTTATGTCGCGTGATCAGCCGTTGAGGCGATCTTGCAGACGACGTCGCGTGACGTGTCGTATGTCTGAGCAGACGACGTCGCGTGACGTGTCGTATGTCTGAGCCGACGATGTCGCCTGACGTGTCGTATGTCTGAGCAGACGACGTCGCATGAAATGTCGTATGACTGAGCAGACGACGTCGCGTGACGTGTCGTCTGAGCCGACGATGTCGCCTGACGTGTCGTATGTCTGAGCAGACGACGTCGCATGAAATGTCGTATGACTGAGCAGACGACGTCGCGTGAAATGTCGTATGTCTGAGCCGACGATGTCGCGTCGTATGCTTTAACCAGACGACATGTCGCATCACATGTCTTGAGCAGACGACGTTGCTATGTAGACGATGTGTCGTCTGTTCGCTCAGGCGACCTGTAGTCTGCGAAGTTATTAACAAATAACTTAACCTCTGAAATTCCAGAGAGATTTCAAACTTGTACACCTCGTTTAATGGAGGTAGTTATCATTACAATCATAGGGCTTTCCTAGGTTTTGATAACTGTTACTCGACCGTCCTGAGAGCGGGTCGGCAAAGCAAAATATGCTTTAACCAGACGACATGTCGCATCACATGTCTTGAGCAGACGACGTTGCTATGTAGACGATGTGTCGTCTGTTCGCTCAGGCGACATGTAGTCTGCGAAGTTATTAACAAATAACTTAACCTCTGAAATTCCAGAGAGATTTCAAACTTGTACACCTCGTTTAATGGAGGTAGTTATCATTACAATCATAGGGCTTTCCTAGGTTTTGATAACTGTTACTCGACCGTCCTGAGAGCGGGTCGGCAAAGCAAAATAGGGCTGTCCTATTTGTATAAAATACTGATTATTATCTTTAACTTTTATTTATCTGAAATGGAGTAGTGTTAAATTATTTTTAGTAGGTACTAAGAGCAGTGTTACACCACAAAAATCCAAAACGTACTGATGAAGCGCTACAGCGCCCGGCGCTGTGACGTCTCGCGAGCGAGGGGAGGGGAACGCTTGCACGTGATTGGGCGATGCAAAACTAGTCGAAACAGTGTTACCACACGCAAAATCCAAGATGTCATCTTCACCAAGTGGGTCAAGCGGAGCTCGGACACCTAAATATATTAAAATACATGACACTGGCTAATTTCCTAATGGCCATAATCGGTTCACAACCGATAAGAAATAAAAATGACGAGTATAGTGTTCCGTGCGTCAAACCATTCAGTTAGTGATGATCATGATCAATATCACAATATTGCTTGAAAGTCTTTATCGATTGATGTCCTAAAAATATTGTCATTGTCATGTTGTCAACTTTTATCTACTAACTAGCTGCGCCCCGCGGTTTCACCCGCGTAACTTCCTATCCCGTAACGTGAATGATCCCTCACGTATGTCATACCAGGTGTTGCTTAACGATCATTCAAAGTACTATATAATATTTCTACCTCTAAAGCAACCCTGTACCAAGTTTATGAATATCGGTTTACGGGTTGTTGAGTTAGACATAGAAATACACGACTTTATTTTTCAGAGCTGCCGTTTCGCAGTTTCACTTGCGTAAGTCCCGATCCCGAGGGAATATCGGGATCAAATTAGCCTATGTCACATCTGGATAATGTAGTTTTCTATTAGTGATATAGCCTATAACCTTCCTCGATAAATGGACTATCAAACACAAAAAGAATTTTTCAATTCGGACCAGCAGTTCCTGAGATTAGCGAGTTCAAACAAACAATCAAACAAACTCTTCAGCTTTATAATAATATATATTAGTAGGTATATTAGTATAGATATAATAATTTATTTGAATGTTTTCAGTGACATTTTCGCTCTAGGGCTTTAGTAGTATCACAGATCACATATTACTAACGGTAGTATGTTTATCAGCAGTACCATAATATGGTGCTGGCCTAGGAATAGTCTTGTAAAAGTTAAACAAGTTAAAGATACTCATTTTCTCATAGAGGGCGATGAATAGTAGAATGTCTACCTACCTACCTCAGGAGCAAATACTATTTTCAGCTTGAGTGAGGTGCTTTGAATCCCTCGATTCGCTCAGTATTCTACTCAAGGATCCGTTGCTACGCTCGGGATTCTACTCTAAACTCTTTCGCTTCTCTCTGAATTCAAAAAACATAAAAATAGTATTTTCTCCCTTTGTATACAATCCACCATTATTATGAGTAGTGTATCGATAGTTTAGCGGTACACTACTCGTATACCTACTATACTGTATCACTAAAACTATCGACTATCGAGTCTGAATGATCCGAATCATTACTATTTTACTACTTCATTCATTCCATGAATGAAGTAGTAAAATAGTTTTTTTTTGCCCCCGCTTTGCGTACAAAACGCACAACAAAACGTCTGTGGAATGAAGTAGCAATTTTTTTATTTATTTTTTTTATTATAGATTCGGAGTTTTGGCAGGAACGCTGTTAGGAGATGTGTTGCTAAATTTTCATTTTTATTAAATCTAGTTCAAATGCGTGTAAATTGTTTAATTTCTACATTATTAATCATATTAATCAGTTTAGTTTCGTGAAAATGTACAAGTTTAAATGACAGTGAAAATCGGTGCATAACATGAACTTTAGCGTTGTCTCGAAAGCTCCGTGAACAAACGTTGTAAAAAATGGCCCCCGTTTTGCAATGATTCCCTCGACTTGACTTTAACTATGACGACTTGACTATTTCGATGCAAATAACTTGCAAATAATAATAATACTTGACACTGGCTAATGTCCAAATGGAATAAGCCATATATAAACGAAGAAGAAATTATAGATTCATCTTTATAAAAGGGACCGACCGGCGGGAACGCGTTGAGATGTTGCTAAATTTTCATTTTTGTAAAGCCTAGTTCAAAAGCGTGTCAGTTGTTTAATTTCGCGGGTGTATTACTCAATTTAATTTCGTGAAAGTGTACAAGCGTAATTAAAAGTGAAAATCGGAGCAAAACATGGACTTTAGCGTTGCCTCCAAAGCTCCGTGAACAAACATTGTAAAAATTGGCCCCTTTTTACAATGATTCCCTCGCCTTGACGTGACGACTTAACTGTTTCGATGCAAATATATTTAATAATTGCAAATATTAGTAGTACTTGACACTGGTAAATATCCGAATGGAAAAGCCATAATTTAAAGAAGGGAGTCTTGGCGGGAACTCGTTGAGGAGATGTGGTGCTAAATTTTCATTTTTGTGAAACCTAGTTCATATGCGTACAAATTGTTTAATTTCGGGGGCATATTAATCAATTTAGTTTCGTGAAGGTGTACAAGTGGAATGAAAGTGAAAATCGGTGCAAAACATTAACTTAGTGTTGTCTCCAAGGCTCCGTGAAGATTGTTTGTAAATGGCCGCCGCGTTTACAAATGATTCCCTAGACTTGACTTTAACTATGACGACTTGACTGTTTCGATGCAAATAACTTGCATAATATATTAAAACACATGACACTGGCTAATTTCCTAATGGCCATAATCGGTTCACAACCGATAAGAAATAAAAAAAAAAAAAAAAATTTAAGAAGATTGTTTGGTGATTTTTGACATAAAGATTTTTGTTTTGGTTGAGGTTTTATGTAAACGAAAGGTTATTTTTTACTATTTTCCATAAAATTTTTTCTTTTTCTAAGAAACATATGGCTGCTCCAATGGAAAGAATACAAGTCCTCGATGATATTGAAAAAGACATAATTACGTGTCTGCAATGTGCAGGTAAGATACTCATTGCTACTAAAGATGATAATATCTAGGTATTAAAAAAAGTTAGTTTTTATAAAAAGTTAGAAATACCTACTTGCCCAAAAATCGATCGCTTTAATTACACATTATTTTCAGCTCAAGCCCTTCTAGAGCTGAGTAAAGAGAAGTCAGCTCAAAAACAAGCAGAAGCCAACACATCTCAGTTCTTACGGACCCTGAGCCAAGTTGAATCTAAACTAAGTGATCAGATCAACTATTTAACTCAAGTTTCCACCGGCCAACCTCATGAAGGCTCTGGTTATGCATCACAGAAGGTATGCATGCCTATCAAATAACAATATATTATAAAGAACCAATAGTCCCTACTAAACTTATATCATCATATCACACACTCAAGATCACGTAGAATAAGCGTTTGTCCTTTTACATGGAGGGACAAAAATAACAATAAATTAGCCCTGCCTCAACCAGTTACATAGCAAATGGACTAATAATCTGACTTATAGTCATTTCTACTGATACAAGTAAAGCTCTTGCAAAATTACACTTGTTTGTTTGTTATAGGTATTGCAAATGGCTTGGCACAGACTTGAGCATGTTCGTTCATGGGTCAACGAGTTGGATCGGTTGAAAGCATCTCACTTAGCAGCATCAAACAGAACTCAACCTGGCAGCTTACCCAATGGAAATATGACTTCTTCAGGAACTAGTACATAACTTCTAGACTATTATATTAGTACTCTTAGTATATGCCTTCATGATAATGATTTTTATTTAAATAAATAATCTAAGTATCAACATTTTGATGAATTGTGAGAATTATCTCAGAATGTCACAATATATGGGATTTTACTGCAAATAATGAATAATTGTAGTACTGTATCTTATTAGTCTTATTACTTAGTTAGTTTACAAAATGTTCTGTACTAATTTTCTAATTATTGTAACATCATGCATTTTTTTTTTAACATTTAAAGACTAAAATCTCCTGGAATTGCCACCACAGCTTCCCATATTTCATGTATTTTTATTAGGTAATAAATAAAATTTTAATTTAGCTATCAGTTTAAACTGTGAATCTCTTAAAAACACTCAAAAATATCTGTAGGAAAATAGTATTTACCATTACAAGTGTAACAGTAAGTAAGGTATCTAGTGGGATTTTCCAAAAACTATTTCCGAGTGGATTATTTCTGTATTGATATAGTCAGGACATTGAATTTTATATATTACTAAATGCGCCCCGCGGTTTCACCCGCGTAAGTCCTGGTCCCGCGGGAATATCGGGATAAAGAGTAGCCTATGTGTTATTTCCTGTATACCTATATTCATGTTTCATCCCAATCCGTTCAGTGGCTTTTGCGTGAAAGAGTAACAAAGCCAAAATTTTAATTGACCAAGCAAGCGAAGCGTCTATGCTTCAGGTTGACCAAATTTTATTTTTTTCCTGTATGTTGGTTCTCCTCTCCTCTACAGGTCGTAATTCTCAACCGATTTTGATGAACCTTGATATACAAGGCTTATGAGAAAATATAATTTTTTAGTTGTAGGGGATTTTTGATTTGTGGGGTATTTCTTCTCCCACCCTCCATACAAAAATCCCGTTTTTTTTCAATGTTTTGGTTATCCTCCACAGGTATTTCTTATCCCATTTTGATGAAATTTGGCATACAAGTTCTATGAGCATATGGGATTTTCGACGTGGGGTATTTTTGATTGATGGGCTATTTCTCCCACAAAGAGAGAATTTGAATACTTGTGTTTTAAATACATACCTACTAATTGCTTAAAAGTCTGTATTCGCATCAATGAGTCTATTAAAGCTCTTTACATAATATCTCTGATTCGCATGGTGCTTGCGAGGTCTATTGTTCACAGAACTACTAGTAATTAGACTCATTGCTAGTATTAGTTTAGTAAGAAGTGAAATTAAAACATTTTATTGACATTTCAACAAGAATTTATTGGTAAATTATAAAAACTGATGTAGGTACATTGAGAGGACAAGAAAAACTATAGCACTGTTAACATACACGTACATATACAAAACTCATTTATTTAAGTATCTAATGATGATTAATTGATATTTAATATACATGATGGTACCTATCTTTATTAATTATAGTGCTATAATCCTAACAAATCATTAGGAACCTTGCCAGTTGTGTTTTCAATTATTATTTATTAATCTGAGTAGAGAAGAAACTTGATTTAACTACGTATTTTATTGTGAGACCAATACCTACACCAATTTACAAAGCTAACACTTTCGAGTCTGACTATATCACTGAGTACTAAGTACACCAAATTATCTTGCATTCATGAGTAAGTAATATACGAATATACATTCATTGGACATCTGCTTGTTTGAAAGCAAGTCCTTTAGTGTATTGAGTTGCTATTTAACATAGTACATTTGTATTGAAAGTATAAGCTATTGCAAAAGATTGTAGGTCTGTAGACTCAAGAAAACACCTAATTGACTCACACTAGTTACTCAGCCAAGTAACATCAAACACTACCTTGAACTTTCAATTGCGACCCTGAATGCCTCATAAATAAATTAATAAATCTGGTGTGTGCTCTTAACACTCAATGCTTATAAAATTACAACAAATTACATTTTAAACAAAAAGTTCTATAATTTTTATTAAAATAGGTATTATTATTGTGGTGAAAACTGGAATGATTAAATTACAATATTTAATTTACTTTACATTGCATGCTCTTCAGTTTTGCCAAAATTAGTACATATACCTATCTTGCAAAGTGATGATAAGAAGGTGCTAACTTATCATAAGTTCATGATAAAAATCAACTTTTATCACAATGAAATATAAGCAGTGACCATCGTGCAATGCTAGCTTCTTATGTATAAAAACCGATTTATCACAATAAACTTAATACATTTATAAAATATTTATGTCTACTTTAAACTACGAAAGCTTACTAGAATAATTTTATCTGAAAATACAATCAAACAACATAAAATAGATAGTGTCTTGGAGTAACAAATGAAAATTATAATTAGATTTGGTACATAAGTAGACAATCACATGAGAGTACCGTTTATGGCATTGTCACATGAAACAGATTCATATACTATTATTAGATATACCTACTTATATACATATACAGACCTATAAATAAAGTATGTTATACATACATTTATCTGTAGAAAGCAGTGCTATTGCTTTTAATATGATAATAATAATGCTTGCTTCAAAAGCAAGTTGTCTATAAAATCATTGATCTAACTATGAAAAAACTAATGAAATAAATATGTTTACTAATCACAAAACAATTCCTTTGCTAAACAGCATATGACACATTTCAATAAATATTGAAGTCCTTGTGTCCTGCTTAATAAGACATTGTGGAATCACTACTCCTCTTTTCAGCTACGTTGATTAGCATTAGCTTTTGTGAATTTCTCTATATCATCAAGCGATCTCTTTGCTTTAGATGATATGTCATCCATAGATCTTCTTGCAGTAGTTGTGATGTCGTCTAGTGATTTTTTCGTGTGTGATAGTAGTTCATCTGTACTTTTGCAAGCAGTGCTTGCAAGTTCTTTGATTTCAGTGTCCAATTTACTAATGACCCATTCAATTGCTTGTCTTCCTTTGCCAGCATTTAAAGATATTTTGTTGGCAAGGAGATCTTCCATATAACTACTGAGTGGTACTCCCTGAAATATATAAGTAAGGATAAAGTATGAATCATGAAGTTTCGCTTACAAACTTACAATATTATAAATTCAACAATTTCCTCATCGTGTGTTTCCTTGTGTAACTAAGATTTCATTATACCAATGTTCTATCCTCAATAGGCTGACACAGTGATACAAATGCAACATTTACATAACATCTACCTACCTTTCTATTTTTAGTCACTTTGAATTTTTACAAGCAAATGAAAGAGAAGTTCTTTGGAATGTACTGAATAACAAGATTTTACCTGAACTGTAACCACAGCTTCTTGTTTTAGTAGTGTTTTAGAAGCATCTGAAGGGTGTGGGGTGTACCACACTGTTTCATCAACAGCTATGTATCGGCAGAAGGATATGTTTCTTGTCTGCAATGTCATTTGCCGTACATTTGGGTTCACTTCTGACTTTTCACTGGCATAGCATATTTTAGCTGTTCCAATAAGCTGTAAATAAGTAAAATAGATTTGTATCAATATTAGACATCAGCTGATGGAGATATCACTGATTTAGATTATGATAAAACGTGCCAAAAAGCGTCATAACACGTGCAGGAAAGTACAGATATTGTATTTTGTTGAAGCGAAAGCTTTATCAGAATGACCTTTGTCCTTCAAATTGATCCAACAAGGAAGTTAATGTTTTATTCTCAGAAATTAAAATACGATGTTGTATGTATATTAGAATAGGTACATCAATTAAATCGTAAGGTACTTACTGCTTGTGCCCAGCGTGGAAAATACCATTTGGAACTGACAAGTCTGTGGGTAACTAATACTCCATCGACTACCTTCCGCTCGACGACGTCCGTTCCTATGACTGCAGGATTCATGGGGTTCGGATATTTGCGCCATGCAGCTTGGGCAACCGTCTCCCATGGGTGACTACAATGATAAAACAAAGAATTTACCAACTAAGAATTAAGCAGAAGTTGCGTCACACAATATGTGGGTAAGATATGAACAAACTCACTTGAAAGTATGTTCTGACGTCCAAATCTTCATGGTTACTTTTAAACACTACTTTATTATTTAAAATAATTATTGAGACTTATGTATCTCATTTAAATATAATTATTTTACATTACTTTCGTCACAATCACAAGCACGCCCTTCCACAATCACACCAATTGACAAATGACAGATCAAACAAATTTTATCACTTTTTTTTTTGAAATGACAGTGGCAGGACGGGACGGCTAGAAAAAAACTACCAACCTACTGTGCGGAGTTTTGGCGGAAACACCTTGAGGAGATGTGATGCTAAATTTTCATTTTTGTGAAACCTAGTTCAAATGCGTGCAAATTGTTTAATTTCGGGGGCATATTAATCATTTTAGTTTTGTGAAGGTGTACAAGTGGAATGAAAGTGAAAATCGGTGCAAAACATGGACTTTAGTGTTGTCTCCAAAACTCCGTGAAAAATCTTTGTAAATGGCCGCCGTGTTTACAAATGATTTGATGACTTGAATTTAACTATGACGACTTGACTGTTTCGATGCAAATAACTTGCATAATATATTATTACTTGACACTGACTAATTTCCTAATAGCCATAATCGGTTCACAACCGATAAGAAATAAAAAATAACTTTCTTGGTCATAAACAACCTTTTCACCAAATTCTGTAGGGTTACTTTGTTGTTTCAGGGTGTAATGTTTATTAAATTATAATATATTATTTTGTGTATTTTTTTGTACTAGTATCATATTTGAATTTAATCTATAGTTATTTATGCGCCTTGCGACCGGTAGGTAACCTACGTGACCTTGTTTTTCAATCATAAAAATTACCTACCTTCAGATCTTATATGAGAAATAGTTAACAAATCGTTGAGTTACATCCTCTATTACTTGTAGATTAGTGTTATCCACTTGTCTTATCAATAAAAACGGTAATTTGAGCTAATCAACTTGTACCTTGGTTTAGCAATACCATGCACTGAGGATCGCCGGCATTGATAAGATAGTGTGAGTGAACTTCGATATTTGTTAGTCAAAAGGTGGCCACAAGCAAAGTAGAACTTCAAAGCTGAGGTAGAATATAATAAAGATGACCTCTGAAATAGAAGAAAAAGCTCTGCGCTACAGAAGGGCGCAAAGTGTAACTAGAGCTGAAGAAATAACTGAAAAGGAGAACAAGGCTCGGAAATCTCAGGTGGATAAACCGTAAGTGCTGTTGATGATAATTTACTAAATTTACAATTGTACAATTAATTAATAATACAAACTTACTTGAAGACACTGTTTTGGGATAAAATGTTAAAAATGCTAAATGTATAGATAATTAAACATAGGTGGATAATTACTAATTGGACATAACTTACATATTATAGGTTCTTATAAAAATCCTTATTATTGTATTTGTATTCATAAGCTTGAAACAATCCACAATAAGACATAGATTTCTGTGTGTTTTAATTATCATTTAGGTCGTCACTGTGGATCAGACATTTCCTACCAAAAGTTTAAGGTAAAATTAAAAGAGCTTACTTCCTTTCCATGTTGAGGAAACATAAACAGGTAGCATTTAGGAATGCCGTGCAATGTAGGTTTTTAAAGTAATTTATCCAGTGTGGAAGGCCAAGCTATTGAAAGGTTGCATTGATATAAAGCTTGTTTATTATTATTTAAATATCCATTACTGTATTTCTAGATGTCATAAACCAAGAGATTCCCTATTTACTTGGAGTTCAGAGTTTGCCAACTTTACTGGGCTAGTGAACTGGGGGTTTCTGATGCTCTCCATTGGAGGTGTACGCTTGTTTCTTGAGAACTTTTTGAAGTGAGTACTTTGACCATATAAATATTAAAATCTAGAAATATACAGTGTAACCTTAAATAACGAACCTCAAAATAACAATTTCATCGATTTAACAAATGTTTCGAAATCTTCTTGTATTGTCCATAAGAGTCAATGTAAAATATACGACATTACGAACATTTTTGTGAAGAACCTATTTTTAACAAAAAATAGTAAATAACTCTAATTACTCATTTTGTCTTCCCAAAATGTTTAAATATAACATTCTTTTTTTTTTTTTTTTTTTTTTTTTTTTTTTTTTTTTTTTTTTTTTTTTTTTTTTTTTGTTATTTAGCCTGCACTGTCCCACTGCTGGGCAAAGGCCTCCCCCATCTCTTTCCACCTTTCTCGATTTTCTGCAACCTCCGGCCAAGTCGGCTCAAAGCGGTTGAGATCGTCTCGCCAACGCTTTCGCGGCCGACCCCGGCACCGTCGAGCGTCCGGTGTCCAGAATGTAGATGTATGTGTCCATTTTTCAGGAGGCATCCTGCAGACATGACCTGCCCAATCCCATTTTAGCTTTGCAGCTTTGTCGCCCACATCTGTGATGCCAGTTTTTTCTCGTAGTATGGCATTACGAATACGATCTCTCCGTTTTACACCTAAAATACTGCGTTCCATCGCTCTCTGACAAACCCTGAGCTTAAGCTTCTGAACCTCGGTTATTGACCAGGTTTGAGCACCGTAGGTTAGGACAGGCAGGATACACATGTCGATGAGTTTACGCTTTAAAGAAAGCGGAAGGTCTCCCTTCATAAAGTGTTTTAAGGACCAGAAGCTCTTCCAGGCGTTGTCAACCCTACGGGCGACCTCTTTGTCCTGCCTGTTTTCGAAAGACACTGTCTGGCCCAAATAAACATATTCATTGACATATTGTACTTCCTGCCCGTCTACCTCGACCCTACGTTTCGTGCTGTTGGTCATCACTTTTGTTTTAGATTGGTTCATCTGAAGTCCAATCTCAGAGCTGGCCGTGCTCAGATCTTGGAGCATTTGTTTAAGTTCCGCAGCATTAGGGGCAAACAAAACTATATCGTCGGCAAAGCGAAGATTGGTCAGTTTTTTACTGCCAACGTCAATCCCTTTATCTAACCAAGCCGAGGTTAGTGTTTTAAAAATTTCTTGCAGCGTACATGTAAATAACTTAGGTGAGAGCGGGTCGCCCTGCTTGACACCTTTCTCTATTGCAAACATTCCCACCAATAAAATTATTTAAGGTTTATTCTACTTCGATCACCTGTGTTAAATCACCCAGGTGACCAAAGTCCACATTTTTGTGTCCTCAAATCACCTGCTAGCAAATCATCTGGTGACCAAATTCCACAAAATTTTAATTATTATATTTTGTTTCCATAAATCACCTGGGTTATAAAAATCCACAATTGTTTCTAAATGACCCTCAATCCCATAGTATATATAATTCATCTTGTAACATGATGGATTGATGGAAAGTAATGTTAGCACTGCTGCTTGTCACTATTGTTTAAGATTTTAGTTGCCATGGATCAGAAAAGTAAAAGGTGTCCCTTATCATCATTCCTAGAAATAGGTGAGGTGAATAAAACTATTTTTGTACCTCTTTATCTTAATCTTAAACCAATCTTACGTCATTATAATAGACCTCAGTTTAACAAATTACTTGATATAAAGAATATTTATTTATTCCCTTCCGATATGTTATGGAGGGTGCACTGTATTTACAACGAAAAATCCCAGATGTTAATCAGGGAAGCAGGGTTCTTGCTTCTAGTAAATATTGTAAATGTTAAATTTATTTGAGCCAAGAACTACAAACCAAATCAATTACAATGAAACTTGACATGTAGACTTGGATTGTCTTAATATATTTATTAGTGTGATCTCAAGGTGATCATGATACCTCCCTATACATAAATAAAACCAAATGCAGTTAGCATTATTCAAACTGGTAGAGTTTAATTACTTCAATGTTTTGTCAAATACTTTTCAGATATGGTTTCCGTGTGAATCCAATTGAATGGATAATTGTCTTAACTGGATATAATGTTGGAGATAGATATCAATATCCATCTGTCATTCTATTTATTTGTAAGTATTATTGTATTTAGTTCCTAACAGGAGTAAAGCGTGATTTACATTATAAAACCAGCAGACCTAAAAAGGTTCCTGTAGCAATTCACGATAAATGTGCACATGGTTCTCACGGCTTTGCTCTATGACAGGTGCATGGTTATTGTGAAAGTGTCAAAATGCAATATTGCGAGCAGAATTGCTTGGAACCTTTTTAGGTCTACAGTGCATGGATTTTATATTCATTTCACAAAAAAATTGCATAGTCACTGTTTTTCTATATTATAAAATTGTTTCCAGTTGCTGTGAGACTGCATTTGTAAATTGGCTCTATAATGCATGACACTAGTTTCATAATGAAAGCTTTAGGAAATAACTCATGTAGGTTATCCATGCAAAAATGGTTTCCTCAGAAATAAAATATTGTTGAATTTGGAGTAAATTTGTGAATCATATAAATATAGGAGGAATACAAGCACCAATCATTAGTGATCTGTGAATACAAGTCATGGTAATTTGCGTAGGTATAGGTACCTATTGCCCTTAAATGCATTTATATATACAATTTACCTGTTTTGAAATACTAAGTATGACAAGAGCCTTTGATGAAGGTTGTTTAAACCAAGGAACGAAACGAATATAAGCATGGAAGAAGCCTTTTCAACTCACGTCACTACACTCAAATACGAAGTATGCATCACAAACTACACACCGCAATACTAGCTAACCAATCAGACTCGTTTAATTCATTATTATACCAGTTATGTGTTGACAACCAGGACGGCCCGGCGGCGGCAATACGCTGTTCTCTAACGTGATTGGTTCTTTGAATAACCCGATCCGAGTACAACCGAAGTGACAGATTCGTGTCGCGCCATAATTTAATCATCGCGACCTCTTTTACGTGGTGTCATTTAAAGCGTAAGGAATACTTCCATCCTTGTATATCCGTTCACTGGTTTAAACCAATTAGTTTAGGAACTTTGCCCTATAAGTACCTTTCCTTTGGTTTTCCTTGTAAATTATCTCTAGTCCTACTATTATTATAAATGTTAAGTTTATACAAGATGTAACAGGTAAGCCCTTTTAATCCGAAAGGGGGTTGTTCTAGACGTTTAGGCGAACAACTTTTGTTCTACGACTTTTGAAAATTCGAAGTACTTTTCGAAAAATTTAGGTGTAAAGTTTACTTGAAAATCAGCTGTTTCTTAGAGTTCGAGGTCATTGACCTTATGTTGTTCTTTCATTTAGTTTGGTCTACTACAATCAAACCTTCAATTACCTTTATTTTCAAAAACAGCTGTTTTTCCAGTGAAACATTATCTCAAAATTTTCAAAAAAAAAGTTCGAATTTTCAAAAGTCGTAGAACAAAAGGTGTTCGCCTAGACGTCTAGAACAACCCCCTTTCGGATTAAAAGGGCTTACCTGTTACATCTTGTTACATCTTGTATAAATATCTTTGTCACATAAAACATACTGAATCATTAATTAGCTGAAGTTAGATAGATGGAGATTTGGAATAAGATTGCTTTTTTTAACTGGACATTCCTAAATCTTGGCAACCACAACACGCAGCTCTTTGTATAGTAAAACTACACTAAGTAACCCTTCTTATAAGATCGGTATTAGTATAGAATAGCCAGTGGTAGGCATTCCCGACTTTTATTTTCAAAGTTGTGATTTCGGATCCTGGCCGTCTATCATGTCTTTTTCTTTAAAAAAAAATGTATTAATTCGTCATTGACGGTCCCTGTGGCGCGTCGGGCGAACGCCTGACTGCAATGCAGAAGGCTGAGGGTTCGATTCCCATCGGATGCAAATATTTATGCTTAAAAATAAACATTTAAACTGGTCGGGTGTCTTTCTATGTATAATATGTATGTATTTACAACCGTATCCGTTGTCTAGTACCCATAGTACAAGTCTAGTGCTTAGTGTGGAGCTAGATTTTATTTATTTATTAACATCGTTCTACGGTGAAGCAATAAGAATCAAGAAGAATCAAGAATTTTTATTGTTTAAGTGATGTACATAATGATATTAAATTAACATGCATATTTTGGATACAATCACTTACCCACTACAGGCATACAATAATTAAAATTAGGATTAAAATAAGGACCCAATTATAAAGCTACACACGAAAAACGTTCAGTGAAACCTTGTAAATGATCTTATTTTACCTACAGCTAGACTATCTAAATGAGGAAATGTTTCGTCACGCTCATGTGAATGACATTTCACCTTAGCGTAAATGTGACAGCATTGTTTAATAAGTTTCCGTTAGTCAATAAGTAGCTTCAATATTTGTAAGTTTAATCTCTAGTAGGGTAATGTAATGAAATGACATTTTTATCATACCTAGACAATAGAGGTCAATGAACCATGTTATCTGATAAAAGTTGAAATTAATTTATCTATGGTATGTCTACCACCACGGTTACGAAATTCTTAAACTGTACAGTAGGCAACAAAAGTGAATATCTACTATTATCTAAAGCTGCCTACCTACCTTTTGTACCTAAGTTCTAATTGTAATAAATGTTGTTGTTTAGTTTTAATTGTTGTTGTTGTTGTTTTCTAATTAAAATCTTTCATTTCAGTTGCAGTGGTGCCTATAGTAGTAGCCCTATTGTTTGAGAAAACGATTTCATTGGTATGTCATCAAATTACTAAAGACTTTGGTATTTTAGTTTCATTACCATGAAGTACTTACTAGTGCTATGCTTACATATGTATCGATATTGCTTTATTTATGTTCATTTTCGTTGATTATTAACTCTGTTGTTATATCGCTTTCGGGGAGTAAGTCCCCGAAAAACCAACTAAGCATAACGCCTCTTTAAGCATGCGTAATTGCGGATATTTCCCGCAAGTAATTGTTGACTCTATGGCATGATTATAGAGAAATCTTTCATACTCGTTTTTTGAACCCATCAACTATGAAAACAGTTCCGCGTATGAGGCCGAAACATGACTTACTTGACTTAAAGTCCTAAGTCCCCTAGATGGGGCAGAGGGCCTCCACAGTACGTCGGCCTAAGCATGCTTTACCAGAAATACGTTACGACCCAAATGCGAGCCCAAATAACCTTCGAAAATGAGTTTAATAATCTGTTTGACGAAACAAGATAATAGGAAAATCAAACGTTAGATGATATGAGACAGATAACTTACTGTGAAATTTTGTATGTAAGTAAACAAGTATGTTTGTCACTCTTTTACACAAAAACTACTGAACCGATTGCGATAAAACTGGGTATGCAGAAAGCTGGAAATCTAGATTAACACATTGGCTACTTTTACCGGGACTTTCGCTGGTGAAACGGGGACGAGGGCTCCATTTTGAAGGCCCCAAACCTGTATCTCAGATCAATAACAACCAGTGTTTGATTTTCTTACTACCTTGCTTCTTTGAATAGAATGTAATTAATTAGTACCTATGCTTTTGTATGGTTTGATGAGTTTCCTATGTTTATAATTGAGTTTCACCTTTTTTTTTTGTAGAATATAATTCCGGACAAGATCGGTATTGGTTTGCAAGTAGCGAATATATTATTTGTAATAACTTTGCCTGTCATGTCACTGCATTTCAAAGGAGATGATTTTAGTCCTGGTAAATATTTTCCAAATTTGCACTTTCTGCTCTATTCATGTATTTAGTATATACACCTATTTAGTGTTTTATTCTATGAATAAATCTTTGAGTAGGTATTCGTATTTTGTAAGGCTTCACTTCAAAATATTAGAATAGAAAAATCTTGCTTGCTTCTTAGCTTATCGATTGCGCGTTGTTTTTTAAGTTCACAATATCTATACTAATAATATTATAAAGCTGTTCGTTTGAACGCGCTAATCTCAGGAACTACTGGCTCGAATTGAAAAATTCTGTGTTTGTGTTTCATAGTCCATTTATCGGGGGAGGGAGGGGGCTATATAACATCAATAGGAGCTACGACCAATAGGAGCGGAGCATCCATGAAAAATGTTGCAAAAACGGGAAATAAATGCCCCTTTACAGAGCTTCTATCGCGTGCACCGAAGTACGACGCAAACGTGATTATATTCTTTTTGTACTAAGCGTGCGCGGCGATGGGAATGGGACTTAGGCGAGTGAAACCGCGGGCGGGAAATTTTATATAAATTTACGCTTCTCGCGAGGCTTCCGCTTTAGGGATGATTTATAGCCCGTCACCCGGACGAGCTTCGTTGTCTGTTGCTCGGCCACCACTCAGCTGCAACAGACCGATCGACTGCTGGCAGAGCAATGGATAACGAAGCTCGGCCGGGGACGGTCTAATATTACCCATATTCAGACGTAAAATACAATTTGTAACGGGAAAGCCCTTTTAATCCGAAAGGGGGTTGTTCTAGACATCTAGGCGAACACCTTTTGTTCTACGACTTTTGAAAATTCGAACTTATTTTTTGAAAATTTTGAGATTATGTTTCACTGGAAAAACAGTTGTTTTTGAAAATAAAGGTAATTGAAGGTTTGATTGTAGTAGATCAAACTAAATGAAAGGACAACATAAGGTCAATGACTTCGAACTCTCAGAAACAGCTGATTTTCAAGTAAACTTTACACCTAAATTTTTCGAAAAGTACATCGAATTTCTAAAAGTCGTAGAACAAAAGTTGTTCGCCTAGACGTCTAAAACAACCTCCTTTCGGATTTAAAGGGCTTACCCGTTACACCTTGTATCAAATTAACGTTATTAATTCAACTGTCTTGAACATTTTCAGTGGGAATGACATTCATCTGTTCATTATATCTAGTAATATTCTTGAAACTGTGGAGCTACGTACAGACTAACTATTGGTGTCGTTTGAGTAAAAAGGCAAAGGCGTCCAAGAACTCTCTTAGAAGACAGAGTCTTTCAGCACCGAATTGGAGTAAGTACTCAAGAACTATATGTTTTAATGTTTGAATATGTCAGGACGTGGCACACAGCGCGATCTATAGCACCAAACTAAACAACTAGGCATGTACTACGGGTATTAAACAACGGATATCCTACTTATATTATATTACTTTTTGTAAAAACATACATTTAAAATTGCTTTAACTAATTAATGTTGCACGACATTGCACACAGCGTAATCTAGCCTCTAAGGACTAGGCTTGTACTATGAGTACTAGACAACGGATATACTACATATTATACTTTTTTTTTGTAAATACATACATTTTATACATAGAAAGACAACCCAGACAAGATACAAATAATTATTGTTAAGCATAAATATTTGCACCCGACGGGAATCGAACCCGGAGCCTTCTGCATTGCAGTCGGACGTTTACCTGACGACGCGCCACAGAGGCCGTCTTTAGGCTATCGTATTTAACTTTGGTATAGGTATATATATATACTTGTCCCGGCAGGAATCGAACCCGCAACCTTCCGCTTCCCCGTTCGCCCGACGCACCATAGTGACTGTCAGTTTAATTTTAGAATCTTAATCTTGTATGAATGGTTTCACTCCTTCACGTAGCAAATTCGATTACCATAAATCTTAGTTATTGATAGCTGGGTTTGTCGATAACACATAAAATCATAATATGCTTTCTTGATTTGACTAATTTTCCGGGTTATTTTGCGTTGTTTTTTTATTAGCATTGTTTCAATGCGCCCGCGCCGTTTCTACGTTTCGATGTCTTTGCAGACACTTTCCTTAGGGTAGAGCGAGTGGTAAATCTGGGTAAATGAGTTTTATATCAATATAGAAAAAAAAACTAGCTGTCATAACTTAAAACTATCTGTTCAGCTGATTTTTGTTATAAAAGTCATAATCATAATTTATTTACTCATGTTTGGGTATAACATACTTCTTATGTCTTCAAATAAAACTCACAAATGATAAAACCTATTCATACATACTTACACGCGTACATACGTAAGTTCCTTAATACATATTGTTTATTATATACGTCTCAGTTTCTATGTTAATGGTTACAGGTGAACTCATGAATGCTGAACATGAGCGTAAGTCATATTGTGTGTGTGTGCACTAAGTATTTGTCTATCGCACTGGTTTTGAGGCTTTCTGTTACTTTGTTGCAGCCTTTTCTTTGCTTTTTAAGGTTCCGTAGTCCATAAACCGTTTCGTTATGGCACGTGACGGCTACGGAACTCTATGCTTCACGTGGCCTGACCCTGACTGAGTTTTTTAGGTTTCGTAGTCAATAAGAAACCCTTATAGTTTCGTCATGTCCGTCCGTCCGTCCATCCGCGGCTTAGCTCAAACACGCTTAGTACTAGCATAGACTAAATTATACTTTCATCTATGGCACTAGGAAGCTGTAATTTTGCATGAGTATACATATTGATCACGGCAAGAAAATAGTATAAAAAAATATTATGTTATTATATTTTATATTATATTATTATTAAAATATTAATATGCGGTAACATGGGTGATGTTTTTCTTGCTTACCCCATCGTGTGGGGTATCGTTAGATACGATATACGTTATATGTATTGACAATTGTAGTAAACATAATGAAGTTTAAAAAAAGGAAAAATATTACAGTAAAGCTGTCTTTTAGTCGAGTACCTACCTACTTATAATTGAAAGAAATAAAATGCAAAACTTCAAACTTTCGAAATTTCAAATTTCCGTTGTTAAATGTTACTTAGGTACTATATTAAGGTAAGTGTTAGTTGTAAAGAATTTTCCAGATTGTAATCCCTAGTATTTTTGAAAACTACAAAACCCTACACTAAGCGTGGCCGGATAAGGAACGCACTTGCCCAGTTTTTTTGTTATGTTTTTACTTGTTTGTTTCGATTCGTTACAAATCGTAAATTTCTTTTTATGTGATGTTTTTGGTTTGGTTGTAGTTTGAATTTAGTTAGTAATAATGATCTGGAATAATAGTGGCCTTTTTGTTATCTATTTCCCGTGAATTTTATAGGTGTAAAGGCATATACAGGCCTTGCCTTCCATAGGTAGAAGTCATTATCGAAGATGTTTTATTTATAATTGATTACCATTACCACGTAGTCAAAAAGTCCAAAGATGTAGCGCATTCAATTTCTGTCTGTCCTCGATACTAAGTACAAAACTTGTCTCAAAAACAAGTGCCACATACATAGGTACCTACAAAAAACTTAAAACTGTCTTCTTATCCTAACCATTAGTTAACTTAGTATAATCACCTTTCGGCTTCTAACTTTCAATAATTCCTGAATAATGTTCTATGTTAATAATACGCTTCCGAATAATATTTATAAACAGTTTACCTTGACTGCTTGGTACAAGACCTTGACTGCTTGGTACAAGACCTTGACTGCTTGGTACAAGACCGTAACTGCTTGCTACAAGACCATGACTGCTTGGTTACTAGACCGTCTTATCTATATAATTTCCCCCGTAGAAAGTTTCGACGAGGACAGGAACGGCGACATCGCAGCCGCGCGGCTTGTCAAGTACCCGGACAACCTCAGTCTGAGGGACCTCGCGTACTTTATGCTGGCACCCACTCTGTGCTACGAGCTGAATTTCCCACGGACAACGCGGTGAGTTCTTAGTTCCGAATCTTTATTGCTAATTTATACTATACTATTGTTATTTGACGGATTCTGTGGCGCGGCGGGCGAAGGTCCGACTGCAATGCAGAAGGTTGCGGGTTCGATTCCCGCCTAGTGCACCTATTTATGCTTAAAAATAAATATTTGTATTTGGTCTGGGTGTATTTCTATGTATAATTTGTGTGTATTTACAAAAGAAAATGAAATATAAGTAGTGTATCCGTTGTCAAGTCACTGTAACACAAGCTTAGCAGTTTAACATGGCGCTGCGTGTTGGTCGTAGAATGTATTTATTTATACATATAAGTAACGTTGGTAACGTGTATGTTTGTATGTTGGGCCAATCTTCGAAATCGAATCATTTCGGAGATTATCCTCAACCTTAATCT
Source organism: Idaea dimidiata (assembly GCA_949358125.1). Classification (NCBI taxonomy): domain Eukaryota; kingdom Metazoa; phylum Arthropoda; class Insecta; order Lepidoptera; family Geometridae; genus Idaea; species Idaea dimidiata. The sequence goes on from OX442337.1 coordinate 8,530,248, forward strand.
GTTTAGTTATTCATTTGCTTATTTTTAAAATATTACTTTATTTCAAGCTTGCTCTTCTTGCAAGCTTTTTCAGTCAAATAAAATGTACGAGGAACATAATGGTCTTTATGCCTTTGAATAATTATCGATCCGATCAACAAACCGCTCTCAAATATCGTCTACAACTATATTAATGGTATCCTCACGTGCAGCCACTGCGGCCACATATTCACGCATAGAATAGGGTATAGCAGCCACATTAGGGCTCGACATCCGATTTAGGCTGAGTCGCCGTAACCAAAAACGGTTAGGAGTAGATGATGATAAAGATGATAAATTATCGATCGTAAAAATTAGTAGGCCCCATTTCCATTACGTTTCTACTTACTTTACGTAGTTTATGGATCAATTTCTAATTCAATTTTTTTTTCAAAAATCATAATGTCACTATAATATATTGTTTGGCAAGTATATGCCTAAACAAAATCTTTATTGTTTTTCCAGTATTCGCAAAAGATTTGTACTGCGCCGACTCCTGGAGCTGATATTCGGTATAAACTTGATATTCGCTCTGCTTCAACAATGGATGGTGCCTTCCGTCATCAACTCTTTGGAAACTTTCTCCAGCATGGAACCCGTCAGGATCACTGAGAGACTGTTGAAATTAGCTGTAAGTATTACCTAATAACAATAAATAATTATAAAAAGCCTAAGCAAAGTCGAATTTAGTAGACCGGTAAATATTCACTCGGGTGAGAATTCGCGTGGTCTAGTAGTGAGTGAATTTTGGAGGATGTACACAATGAGTCTATTAAAGTTATAGAGACGCCATTGCAGAACAAATCATCATTGAACAGCGGCACAAACTATGCTAAACAACGAAACTATTGTTATCTCTTTCTAAAACATAAGACTCAATGCTACTTGCGTTACGTAAGAAAGAGATGTCATAATTTTATTACTAAAGCGATCGTGACGTGAGCTGGGATGGAACTAAGACTTCTTTGGCTAGTTAGCTTAGATTTGTGTTGCCAAGAAATTTGCCCTATTACGTATCTAGAAGTTTTTACATATCTCTGGATGTACATGTATATGTTTCCTTCAAAATATATCTAGTTATATATTATCTTACTTGTAAATAAGCAATACAGGCCTGGCTGCGTATTGTCGTTTCCTTGTTTAATAGCAGGCTATAGTGCCTCGACATGCATACGGGTGCATGCATCGAAATGCTTTCCCAAACCTTGTCTACGTAGTGTAGATGGTCATTATGGTCGAGTGTCAGACCAGTTGTAGTACTTGGGAGCTGGCGAAATCGATTGCGACGTCAAGCCTCGCATTTCGGGAACTTGGGCTAAGAAATAACTGGTACCATTTAGGACTCCAAAATGCCGAATAAACTGCAGGTACCGGTCTATAAAACCGGCTAGTTACGTGGGGAACAAATGTTTTACTATGGCGAATCCGCTCAGCCGCGACCGATTGGGAAGCCCCAAGAAATGCTGGCTTAACGCCGTAAGGGCTGATAAAAATTGGCATCACTACACGGGATGGCGATGTCGAAGTAGGAAAGCGAAGGCTCCCGAGAGGGATGTAAGAACATCTCTCGAATGTTAATAAGGAGTCTTAACAATTTCAATACTAACGTCTTGATTGTTTACCCTTGTCCCCAGGTACCGAACCACCTAATCTGGCTATGCTTCTTCTACCTGGTCTTCCATTCCTTCTTCAACCTGATGGGCGAGGTGCTCCAGTTCGCAGACCGCAAGTTCTACAGCGACTGGTGGAACGCGACCAACGTCCAGCGGTTCTGGTCGACCTGGAACACTCCGGTGCATGTGTGGGCGTTGAGGCATCTATACACGCCGCTACTGGGGTTGGGGTATAGCAAGGTGGTGGCGTCTGTCGTCGTGTTTCTTGTTTCGGCCTTCTTCCATGAGTATTTGGTAAGTTTGGGTTGTCTATAGCGACTGGCAAGTTTTCCTGGAACACTCCCGTGTATGTGTGGGCGTTGAGGCATTTATGCACCCTGATGTTAGGGCTGGGGTATTATAGTCTGTCGTCGTGTTTCTTGTTTCGGCCTTCTTCTTGTTTCGGATATTATTGTGTCATCTATATTGAAACTATTTTATAAGAAAATGTTCCAACCAAAACCGGAAATCGAGCATTCGCTAGGTAATAATAGTTCGACATATTTGTCCTTACAGCCTTTCGTAAGACAATCAAATTCTTTGAACTGTATAAAAATAATAATACTTTGATTGTTTCAGGTAAGTGTACCACTAAAGATGTTCCGTATCTGGGCATTCCTGGGCATGATGGCCCAGCCTCCGCTGTCCGTGATCTCGCGGCGCGTGGAGCTGACCCTCGGTCCCCGCTGGGGCAATCTCATCGTGTGGAGCTCGCTGATCCTGGGCCAGCCGCTGGCCATCATGATGTACTACCACGACTACGCCTTGCTGCACTTCCACCGAGTGGGACCGCCCGTCGCGTAGCACGTACGTACTTACTACAGTCTACGCCACGAATCTAGTACTCTAGATAGTTTGCACTTTTTATAAATTTATAATTACTTTACCCCGAGAATAAAAACTCGAGGTTTTTAAAAAATAGTAATAAGCAGAAATCGTGGAGTTTAAAAAGTGTGTCGAATATAGAAACGTCATCTAGAGAGCTACTTTAATTCTACAAAAAAGAAAGAAAATATGTCATTATATAGGACACCATGCATTCGAAAAAAAAAAAAAATGTCAACAAAAGTTAGCCTGCTGGACTGGCTATTAGAGACTAAAAGAAGAAAGGTGGCCTAATAGTAATGCATTTCAAACTCGTCTGTGATGGACGAGCTTTTCCACCAGTTGCAAAGTCAAGTTCAGGTAAATTCTTACACGCCTTTAAAAAACTTAAATAAAAATTCGAACTTCGTTGTTAGATTACGCATTTAAATTAAAAATTAGTATGCAAGTTTTTTAATTTAGGCGTTGCTTAATTATTTCAATGGCACTCAAATTTTAAGTGGCGTTTCTATATTCGATCGTGAAGAAATTGAAGTTCCAATACAATATGTGTAAAAATACAAGCGACGCGTGTGGAGGACTTGATTCGTGGTACTAAATGTTGTGTATATTTTAGTTGAAATATATAGTACAACTATATATTTCTACTAAAATACTACTAATACTACTATTTAAAATAGCTATTTAATAATAAAATAAAATAAAAAAATACAAAGAACATGTAGATTTTATGGAATGATTTGATGTAGAATTTAAACTGTAGCTTAAGTAAAAACGTTAAAATGGCTTGTTAAACTTTTCGTTAGACCTAACTAAAGGTAAACCTTACTAATAAAATAAATATTGTAATATTAAGTAATGATCACAATTATGTCCGAATATTAATTTGGAAATATTATTAAATCATTTTTTTTAAGAAAAATGAGGCTTAACCGAGCTTGTATCTTCTTCAATTGTAATCTATTATTTATAAATAAATAGTTCAAAGAATAAATTGTAAGAAATGTTTTTTATAAGTTTCTAATGAGATCAGTTATATTACTTGTAGTGAATTTATTGTAATTATCGAATTTTTTTTTTCGAAATGAAATGTTATGTAGATTTAATTAATAATAATTAACTATATAGGTAATAAAATATTATAAACTTAAAGCTTTATATTAAAAATATATACTGAATGTGCATGAATACAAAATATACTCATTCGTCACTATAAAAATATTCCATTTAAACTAGTCTAAATATATTTTTTATTATAAATTGTTAAGAATTTTGTATGTTTGATAGTAGTATATTATTATAATTATTGGCTTCCATTTAAGTTTACCAAAGTTTTGCATGACATTTTGGATGTAAATTTATAAATTTATCTTGAGTCATTAAATAGGAGTGCTGGTTTTGTCAAACGTGTACGGAACCGTAAAATTTCCAATGAATTTTATCCTAAGACTGAGTTTCTAAAGCTTTTTAGCTAACAATTAAATTGTGATAGTGTCGCCATTTTTTTGGGTATCTTAAATACGAAAGATTTGTTTTTATAATAAAAATATATTCCTTACTAATAGCTGGTTATGAACAGAGAAAAAAAAACCACTTTCGTAGCTGATTATGAACCATGGTAACGAAAACGACAAGTATATTCCGTTTTCATAACTGGTTATCAAGAAAAAAAATCCATGTTCCATATCTGGTTAACAAAGATCGGTTACGAACGTGGTGTAAAGGAATTAATCGTATAAACATGATTTAATTAAACATTTAATTTAATATACTTTTTTACAAGTAAAACATTACATTCTTATATGTATAAGAGGATTGTAAATATGTGTTTCTTTTGAACAATTTTTTCGATGTATTTAATTCAAACTTCGACCTTAACGCGCGATATAAAGCGACTTGCAACTCGCTTACATTTCTTGTATTACATTTAATTTCAAACTTCCCTAAAGCCATTTGAAAAATGTTTTTCTAGTGAAGTTTGTTAACCACCTTTGAAACATTACGGAATCAGACAATTGAGACTAATATAGTCTATGTAGGTAAAGATGTAATGATTATTCACTAATAAAATGTAAGGGACTGTCAACTTTTTCTATCGCATGTTATAGTTGAATTTTGAAAATATCTACTCTCGCCGCAATAGGCACTTCACACTAGTTTTAAAGAAATATTTACATAATATATTGGATAGTTACCTAACTACATTTTATAAATTGAATTGTATTAATTTAAAACTGCTGCGTATATGAGAAACAAAGTACAAAATTTCTGCTTACATAGATACCTACATAAAATATTTATTAAGAAAGTGTCATATTAATTTGCCTGATCAAATTACCAAGATACTTTTATTACTTATTTTTCATAACAATGTTATGAATATTAAATGATTTATGTATGTTATTTCATTAATGTATCTTCAATGAAGATTTTTTTATGGTTGAATTTGATTATTTTTATAAATTATTTATTTTTTGTCAAGTTTTAATTTTATTCTTGTAATAAAATGATTTTTACGTTCATAATCGTTATTTTATTTGATGAACTACTCTTTTTATTTTTTATTAGGGTCTAAGTTTCTGATGGGATGATCCTTTTGATAGTAGAGCGGTATTAGCGAATATAAATCTCAGAAAAAATGCTACAAAAGTAGGTAGCCTATTTAAAAAAAAAACGAGGTTCCCAATTCGTCTGAATATAACTTTTAGTTAATTTAGGCTGTATTTGACCAATCTAGAATAAGCAAAGAATAACAAATCGCCCAATAAATCGTGGTTCTTCGAATTAATCTCGATCTCAGCGTCCCCGACTTATGTGTTACATAATCTGTAGTCAGGCAGTTTTACTGGGTGAGTTCAGATTGCAGTTTGGCTGATAACATAGCAGTAAAGTCGGTGGCACTTATGTGATGTTATTTTGTACTTGTTTGAAGACGATTTTAATTTTTTTTAAATACGTTTTTTATTTCTAAAAAGGTTTACCAATTTTGTGTAAACGAGTTCAGGCACGTTGGAGCGACGATTTGCGCAAGACGGCTGGCACAAACTGGATGCGAGAATATATCTAGCCGGAAATAGATCTAGGTGGCATGCAATTAGAGAGGCCTATGTCCAGCAGTGGACTGCAACAGGCTGATGATGATGATGATGATGAATTTTGTGTAAAGTTTTGATGAAGCTTTTTATTGCTGAACCGTTTTTGAGACACCTCATTTATAGAATACGTAGCTAAATATTAAGAAAACATTATGCCAATGACGTCGATGCCGTAATTTATTCTAAAATATTTAATACCGGCTGCATCCCACGGTTACACCCGCGTAAGTCCCAATCCCGAGGGAATATCAATATCAAAAGTTACCTATGTCCTTCCCCAAAATCCCATCTACTTATCTCTTACCAAAATTCATCTAAATCTGTGTTTCGATTCAGTTGAAAACGTAATAAGACAGACAGATGGACAGAGTAACTTTCACGTTTATAATACTGGTTATAGATAAACATTAGCTATTTAATAGATTGTTTTATCTCCTATTTACAATCAGAAGTTCAAGGTGTCGTCGTGGCGATTGTACTTGCGATTCGATACGATGATGCACATCGTCCAACCTTTGACTTGAGGCTGGCGTGTGCAAGTTCAATGGACGATTATCAGATCGCCTTGAACGACACGAGAAAACTGTTCGTTCCGTGAGATGGGATTATGGTTCAAATTACATTTTAAATCATGAATACCCTTTTTACCCACGGTGGAACGGAGAAGGGAGTATGCGTTTTGGGTGACAGGTTAGTGTGTAGTGTGTACTGTACGCATTTCAGTGTTCCCATTTATCTTCAAAACGGGTAGACCGATTTAGATGCGGTTTTCAGTAAAATATTTGTTATTTATTAAGGACTAGCTGCGCTCCGGTTTAACCCACGTAGGTATGTAGAAGTAAGCAAAAGTAGCTTATGTGTTATTCCAGGTCCCCAGCTACCTATATTCCAATTCCAACTTTCATCGTAATCGGTTCGGTAGTTTTTCCGTGATTGAGTAACAAAGTCACAAATATACATACATACCTACTTGCAAACTTTCGCGTTTATAATATTCGTATGATAATACTAGCTGTCACCTGAGCCCTTAGTATGAGTTAAGATAGTTTATCGTTTAGATGAAACTGGCAGTTTACTTCATACATTTTCCATCAGCGCCACTAGCGGTAACTATTATGAACTAAAATAATGTATGGAAGTAAACTGCCAGTTTCATCGAGACGATAAACTATTAAAACACATACTAAGGGCACTGGCCGTGCCGGGTCCGAGCTTCGTTGTCTGTAGCTCGGCCGCCACTCTGTTGCAACAGGACCGATCAACTCAACGACTGCTCGCCGAGCCATGGACAACGAAGCTCGGACCCGGCACGGCCGGGTGGATGGCGGTCCAATATAACTTACACGATTTGTGTTCCATATTATTATTAGAACTTTTTTATACATGGTACAGTAGCATTTGATCTTGTATAATGTTATAATTATACTTATAACGTTATTTATATCTAGATCTCGTTCCCAGTAAAAAAATAAATTATCTCGAATTTTTGGCAAACGGATTACACCGGCCGTGTTCCCGAGAAGACCAAGACATACTACCTATACGTAGATATTACAGTTATCTATAAAATATATTTATGTCCCTGCACCTTATAAATGTCAAGTAACCCCGAACTTTAAAAAATCAAAGTTATCCTTCTAGAAAAACTACCATCTACATACCAACCTGCTTTTATTTTTAATATCATACTCAATTGAAATATTTTAAAATCAGAAGTGGGATTTAAATTTATGCCACGTAAAGTTCCCTGTCGCTGTAGCGCGATCAATTGATGAAGAGCATTCGATAGACGCGCGAACGTGTCACGCTGCGGGGTCCCGCTTCCTTCACTCGCTACTGAGCGTTATCAAACACTTCGTATTGTATAGCGAACAATACGATACCAACTCCCGTTCTTTGTCATTTTTAACGAAACACGATTTTGACAGAAAAAGTGTTTTATAGATAAAAAAATAGAAATAATGATGTCGAGGCCGTTGGTCAAGGCATATAGTACTTACCTACCTACCTACTCAATTACTCACCCTTCATCGTCATCCACAGGTTGGCTGGATGCGATCGCTTAGGGATAAGGCCGCTCTTTGTGCCACTAAATTTAATAAGTTCTAGATATAAGATCATTTCTGGTTGGATGCGTATAATAAATAGGTAGTTTATAAAAGTAGGAACTCTCTCGTGAGTGAAAATTGATAATCAAAGTCAGTGCATTATAATTATGACCAAAGTTGAGTCCACGCTTAGTTTGTGAATATGGCTGTTATATTATCCATAAACGATACCTACTAAATATATACCTAAACCAACATACTTCTTAACAAATAAGTAAGTACTTGTAATGTTTGATGAACAGTTAGCTCGCGAGCAATTAACAAAGGCACTCCAAACAGACGGGATACGTGGTAAACTGGTAATCATGTAATATCTAGGGGAGGTGGGCGCGGGGATGGAAGGCACGCTAACAATGTTGACCGTAGCGAGCAAACAGCGCCCGCCGCGGCAACCGCCCGCACCGCGCCGAGCGCTGCGTCAGCCCACGGCTCGCCGCACTGCTTTACCGCAACCCTATCGCTATGATCACTTATTAACACTGCCTTTTGACCGGGATCTCGTTTGTTTGAAGTTCAAATTTGAGATAGACGTGGATAAAATCGTAAATACCTACGTTTGTTTTAGATCGCCTGGCGTAATGGTATGGCACTTGCTCGGCAAGCGTTAGACGTGCGAGTTTGTACGTCGCGTCGTTGCGGTCGAATATTTAAAGAATTACTTTTATTTTTTTAACATAGTCTCTGCAGGGTTTTTGAAGCTTTTTAGTGTGTCTTCAATTCTATTCAGTCTTGAATCCATGGAAACTTTGAGATTAAGTGTATTTACTATGGCCATTCGCAAATATATATTTTTCAGTTTAATTTCAGTTTAGTAAGTAGTACACTCGTTTTACAAGCACATTCTAATAGGAAGTAGGATCAGTAGTAGGATTTGACAATCCACAACATTCATTAATCACCATAAAATCCTTTCGTTTCGTAGACTTTCCAGTCGCTTTAGTCAAAGTCAAACCGGCAAAAACTAAAAAAAAACCAAATAATTGTTTATTACTAAAAAAAAATTCCTAGTGATTGTTTAACTCAATTAAATCGTTAATAGGTACATCATTTCAATTATTTGGGGTTAATAAGGAAGGGGTTAATGTTTAGAGTTCACCCCATTCTGTGATTAAATGTGGAATAATGCTGAATGTAACCCTCGGTGCGTGGAGCCGTGAAATCACTTTGTTCTACAGTTAGCCACCTTACAGCCGAGTTTATGTGTTATTTTGTTGATTTATTGTCATGTTTTTGATTTAAAATCATTTAAAAATAAAGTACTTTTGTTTTGAAAAAGGTTCACCCTTTTTCGATTGATTTTGATATTTATTGATGCTTTTGATTATTTATTATTTAGCCAATGCTTAAAGCAATGATTTTAAGTAGTGCAGTGTTCTCTTTATTTTAACGATTTATTTTATAATATTTGTGAATTGTATGACTTTTTTATTTCCCATTTATTATAAACAAAGCCTAGACGTTGTATATGTCTGTCTGTTTCTCTGCTGGCTGGCCTTTAAACCACGCCATATTTTTTTAATCAAATCTTGAATCTTGTTTAACATAAGTTAATAATTAATAAATGTTGCACATATCGTAATCTAGCCATCAAATTAAGAACATACGCTTGTATTTAGCATAATGGGCCCTACCATGATGTCTTTTAAGTCGTCGCGAACTCGCCGCGATGTCGTTCAGCTAAATAAATTTAAATTAAAACCACATCAAATAATAAAAATATAAAAAAAAACTATAAAAAGAAAAAAATTTTTTTTTATTATCTGTGGTTTTTAAAAGTAGTCGGGGTATTGTTTATGGTAGCGCGGAATAAATAGACAACGAATATACATACTCACTACATAAATACTCGTAATACCTACCTATTAATTTTGTATACACCATATAAACTAACTTATATTATACACTAGAAAACATCGCAGACACAATTAAACGCTTATTGTCAGCATAAATCCTCTCAGTCACCGGCAGAAAGCGAACCTTCTGCGTCGCAGCCGGGGGTTCACCCGACGACGCGCCACAGAGGCTTTTCGGCTATTCCACCCTACCATGATCGTTTCTCTTTGCTGTGTCGTCCTTTTGTCGCTCAAATAAAAGTCAATTTTCAATATAAAGTAACAATAATTACTCCGACTACTTTTAAAAACCACAGTTTTTTTTAAGTTTTTTAATATAATATATGTTTTTTTTTTTTTTGAAAGATAGCTCTCTGCGACTTAGCGACGAATATTAATTCCGTAAGATTTTGATAATAATATTACGTTTTATGTTGGTATTCTGTGACATAATGCTAGGTAATTATAACATATAGGTACTACCAAAGCCTGGTATGATACGGTAGCTAGTTATTTTTTATTGTCAACAAGAGACATACTCTTACCATACCCTAATCGAGTATTTTTATTTTATAGGTAATTTTCCTGAAATTAAAAATATTAAGAAATCGCGGCTTAGATTAACCTTATGTTTACTTTACTTGAATAGTTTTTATTTAACTACCGTACAAAGTTAGTGTAAAAAGGATAATTAGTTTTCCCACACATGGCTTTTAATATTATGAGGTTGATTGTGAAACAACTGCAGCGACTGACTACATTACACGAACCGACTCGAGTCTGTCGTAGATATCTACGAAATCGTAGTAGTGCTACGAATTTTGAATTTTGAATTCGTGATTTATGTTTTTTTGTTGATGGTAGGGTATGAGTATAATGATGAAGACGATTTTATATGACTTCATAATATACACTACTGCAGTACACGAGATAATAATCTAGGTAGGTACTTACATAATTTTCAAAACAATGTATTTTAGTTTTAGAATATTTACTTGAGTGTGTAACTTCTGTTTCCGTGTACACTTTTTATTGTGATACCTATAGGTAGGCAATGGTGGTAATTCTGCTGTCACCAAATCCCAAAATATAACCTGAGAATTCCTAAAATTAAGTTTAGACAATATTCCTATTCTTTTGGTGCCATCCTAAACTGAAACTTAGACTGACAGTTTTAAACTATTCATTTTGTGGTACTTACATTTAACTCAGCGTAACAACAGAATAGTATCTGTAGGTATATAACCCTTAATTATACAAGATGTAACGGGCAAGCCCTTTTAATCCGAAAGGGGTGGTTCTAGACGTCTAGGCGAACAACTTTTGTTCTACGACTTTTGAAAATTCGAACTTTTTTTTTGAAATTTTTGAGATTATGTTTCACTGAAAAAACAGCTGCTTTTGAAAATAAAGGTAATTGAAGTTTTGATTGTAAACCATCAAACTAAATAAAAGGACAACATAAGGTCCTCGAACTCTCAGAAACAGCTGATTTTCAAGTAAACTTTACACTTAAAGTTCTCGAAAAGTACTTCGAATTTCCAAAAGTCGTAGAACAAAAGTTGTTCGCCTAGCCCTTTCGGATTAAAAGGGCTTACCCGTTACACCTTGTATTATGTAGTACCACAGTGTAGTACACAAGGGTACCTACCTTACCTAATTTAAAACAAGTTGGGATAAGGTAGGTAGGTACTTGCTGCGATGTTAATCGAAAGAAAGGTAATGTGAGGAGATAAGATCGCTTATGTGTTTAGGTCCGTATTCGTGTGCGTTGTTATGATTGTGTAGTATTACGTACGATACGATACGTACCTAAATATTACAATGTTATGTTGGTATTAAATTGGTACGTTCTTTCTAATAAAGTTTATGTATGCGCGCGTCGGTGGGAGGGGTGACTGAGGCAGACCCCGCCTCGGTTCGGGCGGCCGGTGTGGGACCGAGTACCTCGCGACGGCAGTGTTACCCTGGCCGGCGTGCGCCCCGCACGGCCCCATGGTGGAGCACGCGCTCCTCGACTGCTCCCAGGCGAGTGCCATGCAGAGTCTCCCGCCGCAGCCGCCGCACGAAGCGGACGAGGACCACCTCGCCGACGAGTACGTGCAGAACTTCGAGCTCGATCACCTCGAAGACCACCACCTAGTGAAGCGCGAGCCGCTGCGCGCCACATGGCACGAGCTGGTTGAGACGCCGCCGGCGTGCGCGCGCGCCTGCCGCCCCTGGCCCGACGCCGGACCCTACCCGCAGCCGCACGTCGCCATCGCCGTCGACCCCAGCACGCCACCGGAGACGCCGCCCGCGCCGCCCTCCGCCGGAGCGCCCGTCGGTCGAAGCCCGTGCCGCGCCGCGCTCGTCGACGACGTCCTCTGGCTGCCGCACATGAGAGAACCCCTCGACATGAGAACCGTCACCTGTGGAACCTTCGACGAGTGGGACAGACGCGAGTGGCGCGACCAAGACCACCACATGCAACAGGTCGGGCTGCGGCCGGCCAGCTCCTGCTCGGCGATGTCGCCGCGCGGCTCCCAACACCATTCGTACCAGCCGTCATCGTGCGGCGACGATCTCATCAGCGACGACCTGCTGATGACGCTGAGTGTGCGGGAACTGAACAAACGGCTGCACGGATTTCCGCGCGAGGATGTGACGCGGCTCAAACAAAAGCGGCGAACGCTGAAGAACCGTGGGTACGCGCAGAACTGCCGCAGCAAGCGTTTGCAGCAGCGCCAAGAGCTGGAGCTGACGAACCGGTCGCTGCAGGACGAGCTGCACGTGCTGCAGCTGCAGGTGGCGCGCGTGACGCACGAGCGCGACGTGCTGAAGCAGAGACTCTCGCTGGTAGGTCGCGACCACGCCGTGCCCGCGCCACACCACGCGCCGCCCACGCCGCACTCCTCGCCGGAGTTCTTCTCGGAGCTGTGACGGCAGGGCGCGGCGCCGCGGACCTCCTCCTGCGCCTGGCAGCGCTACTGAGGACCTAGGACCGCTGACGTCGCACAAACGCGATATGTACCAATATCGCGTCGGTCGCACACGCACGCTCGAGGCGTGCTTTTGTTAAGTTTGAAATCTTATTATCATCAGTTCCAGTTTTTATAGTTTTATTATGGTGGAACAATTATAGCCATGGATTCCGATAGGAACGGCTCCGCTAACACCGTGTTAAATGTATGGTTGTGTCGTAAGATATGATAAGCTTCGTTACACTATTGTATTATTAAAGTAAATATTATGTATAAGTTAAAATGACTCAAACATTAATCGAGTATTTGTAAATAAATAGTTACTTAATATTATGTGACTAATTCTATCTAAGTATAGGAGGATCTGTGTTTTCCTAATAAAAATATGCAAAAAATAAGAAATTTTGTTTTTTTTACATCGAACTGCAATTCGATTGTCTCGAAGCTGTACTCAGAAAGACTCCCAAGGAAAACTTTAGTAAAGAAATAGTTGGTCTCGGTTTTGTGATGTATAAAATAGATAGATAAAAAGTGACTAAAATCTTTGCCAAAGTTTCACTCGTGAATGTTTCTCAGTACTGCCACGAAATACAAGAACAGTACGGGCGGCGGTATGTACTACTTAACTTAAGTGGATATAAAATTTACCTTAACCTCAAGTTATGTGTATGTATATACGAAGTGTCTGCATACCTAGTGTCTAATATATAGGTAGTTTCCCATACCTGGATGTGTCACTAGAGAGACACTAGTTTACTTACGATTTAAATAGTTTTTTCTTTGGTATGAGTGGGCGAGAAATATCTACTGAGTGGTTTGATTGATGGGAAATGTTTTCCACATTTACTCATGCAAGCACATCCCACAATTAAAATGCGAAAGTTCAGATGATTGTGTTTCATTCAGTTGCGCAAGAATTACTGAACCGATTGCTACGAAACTTGGTATTCTATTAGCTGGAGATCTGTATTAACACACGAATAAGCGCCTTTAAGCATTATCGCTTAAAGATAGCATCCTGATTTAAGATAGCTAGGAGATTCATTTGAGTATGGAAGTTCTTTAACCGACTTCCCAAACCAGAAAGAGATGTTTCTCAATTCGTCGCTATGTGTGTCGTTTTTATAACATATATTTTGTTTAGCTTAAAAACTTACATTTAATTAATCTTTAGAGTATTAAGCATGGAAAAGACTATAACTTCGTCTGTTCATTCATACATGCATTATGGTCTCTATGAACCAAACGCTACGAAACATCACTTTACTTTGAAACTGTTTTGACTTTGAATCGTGATATCCGGGGCAGTTGAGTTGGGCAGTTCCCACGGATGCTCTATTTCTTTTGCCGTTTTATCAACAAATACTAAAAACACAATAAATAATGATAACATAAATATTTAAGTGGGGCTCTCATACAATGAACGTGATTTTATTATTATTTCGACTAGCAAATTCTACTCTCACCTGTTTCTTTTCATTCGATAGATCGGTTAGTACTAGGAGTAAAGAATTATCTATGCCATTGAGTTCGTAGTACGAAGGTACATTATTGTCTCTTATGTAGACTAGGTGTAGGTACATAGATTAAAGAATTGACTGTTAACGATTCTGCGCACATTACGTTGCAATTCTGCCGATCAAAGAATTGCTTCAACGCTAAAGATGAATTAAAATTAATAGCCAGGCTTTAAAAAATAAATTTTAATAAACACATCATACAACAAGATAATACTTACGTATACCTATGTATAAAATTTAACCTATTTTGTCTAGTACAATCGAAAGATTTTGGCAAAGAATCAAGTAACGGCTATGAACTTCTAAATTTATACTTTTTAGACAGATCTAGTTACAACGGCTCCTTTAGCATCTGAGCAGGGTCCTAATTCTCTAAAAACATAGCATGCGACAAGCATGCGGGCAAGCAAGCGGGATGCATGAGCATTGCAGAAGTCCATTTGTTGCCGGAGTAAAAATAATAGCTATTCTATAACTTTTTTTAACACTGATTAACTGAGGAACAAGGGGAGCTATTTATATAATTAAGTAGCCCTTAACTTTGATGGCTACGTAACTAATTAAGTAAAATAACATTTACGGAATACAAATTAAGAATTACGAAAAAAGTATATCTGCACGTCGTCGCCTGCATTCCGCACGCTATATCCTTACCGAATCGAGCCCCTGAACGTTATAGCGACGACTTATAAGAGATCATGGTAGGGCAGATAATAATTAATTACACCACAATCAAAACATTAAACTTAAAAAAAAATACATAAACAACTTAAATATAGGTGGCCTTATTGGAAAAAGCGATCTCCTTCAGTCAACCTTCGAATGGACAAGAAGTGGAGAAAGATGAAAGGTAGGGTATTTAGACAGGAGAAAAAGTACTAAAATAATAATTCAAATATTAAACATTTTAAACTCACACGATTTGAACTCATAATTTTTTTTCCCGGGTCTTATTCGCGTATTTTTAAATTCTCTTACCTCGACGTTTCGTGTCCAGTCCCCTCGCGACCAAGATCATTGTAACATGATCGAAACGTCGAGGTAAGAGAAATTAAAAATAATTATACGCGAATAAGACCCGGAAAAAATAATTATCAATTCAAATATTAACGTAATCAAGTTGGTCATACTCATAGATAATACGAGCATTTAAGCGGCCATACTAAACCGTGAAAAAATAGGTGTAAAAAACCATAGGGATGAAATTAGCAATTTTTCTCATCCGGATATTCTATTCCTATTATACGAAAATTAAAGTTTTCGAATAAGTTTTTTTTTTAAATTAAAATGAACTTATTTGAGTACAATGACTTCTGCTGATGCATTGTGCAATGTCGATACATCGCGACGTGATTTCCCAACAGTTGCAAATATTGAGGTCGTCATAAATATAAATCAAGGTACCTAGTACCTACCTACTCGTTATACCTACTTAGCTTAGGTAGGTACCTAGTACCTATCACTTGCTTATAATACCTATAAATCTGGTAGGCACTGTTTTAATCATAAGAAAATGTTTTAAAACCTATTTTCATAATAAAATTAACCAAGGTATCAATTCAATATCTTCTTTTTCTTCTATAGTTATTGGCATGCAATTGTGCCAATTATTGTGATGAATTTAATTGCATCATCAGTTTCGAATTGACGTTTGTAAAATAAAATGTTACATTAGGTAGGAACCTATTCGATACAATTTTCTTTGGAGAATACCGTGTCCATAAATTGTTAAGTCAAAGGTTCCTACCATGAAGTCTTATAAGTCGTCGCGTTGTCATTCAGTTTAAAAAAATAAAATTAAAAACACATCAAATACCTAATTAAAAAAAAAGAAAAACAATAATTTAAAAAAAAGTATTTTTTTAAATTGACTGTGGTTCTTAAAAGAAGTCGGGGTATTTTTTAAAATTTACTTTATTTTTTGAACGAGAAAAGGACGACATAGCAACGACAAACGAGCATGGTAGCGCAGAATAACGATTTGATTGCAAGTTGTATTTTCTGTTCCCTTTTTTCGAGAAGTGCAATCATAGGTTCATGAAGATTTCTTAATCTTTCTTATGTTCCAAGGTCTTCTTTGTCTTTCGCTCGGATACAGTAAACCAGTAGAAATTAATTGTCCTAGGATGACGTCGTCGCAGTCCATACGCCTGATTTTCATTAAGAAACTAGTGTCATGCATTATAGAGTAAATTTCACAAAAGCAGTCTCGCAGAAGGTACTGGAAGCTATTTTATCAAATAGATAAATTATGTACTGCTTTGTCTACGCAATTTTTTTGTGAAAATGACTATAAATTGCATAACATTAGTTCCATAACGTAATTCTCACTAAAGGTTTTATTAATCATGCTATTCAGTATCCACTTCCGGTTCAATATTCATACATCATACAATATTTGAGTATGTAGGAGGTATACGTGGAACGGTATCAAATAACAAAGTTCCCAAGTAGTAGGTACAATACGTTCATACAAAATTCGAAGCGCAACATTGTTGCCTTCCTGTTTACATTAGTCTAAGATCAATTTATCAAGGGATTAGGTTACAATACTAAACAACCAATTACTTTATTACGAATATGTATAGGTACAATATTTCAAATACAGGATCGTTTAAAATGATCATGTCATCTCAAAAAATTTCAAGTTATAATCTTGGAATGTTTTGGTAAATTATCCACCCGCGTGAACCTGCAGGATAAAGCTATAAAAGTTTCTTTTAACTTTTTTGATTTGGAAAAATATTATTTCTACCTGTACTAATACAGTGTCTTTCGGATACCGTAATGTGTATAAGCCGAAAGAAGGTTGTTTTAGATGTCTGGGCAAACAATTTTTGTTCTCCGAATTATGAAAATTCAAACTTTTTTCAAAAAATTTGTAGTAAAATTTGACTGTAAAAGCAGCCCTAGAACAACCATTTCGGCTTATATTATCGTTCCCGAAACACTGTACATATGTAGGTTGGTATCGGTTTTTTGCATTTCCATTTCACTGAATAAGCAAGTTTACTACAAGGTGAACTGAAACATTTCATTTTGATTTAGGTTGACTTATTCCAAAATATTTAAAAAAACTCAAAAATTAAATAAGTATAAGGATACATTGTTATTTTTCGGTTATTGTCCAAATGATACCTACGATAAAATAAAATTACTTTGACATGTGTTAACTCAAATACCTACTAAGTATACAAAAGAGGACTGCTGTAGTAAAGTATAAATATAAAATGCTTTTAAATATATCAACAAGGAACCGGAGCTGTAGGCTCCATATCAGAGACTCTGGGAAAACTGGCGGCGGAAAACGAGGGGCGTGCTCTCACAGACCACGCCCCTCTAGACAGAGACGAGCAACGCACCGCCTACCAACCTCAACGAACACAAATAGCGTTCACCTCTCTCCAACTCTTACATTCCCCTTAATACCACAGCCACAAGGGCTATAATCCTACAAACTTTAGTTTTATACCGTACAAAGTTTAGCGTGTTCAGTAGTACGACCTAAGTACTACCAGCTCCATCCTCTTGGTCTCTTATTACGGCACTATAGATGTACATAGGTCGTGGCTGTCATGCAAATGGAGGCCTGTTAATGAAGTCGAGGAGAATTATGGCCATTGTTATAGCGGCCCGGTTTAGTAATGGCCCATTTTGTAGGCGTATATCATAATAATATATGGGACAATTATTTCTACTATGCCATTGGACTGCATTTCTGATCAGAGATTTATAGAACGTTTATGTAAATATCGTTTTATATAAGTTACGATGGCTTTCTCAGCGCTCTGTTCTATGTAGCTAAGTCACTAAGTAATATTGCTTGTCTTGTATTACAGATTATATCCATGTCACATTTGCATACATAACAGTACGGACACAGTACATAGAGAGAACAGTATGGAAACTGCACAAACACACACACAAACGTGGACACTAGTCGTAATGCGGTTGATACGGCACTCAGCAGCCTTTGACAACATTCTTATCGAATAACGAAATCGCAATCGACATTTTTTTTTGTATGAAAGTGACATAAGCTCGCGAAAAGTCACGTGACTTCTCGCGAACTTATATGTCAATTTCATACAAAAAAATCTGTCGATTGGCGATTTCGTTATTCGAAAAGAATGTTGTCTAGGGCTGCTGTACTGACTGCACCGCGAAGCATACAAACTTAGGGGTCTCGTCGACGCGCACGTTTGAGTGAGTGAGCAGTTTCGAGCATTTGTAGGTAGTTTCCTTACTGCTGTGCCCCAGCCTAAGCCTTTCTTTACCACAGTTATGTACTGTGGTAAACTTCAAAATAAGTTAGGTAGTTAGGTCGGTCAATGTCTCTAACTTGACGCAGAAAATAAATGGGAGGTCAAGCTTGTATATGAAAATTATCTGACTGACTTCTCTAATATTAGAAGTAAGATGTAATTTGAGGAGGCTTGTAGCGGAGCAGTCCGTGTTTCGATATACAATGTGTAACAGGTAAGCCCTTTTAATCCGAAAGGGGATTGTTCTAGACGTCTAGGCGAACAACTTTTATTCTACGACTTTTGGAAATTCGAAGTATTTTTCGAAAAATTTAGGTGTAAAGTTTACTTGAAGATGCTGTTTCTTAGAGTTTGAGGTCATTGACCTTATGTTGTCCTTTCATTTAGTTTTTTCTACTACAATCAAACCTTCAATTACCTTTATTTTTAAAAGCAGCTGTTTTTTCAGTGAAACATAACCTCAAAATTTTCAAAAAAAAAGTTCGAATTTTCAAAAGTCGTAGAATATAAGTTGTTCGCCTAGACGTCTAGAACAACCGCCTTTCGGCTTAAAAGGGCTTGCCCGTTACATCTTGTATAGACGAAGTCGGTATGAAATATCGGTCCGACACTTATTTAATTGTCGGCTTCTTACAATTTTGTGTGCGTGCTACATCTTAGAATCTTACTACCATCTGATAGTACAATTATAAGTAATAAAACAAAAAAACTTTAATTGTCTAAGGTATTCGCGATTTTGCATAAAAAACACAATAATTCCTGGGTTTAACTGGAGTTTATTTAATAACGGCATTATTACAAAAGTACCGAGCTTTCGCTAACTTTGTAGTTAGCCAACCAGTTAGTTACAGTCTACCTTGAAAAAGCTAGCGAAAGTTCCGTTCTTTTGTAATAATACCGTTATTAAATAAAACGGAAGTAAAACCCGGTAAATATTGTGTTTTATGAAATAGACTTTAAATCTAAAGTGAATCAAGTATGTATCGCATTACTAATACTATAAGTATGAAAAAAATCCAGCACTTGTCCTACAAAAACAGTTATTTTACTACTAGATAAGGGTGTGATTTTACTTTAAAACCATGACTTGGCTCCTCAATCTTATGGACATTAACTCCCTTATTTATAAACGCTAATACCTATTAATGCGCTGCCTAACTATGCATCGTTTGTCTTTTACTGTCACAAGAAGTTTTAAAGTTGACAGACAAAGACAAACGTCACATATAACTTACTCATGTGTAAGTAATCTTACTAATATTATAAACGCGAAAGTTTTTATGTAAGTATGTGAGGTTGTTACTCTTTCACGCAAAAACTACCGATTGCGATGAAACTTGGAATATAGGTAGCTGGGGACCTGGATAACCACATACACTACTTTTTATCCCAATATTCCAGCAGGAACGGGACTTACGCGGGTGAAACCGCGGGGCGCAGCTAGTATTTTATAAACAAGGGAGTAAACGATAAACAATCCTTACCCTATCAATGACAAATCCCGACAACTTACTGACACTAACAATCAACTTTCTATCAAACCAAGCTAGACTAAACAAGATATACCTACGTACCTACTGTAGGTATGTCAGAACGAATGCACGAAGATCGTGGCGTCACCGCCAGGGAGCGATGTCCGGAGCCAGGAGTGCTGAGCCGGCGCTCGCGATGTGATGAGCCAGCGCTGTGCCCGCGACGCGGCACATTTTTACACTGGCAAGGTCTTCTGACGTCACTTACCTACTTTCCGTTTTCAGAGGTAGGTTAGTTAGACTGTTATTTGATGTTAGTTTGCTCGTAATTATACTTAACTAGATGTTGTTGTATCTAGGTTTAAATTCCTAAGTAGGTTTCAGTGGAAATTCCAGAATTTGGGAAATATTCGCCTAACTTTTTAAAATATTTATTTTTATTTGTTAGCCTGCTAATTTGTCCCACTGTATGTAGAAAACAGTCTGTTCTTAGAGGGGTAATGCTGTAAGATGCTACGTGACCATACTCTGGATTAGCGAACGTCCTATGCGAACCTATATGTATACTTCTTAGAATCTATATACGATCTTATAAATAAAAGCCAGTTATTTCAGTCTTTCTGTGTTGGGGGAATTAGAAATAATTTTGAAATTAATTTCATTTTCAGCTAGTTACCTAATTATATTTTACCGTGATTTATTTTTTTACTTGGAAGTTTCGACTATGTTACAATAGTCTTTGTCGCGAGGAGGGACTTTCCGCGGCCGAGACTAATGTAAAATAACCGAAACGCTGAGATTTTAAAGTAAATACGACTCTGTAAAGTGCAACTAAGTGTTTTAACAAATTGTGCGAAATTATGCTTATTTTCCAGTGTTTATTATATTTAACACTAGCTGCGCCCAACGGTTTCCAAAATTATCCAATATTTAAATAATTGTGGCATAAGATCCTTCTCCTGATCATAGCAAACACAACAAAAAAAGAATTAACAAAATCGGTCCAGCCGTTTACACGTGATGCCGTGACCAACGGATATAGGGATTCATTTTTATATATATAATGAGAGATAGCAGTAGGCGTGGTCTAATGACGTCGCTTTACCCACCACCAAGAGAGAGGGAAGCTTGGTAGGGCGCGCAGCGGCACGAGGCACAGCGACGATCAGTTGGAGTTCCACTATTTTTTTGGTATCAGGGACAGACGGACGTGTAGCATTGCCCGTTAATATCGCAATTGTTTGTTGTAAATTTAAGTTAAGGGTAGTTTTGTTGATCAATTTGTAATTTTGGAATAAGATTTAGTTTAATTGTTTCTCGTGTGTTTTTTTTTTAAGCATAGTTTCTACTTATTTCTTAATTCAGAAGTGGGATTCTTATCCATTTTCTGACGATTCGTTCTGATTTAATCGCGATTTGGTGTTAATTTGTAAATATGTCTGAATCTAATAAGAGAAAAAGTCGAAAAAGAAGTCGTACGCCTGTCCCTGGCTTGGACCAAACACTTCAAGCGATTTTGAATCGTTTGAATGCTTTGGAAGGTAATTCCAGGTCAGAAAATCTAGGTGAGGGTACTTCGCGCGCCGAGACGGCGCCTGCGACCGAGCCCGTGCGAGCGATCGAGTTGATGCCGCCTGCGCCGCCGCCACCGCCTGCCGTTATTGTCACGGCGACGCAGTCAGCCCTTGCGGAGTCGTGCGATGCGAGTGTCGACATGCCTTGTCAGAGCTCGATTCAGTCGAGTGCCGAGATGGTCCTCGGTGAGGTAACCGAAAAATATGTAAATGCAATCAGCGCGATACCGGTAAGGTCAAATCATGTCTTTATTTCTAATTTCGATCCCTCATTGCACGATTTTAATGTGTGGTGTAGTGAAGTTGATCACGTTCGAAATTTAAATCGATGGGACGATCGCGAGTGTTTGGCGCGTATAGGTAATTGTCTCAGAGGTGACGCAGGGCTGTGGCTTAACGAGTGGGTTAGTAGCGATCGTAGCTGGTCGAGTTTCAAGCGCGAGTTTAAAACATTGTGTCCGCTTCGCATAGATATCGCGAATATTTTGTTCGACGTTATGAAAACTGACTCGGATAGTTATCCTACATATGCTGAATATGCTAAGCGTTCCTTGTTACGATTACGTATTGTTCGCGGTTTGAGTGACGAATTGATCGCAGCTATCGTTGTTCGGGGCATCACGGATCCCCAGATTCGAGCTGCCGCCACTAACGCTAAGCTGTTACCCGAAACGATCGTTGATTTTTTGTCGACTTACATAAAACCTACTGCTAAACCGTTACATACGCGTTCAGTTTATAATAATTTGCAATCTAACTCACGTAAGCGTGATCATAGGAATGTACTAAAGTGTTATAAATGTAATTCTATAGGACATAAATCGTACCAATGTCCTAAGCGTTCGAAATTAGATATTGTGCCGACTAAAGAAAATTCAAATGTGCCGCCTGTAAATAAGCCATCTCAAATAGACCCGTGTTCTTTTTGCAAAAAGATTGGACATAAAGTTGAAGATTGTTTTACGAAACAGCGTGCGGAGTCGCGAAACAAATCGAATGTTAATTTTTGTCGTAGTTCTATCGATTTGTATAAACAAAATGATATTACAACTGCAGTTATACAGGGTGTTCCTGTTGATGTACTTATAGATAGCGGGTCTACTATTTCTTTAATATCCGAATCCGTTACAAAGCATTTACAATGTGCTCAATTACCCGCATTTAGAATTTTACGAGGTATCGGTAGCGAGGAGGTACATACGTCATTCTTTACTACTTTAAGGATTGAGTTTTCTGAAATTACCCTCGATGTTGATTTTTATGTTGTTTCTGATAAATTTTTGAGCACGCCAGTCATTGTAGGTACCGACGTACTTAATAGGGAAGGTATCACCTATACACGCACACGAGGTGTGCAACGGCTTACACGCTTTGATAACGTCATGCATGTTCAATCTGATGTCACAGACATCGAGTTGTTGGTAAATACCCCATTAATAGGGTCAGATAGGGTGCGTTTAATGAATGTTATTAAACGGTTCGCGAAATATCTTGTAGTGGGTACTGCTACTACGACTGTATCGACTGGATCGATGCATATTAAATTACAAAAAGAAACACCAGTAGTTTACAGACCTTACAAGATGTCTCACGATGAGAAACTGCGTGTTAGGACTATTATTAAGGATTTACTTGATAAAAAAATAATCCGAGAATCTGAATCTGAGTTTTCAAGTCCAATTTTACTAGTGAGGAAAAAGGACGGTAGTGATAGGCTTTGCGTAGACTTTAGAGCTTTGAACGCTAACACTGTTAAAGATCATTACCCGTTACCTCTTACCGACGATCACATAGATAGATTAGGACAGTCAAAATTTTTTAGCAGCTTGGACATGGCAACTGGCTTTCACCAGATCTGCTTAGACGAGGAATCTATTCATCGTACAGGGTTCGTAACAAGTGAAGGACATTACGAATATCTTAAAATGCCATATGGCTTAGCCAATGCACCTGTTGTATACCAAAGAATCATTTCTAACACGCTGCGCTCATTTATAGATTCTGGTAAGGTATGTGTTTACATTGACGATGTTTTATTGCCAAGCACTTCCATTGACGAAGGTTTACAGACGCTGAACGAGGTCCTGGAGACGTTGACGAAAGCTGGCTTCTCCATCAACCTAAAAAAGTGTAAATTCCTTACTACAGAGATCGAGTACTTGGGGCGGACAATCAGTAATGGTCAGGTAAGGCCGAGCTGTCAAAAGGTCAAGGCTCTAGTCAATTCAAGGGTACCAAGCAACGTCAAACAAGTAAGACAGTTCCTGGGTCTTGCAGGCTACTTCAGACGGTATATCCCGAATTACTCTCTGAAGACAGCATGCGTGGCGAAACTACTTCGCAAAGGAGTTGTATTTCATTGGGGCGAGGAACAAGACAAAGTTCGTAATGATATTATTGAACGATTAACAACCGAACCTTTGTTGACAATCTTTGATCCTTCTCGCCCTACTGAGTTTCATACCGATGCGTCTGCTATAGGTTATGGTGCTGTTTTACTCCAGGTAGTTGAAGGAGGATGTAAGCAACCTGTTGCCTATTTTAGCAAGGTAACTCAAGGCGCTGAACCACGATACCACTCTTATGAGTTGGAAACGTTGGCAGTTGTCAAGGCTTTACAACACTTTAGGCACTACCTTATTGGTTTAAAGTTCAAAGTTGTGACTGATTGTAACGCCTTGAAACTAACTCAACGCAAAAAGGATCTGCTGCCGAGAATATCTCGGTGGTGGATGTACTTACAGGATTATGACTTCGAACTCGAGTATCGTAAGGGGACTGTGCTATCTCATGCTGATTATCTGAGCCGTAATCCTGTAAATGTGTGTGAAATTCAAAGACCGTTAAATTGGGCTCAGATAGCGCAGGCCGCTGACGAAGAGACGCGGAACTTAATTCAGAAACTTCAAGATGGTGAGTTAGATTCATCTCGTTACGTAAAGCATAATGATACACTTTGCTACAAATTCGATGTTGTTGGAGAGCAAAGTCGTATGTTGTGCTATGTGCCTAAAGGCCACCGTCTTAGCTTGTTACGGGTGTTTCACGATGAACACCAACATATCGGCATAGATAAAACTACTGAACTCATATTGAAACATTTCTGGTTTCCTAAGCTTAGACAGTTTGTACAGAAATACATACAGCATTGTGTCGTATGTCTTTCTCATAAGAAGGTCCCTCGTCAATCTTTACAGCCTATCGAGTCCTGGAAGAAGCCCGATACGCCATTTGATACTGTTCACACAGATGTTTTGGGACCTCTTCCGGATTCGAATGGTTTCAAGTTTGTTATCATAATTGTTGATGCTTTTACAAAGTATTCTCTCTTATATCCGATACGTAAGCAAGACGCAAATGAATTAAAACGAGTTTTTGAAAATGCGATTTCCCTTTTTGGTTCGCCAAAATTGATAGTTGCCGATCGTGGTCGGATGTACGAGAGTACAGTTTTTGTGAAATGGATTAAAGAGTTAGGTTGTAAAATACACTTCATAACTCCTGAGATGCATCAAAGTAATGGGCAAGTTGAGCGGTACTGTCGAACCGTAATGAATATGATACGCGTCGAGTCGGGCTTCCGACAAGAGACTTGGTCGAATATTTTGTGGAAGTTACAGCTCACCTTGAACATTACTGTGCAAAAATCGATTAAATATTCGCCTATGAATTTGTTAATTGGCAGCAATGGAGCTACACCCGTCATTCAGTCCCTGGTACGTGATGTGGCTTTGGAGGCATCGAGTTTAAATCGCGAGTCCCTACGCGAGCTGGCCCGACAACGAGCTTCAGAGTCTCTAGATGAGAATCGTACTCTTCAAGACGCTCGTGTCAACGAACGACGCAAGGCACCACGCGCGTTCCAAAAGGGTGACATGGTTTTCGTGCGTAAGTCTAGTCAGGCTACGGGCAAGTTGGACTCCGGCATGCGTGGCCCTTACACGGTCACACATGCTCTGCCACATGGACGATATGAGCTCAAACTAGTTGCTGGTTCGTATGGTCAAACCACACAAGCTGCTGCCGAGTATATGACACTCTGGCGCGGGGAATGGACCCCCGATGTCTGCATCACATTTTTCGAAAGTGAGTTATTTTAATCCTTTAACTAAAGAAAAGGAATACAAGTTGTGACAGTATGGTGTAACTTAACCTGTGTTTTTTGAAGGTTCTACGAATGGCATGTAAATTAGTGACTTGCAAGTTATGTTTTGCTGAAAAAGATAAGAAAAAGATATAAAAAAATGTAGTCACAAATTGTATTTCTAATGTTGTGATGTCTTTACTTGTGCCGAGCACACTGCGGTCCCTGCTCATGTTTGTCGCATACTGCGATTGTTGGTACATACTGCGGGAGTACCGTCGCCAGTGCATACTGCGGGAGCACTGTTGCCGAGCACACTGCGGTCCCTGCTCATGTTTGTCGCATACTGCGATTGTTGGTACATACTGCGGGAGTACCGTCGCCAGTGCATACTGCGGGAGGGATTAGTAGTGAGTCGTCATAAACGCAAACTCGTCATACTAGCGCAACTCGTCACAAACGCGACTCGTCATTTTCGCAACTCGTCATAAACGCGACTCGTCATTTTCGTAACTTGTCATTTTCGCATCTCGTCATTTTCGCAACTGGTCATTTTCGCAATTCGTCACACGAAACTTAAGCATTACATTTCTCTCATTTTACAGCTGTCCTTATATTTGAATCACCCTGCATGATAGTCTTTCTATACTAATATTATAGAGAGGTAACGTTGGTAACATGTATGTATGTATGTTGGGGATAATCTCCGAAACCACTCAACCGATTTGGATGACATTTTGCATGGGGGTAGCTGAGTGTCATAAGCTATTTTGTATCCCGAAATTCCCACGGGATTGGGACTTACGTGGGTGAAACCGCGGAGCGCAGCTAGTGCTAAAATAAAAACAAATGTTGTTGGGAAATTATTATATTAACCTTTGGATTATAATAATAATTACCCTATAATTTCACCTATAATTTTCCGATGCTCCAAAGGTTAATATAATTATTTCCCAACATTTGTTTTTATTTTAGCACTAGCTGCGCCCCGCGGTTTCACCCGCGTAAGTCCCGATCCCGTGGGAATTTCGAGATACAAAATAGCTTATGACACTCAGCTTCCCCCATGCAAAATGTCATCCAGATCGGTTGAGTGGTTTCGGAGATTATCCCCAACATACATACATACATGTTACCAACGTTACCTCTTTATAAAATTAGTATAGAAAGACTATCATGCAGGGTGATTCAATATAAGGACAGCTGTAAAATGAGAGAAATGTAATGCTTAAGGTTCGTGTGACGAATTGCGAAAATGACCAGTTGCGAAAATGACGAGATGCGAAAATGACAAGTTACGAAAATGACGAGGCGCGTTTATGACGAGTTGCGAAAATGACGAGTCGCGTTTGTGACGAGTTGCGCTAGTATGACGAGTTTGCGTTTATGACGACTCACTACTAATCCTGCGGGAGCACTGTTGCCGAGCACACTGCGGTCCCTGCTCATGTTTGTCGCATACTGCGATTGTTGGTACATACTGCGGGAGTACCGTCGCCAGTGCATACTGCGGGAGCACTGTTGCCGAGCACACTGCGGTCCCTGCTCATGTTTGTCGCATACTGCGATTGTTGGTACATACTGCGGGAGTACCATCGCCAGTGCATACTGCGGGAGCACTGTTGCCGAGCACACTGCGGTCCCTGCTCATGTTTGTCGCATACTGCGATTGTTGGTACATACTGCGGGAGTACCATCACCAGTGCATACTGCGGGAGCACTGTTGCAGAGTCCTCTGCGGGCTCTGCGATTGATTAATATTTACTGAAAATATTCGAGTAGCTTTACTTTCAGCTAAATAACACCTTTAAACACATAACTAATGATACCAATGTGCTTTACAGACGATGATGATGACGATGCCCAGGTGA
This sequence comes from Idaea dimidiata, assembly GCA_949358125.1. NCBI lineage: Eukaryota > Metazoa > Arthropoda > Insecta > Lepidoptera > Geometridae > Idaea > Idaea dimidiata. Next base: position 8,557,527 of record OX442337.1, read on the forward strand.
CTGATGGTCAATCAGATATGGGCCGTGCTAGTGGGACTGATGGCCAATCGGCAGATGTTCATATTAACAGGACCCATGAGCAGCCAGAGGACGTTCATGCTGACAAGATTGATGGTCTACCAGAGGCAGCAGCATCCAAGCTTCTTGATTCTGCGGACGAGGACGCACCGCCGTCAGGAGAGGCCGAATGAGAGATAGCAGTAGGCGTGGTCTAATGACGTCGCTTTACCCACCACCAAGAGAGAGGGAAGCTTGGTAGGGCGCGCAGCGGCACGAGGCACAGCGACGATCAGTTGGAGTTCCACTATTTTTTTGGTATCAGGGACAGACGGACGTGTAGCATTGCCCGTTAATATCGCAATTGTTTGTTGTAAATTTAAGTTAAGGGTAGTTTTGTTGATCAATTTGTAATTTTGGAATAAGATTTAGTTTAATTGTTTCTCGTGTGTTTTTTTTTTAAGCATAGTTTCTACTTATTTCTTAATATATAATAATTATTCCAATGCTGAACGTTTCGAGACCTTTACAGGTTTTTTCTTCAGAATAGACTATGAAGGCTCTTCTTCAGTATAGACTGAGCTGTAATTTCAATAACGGGAAAGCAGAACAAAATAACATTGCGAAAAGAGAAGAACTAAAATTGTATGAATTAAACAAAAATATATTATAGTTTCATTTAATCCATAGGTGGGTTTTGATTTAAGTAGATGTGCAGTACAATGAAATAATTATTATCATTTATAACGTAATTATCTGTGCACAAGGAACACCTGTTTCCGTATACCGTATAGTGCGTAGTAGAGTACTACACTGTAGGAAAGGGCTGACGAAGAGTGGGGTGGAGCGAGGAGAACGCTGAGCCAGCAGAAACGGGCAGGGTCGCGCGCCGCGCCGCCCGGTCGATACGCTGCTACTGGGTCGGCTGGTCGGCTGGGCCTGTTTCTTTGTTGCAATGTTTTTACGTACTTTGCTGTTCCTGTTTTTACGTTGTTATTGTAAAAAAATCCGTACAAAAACTGACAGATTAAAGGGAATTGAGGAACAAAATATAAATCAAATTCAGTTATGATTTAAAAGACTTAAAATTTTGCAAATCTATAATTACAGTCCCGTGCGCGTTAGAGTTTTCAGGTCGCCTCAAGGCTAATATCTTGACCTAACAACTGCTATCAGAGATAACAACCGGGACTTTGTTACCATAATTTGATTTATTGAGGAGTTTGCTGATGAAAAAGTAGTTTCAGGTGCCCCATCAATCTGTACTTAGTTCTTTAGGGGTCTATTATTTTTTGGTAAAAGTCCAAAAATGAGTAATTTATTGCATTCTAGAATGCTATCTTGTCCATCATTCCGAAGATACTCATCAGGTCCTTATCAAACTTTTATGGGACCATCTCGGAGCTCCCACCTATCCATTAAAAAAAGAATCATCTCAATCGGCTAAGCCATTTTCGAGTAATCGATGAACAATTGGATTGATTAATGTGTTTTGAGGAGCATTTCCGTTCATTACTCCGAATACCCTCATCAGATCCTCATCAAATTTTTATAGGACCATCTTGGAGCTCCTACCTATCCATTAAAAAAAAGAGTCATCTTAATTGGTCAAGCCGTCTTCGAGTAATCGGTGACTATACAAAAAAAACCTCCTTTTTTGAAGTCGGTTAAAAAAAATGTTGCGTCAATTTTACAAAATCAAATGTTCAATACCTAATTAAACCGGAGGCGTCCTTTTGTCGCTGAAAAGAATAAAGTAAACTATAAATAAAAAATACCTGGACAATTTTTAAACCACAGATAATAAAAAAAAACATTTTTTTAAAGATTTTATTTTTTATTTGATGTGTTTTTATTTTATTTTTTTAGCTGACCTCGCCGACTTATCGACGACTTAAAATAGATCATGGTAGCGCGGAATATCTACATATTGCAAAAGCTCACCGTATCAAATTGACTTACGTAATCGAAGGAGTTATCGCGTATGAAGTCGATGTTACAGCTGATCTAGAATCCTGACACTGCGCTGACGGTGGAACCGCGATCGTTGCAGGGTCGCCCGGTCGCCACGGTCGCATCGTTTACTTAGGCTTTTGCTAACCCAAATCACAAACACAATCACAACTAGGTTTATAATTTTAATTTGTTAATTTACTGTAATTACTAACACTACGAAAAAACTCACACTACCGGTTCTGATTGCATTGAAAGTCGGTCTGTAAATAGATGGAGATCTGGAATAATACATTAGTTATTTGTTACACAAGGGTGCAAAGTTAATTTTGCAGCGAGTACTTGGATTGAAATATTATAATTATATTCGGAGTCGGGTGCTTCGTTGAGAAACTGCTCAATGTTATTAGCGATGAAAATCTTAGACTTTTTTGGTTTGTGGCCGCTTGACTTTGTCTTTAAAAACGCCACTAGTTTGGAATATTTTTCTGAGTATATCATTTTTAGTTTTGATTGTGGCATAGAGTACCTATATACTCCAAAGTGTGCTTGATTTTAGAGTTTTTGCGAATTCAATGAAGTAAGACAGTATTGTCATCTCGGAAACCGTTTTTTCACCTTTAACATTTCTCCATTTATTAAACAAATTGTATGCTTTTATATATTTTTCTCGAGATTTTTCTGGCAGAAAATTTCATTCAGCGTTATGTACTGCTTGTACTAATACTTTTGGTGTTAAATTTATATTATATTCGTCGCTACTAGATTCGCTCATATTTAGCGACATTTTAATGAATTTTCGATTTTGAGAACAAATTATTAGGGTAAGTATGTGAATAGAACACAAAAGGAAAATTTTAAAATTTTCTTATTTTTTTTATTCCGGCCAGTGATGTCATTTGTAACTGGCCAGTACGATTATTCAAAGGAATGAGGTTGGCGGGCGTACTGACATGACTGTTTTTTTTCTCTATGATCTTGATCATGGTCCCTGATGGGTCCCTGAAGGTTGCCGTTCTGCCATTTTCAAATTGATATCGACTTTGGTATTTCCATACGTATTTCATTAAAAAGTATGGAATAAAAAGGTTCGATTTTTGAACTCTTTCCCCTCTAGCGTGGAAAATCCAGTTTTCCACTCAGTTTTCTAGCGATAAAGAGAATCTTTCCGAGGTTTCCGAGTCTTTATCTTACGCAGGTGAAGCCGCGGGGCGTAGCTAGTTAGATAATATGTAAAATGAATTAAACAAGTTGATCGTGTGAGATGGTGAGTGTGCTAATATTTAGCTGATCGGGGGAGTCCTGACGCGGCGCTGACGACGGCTGACGGAGCGCTGGCGCTGCAGAATGCAGTCGGGTCGATTAGTTAGCTGCTTAGTTTAAAGCTTCGGTAAACAATTAATTTGTATTGTAGGAAAAAAATTAATTAACTTCAATATAAGTAAATATAAGTTTCTAATCACAATTATTTTGGTGTAGTTACGTCGGAATCATTGTAGTAGCAAATCTTGAGTTGAGCGTGGAACTTTTTTGTATACTTAACTATCTGCGTCCTGCGGTTTTACCCGCGTAAGTCCTGATTCGGAAATATCGGGTTATAGATCTTTTTATTAGTGAAACAATTTTTGGAATCGGTTTAGTAGTATTGGTGCATATTCATTACAAACAAATAATAGTAATTTATGCACCGATAGGTATCATATACAAGATGTAACGGGTAAGCTCTTTTAAGCCGAAAGGGGGTTGTTTTGGACTTCTAGACGAACAACTTTTGTTCTACGACTTTTAAAAATTTCCAAGATAAAGACAGGCTTTATCACCGAAGTGAATACCTACTCTACTTTACACATCTACTGCGAGACAATAAAAGGGCTACAAAATAAGCATTTCACTACCAACAAAACAACAGATAAATGCAACGCGTATGAAGTATATCTACAGCTCTATATTTTTTTTATTAAATTCAATTAAATTTAACAATGTTACATCAAAATGACGAAACCATGCACACATCGGCCTTAGCTGATGTAACAAGAAAGGTGGGGCTTTATATTAACTAAAACTTTTTGCCTTACCCTTCCGTCGAAATAAAATAGAAGAAAAATAGATCAAATTTTATTTTTTATGTGTTTTGTCATTAGCGTCAAGATGGCGGGACCAACTCTCCAATATTAAAACTTTATATTGTCAGATTTAGTACCACATTGGTACCTCAGTTAAAAAAATTGGTACCTCTTTAGTTTAGAAGATATTTAACAAAAACCCTGGTCCCGCCATTATGACGTCAAGATGGCGGGCCCACTGAGAAAAACAACTCGGAGCTAAAAATAACTTATGTACAGATTTAGTACCAAATTGGTACTATTTGGTACCTCAGTTGAAAAAATTAGTAGCTCTTTGGTTTAAAAGATATTTAACAAAAACCCTGGTCCCGCCATTATGATGCTTTGGTAATTTTTCAAAAATCATACTTCCCTAAGTATTTTCGTATTTTTTAATATTTGTAGATATAGTACCTAATTGGTACCGCACGAGTTGGTCCCGCCATCTTGACGCTAATGTTTTGTCTAGGTAGTCAGATCGAAATGGATGTATGCTACCAGAACCTTAGTTTCAAATTTAAATTACTTTATGCCCTAGGTGGATAATGAGCACTTTATCCACCTAGGGAATAAAGACTCGCTTTACGTTGTACTTTTTGGTCAAATAAAGTAACTTTGTATAGCAGTAGGTGTGTAAATTAATATTTCCTCTTTATAATAATATAAGTAAGTATAGAACAAACCTTTAAATCCTGTACTTTCTTCACTACGTGTCATTGGCAGAATTTGTTGCCACACAAAGCCATTAAACCCTAAAAAAGAAGAAGAATATAATTATATAAGTATAGATGAAAAATCTTTCTTATCCGCTTCCATAATCCTGCCAAGTTTCCGTCATACCTAATTTGGTAATGTAATTGATTGATTGACAGCAGTTTTTTCATTATTCACACGTAGGCCCCGGGGACTATTTGACGTGGTGAGTCGAAGGCTAGGTAGGTACTTCTCCATGGAACGAGGTCGCCTCCTTTCCAACCCATAACATTATCTGATACCAGTGTTCTTTTTGTAATACCTAAGAGAGAAGTAGGCTCAGCTACTTATTCCTTTTTTCAGTAGAATAAAAAGTGGGTAAAATACAAACTTTTACTATAAAAAACATATAAACTGACCGAAAAGAAAGTGACCTATAAAAGTTTCTTATTTTTTACTTTTTTAGATACGAAACCGTAATAAAATAGGTAGATAGGTGCATTTAATTGGTATTTTTACTTGTGTTCATAGAAAATACTACTTGATCAAATAATTTACTTCAAATTGATTCGAATGAATTCGCCAAATAATATAGGTATTATAATAGGTACCTACTTGAAGGAAAACTAACAGAACAGTGAAGTTAAAGAGAAAATTCCATGAATAAATTAAAAGGCTTATATTCTCTATCTCTCCCATAGTTATAAAGTCGCTCATTTCGTCAGTCTGTTTCTCTATTAACTGTTTGTAAGCCGCACAGCGAATTTGATTTGTTTGGTTTTCTATAGAAGTGTCTGACAATACCTAAGTGTCCAGTCTACGTGTCCAGACAGTACCTAATGGTCATAAAAACCCACTACTACTAAACCCATCCTAGCGTTTAGATAAGTCTTAATTTAACAATAGCTGTTAAAGTAAGGATTGGTTACATATCCTCTTACTTATAAACGCTAGTTAACGCTTGCATAACTATGTATCGTTTGTCTTTTACTGTGACATGAAAGTTTCATAGTTGACAGAAGAGACATACCTACGTCACATAACGTGGTCATCAGTTAATCATCGTTAGGGGGTCTAGGAGGAAACAAGTCGTCCGCCGTAGCGATATTCTTTGCCTGCTCCTAGTTATACTTACTTCATATAAAATTTCATTAAACTGACTTAATTAGGTCATATTTCAGTTGAAATTTTGCTGTTTTTCTCCATATGGAGGGTGTCATTTCTAGTCTATTCTTCATTAAAACAGGGTTCAACAATTGTTACCGCACAGATGTTAATTAATTAAACAATTTGTTTACAAATAATACCCAAAAATGGACCTTAAATAAAACCTTAAAGTTGTTTCATGTTAAATAAAGAGAGATAATACCCTGAGATAATAAATACCCTATAATGTTGGTCAACAAAAAGTACCTACCTAATTAACAATATGTAAACTTGAGTTGTACAAGAAGAATATTCTACAACTACAGTAGTTATAGCGTTGCGAAGCCGGGGCGGATTGCTAGTATTCTACAGAATGAGATGTAGTAGCAGGAGATATATCCGCGAGAGTACGGAGCGTCGAGGCAAGGAGGGGTGCGCGCGGGTGCAGAGAGGGCGAGCTCAGATCGCTAACTAGGCACTATTGCCAATCGATAGGTCGTTACTTGTGCTGGCCGCCCGCCGTGGCGCGCTGGCCGGCACGCGCGACTCATCACTTTAGATGCTGCTACGTCAGGTCACTCTCCTTTTCTCGATGTCCTTCAAATTAGCTTTGTAGGTCAGGTTTTCGTCGGTCCACCTCCACGTGGTGTTGTTGACACTGTCCTGAGGTACCAACTCGCGACTGACGCCAGTTTGGGCATTTCTTCGCGAAATTGGTTAGGTAATGTCTCTAACACACATCATGTTTAATTAATCTTGTTTAATATGAAGCAATGATAATATCAAGTAACCACATGATGTACCTAATTAGAAGGTACTTACCTACTATATAGAATCACAACTACCTACTTATCTAAAGAAAAACACTTTCAGTTGATACAGTTCAGTTGTTCAACTCGTGTCAGAAGGCAGGTAGTCCGATATGGACGCCTCTAACTGTCATCACCTACCCGCATTCTCCAGTCTTGTGAACAAGCTAGTTGAAATTACTAGCGAAATATTGAGCTCCGCGAATAAATTATTAAACATGGTAAACACTCCGTTAATAAGTAATTTTATTTGAATTTCATTCTTTAGTACGAATTTATTGATACTCTTACTTTCTAGCAAATACAGAGTTCTCGAAACAGATAATTTATAATCAAGAGCATTATAGCCATCGAACGATCCAGCTAATCTTATCGATGGGTTCATGGAAATGACCTGTGCTGACATAAATAAGTAGCAGACTGCTTATTCAGCTAACTTTCACTTCGAGCTAAGCGGAGGGTATGAATGACATCAATAACATAATGAAAGGATGTGAACTTACTTACTGGAAGTACGATGATAGATATTGTTTTCATTATGAACTTCTAAAAAAAAAATCCTCTTTTTCAGTAAGCTACCTAAATATGCTGTAGGTAATCTTAGGTAAAATCTAAGGTAGGTAATCTTAGGTAAACACTGAATTTTAAAAGTTTTTAAAATTCAGTGTTTCTGATGGAATTTGACTTTCCACTTTACCGGTTCGGTGCATTACCAACTCTGCTATTGGGCACAGTGGATTGCAATCGTATTAAAAAAATTAGAATGCCTTTTTTGTCATTTACGACAGAGGCTTGTGGTGAAGGTAGGTACTTTCAAAATATAATTTTTAGTTTTAGTAGGTATAATAAAAGGTTTTGGCCAATTATGCAATGAATTTCAGTCATTATAGTCGTAGTTCACACCACAACAAATTTTGAACGATATATATTATTTTACGTACCTATGTACTAACTTATCATTACACTTGTAAATTTTTCTCAAATATTGACTAGTGCGCTACAAGTAAAGTAGGTAGGTACGCGACGGGTGGTTTGTGGAAAGGGTGATTCCACTGTTTACCTATGCAAAAATCTTGACGAGTACATTTTACATTCGTCTTCCCGCATGTGTTTTATATTCGTTTACTTCGGTCGGTCGAGCTCGTAATCGCCGCGCTGTTTGCGAGGGGAACTCTGCTGATCCCCGCAAATATATGTCGTAAGATTTAATAGACATGTAATGGATATCTGGATGACGTTTTAAGGATTTGTGCAAACCGAATATGTCATTCCGCTTCCATCGTTATTGGAATTTTATTTGTCGGATTTTTGGATCAAGTTCTTTCTTGACAATAACCATTTCCTAAAAGTCCTCCGTCATTGTTATATTGTATGATTGTTTTTCCTTTCTTTATCCTTTATTCGTTTTATGTAATAATCTGCCTGTATACTGCAATAATACTATAAGTATTTTGGTATATTATGTCAATCTACTGAATTCAATAACGCAACGCACAATGAGTTAAAAAATAATGTATCTAATTAGTTGTTTCGTCTACTCGAATATCGTTTTGACTGGATTACTATAAAACTGTGTCAAGTTTAGAAATCATTAGAAATCCATCGCGTGACAAGTGAAGGCTTTCAATACGCGCATGAGTTAAGCACGATTTAAGCATAATTTAAGTGAATTACAGCACCCTTGAGGGCCGTCGGCAGCGACACCCCGCGTTCCTCTCGGCCGCCGTGCAAGCGCGTCGCGGGAGTTAGGCATCAAAGACACTGCTTTATCATGCTGCTCAAAAATATGGAGATAGGTATTCTTCTGTGTCTGCAAATCTTATGTTATTGAGTTCTTAATTTCATAAATTATTTATACCTACATACCTAACTGCTTGAATTCAATACATGAGACCTATTATAAGAGTAAAACATTTATCTACAATGGTTTCGTTTTTATAGAGAGCGACGAAACCGACTTATACAAGGTATAACGGGTAAGCCCTTTTAATCCGAAAGGGGGTTGTTAAAGACGTCTAGGTGAACAACTTTTGTTCTACGACTTTTGGAAATTCGAAGTACCTACTTTTAAAAAAATGTAGGTGTAAAGTTTACTTGAAAATCAGCTGTTTCTGAGAGTTCGAGGTCATTGACATTATGTTGTCCTTTCATTTCGTTTGATGTACTAATAATCAAAACTTCAATTACCTTTATTTTCAAAAGCAGCTGTTTCTTCAGTGAAACATAATTTCAAAATTTAAAAAAAAAAGTTTAAATTTTCAAAAGTCGTAGAACAAAAGGTGTTCACCTAGACGTCTAGAATAACCCCCTTTCGGACTTTTGAAAATTCGAACTTTTTTTTTGAAAATTTTGAGATTATGTTTCACTGAAAAAACAGCTGTTTTTGAAAATAAAGGTAATTGAAGGTTTGTTTGTAGTAGACCAAGCTAAATGAAAGGACAACATAAGGTCAATGACCTCGAACTCTAAGGAACAGCTGATCTTCAAGTAAACTTTACTCTTAAAATTTTCGAATAGTACAATTTCCAAAAGTCATAGGACAAAAGTTGTTCGCCTAGACGTCTAGAACCCCCTTTCGGCTTTAAAGGGCTTACCCGTTACGTCTTGTATATACATAGAAAACACCCAGAACTAGAAACAAATATTTATAGTCAGTAGAAATATTTCGGCTTAAATCGAATCCGCAACCTTCTGCGTTGCAGTTCGAGCATCGCCCGCTGCGCCACAGAGGCCGCGTTTCTATTGCATACAATAATTATGTTTCCCTGATGGATGAATGAAAAAAAAAAACATCTCCATATTTGTGAGTGGTATGCAAGTGAGCGAGTGAGGCGCGACGGCGCGTGATCCCACCGAGTGGCGCCGCAGGGAGTTGCTTGCCACAAACGCGATTGTGGACAAACGAACCGACAAATATTCTGTTATCGGCGCACCTGTCGGCTGCTTTGTTATACCATACGCCTTCGATCATATACGATCTCAAGTATAAATTATACTAGCAGCGTCCGCGGTTTTACCCGCATAAGTTTCGATCCCGTAGGAACATTGGATAAAAAGTAGCCTTTGCGTTATTCCAGGTCTCCAGGTTTGTATGTCTAGAATAACCTTAAACCCTATATTTCACTAAACCGATCGCGATGAAATGATTGCAATGATGGGAATAACCTATATTCCAAGTTTCATCGCAATCGGTTTAGTAGTTTTTGAGTGACGGAGTAACAAAGTCACATACAGACTTACAAACTTTTGCATTTATTAAATAACTAGCTGCACCCCGGGGTTTCACCCGCGTAAGTCCCGTTCCCGCGGGATTATCGGGATAAAAGTAGCCTATGTGTTATTCAAAGTCTCCAGCTACCTACCATATTCCAAGTTTCGTCGCAATCGATTCAGTAGTTTTTGCGTGAAAGAGTAATAAAGTCACATACCTACATACAATTTTTCGCGTTTATAATTTTAGTAAATTGTATCTTACTATCTTACGAAGACAAAATAATAATAGTAATTTTTATTCGTCGGCGTTCTAACTCCAAGATCGCGCAAGCCTAATGAAACATGTACCTACCTACCTAATATAGTTTGGTGGCTAGGATGCTAATGCGTACCATTTATTCGTACCTACCATACGATTCCATTTGTAGGTATAATAAAAATTGAGTTTCAAAGATGCCGAAGTTAAACAACTTGAAAGTAAATCATAACAAGCGATCGAATTAGTAGTGGGAGATGGCCACAATAGTGTCCTTTACGGGCTCCAACCATACCATAACAAATTAATATAAATTTGAAACTGTTGACACGAGAATTTTGAACTAGAAATACCTATGTGTCTCAAAATATTTGCTTGCAAAAGTTGCAACTGGGTATGGCTCTTGTGGCGCAGTTGGTTATACAGCACGCGGAGTACCTTAGTAAATAAATAAGTAAATATTTCACTACATTGCACATAGCGCAATCTAGTCCCAAACTAAACACTAGGATTGTACTATGGGTACTAGACAACGGATAAACTACATAATAATACCTTTTAGTAAATACATACATATTATACATAGAGGTACCTACTTAAAAAGATATTAATCTAAATAAAGTGGTAGTAAGTGTGTTTCTGGTTCTAGGTGTATTCTATGTATCGTATGTATGTATTTACAATAAAAAAGTATATGTAGTGTAAAATATCCGTTGTCTAGTACCCATAGTACAAACCTAGTGCTTAGTTTGGGGCTAGAAAGCGCTGTGTGTAATGTCGTTCAATATTTATATTTATTTTTCATATTAGTAGGTAGTATCCCATTAGTATAAAACTATGTTACATTAATCAAATGTTGTTTGAAACATATGGAAGTTTGAAAAAGTGTTAAATTAAATTTAAAATCTAATATTTGTTTTTTTTGGGGGAATATTAATCAAAATAGTTTCGTGAAGGTGAACAAGTGTAATGTAAGTGAAAACCGGTGCAAAACATGGACTTTAGCGTTGTCTCCAAAGCTCGCGTGAACCGTTATTATAAAGAGCCACCATTTACAATGACTTCCTTGACTTGACTTTTACTACGACGATTTGATTTTATTTTTTGAGTGATATGAGGGAACCAAAGCTTCCTCATACTTCTGAATGGGTTTTAGTAAATAAACCTTTTTTATTTTCTTTGTATTTAAGGTACGCAATTAGATCAGCTGCCGGAAGAACGACACAAAAATGGTCACGTCATGCATTTATGTAGTTTGTATGTCGTCAAGTACCCTAATTATTACTTTACCTACGACATTTCTACACGTGTTACATCTGCACAGCGTAGGCATCTATTTTTAATTATATATACTTATAATAAAATCGTAACTTAGCGTGGTCTGTTTTTGAAAGATATTTAAAAAAAACTATTTTTAGAGGTATGTACTAACGTAACAGACCCCATTTCCGTGTTTAATTTTTAGTCTGTTTGTCTTACTTCACCTACCTACTGGAGTGCACAAAAATCCACACTTAAACGGACACAACCAGAGAAATAGCGCCTGGCTTCAACAGTACTTCGATGGGCGGCCGTTTAAGTGTGGATTTTTGCATTGCGGTAGGTAGGTGTAAGAACAACGCGGGATCGCGACTTGCGCGAGTGAAACTGCGGGGCGCAGCTTGTTAAAAGTAATTTTAACGATAATAATTATAGGCACAATATAGCTTTACTTTTGCTCTTGTCTAATAATTTACATGAGAATTCCACTTATCTACAGTTTGGTGGTAGGTAGTTAAGTTACCCACATAACTTGTTAGACAGTTACAGAATAAGTATATGTAGGTATCCATAACGTTATTTATTAAGCATTAAAATAATGGATAACTTAAAAGCTTATCGGTCACGCTTCTAAGTAGTCGAAGTAACAGGATGTGCTTGCAATGTGATCCCATAGTTCAACTTAGTTGCAGAAACTATACATATAACTATCCATACATATAACACTATACATATAACACCCTAAAACTTATGTATGAGTAAAAGTAGAGCATTACTACTCGTACCTATTTTATTGTAGTATATTCGTTGTCTAGTACCCATAGTACAAGCCTAGTGCTTAGTTTAGGGCTAGATTGCGCTGTGTGTAATATCGTGCAATATTTATTTATTTATTATTCATTTATTTATTGTTTGCACTTATCATATTCCACAAATGAATTACTTTATGTGACCAATCACAAGTCATTTACTTAGATTTGATGTTATTCCGATCTACTTAGTACCTATCAAAAATCCATAGGTTTGAACTTAGGTATGAAACTGCTTGCGATGAAATCCTATTTGATCACACAAACATTTCATCTGGAGATATACCTACAAGTAAATCGCTAAAAGCAGCTTATAATACCCAATACTGTATTCTGTATTTGTAATTATTAATCATCAATTACTAAGCTATACATATGCATGAGACGTAAAGTGACGATGAGTGAAAGAGTTTTCTGGTCGCCCTAAGGTCTCTAACTAGACCTATCGACTGATTTCGGGGATGACAACCAGGACTTACTGCTTAACGTGCCTTCCGAAGTACGGAAAGCTCGAGAAAGTGAATTATTGTCACACAAATTGTCGGTCACCCATCCAAGTAATTACTGCGACAAGTACGCCAATAGTCCCTTGGAAATAGAATGATGAATCTTCGTATTTGCCCAGAATATTAATGTACCTACATGATTATCGTATAAAGAAAGAAAGGCCAAAAAGTCTGTACTTGAAGTAAATTAAAAAAAAGTTCGCTAGGGGACTTAGGAGATGTAGTAGAATAAAAATTATATAATTTCTAAAATTCTAGTCTGTTTCGCTGTATGTTCCTTATACAATTAAAAACTACTAATCCGATTGAAATTTGTTGAATTCACTATTTCTCAGCAGACGAAGTCGCTGGTAACAGCTATAGTACTTAATATTTAGGTAGATTAAAAAGATGGTCACAAAACAACTGTCACACGTAGGTACCGAATCGGTATATTGTATTGGATCGTATTTATTAAACAATGTCGGCAGATCAGGTTCCACTCGCTCAAGGTTGGTGTTTCATAACATTGACACCATTGGAATCCTTCCACATGTGACTAACTTACTAAATATGGAAGTCAGGAAAGTAAAGTAAAACGAAGCGTTGAATGCATCTTATTTGCCATACCTAAATACCTTACCAACTATAACTTGTGCCGCCGGACCAAGAACTGCGACAGCACCGCGTACCTACCGATAGAAATTCCTAATTCATCCTATCCTACTTCCTACTGATATTATAAATGTGAAAGTGTGTGTTTGGATGTTTGTTACTCAATCACGCAAAAACGGCTAAACGGATTTGGATGAAATTTGAAATGTAGGTAAATGGGGACCGTGAATAACACATACGCTACTTTTTATCCCAAAATTCCCGCGGGAACGGGACTTATGCGGGTAAAACCGCGGGGCGCATCTATACTAATATTATAAAGAAAACGTTTTTTTTTGTTTGTTTGTAATGAATAGGCTACGAAACTTCTGGACCAAATGATCTAGTAGTTCAATCAGTACCATACTCCAACAGAAAGCGACATTATCGAGGAGTAACATCGACTACTTTTTGATTCCAATATTCCCACGGAATCTGGACTTACGAGGTTAAAACCGGGGGTGGCAGCTAGTTATGAATGTTATGATATATAGGGACTGTGAAAATCTAATGTGGTCATCGAATTTGGAAGCTAATTATCTTAAACAGTCGAAAAAAAAAGTTGCTGACTGTACCTACTTTATATAGGTAGGTTATTTATGTTTAAAATGTAGTAGAGCTTGAAGCTTAATTATTCTTTAGTTCATAATAGATAGAATTAAAACAATCGTTCAATCAGCGTGTGGTCAGAGCAGAGGGGTTGCTGTCTCAGTAATAGATGGGAACTGGGAAGGTTAAACGGTGGTTAAAAGCGCGTTAAACGTCAGCGCACAAAACGCAAAACAATCGAACTCTAATGACGAAGGTATTGATGATCAAGATTGAATGTGCTATAGAATGGCTATAGACGTATATTATAACTCCCTGTATTTGGTCTATAATTTCTATTCCTACCTACTTATACAAGATGTAACGGGTTAGTCTTTTTAATCCGAAAGGGGGTTGTTCTAGACGTCTAGGCGAACACCTTTTGTTCTACGACTTTTGAAAATTCGAACTTTTTTTTTTGAAAATTTTGAGATTATGTTTCACTGGAAAAAACAGCTGTTTTTGAAAATAAAGGTAATTGAAGATTTGATTGTAGTAGACCAAACTAAATGAAAGGACCATGATAAGGTCAATGACCTCGAACTCTAAGAAACAGCTGATCTTCAAGTAAACTTTACACTTAAAATTTTCGAAAAGTACTTCGAATTTCCAAAAGTCATAGAATAAAAGTTGTTCGCCTAGACGTCTAAAACAACCCCCTTTCGGATTAAAATGACTTACCCGTTACATCTTGTATATGGGGAAAGGACAAAGATTATGTTTAGTAATAAAATGAGATCAATATATCGGGATGTTTTAGTAATTTATCCCGTTGAAAATTTCCAAGGAGACAAATGGGGGAGAGAATAAATTCAGATCTCCTGCTCCAGTAGGTTTCAGCAGCTGTACCGCTAATGATAAGGAATAAGGATTGTTACGGATATCCAGCTCTTACATTCTAATGCCTATTGTTCAAACTTAAGTAAATAAACATACTTCGATAGATACTTATCTCTACAGTGATGAATCTACGTCATTAACAGACGTAAAACGTGCTTAAAGATGTTTACTTTATTTAATAAAATAATATTGCTGTACAAATTTTGTAATATCTGCAAAAAATATTGGGTAAGTGTGTCTACAAGGGCATTCACCTGAACGAGACTGCACGATTTCATTAACTTGAATGCCTATTGTTTATAAATTTATAACTTAATACAGTTTTCAGATCAACAGTAGGTAGTTGAAAAATAATCACGTTTGGTGAATAGGAGCCCTACTTAAATATTGATTTCACCTGGAAAAATAAATTCTCTACTAGCAATCACGGTCCATGATATACAACCAAGTGACAGACAGACAGACAGACGGATAGTAGAGTGTTAGTATTTAGTTAGGTTTTTTTCGTAGAGGTGTTACGGCACGACATTTATTCAATTTTCCCACAAGTGCAGATACCTATATTATTGCGATTAAATTTTAGCTATTGAAAAGAATTAAATCCACACATACTTTGTTATAAGTATTGATGAGCGGTCTGCCGGGATTCGAAACCACGACCTTTCAGAATAGAGCTTTGGGTAACAAGCACTAGACCAACACCGCTCTTTATTTTTTGATCTTTTCCTATTTGTAATAGTTAAAGTAAGTAGCAGTAATTGATCACTGTGCGATGATGTAGTTAGATGGTAGTAGGCGCTTAGCGAACGGGCCTCGCTCCGTTGTGAAGCTAATCCAATCACGTAATTGGACTTAACATTTATCGGTTAACGACATACGATCAGCATACGATAGACAGTTTACGCGGAATAGTTAAATGTTCCTGTGTCTCTATTGTCTAGTTTAATCCCTGTTATTAGAAACTACGAAACCCTACACTGCGCGTTGCCCAACAAGGCACGCACTTGCCCAATTTTTGTATTAACAACATAACTACTGCAGCTACATGATTTATAAGTAGCTACGAATCATTAGTTCATTTAGTTAATATTAATAAAAGTTGCAACAATTTGGTCAACCGAACCAATCACCTTACCTACAACTGCAACTAAAAGATGGATAGACGGTTCAGTCATGCAATTCAGATGGATTAAAGAGCCAAAACTTCTTTACGATCAAACTTTACCTTTTAAGACTTCGAATCTGCCTTACTATCTATTAATTTGAAACCCTACTGTTTAAAATTATTTATGTTTTAATATCATTCATTCATTTCAAATTCCAAGTATGGAAGAGGCTAGAACTTATGCTTTTTTAGTTTCTTTTCTAAAAAGTATCTGGAACTGTAGAACCAAACTGTATTTATATAGAAACAAAAATAATTTTATGCTCTGCTGAAATAAACCGCGAAGTTAGCAGAGTATTTTTTCAATTGACTTTTCTAAGTCTAAAACGCCGGAACTATTTCTGAAAAGTATCAGGAACTATAGAACTCGGCTGCATACGACTAGAACTCACATTAATTTTTCATCTGCTGGACAATGCTCTGCTAGGTTCACGAACATCTATACTATATTGCACATGGAGCACCTATAAGTAAATTATTTTTAAAATTTATTCTTTCTTCGAGGTTTAAAGTAGGTACCTAGTCTAGATATACCTAGTTGCGATTAATGTAACTTTATTCGATTTAAAGTAGGTACTTAATTGTTAATTTTGACAACCTGCAGCAAGTATTTTAGCAAATACTCCAGTAAGTATGTAAAATGACAAATGAAAGTAATTAAGAATGTCCTGTCAGGCAGTGCTCGCATCGCACTGGAAGCACGAGGGTCGAGGTGTGGGCGTGCGACATCATGACATTGACGTGTCATTAGTGTCATTGGGAATTGGGGACGATCGTTTAATCTGCGATTTATACACTTGTAAAATAAAGATGTTGTTTTAGCCCTTCGTTCGGTGGAAAAAGAGGGTGTTATAAATTAGAAGTTTGATTTCGCAAGTTTTTGTCTGTCAATTAATGGAAATCTTTTCAGATTGACTGTTAAGACTAATGGTCATTTACATGGAGTTGATTTTCCAACCATTTCACTAAGCCAACCCAGTAGGTCCCGTAAATTAAGCATTGTATGAACGGACGGTTCATTTTTACTTGCTGGTTGATCGGCTTATGTTATTATAAGATTTGTAGTCTAAATATAGTTCGTTTACACACTGCGATCTGGTGTAAAAGCCTTCAAGTAACCCGCACCAATTGGACGTAGCTGAGGGTTATGGGAAAAGTCGTCCACCTCCAAACTGGTCCCAGTTTCCAGTACCCTTTCGAATTTGATAATAGTCAATTGGGGCCCAATTACGTGCTAGTGCTATGTAGGTATTACAGCTAAGGCGAGCGAAGCTACTGGCGTACGAGTAGCTGTCTATTGCGTAAACAGTACTCGCATGCTACCTCGCAAGGCACGCTAGCTGTCTAAACCAGCTAATGGCCTGGCTTATAATTGAGAAACATCCGAAGTCCAGCTTTGTGTGTCAAAACAAGTCATAACTGTAATAGGTGATAGGTACAACTGAATAACCTATTTATTTGAGGAGCTCATTGGCCTAACTGCACCTGCCGATCTTGAATGGTCGTATGGGTTAAGCAACGATTGGCGCGGTCAGTACTTGGATGGGTGATCGAATTTGTGTGGCAAAAAATCATTTTGTCGAGCTCCTCCGTGCTTCGGAAGGCACGTTAAGCAGTTGGTTTTGGTTGTTGTTATTTGATAGCGGTCGTTAGGTCGAGTTAAAGGCCTTAGGGTGACCTGAAAACTCTAACACTAGTTGAACCACACCACTACACGAAAATAAGAA
This sequence comes from Idaea dimidiata, assembly GCA_949358125.1. Lineage (NCBI taxonomy): Eukaryota > Metazoa > Arthropoda > Insecta > Lepidoptera > Geometridae > Idaea > Idaea dimidiata. Next base: position 8,575,224 of record OX442337.1, read on the forward strand.
GAACCTACTTATCTACAATTCGTTTCGCCGACAGAATTTAAACAGAATGAATGTACATGACCTACTATGAAAACAAAAAGTACTTTTATAATGAGACTACTTGTGATACATTCGTTTCACCTGACCTGGAAAGAAAGGGTGTGATCTGTCTTGCCTGCGGCATCAGGATGACGGACAAATTGCCTTAGTTTAGTAATGCTTGTATCTTCTTCATCGTTATCTCCATATAATAACAGGAACTATGCCCCCTTTTCAATACCACAATGTAACTATTTTTATCGTAATCGCGTATTCACGTATAGTACCTACTTATACTACCTGTAAAATCCTCCAATCGTATAACAAAAATGAAATGCTGTTAAATGTAAGAAAATACTACAAACATTTGTTTGCGATAAAAACGTAATGATCCCAATCCATTACCAAATTATCTTCGAAACAGGACAATAAATACAGATATCTGTTTGTATCGAGGCAGTGAACGGAGACAATATTTAGTGGGCTGCCCCCCTGGTCCTGCCGAACGGAAACTTATAGTTTTCTTGAGGCGCCCGTCGAATAAAATACTGCTGGTCCGGGCATAAATCAGATCGTGTCGCGGCCGCAGCCGGCGCTCCGTCGCCGGTACATTTTAATAACAGGGCTCCTCTGCCATAAATGGTCACTGACAGATTTTATTTCAGCTCATATATAATGTCTAGTCACGCACGTGGACCTTTTATTGCTATTTACATTCTAGGATTACATTAAACTTAATTTATTTGTTTTCATTCTCTCTGAATGAGGTAACTCAAGGAATTGGTTACCTCATTCCTGAACCCAACTTGGAAATTATTAAAAACATAATAATAATATTTCGCTTATGAGAAACAAAAACCTTACCAATCAATACGATTCTGAAAAAAAAAAGATTTCAAACTAAAATTATTATAAAGATATTATTCAATTGAAAATTGTAAATATTCACAGACGATTTTTTTTAATGACGAGACTCTACAACACATATTATTGCACTGTGATTAGCTGCATCACATCTAGTAGGTTTATCTTTTTACAATCCAGGTACCTAGGCAGGCATACCACAGTATACCTCGTAGGTGTGCACTTCGGACTATTAACGTAGTTTATCAATAGGTAAGTTTCATACTTATATTGGACTGAACTTTAGTTTCAATTTAACGCCAAAGAACTATAACTTTACTATGGACCATTAAAATAATTTATTGTAAGAAGGACCGGACTAATTTCAATAAATAGACAGATATGTATCGGAGGCGCGACACCGACCTACGTCCTCCGATGGTTTATGGGCAGATTTACGGCGAACCGCTAACAATAACTGACCACGAGGGTGTCGCGAGGGCGCCGCAGCTGTTTTTTACACGTTTTCCCTCAACCTTTACCTCAGTATGATGAAATTACAAAACCTCAGGAGACTTGTCGGTAAACAGAGAAATACTTGGAGACTACCTCACTTAATATTATTTGAACCACCTAGTTATAGCTCATATTGATGAAAGAAACGTTTATTTTAATCAGGATTTCGATATTTTACGAAACTTTTATTCGGGAACCAAACTAAAACTAAAGTCATCAAAACACTACACTGAAATGTTACATCTGAAATGAGAACTTTTGAAGTCGAAGAAAACTATTAGGTCAGGGACTAGGTTACGTATTTAATCGACCTATAATTGTTATAATTCCCACTACTTGTGGGAATTATTATATAGGTATACTAAGCTAATAATATTAATACTAACCTAATAATACGTTACTTATTCTTTTATCACAACAATGTTGTCCCTAAACTTTTTAAGATTCCCATCCCAACTCCATGCCTTTTCAGTGCTGAAGTGACCACATCCATAGCAATAAAAATATTAAAAACCGCATAAGTAAGAGGCGGAGGTCGCCGGCATCGGCAGTTCGCCGCAAATGTCGCCCGGACACTTACATTATTCCTTACTGCCCCTGCCCGGGGTGGAGATGCCGCAGCCTCCTGCCCCTGCACCTATTATCTCAATACTTTAGATAGTCACCGAGACATTCTCGGACTACGATCGTTCCGCCAAATGACCGGCCATTTGCTGAGATCCGATTAGTCATGATTGTGTTTGTGTATAAAAATATAATCTCTACGAGACTTCAATAAGAGCAATTGAAGCGAATGTCTTCGATATAAACTTGAACGATACTTTGAAAGGATTCAAATTCATCAAAGGAGGTCATTACGGAAGACTCGGACTTTGAAGGATTTTATAGAAATTGAATGAAAACGGAGTAGTTCTTGGATATTAATCTGGGAGATTATTTTACTTCGCTGACCACGTGCGGAAACGTTTTTGATTCAATTTGTATTACCGTCAACATGTGTAGGTACCTATTTTTTACAAAGACTTGTGCCTCAAATAAACGTTAATGCATGAATCTTTTCGTACAATATAATTTATGTTTCTAATATCACAGGACAGAAGGCGAATGCAACAGGAAACTTTGCATATTGCTGAATTGCGAAATGCAATATGATACCCCGAGTTCGAGAAGTTAACAAACAATATACATTTCACGGTATTGTTGAAGTGGTGCAATATTTCGTATACAACCTACCTACTTTAATTACCTACCTCTGTGTTCTTATGTTTGTGAAAACATGAAAAATATACCAATTAATTGATAAAATAAAAAGTATAAATTCAAGTGATTCTCCTCTAGAAATCTCAGCCACCATCTATAACTTAGCATCAAAAATATACAACTTAGCATCAAATTTATTTCAGCGTATTCTATGTTACAGTCAAAGCCCGAAAGCGGTCAATACTTAGAGGCTCAATGATGGTAGTTTACTAAATTATAAAGTGACTTCTAATTATATGTTGATTTATAATTCCCCAATAGAATATTACCCCTTTAAAATAAGTATATTGGTATTGTTTTCGTTCTAGATAATAATTGAATCACAAGTTTGTTTCAAGCAATAGCTCGATTGATGCGAATGGGGGGAGCGTTCCGGTCGGTTGTGCTTATCGGATGAAGCCGATCCGATCGGGGAAGATGCCGAACCGTTCTGCATCATTATACTGCTCAATAATCTTTGGAACTACTACTGTGCTATTTTACTAGCTTCTTGTTGAATCAAAATCGTTGGAAATTAAACCTAACATTTTAATATTATGAATTTAATAGCCGTAGGCCGTAGGACATAGGCAAACGACTCAAACTAGGGCTCGATTCGGTAAGGACAGCATGCGGAATGCTGGCGGAATGCAGGCGACGTGCAGGAGATGTGTGTTAATTCGTATTCGTTAAATTTTGTTTTAATTAATTACTATTTAATAAGTTAAGTAGCCTTCAAAATTAAGGGCTACTTAATTATTTAAATAGCTCCCCTAGTCCCTTAGCCAATCAGTATTTAAATAAGTTATAGAATAGCTGTTATTTGTTATTTTAAGAAATCGACTTCTATGCATCCCGCCTGTTTGTCGCATGCTATGTTTTTAGAGAATCTGGGCCCAAGGCTATAGCCTTGGGCTCTGTGAAAATGTGGCAAATGTATACATTTGCCACATTTTCACAGACGTTGAATGTCACTCACAAAAACAAGACAAAGTATTAAGCCACGGATAGAGTCGTGTGTGAATACGGCTATATCTCTGTACCTAAAGCATCAATGAAAGGCTCACTGCTCTGTTACATATCTTTGAAGTGAGAAAGGTATTAAAGTTTTTGCATAATTCTGATACGGGTAACGTCGCAATCAATCACCATAAAATACAAGTACAAAGTGTTCGCCACATTTAAAATGACATTAGCGTCATATCGATACGTGCTCAGGAGCTAGTGCTCGAAGCCTCGCGCTACGGGCCACGCTTCGGTGAACCCTGATCCTATCATAACGCAATCGCATACCCCCGTACCCCTTTACTATGATAAAGTTCTACGTAACACTATCGATACAATGTCAACCGTACGCACTCCGCTTAAAACTCTATTTCTGATGTGATCTACAGTAGAACCTTGTACAAGTAAAAGGATAAAATCTGCAGATATTTACGTTGATAGCCTTCTAGCTAAGAAGTGGAGTTGATACGTGAACTCGATCAGGGACTATAATAATCTAAAGCTCACGTTATTTTTGCAATAAATGTCAGGTACGGGAACGTATTGAAAACAATTGTTATGGAGTAAAGTTTCAGGGATAACTTATTGTCTTTCAAAAATTTAAAAATCTTCGAGGTACCTACTTGCAGTCTCTGACGCATTATTGTATGGTGAATTTTTGGTAATATCAATCATTAATAAGATTAAATGTTTAAAATCTTATTAATTATTGATATTACCAAAAAAAATTATAGGACAATTTATTTAAGACCTTTATTACATTACTGCAATATTAGGTAGGATGTTGTTTTTCAACGTCGTTTTGATCGAATGAGTGGAGCAAGCGGTGATCGCGACATTCGCGACACACAGGTGAAACCAAGGTGAAACCGAAATTTCTGGTAGCGAACTATTTTATCCGTCACAGGATTTATTTATTTATTTATTTATTTATTATAACAATTGCCAAAGGCAAACTCTGACGTTAAATAACATCCTGTACCTTAAGTACGTAGGTTCTTTGAAGTATTACTTAATACAGTAAACTATAAGTCTTAAGGAACCTATTACGAAAAAAATAGAAATCCACAAAACCCATAAAATATCCCCCTTGGCTTCCGCTCACCGATAATCCCTTTAGCGAGGGAAAACTTCAAAAGTTAGTGCGGGCGTTCGTGGGGTACTGAATTTTTGATCTCTATTAAATTGTTTCAAATCGTTTAACTTGTCGCGGCTCAATCAGTGCGAAGCTGGAGGGCGCGAGCGATGCCGTCTGCCGTGAGCCAGAGGTGCAAGTAGGCGCGAGGCACGGGGCGCGGGCGCGACCACGCGTGAACCTCTCTCACGCTTGCTGCCCCGCATACTAGATGCCAAGCATCGATCAAATATCGGAACAATTTTTTTGATTTTGTGTTGTTTCGCAATATTAAATTCGTCTTTTTCTTACTCGGTCAGAAAATGTTACACTGCTATTTAGTTAGGTTAATTGGTATTTAGGATGGGGATAAGTATTTTTACTGACCATAAATGTTTGTTTCTGGTTCAAGATTTGTCTTCGTGCCTTAATGCACCTACATGATAATTATTTATAAATAAAAAATATATATTGTATATGTTATGTTTAAGTACGCATAGTATACAAGACTACTTGCGCAGTTTAAGGCTATAAATGGCACTGTGTGCAACGTCCAGCGATTTTAATTTTTAGGTTAATCATAACTATGTTGTTTTTGTTTTCGTTACCTTATTTTTATTATCTCTTATTGTTGGGTATTTTTAGGTATATAGACGTTTTTTTCCTTCATTGGGAAAAGCCACGATCATCGTCACGCACGACCACAATGAATTTGTCAAATTAGCAAATCTTTCATGTGTTTAATAAATGTATAACATTTTAGAAGTCATTAGAGGTTTATGTTCCAAATAAGTATGGCGTGTTGCAAATTATTGTCGTTAACATTTTGATTGTACAGCTGAGTACAGCATTACCTAGGTACTTACTAGTTATGTTGTAGATCAAGATCTATTAAAAGTAAAATTATGTCAGTTAGGGGTTAAAAAGCTGGCTACATCCGCATAGGTAGGCGGCTTGCTTAGCGCCTAGTGATTTGCATTCTGACACTAGGTACTGACTAGCTTGGCTAGACGCCATGCGCTCAGGGGCAGCCGGTTGCGATTTTTCTAGACCGGTCGATTTAACAAAACACAATATATTTATTTTAAAACGGCATTATTTCTAAAAACCGAGTTTTTTAACTTTACAGTTAGCTTTTTCAAGGTTGATTGAGATGTAATTCGTCTAATTTAACATTTAACAAAGTTACTGTAAACTACCGCCTCATAATTATTTATGTCAAAACGTTCGATTTAGTTAGGTGACTCTTGAAGCTAGCCTCTAGGTGCTAAGCCAGCCTTCTACCTATGTGGACGTAGCCTAATGGAACATAAATTGTTGTCTTAGGTGAACGTCGCGACGCGACAAAATAGCGACTATATTTTTGACTAGCTGCGCCCCGCGGTTTCACCCGCGCAAGCGCAAGTTGCGATCCCGCGTTGTTCTTACACCAACCTATCGCAATGCAAAAATCCACACTTAAACGGTCGCCCATTGAAGTACTGATTATGCCAGGCGCTGCCGCGCCTGTAATCATCAATACTTCCCTGGTCGTCCGTTTAAGTGTGGATTTTTGCATTGCGGTAGGTAGGTGAAGTAAGGCCAAATTTGTTCATGACGATCGATGACGATTGGTGATGATCGATGACGATGGATAACGATGGTTAAAAAACAACAAAATTACGCAATTTCTATTTTTTATCCGGATATCAGGATAAACAACAAAATTACAATTTCTATTTTTTATCCGGATATCCGGATAAAAAGTAGCCTATATGTTAATCGAAAGTCTTAAGCTATCTGCATACTAAATTTCATTGAAATCGATCTAGCCGTTTCCGAGATTAGCGCGCACAAACGCACAGACAAACGGACAAACAGACAAAAAGTTAAACACGGAAATGGGGTCTGTCACGTTAGTACATATCCCTAAAAATGGTTTTTTCAAAATATCTTTCAAAAACAGACACCGCTAAGTTACGATTTTATTTTAAGTATTGATTGATTGATTGATTGATTGTGAGTCAACCATAAAAGATATACATAATATGCTGTTGCAGGATATTTTTCATTTACATATTTATTTTTTATTTTATTGCACGTTAAGCTGTACAAATCCGTCATACATAATTTCTGTGTAACTTTAAACCATTCAGGCTGCACACGCGACGGAAGCTTAAAAAATGAAGTAACTTTTCCCGTTTTTGAAACTTTTCTCTTCACTGCTCCGTTCCTATCTATCGTAGCGTAATGAAAAGTGTTCTATAACCTGCCCAGGAGTATAAAGTATAATCGTACCAAGTTTCGTTAAAATCCGTCCAGTAGTTTTTGTTTCTATAACGAATATACAGACAGACAGACAGACAGACAGAAAAAAAATTTATTGATTGCATTTTTGGCATCAGTATCGATTACTAATCACCCCCTGATAGTTATTTTGAAAATATATTCAATGTACAGAATTGACCTCTCTACAGATTTATTATAAGTATATAGATTGACAGATTTGCAGACACGACAATATCATTAACATACAACGACTATTTCATAATTTCTTCTATGGTTTTCGCAATTTTGCATAATAAAACACTTTATTTTCCCGGTTTAAAAATCATCAATAAAACGCGATTAAACGCGGAAAATAAGTGTTTGGACTATTTCATAATTTTTCAAAATCCTTCTGAAATCATTGAACTTCTCAAAAACATCTTTTTAATCAATATTATTGTTATTTTAAGATTCAGTCAATGATTATAATATCGAATGATAATAAATCGTGAATAGTTACAAGGTTCGGGGTATAGGGCGCATCACGGTGTCTGATTTATTCACTGGTGATATTTTATAGCGCAGTTTGTTCCGGCCGTTATTGTATTAGGGCGGCTGTTTCTTACAGAATCGCCTTTAACCTACCTCTGTTTTCTTTGTCAAAAGTTACGACGTGTGACTCATGTATAAAATAACTTTATATCCTAGTAGATATTGTCCTGTGGCTGCACCAGCGTAATTTAAGATCCAATAGTGAGATCGTAGCAGTGGCCTACGCGTATTTCCATGTGTAAACTTGATATCGCATGCTAGCCAAAAAATCAATCACAATGGTATCAGTTAAGTAGCTTGTACTCTACTGATTCTACTTCAATGTTCATTCAATACGGATTCCTAAACGACAAAAGACGAGTAGGTAAGAATTAACTAATTTAATAGGTATGTACTAAAAGGGGAACTTTTGTAAATTTGTCTTGGAAAACGCAGTACATTTTAATCGAAATTAACAGATTTATATAATGTCATGAGCAAAATGTATTATATGCCCTCTAATATAATATATAATATACCTAATTATCATAGTTTAATGTTAGATAAACAACAAAACCGTCAAAACAACCCCGTTTTGTTTAACAAAATTTGATACCACTTTAATAAACTTCATAACCAACGTTCAATAAAAAATAACGTTACTATCTGTCCCCCAATTTTTAAAAATTGCGTGAAATTAAATTTAGAATATACTCGTTTATCCCTCAGGAGTCTGACAAATAGCTGGGTGCGGTGGCGGCGTCGCGATTTAGCTACGCCTGTAATTGGTTTTTTAATTCGATACTCGCGAAGTACCACCTTCCGCTTTATCAAGTGAATATATTATCAAATCGTTAGGCCGCGGTCGAAGCGACCCCAGCGCAATGAATAAGAATCAAAATGCGCTTGTGCTCGCAGTCGAGTCGCACACCACACACAACCGCACGCACGCCGCAACCCACAACTGAGGGGTTGCAAATTATGTTTCCGATTTGTGAATTCGCATTTTAACGGCATATAAATATAAATTAAACCATGACAATTAATGTTATGACTGCTTGACAGACATTTTTAGGATATTTGAGAAGTTTTTAATAAGTACTGGGCCTGTAAGCCGTGCATTTATTTTTCAATTATTTAATGAATTTTGTTTTTTTTTTATTGGTGAACCATTTTATCAATGCAAACAATTCAAAAGCCAGACCTAAACAGTGCTGGCTGCACGGCTATAAGCTATCATGACGAGTACGAGTCCTTTGCTGTCTTGGATATCAAAGAAAGTTAAAACAAATAGAAACCTAACGCACCTAAGTGTATGTAAGGGGTAGATATAATATGGGAAATTATCTTATGTAACTTGAGGTAATTTTTGTAACTTTGATAAAGGTAACAAAGAATGTATTTTGTGTGAGGTGGTACATAAGTATCCTGAACACGTCCGCTCGTCCATGTCGGATCCTCTGTAACTGTCTACATGCTAGAGAATATTGACGAGACCCGTTCTCTGCCGTATCACTCGTAAACGCACCGAATCCTTTTTATTAACCTCCTAAAGCTTTTTGTTGTGACAAAACCCATTATACTTTTATTGAACATCATATACTTGTCTCTACAAACGGAATCGTCAGTTTTATTTTATTACACTTTCAGGAAAATACATGTAAAAAGCGTGGCTGAACTATTATCCTTCACATAAAGATAGCTAATGCAGTTAGTATAGGAAATATTCTCGATAGATCGGGCGCATGTCTCCGTGGTTAAGTGGCCCATTCGCGTGCAAACGAGCGCGTACTTTAAAAATAATAAAACCCCCTTCACATGGTCTCTTCAAAAGGAGTCATTGAAAAAGGTGATTTTAGGAAACACTCTAGTTTACAACGATCTTATCAAAGTAACTTTTCCGGCCATAATTACAAGGTAAGTTAATTTTATCTGTACCTATGTAGCAAGTGAAATAAGTGTATCTATGATGAAAGTATTCAAGTCTCGTCTTTACAGTGTTCTGTGGTTGTGATTGCATTACTGTGCCAACAGGGGTCTGTCGCCTGTATTTGCGAAAGTCATCAGCTGACCAGAGAACGTGTCGCAGTGTAAACATGAGCTAACTAACCGTTAGATGTCAGTTTTCTTTTCTATGCCGATTTCTGTCGAAATATGGCAAAAGGAACCTGGATGAACGAAGTTTGGTAGCCTGTAAATCTCTTACGAGATTAGACATGGTAAGTAAGTACAGTTTAAAAGTTTAAGTTATAAGTTACAGAGTAATATAATATAACCATTCATATGGTTATATTATATACCATTCATATGGTTATATTATATTACCATTCATTTCTATACCTTGTAATAATCTGTTTTTGAATAAATTACTTACTTACCTACTTATATGTAACTAGGTATATAGTCCCTGAAAAGTGGCGACTATTTTAATACCCAATAATTGATTGAATTTAATTATTACAAAACTTAACTTAACTTAACTTGACAAACCATGTCAATCCATAATTAAAGGAAAAATATGGGTAGAAGTTACTAGGAGGTACGTTATAGTACCTACATAACTTTAATAAACGACCCATATCGTCTGTGTTAAATGTGACATGTTCATGAAATCTTTACGTCTATCTTGTCGATAAAATACGAGAACGAAACGGTGCCAAGAGGAAAACGCCCAAGAATATTTACTTAATTCCGCGATATGGGTACCATGCATAAAATCTCAAAATACTGTTTCAATTCTTTTTTGAGAGGAAAGCGCCCGTATTCTCTTTATTCCTCTTGTGACACGCTCTATCTAGTTAGCAGGGCGCACGGGGAAAATGAAATATAGAGGCAATCCAAATAGATTGTTATCTACCCACGTGTTTACCGGCGGCGCCGCGGCACGTTCGCGCTAACAAGCACCCTTCGCGCCTCTAAAACACGACGCACAAACTGACAGCCGCCTAGCCCTAGCCGTATCGGAACCGGCCCTTAGCACATCTCTACATTATTTGACACCATTGCCTCTGACACCTGTCCACTACGGCCTACGGCTTTTATCATCACATTTCGCTTTACAAAAAAATCCAATTTAGCAAATCGTTTCATTTTAGGCTAAGAGATTGAAATTCTAACTCTAGAGTGGACAAAATTTTTACAGAAAGTTATAGGTAGTTATGCAAAAATACATGTATGAAGTACGCGACGCGCGAAGTGATATAACAGCGGCTATTCTTTTGATTCCCAAATAGTAGATCACAATCACATTCATTTTTTTTTTCGCATAGCGTGTCGTTGTCATGTTTGTCGTTTGTGTAAGGGTGCTCCTTCACCGCGAGCATTCACTTGTAATGTAACATTATAGATTCGAGTCACAAGGTGCGCACTGTATGCAATGCCCAAATCTGTAACGATACATTATACGCGAATGCTCACGGTGTGGGAGCACCTTAAGATAACAGGTAAGTTAGTACCCACGCTTCAAAAGTCTTAGCAAAACTGTAAAACTGCTGCTTTGCACGAGTCCAATGCTCACCTAACAAAGTATCTATGGAAAAATGAAATTGTTTTTATCCTTTTTTATCCCACTGCAGGGCAAAAACCTTCCTCTATCTCCTGTCTATATCTTATGTAATATATAAAAAAAGGAATCTATCCCAAACAAATATTGACGTTCAAATCTACAAAAATAAATCAACGATAAAAATTAATGACTCCAGTGTTTCCGTAGTATTAATTTGTTAGCCGGAGATAAAACTATAAACGTTGGTTAATCCCATGTATCATATCGGGGTGGTCATTGATTCGCTACTATCGGATGGTCCGGTGACTTATTACGGGGTCCCCTCTGGGGCCATTACCTCGGGGTCACTGTTGGGACTTCTCTAATAAACGTACCTCTAATACACCTCATCATTCTACATCGGAGCAGGCTTCGTGACAAATTAGGCGTAGTGTCGCCAGTTAGCGGTCATTGTTACTACTTTATCAAACGAATCGGACCGCCTCTTATGAAATGGAGTTTCTTTATGCATCATGCGAGAGATTCGTTATAAAAAAAATAGAGGTTTTCCGTAATTTATTTATTTTTATTGCTCAAGGCATTTCTACTAGTTATTTTTTTTTAAAATACATCTTTAAAAATAAAAGAATCACCTTGCTGCGAATAAATAAATTTTAGAAGATGTGTTTTTCCTTAAAATATTTCTATTAGTGGGATTTTTTTTATTTATAACCGACTAGCTGAATCCAGCGGTTTCACCGGTTTAGAGTATATTATAGTACAGTTACCGAGATGACGCTGTAGAGTAGAATTACCCTAATTCTGTAATGACTGCACTGGCCTACACGTATTCCAAAACTGACAAGTCTATCAGGTGGTACTATTTACTTCGGGTGGTGGTGAGACGTCAAGACGAAAGCCTCCTACCAGGACTAATTAACTTGCCACTTTTATAACGTATTAATTTTAATTGTTTAAATACTGTACTGTGCCGGTAGACAAAGAGTGATAAGGGCATTACAAGACACTATTAGCATAATCTCCAACGCGACCGCAAAACAGATAGCAGTGAGGCGGTAAGGTGCTTAGTTAAATTAACTTTGAGTATTCCTTTAGAGCTACGATCGTAGCGGTTCTACGCTACGCTTCGGGTTCACGTACCACTCGTAGACGCTGCCTGTTTTAATGACCTAAATAAAATTTAAACACCACGTTTGGCCCCGCAACTTTTTAAGAGTTTTATGGAGTTTAGGTACTAGACTATGGCTCTATATCTCAAATACTTCTAAAAGTCATAATTAGCAACATTATAGAAACCATTAAAAAATAACTTATGTGAATAAAATCTCACGTCTTAAGATTGTGCGGTTTAAAAGGTAGTTAAGGAAATTCTTCACGCGATTCTGCATTTTAAAACGATCACAATAACTGTGCACCCCTAAACTGAACTTAGATTCTAACGCCATCTATTGGTAATCGGAAGTAGATAAGAAAATACAAGAGTAGTAAATTAATGTCCAACACAACTCCAATTTAACGGATGTATGCATCTCTTCTAAACCTTTATTTAATCTACCTTTATTACCTTTTTGTAGTATATCCATTTAATTGTAACGTTAAATTGTAATTGTTGTAGTACAAGCCTAGTTGCTTAATTTGTTGCTAGCTTGCGCTGTGTGCAATTTCGTTCAATATTAATTTATTTTATTTCTTTCTAGGATCATGTAAAATTAAGTTGACATAATAGTTAAGTAGGTATAGTCCTATATGCTTTGAAGCTTATCCGCCGTGAGTAAAATCAAGAGTATAAAGACAATCACGTCAATAGATTAGATATGTACCTGTTCAGTGAGTATTGTCGTCTCGTAGGCGTGAACACGGTGCTTCGCTCGTGATTGGATTAGGTTTGTCCTGTAGTGACGAGCCCCCTGGGACTGGCAGACTCCCGGCCCCCGCACACCATCTAATAACACACTGCTTAAACTCAATCCTATAAAAAATCCCAGAAAGGTCATTCACTCGGACCCAATAAAAGGAATCGACGTCCTTTTATTGGAGCTACTGATGTTCATCATAAAACGCATATAAATTTTATTTTACTTAGATAAATTTAATGTACCTAGTACGTCGTCTAGTGAAACTATTTAAAGATATTATTAGGTGCAATTAGGGAGCTTGTTGTGCGTGATTGGAATGCTTGTGGGGCGTCCAGGGAGGGTCTTACGACAAATTCTTACAAATTAATACATCTATCTGGAGACGTCTCGCGACCCACAGCGATACGTGTGGAATACTTTATTATGCCTTTCTATAATACTATTTTCTATTGGCAGGTTTAGTTTTGAAAGGGAAAATAATGGAGCGTTGTTTGTAGGTACTAAAAGTAGAGACTTCTAAGAGCCAAGTTTGTGTAGAGATTGTCATAGCAGCGGTGTATTTCTGTTTCTAATCTGAGAGTATAATCTGCAGAGTCAGCTCGGCATTGCAATATGCACCCGCCTGTGCCCGCCGGAGCTTCGTTCGCCTTGTTTCGAGAGTTCGAGAGCAATCGAGGCGCCAATAAAAAAGGCGATCGTCGCCCCGAGCCACGGCACCGACTTATTTACAGAACACCCTGCCATTGCTATTTATTTTATTGACTGCCATTTGCTCTGACTTTTATCGCTGCCCACTTCCCGGATAAAACGACGACAGATACCAACAAAGTCATCACACAAAAAAAACTAACAAAACTTTAGCACCTACAACTGAAAGTGCATTTACCTAACTACCTTATTTGAATATAAAACCACAAGTCCAAAATTAAGATCGTTTTATCCTAAATAGGGACTAAACAATCTTTAAATTTTTCATTTAAATTCAATGTCATAAAAATGTATATTGCGTTGGTTCCCTTTATAACCCAACTGATTTGTTATAATAGAGCAGTATGTGCTGCTCATTGTATAGCTACTTACTATTAAATTTATTATGTATAATTATAATAGTGGTTAATGCACCGAGGTACTAAAACTAATTGACCTTATGTTGTCCTTTCATTTAGTTTGGTCTACTACAATCAAAACTTCATATACCTACCTTTATTTTCAAAATCAGCTGTTTTTTCAGTGAAACTTAACCTAATTTTTTTCAAAAAACAAAGTTCGAATTTCCAAAAGTCGTAGAACAAAAGTTGTTCGCCTAGACGCCTAGAACAACCCCCTTTCAGCTTAAAAGGGCATACCCGTTACATCTTGTATAGCGGGCGTCATATTGAATCTAAAGCGTTAACGAAGGACTCTAGAGTTAACCCCCGAGCCCTGAGCAAAGGAGTTAAGCGTCCTGGAGTCCTGAGTGAAGCGTGGGATTCAAGCGCCCAAGATGAAGACAGGCTTTATTACCGAGGTGAATCTAGGGACTCGACTTTCCACATCTAATGCGAGATAATAATAAAGGCTACAAAAATTAAAATTTTATTAACAAATAAACAATACCTATATAAAAAGGTAGTAAAATGGATCATCATCAATTTATCGATTCCCGTGTATCAATGCTATAGAAAGTTGGACGTTACCGAACAGAAAAAAATGTGGAGGGAACCACCAAGCGATATAAATTCGACGACATTGCATAAAACTATTAAGAAAACGAATTGTCTACATAATTTTATTACAAGCAGCAGTGGCTAGGCGGGCAAGGGCACCGGTCGCAGTAGGCAAGGGGTGAGGCCATTCTCCACACATCATTGCATCGGGCCGCAGATTTATTTGCATGCGGGCCGCTGACCAGGATCCATTACTGCCATTACGACTGCTATCTGATCAACCGGTAAGAGAGTTATGGGCCTCTTGTTTTTCTTAAATGTATGAAAAATGCCGACCGAGAGAGAAAAACCAAAACTCTTTAGGAAATAGGGCTAAAAGAATTGGTTGCAGAACGGGTTATGGTTTCCGCTATATTTCTTCTATTTAGATGATGGCAGTAGGTATTGGTCAAATTTATTAGCAAATATTAGCAACATATAAAATAAATTTATGTTGGGGTTAGACTTATATAAATTAGACTATATTTTATTTATGATCTTATGGCACCAAATTTAGGCTTAATAATATCAGAGTTTAATAAATATTTATGTTATCTAATCACGGAATAGGTGTCTACTCTACAGTTTTGCTTCAAAATAAGTCAATATCTTTTTAATAATTTCGCAAAATATTAATTTTGAAGTGTTGCAGAACCGTTTACAAAACGTTTACAGTTAACCGTTTACAAGTCTAAAGCATTTTATTTAAGCCTAGCTGCGCACCGCGGAAGTGAAAAACGCGTTATTACGGGTGCGGGCGGCCGAGCGTTTCTCAAGCAGTTGTGTTTTTTCGTTCATTACTCGGGTTCTACTAATTGGATTTCGATGCAAAGTATACCACGGACGTCCCTCGAATCCAATATCCAATCCAATGTTAAAAACCAGATTTCAATCGAATTACTTAGTAGTTTTTAATTGTATAAGGAACAGACAGAGAAACAGACAAACAGGCAGACAGACATAAATTAAAAAAAAATATAATTGTGTTCTACTACTTTTATTTAAGTCCTCTAGACAACTTTTTTTTAAATTTAGGTACTTCCAAGCACAGACTTTTTGTCCTATCTTCCTTTATTATAAGTATAGAGTATAGATATATATTTTATTTGATGAAATATGGTAGGTACCTAGGTAGGTAGGTTAGTAGATACAGCTCCAAGTATATAGAAAAACATATAAAAGTTACGTAAAGTTTGTAGCTCGAAAGCCTATTTGTTGAATAGTTTAGGATAGATTTATGCCGTTCATCCGGACAAACCTCCGACCTCCTGGTTCAATACAGATAATGAACGAGGCGGAAACTAATAAATCTACTTAGTCGCAAAACTTGCCTAATAGTTACGTATTAAGAAAGTAAACATACATTCCGAGTCGTTAGACTTATTGTTCAATACTCACTCGTAATGAAGCAGACGGAGTGTCTTTGAACCTGCTTAGTGAGGTTTCCGCTTAAGCGTATTAATCTGAAATTAGGTCGCTGTTAACACCGTAATGTTAATAAGGGTCAGTGTGTTCGTTTGTTTTTAGCTTCTTACCGCATAAAAAATATTGCGTTTCCGGTAATTTGTAATTACAGGTAGGTTTCATTGATATTTTTGCTACTAAAAATTGGATCATCGGGACTTCATTCACTAACAGTTGTATTCTAACAAACGACCACTAGTTCCTAGTTTGTTTTTCTCTCACTATCTGGTAATTTAATGGTCAAGCGCTAATTTCATTAAGTATAAAAAGATCATCAAAGACTATTTTGTCTGTCAATTTTAGGTCTCTGCTATTCCTGCCATTGTGATAAGTACCTACTGCTCTTTGATTAACTCAATTTCATGTTAACGTAAATATATATCCACCTACTAGGGTTCAAAGAAAAACAAAGCAGAGGAGGTCGCATAATTCAAGTCGTATTTATATGGCTTGTCATTATGCAAGCGATTCACAATAATAGTTAAGATATTCTTGACCGTATGGGGACAACTTTTCCGAACGCTTTATAGAATGACTGTCAATAGAATCTAGGGCGTTCCTAATGTGATAGGATCTATCGATATATCGACATCGAATATAAATAAACAATCTGATGTCGATAATATATCTACATTAATATCATGCATGAAGAGAAAATATTTATTTGTTTTTAATAAATACCCCCCAAACTACTGGACCGATTTCGAAAAATTCTTTCACCAAAGAGTAATTTTCTTTTCAGTTCTGAAAGTATCCTGTATATTTTAATTTTTACTAGTAGTTCGCCCCGAACTGAGACCTCACGAGAATCCATTTACAGAGATTTTGTTTTTTGTAGGATTTTAACACCAACAGCTTTATTTTTTTACAAAATAAGAATTATTATTAACCGAAATAATACAACGAAAGACAAGAAAAACGACAACACAACATTCCTTAATTACGAAAATCGACCACAATTTGTAACATAAACATGAATTATTTACGTTAAACATTAATGGACGTTAACATTCCCTGCAAAAATGTCAGATCTTGGAGTATATATCGCAAGAAAACGCAACGATACCGCGATCTAAGACTGATGTCGAGCGCCATCTATTGACAAATTTTTAGAACTTGATTTTTTCTCTTTATGCACCCCCTATCTCCCAAACCCCCCTAGCGATCCGGCTCATCTTCGAACTCATAAATTCTATTGACCTAAACTACGCGCATACCAAAATTCATGAAGATCGGAGCTACGATACTCAAGTTATCGTCGAATAAACATACAAAGATACAAAGTTACAAAGATACAAGCGCCAGGCCCGTCTACACTGGACCTCACTCGCTTCGCTCGTTCGGTCAATTACTACTAGCTGCGTTAAATTCGATTATTGCATACCAACTAAATTACTGTGTTTGAGTTGTCAATTTATTTTAGACAAAACTTTATGTACCTACCTACTAAAAAGTGAATGTGAGTATTAATAATAAATTATATAGATATTAAAATCTCACAGCAATATTTACATTAAGTAGATACTTGGGAGATTTCACTAGAAAACAGCCTTTACTATACAAGTGGTGTTTACAAGTTAATTTTATCGATACGACTTAACTGACATCACTATTTCGGAGTTACATTGGTATACGATGGACGCGACAAATCAACCCGCGAGCTGCAATGGGGCGGCCCCGCATCGACAGCCCTGATTTATAGCGGAGCCACGTTATCGCACCCGCTTTATTGTATCGATATTGAACACTGCCACCTCACTACACTACTGTGGGGTCATACAGACAAATTGTTTAATTTTAATAACTTTATTATACGGACCAATAAAAACTTTGTCGCAGTTTTATTTTTGCGTTTTCAAGGGTGACATTTTATAACTGTAAGCTGTAAGTTACCTACCCAACGATAAACCACAATTACCAAATTTCTATGACCAAGAGCCCTATTTTTGAATCGTTTGTTGCAGTTTGAACAATTAAAAATAGTGCTTGGAGCACTATTTTTAATCGGGCAGCCTTTCATATCATGTTTTATCAACCATGCTCGTCTCTTTTGCGTTTTCTAGTTGTTCCCATTTGAGTGGAATGTAGAAAGTGAGCGTATATAGGGAAATGATAGGTAAGTGTACTTACACTATATTGACTGGATAATAAGTTTAGGGTATTAGAACTTGTCTGTTATTATAAAGTCCCATGTTGCGTAAATCTGTCCTTAGAAATAATTTTTAATACCTACTCATTACCTAACACAGTTGGACGTGCATTCCGTTCTAGTTGGAACATATGCTATGATTTTAAATTACTAAATATTTAACTACTTATTTAATATAATATTATATATATTACAAAACAGAACCGTCACAGAACACCTCATACTTATCAAAATTTTACACGAAAATAGCGAAATGTTTTAAAATTCAAATGGGTCAAAGCATCGCATTAAATTCAAGCTCTCTTTGCAGAGGACGTTTAATCGGCCGTTAACGTCGGTGACCGTGGTAAATCTCTGGTAATCCGGTGCAGAACAAATATAGTTGAGAGGTAGATAAGGTGCGTCCGGCGAGAGGAGGCTCACTAATGTGCCATTTGTATGATGATGTCGGCCCGCGGACACTGCCCGCTCCCTGGGGCATGCCTTCCAAATGTCCTCACATGAAAGTAACGTCACCGCAATTACTATTGTCCGTGTCAGCTACACGTCTTAAAAATGTTTGTCGATAGCCTGCCTACCTTCCCATTATGTAAGGAAATAATAAGGGATTCATTTAAGTACGAGTATATGGAGGGAGCTTATTATACCTTAACTTAGGTTGGTACATGACTTTTAGCTTAACTATAATATCGTCGTCTATAATCGTCATAACTCTCAGTTCTACAGAGGACAAATAAATACATGTAGCGTTTATTGAAAAATAAACTTTCTGATACAGTATGTACCGTCAAACATGCCAACTATGCCCGTTTTTTTAATAAAATCAAATATTATTTTTTTCTATTCTAACATATAATATATGTTTTTGATTTGTTAGGTGTATCACGATCATATAAAGCATTATTTTTATAGTTCGATCGTTAGATCTATACATTACAATTCAAAATTATTTTTTTCCCGATTATGCCCGTCAGGGCAAAATAATGTATATTTCTTACTTATGTGTATTACCCACCCCTATTTTTTTTACGAAATTTGTCTCTTACTAATAACGTAATTTAGCTAACAACTACAAATTTATCCAAACTAGGCCGAGGCTTCAGTTTTGTTTGTAGCATAAGTATTTTTGCATTAAAATCGGTGGGCAATATTACCTAGCGATTATTGCTCTTCTCCATACAACTCGAAATAATGTGCTGAAATGCTCTAGGGTTGTCACACTTTGGTTGGACAAACTTTAAATTTAACATATAGATTACTGTGGGGACGTAGGTCCAACACTAAATATATTTTTTGAAATTCCTTCTCTAATAAGGGTATTAAATTGAGTATGAAAATCGGTTCAAAGCTTTTTAAAAAAAAAAGATTCTGTTCTAAAATGACTTCGGATACTAGCTTTCTGATTGATCCTATCCTGATTCTGTCCTGGCCTTATTCTGACTCTATCCTGGTCTCATCATGGTCCTATCCTGGTCATATCCTGATCCTATCCTTTTCTAATCCTGATCCTACCCTGTTCCTATCCTACACCGTATAAGGCCATGGACCACAGCACCCCCATGTACCTACAGGCTAGTTGAGACTCTTGGGCCATCTATGTTGGGCAAAAGGCGGGCAAGCGCCCCCTCCGCTCCCACCAATTTCCTCTCAAGCTGGGCGAAATGAACCCGGAAATTCCAACCGCTGCTGTCGAGAACGATACCAAGGTGTTTATGCGTCGACTCGACGGCGTTTCGGGTTCCGCTTACCACCAGATGGAATTCCAGCGGTGGTTTATTACGTGGCCCGTGAAAGGTCACGCATTCCGTCTTGCTCAGGGCTACTTATAGCCCCAAGCGTCCTATGCGTTGCCCCATATGGGGCTATGTGTCACCCTCGCGGTTGCCAGAATGGCAGCCTCCTAATGTGTAGGTACTCCCCCTAGCCGTAACTAAGTGTCATCGGCATAACACGTAAGGGCTAGGTTTGGGAATAGGACACCGCGAAGCACCCAGACATACTCGTATTGTCGTTTATGTACCTCCATTACATCCACTTCGCCAGGCGCAAGCTGTCGACCGCAGCGACGACTTCGTGTTGATTGTATGGGCGGCGCGCTTCCATGCAAGCGGCGTGCATGATGCCACCCCCTGGCACCACAAATACTTCACTCGGGGACACGACGGTGGCAGGCTCTTCGGTGTCGATTCGACCTATCTTTATAAAATTTAACAGACGATTTTAACAATCATTAATTTGTGTGCATCAGAATGGCGGGTGTACAAATGCAAATTATCATAAATCTAATATGGCTCAAATCTACCTTAATTCTACCAATAAAGAAATTAATAGTACCTACCTCTCTGTACGCATAAAAAACTCAATAAATATGTGAGCCGCCAATCTGACGTCAGGATGGCGGGTGTATTCCTTTTCTGGGCGAAATATCATTCGTCAATATTTATATTCACTGCCATATAAATCTACCTAATTAGTACCTTACATTATCGTACGTAGTAATCAAATTCAGGCAAAGGCTAGAGAGTAATTTTGAAAATAAAATTTCGCAACTTTAAATTTCTGCAATGTTGGTATTTAGTAAAGGCGGGCTTGACGAGAATCTGGGCTAAAAAAAGATTGTACTTTTTTTATAATTATGGCCGTTTAGAAAGTAGCCAGTGTCAAGTATTATGTTATCATTGAATCGAATTACTCTATGTTAGCCATTTGACAAGTACTATAATAAACTATTGACTTTATAGTCAATAGTCTTTATTTCGTAAATGAAAAATGTAAGTACTAAAATAAAATAAAATTTCATATACGAAATAAAGACTATTGACTATAAAGTCAATAGTTTATTATTTCGTAAATGATAACGATAACTTGGCTGTTTCTATAATGCAAATATTATTATTTGCACTATAGAAACAGCCAAGTTATCGTAGTTGAAAGTGGAGAGAGTGTAATTGGCGGTTAATAACAAAGATTTTTACATGAAGTTTGAGACATCGCGAAAGTCCACGTTTGGTTTTCATTACACTTGTACACTTTCAAGGAATTAAATAGATAAATTATAAGTAATAGTAGTATAATTTATAATTATACTACTATTACTATAATTTATAATTATACTACTATTACTATAATTTATAATTATACTACTACTATTTTAAAAATGTACTTGTCAAATGGCTAACATGGAGTAATTCGATTCAATTATAACATAATTCTTGACACTGGCTACTTTCTAAACGGCCATAATTATAAAAAAAGTACAATCTTTTTTTAGCCCAAATTCTCGACACGCCCGCCATTACTAAATACCAACATTGCAGAAATTTAGAGTTGCGAAATTTTATTTTCAAAATTACTCACTAGCCTAGCCTGAATTTGATTACTACGTACGATACTGTAAGGTACTAATTAGGTAGATTTATATGGAAGTAAATATAAATATTGACGAATGATATTTCGCCCAGAAAAGGAATACACCCGCCATCCTGACGTCAGATTGGCGGCTCACATATTTATTGAGTTTTCTATGCGTACCTCTCTGTACGCATAGAAAACTCAATAAATATGTGCTATTAATATCTTTATTGGTAGAATTAGGTTGAATTAAGGCAGATTTGAGCCATATTAGATTCATGATAATTTGCATTTGTACACCCGCCATTCTGATGCACACATTAATTTTACGACAACGCAACGACAATTTTTCTATGTTTTATAAAAATTAATAACACGATACACGATAAATATTTAACGACGCGACTCATGTGAAATCCCTTCCGATTGAATAGTTTTATTCATAACCGGTATAAAATAGATCTTTAAACAATGTATTATGTTATTGTACATGATACAAGAAGTGTCCCCTTCATTTCAAAAACAATAAAAAATAACTTTAAATACCACCATTATACAGGCAAAGTTACCCCTGTTTTACAAAATAAATCAATTTTTCTTCTAAATCCTTAACCGCCATATTTTCTTATAGGCATCATAATATTAGAAAATACAATACCTAGAACTTCTTCATCACATTTTATAAAAATATTATTTTATTCTTCGTTAATGATTGATTTTACGAGAAATTGTCGATTTTTTCACGCAATTCCATCTCGCTCATTTATATGCAATCGGACAAGGACCGATAATTATCATCTATCGCCGCCTTAATACATCAAGCGGTATATTGAATAATTTCGGAGGTACAACTAAAAGAGCAATTTTTGTTAATTGCCCCTAACTACCTACATATCTCCCTATCCTAAATCATCTTGGTTCCAATGGTATACCTATAATCTACATACAAAGGTTCTGAAGAACCATTTTCGAACGATAAGGTCACTGTTTGTGTTACCTTGCGCCTCAGCGTAAGTTGTTTACTTGTACTTTAGACAATAAATAAAACAGATTTTTATTAATTTAATAAGCTTTACGATAATATGGTTGCAATTAATTTATCTGCATAACGGGGTCCGCTACGAAATTAAATGAATCTTGATAACCTTGTTGACTTTATGAAAAAAATCTGTTTCCGCATGTCGCCGTGCCAGTGACTGAAACGGTCGACAGTGCAAACATCGGCTATGTTTACTGTTTAAAAAAATGTACAGTGGAGGTCAGTTCATTTGCATGGCAAATGTGCGCTTAGAATGGATAGTCACGCGCGCCACTCGCTCACAAGACTGGACCAACATAAAAATGGTTTTAAACTTTTCCCAAATCTGCTGGGCACCTAGTTATAAGTATCTAATCTAGATTAAATGAAAGTCATTTTCCGGTTATTATTATTAGCATTATTGCAATGCTGTTCCTACGTTTCGGAGCCTTTAAAAACGTCGTTCCTTAGGATCTTCACTTAGGAAGGTCTGTAAATGTAACAATGCTGTAAATAAAAACAACGCGATCAAAACCGGGAAATCAGTTTCATTTCAATTCATCATCGCGAAAACAGAAGATAATTCTAATCTAAATGATTTATACAGCGGTAACAACTGCAATACAATGATAATTCCCTGCTGCTGTAGTGCCTTCGGCATTTAAATATAAAAAATATGTTGGTAGGTTTACCTAATTTTGGATTTTAGCGAACCCTGTGCTCTCGAGAACGATGCAACCGGGAACCTCGGCATCATCGCTCAGATGAAAGTGATGAAAGAGAGAGTAGGTTTACGTACTTGGTTAACTAGTCACCTTCTCTTTGTATAGTGGTGTGGCTTACATAGGTATTGGAGTTTTCAAATCGCCCTAAAGCCTCTAACTTGACCTAACGATTGCCATTAAAGATAACAACCGAACCTAACCGTTTAAAATGCCCTCCAAAGTACGGAAACGCGGCTATATTCTAGACTGGCTTTTGATCTCTGGGGTCTACACTCTTGAGGGGTATCTACATTACCCCATTAGTGTGAAAAGACTTTTTAAATATAAATTGAGTAGGTCTCAGGAGTAGGTAAGGTAAAAATTAATTGTAAAGTGATAAGTACGTAACTTATCAAGTTATCTACAATTTTAATTCGATGTTCAATGGTACTGAGATGAGTCGGCACTTTGGTGCGTCATTAGTGGTTATCACTTCATTCCGGATGAAAAAACTTCAACAGCCCTCCTCCATGTCTCTCACGTGCTCTTTTGATTTATTAATTTTCGCAGTTACCTAAATATGTATTAAGCTAAGGTAATGATGACTTGAAAATAGGTTCTGATGGTGGGTATCTATAAAGAAAGTATAAACAACCCTGTAAGTAAGTAGGTAGATTTAGTTTGAAATTAGACAATCTTATAAGATCTGTTTTACCTTCAGTTCCACCTGCCCACCAGTTTTGAATTTCGATCTTCAGTATGAAGATATACAAGTGACTTTCAGGGGGATATCCTAAATTATAAGAGCAGAGAAAGGAGTAGCGTCCTCGATTTTCTTCGTAATAAAATTCGTATGGGTAACGCACGAGTATTTGTATATTATAATAAACACCTCAACATTGTCTAGGGATATTTCATATAAAGTTCCTAAATTCTAAAAATACTGGATGTTTTTATTTTATTTTGAAGATATCTTATTTTATAGGTCTTTTTTAACGATTCTAAATTTGAATTTAAAATAAATAATTAACAACAAATGATTTAAGCGGCATTGCTAAGGTGAAATTCGAATGTTTTAATTTACCTAGCATAGTTTTTGTTTTTTTTTTCTTCAAATTAACGTTTTAAAGCAAGTTAGTTATTGATTCGGATTTTATGCGACTGTTTTCATCATGCAGCGGCGCCGTTTAACAAGAGAGGTGATGTTACGGGGTGTAGGCATGCTCCAAACGGGGGCTACACAACGGACGGTTGCTGAGGCGATTGGAACAAAACAAAATGTGATATCAAGATTATGATCACTTTATCGTGCTACTGGTGAAGTGGCTGAAAGACATTCTGGCGGTAGGCGCATTACCCCTCACCGGCAAGACCGTTTTTTGCAAGTTGCCGCGAGAATGCAACCAAATGTTACCGCCATGCAGTTAGTTCGAAGGCTCCAGTCAGAGCATCAGTTGCTTGTGAGTGACCAAACTGTGAGAAGAAGACTGCATGAAGCTAACCTGCATGCTCGCAGACCGCTTTGTACTCCAGCGCTGCGCCGAGGAAATCGTGGAAGAAGATTACAGTGGGCCCGTGAGGCCCACATTTGCTCTGGGATGATATCCAGTGGTCTGTAGTACAGTTTATCGATAAGTCCCGATTTGGTTTTCATCCTAATTCACGAAGAGTACGTGTATGGCGAGTTCCTGGTCGTGAGAGCCGTTTGCGACACCCTCAGGAAGCCCATCCTTACCATGGCGGGACAATTATGGTTGGGGCGGGAATTCGTGTCGGTGGCAGAACAGACCTCGTTTGGATCAGAAACACCATAACCGCTGAAAAATACCGTAACCAGGTGCTAATACCAATTGTCCATCCCCATCGACTACAAATGGGCCAAGAATTCACACTCATGCAAGACAAAGCCTGCCCGCACACAGCGCGAGTCGTGATCAGCTGGCTGCAGGAGCACGATGTGTCGGTCTTAAGCTGGCCCGCGCAACCACTAGACCTAAACCCCATAGAGCACGCGTGGGACATGCTCCAAAGAAGGGCTCTGAAGGATTTTCCTGCAAACATTGCAACTGAAGAGAAACTTTTTTTGCATCTAAGCAGGACTTGGGACAACATTCCACAGCAAGACTTTGATAACTTGATTTAAAGCATGAAAAACCGCTGCAGAACTGTTGTTAATGTCATGGGTGGTTTTACGGACTACTATTTTTTGTATAATTTTAAAAAACTTGAATAGTAAGCTTTATCTTTAATTAGTAATCTTTAATTTTACCATTTTTCAATTTTTGTCTATACTTAAATAAAACCTAAATTGTGCAAAAAAAATTACTTTATTTTATGATGAAGTATAGTCCGTTAAATAGGCTTTTCAAAAATATATACATGTTGCATGTTATTTATATTTTTAATTTAATAAATTGAGAAAATTCAAAATATCCCTAGACGATGTTGATGTGTGTACTTGTATTTTTTATAAAACATTTCTATCGATTTACCATACTATGTATATTTCCAGGATTTATTCTTTATCAGCAACTCAATCGTACAGACAAGAAGACAAGAATATAAGAACAAGAACAAGAATATAGACTGTTTATTTTTTTTTTTTTGCAAAAAGACAAGGTTTGATTCCTGGCTAGGGTAATATAAATTTATCAAAAATCGAAGAATGTCATTTTAATTTTAGTCGAAATCGTGGACGCAACTTGCTTTTCAGCATTTTTCGCTATCATTTGTAGTTTAGGACAATGAGTTTAGGATATCCCCTTGAAAGCCCATCGAAATGGTTCACCCTGCATATTATAATAGGGGTTAAAGTATGAAATTGCCGTTTTATTGCAATAGGTTCTTTGAATTGACATAGAATCTTCATGGTTTGAGGTTTTCGAATGAAACTTTTTTCAAATGGTTTCTGTGATGTTCTTTTTTTAAAAACAGTGAAACATTTGAATATCGACTTTCAATTGTTTTTGTTATTCAATTTAGACAAGAAAGATGGATACTGCGAAAATTCGAGTGATTTTTGAATACGAGTTCCGACGCGGAACTAACGCGGCAGAAACAGCCCGCAATATCAATGCTGCGTTTGGAGAGGGGTCTACTAATGAACGCACCGTGCGATTTTGGTTTAAACGCTTTCGTGATGGAAATTTCGACTTAAAGAACGAGCCACGAGGAAGACCGCCCACACAGGTGAATAACGATGAATTAAGAGAGATAGTGGAAGCCGATCCTAGTCAAACTACCCAGGAATTAGCGGCATGGTTTAACGTTACCTTACCCACTTTATTGACTCACTTGCGTCAAATCAATAAGATAAAAAAATACGAAAAATGGGTGCCTCTTGATTTGACTGATCTGCAGAAAGAAACGCGTGTTGAAACTTGTGTTGCCTTGTTGAACCGGTACAGAAATGAAGGAATATTGGATCGAATTGTAACATGTGATGAAAAGTGGATTCTTTATGATAACCGGAAAAGAAAAATGCAATGGCTGACCCCAGGTCAAATGCCACAACAGTGTCCTAAAGCAAAACTTACCAATAAAAAGGTAATGGTAACTGTTTACTGGTCTCAGCATGGTGTTATTCACTATAGTTTTTTTCGATCTGGTCAAGCAATTACGGCAGATGTCTATTGTGCCGAACTCCGAAAAATGTTGACAAAACTAGCAGTAAAACAGCCCCGACTCATGAATCGATCTTCACCATTATTGCTCCACGACAACGCGAGACCTCACACAGCACGAGAAACCATTTTGACCCTTCAGGAACTGCACTTAGAAACCATTCGTCATCCTCCGTATTCACCAGACCTTGCTCCAACGGACTACCATTTTTTTCGTGATTTGGACAATTATCTACGTGACAAGAAGTTTTCTTCCCAGGAGGCAGTACAAAATGCTTTCACACAGTTTGTGCAGTCTAGATCGTCGGAGTTCTATCGCAAAGGCATTAATAACCTTCCCATTAGATGGCAGCAATGTATAGATAATAATGGCAACTATTTTGATTAAATAAATTTGTTAAAAATTTAAAAAATAAACAATTAAGATTTTCAGTACAAATCGGCAATTTCATACTTTAACCCCTAATATGTATATGTACCTACCTACATAGCTGCCATCTTATTTTTTGTAAATTGGTATCGGGAGAGGCCTAAGATGGAACACGCTCATGCGATACGTAGGTACTCATGATTTATTGGACAGTGAGTCACACATGAATGGCAGTTCCGACTCATCTTCCTAAGTGGCTACACCGCCCTAGATCCTAACCCGACACGACAGTCATACTAACCTAGTCACAAAGCTGATACGCAGTTAGGTATGTAACTTATTGTTATTGTTTCAAAACTCCAATGTCTGTAAATTTAGGTAGGTAGGTATGTACTTACACAGAAATTGCTGTGAAAAATTGCAGAGTCAGCAGAACGAAAGGGCGATCGATAGGTAGGCGCGCTTGTGACGATTTACACACTTCTGCTACGCAACTCTTTCAGGCTTTGTGCAACGTGAATAAGTTGGTATATGGAAGTAGATAATGTTGGTTTTCGTCCTAGAGATAGCGTAGCTAAGCAATTACATATATTAAGACAAAGCTGGTACTTGCCTACTCGGTAGGTACCTATTTACTTATTATTCTGATACCACTGTCGGCAGATCACGGATGATTTTTGTGATTTGTCGATTGAATTAAGTATATATATAAATTTAAAATTCGTTAACTGCTTCGTTATGTTGAAAAATATGACGTCGACTACGGCACTGTTTTATGATTACTATTTGACTACGGCTCACTAATATATTTTCATCACACAAACAAAATGATCGCGATCTTAAAAAAATAATTACCGCCAAAATCAAGGTTTTTTTTTACATTTTGTTATGTGGCTTCAATAGATGTACAATACCATCAAAGTCAATTGTTTATTGAGAGTTTTGGTGGGAACGTATTGGCAAAATGTGGTGTTAAATTTTAATTTTACTTGAAAGTGTATGAGAATATGAAAAACATGCTGAGACCAGCATATTGACAAACTAGTTGATAAACTGTTTTATTTACTCACAACTGCAAGTTCAGCCTGCAAGTAGAAATCAGAAATCTACCTAGGATACTTGAGGATACTAGCCATACTAGACGTTGGTATATTTATATCAATGGCCATAATTCAGACGAAAAAAAAGGTAGCCCATAGATGCTAGATGTCAAAACTATTACTCCATCAATGTCAAAATATTATACTGTGATGGGTCAATGAATTTGAGGGTTTGTTTGTTTGCAAGAAAAACTCCAAGATAGAAAGTGAAATTTATTCATTTTCTACCAATTAATAAATGTAAATAATCATTGGTTCCGATGTCGCTTGAAAAAATGAACTAAATGAATAATTAATCGGTGTGGTTATATTCCTCTAAGTGGTTAGCCTTGAAGTAGATGTCACCTATTAACTTACATGAGTGTTGTTTATTTTACATTTTAGTTGAATTAGTTGTGAATTCGCGATTATATGGCTTTGTTATTTGACTTATGTTTCACGACAATCCGGTATGTCTTACCCACGTATTCGGGAGAAAGGTGCTGGCTTAGTGTTTGTGAGCTGGACTTACCTCGTAGTTCTGTGTTCCGCGTTCACAGCACCGTGCGACAAAACCCGCAGAGTGTTCACAGAACAAAGCGGGATCATCACCGATGGACCGAGCAATTCTAACTATACACAAGTCAGTTTTAACACATCTCTAAAGTGTTCTCTCTCAATATTATTGTTTAAAATCTCTCATATTCTTTGTAGGATTCTCACTGTGAATGGCTAATCAAGGCAGCTAACAAGAGCCAGTATATCACGCTGAGTTTCATTCGTATGGGCACAGAATGCTCATATGACTATGTGTTTGTGTACGATGGTGATTCTTTCGATGCCCCATTGTTAGGCAGCTTCAGTGGGAAGACTGAGCCTCAGAATGTTACTGCTTCTAGTGGATATGTAAGTTATTTGATTTCATATTATAGCCTTTACCAATTTTATACTAATTTCTTAGATTCATAATTTTTAGTTTAATAATTACAAGCTTCATTCATTCACCTATGTTTTTCCTGTTTCCAATTTAGTTATTTTACAATTTTGCTGTATATTTGTTACATAGTTTACCTAAAAATCTCCCTTTCCTACGTTATAAGTTATTCTGTAAAGGTAGTATAAAAATATAGTAGGACCTCGTCAATCTATTGAACCCCATGTGAATGCGCTCGTTGTGTGTATGTGTAAAAGAACTTTGTATATAAATGTTATTTTATGGGATATCTATACATAATAGTAACCACTGCATCAACTGCAGTTTATTTATTATTACAATAAGTATTAGTACTGTAATAAATAAAATTAGATGTGTTTTGATTGGTATTTTCGCACATAATAGTATTAAGTTTGATTATCCAAATTATCTAATTTTCCGTACACCTATTTCCCCTGATTAGTTCAGATAATCGACGCTGTACTGTATGTGTATTGTCAATAAAAACAACCTTGTAGATACAACCTTGGAAGTATCCAAGTTCAAGTTAATAGGTGTCACCTTCTAAACAAGCACTTTATAAACAAAAAGATATTGAATTAAACATGCCAATAAAACTAAATTAAATTTAAAGTTATCCTGCCAAATTTTATCACTGTTTTTCAATAAAACTAATCAACAAAATCTATTTCAGATGTTAATACTACTGTACAGTGATACAAACTATGTGCTTGATGGATTCAGAGCATCCTACGCAATACACAATTGCCCTAACAATTGTACAGGTCAAGGGTTCTGTATGACTAACAAATGCTTCTGCTATGGCCACTGGGGTGGTCCTGACTGCAGTGTGGAGCTTTGCCCTAACAGTTGCTCAGGCAATGGTCAATGTAAAGGAGACAGATGTTTGTGTAAGAAAGGGTAAGTAAAAAGCAGTAGCACTCACTGATATATTAACACATAGTCTAAACCCCTTGTTTTATGGGGTGTGGCTTTTGGTAAGTGTAGGTATACACTAATAATTTTTTTTTAAATGGGGTTCAGTGTTTCATTGGTTAAACTGTAGGATGAACCTACTGATTCCAATAAAAGTTCTGTTAAATAAATTCAAAAACACATTTCTAAATGCAGTTTCAGGCTTTATTGTATTACCAAATTTATCAAAAATAGGTATGCAGCAATTTTGAAACAGTAATTTGATTTTAGTTCAAAGTAAGATTGAAAAAGTATTTGTTATATAACATGTAATTAGGACCCAGTAATATTTAATGAATCATTAGAAAAGTCTATTTTAATATTACTTAAATAAAACAATAGATATATAAATCTGAATTGCTTAAGCTAATGTTGAAATTATTAACAACTAGCTGCGCCCCGCGGTTTCACCCGCGCAAGTCGCGATCCCGCGTTGTTCGAACACCTACCTACCGCAATGCAATAATCCACACTTAAACGGTCGCCCATTGAAGTACTGTTGAAGCCAGGCGCTGCCGCGCCTGGCATCATCAGTACTTCCCTGGTCGTCCGTTTAAGTGTGGATTTTTGCACTGCAGTAGGTAGGTGAAGTAAGTTAAAGTTTGTATTTCGTCAGTAAGTGACGATGACGATGACGAAGGATGACGATGACGATGGATGACGATGATGATGATGCCACTCTACATCACTTATCCTACCCCTGTGTCGATTTTCATTCATTGAATGGTTATCACCCGCGTAAGTCCCGATCCTGCGGGATTATCGGGATCAAAAGTATCCTATGTTACTCTCCATCATTTAAACTATCCCTATGCAAATTTTCATCCAATAAATATTATCACCCGCGTAAGTCCCGATCTCGCGGGAATTTTTGGGGATCAAAAGTATCCTATGTTACTCTCTATCACTTAAACTATCACTATGCAAATTTTCATCTAATAAATAGTTATCACCTGCGTAAGTCCCGATCCCGCGGGATTTTCGGGATCAAAAGTATCTTATGATACTCTCCATCATTTAAACTATCCCTATGCAAATTTTCATCCATTAATATTATCACCCGCGTAAGTCCCGATCCCGCGGGATTTTCGGGATCAAAAGTATCCTATGTTACTCTCTATCACTTAAACTATCCCTATGCAAATTTTCATCTAAGAAATAGTTATCACCTGCGTAAGTCCCGATCCCGCGGGATTTTCGGGATCAAAAGTATCCTATGTTACTCTCCATCATTTAAACTATCCCTATGCAAATTTTCATCTAATAAATATTATCACCCGCGTAAGTCCCGATCCCGCGGGATTTTCGGGATCAAAAGTATCCTATGTTACTCTCCATCATTTAAACTATCCCTATGCAAATTTTCATCTAATAAATATTATCACCCTCGTAAGTCCCGATCCCGCGGGATTTTCGGGATCAAAAGTATCCTATGTTACTCTCCATCATTTAAACTATCCCTATGCAAATTTTCACCCAAATCGGTCGAGCCGTTTGACCGTGAAGAGGGAACAAACAAACAAACAAACAAACAGATTTTCGTATTTATAATATTAGTAGGATAGTATCATTCATAATGACTGTTTATTCATCAATTTGGTTTTTGAGTTTAGAAGCTGCTTAACTGTTTGAGTAGTTCTCAAATTTTCAAAAAAACAACAGAAAAAACCTACATCATTCTGATTGCATAGGAGATGCCTTTATACTGGTAGTACTGGATTATCAAAACATTCACATACATAATTTGGATTTCAAATGTTTATTACAAATTTATATTAGGTAAATGGTATGTGTTAGATTATAATAATGCCAAAATCATTAACTAATTAATTACAGGTACTCTGGTGAATCATGTTCCCTAAGAAAAAATGATAAGGAAGGCAATAGCTGGCATTGGCTCTCTCGAACTGAAAGTGGTATGACAAAAAGGGCAGCACATACAGCCATTTACGTGAACCATACTGACTCGTTGTATGTCTTCGGAGGATATGATTTGAACAAAGTTTTAGGTTTACTTGAAGTATACAGGTTGGTGAATAATATAGTTATATGTATATGTACTATACTTTAGCATTTAATTTTCTTTAAGTAAATACATAATATATAAGGCTAGAGTCTAAAAAATGAATTTTGCATAGCAAGGAGAGCATAATTTTGCATATTAAGAAACTAGGTAACATTTAAAAAGAGCTTTCATTCTTCTTATGTCATAAATACAAATGAGATTTTTACATTTGCATATTTATATATAATAGTACATATTCTGGGCAAAAATTGCTTTTTTTTTGTTTGATTTTGCAACCAAATTATAAATCTCCTAAGTATTATTTTTAGGGTTTCGTAGTAACAAGAAACAGTCCTATCTATTCTCTACGTGGCTTATTTATGAACAGTCTCATTCTCGAAAATTTCTATCAAACATGTCAATTTAACCACAGGTATATTGTCTTACAGGTTTTCAAGCAGTCAATGGTATGATGAAAACGGAAAAGTATTACGTCGATATCCAACTATCGAGGAGATAGACCAATCTGTATTGTCTCTATTTACCAAGGTGATTATCTGTCTTCTTTATTAATCATTTAAAATCGATTTACATTTAAGGCGCAGCTATATTGTACTATAAATGGGTTTTAATCGCGTTTATCCTTAAACGATTAGGTAATATCATGTTTTGATCTTAATATAAGAGTGTATAATTCATATTAACAATCATCTTTATGAGGATCACGATTGTGTAGTGACGCTCATAGTCATTGTGTCAGATTAAATAGTTATGTATGTTGTAAATACGTAAAGGAGAATAGACTAGAAATGGCGTGCGCGATGAAATGAAATAACATGCTGCAACAGAAACGGGTCCTATGACAATATAAATCTGACTAGAAGTCAGGCAAAGAATAGCGATACGCGGATAGAGACGGAAGACGGCTTTGTTTTGGTCCCTCATAGTCTTATTACTCATTCTACTCTAATATTTATTATTAAATTAAATATGGGCCTCTCTAATAGATAGTAATAAACTTACGGAGAGATAATCAAAAAGGTTTTTTTTAACAATTTAAGGATGATTTATATTAGACCGTCACGAGCACGAGCTTCGTTGTCCAATGCTCGGCGAGCAGTCGATCGGGCTGTTGCAACTGAGTGGCGGCCGAGCAATGTACAACAAAACTTGGACCCGGCCGGCGCTCGTAAAGGTCTAATATAAATCATCCCTTAAGGGTCCTCGTGTTTTTCGTAATTTCTTTGGGTTATTATTAGTGCACTTCGCAAGTTTATTTTTGGAAACGGTCATAGGATACATCAAGTCGCATCGCCTTAAACGGCAATGTGCCCTCGGCTATGGCACGCTAGGTACAATTTCACTGTTTTAAACATAATTAATTCGGTTTTAATTATTGCAACTAAGCCTAGCGTGTCATAGCCGTCATAATTTCCATTTTTGTTCTAGGGCAATAATGATGGCAGCTGGCAAATCGGTAACAGAAGTTCATTATTCAATTTATTACTGTCATCTTTTTCAAACAATGAAAAAACTCCTCTGCCGCTAATGTACGCGCCATCGCCAACTCCGTACATACACTTTACGGAACAACCGGAGTTTCTGAGCGGCGATATAAAGTCTAATGCGACAAAACCTGAGCCGAGATATGGACATTCAGCGAGTCCTTTCGGAGCTGGCTTCGTTTTGTACGGAGGAAAGTTGTCAGATGGCAGTCTTTCGTCTGAACTCTGGTTCTATGATGCGGTACAAAATGTATGGACTCTGAGGGCTGTCAATTCGACGTTTACGCCCCCCGGATTGACGAGGCACTCACTGACCACGGTGAATGATGAACTCTATTTATTTGGAGGCAGCACTGTTGATGGAGAGTTTTCTTCAGAGTAAGTTGAATCTAAGACACATCCTGAATTTTAGTAGCCAAGATGTAATGTATATTTTTAACATCAAAAATAACTTTATATGTTTTTTTTTTTTAAATTACACTTTTTCTTACTTATTAACGCTGGAGTGGCAGTTACCTAGAACATTTATGATTGATTATCTTTAATTTCGATTCCGGTGGAACATCAAACTGTATAAAGCAAAAAGTACACACTGTAAAGCAGTAATAGACACACACATACACCACCGCCAGATTCATCATAAATGGCAAAATGACGATGAATAAATCGAGTGATCTAATGGTTAGGACTTCCGTCAAGCAAGCGAAAGGCAAGAGTTCGATTCTTGTCGGTGTTACAATTTTCAAAAATGTATACATATTACACGTTTTTATATACATCAAATGTCTCTGTACTAACTTAGGTACTAATTTTAACAAATTGTTTGTTATTGTGTTTTCAGTATGTTTAAGATAAAACTAAGCGACGCTAACACGGAGTCTTGGGAGCGAGTGCAAGTGAGAGGAGGCAAGGAGTTGGACGTACGAGTGGTGGCACACACTGCCGTCTACCACTCGTACTCTAACTCCATACTGATTTATGGCGGAGTTGTTGCTAGTGTCGCCAGGTATGCTTGTATTCATTTAATTATTAACTCCGTCTCGCGGTTTCACCCGCATAAGTCCCGATCTCATGGGAGTATCGGGATCGAAAGTAGCCCATGTTACTCCTCGATAATGAAGCTTTCTATTATTTTGAATCGGCCGCCACTCGGTTGCAACAGACCGATCGACTGCTCGACGAACAATGGACAACGAAGCTCGTACCCGGCCCGCGCTCGTGACGGTCTAATATAAATCATCCCTGACCCGAATATTTCCGAATTATAACGATTTCAAAGCCGACTAGTTTGCTAGTCGGCTCATCTCTAGTAATCACTTATAGAATCGGCTTTAAGTATGTATTTTAGAGTGGTCAGTTTACTTTTATTTACAACTATAGGTACTCATGTCGTAAATCTTATTTATGTTTATAATTTACCTCCTCTGTAATGCTATTTATTACACTATTACTATGTATTACGATGTTACTTTATTATGATGGAGTTATTCAACTCAACATTTAGATAAAACAAATGTTTTAAATGTTTTGTACCTAGATTTTTCTTCTGTTTTTGCGATGTTGAACCATATCCTCTGCCCTAAGGAAGGAATCTGTAAAGGCTCCGAAACATAGGAACCGCATTGCAATAATATAAACAACGCGATTAAAACCGGAATTTTTTATCTTCTTACTAACATTATAAATACAAAAGTTTTTATGTATGTGACTTTGTTACTCTTTCACGCAAAAACTACTGAACCGATTGCTTTGAAACTTGGAATGTAGGTAGATGGAGACCTGGAACAACACATCGGCTACTTTTTATCCCGATATTCCCGCGGGAACGGGACTTACGCGGAAAATACCGCGTGCGCAGCTATTTTGTAATATGTGGTACGGAGTTCAGCTTCTGGTGTTAAAATAATCATTTAATTTTCAGATTCTCAAAATTGTCGGATAGAATGTTCGCATTTGATATAGACTACAAACACTGGAGCGAGATACACTATCCCCGAGCCCATTTACGTGACACTTACGTTCCAAGGGAAAGAGCTTTTCATACATCTACTATTATCGGTGAGACAAGAAATTTTCTTGTGTTTTTTGTAGCTTTCGTGAGTTTCTTGTGGCTTCTTCTCATCGGAGGGCGCGTTCCGAAGCCACACTAGAATCAATACACCTAAGACGTAGCCAAATGATCATGTATTTACAAGAATCTAAAGGAAATAAACTTTTTTTTTAATATTTGAAAGACTCCCCAGTGCTCCTGTGGCGTAGTGGTAGACGTAACAGAGCGATGATCCACGGGGCACAGATTCGAAATTGTCCGTTGCAGCATATCGGAAAGCATTTTACTAATTTTCGTGGGTCTTACACTTAATAAAATTATGTTTTTTTTGTTCTAGGAAACTATTTAGTTGTATTCGGTGGATATTCTCACAGACACAACCGTGAAGAGATATGTTACGACGGTCAAATGTACATCTACCATCTCGGTTGTCACGCGTGGATACCATTGGATGTGCTGGGAAAGACGAGGAAATTTTACCCGAAGAAGCAAGGAGTATTCGCGCATGCAGCCGCTTTGAAACCTCCATCGACTTTACTTATCGTTGGGGGTTACCATGGGAATGTCAATGGTAAGTCCTACTAATATTATAAAGCTAAAAGTTTGTGTGTATTTTTGTTGCTAATTTTTACGCCAAAACCGTTGAACCGATTGTGATGAAACTCCTAACTAATAATTCTTTTAATATTGTGCACTATATAGGGACAGAAGATGGGGAGTAGAAAGATAGGAGGGAGACATTTTCCCTGTGGGTTGGTACAGGTTAAAAATAAATAAACATAGACTCGTATTTAAGATGTTTTACGCTATTTTTTTTCTACTAAACCGATAATGATGATACTTGAATTATTGACGGTTAGAGTTTTGAAATAACACATAATCTACCTACTTTTATCAAGATGGATCGGGAAAAATGCAGTGAAAACACAGGATGCCGCTAGTATAATCGTAGTAGCGATTTCGAACATTTCCTTCTGTTTATGCAGGTGACCTCTTGGCCTATGTAGTACCGAGTTGGCAAGCTGGAATCACGAATGCCCACCCTGAGTCAGCTTGTCAGAGGCATCAATCACAACCGGAATGCCTCGCAGATCCTGAATGTGGCTGGTGCTCTGCAGATGATGTAAGCTTTTATTTTAAATAATCTATTTGATCTCATTATATGGTAAGTGGTATTGAAGATGTGTTCTGAGACATAACACGCTCATATAAAATAAAAAGATGGAGGTGGAACAAGTTCCAACTTGGTAGGACGCCGATGCATCGCCTTAGTCGATGCACCGGTTTCCGACGCTTCAGACGGCTTCGGCCACGGTCTGGCATTACCCACTGGTGAGGTCATACCAAGCCAAGAAACCCCTTTTTTCGATATTCACGACATGCAGCTGATACTCTTTTAGCATTAGCCCCGGATTAAAATATGTAGCCCTGTTCATTTAAACAACGGTTACAGGTTCTAAACATTATAATATTCAAACAGGGTTCAGAATACATCAAAAACCTTTCAAAAACGTACTCTTGTTTTTAGATCTGCTACGGTCGAACTATAGGATCAAACTGCACAACTAATCTGCAATCAATAAGATGCGGCGGAATTTGTCCGGCATTAGGAGATTGTCACTCTTGTCTCATCCACGGACCGCCGCTAGAGAACACAAACGTTACACGAACTCCTTTACCTTCAGTCAGCACTAAACTGGGATTACACCAGTGTAACTGGTGCGTGCAAAATGCGAGATGTCACCACAAAGATGGTAAGGTAACAGAGCATCTTTAATTTTTAAACTTAATGGTAACCTTTTGTAAGGAATTAAACTTACTTTCTTAATTATCACAGATAGTTATGGAGTCTGCGGCGAAGATACTCCTTCAGAAAATCCAGGGTGGTGGGGCTCGACCGGCACAGAAGTGACGAATCCTGAAGAATGTAAGACGTTAGACAAGAGACCTGGACTGACGTTCCTAAGGTATCAACAACCGGCGGACTGGAACCATCCCGACGGAGTGTCCGTCGTGAACGCCACTACCGTCGACTGGGGCACCGGCGGAGGAAGCAGTCACATCTTCAAGGGACCGAGCGAGGCCAGGTTGAAGGGGTGGTTGCATATACC
Organism: Idaea dimidiata; assembly: GCA_949358125.1. Classification (NCBI taxonomy): domain Eukaryota; kingdom Metazoa; phylum Arthropoda; class Insecta; order Lepidoptera; family Geometridae; genus Idaea; species Idaea dimidiata. The sequence continues at coordinate 8,613,121 of OX442337.1, forward strand.
TCAGTACTGGAACGGGACCGGAGAGACGCTGCACGTCTGCGCCGGATACTCGAACATATCTCTCACGCTAGGGGAAGCGGGCGATTCAGTGGCGAACTTAACGGCCCAGCCATCCGCCTGCTCGCTCGTCGACTGGCCTCCCCTGTTCCCCGGCCGTCTCTCCGTCGACATGCACGCGAACGATTCCCTCCACATCGCCGGCCATTCTACCCTCTACGCCTCGCATCATCACGCGAAAATGGAGCTCCTCCATAATAAATCTCAAGAGAGCGCGAAGGTGTTCACGTTCGAGTTTCTCGAGCCGTACTCGGCGGGCGAGTGCGCTAAGTACGACAACTGCTTGCTGTGTCTGTCGGACGCGGCGTGCGGGTGGTGTGAGACGACGGGGCGGTGCGAGGCGCGGGACGTGGACGAGCGGTCAGCGTGTGCGGACCACGCCGGCGGGTGGCGGTACCTCACGCTGCAACCGGCCGCCTGCCCCAACTGCTCCAACTATATCGGCTGCGAGCGGTGCGTCGCGGGGGACCACTGCGAGTGGTGGGCGGACGAGGCACGATGCGCGAGGCGGGGCCGCGCCTCCGCAGCCATCGTAGACTCCGCGGACTGCCCGGCGCCGTGCCGCACGCGACTCGACTGCGAGCACTGCCTCGACGAGCGGGGCCGGTGCGTCTGGTGCGAGGCGACGAGACAGTGTTTCAGCTTCAGTGTCTATACGAGTGAATATCAGTTCGGGCTGTGTCGCGAGTGGCTCGACCGAGCGAGTACGCCGGCGGCGGGCGAGGGGCGCGGGGTGAGCGGGCCGGGGGCTCCCAGCGGTGCCGTCGTCGCCGGGGGCACGCAGTGCAAGTCGTGCGGGCGGCACGCCACCTGCGCCGCCTGTCTGCGCAGCATGGGGTGCGGCTGGTGCCACTCCCGCACTAACCCCATCGTCGGAGCGTGCACCGAAGGCGACTTCACTCGTTCCCGCGTCGACTGCGCCTCGCTCCTCAACGTGACGGCAGTGGACGGCGGCTGGGCCTACGCGCAGTGTCCCGACGTGGACGAGTGCGGGCTAGGGCTCCACGACTGCCACGAGCATGCCGAGTGTAACAACACGCATGGATCGTACACCTGCCGCTGTAAACAGGGATATAACGGGGATGGGAAAAAGACCTGCACGCGGACCTGCTTCAACAGGTAACAAATCTAACTATAATCCTACTAATATTTTAAAAGCGATTAAAACTGTAAAATGAGTTGTAATGTAATTTGTGATATTCGTCCAGCTGCATCCACGGCTACTGCGAAGGCTCCCCGCACTACGTGTGTCACTGCGACCTGGGCTGGACGGGCGCGGACTGCTCCATCAACTGCGGCTGCCACGACCACTCCAACTGCCGCGGCGGCGTTGGCCGCTGCGAGGAGTGTCAGGACTGGACCGAGGGCAACTTCTGCGAGAGGTGCAAGCCGGGGAGTCACGGGAACGCCACCACCTCGCAGGTACAGAATCTTAATGAAGTTAGCGTGTGCTTTAACGCCGCAGGGTTTTTATCTCACACACACATCTCAGAAATGCGGCCGAAAATAAAAAAAAACCTCCTATACTTATGGCCAGTCGACTGGTTTTCATAATTTTTGCCAACTGTAGATAGATGTTGTTCTGTAAACGCTTCTTCTTCTTCAAAGCACTAGGTTCACCTAGTGTTAGAGTTTTCAGGTCGCCCCGAAGCCTCTAACTTGACCTAAAGATTGCTATCAGAGATAATAACCGTAAACGCTGCAAAGTAGCGAAAATAATCAATATCTCAGGGTTTACGTTATGGTACCTAACTAAACTAACAGGGCTGCCGGCGGTGTGACTGCAACGAGCACGGCGACGCGTCGCGAGGCGTGTGTGACGTCACCACAGGGGAATGCATCTGCGAGGATAACACCGAAGGGCAGAATTGCGAGCGTTGCCGGCCTGGGTTCTACGGCGACCCGCGGCACGGCGGTCGCTGCTACCACCGCTGCGAGCCGCGCGGCATGCTGCGCGCCGAGCGAACCATGGGCATCGGCAGCTACCACAGCGACCCGGCCGGCGACGCCGTCGGACCGCACCGGGAGTGTCTCTGGATCATCTCCGCTGAAGACGTCAAGGATGCCATCATACAGTTCACTATTAATGCGACTACTTTTGAGGTTCGTCATTCAATCATTTATTGCTTATATGTGAATATTCGTACTATTATGTAGAATCAAGTATTATATTCTTACCTGTTAGGGTACTGCAACACTTCTTTCTTACTTACAAGTAAATCTGGTCATTAGACCACGGCATCACACTGAACAAATGGTCCTCAAAAAAGGCTTCGTTTGTCCTACCTGAACGCTTTATTTATGATCTCTAAATTTAACGAACTTCCGTTCGTTTTGATTTGGATGTTTCCTATTGGTCAACGATTAATCTTACCTTCAGTTTGACCTATGGAAAACTAGCATGGTGTTCGCTAAGTTGTCCAGAGGCCATTGAAAGACCTTTGTTGACGTTGGTTAACCCAATGTGTACGCAAGGTAGGTGAATGTGAATGTCCCGTATTTTATTTTAGCCAATGACGTTGTTGTTTAGGTCCCGTGCGACGAGAACGCAGTATACGTGTACGACGGTCTGGGCGGGGTCCCGGACCTCACCAACAACCCTCAGAGCCAACTGCTCGGTGTATTCTGCGACGGCGCCTCCTCCGCCGTGGTGGAGGCTCGCAGCGGGAACCTCACCGTCCACTACAAGCAAGGCCAACCGGACCAGGGCTTCGAGGGCGTCTACAAAGTCCTCGCCTGCGACGGATACTGTGATTGGCCACGCGTATGTAACAAACGACATTGCGTCTGCAGGGAAGGTTATGCAGGCCCAGATTGTGAAATAGAAATATGCCGTAATAACTGCAGTAAATCCATTGGAGCTGGTATCTGTGATGCAAGCTACGGACGATGTCTGTGCTCGGATGGCTACGGAGGCGATGACTGTTCAATAAAGCTTGATAAAACTCAGCTAGTTTTCACTGAACTTTTCAATTCGGAATTCCTCTCGGATGGCCTGGATCATCTCCGAAAGACTTTACCTCGATTCGGTCACACTTTGGTTGCTGATAGGCGGGGTCTATGGATGTTCGGCGGTTATTCTTTGTCCCACGGACCCCTGAACGATATCCGATTCTTCGATACGAAGAACAACACCTGGATGCAGGTGACAGTCGAGGCCACGCCTGACGCTAAAATGCCCGAGGGAAGATATTTTCACGCGGCGGAGATTTATCATTCGAAACAAAATATATACATTTACGGCGGGTTGAGTTTGCAAGAGAAGAGTGAACATAATAATAAGACTTTGGGAGACTTCTGGCAGTTCAGTTTGAAAGATCAGCGATGGGGCAACATCAAAGGAAAAGAAGCCCCCCATCCTCCTCCCTTAGCCGGTCATACGATTACATTGCAGAAATATCAAGATTACGAAAGTTTGGTTTTGATCGGTGGCTTTTCTTTGGAAGCTGGTTTCATGGCTGACACCTGGGAATTTGACCTCGATAATGAAAAGTGGATAAAGTTAAACTGCGACGGCTCCGTTCCGGTCGGTATTATAGGCCACAGCACCGTTTATCACGCTCCATCGCAAAGCTTGTACATTTACGGTGGAATACTCTATTCTTACAATGGCACTTCACTGTCGAATAAATTGTTCGCTTTTCACTATCCAACGAAAAAATGGAGTGAGTTACCAACTTTCCCAAACTTGAATCATTACTACGATAACCTCCCTCAAGCGACGTACTTACACTCGGCGGTCACGACTAACGATTACATGATCGTTTTTGGAGGAAGGACTGATCCGGAACACAGATCTGATACACTTATAGCTTATGTGTATGGCTGCAATCAGTGGGTCAGACTGGTCAAAGGTAGGTATCGTTTTACCCTAAGGGCAAATTCAAATAAAAAAGCTACTGACTTCAAGCTGACGCTTATAAGCTTACCAGCTTTCCAGCTGTCTACGTAAATATGCCTTAACATATTAATACCTATTTCAAAGATTTAAAAGTTTATTAATGTGTAAATTGTTTTAGGTGTTAGTATAGTCGGTCATCCTCCACCACCGACCATAGCCCACGCGATGGCAATCGATATGGAAAACGAAAACGATGGTTACATCTACATCATAGGAGGTTGGACAGGCAGCGGACACTGTCAAGTGACACGAATTTCTTTGCCAGACGACCTTTGTTCTCTATGGAGTTCCAGTAAACTGGAATGCCGGAGTCATATGGGCTGCAGTTTTTGCAGTACAGGCAACGTGACGAAGTGCTTCTCGGTGGATAAACCTGGGTGTGAAGGAAGTGAAAGGGTGTCCACGAATTCTGGTTCCGCATGTGATTCCGAGTTGGTGGCGAGACGTGCTTGTGAAAATTTTACTACGTGTTCCTCTTGTTTGGCGGCTTGGCCCTTGTATCCTGAGGAGAAACCGGCGTGTCGCTGGTGCGAGTCTTGTGCTGCTGCAGTAGGTTGGTACAAGAACTTAGCACATATTTTATCCAGCCTTACTTATGAATGACATAAAAATAAATAATAACTCCCTTACGACGACTCCCCTATGACGTTTGTCTCTGTCTGTCAACTTTGAAACTTCATGTGACAGTAAAAGACAAACGATGCATAGTAATGCAGCGCATTGATTAGCGTTTATAAGTAAGTGGGTAAATAACTATTGCACGACGGCACATTTTGCGAAATCAAGTCCTAAACTAAGCACTAGGGTTTTACTATGGATACTAAAATTGGATATTGAAGATTGACTGAATAAAATGTATTTGTTTTTCAGGCGAGTGTGTACCAACTGATGAATCTTGTACGAGTATGAAATGTAACGTCGGTACAACTTACATCAGCGACGTCGGACAATGTCCTGAACTGAGATGCGTGGCTTCCGACTGCGAGAAATGTGTCTCCAATCAGTGCACTTGGACGCGGCACGCTAAAAGAGAAGGTAAATAATCCGAGCCACGAGTGAGTTAGAAAATAATTTCCGCAAATACAATCGCCCAGGCTAGAAAGTTGTGAGATATAAACCTGCTAGATCATTTATTTTGAAACAAACATCGTTTTTCAATACTAGAAGGCGACACAGGCGTAAAATGCGTGTACAGTAAACTTGTTGAAAAAGATTGTTCTGGCTAGATACATACTTTATTTTTAGGAATAAAGTACGTGGAAACATTTGTATAATGGAATGGTTTTGTCTGTAAGGAATAAGAAGTTTTTATAGTATATTTTAGATCTTTAGGTCTTATGTCTCTCCAGGTCAATTAACAAGAATAGCCGAGGATTACATAGAAGTTTTCAACTGGACCTGTGCTCAAATCGAGGAACCAGGGCGAGCGAGCCTTCGTCCGTCAACTAAAGAGGAATGTCCAAGCCGATGCCACTTGTACGACGATTGTACTTCATGTCTCAGCTCAGAAGGAGCCGAAGGCGGATTCTCGGAATGCCATTGGGCGACTTACTTAGGAAAATGCATATCACCGGCGTATCAACCAGTTTACTGTGCAGGAGGTGTTTGTGGGCTCGTCTTGACCAAAGCTGATAAAAATAAATGCCCGGCTCCTTGTAATACTTTCGAACAGTGTTCGGAATGTTTGCACCATTCTCACTGCGGCTGGTGTTCGCTAGAGGGCGCTAACGGGGAGGGAGTGTGTTCCGAAGGGTCGATCGATTCGCCCTTGGATTATACGACGCGAACGACTTGCGCTGCGGTGTATGATATGGTGCATCAGACTAACAGTTCGGAGGAAGATTTCTCTTGGCATTACACGCGTTGTCCGCCTGAGAACGAGTGCGAGAATAATCATCATCAGTGTAAAGCCGAATCTGAGGTATGTATTGAAACAAAATACACTTTTTTGGTATAATTTAAATCATTGCCTTTCTTTTTTTTTCATAACTCTTTGGTATCGTAGGATACTGTGAAAGTTATCGGTAAAGAGTAAGCTTGTATGTTATTCCAGGCTCTATCTGTTTATATTCATAGTTTTATTGAAATCGGTCCAGTAATTTTCACATTTCGAGTTTATAACACATTATTTTTCCCCAGGTGTGTCGTGATCTCCGCGAAGGCTACGAGTGCCTGTGCGGCGCGGGCCACAAGCGCGTGGCGGGCGGCGCGTGCGCAGCCGTCTGCTCGCAGGGCTGCGTGCGCGGCGCCTGCATACAGCCCGACGTCTGTCGATGTGAATTTGGGTATGATTACTGTAATATTATGTCAACATTGACGACCTCTGTGGCGCGTCGGGCGAATGCTTGGCTGCAATGCAGAAGGCTGCGGGCTCGATTCCCGCTGGGTGCATATATTTATGCCTTAAAATAAATATTTGTATCTGGTCTGGGTGTATTTCTATGTATAATATGTGTGTATTTACAAAAGAAAAATAAATATAAGTAGTATATCCGTTGTCCAGTCTCCGTAACACAAGCTTAGCAGTTTACCATGGGGCTAGATGGCGCTGTGTGTTGGTCACATGATTTATTTATTTATTCAGGACCTAGTTCCTAGTTCAGGCATATGTGTAATTTATTGTACTTTGAATTGTTTATAGTACTATAGTTTTCTTTGTTATTTTTATGTTATTGAAAAAAAAACTATTAAAAAAAAAACGACTGTTAATACTGACATTTTTACACAAAACACGACTCACCGTTGCGGGCAGGGGGTGATAATCAAATGATTGACCATTGCGTTGCCTATCTATACTTAGACTCTTTGTAATTGGCCGATGTGTTGCCTATCTATACCGAGATTCTTTTTAATAGGCCGTTCTAGTACGAGAGTGCTACTCAAAAGACATACTATTTTCGTGAGGAGGTAATGCTTATGAGCGGTCATATAGTTTTATCATTGTTTTTTTTTTCAGTTACGTTGGAGCAAACTGTACTATACAATGTCAGTGTAACGGACATTCACACTGTGAAGGACCTGACAAATTGGATAAATGTATTGAATGTCACAATAACACTATGGTAAGTTTAATTTATAGAGTAACACAATAGCGTTACAATGAGAAATCACGCTATCGCTACCTAATTTCAATTTTGTAAAATGTGAAACAATGCTTTTGCAAAGCAATTTCTTTTAAACAACTTTTTAGGACAACTAGAAAATAATCAAAAAAAATAAAAATTACTATTTGCGCCCCGCGGTTTCAGCCGCGTAAGTCCCGTTCCCACGGGAATATCGGGATAAAAAGTCCTAATATGTGTTATTCCCGGTATCCAACTACCTAAATTCCAAGTTTCATCGCAGTAGTTTTTGCATGATTGAGTAACAAACATCCAAACACACACACTTTCACATGTATAATATTAGTTGGATTTCTATATTTTCAGTTGTAGAGTATTTTGTTCCAGCTTGGTAGTTTCTCGGTGTATTGACAAAAACTCTCGTCACGTAACTAATTTAATAAAATCAGCTTAGTTATCTTCGCGTGCGATATCGAACAATATCTACGATTTTAAACTTACATGGTTATTTTCACTACTAAAATTACTTATTAACGGGGTGTTATTAAACATGGTAAACACCCCGTTAATAAGTAATTTTAGTAGTGAACAATATCTATTAAGGACGCGACTCATGTGAAATCCCATCCGATAATCTTCTTCATAACCGGTATCAAATAGATCTTTTAACAATGTATTATGTTATTGTACATGATACAAGAAGTGTCCCCTTTATTTCAAAAACAATAAAAAATAACTTTAAATACCACTATTATACCGGCAAAGTTACCCCTGTTTTACAAAATAAATCAATTTTTCTTCTAAATTCTTAACCGCTATATTTTCTTATAGGCATCATAATATTAGAAAATACAATACCTAGAACCTCTTCATCGCATTTTATAAAAATATTATTTTAATCTTCGTTAATGATTGATTTTACGAGAAATTGTAGATTTTTTCATGCAATTCCATCTCGCTCATTTATATGCAATCGGACAAGGACCGATAATTATCATCTATCGCCGCCTTAATCGATTACAGGGTAATCAATGTGAAAAATGCAAACCGAACTTCGTGGGCGACCCCACAAACAACGTGCAATGCGTGCCGTGCTCGATGTACTGCTACGGGCACACGTCTATCTGCACGAGTGACGTGGAGGCGGGCGCGGGCCCGCGCGACGTGTCCGCGCCCGCGCCCGCGCCCGCGCCGCCCGACCTCGACGACTACTACGGCGCGGGCGCGGGCGCGGGCGCGGGCGTCGCCGCCAAGGCGCGCTGCGTGCGCTGCGCTAACTACACGGACGGACCGCGCTGCGAGAAGTGCATCGATGGATACTTTAGGGGCTCGGAGGACTTCCGGGATCCTTGTCGACCGTGAGTATGCGGACCTACTTTAACAAAAATAGAATAGAACATTTTAATTGATTACAAAACAGGCTTAAAAGTAGAAACAAAATGACACAAACGAAAAAACAACATTATATTAGGGGTTAAAGTATGAAATTGCCGATTTGTACTGAAAATCTTAATTGTTTATTTTTTAATTTGTTAACAAATTTATTTAATCAAAATAGTTGCCATTATTATCTATACATTGCTGCCATCTAATGGGAAGGTTATTAATGCCTTTGCGATAGAACTACGACGATCTAGACTGCACAAACTGTGTGAAAGCATTTTGTACTGCCTCCTGGGAAGAAAACTTCTTGTCACGTAGATAATTGTCCAAATCACGAAAAAAATGGTAGTCCGTTGGAGCAAGGTCTGGTGAATACGGAGGATGACGAATGGTTTCTAAGTGCAGTTCCTGAAGGGTCAAAATGGTGTCTCGTGCTGTGTGAGGTCTCGCGTTGTCGTGGAGCAATAATGGTGAAGATCGATTCATGAGTCGGGGCTGTTTTACTGCTAGTTTTGTCAACATGGTTCGGAGTTCGGCACAATAGACATCTGCCGTAATTGCTTGACCAGATCGAAGAAAACTATAGTGAATAACACCATGCTGAGACCACCAAACAGTTACCATTACCTTTTTATTGGTAAGTTTTGCTTTAGGACACTGTTGTGGCATTTGACCTGGGGTCAGCCATTGCATTTTTCTTTTCCGGTTATCATAAAGAATCCACTTTTCATCACATGTTACAATTCGATCCAATATTCCTTCATTTCTGTACCGGTTCAACAAGGCAACACAAGTTTCAACACGCGTTTCTTTCTGCAGATCAGTCAAATCATGAGGCACCCATTTTTCGTATTTTTTTATTTTATTGATTTGACGCAAGTGAGTCTGAGAATAAAGTGGGTAAGGTAACGTTAAACCATGCCGCTAATTCCTGGGTAGTTTGACTAGGATCGGCTTCCACTATCTCTCTTAATTCATCGTTATTCACCTGTGTGGGCGGTCTTCCTCGTGGCTCGTTCTTTAAGTCGAAATTTCCATCACGAAAGCGTTTAAACCAAAATCGCACGGTGAGTTCATTAGTAGACCCCTCTCCAAACGCAGCATTGATATTGCGGGCTGTTTCTGCCGCGTTAGTTCCGCGTCGGAACTCGTATTCAAAAATCACTCGAATTTTCGCAGTATCCATCTTTCTTGTCTAAATTGAATAACAAAAACAATTGAAAGTCGATATTCAAATGTTTCACATTTTTTAAAAAAAGAACATCACAGAAACCATTTGAAAAAAGTTTCATTCGAAAACCTCAAACCGTGAAGATTCTATGTCAATTCAAAGAACCTATTGCAATAAAACGGCAATTTCATACTTTAACCCCTATTATTATGTATATAAAAAAGGAACAACGAAGATATTTGTTATTTTTTATAACAGCAGAGCAGTATGGAAACTGCACACACATACGTGTACACTCGTCGTGTCGCGGCACGTAGTACTGACATCTATGCGAAACCCCCTTAGGGACCGCCTCCATGAGCGTTAGACGGCGATCTTAACGCATCGCCGTGTGCTGACACGCGTGTCTCCACACGGCGATGTTAAGCCACTTATTTCTGTACAATCTCTATAAACGCGTTCATAGAGATTGTACAGAAATAAGTGGCTCGACCATAATATAGCCACGATTTTAACGGTCGCGAGACGGTCCCTTAGGGGCTCGTCGACGCGGATGTTGGTGTGAATGAGCCGTTTTCGAGAATTTGTAGGTAGTTTCCATACTGCTTTGCCCCAGGGCCCAGCCTTTATACAATTTGTAACGGGTATGCCCATTTAATCCGAAAGGGGGTTGTTCTAGACGTCTAGGCGAACACCTTTTGTTCTACGACTTTTGAAAATTCAAACTTTTAATTTTTTAATTTTGAGATTATGTTTCACTGAAAAAACTGCTGTTTTTGAAAATAAAGGTAATTGAAGTTTTGATTGTAAACCATCAACTAAATAAAAGAACAACATAAGGTCAATGACCTCGAACTCTCAGAAACAGCTGATTTTCAAGTAAACTTTACACCTAAATTTTTCGAAAAGTACTTCGAATTTCCAAAAGTCGTAGAACGAAAGTTGTTCGCCTAGACTTCTAGAACAACCCCCTTTCGGATTAAAAGGGCTTACCCGTTACACCTTGTATATACTGTGACCTAGGTAACCTAAGGCTCTATTTGTATATCTCACGTGGCCTTTATGAATCCTAATAAACTTGACCTCACCGCACGTACGTACGTTCCGCTCCTAACCGCCCCACGGCCCACAGCTGCGAGTGCCACGGGCACGGCGACACGTGCGACCCGGTGACGGGCGAGAAGTGCAACTGCGGCAACAACACGGAGAGCGACGTCTCCTGCCAGACCGCCTCGTCCAGCAAGAACTCTGCGCAGGAGTGCTGGCGCTACCAGTGCGTCAAGTGCAAGGACCTCTACATGGGCGACCCCAGGAACGGACACCAGTGCTACAAGACCATCAATATTGAAAACAAACTCTGCTTCGATGGAAAGTCTATCGGTAAGTATCTTCCTTTAGTGTCTCGGTGAGATGCTTTACTCGTTGATCTTCATCGGCCTAAGTCATGTCGCCAAATAGTAGGCCGATGCAGCTATTAAGAAAAGCTGGAACTCATTCTACAACCATTCTTTTTTTTTATTTGCTCAACCTCAAATGGTTACATTTTTTTAGCTCCTAATACTAACTTACCAATGTAAAAACTAATAAAAATAACATAACAAAATGTAATCTAAAGTTATTACTAATTGCAAAGAATTAGAGAGAAAAAAAATGAGTAGATGACATCTACCCTCCGCACTAGTTACAACTGTGTTGCGGCAGGAGTAGGAATCACCCATCACAATCACAACTCCAATCACATAGCAATAAGATGCACTTTCTGACAGTAATGAGCGGGCGGACCGTAGCAACACATAGACTTATGAACATTTTATTTTATAGAACTTACATACCAAAATTGATTGTTAAGTTTTATATTATTTACCGTTCGAGACATAGCGATCGTAGGCTAATCCGTGTTCAATAAGTCCGGTGTGATCTGGTATCTTCTACTTGGTACTGGCTCACCAGATACATATTAATTACTCTAGTTATGGCTGTTGTCATAACAGCATACCTATCCCAGTCTCAATACAACTTTATAGATCGTGAGTGATGTTGCAGAGCAGTTTACGCTTTAATTACAAAGACAAAACAATAAAACACTTTATTTATCCGGTTGAATCGCGTTTTTATTCATGGTTTTAAACGAACCGAGCTTTTGCCAACTTTACAGTTGGCTTTTTCAAGGTTAACTGAGATGTAATTTGTCTATTTTAACATTTTAAAAAGTTACAGTAAATTACCGCCTCATAATTATTTGTAACAAAACGTTCCAACGTACGCAGACTATAGATTATTGTAATTGTTTTCAATTTGAATTATAATTATTTTAAGACAAAACAAATCTAAGCGACACTGTTTTTCTTTCCAGACGAATGTAAGATCAAGCCCCGTCCATTGTACCCCGGTCAGACCGTATTCGTGGCCGTGAACCCTCGCTACATGAACGTAGACATCCGAGTGATAGTGGACGTGACGCAGGGCGCAGTCGACCTCTACATGAGTCCCAACGACAGCGCCTTCGTCGTCTCAGTCAACAACACCACCGGAGCTCACACCGTCGAAATGGACCCCTCATACTACAAACAACCTTACAGAAAAACACCCACCTTCGACGACCAAATGCCCGAGAAACGTCGCTTAACTCTATACTTCGATAAGACAGAGTATACCTTCGCCGATTACATAGCGAAAGATTTAGCGACTTACGTCACGGTGGATAGGAGGAATATAGTGCTCAGAGTGAGGAAACTAAAGAACCGTTTGGTGCTAACCTTACCTCAGAACATTCACGATTTGACGCATACGAAGTTTTACATAATAGTCCGTGCGAGGCATACGGAAGATGGCGCGGCCGGTTTTGGCATAGTTTTCTTCCGTCAAGATCAGCTGCATATAGATTTGTTCGTGTTTTTCTCCGTGTTCTTTTCTTGTTTCTTCCTGTTTCTTGCGGCGTGTGTCGTCGCTTGGAAGGCGAAACAAGCGGCTGACGTGAGGAGAGCCAGGAGAAGACATGTCGTTGAGGTGAGTCTTGTATAATATTGTTGCATATAGACATGACAGATGCTGTAGCCTAATTAACTGTTCCAGAGAGTAGGCAGTCAGTGATGTTATAGATTATATTTCTTTAGAGTATAGTCTATGGACCCTATGGTAATCTCCAAATCTAGTGACCGGCTATTGACCGGCAAATATATATACCTCATTAATTACATTATCTAGAAACAACATAACGAAAATGAAAACAAAAGGTATTCATTTGTTTTTATTTTGTTGCTTAATCATGAGTAGTAAGGTGAATTTTGTTTTTTATATCAAACAATGCGTACTCTGTTATTCGTACCTACTGCGCCATCAAACGCCTTTGTTAATCCTATCAGCGGCCCTAGACAACATTCTTATCGATTAACGAAATCGCAATCGACACATTTTTTTGTATGAAATTGACATAAGAGTTCGCGAAAAGTCACGTGACTTTTCGCGAACTTTTACATACATAAAAAAATCGGTCGATTGCGATTTCGTTAATCGATAAGAATGTTGTCTAGGGCTGCTAGACGGTATGACAACGCTACGATCATCCCTTTCTTCGTATCGCCGGCACATTCCTTAGTTGGCCCAGTCTGTCCATACCAAAATCACAAAAAGACAAAGAGGCAAATAAAATTAAGACTTTCGTTTTTTATTACCTTCCTATGTTTTATTGTAAAGATGCTGCACATGGCGAAGCGTCCGTTTGCGGCCGTGACAGTGATGGTGAACGGCGGCGTGTCGGGCGGGGTGGGCGTGGCCGGCGCGGTCGGGGGCGTGGCGGGGGCGGGGCGGAAGCGGCGCGCCCCCGACCTGCGCCCCGTCGCCATCGAGCCCACGGCCGACGCGCGCGCAGCCGTCACCACCGTACTCGTCAGGTAACTTACAATTACGTAAACTAAAATAACCTTTACGATTTCGAATCGAACATTTCTGAATACCTCTACAGTCCGTCCGTCGTTCAGTGTCTATTTGTTTTTACATAAGTTTTATTTTTTATGTTTTTTTTTATACTTAATTGGCATAAATACCTACATAAGTACAAAAGAATAATAAAAGTTTATGAAGAACTCTTGAATACGCTCTGACCTTATGACCTTAGATCAGTTAAATCTTTCCACAACTAACCCTTTCTAGATGATAGGTCAATCAGTCAATGATGGTAGGCCTTTATTATAACTACGACTCCACCAAGCTAAGTTTGCACCTCGCTAACCCGCTCACCTTCCCACGATCGCCTTCTCTTCCTATCCGTGAAATTTAATAGTAGATTGTTATACAAGGGCTCAAGCATTTCACCCGAGTCGCGGTCAAGCATTTCACCCGAGTCGAACCCTCTACTTGTCATTTAGACTGTGAGGAAATTAAAATACTACTCGCACATTTAATAAAACTGGTATATTGAGAATCAAATAAAATATCAAGTTAATTTAGAACATTATGTAAAATCCAAATTCAATTGTTTTTAATAGATTAAAAAAAAGTAAAAATATACATTTACGAATAAAAAAGTAGAAAGCAATCATGGCATTTTTGAGTATGCCAGAGACAGAATAGAAGAGTAGGTAATTAAATTATTATCATTGCTAAACGAAAAATAAATAAGGCGTTTTTTTAATTTCAGACTAAAATCTGACGTTTTGGTTCCTTGTATTTCAAAATTTTTCTATAGAAAGAAGTGTCAAATGGTTTCCTAAAAAATGGAAATTTACATTCCACCCTAGAGATGAAATGGGCCACTTTCAACCCAGCTAACTATCCATGAAATGTAAACTTTCCGAACAGGAGAGATGAAAAATTTTGGAATGTTCTCGTTAGGTTTGGTGAGAAGCGAGGTGCAGACTTAGCTCGGTCGAGATGTAGTAGTGAAATCTATCCCTATAATAACTAGGAGTTCGCCCCGAACTGAGACCTCACGATCCCCTATCTCCCCAACCCTCCTACCGATCCGGCTCATCTTCGAACTCATAAATTCTATTGACCTAAACCACGCGCATACCAAAATTCATGATGATCGGAGCTACGATACTCAAGTTATCGTCGAACAAACATACAAAGATACAAGCGCCAGGCCCGTCTGCACTGGACCTCACTCGCTTCGCTCGTTCGGTCAATAATGGTGATTGTGTTGTGTTGGTGCCGACAGACTGCCGGGCGGGTCGCGCGCGCCGGTGCGTCTGGCGCTGGCGTCGTCGCTGGTGCTGGTGTCTCGCGGCGCGCCCCGCCCCCGCCCGCGCCCGCGCCGCGCGCCGCCCCTCGCCCGCCTCGCGCTCGCCGCGCACACATAAACCTCATACTCGTCCCTACTACCTTACACGTTACTCTAGCCGATACAACTAACTATAAAGCATACTTAAATTATATCCACGACATTTAATATACTATATTCAGATTCTATTCAAGGTTTTGTCTGAATGAAAGCGATAAGCAGGACTCTTGCTTCCTTATCCACCCACAACTTACAAACCAATTATGAGTGGGCGAAGTACGAAGTTGCGTACGAGTTGCGAAGTAGACGGACCGTTTGGGACGCTAGGCAGTGTTGTCAACTGCTATCAAAAGTTTGTAGCTACGATTTAACAGAAAGTCACTGGATTGAGTATTTTTTTCTCCCTAAAAAGTAGCTAGAAGTAGCTAAGTACCTTCAGATGTAACTGCGCAGTGCGCTATCTAATTATATTCCGATCTAAGCTAAGCGTCCACCTTTCGGTATCAAACGGATCGTAAGATTCTTTGTATAGAAAGCCATCCATACAAAGCATCGTACGGATCGGATTTCTATACAAAAGTATTGCGATCCGTTAAATGCGATGCGGATTAGTGGACGCATAACTTAGATCGGCAGTTTAGTTCGACTGTACAGTTAAAACTGCGCAGTTAAATGTTAATGGCCTCCTTAACATGCCAACACTTTTATAGGAACTGGTTTTATAGTTCATGGGTTAGATCCAACGCTTTCGTAAAGGGTACTAATAATTAAAAGGTATTTCAAGAAAATTCATTCGAAAAAAACTTTTTAACGGTACCTAATGAGCAGAAGTAGTCTTATTTTAAACATTGTTTTGCAATGTATGCATCTTAACTAAGTACCTATCTCAACCAGTTCCCATAAAAAATATATGACTTCCGATGCTGGAAGGTAAATACGTCGAGAAAGTCTGTACATAAGCGGCAATACATAAGAATTCCCGTGTTCACCGAACGATTGAACGCATGATTCTGTAACTGCAATCTCTTCGAGTCTTATACTATACTAGATTAATATTACCATAATTGAGCCTAAAATATTATCCAGCAACAAAAATGTAGAAAACTTACGTCTATTATACGTAATCCTAATAATAATACATAAGGGTTATTCAAGTATTATGTAAGTAGGATTTTAGTATTTTTTATCCTGCCCCTGTCAGCAAAAGTAACCAGAGCTTTTCCTTCCTCCCACCTGTTTACATAAGCATTGGCATATAATTATGTAGGTATATTTTAAATCTGCTCAAAACCATTTGGTGTTACCCCCTTAATCTTTTTTGGTGCTTTTACGTAATTTATGAATAGCCCCATAATTTTTAAGAACATGTTCTGGAGGATTGATATTCATTATAATAAGTACCAATAGTTTTGATTATTACTTCTAAGATAAGTAACTATTACCGCCCATGCGCTATATTTGTAATATCGTGATAATACAATCCTATTTCAATGGTTTTAGGTTAAGTTTACGTCCAGTGTAAGTAAATGAATTTAGAGTCCCCCTTAGATCGATTGGTGTACGCTTAGTCCGTAGGTTCCATTTATATTATGTACATAGAAATACCTCATTCCTTTTTAGTTTATGAATGCACCTTTCCTTTATTTTTGGATATTGCGGTCCGTGATTTTTCTCGCTTTATTCTCAAGTTTTTGGGAAAATAAACGCATAAATATTTATTGTAACCGCCACTGGATGGCTGACGCTCGGAAGGACGGCCTTCCAACCAGATTGATTTACTTTGTATCTCAAGTACCAGGTACAGTAGACTTTTGTCTTTTCTTTTATTATAATAAGTTGATAGATGCAGTTAGAAGTTATCGTTAGATAGACTTGTGCCATCAAACAAAATCTACCGTCGAACTGTTCTCGCATTTACTGATTTTAGGGGATCTCGCAAGTGTAAGGCCGTATATATAGAGGAAGCAGGTTACGGGAGTCGGTTTATCTGCGCCTATTTGATGCGTCATAACATGACGCACATTTAGGGTTAAAAAATCTGTTAAATTTCAATGCTCAATGCTCTAAACATGTTACGGACATGTCAATTCCATGTGTCAAAAGATAATAATAGTTATATAGTTTTTAAATTGGAATAAATAGTTACCCTAAAGGTAATAAAGGTAAAGGCTTAAAGTGGGTTATTTTTGAGCGAGTAAACCAGCACTTAAACTGCTCCCTTTCTGTATACGCACTAAGACAAGTTATTGTAAGAATCAACTGAATATTAATTTAGTTAATTTTAGTATTAGTTGTGCCGTATTTATATTACGCCATGTTGTATAGGGTATTTTATTTAGGTGAGGTGTTGTTGATTTTATAATATGTATATTTTGGTTACTAAGTGGTGTAATTATCCACTTTATAAGGTGTTTGTAAAAGATCTGCTATTCGTTTACACAATATTTATATGAAGCTTACTTTATAGGTATATTACGCGTTTCTATTTCTTAAATGCAATGAGCCAAAGGAATCAAAATTATGTGTAGTTGGTTGTGACTAGCCAGAAATATTTTGTTAATACTTGGAAAATTTTATTATGCAATGTTAACAAAGTTATGTTATTAAAAATACTTTATTTACTAAGAATCTGTGCGCACATTTATATATGAACTGCTTCTTGATAGTTCGTTTCAGCTAAGTTGAATTCAATTTGTTTTATATGTTCCTATTAAAGAATCTCTTAGAATATTATTTTAGTAAAATATTCTGTATATTGGCAGCCCTTATTTATATTATTCTTTGTAGATGTAATAACAATATGTGTATATTTAATATTGATAGGCAAGCGATTGGCCACTGTCTCACCTAAGTGACAATGGGCCAATTAAATATTACGTTATTATAATTTAATTGATTATAACCGCCCGTCCCCCGTTTTATAAGCTCAGCTCTACTACAGTTTATTTCTTACGCGGTTAACCATTTTGTCAAATCTCCTCCTATACCCATATCGGCCCCAACTTCCGAGTTATTACCCGTCTCCTTCTAGACAACTCCTTAAGGCCCTCACCCTTTGATGCGTAATATTTGAATGGCCCCCAATGCGGCCTAAAAGTAGGTTTTATAGTAGTCGTACTGTATGATCATTGTAACGTTTTAGTTCAATGTCTTATGTAGGTACGTATAAATTAAAAGAACTGGAAAGAATATGAATTTGTTAAAGGTGTAGGGTAAATAAAATTGCTCTTTTAATTTCAAAGTCTAATCAAAAGTATACTTCAGTTTTACAAATTGCTCATTCTTAAATAAATTAAATGGTGTAAGTAAATGGATAATAAAATTAATTTAAAAATGTTCAAGTAGCTTTTTGATTAAGTTTTTATCATAAAACTATAATTGATTGATCTTAGCGGTATAGCCAAGTCCAAATCACATTCCATTTGTATTATATATTTGTAAATAAAATATGTATGGTATGTAGCGAATAAATGTAACGTAGGAACTATCCAATTATATACAATAACCGTATCCAGAATACTAAAGAGCTTTAACAAAGTTGTACTAAGAAATTTTTGCTCATGTATTTCTATTTCTCAATCATATTTTATTGATATTCATTATACATTCTACATTTCAATGCGTTTACTTCTGAAAAGCTTGATTTATATTAATTATTTATTAAAACAAGAATGATTGGTGGGAATGTTATTTAATAAGATTTTTGTGCAATGTTTCTGAGTAGGTAAATCTTATGTCACTATTTACGTATACAGTAGTTTTATTAAATTTTTATGTATCATCAAAAAGATTTCATTTTTATCTTTAAGTATAATTAATTATATTTGCTCAAGTGCTGAATTTTATGTAGTATCTACTTATGTATATTTTTTTTATTTTTTAGCAAAAATCTAACATATTTTTTGACCATAATGTACCTATTTATTAAGTTATAATAATATTAAGAATACTTTTCTAAAACACTCTCTTTAAAGATAGTTAAAGTCCTATTGGTGGATGATTTTTGTTTTAAAGGGTTATTACTTTGCTATCTTAACAAAAACATTTTCCCGGGTGATCTTTGTGCATTTTGTTTTTTAATTTATGTCTAATATATGAGTTCAACACAATTTCAAAGCTCATTGTTGTTTTCTGTGATGTAGGTACGTTCATATTACGCTATATCAAGCAAGCATGCATTCTGCATAGGCATATCCAGATGGTAAAGGTGGTTGCCATTCATCTGAATGTCCTCTTTTCCCCACCTGGATAGGCTTATGACATTTTCTGTCCATGCCCAATCCCCATGACATTTAATAGTTTCATGAGTCATCCATCATGACATTGAAATTTATGTAATAAATAAATTCAATTACACAGTATTACATGTAAGCAATATCTATTCTAATATTTAGAAAAAAGGGTAAGTTTGGATGTCTTTTTGTAGTGTAGTGAGATCTGATAAAACAAATAATTTCTGGTTTTCTCATTGAATCAAGATTTACCGTGGGGCATTGCTAGTACCTAATATTTTATTTTTGTTCAACATAAATGTATATATAAATGTTTACAAATAAAATATACTGTTGGTTGTATTTTAAGTTTTATTTATTCCTCTAAAGTGCTTATTAGTGCACTAGCTTCTGTCCTAGTGTGTCTATACAAGATGTAACGGGTAAGTCCTTTTAATCCGAAAGGGGGTTGTTCTAGACGTCTAGGCAAACAACTTTTGTTCTATGACTTTTGGAAATTCGAAGTACTTTTCGAAAATTTTAAGTGTAAAGTTTGAAGACCAGCTGTTTCTTAGAGTTCGAGGTCATTGACCTTATGTTGTCCTTTCATTTAGTTTGGTCTACTACAATCAAACCTTCAATTACCTTTATTTTCAAAAACAGCTGTTTTTTCAGTGAAACATAATCTCAAAATTTAAAAAAAAAAGTTCGAATTTTCTAAAGTCGTAGAACAATAGGTGTTCGCCTAGACATCTGGAACAACCCCTTTCGGATTAAAAGAACTTACCCGTTATATCTTGTATACAGCGGGAACATGTAAAATTATATGTATTTTTATTTTTAAACTAGATGTTACTTGCAACCACGTCTGCGTAGAAATAGTACATAGCCGACTTTTTCTATCATTACTCAGGTTCTACTAATTGGATTTCGTCGTTGTCGGACCTCGGCCGCCACTGGGTTGCAACAGACCGATTGACTGCTCGCCGAGTAATGGACAAGTAAGCTCGAACTCGACCCGCGCTCGTGACGGTCTAATATAAATTACCCCTTACAGGTTGAATTTCGAAAAACCCTTTCATAGGTACCTAGTAGATATGCACCTATTCCACAAAGTTCAACGTTTTGGATACATTTACATCACACCACAGAGAACGTACTGCATTGATTTATAGTTCATTGGGTCAGTCAGTCAATCAATCAAGTCAAGACGTTGAATTTTATATGTGTAGATCACAGATTTACAGTTGTCCTTAAGGATTGAGGAGCCAAGTCATGGTTTTTAAAGTAAAATCACACTCATAGCTAGTAGTAAAATAACAGATTTTGTAGGACAAACTGGACAAATGCTGGATTTTAAATAGATTGTAAATATTATGTTACATCTTTTGTTTTAGGTAGGTACCTACGTTTTTTAACTGACCACTCACTCCTTTTTAAATTGGACTACTTACGTACAAATTTAATAATTGCCTACCGACTGGTCGTTTTCTATTTTCTCTAGATGCGGGTCAGCGTCATTTCTTTAGCCATTTCCATATTGCGCGTTGATAGTGGTTTGTGACAGACTGAAGGACGTACAGACAGCGAAGTCTCAATAATAGTCCCGTTATAAACAGGTATTATGAGACCGAGTCCTTTTTTAAGAATAAGCCATTCCGCAAACGGTCCATTTTTCCTTTAGGTAAGCCACCACACACACACGAATAGGTTCTTTATCTACTAAAGCGGTGGAATACTGCTAATTTTTTTTGTCAAAATCTGTTTACACAAAAGACTCTTAAAGTTGATATCAATTCTCAAGCAAAAGCTAATAACAACCATATACTTTGTTACACAAAAGGTGATTAAGTTAGCAGCTTAAACATTGAGCTTAAAGTAATAATTAGGAGCAATTACATTACCAACCAATTATAGCCTTTTGTAGGTAGGTATCCTTAACTCGTACAAAGTGTTTGCTAAAACCAGAGACATGCGATACTCATTGGCATAAACAATCCAAATTACCAAAGAAATTAGATGAGAATCATCAATAGAATTAGCAGTTTTACAGCTGGTTTTCCAACAGTCAACCATATACATGGTGTTCAAGTGGTTGATAAAGGAGAGGATTATACCTAATCAACCATTAACTTGAATATAAAGATTAGGAGAGCCCTGAACAATCAAGTGTACAACAGCCAGGACTAGTGAGGAATGGAAGATGGAAAAGGCCTATGCCAAACTAGGGTAAACAGACTAGGTACCTAAAAAAAATGGAAAATTATAAAAATCAATATTTAGAAACACTCTTATTATCTGAATGAATAGTTTATTTAGATAAACTAAATTAATATCAACATACAAAACTTAATTTATGTTATTTGTTATGAACATTATCTGAAAAAGAAAACCCTGCCCAGCATTCTTCTGTCGCTGTAGATTTCATCACATTAATTCATTTCAGTTTGGCATATACCCTAATACTATTCTAGAACAAGAAACTGGATCTGTTTTATAAAAAAATTTGATAGCTTTTAAATCATTGTTCTTTTTGTGTAAGTAGATGTGTTCGTATTTTCTGTAACAGTTCCTTCTTAACTGTATCAGGGACCAGTGCTCGAGCTTTTGGTGTGATTTTTGTGACCAGTGCATCGAAAGTGATGTTTGCATTTTCATTTTCCTTCACCACATCCCGACAGAGCATTCGCACTTGATCTATCCAACCACATTCAATTAATCTTCTTCTAAGCAACTCTTTAAATCTGAAACAGTTGATTGGTTGTTGTAGTTTGCATCTACAATACTGAAATAAGCTGTTTAAGTATAATGTAGGCAGTTAGGTAGGTCCACATTGTCTTGTGATTGTTTTCAGACAGCTATATGGTGTAAGTAGTTCTTACCTATCTCGATCCCCACTGAAGACTAAACGTTGGTGTGCTATAGTATTGTTGACCGTCATATTGCGGATCTGAAAATAAGAATAATGGTGATGCTCAAAATAATTGCTCTAACAGTTGAGAAGCACAATTAACATTTAGCTATGCTTTGAAAGTATTAGTAGGCGACATAGAATGTAGGTAGGTACCTTTACCTAGATTTTATTTGAAAATAGCAAATCAATGGAATTTGAAATACTAATTTTATTTCCTAACTTACCATTCCATTCTTACAGTATAATATAAGGTATTAATGAATGGGATTGAATTTAGAAATAATAGGTAGGTATTTACTCACAAAAAAAAAACTGTTGTGATATGATAACTTACTTTTGTTGGTCTGATATATCCACCAATTTTGACGAAGTTCGTAGAGCCAGTTAACGCAAATATAAAAATTTTGCTAATAAGATTATCCAAAATTAATTTCTCAAAATTTTGGTGTACTTTTGTGTTCAATCGATTAATCCACAGACTAGTAAGAAGATACTGGCCACATTCTGGCCACAGATGACAGAATCACAGAACACTTGAGAACACTAGTGATGGATGTGCCGAAGTGCCGAGTACGGCTTGACTCGAGTCAGACTCGATTCCTGGGGTGGACTCGTTTACTCGTATACTAAATAATTTTGATTCGAGTACACGACTCGATTCCGTTATGCAAGTCAGGAAAAATCGATTTCGTACTCGCTTACTCGATTCCATTATGCGAGGCCAACTTAAAACGTATTGAATTAGACTATTTATTTATTTATTTATTTATTTTTGTACACAAGGAAACATTCACAATATAACAGTCATAATTAGATACAAATACAAAGGTGAGTCTAACCCTGTTTAGACTATATAATTATTATGATAATAATAATCTGAGATTTAAAAAATCTTTACTGTTATACTTTTTAATTTCAGACTCTATTCAACTTAGAGTATATATAAGCATTCAATCATCATCAATCATCAATACGTCTTAGAATAAAATCGTCACTTAGCTGTGTCTGTTTTTAAAACATATATTTTGAAAAAACTATTTTTAGGGATATGTTAGTAACGTAACAGACCCTATTTCCTTGTTTAACTTTTTGTCTGATTGTTTACGCGTTTGTGCGAGCTAATCTCGGAAACGCCTAGACAGATTTCAATGAAATTTGGTATGCAGGTAGCTTAAGACTTTGTACTTTTATCTGCATATTAAGTCCGGATATCCAGTTTAAATTTAAAAATTGCGTAATTTCGTTGTTTTTTAACCATCGTCATCCATCGTCATCCATCGTCATATCTATCGTCATCCATCGTCATTCATCGTCATCGGTCGTCATCATCACTTACTGACATACAAATTTTGCCTTACTTCACCTAGAACAAAGCGGGATCGCGACTTGGGCGGGTGAAATCGCGGGGCGCAGCTAGTCTTTATTATTTTAGTCTTACGTTTTGGAAAGCTGTAAGAAAACTTTTTTTTTTTTCGAAAAAATGTCTAATCGTAAAAGACGAAGGCTATATGGGCTAATAGTTTTGTGCCTTACTTGATGAGGAAAAAGAAAAGTTTTGATTTTCTTTGCCGTCATTTTCATTTCAGGCATTGCTTTCAGATTTCTTTTCTTTCCTGAATTTCTCGAAGATAGTAAAGTGCCTATTTATTACATCCTTGGTGCATCCTTGCTTTTAATGATAGCTGTCCTGTCTACAATATGGCTCATGTAATTCTATTGGAAACTCTTAATGAAGATTTATTTGTTTGCGGGTTTTGCAAATCTGTTTACAACTCTCTAGAGTACTTCTTAGATCATAAGAGAATGTGTGTGCAACAAGTGACTGTGGTGGATTCAATGAATCCCTCTTCAGAGGATCATATAATGGCTACTGTGAATGATCCTATGTTAGCAGATGGGACTGAATCTATGTTACAAATAGTTACGGAGCCTATAATGCCAATGGAAGGTGATCCCATGCTTCCTATTGGAGATGAATCAGGTTTACCCATAGGTTCTGTGGTGTCCGTTACAACCGACGTGCCCATAGTCACTGAAGCCATGCTATCCACACAACCAGTATTGATGGAAGAGTACATAGTTCAAGAAGACAATGTACCTCGGAGACAATTCTCTTGTGACATCTGTAAAAAGGAATTCAGCAAAAGAAAATGCTTAATTGTTCATATGAAATCTCACTATACTAAACCTTATCAGTGTTTAGTATGTGGGAGGTGTTTTAAGCAGAATTCACATTTGCAAAGACATATTTCTTCTCACAAGGTTTGGCCGGAAGGTCTCAGTGAAACAATACCTAAAACTTCCGATGCTGAATTATTGAGTTACTCATGTCCATATTGCAGTACAATATTTTCTAATTACTACAAGTTTAGGGCTCATTTGAAGAGTCATCAATCTATCAAGAGGTATAAGTGTGTTCAGGGTGATTGCACTGAATTTTTTGATGCAGTAGAAGGTCTTTTACATCATGTTTCTCTTGTACATGTATCTCCTATGTACATTTGTTATATTTGCAATGAGAAATTCAATAACCTAGATGACATTGCATATCATCAGTTAAACCATGATTTAGATGATAACAAAAATGTATTAGAAAGAGCAAAATATAAATGTACACAATGTGATGCTTATTTTACTAAATTAGATAAGTTAAGTTTGCACATGCTCACAGAGAGCCACAACAAAGTGTGTATTCATTGCAATAGAGCATTTGTTAGCGATAAGAGACTCCGAATGCATCTACAAATTCACAGAACTATGAAGCCATACCAATGTCATGTTTGCCAAAGCAGTTTCCATATGAAGAAGTATTTAACCAGTCATCTTTTGAAACATGGAACTCAAACATTTAACTGTTCCATATGTAAATGCATGTACAAGAGACCTGATCTCCTGAAGAGACATATGAAGATACATCAGACTAAGCTTAAATGCCCATACCGGGATTCAAAGGACTGTATGAGAGAGTTCAGCCGTAGGGATAAACTGAAGATGCATGTTGAGAGTCATATTAAAAGGGATAAAAAATACAATATGACTGATGAAAAGGATAAAGGAAATATTTGAAAATTGAAACTTAGCACCAAGGTGAGAATATCTGGTAGATTCTAGTGGATTAAAAATGCTATTTACTGTATGTCCTATCCTTAATAGATTTTTTCCTTCACCTGCATACTGTACATTATTTTAAAATAAGTAATAAACATGCCAATTGTATGTCCAATTTTTGATTTAAGTACAGAATGAACACTTGTAGTGATTCTTTTACTACCATACACCTGATACCTACCTAGGCAGTAGGCAGCTTAAAACTAATTAGCTACCGAGTTCCAATACATGTCAGTATTAGGTTGACTTTTCTACTAGTAGTTTGAAAACTATTTTAATGAAAATGAAGAATTATTTTGTAATTCTGTTCACTGTTGTGATAAGTAGTATTTATTGTGTTAATGTGAGTTACCTATTTATTAATTTTGTTTGAAACTATAGACATTCATGGGACATTGGTAACCTACCTGATATCAAGTGACTGATTGTATTGCATAACTTTATTTAGGTAGTTCAAATCATGTATTTAGGAATTCTCTATTTAATCTTGGATTCTACCTTTATTACCCACCATAAGTACTACAATCTCATAATTTGTTTCAGAGATGATGCAATAAATGAAGTTACTTAGTTCACCAGTATAATTTAATCCAATTTATTCTTTCAGGCACGACAGTTCCGTGTCACTGATCAGGTTTATTTTGACATAGAAAGAGAAGATAAACCTTTGGGTAGAGTGGTTATTGGTTTATTTGGTGATCTCGCTCCTAAAGCTGTTAAGAATTTTAAAGTTTTGGCAACTAAAGGTATCAAAGGGAAGTCTTATAAAGGAACATCATTTAATCGAATTATAAAGAGGTTTATGGTGCAAGGTACTTACTTCTTCCTATCATATCTATTGATAAATATTATAAAATACCTAGCTTGTTACTGTTCTGTGTCAATGAAATATTACTTTGTTATCAACTTCAGGTGGTGATGTGGTTTCTGATGATGGAACAGGATCAATCAGTATTTATGGTGAAACATTTGATGATGAGAATTTGGACACACAGCACTCTATGGCAGGATTTGTCTCAATGGCCAATAAAGGTACCTACACAATTGTAATGACATTTTTCTAGTGCTCTCTATGGTTTTTAAAAGTTCATTGGAGTTATTATTGATAATGATAACTATTTTTCAGGAAAGAATACAAATGGATGTCAGTTTCTTATAACAACTACTGGAACTCCGTGGTTGGATGGTTTACACACTGTTATTGGAAAGGTATATTATTTATCATGATATATACCTAGTATATAGCAAAAGTATTTGCTTAATAAATAAGATTTTTTATTATAGCTAAAGACATTTTCACTTAGTGAATTATGAATAATCAAAAATCATGAAATTTATGTGACTGAATTTATGGATAACCTCTTTTAGCGAACTCCGGGATTCCGAGGAGGGTGCAACCGGGAACAACGCTCAGATGAGACGAATACCTCATCAATCTTCTTACTTCTTATCTTACTTAATTTTATAAACGCGAAAGTTTGTATATATGTATGTGACTTTGTTACTGTTTCACGCAAAAACTACTGAAGCGATTGCGACTTTTTATCCCGATATTCGCGCGGGAACGGGACTTACGTCCGAAAAATCCGACGCACAGTGATCAAGTACCTTTCAAGAATTAGCGGGATGAAATCCAATTTTCACGGAATGAGGGAAGTAAGAAAAATAGTGTCAAAAAGCTGAGAAATACTACACACCACTTCTTACTAATCTTACTTTTTACTTTCCTGATATTTCCTCGGGATCGGGACCTGCGCGGGTGTAACCGCGGGGCGCAGCTAGTCATTCATAAACATGAATAAAATAATTTGTTATTTTTAAGGTGGTGGAAAATCAAAATATTGTGCACATGATAGAACACACATCTGTAGACGTCGACGATCGGCCCACGACGCGCGTCGCCATAGCGGACTGCGGCCTCTTGCCGACACACCCTTTCTATGTTTCTGATGATCCTTATGAGTAAGTATTCGAAAAAAAAAAAGATAAATTTGCCAAAGAATTGCTTCCTAATTGTTCCTAAACAATTCTCGCGCATAAATTCTACTGTTTAATATGTTGTTCTCTTTTAGCGTTTGTTGTTATAGCGGCATTAAAATTACGTCATCATTATCTGTGAACATTTTAACTTCTAAGCTGTCACAGTTCGTGAGAGCCTGGTGACAGATAAGACGGACACAGGATTTTTTTACCCTTCAAGGACGGAACCCTAATTATCTTCATATTTATTATTATTTATTTATATAACAAACATTTTCAGACTTACAGCATATAAACACCAATACTTCTGAAAGGCATTATACAATAATTACAAATAATTATTGAAAAGATTTAGAGCCATATGAGTCGTGATTATAGGTAATTTATTTTCTTAGAGATGTTTTTTTTTAATTATTTTCAGTCTATGGGCGTGGATCAAAGCGTCAGCTGTACCACTTACGATGTCGTTTTCCATACTTGGCTTTTTCCACTGGATGATGACGAAATTGGAAATATAAATACGGTACACCCATTTTTCTTATTCATTATTTTATCATAATATTATGTATGTTGTCTATGTATTGTTAGATGTAGTTAGAAAATTTAATAGAACTATTATGTACCTAGTAGAATTCTTCTAGGAAGTAATTTAAAATCATTTTAATTGTAATATAGTTATTTATTATTATAAATAATTCATATGTCTATTATAAAGTTTTTGGATGTGTCTTTTCAAATTGTCTATTTACAATCACAATGTATTAAACTAAAGGGGTGGTCGCTTTTGTGGAAGTATTCCGTACGTTTATATACGAAATCCTAACTGCAAAGCGACTGCCGTTATTAAGTGTAATTTTTAACAATCATGGCAACTTTTTTCAATGATAAAATCTCAATAAATATTTGATTAAAAAGTAAACATTTTTTAATTAGACATAGGTATTCAGTGAGAAGGTTTAGACGAATATATAACGGTTCTTAGTAGCTACCTACATATTAATATTAAACCTATTATAAATTTGACTAGTTAGTTAAGATATAAATAAAAAAGTAGTTAAATATTAGAAAATAATAAGTAACATAACACATTTTTAAACTAAGTTGAATTTATTCACAATACCAGTGTTTTGTTGGTTTATCAGAATCTCATGGCAGGAAAAAAAAGGAATTCTTTATTTTTATATAGCAATGTCATCGGTTTGATAAGTTTTCTATACATTGTTTATTTATTTATTTTTACAGAACCTACAGCACAGCTAATAATAGATTCATACTTTTTAAACAATAAAATAAAATTTATGATTTGTCACTCTAGAGTAGCATTATGCAATAAAGAACAAAATAAAAAAAAATACTTAAAGTACCAAGATGATAAAATTCGATAAACCAAATTGTATCAATTTTTTTTAACCATATTTGCTATTAGATTCTGGTACCTATACACAGTCCGATCTTAAAAATTCGATCTAAGATTAATTAACCGAGAACCTAAGATTCATTTCCTGACTGAAACACAGATCGTCTTTAACCCACAAATTGGGTATAGGTTAGTTGGAATTCCTCGATATTTACATCACTAAGATAACAGCAGCAACGGCCACGAGTCCCGTAAGGCCTACCCCGCGAAGGTCGGCAGCGCCCCCGCCAGAGCCTCCCCCGGCGGTTCCACCCCCGGAGTCCCCGGCCTTGGAGTCGGCTGCCCGCTGCAGCGCCGCCGCGCCGCACGCTCGCGAGCACGACGCCCACAGCCGGCACACGTCGCACGCTGTGCTCGGCACTGGTTGGAAGAACTGACGGGCTACGTGACCTGGGGAGGGGGGAATTACAATATGAGGCATTTCGGCCTTGGTTGCCTACACGCGACTCCTGAAGGCTTATTTTTGTTTTTTTATATTTTCTTACGGATGATGCCTAGGTAGGTACTATAATGACAGATTTTAGTTCTTTTTCGTAGCCTTAAAATAGCCTGGGAGACTTCGACTTCAGCCTTAGTCGTAGATACGTTATAGCCTATGTAGCCACTAAGAAGCTAAGGTTGGAACTTGTTCTATTGCCGTCTTCAAATCTTCTAGTTAAGCGTACTACATGATAGACTACATCATCATCATCATCAGCCTGTTGCAGTCCACTGCTGGACATAGGCTTTTCCAATTGTACGCCACCTTTGTACGCCACAGAATCCTGAGCGAATCGAGGGATTCAAATTACCTCACTCGAGCTAAAATAGTAGATTGTATACCAAGGGAGAAATAGTACATTGTATACTAAGGGAGAAAATACTATTTTTACGGCGAGAGTGTTTTTTGAATCCAGAGTGAAGCGAAGGATTCTTGAGTAGAATCCTGAGCGAATTGAGGGATTCAAAGTACCTCACTCGAGCTAAAAAATAGTATTTGCTCCTGAGGTAGACATTCTAATTTTCATCGCCCTCTATGAGAAAATGAGTACATTTAACTTGTTAACCCAAATGTTTCAAAGACTATTACAAGTCTATTCCAAGACTATTCCTTGTATATTCCGATTCTCCTACTCTACTATTAGTCTACTCCTGTTCTATTCCTAGTGTATTCCTCTTCTATTTCTATTGGAACTCTTTGGTGATTGAAACTTTTTACAAATATACACGTTCCAAATTCAAATCCCCCCGGCCAATCAGTAGCCGGAAAAGTAAAATCCCTGCTAAGAGGGAGGCAAAACTTTTTGCCGGCGAGTTATCGTGAGCGCCAGCAAAGGGCTAGTTCCAGTCTAGTTTACAGGGATTGGATTAGCTCTTTTCGGATAGATGTGATGTAAAGACTATTTTACGTCGAGAGTGTTTTTTGAATCCAGAGAGAATCGAAGGATTCTAGAGTAGAATCCTGAGCGAATCGAGGGATTCAAAGTAAGAAAGAAAGAAGAAAAGAAAGAAAAACATTTATTGACAACAAACACACACTCACGAACAATAGGACATAATTGTTACATAGATAATAATCTAAGACAAAACAAATATCGTTTTGCCTTATATTAGAAAGGAAAATAAATAAAAAAACGAATACGAATACGAACAAAAAATAGTATTTGCTCTTGAGGTAGACATTCTACTTTTCATCGCCCTCTACGAGAAAATGAGTTCCTTTAACCTTAATTCTTGTCTATTCCAAAACTACTTGTTTATTCCTAGACTAATTCAAGACTATTCCTTATCTATTCCTAGACTATTCCAAGGCTATTTCTAGTTTATTCCTTTTCTATTCTGAGTCTCCTAGTCCACTCTTAGTCTACTCCTATTCTATACCTAGTAATTCTTCTTCTATTTATAATCTATTTCTATTTCTAGTGGAACTCTTTGGTGATTGAAACTTTTTAACATGTACATTACACATTCCAAACCAAATATTTACATTCCAAATTCAAATCGCCTGACCAATCGGTAGCCGGAAAAGTAAAATCCCTGCTAAGAGGGAGGCAAAACGTTTTGCTGGCGAGTTAGCTTGAGCGCTAGCAAAGGGCTAGTTCCAGCCTAGTTTACAGGGATTGGATTAGCTCTTTTTGAATAGATGTGATGAAAATAGTATTTGCTCCTGAGGTAGACATTTTACTTTTCATCGCCCTCTATGAGAAAATGAGTAGGTACATTTAACTTGTTAACCCAAATGTTTCAAAGACTATTCCTAGTCTATTCCAAGACTATTCCTTGTCTATTCAGAGTCTCCTACTCTACTATTAGTCTACTGGCAAATCGTTTTGCCTCCCTGTTTGCAGGGATTTTACTTTTCCCGCTACTGATTGGCCGGGGCGATTTGAATTTGGAATGTGTATATTTGTAAAAAGTTTCAATCACCAAAGAGTTCCAATAGAAATAGAATATAAATAGAAGAGGAATACACTAGGAATTGAACAGGAGTAGACTAATAGTAGAGTAGGAGACTCGGAATAGTATTGGAATAAACTATTCCGAGAGAAATAGTCTTTGAAAAATTGGGTTATCAAGTTAAAGGTACTCATTTTCTCATAGAGGGCGATGAAAAACAGAATGTCTACCTCAGGAGCAAATACTATTTTTATAAATACTATTTTCGCTCAGGATTCTACTCTAGAATCCTTCGCTTCACTCTGGATTCAAAAAAACACTCGCCGTAAAAATAGTATTTTCTCCCTTGGTATACAATCTACTATTCTCGGACTTAGTGCTTCGGCGCGGCCCTTTACGCAGTCGGTCCAGCTAGACCGACTGCAGACGCAGTACGATACGCAGACGAAGTCGCGGGTGTGGTAATAAAAAGTGTGTAAGATCTCACTGGAGTCGTAAATGTCGTGTAGCGTGGCCCAGCCGGGGCGCTGGCGGGCGGTGGGCAGCGCGCGCGGCGCGGCCAGCGTGGCGCACCGCTCGCCGCGCGCCGCGCGCACCCACGCGGACACGCGCGCGCCGCCCATACCCACTCGCGCGCCCACCACGTGCCGGACAGACTGCGTACCACACGGGGAACGTTCATTTACACCGAGAGACTTATTACGAAATAACTACGGCCGAAACTTTCGGGTAGTAAATAAGTATCGTTAATTCTAATCTAGACTAGGGTTGTCAACCGTACTATAATATATAGTATTGTACTATATTTCAGGTCTACGTACTATATACTTTTTAAAACACATAAAGTACGCAAAAATACTATATTTTTAACATACAATTTTTTTCAAAGTTACTTTTAATATTCTGGCTTTGTGTGAACTCATCTTGATTACACTATAATAAAAATAAGTGTATTGTAGAGAAGAAAGAAATAGGGCAAACATCAATTTAATAAAAATGAGCTGCTTATTACTATAATTTTAAATATAAATAAATAATAGGTAAAGAAGCATTACAAACATTTATAAAAGAAGCTACTTATTTAAAAGTGCCAGAAGTGGATACCACCAAATATAGTTTTTATGGAAATAAGTAGGTTTAATACAAAAAGTACGTCGGGTTTTCTTTGACATTTTGTATTTTTATCTTTTGCAATCAGTCGGCAAAAATACTATTTTTTTAATATACTTTATTTTTTAGCTGCAAATACTATATTTTTGGAAAAAAGTGTTGGCAACCCTAGTCTAGACTCATATTCCTACCAATATTTTAAATGTGAAAGTGTGTGTTTGGATGTTTGTTACTCGATCACGCAAAAAACTACTGAACCGATAGCGATGAAACTTAAAATATGGCTGAAAACCTGGAATAACAATCCCAATATCCCGCGGAAACGGGACTTACGCGGGTAAGACCGCGGCGGGGCGCAGCTATTCTTAATATAGTCTTCGGTTTTTGGTCTTGAACGTATAGTAATTATTAGTCCAGAATGAACGATAACTGTCTACTGACGTTTGGTCGGGTCCGAAGTTTTTTCGTATTAACTCTCCCGATCTTGTATCAGACACAGACTACTAGAAATATTTAGTAACTTGATCTTTACCATGTTTTAATGGGTTCTTACGGAGCTCTATATTTTATTTCGTGAACAAATCAATTGCAATTGTAAAAATTCAATGCAAAATATGGTACATAAATAAATAAATATTGCGAGACATTACACACAACGCTATCTAGCCCCAATCTAAACACTAGGATTGGACTAGTGGTATCCTAGACAACGGATATACTACATACTTATTATATATTTTTTAAATACATACATATTACGAAATATATAAAACACCCAGAACCAGAAACAAATATTTATGGTCAGCAGAAATATTTGTTCCCGGCGAAAATCCTTCCGAGCAAGCGAAACTCGGACTGAGTTGCAGTCCGAGTTTCGCTTGCCGCGCCACAAACAACCATGTAGGTAAGTTTAAAATCGAATAAGTATAGATAATATTTGGCGGATTTCTATGATAGATAAATAAATACTTTATTGTACCAAAACTTAAATTACCTACACAAATTCTACCGAGAAAAAAGTAAATCTACTTTGGTACAATCGACGGCCTTATCGCCTAAGGGCGATCTCTGCCCGACAACCAATGACAATTTAAGACAATCGTCATGAATTATCGACCTTTAATCACTAAATAGATGGGAATAGCGAATATTTGAATAAAGTATATCGAATGAGAGCGATCAGCGAAAATACCTTGTTCCTGGATTTAAGTTACCATTTAGATTTACTATCATAATGTTGCAGAATATTACCGTCAGTTCTGTCAAAGTGTTGATGTCTGCTAGATACCCGGATGGTAACTGCACCGTCAGCAGTGATAATCCACTTTCAGTTTCGTTGCCTTGGGCCACGAATCTAAAACAATAACAACAATTAAATGGTTACTGTAGTTAGTAGCATAGTGGTGGTGGAGTACATATTTTATAATTAGGATTGGTAAGGGTATGGTGGTTATGGATCTTAGTAACCTCTGTCTTCATGTATATCTAAACAAAAATTTTTGACCCTAGAGATTCGAAATCATTTTGTTTGTCCTAATGTTGTTTTCCTATTTCAAACAGTCTTAAAGGAGTTTTGGCGGAAACCTAGTTCAAATGCGTGTAAATTGTTTAATTTCGGGGGCATATTAATCAATTTAGTTTCGCGAAGATGTACAAGTGTAGTGAAAGTTAAAATCGGTGCAAAGCATGGACTTAAGCGTTGTCTCCAAAGCTCCGTGAACCGTCATTGTAAAAGGCCCCCGTTTTGCAATGATTCCCTCGACTTGACTGTTTCGATGCAAATAACTTGCAAATATTAATAATACTTGACACTGGCTAATGTTCAAACGGAATAAAGCCATATAAAATGAAGAAGAAGAAACAGTCTTAAACCAAAAATTGTTTGTTAAGATGCAAAGAAGTCCCTCAACGGGTTCATAACTAGTCCCGGGCACTACAGCACCATAAAATAGCATAGATTAAAAGTTGCTTGCGCTGTATAAATCATCTAAAAATGAGATGAAAAGGCCAAGATTAGTAATGACTAAGTAAAAGTTTGAATGACTTACCCATAGCATATAGAGAGTTGGAGCCTATACTTGGTGGAGACTTGGTCGACGCGAGGGTCAAGCGTGAACCTTGGCCATGGTGCGGTCACGTTCGTACTTCCCTTGGCCGACAGACCGACCAGCGCAATGCCGCGCCCTTCCGTCACTGCGCTCGCGGACTTGCTGTTTCGAACCTGGAGAGAAAGTAACTGGAAGTAACGCCACGAATGACTTCTTGAAGAGCATCTAATCACCTAGTTATCCGTGCTTTGAGGCACGTTAAGCGGTTGAGTTCATCTCTGATGGTAGTCGTTCGGTCAAGTTAGAGGTTTTAAGGCGACGATGAGCCACACCACTACACGAAAAGAAGATCACATACTACTGGATTTTTATATTTCTAGGGTTTAAGTCGGTAATCAATATTTTTTTGTGATTATAAACCTTATTTCAACCAGACCTGATTACATTTTCCAGATAATTCAATGATTCCATTATCTATTACAGATTTTCACTTACCGATTGTGTCTGTATGATGAGTGAGTTATGTTCTCCAATTTGGAACTGACGCGTTTCTTCCGAACCGGTCACATTCACTGACACCCGAAGCTTAGTCGACGTTCGAATCGTTTCAGCGAACTGGGCTAAAGCATCCACCTGCGTATGACAATATTATTAGTTGGAAATGTAACAATTTAAACTGAAATTGGATGGACCTGGAGAGACAGATACGGCCTAACAGATGAGATAAGATCGTCTTTGTTCCAATGTTCATCTTTAGATGGACATGGAAAACGAAACAGACTCGTAAAAAATATTGATAATCTGGAGGACTAGATCATCAATAATATTTAAATTCTGAACGGTTGTTCAGCCACTGCTCAAGACTATAAAAAGTATTTAAAAGGATTTGAAGGAAATCTTCGCCCAGGTGTAAATCTCTGTTTAAAATAGTACGTACCACATCCGGATCGGGATCAATAGGCTTATAAGCTTGCAGCAGATATTTGACAACAGGCACAGATTCGTCGATCAATCGTGCACCGAGCATACCGCGCAACGCCCAAGCGGCGGTACTGGCATCCAAACTGTTGCCTTTCAACCACGGGTTGCGCCATTCCGCACCAGATATTCGTCGAGGCCAGAAGAGGGTTGAACCTGGTGTAATTGACCATTTAACATTTAATTGCTTGGTCACTTTCTGATATATTTTATAGTGTTTCCTACACATGGGTGACTAATTTATAAAGAAATGCTTTCCGAACATTCGCACCCAACGGGCACCTATGGCCGACTTGGAAGGGGTGTTGGGAAGGTACCCCAAAGATGCAGGTTCAAGTCCTGTTGGGTGCGAGTTTTTGGAAAGAATTTTATTAAAAATTGGTCACTTTTGACAAAAGCCCAGATAGAAATATAAATTTCGCGCAAAAGCACTATATGCTTTGGCGATATATGCGTATATATACGCTTATATACGATATATGCGCTTATATGCGATATTTATGGTTGGTTGCTACATTTCTTGTAGTTACCTACCTGAAGTATTAGCATATTTGTCCATCATCTGCAGAGCTAGAGTCGACTGGGAGTTCCTTGCGGTTGCCAAAGCGCCGCTGATCACAGAGAGGGTATAGGCGTCCAGATCCGGAGATAGCTTCTGGGCGAGGTACTCTTGAGCTCGCAGTATGTTATCTTTGTAAAGAACGTCGCTACCCTGATACAAAGGATTATTCTTTTGAATTTTAAAGGGCCTAAAAGTTACAACTGTGGGCGAAGATATTAGTCCTGAACTTAAATCGATTTTTTTTATTTTAGCGTCCAAATCCGGAGATAGTTTCTAGGCGAGGTACTTTTGAGCTCTCAAAATAGCTATTTGTAAGCTCTGGAAAAATGGGATACTCTTTTGAGATTAAAAGGCCACAACTATGGACGAAGAGATCCAAAACCAATCAAATTTAGATAAGTATCATCGATTTAGGTAAACTAAACACTCAGTAAATCTGTACTTGTATGTAAAGACTGCAAGATTACCTTAAACTGCAGTAGAGCCATGAGAGAATGCGCAGTGAGCGGCACCTGCGCCTGCGCACTCGGGTTGAGCCTCGCGGCGGGCGGCGGCGCGCGCCACGAGCCGTCGGCGAGCTGCGCGCGCGTCAGCCACGTCGCCGCCGCGCTGCTCGCCGTCGGCGACACCGACACGTAGCGCGCGCAGCGGGACAGCCAGCGCAGCGCTACTGATGTCATCCTGGACATTGAACATATTAAAGGTAACCAAAATTACATTTATCTTGAACCCTCTGACCAATACACGCTCTGATTAGCTATTGGTACTTTCGATTAAACTATATCTAACCTAGCTGTGCTCCGGGGCTGTAACCGCGTAAGTTCCACCCAATCCCGAGGGAATGTTCTAATATACTTAAGCTCGATTCAACCGAACTGGAACATAGCAATTCTACGCATAAATTGTTTTTTGTTCGAGAATTTCTCGAGCTGTTTAATCGAAAAAATGACAATTTATTCGTTGCTTATTCTAGTTTGGTCGAATGTAACCTTGATGTTCCGAGTTTCAGAATAATATCTATCTTATTCCGAGACCTCAGCTGCATCGCAATTTCGACAATTACGGTTAAATAGTTTTTGTGTGAAGAACTAAAAACATCTTCAAACACTTTAATACTTCCTAGTTTATAATATTAAGATACAACATGTCTCTTACCAAACATCGCCTTCAGCGTCTTCATTGATTTCAGGTGCGAATGAACCGTCAGGACGGCGGTACGCTATCAAACGCTGGTAACCGAGAGCCGCTACAGAACGAGCTTTTTCTTTTATTGCTACCTCCTCTTGACCGCTAGCCTGTTGGAAGGACACTTATTAGAAAGGTATTCAAGAGGATAAAACACCGTCTCTTTCTCTATACTAATGTAATCTCTTTTCGCTTCCTTAGATAAACACACCAATTTACATAATATGTATGTACTATGCAATCATACAACCTATATCTGCCATCGAAAACGCCAAGACATAAGACTTTGATCGTGGCAGTAATCTAGGTTTTATGGTACGTAAATATTTGTAGGTACTAATGTTATCCAGGGAGGAAACAGCTGGGACTAGATATTTTTTTATATAGACGGGCTATCATTCTATCCTCTTAATTTATATGTATATTAATCAGTAACTATTTAGTAGAAGAAAGAAGTTGCTAGACGCACCGAAAACGCCTGGAAGAGCTATTGGTCTATGAAAGATCTAATGAAGGGAAAACTTCCTCTGTCCCTAAAAAAGCGACTCATGGACGTGTGCATTTTGCCAATCCTCACGTACGGCGCTCAAACTTGGTCTTTGACTGCCCGTCAAAGATTCGCAATCGGGCTTTGCCAAAGGGCAATGGAGCGTAGTATTCTCGGGATCAAACTAATTGACCGAATACGGAATACCGAAATACGCTCCAGAACCCAACTCACAGACGTAACCCAAAAAGCTGCTGCCTTAAAATGGAACTGGGCCGGCCATGTGTGCCGAATGCCGGATGAACTTTGGGCCAAATAAGTACCTTGTGGACCCCCACCAATGGTAGACGTTTATTCGGCAGACCCCGTCGAAGGTGGCGAGATGACCTGGACAAGTTCGACACAGATTGGCAATCTACCGCACAAGACCGCGAGCTATGGTCCCCTTCCATAGTAGAGAGGCCTTTGCCCTGCAGTGGGACACTACAGGCTCCTAATAATAACTATTTAGTAGTTATTGTCTGACCTGTAAATAGTCTAACAGCACACAAGCCAACGCCAACGGTCTGACCGCATGAGGCGGCGCAGCGGCCGGAGCCGGCGGCAGTCTCACGGCTTGAGCCGCGCCAGCTAACAAGTCCCCCGCCGCCACCAGCATAACAGGCCCGGGACGGACTCCGGGCCTGGCGTCTAGAGACACGTTAGAGCGGGCTACGCCTCGACGGGCGTCTAGCAAACTCCATGACCATATCTCCTCTTCATAGCCATCCTGAAAATGTATGATGTGGTATTATAATCTATAGACCCTAAAAATAACTGAAAAATCTTTCCCAACAATGGTTTGTTATAACCTGCTCTCTGGGCTCTGTTAACTGCTTTATGAACAATCTCAACCGACCAATAAATTATGCCTTTTAAGAAAAGATTCTAAGTAGCTGGTGTCACTTCAGTAGATACAAGGAAGAATAAGGAGCATAGGACAATTGTTTGTATTAGCTACTTTCATTAGCTGCGCCAGGCTGCGTTAAAAATGTAACTCTTAAGTCTTCCTAACACGGACTTCAAAAACCAATGTGACAAAATACGCCTAATATAGAGTTAAATACTAACTCTTAGTGGCACAAGTGGTGCTTAAGTAGTTAGTTACCTTAACATCAATAGTTCTGAACAGCGAGTCTGAGACGCCATTGCCAGTGGCTTCGACCAGGACGGCAGCTTCTCCAGTCCGAACTACGGTCACCAAGAACGCAGTGCTGGCGGATCCTTTAGCCGGTACTGTCAAACGCTCACGACGGAACAGCTCGATTTCTGAAGAAAATATTTGGAACCTTCAATATTTATGACGATTATGAATGGTGCACTCCGGAACTCGTCAGAATATCGGGAATAAAAATAGCCTATATGTTATTGCAGGGCTCCAGTTATGATATCTACATACCGAGTTTAGTCGCAATTAGTTCAGCGGTTTTTCCATGAAGATGCAATAAGCTTTCACTTTTATAACACTAGTAGGTTGGTTATTGATACCTAGTAATGGAAAGCCTGGCATCCACCCTTGGTTATTTTTTTTTATTTCCCTAACGTAAATCGTGTTTCAATAATTGCCTTTAGTAAGATTCTGGAGTAGCGTAATAACAAGATATAAATGATACCAAAATGTGACTCTAAATATAGATACGATGTAATGTGAAACGGAGTGTTGGAAGACCACCTACTCGGTGGACCGACGACATTGTAGCGGTCGTGGGGAGTCGTTAGATGGAAGTGGCTCGCGATCACTAAATGTGGCTTCTAATGTGGAGGCCTATGTTCAGCAGTGGACGGTTAAGGGCTGAGATAATGATGAATATAAATACTTACTTTTGGTCGAATCCAAATTATTATCCAACGGCTCAAATTCGAAGTACTGGTCGCTATTATAGAAGGTAACTTCAACAGACGTATCGACGGACAAACTGTTCTTTATAATAACCACTGCGGCTAATGTTTCGCCTTTCTGCAATGTTGCTGGTAGTTCAGCCGTTATAGACAAAGGAACTGTGCTCGTGAACTTTACTGGGGTCGCTATTCCGAGGCCGAGAGTTGGATGGATAGCGAAAGCACCCACTGAAAGTTCCGTCGGTGTAACTGGAGTCCAACGTTCTTTGGATCCTTTACCGTCGCTCCTAAAAATACAACATACAGTTAAGGTGATAATATGGTAGGTAGCTACCAAACGCCCGCCAAAATATTGTATTGTCTATGGTCATCCATTGCGTGACCTTTTGCGCTCATCAATGGGAATGCATCCTAATCAGTGCCTTGCCAAATCTCACTACAAATTAGCGGATTGGGGAGAAGGAAGTGAGCGAGAACTTGCCTGTAAGAGATTGGATAGAGGATAATAATGACATAGTACTGAAATCACACAACGGGAAGAGGAAATGTGAAGATACCAACATCGGCAATACCTGGTCTGAGAGGGGAGTGAGGTGTTGCATGCATAGTTGAAACGGTTTTAACATAGATCCAAGAAAGTAACTTTGGATTGGCAAGTGTTTGAGTTTAGAATCAGATGAGGGAGACCTTTACCCTGCCCTGGGGACAAATGTTGTTGAAACTTACTCTATAGTAAAGTTAGCAAGCGTCCAAGTGTCGGTCGGTGCGTTTGTGAGGTAATACCGCGGCGATGGAGGTGGCGGCAACCGGCTGAAGGCGTACGGACCGGCCAGGGGAGGCCGAGTTCCAGTCTCGAACTCTTGTGACTGAGACTCTGCTGGAAAATGTTACATACGACCCGTATTAGATTGTGAGAAAATTAGAATAATTCAGTTTTAGCAGTAGTTCAACCTCTGTTTCTGAATCGAGGGCGATGAGTAAGGTGCACAGGGTGCGAGTAATTCTAAATTTTTTGCTGTTTACTATTGCATTATATATTTTGGCTCAACTGGTGTTAGAATTTTTAGGTCGCTAAGGGCCTCTAACTTGACCAAACGACTATTTACTATGGTACTGCTGGTTGCTAAGGTAAAGTATACCACAAAAATTCTTAAAAAGAATTCTACAGTAGTGGCTCAAATTTTAATGAGTACCTAGTATAATGTTTGATCTTTCTCACCTTGAGTTTTGACGACCACGCCATCGGTAAGAATGACTACACCAGCATTCTAAACAGAACAAATTTGAAACTGTCAATATTTATCAAAATTATTAAGGCAAACGTTATATTCGTTTCTAGGTACTGACTTGAAAAACATCTGAAGAAGTGTAACCGCCCAAATCAATGCCCATTCCAGGGAGATGGTCCTCGTTTTTAAACATCGAGTGCTTCAAGCCGTTGAAACTCTCCACTTCTCGTTCGATCTGGAAGATATTATTAAGGTAAGTTTCACCAAGTAAATAACCTAACCACCAACTGGTTGAACTTACCCCCTTACTTATAAACGATGCGATGATTAACAGATGACCAAGTTAGGTGACGTTTGTCTCTGTCTGTCAATTTTGAAACTTCATGTCACAGTAAAAGACTAACGATTCATAGTTATGCAGCTGTTAACAAGCGTTTATAAGCAAGGGGGTCAAGCAAGACGAGTCAGAAGAAACAAATTAATATCGATCGTCTTTTGTTTTAATTTTTCGTATGTTCCTGGTCTTGTGTTGGCCGTAGGGACTTTGATAGCACATCTAAATCAACTTGGATGAGATAGATGTTAAATATCGAATACTCATAATCATACTCATACTCATTTATTAAGACCATAGGATCATCACAATAATAGTATTATTATCTAGAACACTTGGTCACGTCGAAAGAAATTAAATAAAATCATTAATAAGTATTAGAGCAAATAAATAATCAAAAGTTAACATTAAATGAGTAATTTAGTTGCTGCTGTATGGTGCATTGTTAGAGAACTAAAGAATTTTGGATGCTTGTCCAATCTATCGATTGGACTATCAGGTAAGGCAGCTAGGAGTCAATCACTACATATAAAAATATTATTTAAAAAGTTTTTTTCAGTAGGCATAGTTACCATGTGCATATCCAGACCGCTTCCAAGTCCGTTGCCGTTCGCCAGCCCCGCAGTGACGGCGGCGGTATCTTCCCCCAACACGGCGACGATGGCCCCCGGCTCGCCCGACACTCGCAGCTCTATCAGACTATTGGGCTTCACACTGGGCCCGCTGGCTGCTACCGGAGATATTGTCACCTTGCCAAGATATTACTTTGTTTATAGTTTCAAGAACAAACAGAC
Source organism: Idaea dimidiata (assembly GCA_949358125.1). Taxonomy (NCBI): domain Eukaryota; kingdom Metazoa; phylum Arthropoda; class Insecta; order Lepidoptera; family Geometridae; genus Idaea; species Idaea dimidiata. The sequence goes on from OX442337.1 coordinate 8,654,527, forward strand.
AGTCTGGCAGACAAATCGACACCTGAGTGATTATAAGGGATCGTCTCCACGAGCGTTAGAATCGTACGGTATTATCGTCGAGCCACTTTTTTTATACAATTTCTATAAACGTGTCTCCACACGGCAATGGTAACGCGGCGGTTAGTATAAGGGATCGTCTCCACGAGCGTTAGAATCGTACGGTATTATCGTCGAGCCACTTTTTGTTATACAATCTCTATAAACGTGTCTCCACACGGCGATGGTAACGCGGCGGTTAGTTGTATAGAAATAAGATAATGTCGCCGCAATTGTAACGCTCGTGGAGACGGTCTCTGTGGGTTCTCTTACTTCCTTTTGAGGTGCCAAACCCTAAAAACTTAAGTAACTTTAGTGCAGTCTCTAAAAACACTAGACGAAGTAAGAAAGGAAAGAAAGATTTTTTCTGGTTTCTCGTATGTGAGCGTGCTACTTATCATCTTATTAGATAGTGGTCAAACATTCACCTACAGTGTTCAAAAAATATTTATATCGAGTATCCTATAACAATATTTATGTATGTATGTCGGGGATAATCTCCGAAACCACTGCACCGATTTTGAAGAAATTTAATTGACCGTACTAGCGGAGCCAGTGAGGTCCAGTGTAGACGGGCCTGGCGCTTGTATCTTTGTATGTTTGTTCGACGATAACTTGAGTATCGTAGCTCCGATCTTCATGAATTTTGGTATGCGCGTAGGTCAATAGAATTTATGAGTTCGAAGATGAGCCGGATCGGTTGGGGGATTGGGGAGATAGGAAGTCGTGAGGTCTCAGTTCGGGGCGAACTCCTAGTATAAAGATACATTGAGACCCTAACATGAGCCACGTTTTATCCCGTTAACTTCACGAACTTGCGCAGGTGTAACCTCGAGTTGCAGCTGTATGAAATAAAGTGACCGATTCAATAACCCAGTACTTTCTTCTTCTTTTCGTGTAGTGGTGTGGCTCACCTAGTGTTAGAGTTTCCAGATCGCCCTAAGGCCTCTAACTTGACCTAACGACTGCTATCAGAGATAACAACCGGGACCAACTGCTTAACGTGCCTTCCGAAGCACGGAGGAGCTCAAGAATATGATTTTTGCCGCACAAATTTTCGGTCACCCATCCAAGTAATGACCGCGCCAAGCGTTGCTTAGCCCGCACGACCATTTAGAATCGGCTGGTGCAAGTAGCCCAATGAGCTCTATAGTACCTTATTCTGCAGGAGGTGGGAGTGCGGCGCGGCGAGGGCGGCGGCGAGCACCGCGCTGCGGCCGGGGTCGAGGCGCGGGTACCACGCGACCACCACGCACCCGGGGGACATCGCCGGGGTCGCCTCCACTGATATATCCACGCTCTGAACAGCTGGACTCAACTGAAAACGTAAGATAGCAATTAATTCAATTTAAACTGAAAGGGAAGATAACCTACTCGTTCGTACCCATTACACACTTACCCCCTTACTTATAAACGATGATTACCTCTAAAACGACGTTTGTCTCTGTCTGTCAACTTTGAAACTTCATGACACAGTAAAAGACAAACGGTACATAGTTATGCAGCTATTAACCAGCGTTTTTAAGTAAGGAGGTTAATAGCATTAGGTAATTTAGGTATATTAACCGAAGTATAAGTAAGTGAGGTATAAGTTAGAGGGTGACACCCTTATTTGTAAAATAATATTTACACATGACTAAGTTATGTGTCGTTTGTCTCTGTCTGTCAACTTTGAAACTTCATGTGACAGTAAAAGACAAACGATGCATAGTTAGGTATGCAGCGCATTAATTAGCGTTTATAAGTAAGGGGGTAAGTGTTTAACTCACCATGCCGAAATTACATGATTGAAGTTCCGCAGGATTCCGCGCATAATAGATACATTGCATAAAAATTCGCGGGGCACTAAAATGTACCTATAGGCTTTGCGCGAATTAAGCGCGTAATCGCGTGAAACTTCGGTTACGACTAATATAACCCGAAAGTTTGAGAGAAAAAATAAATATTGCAGCACATTGTACACATCACCAAACGCTAAGTTTGGGGCAAGGCATTGTACCATCATAGCCTTGCCCCAAACTTAGCAACTAGGCTTGTACTATGACGACTAGACTACGGATATAAATATCAGACACATAGACACCCAAAAATAAACATTTATACTTGCCAGCATAAATACTTGTCCCTAGCGGAAATCAAACCCGCAACCTTCTGCGTTGCAGTCGGGGTTTTACCCGGCACGCTTCTGAGGCCGTTATATGTGAGGATGTTGATCACTCTTTCCCATCAAAACTACTGAACCGACAGCGACACCCTTGTAAATGTTTTCTCGGAGTTGCAGTGGTTCTGAACTTAATAACTACCTTAAATACCATCCTGTACACCCGTACAGATAGTAGGTAATTATTTAGTCAATTTTACTTTCCTATTCTTAAATACAGTCTGCACTGCCATCACCTCTAGTATTATATGGTATTATTATGCCAATCAGGGTCGGCCACCCGTGTCGAATTATAACTTTTTTTACACACCTCTTGCAGAAAGTTCTGTGTACGAAAAATTGATAACTACTAATTACAAAACAGATAGTTCTTTTAAAAACTACGAAAAAAATAAGGAAAAAAGGTTATAATTAGGTACCTTTGTGTCTTATCTGTGTAAATTGTGTTTGTGTGGTGGATAGGAATTATGATTAAGGATATGCCGTTTGATTTAATGATTTGGAATCAGTTATCACTTATTTATCACTCAAAAAAGCTTAAAACAGAAAGAAAAACCAAACACCTTTCCTATTGCTCAAAAGGTTTTTTGAGTAGTCTGAGGCTGAAATCTATAGTGCGTACTTTGAGAGCTCAGAGCTTAGCAAAAACTAAGCATGAACTTTGAATTGGGATTTATAGTCGAAATTCTTTTTGTAATATATACAAATAAAATAAAAAGAACTTCATAATCATAACAGAGAAGCAAAATTTAGGTCATTATTTTTGATTGGTTCACATTATAAATTTGAAAAACTTGAACTTTACTAAGCAAAAAGTGTGGATAGTTGTGAAGATAGCTTTATAAATACCAAAAATCGTCTGAAGTCAAAGTTTTTGCTCAGCAAAAACTAAGTGCGGACTATAGATTTCAGCCTAAGTCAAAGTTGTGTTTATTAGTAGCGCCAAACAGAGTCTTCCGATAACGGGTCGGATCTTGATTCACTGTCATCTTCCTTTTTTAGATGAGCGTGTTACATCTTAGACCATATTAAAACTTACCATCAGTTGAGATAGTGGTCAAACGCTCATCCATCGTTTGTCAAAAACAAAATAAATAAATATTTTTATTATTATTTTTAATTAAGGAATATTAATTTTCAATTTTAGTGTTGCTGTGACCCAGAAACATTTAGACTCTTTAGACAAAAGACCTCCCTCATTTCATCCTTTGCGTCTCAATTCCCAGCTACATATTTACAAAAGTAATAAAGTATACCACTTACTTCTAAAGTTTTGGCCACAAGTATATCTCCTCTGCCGATAACGACGTAATGCACAAGATCCATGGGTTCGGTGGCGCTGACTCTGGCGCGGATCTTGTCTCCTGTTCGCGACAACAGCTCCATTGTCAAAAACTGGCCGTTTGAGTACTCGTTCCTTTGGACGTTCACCACGCGCTCTGTTACCTCTTTGTACTTCACCTGTTGAGAGAATAATAATAAAAATAATAAATTATGTGACCAACACACAGCGCCATCTAGCCCCATGGTAAGCTGCTAAGCTTGTGTTACGGTGACTAGACAACGGGATATACTACTTATATTTATTTATCTTTTGTAAATACATACATATTATACAACAACAACAATAACAAACAACACGCTCTTTATTAATAACAATTAAAAAGTGAATTCAAATGCAGCGACTAAATTTGACCACCTCAAAGGAATGGGGTAGAATGTAGACCATGTATTAGAAATTTAGGCTGCCTGGAAGAAATCGCTTTTAGCGATAAGGCCGCCCATTGTACCTTTATTTTAATTAGCTGTAAGTCTTTGTTTATGTAATTTTTTGTTACAATACAGTTCTATCTAATTTAATGTAGAGCAAAGCAAAAAAGTAGGCCGGTTTAGCTACTATAAGTAGAGGTTGAACGGACACTAAGTTCAACAGAATAAAAATAAATTATAAATCAAAAAAAGACGCAGCAACTTTGCTGTCTTGACTACTAGGAGGGAAGGGGCAGATCAAATTATTATAAAACATCGGCCTAATTTAAAACATATCCGTTGTCTCGTACCCATAGTACAAGCCTAGTGCTTAGTTTGGGGCTAGATTGCGCTGTGTACAATGTGAAATATTTATTTATTTATTTATAGAGCAAAGCAAAGGACCATGGTCATCAACAGACGTCTTCACGAACGATATCTTCTAGGTACGTAAGGGGGCTACGTCACTCATCATTATGTATGACATTTAAGGCATAAAATCTACTATAAATAGTTTAAAGGAAAAAATCATTTTCAAAAATTCACTAGCGGCGAGGTTTGAACTCGCTCGTCTGGGTCAGTACTCCAGCGCTCTAACCAACTAAGCCACGCAAGCTCCCACCTCGAGCAGCGAATTTTCAAGAATATGAATGTTTCGCCTGTCTACTATTTTCTTCTTAGTATATTAGAAAATCGACCGAAAGATTGAGGTATTCTTTTAAGATTCCGTACCTCAAAAGGTAAAAAAGGAAATTTTCCTTAACCATCAAAAGAAAACTTACCACTAAGTTCAGTGTAGAATTGACATGGGCCCGGTCCGGGATCAACGTGTAAGTGGCCAATCCTTTCTTCAAAGACAATGTGGTTACATTGACGGGGGCTCCATCGTCCCACAGTCTCTCCACTGTGACGTCACCATCTATCTCCATCACTTGGCCTGACGGGTCTACTAGTTCTATCTGGAATATTATACAGGTGGTTACATGGACGTTTAAGACAGATTCCTAAATTACGAGAAATAACGAAAGATGCTGAAAAAAATGTAAAACCCGTTTTTCGCCAGGTTACAAACCATATGATTATATAAGTAACAAGCTGCGTACCCGCAGTTTTACCCGCGTAAGTCGCGCGGAAATATTAGGGGTTAAAGTATGAAATTGCCGATTTGTACTGAAAATCTTAATTGATAATTTTTTAAATTTTTAACAAATTTATTTAATCAAAATAGTTGCCATTATTATCTATACATTGCTGCCATCTAATGGAAAGGTTATTAATGCCTTTGCGATAGAACTCCGACGATCTAGACTGCACAAACTGTGTGAAAGCATTTTGTACTGCCTCCTGGGAAGAAAACTTCTTGTCACGTAGATAATTGTCCAAATCACGAAAAAAATGGTAGTCCGTTGGAGCAAGGTCTGGTGAATACGGAGGATGACGAATGGTTTCTAAGTGCAGTTCCTGAAGGGTCAAAATGGTTTCTCGTGCTGTGTGAGGTCTCGCGTTGTCGTGGAGCAATAATGGTGAAGATCGATTCATGAGTCGGGGCTGTTTTACTGCTAGTTTTGTCAACATGGTTCGGAGTTCGGCACAATAGACATCTGCCGTAATTGCTTGACCAGATCGAAGAAAACTATAGTGAATAACACCATGCTGAGACCACCAAACAGTTACCATTACCTTTTTATTGGTAAGTTTTGCTTTAGGACACTGTTGTGGCATTTGACCTGGGGTCAGCCATTGCATTTTTCTTTTCCGGTTATCATAAAGAATCCACTTTTCATCACATGTTACAATTCGATCCAATATTCCTTCATTTCTGTACCGGTTCAACAAGGCAACACAAGTTTCAACACGCGTTTCTTTCTGCAGATCAGTCAAATCATGAGGCACCCATTTTTCCTATTTTTTTATTTTATTGATTTGACGCAAGTGAGTCAATAAAGTGGGTAAGGTAACGTTAAACCATGCCACTAATTCCTGGGTAGTTTGACTAGGATCGGCTTCCACTATCTCTCTTAATTCATCGTTATTCACCTGTGTGGGCGGTCTTCCTCGTGGCTCGTTCTTTGAGTCGAAATTTCCATCACGAAAGCGTTTAAACCAAAATCGCACGGTGCGTTCATTAGTAGACCCCTCTCCAAACGCAGCATTGATATTGCGGGCTGTTTCTGCCGCGTTAGTTCCGCGTCGGAACTCGTATTCAAAAATCACTCGAATTTTCGCAGTATCCATCTTTCTTGTCTAAATTGAATAACAAAAACAATTGAAAGTCGATATTCAAATGTTTCAAATTTTTAAAAAAAAGAACATCACAGAAACCATTTGAAAAAAGTTTCATTCGAAAATCTCAAACCATGAAGATTCTATGTCAATTCAAAGAACCTATTGCAATAAAACGGCAATTTCATACTTTAACCCCTATTATCAAGATAAAAGTAGCATACGTTTTAATCCAGATCTTCAGCTATCTGCACACCAAGTTTCAGAGCAATCGGTTCAGTAGTTTTTGCGTGTTTGAAAAACACAAACAAACATCTAAACTTTCGCATTTAAAATGATAAGTGAGATTATTGTGTCATTCCTGCTTTGTTCCAACTTTGCATACACACTACTCCAATCTCCTTGAATAATGACGAAATAGCTCTACAAAATTAAAGTCCAGAAACAAAAAAGAAGAAAAACAAAACCATTGGAACCACCAAAGGAACCATACCACCACCATACAATTGATATCGGAACTTGGTGCTTCTCTAAGGAATAGAGTCGTGGCTTTCTATTTGAAATCTCTTTTCAATAATTTTAGTAACGCAAATAACCATGTTAATTTAAAACCCTTTAAAAGCTGATTTAATTAACTAACCTGCACATTAAACGGCAAAGTCGGCTTGAAGTAACTCGGCGCTGTTACCTTCAACCGATATGGTGTTCGCAGCAACAATATTCTTGTCGAGACATTCTGTCTTATCAACGTCTCTTTCTCTTCCAATACGGCTTCGACCACCAAAGGTCTGGCCGCGTCTTCGGCTAGATCCAGGTCAGTTTTAAGGTCGAAGACCACGTCTGTCTGTCCGTTGAAGTCGATGACCTTTCGTGCGGGTGACGATACTACTGGCTGGAGTAGACCGGAGAAGAACACTGGGTAGGCTGAGATTGTCAGTTCACCTTGAACTGGTAGCCCGTTGAAGTGCCTTTTGGGATATTTCGTAATGTTAATACCTTGTTGATTGATTGTTTTATGTCTAAACTTCTTTGAACTTTGTAGGTGCGTGTTTGACTACTGTCAATACTACTGCGAATGATTGCAATGTAGAAGGTTGCGGGTTCGCTTTCCGCCTGGTGCAAGAATCGTTGCATAGATTTTCGTCGTCTGGGTGTTTTCTATGTTCCATAATGATGTATATATTTACAAAAAGAGGATACAATATGAAGTACCTACCTATATCCGTTGTCTAGTACCCATAGTACAAGCCTAGTGCTTAGTTTAGGGCCAGGCTTATGTAATATTAATTTACTTACGAATGCAGTCCATAATATAGCACGCTACACCTAAGAGAAGTAAGAATTCCAATCTGCATCGGCTTACATATTGAATCAGAACACAGATCACAATCACAACCATAACTCTCCTTTTAGCCTGAGTCGGGTAACTAATAACGGAATAATTTCCCACGCCCAGTTCAGATAATATACGTACGTAGGTACCTAAGAATTTATTGACGAGAGAGTCGATCAAAGAAACTCATTACATTACCATCCAATACAATAATTTTTTACGTGTTGTGCAAAACGAATCTTTTGTAAGCGCAAAGCTTCTGTCGGTTTTTATTTAGATTTCATCAGCTACGTAGATTATTGTAGTTGTTTTACGCTTGTCTAACGTTTTTATGGTGTTGAGAAATATTATTTTATTGGTAACTGGGTGCATGCCGCGGAGTCACTTGAATAGGTATTTCCCGAGTTCCGATCCCGTGGGATAAATGGGGGAAATTTTAACGTTTTTAGCATAAGTCATTGTCGTCTCCCTACTGTTTTTCGTGAAGAGTGCTATGCAGTCTAAGATGTAGCACGCTTCACCAAAAGGGTATGCATCATCTGGTGAGATTGTGCTCAAACGCTAGCTTAAAATAAAGTAGACTTGCGCTGCTATACTTAGCCAGGGCTAACTAAATAACTAACGCGCTATCTCTTGTGATTGGTCTTGCACTGCCACAAAGGTCGGTGCAAAGTTAGCACGTTAGTTATTTGTTCACGGTTGGAAGCTCGTTTCAGTGTCGTCGCCCTATTGTTTTTGCTATGCACATAATGTGCAGTCTAAGATGTAGCACGCTTCACTAAAATGACATGGATCATCTCGAAACCCATATGTAAATCGCGAAAACCATAGAAGAAAATATGGATCATCTGGTAAGATTGTGCCCAAACGCTGTGTACAATGTAAACAATGTGCACTGACATTTGTATCAGTGCAAGACCAATCACAAAGTTAGCACATCAGTTATTTAGTTAGCCCTGGCTAAGTATAGCAGCTCATGTCAACCTAAATGCCTTAAAAAAACACTTACTTGGCAGTAACATTGATGTTGAACCGTCCTTCGCTGAATAGTACTTCTTTGGGCAAGTCCAGTTCTAGCTGGAACTTTGGCAGCACATAGTCCGCCACAAGTATTTGTTTCGAGTACTTTTGACCACGTGCCTCCACCTTTTCATACACATACATTTAAGTGAATCTATAAAGCATGTAATGCTATTTGATTTCCTTGCAGATAAAGCATATTACTCAGTGAGAGAATTTCTTGACAGTAGAATAAAACATTAACAATACTAACAACGACATTTAATAATGAAACCTGTGACATTACAATCAATAATAATTGCTTAATTTTATCCAATGTTAATGAATAATTTAGTAAGAATACTCATCTGTTAACCTTAATATGTAATATGAAAATAATGACTGTATTAATTAACAATCCTTTTCAAAAACTGTAAGATTTGTACGCTATACGGCTAGACACAGTGATCATTTATTTTTAATTTAACACCTTTGCATACCTGTGTTTTACAAATAAATGATTTTGATTTGATTTGATTTTGATTTGATTTGATGTAGAATCGTAGGATTTGTATGTATCAGTCGTTTTTTGAGGAAAATATTTAATATATTTAGTAATGTGAAGCTTAAACTATGTTTAAGCTTTACATTACGTCTGCTTGCAACGTTTCTTATTTTCCATACAATTTTGCCGTTTACGCAAACGTGAGTGTATAGCTATACTATATAATTCTCACTATGCCTTTGGATAGTTTTTGGTAGACCAAGGTTAAGGGTTTACTCGTCTTCTACAACAATATGGCGTTAATACGAAACATACAAGTAGTCGAGTATTAGTCTATCTCTAGAAATGGCGTCAAAAGCAGTCCAGATATAAAGAAATATAACTTAGTAGAGCCTAGGGGCCTCTTTAGCCACTTACGATAGTTATGCAAGATTAGTGTGAGGTCACTGCAGTGGGCGGTATAATATGGCTCGAGGCTAGACGCCTTTCCGGGTCTAATTACCTACATATTTTGTATGTAGAGTTATATTTATTAAGGTTTCGCTTAAATAAATAAATGGTTATCAATTAAAAATGACAATTGATGAACTGATTTTAACATAATATTGATTTTCTAACTTTGACAGCTTTTGACATCGTAAGTTCATTCTAATGACTGTCTATCACCATATTCGGTTTGGTAGTTTCTGCGTGAAGGCATACAAATATAGTGTCATACAGGGCCAATGTACATATGTATAAGTAGCAAGACATTAGCAAAATCAATTCTGGGTTTAAATAAAATTGTTTATTACAAATTTTGACCTAGAATTCGTAAATTACTTAGGGGCACAGTTACCTGAATATACTCGTAATATTGTTTTCAGGTGCTCATACCTGGATGGTCCATTCACCCAGCGCCGGTTCGTCTGCCAGAAGCAACTGTTCGGTAATGAGTCCTCGATCCAAGCTGAGCCCCGCCCATTGCTGCACGGGAGATCCTCCCGCGTCTAGAATATTGACATCTACGCCTCCTGGTAACGGCAGTAAGTACCTACGAGATAAAGCTAAAGTTACTTACATTTAATTGGCCTTTTCATCTAAATTTAAATGATTATACAGCGCAAGCAACTTTTATTCCATGCTGTTTTATGCCGCTGTAGTGCCCGGGACGTTGTTAGGTGGAGTAGACTTGCCCAGCACCTATACCACGCTCCCAGCCTAGTCAGCCATGCCCAGAGGAAAGAAATGGTCAATACGTCTGGAGCTAACTAAGCCGTGGGTTTCCTTACGATGTTTTCCTTTACCGTATTTACATTTACCAGGGGCTTAATTCTGTAAAAAAAAACCGTGTAAAATCAACACGACATCCACACGGTTCTCCAGAAGGTTCAAAGTTTGAACATAGTATCGACATAGGTTCTTTATATTCACAGGTTTCAACTAAGTTTTCACATAGTTTTAGAAAAGTTGACTGGAGTCTACAGCGGAGCTACGCGTTTTTTTAGAGAATTAGGCCGCAGGTCTTAATCGCGTACTATTATTTAATTTCATCCGTTTCAACAATGTTACAATAGCCTTAATCGTGAGGAGATTCCTCGGTAAAATGGTAACAAATCGTGTTAAATTACAAAGTTTAAAGCTTAAGGTAAAACATTGTCATCATTAAGTAGTTATTGTATTTTTTGCACAGTGGCATATATATACTACGTCTATATACCAATTTAGGGCTGATTTTTAAAATCCCTAGATTAAGGCCTGATTTCACCAAACATTGTTTGTTAACTCTTAATGTGGCATTAGCTAATGGTTGTTTAAAATTAACAATGCTGTTAAAATGATTTACGTCCTATGGAGAATATTTAACATACCAATAATAAATCCAACGTTAAACGAATGAATCGCAAATCATTCACTCTCGTTGTAATACGACTTCATTAAAACGTTGTATTTGACGTTGCACTATTTATACAAATAGACAACTTTTTTAATTAGTCGTATAATAATTCATTTGCTTGCTACGCTACCAAATTTAGGTAACAGACGCTATGTGGGATAATAATGAAACCGGGTTGCTTTTTATTTTATACTGGTTATAGTGTCAAAATTGACGAAATAGTACCATACCAGTAGGTAAAGTCCATGTAATGTCATTTCTAACAGTCTGTTATTGTATTAACGGACCTCTAGAGCAGTGATTAAAATTAACGTCTTGTTAAGATAATTAAACACCCATTAGCGCGTGGTGAGACACACAACAACTTTAACATTCTGTTATTGGATTTAACAAGGCGTTATTTTTTTAACATTGTTTGGTAAAACTAGACCTAAGATATCTGACAAATAAAATGTAACACCACCAAATAAAAAACGATGATTTTAAAAAAAATAATTGAGGGCTTTTAAATTTGGTTGCGTTCGAACTTACTCGACAGATATTATTATCTATTAACTGAGAAATAAAAAAATCATCTCACTAATATTTATGTTATATTTCTTGTTTTATTAATTACCTCCTAGAAAGAACCTAAGTATTGCTAACACTAGACCTGTTTTACAAGCCATAGTCCAAAAATAGTCAGTAACAGGTAAAAACAAAATTTAAAAAATATCCAGCGTTACGAGGAGTTTTTATAGTCTACCATAGACTCACGCACAAAACCGAAGAAAATTATTGAAAAATACAAGTTCACACATCCTTCTTGCGATGGTGATTTCCTCTGGTTCAAATAGTTTGGAAGACCACCCTGCAAGTGGAAGACGGGAGTTCAAATCTCGTCATGGTTGCTGTTTTTTGAGATATATTTTTCCTTAAAAATATTTTACTAAGGCCTGATTTTTCATGCTACGGATAAAAGATATTTGTCAAATAATTTTGAACCCAACCAAATTTAAAAGCCCTCGAATTTTGTGTTTTTTTTTAAATATCATAGTGACGTTTTTTATTCGGTGGTGTTACATTTTATTTTTCAGATATCTCTATCTAGGGATTTGAAAAATCGGTCCAAGTTGAATATGCAAAACATAGTAAAAGATACTTAGTTAATAGAGCATAAATATTTGGTATATGAGTAGTTGTTAGGTATAAGTAGGTATGTACCTACCTGTAGTCGACCTATATTTTTTGCTTCTAATCAGTAATCTTAGAATCAGATTTAGCTGGTACAAGTAGGCGTTATTATTATTTATAACATAATAAAAGACAGGTTATTTTTAACTAGAGCGGCGCTTTGTATTTCAAGTTTGTAAGTCCAATGTTGGGATTAAAAATAGCCCAAAACATACAATGTCCCGTTTTATCTACCTCTACAATTCTACATAATATTACGTTTAGTTGGTATAGATGAAGTGAAATGGAATTTACATAATAATAATTGGAATAGTACAGTTATTTATATAAAACGAAAAGTATACTACAGTAAATATTACGATCCATATCATTCAATTTATAACAAGCGTGAGTAATAAATCAATGAGAAAGAGAATATTTCATGTAGAAAGTGTTGTGACATTACGTCTTCTCTCGATTGAAAGGCGGAATAATTCCCACGAATCCACATGCAGACGCTAATCAAAAACAACGGACACATTCTTGTTCAAGATCATTGTCGACTGTAATATTATTTAAGGTACCTATATATCTTAAAAATCTTAGAACCAGTTTTAAGTTTATAACAAGTTAAGTAAACTAAAGATTTCTTTGTTTGAGAAAGTCATAATAATCATTTTCTCCCTTACATAAAAAATATTATTTACACATGAGTAAGTTATGTGACGTTTGTATCTGTCTGTCAACTTTGAAACTTCATGTGACAGTAAAAGACAAACGATGCATGGTTATGCAGCGCATAATTAGCGTTTATAAGTAAGGGGGTTTGTTAAATGCGGTTGGCCATACCATATCGTCGCATTATGTGGTTGTGGATACCAACTGTTTTTTTTAAAAGCCCTCGAATTTGACTAGGTTTGACTACTATCTCAATAAAATTGATGGCAAGTGCTGATATGGTCTTAGAAACACATGATAATGATGATATAATTAACAAATAAATACCTACCTATATTTACTTAAACCTATCTTACTAACGTACAACCATATAATAAAGTAGCAGCGTCCCGCGGTTTCACCCGCGTAAGTCCTGTTCCCGCGGGAATATGGTGACCTATATGTTATCCCAGGTCGCCAGCTACGTATATTCTAAGTTTCATCTCAATTGGTTCAGTAGTTTTTGCGTGAAAGCGTGACAAAGCCACATTCATACATACAAACTTTCGCGTTTATAAAATTACTAAGAAAGGTACCATAACCAAAGCAGGTATAGATAGATCTGAGAAATGAAAACAGTTCGACTTCAAACATTACTACTAAAATTTAGGTACTAATGTACTTAGCGTTGGAGTTTAAAATTGACCTAAGCCACGGGCAAAGTAGTCTTAACATAATATCAGATAGAAAGGTGCGTAACATTGCTGTTATGTGTGAAGCAGGTGAACGACCTAGTTGTAATCACACGTAATCTTGCTCGCACGAACTCGTCGCATCAACGATGCCACCGATTGTATAGAAAACGAAAGTGTCTTCGCTTCTTTCGTTCATGGAATCAACACTGCGTATCGTTTTCCTCATCATGATGATGATGATGATGAGTACCTACATCATTGTGTTCCTTAAATATAAGGATAAGGTGTACTGTACATACAAAGTCTTTGTTAATGAAGTAGATAGCCTTGTTGAATAAGCAACAGGTTATTTGTCTACTATTCTTCGATTAAAATATAATAACTGTATCGAAAAAAAAAACAACCTAACAAGAGTTTTAGGATGTATCGCAGTGTCGGTTTTACATTTCTCACGCGTGTATATTCCTCGAAAATTCGAAATCTCGACATTATCATTCCTTTCAATCGTCTGAACTTGTCTACATCTTTAAAAACAAACTTGAAATAATATTCTTTGATAATGCCGTGACTTGAAACTGCTGGGAAGATTTGACTTTTATAGCTTTTGTTTAAAAAAGAAACAGAAATATAAAGAAACTTGAAATTATACTCTGTGGTAATACCATGACTTGAAAACTGCTGGGCAGATTTGACTATCGGTTTTGTTTTAAAAAAAAAGGTTTTCAGAAATAAAAACAATTCTCACCACTTGCTAACGAACGATGAATGGATGTTTATGGACAACAGCGTTTCACCTAAAATACCTTAAGCGTTACCTAATACCGAAAAATCCTTCATCAATCAGCAGCAGACTTTTTGTCACCAAGAGTCAGTGAAGCTTGATCTACGGTTAATTACAGATATTAACTTACTTGTCCAAGGCGATGACCCTGAAGTGAATGGTGTCGCCTGGCTGGTAGACGCGCTTGTCCGTCTGTACGAACACGCAGAAACTCCGCGGCTGGTAGACCAGGGGAGCCGACGACGAGAATAGCGGGCCCGAGGTCGACCGGGCTACTAACGCGTACTCGCCAGGGCCTGGGTCGCCGATCTACATAAAAACCATTAATGTGATACCTTCCCAAAATATTTAACATTTTTATTGCCATATATGAAGCCTTAGTAGCGCTTAATGACCGCTTACTTGATGGTTGTTACTTAAAACCTATATGTTTCTATCTATTCAGGGAAAAACGACTTAAGTTAAAGGAAAAGTACTCTTAATATTGATCATGGCAAATTTTGCTGAAAGTAAACATTCCTATATTTTCGAAAATAAGTAAAACTGCATTGAAAGATTTTTAAGCTATGTAAACTATTTTCTTTAAATAGATTTAGATTTTAGATAGTAGGTAAGCTTTACAATAAAAAAATAATTTACTTGGTTTTCTTTCATTTAAGATGTGATTAAAAAGAAATTGTTCCTTAGGAATAACTCTTTCGATTCGTGTCATATCAGCTTTATTTATTTTTGAAACTAAAAGGAATTTTAAGGGTACTTTTTCTACAACCATGGACTTTTTCCACCTTGTATATATTACGTAATTCGATGTAGCCATGAATGAAGACTGGTCGTAACTCACTCCAAAACCATTGTCTTACATTCACGTATTTTTTATAAAGTATGCTACATCTTAGATCCATCATCACTTAGGTACTTTACGGTCAGATTATCATTAAACGCTCACTTATAAACGTCTCAAAAATACAGGACGTAGCTTGTACCCAATGCGTTGCACAAGAGACAAATCCTCCGGTTAACCTTAGCTTTAATTCCAAAATATGTTCTTATTTCTACATCTCGTCCATCTTACTAGGTTTAAAAATAAATAACAGAGCCAATTTGTTTTTGACTGTACATTTTGTCGCCGTTCGAGTGTTGCAAACCTAGGAACAATTTATTTTTCGGCTTTATGGTACTGACATAAAGACATAATCAAAAACTCGGCATCAGGGGAAAGTATTAGGGAGAGATAGTAAGAAAATTTTAAAAGTCGGCATTACAGAAATTATTGTTTTGTGATTTGGAAAAGATGCCAAAGTGACGAAAGTCGGCATTCAGCACCATAACTCGTCCGTACGAGTACCTTATGTTTTTTGTTACACTACTGATTGCACTTTACCACTAACTGCTTTGAATGAATCACAGCTTATTGAAGTGTGCGGTGCCATAGTCCCAAATCACGTCGCTATGTGGCCGCAATTGGGTTAATGCTTTTTAGAGTAAATGCAACTGTTTCCGTTATAGTTCAATTGCTTGATCATTTTTATTTATCTGGAATACAATAATTTACTGTCTCTGGGACTGTTGCGAATCCGTTCGTATAATTAATATTCCAGCTTTGAATAGTGCTTCTAATGAAAATATATTTTTTTTACTCGGCTTGTCTATACAAGGGGTAACGAGGATGATCATTTAAGTCGAAAGGGGGTTGTTCTATACGTGTTGAACAAGGTTAAAAGTTCGAATTTCCAAAAGACGTAGAACAAAATTTGTTTGCCTAGACGTCTAGAATAACTTTCGGTTTAAAAGTTCATCCTCGTTACACCTTGTATACGGGGGAAAGCAAACATCGTCAAAGAAAATATTTCACCTAAATAATCCTATTGTGTCTCTCTCTTGTTAGTGACTTTCAACGATAGTGAAAAAGTGACAAAGACTTTATTTACTCGTAGTTAAAGAAATTACTCGTACATTACCTACGGGTGATAAATGTTGGCCAAGTCTGAAGCTATCTTACTAACCTCAATGTCTATAATCCTTGAAGATGCAGCCTGCACTTGTGCCTCCCGGCCCTGTGTGAACTGCTCGCCATTGGCTTTGCGTCCTTCTACAGCCACATACAAGGTGTGCGCCCGTGACCCACCCGCGATCGACACGCGGTACGAACCGAACGGACGAAGTATCCGTGGTCCTACTACTGATATGCTGTGGGTATATTTAAAAACATTAAATATAATCAGGCTTATATCAAACCGACACTATGAATATTAAGTAAGAGTATGTCCAGTTTTTATATTGTTAGGTAATTCGAGAAATTATGTAGAGCTTGTAGGTGTACAAAACATAATCCTACTAATATTATAAATGTGAGAGTGATTGTGTGTTTGGTACTCAATTACGCAAAAACGGCGGAACAGATTTGGATGAAATTTGGAATACAGGTAGCTGGAGACTTGGAATACTTTTTATCCTTATATTCTCGTGGGAACGGCACTTACACGGGTGAAACCGCGGTGCGCAACTAGTATTTTTTTAATAAATAGACTGTGTTTACCTGTGTATAACAACGGGTGCTGTTAAAAATACGAGGCAGCAAAATACACCTTTGTGGAACATGGTTCTGAAAATAAATTTACCTAATAATTTAATTCGTCATTTAAAGTAATTTGTTAGGAAAATATTATAAATGCATCTACCTTGATCGGGTAGATGCGTTTATACATATATTGTAGTTATTTCTTATCGGTTGTGAACCGATTATGGCCATTAGGAAATTAGCCAGTGGCATGTATTTTAATATATTATGCAAGTTATTTGCATCGAAACAGTCAAGTCGTCATAGTTAAAGTCAAGTCTAGGGAATCATTTGTAAACACGGCGGCCATTTACAAACAATCTTCACGGAGCCTTGGAGACAACACTAAGTCAATGTTTTGCACCGATTTTCACTTTCATTCCACTTGTACACCTTCACGAAACTAAATTGATTAATATGCCCCCGAAATTAAACAATTTGCACGCATATGAACTAGGTTTCACAAAAATGTAAATTTAGCACCACATCTCCTCAACGAGTTCCCGCCAAGCCTTCATATATATTGTAGTTTAGTAAGACATTTAAAAAGTACCTAAATAAGTGCTAAAATGCATGATGTACTCACATAGAATTGTCTTAGTTCGACCATTAACATAACACAACCTGTTGAAAGGAAACATTAGCCTTCTAAATGGTCATGCTCTATAAACATTACAAGTTGTTATTGATGCAACTAGCTCATACAATTTTCCCTATTCTGTGATGATTATTGGCCTCTTATGGCTCGGTACGTACCTTACAGATTCAAGTATAAATAAACATAATTAAAGGTTTATAGGTAATCTTCGACACTTAACTCTAAATATGGAAAAAGTTGTACAGAATTCAAATGTAACTAAGTATCTAGTTTTTTGGGGTCCCGTGTCCAAAGGATACAAACGGGATTTTTTTTACTCAGAGTCTACTGTCCGTCTGTCTGTCACCATTCTGTATATCAAGAACCATGATAGCTAAACAGTCATTTAAAGTGTACACAGATGATGTATTTGTGTTGCTGTTTAAGAACTGAATAATATTAATATACGTGATATTTTTGTGATAATAGTGTGGAACCCTTTGTGAGCAAGGCCGACTAGCACTTGGTCGGTTTTTTAAATTTAGTAACCACTAGACTAGAGTGAAGTAAATAATTTTTAAATGCATGGATATTCTTTTTTTTTTACACCTGTGCTATAATTGACACATCGCTGATGTCGTGGATGAGGTATTACAAATCTAATAAATATTGTTTACGTATTGCTCACCTGTCCTTGCGTGCAAATACCTACATATATCCATATGTCTGACTCACAATGTCCACATTTCGTGTAGGCGGAACAGCCTTTTCTACCAAATATGGTAGAACAACATTGAATTCTTAAGAAAAAATATATTTAACTTGAACTATCGAATATGAATTGACCAAACCCGGCAATGGTTAACATTCATCGAATATGCAATCGCTTCGAAGCCCGAGAAATAAGGAAGTATATCGTGACTTTCTCTAGAACCATAGGTACTAAGTATATTTGAGCCAAAGTTGTATATACGCTAAGAAAACAATCACCGCTTTACTGGTCCCGAGCGTGGCTTCATTCAATGTTTTCCATACTACGCTATCACTGCACTGATACCAAACTAATGTAAAGTAGGATGTATGTATGGATAAATAAAGTAGTATTGGACACTATTTCTTATACATATGGGTAATTATTGTGCATACTTATATAAAACATACGCACCCCCTAAAGTCTTTCAATATTTAATCATCATAATTTAAATCAAAGAGTTCGATTTAAAAATAGAGATTACGCATCTGCAGCACATCGAATCGTCTAACAACAATGTAGAATGACCTCACCTGCCGGACATTTCAGTCACATGCAACACATAATTTTCTTAAAACTTAACACTATATCACAGATCGTTACATTCGGTGCACATAATTCGTTTAGAGATGTCGTAGTCCGCACGAGTTGCACTGTAGAAGCAGACTGGTGTCACGGCGCCTACGCACGCTGGTGGGGCGAGCCGCAAAGCCTTGCGAAAATCCGCCAGCAACCTACCTACTTACTTATTTACCCACCTCGACACCCACAGCACGCTTGTCCATGCTCTGGATCTGATATGTTTAAATGCATTGTTCGATCTGTATGTCTCTACATTCTTTTCGTTATCAATGATATGTGAACAATGTAAGAGAAAATACTTGTTGCTTTAGTTTTATTTTACATAGGGATCTCATTCGATTGTTTACAGTAGCTTATAGTTTTAAGGTGCTTGTTATTATAAATCTTTGTTTCTGATCTGGGTGTTTTCTATGCATCATATTATGTATTTACAAAAAAAAGTAGTATATCCGTTGTCTAGTACTCATAGTACAAGCCTAGTTCTTAGCTTGGGGCTAGATTTTGCTGTGTATAATGTCGTGCGATGTTTATTTTATTTATTGACTAGCTGCGCCCCGCGGTTTCACCCGCGTAAGTCTCGATCCCGCGGGATTATCGAGATAAAAAGTAGCCTGTGTTGTTATTCCTGGTTTCCAGCTGCCAATATACCAAGTTTCATGGTAATCGGTTTAGCGGTTTTTACGTGACTGAGTAACAAACACACATACACACATAATCACAAACTTTCAGCTTTGCATTAGTTGTGTACACGAAAAGAAGAAGCATTATATTTATAGAAATTATAGAAAGCATTATAATATTAGTAGGATTCTTATTTTTTTTCCAAGTATAACAATGATATAGGTTCGACCGATTTAAATAATTAATTGATAGGCAAATCTGAATACGTAACGTGTGCTAGTTCTCCGAATATGTATGTAGTCTTGACAAGTTGTGTTGTAACGAACTCGTTGTGTGCCTCGAATGCGGTACGCACATCACTGATGCCAGATACTAGATGGTTGATGTGAGCGCAGTGCATTCCTAGCAAACCTGTTTCGGACTCGCAACTACCTAGTCTTTGAACCTAGTTGTTCTACTTACAATCATAGATACAGCTATTGTACCTAAATACCTCTACTTTAACGTTATTTCTAGTTAAAACAGTAATAAAACAATTCTTAATATTCCGAAAATGTCTAATAATACAAAATAAAAGGAACAAAATGAGTTAATATTTTGTGCAAATGTAACCAGTATCGGCTAAAACGAGAGATGACCTCTAGTTTTGGATATAAGTCGTCAAACAAACCTGTTTTGCATTCCTAAACCTTGCAACAGGTTCCCTAAGATAAATAAATATTTATGAATTTGGCTTAAGTCCATTTGTGTGCCATAATATCTCACTTAGAATAAACCATATTTCTTATTTCTCAGCAGAACTGGCTTAACGGCGGATATGAGATTACATCAACTTTAACACATGCAATAAATATTTCTATAGCTAGTAGATTCTAGTTTACTGCTTGACCAAAATAGAGTTATTCTGCAAGAAAAGAATCGATTGGGTTAATATTAGTTGCGTTGGAGGTTCCAGGTGGGCTTGAAGCATGGACTTGGCTAAGGTTGTTGTCTTTGGCATGTATTTGTGCTGCTAAAGTTGCGTTATCAGATAGAGCGGATGCAAGAGCTTTCTCTAGCTTTTCTGAGCCCTCTCTTTCTGCTTGCAAAGCTGCTCTCAACTCTGTAAGTGATTCTACATCTGGATCGAATATTTTTCTCTCCTTGAATGAAGACTCTTTCGCTATTTGTGCTTGAAGTTCACTAACTAAAGCTGTTAGTCTTGAGATTTCCACTGAAAACAACATTCTGACATTTATTCAAAAGATAATAATGAGTATTGTTGGCCTTCACATATTATATTAGATTATTTCCATTCAAAGGTTGTCTGAAAGATATCCATTTTAGCGATAAGGCCTCTGTTTGTATTGTACCTCTGTTGTAATAAGTTAAGTATAAGTTTTATTTTTTATATCCTGGGTTCTATTCTTTGTATTTTCTGGTACAATAATGCTTTAATCTATTTATCCGTCTACCTACATCTATTCTAAATGTATTATACAGTGCGAGCACAAGTAACTTTAACCCCTGCGCTTCATGGCGCCGTATTGCTTGGGACATAATATAAGATGGTTGTAGGCTTGCCAATTACCTATAACCATCTCAGCTTAGTCGACCACAGTCAACGGCTTGGGCATACCCAAAGACAAGACTGGTCATACTTCTGGAGCCAACTAGGCTGCAGGTTTCCTCACAATGTTTTCAATAGCTTTCACCATTGAAAAACACTTCGCCATTATACTTATTATGTAAGATCTTTTAAGGGTAAACTTTAAAAATGATAGACAATATTTACCGGGTTTCACTCGCATTTACGCAAGTTAATCCGGTAAATATTCAATATAATGTCGAATTCCGAAAACATAAGACAAAACTATGTACTTTATTTTTTTTTAAAACTACTTACTTACCGTTAGCAGCATGTAGTTCTTTAATAGTATGTTGCAGTTCATCCTGCGCTAAGCGTCGTTCACGCGCGTGGGCTGTCGCCGCGAGTCGTGCTCGCTCGCGTATTTCCGACCCACCCGCCGCACTACGCTCTACTCGGCGTAACTCGCTCTCTAGCCTGGTACTTTCCCTAACCAATCATTCGGGTTTGGGTGTCAAATTATCAAGGAATAACAGGGAATTTAAAAACTATCGTCAACTGTGAAAATATCAACTGTCTAGTTCATGAGATACAGACAAACTCTTAGTAAAAGGCAGGACCAGGTTTTTCACTTTGGGTACTGAACCCTTAAAAAATAGACGGCATTTTTTGCTCATACAGTGCAAGTTTTGTATGTTTTGTAAGTGCATATTATACGCGATCGAGACCCGAGTTTTTATAAAAATGGTTTTGTATGTTTGTCTTTCAACCGCATATTATGACGTTACGACATTTGCCCCATTTGTTATTAATTATTATGTGGCCATTGTAACTCCTGTTTTTCAAGTTTGGTCACGACTATCTATTGATCACGCTTTGCATCGTTCTAGCAGTTTAATCTCTACATGATCAAAATATAGAGGGAGAGATGATACCATCTCAGCCATCTCTCTCTATCTCTAAATCCTAGGACATCACCTCGAGGCCGAGAGTAGATATCACATTTTTCAGCCATTTTGCTAAGATAGTAGGTAGTGGTCTAGTTTCAATAGTTTCAGAGATATTGACGTTTTAAGTTTGACAGCTGTCACCCAAATTGTAGATATCGAATAGCTGTATAACTTAAGTGGGCTTAGACCCAGTTGACTATTATCAACTTCGAAAGGGTATAATTGGTCCCTGGTCCCAGTTTCAAGGTGGACGACTTCCACCCTAGCCCTTCGCAGTATGGTATTTTTGCAGTCAAATCGTTCGCAGTATAGTTTTTCGATGTAACGTAACATCGCAGTAACATCAAATACTGGCAAATATCTTGCAAAAATTAATACTTAATATTTAACACTGGCTATTTTCCTAATGGCCATAATAGGTTCTTAACCGTTAAGAAATAATAATAAGCTACAATTTAAACGGGATACCTACTTCTCTGCGACAAACGTCCAATCGAATTTTGTTTCTTCGAGAACTTTTCATCGATACCTCTGTACTGCGACGCTTTATTAAATCGACGTGATGTTACTGCGATGTTACGTTACATCGAAAAACTATACTGCGAACGATTTGACTGCAAAAATACCATACTGCGAAGGGCTAGGGGGGAAGTCGTCCACCTTGAAATTGGGACCAGGGACCAATTATACCCTTTCGAAGTTGATAATAGTCAACTGGGTCTAAGCCCACTTAAGTTATAGAGCTATTCGATATCTACAATTTGGATGACAGCTGTTAAACTTAAAACGTCAATATCTCTGAAACTATTGAAACTAGACCACTACCTACTATCTTAGCATAAGTGAAAGAGCTCTTCGATATCTTTGAAGATGACAGCTGTCAAACGTAAAACGTCAATATTTCGGAAACTATTGACGCTAGACCACTAATATCTTAGCGTAAGTGTTAGAGCTTCATAGCTTCATTTTGGATGACAGCTGTCAAACTTAAAACGTCAATATCTCGGAAACTAGTGACGCTAGACCACTATTATCTTAGCATAAGTGATAGCGCTCTTCGATATCTTTATTTTGGATGACAGCTGTCAAACTTAAAACGTCAATGCTGTCATCCAAAATGTAGATATCGAATAGCTCTATAACTTAAGTGGGCTTAGACCCAGTTGACTATTATCAACTTCGAAAGGGTATAATTGGTCCCTGGTCCCAGTTTCAAGGTGGACGACTTCCCCCCTAGCCCTTCGCAGTATGGTATTTTCGCAGTAAAATCGTTCGCAGTATAGTTTTTCGATGTAACGTAACATCGCAGTAACATTACGTCGATTTAATAAAGCGTCGCAGTACAGAGGTATCGATGAAAGGTTCTCGAAGAAACAAAATTCGATTGAACGTTTGTCACAGAGAAATAGGTATCCCATTTAAACAAATCGTAGTGTCGGATAAAATATATTTTCTTCTAAACCCTACCTGCGGGCCTCTTCAGTGGCATTCATAATCTTCTCCTGAAGTTCCACGTATTGTCGTTGTAGAGTTGCATGAGTCGACTGCAACGGTCTTAACTGTAGCACTTCCTGCTCTAACGCACCTATTTGCTTCAACATTTCATTGTGTTTCTCTTCTAGCAACATTCTTTCTCGCTCCTAAAATTGGTACTTCGTTTAAGTCTTCTGTAAGAATCTTTGAATGAGGAAAGTCACAAAATCTAGTTGCATCAACTTAACCAACAAGTTATGTCTCGGTGACTTCTACATTCGATTTAATGAATCCAACTAATAGGAAAAACAAGTTCTATACGTTATTGATCGGAGTTAAGGTAATGAATCCGTTGAATGTCGTTGAAAAGTATTTTGGGTAAGAGGAGGTAAGAAGAAAATTATAGGTAAGCTGATTTTCTTAGGCTGCGTTTGCGAGCTCCGAAATTGCGCTATTCGAGCCTAGGTAAAGGGGCCGTTTCTATTGGTTCTAACAAACATCCATAGTTCGTACATCTCGGAAATACGCTACGTCCGCACTGACCGGAGGCTGGCTTAGCGCCTAGTGCTTAGTGGCTGGCATTCAGGCCAGGTACGCAGCGGGCGACTAGTTAGGCACCAAGCGCTCAGAATATTCTAGAACGTTCGTTTTAGTTAGGGCCTTACCGATAACCCTAGTTGTATCTTAATGTCCGTGAGTTGGTCATATGCAGCCGCTAGATCAGCAGCAGCTTGTGACGCGGCTGCGTTGCAGGCCGTCGCAGCGCTGCGGGCCTCGGCCTCCGAGCGCTCGGCCGCCGCCCGGGCTGCCTCGGCGGCTTCTGCACGAGTGGACTCCGCACGGACTGCCTCGCGTAATCGAGTGTCTGATACCTAGAGGAATTAAAAAGATTATTTTAGAAAATTCATAGTGGAAATTGCTTTTGAAACGGTCACGTCATTTTCTATGTATCGGAACCATGCGGGCTATGTGCACAGTTATTGTGACCGTGTCAGAAAGCAATTCTTATTATGAATCTCTCAAAAGAAGCTTAGTAACCCCAGAGTAGTTACCCATAAGACCCAAGCAGTTATAACAGGATCATTATATAGAACATAGCTCTTTTTAAAAACGGTTCTGTTTCTAAATTCTAAAGAAAAGTATTCTAAAGAATATATGCATAAGAGTTTCCCTCCATTTAGATGGTTTTTGAAGGTTGATGATACGCTGGCTTATCTAGTTAGGCTTTTGCAAAAAATTTGTAGCTATCTCATGAAGTAATTTAAACTATTCATTCGCAAAACTCTAGGAGACTGATATTGGTTCCTACGAAAATGTTTCATTACACTGACCGTAACACTTCGAAAGTCTCCAATGAGTTCAAGAAGTTGTTGTTCTAAAAACTCAAATTCTTTGTTTGCCTCGCACATTATTAACTTCTATTTTTAGAAAAATCTTGAATTTTGCCAATAATGTAACGCAAATTAATAAAGACAAAAACCAATTTGCGTAAAAAAAAATACAAAGAAAGAAAACGCGGAAACTAACTTTTTCTATTTCTATTGTTTTTTTATTGACAAGAAAATATTTCCATTTAGCCAGAACAATATGATTAAAACACTTATTTTTTTTATTGAAAATAACTTTACCGCTAATAGGATTTACTTTGTTCTCTTCGAATGTGTCAATTATCATCATGGTGCCTTGAAATAACAGACCACGAGGGGAATATTAAAAAAGGGGGAGTGTTGTTATTGTACAGGGTGGAAACTGAATACTATAAAAGAGGCATCTGTGCTGGTATATAATTTATTCCTTCTTGAACTTGCTACAGACTAGGTAAGGAACTATTTTCTTTTTGTGTTGTTGGAAGTAATATGAAATTAGTATTTGGAGTAATGATTGTTCGTTTTTTTCCGTTTAAACTTTTGCCCTGACATTAGGTATTTCTCATTGATTATTATTAGTGCACTATCTATAGTGTATATTTTTAATATTTCTTACTTTACCTTTACTTACGTTATACGGCTAGTTCATTATGCCAGTGCCAGTATAATATTATGTAGTTTTAACGAAAAACACTGTTCAGTACATTTTATTTGTTTACAATTGTGTGATATGAGATATTTACTAATGTAGTACCCAAAATATTACAATACTTATCCTAACATCATTCGCAATGTACAAATAATACTTCAAATATTGTTCCCATCCATACTTTCGGTCTGTCATTGTTTCTCATTATTATTATTATTAGTTGTGCAAGTTCTCTAGTTTTTTTTTTTTCAATATTCATAACCTTACCTTAACTTATGTTATACGGCTAGGCAACTTATATATAAGGCTAGTGCATTAAGCCAGTGTTTATAAAATAATTTAACGAATAGCACAGATAGGTACATTTTATTGATTTATTTATGTGTGATTTTTTTTTCAGTACTTACCAAAAACAAAATGCGTGTCCTAACAACTTTCGCAATGGCAGCGACGGTGACCATTGTATTACTGATGCGATATTGCGACGGAGCCAGCATACACTTCTCCATACCGGAAGACGACGAAGACTTCAAACCGCGTCCCATGTACCGAGACTACGGCTTAATAAGGAACCGAGCGATTCGAGCTGACGACATTTTTGACGATTACGGGCATCTGCGGTTCGGCCGCTCATACGATTGACAATCACAGAAAAAGCGACATCTCCAAAATCGATCGACCGTTGGGAAACCTTGCAAGTAAATCGGGTACTTTTTTCACAGGCAATGAGACTAACGAAAATTAAGGATACACTATATAACAGAAGTAAATATAACGTGAAATATAAAATGGCTGGTATTTATATTTCATGATATTAAAACATGATAGGACTTGATGATTGTTTAAGAATATTCGAATTATTCCAGGCGTGGCTAGCACAAAATCTATCAAACTTTTCTTAACTAAAACGAAACCACCCAGGATACATTGTTAGATAGGTAGGTAACTAAATAATTAGATGTTTAGAAATTAAACACGAAATAGTCGTTATATTTAAATGAATGTAATCCATATATTAAGTATAATAAATACATTTTACAACAATTATTTTATGTACTTTCCATGATGAATGTGTCATTCTAACCTATTTTTATTATTTAGGTCTCTGGTTAAGGCGTTTTTTTCTGCATTATTGTGTTTCTACTATAATACGTTTACTTACATGTTACATTTACTTAACAAATTACATCTTCTTTGATCAACATATTCAATTATTCACTGTAAGGCAATTTGTATTTAATATTAAGTTAACGAGTTTTAATGTAAATACATGTCTATACAAACTTAAGCACAATTTAATGAATCCTTGTTTATTTGTTGTACTTTCTCTTTCGTTGTACCGTCCCTTATATTTCTTTGAGATTAAATAGATATTTATTACAAGCCGCCATGCAAATTAGCCCACAGGGCGCAATATAAAGCATTTTTATAACAATCTCGAGCTCTAATGGAACTGAGACTATTTCGAGGGTCTTTCAAGTATTACGTAGTAAGCAACAATAAGGATTAATAGTTGTAGAGTAAACAAAGCAAAAAAGAAAGGAAAATTACTTTTATGTTATAATACCAATTTTTTTTTAAATACTGGCAACTCTACTTGTCTATGCTCGAAAGCGAAATATGCTTGAATGCTGCTCTCACACGATGTTTTCATTTGTTTACGTAAGCAAGTATACGCTGAAGGAGTAGGTACATAAGAGCTTACCTTATTTTGCCGATGACTGTACCCACTTTGCTTTGTAATACTTGAACGGCCATAAGATACATAGTGACTTGTTACATTACAACATTAGGCACACATATTATCACTACTCTATATTAAACCAATATGAGACTAGTTAGTTCGTTCCTAATCTAAGTTATAATTTACTTGGGTATTTATAATTTTAGCACACAATAAATGGTTAATTGTACTTGGTGATGATGAAGCGTATTGGAAATAATTCTTTGAAATGAAAGAATAACAATTTAAAAAATAATTGAACTTAAAAGATTTTATATAGGTATCGTAAATCAAAATTAATGACCTACCTATGTATATTAAAAAATAAAGTATAAATATACAACGAATGTTTCATTTATATTATAATTTTGTAGAATAGTAAATCAATGTGTCACACACATACAGAGTATTTCATAAATAAAAAAAAGGACAGATTTTAAATACATTTTAGATGATGTCCTTCTTTTGTGTGCTTCCAAGTAGAGCCTGAAACAAACAAAGAAATTAATTAATAGTTCAATAGACAAAAAATATAGTAAGTTCGTCTTGACGAGTAACTTCTTATGAGTAACACAGATCTTCGGGCCAAATATCATTACCTAGCCTTGTCTTAGTCTACGTCCGCAGGCTTAAGTGTGAGTTACTAACTCGCATTCAAGCCTGATCTGAGCGATCTAACCGTTTATTCGGTAAAGCCCTTTATTTAATAGAATAAAAAAAAAGCCTGATCTGAGCGACATAACCGTTTGTTCGGTAAAGCTCTTTATTTAGATTAAAAAAAACCTGATCTGTAATCGAACCCAAGCTACTTACTTTATTGACGAAATTGACAATGGCCGTAGCAGGTTGCTCTGGTTCAAGCTCAGCGAACACGTGGCACTGGTTGTCCGCACCTGACGACGATCGCGCCACGAACGCGAATATACGCCTGTAAAGATTTAATCCATATTTAAATTTGTATCAATTGGGAAGAACACTACCTTTTGCAACACAGTTTTAAACTAACGCAAAGGGTAGAGATTCCATAATTGTATTATCTGTACATTTATTGCAGCAAATAAAGTTATTATTATTATTATTAAAGATTTATTGAACGTTATTTACGTGCCTACTTCAATCTAATTTGTGTGTATCAATAAAATGCTTTGTCCTAGCCGACCGATGGATTAACGTACGGCCTAAACCGCTGATAGTAGAGAGGAATTAAATTTAATACAGAAGAAGAGAATTTGGAGTGTTCTCTGTATGATGAAGGATAAGAAAGAGTTGATCGAATTTCCCACAGACGACGTGTCGTACGACACGTCGCTGACGGGGTAGTGCCGTCGAAAGGACAGTTTGCGACCAGAGTCCGTCGGAAGAACAGCTTGCGACCAGAGTCCGTCGGAAGAACAGCTTGCGACCAGAGTCTGTCGGAAGAACAGCTTGCGACCATAGTCCGTCGGAAGAACAGCTTGCGACCATAGTCCGTCGGAAGAACAGTTTGCGTTGCGGGCAGATTCCGTCAGCGTGATGCCGCAGCTGAACACTTTGTATAACAAGCACGTACGTATCTAGGACTTACTTCTCGCTCTTGTTCCCGTTGTCGACATACATGAACCGCCTCTCGTCAGGATCCACACCCGCGTACGACACGCCGCCGGCGGGGTAGTGCCGTCGGAAGAACAGCTTGCGGGCAGAGTCCGTCAACGTGATGCCGCCGCCGAACACTTTGAAGTGGACCACGTGCGATTGACACTGGAGATGATCAAAAGTTTGTTATAGCGATCCTAAAGATTGTCCTTAAGCTTAAATTATAATCCAGATTTTTGCCGTGGATGCAATTGGTTATCATTGCTTTCGGTGGTTACGTATTCTCAGTTAATAGCGTAGGTAACTGATGCCTAATTCAAAGCAGTGTGACTTGTTACCCCGACTACGGCAAAAGGGTTATGTTTTTTAGGATGCCAAATGCTGACTATGCGGTTCTTCATGGCTCTGATATATTCTGAGTCTGAAGTTCGTCCAAATGCAGAATCTGAGGGGTTATTCACAACCTTTCGGTTTCCGATGATTGACATAATATCATGATAAGTATGCCAGTGACTGTCTACCCGAGACGAAGATTTATTCCCACATCGATATTGGTCCAAAAGTTGTTAGGCTAAGAATTGAACTAAACTGCGAATATTGTTATATAAATTAGTTACTTTTTTGTGCAGTAACTGTGTGACGGCTCGTTTAACTGCGGCGGGTCCTGTGAGCGCTTCCGTGTTTTCCGAGCCAAGCAGTAGCACGTGACACGCAGCCCCCGTCGCAAGCAGCGCGCGCGCCGCCGCGCCAGAGTTGCCGCCCGACCACGGATCCCTGCGATCAAAGTACGTATTATTTAATACTGCTAAAGGTTACCAGTAAGAATATTCAAAGAGCTTCGATCCGAAATCGGAAATAACCTTTCGGACTTCGTATTCGGTTTAAGCTTTCTTGATACTCTTTCTACAGGTTGTGGTCTGACGGCAGACCGTTTGGTTTAAGCATTTTACAAACTCTAGGTGAAGAATAGTGGTTGTTGCGATTTTAAGGCAAGAAAAGAGAAGGTAAATGGACACAGTTTTATCATTATTAGTCTGCAGTGTCTCAGGGCTAAAGTCTCTCTAGCTCTTGAGTTTTAGCGTATTAAAACGGTTTGGAATTAAGATATAAGCATCCGCTAATACATGCCACGGAGACTGAAGTGGGTGATACCACAGGACGCGTCATAGTTAGAAAATTCGATGGTTCTATCAGGAAGTGTCGGACGTGTTACCTGTCCGGCAGTCGGAGCGGTACTGGCAGAGCGAGCGGAGTGACCGTGTGCTGGTACACGAGCGCCGACAGCGAGCTGAAGACCGGCTCGTCGGGACACCCGCGCAGGCGCACGCCGCGCGCCGCCGGCTCTATCAGGAAGTGTCGGACGCCTCCCGCCGGACCGGCGCGAACTGCCAGACCAAACGCGCCAGGGAACGAGTTCGAATCGCGGACTATGAAGGAGCCTTCCTCGAGTGGTTGTAGTGCTGCTATTGCTGTTGTAACAAGAGACATTGGCTGTAGTAGAACATAATACAAATTATGTTGATTAATTGTCGAATTCACCTATTGTCAAGACCTGTCGCTTTTTTATGCGCAAATTAACATAAACTTTTGATTACAGATACTGTATTATTGCTATTGTTGCATAGTCTTGCAACTATCGAGGCAGAATAAAATGGTGCCCAATCGTGGTATTCCGGCGACTAAAGTCAGAAGTAAGACCAAAACCACTCGAACATCAGAAGTGGGATACGTCATACAGCACTTACCGTCATCTCTCGATATGTTGGGCTTGTACCAGTACTGACTGGTGTCCCGTGCGAAGCGCACGCGGTCCGGCGCTACGTGTTGTTCGACGCCGCTCACGCTAGATCGGCGCGAGGTGCCCACACTGCCGTTGTATATTCGGTATTCGGACTCGGGACTGCCATCACGCTCTTTCCTGTAGAATATTATGGTTTGTTTTTACGAGAAGAGTGACATAATAGATTCTATCCATCCTACTAGCCATATCAATATAGCAACGTCGGTAGAGTAGGTAGTTTTTCATCACATCTATTCGAAAAGTGCTAATCCAATCCCTGTAAACTAGGCTGGAACTAGCCTTTTGCTGGCGCTCACGCTAACTCGCCGGCAAAACGTTTTGCCTCCCTGTTAGCAGGGATTTAACTTTTCGGGTTACTGATTGGCCGGGGCGATTTAAATTTGGAATGTGTATATTTTTTAAAAATGTCGATTGAAAAATTGAAACATTGGGTTAACAAGTTAAAGGTACTCATTTTTCTCATAGAGGGCAATGAAAAGTACAATGTCTACCTCAGGAGCAAATACTATTTTTAGCTCGAGTGAGGTACTTTGAATCTCTCGATTCGCTCAGGATTCTACTCTAGAATCCTTCGCTTCTCTCTGGATTTAAAAAACACTCTCGCCGTAAAAATAGTATTTTCTTCCTTGGTATACAATCTACTATTTTATATTGTTCCAATGTTATCCGTGATAATGTGGTATCCGTATACCTACAATGCTTCCCAAAAAAAATTTGTTGACGCGGCCGACAAGTCGCGACTGGATGGGCAGGAATCAGGCAAAGCGGACATGGTAAGGGTTAACTTAAATACTCTTGATCGACGTGTCAAAAACAGAAGTAGGTAAAGCATGTATTTACGAAATTTAAAAACTATATTAAACTACAAATAAAACCGTGTAGGTGATAGATGTAGTCAGAAAAGGACTGTGGGTACCAGGTGCATATTTTAAAGTTTCATGTTTTTCATTAATGGTTCAGTAATTGTTGATAATTGTGCTTGATATCACTAAAGCGTCCTAACTGTTAGTAATTTCATGTAGAATAACCAACTAATACTAAACTGCTAGTAATAAAATTTAAACTTTAAAATATGCACCTCGCACACCACACCTACCCTAAGTCCATTGCTGACCTTACCTACCTGGTAACAGTGGGCGAGCGCGGTGGGCGGGCGGAGAGAGAAGGCGTGGGCGTGGGCGGGTAGGGCGTGCGCGGGTGCGTGGGGAACGCGGGCGTGCCCGCGCGGGATTCCGTGCGGGACTCCACGCGCCAACTCTCGGATCGATCCTGAACATAAACAATATTAGCTTAATGTCCTGCTGTTGATGGAAGTTTCCACTCTTGACTTATAACACTAAAAATTGATTGATTAACGCTTTATTGCACCAAAACAAAACAAAAACAAAATAATTACACGTGGTGATACATGTTAATTTATACTTCTGTAATATCTGTTAAATTTCCTAAATAATAAATATCACAAATAACAAAATTACACAGATGATATCTGGCGGCACAAATGCCTTATCGCCTGAGGACGTTGTCCTCAGGCAACTAGTGAATGGACTAGACTTAAAGAATATGATGGGTAAGGTGTTTATTTGATTTGATAGGAAATATCATGCTTGCAAAACTAGGTCTATTTTTATACTTCGGAGATCTCACAATATACTGTGATGGGTATATATCAGACTGGGACGTTCGTCGCTGGGTTATTTAGGAATAAGTACGTTCAATCCCAACCTTCCTATAGTTCTATGGGCGTTCACACTGGACGCGAGTCAGTATTACGTATGCTTGTAAATTCATTCAAAACAAACTGTACAAAAGACTTGCATCGAAAAAGAGCAGGGCATTTAACTAATATTTAAAGCTACTTTTTAATGGCCACAGTATTATGTCCAATGTCCAATGACTTGTATGATGAAATGTAAAAAGCGAAACTTACAATAGTGTCGGTGCTAAGAGGCTCCGCAAGAGACAGTAATCCAGGCGCAGGAGTCGTCGGTGTACTGCTTGTACTCCATTCGCGCATCGTCATCTTTTCAAACATGAATTTCCTAGATGAGGTTCTGTAAACGATAAAATAATCATTATAAAACATTGTTTAACGGATTTACCAAGATTATTTTTGTTGCTGGTTCTGTTAAAAGGATCAGTGACCTATGACCATAACTTTTTTTTAATAGTTGATAGGTAAACGCTTGACCACTATCTCACCAAATGGAAAACGACGATGCGGTCTAAGATGTAGTACGCTTCCCTAGAAGAAACCTGTTCACTCGCGACTACTATAGCCAAACAGTTTTGTAGATGGTCCTGTGCACTAAAGAAAAACGACAACAGTATCCCAACAGTACCTACTAGATTTATAACTACAGATTTGCTTTCTAGATGGTGTTGGGTTATTTACCTGTCAGGAGCCTGTGGACTGATGCTGTCAGTTCTGAGAGGCGTGCGTGTGTTGACATGAAGTGGAACGGCGAAATCATCATCGTCGTCGGCGAAAGCTGTCGTGTCACTGGTGTAGCCGTCCACTCTGTAATCAAAAACGGATAGACGGATATAGATAAAGTAGGTAAAACTTTAAAAATATATGTTTTATACTTTTAAAGTAATCAATATAGCACTCTGAATCAGGCATTGTCAGTCACGGATTGGACTAATCAGTCTCCAACGTATCTTTACCTGTATTCCTAACGGACGCTAATTATGTCATTTGCCAATGATGATCATGAATCAATACAGTGAAAGAATTACCTATGGCTAGCTGATCGTCGCACGTGTCGGGAAGTAGCAGTGTCCCACTCGAGCGGCAGTCGAGCGACCCTCTCCCTCGCTTCTTTCCTCTCCCTGAGCTTCTGCTGCTGGCGCTGCAGCCACGTGAGGCCGGTGTCCAACCCGCTGTCGGACCGTCTCGGCTCGCGCGCTCTCACGCTCTCTTGCCACCCGAGGGTGCTATTCGACCGCCATGTCCCGTTCTCCGGTAGAGTTTTCCTCGTGCTAGCGCTGCTCGGCGCTCGCTCCACCCACTCCGCCTCGCCATTCAACCATCTGTCGACATTTATTAAAATGTATTCCTAACTTTGTATTTGTACCTGAGAACGACGCAATAAAATATCTCACAGATCTACGTAGGTAGGTATGGTACCTACAGGTTTTTCCTTTGTTTATTCAAATGTTATCTTTGTTAGTGTTTGTCATCACGTGTAGGTATCGAAGGTTCGGAAGTGCGCCTCTTATGGTGATGTAGACCTTGTCGAATAGAGCCAAACGACAGGCGTCTGCTGCTTGTGGGTGTAGTTCGCACTTGTAACCCAGTGATTACGATGGATTAATTACAATATTAAAGGTCTTCCGTTTGGAATGGAATGCCAATTTGCATAATGGAAATGAGTTGCAAAGATAAAGATGTTTATAATATCGAATGAACCACATTCACATGAATGGAACCATTTTCTAGCTAAACAACTGTGAAGTAAAGATAGTGACATATTCTACTTGTATCAATTCAATTTTATTACATAATATGGATCTTATATCTGTAAATGGAAAGTAAAACGGCTAAAGCTTTGTATGGATACCTATAGAACTGTCGACAGCGGGCCCGTCATAAAATAACTAACTTTTATAAAAATATGTTTGTCTAAATTTAGAGTAGAGAAGGAACTTTTATTAGAAAGTAACAGCAGAGTAACATGTGCACTGAGATCGGACGTGGTGTCACAGTCCGGTCGACAAGCAACCGTTTATGGCGACGTTTATCTTGAAATAGTAACTTGTTTGGGTCATGGCGCGACGCAATCACAAGCCATCGCTCCAAATCAATCTCCAGAACTGTAAACCAACATCGAGTGGCTGCTAACAAGAGTATCGCTCGTTCCATCAATCATTGGTTACATTGCGACAACAAATTGATTTAGATAATTAAAGAGGCTACTTAAAAACGTATTACAAGCAATCTAACGCCAAACATGGTCCGTTTAGAAAGGTCTTTCAGTTTGCGTTTACGAGCTATAAATTATCGTTAGTTATTTCTGAGAATGGTTACGGCTAGTCAGTAATTTGACTGGTAACTTAAAGAGCCATTCATTCAGTAGGCGCCGAGCCGCATAAATAAATTCGCAATAGTATTTTATAGTAGGTCCCCGTGTGTGCGGCTAATGTTGCAGAACGATTGAATCGGTACATAAGTACCGGGTTCATTCCAGACCCACGCCTATTCTCGGTCAATTAAAGACGCCGATACTTCCGTTTATGTGTTGCTTAAGTTGTGAACGAAGATAACATCTGTGTCGACTAGACTTATTAATCTTTTTGTAACCAGTTTAGTTTAATGAAAATGTAGGCACTGTTAACGAATTGATGAATTAAATTCAAGTTGATAGGTGCAGAAGTACAAATCAATAGTTATCGTAATATTAAAATGTAGAGTTGAATGAAGAACCGCCCCGCCCTATTTTTAGTTAAATGGTAGACTCTTACAAAAGGGGCACTCACTATGTTATAAGTGGCACGATTACAATGCATTAATGTAACGTGATTGACAAGACCAATACCTACATATCTGTGTATATCTGGTGCCTGCCATTTATCTTCGTGTCGATCAAATTAGACATGAGATTATGACAATGAGTACCTACACACATTGTTTGCCAATACTCTTACGAGTTATAATGAAAAAGCGATGTTATTGATTTTTATTCAATCAATTGTTGCGAGACCACAGTGGTTGTAAAAACTGAATAAACATTCTGAGAATGTTGAATCATTAGTAGGCACGTATGGCACAGCTTCTTTGTAATAATAACAAAAGAGTTATTGAGATCGGATAGGTGTATGTACTTTTTTAGGTACCTAGTGTTCCAAGGAATACTACAGGGCTTGAGTAGAAAAGACAATACCAATAGCTTACTT
The DNA here is from genome assembly GCA_949358125.1 of Idaea dimidiata. Classification (NCBI taxonomy): domain Eukaryota; kingdom Metazoa; phylum Arthropoda; class Insecta; order Lepidoptera; family Geometridae; genus Idaea; species Idaea dimidiata. The sequence continues at coordinate 8,689,804 of OX442337.1, forward strand.
TGTCTGGGTCTTGTATCTCATATAGCCTGGAGAAATTACGTGACTACGTTGCATTGCAATATGGTAACGAAGATCAAGATTGGTCATTGCATATTTTCTAAGAATAAAAAGCCTTTGATCATAACTTTGATCATCCAGGCCTTTGATCATCCAGGGTCTAATAGGTACTAAGCGATTGCCCACACGCAGACAATTTCATTAAAATAATAACAGTTATTAATCCTTGTTATGTTAAGTGGTTGACAAGCAAGTGCTACGTACATAGTCTGATCTACTGCAAATAAGTATCTACAATAAGCATTGAGAGATAAATACAAATTGCAGCAGAATCGATCTACTTTAAATCAGGTAAAATACCTTCGTTGTTTAGTAGGTAATGGCTAGTTTCTTGTTTTATACTCTGGAGATCAATTTAAGTATAGTTTACCAATTTACACCCACAAGACCGCTTTATATATCGATAGCTCCCACGCTATGTCTATAATTCAGAAATCAACTACCTAAATCAAAATAACAATTTTAATTTAATAATCGTTTATAAACGACCGTTACAATATATTCATAGATTTCTTAGGTTTCATATATTGCTGTTTCTATATATTCAAAACAATAAACGAAGTCACCTCGAGACCAAGATCATCATAACATGATTGAAACGTCGAGGTAAGGAAAATCAAAAAGTTAAAATCACGCGATCAAGACCCGGGAAAATGTGTGAATATGAGTTCCAATCGTATTATTTTAAAAAGTTTAATATTCCTATAAATGTTGTCCGTTACAATTCATCGCAATTTTCATTTGGTGTCAGTCTCTAGAAGGTCATTGAAATAGACTAGACACTAGTTAAACAATACAATTTAATTTACAATACCCGTTCTAAGCAAGAGATATGGGGTCGGTCACGGGAATTTTATGGTCCCCTCAATTACAATGAAGTGGGTCACATGGAACGAAACTAAATAAATTAAGAGGACGTTTACATTAGATTAGGTGAGGCCCATATAGATCTTGATTCTGTGGGAAAAATCTGGTTTTTTAATGGCTTAACTAAAATTAGTCATTGGAGAAATCTTGCATGGAGTTAAACTTGCCCGGAAATAGGCTCCTTTCAATTTGCATGCATTTGGCTTGTATACATATATGTGCATTATGCAAGTTGCCCAAGCTAGCTGTTGTAGCGTTAATTATGACGTTTTTGTGCGCAAGTTGCAAGCAAGATTTGCCCAATGAAACTTCGTCTTGCAAAAAACATGTTTTTGAATTCAGTTCGTCCGTGTCAGTTTGTTTTCTTTAGATTCTTACTAGAAGAGTTTTGTTTATTATGTTTAGTGTAAAAGTAGGTTAGTGTTTAAAGTAGTATCTGTTACATTCGAAGGTTGCAGTTTTATCGTAATTGAACATTTATTTTTTACAAAAAATACCGTGGATAAGGTCTGTAAATGTAAACAGAGTTGTGCGATGTAGGCGTCTCGGAGCGTGGCCTCCACTCCCACATAGCAGGAACACATGTTTACGTCTACCACCAGATCCCCTTGTTTAATTGCTCTGTCTTATGGTTTTATTGTAAATATGCTTCCTTTACTGGAATAGCTCAAGATTTTTTCTATTTTAATCCGCACCTAATATTTATCGTAAATATATTTGGACTGTGGGTAAAGCTCAATCTTTGTTTAGTGTCTTAGTACTTGTTATGTATGAAACAAACTTAAACATTTATTCTTCTTAAATGCATTTGCATTGCAATGTGCTAACCACTGATGGATGTGCATGCCAGGACATAGAACGACTTAATTTAGCTGAGGTACGTAAATAAAGATCGCGGACCAAGAAACTGGTTCTGCGAGACGGTTTTATTTATGTTGTTGGCTCCATTTGAATTCAAAACCAGCCCATTTTAATGGGTATATTTATTAATCGTGTGAACAAAATATTTTATTGATTGAGATAGTTAATTTTGTAAAATTATGTTACCTATGTATCAAATTGCTGTTAATCTATTTGTTGAACAGTGATGTCAATTAAAATATTTTAAATATTAATTAAAATATAACTTTAGGTACTTAGCGCTAAAGTACCTATAGCATCTTTAAGGGCTAAATATTATTTAAGACTTACCTTCCATTTGTAACGGGGGATGCTGTCGGCGGCGGTGGAGTTTTAGTAGTTGTAGTCGTGGTGATATCCTCATGCGTGAACTTCCTGAGGGTCTTGGGGGTGGTCGGTGTGGCGGGGGTGGGAGTTAAAGCGCGCTCGTCGTCGTCATCCTCTATGGGACGGTACGAGGAGTCGGAGCCGAGCGCGCGGCGCACCAGCTCGGGGCTGGCGAGGCGGCGCGGCGCGCGCAGCATGCCTGGTCTCACGCCGACCGAGCCGTAGGTGAAAGGCGCGGAGTCTGCGCGCGCGTGGTACGGTATGTCCGGAGCGCGGCCGGCGACGGACTGCGATGGAGCTGGCGGGTCGGGCAGCGCGCTCACTGTCCTTAACATGTCGCCGAGCAAGGCGTCCAGCTCGTCGGGCGGACTGGGCGCGGCGCGTCGGCCTGCGGACGATATGCCCGAGTCCATGGAGGCGCTCAGCGGCGAGGATGGCCCGCCCCGAACCACTGTGGCGTAGATCGATCCGTCGAGAGGGCCGAACGTGTGCGCTCCTTCGCCGCCCTCGGCCACCTCGCCGCCAGAACCGGAACCCTCCGCACTACCGTTGTTATCGCCTGCACAAAACACCACTAATCAAATTTTTGGTACAATAATGTATTTATCTAATCTAATAGATAGAGTAATTCAATAGGAAAATTTAATGTATAACACATCCTGATATTTCTGCGGGATCGGGACTTACGCGGGTGAAACCGAAGGGCGCAGCTAATTATCTATAAAATGCGCTGTCCCGACTGACTGATGTAATGTAATAACTAATAATACACAGCATAAACCGCTGATAGTAGCTACCTGAAATTTGGAGAGTGTGTCCTTCTTGCAATGTAGGCTACTGATAACAAAGGGTTTTTGAAAATTCGCACGGCATCGGGACTTATGCGGGTGAAACCGCGGGACACACCCAGTTAAAAATAAATAAGCACTTTCAAATAGCTCGTTCCACGTTCGAATTTCGGCAAGTTATTTGTACCCACGAAATAAATTTTCAGTATCTTCAATTAAATTACTAGTTAGCTAGCGCTGACGCTGCTCCAAGCGATAGGTATGTTTTGCGACACGGTTTATTTAGAAATTGCTCTTAAATTGAATTCGATTCGCCCTATTAAGCGAGGTCTCGATGGTTTTCGAGCTCCGGTTTTTTGCTGTTACCTAATAGGTTTAAAATTTAAAACTAGATGCCAATAGAAAAGAATATATTTTGTACAGCACCCGAGTACTTTCGCCAATTGAATAATTACGTTCCTTTATTTATTTGCCTTGAAGTGCAGTTACGCGACCGAATGTTGCTTCACAACCACATCCTTAAAAGGACTTGGATGTCGTAGTTACCCGTTATCTCGATAGAGAGAGAGATGACACCGTTATCTAAGCTTTCGTGATTTGATAATCAATTCATCATTCATACTGGCACGTATTCTAGAACTGCAATGTCTCATCGATGTGCAACTTTTGGTGTGTTATTGTCGGTAATTTTGCAAGAAATCTAACACTTCATACACGCTTTGACAATCTTTGAAAATTTACCAAATTTTTTTTTAACGTTTCTGTTTTACTGTTTCCGAAAAAAAAATTGCATGAGGCATCTTCTGTCTATACTTATAATAAAGGAATAGAGGACAAAAAATCTGTAGGCACCTACTTGGATTGGAAGTAAATTAGTAAGACCTAGGAAAAGTAGTGAACAAAATTATATAATTTTTAAAATTCATGTCTGTCTGTCTGTTTGTCCTTATACAAATAAAACTACTAATCCGATTGTAATCTGGTTCACAATATTGAAAAGCTCTATTTTCGAGGAACCAATTAGTAATCCAATTAGCAGAACTCGAGTAAATAACGAAAAAGTCGGCTATGCACTATTTCTACGCAGACGAAGTCGCGGCCAAGTATAATACTAGTTATTTGTATTATACTAGGTAACTGATATGGTTAATTTTGAATTTTTTCTAAATTAACTATTTTAAATTAAATAAACGATATGTATTTTTTCTAAATACATATCGTTTATTTACGTATGGAATATGAGTATTCTTCAGTTCAAGGTTATCCTTTGTAAGGGAGTGACCTTTAGTTAAATCAAATGTTTTGTGTGTAGGCAGATGTCTACACTCTCTTTGATCTATTGATTTTGAACATTTTTTTTCTGTTAATTGAATTAAAGTATTTAGATTTACATGCTGACGTCAATATGAATTCTACAATAATTAACTTATTGAAAAAAATCTGTTGCATGTTTTGGTTTCTACTTAAATAAAAACGTTTTTGGCCTCTGGGATCCAATCTATCCACTAACACTGTGTAAATACTGTTATGCAAATTTAGAAAAGTGAATTCATTACAATTTTATTTGCATATCTTACCGAAAAAGACTAAAACTGGTTAAACTCTTCAAATATTATATGATTCGTTTGGGACTCTTAATTAACACTTATAACGTCAAAACGTAGACAGTCATCATAACATTATATTTTTACGACATTGTTACGTGGTTTTAGTCGGACAACGATTTCAAAACTAAATATTAGAAGATGGGTAGGTTGGGACGTGCGTATATTGTGAGGTTGTCAATAACGCAATTAGCGTGAAGATATCAACGTCAGCGTCTGTCTGGTCGCCGTCGGAGTCTGTTAAGGAAGAAGCGACTATTTCAGTTTTGTCAACGAAAATAACGCGCTCTGTCACGAGGGCTGGTTACGAAATGTGCGAAGCGGACGGCGCGGGCGCCGCAGGAAGAGGATGTGCCCAACCGTCGCGTCGCGGTCGCGTCTCGTCATCTTTAGTCTTTATGGGCCATTTAGGTAGTAAAGATTTTCAAACCATTCCACTAAGCCATCGAAAACACATCATGTAACAGTTCCATTGGATTAAACTAACAGACTAGCCGCTATTTAGAATTGTCTTAAGAAATAAGGAATAGCCACTTTGTTATATGCTTCATTACCGCCGGGACTCGTTGCCTACCCAACAACGCGACGGCTTTCATCTCATGGAACATTTCCACTCGTGTATAAAACTAGTGCAAACCGAACTAATATCTCAGTCAACAAACTTCTAAGAAAGCTTTGAACGTTATACGTTAACCTGTAATAAAAGCTAACTTGTTAATAGAGACCACAGAGATGCATTCGACACGGTGTAAGCCAGTGACATTCATAAAAAATGACAATCTTAACGACTGTGTGACGTTCGTCACAATACGACTTTAGTTTAATAACTAATGTTAATTAGCGTGACCGTGACGCCGGATCTACTTAATGCTTACACGTCACGCTCATTCGGAGCCGAAATGGCAAAAAATTAGAAAGCGTAGGAAATCAGGAAACAGAATACATACAGTTCATTAAACTGATATACCTCGGATAAATTTTAAAACGCATATTATACAGTTGATACGTTAGTGTGAAGGTGAATACGGGACGCGTAGAGACGCTACGAGGCGAACCGCAAGTGTGATGTCATCTCACACCGCACCACCTCGACTTCTGCGAAAGTGAGCCCAGCACGTTCATACATTATCCGATCCGACATAGCAGTGCTCGGATATCGACGTTCGTTAGCTCCAAATTACACGACCAGTTTTAGCTTTTTTTCTCTTTTTTGGCCAAATATTGTTGCCTGTTTTAGTAGATAATAAAATCTTCAAGGTTACGATACCACGCGCGTATTTGTACCAAAGTTTTGTTAACTAAATATTTGGAATATATCCTTGAAGGTAACTTACATAATTTAAACCGCGTGTGTTAACCGTCATATAAATGTGTTATATCTGTAATATCCGTAGCACTGGCACACGTCCACAACAAGTACAACCGCTTTATTGACTGCCCATCAAGCTGAAAGCTACGATAAAATATCGTTGATATCTAGACACCGCACCGGGCGCAGGAAGAATCACGCATTAAAATTGCCTGTGTCAGGGTGAACTACATAAGTGTTTATTTGTTTGTCTGTTAACCGTTGACACACAGAGTAGCGTAGGTATTTGTGTCGATTTTTATTAGAAACTGGGTCTGATAATGTATTGGATGTTCTACTTGATTACGTAGGTAACCTAGCCTCGATAAATATCTTTTACTTAATTCACGTTAGACACGCTAAAGGCTAGGCTGGGTTAATAAAGATTCATTGGAACTCGAATCGGACGTCATTTAATTAAATGACCAACGAAACTCGTCTTCATTAAGCAGGTAGAAACATCCTCGGCTGGGAATCGTATGTTCATTAGTAACGCTCTGCGAAAGATGACCCGTTCAAAATTAAAGGAAAACCTGCATCATCATAAGTCAACAAAGATAATCTCATCATTAGTTAAATTTTGATCTCAATCTGTAACGGTTCATTTTAGTAGATACGAATAAAGTGAGAATATCGTTAATTTCTCGATGTAGGTACTTCATAAGATCGCCTTTACGATATTAAGATAGATAGATAGATAATACTTTATTTGATCAACAACAAATTACAAATTCAATTAAAACTAAATAAGAATAGAACTATTATTGTGTTTGATTGATGTATCTACTAAGTAGGTAGTCCTTACTTAGGATTAGTTGAATTAAAGAGTTATAAAACCACTAACTATAATAAAAAAAATACATATCTATCAAGGGCTTAGGTAGGTGTAACGACTTGCAAACGGTTTTATGCTGTTGTCATATTTATTCTATGAGTCAGTGATCTCGATTTTGTTCGGATCGAATTAAGTTTATGTGTGTCGAATCGCATCAGACAGACGCCCGCGCCGATGGCCCTTAGGGGCGGGATGTCATGAAGACGAGCGGTCGACATCTATCAGCGATTCATCACGGTGTTCAATTAACACAGCACTGAGACGAACCTCGTTTGTCGCCATCACTTACACAAAACATTATTCATTTCACTCATCAGTACCTCTATTGTTGACTCGCCTCACATCTCTAGGCTCTACCTACATTATTACGAATCGCCCTTCATTTGAATTCTATTGTAATGTATGTAATGCTGTGTTTGAAATACGATCATTATTAAAGTTGGTAGGTATTTGTTTCATAAGTAATATACAATTTGCAGGAGTGTAGTATAATTTTTAAATTTGTGGTAGTTACGAAAAGTAAAAAAAGAAAGCTCATTAGTACACATCGCGAGCAAATATTGTATTGTTCCACTTACCTCTTTATCACTTAATCCGCCGAGCAAAATTGTCTACATAACCTAATTCATATCTAAAACTTGATCAACTTTTTGTGTACGAGTCAAATGTCACATTTTATGTGAGAATTTGGGGTTTGATTTAAATAGTAGAATATATTTTTAAAGTGACGAGGTCCCGTGATGTGTGCCGGCGCGGCGCCGCGCTCGCGACTGGGCGGGCGGCGGGCGGCTACGACCGCTCGGGCGGATAGAAACTATACGCGCACCAAAATAGCACCACACCTGAAACGCCACATAAACCGCGACCTGCCCGCTAACTGCTCCACTTTGACACTTTGTCAACATCCATGACACATTTTAACCAAGTTTCGTAGGAAACTCTCACTTCCTGTGACTTCACAATTTATAAACAGAGGCGGTCTATACTATGTTCCCAGGTAGGACGTCAAATGAATTTGAAAAAATATTCCTACGACTTTACGTAGACATTTTGAACTAGTAGGTAGGTACCTCGGTAACGATTAATTTTAGATTCATTTTATGACCGTAATGGAATGAGAACTCTTAATTTTGAAGACTTTATTACGAGATAAATTAATCCTATAATTTATACCAACACGTGTTTCTGTCTGGACTAGTGAAATGTTGGTGATCTAAAAACTAAAATGTCATCTGTTTTAAAGCGGTAGAAAAATCGACTTTTATTGGTGTTCCTACATAAACAAGCGGGAAAACTACCTACCTACGCGTGCTTAATTTAAACAGGTAAAGGGTTGAAACAGGATGTTCATTTACAATTTCTATTGCATATTTACAAGCGTGTTAGCATTAACTTTGTTGTATTAATGGCGTACGGATGTGCAAGCGCAGCCAAAGTAGGTATTTATCCGCGGGCGACTGACACTTAATAAGTTATTGGATAACGTTTCCTACTGTACCTAATGCAAATTATTCAGGACACGTTAAAGGATAAAATCGGTGGTTAATAATTGGAGCAGAACTCGATATTAAAACAGATAAGTATTTGTTGCAGTTGCTGTGTTATAAAAATATATTGATAGATCGTAAAATTCTTATATTTACGTTATATCAAAATAATTATTTATTTGTATTAAGGGATATGAATCCAATTGACAAATAAAATATCATTTTAATCCAAACACGAAACTTCTACTGCCATCTGTTGGCGATGCATGTATACTTGTGCCAAAACCAAATAAACCATCTTGCACGCCGTCGTCGTCGTGTTTAGGAACATTTTGGGTGCACCATTTTTATGGCTTCTTTTAATTGTCCATGAACCAGATTTTAGGGGCCGTCTTAAGTTAAGTTTGGCATATTTTCTTATCCTAGATTTTTTAGGCATCAGGATCAGCACAGAATAAATTTGTTCCCTTGCGCCCTGTCATGTCCACGAGAAGAAGATGGATGCTACTGTCGACATGGTTATTTCCCTTCATCCTAACTGCTGCTTCATTGACACATAGAGGAAGCAAGTCTATCTTGTTTTAAATTTTTAAAACCAAATTCGGTTGTGCGAGTCACCTTCGCTCACATCATCATTCATGAGTAGCCAAATTACGCTGCCCGTCGACGGATACTTTGCGGACGACATCGATCATCATCATAAATATTGTGTAATTTGATTTTTATTGCTCAAGGCATTTCTACTAATATTTTTAAGGAGAAGACGCCGGGGTACTGATCCGGAGGCGTCAGTTCAAACCATGCCCGCCGCGAGTGAATTATTGAAGACCTAACACTAAAATCTTTAGATATAAGACGTAGTAAAGTGATCATTGTAATAATATACGAGCATCCTAAAGAAATAAATAATTTTGACTCTTGACTCTTGATGTATTTTTCCTTAAAAATATTATCATCAATATTGTTGGTACTCACCAGGGTCGTCGTCAGTGAGGGTGGAAAGCGGACGCAGGTGCTCGAGGCTGTCGGCTCGGGCGAGTGCATCGGGCGCCGCACGGAGCGGGGCAGCGGGCGTGGGTGCCGGGGCAGCCCCCCCTGTGCCTTCGCCTCGTGCGAACACCAGCTCCACGGCCCCGTCCGACGGGAACGACGGATCTGTTGACGACAGGTATGTATTCAACTGTGGAGTTTCTTCTTATTCTTTAGTATGGCTTTTCCATTCGGACATTTCCCAGTGTCAAGTATTATTAATATTTGCAAGTTATTTACATCGAAACAGTCAAGTCGTCATAGTTAAAGTCAAGTCGAGAGAATTACTGTAAAAAGGGGGCCATTTTTTACAATGTTTGTTCACGGAGCTTTGGAGACAACGCTAAAGTCCATGTTTTGCACCGATTTTCACTTACACTTGTACACCTTCACAAAACTAAATTGATTAATATGCCCCCGAAATTTAAACACGCTTATGAACTAGGTTTTACAAAAACGAAAATTTAGCAACACATCTTCTCAACGCGTTTCCGCTAAAACTCCTCAACTGTGGAGTTTGTTAAGCTCGCTGCAAATAACACCTGGATAATGGTGACAAGGAATCTAAGAGATGGCTGGCATAGTCGAAGAAAGGCCCAGCAGTGAACGGACTCTGCTGTTGAAGATGATACGCTTGGATATTATAAAGCCGGCTACAGACCTTTAGATTTAACTGCGCAGTTTTAATTGTACAGTTTATCTGTACAGATATATTATGAGTGTATAGGCAAAACTAGGAACTGTTTGAACTGACAATCTAATCGAAAAATCGTTAGATAAACCTGTACAGTTAACAGCAGTATCCGTCCACTGCTGGGCGAAAGCTTCTCTTCGACTGTCAGCGTTTCAGCGGTTCATTATCATTCTGTGCTACCCTTGTCCAGGTGTTATTTGCAGCAAGATGTCTCAACTTACTGAAAACCCTTTAATTGGGACTACCGACAGCAGAAAATAACGCGGAACAATTGACATACCTGCTCCTCGTTTCAGTCCGTATAACCGTAATTGTTTTATGCCCATGAAAGGTTAAGAATAGATATGTTTGCCTGGTTAGAAGGTGGGATCTTTATAAAAGCACTAAATATTTTCGGCTTGAATTAATGCACGGGATGAAAAGTAAAATATATTCCCTTTTATTGTACAAATGACACAGAAAGTGCAAAATAACATTATATTTTGAAACTATCTCGATTCTACACAGTCAATAGTTTATTAAAAAGGTTTTAGAACCATTATTTTAAACTAGTTTTACTACTTTTGAATAGTGGATCACAAAAACCTAGCCTTTTTATACCATAGTGTTGGTCGTTGCGGCAAATCTAGGAGCTCAGCCCGTTTTCTAGGAAGCGGTATTGCTTAATACCCGCGTGAAGGTTTAACTATTCAGATGAATATTATCTATCTATTATCTATCTATCATCACCACCAATTTACCTAATGCATCGATTGATGTCGATGACAAATGGTTCTAAAGCCGTTTTACTTTGATATCCATCGATGGCGACTGATGTTATCCAGACGTATCAATCAGTCGCATGATCGATTAGTGTAGTAAGTATACAAACATTCCTACTGGTGTTCACAGTGGTGTACTATACAATGGTGGTATACATTGGAAAAAGTTTTAGGCGCAGAATACACTTACTAGGAGCGGTCCTTACCTAAGCGGATGTATGACAGCTATTGTGGTCAGTTAATGCTCAACGCGTAAGGACAGGAGAAGGCGCGACATTCAGAAGGAAATCCCTTCTGAATGTCGCTAATTCTGCGGTTATATCAAAGGAATTCGTGAAGCGATAGCGACACGGCTCCAACGTGAGCTACCTATTACTGCGCGTCAAGCCTAAGAGTATCGGTGCATAGAAACAGGAACATTACTAAATGTCTCCTACGGAACAATTCCGGTTCCTGTTAAGTGTGTTCTACGCTTTAAACCTATAATGGCATATTAGGCGAGATTATCGCCAAAAACTGTATCTTAAGGATTATTAAGAGCCATGACACTGAATATACCCATGTAAAATGTCTGTTAGTTTGGCAGGATGACAGGTTAATCGAGGGGAATGTCGCTATTATCACTTTTTAGGTTGTGTGCAACTCCAAAGGTAAGGTCTCCACTCGGACAGGTAGTTTTGCCTGCTCGGTAGTTAACTTCATAGTCCGACTCCTCATTCGAACCAACAGGAATAAAAAGTTTACATGGTCCGATTAGTCGGATAAAGCAATCGGACCAAGTGTTCAGAGGGTTGTATATGAGCTTATCTCAGAATGAAATTTGATAGAGCGTGATTCAGGGTTTCATCCTAGTAAAGCCATCTATGGTTCTATGGTTGTCCGCCACAACACTTTTTAAGGTATTAGTGTGTAGCGAATTTTTTCGTAAAAAAACGCGAACGTGATGGTTAAGTTATCGCATATTTTGTATCGAAACCGGTAACTTCGATATCGTCCGTTAGGGGCGCTGTTTTAGTTTCCATACAAAACACGCGTTAACTTAACCATCACGTTCGCGTTTTATTTACGAAAAAATTCACTTTAAAGGTTCTGAGCCCTTAGTATGAGATTTGATAGTTTATCGTCTCGATGAAACTGGCAGTTTACTTCCATACATTATTTTAGTTCATAATAGTTACCGCTAGGGGCGCTGATGGAAAATATATGAAGTAAACTGCCAGTTTCATAGAGACGATAAACTATAAAAACTCATACTAAGGGCTCTGGGTCTCTATTTTTGAACCAAATGAGGCATTTCGAGCGATTTTAAGGACCTCGATTTCTACTGATTTACGTTCCATTTTTGTAATTTTTCTACGTGAATCGCACGTCCACAACGAGTGGTATCAACCACTCGCAGCAGGAGGCCGGCATCAAACGATAATCAGCAGATATCGAATTATTTAAATTGCCTGAAGGGCAACGAGCGATTCAAAAATAAGGCTCCTGATCGTTTACTAACCATGTGCAGCATAATCGAGTTGGTGCTTGGTGAAGGAGAGCGTGTGGTCGGCGACGGCGCAGGTGTGGAACTGCGCGGCGAAGACGAGCGAGCGCGGCGCGGCGCGGGGCGGCTGCGGCGGCGCGCGCGCCGGGCGCCGGTACGCGCGGACCAGCACGTCGCCGCGCAGCGCCAGCCGCCCCACGCCCACCGTCCACCCGCCGCCGTTCACCATGTACAGACCTGGGGACAATGGGAATGTGGTGGTGAGTGTCACGTGTCGCAGTCATTAAGCTTATCTATATTCTATATATATATATATTTATTATGTATCCTACTAATATTGTAAGTGTAAAAGTATGTTGGATGTTTGTTACTCAATCACGCGTATGTGTATTATGTTACTCAATCACGTAAAAACAGCTGAACCGATTGCGATGAAACTTGGAGGTAGTTGGATACCGGGAATAACACATAGGCTACATGTTATCCCGATATTCCCGCGGGAACGGGACTTACGTGGGTAAAACCGCAGGGCGCAGCTAGTATGTATATACATATATAATTCAATGTCCTGAGTATCTGAGTGACTGACTGACTATATCAACGCTCGCGCTGGTAATAGGGACATAAAATATGAAGCGTATCTTCTTTTTGGTGTTTAGCGAGACACTAATAAAGTTTTAAAATAATAAATTATAAAGGAATAATAAAGGAAAATAATAAAATATCTGGATGACAATAAAAATAAAACAAACCGAGAAAATTTATAAATACAGAGAATATAGAGCCTTTTTTAATTCTTTACCGACAGCTCTAGTATTTGTGACAACAAGAACTGTATTACAAGCTTGACTAACAAGCGAAAATTAAAATACCTTCTAAAAGGTATTATGAGAAGAATCCATGGATATTTTAATGAATTGTTCTAATATTTTAGAACAAGTCCATATTACATCATTTAATTACGAGTCATTAAAGTAAATTAAAAGTACTACATTAGGTACATTACTAAAATCAAATTACACATACATATATATAATATATTTTTTATAGAATAAAAAAAAATACACCTATACCACCATCTATAATTGTTCTAAATAGTTCTAATTATAGATATCTCTATTTTGTCGATTGTAATTTTACACATGATGGCAACAAAAGAAAAACTCCCATCGGAGGGTGCGTTCCGAAGCCACAGTAAAGTCGTAATTTTAAGTAGACGTACCTGAACGTATTTGTTATGTTTTTAAAGAAATATGTATGGTATTTGACTATTGACTTCCTTTTTTTTCTAAATAAAAAACAAGGGTAAAATTAAGAAATAGCTGTTAGCTACCTGAAGTATACACGCAGACCAAGTTCTCATAGATCTTTAGGAAGGCGATGGTTGGCGTGGCGGATGAAGCGAGCGAACCCGCTACCGACACGTGCGTTAGGTGTAGTGGCGCTGCGTTCACTCTGATCTGACCCGCGAGCAGACCCGCGAACGTGTCTATGTATCTGGAAATATATCGGTTATGATTAGCCAAAATGAAAAGATATCATAGATTTTTCTTCCATTTTCACGACCTTTTTTTAAAGTCGACCTTGAACATTGAAAAGTTAAAAAGTTGAACTTGAAAAGGGAGTCTGAAATGCAACAATGCTAATAATAAAAACAACACGATTAAAACCGTTGTTTTATTTCAATAGAAATATTTCCCTAAATATTAACTAGGCGGGAAACAACTCAATATCGTCTGGATAGCAAAAGTTTGAAATATTGGTTGGATGGCTTTGATATCTACTTAACAAATAAGCTATACCTACGCTAAAATCCCTACGCGTAATTCTACAACGAGAACCTCAATACAAATTTTGTAATTACTTAAATCGTGTGTTATAAACCGATAAAAGAAACGGACATTTAACTTTTCATATGGAAATGGTCATTTTGTCCTCTCTGTGAACTTCAATTGTTTAGTCTATGGTCTTACCATCTGTTACCAGCAAATACAAATTCGTTCTCTAAACGTAAAAGTTCCAATATTGGCAAGTTTAATGTTGCGAAATTGGCCAATTACGTAGATGACTATAAAATGTAAATTACAAAGGAAATAAGTTTATTCAGACGAGTGAAATCGGAACGAACGGGTGAGGAATGAGCAATTTCGCATTGTTTACGTATGCATACGATCCGCCAATTTCGGGACAGCTAGCCATTAAACTGTCACTTGCAACAACATACATTACAGGAAAGTAAAATCTGCGTATATATTTTACTAATGTTTATTTCAAACCGACACTGATACTAAATTAACTCCTTTTTATTGGATACAGGGTGAATCATTTCGATGGGCTTTTAGGGGGTAATCCCAAACTATAAGAGATAGCGAAAAATGCTGAAAGTGTTCTATTTTTAGTAATTCAGACATTTATGTCGATTTACCATACTATATTAGTTTCAGGATTTGATCTTTACCAGCAACACTGTCGATCGGTACAATAGTATGGGATGTTTATTTTTATTTTTTGTAAAAAGACAAGTTTCGATTCCTGACTAGGGTAATAAATTTTTCAATAATGCCATTTCAGTTTTTGTAAAAATCGGGGACGCAACTCCTTTTATTTTTTTCTCATTTTTTGCTATCTCTTATAGTTTAGGATATCCCCCTGCCTGAAAGTCCATCGAAATGTTTCACCTTGTATTTACCTAACCCATAATTAATTCGCACTAACATTGCAGAACGTTGCATACAGCTCAATCTAACATCAAATTAATCAAATAGATTTATACTAGACAACGAATATACCGACTACGTAATAGTTTTTTTTTTACAACAAATATACAATAGTGTTTATGTAGTTCCTTGCGAATTAAAATAAGAATAAATTATCCATATAAAAATTGTTATTGTGTCCTCTCTATAGAGTTAGATTTCTTAAATATTATTTTCATAATCATAATCAAATTCACGAAGTTCACGAAAAGTGCCATTTAGTGACATTTTGCCAGTAGATATTAGTAGTAGGTATTTAGTAGTACCTAGTATATATTAGGTAAAGCTATTCAAATGAGAATTGTTTAAAATTTACGTACCGTTTATTCGAGGGCAAGTGGAAGACAGGAACTCGATCGTCTAGATACCGCCGCATGGCGTATCTGTCGAGGGCGTTTTCCGGCGCTCCGCATATCGCCGAGTAGTGCATGTACGCCGCGACCAACACTCCCAGCCGCTCCCTGTTACCCCTAAATACGACACAAATATTAACATCGTATTTTGTATCAAACCCACATTAAGGCTGTGGCCGCATAGGCAGCTAGGAGCCAAACGCTCAGAGCGGCCGGTCGCAAACTTTCTATACCGTTCGACGCATGTTTGTTTTATTTTAGATTAATGATTCGCTAGCCTCTAGCCGATTATCCTATGCGGCCGCAGCCTTAGATAATTTTGAATTAAAATATCCTCTGAGCACATTATATACTATGTTTCGGCATCTTAGATAAAAAATGTAAACGTAAAATGAAAACTAAAAAATAAGACAATTTTGGTTTTTTTTTTGTAATTTAACCATTTTTTGTTTACATAATTGATAGTGGTGTTTAAACACGCTTTGCGCATCAAAAAAGAAAAGTTAAGCCATAGTTCGATATTCCAAGAAAGTTATCATTAATTTTGAACTAGGGCTATTACATACCTACATACAGAAACACCTTTACTAGAAACGGAGAAGGTCATCGTCATACATTATATTTTTATCACGGCGAGAATAGAACCCGTAGTCTGTGGTCGTATTAGAGGCTCACGGTGCTAGAGTTCGTTAATTTTAAAAGAATAGGCCGTTGAAACTAGGGTGAGAACCATTCGCAACTCTATTTAATTAAGGACCTCTCGTTCGTTACCGGATCTCAGCTTTTATGCTCGTCCTGAATAAAAAACTGTAGATTTTTTTTTGTTTTCAACTCCCCAGCGCAGTTTGAAATTGTAAAGAACAAGAGCTTTTAACTTTTCGGTTTATATTTATTCTTGGCAAAACGATAAGTTAGTTAATTTAAAAGTTTTTAGCGCACAGCGGATACCGACCGCCCGGTAAGTTCTGAATTATAGTGCTTGAAAATAATTTCTTAACTGTAGAAAATTATAGCTTAAAATTTGTCATTGTGAATGCTAGTGACTTCTAAATTATACCTTCCTGCCTTAAAAGTTAAAATTTTCACGCTTTTCAATGTAATTTGAACTTACGGGTAAGTATATATATGTGCTTTCCATTGTAGGTAAGTAGTCTTCGAAACCAGCAATCAAATTAAAAATTTCTTTAATGTCGTATAAAAGCTTAACTTTAATTTAATCTGTACATTTTCATTGGATTTCAGGGTTTCGAGGGTTTCAGATTTGAGAAAGGCTTAGGCAATCTAAACTTCAAAGGGATTCAATAAATCACTTCTATTTGATTTGTTGGATCCCTTCGAAGATCAGATTTCCTACGTATTACGAAATCTAATTTAAAAGTACACACTAATTGTTCTTCGCCGCAACGATGACATGATTATAATTTTTTATTAGTAGCAATAGCAAGCAACACCTAGTAAACTGTCCCTCTAAGAAATGTCAGCGAAAGACAACGCCAAAGACCTGACATACTAAAGCGAGAAAATCTAACCCCGAGCTTCATTCTGATACTTCATTTTACTAATATTATAAACGCGAAAATTTGTATGTATGCATGTCTATGACTTTGTTACTCTTTGACGCAAAAATTACTGAATCTATTACGATGAAACTTGGAATATAGGTAGCTGGATACCGAGAACAACACATAGGCTACTTTTTATCCCGATATGCTCGCGATAACGGGACTTACGCTGGTGAAACCGCGGACGCAGCTAGTTTAAGATAGAAAGAGTAAATTGTATAAACTTACCACGCCAATAATATAGCGACATTCTTCGGATGCGCGGCGAGCCAGCTCTCGATGTGCTTACAAGCAGCACAGAGCCGTTCGAGCGGAGGTGCGAGCTCGCCGGCCCAGCCGAGCGAGCGAGCCCGTCCGAACACACTCCGCGCTGTTTGACCATCTGTACTCCCCTCATGGCCGCTCACTTCGAATACCTACAAATATATAAAATTGCACACGTTAATTCGTACTTTTTTGTCAATGGCAGACCACCGTTAGCGCAAGAAAGATTACGCTGAGTTGAGGGACGTTTCGCAACAATTGTAATATTTTATCAATTTATATACCTAATCCTACTAATATTATAAACTATTAACTACTAATATTAGGTATAACTATTACTATTATTTTTTTGTTGCGGATAAACAAGTATTCTATTCTAATTCAATGATACTTTTTTACTTACACAGTGATTTATACTAATACTTATGAAGCATCGCTACTTTTTCCTGACTTTTGGAATAGTGACTTATTGTCTATCATAACAAAATGAGTGAAATAGTGTTTCCTTGCGATAATTCCGATGAACCAATAAGTAAATAAGTCGATACGAAACGTCGACGAAAGAAAACATGCTAAATAAACGGACGTGAACCAAATAAAAACAAAGCTGTTGAAAGTTAATTAAGTAAATACGTCTGAAAGCCGATACCTTCAATAATGGAACATATTTTCCTACAATGCCAGCTTTGGCTTCGATATAAACAATCTTAGAAAACAATTCTAAGAAAGAACATAATAACCCAGAACTTGAGGTTACGGAAACAATAATTTCCCGACTTTACCCGTCTTATACCCATACTTTTGTTCAATATTTTATTTTATTTATGTTACTTGTTTACTAAAGTGGACCTTTATGAAACCTTTCATTTCTTAACAATAAGAAGCTTCCATTTTATCAGTAAATATATTTTGAAATACTTACAGCCTCAGAGAAAATGTCTGAAGGCGACTGATTAAGCTTTACTAAATTAAGAAAATATCTTATTAGCTAGGTTAGGTAGTTATTTAACTTTCATATTTCCACTTTGTTCAGTTACTAATATTATAAGAAATTATTAGTCAACTTTGAAAAGTCAACTGTAAAGTTGGCGAAAGCTCGGTTGTTTAAAAATAATGACGTTATTGAATAAAAAGCGAGTAAAACCTGGTAAATATTGTGTTTTGTTAAATTATTAGTCGTTTGTTGTACATACAATGTTTTCATTTATAAAAAGGCTCAAATTTCAAGTAATAATTGGGTAAGGGCCCTACTCATTTATTGGGCTCATATCGTTTGTATTGACAAATGTTTTAACGAGTTTCCATCGCACTGTCCTCGTTCGACTTGGGCTCGTGTTACGTTCTGCAAACACGATTCCCGACTTATTGAGTAAGTGCTGCCCACTTATTGACTTTTTATTACTGGACCTACGTCAAGGTTTTTACGTCTAAACTTTTACGGCCGAGTAAACGAAAACTTAGTTGAAATACGAGCACATGTCTGCATCGAATTTCGAGTTGCCGCATATGTTTAATGGAATTGAAAGTATGTAAGAAAGTATGAAGACGCGTAGGTAGGTACCTACATTTTGTAAATGTGCTACTAAAATTCGATCTTGGCCTCGCCCTACACACCAATGTAAGGTAAATTCTAGTATCTGTCTACGATATTTCTAATTTAATTTCACTTGTATCCTTGCTACAAAACTGTTTGAAGGAAGCATCTTATAAGCAGGCCTCAGGTTTTTACTTACTACTAAGTACCTACAATAAAAAATGATCAAGATAATCAGCTGTCAATGATTTAATTTAACATTTCAATCGTAATGAACGGTTGTACCTTTACCGATAGTTATCAAACCCAACGTCTGACATATGAAATTGACAAAGTTAGATCTCAATAACAAAGTTGAAAAGAAGAGTAGCGGCTTTGCCAAGTAGGTACTTTTAGAGAAAGTTCGTTGCATTAGGTACATTATTATTGGTCGAAATAACCAAAATCCTCACTAAGCATTCCTTTTCTAAAACTGGAATCAGTTATATGGCTGTGTTTTTTGATATCCTCAAAAATATCGCATATATAAATAGATCATAATATTCTTACCATGAAATGCTCTCCGTGCTTATTGGTGAGCATATGGGCAGCTTGTGCCTCAGCATGCGCGTCTCTATCCGGGAGGTGTAGGGCAAGCATGCGTTCCGCCACATAGCACAGGTCCAGTCTCGAAGCTCCTCCGACTGGGTAACTCGCTGATCGATTGCCACTCTGAGGAATACAGACGTTTATTATTAGTTTTTGACAACAATGTAGAATACCGTATTCGTAAGCCTAAATTTTTAACCCAGTTTGGTGCTCGGCTGCTTTAGAGAGGTTACGGTGAAGCATTAATAAACTAAACACGATGGAGTAAGCAAGAAAAAGAAATCACTCCTGTGTTACATGTGGGGGAGATATTCTAAACAAGGGTTATTTTTTTTATTATAGCACTTTTTTGGCGTGAATATATTTATGTATAAATGTATACTCATGCAAAATTTAAGCTTAGTACTAACCGTCTCCGAGGAAAGCCGCGGACGGACGGACATGACGAAACTATAAGGATTTCGTGTCGACTAAGAGACCCAAAAAAGCTACCTAGCTCGAGTTGCGATTTCGTAATAACAAAAAAAAATTCTCGTCTAATATGAAGTGCTATTTGCTGATTACTACTAATCAATACAGGAGAAACCAATGTTAAAATATATATCCTTTTCTTTGTATAATGATAATTTGTCTTTAACGAGTTGTTTGATTTTTTTTTGGGATGTAAAAGTAACTAATTTTGTAAACAAATCTAAGAGATACCTGAGATACCCAAGACCGAGACCGAGGCCGAGACCCGATTCCCGAGACCTGAGATATATTAACATCTAAATCTACAGTCTTCATCTTAAAAAGGTAAAGTTCAATTAGTCATCTTATAAAGTGTTTTCCTAGCACAAATAGAAAAGTGATTTGCCAATTTCTATGTTTACATAGGTAGGTACAACAGTATTGTAATTTCAATTTAAATTTGAGTTTCATATATAAAGGTGTGTGTGGAATTATTACGTACCTATCTTCTACCTTACCTTGTATTATGATAACCTAAATTTAGATTTATTTATTCATCATTAGCATTCATCCACTTTACAAACATCGCGGAATAAAACCTCGTTCTTTATAACTTCATTTTCCTTAAAACCGGCCGAATTTCTTTACTCACTAAACTTTAGTCCCTTTGGAAATCGTTATCGTTGGAATTGAGTAAAATATAAATTGTACTTCGTTTTAGAAAAGGTTGAGTTTTTTTATCAAAGATTTTACCTACTTTTACAATCAGATGTGTGGCGGTTGGAAACGAATTTACAATCTAAGTAGACATTTAGCTACGGAATAAAAAATAGAAACGATAAAAAATATTTCAAAACTAGTTTCACCCGCGTTAGTTCCGATCCCGTGGGAATATCGGGATCAAAAGTAACCTATGTTACTTCTCGATAATTTAATTTTCTATTGATGATCGTAATGTAACTTTCTATTGGTGATCGGTAAAAACGGTCTAGATATTTAGTAGATTACCCGCAATATACATACTTACATATATACATACAAGTTACATTAGTATATAGATTACAATAAATGTAAAAACCGAGTCACAACAAAGTCTGTAAACTATAAGTAATCAAATGCTAAGACCACAATATCAATAAACTTTCGGTTCACAAAATGGATCATAGCCATAAACAAGTGTAAGCCCAACAATATCCGTGTTGAAAGTTAACATAATTAAGCGCGGCTAAGTAAACAAGATAAACTACAAAGAGTGAAAAGCAGTGATTTGCTTTGCCTTAAAGAGTATTTATGTCACATCAAACACGAAGTTCGTAGGCGCGACACCGTAACTGAGAAAGTGTCACGAGCTGTGCGTAGGCGCACACTATCATCTACCATACTCTAGCCAGGCATGCCCACGAAATATTTTCTTTCGATGCCTCTATAATCGGATTAGTTCTACCAACTTACGCTTTCGTAAATAAACAAATTGGTTGCCCTAAAATATAACTTGCGGTTGTTTGTTTATGCTATCCATTGGGAATTTGTTTATTCGTACTAATTTTATTACGAATTTGATGAGTAGCAATCTGTGATGACTCTAAATGGGTGTAGTTTTGTTCCAGTCACGTTTTTGTTATAATGATTGACAACTTACTGCTTGTGAGGAAGTAGTGTAGTAGGTATAGTAAATAGAAAAAATGAACCTACCGTTATCTTTTAAAGTAAATACAACAAAATCAACTTACAGCATCTCGACCGAAGGTAATTTGTGCCGGTGTAGCCGGAGCGCTCACGGCTCGTGTCTGAAACAATATTTTAACTATTAAGTTTCATTTATTCATGGTCTTACTACAAATAACTTAAAACTCATCATCAACACATTATTCTCATAACGAAATAAATCTAAGAGAGTAGTCATCTAGTTCGAAGTCAGATCTGTCATTAAAATGAAATCAAAAGTTGTAATTTAAATCGTGGTCGTTTTTTTTCTGAATGTCGGCGGACGTTTGACCGTGGATGATGGATGGAATTTCATTCCATAGTAATGACAGCTATGAAAATCACATTCATTTTCGCAGCGCTCCTACTGACTCTGTGGTAGAGTTTCGAACAATTTAAACTAGAGTGATCAAACTTATATCAAATAGAACCCAATCAGACAATTAATTGAATATTCAAGAGTGGTTTGTCCCTTTTGTAAACCTACCACGATCTTTTTTAGAAACAGTTTTACATTTTAAGCTAATAAAGTCTGCGGGAAATGCGGCTTTTGGGGAGTCTAGTAACAATTTACTCAAAATTAACAATCATAGTGATGAAATCGCCAATCATGATAGGAGATGTCTACCTATATTGTAGGTAACTAGATAGCGATTTTATCAATAATATAACATTAATGTAATTTGTCTAATTTTAACCCCGTTAACCCCGTTAAAATTAGACAAATTACATCTCAGTCAACCTTGAAAACGCCAACTGTAAAGTTGGCGAAAGCTCGGTTCGTTTAGAACAATGAATAAAAACGATAAAACCGGATGAATAAAGTGTTTTATTATGCAGAATCGCGAAAACCATAGAAGAAATTAAAATAACAATAGTTAATTGTGTGTTGCATTTTTTCGACGCCGCAATAACCCCAGTTGACCTTACGGCTCTACAAAAACTGTCTTATACAAAACTGACTTTCCTATGGCTTTTCCAGGGGACCCCTTGACCCCTTTCGAATTTGATAGAAGTCAACTGAGCGCAAAGGTAGTTTAGACATTGGGACGAGTTGACTACATTTAATTTTCGCTAGGGGTGAAGTGGTCCCACTCTCAAGTTAAAAAAAGACTTGGTAAATTTTGTAGTAAAAAAAAAGTTAACAGAAGAGTTTGGTGGAAAACAAAAGATTACTGTTAAACATATAAAAATGTGATAAATTACATATAACACGTCCATTATCTCGATTGTATGTCAAGAGGCAAAAGGGAGCACCCCGATCGGGCGATCAATTTTATAAAGCTGATAAATGAAGGCTCGGACGGGGTGTGACTTAAGTTGTATCTACTACGGTTTTTGTCGACGTTTAAGTAGGTACCTACTTTAACTTAACCGCATTAACTTAAAAGTCTGTCTCCAAATCAACTTAACAAAAGTGTAGTGTAACAGATAATGTTATTAAGGAACTTTAAGTAGGAAGTTGTCGGATTACGGTCGAAATTTCTACACAAACTTTGAAGAGCTGAGTCTGGCTTTCTTGAGTTAAATTGGTATCACACTAAAATGTGCATCTTAAAATTAAGAGGTAAAATGTACAATATGTTTAAAATCACTTGCGATATTTATTTCCGAGGGACGCATTTAGAAATACGGATGCGCGATTTCGCGTCTTGTCGTAATTTTTGGAGATGCATTAGACAAATATTTCTATGTTTTGTACGTCCCGCGGTTTTATCCACGTAACTCCCGATCTCGCGGGAATATCGAGATGAAAAACTACCTATTAAATCACTATCAACTAAAAAAACCGCATCAAAATTTGCGTAGTTTTAAAGATCTATACAAACAGACAGCATTGTTTCATACAATGTAATGATTTTCATCATGAAACCAACCGTATATTTTCTTCTAGTCGTGGCAACGAGGCTACGCGAGCGTGTCACGCGTATTTTCCCCCGTTGCAGGTAAAACACGGCCCGCCACAACGCGAACGCCAGTCGGTGCAACGCGCGCGCTGCGTCTATACTGTCCGCGCGCCGCGATCGACCACGCATACTCTCACTATTACCACTTCACTCATTGATTTTATTCACTAACAAAGTTGCTTTTAAACTTGGTATTAACGCACTATTCATTTGGTTTGACTCTTGCGTCCCTGTCACAACATTTACAAGTAGGTAACGATACAGAAAACCGTAATTTGTTGAATGAAACGAATTTTTAAAAGAATTTGATTACAATGACATTTATTTTCCCAGGGTCTACCTTGAAGTTGGTCAAAGCTTCAAAACGTAGAGAAACAGCATTGTAACAATGCTGAAAATAATAAAAGGAACGCGATTAAAACCGAAAAATGAGTGTTCAATTCAACATCGTGAAAACCGAAGAAAAATTCTAGCATTTTATTATATTTATGAAAACTATTGAGGTTGCTCACAAGGTAATAATTGGTATGGTTTGTAATGTAGCACGCTAATCTAGACTATACCTATGAGTCCAGCCTTGAAGGGTCACGGTTGAATGTAGGATCTGTAATGATACCTACCTAAATATTCTTTGAGAACAGGAAACAACAAAGCACAAAGGTGGTTTCATTCATACCGCAAGGAACACGCTTCGCGTGAAAAAGCTCTAGACTCTAGAGACGAGTGGCCAGTAACCCGGGGCGTGGGCCCCTGCACTGCGGATCCCGCGTCTCGCCGCAACCATACCTTAACTAGGTATGGTTGCACACTAAAATTATTTCCTAACTTGGTTCCTTTTGCATTTTAACTCTAATCTTTGCTTTTAAAAGTAAAAATCAATTGTTTAGACAGCCTGTATTTCCATTTATAGTCCGTTTTTGTATTGCAAAGAGATAAGTTAGTAAATGGCACCTCTTTTTTCCAGTTTTTTTACTTAAATAATATCACCTATGATTATTATTTCCTTGCAAAACATAAATGACGCTAAATGCCGTAAGCATGACTCCTGTGGGTTAAAAAAATAATCCATAAAACTATTTTCTGTGACCGTTCCATTGGTTATTTTATTTTAATTCATCGTAGTTGTGTAAAGAAGCTGTGTCCAACTGTTACCCTTGTGCATCAAAGGAATTCTATAACCCTGACCTTCCTCATAAAACTCCAGATTATCGCGGGTAGGGTGAACAACCTCAGAGGGTGGGACTTCTCTAAATAAAAAGCCGTCATACACTAAACACGAATGTTTACAATCGAAACTGCCTTATTCACCACTATAAGTAGATGCTTATTGAATATTTTTCTTCGTTTTGCCTATAATAAAGCCTTTTGGAAACCCTGCACTATACTTGTAACAATTTGAGAGTCGTATGAATAAGTAGGTTTATTGAAATTTTGCTGTCTTAAATAAGGTAATAAAATAAATAAGGTTGGTCAAAATAGTGGTTGATTCTAGTTATCAGATTTTTATTAAAATTAACATTGTTCAATACTACTTGCTCAATGTTTCTTTCTGTTTTACATGTGTAGACGATTTATGGTATTCATAAACAATTAACTTAATTTAAACGTTGACTGGGAGGATGTTTTTCTCATTTCAATTGCAGTAGAGTTCTTATCAAACTGAAATAACTCTCGACACATTTATCAGATAACGAAGTAGAGATTGCTGTTTTAACGTTTGTCTAGTTAGAATACTGAATAAGTAACTAAGGAAATAAAGACTGAAAAATGCACAATTGTTTGAGAAATGTTTCACAAACACTTTCCTGCACTATTACCACATGATATTTGTTAATTTCCGTTCATATCCCGTTCAAAAGCACTTGTTTTAGTACACTGTCTGGTTTAAAACGGATATCGCGACCGATTTTCTGAAGATACAGATTTCGTATACGCGCGTTAACCGTCGTAGTGTTACGCACGCCGCGTGGTGTGTAGATGTACTGGCGCCAGATCTCCGCAGCGTCCCGGCGCTCCGCAGTCGTCTATCTGGCGACGCCGGTTGCCTAGCAACGCCCAACACTATACGAGATGCACCGACCACTGTTGACAGACTTATTGCTTCTCACGACTAAAGTGCCTGCAGTAGGAAGGTACTTAGGGATCGCCTACAAATAAAGAGTATGAAAAGAACTTACGTAATCAATTCAAATATATACGTACAATTAGCAGAATCAGTATTCCGAAAATTTGACTTGATTCATTCGCAAGCTTACGACTAAAGAATTAGGACAGGTCTCTTATAAGAGACTAGGCGATCTTCTTCTGACATATTTTCATAATAAGTAAAATAAGCAATTACTTACACGGAAAAAGTTTGGAATAATAAGTAAAACGTGTTAGGTAATGAATGAGAGATAGTCTTTTCTGTATTTGGTGGTGTTTTATTGCATAAAATATGTATTTCTTTAGCCAAGTCTTATAATTAGGTGTCAGTTAATGAATGTTTACAAATCGCTTGGCGAGGGAATAGACAGGGAGGCGCGAGGGCGAGCGGTGTGGCGCGGCAGGCGCGGGGCGGTAATGCACTTCCGTAAACTAAGCGCGTGGCGCGTGCCGGCAGCCGTCGACATCGCACGCTCGTCGCTCGCGCTGCTAAGTATACTTTTTTATCGTTATAAAATGCCTTTAAAACGATAAAAAGTATAACAGCTGCCCTATTAAAATGTTTTGTTTTACAATTGAATACTCTTATTCCAACATGCGGTCCTAATCAAAATAGATAACAAATAATCTGCAATAATAATAATTAACACTCTAGTCTATCTATTGACTGTAATTCATAGATAATAAGGACCTACCTAGGCAGGAAACGATTGAAAATTATTATAATAAATAATAGAGAGTAGGTACTAAGTAGGTACTTATGTTGGAACCAATAATGTAAATCTTAATACAAAACATTTACTTACTTATTAACCAAGCAAATAATTGAAATGAAAATAAAATGTTTTAACTTAAATAAATTAGGCAATTTCCAAGTAACGTATCAACAAATTAGAGGACAAATTGTTATTCCCAATGTAAATGTTAACTGTCGTGGAGAAATATTGCAAGACGACGCCATTCTTCTTGTCTAGAGTACACTCCCATCAATCTACAACGTCAAACAATTTAATACCCGACACACCTACATTTATCTATTAGAATAATTATATTGATTTAAATGACGAGTAACTGCAATAGAATTATAAATCAAATAGTACTGTTATATCTTTAAACTTTGACCCAAATTAAACAGCGCGCAGCGATGTCAAAATAGCAGTTTTTTACAAATCTGTACACGCTGATGTAATTTGTTCGGGACGATTTGTCTACCCGCCTAGTTGAAGCCATAGACAACAAACTCGTAAATTAGATAAGCAAATACTACTCGTAGACACGTTTAAAAGCAAGTAATGCAAGCGTAACGTCCACCAGTCGCTGCCCAAATATTTACACCTCGAACCAATATTTACACTACATTAATTTCTACTGAATTAACTTTCAGTCTTGGGCATCTGTTTTTTTATAATTAACCGATGCTAATATTTATTTTATAACGTAACCTGCAACACTGTAGTTACAGGCTGTTTGATCTGGTGAATGTAATTTGTATTTTGATTTAATTATAGATTTACCTACCGTAATAGTGTATGTTAGTTCTTTGAAGATCTTTCTTCTATAGTTAAATGTATTGTTTGTGTAGAAAGTACAAGAAGTTTGAAGTTATTATTAAATATTTTCTCCATACTTGTTCCGATTTCATTTTGCTTTGATAAATACAGCGTGTTCCGACGATGACCATTTAAGCCGAAAGGGGGATGTTCTAGACATCAAGTCGAACAACTTTCGATTTACGATTTTTAAAAAATCTAACTTTTGTTTCGACATTATTGAGTTAATATTTCATTGAAAAAAAGCTATTTTTGAAAATAAAGGTAATTAAAGTTTTGGTTGTAGTTGTCCAAACTAAGTGAAAGAACAAATAAGGTCAATGATCTCTAATTCGAAGGAACAGCATATTTTCAATTAAACTTTAAACTTAAAATTTTCGAAAAATACTTTGAATTTTAAAAAGTTGTTCGCCTAGACGTCTAGAACAACACACTTTCGGTTTGAATGGTCATCGTCGGAACACGCAGTATTATAAATGTTGAGTTATTCAGTACAATATCGTAGGAAACAGTATCGTATCGATATTTCTAGAGTATCCCACTGGTCGAAGGTGGGAGCCAATCGCCTCGGGGCTCTCCTAGTGCGGTATCGCAATGTTCATCGTGAGAAAGTTTCGCGATCGCCGCCCAATCACTTACTAACGTTAATCCCCGACCCTGCGGTCTCTTTGACCGCCACTTATAGCTAAAACCAATTTGTATTAATTACCTTTATCGATCCATATCTTACTCGCGCTCCGCTCGGTTCTATCTATTGCACAAACAGGAATCGATACAAATAACAATTCTCAGTTTTATCAATAAATGTCAACGTTATAGAGATAAGAGTAACACAGATTTTATAGCGTAACAGTATCTGGTTACAAACCGGCAGCACGGACAGGTTGTCTAATTCAAAATGTTTTGATTGTTAGACCGTATCTGGGATCTCGGGTCTGGGGTCGGCTCCGTCGCCTTCATTGTTTAAGTGTCGAATTTTATTTATATGTGTGATGCTGAGCACCTGATGGCGGTGATCACTATCGCGCGTCACCAGCGGGTGGTCCTCACTCTGCTGAAGGATTATCTGACCCAGAGGCGGAATTTAATGAGGAGCCTTATTTATTTCTCTCAAGTCATAATCATAACTCACGCATATCACGTCGAATTATTTATTAAGGTCACATTATGGATATTCCACTTCATATTTGTTATCACCAATTGATCTTCATGGTCTCTACTACGCTGTCTACCTATGTGTCTTAAATATCTTGACTAGAAACAACAAAAATATACATAGGTAAACTATATGAAATTACATAGGTAGGTGCCTATGTAATATACCACTCTGGAGCTATGGTACAGAGATGACATCACACAACAAATAAATCTCAGCAACATTCCGCATAGCTGACGCAAGTTTGACATTACTTCTGTTCGATGGAACTGAGCGAATTATAAAAATACTAGTAAATTAACTTTCAAGGATAACGGAAATCTATCGATACCTACGTTTTATTGGCATTCATATAATTTCCAATAAATATCAGAGGTAGCTACAACCACTAGTTTTATTAGTTAGGTCATCATAATTGATAGAAATGACTACATTTATCATAAAATTTGTAGGTATATCGTTGTTTTGGGGAAAGAAAATAACTATGCTTATATAACACCTGGATTCGCCAGAACTATTCAAAGCGTCCAAGAAACCGCTGATCTAGGGAGATTGTCTTTGTATATAAATAAAAATAAGTCGGGTTTTCCTTCCTGACGCTATAACTCCAGAACGCACGAACCGATTTCCACGGTTTTGCATTCGTTGGAAAGGTCTCGGGCTCCGTGAGGTTTATAGTAAAGAAACCGCGGGTGAAACCGCGGGGCGCAGCTAGTTGTATATAAATAACAAAGATCACACAAGAAGAGGTCGAACAATCTTGTGCAAAAGAGAGAGAGATATAGAGAGAAAGAAGAGAACATATGAGTGATCCAACAAAAGAAGATTGCGGAGGAAGAACCACAAAGAAATGCTGTACCGCATGAAGTAAGTAAGAGTATTTTACACGTTCATTAGCCCCACTTGTGCAAAGTTAATTTTTGACTCGAGAGTCATACACAATTTAAACATCTTGTCTGAATAACAAATAATAGTAAAATCTACGTAAAAGCAAACAGAGCAACACTTCTAATTACACATATAACATTATTATGTAAGCGGGAGCTACTTTTTATACCTTTCAATTTGTGTTATTTGCACCTCTAAGCGAGCGACCTTATGTGACTCGCATTAAAATTCTATAAACACTTTACTGAGAAGTACTCGTTCACGTTGAATAGATAATACTGCGTTACGTAATGTCAACACAATCTGCATTCAGGGACCTGTGTATAATGTTACCTTCGTAACTAGTGTTCAGAAACAATAAAAGTACCTACCGGGTTGGGAGTTGGATATAAATAAATAAAAAAGTTCTGTAAACATCACACAACGCCATCTAACCCCATGGTAATCTACTAAGCTTGCGTTACGGTGACTAGACAACGGATATAATACTTATATTTATTTTCCTTTTGTAAATGCATACATATTATACATATAGAGATACCCAGACCAGAAAAAAATATGTATTATTTTATATTTTAAGCATAAATACTTGCTTATGGAACCCGCAACCTTCTGCATTGAGGTCGGGCATTCGCACGACGCGCCACAGAAGATATATTCCTTACTTACCGATCATGCGGGACGGGAAACGAATAGTTATTATTTATTTGGCCTTGTTTTTGTGTTACAGGAATCGATCTATAGATTTCTTTTAATGTAGTAGCTTTTTATCCGGAATAGGATTTCAGTAATAAGAAAATTGTTTACGTTTTTTCTTCTTCGAAATGAAATGAAATGATTGCTATAAACATGGTAGGTATAAAGGGTAGGTCTTAATATTAGTATTAGTCACACATATTTTACCATACAATTGGTATGCAATTTTTTGAATAAAAAATTTGTTTCTTCGAATATTGTATTTGTTTATACAGTAAACAAATATAGTTTGGGACCTGGGTAAATTGTATTTAAGTACCCATGTATTCACGGGTATAGAAATTACTCATAATATGATATAATTTGAATAAACAAAATGAGTGTAAATAACACTTCCTTTGGCAGTCGTGTAAAAAAGAACCTACTTATGTAAATATTATTATTAAAACAGATATTATGCTTAAACATACATAATAGAATTTTGTGGTAGACACATTTGCCATTCTTCTGTATTTAAATTATTCACATTTTACTTCTGAAACCTAAACACGAACTCATCTGAGTATACTTTTTTTATGAATCGAATGCTCGAATACATTATTCATATCGTGTGATTTTCTTACCCCTTCGAGGCGGCGCGGCGGTTACAGTGTTAAACCTACCCATAATAAATGAAATTATTATTATATATTTTTTTTTGGTTTTAAGGCGGGTTTGCCTTTGCACCCGGCTCGGTTATAAAATTAATTCATAGTGCTAATGCGGTGTTATTTGGCTATTACTAAAGTTGTGTCTATAACTAAAGTTGTGTCTAAATCTTGAGTTAAAACTAAAGCTAACTGTCGTAAGTCGGATTAATAAAAACACGTAGCATATTTCTGCCTACTAAAATAAACCCATACTAACTAGCTTCTTATGTAAATGTAGGTACCTAAGTTTGTTTTATGCTTAAATGCTCAGAAAAGAAGATAAATATAGATGATAGGTATGTTTACGAAATATGAAAGTATGATAAAAGTTAAAAACAATTTTCTAAACATTTCCGTAAAATTATCCCCAAGTAGGAACCTCTTTTATCTTATCGCGCATTATCGCGCAATATCTAGTCTATTCTATACAAATTATGATAGTGCAGTACTTTCTTACCATGTCAGAGTTTGTAGCTACGTTCACTATGATAGTCAGCATTAGCAGAACGGAAATGAACATCAATGGCACACCGCACAACCATTTAGGTACACAATGCCCTATTGGAATCGAAGTTAAGACCTTCCGTTCGCACTCGGATATCGGAAACTGACGACCTAAGGTTAAAATTGGAGTTCGATGATTAGGTTTACTTTGTCTACAATGCACACCCGCTATTTAATATAGCTATTAATATTTAGGTAACTTTATATAATTTATATTAACGAATTGTGACAAAATTACTGACATTAACTAAATATGGTAGGTATGTATGAATAAAACCTGAGATTAAAACATCATCTTGTGCAATTTTATGAGAAAAAACAAAGTGGCGAGCTTGCGCTATTCAAGTTATGAGGAGCGTGCGAGCGGTGGTATTCCAAACAGCACATTCTTGACCTTTCGCTTGGAACAAAGCAAATCCTGTTCATTACACACATATTGTGTTTTCTCTAATAAGTTTTCTAGTCAATTACTCCTTGCACATCAATTTAGAGATGAAAGTAACTAGTGTTGAGTGCAGACACTTCGTTATTTGTCCGTCAAACACGAAAATAAAACATATAACATAATGTAATTGCCTTCCTTATTGTTTACTTAACTATATTTTCTTTCCAAGGCTAAATATTTGCTCCCACATAGGTACTATAATCTTCACGGCAATTTTAACTTGGAAGCTTGCATAGAAAAGGCATGGAACCACTGCGAAGCGTGAGTGTTAATGTTTACTGAAATACAAATAGCAATAGGGACCACAGTTCTAGCAGCTTAGTCACAAATGGTATCCGCATCCGGTCCAGTTTATAGCCGTCTCCCTAAAGCAAAACATTTGTGAACTCACAGTTTGACATAAGGTTAATCAATCACCATTATGGCTAATGTTGGATTGGCATTTTGATGCCTGTTTATAACCTCTAGAAAGTCACGGATTTTACCGAATTGAAATGATGGACTCTACTTGTAGGGTACCTCAATCCGTCTTGTAAGTGATAGGGATTTACTTACGTTTTGTTTATCTGCCACGAATTAGAAGGTTAATAATGAGGATAACTTAGGTCTATTTCGTAACCAAAGCGGATGCAGGGAGGTAATAATCCTTAATGCAAACGTAGTCGTACGTAACAAACTCAAGGAAAGAGGCGTTGTGGAAGGGCAGTAACCCTCGGTTTATGGCCTCTTGTACATTAAACTGCTACGGCTAACTACAGAAACGAGTAACTTTGCGACCACCGCACTTGTATTTGTTTCATTAAACTTCTAGAAACACGACGCGGACGCCATAAAAATTAACAATTGTCGTCCACTAAGACTAAAAGCTTGTCATTCTTAATTATTATTGTAGATATATATATATATATATCTATAGGACCTACCTAACTGAGCTATGTGTAGTGTTTAACTGTGTATAGGTCCTGAGCAGAGCAAGTTATTCGTTCTTCGAATATCTATGTATACATATTATGTGTGGTATGCAAGTTGTTCGTTTAACCCAAGGCTAAAGAAATTTGATTTATGAATGCAAATGCATAGAAAGCCCGCGATCCGTCGTGTAGTCGCAAAGTGCGCGTGCGGTGCACAGACTACGGTATTTGACGGACTAATATCACTCCCATAATTGCCAGCAATTGAATTCCATTATCTTAATAGTAATGAAGTTACAACATTCATCAAAGTGATATCCTGAGTGAGAACTGTTCAATTAAACTGTCGAGGTAGTTAAGGGACAGAATAGGAAATTGTCTCATAGTTTAGAAGGAATCTGAGCAAGAATTCCTTAGTAAAACCTATGATTTTAAGGTTGTTGTGAACATGTAGCGACACAATAAACCGTTAGGTATATAGGTACCTACACTGAATTTTAAATAACACCTTTATGTAAGTAACTAAGGTCATGAAATAAATAAAACTAATTGAATAAAAAAACGTATGCCCTTAGTCATAAACGTTTATTAAACCTCATTTAGGTAAAATACACAATTAAATGTTTGCGTTAGTCCTCACTTTTGACATTTTTAACATTTATTTTAAGAGGGCTATTTGGCGAGTCGATGCGTAAGGGGATGGAAAAGAGATTTTTCTTTTAATATGGAGAGTCAAGACTCGAGTCCTTTAAGAGTTTTAATAAACCTTTATAACAAAAGGGTATGTAACTGTTAGTACTTACCGTGACAGTAATGGTGTCGTAAATTCCATTTTGGTTAGATCGCTGTGGCGATGAAGTGACCACATCCGACCGGAGCGGAGCGGGTAGCGGGCGCGTAGACTGAGGCGTCAGCGGAAGCGGGTCCCCGTTACGCGCCCATGTCCGATGTATTTGCCAACTCGTGTCCGAGAAACGTGCTCTATCCTGCGAATAAAAACGGTCTAATTAAACAATACCTACAACAGTGCCTAGAATGTACAACTATTTATTCTTCGTTACGTGAATACAACCATTTGTAAATATTTTTTTAAAAGTTCTACCTATTTATTATTACTGATCACTATTACTATAAAAATAATACAATCACAGTTTTATAGCTTAACTTTTTTGATTATTTACTTCTTAATCTCAGCCGATACAGTACTTAAAAATGCCTGAGTCCCATGTACGCGATGTATTAAAATACCACTGGTTGCACTTTCGAATCCTGCTGGTGCAGATTTTGGAAAGATTTTCTTTAATTAAACAAAATACGACTGTACGTGGGAAAGCCGATTTAAAAAATAAAAAGCTAAGTATTTAGTGTTAGCGAAAAACTCCATTAGTGTTAAGTGGATGTCGAACGCGATTCTCTGAGGCTCATCAACTTTCAGATCCGGCTCCAAATGATAATGACTGCAGCTTTTTGCTGTTTCTATTCTACATAAAATACCAGCACTACATAAAAGTCCTATTATAAAAAATCCCTGACTACTTTGAAAAATTTCAATTTCCAATAATAAAAAAAAATACATTTTTAGGATAAGGTTTATTTATTATTTGAAGTATTTTTAATTATAATTTATTTATTTTAATTAGCGGGACAATTTAGGTCCTGCAATAAGAGACGATGGTAACCCCATTATGCCTAACTTTATTTTCCTAAGTACTTATACCAATAGACGTACAATCTAACGAAATTTCGTGTTTAATCAATCACACACGTCGCAGATGATATTTCCATACGGGGTTCGAACTTGTTACTGAGACGAATTTTGCTAATAAAACATAAGTGATTGATCGATCATTGGTTAACTTGTGAATTCGCAAACTTGTCCATACTTTCATTCTCATCACGTACTGGGTGTCTCGGTTTTCTTTGCTATTATATCGGACGGGATATATTGGCAATAAAATATAGCATTCAATAACACTTCCTTCACATGACTTCACCCAGTGACATACTTTGCCTTGCGGATTAACCAACGTTCGATGGACGTTATAAACGATCCTAGGACGTGTGATACCATCATTTTTTATACTTAATTCAGGCGCAGACAATTTCAAAATGTTAGTTAAAACACCCAATGGGTTTACCTTCAAAAACACGTCAAACTGCCCACAAATGTCAATCAGGGTTAATGCTGTTTTACTGCGCCCCGTTTCGTAATTTGACTGTAAATTTAATTCGAATCTTCAAAATTTCAAACTTTTCAGCCATGTATAATAAAAAAAAATCATATTAACATTCACGCTTAAGCTAAATCACGTGTTTTCATTTTAGAACAGTTTGATAGTGTAAACAAGTACTGGGCTGTTAATAACCACACGTCATGTGATTCATGGAAATCATTGATTTATGTGGTAAACGCGGAGATCTATACCCGTTCCGTTAATTGGATTAAAATTAAATGATGATCGGTTTGATACGTTTAAAAATTTTCGCATGCGAAAGATGTGTTAAAACCGTTATACTGTGCTGTGGTAAATTTTACTACATTTTTATTATGAAGTAAAGTTAGTAATAAATACCCCATACCTATGCATACCTTCCTTCATACCTAACTGTATGAAGATATTACTTTCTTATAGTTGACTTAAGTGTGCAGGTAAATTACTCTAGAAATTTAGGAAACGCTATTAACTAATGCGTACCTAACATATCTTAGCTGATGACGACTCGACCGTGACCTTGTGCTGCGATGATCTCAGAAATTATGGTGCATAATAATAATTCAATTTACATAAGCAAATACAAGATAGATAAGTAAACGATCGGACTAATTTAATAGCAGCGGTTTAAAATATAAAAATTGAATGTTTATGTGGGATTTTGTACGTAACGGATCGCAATGGTGCCATACAAACATAGTTACGGTTTATGTTTCAAAATCTCCGTTCTACATTATGTGAAAATAGCACAGCGGATTAACCATCAAATAGATAAGATAATGAAGGCGCGTTGCATTGCGCGTGGGCATGCATTCGGTACCTGCGCGTGCGCTTGCAACACGCAGCACTGAGCACAGGCACAGGGTCGGATTAATAAAGCCATCCGACTGGATGTCCGTCCTGATGACCAGCGGTACTGCATTTACAGAAATCGAATAATTTGAATACCAATGGAGATAACAGTTAAATTTAAGTAGCCGTAAAACGATGAATCGTTAAATTAAACTAAAACCATACTTTAATCTTACGAAAACTTAATGCTAAATAAGATGTAGGTACCTACATTATTTACACTGGCATTTTGTATTATAGGTAATAGTCATTTTAGTTTTTCATGTTCATTTTCTAGTAAGTAATTGTTTAGTAAAAGATTGTCGCCCGTTATGTCGTATTCGAAGTGTTGTAGCAACGCAACGGTGACGCACTCTAATGTTTACTTACTTTCTTTAGGCGGTGAAATGCAGACCCACGATAAAAGTTGATAATTACATTGTAAGTACATTAAGAATTTTCTTCTGTGTGGGTACACCACTACCGGTGTTAATAGGTATACCACAGAAAAAAAATACTACTACTATACTTAGTAGTAAAAACCAAAGCTACAACTATTGCAGTTTTATAAAATAGCAAGTAGGTAGCAAGCAACATACCTAATATACGTATATCTAATTCGATAAAACAACAATGCAGGATTAGAAATTTTGGTATCGATACTGCTAATGAATTGTTGTACTTTGGTGCCTAGGTACTTTAATTATATATCGCATTTATTTTTTATATTAGTTTGCACTTAATTAACCCTTGCGTGAATTGCTTCTCGATAAAACACTTAATCATCATTATAAACTTTATAAGCTAACTACCGGTCAAAGTCATAAAACACAATAACAATGAAGTCCCGTCTGACTAGCCGTATACCTACCTACCTAATACTTCAATAGAATGTATGTAGGTATGTACTTTTCAATAACAAAGTCAGTATAATCAAGAGCCCAATATAAACGGGCGGACCTTGCAATTAGAGTTATTCGTTGCTAATTTTACCCCGTAGAGTCGCGCGCGCACGTAACTAACAAGCAAGGACAATCGGTACGTTTGTGTTAGCAAACTGATCGCACCATAGATTAGGCATTCCAACGACATGTCGTGATTTCGCTACTCCTTATGTTTTCTTTTATCCTTTAATGTCATCTTCTGTAGTCGAGGACAAGAGAACATTAGACGGTTAACGCTTTCTCGGCTCGAATAACGCGCCCTATAACTTTTTAGTCTATCTATTTAAACGGAAAATGTTAGTTGAGTTGTAGTCAGTTACGTACTTAACTACTTAGTTAGCAAAAACTGTATATATTCTAGTTTTGAGATATTATAAATAAGATTTAAGACATATTTCTTGTATTTAGTTCTAATTAATGTTATTTACTATGTCATACATTTTTATGCATTGTATAATTTAGACGTTAGTTCTATGGATAATTTATGAAGGTAATCAAGGTAACAAGTTAAATGAATTGGAAAATTATGCCTGTATCCGTTTAAATGCTTAGCAAAACCAACTTCGATTTTATTTTGATTCGGCTCTAACTTTTCACCTGGGTTTAATTACTTACAACAAAAATAAAATTTATTTATCAAATTAAACATACTTTATAATCTATGTTTTTATTTTAGGAAGAATATGAGAAAAAAAGACATAATATGTAAATTATGACAAAAAATAATTAGTGGTGTAAAACACGACCTTGATGTTGAGTTTTATAATTGCTCATATTAAGTTGATTAAGGACTTTAAACTGATATTTTTCAAAGATTTCCTCAGTAATTTAATTATGTACATAGTTATACTTCATGTAGGTAATAAATGCTACGACAAATTCGATTTAATAATCTGAAATTTAAGTTGACTTTTTATTTGTAATAAAAATAAATTGTCCAAAACTGCTGCATAAATGTTGATGGAATTCGATATTTTACTGTAAATACTACTGCGAAAACAAAGCTTGGAGCTAGTTTAAATTAAATATGAAGTACCTAGTAAGTAACCTATTATTATAAATTTAACTTGTAATTTCATCAAAAAGCTATTCGTGAAGGTTTTATATTACTTTTAGGCTTTCCATGTATTTCTGATACTTTTGATCATAAATAAAAACGTTTATTTTCTCTACAATTACAACGACTTAAGAGTAAGACACTTTGATGTATACACTTCGATGCATAGTAATTGTAATTGTTGGTTGTGCAAATAAAGTATTAATCTATCTATCTATACTGCAGTATAATTGCACCGCCATATATTGAAATTCCATTCCACAATTTCGATATTAACTGCATTTGGTTAGAACCAGACTAGCAATTGATATTCCATCGGCATGGATACAAAGGCATATTGTGTACTACTTAGGTATACACGGTTGATTAACAGTGCCTGATTGGACACGATGAATGGGTTTATCTTTCTAAGACATAAACCTAATTTACCACTCTAAATCTGTTCGTAATAAATAGTGCAGGCTGATCAAACGCCTTAGGTGTGTTTCACTTTGATTTCAAATGTTTCTTCCACCTATATTTCATGGAATGTAAACTATTAGAAAATAATAAAGGAAGCCTACCTATATGTATATTTCCATAGGAAACTTTATATTTAACAAATAATATTTTTTTAATTTTTGGTATTAAAATAGGTCAGTGTTATAAATTGAAACTGTATACAGATATGTAGGTACATAATAAATATACTATCAATTGAAATTTTTAAAGATGTTTCCAAAGCCGATGAGTTATTATTATTTGCTTGCTGGCTTTATTTACTACAAATATGATTAAATAACGGGGTAGTTACCCCGTAAATTTTGTTAAACCTCATGGTATCCCGTGGTAAATACGTTAGTTTATAATATTTGTAGTGAAAGCAACCATGTAAGTTTCAATCGTATAAGGTGGGTGGACCATAGATGGCCACTCTAGCGAGTAAACATTTTTTATTCGTTTATTTACTAGATAAATGGAGGAAACAAATTATTAAGTTATAGTTAGTTTTATTGTGCATCGTAATAAATATTTTTTACCTAACTTTAAACACTATTTTAAAAATGTAAGTTTCCAAATGGCTTTACATAGAAAACGGCTCCAAACAAGGCCAATATTCTACATCAATCATTAAACTTACAATAGAGTTGTAATATTAAATATATCGGCTTTCACTAAAACTACATAATAAAGTCTGTAATTTAAGCAAACATTAAATGCCCAATGGTTTTGCATCAACAAATTGCCAAAGCGTTTTATAATGAAATTATTATTTTTTAATCCAAAATGGCCTTAACAATAGCAAGTCATACTGTCAAACTTTTAATTAGCCTTTTATGGAACCACCTACTTTACTAGGAACAATTTCATTATTTTAACTTAAATTGATGCAAAACTATGTTTCTTTCTTTAGTACCATAAACATATTATCCTTCTACGACAATTGACAGTAAAAAATATGAGATGATAATAATAGGTTATTGACTAAAAACTTATGTTTTACTGTGTGCGATCGTCTGAGGCAGACTGAGGCTCCTACTTACTTTTTACGCCGTAAATTATCAAAAACACAGTGATTCCTATTTTAAAATGTTACCTATTTGTTTTTTGACAGAGCAAAAGTTACTCGTAAGACCTCAGTATACGCGTGTTTCTTGGACCTAAGTCGGGCGTTTGATTTGGTGAATTATAAAATTCTCTGGAGCAAATTAGCAAACTCACAGGTCCCAAGCGCTGTCATAAATCTGTTGAAATACTGGTATGGAAACCAAACAAATACTGTACGTTGGGGCGACGCGACGTCCAGCGAATATAGGTTGGACTGCGGAGTTCGTCAAGGGGGGCTTACATCTCCGGATCTCTTCAACATATATATAAACGGCTTGATCGAGGAACTGAGAGGCACCAGAGTGGGTTGTCATGTTGGTAATGTTTGTGTGAACACCCTTAGTTACGCGGATGACATGGTGCTTCTCAGTCCATCGATCAAAGGTCTACGTAAACTGATGTCAGTGTGCGA
This sequence comes from Idaea dimidiata, assembly GCA_949358125.1. Lineage (NCBI taxonomy): Eukaryota > Metazoa > Arthropoda > Insecta > Lepidoptera > Geometridae > Idaea > Idaea dimidiata. The sequence continues at coordinate 8,729,133 of OX442337.1, forward strand.
AGAGTATGCGGCCCGGCATGGCCTAAAGTACAACGTACTAAAAACAGAAATGTTGGTGTTCCGTGCTGGTAGGGGTCCGGAGAATGTACCGGGTGTATATTTGAACGGCTCAGCAGTGAGGGTTGTCAATCATTTTAAATACTTGGGACATATCCTCAGTGACGATTTAAGTGACGACAGAGATATGGAGAGAGAGAGAAGGAGCCTGTCCGTCAGGTGCAATATGCTCGCACGGAGATTTGTCAGATGCAGCGAATGTGTTAAAACAACTTTATTTAAAGCATACTGTTTAAGTCTGTACACATGCGAACTCTGGTTCAAATACTCCAGAAAATCGTTTAGTACCATAAGGGTGCAATACAATGACGCTTATCGCAGCCTTATGAGAAAACCACGATTCTGCAGTGCGTCGGGCATGTTCGCTGATGGACGGGTTCCCAACTTCTTTGCCGAAGAATCGGCAAAGAAGTTGGGAACAAATCGAAAGTAACAGCAAAGAGAAAATATTTAGTACACTATAGTACTTAGTATATTGCTATTTTTAAGATCTTTATTTTTATCTTTGTAATTTAATTTTGTCCTTAGTTTAAATATGGGTTCTATACTTTACTTAAGCATGTACTGTAGCGACCTGAAATAAAACATTATTATTATTATTATAAAAGGACAAAAACATACATGTTTAAAATTAAATGCAACCATTTGACACCGGACACTTCTTTCTATAGAAAATTGTTAAATACAAGGAACTACAATGTCAGATTATAGTCTGAAATTAAAAAACGTACTATACATCTGCCTAACAAACTAAATACACGTAGGTAGAGTGTAGAGACGTAACTTGAAATTCACATCAACACACATTTCTTTGAATTATTTATCTTCGTAACATGTAGTATCCAAACACCTACTTCTTTGTTCTATCGAGAAAAAAATCTTACATGCAAATGTATACTTACTTATTCAAATTCTAGTTAACCGTATGTTTGAGTAGGTAGCTAGCGAGCTAAACTAGTTACCTAATACAATACCTACGCTAGATGTTCTAGTGGCTTGGCTACCGAGTGCCAACGCCGCGGCCTCCGTCTGATAAGATAACCTTGCCTTCCAATTTGTTTTGCAAAACGAACGTCTGGCCCAATCTGCTAATAAGACGCTTATCAATCACGCACGCTGCTCCTCATTTCATTTTAGACTTATTAAACTTGGGGCAACAATGAGATTCGAAGTAACCAACACATTTGGTTTATTTAGAGCGCTCTTGAACTGAATTCCAAAATGAGAAGTTATGATTATGATTTCGGAGATAGCGTATAGTTTCATACAAATGTATTCCTCTTTTTTATTCCTGAATGTTCCATAACATAACCAAAGGCTGTCTTCAGACGTTGAAGGTGTAGGTAGGCGAGTATGAGATGAAAAAAAAAACAAATTATGATGATAAATATTCCAAAAAATATTTAGAAATCAAATTCGTTACCTATGTGACCTACCTATGTCTAAACATAGCTGCATGTTATTATTTTATTGTATATAGCCTATAGTGTCCAACTGTTGGGCAAAGGGGGAGAGGCCAATTGGGGGAGGCCAATTCCTTTCACGTGTGAAAGGAATTCCACACGAAGCTGCGTATTACTTACTACCTATATTAAAATATCAATATCAGTCTGTATATGTACCTATGTACTTAGTGCTGTTATGAAATGTAAACAATCGTCTTATCTACTTATTACTTAAATAAGGCCTTACTTAAGGCACTTTGTCGTAGTAGGTAGTATGTTGTTGGTATTGCATATATAAATTATCGTATGAATGATTTAAAATGTAATTATTTTATATTAATCCCTTTTACATTTTCTTGACAATATTCTGACACTTGGTTTCTTAACATGATTCACAGACAAATTGAGTTTTAAAACTTTATGAAGTAGATACCTACCTCGTGCTCGAACGGATCGTCGTCGTCGGTATGTAGAGCTGGTTTTTGTTTATCAGCACTGAACGATAGTCGTCTTCTGAACAACTTCATCTTTGGAACGCAAAAACTCTTTGCTGATTAATATCACATTAAACTAACATAGTTGTACTTATTATTTTCTTTCATAGATTTATCACGATGTCTTCTATGATATATCTCAAAGAAATGAGTTGTAACATCATCACTAGCGAGTTACCCGCGATTGTTTTGAAAAAACCACGTAAACTGCCTTCGCGCCATAAGGCGTACCGGTCACTGTCAGCGCTGGCGGCTCATGGTCGGCATACGGCAGTGCGGTCTGAACGCGGGCGCGTCGCGCACTGCCCGCGCTACCGCGCTCACCTTCTCACCGCACACCGTCATTGTACACGCCCCTCTGTATTCTTACATCAATCATCATCATCCGCTATTAAAAACCCTTTATAAATCACTAGGTGAAACCTTCACACCTTCTCCAAGCGAATACATCACTTTTTACTCATACCTATCATCACTTGACAAGCCTTAATTACAGATACCGTGCTCTTATATCAAATAACCACTCCCTAATCTTAATTTTCTATATTCTGATAGGCTTTATTCGATGCTAGTGATTTTTAGTCGCATCTTATTGTCAAGTTATTATAACCGGAAAAATGATTGTGCAGTGAGTGAGGAATGTACTAACTGAGCATCCGCTGCTATTTAACGTAAACAAACCTTTACATTAAATTGGGACGGCTAGAGTCAGTAACCGTTTTAGAAATGTTCGTTAGAATTATTCACCTACACGTGTAGACAAATCAAAACAAAACGATGTGGAAACGGTAAAAGTTTAAAATAAATAAAGCCATTTCCAATACTTAACCTTATATTATAAACGCGAAAGTTTGCAAGTATGAATGTATGTCTGTGACTTTGTTACTCAATCACGCAAAAACTACTGAACAGATTGCGATGAAACTTGGAATACAAGTAGCTGGAGACCTGGAATAACACATAAGCTATCTCCTGATATTCCCGCGGGAACAGGACTTACGCGGGTGAAACCGCGGGGCGCAGCTTTTAATGCAGCAGTCTTTAATAAACTTCAATTGACACAATATTAATACCACATGACCGTTATTTGTTTCACTTGTCCCGTCGCGCGTTGTTCAGCCATAAAGTTACCAAGTTAAGACACCCTATTACTCAAAATAACGTGCCTATACCTAGGTTCCTAACGTACCCACTTAGCTTTTATGACTGTACCGCATTTATCAAGTAAGTATCGAGTTCGATCGGAATCTAATAAATTTTGTACATTAATACTTATAGTTATATAATACTAGCTGCGCCCCGCGGTTTCACCCGCGTAAGTCTTTATCCAAAATATAACACTTTATTTATACCGGGTTTAATCGCGTTTTATTCAAGATCTTTAAACGAACCGAGCTTTTGCTAACTTTACAGTTGGCTTTTTCAAGGTTGACTGAAACGCGATTAAATCCGGCAAATAAAGTGTTTTATTAAGCAAAATCGCGAAAACCATAGAAGAAATTATCCTTATCCAAAAATTTTAACAAAATCGATCAAAACACTTTATTTATCCGGTTTTATCGCGTTTTTATTCATTATTTGAACCGAGCTTAAAATGAACCTTGAAAACCAACCTCAACCTTGAAAAAGCCAACTGTAAAGTTGGCGAAAGCTCGGTTCAAATAATGAATAAAAACGCGATAAAACCGGATAAATAAAGTGTTTTATTATGCAAAATCGCGAAAACCATAGAAGAAATTAAAATTGATCAAGCCGTTTACGCGTGATGCCGTGACCACGCGAAATAGGGATTCATTTTTATACCTACTCATCTAAGAAGAAGATTATTGACATATAAAGATGAAATGACTGATGATGAAATATCAGACTAACGAAATCTTTGTTAAAGTAGGAAGATTTCGTTAATACTTAATTTGTTAAGGAACTGCAACATTCTTGAGAAAATGAGTAGGTGAAGCACCACGGTTCTTTTGTGAGATGTAAAGGCACAAGAAAAATGAATTTACTCATAGAGCCGCTTGGAGCTTTGTTGTGCGAGCCTGTTAATGTTTGTGTTGTTGTTAGAGCTTTCTAAGCTCTTCCTACACTTGACAAGGCACCGTCTGTCCGTCGAGTTGTAAATACTTAGTTAATAATCTATAACCGTCGACCACACAAACGAAAATAAACTATTTTATTGATAGCTCATAAATAATTTAGACATCATTTTATTGCATTCCACTAGGCCGATTGCAGCAGATGTTTCCCTAAGTATCTATGTTTAGACTAAGGATTTCGATAAAATATTCACGCAGTTTATTGTTATTTGTATCATAATCATAAACGCCGATAACTCACGTTATTCTGACCCGAAAATTGCCGAAATGGCGTGAAAATCGAGAAGAATGGCGTCGTGGGCCACGCTCCGACCCGTTCAGTCCCGACCGTGCCACTTTCTTGTTCTCCTCCCATAAACGTAATAGGAAGTAATTCTGGCAATTTTCAGTCGCAAACTGCCTTTTATATCAGACTTATCTCGCAGTGTGACCATGAAAGCCGAAAACGCGTAACTTGACGACCTACCATCCAAAGAAGACTTCCACAAATAGCTTGTAGTTATTGCTAATTTAATATTAAGCCGACATGTACCTACTGTAATTTGTTTTCAACAATATTTAGTTGATATATAATGTTTAAAATTTTGTGTACGAAAGTCTTTCTTTTCTAAATTGTAATTGGAAAAACAGTTGGATAATACTTAACTTAATTGCTACTCGTGCTTCTGATTGCCTATCATTATCGTTATTAGGTGGCACAGTTAACGTTTTAAGTAATTGGTGGATATTTACCGAATTCTGCAGATGTGCGAGTAACTGCGCAGTATTGGCGGGGTCTGCCAGCTCGACTGCGTTTCCCACCTGAAACAAAAGTCCTCGTGCTTCATTATATGGGTCAATTGGTCCGTGGGGAAGACGATACCGTAGCCGCCTGCCGCCGCCGCCGGCCGGCCGGCTGCGTAATCACGACTCGTTTTGTTATACCCAATTTGGGAATATCCCACTGTTGTTATTTATGCAAATTGATTTTCTTTCGTTTTATTACTATAGTGAGTTACTATGTAAGCAGGTTTACTATGTCATAGGGTAGCAGGGGGTACCTAGTGCGTGTTTTTACGTACCTAAGGCACATTTGTGTAAAAGGCAAATTTTTATAGTCTAGTTCGTAAATAGCCAAATTTAATGGAAGATTGCAAAGCGCACATAACGGACGTAATGTGGATTTTCAACTTTCTATTATAAAGTTTCCCATTAACGCAAATAAATGTGATAAACAGCGTAAACTCCCACTTCGGGTGCAGAACTTTGTATAAATTGCCTATTTCCAACTTTAAGAATAATTATATCAAACTAGAGTTACAGAACTAACACAGGCAACAATTAATGCATAATACAATTTCTAAAAGATGATTGCTAGCTCTGGGCTATAATTACTTATTGTGTAACATATACCTAACTTAGATTTACTTTTAAGATAAAAATTACATCATTTTGAAACAATAACAGCTGTTTGTCAGGGTTACTTCGCACAAGTAAAGCTTTATCAGCATCACGTACAAGTAATAGAAAGATCTATGTACCTAATAACAGTCGACCTTGCAGCACGTTTCGCGAATACGACTCACTTTGCCAAATCCAACCATCTAACGTCGCAAACCACCTTTGAAAGAAACGCGGTACAAAGTCCCTTAGTAGATATAACACTAAAGTTATATCTATATGGCTTTGTTCTTATATCTTCTGTGAGGGATTGTAACATAACATATGCGTACATATTGCACAGGTTCAACGTAAATAAATATAAATGTAAACGTTGCGGAAAGAACATCTGGTTTTTATAGCACTCGAGAGCTTAACGCTTGCTTAATAAAACTATCAAAAGCATTGTTCAGTCCTATTGTTATTTTAGTTGTCTAAATCATTGTGGTTTGTAAATTACGTTTACTGTCTATAATTTGATCTCGTAATTTTGTCTTTTCACGCATGGGAAAAGTAAAGAACAAAGTAAGTCAAGGGAAAGCCCTAAAGTGATACTTACCAAGTGAAAGGGGAAAATCGTTCATAAATGGACAAAAGCGAGATTATTCTGCTAGTGTTTACGTTATTAGGTTCAAGGGAATCAGATTGCCTTAGGGCTCCATTTTGTGGCCTTTGTCTGTGAAGTGTGAAGCGACAGCATTGTCTTTGGCATCGCAGCGATATTTGTGCTAATTCCTGCCCAGTGTCCAATATATACCGGAAATTGGGGATACCTTGTGACAAACTGGGGATACTTTGTGACAAGATTTTTCGAATATAAATTTTGTGTCTGAACTTACATCGAAATAAATTGTTTGTTTTAAAAGGATCATTGGATGCGTTCACAAAACAATGATACGTTATGTTGATTTTAAAAAGTGGGGTAAGAATATTGTTAAATACGGGCTATTTACCATGTTTGTTTGCCAGTTGACATTTCTCATAAAATAAATCAAAACATGGTAAATACCTCGGTAATTACTATTTGTATATGTCATACTATTATTGTAATAATATTTAAGTACTTTTTCTCTTGTCTGAACACCATACCTTTCATCTTTCTTTACTTCTTGTCCATCCAAAGGTTGCCTGGATGAGATCGCTTTATCGCTTTTAGGCCGCCCATTATGCTACCAATTTAAGATTGTTTATGTATTGTAATTATTTAATTGTGGTGTGTTGCAATAAATAATTAATCTATCTATCTTATTAAACAATATTCATAGTTGTTTAAACAACCTTGAAGTTTAAAATCATATAAAAAGTTGGGTGTCACAAAGTTAGGCATACTGTCACAAAATAACCCCATTTAACCCGGTACCTATATGCAACTGCACGCCAAACTCTTCGTCTTCGTTCTTTTCACATCGACTATTTTTCCGATAGATAATTTATGAATTATACTTCATTGTTCCCATTGTGTCAAAAGATGCCGTCTTTTTCGCATAATATATGCGAAAAAGACGACTCTGCATTTAATAATGCAGAGTAAAACTTCCTTCCAATAGAAACAAAGAAAACTTTAATGTTTTACTTGTAAGTGTCTACTTATGTTTCGCTGAAAACGGACACTGTGCTCGGAATTTTCTTATTATTTCCGCATTTCTTAGAGTTAGTAGGTAGCATAAGCTATCTACTCTTTACAATGTATTATCCAAGTTACCTATCTTACCTAACAGATTATTACAGTATTATGGGTATTTTGTTCGTTGTACAGTTATACAGTATAAGTTTGTGATTTATCGTCGATAGAATGACTTAGAATCAGCGGGAGATTTCTGAAGGCGTATATGCAAAATAAATTATGATATTCGCAGGTGTAGTGGACCCTGTACCTTGCGGACATTATTACGTACCTACTACACACAATATAGATACCTACAAAGGAGAAGAGAAAATACTGTTTATGGTTATTGAAAAACTTTGTATGCTACAACATTTAACGGTACTAGCTCCATCTTAATTTTTCGTAGACAAAGAATCCGCCACTTTATATTCTAAACAAGTCTAGCATACCTAAATCGAGAAAAGTTTTAAACACTAACCCCAAAACTTTCTGAATAATAATTAACTAGGTAGGTAGGTATAACTATGCAAATTTCACTTTCACAATCAATACAAATACTTCACAGGATGAGCTCTGGCTGTGTACTTACTACTTAGTCATTTCGTAATTTTGTTTTTTTATTGCTCTAGGCATATTATTTATCTACTAGAAATATTTTAGAGAAAAAATTCATCGCCTCTATCTCTGCGTTCTGCGAGTTCAAATCTCGTCGCAAGTGAATTTTTGAAGATGATTTTTTTCCTCTAAAATATTTCTAGTACTTAGTAATTTGTTAAATTGTTTTCAGTGTAATCACATCAGAGTTTCAAGCGTCGCGTCGCTCGGTGCGTGATGTAATATGACGGATGTGCTGGTGAAAACACTCGGTAAGTAACGTGTTTTATGAAATGAGACGAGAAATCAACGTACAAATTATAGGGATTTAATCTGACAACACAATCTCGAGATGACAGGGGGTTGGCTTGTCGCAATTATTGAACTCGTCTCGAAAATACGAGTTCTCGCATTCGTTGAACAAGATAATATGTAATACTTACAAGCATTCCCAGATAATTCGGTCTCGACTATTTTTTTAAATTTTATAATAAAAAAGTAGTTTCTTAATATTTTAAAATAACTTACTAAGGTATTGTTTATTGAGTTATTAAGTGACTAGTTAGATTATTCTGTTGTTAGAGTAGAAGTAAACAAGTATGTTCTTTACCAAAAAATGACTTAGTAATACTCACTTAAAATAATCGAGCGTGTACTAAAATTCAATATGGACACCAAATGTTAACGATATTAACCTATGTCTAAGCAAACCGTTAAAGTTTTACCGTTTTTCTTACTGTAGAGTATACTACTAGGTAGAAGGGTATACTTTCGTAGAAAAATTGTAGATACTACCTATCTACCTACTTAATAAATGTTACAGCTTTTACGGTTAAAAAGCTTCCGGTGTTAAACCCCCTTGACCCTTTCTCTATCCATGATAAGACTAATTTCCTGCGAGCCCGCGGCAAGCCCAAAACTACTACATTACTTTCCATTAGCTAAGGGTATTCATCAGAACGTACGAGGAACTAACAGCAACAAATGCCGTTCATCGGTCACCGACAAGTCAAATATTTCATCTCCTTCGGGTAATGAGGCATTGTTTCGTACTCGTAGCATCTAATTCATCCGTAAAGTTTAATTGCCCTGCTTTTAGTTTAACCGCCTACGTTCATATCTACCATTTTTCCTACTCACTAAATGATTACACACTCTAAATAAGTGTTACGTTAAAATACTGGTTGTTTACAAAATTAGGTAATAGAAATATGCTTCAACTCTTAGTACCTAACTACAAAGCAGTATTCCACGTGCCGCAATGCCGTAAAAATAAACTTACGGCACTCCCAACTACATCGAAGACGGCAATCGGCCCCATTTGCGTGCGTTGATCGACTCCAGACCAACACTTAGCAATGTTTATTGGGTCGATCAGGAAATACCAAGTTGTATATACAACGTTCAACTTTATCCAGAAATCTGAGAGGCATTCCTCTTGAAATGACCAATTTATCGTATAATAAATCCAAATTTGCTTTATTGCCGTCCACGACGAAACGAGTTCGTATTATGTCAGTCACTTCAGAAAGACTGACCGGACTGTAATTTTCACTTGAATACCTACATACGTCCCTTCATTATAAATTGGTACCTCTTGCGTGTATTATGCACCTCCGTAAAGTTGCAATTTATTTAAACGCGTTGTTATTAAATATTAATTTACGTGCGCGGTGGTCCACGTCCATACTCTTGCGCACTGACAAAACAATTTCGAAATCACAGTTTACGTATTTGAACTCATGAAGGTTTATTAATCTTTAATAGTTAGCGACTTAGGCAAGACAATTAGCATAAGTTTGCTAAGTTGCGTATTCTACTGACATAAATAAATAGAGGACGGGTAACAATTTAATATTAGATGGTTACGTACTTAATTTTAATGGCAGACATGTGTGACTAACATAATATTTTCTTAAAAATATATAGCCGTATTATTATAGAAGGATTCGTCTCGTATTGGTGCAAATGATTGTTAAAACGCCGCTTGTATCGAATAATAAAATACCTTGATATTTATACCATTTATGGAATAAAAAAACGAAATGTTATGTTCGTAATATTCAATTAATAATTAATTAAATGAGATTGGTAGGAACTAACAGTTACAACAAATATCTACGCGTACATATACACCTGTCTCCATTTTAAGATGGCAAATTCAACAATTTGATACTACTATCAAACTTTCATTGCGTTCACTGCTAATTGTGGGGACGGACGGTACTAGACTTAAATTAGACAAGCTATGTTTACGAGTATATTATCCATTTCAGTAATAATTTCATTTTACGTCTAGGTACTAAAGTTCTATACCTAATACAACAACGGTAGATGGAATTCATACATAGGTATCCATTACACATTGAAACAACGAAAAACGGCTGCTAACGAGATATCGATTTTTTGAGGAGATGACTTTTATTACAAATCAAGATTGTATTGACGAGGCAACGAAAATAGCTAAGATATTTATTTACCTTGGACTTGTCCAAATTGTTATTCAATTATAGCTTCTAAGGCTTTTAAAATAAGATCCATAGGATTTCACTGTCCAATATTATAAATTAGTAAACTGCACAAAAAAATGACCAGTCATAGTGATCAAAAGACGAGCGATATGTTTTTTATTTTAATTTTGTTGATGAAAGGAGTTATCCTATCTACAGAAACAACTAGTTCCGGGTTGAGTCGGTAGAGTCGTTAGAGAGGGAAATGGCATTCATTTTACTAGGTAAATCGTTTTATTAAATAGTCATGATAAATGGCAATATTCAGGTATGAGATATATTATAAATTTACGGCCTCTCGTATATTCATGCGGTAGTAGACAAACAGGTGTCCCAAATGCCAGTACCCTTTTTGAATTTATTGTTTTGTACCGAACCTTTCTACTTGTTATTGTAGGTAGGCCCTATACTCGTGCTCCAACATATCACGTAGTTAATTTTATAAATTTGCATACATATGCAGAATAAATAAAGCATATTATGATAGTCCTAAAGTTAAAACAAAAACTTTACTTAGAACAAATCACCTTCAAGTTAGTTACCTTAAGGTAATTCAAATAAATAAGCTGTAACGACTTGCTCTATAAAGGTAAAGATAATTTAGAGAAAAGCATTTATTTTAATTAAGCTACCAACGCAAAACCAACTACCAATTTTGACCAACTAACAATAGATCGAATTACGATACAAACCAAGTACCTATAACTTATACTTATTGATACAATTTATGTGTTTAGTTTACTGTATATAAGCCTACTCTAAGCAAACTAAACTTATTTATAATGTGATGTCTATACTTATAATAAAAGAAGAGAGGACAAAAAGTCTGTACTTGGAAGTAAACTAAAAAAAAAGTGGTCTAGGGGACTTAGGATAAGTAGTAGAACAAAAATATATAATTTTTAAATTCATGCCTGTTTCTCTGTCTGTTCCATATACAATTAAAAACTACTAATACGATTGAAATCTGGTTTTTAATATTAGATAGTTCTATTTTCGAGGAAAGTCGTGGTATACTTTTCATCAAAATCCAATAAGTAGAACCCGAGTAATTAAAGAAAAAGTGCAACCGCTCGAGAACCGCTCGGCCGCCCGCGCCCGTGACTACGAGTTTATCACTTCCGCGGGCGAAACCACGGGGCGCAGCTAGTTATAAATATGTGAATTCTATAGCTATCCACGTGATGTCCCGCGTAAATTTCGTTCCTACGGGAATATCGGGATAAAAAGTAGCCTATTATGTTATTTCAGGTCTACAGTTACCTTTATTTCAATCGGTTTCATCAAAATCGGTACAGTAGTTTTGCTTGATTGCGTAACAAACATGCATACTAACAAACTTTCAGATTTCTAATTTTAGTAAGCTATATTATAATAACAATGCTCAGTAACAATTATCTAAAGTGTGTAGGTACTCTTACAATATTTCAGATATAGTAGTCGCAAATGCCTATCATTTTAAAACAAAAGATCTTAAAATATTTATTAGAAATCGTACATAACCAAAGAAAACGGTAGCAGGTATAGACAGAACCAACATAAAGGTATACGGCTTTGTACATAATGTATTAGTATAACTCATGCATGTATTCGGAAAGCTCGAGATAACGTGCCGTTTTACGATCTATTCTTGCAATCCAATTTAACACTGACAGAGTTAGCAAAAATTCCGACGACATAGCCATTCGATGTGCCCGTCCATAACCTCGGCGTCGCAATCATGCAAACAAACTAACACAATCTACGAATACCGCAGACCAATCCACACAACGATGTTCCTACATATATACATACATGCTGGTTCAAATAAATCTCATCCACCACGTACATATGTATAAACATTATACATATACTAGCTGCGCCCCGCCGTTTCACCCGCGTAAGGCCTATTCCCGCGGGAATATCGAAATAAAAAGAAGCCTATGTGTTACGCCAGGTCTCCAACTATCTATATTCTAAGTTTCATCGCAATTCAGTTCCGCGGTTTTTACGTGATTGAGTAACAAGCCAACTTTCAGCTTTATAATATTAGTGGGAAATATGATTTCTTGCAAATATGCTTGTTCCCCTTTATCTGGCTTTCTCTAAATAGCAATTTTTGACATAGGTATTCAATATTCATGTACTTTTGGCTCTATATGGTACATATTTAATTCCTCACTACATTCCCGAAATGGTCCAGTGTGGCCGGATTCCACAATCTACCGAAACGACCTTGCATTGTTGCCATTCCATCCTAACCTCACTCCACTACCTTCCGAAATAAATGATTTGATATGAAGACGAAATCAATACCAGAACATAAAAGTAAGTTTTATACAAAACAACATAAATAAGAAAACATCAAAAAGGGTTAGAAACTTTGGTAGATAAGTAACTGCGGCAAAAGTTACTGAGTATAGCAAAGTTATTTTATAGATCTAAATCTTCGTGGACAGTTGCAAACAAAGTGAATTCGGTTCGAATACTTTGTATGTTACTCTAGATTCCGCTAAGGAATGTCTGCCAAGAGTCTAACTAAATAATCCTGATAGGAACCTATTAAAGTTTGCTAACATCAGACTTTATAGGTCACAACAGCACATGTAATTATTTCGTAAATTTTCATCAGTTGCTCTTGCCTTCGGCGTATGTCGTATGGCTAAGTGACGTTAAGATGATCTGCCATTAGAAATATGATTCCACTTACAATATAATAACAGTAATCATGGTATAATAGACTAATAATATGTATTTTAAATTCGTAGTAAGTTAATGCAATCTAACAGATATAAGCTTCAATTAAGATTAGAGTAACTAGTACCTACTTCACTTTGAAACATAATTTACCTAAGTAAAGTAGATGACATCTGCCTTTTACGAGTAAAGTTATAACGCCTTGATCTTGAGATCAAAATTGCGATAAAGTCGATAAAAGAGCGAATACATTTCTGAGAGGCTGCTTAGTATTAAGGAACACCTACTCGATCTAGATGTGAGTACAATATAAAATAATAGACCCCCACTTTGCAAGTGCTAGATTATGTTGAGATTTCATTTTAGATGTGTGTGTAGGGTGTGCCTATCGTATGGTATGGAAATACTATAGAACGGACGGAGCGTTGCGTTGTACCGCGATAATCCACTGGCAAAGGCTATGCAATATTTACTCGGAAATTAAATGACATATCAAAAGATCTGCCTCTATATAATTAGCGATTATGATTTTAAATTATAGGCATTGGGTTTAAAATGTGCATACCCACCCACTTACTATCTGAGTTAAAGTGAAAAATACTTAATTTATTGCTCAAAACCACTTACAGCGTCTAAAGATTAGTATGCCTTTTTTATTGTAAACTCTTTTGTAACCGACGTTATTACCCTTATACCTACAAAATTTTAACAACAGAGCCTAAAACAATACAAAAACTATATTTCTTTACCGTGTCAAACTAACGAAAGTTAATACTAGTAATTGTAATTCTTTAAAACGTGAAAGCTGAAACATGATACTGTCAATTCGTGGTTTAATCATATGTAAAAATGTTGATAAATATTCTAAAGTCAGCACAATATAGATAGGTAAGTACCTACCTGCATAATTGTACAGTTTACCGGATTTATAGAGAACGGGTGCTATCAGCCATCAATTGTAAGTTCCGTGAAGGCGAGCTTTACTCGAGCTTACGGTATCCGTTACGTAAACCGACATAACCACATTCTCGAGACTTGTCAATCACGAACGGTTTAATACACTAGCTAAACTAAAGGGAAATTTTAAGTTAGTTCAATAAATCCTCACGAATCCTTAATTTTTATCATAAATAACGTACAAAAACTGATAATTAATTTTGGGCAACAAAAGACCTACACATACAGTGTAATAATAACTGTAAATGTCAATTTGTATGTAAATGTTCATATTTTTTTAGGAAATACGAACTTTGCAATAAATCGGGGAACATTTTTTTAAATATTAAGTACCATTTAAGCCTACGAAATAAATAAAGAATGTTATCTGTTGATCATATTTAAGCATTACATTATTGTAAATAGGTTTTGTTATCTAAGTTTTTATTACAATCGATTTGTTAAGACATATTTGTTGGTCTGTAACGATAACAAGTATTCGATGACCTTGGTGTCTATCAATCTACCTTTCGTGCCCCTCAAATATCTAATAATAAATTGACTTTATGACTTTATTGCTGTTTCCAAAACAGATTTTCTCATTTAGAGCTAAAATAACGGCTTTTACAACAAATTGTTACTCGGTATCTTATAAAACATCTAGTTAATTTGAGGAGAACTCTAACAAGGTTAAAATAAGCTACAATCATCATAGAAGGGACAAAATTGATGGAACACAGGCTTACAAGTTTTAATGATACACCTATACTTTGAACTGCATTCGGTGATATGAAAATAACCATAAAATAAATAACATTTATAATTCATAATTTTATACACTGGCTTAAATAAGCATGTTTATTTGACCGGCTTTGCTCAACCCAATTTAGTGGATATAAAAATATGAATATATTTTAGTTTAAAAATATTTTAATTTGTCACTCAGTTCGACTTCATTGGACATACAGTGTAATAAATAAGTGAAAAATTACAAAAACATGATGATATCACTTGTTAAGATCAATAAATCATTAATTTCTTTCAAACAAGGTATTATTAATACACATTTACAAAGTAAGAAATTTTCGTAGACTGCAGGGCCTTTCCTTTATTGCTGTGACCGGTTATTTCGAAAGTTTATAATTATTGATTCAAATTGTAACTGAAACCCATTATTAGCGAAGCGGTAAATAAAGTTATAATGTACATTTTAGTGTCGGTATTGCACCGCTATCGGTATGGCTGCCCGCCTCAGGCGCATCTATCAAGGCTACAAAGGGGCGCACGCGTTTGCCCGCCCTGCATTGACTACGCTGAATTCTGAATAGCGAATAATGTTTGTCTACATTATAATTTTCTGCATTCATTTGTAAATATAAATTCATTTACAGGATTTGGTTAAGAAAATAAACAAATATTTATTCCGGCTGTGCTAAAAACAATGAAGCTGATAAACCTAACTTCTGAATAATTCAATTGCTAGATTATAGTCACACTTGAATGCCTACTTGTCCATAATCTAAACGTTAGGTATTAAGTAAAGTTATCTAGAATCTAGATTACACGGCTCGTGCTGTTTGTAATAATAAAATAAGATAAGTTTAGCTGTCAGCGGTTGCACGAGCATGACCTGCGAACGTTTCAAAGAAAGCCGATGCATGGGTAACGACTACCATCTACTATATATTTGTTCAACAAGATTCCTCCAACAGGATCTATATAAATATATACGGTATGAAATATGACGAGAGTCGACGTATGAAATATGCATTTACCGAGTACGCTTCAGGTATTATGTTAGACTAGCTGCGACCTGCTGTTTTACCCGTGTAAGTCCCATTCCAGTGGGAATACCAGGATAAAAAGTAGCCTATGTGTTATTCCAGGTCTCCAGCTACCTATATTCCAAGTTTCATTGCAATCAATTCAGTAGTATTTGCGTGAAAGATTAACGAACTCACATACATACATACTTACTTACAAACTTTCGCGTTTATAATATTAGTAAGATAGTAAGATATACCTAAACGTAAACTTAGTATGATGGTTAAGGAAAAAAAAAGGAAATTATTTAGACACGCACATGACTAACACTAAGAAATAAACACATAATAGTAATAGACACATCTAATCTAATCCAAATAAAAAGAAAAGAAATAGAAAAGTACACAATCAATAGGAAAGTACTTTTTAAACTTACAAGATTGCGTTAGTAGGTACATATATTATTTTAAATTTAATCAATTGATTTAAAATTACCCCGACGTTTCGGCAAACGGGTTACACCGGCCGTGGTCCCGGGAAGACAACGTTTATGTGTAGTAACGCAATCTAGACCCGAAATTCGAAAAGTGATGCTATGATCTTCATCTAACAGAAGGAAGGATCTTTCTCAGTCATCTTTCTACATATCGGATCGCGGACGATTTCTTTTTTCATTTTATCTACCTAACTATGTATAATATGTATGTATTTACAAAAACTTAGCAGCTGTAGGTATGTATTTACAAAAACTTAGTAACACAAGCTTAGCAGCTAGGGCTAGGGCTAGCTTAGGGCTAGATGGCGCTATGTGTTGTGCACAGAATTTATTTATTATCAGGTTTTTCTCCTTCCCAACAAATAACTTTATCATTGTTTGAATCCATGCATAAAGAATGTTATTGTTTCATTCAGGATTCATAATAGAAATAACAGCTACATGGGACATGCCATCTTCGCAAGTCTAATAATGGACGCAATGCGGTATGAACGAACACGGTATGAACGACCTAAGTATTTATCCAGGGCGCGTACCTATACTATAACTAAAAGGTCTTGACTATGCATTATAGCTCTTTTTTTCGTAAGTGGTTCAGTAGTTGCTGGTAGGTAATTTTACAACAAGTTTCTAACAGTTCTCACTGTCCTTGACGACTCTTTAAAAAATTAAAAACAATGAGGTAAACATTTCCCAATTTTGCATTATTTTGCAAATATTTTGCATAAATTTTGTAAAATTGCCAACAAATTGGAGTACTTTGGGGTAACAAATTTCGCTAAAGCGAGTTTGAAGTACTTATTAGTGTAATTTAATCTTAGGTTTTCGCAATTTTGCATAATAAAACACAATATTTACCGGGTTTTACTCGCGTTTTATTTAATAACGGCATCATTTCTAAAAACCGAGCTTTCGCTGACTTTACAGTTAGCTTTTTCAAAGTTGACTTCAAGGTTCACGTCAATGTTAGAATGATAAAATGACGAATTACATCTCGAGCAGTTTTTGCATAAATAAACTGACCTGAGGCATGCTTGAGACATTTTGAATGTATAATACAGACCCTTTTCCTATAAAAACTGCATAGCAAAACAATTACCTACTTTGCAATGTGAATTATATTTCAATGCTACAAGAAACTGTTTTAAGTTTTATTGTAATAAAAGTTATAAGTTATAATTACCCTCAGATCAGAACTTCCCGAAGAAGTTGAAGTGCTGCGGCTGTCAAAGTAGGTCGTGTGATGCATTTCCGAACTGGATTCACTAATACTTCCCACAAAATGTTTTTAAAAATACGTAGTATTATTTCCGTATATCCATTCTCACTCGCATAAACTAAGCTTTCTTCACCAAATAGTCTTAACTGTTTAACACATTCACGTTAGCCCACAACACTGTTTAAGTTTTGATTATTTAACGTTTTTATTACTAATCTTTCAGACTCGTTATATTTTGAAATCCTTTAGATTATGTAACGGTTCAAAGGGAAACAGGTGTAGGAGTTGTAGAACAGTGTTTGTACGCGCCGGATTACGTTTAGCGTAAGTAAGCAATGGCATACGTGACTCAAGCACTAGCGTTTATCGGTAAAACACAACAATGTTATCATTTCCAATCGTCAATGGTTGAATATCGGATATCACTATTTTCGATTGATAACATTTTTTGTCACCTTGAGCGATTGATTTTAAAGTCTTTAAGTTTTGTTGCCACGTGATTACGAAATTTCGTTCGGAGAAATTTAAAATTGCCAAACTTAACTATCACAGGGATTGCAGGATCTTATCAGTTGCTAAATATATGAATGAATATAAAGATCCCATCTGTATGATAAACAGGCAATAAGTCAAAACGCCGGGTCGACCTTGGGAGGCGCCTTAAAATTCCGGTCAGTATATGGGCATCATGTAGTACAGCCCGTATATATACTCTATTATGAAAATTTAGATGTAATATTGAACATTCGCAAAAGCAATAGCTATTGAAATGTTGAATAAAGAGTAAATCAAACGAAACCACAACAATACAACCGGTAGTGTAGCTCGAACTAATGTCAGAGAGTGGCAGCGGGTTCGTAGCTTAGTACCAGAGTAGGTATACATTTTCAACGAAAACATTCTTGTATATTAATCTCTTTGCCAGTGATTATGCCACTAAAGTTGTTTTTACAATTATAATAGATTACTATAATTAGATAATACTTTACCTACTGTCAACTTATAAAGCCTTTATCTTGTTTATGTTTGCTCTTACCGTAAGGACTATCCACTACACTACCCACCCCGTTTTACTCAGCCGCAATAATCATAATATCTTAAAAACATTATTTACAGTTGTTACACGCGTTCGGCCAACATCAGATATATTGTATTAGAAACCTTATTCGGTTAAAAATTTAATGGGAAACATTTGCACAGTAGCAGATGCCGGTGACTAACTCGGCGAGGTTATTTCAAGATCGGCTGTGTGTATTCCTTCTATTTATGGTTTTATTGGGGAAGAAGATATGCGTACGTTTTGCGTATTGTGAAAGTGTTTCGCGAACGCGTGGGCCAGTCGGCGACCGCGGTGGCACTGCGCAGATTTGCGCGCCGCGACCGTCGACCGTTGCACCTGAGACACCACCCGCGCCCGCTCGCTCGCTGCCTGCCTGCCTGCCTGGACCTTCCACTTCCTCCGCTTAAGGGAGTCTCAGTTCTCAGTGCCATTCGCTACTCTACATTTCCACATATCTCCACGTTTTACTTCCTGGTGACATCAATGAAACTGCACGTGACATCATGTTGTCGACTCTCCGATATCTAACCTATCCGCCTGGAACGGGATATCGATAGGCTTTACACGTACTTCGTTAAGTGTTCTTGTTTGTTATTTTCTTGTGATAAGTGCTCAAGATAACATTCTTGATACACGTAGAATAAGTTAGCTACGTATCATAAGGGGGAAAGATATAAAGATTAAAACGCCAAATGGCCATTTTACAGGAGACCCGATTAAAGTTTTATTTTTTATACTCTCGAAGTAAAAAAAATAGACAACAATTCGCGTTTTCGTGATACCTATCTCCCTAAAGATTTAAGTCTAAGTCAGCCTATTCCAAAATATGATATAAATTATATATTATTACGTTATTGTAATATTTGAAAGTAACCGTAATTTGCAATTGAAGCAATAAAACAAACCAATTTAATACGTAATAAATAACCAACCAATAATCGCGTCAAAACACAAACTACGTCGGCTCCCGGAAGACTCGTATATCTTAATCAAAACAATTTCTCTGTTCGCCAACTTAACTGAATAACTGGTGCCCCATATAAGATTGAAAAGTTAACAGCTACCGGTGATTGTCTGCAATGAATTATTATACTACACCTAGTACTTATAATAACCCATTCATATTAAAATATACATATAATATATTATTTGTACAACTGTTTAAATGGAGTGACGTTACGACTCATCGGACCGTTCGCGTTGTTTGTTATTAACGGCGTATCTTTATTGACGCTTCACGAAATATAGCCGCTTGTTTGAATTGCAAAATTTGATCGTAAATTAATTCTCTTTGTTCACGATCCAACTCAAAGAGCCTTTTATTTTAAATATAAGTAAATTGGGTACTTGTTTTGAATTAATAAGTCTTTAAACTGAAAAGTTAATTAAAACAACAAGTGTTGTTTCAAACTGGCATAACTACGTATCTTATCGTGTAATTGAATACCCACCTAACCTAGTTTAAAAATGTTTCGTACTGTAGCAAAAGTGTTTAAACAGTAGATGTTTTAATTGCAAACACCCAATTTATCAGTAACCAAGGTCCGAGTATCTGCAAGCAATACTGCGAAGTGCGAAAGAGTTTAACCTGCTTAATTAACAAAACAAATTAAAAGAAATGACTTGAGTACCCGCCGCGGGGCGCTTTTGCATGTTGCGCCAATCTCGACTCTACTCTCGACAATATGTGATGATATAATCTTCAGATATATGAAACACTATAATATATTAATAAGTGTTTAAAAATACAAAGTAGGAAAATCGGAATTCGTTAGGTGTTTTCGGTACTTTTAATAAAAAAAATATTATTCTTTCGCTTTATAAATACCGAACCTCGTAAAAATAACTTTGTTCTTAATCCAACTTGTAATTTGTTATCTTGAGAGTCTCAGTGGGTTTCATTAAAATGTATCGCGGTGTAAAATCAATGTTTCCGCCGGTTGTCGGCAACTGGACGCAAATAAACGCATAAAAATATTTATATATTACACTTTTATATTGCTGATTGCCGATACTGTTCCAGTTACAGGCGGTTAAATTCTTTATTTAACTTAAAATAATGGTGTTACTTTTATGTAAATTGAACACGAGCGAAAGAGTAAATCCAATAAAGCGATATCTATTGTCACAAATCACAAACCTCGGTTATATTACAATGTGCCGTTTTCAGAATGGTTTCTCGTATCTCGAACTCCTACGCATCTCGTGCAGTTATATTCAGTCATTTTACGATTCAATTTACATTTTAAAAAGGACATGTAACTGTTTTCAATTAGTCACTGTTTCTTTTTTGACAAGGTAAGTACTCCTCGTCAGTATAAGTCAATGTACATATGTGTTAAAATATTAGGTAATGCTTACTATCACTCGTCTGTAAATTAAACGGTAAAAATGTGAAATGTTCACTCCGGTAGGCACTCGCGTGTTGACTGATAGCAATGCCATATTAGAAGTTCAAGATAATTAACACGTATAGCTAATGATATAAATCATGTCAATCGATATGTAAAAAAATTAAGCGGCTTTAATAAAAGCACAGTAATTATCAGCAAAACTTGTTCCAAATATTAGACATAGGTACTTATTTATCTATAATTTTAAAATAGGCCGACGAACATCCAACATTTTTATTATTTCTTTTTCTGTACAACTCTTCATTAAAGTATAACGAAGTACTCGTAGCTATCCTATCAACGTACCAGAAACGCAACTTTAATAAAACATACATACACTCACGGCACTTCCTTTGGCAGTCGTGTAAAAAACGGTAATAGACTTCAAGAGTTCAAATCTCGCTGCGAGTGAATTTTTTAAGATGAAATATTTCTAGTATTAAACTTATTTTAAAAAAAAGTATAAGTAGTGTAATAAAACACAATATTTACTAGCTTTAACTCGTGTTTTATTAATTAGCGTCATTGTTCAATGCATGTACCAACGTTTCGCTAACTTTTCTAAAATAAATAATACATTCCTCGTTTTAACAACAATTAAGATACTTCTACTTCTGACACTTTTCGTTTTTATACTATTTTAACGTAGTATTTTTTTCTTTTACTACAAAACTTTAAGGTAAAAAATAGACTTCAAACTTTCATGATATAAAGCAGACTGTAAAATTAGCGAAACGTTGGTACGTGTAATGAAACAATGCCGTCAATAAATAAAAAGCGAGTTAAACCCAGTAAATACTGAATGAATGAATGAATAAATTATTTATTATACACACCAAATACAAATACGTACAAAGAAAACAAACACAACTTAAAAATAGGTGGCACAATGGGCGGCCTTATCGCTTAAAGCGATCTCTTCCAGGCAACCTTTGAATGGACCAGAAGTCAAGTTAGGTGAAAGGTAGGTAACTTAAATGTTGTGTTTTATAAAGTTTTATTACAATGCAAAATCGCGAAAACATAAAAAGAAACTAAGTTTAAGTACCCACTTAGTACAAAAACAAAAAGTGTCAGAAGTAGAAGTATCTTACTTGTTGTTAAAATGCGGGGTGTATTATTTATTCCAGGGTGACATCAGTAAACGGATGTTTCATTAGCATTGCAAATTAGCAACTCGACTCGGAAATGTAAAAGGGTTGTTGAAATACGGTGACGTTCTCACCACCAACTATCAACCTCAGAGAAATCATACTATAATAATTATTAATAATAAATAACATAATTATCCGACGACATAATAATTACACAACGGATATATGTAGTATATCCGTTGTTTAGTACCTATTTTACAAGTCTAGTGCTTAGTTTGGGGCTAGATTGCGCTGTGTGTAATGTAGTGCAATATTTATTTATTTATTTTTAATTATTATATTTAATTCAATCGTTGGTGGGCCCTACCATGATGTCTTATAAGTCGTCGCGAAGTCGTCGCGTCATCGTTTAGCTAAAATATATACAATTCTTCTTCTTCTTTATAAATGGCTTTTCCTTTCGGACATTTGCCAGTGTCAAGTATTATCAATATTTGCAAGTTATTTGCATTGAACAAAACAGTCATGTCGTCATAGTTAAAGTCAAGTCGAGGGAATCATTGTAAAAAGGGGGCCATTTTTTACAATGTTTGTTCACGGAGCTTTGGAGACAACACCAAGCTAAAGTACATGTTTTGCACCGGTTTTCACTTTTATTTACACTTGTACACCTTCACGAAACTAAATTGATTAATATGCCCCCGAAATTAAACATTTTACACGCATTTGAACTAAGTTTCACAAAAATGAAAATTTAGCAACACATCTCCTTAACGCATTCCCGCCAAAACTCCAATATATACAATTAAAAACACGCATCAAATAATTAAAATAAAAAGAAAGACAAACTATACAAAAATGATTTTTTTTTAATTGTCTGTGGTTTTTAAAAAGTCGGGGTATTTTTTATTTAAAATTTACTTTATTTTTTTGAACGACAAAAGGACGACATAGCAACAACAAACGATCATGCTAACGCGGAGTATGGATAGCATGCTATAAACTGAAAATTTGATAATAAAATCGCGACAGCTTAACCTTACGCGCAAGAGTGTGACAAGTGACAGACATCTTTGATTACGTTTGAGTTATCTGCGGATGCTCCGGAGTGTAGGCGGATAAATTCAAATATCTGTTTCTACTGCGACGTTTTTGAAAATTGGAGGGTAGATATCTCGATATACGTACCAGATCTTTTTAACTATTTTGAAAAAAAAAAATTTTTTTAAACAAATTTGTGGAGAGGCTTAATACAAGCTAATTTTTGTGTAAAAAAAAAAACACGAAAATTCAGATGACCGTTTATACTTTGCTACCATCGTGTCTTTACATAGCTACTAAACCGACAGTGATGAAACACAGGCCTATGTAGTATATTGTCGAACTGACTCGTTCGGTTTCCATTTTGTGGGCCGGTGCAGTCACCAAGTAAGACGGAAAAAACTTTTTCTCAGTGGTCTTAAGTATATTTTTGGTAAAGGTGGTGCTTTAGACAATTAAATTAATAAAGGTTAAAGTCTGTTATTCTTTTTCTGATATAACATTTGATATATCTACCTACAAAAAGTATAGTCAAACTCTGGATAAGTAGGTACAGAAAATTTAGGTTAGATAATTCAAGACAAGGCTATAGTATCATGGAAATGTATATAAGCTTCAGCTTTCAGCGCGTTAAAAGCTCAACCCGGCGAGATGGCCCGCGGCTTCCATTCTCAGCGAATAAAGGATCTGTGATTAACATCTTTACAATGTCTCCCTAGGGAATAGACAACTGTTCTGTGCTTTACTTTGAAGATAAAACGTTATGATTGTGCTCTGTTTCGCATATTAACGAACTAGATACGTATTTAACATTGAATTCGTTCTATACAAGGTGTAACGGGCAAGCCCTTTAAGCCGAAAGGGGGTTGTTCTATACGTCTAGGCGAACCACTTTTGTTCTACGAGTTTTGAAAATTCGAAGTACTTTTTGAAAATTTTAAGTGTAAAGTTTACTTAAAAATCAGCTGTTTCTTAGAGTTCGAGGTCACTGACCTTATGTTGTCCTTTCATTTAGTTTGGTCTACTACAATCAAACCTTCAATTACCTTTATTTTCAAAAGCAGCTGTTTTTTCAGTGAAACAAAACCTCAAAATTTTCAAAAAAAAAGTTCGAATTTTCAAAAGTTGTTCGCCTAGACGTCTAGAACAACCGCCTTTCGGCTTAAAAGGGCTTGCGCGTTACATCTTGTATAATTATACGAAAAAAAAACACGGGATGCCGAAGATCGTACGAAATGGAGACGAAAAAAGTGGTCTAGGGGACTTAGGATAAGTAGGTAGTAGAACAAAATTATATAATTTTTAAAATTCATGTCTCTCTGTCTGTCTGTTTCTCTGTCTATTCCTTATACAATTAAAACCTACTAATCCAATTGAAATCTGGTTTTCAATATTGGATAGTTCTATTTTCGAGGTATAGGTATAGGTCGTGGTATACTTTGCAAAAGTGCAACCGTTCGAGAACCGCTCGGCCGCCCGCGCCCATGATAACGCGTTTTTCACTTTCTCTGGTGAAACCGCGGGGCGTAGCTAAATTCACACGATTTC
Source organism: Idaea dimidiata (assembly GCA_949358125.1). NCBI lineage: Eukaryota > Metazoa > Arthropoda > Insecta > Lepidoptera > Geometridae > Idaea > Idaea dimidiata. The sequence continues at coordinate 8,753,581 of OX442337.1, forward strand.
TTTACATTGTTACATTTTACCGGGTCATAAACGATTATTATTATTGATGTTCTTACGTCTACGTATCAACCACGTTAAGATGGTCTTAGCCGCGAGGGGACAAGACTCACGAGACCCGATAAAATGTAACTATATTAAATTACTTGATGGCTTAACGTGATACTGTATTTGGTACCGTGTTAATCCGTCAAGTGGTTTTAATAAAGGCGCCAATTGAGCAGGTACTAAATTAAGGCAAAGAGATTGTTGTAAGGAATACCACTTTAATACCAAGACTGGAGAAACCCTGGAGAGCGTAACGAAGATTAAATGCTACTTAACAGGATATTAAAAATGCAAGATTAAGAACTTCCTTCCCTTTCTCTTCCTATGTTGATAAAACGGTATTAGGTATAAAGTTGCCGTTTTGCATAGAGAAAATGAAGGAAATTGCATTTACCATAGGTATCCAAACAAGTTTGTTTTTTTCTATTCTTCGAAACTGGAAATCGGTATCTAATTATTTAGTAAACTTACCCTCGTAATTTTAAAAAGTCAAAGTTTGTGTGCTTGCCTCCCGACGCAAAAACGACTAAACCGATTGCGATGACACTTTGTTATGTAGATAGCTTGAACTCTTGTTTTTTTTTAACCCAAGAGATTAGACTTATGCGAGTGAAACCGCTGCACTAGGCGCTCCTAGTGATTTATAATTTTGTTAATAAACTACTTTACATTGTTGGAGTAGTAGTGTCAATATTAGTACGATTAATTAAATTTTGTTTTATAGAATACTTTTCATCATTTTCAAATTGAACTCAATAATTGAATTATTTAAAGATTTTTAAATCTCATAAATATCGAATAGGTTTACAATTGTAAACCTATGACAATGACTCCAGCTCATGCAAGTTGACTACTAATGAGAACCATCATACCGAATGCTTATCTTTAACAATCTTAATTGAATTTGACAACCATAAATTTTACATAGTTAAGGAGGCAATTTGTGACGAAATATTTGTTGGGTGTGTCGGTATTGTTTGTGTAAAGTGACCAATTTGGGAAAGATGTGGAACAATGGAAGCGTGACCGTAGCCTGATTGCCATCATCCACTCACTAAACTTGGCTTAGAACCTAGAGTCCCACTATTTACTATACTTGGAATAATAATATGTTCGACCGCGGGCAGTTTATGGCGTTGTCACGAACATTAATCTTGAATTAAATCATTACTAATAAATAAATAAACGTGTTAAACATTCTAATTATATTGTAGTATAGGTAACTACAGTACCTTTTTTTTTAAATTTCAGACTATAATTTTACGTTTTTGTCACTTATGTTTGAATTTTTTTTGCATAGAAAGAAGTGCCAAATCGTAGTCTTTAATTAAAAAATTAACTATCCGAACTGTATAATTTGACATGGTACGTACACACCTAACTAGAATAATATAATTATGAAAACAAGATGGTCTGTTAGAAAAAGTTGAAACGTCAGCAATCCCGCGAGAGCTTCATTAATATTTTATGCTTGAGAGAGTTAATCTTCTTGTAAACATACCTATAGTACCTATTTATAAGCTATGGCCATTTTTTTTTCTTCTGAAATCACCATCCTTTTATTACAAAACGAAGTCTAAATGTAACCTAGTTTAAAGTCAGATTTTAAGAGGCTTTCTGGAGACCAGGGGCTCTATTTTTAAACCAAATGAGGCATTTCGAGCGATTTTAATACCTCGATTTCTATTGATTATCGTTAAATTTCTATAATTTTTCTATGTGATTCGCACGTCCACAACGAGTGGTATCAACCACTCGCAGCAGGAGTCTGGCATCAAACGATAATCAGCAGATATCAAATTATTTAGATCGCTTGAAGTGCAACGAGCGATTCAAAAATAAGGCTCCAGGGGCTCTATTTTTGAACCAAATGAGGCATTTCGAGCGATTTTAATACCACGATTTCTTCTGATTTTCGTTCAATTTCTGTATTTTTTCTACGTAAACAACGACGAGTGCGTACGTCCACAACGAGTGGTATCAACCACTCGCAGCAGGAGTCCGGCATCAAACGATAATCAGCAGTTATCGAATTATTTAAATCGCCTGAAGTGCAACGAGCGATTCAAAAATAAGGCTCCAGAAATATGTTAACATGTTACCACATGTACTTACCAGTACCTATATCAGTTTAACAAGTTAAGCAGATTTTAGTTATGTCATATTCATATTATTACATTTATTGATTGCTTTCATGAGTAATACCTACAGGTCATAATTGTAAATAATATTATATAGCACATACATGATGCCCTCACAGAAGTTACAAATACTGCGAATGTTTTAGTGGAAAAGTTAAATTCCAGAAGAGCTGTCTAAGGGATGATTTATATTAGACCGTCACAGGTCCGAGCTTCGTTGTCCATTGCTCGGCGAGCAGTCGATCGGTCTGTTGCATTGCAACCGAGTGGCGGCCGAGCAATGCCCAACGAAGCTCGGACCCGGCCGGCGCTCGTGACGGTCTAATATAAATCATCCCATCAACTCTAACGTAATAACTTAAAGCTCAACCTAGAATTAACTTAATGTATAAAAACGCCATCTAGGAACAAAAGGTGACTATAAAAATTAAACATAGCGCACGCGCGCTCCATTCATTGCTTTAGAAACAATCAGCCGTCTACAGATGGAGCTACTTTGGTAGTTTATTGAAATTATTTTATTATACAAACTACGTAGTTTAGGGTAAAGATACGTGACAAACATACAAAGGATTATTATTATTATCTTACTAACATTATAAACGCGAAAGTTTGTATGTATGTATGTGAGGTTGTTACTCTTTCACGCAAAAACTACTGAACCGATTGCGATGAAATTTGGAATATAGGTAGCTGGGGACTTTGATTAACACATAGGCTACTTTTTCTCCCGATATTCCCGCGGGAACGGGACTTACGCGGGTGAAACCGCGGAGCGCAGCTAGTATTTAATAAACCACATACCTTGCTCTCGCATGTTGTATGGCAAACATATTTGCAGACTGAAACAAAAAACATATTTTTTATTAAGAGAAGCCTTATTTAAATTTTTGACAATTAAAGAGTAATCTAATCAATTGCAGAAACAAATTCTCTATTCTCGTACCTAGTGAATGAGATAATATTTCATTGAAATGCCAAACTACAATAGCAAGCAATATTTTTTGTTATTGCTGCTGCAGTGAAGCGCTACACAGCATACAAATAACGATTGGTAAGTTTGTACGCGGCAATTCGGGGTCGTTATACTTTATCCACAATATCCTACATGACATCAAAATCCATGAAGCAATCTCAGCACGTGACAATCAATTCTAAACATTTCTCGCAAGAGCATTGTGTCGCCAACATCTGTCGTCGCCGACCTCTGAATGTCAGCTTTGACTATCGTCTAGTCTGCGAAACTAGACATTTAAATGGATATAGGTAGGTACCTTTATAGTTGGTATAAGTTAAATATGTACTTTAAAAGGTTAAGGACTCCAGTCACTTTATTTAAAAATAAATTCCTGTCCCGTAACGTATGTGATGCATCACGTATGTCGTACCAAGCGTTGCTAAACCCATATGATTATTCAAATCTTATTTCAACCACTAAACTATCCCTGTACCAAAATTCATTTAAATCGGTTTAACCAAAACAAAAAATCAAAAGTAATAACCTACCTCGATAAATGGACTATTCAAAGAAAAAGAATTTTTCAAATCGGATCAACAGTTCCTGAGATTAGCGCGTTCAAACAAACAATCAAACACTTCAGTTTTAAAATATTAGTATAGATACGGAATTTACTATAATTTGTTTAAATTAAATAGGCATACCTAACTTATTTAGTTAAGTAATATGATATTTTTCTGTTGTTGATGCAGAAATATGTATTTAACAGTGTGTTGATCCTCAATCATTTAATTTAATTGTGAAATTGATAAGTTGTGCTCTGAGCTAATAGTAGGTAAGTAGGTACACTCACCTCTGCAACAGGATCCTTGATTCTGGACTGGCTGATGGCACCAGTGACATGGTCGAGGCTTCCGAAAGGACTTGCTCCGAAACGCGTGTGCTTGACCAATTCCCTCTTTCTGGAACAAAGGACACCACCCTATGAGAAAACCCATCAGATAGAAAATTTTAGTGATAGGCGATTGTGGTTGCTATAAGAAAAGATTTTAAAGAAGGGTTATACTCATGCTGTATCTGAAATAAAATATTTATTATGTATTGTATAAAATGGTAAACTACCAGTGCTATATAGATGCTCGAGCATCGCATGTTTAGTAAATTCATATTTTCCCACAGGTCACAGCGAACAAATAGCTGCGGGCTGAGCGCTAGAAAACGTTTAACACGACCGCGTGAAATGATGGCTATTTCCAAGGATGTGTGCGAGAGGACAAGGGCCAGCTAGTATTGTGACGAGATCGGCGACCACACGGGCCGGCGCGGCGCGGGCGCATACCTGCACTCCAGCGCTGGCCCACAACGGGTACGTGGACGCCAATCTATTCAAGATACACGCTCTTTGCTAACAATTACAAGATATGAACAACCATTGAACTGAACAGCGTGGGTCTTTTATTACGTTTTCTCGTTATAATATAATCGCATTCTGCTAAACTCTACTCTTATAGCTTCTATTCAAATTGGTCACGTTTACCTATGTCTTCGTCGTGATGAATAAAAATATCTGGCAAAGTACCTAGTTATAATGGTAAGTTAGATGCCAAAGATTCATAAATATTTTAGCAACGCAATCATTTCTATTATACCAGACAGAACAATGCGTTATGTACAGTTAAACAATTAGCTCCTATTCTTCACCGCGTTGTTTGACGTTTCTAGTTGCCATTTGCATTCAATAAATACGAGACGGGGGCCATGATCTTTATCTCTGAGCCCTGGCATGTTTTACACTCGTTAGCAAATTGTATGAGACAGCTATAAATCAGATCTCGTTACGACTATTCTAGGTAAAATATCGAGGAATCCAGCTATTTCTCTCGTGGTTCTTGATCTTGTCAACTTAGACTGTCCATCCCCATGTGTACAGTAACGAATAGAGCACAGTCATTGTATGTGAAGTGGTTCTGATTATAAAGCATGACGTCACAGGTTTTCTGCGCAGACGCCTGGCTCCAGATATTATAATGTATTGGCGCCACATTTGCCTCGCACATGATACATGAATGTTCTCGAAATGAGCGTTTAAAATAAATCATTCCCTCTTTCTTATCATACAGCAGCACCGTATGTTCAAGTGCTTACAATAATAAAACAACAGCAGCAGATTTTAGTCGAGACGAAAATTACTCTCCCACAGTTGAACTGGATTCCTAATGTAAATATTTAATTTAAACAGTGCCACACTTTTATTTCATTAATCATCAATTGGTAATTTATTACTTATACAACATTATGATTAAAACAACAGTTTTGCTAACTCAGTATTGGAATTAGTATTTTAAACATGATGCGTTTCTGTCAAATGAGTACCGTTCAGCTTAACTCTATGTCCGAAGAATAATTGGAATACGCATTAAATATTTCCCAACGAATAATTCACATACTGCCATCATCAGATCATCACACATGCAAAGTGCGTCAACAAAAACACACGCACACCATCTCCCTCTGAGAGCAACACGTGGCGTGCGCCGGCGCAGGTGCCCGCGAGCGGAACGCAGGCACAATGTGCACGGGCCCAGGCACCCGCCCGCGCCCGTGCCAGCCGCATCAAACAAAAAACACTCAACAATACTACACGGAAGTCTAATAGTAAATTTTGACACAAAACGGACAATAAAACTATCACATACGCATCATTAAATAACTGAATCAGATTTCATTGAACAGCTGGATGCGCGGCTTTTAAACAATGAGACATCCAACTGTCCGAACAAATGATATCTTTATTCATTCAATAACAGACGAATAGGAGTGCAGCTAATAATGTTATAGGTTGTGGCTTTAAATTTGCATTTGCTATAGATAGTAATTTTAAGTACTTACATACATACGGATACGTACCTACAAGAAGTAACTAACAGTCACGATATAAATTAACGATTGGGCGTTGCTCGCCAGTTTAGATAACAGAGTAGAATGTATGTTAGAAGCACCAAAACTTGAGGAGTAACAATGAAACTTTATCACAGTATGATAGCAACATCGTGGATAAATTCACTGTATCCCTGCAGTAATTACGTAAACTCTGCGGGCGCGGGCGAGCCTCCCCTTAGACCCAGCACCCTGTGCCCGGGAGTCGGGGTCACTAAAGCAATGTAAAATACTTAATTTAACATATTACATTACTGTTTTTATGATAAAAATAAACAGGGACACTTTTATGATGATTAAAAAAATCATTGAAATGCTAACGTGACAACATTTTGAATTTCCTGTTACCAGGGTCTGCAACAACAAAGTTTTTCATGTGGTTAGGGGATTGAATTATTTCTTCCGTTCTTTATTTGGTACCATTCACTAAACAAAGTTTTTTTTTTTATATTTTTACACCTCAAATTAAGTAAACCTCGCGGTGTCAGATAAAAACAACACTAATTAATAAATCTAAAGCGATTGTTTTGTTTCCATGTTGAAAGACGAGATTTCTGGAACAAAATGTAGATTAGGTAAGTACTACTATAATGAATTCACGGATGAAAATAAATTCTTGATGTCAAGTTTGATCGTCGGCCGTATGTTTGTAATTGAACTTTTGTGGCACGAGACAAAGGGAATCTCGGTGTACCTATAAATCAATCGAGCGGTGCTCTTTTGATATAACCTCTATTGTTTTGTAATGAATAGTAGGGTCGTGTTTAAAAGTAACGTCAGTGAATTTACGAGAAATTGATTTCGTGATGAACCCTGTGTGTGATGTACTTTGGTATATTTCAAACAATGCGATAGGTACTTTGATTGTCTTTCTTGAAATTGTTAAAAGATATTAGGTTAGTATGCAGGATAGTAAAGAAAGTTTATGAAGTTACGTTTTATGAATCTCAGCGGAGCGGAGCTATGAAAAAAAATTTGTTGGTATTATAGGTTAATATATAAATGATAACTTAATCAAGTTTTCCCCAAAAACATTTATAATTAAGTCATTTTACCTACTATTATGGTGAAGAGAGTTCTTGCTTAAGCCGTAAAATGCCCACTGATAAGCATTTTTTTTCCAAGAACATAGTGTATAGGCAGGCATATACCTACCATAGACGCGCGTTACCGTGTTCCAATTCAACTGTTATCTATTTACTGGCACTCACGTTTCGCAACCACTGTTTTACTAACGTTTTAATAAGACATTTCCACGTGTTGCGGCTGTTTCTCCCTTAATAAGGGCATCCAGTCAATAATATTTGGGTCTATCTGTCTGGATAGGGTGATGCTTTCACGCGTAGAACGTGACATCCGACGGTAATAAGGTGCCTCGTTATAAGGCTATACGAAATTGTCTCACGCCTGCTTGCGTGGCTTCGACGACTTCTCACTTGGCACCGGCACTGTCACCATTAGCATACTGTTTCTAAGTAGTTGCTTAAGTTACCTACATTAATTTTCATTTCGTGAGCGTCATGCATTATGAATACTTATGTTCTAGGGAAATAAATTAAAATAACTATAAGGGTTTCTTGTTGACTACGAAACCCTAAAAATAATGGACACTAGTAGGAATATTTTTAAGGATACCTACGTAAGTATTTTTTTTTATTAATTTTTAGCGTAGCTCGATATTGGTTCATTTTGTATGCGAATCACAAGCCAACAATCAACAATAAAAGATAGTTGGTTCATTTATTTTTGCAAAGTTTTAGTTGCTATTTTTACAATATTTTTAAACACTTGTAGGGTAATATTGATTTGCATAAACATAAAAAAATATATGCACCATGAAATATTTAACATTGAGTAATGTAGAGTGGTACCACAGAATACATAATAGTAGAATTTTAAAGCCGTAAGTAAATAAGTACCTTCCTACTTAATTGGCAACCTTCATGACCTATCTACCTACTACCATCTACTACCTAGGTACCTAGATAATAGGCTGTCCCATAAATATAGGTACGAACTACGTACCTAGTTGTTTATCTTTATTGTTGTACTAGTTGCGCTCCCGCGGTTTCACCCGCATAAGTCTTGATCCCGTCGGGATAAAAAGTTGTATTTGTGTTATTTCAAGTCACCAGTTATACCTATATTCCAAGTAGACCTAGTGCGAGCTCCACTGCTATTTCTAATTTATATATGTATCATTTTTTGGAAAAATAAACATATTTGTATTTGTAGTTTCATTGCAATCGGATCAGTAGGTTTTGTGTGATTGAGTATAACAAAGTCACATACATAAAGCCATGCATAGTTGCAAACTTTCGCGTTTCTAATATTAGTAGAATGGACGGACATGCTCTGCAACTCCGATAATATCGCAATAAAATCGTATGGATGGTTATAATATTTTTCAGCGTGATTTTAAATTAAGTAGGTACCTATGGTTTCTTTGTAATAAAATAAGAGTTATTAAAAATAACTTTTTATGCTTGTAGATGTTTAATTCTTTTTGGAGTCTTCTATACTGAGGCGGTATAATTCCGTATTTGGCACATATTATAAGCCATAGGTCTGTGAATGAAAGCTACGCTCTGGTAATCATGAATATTTTTTGATTAATTCAACACGTAGCGTGTTCAAATTAAGGTAAGTATAATAAAATAATATTGTCTTCGTCGCCCTTACTTCCCTCTACTTTGGCGTTGATGATGACTATATAGACACACCCTGTTCATGAGGGAGCACCCCTTCAATAATAGGGCGAATCACTAACGGTAAAGGTGAAAAACGCTATTCATAATGTTTTTTAGAGTTATTTAAAATTCAACGATTGCGTAAAGGCTAAATTTTGTCGATAACATTTGAACTCCATATCTCTGTAGTTGCATCGAGAAGCAACAATGATGATAGCTTGATTTTAATACCTATACATTAACTAGTAGTTCTGCGAACAGTAGACCTTGCGAACACTAATTGTTGAAAGGGCCCTACACATCGTATCGATATAAAAAAGCAGAAGATTAAAACAATTGTTTACCCCACCCCGCCAATCAAAAATCCCCCACGACAAAAAAAAACATGTACTCATAGAACTTGTATACCAAGTATCATCAAAATCGGTTGAGAAATACGACCTCTAGAGGAGAAGCACACACAGACAGACAAAAGATTTACCAGACTTGAAGCATAGAAGCTTCGCTCGCCACGTTCGCGCGGTCAAATATGTGCAATTAAAAGATATATTCATCATTTTTGATTAGAGTAAAATAAATGTATGTATTACATCTTACAAATATTATAACCGCACAAAAGTTTGCATCTATACATGTCTGAGTTTGTTACTAAATCACGCAAAAACTAATAATAATAATTCAATTATTCGTCAGAAGTAGGTTACATAGGTTCTTCTTAAATTAGCGTGCCATTACTTCGTCGGATTCTCCGACATACGAATGAACTGATTGCGATGCAACTTGGAATATAGGTAGCTGGAGACTGCAATAACACATATGTAATTTTTTATCTCGATATTCTCGCGGGATCGGAACTTACGCGGGTGGAACCGCGTGACTTTATATGATCAAATAACTATAGCAGCTTTACTGAATCTTCACGACTGAAATGGAACGGCAAATTAACGGAATACTTTAGGGAAATCTGTTTCGTTGTTACAATTGAATAATTGGCCGAACAAAGGACCGACCGACCTTGTTTTAATAGGCGTAAGTAATCTTATAAAATCATACGGCGGGCTTATACAAGATGTTACAATAGCATGTTTTCAAAATAGCTGTTTTACGCACGGTTATTTGTAAAAACCATTTAACCACATGAATTAATTTTTCCCCTTTTCAGAAACTTAAATCAAAAATATAAACAATAAACTGAGTAAAAAATAAAATGAGTTTCTTCTCATTGGAGGTCGCGTTCATTTTTGATCTAACTTTCTGAAAAAAGGTAATAGTTGATTTTTTCTTTTTACGGAAAATTAAGTGCAAGTTTTTTAATTGGTACAAAATTAACATCATTCATCATCATCAATCACACAATGTGAACCAACAACAAAGTTAAAAGCTATCTATTTCCTAAAAGTTAATTATCTAAATGCCTATTTGCACCTGGGTGAATGGACACGCAACGTAAGTTTGTAACAAAATACGAGTGTATCAAAGTCGCGTGACGTCGGAGTCCCTGTAGGAAGTCACTCACTCACTCCCCCATCCAATAAAGCGCAAATTGTCGAATTTCCGATCGTTTACCCGCTATCAGCAACCGAATGTTCGGCTACAGGGGTACCGACTCGTACTTACATCCAATCCTAATGATAATTACGAACATCCGAGCGGGACATTGCTAATTGGATCATAGTTACAGGCATTCATTAACTAGTTACGTAATGTTGACCTGAAATGAATGATAAATATTTCTGATCAGGAAAGTTTTGCTCATATTAATAGTGGTATATTTATGTACGAACAACCGAACAAGTTTTAAATATAGGTATAAAGCAGGTCTCCAACTCTCTACATATGTTTCATCATAATCGGATCAGCGGTTTTTACGTAAAGGAGCAACAAACACATACACATGCACAAAAACGTCCACCTTTAAAATATTAGGATTAGGGCATGAATCCCGGGATCTCGTAATCCCGGAATCTCGGACAAAAAAGTTCGATATTACAATCCCGGAATTGAGAGACCCGATATCGAAATATCGAGTACCTCAATTCGAACACAATAGTACGTGGTACTTTGGTTATTTTAAGCATAAAAATGAGTTTTACTTCTCAAATATGAAGTAAATGACAAAAGTAAGTTTGTATCTCTGAAACGAGTCGCTTTAGGACATCATGTGATGGAATGTTTTCTGTCTATTTAGACCGCCTCTATCAAAATATAATAGGTTTCATTCTGCTACACGGCGATTTTTTATACCTTTGGTCGGTTTTAATCTTAACCCTTGAATAACTTTTTCCGTGACGGTTTATGAGCATAGTTTGAAGGAAAAGTTTGTTTGGTTTGATGTCTTCTTTCGACGTTATGTCGTTGTTGGATTTGAAGAACAATTAATCTAACTGCGACATGACGTTTTATTAACATGTTTTTTTTTTAACTTCATAGGCCGATATCTCCGATACGAGTCACTTTAGGATACATGACTGTGATAGAATATTTGTCTATTTAGACTTCCTCTATCCAAATATATTGGCTTTAATGCGCGACAACATATCGAAAAAAAAAACAAGATGGCGGACGTCGACTAAAGGCATGGACAAAACATGGATACATCGACATGAATTTAAGTTTTCTTTAGTACCGACTCATAAAAAAAAATCATACGCAAATTTTACTGCTACCGTCCATTTAGTGGCGCGAATAGAACTAGGCGCAAAATTTTAGACAGCAGTTATTTGTCCGCCATATTTGCAAAATCGTGATGTAGACTGCTCCTGGGGTAACTTATTTGCGTAAAGAAACAACGAAGTCTTTAATTTGTAAAAAAGAAATAATTTTAAACATTTCTCATTATATTTGATCGCTTTTTTAATAATATATGAAATCCCGGGACTAATCCCGGGATTCCGGTATTGAGTTCGAAATCAATCCCGGGATTGAAAACCTCGAGATTTTGCATGCCCTAGTGGTGATATAATCGTTACGCACGTTGAGAAACTCCTTTTTCAAATCTGTAATTTACAGTAGGGGTATTAAGAAATAGCTTCGGTCTGAAGCAGAAGGTGGACTTGACAAGCCTGACACTGTCAGACTTGTCAAGTTTTTGAGAGACAGAGATGTCCTTTCCAACTTCGGTTTTGGACCGAAGCCTTCTGAATACCCCTTCTAAAACCCGTATGAGTAGTATGTAGGTCTGTACATAAGATACAGGATTGATCCATGGATGTACCTTTTATTAAGTATTTCGTAAGATCTATGTAGACCCATGATTATGAAATAAACGAATTATGAATTATGAATGATATAGTTATTAAAACCGACGAAACAGCCATCTGAGCGACATTACCGTTTGTTCGGTAAAACATTACATTACCGTTTGTTCGGTATTTAATAGATTTGAAAAAAACGGCCATCTGTTACTTTACTTTAAAATTTACTAACTTACATGCATGAAAATATAGTTTCATCATTAGCATTGAGTGTCATTTTGTCACTATAAAGAAACATTCTCTAAATACATGTTCTAGTATTACAGAGAGAAATAGCTTTCGTTCGTTAATTAACCAGAATGTGATGGTAGCGTGGAAGAGCTGTACCTAATTGAAGAATTCCCAAACGAGTCATTAATGGAATGTGATTGCCATGTGGTTCCGTAGCTCCTACAGTCTTCCAGTAGGTACCTACTATCTTGTAATTTCGATTAAAATATTCAATATGAAGACATCCGGATTGTGATCAAAATATTTGTTTCGTGACAGTTTTCTATATGCCTGCTGATACGTATCATTGATAAAAATTCAACATTATTATCGTTTATTACCATATTTAAAAGTAATCCTTCTTCAAACTTTGTAAGGTAAAATTGGTACCTACTAACTGAACATTGGAAACTGTCGGAAGAATTATAAAACTGACGGAAAACAGTATAATTTTGTTAGAATTTAACGAACTTTGAAGTTATTAATGTAAATTACCTGCCAGTAGGTAAGTACTTAAGTTTTATTCGAATATATTTATTAGTAAGGTACTTTCTGTTATCAAAAGTAAAACCATTTTATTTTACTTTGAATATTTTAGAAACCAAGCAAGCCTCGCACACAATATGTTTAATCGATAACGTACCAAACAAGCGGAACGAAAGATACATGTTTGGTTTTTAACATTGACTTATACTGATTATTCCTTTGTAAAATCTAGTTATACGCTTTATTTAATAACTAACAAACTAACACTTTCCCAATAGTTTGGCCTAGAGTTTCGCGGATTGTGGGAGACCACCCGCGTCGTGTATAAAATGCAAATTTATGTTTTCGTGTTTCTCCTATTTGTGCCAGTAAACATGTGGAGGTACCTACCAGCATTGAATAATGTGTCCGGACATTGCGACCGAGCAGATCACATTGAGTTATAGACCACAAGTGACCTGTGCTGACCTTTCTCACTTCTCTTTCCTTATATTTGATATGCGACAATACGATAATTCAAGTCTTAACTTTGTATGGTTGAACCGAAACAGTATCACAAAGCAGAAGATTATCTCATTGATGTCTAAAGTGTGATAAATTAATTATTGAGTAATCTGATACTGTATAAGAACCATATACATTAAAATAAAATATCTCCGTCATTTATTCCTTTGATAAGTGGCTAAAAACTGACTCAGCGTAACCACCATAATAATCATTTCTACTCCCCATGCTGCTGACACGCCCCACAACGTAAGATATTTTAATCAAATCTCTATAAATCTCCATTGAAGACCCGTAACTAAAGAGATAGACTTTAATTAAGTTAAATCTCATCCTATCTATGAATGATGCCTTAAGTACCTACGTAACTTAATTTAATCTTTTGAACGAGTCTAAAATGAGAGTTAATCGAATCATTAATCATGGAACTATCACTAAAGTACTAAATTGAAATATAAAGTAGACGTACTATTATACAGTAGACGACTTGCTTATTTCTAACCGAAATTCATGTTAGATATACCTTAGTTAAATTAAGTGTATTGAAGTTATCCGTATATATGACTATCCATCAAGCTTGTGCCGCCCGCCGCGCCCGGCTAACCCGCCCTTCGCAACCTGTCACTCACTTTTCATACGATTTTTGATGTGCGAGAAGGGTTTTTGGAGGTTTAATATTGTTAAAGCTTCAAGCACGAATTCTGCGGAAAGTTGGACAACTTTCGACTTTCCAGCCAATTTTTGTGATTACGAAAATATGATTGTGTCTACTTATTAGTGTAGAGGTTTAAAAGTATTGTCTTAAATCGTCATCGCTTTGATCATTATTTGACCATAGAAACTCTGCGCACAATTTAAATATAAAAATAGTGTCACATTTGATGCAATTATAATAATGACCTACTAAATAATGTATTTGAATGGATGCCTAGAGCCTAAGTTTTTCTGCATCAGGATGTATTTGTTATTGTTTAGGAATCAATTAAATCGTTCTCGATTGTTTCTCTATTGCAGTACATAGTAGACATACATAAATAATTTATCTTTATGTCAACGATGAATACGTGGAATCACATTCAAGGTAGTAATAAAAATGCAAAACATACATTTATCGAATTTATCTTGAAGACCCACCGCGTTCTGATGATAAATGTAAATTTCCCGAATGATATCCATTGTTTGTCCTGGAAATGAGCACACATCGTGTGCCGGTCTGGTTTGTAGCTTTGTTTGCTCACTGTTGAAATCCAACGTGACGTCATAGTCCTTAACTATGCTCAGTATAATATAACACTTTGTTTGGTACAACGTGCTTTGCGCAACGTTAATTGCCGCTGTATACTTTATTCTGAGACAGTTTTACGAGAGAAGCTCGTTCGTTTAGTTTGAAGATTCTGAACGGTGATATGCACCAAAAATGGTATAGTTTACCTATAAATTTCAATTAGGGATTGTTTTGAAAACATCTGTGTTAGTGCTGAGTCGGTTTTACGTGACTATTCTCATTCGTGTCATAATTCCCAACACTCCAGTAGAAATTATTCGGCTAATAGGAACTAGAGGGAGAATTATTTGGAGCCATGCCAATAGTACCGGTACCTTGTTAGGGACCTCATTCTGGACTACGTTCACCACTATCTGAATATGGTACCTACTAATGCATAGGTTGTAGAAGATAGTAGATTGTTATCTTTACTAACTTATGTACCTATTAAAATTGCAAGAAACTAACGCTTGTTTGTTTGTTGCATGTAGCCATCTATATTTTTCAGAAACTCAAGACCATAAACGTAAACACCGAACTGTTAATTATTAAAGGAAAAGTAAACAAAGAGCTGTCTTCTTCAAATAATTAAATGAGTTTTTTATTTACATTTTTGATCTAAGTTTCTGAAAATAGTATAGATATTTATCGCAAGGGCTTAGAAAACTATAAGACTATATACTTTCAAGAGTCTTTTGTGCGTGACTTTGAAGTCTCATAGCATTACATATCATTATCATTATATAGTATTGAACAAAAAAACTGTCTGTTTGTTCGGATGTATGCTTAGATCTTTAAAACGACGCAACGGTTTTTGTAGTAGATAGATTTAATAGGAAGGTTATGTAAGTACTTCCTAATAAATCTACACTAGTAGTACTCGTATAATAATAACACATCGTGATATTCCTGCAGGATAGGGACTTACGCGGGTAAAACCGCGGGGCACAGCTAGTATATCTATAAGACAATAAAATATGTCGCAGAGCTATTATTAATTACAATAAAATACGTGACTATTGTTCTAGTCTCAGCCTTAGCTTAGTGTTCAATGGCGCATAATTTAAATTAGGTACCGCTGTTCTATGACTTACGATTGGTAGGTAGGTACTAAGTGATGTCTTATGCTGATGGTATGCAGTGACAACTTAATTGCGTTGAGTGTCAGAGCGTGAAGAGATGGGACAAATGACAAGCGGCTCCTGTCACCAGCCCTTAGACATACGGCGGGCGGCGCGGCGGCGGGCAGGCGCTCCGCTGGCGTCTGACATTTTAGGTGCCGGCGACATTCTAATTATTAAGTACCTTAAGATTTTTAGGTCACTTTTACTCGTGTTTACAGAACTTCGAGTAAAATGAAATATCTGACAAGTAAAATTAATATCTAAAATAGGACTACCCTATCTATTTCCGTGGGTGTCGAAAAAGGCACCTGGAGGTGACTAGCGTGATTAGTGAAGTTCTCACCAAGCGGTGGCGGGTACACTACTTGGTCCCAAGCAGGGATGGTGTCAGGCAGGTCGTCGGCCTTGAAAAAAATGTCTTATCAATTGACAGAAAGTATGATTAAATCTACTGCCAATATATTAGATCATATCAAATAATTTGGGGTATCAGCGGACCCTAAGATCCCGAGAGGGGATGCAACTGGGAACATCACTCAGATAAGGTAATGAAAGCACAAGGGTTACTTACATATTTTTAACGTAAATCTACCTATTTACTGAATAAAACCCGTAAGTATTTGATTGAAAAAATGTACCTATGTAAGTAGATATAATGAATACGTAGGAACCCCAATTACATTGGATTACAAACAATTTATTTTTAATAGGTACCTGTGCCGAACATTTCCTTGCTGGACCGCTTATAAATTGGTAGTTAAATAAAAATTAATTTCAATTTAGGTACATATTATACTACCTGGTTTATTAGAATCAAGGTTTTAATTAATAGCTTGGCTAAATTTACGCCCACAGTAGCTTTTTTCTAAAGTGAAATTTAAACCATAGCAGGCAACATTGGTTCGTTCCACTCCGTTAATGTGGCCACTCTGGGTAGAAATTAAACCACCAAAAGCAGTATGTGTAAATTAAACTAACGTGAATAAGTATTAGAGGTCACTGTCAAATTAGCTATGTACTAACATAGGTAAGCAAACAGTTATCTTTACAGAAAATATAGACTTTCGGATATACCTACTATTAATTAATCTATATTACCTATTACCTACACTTATTAGATACTAGCTGCGCCCCACGGTTTCACCCGTATAAGTCCCGTTCCCGCGGGAATATCGGGATAAAAATTAGCCTATGTGTTAATCCAGGTCCCCAGCTACTTATATTCCAAGTTTCATCGCAATCGGTTCAGTAGTTTTTGCGTCAAAGAGTAACAACCTCACATACATACTTACATACAAACTTTCGCGTTTATAATAATAAGTAAGATATAACCGTGATATAGCATAATTTTATACCTATTGTTAAAAGAAATGCAACTTCCAGACAAACCGTCACAGGTTTAAGTCAGTGAAGATGAATGTATGTAAATGAAGATTATTTTTAAATAAATAATAATAATTTTAAAAATGGAGAAGTAAGTAGCTATCTAATTCATATTATGCCTTTCAATTAAATCTAATCCATCGGCGATGCGGGATAATTTCTTATCATTGTAGTTCTAAAACAAATAAAAACCGCTTTTTAAAGACTTTACTAGAGAAACATTAACCCGTCCCGGGACCAAACTTATTCATCTAGATACCTGTTACATTTTTAAGGGATTATGTTAGCATAGACGTGCCCATAATAGAGTTTATGTGATTATACGCTTAGGTATTTGATTAATAAGAAGTTTAATCACCGTGAGACATATTTCTGACGCGGAAAGGGGTCACTTTCCTAAATAAAAGATCGGCTAGAACTTTTTAATGGTAAAGAAGTTGAAAGATTTTATAAAAGATTAAAATAAACGATATTAAAAAAGGAAACGCATTTTTTCTGTAATTCCACCTCTAATTATTTCTACATTATTACATCGTTTGATTAGATTATTTCTGTGGTGGTATCAGTCAATATTATTGAAACAAAAACGGGTCGATATTTATCTAATAGTGTGAGACCTCCCACGTGGAGTCCGCTGGGATTCATGGATATAAACGTATTGCTTGCTGAGTAGGTACAGAGTACGCCGGTTATTCGGGATAATTGGCCTCTGCGCGTTCAACCGTAAATAACTTAGATTGCAAACAATTATTAAACAAACTAGTAGTCACTTCGCTTACTTGACTCAGATATATAATATTGCGTAGTTAGTATTAGGTACTAAGGATGTACTATACTATAAGTCAATTAGGTACCCACTGTTCTTATTGACTTACTTCGCTCATCTCGTAATAAAATATTTTGAATTGAATAACAAATCCAAATTGAAAAATTTAGAACTATGTGGAGCCATTGAAGAACATTCCAATGAGTGTTTACAACAAAGCATTGTTTGGACAGCACCGCGGTTCACATTTCAAGTTTTTAAATGGAGATAAATTAATTTATTGCTTTGAAAAAGGGGTAGAGTTGGGAACGTTAGTTACATTCATTTTTTATTACGTAGGTAGGTAATATAGTACAGTGAAATAGTAACCGCAAAAACACATTGCATCAATTTGTTTCTTTGGAAAAAGTCAAGGGTTATTTTGCAGGGCTGCATTGTGTATAGTTTTTAGTTCCATAAATCATGTTCCATGAACTCGAAGTAAAGTCGAGTATACACCAGGTGGTCGGAGCTATTTTAAACTACTGTTTATGTACCTACCAATAAGAGAAATGTGTTTTATGACTTCCATTCATGCATGTTGTTTTTGATTCATAGGAAGGACCATTTGGAATATTTTACTATCGGAATAATGTTACTCAGCATAGAAATTTAAACTGGTTGTGTGAAATACAAATAAGCAAAGAACTATTCGAGTTATAAGTTGCCTTTAGTAAAATAAATAAAAATCTCGAGTGTTATCGTGAAATGTTCATGTTTATGTGTCGTCGGTCACTTTTGTGGAAAGGACCACAAAATTTTAAATAAGATTTGTTAAGTAAGATATTTTGGTGTCGGTCGTGAACAGTTTTTGTAGAGTGAATGTCGCTAGCCACTAGCCAGCTGCCGACTGTGCTCTGCCAACCGTGAATGTTTTTGTCGAAGCCTTATGTTTTGCACGACTGTTACATTTCAGCTGCGAAATATCATTACAAGAGCTTAGTAACATTATACCATATTTTTTTTATAAATTAACTTTAAATTAATTATTTTTGATCAAAATATTGTTATTACTCATATAATGTAGGTACCTATAGGTCAATAAAAATGAGTGTGTAAGTTGGTATTAAGTACCTACCTATTAAGTAACTTGGGTCCGCGACGTGCTTTTCTCTTCTATTTCAATTCTTTCTTATATGAGTCTCTTGAGACAAAACTTTGTTTACATTTTGCCTTCATCTTGATATCTCCAGATATCAAATTTCAGTCTCGGCTTAGTGTCAAGATAATTAGTCGAGCACTTATGTATTTGTGTGACCGGCGACTGCCTCTACTGGGACCGCTCTTCCGGTCAAACGCTTCAGTTACTGGTTGCTCACTGGCCATTGCGCAAACATCCGCTCGCAATTCAAATTATGAATTTTAATTAGGAACGAAATGATTGATGCTTACTCTTTCAAAGTTTGTATTATAAATAATTTTCTGAATTCGGAACTTTAATTTAAAACATAAAAGTTTAAGAAATGATCATTCGATTGGTGATCCGGATCAATTTACAGAGGAGCAAAAAATATCGTCGTAAGGCACGTCAAGCCATCGGGCCTAGTTACCTCTGGTAGTTATAGATCGGTAAAACGACCTAAGACCCTATCATTATAATTATTAAGTATTTCAATTAAAAGTAGATGCAAAGTTTAAAGAAAACTTACTGCGAGTTCACCTACCTATATAATAATTTTGTTTGGTATTTAAGTAATTCGATAAGTATTTGAATATAACTCAAAATACAGTGCTTCGAGGATCTCATAATAATATCATATTTATGTACATGGGCGCTACTTACGTCATAATAATTTCATATAAGTTCCATTTCCGACCACGTTCAGTAACACCCTGGTCGCTTCTTTGCACCTTTGGCGCTCTATTTTTGAATCGCTTGTGGCGATTTGAGCGATTTATATAGCTTGTTTTCTATTAGTTTTCTTTCGATGTCGGTATTTTTTTCATGTGAATCGCACGAGAACAATGAATGGTCTCAGCCACTCGCCGCAGGAGTCTGACATCGAACGAAAATCTATATACTATCTATCTAAAATCTATACGAACTATATCAGCAGAAATATAGATATTTAAATAGTCTTAAGTGACACGAGTGATTTAAAAATAAGGGTATTCGTCTATAAATTTCAGCAACAAACGTAGCTAACGCTCGTTCCAATGTAATTAGATAAGGTACTCGTATATATTTACTGTAACATTCAGTCCCATCATAAACAACGAGTGAATGCCGTAACAAAAAGCTCGGACTGTCATCGACAGAATGTGTGAGAGTAATCCTGTTCTCATCGGTATAGGACGGTGGAACTATGACTACCTACTATGAGCACGGATCGTGTAGTAAATCATGATACCTTCACTACCATTGTCAGTAACTAAGTGGTACTTTGTACCTCCGTCTGACGTTTCCCTCCGACTATCTGTCAATGAAACGATAATTTATTCACACAAGTTTCAACACCTTATGGTAGGCTATATTTTTGTAAGCCAATGTTTGTTTTACAATTGTTCATTTTATTGTTGAATGAAACTTCGGAATATATGTCTTATAATTT
This sequence comes from Idaea dimidiata, assembly GCA_949358125.1. Classification (NCBI taxonomy): domain Eukaryota; kingdom Metazoa; phylum Arthropoda; class Insecta; order Lepidoptera; family Geometridae; genus Idaea; species Idaea dimidiata. The sequence goes on from OX442337.1 coordinate 8,773,934, forward strand.
TTATTATTTACTTACTTGAACCTATTTACATAAGTACACTTATGTAAATAGGTTCAAGTGTTAAAGTAGGTAGGTATAGGCACTCAACGAAGTCAACACATTTAGAAACACTGGAAAGCGCTGGGTTCTACTTAGATTTCTCAATAAAAGAGAAACATACAAGAACCGTACTAATGCGATCGTTTGAAGAATACCAAATGAACTCTTGGCTTACGAAGACGAGAACCATAAAGATTATAACCCTTTTCTAAATAGTAGCAGCACCAACATAATAGATATCTATTCGGTACTCGGGTAGGTATGTAATCGACATTATTAAAGCCATCTCAAAGCAATGCCGACTCTGAAAGGTTTTATTGTCTGACAGCGGCGCACGCAACCCCATATGTTCCTAATTAACTTACATTACGGACGCTACACAAGATAACACGCGAATGAAGGCGGACAAACAATCCGTTTGACTATTATCCTCATTACAGCATCCAATATGTGAGCAAGAATATTGAGTATCTCAAGGAAGTACGAGCGGATAGATCTTGAGCGTTATCAATTGGAGCCCGTATTCCGACGCAATTAACCCTTCAGTTCAAAGATGGAGGCGGTTTATGCGTGTGTAGAATGCATAAAGTCCGCCATTTATCTAATTGGTTTAAGCCCTTTATTACAATTGACTGTCGGAGTCCTTGTTTGTGGGGTGTATCTATAGGCTCAGTCTCGTGATCTGAAATGTTACTTTCTAAATTTCTATGTTTGTATTACATACCTAGTCCGTATACGGAAACAGACGACAATGAACTTGTGGGATATTTGCTCGCGGGCGACCGGCGACCGGCTAGTTGAGACGCGACACTGTCCGTGGGCGTAGCACTTGATCTTGCGCAACTGTTTGGGAAGCTAGAGCCCTCATGTATGCGACAATGCTACTCACCTCTACACATTAGCATTCTACCGTTAACTCTACCTACTCGCCAAGGTAGCCATTTATAACGTTCCTACATGCACCATCGTGCTTCATTTTACCTCCAATAACATTAGGGTTACTAATGCCAGATATCCAGAATACACAAGCTAGACAATTTGATTCTACCTTCTTTTTTTGACACCCAAAGTTTTTTTTCTATCCTTACAAAATCCTTAAAACTCCTTCAATGTTTGCTGTCGTTAGCTAATCGCCATATTCATCTTTACAAAAGAAGATAACCTCTTACATCTATCTTTTATCTATATCTATCTATACTCTATTTATATACTTATAATAAATGAAGAGAGGACAAAAAGTCTGTACTTGGAAGTAAATAAAAAAAAGTGGTCTAGGGGACTTAGGATAAGTATTAGAACAAAATTATATAATTTTTAAAATTCATGTCTGTCTGTCTGTTTCACTGTCTGTTCCTTTTACAATTAAAACTTACTAATCCGATTGAAATCTGCCTTACAATATTAAATACTTAGTTCTATTTTCGAGGAAGGTCGTGGTATACTTTGCATCAAAATCTAATTAGTAGAACCCGAGTAATGAAAGAAAAGTGCAGTTTTTCACTTTCGCGGGTGAAACCGCGGGGCGCAGCTAGTTTATAATATTATTATCTTCGGTTATAGAACGCTTACAAATTATATCCATCATTCTAATACAATAACCCCTGTATGAAGGGTTGTTTGTCAATACAATTAGTACAGTACAATGAATATTGAATATTCACAAGTCAATCAAATTACAATCTTCATTCTGACAACCCTGTCTGAGGTACCTATTCAGAACCCAGAGAATTGAACCAAATATGAGTCTAATTAATATGTGTGGTTGAAGAAATTAGCGTTAATTTACAAATTAATGTTTCAGTGTTGCTTCGATTGACCTTAGATTTCTCACTGGATTGCGACTTGAATCAAGCAAGTCATAAACAAATTAACACTCGTTCTTCCTACCTACCTATTATATACTAATATAAGCAAGTAGCCTACTTACATTAAGTAATTGACGGCCTCTGCGGCGCGTCGGGCGGACGCTCGACTGCAATGCAGAAGGCTGCGGGTTCGATTCCCGTCGGGCGCAAATATTTATGCTTAAAAATAAATGTTTGTTATTGGTCTGGTTGTCTTTCTATGTATAATATGTATGCATTTACAAAATAAAAAGTATATCCGTTGTCTAGTACCCATAGTACAAGCCTAGTGTTTATTTTGGGGCTAGATTGCGCTGTGTGCAATGAAGTGACATATTTATTTATTTAATTTAAGCTACCACAAATTGAAAGAACAACCAAATTGTGTTAAGGACTCATGTGAAATCCCTTCCGATTGAATAGTTTTCTTCATAACCGGTATCAAATAGATCTTAAAACAATGTTTAATATTATTATACATGATACAAGAAGTGTCCCCTTCATTTCAAAAACAATAAAAAATAACTTTAAATAGGTACCACTATTATACGGGAAAAGTTACCCCTGTTTTACAAAATAAATCAATTTTTCTTCTAAATCCTTAACCGCTATATTTTCTTATAGGCATCATAATATTAGAAAATACAATACCTAAAACCCCTTCATCGCATTTTATAAAAATATTAATTTAATCTTCGTTAATTATTGATTTTACGAGAAATTGTAGATTTTTTTCACGCAATTCCATCTCGCTCATTTATGTGTAATCGGACATGGACCGATGATTATCATATATCGCCGCCCTAAGAGTCTTATCGGAAACCCGCTAAATTAAAAATAATACTTTTCTGCAGATGTATCTATTGTTTCAGCTATACTGCCTATCCCTTACCACCTACTTGTTATTTTCGCAAATAAAAAATAAATTACTTTGGTATTTTGTTACTTGCTTCTCTAGAACATAACTTTGTAACTATCATAATAACATAACATATCATAACACAACTTTGTAAGTATCTACATATTAAACTTTTTAAAGTTACACGATTTGTTAACATAGTTTTGTCTTCATCGCGTATTATTATTTATTTTCTTACTTCGACGTTGCAACCATGTTACAACAATGGTCTTGGTCGCAAGGGGGCACTGATTTCAATATAGTTCTTATTATTTTAGCTATTATTATTTATCATTGCTAAATAGTCACAACATCATAAACATTTTAAATTCACACGATTTGGACTCATAATTATTTTTCCCGGGTCTTATTCGCGTATTATTATTTTTAAATTCTCTTACCTCGACGTTTCGATCATGTTACAATGATCTTGGTCGCGAGGGGACTGAAAATAATACGCGAATAAGACCCGGGAAAAATAATTATGAGTCACAACATCATTCACAACATTCACCTTAATAAAATGGTGCTCTATTTACCCAGTTCGACAGGTAAAAATATTATTATTTATTCAAATGTTGTTTCAGTTCAGCATTGTTTCGTGAACTCCACCTTCTCGAGAATTTATTCATAATGGTAGTCAAAAGACGCTGTTTTTAAATAAGTAGCTAAGTAAGCTAGTACTAAGTACTATTATTAATGTTTAGTCATAGTTTTTATTTATTTTAACTAGCTGCACCCCGCGGTTTTATTTGCTTTTTAAAAGGCGATCCTGGGGGAATACCGGGATAACATTTTTACGTTAAATCCAGAACTCTAGCTATCGTAGCTATCTTCACCAAGTTTCATCGCTTTCGCAAACATACTAGATTACCTACTTACTTTTATCTACACCCAAACCTTCACATTAATAATATTAATAAAATACTTTATTTACCGGGTTTAATCTCCTTTTATTCATGATTTTTAAACGACCGAGCTTTCACCAACCTTACAGTTGGCTTTTTCAAGGTTGACTGGGATATAATTCGCCTATTTTAACATTCGCGAAAACCATAGAAGAAATTATTTCTAAAATTATTAGATTTTTTTCAGTGCAGCCTAATTTAAATTAATGCCTAGGTAATACAAAAATTTAAATGAAAATGTCTCTTCGTTGGTAGCCTACTAAGTAGGTAGTTAAAATAATTGATATTTTATTTGATTTTTATATTCAATACAAAATATCGAAGTTATAAAGGTAGGATTGTAATTTAAGAGTGCTCTATCACCAATTTCGTTCCGATAAACTTGCGAATAATTCGGCATTCATGGTACCTATATTATACTAAAAAATTGGATAATCTGAAATTAGAATATAAAAACTATTATCTCCTCAGCGTGAAAACGCGATTATTAAAAAAATACGAAAGAAAATAATTGTGAAAAACACGTGTTTCAGGTTTTGTCTTGGTAAATATCTTTGAAACAGGCCACTATTTAACAATGTTTTGTATAGGTATGGTATTAATTACCTAACTATTTCTTTGCTCAATATATTTTTTGATAAACTGTCTAGTTGACGTTTAATATTAGCATCTTACGTCCTTCTTGTACACATCTGAAAAGCACTAGCGCTATCCTTCTCACAATTTAATTTAATTTGACGTTTAAGTACGCCCTTAAGTTAGGCGGTCGCGGTGCCTGGTTTTGATGCAGGTAAAATGTATGTAGGTAGGTAAAACCTACAGATAAAAAAAGTTAATAAATACTTATACTTAGGTAAGTATTACGTAAGTACCTTTCCTTTCGGTACATATATACTTTAGATACAGTTATTTAAGAACAAATACGACAGTAAAACTACTGGGTAAGTTACCTAGCTTTGGAATTGCCTATACCTAAATGTTTCTTATCATATTGCCATTTTATAACAAACAGCTCTTAATTAATTTCGTTTAATTACCTAACTATACCTATGTAATTTGGAACTAAGTAATAGGTATACTTTTTTTTGTTAATATATACATACGAGTATAAGGAAAACTATTTTAGGATAAAGATGAATAAATTTAATGATCAACGATTTTCAATACGTTAACTAATATTTTTTCACAAGATAACTCTTCCATACACGCGTTTTTGCCTTATCCGAAAGTATAAAAAAACTTAAACCTCAGTTATTTATATTTTGTATACTCTATGATATGGTGAGCATGCCGATAAAATCAGCAACGAGTAGCTAATAACGCGAAAAATAATTAAGATTAACTACCCCTTAAATAAAATTGACTGCAACCTATTAATTAAAAGCAACCGATAAGTGAATGTGTAAATTTTCAGTGTTTACCTGCAACGCAAGGTGTATCGGTGCACTGACTCTGCATGTTGGTGCTGGGGGTTCGTACCCCCACAGGCAGTTCCAAGGCATGTTACTGCGTTATCATGGTGAGTGCACTACGCGGTCTCCGTAATGTCATGTTTATTTACATCAAGAGCCAGCTCTAGGATGGAGCGGGTGGTTACAACCGGCGGCGGTAAGCGACTGAGCCGACACCGTCCGGACCAGCTGATACTTGCTCCAAAACGCAGATGGGTTTCGTATCATGAAATTTAATCTGGATTTGCTGAAATCGACCCGGTACCTATTGATCATTTTACTCTGTTATGTTAAAGTTAAATTCAGATGGTACCTGCGTAAGTACTTAGGTAAGTAGGTACTTACGCAGGTACCATCTGAATTATTGATGTCGGTAATGTGTTTGTGACCTAAGCTGCCTTTCTACTTTCGATTCTATATTATATGTAGGTATATTTAATTAAAAAAATCGAAACAAGTTAAAAAAAATATTAAAGAAAAAAAATACATTTAATAGGTACCTACTTAATTTTTAAGGCCATTTTTATTTCTCACTAGCGTATAATATACTTAAAAGTAAACTTAGGTTTTTTATTATTCCAATCAAATGTGTAAAAATAAAATACTTGAAAATGTAAGCCTTGTGGAACATGGACAAATATAAACGAGAAGCATTTGCTTAGAATCGGAAATGGAACCCGAAACCATCTGCATCACAAGCGAGTGTTTAGGTCGCCCGCAACAGAAGCTTATGAAATTGGTGTTTTAACCCACCTGGGTTAAAACACCAATTTCAACCTATCACCTGATGAAACATGTTCAAAATTATTACTTTGATTTGTCTTAAAACACCTAGGTAGGTACTTGACTTATATAGATGAACTAAGTCTATTATGAATGTAAGTATGTGCTCGTATAACTAAAATTTATTTGGCTAAATGACATCGAACAATATACCTTTAAGAAAATATAAAATCATTGAACTATAAAAGTCACCGAGACTCAACGGTAAATCGCAACCGAACCGATCTGAATTAAAATCTTCAAAAACGTTTGTAAAAAAGGTAATCGATCATTGACACCGGAAAACGAATAAAATGAATGAATCTTGGCAAAAGCTCTACGGTGGCTCGGCTGTATTGGCACTTCCGAAATGTGTAAATTTTGTGAAGACAATCATTTTTGAATTATTTTTCATTCTTGTGCTAGCAAAGATTTTGGAGCAGAATAAGGGAACTAAGTCGGTTACCTACTACTTACCATTCAGCCGAATAAAAAGGCGGATGTTGATAAATGAATGTCGAAAGTTGTCACGTTCGTATTGTGTTTCTTTCTATGTTACTAACACATCGAAGACATAGGATATACGTATACCTACTAAATAAGTAACTTCTTAGATGTCTTTATGTTCTTTGTATGATTAAAGCATGTACGACCAACCTATAAATGAGGTGGGTAGGTATCTAGATTTCTAGATCTTGTTGTTTTCTAGTCCTAAATCATGTGCATCAAATTGCTGTACGCAGAACTAAGAGTATCCTAAGTGCCAGAATTAAGAAAAACTGAATATACCAAGGGCCCAATTTGAATAGAAACTATTCGATAAACGTTCTGAGACTGGTCGCGAGCACTCATTTCATATCAACTCCTTACAAGCATGATATTAACAACACAAAACTGATAAAAACACTTTAAATCCATTAAAACGTATCAGGGATTATGCACGTAACAAAGTTTATGTCATGTTTCGGCTGCACTATAACTTTCCAATGTTTTTAATAGCCATCAAACCGTCACAGTATGGATAGGCAACGAACCCATTACAGAATTTCATATCTTTATAAGTTCGATTAAAATTGAGAGATTTTTAAATAACGTAAGTTAATTACTCTACCATCTCTACCTACTTAAATAATAATTATACTTACTACTTATTTAATGTATTAATAAAGTATTAAAATAGTATAGTATAGGTAGGTAAGCTAGGCAAAATCATTTAAAAACAAATTACTTACTGCAATAATCAAGTGAAGTGGAGGAGACACTTCTAATGGTTGTGGCCGTTCACGCGACCATGGGCAGTTCCAGGGCATCTTCTGCTTCGAGTAATTCCATAAACTTTTAAATTGTTCGCCAAAACTCAGCTAGTAGGTAGAGCTACTAGTAGAGTACTTCATAAAACTTCAAAAGGTTCCTAACTAAATAATTCTACCCTACATTTATATAGGCGCGAATGTGTAACGAATACTACGAGAAGGTACTTCTGTGAATTATTTCGCGGGAGATGTTATCACGTTAACGTCAATTACGACAATAAGTATGATCATGAAGTGCGTGCAACAGGATTAATAGGGACGCATGCGTGCGAACGGCGAAGCGCGCGCCTCGAGACTGGAGTCCCGGGACTTATGCCTGTAGGATAACGATACACATACCTCCGAGTCGGGCGCACACCCCCCGGTGGGTAACTACGAAAAAAACTAGAGTAGGTAGATCAAATGAAATGATTCACACGAAACAAAGTCAAGAATTGGTTCAAATTGATTTCAAAGTTGGCGAAGATGCACGCGTTCTAATAACTTTTAAGTGTTAATGATATTTATGTATCCTTATCCTACTAATGTAATAAAGCTGAAAGTTTGTGAGTATGTGTGTTTGTTACTCAATCAAACCGATTGCGGTGAAACTTAAAATATGGGTAGCTGGATACCGGGAATAACGCATAGGCTACATTTTTAATCCCGCGGGAACGGGACTTACGCGGGTGAAACCGCGGAACGCAGCTAGTAAGTAAAATAATGTATAAAATCATTAAATTGATGAAGCATCATACAGGAGGGTTCAAAAGTGATTCTCTATCGTACCCTATATTGAATGACACTTCTGAAATCAATAGCAATTTCACATTCATTCAGAACATTCTGAAATGGACTTTAGTGTTCTGTTTGAATCGCAGGACTATCTCAACTTAAATTTTAATAAGCTAATTTTTACTTTTGTCATGCCAACTTATAAAACTTTACAAGGGGATTGACTTTTGAAACTTGTAGACCTAGCGCGCAAATTCAAATCGACGATATTAGCTTAAAATACAATACAAATGTAAATCGCCATTCATTTATATACGTGGTGCGGTTTCTTGATATCGCAAGTGGCCGTCACGCGTCGTCTCGGCTTGAACTTGCGCGGTAAAGTATACGTATCTAACTATCTACTGACTTGTGAGTACTACCTATCTAGTCGTATTTGAGTTCGGTTACAGCTTTGGAACAATGGATTAATAGGTCGGTAGGCTTGTTCTAGAGGTGTGCTTATCATGTTCTTTAGCGGATTGACAAACAACAAACAGGTGCAGGAAACATGTCCGCGGAACTACTTAGGCTGAAATCTATACTCCGTACTTTGTCGTAGCTCAGACTTACCTAAATAAACCTAAGTAGAAAGATTTCTCATTTTTACCACACTTAAAATTTGAGATCTACTTAATTATTTAAGTAGCCCTCAAGTATTAAGTGGCCTCAAATTTTGATCAAATTATAAATCGCCACTGAAAATTTGAGAGCTACTTAAATAATTAAGTAGCTCCCAAATTTTAAGTGTGGTGGAAATGAGAAATATTAATTCAACTAAAGTTCAAATACAGAAACAATTTAAAATCAACCTTTAAATTATAGTTTTATAGTACAGAGCAGAGTAACTATACTGGCAATAATTAATAGTAAAAATCATTCATTCTATGTCCGGAACCGGAAGTGATCCGGAAAGATTTAGTTAATTGTTGTTGATCGGTGCGAAGTTTCGGTCCATGTTCGGATTGCTCGGTCGGTCCGAAACGTGATGCGATGGGTGACACTGACAGTGCTGCCGGACATGTGAACATGTTTGATTAGGATTTGCGGAGTGGATTGAAATCGTTCCTACATCGAACATGTTTCCATGAACTATTACGGTCCGGAACTACACGTCTCTAGCTTGTTCCAAACCAACTCAAATAGACGTCGAGTATGAAAATAAATAACTTAATATTTTATTACACAAAAAATATTGCAGGGAAAATTAGCATAAACATCAAATCTCGAACTAGGAACACGTCCTGTATCTCGAGACCGAGAGCAAAAGATTACAAATAAAAAAAGAGATTACAGTGAAACGTAGGCCGTAGAGATTACTGGATACCTAATAATCTATTCTATACTAATACTAATACTAATACTAATACTAATACTAATACTAATACTAATACTAATACTAATACTAATACTAATACTAATACTAATACTAATACTAATATACTAATACTAATACTAATACTAATAATAATAATAATAATAATAAAATACGTTGCAGACGAGACAGGAAAACAGCGCACAACTACCACCTTGGCAGCCTGTGACTAGCTGTGAGCGCGAGTCGTCGGATGAGGAGGTGTTCTTCACACCTCCGGACACTCGCGGCACCGACACTAGCAGCGAGTCCGGGCTGTCGTCGCCGCCGTCGCCGCCACCACCACCTGCGCGACGAGGTCGAGGGCGACCGCCGTCGGCACGCTTGGGGCCTGTGGGACACCGCGTCCTGCGCCCGGCCCCCGCTACCGATGGTGTAGTGCGTCGCATGCGATGGACTCGTGGGATGAACGAGAACTGCATGCGCGCCTACTATAGGGCTACAGAGGGAGGAACCTTCATGACCACGTATCGTGATAGGATGCTTCCTTTGTTTCAGGCTCTTGAACCGACCGTATCTGTCTCTACCCAACGACTGTCGGATCAGGTGAGAGCAATCCAGCGGTGTAAACTGTTGGATGACTCTACGCTTGATCGTCTCCGTACAGAGGCGCTACCTATTGGTGTGACATCGGATTCGCATCGAGACCTACTCGCCCCGCTACCGTTGCCGCAGGCACCGACCTTGGTGCCGTCGGTTGCGTTGCCGCGGGTTGGTTTGGATGCCGAAGAAGTTGATTTCACTAATATGAGTGTAAGTACCCAATCTATAGAGCATTTGAGGAGGACTTTGGAGGATACGATTCGGGAATATCGATCTGCCGCTAGCACTAGGCCTCGATTACCGCGTTTGCCTACACATAGACGAAACTTAGCGTTAATGGGTGCCCTGGATGGCCTACTAGCACCCTATTTAGATGCTAGTGAGGATCTAATCAATACTCACTCTATTCTATACTGCGGGGCTATTACGGCGTGCCGTGTGGCTCATGTCAGATTTCCGGACACTGACAGGGCCCCGCGGCCGCAGTCATATGTCCCTGCCTGGCAGGTGCGAATAGAGCGACGTATCGATAAATTTAGGACACTCATTGCAAAGCTAATATGTTTCAGAGAGGGTAACACTCGCCCCAGAGTGATGCGTTTCGTGAACCAGGCTTTTGCTGGGACTGGCATCAGACCTCAGCAATACATGTCTTGTGTCGCGGAACGCATTGACTTTCTGAAACAGAAAATTTATGCGTGGGCGAACCGTATTCGTCGCTACAGAGAGCGCGTAGATCGATATCGAATAAATCTTATGTTTCAAAGTGATCAAAGGAGGGTGTACCGTAACTGGGAGGGTTCTAGTCAGTGTGTGATCGATGGGCAGGGCCCGGATAGTCGTACCATGATTAATTTCTGGCGTGGTATCTGGTCGGTGCCCGTCGAGCACACTGAGAGCGATTGGATGCGTGCTGTCAATGACATGTGTGAACCAATCGAGACCATGGAGGCCATTAGTATTACATCATTAGATGTAAAATGTGCAATCCGAACGGCCCAGAACTGGAAAAGTCCTGGGCCGGATGGATTGCAAAACTTTTGGCTAAAGTGGTTTCGGAGCTCGCACGTTCGGTTGGCTACACAATTCCAAGAGGCTCTTGAACTGGGTTCCCTTCCTAGTTTTTTAACAACTGGTATTACTTTCCTGCTCCATAAGTCCGGTAGTACCACGGAAGCTAAGAACTACAGACCGATTACATGCTTGCCTACCATCTACAAGCTTCTTACATCCATTCTGACGGTCAAAATTAATTCACACATTGTTGCGAATAAAATTTTGACTCCAGCTCAGAATGGATGTAAGGTAGGGTCCCGTGGCACTAAGGAGCTTCTCCTCATGGACATGGCCGTTTGCCAACAGGTTCGCCGGAGTAGAGGGAGTTTATCTACTGCCTGGATTGACTACAAGAAAGCCTATGATTCGGTGCCTCATTCATGGTTACGGAGAGTGTTGGAGTTGTATAAAATTGATCCAACTCTAAGAGCTTTCCTAAACTCTTGCATGGGGCAGTGGATCACGGTTCTTCGTCATCCAGGTGGTGGAGATTCTTTTTCTGGTCCGGAGGACTATATAAAGATTGAGAGGGGTATATTCCAGGGTGATAGTCTGAGCCCCTTGTGGTTTTGCTTAGCACTGAATCCTCTCAGCACACTGCTGAAGAATTCTGGGCTGGGCTACCGCCTTCGGAGAGGTGGTGAGGTTATTTCACATTTGCTGTATATGGATGATCTCAAACTTTTCGCTACTAAAAAGCCAGAATTGGTGACCTTGTTGAAAATTACGGATAGTTTCAGCAGGGCCATCAGTATGGAGTTTGGTATTGATAAGTGTGCGGTCTTACATGTACAGCGAGGAAGAGTTGTGAATTCATCGAATTTGCAGCTCTCAGAGACAATATCACTCAGATGCCTCTCTGAAGGTGAAACATACAAATACCTGGGTATGTCGCAAGCTTTAGCTATTGACGGTGATGTAAAACAGTCGGTGAAAGAGCGTTTCTTTGGCCGCTTAACAAAAGTTCTCAACAGTCTTTTGTCGGGTGGCAACAAGGTGCGTGCTTTTAATGGCTGGGTTATGCCTCTGCTCATCTATTCTTTCGGTATACTCAGGTGGACTCAGACTGAACTCGACGCCCTGGATCGGAAGGTACGTTCACAGCTGACTGCCCACCGTATGCTCCATCCCCGCTCTTCGGTGATGAGATTGTACATTCCCCGAAAATGTGGTGGTCGAGGCTTTTTAAATGCTAAGAACCTACATAATCGGGAGGTGTGTAGTCTCAGAGAATATTTTCTCAATTCCGAGAGTGGGATGCATCGCGATGTGGTAGCAGTGGACAAGAACTTCACTCCGCTTTCCTTGGCAAAAGAGAACTGGCGCAAACCCTCGATACTAAGCATCGAGGACCGTAGGGACATATGGAAGAGCAAGGAGTTGCATGGGAGGTTTTATCGGGCCCTTACAGACCCCGATGTAGACCTTCTTGCTTCGGTGAACTGGCTACGTTTCGGTAATCTCTTTGGGGAAACCGAAGGTTTTGTTTGTGCAATTGCCGACGAGGTAATGATGACGAACAATTATAGGAAATATATTCTGAAGGATGGTACGGTCGACATTTGTCGGGCATGCCACCATCCGGGAGAGTCACTCAGACATATTATTTCCGGTTGTTCTCATCTTGCCAATGGTGAGTACTTGCACAGACATAACTTGGTAGCCAGGATCATTCACCAGCAACTTGCTCTTAAATATGGACTTGTGGACCAAGAGGTGCCATACTACCAATATGCACCCGCTCCTATTCTCGAAAACGGTCGTGCCACGCTCTATTGGGACCGGCCTGTTATCACGGACAGAACTATTGTGGCCAATAGACCTGACATCGTGATAGTAGACCGGTCGGAACGGCGGGCAATACTCGTCGATATCACTGTCCCGCATGACGTTAATCTCATAAAGGCTGAAAAGGACAAGGAAACTAAGTACTTGGACTTAGCCCATGAAATTACCGCCATGTGGCACGTTGATTCGACGAGTATTGTTCCGATAGTCGTGTCGGCAAATGGGTTAATAGCAAAGAGCCTCGACCAACACCTCAAGAGGCTCTCGCTTGACGGTTGGGTTAAGGGTCAGATCCAGAAGGCAGTCGTCCTTGATACGGCACGTATCGTCAGAAGATTCCTGTCTTTGCGGCCCTAACCATTGGTAGCCTGGGCCCTGCCCTGCTGCTGACGGACTTCTAGGTTTAGGTTTTTATAGTAATTTACTGTTTTTGTACAAAATGTGTACATTATTTATAGGGCCTATAAATTTATTTTTATGTTAAGAATATTGTTTGTAGGTTTTGTGGTAATGTATATATTTTGTATTTAGTTTATTTTTATAAAAACTTAAATTTAAGAATAAAAATAAATGAGATAATAATAATAATAATAATAATAATATTATAAAGCTGAAGAGTTTGTTTGATTGTTTGTTTGTTTGTTTGAACGCGCTAATCTCAGGAACTGCTGGTCCGATTTGAAAAATTCTTTTTGTGTTTGATAGTCCATTCATCGAGGAAGGTTATAGGCTATATTACATTACGCTACGACTAATAGGAGCGGAGCATCCATGAAAAATGTTGCAAAAACGGGAAAAAAATCACCCTGTTCCGAGATTCTGTCGCGTGCGCTGAGTAAACGGTCAGAGTTACATAAAAACCATATATGAGAGAATTCTTCCTCTAAAAAGGATCTAATAAATAGTCCGCGACAGCATATGTCTAACTCTTAAGGTTGACTCAATATAACATCTTTTAGAGTAATGAAATTTATTGTAGAACAATGCATTGTTTCCGAAGGTAATTTTGTAAATATGATATTAATCCTTATCCAAATAAATACGTTATTCATTAAAAGTATTTAATTTTAAACATAATTGTCCTTAACATCACTTGATTTCAATGAATATCTCACGAGATATTACAGTTTTAAAATAACTCCACAATAAATAATTACTAAGTACCAAGCGTGCATTTATTATACACGTAGCGGGCGACTATGATGAGGGTGGCCAGCCAACTCTGTGAGGCATCATGCCGCGCGGCTCAATCGGTCGGCTCCATGCGAGACGGTTGTGTCACCAAACTGCAGTGCTTTTTAAAAATTCTTTTGCAATATCTCATTGTACTTTTGATTCTTAATATTTTGTTTTATGTTGGTATAATTAATATTATAAAGAGGTTACGTTGGTAACATGTGTGTATGTAGGTATGTATTTTGGGGGTCATCTCAGAAACTTCTAGACCTATTTCAAAAATTCTTTTACTAATAGAAAGCTACATTATCCAGATATGACATAGGCTACTTTTGATCCCGATATTCCCTCGGGATCGGGACTTACGCGAGTGAAACTGCGGGACGGCAGCCATGAAAAATAAAGTCGTGTATTTCTAACTCAACAACCCGTGAACCGATATGAATGAAATTTGTACAGGGTTGGTTTAGAGGTAGAAATAATATTCATATAGGGTACTTTGAATGATCGTACGGGTTAAGCAACACTTGGTACAACATACGTGATGGGTGAAAAAGAGCGGGTGACCCGATATTCATAAAACTTGGTACAGGGTTGGTTTAGAAGTAGAAATATTATATAGTACTTTGAATGATCGTTAAGCAATACTTGGTATGACATACGTGAGGGATCATTAACGTTACGGGATAGGAAGTTACGCGGGTGAAACCGCGGGGCGCAGCTAGTAATTTATAAGAAGGAATATTACGAATAATAAAAACCAGCCAAGTGCGAGTGGGACTCGCGAACGAAAGGTTCCTTACCATTATCGCGATAAAACACGTTTGTTGTATTTTTGGGCCACACAATTTAAATATTAATAAGTGATTGGCCTATCTACCTTTTTTGTTAAGTAGGTATAGTACCTAATTCTATTTTTACAGAATTAGATAAAAACCGCAAAAACACTGTATGTCTGTTTATGTAAATTAGGGGAAAAGTTAGGTAAGTAGGTACTAGGTACTTTTCCTATACGTATCGATTTCGATACCTCTATACACCTACGTTCGTAATTGACATAAGTACCTATCTACATTATAAATGGCAAAAGTAAGTACACTCGTATACTCTTACTAGCTGCGTCCCGCGATTTCACCAGCGTAAGTTGCTGTAGCTGTAGCTGTAACAGTAGCTCTGGAGCCTTATTTTTAAATTGCTCGTTGCACTTTAGGCGATTTAAATAATTCGATATTTGCTGATTTTCGTTCGATGTCGGACTCCTGCGGCCAGTGGTTGATATTTTGATACCACTCGTTGCGGTCGTACGATTCACATAGAAAAATTACATAATTCAAACGAAAATCAGTAGAAATCCAGGTATTTAAATCGCTCGAAGCGCCGCATTTGATTTAAAAATAAAGTCTCTAATCTCGCGGGAATTTCTTGATAATTGATGTTTTTTTCCAGATCCAAGGTTACCACTTACCTATGGGTATTCTAAGTTTCTACGCAATCGGTTGAGTATTTTTTTTTCCGTGATTGAGTAACAAAATCACATACAGACATACATACAAACGTTCGCGTTTATAATAAGTAAGAGTAAGATAAGATTTTAATCTACGCCACGCGAACTGCGCTACGATAACTGCAACTTCTCTTGTACTTATCAAAGTTAAATAAATAAAAAAGTATAACCATTGTAGAACCATGTTAAAAATTATATTGAGCGTGCCCGCGTAAACCCGCTCTTAAGTATTTTAGAATTCAGAGATAAGTTTAGTATTAGTGCAAAGTTGACCTAGACTCGTTGTTCTCGATCTCGCTAGAGGTGACCGCAAAAACAGATCGATACTTTTGAAGGTCTTGCCGCGTATTCTACAACCAATGTATTTTCATTTCGATGCCGATTCAGCAATTATTGCAATTATAGTGACGGCCTCTGTAGCTCGAGAGCCCGACTGCAAAGCAGAAGGTTGCGGGTTCGATTCCCGCTGTTTGCAAATATTTATGATTGAAAATAGATATTTGTTTCTGGTCTGTGTGTTTTCTATGTGTCATATTATTATACATGTATTTACAAATAATAATAATAATATGTAGTATATCCGTTGTCTAGTTACAATAGTGCAAGTCTAGGGCTTAGTTTGGAGCTAGATTGCGATGTGTGTAATGTCGAGCATTATTTTTTATTATTATTATTTATCGGTAGTCTTTCAAGAAATCATAAGCACAAATCGGCCTTATCATAGCTGCGAATTTGTAAAAAAAATAAACCGTTATCGTTAGAAAAATTCAACACTACTAACCGCGGCACTTAGGCTGAAATCTATACTTTGACTTTGCTAAGCAAAAACTTTGACTTACGACAATTTTGGTATTTATAAAGCGATTTTCGCAACTATCTAAAGTTTTTGCTTAGAAAAGTCGAAGTTTTTCAAATTTAGAATATAAACTAATCTAAAATTGACCTAAAGTTTGCTTCTCTGTTATAACTACGAAGTTCTTATATTTCATTCGTATATTACAAAATGAATTTCGACTATAAATTCCAATTCCAAGTATAAGCTAAGCTAAGTTAAGGAGCCTTAGAGACGTTCAATGATTACTCGATGATCTCTGAGTACGGCCGCAAGACATAGTTGAGACTTTTAAGTTATAGAATAGATGAGCTGTAGATATTCAAGTCCAGCTCTAATAACGGAAACTTAACCCTGAGACTAAAATACCTAAGTGCCTTCAAACATCAAACCTTAAATTGGTATAATGAAGAGTTACGCAAACAAAATTATTATCCTAATTAACATAAAGGTAAACTGATGGATGAACTAAGCGAACAATCATACAATGAGATCAGCTCTGTTTTGACGGTTTTTTTTTAATTTGTGAAAGTACCTACTGTTATGTGTACAGTCAGGAAGCAAAAATACATATCCAATCGGTAGGCGATTATGAGGCGGTAGTTTACAATAACTTTTTAGAATATTAAAATAGACGAATTATACATCTCAGTCAACCTTGAAAAAGCTAACTGTAAAGTTAGCGAAAGCTCGGTCCATTTGTAATAATGCCGTTATTAAATAAAACACGAGTAAAACCCGGTAAATATTGTGTTTTAAATTATTATTATTACATACCTTATCTACTGTAGTTTTGTCAGGTAAATAATAGAAGTGCATATAGAGGTTAAAAAGTGGTAGGTAAATTTTCCTGATTATTTTTTTAGTAAAATCCTACGCATTTATTTAATCCAGGCGTTGCTTATTTGGGACATATACCTACTTAGGTAAGTAGGTACATACTTATGTAGGTATTTCTAAAAGCCTTAACGTACCCTAGGAAATATTTGAAAAATTGTTAACTAAAAGTAGATCGTTAATTTCAGTTTAGATTATTAGCTTAGTCGCGGGTTCGAATCCGGCCAAAGTTTCGTACGTAAGCATTTTTTAAAATTTTAATAATTATAATTATGTGAAGTGTCTACTTTTACACTTACTTACACGTTTAAAGCCAACTGACGCAAATCAATTTTATTTAAGGATTAATAAATATTTACTTATCTGCTTATACTTATTCCCCATAGAATTCAGTTTATACTTCGATACGGTAACTTTATAGTTATGCCAGAGTTTCAATATTCTAATTGCAGCTTTAACAAGAGTATTAAAAGTAGAGACTTTGGATGAGCTTGAGCACATGTGTCGGGCTATTTAATTTAATAAACTTGGTTTTTTAAATTGTAGTCTACGATTTGACACGTCTTTCTAAAAAAAGCCAACAAGGAGGAGGTAGGCAAAACGTCAGATTATTATAGTCTGAAATTTAAAACAAAAACATAGGTAGGTACTGTAAGTTGCTAATTTAATAGAGTAGAATTACTTACATGAATGACGCAAATCTGAGTATTCTTGTCGGACTTCTTCCACGGCAACAGTCTCATGTTCTTTTCGTTGAACAAGTAGTAGCACACCACACAAACTGAGAGGATTCCAACAACCAAACTTAATTCGATTAAACATTCATAACTATCAACTGATGACATCGCTCGAATTATCGATAAATTATCGAATATTTTGCAATAGATTGGAATATCTGCAGGCAACCCATCTCGGCCGTTTCATTAACAAAATAAATGATGCATTGCAGGCACACCGCCCGTGATGGGTACGTGGATGTCGGTTGTTAATTTAGGTAAATTAGCGATGTGGTAAATGAGCACCAGTCGACTGCGAGATAGAATTGGAGCACTTTATAATTACCTACATATCGGCTATTATAGTAGCAGTAAAATCATTTTTAGGGTTCAGTACTCAAAGGGTAAAACAAGCCTCTTTTACTAAGACTGCTGTCCGTCTGTCACCAGTCCATCTCATGAATGAGATAGCTAGACAGTAGACATTTATACAGTGATGTGTTTCTAATGCTGCAGCAACAAATACTAAAAACAGAATGCAGCGCGAACGAGATAGCAACGATATACTTTTCCACAACCAACCAAAGCCAGTGTGCCGGCTCGTCAGTTTTGTCCTCTCATT
The DNA here is from genome assembly GCA_949358125.1 of Idaea dimidiata. NCBI lineage: Eukaryota > Metazoa > Arthropoda > Insecta > Lepidoptera > Geometridae > Idaea > Idaea dimidiata. The sequence continues at coordinate 8,792,351 of OX442337.1, forward strand.
TGTAGTGACTATTGATGTATCTTCCATTGTTTGCCTTTATCAATGAATGAACTATATATACCCTTTTTCAGACACTTAGATCAAAAAATTGGAAACACAGAACTGTCAATTATCAAAGGAAAAAGTAAACAAAGAGCTGTCACTTTGAAATAATTTTAAGTGTTATGTTTATATTTTGATCTAAGTTTCTGAAAAACCTTTAACTATATCAAAATGTTTGTGTCAAAAAGTCCATAGTATCGAAATGGTAATTTTTAAATAATAGGGGTTAAAGTATGAAATTGCCGTTTTATTGCAATAGGTTCTTTGAATTGACATAGAATCTTCATGGTTTGAGGTTTTCGAATGAAACTTTTTTCAAATGGTTTCTGTGATGTTCTTTTTTTAAAAAATGTGAAACATTTGAATAACGACTTTCAATTGTTTTTGTTATTCAATTTAGACAAGAAAGATGGATACTGCGAAAATTCGAGTGATTTTTGAATACGAGTTCCGACGCGGAACTAACGCGGCAGAAACAGCCCGCAATATCAATGCTGCGTTTGGAGAGGGGTCTACTAATGAACGCACCGTGCGATTTTGGTTTAAACGCTTTCGTGATGGAAATTTCGACTTAAAGAACGAGCCACGAGGAAGACCGCTCACACAGGTGAATAACGATGAATTAAGAGAGATAGTGGAAGCCGATCCTAGTCAAACTACCCAGGAATTAGCGGCATGGTTTAACGTTACCTTACCCACTTTATTGACTCACTTGCGTCAAATCAATAAAATAAAAAAATACGAAAAATGGGTGCCTCATGATTTGACTGATCTGCAGAAAGAAACGCGTGTTGAAACTTGTGTTGCCTTGTTGAACCGGTACAGAAATGAAGGAATATTGGATCGAATTGTAACATGTGATGAAAAGTGGATTCTTTATGATAACCGGTAAAGAAAAATGCAATGGCTGACCCCAGGTCAAATGCCACAACAGTGTCCTAAAGCAAAACTTACCAATAAAAAGGTAATGGTAACTGTTTGGTGGTCTCAGCATGGTGTTATTCACTATAGTTTTCTTCGATCTGGTCAAGCAATTACGGCAGATGTCTATTGTGCCGAACTCCGAACCATGTTGACAAAACTAGCAGTAAAACAGCCCCGACTCATGAATCGATCTTCACCATTATTGCTCCACGACAACGCGAGACCTCACACAGCACGAGAAACCATTTTGACCCTTCAGGAACTGCACTTAGAAACCATTCGTCATCCTCCGTATTCACCAGACCTTGCTCCAACGGACTACCATTTTTTTCGTGATTTGGACAATTATCTACGTGACAAGAAGTTTTCTTCCCAGGAGGCAGTACAAAATGCTTTCACACAGTTTGTGCAGTCTAGATCGTCGGAGTTCTATCGCAAAGGCATTAATAACCTTCCCATTAGATGGCAGCAATGTATAGATAATAATGGCAACTATTATGATTAAATAAATTTGTTAAAATTTTTAAAAATAAACAATTAAGATTTTCAGTACAAATCGGCAATTTCATACTTTAACCCCTAATATCATATAATCAAAATGCCCAATCTGCCAAATTATCCACTTTATCAAAAAGTCCAAATGCACATTTAGGTATTAAATGGGGAGTTTGATACAGTTACTTTTTAATAAAGTCGACTTTTTGATACAGTGGACTTTATGATACAGTGGACTTTTTGATACAGTGGACATTTAGATAGTATGGACTTTTTGACATAGTGGACATTTCGATTTAGTGGACTTTATGCGACTAAAGGCTGAAAAAGGGTATAGGTAGGTATCTGTCCAACGATTTCACTCGTAATAATTCGGTCGGAGATAGGTACCATAATATTAAGCCCTTACCCTCGAACAATAATATTCAACAGATTTTATATCTTGTCTTATATTCAAAGCTTGTCTTCAATAACGTGTAGTGTTGTATTTGCTATTAGCTGGTTTCGTTGAATAAAGTATCTAACCACGCTACCTATTTACTGTTTACAAAACTAAGCTCGACTTTATTTTGCATACTTAGTAAAGTATTGAAGTTAGTTACAGTAGGTAATCAGAACCTAGACCAAAGACCTAGACATATTTAATACCAGGGACCTTACACTCACCTCTAAAATTGCAGGTGCTAACTCCGAAATATCTTAAATTATCTTAAGATAAGTATAGTTAATTCAAAAATAACATTTGTAACAACAAATAGTTATAAGATTATTTGGTTATGGTATTTGAACTATGAACATTTAACAAGACAAACAATTCAAATGCAAAACCAAATCAATCCTGTCCTGATTAAGAACTGAGCTGAAAGTAAGGCTCAACTATTACAAATTATGTAGGTGTTTATAAACGAAATCGTTAATTGAAACACTTGTTGTTTGATAATTAGTATATTTTCGAATCTAAAATGTACAAAAAATACAACTTAAATGTTATGTATCTCAATAACGCCTGATTTTTCGATGAATCAAAATGTCACATTTCAATTTTACTTTGAAGATTTATGTATCGTTTCAGTTAATAATTGACAAATACCAAACGGTAGATGACCCGGAACAAGCTTTTAGAAACGAAGGGATTGGTTCAATCTCGATACATAATTATAACATTTTATTTATAAATTATAATTAAATTTTGTTAGATAAGTATTCATCTCTGTCAAAAAAATATAAATTCAATTTAATAATATCAGGGCGGTTGTGTGAAGGCTTTGAAAACATCGGTATTACCCATATATAGCATTTATTTTTGTATCATTTCCAAAATAAACATAACGAACTATACTTATACTTATCATTTAATCAACCATCACTTCGTAACAACTTTGGTTGTGTATTCTATTCGTAAAAATATAATGTATTTAGCTATTTACAATACATAAACATACATACATACAATGCTTAGAAATGCACAGCAACACAAAAGGCCTTAAACAACTAGATATTCTGAACAACTAAATAACACAGACATAACGGCCACCCACATAAAAGACACTCGTAGGAAGCTATTGGACTAGTTTAACAGTGGTTCATTAACATTACATTGGTAGGTACATCTTAGGACTTCCGTGTAACCGTTTAAAGTTAAATTTGGCAAATACGAAAAAAGTAAGACCGGTAAAGGTGGTACCAGACGCTTCATTAGGATGAACAATCCTTCGAGTCAATGTTCCATTCCAATAATTTTACGATCATACTCCACAGAAGAATTAATCTTTTACCTGTTAATGTTTGCGAAAATTTAGACAAATGAAACCATCAGTTGTGTTATCGTCTCGGCGTCAGAACGCCAAATCAAACTACAAAATTAGCATGAACAATTAATAATGAATTCTGTGTACAGACATATCTAAGTGAAATAAGCTGAATGAGAGTGTGATGCCACCTTAACGACTCTTTCCAAAACTAACTAAAATAAGTTTAATGCAGGTACTGTACTTTCCCAAAAAATCCTTTTTGCGAGTGACCAATATCTATCACTTGGGCATTTCAGAAAAACATAATTAGTAAATAGTGTTAAAATATGCGTATAAGAGACGTAAAACTACTAAGTATAACAGACACTCGTTAACGGACGACGGGCCAAGACAATCGGCACGATTTTATACAAAAAATAAAATCCATCGTACGGGAATGCCTCCTTGTGTTAGCAACCGTCATCCGATAATAAATAAATATTTATCACAAAGTATTCAATCTAACCTCTAAGAAAGAGGGATCAAAGAAAACCCTTGAGTTCCAGAGTTAACAACAATATTGACAGTTAAACATAACGTAAACATTCCGTCTAATTATGTTTTTCCTCAAAAAACATAGACTCCCGTACACGGCCATGTTCATCTTACAGTATGCCAAGTGATCGATTGTCACAGAGTAACTTTAAGATCGGTACAAAAATATTATCTATTTTACACTGACATATCACATTCGTTAACAGTCCAATTTTATTTTTTCTGAGAGAGATTACATTGGATGGAATTTTGGACCCTATTAATTGAAGTTTATTTTGCTCACTTTACTCTGTGACATCGAGCCGAACTATCTTAAGTTAATTCCAATAATTTTATTCTTACATAGAATTCAAATTATATGTAACGTTTAAATATACCAATTTCTCCTGAACTCTTTATAAATGTAAAATCTATCATGCTTTTATAATATGCTCATATCATTATCATTAATCCCAAAGTTTACAATTAAAACAATAAATCGGAATTGGGCTGCCCAATCCAGATATCTAAAAGTAAACACAGAACTATATACCTACTTAGATGTAGGTCACATTCTAGCTTTTCTCAAATTCACCACAACATACGGCAGTAATTTGTACAATATTTAAACGAAAATTATATTTACCTTTATGTTAAATTTATTACATCGAGACGAATTTTTTTTCTAGCACATTATAAACGATTTGCATACAAGTAATATCCAATCAATAGCCCAATAATAAAGTTAAGGTTTAAATTTTATATTAAAAATATTTTTAGGAATATTTTATTCGTTGATTGTATCTGTTTAGACTTTTGGTTAAGACAGTCGGAATTTAATACAATGAATAGGGTGCGAGCAATAAAAAACTAAAGAGAATTTAACACTTGTTTGACCTGTCATTGACCCGTAGTTTACACTTGTATTACATCGCAACTGACGAGTATATTACGGTGGTGAATTACCAGTTTCATGCGATTACTTTCAAACCCACTTTCAGAAAATGAGGTAGAACTTATTCCATATGGAAACATGTAAAATACGATGGCATGATTATCAGTACCTTAGTATTGAATTGAGCAAACGAGGACTCGCATAGTGGTTTGTTTGACAGTTCAATGGCACGATGCGTTAATATAGAGTGTACGCTATCAGTGCTGTTTCCATACAAATGTATACTTTTTTTCTTAACAAAATAACGCCTCTATAATCTAATTTAACTCTAGTGAAATTTCACTATTATAATATTTTTTGCAGAAGACGAGTGTCTAGTCATTTTACATTCAATCGCTATATCCCATGAGAATTCACTGACCGATACTAATGTGGCTATGTGAGATACACTGATACAAGATTCATTTAAATAGAAACAGACTGACTGACAGTAGAAATGTTCCGAATGATTGATTGACTCTATACAGCCTGTGCCATGCCACTCTATAAATAATCTTAACTTATTGGTTAATAAGTGTATAATAATTTATGTGTTCGGAACATCTCTAGAAGGGCAGACGTGGTGTTGATTCTATTAAGTGCTATTTAAGTTTGGAAGACAAATGTCGTTTTGACCCTAAATAGTATTTATCCAATTTCAATTGTTAAAAGGCAAATATGAGATAGTTATTCAGATGGATCCGGTATATCTATTAATATTTCTATTGACGTATAGTTATCGTAGGTCCATCCAACCAAACGCAAGACGACCATACCCACTTAACACACAAGATGGCGATATACGCAATATTTTAAAAGAAATTCTTATGTCATTTTTTCATACAAAGGTAACACCAACATACTTTACAAGGTGTGTGTATTTCGGTGAATTATTATCTTATATCTTTGTCTTAAGTAAGCTAGAGTTCATACAGTGTGTTAGCAAAGCGGTAGCTACACTATTGAATGGTCAATAGACATTCAGTCGCGTTTCAATTTGGCGCAAATCGTACGATTAAATGAGCACTACGTCTATTATAGTATTTAAATTTTTGACTTGAAAATATATTTGTAATATTCTATGATTTGAGGCACGTATGCACTGTTCGGCTAGAGATACTATGTATTTACAGGTAATTCAAATATTATTTCATGCAATGGACGTGTTTTAAACGTTATTAAGTCTTTATTTATTCTATTCATTATTTTATCGTAAATCTGCAAAAAATATAACCTTTCTGTTGTACATTTAATCGTCGAATCGTAAACTAAGTGACGGCATTTCATGCTGACTATTTAGCGACACAATAAATAAGTTTAAAGTTTTATTTGTTTGTTTGTTTGCGTGTCGTCTATATATCCGACTATTGTTCTTACTTTGTTCTACACCCACATCTCAAGGCCATCACTTGTACTTGAATGATTGAAACTATCGAATAACACTTGTCTCCCCGATACAATAGAAATGGAATGAATTATATACTTTATTGCTGTACGATGGGTACTGTAAAGCTTATTTTCTCACTATTTATAAAGTTAACCGACTCGGAAACTATTACAAGTTTATTTTCATTACTTATTTTGACAACAAAATTTGGTCACTGGCCTAAACTTTGTCTATTCAATGTCTTAAAGGTACAAAAATAATTTCACCATATTGATTAGGTTCTATTCAGGTTATTTTAGTTCATTTATGTGATTTTTTTTTATGGATACTCTATACATATTTGTACGTTCATCATTAAGGTATATTAGTCATCACAATTTACTCTTAAGTGTTTAGCTACTCACTAATGTTTCGTGGTTGAAGTTATATTACAAAGGAAGTAATATAATAACTTAAGACATATCTAAATTCAGCGAACCCCCTAAACTGTTTAAGTACTTTGTAAACGGTTAAGTTATCGCCACGTCTTATTAGGTTATTTCATATGAACTGCGAAACACAGGCAACGAAAATACTAGTAACATTTTAAAATAATTGTTGAAAATAACGAAAGTCTACCGAAACATTTACATTAAAGGGAAATGGAGCTTCAGGAAAATAATAGCTCCTTTTATAAAAAATCTACTTTTTTCGACAATGTCCCTTAGGTGCACACATATAAAATCGCCTTATGGGCTTTCGAATAACATGTTGGATCCATGGGTTCTACGACACATATTTCGTATAATTATTTACCCTAGACAAAAAGTTACTTATGTAAAATCGATTACGTCACACCATCTATTTTTTATATTTTAATAAGTATATTTACGCAATTCTAACACTTAGGAGACGTTAGAGTTACACTTTAATTACGTGGTGTCTTAATTTAGTACAACACTAGTTGTGACATTTAACATTGATGTTCACGAATATTACGAACATTACATTTAATTAGCGAACTCATGCAACATTGTAACTCGAACTTGTGTAACTTCGATTAAAACCTTATTATTAACAATCCTATTACAAGTAGTAATTTAATTGTTTTTGTTACATTACAGTAGTAAATTATAAGAACGAAATAGTTATGTTATCATCATACATTAATACCACACCGATTGGTCTAGAAGATTCATATAAAGAAAGAAAATATAGAACACAAGGATAGTCTTATTACCCGTACTAAGATAAGATAAAGTTGTTTAGAGATAGATTAAGTTGGTAAATGTGAATAACAAACAACATAAGTAAAAGACTACTGGTAGTAGGATCGGTAGTAACTTGTAACTCAGGCTAGGGTATTACAAAATCCATTATGGAGCTGTTCAAATATTATTCGATTTAAATACATATTGAAAGCAAATCAAATATCGGCCCTCCTCTTAAGAGCCAGCCGTATTAATAAAATCAGGCGCGATTAACAAAAGTACGATTATAAAATTCACTTTTGATATAATAATGTTCAGGATATCTACTTGTTTAAAAGCAAACCGACATTGTTGTGTTTTCGGGTGTGAGTTTTTTGAGTTATTTACTCATTCATCGTACACTTATTAGGTAAATGAGAAATGAAAACCACTAAATAAGATTACTTTTCACTATCGGAATTGTCAATCGTATCATTTGTATGGATTCCAAATAAGGGAACAACAACTCTCATGGTCCTGCGATGGAGCATATTACAAGCGCTTAAAAGCGGTAGTTCGCATAGGTTAAAACGCTGGAAACCACAATTTTTTACCTGTTTAAGGTTCTTACAGACAGTAAAAGTCAAAGTAACAGCTAAAAGTGACTTCATTACTTCACATTAACTGTTATATTGACTTTTACTGTTGGATGAAGAAACACGCAGTAATAGCTTTCATTGGCTAACGTCAAATGTATACAATAAGTTTGTCTCTATAAACCATTTCGATAATGAAAAGTAATCAGATCTCGGGCATTGATCTCTCGCGCACGCGTCGATTGCACAAACATCGATTCAAATCTAGAATTTCGTAATATCATTTACTTATCAAGCAAATACCTACGACTAAAGCTAATTCCGCGACATAGTAATAACGTCAAGGAGGTAATAATGTTAAAATTGTACATATTAGACGTTAACGTTAATTTTAATAAAGGGGGATTCTCACACTGTCCTCAGGCACTCCGGTGTCTAACTTCACAGACATAGTTATGGGTTTGTTTATACAGTAATATAATAATTATGATCTTTTATAGCTCGTTGAAAAAATAAATATTACCTTTCAATTAAAACGAATATCGTACGTTTAAATCCAAATCTGAACATTATTGTCACAACTGTGTCCATGAGTTAACACATTTACACATTTTCGATAAAAATTTAGACAAATTATCGACGAAAATAAGGTTTAATGTGGAAAAACATAAAATAACTACGTTTTTAATTATTTAATCAATATCAATAAATTGGTTAAAAAGAGGTCATCATACACGTAACACAAGGAAAGAATTTAACAAAATATTTACAAAAAAGCAACAGCTATAATTTAACAACGTATCTATTTACATTTAAAAATAATTTTCTCCATAAGAGAAGAACATTTTCATTCGACATTTCGTCATTTAATTATAAACTAAGTATAGGTACTTATAATACAAATTACTTTGTCATAACAGGTAACATTTGACTTTCATACAATAATACATAACGTTCACAACGCCAAAATATGTGTTTATTATATTATACATTAACTCAGTTATACAATATTGCACATTGTGGTAGGTATATTTCTATTGTATTGAATGTTGGTTGTACTCGACGAGTACCGGTCATAGTACCATTCGATCACATCATGTACAAGATCGTACGTAAGTATAAATAACTATTATCGAAATAGGAAGCTACAGGCGAATGTCGTATCGCGTCGTTTCTCGTTAAAGTTACAGAAAAGTTATAAACGAAACAATTTATACAACTCGAAAATATCACTAGCACTACTATACTAAGTAAAGACATGTACTATATTAGGGGTCTCACGAGAGGGTGAGGTTAACAGCCGCAGAGGTACCACGTAGAGGCCCGAACTCGGTGCGACGTCGACCCGACGTCGACGGTCGCGTCACTCCGGCACGGCGAGAACTGATAAATGCAAACATAGACGGGGGGCGCAGTCACTGCGAGAGGAGCTTCTGTAGCAGCGAGGCTTTAGCCGCCGCGCTCGAAGGCGCCGTGCCCGTGCCCGCGCCCGTGCCCGCGCCCGCGCCCGTCTCATCACCGCCCGCCGCCGACCCCCCCTCCGCCGAGCCCGCCTCCGTAGTAATCTGTAGCACACACACGCAATCACACGCCACTGCACATCCTCTCTCTCTCTCGAGTACGCTAATAGAAGGAAATAGTTTCAAGCAGGCAAGACTTGACCCCGTCCACGGACAGTAATCACGTCTCTTATTATGTACGATTCACACTTCACAGCGCGGGGTGGAACGCAATCTACATTTGCTAAGAAAAGTGAAATATCCGTAAAGTATAGGTAGGTGTATTCCTTATTTTCGTTCAATTAGAGCGACCATCGCGTCGCAAAATTCAAGTGCACCCGGTCGGCTTCATAGCTGTTTAAGTTGTATGTGAAAATAACCTTAACTACTTTATGCATATGTCAATTTCCTTCAGCAAATGTAAGATAAGATCCGCCCGACGCCCCGTTAAATGTAAATAGCCCCGTACAGTATAGTTCGATCAGCGCAGATAGACGTAGTTTAACTATTTAACAAACAAATATGTCTTTTATTTATCTACGTAAACAATATTCACGATTACTTGACGAAATTTAAAAGCGATTCTAAAATAATCAATTCACAAGGAGCGATCAACCTAGATGGTGCAAATCGATGTAATATTGTGTATACCTACTTTATAAATGAATATGTTAAAAGCGTGTGAAGTTGTGATATTAATATTACATAGACTTAAAATATTTGGCAGTCAAATATAATAATACGATAGATAAGATAATCATTAATTTTTTAAATAGACCGAAACATAAATATCTATATCAGTGTCGAAAGTGGGGACATATTTAGTAAATAGATACCGATACATACATCAATATTTTGTTTTGATCGCTACTTACAAATATTATGTTACTTTTCTATAAATAAAAACCGGTGGAAAAAAATCTGAATGTTATCAATTTATCATGCACTTCAAAATTTGAAATCTACAACGTAAGAAATGAAATATTTCGTCTAGTTAACATTATGAAAGCGTACATTAAGCGGTCTGTCTAATGCAAAATTATTATAACGCTTTGTACTGTTTCTACGTAACTAAACCTTCACCACACCACCTCTGTCTGCGCATGCCACTATCCCCCGAGATTGTATCAAAGCTTTACATCGTTCACAATCGTAAAACCTGGAAGCCTGATCCACAAGACCTGCCGAATCATCTAATAAATATAATAATATAGAAGATACTTATAAAAAACTTTTCACTATAGAGAAGTATTAGACATCACATCACAAAAGCTCGATCGACTTTAGGAATGTACCAACTTTATCACTCACGCAATCCATGAAATAAAAACAAAAATGTCAAAACGCGGTCGATTTAAAACGTTTCGATCGCAACGAAACTAAAAACTGACAACGTTTGGTACATTTCTCCAAATCAGCGTCTAAGTATCAAGATTTCGACAACACACTCAGCAGAGCAGACGCAAACGTAGAATTTAGAGGTCTACAAAAATAATGAGAACCGATTATAAAGGTAGTGAAGTGAGTAGATGATGGTTCACGTCGCGTCGCTTACCGGCGTGGTCTGTGCCGCGTCCCACGAGCGAGCGGCCGTCCGCGTCGCGCCGCCGCCACCTACCACACACAGACATGCCAGGGGTGCCCGCACTGCCCGCACTGCCCACCACCCAGTGCCCAGTGCCCAGTGCCCAGTGCACGGTGCCCAGTGCCCAGTGCACAGTGCAAGGTGCACACAATCGATCATACCGGGCTCTAGTAGCGGTTTTTATCAATTCAATAATCCAGTTTAACAGATGTAAAGATACAAATTTTTAACCATCTATTGATACAGTTTCCGAATATTTAGTAAGGAGTAAATATAATTAGCTTTATAGATAAGTTTCGCGGCGGGGTAAGTGAGGACGGTAGAGCACGTCGAAACGCCTGCCATTAGAAATCTTAAATTATGCTTAGACTAAGTGATGAAAGGAGAGGGTTATGTTACCTGGCGCGGAGATGTCGAAGGTCATGAGGTCGAGTTCGGACGGCTGCATTTGGTGCAGGTCGGGGCGGGCCGAGCGCGCGCCCACCACCGCACGCAGCTCGTTGCGCACGTACTCCGACGTGCCGCCCGCTCCCGCTCCCGCTCCGCCCCCGCCCCCGCCGCCGTGACCGCCGGGACTACCGTTCCCCGCACCTGTAACGCGACGAGATCCTCGTTGCAACTAAACCGTAAGAAAGGCCACGATGCGGTAAACTCGATTGCACCGGTCCGCTCCGGGTGCCTCCTCCGTCGCAATTCTACATCGCTTCCTCGTAAAATTCGTTTCGCTACTCATGCGTTTAGATATAAGTAAAATAGGTACGTATATACTCGAATACGATCGCCCGGTCCGTCTCGGGGCGGGTCGATCGATAGAGGTAAACAAGCGAGATAGATAAATATATTAGCGTAGAATGCAAAGGGCGCCATGCAGAGCGATAGTTAACGGCGGACCGGCCGGGAGCCGCGGCGGTACCTCGGTACGTAAGATCCACCTTACCTGGGGGAGACAGACCACCGGTGTCCGGGACGCATGTGCTGCGGGAGAAGGGCGGGGCGGTACTCACAGTGCATCTGGCCGGGGTGGTGGTGCGGCGCGAGGTGGGGCGCGTGTTGCGGCGGGCCGCAGCGCGTGTAATCGCCGCAGTACGCCGCGCCCGCGCCTCCCTCCTCGTAGTAGCCGCCCACTGCCACACACGCCGCGTTAGACCGCCACACGCACACGCACACACGGAGAGAGCACGCTTCGAGCGCGAGATACGTTCGGGAGGAAGGCCGGCTCTATGTACGAAGCGTGCCCTCTCGCGCGATGCCCTCCGACGTGTCGGCGCGAGTATCGACCGTTTATCGTTCCCGGTGACGCTCCGTGGAACGGCCGTACCTCTCATCTAACCTCAAAGTTCGAATAGTCAAGCCGTAAACATGCAATTAGTATGAATTTAGCTAAGACTTCGAAAACTGACGACTTATTCGGTCGGCCTCTACACTAGTCGACTACGGAGCATGCTGAAGAGTATCTTTCGTAAAAGTCATGCTTATTTTTAAATCGAAAAACAAATTCTAGTCTATTTCTACCTTATTCGATAAAAAGTTTAGTAATTTCAAGAGAAGCGTCATATTGTAAGACCATTCAAAACCAATCGATATCGTTAAACCATGAAGTTAAAAATATTCTTTGGTACTTGAACTACATACATAAATAGTATTAATATCAAATAATTCATAGACCATATTAATAAAATAAAGCATAGGAGTTTCTATTCACAGAATCAAATTCTTATACCTAATGTACCTACTCGTCGTATTTCTATACTGAATACCTACAATCTAAAGATTAAAATAGTCTTTCCATGCAACACTTGATTCCTCGATACATGTTTGTTACTTACTAGTTCGTCACTATTACAAACTATCTTATACTACGAAATATTACTAGGTTAAAGAATTATTGTCGTTCTTAATAATAATAATATTATCACAATCATACGTTCCGAAATCACAGATTTAAATGACATCTTTTAAAAATACAGTCTACAGGTTTCGCTACTCAGTCTAACATACATAGTACGTATAGAATCTGTCCCGATTAAAAGGCGCTTTTTACCACATTTATTTTGCTTGTTTTGTAAAAGAAAAGTTATTTATAGTTATTTTAATATCAGCATTGTTGCAATGCCGATCAAACGTTTTAAATTCTTTTTCAAGGTAGACGGAGATGTAATTCGTCATTCGGATTGTTCTGAAAAGTTGTGTCGGCATTGCAACAATTGTGATATTAAAATAACGCGATAAAAGAAAACTGTAAATGACTTTTATTTCAGTACAAAGTCGCGAAAACAGAAGAAAACACAAAGTAGTTTAAAGGAAAGTCAGGGACGAGTTCTAGCCGCGATATTGTGTGTAGTAGCTGTGGGTGATGATAAAGTTAGCGATATCAGTAGGCAGTTCACCTAGATGTGGGCGTGGCGCGCGGTGGTAGGGCGCGGGCGCGGGCGCGGGCGCCTGCGACGCCGGCGTGTGCAGCGCCGCCGCGTGCGCGTAGCCCGCCGCCGCGCCGCCGCCGCCCGCCGACCCGCTGCCACCCACCTGCCGACACATTATACAATCATGCAATACCTTTGCTAGGAAACAGACAGACCCCGGCAAACAAGTTGAAAACTATAACGTCATGCGAACGAGCTAACAAGATCACCCCTTTCTTGCAGCCGGGTAAAAAAACAGATGCTAACTGAAGGGGGATAGGTGGAGCGCGATTGTTTGGACCGCTCGCTTGATAGATTATCTCTTTTGCTCGTACTGTTATTTGATCCGTTTGCCTCCTTCCGTAACACGTTTCGTTTACTCTCGAATAACACTTACGCGCATTTTATTAGAGTAGTTTCACTAAGAAAGTTTTTAATTTCACACGATTTGTTGACATATTTACATTTTACCGGGTCTTAATCGCGTACTATTTTTTTTATTAATTAATTTTAGACGCGATTAAGACCCGGTAAAAGGTAAGTAATTTCACTTTTGACTTTTGTTAAAAATTTCGTTAATAATTTAAATTCAGTAAAGTAAGTCTTTTATTTCGCCCTTTAAGAAGGTAAAAACAATAGTTAAGTGATATCAATTTACGTTACTCACAAGTATATTGCACGAACTTACCCCTTCTACGTCAATTACTTTTCAACTTGATTGCCGGGACCCGAATAAAGCTTTTCACGTGACCTAAATTCAAGTGAGGGTAACTCTGAGCCACTCGTATCTATCGGTCAACTGTAGTGACATGCCACGGTAAGAGGAAGTTAGGAGAAAATATCTCAGTTTTGCTGAAAAAGACACGCCTGAGTTCTAGCATGACCTCTCTTCAGTCTCAATAAAACTGGGCTTGAGCAAGTTGGTGATGGCAAGAGCGTTGCAAAAATATTCATATTGATATTCATTAGGTCGCTATACGAATCAACCATTCCCTTATTTTTATGCCTACAGTTTGGGCTGTGCGTTTATCTATCAGTTGTCAGTCAGCCCCTGCCCTGTCTGACAACTGATAGATAAACTCACAAATAATTTTTATAGATATAGATACTTACACTTAGCTGCCGACTCAACATCGGATTTTGTTGCGAGGACGTTATCTTAATTGTACCATAATTTGAACCCATTTGATCTGAAATTAATATTATAACAAATGAAATAACAATAACAACCCAGAGCTTAACATAATAGATTAGCTTCATCAACGAGTACAAATAAAATATGCTATGTTAAGTTTATTTGTATAAGTTAAATTTCTAGGTGTGATGATTGTGGTCCGACAACATATTAAAGATTCTATTTCTAAAGTCTATAAAGTCAGATTTTTGAAGAATATTTCTAGTTCCAGAGTTTGTTTCCGAATGTCAGAATTTTTAGGTTGGTAATTTTGAATCAAAAATACAATGTTATAAGGTAATCAAAATTATGTTATGTTTGAAGTCGAGTCTACTCACTTGGTTGATAAATATTATGATGATAGTCAGGTATCAATGTAACATTTGGCGGCGTCTCTGATAGGGCATTAATCGTCGAGCCCAAGTCTGGCTGGGGCTGTTCCGCAGCCTGGAAACAAAATTACTGGGTGTTAAGTCCTGTTTGCAAACAAACGTTATTGAAACTGTAAAACCTGAATTTAAGGCTCAGACGTCAGGCTACAGACGTTTACATTATCTGGCAGTTTTATCTAAAGATATTTCATCTTTATTGCTTTCTTACGCATTACTAAAATTGTTTTAAACAATAATACAGTATTAAACACTTGAAACTGGTCTAAATTGATCTTTATTGGTAGCAGAACGACCATAATTAAGAAACTGATTAGATTTTCAGTTTAACTGTTCAGTGTTCAGTTTGAGTTTAGTCTACACATATACAGTTCATCTAAAGGTCTGGTGGCCCGCTAAGTGTCGGTGGTTACCTCCGGCGAGACCAGCATCTGCTGCGAGCGCTGCATGAGCAGCAACCGCGCGCGCTCGGCGTGCTGCGAGCGGGACGTGTACATGCCGCTCACACCGCCCGCGCCCGCACCCGCTCCACCCTGAAACACACATACCACGTTTATTTATTTATTATTTATTTTATTTATTACAAATCAAATCATTTCATTAATTTTGACAACCTCTGTGGCGCGTCGGACACGCTTGGCTGCAATGTAGAAGGTTGCGGGTTCAAACACTGGGTGCAAATATTTATGCTTAAAAATAAATATTTATACCCGTTCTGGGTGTATTTCTTTGTATAATATGTATATGTATGTATTTACAAAAGAAAAATAAATATAAGTAGTATATCCGTTATCTAGTCACCGTAACACAAGCTTAGCAGCTTACCATGAGCTAGATGGATGGCGCTGTGTGTTCGTCACAGGATTTATTTATTTATTTATTAATCGCCGACAGGAGTTTTGGCTGGAACGCGTTGAGGAGATGTGTTGTTAAACATTTTTGTGAAACCAAGTCCAATGTGTGTAAATAGTTTAATTTCGGGGACATATTAATCAATTTAGTTTCCTGAAGATGTACAAGTGTAATGAAAGTGAAAATCGGTGCAAAACATGGACTTTGGCGTTGTCTACAAAGCTCGCGTGAACCGTCATTGTAAAAAGCCACCATTTACAGTAACTTCCTTGACATGACTTTTACTACGACGACTTGACTATTTTGATGCAAATTGCAAATAACTTGCAAAAATTAATAATACTTGACACTGGCTACTTTACACATGGCCATAATTTGACTTGACTATTTTGATGCAAATTGCAAATAACTTGCAAAAATTAATAATACTTGACACTGGCTACTTTACACATGGCCATAATAGGTTCACAACCGATAAGAAATAAAATAAACCCCGACGGAAAATGTTAGAAATGGCTGCCTGTGGATCTGTCTGTTTCAATGATGAAACAATTTCGTTATAGGTAGATTTTTTTTCACGTTATTTAAATTTCTATTTAATTTTAATTATAAATAATAATTTTGGTTTCTATTGTCTGCCATAGTTCAGGCATACGTGTTATTTAAATGTAAATCAAAATTAGACGTTGAGCAATTTTGTTTTTGGGAATCAATTTATTTATTCTTTATTTACAAAGGACCTTGTAAAACCAAAACTATACATTGCTATACTTGACACAAAGCAGGGTATAATCCAAACGAACGTGAGCAGTAGAAGGCAAAGATTAGTGACGCACGCTCGATAACTTAAAAATATTTATTTACCTATAGTTTATGCCACAAAAATAATTAAAAAATAAGTTTAGTTCGTACTTTTACAATAAAAAATAAGGATACATAGCACAGCTTAGGTAAAAATTGTACCTAGCTACTCCTTACAGTGCGTTCGTCCTTTTGATCTATTTTTATCCGACTTTACATTTAAGAGACATAGACCGGCCAAGAGACCCTGGGATTTTGTGTCAAAAAAGAAAAAATAATTCATACTGTATTGCAACTAATTCGATTCGAACGTTGTATGACCTAGCTAGATTTACTTGTTAGCTACTATATCGGGAAAAACACGAATTCACCCTCGTAGTTACAATAACAACAACAGAGCAACATTTAACAGATATACATATTTGACCAATTAATTTATCCAACATGAATTAGGGCATTGCGCTGTTGACTGTGCGACATATCTATATTTGAACACCTGTGTAAATAATTATAGTGACATTCAAAGGTCTAAATATTAAGGGTATTTATACAATACTTAGACCTTACTGTTGTAAAATTACCGTTTTTTTGACCCACCTTATTGATCCTCTCATATCAGATAGTTAACTTTTGTTAAACATCACGCGAATGTCAAGTTTACTTATTAGTTGTGATAACTTTATATTGTTGTAAGATAAAAACTTTGATTATATACTTAAAGTCGATGTTTGAGTACATTACTTAATAAAACACTTTATTTACCGGGTCTAATCGCGTTTTTATTCATGATTTTTAAACGAACCGAGCTTTCGCCAACTTTACAGTTGGCTTTTTTAAGGTTTGACTCCAACCAACCAAGCCAACAGAATAGTTGGCAAAAGCTCGGTTCGTTTAAAAATCATGAATACCCGGTATTAAACCCGGTAAATAAAGTGTTTTATTATGCAAAATCGCGAATACCATAGAAAAAAATTACATTACTTAAGGCAAACTTGGCTGTTTTTAATATAGATAAACAGAAAGAGACCAAGAGCTCACTTTTTAATCTCAAAATAAAATAAATTTCAGCAATAAAACTACTCAATAAAACCTTCTCAAACTTTATAAAGAAAACAAATACTAAAAGGTTTTTAAATTTGGTAGTTTTCGATGTCATTCCAGAGATATATTTTATCTGGAGATCGAAAAATGTATTCAAAGCTAACTAAGCGCTGATTTTTCAAATCCCTAGATAGAGATATCTGACAAATAAAATGTAACACCACCGAATAAAAAACGTCGCTATGATATTTCAAAAGAAAATAAATCTAAATTTAGAAAATCAAAATTTGAAGACTTTTAAATTTGGTTGGGTTCGAACTTATTCGATAGATATCTTTTATCTGTAGAATGAAAACTCAGGCCTAAACAAATAAATCAAAATATATAAACAGTTACCGGACTCTGCACGGAGTACCCGGGCGGCGCGCCGGGGCTCGACACGGGGATCTTGGACACCGTCTCACATTGCATCAGGCTTTGCCTGATCGCATTGATCATAGCGTCCTTTTGTTTTAGCATACCCTGGAAAAGGAAAATCATAGTTTTACCTCTATTCAAATGCTAGAATTGGATTCGTATCGTTGTTAATGTTTGAATGTGTTCGTTTTATTCATTAGCAGTTTTGTTTTCCAACTGGATTTTAGTTGACATTGTAAATATCACCACTGTAAATCGCTGCAGAGCCGTTTTTAGACTTACTTAAGTTTTGGGATGCATCTCACAAGTAGGTAGGTGTTGTTTTTTTCGCGGGGAAGGAAGAAGGGCACACATACACACAATGTATACTTACTTTTACGTTTATATATAATTCAAGTACTTGGCTCGCCATGGAATTTTTGCGTATGTAAACAGTTTGCTAATCTAGGCCATCCATTTTAGTTAGTTAATCGCTAGGCTCTAGGCGTAAAGTCAGCCTCCTACCTACATCTCTTTGAATGCTTGCTAACATACCTGCCGCTGGCGCGCGGCGGGGTCCTGCGCGGGTCGGTCCGCGTCGGGCATGTTGTCGATGACCTCGTCCAGAATGTCCGACAGCGTCTGGTCGCTCGGCACCTCGCAGTCGCCCGCACCACCCGCGCCGCCACCCGGCCCCGCCCGCCCGCTCACACTGTTCGTTATATACGTCACATTGTTATCACTTTTATACACCCAACCGACGGTTGAAAATAGCGTGCTTAGGTGAGGGGCGCGCCGCTCCGTGCGTCGCATAACCGAGCGTACACTACTTTCTACCGAATGTCATAGACCTTAAGGTTTAGTTTAAATTGTTTTATTTTCAGTAACTTCTCAACGCCGCGCCTTAGATTACCTAGAGTGTGGGTTAGAACAACGACGTTCGAATTTTAAGCAAACTTTTCTAAAGGTGAGCAAGTTTCTTAAGAAGAGTGAGTTAATTTCCGAACAGTTTCACTGTGGAACGTGTGAAAGTCGGTCTTTTGGGCGGACATGAAAAAGCTTCACTATCAGGTGGCCTCTATCCTTCTAGTCTCTAATAGAGACCAGTCTAGTTCTGCTAGCTACTTCCGAGATAAATCGTAGAGTGAAAAACTGTATGGACTCTGAACTGATGGATACTGTAGCATAAACTCGTGATGAGGCTTACAAAATAATACTAACATGTAGGTAACTCTAAATAATAATGAAACTCTTATCGAAATCAGTTATGTGATTTAGAATTAATGGAGGAACATACAGCAAAAATAGACACTGTCTCACAAGATAGTAGGTAAGTGACGAGGCGATCTATAATATAATACGCTTACTCAGAAGATAGTGGTTCACTCGTGACTTGAAGTGGGCGTCTCAAAAGGTCGCGAATGCAGGTAATAAAAAGCTGAGTAGGCTTTGTGCTGACAGGGACTGATCTCTTTGCAGTTGGAATGGTCACTACTTTGCTGACCCCAAATGATTGTGTGAACTCTGGTTTACTTCCGGACAATCCGAAAACATCACTCAGATGCGACAAAGAAGAGTACGTAATAAGTGAGTGTGGTGTATGTACGTACGCGAGATGGTGTTGTTGCGGCGGGTGTTGCGAGTAGCCGTGTAAAGGCGCGGGCGAGGGCGCAGGCGCGGCGTGGTGCGGCGGGGGGTAGCGCGAGCCGCCCGCGCCGCCACCGCCCGCGCCGCCACCACCGCCACCTTGCAGCACCATCTGCAGATGACTGCCGTGCTGCTGCGGCTCGGACCCGCCTCCACCGTTCACATTGCTCGTTCGACTACGGATGTTACGGATACATTGCTACAAGGTCTGAGAAATCTAGTTTTGCAATAAAACAACATAGAAATATTACTATGGGAAAAAACATTTTTAGGAGATACTCCTCGTAAATTTTTTTTTTCACAGAAGAATTTTTGATGACGCCTGTGCCTCTTGCTCACCGAGCGAGTGCGCTAACCACTGCGCCACACGGAACATTGTTGGCTTTTGTGCCAAGCGGACTTAACTGTTTTCCAAAACGAAGGCCGCTGGAGCCGGTAGTTAAGTTGCATCTCAATTCTTTTCTTCATCTTAAACCACTTGCAACTATCTCTATGGTGGTTGAACGGTCAAGTATCAACATTAAATAAAAAGTATTTACTGATTAGAAATATTTTACAAGGAGAACGCAGCATCAAAATTCTCTCGTGACAGGATTAGAACTTGTACCTCTCGCTCGCTGGGCGAGCGCGCTACCACTGCGCTACAAGAGACTTCACGGTAAAATTAACGATCATGGACACCGGGAATCTTCTCCGTTCCCGGTGTCCTTGAATTATATTTCTAGTATAATGCCGTAAGCAATAAACATAAGATATATTAACTTACTGATTGTTAGCGGAGAGTATGTTGGACAGCGTGGAGTGATGATGCCTCGGCTGCTGCTGGTGATGCTGCATGTGCATGGGCTGGTGTTGGTGCGGATGCGGGTGCGGCGCGTGCGGGTGCGGGTGCGGGGCGCGCGGGCGCGGGCCGTACGCGCGCAGGCTGGGGTTGGGCAGCGGCAGCGGCGTCGTCGGCGTCGTCTGTTGACGCGCAAGAAGCGAAACTAGGATCTGGTTCTTTTGGCATAGGGGTGACATTCCCGCGCTACTCGTAGCGCTAGAGGTCGCAGGCGATGTCGATGCGATGCTAGTCCCACCCGCGCTCGATGTTACTTGCTGCGAGAAAAGAACATATTATTAGTTTTTGATTAATTAAAAATGTGTGTATTAGATGACTTTTTAAAAAAGAAATGCTTTTCAAAAATTCGGACCCAACTGGACTTGTACCTGCATTTCTGAGTCCCAGCGCTTTATCCAATTTGGCCATAGGTATGCTCGTCACCATATTTTCTTTAAAAGAAAATCAACAAAGAGATTCAATCCAAAACTTTTGACTCGACAAAACTAGCACTTATGGCCAAATTGCATAAGGCGCTGGGGATCCTCAGAGATGCAGGTTCGAGTCCTGTTGGGTGAGAATTGTTGGATCACATTTTTTTAAATCATTTTACCTATTTTTAGTTTTTATAATCGCTAACGCCCACCCGACAATTTCTGTCTGAGTCATACGCACCTGTTGATTCTCAGGTGTAGCTCTCTTCACGTTTTGCGGCATTCCCTTCGCTTCCTCAAACTTTCGCTTCCGTTCGCGGTAAGCGTCGCCCGCGTCTTGCGCCCGCCCGTTGTTGTTAGGTCCGTTCGTACTCGACAACAGTTGTGAGAGTAAAGCGCTTCCCGGTACACCTCGGTTGTTCTCCATAGAGTTTCTTCGATTCTCCTCCGCGTCTTCATCACTTTTCTCGTTCAATATCTGTTACAAAAACGAATAGTTTATCACTCCAACCCTCTGTGCAATATGTAAGTGGAAAAACTTAAACCCTGAACTAAAAAGACACGAAGAACCGATGAAATTGGAGCGAGTAATATCTGGCCACCAGTTACCTTCAGGATAACTCCCTATTAGACACACCCCGATGTTCCCCCCGAGGTAGTGGGACGGTGTATAAGGCTGCAATTTTATAAATCTTATCTAAAAATTTAAATGATGCTCACTTTTAACAACGAGTTGTTATGATGGCTCTGCTGATGCGACATCCCGGCGGCGGCGCTATGCTGCGAATGTTGGTGGTGCGGGTGGTGCGGCGGCGCGCGCGCGTGCGCCTGCGCAGAGTGCAGCGGGGACAGCGCCGCGGCCGGCGTGTGCGGGGTGTGCGGCGTGTGCGGGGTATGAGGCGTGTGTGGCGTGTGCGGCGCAGAAGTCTCGCTGCCGGTCGCCTCCTCATCCTCTTGCTTGAGCAAATCGATCAAGATCCGATTCGGCTCCGGTTTCTTGCTGAGCAACGTCCGTAATCGGTTCGGTTCCTCGTGGGGCGGGGGAGGCGCGGGCGGCGGCGCCTCGCCCGGTGTCGATGGCGGCCGCGGCGTGCTCCCCGACGCGGAGCTACCTTCGCCGGTAGGCTCCGGCTTGGGCTTCGGCTCGTCGGTGGGCATGTCGCCGAGGAGGGAAGAAGTCCACGGGTCGAGGTCGAAGTCGTTGATCGAGAACTGCTGGTCGGCGGGGCTGAGCGGTGCGGGCGGCGGGGCAGGCGCGCGGTACCGCGGCTCGCAGCTAGACTCGCCGTTGGCTACAGAGGGCAGCAGCGGCCCGCCGACCGCTGGCCGCGCATTTTCCGCTTCCATCAGCTCCATCTCGTCGTCGCTGAGCACCGAATGCGTCGACATTATGAAATCGGGTTCGCCTGACGTCGGCTTCGCCCGAAACAACCTCGACCGAGCGCAAACCCTGATCCAGGGACTGTCGGGAGATACCCGTAAACGGAACGGATCACTGACCGCGAGAGGCGCAGGTAAACACGAAGCTTCTTGAAGATGAGCGGTTACAAGACTACGGTCACTGGTATCGACAAGTTCCAAATACCGCGTTCCGACTAAAGACACTGAAGTGTTCACTAACAGTTCGATTCCACTTAAATCACAAGCTGTGAAAGAAATAATAGACGATTAGCATGTAGTAAGTAGAGCACCGTACGTATGCTCCTGTACGTATCTCACTATGCTACCTAGTCTAGGTAGCATCCGAAAAAAATTTTATACACATAGATAGATAAATAAACACTTTCATTTGTTTAACAAATAATAAAGGTACACATATAAGATAATTCTATAAAATTAACACATTGCTCAAATGGGCGGCCTTATCGCTAAAAGCGATTTCTTTCAGGCATCCGTTGGATGGAGAAAGTCGTTATAGCTTGTGCAGAAGGCTGAGTGAAGGTGAGTCAGCGATAGCAACAGTTTATGTACCTAAATAAAATAAAATAGTGAAACATAATCTCAAATTTTGAGATTATGTTTCACTGTAAAAACAGCTGATTTTGAAAAAAATAAAGATAATTGAAGTTTTGATTGTAAACCATCAAACTAAATAAAAGGAGGTCAAAGACCTCGAACTCTTAGAAACAGCTGATTTTCAAGTAAACTTTACACCTAAATTTTTCGAAAAGTACTTCGAATTTTCAAAAGTCGTAGAACAAAAGTTGTTCGCCTAGACGTCTAGAACAACCCCTTTTCGGATTAAAAGGACTTACCCGTTACACCTTGTATATTTCCTTGCTAAAAATATTTCTAAATACACAATAGTTATAAAAATACAGAAAATAACAACAAACTAGGTTAGACAAATTTATTTCGATGAGATAGTGTCTAAGTATAACAGATTGAATAGAAAAGGATTGATTGTGAAAGTTAGAGCTAGAGTTGGGAACTTGGAGGAAAATGGTCTCAGTGGAACGTAGTTGTCGGGAATAAGTGTCACTCAGGAACCTAAAGCGATCTCTAAGGTACTGAGAGGAGAAAGGAGAAAAATATTTTTGTAAAGGAAGCATATTACAGCGAAGGCGGATTGGCAACCACTTGAGCTTATGGCGAAACTCGGAGACATGGTCATACTTGCGAAGCCCAAATATGAACAGTATGCAAACATTTTTGAGGCGCTAATGTCTCTCTTTGTTGCTCTTCAGTCAAATCGAGATAACAGATGTCGGCATAATCGAGAATGGGAAACATAAGTGACTGAGCAAGACTAACTTTGGTGGCAGTCAGCAGAAAATTACGGAGTCTGCGAAGCGAACCCGCAGAGGTAAAAATCCTCCGGCTAGTCTCAGTGATTTGTGGACCCTAACTCAGTTCTGTATCCATAAGAATGCTAAGATTCTTAACTGTCTTAAAGAATGGAATGTTTTTGCCGTCGAACATCACCACAGCCAACAACCTAGAGCTTCCAATATCAATGACTAGCGTCTTTGAAGAGTTAACAGAAAAGCCATAAGATCTACTCCACCTACAAATTGTATCAAGGTCATTATTTACGATAGCGATTCCATCGTTCAAATTGTTCCATGGAGTCTGTACATACATTTGAAGATCGTCTACATAGATATGGTAGGAAGAAGAAATATCTAAAGAGATGGAATTGATGAATTGAAATGAAGGGGAGAAAGAACGCCGCCCTGGGGTACACCAGCAGTAACATCGCTCCAAAATGAGTAGTCATCTCCAAAATAAATCCTCTGTCGGCGACCACACAGATAACTACGAAACCATACAATCACTGCAGGAGATATATAAGAGAGCTGAGAACACCATGTAGGATATCAAAGTCGACATTGTGAAAAGCATTACTAAAGTCCAGTAGAATGCCTTTGCGAATATCGTCAGTTATTTTGACTAGTGCCGTCGTTTGGCTATGCCCCAGACGAAAACCAGATTGGAAGGGATTATACATTATCACTATTAAGTTAATTGCTGATCTGTTGATCGACAAGGCGCTCAAGACGTTTAGAGAGGAAAGGTAAAATGGAAATAGGACGGTATACGGAGAACGTTTTAGGGTTAAGTTTTTTCTTCCGCTTTCCAAGGGTAAGGGAATGCATTAAGAGAGATGGAAAAGTTCAAAATGTACAGGATGATGGGAATTTCGTCAATGATGGACATAATCATATAGCGACTAAGGCTGTCACTCCCAATAGTCCTCGAAGTTAGGCATTTTATGCTCTCCTTAACACCTCTAGCAGTGAATTATTCAAAGGTAAAGCAGGAAAAGCATATGGTTATAGCGTCCCCACAAGAAGAAAAACCGTAGGCATCCCTGCGGGGTCCGCTGATCCCAGAAGGGCACTCCTAGGAGCACCGTCGAGGGTCAGTTCTAATCTAGTCCCCAATGCTAGATTGGTAGGTGATATACGTACAGAGTATATTGAGATTGGAGTCCAATCTGAATATGATGTGGTCAGGGTGTTGGTGCTGGATGGAAGGCGGCGGCCTACGTTCTGCTACAGAAGGCAGCAGCGGCCCGCCGACCGCTGGCCGCGCATTTTCCGCTTCCATCAGCTCCATCTCGTCGTCGCTGAGCACCGAATGCGTCGACATTATAAAATCGGGTTCGCCTGACGTCGGCTTCGCCCGAAACAACCTCGACCGGGCGCAAACCCTGATCCAGGGACTGTCGGGAGATATCCGTAAACGGAACGGATCACTGACTCCGAGCGGCGCAGGTAAACACGAAGCTTCTTGAAGATGAGCGGTTACAAGACTACGGTCACTGGTATCGACAAGTTCCAAATACCGAGTTCCGACTAGAGACACTGAAGTGTTCACTAACTGTTCGATTCCACTTAAATCACAAGCTGTGAAAGAAATAATAAACGTTTAGCATGTAGTAAGTAGAGCTCCTTAACTTGGCTGCCACTGCAGATCTTGTGTAATTGTGTGCGGTCATTACTTCGACGGTTCGTTCTCAAGCTCATCCGTACTTCGGAAGAGCTTGAGAAATTAAAACGTGTGCACGTTTAGGAGTTGGTCCCGGGTGTGATCTCTGATAGCAGTGGTTAAATTGAATAGGAGACTTTAGAGCGACCTGAAAACTGTAACAATAGGTGACCAACAAGCAGAAAAAGAAGACAAAGCATGTAGTTGAGACTAGGTAGGATAGTGAGATACGTACAAGTAGTCACAAACCGAAAATTTTATTATACATATATGATATTGCGTCCCAACAAGGCTATTACTAGGCTTCCCCGGGCTCCGCTGATCCCAGCAGGCCACTCCTAGGAGCGCCGCCCGTCTAGGATCAGTTCTAGACTAATCTAGCCCCATGCTAGACTCCTAGATTGGTAGGTGAGATACGTACAGAGTATATTGAGATTGGAGTCCAATCTGAAGACGATGTGGTCGGGGTGGTGGTGCTGGATGGCGGGCAGCGGGGCGCCGGCGCCGCCGGACGGGAGGAGAGCGGGCGACGCGTCCTCGCAGCGCCGGATGACGCACATGACGGAGCCGGCCTCCTCCGAGGACGCCCCGCGCACCGGCGCCGCGTGGATTATTGCCTCCACCACTCTGTCACACAACATTAACATGTTAAAGGTATGATAGACGTATTAACTTTAAGTTCGCGGTTTATAACATCGCGAACTTACTCGGCTCCACAACGGTGTCACACAAGTGAAAAAGGTCTTCTATCCACTAGTCCGCGTACGCGTAGAATTACTCGCACGTCTATCACTCCTTTTACGCAAGAATTACAGATTTCAGACGTTCATCCGCCACCAAAATATATAAAAACTGATCATACCGCGATATTTCTACAAAACACACCTTACCGTTGCGAGTAGGAGGTGAGGTAATAATCAAACTTTGTGATTGGCCGATGCGTTACCTATCTATACCTTAACTCTTTGTGATTGGCCGTTCTTATTTTAAATTAAGTTAGTTTAGCTTAGCTAGCATAGTCTAGTCTTTTCTACATGTCCTTCCACCGCAAACTATGCCAAGTACGCTGCACTTTTATGAAAAACGGCACAACTATGCGAGCTAACCTAGACTAACATCCCCACTAATGTTTAAAAAGCAAGGTTTTGTATTATCCATATCCGATACTTTTTAAGGAAATCAGATAGGTAAAATAATACTAGGTAAACCAATCATTTAAAGAAGACCCGATCAGCCTTGACAAATTTCAAACGGGTATACCTACTGAGCAAAATTTTATGGTCATAAAGTTACCAATAATGTTTGACAAAAATTTCGTATGTATAATATAGTATAGTGCGTAAATGAACTACAACAAAAAGAAATAAAATAATTACAACATCTAGGTATTTCATGCAGTCGTTAGTAAGACTCTGGAGTGACTTTGACTCTTACTCTAAAACCAGGTGCATCGAAAATTTAAAAATATTATGTTACAATTTGCAAATATTTTTGGACGAGCATTAACAGCCTTTAGATCCGATCCCGATGAAGGATTACCTCCGTCTCCTTCAACGCGACCTTATATGACAGTGACAGCCATAGTCAGTCATGTCGATCATCGGCATCGGAACGAAAAGCCATGGATAACCCGGCTATCATTAAAAAACCCAGGATCCAATCTATCATGAATAAGCAAGTTATCATTTAGTATACGTAACTTGACTAAGTATGTATTTTACTTAATAAAAATTATCGAATCTATAAACGTAAGACAACCTAAATAGAATCTAAACAAGATTTAGAAGAATGCGATATCACCGGAGGCATACTGCATTCGGTATGGTAAGGACAAACGATCGTGGTTTTTTACTGTGATCGTTAGTCAGTGAATTACCATACTATTGCACAACTATGTAGATCACCATATAACAAACTCGTTTATTTAACACACAGCCGCGTCCATTTGCAAACCAACTCATGCGTTGTTACGAAAAATGAAGCACCAAAGACCTTACACCAAAAATGTAGGTACCAGAATACATAAAAATATATAAACGCGACGAAAATAAATAATTAAAATACGAAAAGTTTGTCTTTCTAAAACGAGTCATCGCCAGAGCACTAATCGTTTATAGAGCGACCTTCAATCAAGTTTTGAGATTGTGTATTTGTCAGATTACATACCTAGTCATTTAAGCAGTCGGATCGGGTCTCTTAAACAGGGAAAGTAACATTTTGTGAATATTATTAAAGTAAAAACATATATAAAACACAAAAATGTTTCTACTCAACTCATATACTAGTACGTCACGATGAATAGCATAAAACTAAGTACCAGTATTCTACAAACAACTATAAACAACTTATCTGAATGACTTATCATCATTTATCAATATTTCTTGATAATACCAGCTTCTGAATTTATTATCAGACAAATTATCTAGATTCGCTTACCTAGGAGTATCAATTCCATTTGAATTCTTGACAACGAGACCAGCTTGTATAGCTTGAAATCTGTCAGAGTCTCCAGCCGTCCAATTGAATGTCTGAATACTTCTCATTAAGGGTCTCAATTTAACATGATCCTTCACATGTAAAAGCGAGAAAATAGATTGTTTGTATAACTCAGATCTATCCCGTTGTGTTAGATCTTTTATATTTTCCGTAACACATTCGATTTCACCCCTAGCGTTTGTCTCTAGCAAAACCCATCCAAGGGTGGTGGTGTAGTGTTTCAGCGCCTGAAAACAAAATGTTACTATTGTATCGCCTTTGTAACTTTATTAAATGTTGGGAGATAAAAAATTGTGACAATTCTGTTTACCTCAATGATTGTGGTTAGTTCCGTGTAATGTAGTCCTGGCAGTGAGTTAGGCTGCGTGGAGGTGACCTCGCCGCCTTGGACCGGGGAGAGGGCTTGGGCTGGGGAGAGCGCTAGCACGTTCCCGGCGCGGACAGGACAGTCGTCGGGACACTCGCGCCGCCGCTGTAGCACCTCCTGAATCTGCTGGGTGGCCTCGCGAACGATGCCGTTCTTGTCCGGCTGCTTCACTTCAGCCAGACACGTCCCGAGAAGCTCCTCGAGCTGGTTTATGGTCTCGTTCTCGAGTTCTCGGCGCCGTTTCTCAGTGTGGCACTTATTTCTGAAACAGCAATAGCATCTTTATTAATAGTGTAAATTAATTTAAAAACCAACAATTATTAAGTTACTTACTGATTTTAATACACACGTTTATAAATTATAATTTATTTACATTTTATCATCTTGTGATATAGTAGGTACATAGACCATCTACCCAAGAGCGTATCAAATGATTATTATCGGTTTAGTTATGAATATATAGGTAATTTTCATATTATATTATTATTTATTAATCATGTTGTTTTTCATTTCTAACCAAAGAGCCAATTAGTAAGCATTCAATCAACTCATCATTGTAACAAAATAAGAGACACAAATTACCGATTGCGTCGTTGCCAACGTCGAAATCGATAAAATAAACATACCTAAGGGATTTATTCGGGCATTCAAATCACAGTAGATACTCCCTATGTAGAATACGAGTAGGAAAGTAAAATATTAGGAGTTAAGAAGAAAATTTAGACTGCCCTATTACTACGTCGGCGCCTGATAGCAAGAAGTAACTACTAATATCATGCCCCAACTATTTGGACAAAGGACCGTAAGATATCCCACACTTATGGCATTATGTCTAACTAAACTTTATTATGTTTTTAAAAACTACATCATTGTTTCACTTTTAACATATTTCAGGAAAAGTCAGAAAAGGCCCCATTTTCGTAAGTTGGTATGATGTAAAACATGCTTGTTGTAAGTTAGGTTCACCTGAGCACATGACCCGACAAGGGCTAGATATGTGGACCCCACCAAGAACCCGAGGTAGACGCCGCCAAACGTGGATGGCCACCGTCATTAAGGACCTTAAAAACGCCGTCATTCAAGAAAAGACGTCCCAGGACCGTTGGTCCTGGCGCAACATAACTAGGAGAGCCGACCTCAAATAAGGCTGGGAGGAAGAAGAAGAGAGACAAAGAAGGCAACGTAAGTAACTTTTAATAGATGGGAAAGGTACATCATGACAGCTTACTCGATATTTTCACTCGTAACAATATCGGCTGTATCCAAAAGAGTAAAAAATCAATAAGCATGTTTAGACCAAATAAACCTGGTTAGGTACTTAATCGTAGAGGCTTGTGTTGATATGGCACGTACGTTTTCGGAAGGCATGAATAACGTGAAATAAATAAATAATTTTCAGATTTTATGTTATTTATTACCTTTCACTAATTACTCAATGAATACTCTGAATTCAGCACATTTACGTTTCTGAAAAACTTTGTTCACAACATATGGTATTTCAACGGAATCAGCAATGTTTTGTGCTATATCTTTTATAAAATATCATGAAAATAATATTACTAAAGAACATTTTTAAGAGCAGGTGGAAGTTCGTTGCTGAAACAGCGTTTCTATTTCTTATATAATTTATTTTAAATTCTCCAGCAAGCGTCTATATAGTGCAGTAAATTGTCGTCCGAATGTATGGGATCGTTTGGGTTAAATCAGGTAGCTGTGATTTTTTGCAGGCTTGATTAGGATGTGGGCCTTTCATAATACAAGTTTGTGACCTCGAGTGCCAAACGCAACTATGTCAAAAATCGAAAAAACCACAATATCGGCCATTTTTCAAATTTTAAGAAAATAAATAATAATACGCGATTAAGTCCCGGTAAAGTGCGAGGTAAATAAAATTTAAAAAGGTGATAATTTTTTTGAACTTTGCAATTTTTAGTAGTATTTTGGACATCACTCCAAAAATTTTAGCAGCGGTATTAATTTCCAATCACGATTGCTGATGTGGTTACAGACTGGTGAGCATTCAATTCTGCCTTTCTGCAGCTGCACGCGTTCCCATAACCCTTCTTTCTTCGTGGCCTTATCGCTTTAAGCGATAAGGCCGCCCATTGTGCCACCTATTTTTAAGTTTTGTTTGTTTTCTTTGTATGTATTTGTATTTGGTGTGTATAATAAAGAATTTATTCATTCATTCATTCTTTCAACCGCAAGAAATCATCCGCAAGAGGTGTTGTGGGGCAGCACCTCTTGCAGATGATTTCTCTGATCATCATTTTGAGATTGAAGCCTTGTGGCGTGGATATCCACCCCATGGAGACTATATTTTCCATAATATAAGATTGAATTGTCTCTGTATGCCCCATAGTTTTCGAGATTTAGTGAGTCTTCCAAAGTTAACATTTTTTTTAACTTTGCCAATTTAACTAGTATTTTAGACATCACTTGAACAACTCCTGCGGCAGGATGAAGTTCCAATCATATTTAAAAATATATATGTTGATAAAATCACTTGCGGCCAGTCTTAAATTCGCGCTTCTGCTTTTTATCACTTTCACAGATGTATCTACTTAATTTCAAAGTAATTATTATTAGTTAAGGAGATCGTTAATTGATAATTCCACCACTTGAGACCATATTAGGGTTGTAAATAACATGTGTAAAATGTTAGATAACATTTTTTAAACAGCTACTAGCTGACCCGCGCGCCCTGATCGTATCGCCGTGCTATAAAACCAATGTCTTATTTTATGTATCAATTTTTCCATTACTTTGTTTAAATTTTAATGGATTTCATTATTTACTAAACGGATACAAAATATAACAAAGCAAATAACACATAAATCGGTTTAGTTATATACAGAATGATTGATTTAGATCGGCAAAAAATGCAAGAACTTGCGTTTTTTAAATACTTAACAGTTTCATTACCTTTGCCGGGAATAGAACCTTTTTGGTGTTTAAGGCCGGTGTAAAAAAATTTCACCCTTGGTTTTGGTCTGCAGCTAGTCAAGTTTCTAGTGTACTCTGTTTGTACTACTTCCGTTCGCATCGTAAGATAAAGCTTACAATTTTTTAAAGTTTTTATATCGTCATTTACGAGTTGTTGGTATAGAGAGAAATGTGCCGTCGAATGTTAATTTTGGTCTCATTTGAATATTTGGTTAAGTAAACTCTATTACGTGGTGAATGTAGGTATCATGCATGCTTGTCGATGCGACACGTGCGTCGTATCAGCAAATATTTCTATACTAGCTGCGCCCCGCGGTTTCACACGCATAAGTCCCTTTCCCGCGGGAATATCGGGATAAAAAGCCAATGTTTTAATCCAGATTTTCAACTGTCTGCATACCAAGTTTTATCGCGATCGATTCAGAAGTTTTTGCGTGATCGAAACACAAACAAACATCTAAACTTTCGCATTTATAATATTAGCAGGATATAATACAAGTGTGATTTATAGAGGTGTTTAGGTCGGGCCGCACTCTCTTTGGATACAAATTTAAATCGTACGATATCGTATGATCGTGGTCGTACGAATAGAGTACTCTTGCGCACACTAGATGCGTTGTTCTTCGTTAAATAGGGTGAGCTCCGGTGATAAATTTGTGTAATTTTTGTATAACTTTCATTAAGATATGACGACGTATTTATTTTTAATATATTTTTTAATCTCGTAATGGAAATGTCACACACTTACTACGTCTTTAGGTAGTATTATAATAAAGAACACTGGTGCTACAGACCGACCTGCTTATTTTCCGGAGCCTACTATAGGGCAAAGACACAGCATCCTGGTGTCTTAAGGACATCACTGTATGTGTGAAACTTACATATTTTATTTTTATGCACAAATCATAGGTTTTCATGTATGAGAAAATGAAGTGAGAAATGAGAAATTTTATAATTGAGAGCTGTAAACCGTTAAAATGTTTATCTCTTTAAACTTTTCTTCAACCGATTCCCTGGGGCCCATTTTGTAGATAGCTCGCACAGCTCGATTTTGTAATATAAAAATAATTTCTTTATCAGCATTAGTAGCACACCCCCACAGCAGGAAGGATACCATACGACATGATGCTGTGATAATCACTGAAATAGACTAGACTGGCCGCGGCCGTCTAGACGTCTGTATTATTCGCGGATTTTTTTAACTGCGTAAGGTTTGAGACATTTTGTTTTAGATCCATTTAGTTGCAAATTATTTACGGTAAACCAATATACTAACCTAGAGAGAGCACTGTTCACATCGTCAATGTCAGATTGTCGGTTTTAACTTTAAATACCAATGAGGTATCATCTGCGAACAATACCTTCCCATGATTTTCCTTTACGAGAAAAGGTAAATCGTTTATATTTACTAGAACAAAAAGATCCTAATATGGATCCCTGAAGAACTCCCAAAGTTACAGTTGATCCAGGGGAACGTTTACCGTTAATATTAACACACTGAATCCTATCGCTTAGTTAAGAAGAGAGAAGATCCAGTTCGCTGTCCCCGATACCATAGTGGCGTAGCTTCATAATCAAAGATCATGTCGGACACAATCGAACGCCTTGGAGAGGTCGCAGAAGACGCCATATGGATCATCATGCGACACCTCCCAAGCATTTAATATGTTTTAATTGATGCAATGCCCGCATCCGTAGTCAAGCGACCCTTACTAAAACCAAATTGTTTTCCATGTAAAATATTATCATCATCAAAATACAGCAGCTGGTTCAATTTTTTTTTTTTTTTCAAATAATTTAGTTAATTTAGTTGTACTGATATAAGTCTAAAATTAGTCGGGTCTGATGTACTACTGGGTTTGAATAATGAAATTACTTTACTAAATTTCATTTGATTAGGAAACACCACAAGTAATACACCTATTAAATATAATAACAAGCTCAGGTAAAATACCTTTTATCAAAGATACAGGAACAGAGAACTAAATATCAACGCAGAGCCCAAACCGATAGTCCTAGGGACGTGAAATTTGGTAAGCCCTTTTTTTGTCATGAGTAGGTAGGTATCCACTGAGAACGAATTGTTAGTTATTCCCACAGGAACCAATTTTACGTTATATTTAGAAACAAACGTTCTTATATATATCCGTTGTTATAATATATTTTATATCACATAATACTATTCAAGTTATAAAACTGGCCCGGAGAGTAGAAGGAAAAAGGTCGCGTGGTAGTAATGAATTTAAAACTCATCTCTGACAGACGATAGTTTCAGCAGTTCTAAAGTCAAACTAGACCTCGTCGTTAGAATACCCACCATAAAGCTAGGTAATCTAAGATTAAAGTATTACGTACGCAGATTTTTTAAAAATTATTAGCCATCACGGGATGCCGATAGTATTACCTACTACATATCATAATTCCTTTTTATATGTAGTACATATATATGTATATATATTGTATAACATACTATTACATACCTATGATACAAAGAGAAAACACCCAAAAAAACATAAAATATGGTTCAACATAAATATTTGTGAATTTGGCGGGAATCAAACCCGTAACCTTCTGCGTCGCTCCCAACCGGGTATTCACAGAGGCCATCGAAAGCATTAAAACAAACGACTCACAATGAATTTGCAAAAATATTGTTCATTATTGATTTCACCTAGTGGTGTAATAGCAGTTATCAGTGAGTTGTAAAAATCTATATATTTTTTTAATAATTTTAAAATGATATTATAATATATATTTTCTATTGCATAATGTCAATTACATTTTGTTTTTCTAAAATAAAGAAACCCGTAAATACTTACAAAAAAATGTTTTACAATCAATTTGAATCAAAAACAGTTTTGATTCGTATTCATGACGATTATGTTAAAATATTTTTTGTCTACTACATATTAATCAAACTCCTGTCATACATAATTGTCTTGCAGAGTTATCTCAATCTCAACTAACTTAAGAAGGTAACATTTACTTTTGTTAGGACGAACTCTAATTAGGTATGCGTTTTATTTTTGCATTTATTACGTAAATAGTTATGAAATAAGTACATAGGTAAAATCAAACAAACTCATACACTTTATGTTATACAATACAGTTCCCATTAGAAAAATCACAACAAAATTTAATCGATTGCGCCATACTCTCGAGATAAGGCATATTAAATTATTATTTTTCAAACATGCAACTACACTATTTACGTAAATTCAAGTAATTGCGTGTAAGTATAATAAAACATTCCAAGCGCATCATATACGTACATTTGAGATTGCGGCTTATGGTCTGACTTTTTTCTAATCTTCTTATCCGGCGCAGTCACGCTCATCTTGCCTTGCGTCCCCCTCCATGTGTCTCCCAGTTGGAGGTCACAGGATTCAATTCTACAGAAGCAGCAAACAAAATAAACCTATTAATAAACGTACGATGGCCCCAACAAATAAAATGAATCAAATAATACTAATTAACATGATAATGTCTACTGTGATTTCATAGAA
This sequence comes from Idaea dimidiata, assembly GCA_949358125.1. NCBI lineage: Eukaryota > Metazoa > Arthropoda > Insecta > Lepidoptera > Geometridae > Idaea > Idaea dimidiata. Next base: position 8,826,948 of record OX442337.1, read on the forward strand.
TCCTAATGATAGCACTGGATTAAATAAAATGAATGAGAATGGGTGATAAAACTACTAATATAATTTGTACATATTCTACTTATGATAGGTAATAAAGTTCTAAAACGCTAACTGCAAAGTATAATAGGACAAAGAAAGCAATGTTGCAATAATAGCGATTCCTGAATTTGGGTACAGGAATAAAACTATCTAATAAGTTAAGTTACAGTAAGTAAATGTGTGTTATTAATTATATTAAGTAAAAACTATTGGTCGTGTGTGACTCATGTTCGGTAGGCAGACACCGCCGCTAACTAAGCTGAAACTGTATTGTATAAATTTTAATTATTTATTCAGGTTTTAAATAGGGTAGGTATTCAAGTGAATACATTGACAAAAAGTTATAAACCAGGTAGGTAGATGTAGTAGGTAGACATGTGTACGGTATCATAATAAAATAGCTCTATCAAAGCAATAGTTATGTTCACACTGAGTGGCTCTCATATCAAATGCCAAGTACAGAGCAAGCTGAACCTTAGTGCAAAAGAGGGACAGAGATACCAGTTTACGACGCCTACCGAGGAGCCCCACTACGCAACCTCACTGCGACGGCCGCGCAACCTTGAAATAATAATGTACGGAATAACAACAACGCGCCCGCGCCGCAAGCGTGACCAGAAATAGTATAATAAATAATTCTCGAAAATGTTTGAAGCCTCTATCTAGTTCCTAGCAGTCATATCCTGTCTAAATTTGTGTTTTTATATAATTTATGTACCCGTTTGCGCGTTAAAAGGACAGACAATACAACATATTCAAACAATACAACCAAATGTTTTCCCATTTAACCTATATAGGCAATACATTTACAGCGAATACGTTACCAGAGTACTGTACAGTAAAGGCACACTATGTAAAAGTAATACAGTAAAGGCAATATATTTTTTTTAATCTGAGAGGTGAAAGTTTAAACATTGTCAACGTTTCGTAGCCGAAGGTTTCGCTTTTTCAATCGTTACTTAACAAAAATACGTCACAGCGAATGCTAATTATTCTCTTTTAGAATATTAGCTAATAATAAGATATTTGATCGATGTCCCTACTAATCTTACGAGTGTCTAATGTTTATATTCATCAATCATTAATATTCATCAAAACTTAATCTTCAAAATTTTAATATTATGGCGTGTTGAAGTCACGACACATTGCTAGCTTCATGTGTTAGAAGTTTATTTTAGAATTATTGAATCAGGGGAATGCAATACTAAGTGGTTAATTTACTAACAGCAACATTTATTGATTGATATTTTACGACGGTGAGAAAAATATAGAATCACATTTAGTTTTCATTCTGGCAGATTTTCTGACAAACGTAATAAAATAAAGCAAAATCGTATCATATAGAAATAAGTACAAATGTAATCTAAATTATTATTCCCGGGTCTTATTCGCGTAATATTATTTTTAAATTCCCTTACCACGACGTTTCGATCATGTTACAATGATTTTGGTCGCGAGGGGGATTATGAGTTCAAATTGTGTGAGTTTAAAATGTTTAAATGTAATCTAAGCCGATAAATTCAGAATTTGCTATCGAATAGCAAATACCTTTAATAATTTATAATAATAAATAACAATGAACAACGTCATTTAAAATATATCACCCAAGTACATTTAATTAAATGTACAATGATGTATATTTAATATATTTATCTGCGTATAACATTTTCTATGAACTTTGAAAAGAGTAGCCAACTTATTATAAAAACTAAACCAGCTTGGATAAGACATTATAATTACGATAACTGAGGTTTCAAATTGAGATCTTACGGGATAGATATTATTATGATGATACCCCATCGTAGCATTCCCATAGTCATAAAGTGAAGGCTCTCCGGGTCGAGTTTGGGGTCCAATTTTGTACTTATGTTTAAGTGTTTTATTGAAAAAATGTACCAGTTGCCACTTTGTCACTTAAATAAATAAACCCAACCAAATGCATGTCATAAAATTACAGAGAGTTAGCTCTCTGTAGGAATGGCCCCAGTTAGCTGATCACCCTGTCAAATATAGTAAAATTAAAAAAAAAAAATGATTTGGGGACCGGGATTGGAATTGACATAGGACCTATGGGTAGGAGACACAAGTCAGAAGGAGTGGCAGCCCTTGCGAAAACCGCTCAGCGGTTTTGGTGGATATACCTACTTCCTGCCCGTACAGGTAAGTTATATTTCAAGAAACCGTCATTCTAAATTCAAGAAAAGTTATATTTCACCGCCAAGTCAGATTACATTTGACTATACTGTGCCAATGGTATACTGTGCAATCGCAAATTGCGCGTTAATTTAGGTAGAGATTTTAATTGCATATGTATCAAATTGCATTGATGTTTTGTATATTTGTATTTTTACAATTCACGACTTAAACTCATATTAAAACTCTTTGAGGACAATTGGCTAGGCAACAAGGTAACCTACCACCATTTTGAGATCCTGTACAAAATAATGAACTCTCAAACCCGGCCAATAAAAACTGCAAGATCTCGGTACAATGTCAGTCAATTCTGCGTATTCGGAAAAGGATCCAATTACGTTTATACATCACTCGGTAGTTAGTAGCATTTCAGATGATCTCTAAATCTTCGTCCCGCTGCAGGACAAAGGTATCTTCTCTGTGGAAAAAGTATTAGTAAATATCTCTTCCATTTATTGACGTCTGGGGTTTTGGCCCAGTCATTTCCATAGAAAATGTACGTCTCCAATGCATCGACGATGCCTTCTAGGTCTGCCACATAATCAGTCTTTGTCAAGGACTTATCGGCTGATATTTTGGGAAATAATTTTCACGGCAAACTTCTGAATAATAACATTTAGGGCATAGCCAGTCATACTCACTCAGTTATATATTTCCGCAAAAAATATTAAATAATGTTATGAAATGCTTTACAACAAGAGGCGTAAAATTTAATGTTATTTTTAAGCAACTCCTGTTTTACCAAAATTGCTCGTTATGGCGCAATTTAGTCATAAGAGTATATAAAAGTTGTTCCGGAAATCGAGGTCATGACCAATTAGAATTATCTAAGTTAACTATAAAAGTAGAGTAGGTATAAGCCACTGAGAAATCGAGTAAGAATTAAATATCATCACATTTAAACGTAAGCTGCAAAGGATTATTTGCAAGCGCCGATTTATACACACTTCTTATCATTTATATTTACTAATTTTATCTGCAACAAGTGACCTGCAGTCATTCTTAGTGTCAGTGTTTCATGTCATTGGTTCTGTTTTGTTGTTTCATACTGATAAAATCAAAATATGTTGCTTGCTACTTTCTTGCATGAAGAAAACTTATTTTTTTATAATTAAATATACTTACATGGCAAAAGTTAATAAAGGTAGGTATTTAAACAAAGGAATTAAATATTCTATTACCTATACGAGTATGTGCTACAGAGTCACGTTTGGAAGATTTATTGTCATAATAAAACTTTTTTGTTTAAGCTTAAGTTGAAGCCTAAATATGGATAGAAATGCAAATATTTTGTTCGATTGATATCTAAGGCCATATTGTTAGACATACGGATAGTTCACCTTAAATATATTATGATTCAAAATTCAGAAGTAATAACTGACTATATGACAGTAAAATATTAAAGTGATCCGATCAACATCTCGGTAGTCCTATACCCCCAGACAACAAATAAAGGATGTATACGGCGCTTCATGAACAAACTATTTCCTTTGTCCAAAATAAACATAAAACGTCTAAATCGGACGAGCATTTATTAAGTAATCGCTGAACATGTTTATAAAAAATAAATATATTAGATATAATTTTCACAAGACTTTTAAACCGACGTCAAAATACGGGAAGGTTCTCAATTTGGTTGTGGCTTTTTTATCGACATTTGCCGATAACTCGAAGACGGCTCGGCAGATTGTTATAAATATAATAATATCTTTGTTGAAAAGAGGATAGTGCACAATGGTGGCCACCAGCATAAATGATTTGACATTTTTTATTTTATTTTATTTTAAAAGCTTACGTCAATTTTAGCCAATGTTGACGCAACAAGGCAACAATACAATTTGGAGAAGACACAAAATAAAAAAGGCTCAAAATTTTGTTGGCCAAATGAAGAAATTTATTGGCATAAAACGCCGTTCTCTGACATTATACTATCGCCTTTCCCAGATCCAGAAATGTGGCAGGAAATAAACTCAGAAGTTCAAAAGATATTAGGAAGCAAGCAATCTAAGGAGATATATATTATCTATGCACTTTTTAAACTGACACGACTTCTGGCAACGCGATCTAGACCCGTGTTTTAATAATAATAAGAAAAGACATTTATGTCTAATATCATACTTTGTTTAATAATTAATTTTCAATCAGAGCTGCCAAGTCACGAGATTAAGATGATTGTACATAGATAAATTAGCAATTGTATGAGATCTCTGGGAAAATTGGTGGGTTATGTTATTTATTAGGTTGTTTTAAGGACTTTGTCTGGAACGTTAAGTTTATGCTTAGTTAAATGGAACTTTAAATTAATTCTTAAATCAAATATTTATATTACTGATATTGTTATGTTTTAGAGTGCTTCCTCTTGAAGTAAGTATTCTACATGCATAAATAAGTATGATAAATTGATGATTTAGACTCTTTCGAAAACGCACACGTGTGTTTGCGATTTTGATTCAGGAATTTACGATTTAGCGGTTTTGCGTTCTGCGATTTTAACGTCAGCAGTCAAATTAAGGGCCCAAAACAAATCGTTATAGGTATCTTAAGAATAGATAATATTCATATCTAATAAACATAAACTTACCAAGAATTTAATTTTGTAAATTAATTAATTCATTCCGATGATAAGTAATTATTATATAAATAATAGAAAATATACACAATTACAAAGTTCTTTAAAATCACGATTAATTCGGCAGAAAATATTTTTTATAAATAATATAGGTACTTACCAAAAAATCTTATATCTTTTAATACATACTCAATTACTCACTCAGTCAATTAAGAAAAATAATTAGTGTATTTCGTTTGTATGCGAATTACTTAAGTAGATAAATAAGCCTTATTTTAAGGTAGGTACGTTACAGACACGTTAATTTATCCTAGAACAAACAAGTCACTAACACGAAGGTCAATTACTAAGAAAAAATATAAAATGTCGGTCAGCTTGTTACACATAAACATATTTTCTATGATAAAATAGTTTATGAAGAAAAATTAAGTAGGTTACCAAAAATTTTCTTTGTTGAATTATTTTTAAGGATGTGTCAAATCAGAAATAAGTACTTAATAAAATATTAGTCTAATATTATCTATCACACGGTTCAAATTAAATTAACTCTACTATTCTCTTAAAACAATAAACATTGATAGTGATGGATGTTGAGAGGGTAGTGGTAGCAACATTCAACACTACCTAAATCTAAGTGCTCCCGCAAACGGGCCCCCGGCCACAACCACAAAACGCCGCCACCGGCATATTTCCAGTAGCTTTCATACATTTTATATGCGGCGGACACGTGTGTCCGCCGCATCGGTCGATGGTGGGTTGCCAGCCACTCGCTGCTTTAACAAAATGTATGAAAAATCGTGTTAACTGCTAGTGGCTGGCCACCGGTGGCTGTGGTCGATGGCTCGTTTGCGCCGAGCCTTAATATTTGTATCCAATGATACAGAACATATTTTGTTACAGATCTCTAATTAAAAACCTTTGAATATGTGCTTTGAGGATTTGCAGATACACTTACATAATATCAAACAATTAGGAACCGATTAATGTCAAATTGCTAATTTAGAGGTACCTACGTAAGAAATAAGAATTTTGTGTGATAGATAATTTACCTCGGGTAGGCACTAGCAGCGACATCAAGAAAGATGTCAACAACTTCATCAACATCCGAGTCAGGTGTCAACGAGGGAGGCAATGTGGCCGGTGATGAAGCGACGGCATCGACCGTCTGTAGCCCGCAGTTGAACAGTACGGGTTCCGGCTGCACCATTGGTAGCATGGCTTTCCTACCCTTAGTCCACACCAGCACTGCTTCCGATTATATTTTCTTGTAAAATTATATTAAAATAACACTGAACATATCCGCAATTAAACATACACTGCATTGCGCCACGATTGCCGCGCGCGACTATATTTTAATAAGAAAATGTCACGATAATCACTCGCGGAACCGAAAACACAGAAAAAATAACAAAAAAATATTACAACGTTCCTTGAAATTGTAAAGTCCCACGACAATAACTTGCAATAACTTTATTACGTAGTGATAGTGCAATTTCCTATCGATAGCCGTGCGAAACGTTCGCTACAAAACGACGATGAAAGTCAACTGAAAGACGAGACGTAGATATACTGGCATCCTTTTCGTTAGACGCTACAAATTATCAACACAGATGGCTGGGGGGAGTGGAGGCGGCGCGGTGCGGACTGCGCGTCTCTACGCAAAACATTGACGACGTGTGACGATGCCGAAGAACAACAAGCTAGTCAGAGATGAGGACCAGAAGAACCCGTCTTTATCACTGATATCCTCAGCATATTATTGTAAATAAACTAGCGTCACTAACAACTCTGCGAGCTTTACTTGAGATCTCGCTCGATACACCAACTGAGATAAGAAAGAATTCGTCGTCGATTATATCCAAAGTACTTTTAATACGAAATCGTTCGAAATACGTATACGTTGATAAAAATTTTAAATTCATTACAGCAGGTAATTTTATGGTATATGGTACGTACTATGTACAAATAACATTTTGAGCTCAGGCAGTCCTCGTGCTTTTGATATAGAAAAAATAACTAGGAAAGATATTTTTGTTTGGCTAATAGCCATATTGATACTGGGTGTTTCATCATAGTAATAGAGCAAAGCTAAAATTATTGTGGATTTTAAAGTTCGTTATGAAGTAAAAAAAGTCATCTTAAACTGCCTTTCTAAAGACGGACGATCGGCTCTTGCTCTAAGCTTCGACGACAAAGGAGAAATAAAAACATCTAACTATTCACTACATGGTCGTCCTGAGTAGGTCTAAGCAGTTTAGTTTTATTGTTGTATGTTTTTTACTAAAACCAGTTTGAAACCTCTCCAGTTAGACAGGGTCTTTTAAATTCGAATGCAATCACAAAAAGAAAAACAGGATAAAGCTTTGAACCATTTCTGAAATTGCTTCCCCCTTTCCGTGTAAGTGCATTAATAGTCTTATAAATGTTACATCTTGATAGAGTTTAAAATATTTAACTATATAAATAATTTATATAATTATTATACACATTAAGTAAGTGGAAAATATTTATGTTTTTTCACTCTTTATTCAAACATTTTAAGTACTTCATTTAAACTTTAGTTTATTTTATACTAGCTATGCTCTACGGTTCTAACGGCTATTAATATTGAATACACATAAACATTAGAGTAATGATGTTCTAGAGTTGTGGGCGGATTAAAAAATAAAGGTAAGTACTTTTAAATTTTTTTATGGGTTATATTGATACTTTTTTTTCCAGTAAATCCTTATAATTTATGATATTATTTAACATATTTTTGCAATTGAGACTTTGGGCCCGTGACCTTAGATTTTAAGATATAGATTTTAAAATTATTAGAATGTTATCAACTTTATCTTTGTAAATCATCAGTTCCTCATCATCTATACTAATATTAGGGGTTAAAGTATGAAATTGCTGAAAATCTTAATTGTTTATTTTTTAAATTTTTAACAAATTTATTTAATCAAAATAGTTGCCATTATTATCTATACATTGCTGCCATCTAATGGGAAGGTTATTAATGCCTTTGCGATAGAACTCCGACGATCTAGACTGCACAAACTGTGTGAAATCATTTTGTACTGCCTCCTGGGAAGAAAACTTCTTGTCACGTAGATAATTGTCCAAATCACGAAAAAAATGGTAGTCCGTTGGAGCAAGGTCTGGTGAATACGGAGGATGACGAATGGTTTCTAAGTGCAGTTCCTGAAGGGTCAAAATGGTTTCTCGTGCTGTGTGAGGTCTCGCGTTGTCGTGGAGCAATAATGGTGAAGATCGATTCATGAGTCGGGGCTGTTTTACTGCTAGTTTTGTCAACATGGTTCGGAGTTCGGCACAATAGACATCTGCCGTAATTGCTTGACCAGATCGAAGAAAACTATAGTGAATAACACCATGCTGAGACCACCAAACAGTTACCATTACCTTTTTATTGGTAAGTTTTGCTTTAGGACACTGTTGTGGCATTTGACCTGGGGTCAGCCATTGCATTTTTCTTTTCCGGTTATCATAAAGAATCCACTTTTCATCACATGTTACAATTCGATCCAATATTCCTTCATTTCTGTACCGGTTCAACAAGGCAACACAAGTTTCAACACGCGTTTCTTTCTGCAGATCAGTCAAATCATGAGGCACCCATTTTTCGTATTTTTTTATTTTATTGATTTGACGCAAGTGAGTCAATAAAGTGGGTAAGGTAACGTTAAACCATGCCGCTAATTCCTGGGTAGTTTGACTAGGATCGGCTTCCACTATCTCTCTTAATTCATCGTTATTCACCTGTGTGGGCGGTTTTCCTCGTGGCTCGTTCTTTAAGTCGAAATTTCCATCACGAAAGCGTTTAAACCAAAATCGCACGGTGCGTTCATTAGTAGACCCCTCTCCAAACGCAGCATTGACATTGCGGGCTGTTTCTGCCGCGTTAGTTCCGCGTCGGAACTCGTATTCAAAAATCACTCGAAAATTCGCAGTATCCATCTTTCTTGTCTAAATTGAATGACAAAAACAATTGAAAGTCGATATTCAAATGTTTCACATTTTTTAAAAAAAGAACATCACAGAAACCATTTGAAAAAAGTTTCATTCGAAAACCTCAAACCATGAAGATTCTATGTCAATTCAAAGAACCTATTGCAATAAAACGGCAATTTCATACTTTAACCCCTATTATTATAAAGCTAAAGAGTTTGTTTGTTTGAACTCGCTAATCTGAGGAACTACTGGTACGAATTGAAAAATTCTTTTTGTGTTTTATCGCCCATTTATCGAGAAAGTTTATATTATATAACATCACACTACGACCAATAGAAGGATCAATATTAAATGTTACAAAAACGGGAAAAGATGACACTTTACAGAGCTTCTGTCGCGTGGTATTACACGTGCGAGACGACGACGACAGGACTTACGCGAGTAAATCGGCTGGCGCTGCTAGTCATGTTATACATACTAGTTAGCCTCTATAGTTTCAAGTTCATCTAAATGTAAGTATACTACATATTTTAAAATCTAATGCAAACTTCTACCCCAAATTTTCCTCTACTAATATTAGATTAAAATTAATATTAGTAATTAAAGTATTACGGGGATGTACAATCATTATTTTGTGTTTCATTCTCATGAATAAAGTATACTTACACAAAACACTGATTATCGTTTATCACGTATCGCGATTAGAGCATATAAAGTAAGGGGGTTAATCCATTTACAGCTTGATTGTAGAAGACAGACATATTAATACACGCAAACAATAGATAAATAAAAACAAGCATTATTATGAATATGTGGGCCAAAACTACTACAATGGAAGTCACGTTGACGTTGCGGCAGGCCCAAACCATGATGTTCGCGTGAAACCCTTCTGTCGCATAGCAAACTGGAGAATCGCATCCAGTTACTAAAGAGAAAAAAATCCTCTTCTGAATCAATTACAATTCTAAACAAGTTACTTCTTAGAAATATTTTAGCAAGGAAATATATTCCCAAAAAATCCCCATGACAGGATTCGAACCTGCGCCCTTTCGCTAACCAGGCGACTGCTCTAAACACTGAGCTACACAGGAATCAGTGGTTACAGCAGTCGCCTGATGAGCGAAAGGACGTAGGTTCGAATCCTGTCATGGGGATTTTTTGGGAATTTATTTCCTTGCTAAAATATTTCTAAGTTTTAAATGCTTTGAGCAATAAAAACAAAAAGAAATATTAAGTTATTTCTTAACACGAAACTAACTCTTTTTACACGACTGCCAAAGGAAGTGTTATGTTTTTGATTCGTAACCAGTGTCTTTCAATGAATATAATTATTTTACTACTTGCTAAGTGCTGGTAATAGAACAGAACACTCAAAAGCAATAAAAAACTTTTGAAACAGAAAGAAAAGACGATCAATACAGAAACTAGTCGAGATCAAAATAGAAACAAAAGACGATTGAATTAAAATCAAATCAACATCGATAAGAACAACAATAGCTGATCGAAAAATACTGACGCTGACAGACTGACACCTAAAATGCTTATATTTCGGAAACTATTGGCCTTAAACTACCCTTTCTTCGCATAAGGGGATAGTACTCTACTATGGCTCTACAAGATCTTGATTGCTCCCAGACTACTAGTTTCTTTGTAGAAGTGAAATAACTCTCCGTGATCAATATTTTAGATGACAGCTATCAATTTCAGATCGATGGTCCGAAATGAAGATCTCGAAGAGCTCTTCTGCAAATAAACTGATCGTCTGGGATCAATAGTTTCAGAGATAATATATGCAGTTTAAATTTGACAGCTGGTGTTTTTATAGATCTTCTTTTGTTTCTGTTTCGAATCTTCTTTATTTCTGTTTCGAATGTTTCTGTTGTTTCTGTGTTGTCTTTTGTATTTATATCGATCGTCCCTTGTTTTGGATTCTGGCTCTAAAGTGAGCTAATTAAGCGAAAAAAAGTTCTGTACTGGAACTCAGTTCAAAAGTATTTCCTTTTACAAAACCGGGTTTAGTGTTAAGAAAAGACTTCTTGTTTAGATACCTACTGGTTTTGTAGAAAAGGTTTTTTCCTCTTCAATAAGTGGTTACGAATTTTGTACGCGGCCGAAGGGATTTGGACGAGTTTTTATTAATTAGCCAGATATCGCAATGGATCGGGCGGGGGTGTATGGGATGGTAGAACAAAAGGAGGACTTTACCTAGTAGCTGTGCTAGCAGTCATACGACAATGGTTACCTTTTTGGGTACAAAAAGTTACCCTGCACTGCACGCACATATTCTACTAATATTATGTGAAAGTTTGTGTGTAAATGAATGAGTACAAAATAAGTTAACGAATGATTTTAAATTTTTACTCAAACTCCTGAACAGTTGCTGAACTAAACTGATGCAGTTAACTGGAGATCTGGATAGCCTACTTATTATCACGATATTTCTGCGGGATCGGGAGTTACGCGGGTGAACCCGCGGGGTGCAGCTAGTTACAGTATAATCTTGCATGACACGATCGACGCACAAGCCCACGACTACAGAGCGCTCGCGCTGTAACTGTGACGTTGAGTATGAAAGTGAAATGGTGCCGTATTCGTGTCAAGTGCACAATTTAGAGATAACAAGGTCATTTATTGCAATATTCAATAAAAATGTAGATAAACTAAAAATAAATTCTAACAATACAAATAAGTACTGTTTTGAAAAAGTAACTAATACGTAACTATCCAAATTTTTTACTAAAAGTCATTACTTAATAATAAAAAACGTCAACTATTTGTTTACATATTTAGAAAAAGACGTATCGTCTTGAAGTTTTAATACGACCATAAAAATGAAAAGTAGGTTACGGTTACTTACGTATATATACATCTATAGTACAATTTATTAAATTTACTTATTAAATGTCTGTTAAATATGAAACAACGTGATATTATTCAAATGATTATGAATTCATAAAGTCAATGAAATTTTCCTAATAGGAGTTAATAGCAAATTATGTAGAGGTAGTGGAGGAAGAGCGACGGCGGCGGGCGGCGTACGCGTGCAGATATCGGCTTGTATCGGTGCAGGCGGCCCCGCAGAACTATGTCAGTGGGTCACGGCAATGACGTGGCACACGGTCGCCCGAGTTGCGGCGCGCGGCCGGCAGCGCGCACTTCATTCTAATTCCGCCTCAGAGCTCCGGTTGTCTCATTCTTCATTTACGCTTCATTATTATATCAATTTGCGTATCAAGTATTGTCATCGTAATCATTCTCAACACCTAAATTGGACAAGAGCTCCTGTTTATAGAAGAGAACTTGAGCTGGCCTACGTTCCACTGTGTCAGATTACCTATATTCGTTCGTACCGTGTACTGTATTGTTGACAATTGACATTGACCGAGTGATTCATTGAATATGGTCTCGCAGTATCAACTCGACTAACGATTTCGTTTACCAACTCTAGGAAATGAGGGGTTTTTCCAAACAATGCTTTGTCGATATACCACTTAATCAACGCGCCTTAAAGTTTATTTTAGATTTAGATGTGTCATTGAAAATATCAAATCTATTTTAGATACCTAAATAAAATTATATTGGTTTTTTTAGACCACCGACTTGCAGCGACTACACATGAGTGATCACTTTGGCTTTGATTTCTTGGATTTCATTGCTACTAACCACAGAACACATATCCATATTAATTGGAACAAATTCTGATATAAAGTATCAACAAAACTTATATAATTTACTAGCTGCGCCCCGCGGTTTCAACCGCGTAAGTTCCATTCCCGCGGGAATATCGGGATAAAAAGTAGCTTATGTCAAAATCGGTTCAGCGGTTTAGACGTGAATAATGCAACAGACAGAGAGACAGAGTTACTTTCGCATTTATAATATTAGTAAGCATATCAGAACTTTCAATTAGAGGGATTGTGTCATCTGAACAAGTGTGTATCTCTTGGGGGTGCAAATGGATCACGCGGTACCTGTAGTGTATTTATCATAATCACGGACAATATTTAGGAACTCGACAAATTTTTTTTCACGATCAATTTCGACTCACCCAGGTGTGTCAGAGTATTTGTAGTGCGAGTTTTTGTGAGTCTACTTGACCTAGAAACACATTATTTGTCGAAAAAATAGTCATACTCAGCACAAGTTAAGAAAAATGTCTTAAAATAAGTTGCATTGAGGTTAGTTTGGAACATAAAAATTTCGTTCGAATCAAGATGATAAATGGCCTCGGCCCTATCTTTCCATCACTTTGATATAGGAACCTATGTTTAGAGGGACCATAGACCATGAGGGTACGTACTCATCAGAGTCATTATAGACTGACCATGAATATGTTTTCGAATGACCATTTGCTCCCAATTCATAATTGATAATTTTAAACGATTTAGCCCAAATACAAATATGTACATCTTACTATGTGAATAGGAGCAACTGGTTCCACACTAGAGCTCCTCATTCTTTGGTGATAATATGGTACTACTGTCTTCAGAGACACCAATAAAGCACCTCTATAATAAGAATGAATGAATTTTTAACCGACTTCAAAAAAAGGAGGAGGTTATTTTAACTATGTCTATTTCTCTTGAAGACCGAAGGTCTTGAAGAATGAAAGTAAACCCCATGAGTTTGGCATACCATAGTATTTTATGCGCACCACTGACATCTTAGTTATAGTTACTTGGTTACGACTTATTCCACAAGGGATCATAAAGTAATCAGATCAAATGAAACAACTAATGAGAATATAAATGGCGTAATATATTGGTTAGGGACATTGTACTCCCTACCCGACCAAAGTTGTGTACTTATTATATTACTCCACGGTTATTTATGTATGATATCATGATATGACAAGAAAAATAGGTGTCACATTAGTAACTAGTTATTAATTATCTACTGCTCAATCAACATGGGGCTATTAAGTTTGTATAGCAAGTATAACTACGTTTCAACATTACAACAAAATAATAACATAGTTTTCGTTTAGCTACAATTTTTAAGTTGTAAACATGTTTTTAATTGTTCTTTTATTCGAAAAGAATATGATTAGGATCATCGTTTACAGACATTCTTTTTGTTTTGTAAGTTTTGATCGTTCCCTTCTGGAACATTTATTTCATCGATTATTGATTCCTCACGCATCAACCATGTCGGACACTCCGTAACGAGAAACAGTGACGTATTCATTCCTTACGTAACCTCATATGATGGTGTTATATTTTTCCATTACCTACACCTTCCTTAATATACAGATCGTTAACTGTACGTACATATGATAATTTTGTATTTTGGTCAAGGTTTCGTTTTACTCATAAAAACTGAATAAGGAATGTTTAATCCTACATCTCTAAATCACTATTACCTGTTTAGTGATTTATAAAATGCTAATCAGCATTTTAATTAGGTAAACCAGTAAGCAGTATCCGAGTGAGAAGGACGACCATAAGTCATACGAAGCATAATAAAAAATATAGCATTATAATATGTCGTCAGTCGCAGCGCAGTTCGATTAGATTACAAGACAATTGGCTTATCTATGTTGTACAATAATATGAAATTGTCTGTTCACATTTTGAAATACTTTTCAAAATCATCCCTCTCACCTAAATAAGCACATGTTCACGTAGCCGCACTGAATGATTATTTTGAACTTTCGTTTACGCTTTCACTTTCGTAACTAACGCGAAAGTTTTTTTAAACGTTTACGTCATACTGAATGACGAGTGTTACCGCAGCGGCTACCGATTATAAAATTGGTTACAAATTAAATAATAATGACTTTACCGATCGAAACGCAAGTAGTTAGTTTAAAAATCGAGACTATTCAATGGGGATCGGTTTTTTACAAGTAGAACTAGATGTGCATTGTGCTGTTTTAATTCCGAGATGTACTACGAACTATTTCTAGCGCTCGCGCCTAATAGAAGAGTTTGAATATCCATCAGACTTATTTGTCATAATGAAGAAGGCACATGCGACGTTATATTTATCCAGATCTAGTGGCGGATCATCAGATTGAGTAAACACAAACACTGAAACAGCACATAAAATTTCATCAAAATTGGCCGTCAGTCACAATGGTCTTGAATATTTTGCGTTACTATAAGAATAATCTGTAATCGATTAAGTCAATGAGATGAGATCTCAATGCTCAATCGTAACACAGGATTTCGGTGGCATCGATAGATCAGATAGACAAATGTTGTTAAAACGCCTTTAAAATACCAGAGTTAAAAACTTTCAGTCAAATTAGATACGGCCGATGCCACCGTTCTTTTCAATGTATTCTCAACGCACGTGACCGTGGTTTGTACCAGGTTGTAAAGCCTCAGAAAAAGTAATCCTGCTTCGTACAACAGCATGTTTTCATAATTTTATTTGTTGTAAACCCACTGCAGAGCAAAAGTCTCTCTACTCCTTTTCTACTGCTCGCAATCATTTGTGATATATTGCAAACCTGTGAGAAACTTGTCTATGTCCATGTATAATCTTGCCACCTTTGTTGAGGTCTGCCGGATTATTTCCTTACGTTGGTTAGGTTAGGTTAGGGTTCATAAAGTTATTATTTTGCCAAAAGTTCATTCAAAATATTGTTTTCGACTTCGATATGGCGGCTCTTGTGACGTCGACTACCTGGGTCCTGGAAGGCATTTTAGTATTTCGGTCAGTCAATCTAACCCCGAGAATACGTTACTTCGCTCTATTATTAACCTCTCGCAAACAAAACGCAAAGTGCGTTGACGACTAGGTAGACAACAGGTTTCAGCATTGTACGTGATGAAGGAAGTAATCTATTCGGATGTATATATTTTTTCTTTTTTTGTGTGTATAATACCGGATTTGTCCGCTGGCTGAGCTACGATCACGATAATTCTTTTTCTATTAGAAATATTTGTACAGCTTAAATATTTAACTTTAAGAGGTTCCATGGTTAAGAAAAGAACTTAGGAATGATGAGCAGAATAGTATCCCAGAATGCAGTAAATTATTGTTTTTTGAACTTCTACCAATATAATCGGCTCCTAGAGAAGTAGATACAGATTGATGGTGCACCTGAATTCAATAAATCTAGATTGTGGTTTGGCTGCTCGACTTCAGCTTACATATCACACAAGTCGGTGGCGGTGTATTTGAGTGAGGTTATGTTCCTCTTTTTTTGAATTCAATTTTAAATTAATTTACGTAACTAGTCAGTTCGTCCATTCGCGTGATAGCGCGTATGACGCTGTTAGACATGGTAGTCTTATAGCTTGCTTATAGTAGGTAGCATGGCTTACTTAGATTCGATCATTTGTTTGAGTTCTTGTGCCGTGCCTAGAAAAGTCCACGATAGCATCGCCAAAGCGCAAATTTGACGATCAGTGCTCGCCGACAATAATTATATCCCTCTTGGCCCAATAGCTGCCAGGCTTATTCAATTAAATTAAAAAATATTTAGTAGTTGGATGTATCTTTCGTCTACATCTTGGTTGCCGAGGGCATCACATATGGCCGTTTGTATTATTCTGTCAAATGCTTTAGCTAGGTATAACGGGAAATTATTGCAATCATTCTTGTCAATTATTTGAAGTAACCCGTGGTAGAGTCACTTTTGTAAAATGGTATGATGGTACGTTTGGTCAATGGTCAGTAAGTACTGTGGCCTGTGGTGTGGCAAACTACGGCCAACAAATGTCTTTAATCCGGCCCGTGACTATCAAATTTCTATCAAGTGCAGACTTTATTAAATAAAAATGTCTCCGGGGCCCGTGTTATACAATCTCGTAGGCACAAGTGGGAACATAGAGATAAATAGAAGCCTATGTGGTATTCGAGATCTCCAGCTGTATATATATTCTAAGTTTTATCACAATCGGTTCAGTAGTTTTGCGTGAAAGAGTTACTCTTGTTTGTAAGTATGTATGTATGTATGCGACTTTGTTAAGTCGCATACATACATACATACTTACAAACTTTCGTGTTTAAATTATTAGTAAAAAAAGATAGGATAGGATATAACATAAGATACTTAATAGGATTTAAATGCTTGGCCCGCCATAGATTATTTTTGTAAATATTAGCACGCGAATAAAAAAATTTGCCCATCACTGTACTTAAGGTAATTAAGGTATGGTTTGATCTCAAGTACCTAATCTCAATACATCAGCCAAGTTGCATTCAATCAAACCAGACGACACGGGGTATGGGGTTTCTTTGTCTACAATATTCAAATTAACTATAATAACCAGCAAAATTAATTGAAATTTATACCCACCCAATTCAAAAATCGTCTCGCATCTGAACTATCGCTTTTATAAATCAACTAGCTACGCCCCGCAGTTTCAACCGCGTAAGTCTCGTTCCCGCGGGAATATCGGGATAAAAGTAGCCTTTGTGTTAATTCAGGTCCCCAGCTACCTATATTTCAAGTTTCATCGCAATCGGTTCAGTAGTTTTTGCGTGATTGAGTAACAAACACACATACATACACCCTTACTCACAAACTTTCAGTTTTATAATATTAATAGGATAATTTCTATTTACTTAAATAAATGGGTGTTCACGAGTGAGCAAATACTCAAGACAATGAATAAAGATCGTCTCAGGTTTATTAGTACAGTTTGTTAATGACACGATAACTGCTTTGGTCAGACTGTAGTGTACATACAACTATAAAGAACTTGGAAATAAAATAAGTTCGTAGAGCGAGAACGACGACAAGTATGATATGAAGATACTGCGTTAGGAAAAACATGGTGTGGTGTGGAGTGGTGGGAAAATGACAAAACCTGGATTTAACGAGGTATTACCCAAAGTGACAAATGTAGCCATATAAATAGGCCTTTGATTTCCTTGACAATTGAAAATCAAAATGTTGTGTTAATAAAACATATAACCTAGGTAGATGGTCATACAAGTTTCCAATGAGATAACATGTAGTAATGACAACTTAGTAATAGTTAGTAAGAAAAAAT
This sequence comes from Idaea dimidiata, assembly GCA_949358125.1. Classification (NCBI taxonomy): domain Eukaryota; kingdom Metazoa; phylum Arthropoda; class Insecta; order Lepidoptera; family Geometridae; genus Idaea; species Idaea dimidiata. The sequence continues at coordinate 8,844,660 of OX442337.1, forward strand.
AGTAAGACTTTATCCGCAAAGAATCCCCGCAAATACGTTGCGTCACGTGGGCGGGCGGATCGATTGAGTGGGCGGCGAAGTTAGCGCTTGCGCGGATGCCATCTTCTGTTTATCGACCGCCAACTTTTGAGTGAACGCTTTTGGGGCAGGTTAGGCCTATGCTCCTGGGGTCAAGGTCACGTTACGTGCTATCAAAAGATACATCGTATTTCTGTCATCCCCTAACTATTAAACATAAACAATTCTGCACGTGCCTTTAGACGCAAAGACATTAAAATGCAATGAGCATAGATAAGACTATTCGTGTCCAAATAGCATGTTGTATGTATTTGAACAATTACATTCCAATACAGACAAACTAGCATCCACTTGAAAGTTACATCAATGACTGTTTATAACACTCTGCTTCCAAGAGTGGTTAAAAATCACTTTTCTAGACAGTATAAAACTGACAAATGAATTGGATCTGGTGTAAGTTAGTAAGTAATCTAGGAATATGCCAAACATTCTAACTTCACGAAAAAAAACTAGCGTTAATTTTTCGATGTAAATTTTTATGTAGACCGTCATAACAGAGACATTTCATATAAGACTTATACTTAAATAAATATATATAGACTACTAGCTGCGCCCCGCGGTTTCACCCGCGAAAGTCCCGTTCGAACTAAATAACGAATAACGGGATAAAAAGTAGCCTATGTGTTAATCCAGGTCCCCAGCTACCTATATTTCAAGTTTCATTGCAATCGATTCAGTAGTTTTTGCGTGAAAGAGTAACAACCTCACATACATACAAACTTTCGCGTTTATAATATTAGTAAGATTATACAAGGCTTTAATATAATAATATAGTCATAGTTCCTGATAATCATAATTTATGGCTAAATATGAAGGAACTTGTAACTCCTTTAACTGCCGTTATTATACCGTCTCGCACCTAATAAGTCGGGTATGTTATAGGTGAGCGTGCTACATCATAGATCATGTCATCATTTACTAATTGGCAAAATAGTTGTCATACGCCAGCCTATCAATCGTATTTGGGAACGCTATGCTCTGCCCTATTTTGTGCAAAATAACGATTCAGTTCCATTATACTTTTACTAAGGTTTAGCCTCAGCTGTAGGAGAGTTTGAACATATATGAATTCCGAAACAATTGCGCCCGAGGTTAGAGGTAGGTATAACCCTTATCTAACCCTCAAACGGTAAGCGATTTCGTCAATTGCATCAAACGTCTAGCTAATACGTAGACGGTAGACGTCACTCGGTCGCAACTTCTTTTAGCGTAGGTATTTTTTCCCAAGTTATTTACTTCACAGTTGGTAGTAAGTAATTAAATCTATGTAAGTGTACTGCAGTGGAAGGACACGCCCACCCCATTTCGATACAGCTACTTGTTAACTATCCGCTTTCATACCCAGCATGTTATCTATTACTGAACAACATAGCTAAAGCGAGAGTGGCGACGGACGTCTGGCGCAGGCTTCAGCCCGAGATTGATCGCAACGTTTGAGCTTGCTCCGTCGCCGTTGGTTGCCGTCGGCGTGTCCATCGTCGTCATAGAAACCGAGTTCTACGTGATTTTATAAACTACTCTCTCAAGCTCTTTTTACAAGTAATGATTTAACGTTTAGGATTTCATACAGGTTCAGTAAAACACCATTAACTAAGCACAATCATATTCAATTGTAAGGCGTTGCGTAGTGAATTCTCTATTTAAATTCTTCTTCTTTTCGTGTAGTGTAGAGTTTATAGGCCGCCTTACGGTTTCTAATTTGACTGCTATCAGAGATAACAACCGGGACCAACTGCTTAACGTGCCTTCCGAAGCACGAAAGAGCTCGAGATAATGTTTTTTTGCTACAAAATTCGGTTACCCATCTAAGTAATGACCACGTCAAGCGTTGTTTAACCGACCATACAAGATCGGCAGGTGCAGCTAAGCCAACGAGATCCTCTATTTAAATATAATTACCGGTACATAAAGCACTAATTTTAAACTTGAAAATTAAGACAAGATTTAACGCTTTTGCTGGCTCATTCTAATACGAAAATATCGACATAGAGAGGGCGATTGTAGGTAACGGAAAATGTTGTTGGTAGAGGTGTAGAACCTAGAAAATTTCAATAATGTTTTTGTAGACTTAATAAAATTGGTCAAAAGCTGCTAAATAAAATTAAGGTGGATTATCAACGTCAACAAGTTTTCCGTAACAGTTGCTGTTTGTTAGCGGCCTTCAAGACTTACGGCCGATTACAGAAATGTTAGTCGAGTTCTACTTAAACAGTTAAGTAGCTCTCAGACTTCAAAAATCAAATACATTTTTCTTTCATTTAGAAGCTGCACAATTATTTAAGTAGGTACCTACCCCTAAACTTACTAACCCCTAACCAAATTTTAAATAACGTTTCTGTATTTGGATGTTAAAGTAAATTTTATTTTTGTGGTTTGACAACAAACAAAACAAAATCTATTTGTTTGTTCGTCTGTTACAAAAACTACAACCCTGAACTTAAAAAAACCGCTTCGTTTAACTTCACAGTCTGCAGGTTCGGTCGTGAGGCGAAACCCTCCGGATGCATTGAATTCAATATACAAACTTGTTGACGTTATAAAGCGCCTTAAACAATTAAAAATATACTAGGTACATACCTTGCATCTTCAATATCCAAAACAGGCATGTATGAGTCATTGATATCAAAGGCGCCTGTCAGCGCCGGACTTTGTCGATCCGTGGCGATATCAAGCAGGAAACAAGTCTTCTAAGGAAATGGTTGCCTGCAACAAGGAACACCTGCATTTTTCATAATAGGTACCTAGTCAAAATACCTACGTATTATTTACTTAATTTCAGATTGTTATTGTACATGTTACAGGAAATGTATAAAACTTAAGTACAATTCTAAGTCCATTTAGGAACTTTCGAAGATTATTTGTTTAATACATTCATATCCTAGGAAATAGACATATTTCCTAAGAATTGTTTACAATTCCTAAAAGGTACTAGCAAATGTATTATATTACCTACTTTTTTTAAATATTATAAGTTAAAATCAGTCCCAGATTTTTCTATCACAAAATGGCATTAGGTTGACAGGTAAGAGAAGGTATAACAAGCCTTTGGTTGAACCTTCTCTAAGTTCTTTTATAGGATATTTTAAAATTACCATTTTGATACTATGGACTTTATGATACAGTGGACATTTTGATATAGTAGGCTTTATAAGACTAAAGGCTTTTTTTAACCACTAAGAAAAATAACATTTCCGATGGCTGTTTAGGAAATGTATAGAATTCCCACATGTCTGGCCGTTTTTTGAAATTATATACATTGCTTAGAAATTGTATACAATGACAACATATATAACATCGGATATTTGTGCTATGCCAAAGACACTGTACAACCATTTAAAGATCAGCATACAAGGGGAAAAACTAGTTATACAATAGGCTTAGCATTAGACCACCACCAGAAATGTGAACCTACCAATTATAGAGTCTATAAACCCAGTTTGAGTTTAGGATTATCCATATATCAATGTGGGGGAAAGTGTGGGTGTACCAATTTTCCAGTGTATCAATTTAGTTAAGAAGTAAAAAGTGTCATTAAAATTTCGTTGTCCTTGGTTGCATTTTAGTGTAGACAGGAATAATCAGAAATGGTAACATTACTAATACTCTTTTAGTAGATGTAGTATAAGGTGACGAGGGGGGTTAAAACTGAATGTTCACCAGTTTGGGGAACCTGTCCACCAGGTAGAAATTGAGGAAAGCATTAATTTTATTGATGAGTGTGAGTGAGTGAGGTTTTTTAAAAACTAGAGGTCACATAAATATTAGGCCTAAATCTATAGTGCGTACTTTGACTTTGCTCAGTCTGAGCTTAGCAAAAACTAAGCATAAACACTAAAGATCGCTTTATAAATACCAGAAATTAAGTTTTTGCTTAGCAAAGTCAAAGTATGGACCATAGATTTCAGCCTTAGAGCTCAAGTGATCCGCCCAACTAGTTAGTTGGGTTACTCATGATGAGCGGAACTGGAAATATTATGAGTGCCTACTGTTACCAAAAAACATAGTATAAATGGGTGTATGGGGTCCACTAAGATCTTTGGCTCAAGCCAACCTCATCTCATGTCAGGACCTTATGCTAGTTTGGTGTACCTGCTAAAGAACGGACGAGGCTCTGGCGCTGATTTTCCCTCGGGGTTGGGAGGTCAGGAGTTCAGTAAAAGTAAAAGAAATTATCAAAATTAGAGGTGCTTGTAATGTGCTCATGGTGCTTCTTATACACACAGACTGAAGCTCATGACCGTATTTCTTTGGTTACGGTTTGCACAATAAGTATGCTCAGTAAAAGCAATATTCAAATCTCAAGCAATATTTCTCAACAAAATCTAATAACCTAATGTTAAATATTATCTTGTCATGCTGAGGTGACCGTTGATTATATCTTTGGCTTTTATTATCAGATCAGACTTCAGCCGATTGAAGAATAGATTTGAAAAATCTGAACATAATTTTCTCTTGACTTTGATGGCAGTGCCTGCTATTCAACACAACTTTAACATATAGATTTATATGTACAGTCCTAAGATTGAATGATGAATATGGTTAATAATGTAATAACCTGATGATACTAGTATTACCTGAAAACCATTCATAATATTTAATTGAATAATTTAAGTACACAAAGACAAATTGATACAAATGTTCAAAAAGAGTCTAACCTGAATTATTTGTATCAAGTTCCAAAATCTACAAAGACTGGAATTGCTCCAGTAACTAAGTTATCAGGAGTAAAACTACCTACCAAAGTTATTATCAATTATACAAACAAAGGTACAAAATGTACATATGGCTTGGTTCTCTAAACTCTTTGTTATAGACCTCACTTGCTTCGCTTGTTTGATTCAATAATAAAACAAATTTGTTTTAAGTTTTTATATGCCTGCTTTGTTGATTAAACTCAAATTTATATGAAAGTAGCAATCCTTTGAAAAATGTTCCACGCAAATGGTGGTTGCGAGGCCTAGAACGATGATTTGACCGCCAGTCTGTCACTAAAGATGTGCCACTACCATTGGTTGATGTAAAGGTCGATCATATGTTATACTGTACGGAACATAACAGTGTGTGCATCTGCTGCTGTTTGACCATGAAACATGTTTTTTTTTTCAAATTTAATAGTAAAGTTAGATCTCTATTCTATTTATTCCTCGAAGCTTACAATGGACAAAACCTCATTTAATAGATAGAAGTGACGAATGCTGGCTGTCCCATTGTCCCACAGCCAGCAAGTTATGGCTCAATAGAAATATGTGGATATTATAAAAAAAAAAAATTAACCATAGGTTAATCAATTAATTCTATGTTAGCTAGTTAGAGCGGTGTTGGTCTAGTGGTAGATACCCAGAGATTCATTCCGAAGGTTGTGGATTTGAATCCCGAATACGGACCAATGTCTTTTTTATTGTTTAAGAAAAATGATGTGAAGAAAATGAGGAAACCCACAACTTTAAATCATGCACAAAAGCCCAATAGTATTAGAGACATTAAGTTAGCCACACATTCTTCTTATCAGAGCTATGTTCCCAAGTGCATCTTGGCTCTTGGGAGCCCGGGGTTTGCTTAAACACCAAATTACTTTTACTTGGGGTCGGCACAGTAAGTCATCATTGACTATACCTACTGCAAATAAATTTGGCAATATTTTTAAGATTGCCTGCCTGCCCAACACCAACCCTCCTAGAAGTTACCCTACTTTAAAGTTTAACTGCCACCAGTAGAAGAAGAAAATCATGACTTTCAGACATTTTGGTGTTAAATAAATAAATCAAGGTTTCAAAATTGCAATTATAGCAATTGTCTAACGTAGAAGTTAAAAATAGGTAGATATTAGTAGTTAGTTGATCAATATTAAAATTGGTCCAGAATGCTGGTTTTACAAAGGTGACCATTAGTAAAATTAGGACAATTTTGGTCATACAGTGACATATACCTATGATAATAATATCTTTGTTAACATGTCCTACTAAACTGGAATTTGTTCAAACCAAATACAAAGCATTTGAACTAGGTATTAGATTCACAAAAAAGTAACCTAGCAGATGATGTGATCAAGGCTATACACAGACCTTGAATACATAGGTGTATAAAAAGAAATCGTGCTATCGCTTAGAGCGATAATATTACACAAAACATATCATTTAGAATAAAACTTGAATTTAGATGTGCAATCTAAAATGAAATACTGGACCGATGCGTAGTTATATACAAACTTACAATAATGACGTCATGTAAATTGACAGTCAATAAACCACCGTAAACACTTATATTAGAATGTTATCCAGTATTACAGCAGCTCTGTAACCGGAATAAGTTTGTAAATAATGGTAACATCCTGAAACTCACCGATTACAACAAATAAATTTCAATCCTTTGAGCAGGTAAACCAGGGATAACTGAGACCAGTGGTTGACAGCAAAACTGCGAAACCTAAATAACATGGCGGCATCTCGTCGCAGCCGGTGTATTTGCGTTGTAGCTCATTGGAGAAGTTTTACACAGTCAAATATCACTTATTACATTACGCACTTTGTTAGATACAATCACTTTTCCGTATATAAACCAAAAAAAATTAAGTTTATATCACACACTAGAAGCAAAATGACGTAACATTCTCAACCTTCACGGTCGCATTGAAGTTTATGTAGGTATTCGAGTAGTATTATTTTATCAATTCATATTTAATTCTAAGAAGTTAAGTAGACCACTGCAGAAATTATATCCAATACAATTCCACAACGATAAACAAGACGATCTAACACTTTTAACTGCAAATTACAAATCAAACGCGAAAAAGAGCCAAAGAACAAACGTGACACGCAGTCAAGCAAGCTACTTCACTCACTCACTTCACTTCATTCATCCATGATCCATCCATCCATCCATCACTCACTTCACTTTAATTTATTTTCTTAAAATGCAAAATGTACAAGAGGACAGACTAAATAACTCGGCACATACAGCCTAGTCTGGCCTTTTCCTTTTTCGGCTTTTCCACTTTCAAGGGAGCCAATAACTAAAATGGGCCTTGGCTTCAAACAATATGAATTTAATGTCTCAAAACTGCACAGAAGGGTAGGAAACGAAGGTCCAGATACATTTGCTTTGCAAAAATTAGCATGATGAAAAATCAGCATGTTTAAAAATAGGCATGCCTAAAGATAAGCATGCCAGTGGCATGATCCCAAAACATCATCTCGTGTTCAGTTCTCTCTGTTTTGTTCAGGAAAAATGGGGAAAATGGAAAACCGGGTGGCTCTACGTGTTGAATTCAATAAAATTATGCTATTGCCACAGTATTACCATAATTATGCCACTGGCATGCTCAAAAATAAGCATGCGACTAATGTTTACAATGTTTAGTAGCATGCTAGGTACTTTATTTAGACAAATGAATGTAATATAGTATATGTACGAGTAAATTTATTTATTTGTGTGCTGTAAAGTACGGTATCACAAAAATAAATTTTTATCACGATATTCTCGCAGGATCGGGGGTTACGCGGGTGATACTTCGGGACGCTGCCGCATGCCGGTAGTTTAAATTATTTACATTTAGCCTCAAAAAATATATATGAAATAGAAAAATTATTTCCCGTGGAACATTTTGAGATCAATAATTGATCATTGGACACTGAACAAATATCGAAATCGTGAAAAACCGTAATTACAAAAAAAACTTGCTGTCAAAGTGAAAAGATCAATCGGAGTTTTGGCGGGAGTTTTGGCGGGAGTTTTGGCGGGAATGCGTTAAGGAGATGTGTTGCTAAATTTTCATTTTTGTGAAACTTAGTTCAAATGCGTGTAAAATGTTTAATTTCGGAGGCATATTAATCAATTTAGTTTCGTGAATGTGTACAAGTATAAATAAAAGTGAAAACCGGTGCAAAACATGTACTTTAGCTTAGTGTTTTCTCCAAAGCTCCGTGAACAAACATTGTAAAAAATGGCCCCCTTTTTACAATGATTCCCTCGACTTGACTTTAACTATGACGACTTGACTGTTTTGTTCAATGCAAATAACTTATTATTTCTTATCGGTTGTGAACCGATTATGGCCATTAGGAAATTAGCCAGTGTCATGTATTCTAATATATTATGCAAGTTATTTGCATCGAAACAGTCAAGTCGTCATAGTTAAAGTCAAGTCTAGGGAATCATTTGTAAACACGGCGGCCATTTACAAACAATCTTTACGGAGCCTTGGAGACAACACTAAGTCAATGTTTTGCACCGATTTTCACTTTCATTCCACTTGTACACCTTCACGAAACTAAATTGATTAATATGCCCCCGAAATTAAACATTTTACACGCATTTGAACTAGGTTTCACAAAAATGAAAATTTAGCACCACATCTCCTCAACGAGTTCCCGCCAAGACTCCTGCAAATAACTTGCAAATATTGATAATACTTGACACTGGTAAATGTCCGAAAGGAAAGCCATTTTTAAAGAAGAAGAAGAGTTTTGGCGGGAATTTAGGACTTTTGTTTTTGACGCGGTAGTGGAACGTCGAAAAATCGACGCCATTTTTTCTGCAGCCTTCACGCATTGAAAATTATTTCAAACGATCACAGTATAATAGTGGTAGTTTACTATTAGTACGAGATTGAAACTTTAAACCTAGTCCAAATGCGTTTAAATTGTTTAATTTCGGGGACATATTAATCAATAAAATGTAATGTAAAGTGTAATGAAAGTGAAAATCGGTGCAAAACATGGACTTTAGCGTTGTCTCCAAAGCTTACGTGAACCGTCATTTTAAAGAGTTACCATTTACAATGACTTCCTTGACTTAACTTTTACACCCAGTCAAGTCATGCAAATTGCAAAGAACTTGCAATTAAATTAATAATACTTGACACTGGCTATTTTCCAATTAGCCATAATCGGTTCACAACCGAAATTAAAAAAATAAACGATCTACGAATGTGCTGCCACAAGAATGAGATTTCCCCAAACTTTAGGCGAATTATTAGAGTACCTTTCAATGAAAAAGTTAAAAGCGCGAATACACGACGACACAACACTGACACTGATACAATTGCATATGTGTGTTCAAGGTTAAGTAAATTTTCTTACGCATACCATTTAAATAAAATTGTTAATGTTTCAGCTGTGTTGACTTCCTATCATGGTCACGTGGAATCCACATTACGATATCGTGTCATATTCTGGGGCAATTCAATTGATCATATTAAAGTGTCTAAAGCCCAAAAAAAGTGTGTAAGAGCCATATTTGGTCATAGAGACAGACGGAGAAACAGATGTGTACTCTATTTTCAAAAGTTTAATTTATTGACTCTGCTTTCTCTGTACATTTATGAAGTCTCAGTCTTCGCAAGATTTAATTTAGACATGTTTGAAAGACTACACAGTAAGAGACATAAAAATAAAATAAGATTTTAGAAGAATAACACTGCTCTCCTTAGTAATAGTGTATTTGAAATGATTCCTGAAATATACAAGATGTAACGGGCAAGTCCTTTTAATCCGAAAGGGGGTTGTTCTAGACGTCTAGGCGAACACCTTTTGTTCTACGACTTTTGAAAATTTGAACTTTTTTTTGTTAATTTTGAGATTATGTTTCACTGAAAAAAACAGCTGTTTTTGAAAATAAAGGTAATTGAAGGCAATGAGTCTATTAAAGTTATAGAGACGCCATTGCAGAACAAATTATCATTGAAAAGCGCCACAAATTATGCTATACAAACTCATTATTTATATTCATTCACATAATTTAAAGAAGAAATAGACGAAACTATTGTTATCTCTTTCTAAAACATAAGACTCATTGCTACTTGCATTACGTAAGAAAGAGATGTCATCATTTTATTATTCAAGCGATTAGGGAAGTCAATCAGCAAGTAAGTAAATGTACCTATCTTTAAAATTAATATTTTATTTAATATTAATAAGCGTTTCATTTCCTGATTATCAACAATTGCTTAATTTATGTTATAATAAATAATTCAACATTTTTAATATACAAGATGTAACGGGTAAACCCTTTTAAGCCGAAAGGGGGTTGTTCTAGACGTCTAGGCGAACAACTTTTGTTCTATGACTTTTGGAAATTCGAAGTACTTTTCGAAAATTTTAAGTGTAAAGTTTACTTGAAGATCAGTTGTTTCTTAAAGTTCGAGGTCATTGACCTTATGTTGTCCTTTCATTTAGTTTGGTCCACTACAATCAAACCTTCAATTACCTATATTTTCAAAAAACAGCTGTTTTTTCAATGAAACATAAACTAACAATTTAAAAAAAAAGTTCGAATTTTCAAAAGTCGCAGAACAAAAGGTGTTCGCCTAGACGTCTAGAACAACCCCCTTTCGGATTAAAAGGACTTGCCCGTTACATCTTGTATAAATTATAGTGAAACAATTACTGTAATAAATCAAAGTCAATGTTAGTAAAATAAAAATTATCTATTCAAACAATTAACGAAGAACATTAAACAGAGTCTGTTTTTAGAAAATAATAAGAGTTAAGATAAATTAAGATGATATTAACACCACATCGTAAAGCCCAAGCTAGTTTGAGTATTTAACAAATTAGAAAATCATCATTAGTTGTATTTTGTTGTATTTATTGTAACTAATTTAATGGCTATTTATAAAATAGAAAATAGTTGTTGTAGAAACAGACATAAAATAGGTTATTAAAAAAAACTCGTAATTGACATGTCGCATACGTCTTTAGGTAGTTTATTATAATACAGAACACTGATGCTACAAAACGACCTGCTTATTTTCCAAAGCCTGGCAAGTTACACTAGCGGACATCACTATAGTTGTGAAATTTACTTATTTTGTTTTTATGCACATACAAAAGGTATTTACAAATATATTGAGAGTCGACCGTTGAAATGTTTATGTCTTTAAACTTTTCTTTCAGCGATTCCCTGGGGCCCATTTTGTAGATGGCTCGCACAGCTATCTTTTGTGATATAAAAAAGCTTCTATGTCAGCGTTAGTAGCACACACCCACAGCAGGGTACCATAGTGACTGAAATAGACTAGACTGGCCGTCTCAACTTCTGTGTATTCACGTATTTTCTTAACTGCGTAAGCTGCGGTACTAAGTCTTTTGGACAAAGCCTCTACATGCATACACATACACACGCCACATGTAGTACTTTCGCCTAATCTCTCACACACAAACACTCATATTTTTAAACATTTTAAACTGAAGCTATAGACAAATAGTTAAAACTAAAATCATCCAAATCAGTCCAGCCGTTCTAAAGTTTTAGCGAGACTAACAAATTACACTTACACATTTATAAGTATACAATACATACAAAATGTCTAACTAAAGTCATATTTGATTGAACAAAACCGAAAATCACCATTTTTTCCTTGGCGGCAAACAATCTACAAAAATCGCAATAAATAATTATTTACTTACTCTAATAAAATACGTTTAATATTAAATCTCGGCCTCACATGTAGCATTTGTCCCCGTGCTCCCCTACTAGCAAAATGATTAGCAATTAGCAAACGTCAATAAAACGTCAAAGTCAAAATAAACTTTTTCATAAAATAAACTAAAATAAATAAATACAGCTTTACTTACGTATAAAATGAAATATTTTTGGCAGTTGTTGAAGTACAATTCGTGCATCGCCTAAATACGCCCGAAGGCATTGTTGTCTGTGAGTAATGTTGTGAAAGTGAACTAAATGTACTGTGTGATAACAAGCAGGTGATCGTGACATGAGCTGGCATAAAACTAAGACTTCTCTGGCTAGCTAGCTTGCATTTGTGTTGCCAAGAAATTTGCCCTATTACGTATCTAGAAGTTTTACATATCTCTGATTGAAGGTTTGATTGTAGTAGACCAAGCTAAATGAAAGGACAACATAAGGTCAATGACCTCGAACTCTATGAAACAGCTGATCTTCAAGTATACTTTACACTTAAAATTTTCGAAAAGTACTTCGAATTTCCAAAAGTCATAGAACAAAAGTTGTTCGCCTAGACGTCTAGAACAACCCCCTTTCGGCTTAAAAGGGCTTACCCTACATTACATCTTGTATAATCATTAACCAGATAGTATACTGCAAGAGCAAAACATTCTTAGTTTTAAAAAGTTTCTCTTCACCAAATGCTATTACAAAGTTAATACTTAGATATTTAAATGATAAATCAAAATGACATAGTTGCATGACATACATAATTATTATAATTTAATTTCCTTTTTTACAATTTGACATTTCACTTTTATACTTTCATTCCATAATTTTTGACATTGGAATTGATTTTATTTGACTTTGTAGCGTTTGTAAGCGATAATTCGGCGTATGAGTCACCGCGTCGGTGGACTAAAGGTTTAAGTCGCATTCCCCGGATTGGATTGAGATGCGTTGTTTCGAATCCCGCCTAACGTAGACCGTGCGCTGTGTCTTTGTGAATATATCTTTTCATTAAAAATAGTTCGTATACTATTTCACACAAGCAACACGGTTTCAGGTACCACGGCAAGGACACTTTTTGATGTGAAACGGGAGTTAACCTGTTGCCCTATTATGTAACTTTTACTGTAAGCGCTTTCAATCTGAAAGCGCTTTCAATCTGAAACATTGCTTGCATAAATTTTGCGATTTTGTAAGTAATGTTATAACCTTGCAGCGCCCTTGCTATCGACATTTACTACAACCCAAACACAACACTAGCCGCAGATAACCCGACTTAATTAAAGAGTCAATTTTGCGGTGCAGCGTCATATATTATGGAGCATATTTAATTTAACAGTGTTTTACATCTGTTTCAAATGTCATTTTCGTTTGACGTTGGCAATTTAGAAATGGGCAAATATCGGTCTAAAAAAAGAAGATCATCTTTTGTTTGAAAACAATGTAATAATAAATGGTTATTTTTACTTAATTTTGAAGCTAAAAGAGTAAAAGTAAGTGCGAATTGTGAACATTTGAGCGTTTTACTAACGTATAGATGATTATTATTCACGTCAAGCTAATTATTAACTTGTTTTTCAGCAAATTGTCTATACGACTAATAAACGAACGAAGACTGGTTTATGCTCTACATTTTTGTTAAAAGACAGTGATATTTCCCTCAATACACAGTCCAAGAGCTCTAGGTCTGCTACGAGCTCATCGCATAGAAGTAGAACCTCGAAAACACCCGAAAACGCTTCCGAAAATCTAAAATGTAAGTTTACCGCACACTTGATATTTTGAAGTTTTAGTCGATATAGTAAAGCAAAACTTCGTTGTAACCCAAGATAGGTGGGATATTTTTGACTAGACAACTTTATTCTCTAGTTTTACATCTCATCTATGACTTCATTGCACAAACTAATTTTAAGAATCCATAAGTTAGGTTATAATAAAAATCTATTATTGCCCTTATACTTACTTGCCTGTAATTGGATGGCCCCATGCATGGTCATCGTAATGGTATAATTTTAAGACCTGCCTGCCAGCGAAATAACTCTGTCTGTCGCAATATGCAATAGCATATTCACACCAAAACTGATTTTGATAAAATTTCATATTGAAATAGTTAGGCAAACGCGAGTGAAACTGTGGGGCGCAGCTAGTGCCTTTTATTTTATGTTTACTATTTTACAAACTAATTGTATTTTTTAGATCACGATGTAAACTTGCTGTGCTGGACCTTGTCCTGGAGGAGTAGAACGCATCATGATGTGAAGGAGTGATCGGTGTGAGATGTTACCGGATTGGGAGCAACCAACATTGAAATCCTGGAGTGATTGCAGCAGCTTGTTGTATAGCAGAATACAGAAAAGCTACTCAAAATTCAATGGTTATTACGGAAAGTAAATATAAAATAAAATTGAGTTTAAAAACTGCTATTTTATTTATGTAGCCCTAGAAAAATTTAATGGTTATTACGGAAAGCAAATATAAAATAAAATTGAGTTTAAAAACTGCTATTTTATTTATGTAGCCCTAGAATTTATATAATAGTAGCTATCTTCATTTATATAACTGTCTCACAGTAATGATTAAATCTCAATTATTAAAATATGTAGTACTTAGTTGTTTTTTTAAATCCAAAATATCAGAGAGATAATAGGTAATTACATATTTATTTATACTTACCTTTTTCAAGTGTAGACACCCTACCTCTCGCCTTTCTTAGCTTCCTTTCCATTCAAAGGTTGCCTGGAAGAGATTGCTTTCAGAGGCCGCCCATTGTGCCTCCTAAATTAAAGCTGTATTTGTTTCTATCTGTGTATATTGTAATTTTATATGGAGTGTACAATAAAGAATTTATTCATTTAGGCAGGTAGTGGTAAATTTAATATTGAAACAATATTCTAATGTAAGGAAAGTATATTGTATATTTTCAATAATGCTTGTTAGGGAATCTCTGCACAGGATGTTCCTGACATCTCAGTAGTGTCTTCATTATGTCACTGTAAAATAAAAATAAATGTATGTTAAGACAAGATAACAGACCATGTAAAAACTTTTAAAATTGCAGACCTCACATTTTTTTAATTCGCAACTAAATAATCACCGACTAAATCCATTAATATAGTTAAACTTAAGAGATGGTCTGCTAAAGTAGGTAACTTTTGTATGCACTGTTGGCACTTACTGTAACTTTTTTATGAATGACAATAAAAATGTGTCCTATGAATGCACTTAATTCTTCCAGACATTCCAGACACTGAAGCATATTGATGCTATAATAGTTATAAATAAACTAAAAAGATTGTTGATATACTAATTTCATTTGTTCTTTAAAATTTAGTCTGTAAAGATGTGTTGAAAAATAATGATGTGAGCGGGGTTCAAACCGACTCAGCATGCTATGGCTAGCTAACCAACTGAACTATAAATAAATAAGATTTGTCAGTGTATGTATAAGTACATAGTCACAATGTAGAGTTGGATAGACTGCGTTCTTTGAGTTCATCTCGTATTTTTGTACTTCATTTGGAAGCTGACAGAAGTGTGATCACAGTGTTTAACATAGCTTACCAAAAGTGGATTTTGTATGGCGGAATCGCACTAAACTCGTTGTGCAGCAGTACCAAAGGGTCGCTAGCATCCCTTATTCTACACAGACAGGCCATGAAGGCCTTCTTTTACTGTCACTTCTTGGTAAAATTCCAAAGAACTGGCGCTTGCCATTATTGCTTCTGAAATTGTTTTTTATTTAACAAATAACTCTTTCTTAGGGTAAAACACAGAGAAGCACGTAAATATTCAATTTCCACACTATTTTTTCCAGGCTTTCAGACTAGAAAAGGCCGAAAACTAAATGTTTCAATGATGAGAAACAGCCTCGGACCTCTTTCAATAACATTGAGAGTTGATAGTGATCCAAGTTGTCACTTTCATTGTAACAACCATACGTGATCGCGTTTTTCATACAATTAGGTTGTATCGATATTGTTTCTCTTTCAATAAGGTTCTTTCAGTAACACAAACTGTCAAATGGTGCGTACACAATCGCAAATGAGTGAAAGATCGTGTGTCAAACTCAAAAATTTGAGTTTGACACATGATCTTTCACTTTGCAATATGTTGCAAAAAGATACGTAAATGGGCCCCTGAGGCCCTATTATGTAACTTTTACTGTAACAGATTACAAACTGAAAGCGCTTTCAATCTGAAACATTGCTTGCATAAATTTTGCGATTTTGTAAGCAATGTTATAACCTTGCAGCGCCCTTGCTATCGACATTTACTACAACCCAAACACAACACTAGCCGCAGATAACCCGACTTAATTAAAGAGTCAATTTTGCGGTGCAGCGTCATATATTATGGAGCATATTTAATTTAACAGTGTTTTACATCTGTTTCAAATGTCATTTTCGTTTGACGTTGGCAATTTAGAAATGGGCAAATATCGGTCTAAAAAAAGAAGATCATCTTTCGTTTGAAAACAATGGAATAATAAATGGTTATTTTTACTTAATTTTGAAGCTAAAAGAGTAAAAGTAAGTGCGAATTGTGAACATTTGAGCGTTTTACTAACGTATAGATGATTATTATTCACGTCAAGCTAATTATTAACTTGTTTTTCAGCAAATTGTCTATACGACTAATAAACGAACGAAGACTGGTTTATGCTCTACATTTTTGTTAAAAGACAGTGATATTTCCCTCAATACACAGTCCAAGAGCTCTAGGTCTGCTACGAGCTCATCGCATAGAAGTAGAACCTCGAAAACACCCGAAAACGCTTCCGAAAATCTAAAATGTAAGTTTACCGCACACTTGATATTTTGAAGTTTTAGTCGATATAGTAAAGCAAAACTTCGTTGTAACCCAAGATAAGTGGGATATTTTTGACTAGACAACTTTATTCTCTAGTTTTACATCTCATCTATGACTTCATTGCACAAACTAATTTTAAGAATCCATAAGTTAGGTTATAATAAAAATCTATTATTGCCCTTATACTTACTTGCCTGTAATTGGATGGCCCCATGCATGGTCATCGTAATGGTATAATTTTAAGACCTCCCTGCCAGCGAAATAACTCTGTCTGTCGCAATACGCAATAGCATATTCACACCAAAACTGCAAAACTGATTTTGATAAAATTTCATATTGAAATAGTTAGGCAAACGCGAGTGAAACTGTGGGGCGCAGCTAGTGCCTTTTATTTTATGTTTACTATTTTACAAACTAATTGTAATTTTTTAGATCACGATGTAAACTTGCTGTGCTGGACCTTGTCCTGGAGGAGTAGAACGCATCATGATGTGAAGGAGTGATCGGTGTGAGATGTTACCGGATTGGGAGCAACCAACATTGAAATCCTGGAGTGATTGCAGCAGCTTGTTGTATAGCAGAATACAGAAAAGCTACTCAAAATTTAATGGTTATTACGGAAAGTAAATATAAAATAAAATTGAGTTTAAAAACTTGCTATTTTATTTATGTAGCCCTAGAAAAATTTAATGGTTATTACGGAAAGCAAATATAAAATAAAATTGAGTTTAAAAACTGCTATTTTATTTATGTAGCCCTAGAATTTATATAATAGTAGCTATCTTCATTTATATAACTGTCTCACAGTAATGATTAAATCTCAATTATTAAAATATGTAGTACTTAGTTGTTTTTTTAAATCCAAAATATCAGACAGATAATAGGTAATTACATATTTATTTATACTTACCTTTTTCAAGTGTAGACACCCTACCTCTCACCTTTCTTAGCTTCCTTTCCATTCAAAGGTTGCCTGGAAGAGATTGCTTTCAGCGGCCGCCCATTGTGCCTCCTAAATTAAAGCTGTATTTGTTTCTATCTGTGTATATTGTAATTTTATATGGAGTGTACAATAAAGAATTTATTCATTTAGGCAGGTAGTGGTAAATTTAATATTGAAACAATATTCTAATGTAAGGAAAGTATATTGTATATTTTCAATAATGCTTGTTAGGGAATCTCTGCACAGGATGTTCCTGACATCTCAGTAGTGTCTTCATTATGTCACTGTAAAATAAAAATAAATGTATGTTAAGACAAGATAACAGACCATGTTAAAAACTTTTAAAATTGCAGACCTCACATTTTTTTACTTCGCAACTAAATAATCACCGACTAAATCCAAAAATAATTTAGTTAAACTTAAGAGATGGTCTGCTGATGTAGGTAACTTTTGTATGCACTGTTGGCACTTACTGTAACTTTTTTATGAATGACAATAAAAATGTGTCCTATGAATGCACTTAATTCTTCCAGACATTCCAGACACTGAAGCATATTGATGCTATAATAGTTATAAATAAACTAAAAAGATTGTTGATATACTAATTTCATTTGTTCTTTAAAATTTAGTCTGTAAAGATGTGTTGAAAAATAATGATGTGAGCGGGGTTCAAACCGACTCAGCATGCTATGGCTAGCTAACCAACTGAACTATAAATAAATAAGATTTGTCAGTGTATGTATAAGTACATAGTCACAATGTAGAGTTGGATAGACTGCGTTCTTTGAGTTCATCTCGTATTTTTGTACTTCATTTGGAAGCTGACAGAAGTGTGATCACAGTGTTTAACATAGCTTACCAAAAGTGGATTTTGTATGGCGGAATCGCACTAAACTCGTTGTGCAGCAGTACCAAAGGGTCGCTAGCATCCCTTATTCTACACAGACAGGCCATGATGGCCTTCTTTTACCGTCACTTCTTGGTAAAATTCCAAAGAACTGGCGCTTGCCATTATTGCTTCTGAAATTGTTTTTTATTTAACAAATAACTCTTTCTTAGGGTAAAACACAGAGAAGCACGTAAATATTCAATTTCCACACTATTTTTTCCAGGCTTTCAGACTAGAAAAGGCCGAAAACTAAATGTTTCAATGATGAGAAACAGCCTCGGACCTCTTTCAATAACATTGAGAGTTGATAGTGATCCTAGTTGTCACTTTCATTGTAACAACCATACGTGATCGCGTTTTTCATACAATTAGGTTGTATCGATATTGTTTCTCTTTCAATAAGGTTCTTTCAGTAACACAAACTGTCAAATGGTGCGTACACAATCGCAAATGAGTGAAAGATCGTGTGTCAAACTCAAAAATTTGAGTTTGACACATGATCTTACACTTTGCAATATGTTGCAAAAAGATACATAATAGGGCAGCTGATTGTAATTGGCGTAGCGACAAAAAAAAAAAAATTTTAGCGAAATTTTACTATAGGCATCTGGCAATATTATAAAGTTTCAAATACAAAAAGTTAACCGTGTAAATTGGTGTTGGTTGGTTGTTTATTCGTCTTTGTTTTGTGATGTTTTCGTCGATAACATTGTGGTGAAAACACAAATTAGAAAATAACATGACCGAACTCTGAAGTTTGTTTTGAGTTTATTTAATTGGGCCACTTATAGAACGCCGCTGTACCTTGTCCCTAACATGGCACTTGAATCTACAATCAGAGAACTAAGTGATGGTCTAAAATCAGTTCGAGTTACAGAGCGAAAAAAGAATGCAGAAAGCCTTAAAGATTTTCTTACTAGAAACGCTTTACCTTCCTTACTGACTACTAACACTTTGAATAAAAGAGGATATTCATGGGGTGATCTGTTTGATGATGTCAATGAGTATATTTTCAAGGTATGTATGACTACAAGATCGTTGTTGAAGCTGTGCTAGCTAGCTGTGCCCCACAGAATCACCCGTGTTAGTTCCGCTCCCGCGGGAATGTCGGGTTAAGAAGTAGCCTTTGTGTTATTCCCGGTTTCCAGCTACCTATATTCCAAGTTTCATCGCAATCGGTTCAGCTGTTTTTACGTGATTGAGTAACATAATACACGTACTCACAAACTTTCAGCTTTATAATGTTAGTAGAATTTTAGCAATAATCTTTATTTCCTCATACGTTCAGTAACTACTGGACTTGTTTTAATTGCATGGTTCAGTTTTTATTTAAAGTATTCATAAGCAGTTGGGCTTTTCTTTGTTTTAATATGTAACTGAGCACCAGATGTTTAGAACAGTTACGTTTATGTAGTAATGTCTAGAAGTGATAAGTTACTTAATCATCTTTTTATATCTAGGAAACAGAAAAATATGAAACATCAAAGACATTTGAAAGTACTATTAAACCACTATGTACCAGCCTACTTCATTTGGTTGTGGCTGGCTCCAACAAAGGTGAGTATTACCAATTATTGGGAACCATAAATCTACCTAACTACAGTACTTCAAATTATTCTCTTGTAAATACAAATAAATATTAATGGCATCCCATGGTTCTTTGGCACAATTTTGTATTGGGATCTGTACATGTTCATATCAAGTTTTAAGCTTTAACACACATCAATACTGCTTTAAAAATGATGGGATGACCTGATGAACCATGCTGGCAGATTTTGAGCTGGGCCTTTAGTGCCAGGGTTAAAGTTGCCTATGGTGGTCTGAGCACCAAATAATAAACTGGACACAGTAAACAAAAATGAAAGATGAATTTATGACAGGTGATTGCTGTAATAGGAGACTGTCCTTTACTTCTATTGTGGGTTCTTTAGCTCTCTTTGACTTCTGAAAACACAGATGCATGTCTTTTGAGATTTTGCTATTTTCTGTTTGCAATAGCGGTTTGTGGTAATTTACGATTTCACCTTCAGCAGCCAAAGGGTTAGCTATGTATTTTAATATTATGTTTCAGGACATGCTTATATCTCTTGTGATAAAATAACAGAAGCTTGCATCTTCATATTAAAGGATAGTAGATTGAAAAAAGCTATTGGTGATGCCTACTTGAACCTATTGTACAAACATGTTCTACCTTGTGAATATTATCTAGGTTTTATTACACTATCTACATGGGAAGGTGAGAAAAACATAAATTAGAAGAGGTATGATTACTTGGTCTTTCCAATTGTGGTGATTTGAATAACTTCTCTCACAATAAATTTATGTTTTGTTCAAATTCAATCCATTCATGGAAATGTATCCTAATGAAATAATAATATTTTGATTTGAAATACAAAAAATAATCAGTTGATGAATTTCAACAGTTATTTGAATACCTATACCAAATTTCCAGCTGTTGTTTAATAAATTAAATTTCAGCGGAAATTTTTAATACAATATTGTTGAGAATTTGACCAAGAAGTCATCTAATCTAGAAGAAGGTAGACGACAGCGGAACAAGATCTGACCCATCTGCATGAGTGGTTGCACCCCATATTGGAGCACGGCCAAGTCTGCCTGGTACCCTGGCACACAATTACATGAAACTCCTAGTGTAAAACTTTCTACAATTTTCTAACAAGCCAACAACGGTCAACTTTTATGTAAAATTGAACTTGTATGTTTCAGATTTATTAGATGTGTGCCTATCATCCTGTATATCAAATTATACCAAATTAGATGCATTTACGATTCTGAGATTAATCTTGATAGTTATGAAGAATGGTACTAGCTATTGTCAGTTTATAATTCCGTTAAGAGATGGTTTGCCTAAATGGAAAAGATGTTTGTACAAAGTCATCTTGGATAAAAAAGCTCAAGAAGTAGTAATAGACATAATGATCTTGTTGTTAGAAACTGTAAGTAAATATACATCTAAGAGACCGCACACACAGAGAGCGGTCAGAAGTTCCGAGTTCCGCGTTTGGCGTTCATTAGAATGTACCGAGTCTATAACAACAACGCATACAGCGGACAGTCAGATCGCGGCGGTCAAAGCGGAATGACGCGTTCCAAGAGTTCTATTCCCGCCAAGACAGGGAATGCCTGAACGCCGAGATGTCGGAGGTTACATTCACGGAAAAATTAACAAACGAAACTAGAACCCGAGAATTTGAACGCTGCTTGCGCTGTGCAACGCTGCGTGCGTTGGAACTCTTGAGCGACCAACGGTCACTAGAATGCAGAACTCTGACTGCTCTCTGTGTGCGCGGGCTATAAGCTAACATTACAAAGAGAACAGTTTTGTTTGTTAGTAACAGGCTCTAAAACTACTTAACTTACACTCTCTGTACTTAGACATTCAAATACCTACAATTTTATTTTCTTTTTTCAACAGCTATCTGCAGAATGCCGTTTGACATTGTGCCATTTTATGGAGAGCACCTTATCACAAATACTGAAATGTTATGATCAAAACCTAGATTATAAAAAAAAGGTAATTCAAATTACTACCCGCAATGATGTTGTAAATGTAAAGCTTTACTGTTGGACGTAAAAACTCGTAATTTCGGACCCTAACAGCCTTACTAACCCTACTATCATATCCTACTTACTACTAATATTATAAATATGAAAGTGTGTGTGTTTGGATGTTTAGATGTTTTTTACTCACGCAAAAACTACTGAACCGATTGCATAAGTATACCGGGAATATCACATAGGCTCCAATTTATTTCGATATTCCCGCGGTGGTACTTACGCGGGTGAAACCGCAGGGCGCAGCTATATTATTATAAATGCGAAAGTAACACTGTCTGTTACGCATTCACGTCTAAACCGCTGAATCAATTTTGGTATAGAGACAGATGGGACCTTGGAGTAGGACATGGGCTACTTTAACCAGATTTTTCCGCGATATCGGGACCTACGCGGCTGAAACCGCGAGGCGCAGCTAGTCTGAAATATAATGTCAATATGTGTGTTCCAGTCATCATTATTCCACCTCCTCCACCTGTCCGTGTCGCTGCACCACCCCTGCGGACGCGCGCGCGGCGCGGCCGACGACTGGCCCACCTGGACCCGACACCTGCACAGTATATTGGAAGTGATCTGCCTCGAGGTCGCCTACCTGCAGAGGATGAGGAAACTAACTGACGATGTCTTGCAGAATATTTCGCATTTCCACCAGCTGGCTGCCGCTGTCTATTTTCAGGTACATTAGTGAAAAAAATCTATCCTATTGGATATATTAAGCCATTGTTTACATGTAGCTAAAAGTAAACTAACGTATTAAAAATATGTACTAATAACATTTAATTTTGATCTCAACTAGTAAGTACATAATAATATGACTAATAACCATAGTATTCTGTTTCCCTCAGACATTTTCTGTGATGGAATCAGCAGAAAATGAAGCTGGAAACTCTTCAAAGAAAACTAAAATATCTTTCAATAAAAATAAAACTTTTACTGATTTGATAGACGAACTTCGTCAGAATCATTTGCCATGGTAAGTTAACATTCCTTGTTTATTGTTTTTTTATTTTGAGTCTTTGGTGTTCTTCTGTGTGTTTGTTGCCAATGAATGTTTTCTATTCTATTATAGTCTAGTTGTGTGTTTTATAATATCAATCTCATTATTAGCGCACTCACCCGGCACGCGAGAGTCGCCGTGGGTTCAAACCACGTCACGGAAGGATTTTTGATGATGGATTTTACCTTGACAATATTTGTTACTTCATTGTAATGGATCTATAAAGTTTTTTTTTAATTCTCATTAAAAAATCGGTAATCATTTAATCATTGGACGGCCTCTGTGGCGCGGCGGGTGAAGCTCGGACTGCAACGCAGAAGGTTGCGAGTTCGATTTCCGCCGGGAACAAATTTCTGCTGACCATAAATGTTTGTTTGTGGTTCTGGGTGTTTTCTATGTATGTATGTATGTATAATATGTATATCCGTACAAAAAATAAAAAAGTGTAATATGTATATCCGTTGTATAGTACCCATAGTACAAGCCTAGTGCTTTTTTTGGGTCTATAGCGCTGTGTGTAATGTCGTGCAATATTTTTTTATTGATTTATGTTTGCATGCAAAACGCCCTCCATAATAATATGGACCTATTCATTTTTAGGCTTGGTATAATCCACAATTTCGTCAAAAACAACAATTCTGGGATGTCCATTGACGACTATATTGCATTGATCAAAGTTATTGAAGGCCTTGTAACAAATACCACTATTAATTTAGAGATTTTCGAAGAACTCACATGTTTAGTGTTGGAAAATCTAAAATTAAAGTCAGAGTGCAGGGTCGAAGAATGCGATATTGTTATAGCTTCTTTATGGAATACACTCGTCAGGTTAGTTGCAAAATATATTTAGGCTGACTTTCATAACAATTCCTAAACATGTTTAAGCTCTTAAACATGGTTAACTAAATGTGTCCAAAAACAAATATCTGAGAATAAAATGTCTTTGAATAACTTTAGCTAAGTATGTTTAAGCTGAATCTTATGCAAGTCGTCCTTACTGTCTAAAATAAACTCATTAACAGTCAGTACCTACTCGTAAGTGATCGTGAAAACTTGGATAACAATGATTCATCTATATCAAAAAGTAGTACATATATCTCTAGCAAAAATAATAGTAATATACCTAATCCACTAACTGCAACGTAACTATTAAACCGATGTTTAAAACATTCATTATTTTTTTTTACAGAAACTCAACAACCCTAAATAAGTCCCATAACTCAATCCATAACATAATGCAGTACTTAATGAAATTAGATCTCCTAAAACATCAGCAAGCTCAATCCTTATTCAAATTCTATATAGATAGAGGCATGCCTGTAACTGGATGTAGCACAGCGACACTTTGCATACTCTTCCATAAGTTCTTCAGTAGATATAGTTACAATGACGTCCGAAATAACTGTATTTCATGGTTGATACAAGGCGATGTTCTGGCTGTAAATATAGTAACTATCAAAGATATATGGATGAGGCTCTTGTCTAAAGAAAATCTACCTCTCACGGCTAGGAGACATTCTGAAGAAAATAATTTACTCAACATTCTGTTCGATAACGAAAAAGGTATTTTATTTAGTGAATTTGAACTTGAATTTAAAAGTGCTAATATCGATGAAGAAATCGTTTGTACCGCATTAGAACTAAACGTTGATGTAGAAAGAGTAATTAATGAGTATTTACTTGAAACTCTAATGTCATCCATAAATAAATTTGAAAGCAAGAACCTGGAATTGGAAGAGTTGATGAAAATAATACATTTAGTGATAACGTTCATAGATATCATGTTAAAAAGCACTAAATATACACAAAAGGAAGTAACGAAGGAGAAAATATTTCAGACATTAAAAACAGCGATTTTATCAATGTATTCTGAAATGGAGTTATTTTTAAAGAAAGACGGCGACGTAGCAACTAAAATTAAAATAATCAACTTGTTGGAAGATATTTTCTTGATGCATATTGAAGACTTTTTAAGTTATGAAGTACGTTCTCTAGTCCATAAAGATTTTTTCATGACGTTGAATAAAATTATAATTACTGAAAAGGAAACAGACGATGACGACGACGTAGTTTATGCAGTGGATGAGAAGGAAGTTAATTTAACAACTCTTAAACATGCCTGCTTGCTTCTTTTAGCAGCGTATTGTAGAAAGAAAGTAAATTTTAGGGACGATTTATTCAACTTCATTCTGGATCCTAAAATATATGATTTCTCGAAAGACGAAAATTGTTTGTTTCAATGCCTGGACTTACTGAATGATACCGGTTCGGAGGAGCCGCCCTCGGAGCTGATGTTCACATTATTGCAGCATATGTGCAAAGATCTGTATAGGAACCCAAAGTCATCTTTTAAAATACTTACCCACCTAAAGAATATGTTGGAAAAGATTTGGTCAAGCGAAAGTACTATGAAACAGAATTGCGTTATAATGATAAGAAGTTATGTACAGAGATGTGAGAAAATGCATTATCCTCTGATTGTTGCCGCTTTAATATACGAGTGTGTGGCGAAAATTGTTGGTCTCAATCAGAAACACAGTTTTAATACTGAAGATGTATTTAGTGAAGCACTTGTACGGAAAGTGAAAGGCAACGACCATCGCCTACGCATTTACTGTTGCTATTTAATGAAAAACTTAGATATATCTCAAGAAGAAGCTGAAAACTTCTTGACGGATATACTTGAGATATTCGTGATCAATGTAAGTTTTATTTATAATATTATTGTTTTGCTGTTTCATACTTATATTCTGTGAATTTATTAAGTATTAAATATTTTGATTTTAGATATCTGACAATCAAGAATATGTAATTAAAGATGAGTTAGCAAACCGAACTTTGACCCTACTTCACTGTTACCTTTCAATATCCGAAACTAAGCGTACATTGTTTCAAAAACTGATAGCAAATATTTTACAAATACAAAACGAAAAAAAGTTGAACGAGTATTTGGTCAAAAAAGTATTAAGAAAACTAGCAACGATTGTAGGTGTTGACGATTTTGAAGCTTATGTCGATAAGAATATAGTTTCGATTTTGTATTTTTGGTTTTTGGAACGCCATAATATTGAAGATTTACCTGTACATTTGTTGGGATATGTCGGTATGGAAGCATTTTTAGAGAGACATAAGAAGTGGGTGGTGTCAGCCGATATGTTGTGGCGAAAGGATGGAGATCTGAGAAATTGTGATTATGCTAATCAAATGATGGGAGATACAGAACAATCTGTGCAGACTTTGATCGAGGTAATAATCTAAGGTTATGATCTAAAGAAATAATTTATTGTGTACTAGCTGCGCCCCGCGGTTTTACCCGCGTAAGTCCCGTTCCTGCGGGAATATCGGGATAAAAAGTAGCCTATGCTATATTTCAAGTTTTATCGCAATCGATTCAGTAGTTCACATACATACATGCAAACTTTCGCGCTTATAATATTAGTATGATTGCTGTTTCATCATTTAAATAAATAATCTGTCCCCAAAATAAGCAACTAAACTTCGTTTTCGTTTTATCTTCGTATTGAATATCGGATTATTTTGCTGTTTAGTATTAACTTATTTTTGTTGTTTATTTTGATTTATTTTATAATGTAAACTAATTTTGAATGCATATTAATTAATGATTTTGCAAAATATTCCAAATAGTATTGTACGTACAGAAAGCAGACAGGTCCATGAAGGTCTATGTTCAAACTTGGATCTATTATTTGGAGGCGTGAATGGAACGTCCTCGTAAACTTTACCTTTGCATAATTTTGTATGTTTTATTTCCAGGAATGTTTCTGCCAAATAATATCATTGTGCCTTCCATACTTGGTGACAGATAAATACCATCTGTGTTATTTAGGATCTGAACCGTACAGTGCATTCAAAAAATCAACGGCAAATGCTAAGAAGATGTTCCAACTCTCAGGCGAGATACTTGAAAACGAAAAATGGACGAATTTATTTGTTGAAAATGTTGGAGACCTTGTATTATTAAATGCCACGTACTTGTGTGATAGAGACGAAGCAAGGCAAATGTTTGAAATTAATATTCCTGAATATACAAGGATTTATTGTTATTCCAAAAAAGTATTTACTTCAATTCTCGACTTTTTCGGGGTATGTACAAATTAATTTGTCATAAGTGTAAACGCGGCTGCACACTCTCGTGGCAGACATCCCGAGACTGGTCGAGTGCGAGAGTGTACATGGTAAGCACTCGGCTCTCGGGTGAGACCTCTCGGCGAGACTTGACTAGAGCACTCGTTCAAGAGTGTACAGCTGCCATAACGGACAGGGCATAATTTTAACCTGTTTTTTTTTCTGAATAATGTTTAAGCAATCTTGGTTTAGAAGTCAATACTAGCTGTATTGTGTTTCAGGACCTTAACGACGGGAGTATTATAAAATATTTATGCGAAGATCAACCTTTGGCTATTTTCCAAGTATTATTCGCTCTATGGAAAACGGTATTAGATGAAAAAGTGTTAGAACTCAAAGTAGTAGCAGTACACGCATTCATTGCCTTTTTAGAAATTATACCCTTGAACCAGGCATCTGATGCCTTCGTTTGCAATTTCGCCTGCAATTGCTTCACTCGCAGCATTGAAATATGCAGCGATAGGCGAGAATTGTCGGTATTGACTAAGGCTGTGAAAATTATACTGGAAAATATGATACCTACAAAAGCAGACCTTGTGCAGAACGCTGTATCGCATTTATTAACTACATTGGTTAAAAAGAAACGAAACTATGACTCTGAATGTAAAGTGCTTTTTGATTATTTAATGGATATTAAACCTTATTTAAAAGACAGTAAGGATGTCGTAGACTTTGTGAGTTCGCTATCTCAAGGTGCTGCGGATAATGTCAACTGTTCTACTTTGGCGTCGTTTAAGGATAAACTTAAGACTCATAAGACTGGAATTGATTGTCCTAGGTAAGTATATAAAAATCTTCATTCCTATGTGTTAATCGAGTATTTACTTTACCTACATTCTGTATACATACTTACCTTAGTAAATATTTGATTCTCAGTTTCAGTACTTTATTAGTGGTACACTCGAAATACTCATTAAGTAACCACCAGCCAGCCAGTACTTACAACGATGTGTGCGTTAATTATACAGTGTAACGTATAACCTGTGCTTGCACACATACCTTCACAAACAAACGGCTTATCAACAGTTAGTTATTTTAGACCATATTTTAAAGGGTCCGGTGCCTTAATGTTATGTTGTGTCGATTTGACGACCTCCGTGGCGCGTCGGGCGAACGCTTGGCTGCAATACAGAAGGTTGCGGGTTCGATTCCCGCTGGGTGCAAATATTTATGCTTAAAAATAAATATTTGTATCTGGTCTGGGCGTATTTCTATGTATAATATGTATGTATTTACAAAAGAAAAATAAATATAAGTAGTATATCCGTTGTCTAGTCACCGTAACACAAGCTTAGCAGCTTACCACGGGGCTAGATGGCGCTGTGTGTTCGTAACAGGATTATTATTATTATTATTATTATTATTATTATTTGTTGTTACCATTTTGGATTCTCGGGGCTATGGAGCACCCGGACCTTTGGAAGGCGTGCGTGGGGCCGAAGCCAACACGTAGAGGCCCGTTTTAGTAACATTTTAATTTCAAAATATGTGATGGACACCAAACCGGCAATTATCCCTGTCTGCACTATAAAATGCAGCCAAGGACAACCCCCGGGTCGGATAGAACTATGAATAAACTACGGGTGAAAACTACTTGGGCTATGGAATTGGGTTGGTAGTGGATCGGGTATTGGGGGGAACTATGGGGAATATGGCGCCTGCCGTCACAATGTTCAACAAACACGTAAAAATGGCAGACGGAGACTCGCCAACTCACAAACTGGGCCACCCTAATTAAGCCGAGCAAATTACAGCCAGGGGGCAACAGGGGCGTGAGAGGCTGAAGGATGGAGGGACCTCACTGGATTTTAAACCATCCTAGGTCGAGATCCTGTGGAGCGGGCCAACTCATCACTGACGTGAGGCGTCCATCCTCCGAGCATTTCTGCTCTCGCGACTCCACTCTGACCGGCCGGTAAAGGCAAGCCAAAGGCGGGGGACCGCTTCCTCGTCAGTGGTCACTCCGACCAGCCAACTAAGGCAAGCCGGAGGTGAGGAACGGTGACTTCCCCCTGGAGCACTCGGGAAGCCGCGGGGTCGCTACTCCCCGACACCTCGCCTCAAGGTGCCCTGCGGGCTTATTATTATTATTATTATTATTATTATTATTTGCGTGACAGACACTATCGATAATATCGAAATCTGACTGCAATAATTATTTTTGATTGAATTTATGTATTTAGTGATAGTTTATATATTTATTTTTGCATTTGTATGATTTATCTTAGTATAAGTTACACTTAACTTTAAGAATAAGAAAACAAAATGTTTTTTAACACTTTATTCTTACAAATATAACGCCTTACAAGACTTATTGTATTGTGGGTGGTTCTATAAAAAAATGTTTACTTTGCAATAATGCCAATTTCGTGAATTACATGTATGGTATAGGTAGAAACGTATTTATATTATACACTTTCTACCAAATACACAATAACATCACTTATGACATCTTATTTTTTATAATGCAAACACTTTTTATAAAAACACCCAACATAACACTCAGAATACAACACTAAGAATAATATATTAATAAAGTAAAGGGCTAGTTTAACTTTTAATTATTTGTTGCAGTCTATTTTTCATGCTATTCACTATAGTGTAGCACAAATTGTTTCCACTCATTCACGCCCTAGTTGATGTCACTAGATTCTGGAGATTTTCTTTTGTTTCGCTTGACCACTGATAAGTCCCAGTTTGAAGTCATTTGACCCCACAAGTTTTAAATCTCAGTTTTTTGAAGGCCACTTTATGTCGTTACTGGGTCTCCGGTTTTCCATATGTATTAACCCATAGCCGGATTTTTTTTCTCTGTAAGTAGAGAAACCAGGTAATTAATTTTAATGCTTCTTTTTGACATTAAATAGACAGGCATGACCATAGTTTCCCAACTATATTTTAACTTACCGTTAGATTTAACAAATGTGCTTAAGAATTGTTTAATGAGATTTAAATAAAAAGAAAGAAAATAACAGTAACCACAATGACTTATCGTTCGTTATCAACGAAATTATTCTATTTAAAAAGGTCAGTTTTTTTAATTATGTTAACCTACCCACAATTCATTTTATTATTTTTCCATAGCAATAAGATAAAGCATCAATCTCAATAATACGACACTATATTAATATTTTGTAGGTAGATAAACAAGTGGCCGTTTGTTGGTATAGATTCATTATTTCACTACGTTCGAAAGTTGGATTAGCAGGCTGGATAACTACCTTGCTTTGAGATTCAATATGCGGTGGTTCGAACTCCATTCATTCCTCTAATTTTTTTAAAGATTTAGTGTTATTGTAATTTGATACTATAGGTATTGACGGTATTGTCAATCATAAAATATTTAGAATATGAATATGAAATTACAAGTTGCCATCCGAGTTAATCGGTAATAAAGTTTTTATTTTTCTGTTTGTTGCGCTAGTAGCGACACCTGTTAGCTATGCTTGTATTGTAACTAAATTGATAAACTAAACTTGGGCGGATATTCTAACTTACACATTGTTGTAAGTGGACGTTATAGCTGTAGTTATGTATATCTACATGGATACATAATCTGTATTTAGACTACATACTTCTGGGCCTATAATCCTAAATTGATTAAAGTTAAAATATTACCTGTGTGTTTCCGCAAACAGCCCTAATATTGGGTCTTTGTGCGTGATTTTAAGCCGTGGGTTTCCTCGCGATGTTTTCATTCACTGTAAGAGCCATGTTAATAGCGCACATAATTATTTTTTGCGCGGCCGGGATTCGAAACCACGACCTTCGGAATAAAAGTCGGGGTATCTACCACTAGACCGACCACATAAATTGATTAGTAACTAATGGAATAACTTAATTTCTATCTAGTGGCCGATCTTATTCTATATCTTATTCTTTAGGAAAAGTTATGTGCACTATTAACATGAGTAGGACAACCTCGCGAGGAAACCCGCTCTTTAAAGTCACATGTAATGGCTCAGTACAGTAAACTATTATTTTTTCTTCTAGCCCAGAAACGTTGTCGAGTCTACGACAGCTGTTGTGTAACAACAAACATTATTTGAGAATATTATACGAAACGATGAGCCCAAAAGGATTTTCGGAAGACTGCGGTTCCAGTATCATTCATCAAATTGTTAATTTGCTGAGCAATATTTTGAAATCTAATTGTGATGAGAGGGTAAGTGCGTTCTAAATTGAAATAGTCTAGGCCCTGATTCTTTAAAAACATAGCATGCGAAAACAGACGGGATGCATGAGCATTGCATAAGTCGATTTGTGGCAGGAGTAAAAATAATAGCTATTCTATAACTTCTTTTAATACTAATTGGCTGAGGAACAAGGGGAGCTATTTAAATAATTAAATAGCCCTTAATTTTGAAGGCTACTTAACTAATTAAGTAGTAATTAAGTAAAATAACATTTACAGAATATGAATTAACGTACATCTCCTGCACGTCACCTGTATTCCGCCGGCATTCCGCATGCTATGTCCTTACCGAATCGAGCCCCTGTGCCATAATACAATTCGTTATACAGGATTTAGAAGAAATTTTGATATATCGTAATTTGTTTTTATTGCTCAAGGCATATTTAAGTACTAGAAATATTTTATAGAAAAAATCATCTTAAAAAACTCACTCGCGCTGAGATTTAAACTCGCTCTGTGTCTCGTCGCCAGTGAATTTAATAAGATGTTTTTTTTAAATATTCCTATATGTTTGGCTTTTAGGCTGAATCTCTAATACTAGGTGGGCCACATGAAAAGAAAAAGAATTTTGAATTTCATATGTCTTTAATTACATACAACTCTAATTGGTATAAATAGTATACGGGAACATGGTCCCGAAGCAGAAAGAATTTCGTAGATGCATCGATTTCTTTATTTCTGTTTCCTTCGCGCCTGCTGATATATCTATAGTTAGAGAGAGGTCGATGCACGAAATTCTTCCAGCATCGCGATCTCACTATATGAAGCGATGTTTGAAAAATGTTAGGTACCTACTAAATCTCTATGTAACTTATAGATAATTATAGAAGCCTGCAACTGCTTGTCAGAGATCGGTACCTACGACCTTAGAACTCTAGTGACAGTCCCACCGATCAACACACAGAAAATAGTCGATGTACACCCGAAGCAGTACTTTACTTGTGTGGTAGTGCAGACGTTGTCAGATGTGATGTTTGATGATCCAGCCGCCACGAAGTGTGTTGTCGAGACTTTGAACGATGTGTTGAAATATAAAGAGGGGGTTGATGCTTTAGGTATGTTCTAGATTAATCAGAATCTTAGGATTCAAATTTTAATTTAGGTAGGTACTACTGTTTTACCTTCTTGCATTCTCGAAATGAGTAAACTGTTGAAACGTTACACTATTTTAAGCCCTTTAATGTACACAGTTATGACAATAATAAATATTCTTATTGTCTCTGTAGTGCGTAAGTGAATACCCGGCTGCAAAACAGAAGTTTGCGGATTCGATTCCTGCCGGGGATAAGGATTTATGCTGACCAAAAATGCTTGTTTTTGGTTCTGGGTGTTTTCTTTTTATAAATCGTATCAAGTAATCATTTATTTAAAACTAGCTGCGCCCGCGGTTTCACCCGCGTTTGTCCCGTTCCCGCGGAATTATCGGGATAAAAAGTAGCCTATGTGTTATTCCAGATTTCTAGCTACCTATTATGCCAAGTTAAATCGCAATCGGTTCAGTAGCTTTTGCGTGATTGAGTAACAAGGTCACATGCACACAGCCATACATGCATACCAACTTTCACGTTTATAATATTAGTAAGATTTTGACGCTCCAATAAGGTGATGACGCAGCGGTTTTGTATTATGGATAATCATAATTCTCAAGGAAAATAAAGTTTGGAAAACCCATATTGGGTTAAGGATATTCGATGTATCTTTAGTAATGTGAATCACACAGTATAACGTCAGGAAATCAATTTGATTCTAGTTGATTTGATTAGGTTATTTCTTTTCAGGTTTAGAACAAGTAAACAAAGAAATATTAAAATCATTGACATCATGTAACGGTAATAATTGTCTCGAAGTTAAAATCAGCAATCAGAACTTCGGTCAGTATTGCGTTGAAAACTTCGATGGTATATTTTTGAAAGCTATGACTCAATTCTGGATACCCAATGATGATGAAAATGCGAAGAACTGGCTAAAGGCTGTTACAACTGCGTTGTTGAGGATCGTTGTTTCCGGGTCAAATTATTTCAGTTCATTGTTAGAAGTTTGTGCTTTTCGGGTAAGTACCTTTTTTATACAGAGCAGATGTAGAGTAGAGATGTTGTATTCAGATTTCTCTATGAAACAACGCGTGATAATTTGCTGTTGAGTGTGAGATTTAAGTTCCGTCCACTTTTTTATTTTACATCTACAGGTTAATAGCAAAATTGCTTGCTTCGGCCTATGTTGACTTTACTACGTAGTAAAATCAAAACCTTAGTCAAATTCCGTAGTTTACTACCCGAAATTTTAGTTTAGTAAGTAGGCCTTTACGTCTAAAAGTGTCACGAGGCCTACATGATAAAGGCATGTCCTCTTTGTATATGATCCGTGGTTTTTACTGCATGGATTATGATTGCTTCCGACAGCCGACCGTTTGAAGTTGACAATACAAGTGCGTTTCCACCAGAGATGCGCGAGAATAGATGGCTATGGACCGCTATAAGCTGTTTCCACCGGAATTGCACTAATTGTGATTTGGTAAATGGGATTCTATGGGTTTGAAAAGCCTTTTCATAGCTTGCGTCACATTTCTCTGTTGAAAACGCAACCTTATCATCATCATCATCTCAGCTCTTAACCCTCCACTGCTGAACATAGGCCTCCCCCATACGACGCCACAAAGAGCGATCGCGAGCCACCTCCATCTAACGACTCCCCACGACCGCCACAATGTCGTCGGTCCACCGAGTAGGTGGTCTTCCAACACTCCGTTTCGCATTACATCGTGGTCGCCATACGAGGACTTTACTCCCCATCGGTTATCTGTCCTTCGAGCTATATGGCCTGCCAATTGCCACTTAGGTCTCCTAATTTTGAGAGTTTTGTCGGTGACTTTGGTTCTCCTACGGATTGCCGTATTTCGGAAATCCGTACGCAGCCTTATGACCAACAATAATAATAAATAAATAAATCCCGTGACGAACACACAGCGCCATCTAGCCCCATGGTAAGCTGCTAAGCTTGTGTTACGGTGACTAGACAACGGATATACTACTTATATTTATTTTTCATTTGTAAATACATACATATTATTCATAGAACTACACCCAGACCAGATACAAATATTTATTTTTAACCATAAATATTTGCACCCAGCCGGAATCGAACCCGCAACCATCTGCATTGCAGCCAAGCGTTCGCCCGACGCGCCACAGAGGTCGTCAATACACAATCACACACACAATATTACTTATTCCAGCCTAACGTATGTCAAAAAATCCTGCCACCTTTAATCGGCCTAATACTTCACTGCTCCAGTGAAAAGTATACCGAAGCTCTGAGCAGACATATCAACATGTTTTTTAATCATATCTGGGAACAAACTTTCGACGAAAGATTCGAGACTCGAGATTTCAGTCAAGTTAATATGTGGATAAATAGTACTCTGGATGTGGGACACAAAATGGTGATACAATACATGCTGGATGTCGTTGACTTCATAAGACTACAAAAAAGTTATTATAAAGCACGGTATGTATTGAACTTTAGAATAAAACCATATTAATACTAGTTGTGTTATCAATTCTGATTACTATTATACTAATAAAACACAATATTTACTCGCGTTTTATTTATATCCGGGTTTAACTCGCGTTGGTAAATATTGTGTTTTATTACAATGCAAACTCCCGAAAACAAAAAAAACTACTGATACTATTCTTAATGTTGAAAAAAAACCCAGTAGTACTTCAGGTCTGTTTATAAATGTCACTTTAAAACTTAATTATTACCAATGTACTCTCTAATATCATACATTTTTATTCATCTAGTTACGCAACCACTGAAACAATATCATCTTCTTAGTCCTTATCCGTCTACTGCCTCACAAAGAGCGACCGCGAGCTACCTCCATCCAACGACTCCCCGCGACCGCTACAATGTCGTCGGTCCATCGAGTAACACCTGAAACATTGTCATTTAATTTCAGACCTGAGAGAACCGTAGAAGCGTACAATTACCTAAGACTAGAATATGACAAGGTGGCTTGGGCCGCCACTGTAGCCGACCAGAACTTGGCAGCGATATACTACGGGGAGCTGTGGACGATGTCCCGGAACGACGGCATTCCGCCCTCCGGGCCAGACGCCACCACTAGCGTACTCGGAGGAGAGAACATACAGCAGATATTTAGACAAGTAAGTGTCGCCGCACATGAGCCACTCGCGACACAGAAACGCCGCCATGAAAGCTAGTAGTAGCGAATTGAAAAGAAGAACGATTGTAGCGTGTGGCGGCCACCGGCGTCTATCGTGTGCGGCGAGTCCGTATGAAAACTACAGGACATATGCTGGTGGCGGCGTTTTGTGGTCGTGACCGGTGACCGAAAGGTGGTACGGTGGGGACGCTATAACATAATATAAATAGCTTTCAAGAAGGACGGGTGGCACGTGTGCAGGGGCCCTTAGTTTTTTTTCTCTATGCCACGAATACGATACACGTATTCGAGGCAGACTATTGACATAAAATGTCTTACTGGAAGTGATCTCTCAAACATATTCCATGTTTATAATTAAAGAAATGCTTTCCGAAAGTTGGAAATTTTTGGAAAGCATTTATTTTATTATAGTCATCCAAGTGTAGGAAACACTAAAGTGTTTCCTACACTTGGATATATTTGTAAACTTGGATATATTTGTAATATATTTAAAAAAAAAACAGATATTCCATGTTCCTTTACCGAAAAAAAGCCGCTAAGCGCTGACAATATTGTTACGCCTATCGTAAAAATTAAATGCCAATGCTAATATGGAGTCGATGAATGCCGCATAAAACGTCAAAGTATCATTGGTTTTGTTGTAGTGTTATTTTAGTGGCTTGTTACAACTGTCTACCTTCTGACGCCATATCTACTGCCCCATTGATCTCACGCATAGGGACCGTCTCCATGAGCGTTAGAATCGCGGTGATATTATCTTATTTCTATACAACGCACCGCCGCGTTAACATCGCCGTGTGGAGACACGTTCATAGAGATTGTATAGAAATAAGTGGCTCGACGATACTATCTCCGCGATTCTAACGCTCGTGGAGACGGTCTCTAAGGGTGAGATCAATGGGGTAGACCAAGTATGTACGATTTACCCTTGACATGATTATCGTGGAAGAGTGTTATAATTAGTGTGTTACTAGCTGCGCTCCGCGGTTTCACCCGCGTAAATCCCGTTGCCGTGGGAATATCGAGATAAACAGTAGCCCGTGTGTTATTCCCGGTATCCAGCTACCAATATTCCAAGTTTCATCGCAATCGGTTCAGTAGTTTTTGCGTGGTTGAGTAACAAACACATACACACAAACTTTCAGCTTACCTTATTTTTTGTTTTATTTTTACAGTGTTACGTCTCCATAGGCGAAATGGACGCAATAGACGGTTGTGGTACGGCACATTTAACTATAGATACCGAGAAGCGTAAACATTTAATAAACACAGGGCAATACGCAGACGCGTTATTACTTCACGACATAGCAGCGTCTTGTGGCAGTCAGTTAGATCCAGAGCTGCAGTTGGGCACCGTTCGATCGCTGCACAAGTCGGGAATGCATCACTTAGCTATGCAGTACATAAAGTCTTTGCCGGAAAGCGATTACTTGAATGATATCAAGTATGAATGCTTGTCTTTTCTTGGTAAGTAGTACATAATAAAACACAATATTTACCGGGTTTAACTTGCGTTTTATTTACCAACGTTTTGCTGACTTGACAGTCAGCTTTATCAAGGTAGACACAACTCGGTAAACCCGGTAAATATTTTGTTACAATGCAAAATCGCGAAAACATAAGAAAAAAACAAGTAGTACTTAGTTAAATTTAGATTTACTAACATAGACACATATTGGGTCCAAAAACTTCGAATAGAAACCGATAAGTGCCAAAAACTGAGTCCGAATATAACCCGGGTTCGGAATTTGTCTTAATTAAATCTCAAGGGTCGTGGTTTATGTAAAAATTGTACTTGGACACAATTAACTCCATCTGGTCCTAAGATATGTAGTTAGATTTTTGCACAGACACTTGAAAGAATACTTACTCATACATTATCCAATTTTAATTGGTTTTCGCGATTTTGCATAATAAAACACTTTATTTACCGGGTTTAATCGCATTTTAGTCATGATTTTTAACCGACCGAGCTTTCGCCAACTTTACAGTTGGCTTTTTCAAGGTAGACAGATGTAATTCATCTATTTAGACGAATTACACGACGATTCTGACGATTTTTTTTAAATAGACGAATTACATCTCAGTTAACCTTGAAAAAGCCAACTGTAAAGTTGGCGAAAGCTCGGTCGGTTAAAAATCATGAATAAAACGCGATTAAACCCCGATAATAAAGTGTTTTATTATCCAAGCTGCGCCCCGCGGTTTCACCCGTGTAAGATTTATCAAAATCGGTCCAGAATTTTTTCTTTCATAAGAACCTTCTCCTGAACATAAGGAAGACAACAAAAAAACAATTATCGAAATCGGTCCACCCGTTCAAGCATGATGCTGTTACCAAGGGAAATAGGGATTCATTTTTATATATAAAGATTTTGTTTTTTAAATACATGCACACAAAAAAACGTCAAAGCAATGTAGTTGCGTAATGAATAATCTCCTTACATGTTTTGTAACAAATTATAAGAATGTGTATCTTTGTCTGCTAGGTGATTGGACCGAGATTATAGACACAAAGGCTTTAGAAGAAAAAGCTAAATTACCCAACTGCAATCCACAATCGATACTGAAAGCATACCACTACTCATGCCTAAAGGACTGTTTAAACTTCCAAATAACACCTGAGTATGAAAATAAACTGACATTCACTCTAAACAAAGCAAAAATGGTAGCGGCAAAGTTATGCCAAGAATTGAACATGGAGAATTGTCAGAGCGTGTACAAAGTGCTGTCTAAACTACACTTATTCACGGACATAGAGGATTATTTCTTAGTCCGTTCTAATACGATGTCCACTCAAGAGTTACTCGGTAAATGGGAGATGAATAAGTTGCCAAAGTTTAATGACTTTAGGCATTTGGAGTCTATGATATCGCAGAGGACGTTGATGTTAGAACATGCGGCGAAATCTTCCACCAAATTACGTGATGATATTGTTGCTTTGCAAATACAGTATGCCAGTAAGATAATTTAATATACTAATGTCCGGTATCTATATTTTTATCGACCGTTAAACGGTTTTACACAAATACATCTTGTTTTCCAGAATTAGGGTTATCAAACAACAGAGTCCAAATGGCACAACGTCTCTTAGCATTTGTCAAGAAAACGAAGTCATCTGAAGAAGTGGCTTTAGTTGAAAGTGAGATATCTTGGGCGAAGGGACATAAAGAAATAGCTTTGTCGTTGTTGAGGAATATTGTGTCTCATGAATCCGATAATGTTCAGTTGACGGCAAGTTCAATGAGGTATGTATCAAAAAGAACAGATATAAAATATTACAAATATTCTTAAGAAAATAATACCTTTGTTACCTCTTTAAAATATTAGTAAATTATTAACATTATTTTATATGATTCATAGACAATTTGCATTATGGATGGCTGAATCAAAACGTGACAATGCGAGGGACATAATAAACAAGTATTTGCTGAAAAGCTTGAAAGTGTTACAAAAGAGGGACCATGTTGAAACTAGACTCAAAGTATACCATGATATTGCTAAGTTTGCTGACACTGAATATAAACAGGTGAGGTTTTAATGAATAGACAAGTAAAGTAACGTATAAAACAATATGGTATTTGTATTTTAGCTCAGTATTCTACCGACCGAGCTTTCGCCAACTTTACAGTTGGTTTTTTCAAGGTAGACTGAGATGTAATTCATCTATTTAGACGAATTACACGACGATTCTGACGATATTTTTTACGTATTAAACAATATGGCATTTGTATCTTAGCTCAGTATTCTATTACCTACTAAATTTTTGGTTAGTATGTTACTCCTGTAAAAACTACTAAAACGATTGTGATAAAACTTGATGTAGAATTATAGATGGACAACCAAATGATCGCACAGGGTATGTTTAATTTTCTATTGTCTTACATACACATAAAATCTAAACAAAGTAAGTTTTATTTTAACTTTTTTGTAATTATGTTGCAGGTGGTTTCGTACATGAACTCATCAATTTTCGAAAATAAAGTAAAAGTCATGGAAAGCCTTAGAGGTACTGCGTCTTCTTTGAGGTCCACACAACATTCCTTGACCAGGTAATTTAGATTTTGTCATAGTATGGAGTTTTGCACCAATATTAAATTGTGTTTTCACGAAAACAATATCTTTTTTAGAGACGAAAGGAAAGCATTATTAACCAACGAACGCTTCAAAGAACTAGATGAAGTTGAAATCGAAAATACAAAAGCTGAAAAGGAAAGTTTCCTGAACTTGGCGATGAGGTAAAGTACCTGAATGATTTTAGTAATCATACTATGTCCCTCTTACAAATGGATTTTGACGTCATATGGGGTTTACTAAAGTACTGTAGAGTGTGTACTGTACACGATTTAGTCAAAAAATGGTGTCTTAAACCCCGAGTTTCTTTAGTCAAATCAAAGTAACATTTGAAAGTGTTGTCACAAGGAAATATTCTCAGGCACTTCAGCTGTTAATTTAATACTATTGGAGAAACTTAGATCTTTGATCTGTTAGTCTTAGGAACTCAAGAAAACTAGGTCTATTATTTCAGAACAGGCACGAGTAAGATAAATTTAGAACTAAACTTTACTACCGTGCCAGTTGACTTTCACTAATACTTTTAATTTTATTTAATGTTTTATGATCTGCCTTAATTCTAACAGGCCTTGATGTGCTTTTCGACCTACGCTATAAATATGAAAGGAACCCATCTGCAATAAGATAACCCATTTAGTATTGGATTAGCTCTCAGGAATAATCCTCGTAAATGTATATTACTTTGCGTAAGACGGCTGGCATAAACTGGATGCGAGAAGCCGAAAATAGATCTAGGTGGCGTGCAATTGGAGAGGCCTATGTCCAGCAGTGGACTGCAACAGGATGATGATGATGATGATGATGTATATTACTTTCAGATACTACCTCCTCTCCCTAAAACAATGTGAAGAGAACAATCTATCAGTATTCAGAGTGATATCGCTTTGGCTCGACAACCCTTCCTTTGTGTTCGACGATGCGGACCAATCGTTCGAAACGGTGTTACATTCTATACCGTCTCGCAAGTTTATAACAGCACTGCCACAATTGGCACCGAGGCTGACTAACGAAGATACGCCGTTTGCTGAAAATTTGAGAAAAATTATTAGTAAGTTACTATTTATTTTTGTTTTTATTGGTCAAGGGGGGGTTTTTTGGAAATAAATTTCCTTGCTAAAAATATGACAGGGCTTTAGTACCTCGGAGTATAAACTACTATTTATTTGTTACAAAATAATCTTTTTTGATGTGTGTATTTACAGTTTCACCTAAAAAGTCTATGGCTACTAAATTCTGTTGACAATTCTAACAGATAGATACAATTCTGCCTTCCAGAACGGTGCGCCATAGAACACCCTCACCACACACTGCCCATCCTGTTCGGGCTCAAGAACTCCGACAAGGACAAGCAGATACTGAACGCGAGCGGCGCGGTGGGCGGCGGCCCGCAGTCCGCGCGGCCGCACGAGCCGCGCGTGGCGGCCGCTAGCGACCTCGTGCGGCAGCTGGCGGGGGCTAGCGGGGAAATGGCGGCCATTATCGCCCAGATGGAGAAAATATGTGACGGTAACTAAATCTCATCTTACTAATAAATAAATAAATATCTTTATCTAAATAACACTTTAGTGACACTGTTCGTGAAGTTCTGTAATTGGCTTCCTATTGTTACCATTTTTATAAGTGGGTATGTATAGCTGTTGAACTTCCTAATAAATAAATTAAAGCTGTGGTTAGATTCGCTGTATTTTGATGAGAAACACCTCATTGAAACTTAACTCAGCTATTTCTTCTATGTTTTTTGTATATTAGCTATTGTAACCATTAAA
This sequence comes from Idaea dimidiata, assembly GCA_949358125.1. Lineage (NCBI taxonomy): Eukaryota > Metazoa > Arthropoda > Insecta > Lepidoptera > Geometridae > Idaea > Idaea dimidiata. The sequence continues at coordinate 8,885,734 of OX442337.1, forward strand.
AAAATGTCTAATTTTAAGGAATGAACTGCCGGCTGCAACACAGCTTACGCTAAAGTAGTTAGTAGGGTTAATTTAAAATGTCTTTTTTTCTTTATATTTATTTAATATTACAAAGCTGAGAGTTTGGGAGTAAGCTTTTATTTCGATATTCTTACGCGGGTGAAACCGCGGGGCGCAACCAGTTGCAAATAAATAAGGTGTTATTGTAATTGAAAATAAAAACACTCAAAATCGGTTCCGTTTTCTGTACGTGATCAAGAAACTTACATAACATCACATACAATCTATTTATTAGTAGAAAAAAGATACTTATAATATTTACTTTTTTCTGTGTTACAATAAAGATATTAGGGGTTAAAGTATGAAATTGCCGATTTGTACTGAAAATCTTAATTGTTTATTTTTTAAATTTTTAACAAACTTATTTAATCAAAATAGTTGCCATTATTATCTATACATTGCTGCCATCTAATGGGAAGGTTATTAATGCCTTTGCGATAGAACTCCGACGATCTAGACTGCACAAACTGTGTGAAAGCATTTTGTACCGCCTCCTGGGAAGAAAACTTCTTGTCACGTAGATAATTGTCCAAATCACGAAAAAAATGGTAGTCCGTTGGAGCAAGGTCTGGTGAATACGGAGGATGACGAATGGTTTCTAAGTGCAGTTCCTGAAGGGTCAAAATGGTTTCTCGTGCTGTGTGAGGTCTCGCGTTGTCGTGGAGCAATAATGGTGAAGATCGATTCATGAGTCGGGGCTGTTTTACTGCTAGTTTTGTCAACATGGTTCGGAGTTCGGCACAATAGACATCTGCCGTAATTGCTTGACCAGATCGAAGAAAACTATAGTGAATAACACCATGCTGAGACCACCAAACAGTTACCATTACCTTTTTATTGGTAAGTTTTGCTTTAGGACACTGTTGTGGCATTTGACCTGGGGTCAGCCATTGCATTTTTCTTTTCCGGTTATCATAAAGAATCCACTTTTCATCACATGTTACAATTCGATCCAATATTCCTTCATTTCTGTACCGGTTCAACAAGGCAACACAAGTTTCAACACGCGTTTCTTTCTGCAGATCAGTCAAATCATGAGGCACCCATTTTTCGTATTTTTTTATTTTATTGATTTGACGCAAGTGAGTCAATAAAGTGGGTAAGGTAACGTTAAACCATGCCGCTAATTCCTGGGTAGTTTGACTAGGATCGGCTTCCACTATCTCTCTTAATTCATCGTTATTCACCTGTGTGGGCGGTCTTCCTCGTGGCTCGTTCTTTAAGTCGAAATTTCCATCACGAAAGCGTTTAAACCAAAATCGCACGGTGCGTTCATTAGTAGACCCCTCTCCAAACGCAGCATTGATATTGCGGGCTGTTTCTGCCGCGTTAGTTCCACGTCGGAACTCGTATTCAAAAATCACTCGAATTTTCGCAGTATCCATCTTTCTTGTCTAAATTGAATAACAAAAACAATTGAAAGTCGATATTCAAATGTTTCACATTTTTTAAAAAAAGAACATCACAGAAACCATTTGAAAAAAGTTTCATTCGAAAACCTCAAACCATGAAGATTCTATGTCAATTCAAAGAACCTATTGATATAAAACGGCAATTTCATACTTTAACCCCTATTATTTATTTATTTAATAAGGTTTATGTTCAGGGATCAACATGCTTTTTTACGAACAAACGAACGATAGATAATTTTTCAAATGTTTCAACGTTTACGACGTTAGATGTGAAAATCATATCCTACTAATATTATAATGCTGAAAGTTTGTGAGTTTTTGTGTATGTGTGTATGTGTGATACATACACACATACTTACTCAATCACGCAAAATTTACTTACTTACAAAACACGTTACTCAATCACGCAAAAACTAATGAACCGATTGCGATGAAACTTGGAATATAGGTAGCTGGATACCGGGAATAACACAGAGGCTACTTTTTATCCCGATATTACCGCGGGAACGGGACTTACGCGGGTAAAACCGCGGGGCGCAGCTAGTGGACCTTTAGAACTGCAACTGCAAAACTTTTGCTACTTTTTGAAACTCATTACCGTAACCAAAAATTAATCTGTTAACGGTTCATACTGCGAACAGGAACAAGCTGCATTTAAGACACTTCCCGCTGCGTATTTTTTTCAGCCACAATTAGTTTTGCAAACTACAAGCCAATCGCTAAGGACCCCAGACAAAAGATCCCGGCAGCAGAACAGATTAAAAATCTAAGGAATTTAGACGCGATACCTATTCCTACAGCAACCATCGCAGTAAATAATGATTGCAAATATAAACACTTTCCCAGTAAGTATAATAATTTAATGATAAAGTTGGAAGCAGGGTACTGCAAAGTAGAACTAAACTATATACGCGACGAATTGAGAACCTCTTCCTTTTTTGAAGTCGGTTAAAAACGTTCAAGTTTTAACTGTGTGCTTTTGCAATTAGCCTTACTATTGGGCCTTTGTGCGTGATTTTAAGCCGTGGGTTTCCTCACGATGTTTTCTTTCATCGTAAGAGCGATGTTAATAGAACATGCGATGTTAATAGCACATAAATTTTTCATAAGAAAAGAGACATTTTTGCGCGTCCGGGATTCGAAACCACGACCTTCGGAGTAAAAGTCGGGGTATCTACCACTAGACCAACAGCGCTTTTAAAAAAGTAGGACTAATTTAATTAATTTAACAACCAAATTAATTAAATAAATTTTAATAAATAAATGTTTGTGTCTGGTCTGGGTGTCTTTCTATGTATAATATGTATGTATTTACAAAAAAAAAGTATTATATGTAGTATATCCGTTGTCTAGTACCCATAGTACAAGCCTAGTGCTTAGTTTGGGGCTAGATTACGCGGTGTGCAATGTAGTTAAATATTTATTTAATTAATTTAGATGTTGTGAATTTATGCTACAGTACACAAGCCCAATAATCTGGTATTCTGTTTTGTTTCTACAGCATTATCATCGTTTGATAGCCATTTTGAACTAGTCGGAGGAATAAATTGTCCCAAGAAAGTATCGTGTTTAGACTCCACTGGAAACAAGCGCATATTGCTTATAAAGGTATGTATAGACTTTGATAAAATAAATCTAGATGGACTATCGCATGGTACAACACTACTATATTATTATGATATTTTGTTTTATTTAAACTCTTAAAATTCACACGATTTGTTAACATAGTTACATTTTACCGGGTCATAGTCGCGTAATATAAATAAAACAATATTTACCGGGTTTTACTCGCGTTTTATTCAAAAACGTCATCATTATCAACGACCGAGCTTTCGCCAACTTTCCAGTTGGCTTTTTCATGGTTGACTGAGATGTAATTCGTCTATTTTACCATTCTAAAAAGTTACTGAAACCCGGTAAATATCGTGTTTTATTATGCAAATCGCAAAAACCTTAGACAAAATCGCGTAATATTATTTTTGTTCCTACCTCGACGTTTCAACAATGTTACAATGGTCTTGGTCACGAGGGGACACTATTAATTTATATTCTATTTCATTTAATTCAAGGGCGAAGACGACATGCGTCAAGATGCAGTGATGCAACAAGTCTTTACAATAGTTAATACACTATTGGATAACAATCCTGTTACAAGTCGCAATAAATTGCTCATTAGGACTTACAAGGTAAGATATGATTATGCTGAAGTTAATCAATATATTTACATACAGATCATATTCCAGTACTACTTCTGTAGCCCAGCATAGAAGAGTTACCACATTAATCCCCATGGATGTCCTAAAAGGCGATAAAGGGATTTAGGGGATACTAGCCTTGAGTTCTCCTCGCACGGTGGCGGATAAACTTCTTGGTCCCTAGAAGGGTTATTGTCAGACAGGCGACAAATATTGCCAAATATCTTTTGACGGCCTCAGTGGCGCGGCGGGCGAATGCCCGACTGCAATGCAGAAGGTTGAGGGTTCAATTCCCGCCGGGTGCAAATATTTATGCTTAAAATTAATATTTGTATCTGGTCTGGGTCTATTCCTATGTATAAAATGTATATATTTACAAAAAAAAAAAAGTAGTATATCCGTTGTCTAGTCACCGTAACAAAAGCTCAGCAAGATGGGGCTAGATGGCGCTGAGTGTTGGTCACAGAATTTATTAATTATTTATTTATTTACAGTAGGAATGGTAAATTATGATTTACGTATTGTGCCGAGACTCCAAATAATTTAATGTTTTCGCTAATCCCGGGCTCCCGAGAGGGGTGCAACCGGGATCGTTCAGATGAGAAGATTATTACAGTTCATATTCCATTTCGTGCTTCACGATTTTTATTAAAAAGAATTTCCCACACCTGCAAAAAAAATGCTTGGCTATGATGGTAGATGTCGCTACGTGCCTTAGTCGAAAACCCAAAAGCCGCAAGTGGCATAGATGCCCATCACATCGGAATGAAACTTTTAATTCTAAAGCATATTTTTCATAAAAACTTTTTCCAGGTGTGGAAATTCTTTTTAATAAAAATCGTTAATCGGGAAATGGAGTATGATCTGTAATAATCTTTTCATTTGTAAGGGTTCCAGGTACAAATTCTGTCTGATGCAGAATTTTGAAAACCATTTTTTTTTCTCTTAAAACCGAAAGTGTTTATTTCCAGGTAGTACCAATGTCCAAACAGTCTGGTGTACTAGAATGGTGCGTCGGTACCATTCCGTTGGGGCTCTACTTAGTAGCACCACCGACGGCCCCCGCGACCGACGGAGCGCATGCGCGGTATCGACCACAGGTAACTAATATTAGGGGTTAAAGTATGAAATTGCCGATTTGTACTGAAAATCTTAATTGTTTATTTTTTAAATTTTTAACAAATTTATTTAATCAAAATAGTTGCCATTATTATCTATACATTGCTGCCCATCTAATGGGAAGGTTATTAATGCCTTTGCGATAGAACTCCGACGATCTAGACTGCACAAACTGTGTGAAAGCATTTTGTACTGCCTCCTGGGAAGAAAACTTCTTGTCACGTAGATAATTGTCCAAATCACGAAAAAAATGGTAGTCCGTTGGAGCAAGGTCTGGTGAATACGGAGGATGACGAATGGTTTCTAAGTGCAGTTCCTGAAGGGTCAAAATGGTTTCTCGTGCTGTGTGAGGTCTCGCGTTGTCGTGGAGCAATAATGGTGAAGATCGATTCATGAGTCGGGGCTGTTTTACTGCTAGTTTTGTCAACATGGTTCGGAGTTCGGCACAATAGACATCTGCCGTAATTGCTTGACCAGATCGAAGAAAACTATAGTGAAAAACACCATGCTGAGACCACCAAACAGTTACCATTACCTTTTTATTGGTAAGTTTTGCTTTAGGACACTGTTGTGGCATTTGACCTTTTTTTTTTTTTTAATTTATTTTAATCAGAATTGAATACACATTTAAACTTAAACTATAATCCCGCCAAACTGACGAGCAGTTTGTTGGCAAGTGAACGCTTTTTACATTTATTTTAATTCTGTGCATCTACATAATTTGCTTACAATTACTAACTCCCTTATTTTTAATATTTATATTTCCTAAAAATAATCTTGCAATTAAAATGAACAAAACCAATAAACAAAGTCGGCATTATTTTAACGTTTCAATTAAAACATTTTTAAGCTTAGATTTTAACAAATTTCTAGGCAGCTTTGACCCACCTCTCAGCCACGGTATATCATTGCACATCATCGGTACCATGCACCTGTTCAATCTCCGGCCGTAACAATTTTTTACTGTTGGTACTTTTAACTTACCCTCCCTGACCCTCCTAGTATTATATTTATTGTGAACTGGATTTTTAAATTCTTCATTATAATAAAAGTCGATACCTATTTGATAAGTTATTTTTAAATCTAGTGGTAGCATTTTAGTTAAATAATATAGCTTCCTATAATCTTTGTTACATTGTTTTTTATCCTTTTTACTAACTAAATACTTAAGGAATCTTGTTTGTAATTTACTTATCTCATTCAGGTAGGTAGGATAGGTACGACCATATACACTGACCGCGTAGCCAAGCAATGAGTCAACCAGTGCATAGTATACCATACGGAGTGTTTGTTTATTCACTACGTACTGCAGCTGAAAGAATTTACCTAACACTGATCTCAATTTTGCACTCAATTCACCAATATGACTTTTCCAGTGAAAGTTAGTATCTATAATCAACCCTAAGTACTTATATGTTTGTACGTATTCCAACACATCGCAGTTACAATCGTTTTTATTTCTGTGCAAACAATCATATGTGTGACCTACGATACCCAGATGTTCATAGTTCACACGTTTAGCTCTTTTGTTATACGGTGAATACAAGTGCATACATTTAGTCTTTTGTAGGTTTATCATTATTCCGTTGTCATGTGCCCATTTTATGATATTTTCGAAGTCATGCTGTACAGCCACTTTAGCTTGTTTAATATCATTCGAAGCATACAATAGGCACATGTCATCGGCATACATATATACGTTACATTTTTGTATAACATTTACCACACTGTTAACCAACAATACATAGCCAAGAGGACCGAAGACTGACCCAGTCGGAACACCCAAAGCAACATTGGCCTCTTCCCCAGTAGTCCCACTAATCATTGTTCGTATCGTTCTTTCTGATAGATAGTTTTGGAACCACTGATTAGTAGGACCACCCACTCCACACTCTTCCATAGCTCGGAGCAGCACTTCATGCTCTAAGGTATCAAATGCCTTTTTATAATCAATAAAAAGTGCAATAATCTGATTTCCATCGTGCAAGTTGTTATTAATCTTGTCTGCAAAACTACATAACGCTGTATTAGTGCTGCGACCTCGCCTAAAGCCGTGTTGGTGGTCTGTTAATAAGCTATGTTTATCCAAAAAGGAACTTAATTGGCCTACTATTGCTTTTTCAACAATTTTATTTATGACTGATAATATCGCAATTGGTCTATAATTAGTATACTCGTAATGGCTGCCCCCCTTGAATATGGGTCTTATTATCGCTTTTTTTAATTGATTCGGATATAATCCCTTTGTAAGACACATATTTACAAAGTGGGCAAGAACGGAGCTCATTTCAATAGCTATACATTTCAAATCCTTAGGTCGTATTCCATCAATACCTGGGGATTTTTGGGAGCTTAAATTATTAATTATTTTACATACTTCCCTTTGCGTTACTTTTATAAATCTAAATGATACATTGCTAGCCCTAACATACGACGATCTATTCAATAATTTTAAGTTACAATTATGTTTTATATCCAGTATTTCTTTGGTAAAAGTGTGAGAGAACTCACTACATACATTTTTTATACTATTTGTTTTTCCTAAGTACTTTGTAATCACACTGTCCAGGTTAGGTTTAACCCGTCCTATCCAAGAATTAATATTTGCCCATATTTTCCTATAGTCTCCCCTACACAATGATATCTCTTTTTGCCTATACTTATTCTTAGCGGCATTTATTTCTTTATTTACTTTATTTCTGAATTTTGTATATTCCAGTCGTTTATTCATACAGGTAGGCGATGATTTCCAGGCCCGAAATAAGTTATCCCGCTTTGCTATCATGGAATACAAGTTTTTTGTAACCCAAGGTTGGGTTATTCTTTTTTTCTTTATTACAACTTCTTTTTTACTTCCTTCATAAATGCTACCAAAAATTTCACACAGTTGTTGATACAACACTAAGGGGCACTCAATTGAAAGTAAATGGGACCAATCATACATAGTCACTTTTTGCCTTACTAACTCATCGTCAATGATAATTTTACGTTTTAATAAGTCACTCTGCAAACAGCTGTTTCTTGCAATGTTTAAAGATATACCCACAACGTGATGATCGGATATACCACACTCCAATATGAACGAACGCAGGCTTGACTCAGCTGCACCTGTGTAGGTATCACCGACGCTCCTCTGTCTTACTCGCACCCATACATGATCAATGCATGATCTAACTACTCGTCCGTCAACTATCTCTTCTCGAGTTATCTCATCATTGGGTATTGCACATTGCAAGCCCGCATCCGATAGGGTACTTGCATAGCTATTAATTAATAAACAGTTGCTATCTTTGTTATACTTGTACAAATCCATGTTCATATCTCCGATGACTATCAGCTCCTCGTCTCTAGGAATACTCCTTAACAAAATGTTCAGTTGTTGTATAAAACTTTTCTTATTTTTTGCCGGTGGTCGATACAGAGCAAAAACATGAACAAGGATATTGTTTGCCGTTATTTTTCCATGTATACCTTCAGCTGCTGTAATTTTCAACGCCTCGCATTCAACATTTAAGTCATTTTTCGAATAAATCAACACGCCCCCTCCTTTTTGGATTTCTCTAGTAAATGCAAAACTGGTACTATATCCCGGTAGTGAGTATAATCCCAATTCCTCCTGCCTTATGTTTATTTCTGTTAGAATTACTAAGTCAACTCTGTATGCACAATTATGAATCAGCAATAACAGTTCATTATAATGTTTTCGCAGTGATCTTATATTTAAATGTATGGTATGCAATCCACTCATTGATGTGTGCAATACGTCTCCAAACTTTTTCACATCATTGTATCTATTCCATGTAATATTTGAAGTAATGTAATCGAATTTTGATGCTTATCGTAATCATTTCTTGTAAACCTGTGGGTAAACAGATAAAAAAAAAATCACCTAATTTTTAAATTCTGTATATCTTTCTCACTTTTTATATTATATATTTTCTTCTCATTTTCTTTCCTCACCAAGATATTAGAATTCTGAATCCAGATGTATTTGTATATATGTTTAAGCTCATTTTTCGAGTTCCAGAATAGCTGTCGTTTATACTTGGGTAGATCCTCATTTATGTATATTCTACTCTGGTTGTTGTCGCTATACACCTGCCCATTTGTTATTCTAATTTTTCTTGTTTCTATCCATTTATCTCGTACATATTTGGTTCGGCATACAATCACAACCGGTTGGAACGTTTTTCCGTTAGTCTCTTTTTCCTTGCCTACCCTCTTTGCTTCAATAATATCCTCGGTTTTAATTTTTACCAACTTTGCTAGGTTTTTCGCTACTTCTATTATGTTTTCTCCTTGTCTTTTCTCCAGCCCGATTATTTCAATACTTTTATCCTTTTCTTTCTGCTCCAATTCTAAGATTCGCTCCTCCAGAGCCTGATTTTGTTTTTCGAGAAATACGTTTTTATTTTCTAGTGCTTTGTTCTTTTTCTCTGTCTCTTCTTTGAATGCTATCATCGTTTGGTACTGATCAGCATAGAACTCCACTGTGTCTTTTAGTTCCTCAAAGCGCCTCTCGATTCTGTACATAATATCAAGCTTCTTGTTCACTTGTAGAAGAAGCGACTCGACCGAGAGATCGTTGGGGTCAATCTCAATCATGATTTTACCACTGGATCCTGGGGAATCCTCGATTCGTTTATTTAGTCCATGGGGGTCCCGCTTATGGCAGTCCTCACAAAGGCTTTCTTTTAGTAAAAAAGATTTTGTGTTTTTAACGCACTTTTTGTGATACACTATCTCGCAGCTCCTACATTTTATAACGTCGTCCTTTGCCAGTGACAGGTATAATTTGCACTTTTTACACTGAACCATTTCTTATTTTTTATTTAGTGATTGCAAAATAAGCGATGATTTATTTTCGGTCCTAGGATACACACACAGAAGTTATAAGCACGACCGCACGGCAAGCGCTCGCGCATGCGAATAAACATGAATGGCTGACCTGGGGTCAGCCATTGCATTTTTCTTTTCCGGTTATCATAAAGAATCCACTTTTCATCACATGTTACAATTCGATCCAATATTCCTTCATTTCTGTACCGGTTCAACAAGGCAACACAAGTTTCAACACGCGTTTCTTTCTGCAGATCAGTCAAATCATGAGGCACCCATTTTTCGTATTTTTTTATTTTATTGATTTGACGCAAGTGAGTCAATAAAGTGGGTAAGGTAACGTTAAACCATGCCGCTAATTCCTGGGTAGTTTGACTAGGATCGGCTTCCACTATCTCTCTTAATTCATCGTTATTCACCTGTGTGGGCGGTCTTCCTCGTGGCTCGTTTTTTAAGTCGAAATTTCCATCACGAAAGCGTTTAAACCAAAATCGCACGGTGCGTTCATTAGTAGACCCCTCTCCAAACACAGCATTGATATTGCGGGCTGTTTCTGCCGCGTTAGGTTTCTGCCGCGTTAGTTCCGCGTCGGAACTCGTATTCAAAAATCACTCGAATTTTCGCAGTATCCATCTTTCTTGTCTAAATTGAATAACAAAAACAATTGAAAGTCGATATTCAAATGTTTCACATTTTTTAAAAAAAGAACATCACAGAAACCATTTGAAAAAAGTTTCATTCGAAAACCTCAAACCATGAAGATTCTATGTCAATTCAAAGAACCTATTGCAATAAAACGGCAATTTCATACTTTAACCCCTATTATTTGACTTTAGTTTTAAGGCCACGGCATCTTGTGGCAATTAAGTAATGAGTAACGGCCTCTGTGGCGCGGCGGGCAAACACCCGACTGCAATGCAGAAGGTTGCGGGTTCGATTGGCAGGGCGCAAATACTTATGCTTTAAAATAAATGTTTGTATCTGGTCTTTGTGTATCTCTATGTATAATATGTATGTATTTACAAAAGAAAAATAAATATAAGTAGTATATCCGTTGTCTAGTCACCGTAACACAAGCTTAGCAGCTTACCATGGGGCTAGATGGCGCTGTGTGTTGGCCACATAATTTATTTATCACAATCGTCTAGTTTCATTAAGTACTAGTAGCGTTCTGCAGTTTCACCTGCGTGCGTAATCCTGTGAGTGGTTTTCAAAGTCTCATCCTACTAATGTTATAAATGTGAAAATGTGTGTGTTTGTATGTTTGTTACTAAATCACACCAAAACTACTGAACCGATTGCGATGAAACTTGGATTATGAGTAGTTGGATACCGGGAATAACACATAGGCTACATTGTATCCCGATAGTCCCGCGGGAACGGGACTTACGCGAGTGAAACCGCGCAGCTAGTACATACATACTTGTAAACTTACGTGTAATAAATAAAGATATACAATAATATTGTTTTTATTACTTGTACTATTTATGTATTCTGTACTTACATGTTTTGTAAAAAAAAAGACGATAAAACAAAAATTTGCCATCCTATATAGTATTTCACTCCATCCGTGAATACCATTTCTTGTCTATTTTCGCCTAAGTAAACCATTTTTGATTTTTACCTCTTAGGACATGTCAAGTCATATGGCTAGGAAGCTACTGAACGACGACCACAAAGCCTGCAAGAGCAACAGGGACAAATTGGCCACATTTACCAAGATACTGAAGGAGTTCAAACCAGTATTCCACTACTTTTTCACTGAACATTATTTGGATCCCGTCACGTGGTATGAGAGAAGACTCGCGTATACTAAAAGGTTAGTATCCTACTAATATTAACACCCTTATTTATAAAACACTAGCTACTCTATCATGCAAAAAATACTGAACCGATTGCGATGAAACTTAGAATACAGGTAGCTGAATACCAGAAATAACACATAGGCTATTTTTTTTATCCCGATATTCCCTCGGGAACGGGACTTACGCGGGTGAAACCGCAGAGCGCAGCTAGTATTTTGTAGTTTTATTAAATTCAACCGATAAAAAATTCACCGTGAGACGTGAAGTGTCATCCACAATAAAAAACTATGCCATAAAAAAGTGAAACCTCACCTTACCATCAGAAACTGCACATGATTATACTGTTATTTATTTCCAGTGTGGCGACATCCTCCATGGTCGGCTATATCTTGGGACTCGGCGACCGTCATGTTCAAAATATTTTAGTGGACAAAGGAACTGCTGAAGTTATTCATATCGATTTTGGTATTCTATCAAATATTTCTTGTTTTTTATTTCTTCTTTAATTTTTTGGGTAAATTATTTTTATTATTTTCTTCTTTTTTTTCAAAGGAATTGCATTTGATCAAGGCAAAACTTTACACACACCAGAGACTGTACCGTTCAGACTGACTCAGGACATGATTGCCGGTTTTGGTTCCAGCGGAGTTGAAGGTATCTTTAGAAGGTAAATAATAAATAAAAATAATAATTAATTTCTTTAATTTAGCAATATAATAGTAATTGGCCTTTTTATTTAATTTTAGATGATTTATACAGCGCAACCAACTTTTAATCTTTGCTATTTTAAGGCGCTGTAGTGCCCGGGACATTGGCAGGTGGAGTAGGCTTGCCCAGCACCTATACCACCCTTCCAGCCTAGTCAGCCATGCCCAGAGGAAAGAACTGGTCAATACGTCTGGAGCTAACTAAGCCGTGACTTTCTCACGATGTTTTCCTTTACTGTATGAGCGATGTTACATAACTTTACACATAACTTTTCCGCAAGGTAAAAGACATTGGTGCGCGGTAAGCCGGGATTCGAAACCACGACCTTCGGAATGACAGTCAGGGTATCTACCACTAGACTAACACCGCACTATTTTACCACCCAATTTGGTATTTGGTTTGGTATTTTAACCAAACTTATATGCAAATACAGTCAAATAGGTTATTTCTAGGTAGTACCAATGGTAATTTTATTAAATTAATATTGTAAATGTGTGTGTGTTTGTTTCTTCTCCTGTACTGAGCCGATTGCGATGAAACTTATAAATCGTTGCGACTACCCATTTTTAAGTATGCATTATATAAGTTAAATCTATCATCTAGCTAATATAATAAAAATGTATGTTTGTGAATGAATGGGTGCTAATTAAATTTCCTTTCTTTATACCATTATTTATGTTAATTATTTCTTCACGAAAACACTACTAAATCGATTACAATGCAACTTTGAAAGTAAATATTTTACCTAATTTGTACTTCTTTCAGATGCTGTGAGAAAACGATGCAGTTACTGAGAGATAACTCAGAAACATTGTTAACAATACTGGAAGTGTTGTTGTGTGATCCATTATATTCGTGGACAGTCACTTCGAATCAACAGAACGCGACTGGTAATAGAAACACCACTATGCAAGGTAAGATATTATATTGCGATCATAAATCCATCCATATAAACTGATTGATTCATTGATTAATACTTTATTGCAACACAGCATACTTAAATATTTACAAAACACTTTATTTTCCGGGTTTAATCGCGTATTATTCATGATTTTTAAACATACCGAGCTTTCGCCTTTCAGTCAACCTTGAAAAAGCCAACTGTAAAGTTGGCGAAAGCTCGGTTCGCTCGGGTCCCTGTTTACAGCTTCATTTATAACACCCGCAGAAGTGAAAACGCGTTATCACAAATGAATGCGGTTGCACTTTTTTGTTCATTACTCAGGTTTTACTAATTGGATTCCGATGCAAAGTATACCACGACCTTCCTCGAAAATAGAACTATCTAATATTGAAAACCAGATTTCAATCGGATAAGTAGTTTTTAACAGACAAAGAGACATGAATTAAAAAAAATATATAATTTTGTTCTACTACTTTTTCTAAACTCTCTAGACAACTTTTTTTAAATTTACTTCCAAGTACAGACTTTTTGTCCTCTCTTCCTTTATTATAAGTATAGAGTATAGATTTGCGTAAGTAGATAAGTATTAAAACACTTTATTCATCGGGTTAAATCGCGTTTTTATTCATGGTTTTAAAACGAACCGAGCTTTCGCCAACTTTCCAAAAAAATGCTTAGTCTAAAGTTGGCGAAAGCTCGGTTCGTTTTAAAACCATGAATAAAAACGCGATTTAACCCGATGAATAAAGTGTTTTAATACTTATCTACTTACGCAAATCTATACTCTATACTGTACTAATCTATACTCTATATATATGGTTTATTAAGTATTGTCGTTTCTCCCAGGCGTAAGTGCATCGACATCGACATCGACATCGAACAGCGGTCTGGCACAGCGCGCGCTGCTGGCGGTGAGCAGCAAGCTGAGCGGCACGGAGGGCGGCGCGGCGGGCGGCGTGGCGGTCCGCGGCCAGGTGGCGCGGCTGCTGCACGCCGCCGCCGACCCCGCCCGTCTGTGCCGGCTGTACCCGGGGTGGCAGCCTTATCTGTGATGTCTGTCACGTCATAGCTGCCGGGAGTTTTGGCGGGAACGCGTCGAGGAGTTGTGGTGCTAAATTTTCATTTTTGTGAAACCTAGTTCAAATGCGTGCAAATTGTTTCGTTTCGGGGGCATATTAACCAATTTAGTTTCGTGAAAGTGTACAAGTGGAATGAAAGTGATAATCGGTGTAAAACATGGACTTAGTGTTGTCTCCAAAGCTCCGTGAAAAATCTTTGTAAATGGCCGCCGTGTTTACAAATGATTCCCTAGACTTGACTTTAACTATGACGACTTGACTGTTTCGATGCAAATAACTTGCATATAATAATACTTGACACTCGCTTATTCCGTAATGGCCATAATCGGTTCACAACCGATAAGAAATAAAAAATAAATAGCTGCCGTATGTTCCTTACAAATATTTCAAAGAAAAAAATTCACGCAGAGACGCGAGTTCAAATCTCGTCACGAGTCAATTTTTGAGGACGAATATTTCTAGAAAAATTCGTCTTCTAAAATTCACTCGCGACGAGATTTGAACCTTTATAATATTTCTAGTAGATATGCCTTGAGCAATAAAAACAAATTACGAAATGCTCGTTATTGAATCCTTGTGTGCTTTATAAAGTAAGTTTATGAAATTTTTAAATTTCTTTCGTTAAAGTCAATAATTTAGTAAGCTCTCAATATCGTTATAAATTCATTATTGAATCCTTGAGTGCTTTATAACGTACGATTTTGGAACTTTTAAGTTTTTCCTGTTAAATTCATTAATTGAGTGTATGCTATATCTGGGTGCCAACTGTACTTCTGATTTGTTGGATTAGGATGTTTGTGATAATGTTGATTGTTGAAGTGCTTGATAAAGTACGCTTATGAAACTGTAAGTTTCTCTTGTTGATGTCAATAATTTATTGTTTTCATTCACTGGGTGGCAACCTTACTTACTTTTGATTTGTTTAAGATAATTGTGATAATATTGATTGTTAAAGTGATAAAGTACTTACGATTTTTAAGTTTTGTTTACCGTTCCCTTGTTGACTAAGTCAATACTGTGCTATACCATACCAATGTTTTCTTTATAGACTGGGTACTTATTGTGATATAATTATTAATTTATTGTATGGCAGTCAATCTTATTAAAGAATAAGTAAATTGACCAGTAGGTGAGTGTATTAGACACTTATACAATTCGTTGACTACAGTTATTCACTTTTGGTACAGTATAGAAAAGACAATAAATTTACAGTAATTTAACTTCAATTTTTTAATTTGAAATTAATACTGTACCTTATTGTGTTATCTATACTGTGATTAGTGATCACTAGTGTACGAACGAGTGAAATGTCTGTTACAGCCATAATAATGTTAATTTAAGTATTGTTTAAATTTTGTTTTAACCCAGTCTTTATATGCAGTAAATTTTCTACTCGGCAACTGTAACTTTTGAAAATTTGGATAATAAAAAAGGTTCCTCCTCTGTTCACCTATTTGTGCAAGCTATACAATGCCTGGCAACCAAAGTGTAAATAAATGATTGATTTATCTTTTATCTTGTTTTATTTAAAACTAGCTGCGTTCCACGGTTTCACTCCACTTAAGGACGCGACTCATGTGAAATCCCTTCCGCTTGAATAGTTTTCTTCATAGCTGGTATCAAATAGATCTTTAAACAATGTTTAATGTTATTGTACATGATACAAGAAGTGTCCCCTTCATTTCAAAAACAATAAAAAATAACTTTAAATACCACTATTATACAGGCAAAGTTATCCCTGTTTTACAAAATAAATCAGTTTTTCTTCTAAATCCTTAACCGCTATATTTTCTTATAGGCATCATAATTATTAGAAAATACAATACCTAGAACCCCTTCATCGTATTTTATAAAAATATTATTTTAATCTTCGTTAATTATTGATTTTACGAGAAATTGTAGATTTTTTCACGCAATTCCATCTCGCTCATTTATATGCAATCAGACAAGGACCGTTGATTATCATCTATCGCCGCCTTAATTCCCGACCCTGTGGGAATTTCGAATAATCCCATTATTATTTTTCCCGGGTCTTATTCGCGTATAATTATTTTTAAATTCTCTTACCTCGACGCTCCCTCAGTCCCCTCGCGACCAAGATCATTGTAACATGATCGAAACGTCGAGGTAAGAGAATTTAAAAATAATTATACGCGAATAAGACCCGGGAAAAATAATAATGAGTTCAAATCGTGTGAGTTTAAAATTTTCGAATAATCCTTTCTTAGGCAACCCTACACATCACAAAGAACAAAGGTAGCCTACAATTTTTATGTAATCTAACAGCCGTATTTATAGACGTGCCCCTAAGCAATTACTTTGGCTAAGTACTGTCTTGACTCGTTCTTATTCGGCGCCTGATGGTTCCGATTGTTTGACATTGGTCTTTATGACCAAGTCAATGATGAAGCCAAGTCCCAGATGATCGCGTCAGCTTTCGGCGACAAGTGCGCTTATGCTGAAAGCGAATCGGTATAGGACCATTGGGATAGGATTCAGGTATCTATCACTAGGAATTCACCCCGAACTAAGACCTCACGACCCCCTATCTCCCCAACCGATCCGACTCATCTTCGAACTCATAAATTCTACTGACCTAAACTACGCGCATACCAAAATTCATGAAGATCGGAGCTACGATACTCAAGTTATCGTCGAACAAAGATACAAGCACCAGGCCCGTCTACACTGGAATAATTCGAAATAATTCGACGCAGAACGTGCTCGGAATGTCTAAAGGCCGACGTATGTGACAACCTGTTGGTGGAACAACACCATCCTGAAGGAGACCAGGTTGAAGAAACCCTTTTAAGTGGCCAACTCAGAGATAGAACTCATTGGGCCAACTATCCTAAATATCGACCGCTAATGATTATTATGGAGAAATACAGGATAAAGAATACGCCTCTGCATTTCCTGTTCCTGGCTTTGTAGAAGGCCTTCGACTGTGTTCCTCGCTTGATAATAATTATGGTGGGCGCTGTGTTCCAAGCAAGGGGTCCTTGAAACTTATATTGTAACCATCATAGACATATACCGAAACTCCAATTCTATAGTGCGAACTGTCCCGGGTAACACTAATCCTTTCCCCATTGCAATCACAGGGTTTAGTCCATTTCTGTTCAGTGTGACACTGGACGTACTGCCCGGACTCACACGAGCAGGTCCCGTGGCTGCTCATATGTGCTGATGATAATGCGCTGGTGGATTTGAATAAGGGACGTGGAAAGAGACGAGACGCTTGAGAATGGCGGTTTGCAACTAAATGTTACAAAGACCGAATACTTGGATAGCAATACCACAGATCCCACTCCTGTTTACGCATGGTAAACCCGTCGTTTTGTATGGTAGTGAGGCGTAGCCAGTACGTGTATATGTAGTTGAGCGACTTAAGCAGGAGCTGAGTGTCACGAAGATGAAGATGCTGCGCTGGATGTGTAAAGTAACGCGAAATGACCGCGTCAAAACTCTCGCATCAGCGGCAGCCATAATGTCCGAGACATTGCAGATAAATTGCAAGAATGCCGCTAACAGTGCATCCACGTCTTACGTAAACCAGCTATTGATGTGGGAAAGAAGTGTCTTGCTATGAGACCTATAATAGGAAAGCGTCACCGTAAAGTAATAAGAAACGTAAATTTATCCTCGAAAATTCATAAACTTTTGTAGGATTCTAAACGAGAGATAAATTGTATTATTTTACGAACACATTTTCGTCCCGCGGGATAAAAAGTAGGGTATGTTTTTTATTGTTATTTCGAGCCTGTAGTGTCCCTCTGCAGGGCAAAGGCCTCTCTCACAGACTAGTAAGAAGATACCAAAATGCCTCTCTCTCCATAGCTCACGGTCTTGTGCATTCAAATCTTCAGCTATCTATTACATACACCCATGGAGGTAAGATTTTCCTAAGTCCATTCATACACCTACCTACCAAGTTTCTTCGCAATCGCTTCATTAGTTTTTGCTTGATTGAAGTAGGATTTCTAGGGTAATTGTTTTTTACTGGTAGCATTTAGTAACTAACAACTGTCAATGTCAAAAAATCGTAGTACCCACTCCCGCTACCATAGCAACCAAATACAAAACAATTTTTCAACTCACTATTATAAAGTGCAATGTAAACGATATTTTATTGGGATTATAATATTAACAAGATATTATAATTAATCAAACGTAGTTCTTCGTGCATTGCTATTCATTCCATGGCAGAATTGCATGTTTTGGGACAAATAAAAGGCGCGTTAAACTTCCAAAACAAGTCTTCCTTGTTTTGTCGATTTTCCTTTCAATACGGTAAGTGGAAACTACCCTAGATCGTATTATTTATTTACTAGACTATATATCAAGCGATTATGACATTTTAGGACCTAACTGGACAATATTATCTGGATGTCCTGAGGGCCAGACTTCCGCCGGTAAACCTGACTATAACAAATCAATAATTTGGACACAAACTCTTGATGTTCATTTTGTGACGAGAGGAATTCAGGGTATGGCTAAACATGTAATATGTAGCTCAATAATCAAGCTTTATCATTATTTTTATAATTTTGACCTACAACTACCTGACATATATACATTATGAAGTTATTTATTTCAGAGCCTATTCATTAATAAATAAATCCCGTGAACAACACACAGCGCCATCTAGCCCCGTGGTAAGCTGCTAAGCTTGTGTTACAGTGCCTAGACAACGGATATACTACTTATATTCATTTTTCTTTTGTAAATACATACATATTATACAAAGAAATACACCCAGACCAGATACAAATATTTATTTTTAAGCATAAAAGCGAGGTTGAGGGAATAAATCATATTTTTGACCCAGCGGGAATCGGCCCGCAACCTTCTGCATTGCATCCAAGCATATGAGGCGCCACAGAGGTCGTCATTACAAACAAATAACCCTTTCCTCTTTATAATATTAGTGAAGAATACCATAAACACTTTAGGTATCATGTTAGGTACTTACTTTAATCAGCTTCGTAACTTTTCAGGTTGGCCCAAATTGATATTGCAAATAAACTGCTTGGACAGTTTTGGGCGCACCTGGGTTGTAGGCTATGGGTGTTGCAATCTTCCTGCAGTTCCAGGATTTCACAAAGTACAAGTGCCTTGTTGGTTACCATCTACCACCACGCTGACTGACAGAATACGGCAATATTTCCTTGGAGGTTCTCATCAACTTATACAAAGTGATATTATTAGTTTAGGAACAGATAGGTAAGACATTTAATGATACAAGCTCACAATGTGTGTTATGTCGACATAACACTATAACTAAAAAATAAGTAAATGCTGGATTTTTACAGATTTAAATTAAAAACGCAGTCCACAGGAATTGTTGAAGTACAAATAGATATATTACTAAGAAACTTTAGCCAATTTGGTGTAGAATATAAGTAAAACATGAAGATTATTACTTATTTAGGCTTCACATTACTGTCTATTCTGATACAGTTCTGTGTAATGGATTTTATCCAAGAGAGATTGCAGCAAAATGAGAAATCAGTTGATTTTAATGCAACTAGTCAAAGAAGGCAGCTTAGAGATGTGCTAAGGGATATTAAAAATAAACCTCATGCTCTCTACTACCAGAAAATGAGACAAATTAAGAATGAGACTATTGAGAATGTTTATAGTAATACCTCACTTACTGATGTCTTCACAACTACTGAATTTCTAACTACAGAGATAGATGTTGTCTTCGAAGATAACTCAACCATTATAGATGAAAGTTATACAACAGAATCATTGGACACGACATCTGAGTATGACAATGTTACAGAGATTACTTTTTTTGGTAAAACAAATGATAGCACTTCAAAACCAAAAACAAAGCCAAAGAAAAGTGTTAATAAAGATTGTAGTTGTAATTTTTTGGTAAGATTTTTAATCAGTAAAATTTTAGAACTTGATTTTAGATAATTATTATTATTTGATTTCATTTTTTTTAGTATAAAGTATGTGACATTGCTTGTTGTTGCGATGAAGATTGTTCGGAAGAAGAAATATATTTATTTCCAAACTGTGCTAAAAATATAAGTGTTACCTCCAAACATACAACAGATGATATGTGCTACTCAACGTTATTCAGTTTTCCATTCGATGAACCTGCAAGTAGGATGCTGAACAGTTTGTTTTGCATTGTTAAAATTAACCTGCCTGATAAAAGGACCTTTAATTATGAAAATGTAAGTAATTCATGAAAATTATGAATGTGTACTGTATCTATCTGATTCCCAACCAAAACTTTGATTTCCTATTTCATTTTATAGATATTTTATTTTATAAATTTACATATTAATAAATAACCCCTCATGGTTTTAGTTTCAGTGGGATAAAATAAGAAATCATTATTCCCTAAAATGGAAGGTTACAGAGAGCCCCAAGGTATTTCAAGAATATTCAAATAAAATGTATGAGTATGGGAATACTTTACACATTTTGAAAGATAATATCACAACCCATATTGGTAATAATTTTTAACTTATCAAAATGAATATTAAGCTACCTAATTTTGAGTAATATTATAATAAAACTGCAATTTTCAGAAATACCATCACCAACAATAAACAGCTACTGTTCAGGAAGAAAGCCTATCTTATTCTTAAAAGATGATAGTGTCACTTGCAAAGTAAAGCTTCCAGACTTGGAAATCATTAAATTCTTAAGAAGTTCCGAATATCCTATACTGAGTGCTACACCATTTTCTATGAACAACACTATATTGGTAAGAGATTTTGCAAAACTTCTCTCATGTTATCACCAAGATAATGTACCTGACAGCTGTTTACTGAAATGCTATTCAAATTTTTTGGGCTACTTGAGATGTAAACTGAAAAATTCCCGTACTAATTGGGAATTTAGAAATAAGTAGAGCTTAGAAAGCTTAATTAGTTAAATATTCCTCAAGTTTTAAATGGTGTTTCAGTATTATTCAGTAAGCAGAAGGCAGTAAGTGTTTTTCCATTGTCTCATTATCTCTTCATAAGAGTTATTTAAAATTATTTTATTTTTGTTTAAATATTTCTATTTCGTACTATATAATTAGTTCAGCGGCCATTAATATTTGTAATATGACCTACTATCGGTTTGGGGCTAAATAATTATGAGCCAATGACCTCCTAGTTTAGCAACTGACCTGTAAACTATTTAGAACGTAATAAATAAGTAAGAATTCGGAATTGTGCCAAGATCGACATTCCTGATTTAGGTATGTTAAACCACATGCCTAGGGTAATTGGAAAGAAACTAATATGTGGTTCTAGAACATGTTAATTACTTCACTTTTTTGTACTTTGTATATTGTTATTACGAATGATTACGAATCTCGCAAACTATAATTGACAAGTTTTTATGGATAGCTAGCCATCAAGTTGACGAATAAAAGTTCCAGAGTTACTGATTAATGACCATAAAACAACGTTACTTCGATTTCTATCTGGGTCAGTTTGACGTCAACTGTTTTTTTAACTGTTTCAGAATTGTTCAACCGCTTACTGCGCAAACTGGACTATTCTAATCTGTAACGATTACAAATGCCTGCCGTTCAACAAAACGTCGCATGAACCTATGTGTACAGAACACATTTGCGAAAACATAGCTTTGAAATTAGACTATACTTTCTATTATCATGATGCAAAGATAACAAACGCAACCATTAAGTTGTACGTACAGAATATATCGATGGATTCACGCTATTTAGAGCAAACTATAAACGTGAATTTTGTTCTAACTAACCAGTCAGTGGATCACATATTGAAATTAAGTGGTAACCCGGAATATATTGAAGGATTGCCACTCATTGTGTCGCATGCAGTCAAAAACTATACTCAAACTTTTTTCAACACTACTTGTAACATGACAAGACATTTTTTAATACCAAAAAACAAGAATGGAATCTGTGTTTCAAGAAAAGACAGAGTTCTTTTAGTCGGGGAAAACTTGCGATTATCCTGCAAGCTCAACCACAAAACCAAGAAACTTCCTAATAGCACTATGGAATGTAGAAATATTCAAGAAAATATATTTCAGTTTTTGAGTTTGACAAAGAATATGTCTATATCTCCTTTGGGAAATCCACAAGAATTGAAAGACAAGGAATGGATTTCGTTGGCGTTACCTATCATTCATAGAGAACTTGTAATTGGAAAATTATACGATAAATCGTCAAAACTACGTTGCTATAACATGATTACGAGATTTGCTTTCATCTTTCATTTTGCCAGTGTGAAAGGGAAAAATAAGATTTTATCTTTGAAATTGGAAAACAATGTAAAAAATATAAGTCTCAATGTCGAAGACATTTCTACAGCAATAACTATAGACATTAATTTCATAGAAGTAACAAAACATAGTGTTTATGAATACGCCTCTGAACCTAGTTTGAACTTCCGATTACCTAAAGACTTGTTTTATCCTTTCAATTATAACAGTTCTCAGTGTTTGACTTGTTATATCTTATATTATTTTGTTATTGTAATATTTGTTTTAAAATAAAATAACTATAGTTAATAACTAATATTTATTTTTATCTTGAAACTAATAATTTAAATACTTTTGTAACTTCTATCTCTGCTAACTTGGCATCCCCTTCAAGAACTTATCTCGAGTTTGTGATGGCCTGCAAATAAAACCCATTTTAGACTCAAGATACTTAACATAATATTTATTCTCGTTTATAGTTCTAGAAGAGAACAAGGCTCAGCGAACCTAAAAAGGTTCGACTTAGGAGATTCTGCAAAGGAAATGCTTTTTGACATAATTTTACACACACGCAATAACTGTGTACCTGACATAGTTGAACGGACAACGATGGCATTCGATATTACACCCGTGCGGGCCAGTGCAATTTTTGTTAGATCATTTTCTTTGCAGAATCTCTTAAAACGAACTTTTTTTACCCCCGGAATAAAACATTTTTGTACAGAATAAAATTTTAATACATCTGTTTTATTTCATTTAGGACAAGACAACTAATAAAATAGAATACGCACGCACCAACTAGTTACTATGGTATTTACATTTTTTTTACATGAGATGATCGATTTATCTAAAGATATTCATTATAACTCGTTTACGGCAGTCTATTAAGATGATAAAAAGTAAACATTTTATAGTCAAAATATAAACTAGATTGGTAGATAGATTATGGACTTACGACACAAATTGAAAGACAACTCAAAAAGTACAATAAATACGCTCGTACAAAGTCTACAGGTTTCGTAAACATATGAAATGGCAAAGTCATTATAAACGGAGTATTTACCATGGTTTAATTCTATTTTTACGGAGTTCAATACTCCAGCTGTAATAATAATTGTAAAACAAGAATAAGCCAGTAAGCAATTATTGGCGAATTATCGAGCTCTGTAAAACATGGCAAATACCCCGTTTTTTAATGATCTCTCTTTCAGTTTGACTTAACGCCGCAATCAGAGACGTTTAATGGTTGATAAACTGAACACGTAGTGTGAGTTTTTTCGTAAAAAAAACGCGAACGTGATGGTTAAGTTAACGCGTATTTTGTATAGAAACTCAAAAAGCGCCCCTAGCGGACGATATCGAAGTTATCCATACAAAATATGCGTTAATTTAACCATCTCGTTTATTTTACGAAAAAACTCACACTGCGGGTACTGATTAATTAATCAACCTTAAACGTCTGTAATTGCGGCGGTTAATGTAAGAGACAAATCCTTAATTTAAACGTTTAAATTAAGTTTATGGAACAAGTTAATATGCTGCAGAAAAGTATATGTGTATGTCAGGACTGGTCGTGAAATAAAGATATATGTGGATGGTATGCGGATGAGAAAATAAAACGGTATTACTCTTTTTAAACAATTTGATAATGCTGAAATTCAGATACGAATTCAATGCTATTTCCTATTTCCACTTATATATCTCTATTAACCTATTTCACGAATACTGGGTTCATATAGCATCCTTATTTTACTAATATTTTATAAAGTGAAAGTTTGTATGCATTTGAACACATTACAATTATAATATTATGTGGATGGATTTTACGAACTCTATGGAATATACACTCCTGAGCAAAAGCACACCTGCGATGCTAGATTTAGGTTCGATTCCGCCGTGAAAGAAATAATTATTCGATATACATATAGTATTTGTTTTCATTTCTGAGTGTTTCTCTGTGCAAATCTATACATAGAAATTTTACATATTATATTTTTATAATAAAGGAAGAGGGGAGAAAAAGTCTAATAAAAATAATAGTCTAGATCATCTAAGATAGGCAGTAGAACTTGAATAGTAGTATAGTTTTTTAGATAGAAGAAAGATATGTTATTAATGCAATCACTCGAGAAAGACAGAATAGACTTCTAGGATGTTTAACTTGTAATATTCATCTAGAATAGGATAAAACACAATTGAAAGTAGAGAAAAATAAAAAGTGCATCGGGTCAGCGAGTTAAGAATTTATATTACAAAAATATATAACCAAGGTCTAGCATAGGCCGTGGACAGGCCTACTTACCATCCATTGTTCGTTATTGATACAACAAACCGATTTGCTTAGCTTAGGGCTAGATGGCGCTGTGTGCAATATTTAATATTTATTTTAGTCCTCAACTTACACATAGAAAAACTTATCCCGATTCCGGGACTTACACAGGTGGAACAGCGGGGTAGAGATGGTAGCACTATACAAGTGAGAGTAGTATGATGGCCATGAGCGTGTGAGTAACGAACCTATGCGACGTAAGTGTAGACCTTCCGGTCGTCGGGCGTGCGGGCGAGGTACTCCCGCTCGATGAGGCCCTCGATGCGCTTCTTGATGACGACCGGCGACGGCAGGAAGCGGGCGCGGAGCTGCTCCGTCACCTCCGCCACCAGCAGGGTGTGCTGAGGGGGAATACGACTAGTGTTAGCTAGCTCAAACATGCGACAGTTATATAAACGCAAGTCGTAGTTATATTCCATATCTCATAGCATAACCGCATAATGAGGTTATGGTTGTGACAACCCTTTTCTTTTTTTTAATCAGCAAAGGGCTGTCATAGACATAGTATGTATTGTTTAGGCGAGAACGCGATGAGGAAATGTGTTGCTAAACTTTAATTTTTGTGAAACCTAGTTCAAATGCGTGTCAATTGTTTAAATTCTGGGGCATATTTATCATTGTAGTTTCGTGAAGGTGTACAAGTATAGTGAAAGTGAAAATCGGTGCAAAACATTGACTTTAGCGTTGTCTCCAAAGCTCCGTGAACAATCATTGTAAATGGTCGCCGTTTTACACTAATTCCATTAACTATGACGGCTTGACTGTTTCGATGCAAATACCTTGCAAATATTAATAATACTTGACACTGGCTAATGTCCAAATGTAATATAGCCATATAAAAGAAGAAGAGCTCTCTCTCAATCATGTTAATAGTTGCCGCACCGGTCGCGAATAGTCGGCCGAGCAACCCGATATTATGTGTTGCGGACATCTTCAAACCGTTCACGTTACAGTATTTACGTACCAGCCAGTACAAAATCAATATTAAGAGAAAGTAAGTAGTGTAGTGTAAGGTAACTGACCGCCATCTTCTTCCGTGCCTTCATGATGCGCACGATGGCGGCCTCGATCTCGTGCTTGCGGTCCTCGTCCACCTTGTTCCGCGTCTCGCGTCGCTCCGGCTCCGACTCGCCCTTCGCTGCCACCGTCTGAATCTTAACTCTGTAGCGGAAGAACACATATTTATATAAGACTACCTATTTGTTACCTGCGACTTCGTCTCCGTAGAAATATTGCATAGCCGATTTTTTTTGTTTATTACTCGAGTTCTCCTAATTGGATTTCGGTGTCAAGTATACCACGACGATCCTCGAAAATAGAACTATCCAATATTGAAAGGCAGATTTTAATCGGATTAGTAGTAGGAATCGGAATAGTATCTTTTTCTACGTCCCCTAGACAACTTTTTTTTTATTTACTTCCAAGTACAGACTTTTTGTCCTCTCTTCCTTTATTATAAATATATAGATAGAGTATAGAAAATAGCTTCTGGCATCACAAAGAACACACTGTCCAAATTTCATGTCTCTAAGACCGGCGGTTTCGGCTCTGCGTTTATGTAGGTCATTTATTTTATACATATAGATTACTAGCTACGTCCCGCGGCGTAAGTCGCGTTCCCGCGGAAAAATATCGGGATAAAAAAGTAGCCTATGTGTTATTCCCGGTATCCAACTACCTATATTTCAAGTTTCATCGCAATCGGTGCAGTAGTTTTTGTGTGAAAGAGTAACAAAGTCGCTACAAACTTTCGCGTTAATAATATTAGTAAGATTATCATAGCAAGTTAGGTCCAATACTGAGAATTAAATCAGGTGCAAAACTGAGTTGTTGAGTCTCCTCGCTACCGAGACTATTGAAACATAGTCGAAACGTAGAGGTAAGAGTTTAAAAATAACAATACGCGAATAAGATTCAGG
The DNA here is from genome assembly GCA_949358125.1 of Idaea dimidiata. NCBI lineage: Eukaryota > Metazoa > Arthropoda > Insecta > Lepidoptera > Geometridae > Idaea > Idaea dimidiata. The sequence goes on from OX442337.1 coordinate 8,912,314, forward strand.
GTAAAATAAAAATCTGAGTTATCTGCTTGCCAATACCTTGAAAAGCAATTATTTTTACATATTTTATGTTTATGGAGACAGACACAGGTGTACGTGTGTATTTATATGTTTTTTCCACATCAAATTCCAAGATAAAATCATTGCCATTAAACCATAATATACTAAAGGAAAAGCGACAATATTAAATTTTAGTGGAAAATAAATGAGCAAAAACAATTTAGAGTGAAAATCGACTAACGGCAAAAGGGTGAAAACAAGAATAACCTGAATATAATATAAAATAAACGTAAAATAAATGTCTACTTATGCCTTGAGTGTATAAATGTATGTTTTTACACTTCTGTCGCTTTGTATACTCGTAGTCGTACCTATGTAACTTAGAAGTAAATGAGTCATTAACGTAGAACTGGTTGGAGGGCTCGATCTCCTTGGTCTTCGGATGTTTGATGAGCACTCGCTGCGTGGCCTTGCCCATCGCCAGCGACTGCAGCGCTCGGATCAGATCTTTCTCGGGGATATCGGTCTCGTTTAGTATCTCCTGGAAACACACAATACATCCGTTTTATTAGGACAAGACAACTAATAAAATAGAATACGCGCGCACCAACTAGTTACATATTTACATTTTTTTTAATTTGTGATGGTCGATTTATCAGATAATCCGCGCTACCATGATCGTTTGTCGTAGCTACGACAAACGATCATGGTAGCGCGGTCATTATTACGGCATAGCTATGCCGTCTTTTTGTCGTTCAAAAAAATAAAGTAAATTTAAAAAAAAATACCCCGACTACTTTTAAAAACCACAGAAAATTTAAAAAAATCTTTTCATTTTTTAAGTTTGTTTTTCTTTTTATTTAATTATTTGATGTGTTTTAAATTTTTTTTTTTACCAGAACGACAACGCGACGACTTCGCGTCGACCTATAAGACATCATCGTAATGTGCCCATTATAACTCGATAAAATAAACATTTTACAGTCAAAATATGAACTGGCTAGATAGATATTTTGACCGCGAAAGGCAAAGTGTGTTATTACTGACCTCATAAGTAAGCCTCTCCCGTTTGTTGAAGAGCAGCAAGACGCACATCTGGAAGGTGGAGACGGAGATGATATGTCGCCTGGGCGGCACGTGCGCGGGCGGCGAGGCGCCCGGCGACCCGCCCACCGCGCCGCGGAACGTGGCCGTCAGGTCCGCGCTGCCCAGCTGCGGCTGGAGCGACAGCTGCCGTCCGGAGTGCTTCGCTAGGTAGAAACTGTTGGGATAACGATCAAAATATTTATTCGCATAAAGCATAGTACAAATTGGTCTTAAATTACATAATAGTTTCATATACTTTGCCGTCATGTGACGCAATTTTTTCTTGTAAGTAATTTTAAATAAAATGATACTCAGAATAATGTCAATTACAAATTTAATATTAAAACTATGTCAGAAGCATGTTAAGAAATAGATAAAAAATAAATTGGAAAAATACAAATAATGTCATAATAACGTCATTTCAAATTTTAAAATTCATTTATTTTATAATTGGTATATTTAGAGAATAAAAACGTTTATCTTTAAGCCAAATGTGCAGTTTTTTTTTAAAATAAATTACATATTTTCCCCTACATGTTCTGACAGCTTTTATGATAAAGAGCAGTTTTAGGAATTCTAGGTAATACGATTCAGTTGGGGTTTCTTACACATTTAGGGAACACATCTCGAACCTTTGTAAATAGATGCATATTTTGCCTTACAAACTTAACAGCAAAGAACGATGTAATTGTCATTATGAAATTCACGTGTGGCTTAAGTGTCTTTCACGGTCAAATACAGTAACGCTACTCAAAATTTGAGTTCTACTTCAACAGTTAAGCAGCTAGTAATGTATTACTACTTAGGTCATTCATATTGTAATAGATAATGACAAAAGTAAAAAAAAAACATATCGGTCAATCAATAAACCGATCAAATGGATATAAATAACATTTATTGATGATAATATCATTAATAGATACCAACTTTTGAATATAAGAACCTTTTAGTTAGCAAAGATAACAGTAAAGTGTTAAAAATATAATTGAAATGTTGACTATAATTTTGACTCTGTGTTTTACTTTGGCCGCTGGTATGTTAGACAATATGTTTAATTATTCGAAATATACAAGGTTTTTAATTTTATGAACGCATGTCTGTAACAATGCCGTTTTGAATTGTGAGGCATTGACGTGGCGGTTAATGTTCGACCAAAACAAACTACGCGACCAGATAGTGAGAACGACTGGGACTAATTGCGGGCCAATGCGTTTAATTTAGTAAATTTCACTAGGGGAAAACATCATCATCAGCCTATCTTAATCTATCTAGATAGGTCTTTCCAATCTAGATAAATTAATTATTATAAACAGCATAGCGCCTTGTCTTCCGCTTTGCACGTCCCGCATTTGTCTCATTTTTTTTGGTAATTTCTAGGTGCCCCTAACCAATCTAGGATCGGTAATGGTCATTTAACCACCATCGAGCAGTACCCTTCGATGGCTGCCGTCCTTCACTCCAGAGATTTAGTACACTACTGGCAAGCTTGCGGTGGAATCATCATCTCTTATTCGTCTGTGCTCACAGCTGCTCATTGTATTTAGTAAGTGTAGTAAGTTTATGTCAAGTGGTCAACGGATTCCATCTGATGCAGTTATTAAGTAAGAATTGATGTTTGTTCTACAGCTGTTTTCCGTTTCTTTAACTCAGTGTGCCTGACGCCCGAAAGCAGTTTATTTTTTACCCGGCTGCAAGGAAGCTGTTTTTCGCGCCTATCGTGTCTTATATTCTTACTCAACTCGTATCTTCCAAATCACTTGATAGATTTTCTTAATTGAGATATCGTTAGATCCGATGGTTCTTAAATAGGTGACATAAAAACAAAATGGCGACAACCAGTAGCCATTTTGTTCAAAAGAAAAAAAAAGAAATTCGACTGACTATGTCGAGTGAGGTATCTTTAAATAGGTACCATTTAGGATCTACAATGATTTAAAGTTGGTTAGTAGCCCGTTCATAACAAGACCAACCTACTTAATAATCTTCCAACTTCATTATTTATTTGTGATATAGTAACTCTGTGCTGAAAACCCAAACGTTGTGTTTTTTTACCAATGCGGTATGCATACGCCAGACGTGTTTTCCAAAGCATGCTTACCCAACGCACACGCATTGCAGCCAAAGTGTAAATGATAATGTTTTTTTTAAAGAAATTTGCTAAATCTGAGCTAGGTATGAATTGACCAAAATTCATTGTTTTATTTTATTACAGTGGTTATCGTCCAGTAAACTTCAGATTCAGAGTGGGTTCAAGTTACGCCAACAGCGGCGGTATGGTCCACGAAGTATATTCTATGATCTGGCATCACAACTTCAACACTTTCACAAATGAACATGATATTGTCATGATCAGAACTGATCAGAGCATCTTGACAGGCCACAGTGTTCAGTACGCAAGGATACCTAACACTGAACTGTATAAACTTGAGGACGATAAACCCGTTTGGGCTACAGGATGGGGCAGTACATCTGTAAGTTACTAGTTATTTCATAAGGTATATTCGCGCCGGCGACTTCCGTTTGTAGGCATATTTTTGGTCCTCATTGAAATTACCATTAAACCTGGTTAAAATGGTCCAGGTCCAGGAGTCTTATCACCCGTTTCATTGTACGGTCGGACACATAATTGCACACCGGTGGGTACCGGTAATGCAATTATGTAGCCGTTAAGGTTTATAGTCACTTGTACGGGTTTTGCAATGAATATTATACCCAATGAGTCTATTAAGTTATAGAGACGCCATTGCAGAACAAATCATTATTGAAAAGCGGCACAAAGTATGCTATACAACCTCATTATTTATATTCATTCACATAATTTAAAGAAGAAATAGACGAAACTATTGTTATCTCTTTCCAAAACATAAGACTCAATGCTACTTGCATGACGTAAGAAAGAGATGTCATAATATTATTATTAAATCGGTTAGGAGAGAATGATAAAACGTCAAAGTCAAAAACTTCGTTGAGTTTTTGGAAAAAAAAGATTTACAAAAAATAAACTAAAACAAGTAAATACAGCTTTACTTACGTATAAAATGAAATATTTTTGCCAGTTTTTGAAGTACAATTCGTGCATAGCCTAAATACCTACGCACGAAGGCATTGTTGTCTGTGAATAATGTTGTGAAAGTGAACTAAATGTACTGTGTGATAACAAGCGGGTGATCGTGACGTGAGCTGGGATGGAACTAAGACTTCTCTAGCTAGTTAGCTTGGATTTGTGTTGCCAAGAAATTTGCCCTATTACGTATCTAGAAGTTTTTACATATCTCTGATTATACCTATGAAATACGAATATTGCCTGTTTTGTAAAAAATGTCAACAGAACGAAATTATTTCTGAAAACTGAGCGTTAATGTATTTTAAAATCGTTTGATATATTTACAGTTCGTAGCACGACCGATCGAGCAGTTACACCGGAACCAAATGTTGACATTAAATCGAGACGTGTGTAAGGATATTTACGATAACTTCGAGTACCCCGGGCGAGTGATCGCGGAGCACATGATCTGCACCAAGAGCTACAGTCCCCACATCCCGGCCGACAGCTGCCTGGGCGACGCCGGCGGGCCGCTGTACCACGGCGAGGTAACTGTGGCGGTCGCCTCCGCACCTTCCGACTGCAGTAACTCCAATCTACCCGCTGTTTATACTTTCATCCCCAAGTATTTGGATTGGATTCGTTGGAACAGTTTATAAACCCCACGATTATGGAATTGACATTTATTTTTTAATATGACGTAACCTTTTAATGTTTGAAAAAAAACTGTGAAATTCAGATACATATCTTAGATCAATGTCAATGGTTTAATAAAACACTTTGTTTACCGGGTTTATTCGCGTTTTATTCATGATTTTTAAACGACCGAGCTTCCGCCAACTTTACAGTTGGCTTTTTCAAGGTTGACGTTGAAAACCTTTTATTATGCAAAATCGCGAAAACCATACAAGAAATTATGTCAATGGCTCATTGATTGATTCATTGAAATGAGGTCTTGATATCTTAGTATTTAAATTGTCGACCCGATAGCACTAGTGATAGATAAAAAAGTATAGACTGTTATGCTTTCATACCTCCGAAAGACTTCGAAGGCGCTCCGCGGCGCCGTGGGGATGTTACACTTGGGCGTGGCGCTCTGCGTCGGCCAGAACCCGGTCGTCAGCACGCGCACCGAAAGGTCCACGCCGTGGAGATTCGTCTACAACACACACAAACACACATGAGCTATAATGAACAATCGATCTGCCAATATGATTCACGATCCTTTAGCCATCGAAGACTTGAGGACTACCGATACGTGACGTACTAGGTTAGAACTTGAAGATAAATACAAAATAACTAAATCCTGTGACCAACACACATCGCCATCTAGCCCCATGGTAAGCTGCTAAGCTTGTGTTACGGTGACTAGACAATTATACTACTTATATTATATATACTACTTATATTTTAATAAGATAAGCTCATATTAACATTTTTCCCGAGTCTTATTGGTGTAGTTATTTTTACAATAGTCTAAGTCCAGTCGAAACGTCGAGGTAAGAGAATTTAAAAACAGCAGGACAGGAATAAGACTCGGGAAAAATATTGGTACAAATCGTGTAAGTTTAAAAAGTTTGAAGAAAAGCTGACAACATGTGGAATTTAGAGGGTGCTGTCGCAAATTTTTGTGTAGATAAAGCAGTGTATGTAACTCTTCATAATTGGCATTATCAAACAGTCACATTAACTACTATTTCATTTAATAAAAGTACTATGAAGTAGATATAATGAGAAGTAACTCACCCCAGAAGACAGCACATGCTCCTTGAATTCCTCCATGATGGTGTTGGAGACGGTCATGTCTTTGAACATTCCCTCCAGTTTTGATGTGAACTGACAACCGCATTCAGTCTGAAATAAAACGCATTATTTTTATTAAGCAGATTTTTCGACAATATACCGATATGTAGTTAATACTTTTACTCGTTTCACATAAGTATTTTTATTTAACCATCATTAGGCACTACCGTATTTAATTTTAAACTAATATGGTTATTTTATTACTACTAAAGTGATACAGATTTTTTTCATGAGTAAAACAAGGTAAAACTAACTATTAAAAACTATAGGTAGGTACTTTGTTTTCTTTAATTTGATTTGAAATTCATTGAAAAAATATAGTAAACATCCCGTGTCTATCTATAAACACTACAACTAACTAAAACAACTTCCTAACTAACATCCGAATCCTGCTTAAAGTCTTACAAAATTCTGCAAAATTCTTTACAAAAAAATCCTAATCAAGAAATACTATAATTCGGGGATGGGCAAACCTTTTCCTTCGCGTGTTAATATTTACGAAAAAAATTTATGACGTACCAAGTTTTTGAATCCTACCATCCTATTTTATGTTCTATCCTATCTTACTAATATTATAAACCGTATAATACTTGCCGCGGTTAGCTATAAAGATTTTAATAAAACACTTTATTTACCTTTCGCTTTCGAGCTTTGAGCTTTCGCCAACTGTAAAGTTTACAGTTGCTGTACAACTGTAAAGTTTACAGTTTGAAAACGCTAACTGTAAAGTTGGCGAAAGCTCGGTTCGTTTAAAACAATTAATAATAACGAGATTTAACCGGATAAATAAAGTGTTTTATTATGCAAAATCGCGAAAACCATAGAAGAAATTATAAAGATTTTTACACAACAAAGACAGCACTTGATTATTAATTTGATAGTCATGGGCCGGAGATGGCCCGCGGGCCGTAATTTGCCCATCACTGTAACTATATCATACATCAAAATCCGAAGACTTTAAGCAAGATTGCGTAAAGCTAAAACATTTTAATTGGACACTTACAAACAATGTCCTTGAGTTTTTTTTTGTTAAAGAATTTTGCAGATTAGAGGATGAATGGCGGGTAGGATTCTAGTCGGCGCGGGCGACTGTTACAGTGTTTTCTATTTGCGAGACGTCACCGATAATACAGTGGAAATCTCGGGGCTCCACATCTTTTAACATTCCCTCTTTCTGGAGACATTAATATAAAATAAAGCGATAAACTATCTGCGGCACATAATATAGCGTCAAATGTATCGTGGCATAGAAATATATCAGTTTTTGTCAAATATATGTAGATAGATTTGAATAGATTAGTAAGTTATTCAGGGATGTTTCATACTCACACCTAAATATGATAAGTACGTATTTTTTTAACCTAAGACCTAGATGTTCCGATCTATCTATACTAATGAAAGAAAAAAAAAATGACTGTTATTGGGTGGATAGAAGAGGTCAAAATAAACAGAAAACATTTCATCACAAGAGTCACAAAAGTGACTCGATTCGGAGATATGAACCTATGAAGTTTTAAAGAAAACTATGCCAAGGCTCATACATGGATTTAAATTCTCCTTTGTACTTCATCTATACTTATAATAAGAGGGGACAAAAAGTCTGTACTTGGAAGTAAATTAAAAAAAGTGGTCTAGGGGACTTAGGATAAGTAGTAAAACAAAATTATATTATTTTTAAAAATTGAAATCTAGTTTTCAATATTGGATAGTTCTATTTTAGAGTAACGTCGTGGTATACTTTACATCTAAAACCAATTGGTAGAACCCGAGTAATGAACAAAAAAGTCGGCTGTGCACTATTTCTACGCAGACGAAGTAGCGGGTAACAGCTAAAATAAAATTCAGTTCTAAGCCCCGACTGGCTGAACTATATATTAACGCAGAGTCTAAACCGCTGCTCGTACAAACAGTAGATTTGTATTTCGAAACAAGGGGTGTTCGCTACTAGTGGTAAATATAGTACAACGGTACCTTCAGTTTGGAGATCATGTTCTTCTCGCTGTCATCGGAGACGGATTTGTTGAGCAGTAGACGCTTGGCGAGGTGCTGCTTGTAGTAACGTTCGAACACGTCCTTCTCTTGCAGGAACCGGAACAGTACCATCGTCTTGTCCAGTACCGCTTCGATTTCTTGCTCGCTCATCTGCACACAATTATAAATCATTGCAATTATAGAGTAAAAAAATTAAAAAAAATTGCACGACATTACACACAATCTTGCCCCCAAACTAAGCACTAGGCTTGCATTACGGGTCCTAGACGACGGATATGTGACGGTGTGTATATTTATTTACCAATATACTTTCTACGTGACGTTCTATTCTATTCTATTCTAAATTGAAAATTATTTATTAGTTCCTATGGAAGGTACCTCGCATGCTGGTTGCATTGCCTCTTGGATAGCAATACCTATTTCATTGAGCAAGGTAGCTGCAGCCAGCCCTTTAATCACCTTTCGTTTAGAAATATTTTTATAAAAGTCTAAAGCTTTGGGGGGATAAAATCTATAAACAACGAGATAAAATGAGATGCGTTGAAAAAGATTAAATATAATTGAAAAGGAGTTTTATTATATACAGCAATACTTACTCCTTTCTCTCCCTTCTTTAACTTTCCATCAATGAAGAGTGAGAGAAATTCCGGCGATTTGTTGTTCAAATTGAGGAAGTATTCAAAGTCTGAAGCGATCATGTGTTTGAATATCTTGTCATTGTTGAAAGAGTTTTGAAGGAAATGATCGAACCTATCTTTTAGATCCAGTAGATTCTGTAAACAAAACATTTGATTAATACTTGTACATTGTGTTAGGACAGTAATTTTGGTCTAGTGGTAGATACTCCGACTTTCATTTCTAAGGTCGTAAGTAAGTTCGATTCAACGGCCGGTTGCGAAACAATGTTACGCATGTGTAGGTAAATATCGTGATAAAAGCCGCGAATTAGTTGACTCTAACCATTTAGTAGTTAACATAGTTGACCATTTTTCTAGATATCCCATAGTTTTATTTATAATTTTGTGGGTTTTAGAACCACGGAGCCTTTTATCCGTGCTCTTGTTAATTTATTAATATTTGGTTACATTCTTTTCATTTGTTGGGGTGCACACTGCCAATTTGACTACACTATGCCATATTTAGTAAAATGGTTGGAGTAAATACATATATTGGCGTGACACCTGTCTAAATGTGAGGCAGGGAAAGAGAAAGAGAGAGAGAGGGAGAGAAAGAGAGGGAGAGAGAGAGAGAGAGGGAGAAAGAGAGTGAAAGAGAGAGAGAGAGAGGGAGAAAGAGAGGGAAAGAGAGAGACAGGGAGAAAGATAGAGGGGGAGAAAGAGAGGGAAAGAGAGAGAGAGGGAGAAAAAGAGAGAGGGAGAAAGAGTGAGAGGGAGGAAGAGAGGGAGAAAGAGAGGGAAAGAGAGAGAGGTGTTACCTGAACGAAGGCAATAGCGTTGGTGTTGTGGTGCGTGTCGGTGACGAGCGCGCGGCCCTGCTCGCGGAGGTGCGCGGACACGGCGTCCGCCACCGTGCGCAGCCCCTCCGACACTCGCGACAGCAGCTTGTACACGCAGCCCAGCTCCGACGTGCGGGTGTGCATCAGCATGTGCACCACGCCGCTGTTCTCCATCTGACACGTACACAAATATCACATCCAGTTAACGGGTGCTTCTCTACACTTGGACAATAGTTGATTGTTAACCAAGGGCTGAATGTCACCCATTTCACCTGAGGTAATTCTGGCGCTCGAATGAAATGAGAGTTCGAGAGTGAAATGGTTGACATTCACTTGAGCTAAACACTCTACTTTTCATTTATTACATCGTAGACCGTGCGCTGTGTTTTTGTGGATATATCTTTTATTTAAAAATAGCTCCATGAACGCCCAGTGCGGGCTTAAGCACTTTAAATAAAAATATGATCTGCTAATAATCTAGTTTTTTTTGTTCAGCTGGATAAACCATTTATACAAGGCCAATCTAACAATAGTGTCGTGGTCCACTGCATTGAATTGTCCATAATCCATTGAAGGTATCAATTTAGGCTCGTCTTAAACTTTGAAAACCGACAAATATTCTCTTTCAACATCAAGGCTTATTTGAAGTCGTTCGCTAACACGTTTGACAACAAGTAAGTCGTGTTCACCTCTACGATGGTCTTCATATGTCTCTCGATGAGCTCGTGCTCGAGCACGGCCACGATGCGCGGCTCCGTGCTCTCGTCGAGGTAGTGCCGCGCGCGCTCCGCCTCCTCCGAGATGCGCGCCTCCACGCGGTTTATGTACACCGCCGCGCTGTTCTCTGCCAAGAACTTCTGAGACTCCATCTGTTCATACAAAAAAGATATTACAATCAAATCAAATATTTATTTATTAACTATGACACTTATTAGGCATTTCTCAAATTACATATATCAGACATCGATTCTACACTAAGCACAAGCAGTATCGCAGTAACCGAGGAACTAATATAGTGCAATATATAGACGCCTAATAAATCCATAGGAATATATACCTTATTTCAGGCTACAAAGGCCCATAAATATATACCTAATAGACCTACCCCTTATACCTTTATACCTTATATTAAGATAATAGTTACTAGCTGCGTTTTAGCCGCGTAAGTCCCCTTCCTGCGGTTTTAGCCGCGTAAGTCCCCTTCCTGCGGGAACATCGGGAAAAAAAGCAGCCTGTCTTTTTCCAGGTCTCCAGCTACCTATAGTCCAAGTTTCATCGCAATCGATTCAGTAGTTTTTACGTGAAAGAGTAACAAACTCACATACATACATACAAACAAACTTTCGCGTTTATAATATTAGTAAGATTTGACGGTCTCTGTGGCGCGTCGGGCGAACGCCTGACTGTAATGCAGATGGCTGCGGGTTCAATACCTATCAGATGCAAATATTTATGCTTAAAAATAATATTTGTATCTGAATAAACACTATATTTACCGGGTTTAGTCGCGTTTTATTCATGATTTAAAAGTGACATGAATAAAGTGTTTTATGCAAAATCGCGAAAACCATAGAATAAATTATTTATATCTGGTCTGAGTGTCTTTCTATTATAATATCAGTGTGTCTAGTCAATAAAGGCAGAACTCGAATTATACATTTTTTTTACGCTATTACAATCTACGTGTAACATATCAAAGGACATAACTTTTAGTGAACCCTAACCTAGTTTTTTTAATCACAACAAAGGCATAAATCGACTGCTATAAAAGGCACATGTATAGTTGTCAAATAATGTTTACAACTCAAACGGCACAACCCTAATTAAACCCAAAAGGCACGATGGCATTATTCCAAGCATCTAATACGTTCTACAGATAAACAAGAATAAATGCAGTTAATCTAAAGAGAATAATCAGGATGATTAATACGGTATCTTTACTTCGTTTATATTTATGCTAGCATGATTGTACATGCATGTCTCTAATTAATGTGTGCGTTCTCAGTAACTAAAAGTTCCTTTTATATCTTTTTTAGAAGTCAAAGCAACTCAAGTCTTATTAACTAGAAGATTGTCCTATCTGAATCTCTAACACTACGAAAATCTTACTCAATCTAAAATAGTTATTGCATCGAGTTTCAATTCAAATATAAGTATTTTATTAGAAGTAAATAGGAAGTTATTGGTTTTATTTGTGTGGGTGTTGAGGCAAGCTTCAGTAAGCTTTTCAATATGAAATCCATAAATAAGTATATTTTTGTTAAGTAGAAAAAGGTATACACACGTTTTTCCTCAAAGAGGAAAATAACTCAAGCTTACCGGGAATCGATCATGGTTCATTACGATTGCTAATTCAAGCATAACAAACCATTGGGCGCGAACGCCTACGACTATTCTAAGTTAAGGTTTAATAGTTAGGTGTCGTCACAGGTAAGCAATCGTAGGCGGGGACTGTATACCGGTATGAATATCTGTACAATGTTTTTCTGTATGACGTCATACCATTAAATCTTTTATAATATTAGGGGTTAAAGTATGAAATTGCCGATTTGTACTGAAAATCTTAATAGTTTATTTTTTAAATTTTTAACAAATTTATTTAATCAAAATAGTTGCCATTATTATCTATACATTGCTGCCATCTAATGGGAAGGTTATTAATGCCTTTGCGATAGAACTCCGACGATCTAGACTGCACAAACTGTGTGAAAGCATTTTGTACTGCCTCCTGGGAAGAAAACTTCTTGTCACGTGGATAATTGTCCAAATCACGAAAAAAATGGTAGTCCGTTGGAGCAAGGTCTGGTGAATACGGAGGATGACGAATGGTTTCTAAGTGCAGTTCCTGAAGGGTCAAAATGGTTTCTCGTGCTGTGCCTCACACATCCACGACACTCGCGTTGTCGTGGAGCAATAATGGTGAAGATCGATTCATGAGTCGGGGCTGTTTTACTGCTAGTTTTGTCAACATGGTTCGGAGTTCGGCACAATAGACATCTGCCGTAATTGCTTGACCAGATCGAAGAAAACTATAGTGAATAACACCATGCTGAGACCACCAAACAGTTACCATTACCTTTTTATTGGTAAGTTTTGCTTTAGGACACTGTTGTGGCATTTGACCTGGGGTCAGCCATTGCATTTTTCTTTTCCGGTTATCATATAATCCACTTTTCATCACATGTTACAATTCGATCCAATATTCCTTCATTTCTGTACCGGTTCAACAAGGCAACACAAGTTTCAACACGCGTTTCTTTCTGCAGATCAGTCAAATCATGAGGCACCCATTTTTCGTATTTTTTTATTTTATTGATTTGACGCAAGTGAGTCAATAAAGTGGGTAAGGTAACGTTAAACCATGCCGCTAATTCCTGGTTAGTTTGACTAGGATCGGCTTCCACTATCTCTCTTAATTCATCGTTATTCACCTGTGTGGGCGGTCTTCCTCGTGGCTCGTTCTTTAAGTCGAAATTTCCATCACGAAAGCGTTTAAACCAAAATCGCACGGTGCGTTCATTAGTAGACCCCTCTCCAAACGCAGCATTGATATTGCGGGCTGTTTCTGCCGCGTTAGTTCCGCGTCGGAACTCGTATTCAAAAATCACTCGAAATTTCGCAGTATCCATCTTTCTTGTCTAAATTGAATAACAAAAACAATTGAAAGTCGATATTCAAATGTTTCACATTTTTTAAAAAAAGAACATCACAGAAACCATTTGAAAAAAGTTTCATTCGAAAACCTCAAACCATGAAGATTCTATGTCAATTCAAAGAACCTATTGCAATAAAACGGCAATTTCATACTTTAACCCCTATTATATAAAAATGAATCCCTTTTTCCCTTGGTCACGGCATCACGCATGAACAGCTGGACCGATTTCGATAATTCTTTTTGCGTTGTATTTGTTATGATCAGGGGAAGGTTCTTATGTAGGAAAAAATGCTGAAGCGATTTTGATGAATCTTACGTGGGTGAAACCGCGGGGCGCAGCTAGTTATATAATAATTATATAATTTAGTTTATGATTTAATTATTGTGTAAATGTTTATGTCGTAGTTCAATAACTACTCTGTTATAATGGGACTGACATGTTCTACTTTTGATAAAGGTCTTCAAGTTCTAGTGTGAACAAGGGATTAATGTTAATAATAGTTTTATTTAATTTGACTTTCAAACAAATATTTTTTACTAGAAATATTTTTGAACAAAAAGAAAGGCGCCTTATAAGCAAGTGGTCGTTCGGACCCTATCACGGGAGGATTTTGGTTCATGCATTTCTCTTTGAAAAAAATATATTTCCAGATGATGACGTCACTTTAAGCTTAATTTAAGATTTACTTTTAAGCTTCCTGTGTATTTATGTTACTTTTAATGTAAACTGTTTTTAATTGTTGTCGGTTGTGCAAATAAACTATTAATTTGTCTATCTTTAAAATAATTAATAAACATAGTTACTCTATAGAACTCAGAAGACTGATGCAGGAAGGGTTTCTCGAAGTCCTCCTCGTAGACGGCGCGGCAGTTGATGCCCAGCACCATCAGCATCTGGCACGCGTTGCGGATGGCGAGCCGGTCCACCACCTCCCCGCGCCGCTCACGCGCCACCATCTCCAGCAGCGTCTGCCGCAGGTGGTCGCGGATGCAGCCGTACCGCACCACCTGTAACAATTACTAGACTTGACGACCTCTGTGGCACGTCCGGCGAACGCTTGGCTGTAATGCAGAAGGTTGCGGGTTCGATTTCCGCTGGGTGCAAATATTGATGCTTAAAAATAAATATTTATAGCTGGTCTGGGCGTATTTCTATGTATAATATGTATGTATTTACAAAAGAAAAATAAATAAAAGTAGTATATCCGTTGTCTAGTCACCGTAACACAAGCTTAGCAGCTTACCTCGGGGCTAGATGGCGCTGTGTGTTGGTCACAGAATTTATTTATTTATTGAAAATGCGCATCTATTTCGCGAGGGAATTCCATCGAAGATTGCCCCGCAGCGTGTTTGGCGGCGCGTCAGTACTTGCTTAGCGCCTGCTGTCTAAATCTTTGATAGTCCCATAATTGATTAGCGAGCCAAAATATAGGCACCACCTGAACCAATTATTACATTGAAAATACGCACCTATTTCCCGCGGGAAATCATCGGAGATTAGGGACGCGGTGTGTTTGGTGGCAAAAGGCAAAAGGTGTGTCTAACTTTGAGGAATATGAGTCTAAATATGCAAATCAGTAGTGAATAGTTAAACTTTAACTTTTGTAGATATGTGATGTGTTTGAAAACGAACCTGATCTCTAAATATAATCAGTCCAAGATTATAAACATTGTCAACTTCATTCTGTTGAACATAGACTCTGTCCATGTACATGAGAATGTCTCGGATCATAACCATGCTGGTCTGGTGGTCGGTCCACGCGTTGTTCAGTGTTTGGAGGAACCCATTGTGTAATGAATGTAGGACATCTTCTCGCACCTAGAATAGAAATAGACAAAATGTGCTTGCTATAGGCAAACATACACTTAGGATGAAAGCTAATTGAAATTGACATTTAGACATAGCGCGAAATAGGTTATCGGCATATAAGGTGTATCAAACATAAATTACATAGATTACGAAAATAAGGTCCACCTATTATATTTAACACAAAGTTGATCACTCACAGTTGATCAAAGCACTGTATAGTTGATTACATTAGTTATTTTTGCCTTGAAAGTATGTTTTTGTACTCGCACAAATGTTTTAATTACCCTGTATAAGCGTTCAAAAATCGCATTTTCCACTGCATTAGACTGAAGTGTTTTGTTGGATAATTTCTTTTTGTTTGTGGTGAAGCCATTTTTTACATTAGAGCTGATTTTTTTAATTCCTAGATAGAGATATCTGGCAAATAAAATATAACACTACCTAATAGAAAACGTTACTATGATATTAAGAATTATTATTAAAAATCAAAATTTGAAGGCTTTTAAATTTGGTTGGGTTCCAACTTATTCAACAGATATCTTTTATCCATAGAATGAAAAATCAGGCCTTAAAGAATCAAATTCGTTTTTATTATGCTTGCACATCCTAAACTTATCTCACCTTAGTCTCAAGATGTTGTGTGACAACCTCCTTTAAGCCAGTATATAACCTTTCGCCATGTTTGTGAAGCACCATGGTGTATGCATTGCGATACAATTCCTCAAAAGAGAGCCCAGAGTTGTTTTTCTTCTGAATTTCTTGTATAGCATTTTTTAATAAGCTCCATATACTCTCCACATACTTTTCATCCATAGTCATCTAAAACAATAAGGGTAATATTGTGTAGATAGGTATTAGAACTAAAAATTTTCAGTTGTAGCTGCTTATGCCCTAGTTTATTTATTCCACTAATATTACAAATGTGAAATTTTAAAATGTTGTATTGATGTAGGTGTCTTAATCACGCAAATACGGACTAAAGAGATTTGGCTGAATTTTGCCACACAGGTAATTTATTTCCTGAATTAACACATTGAATATTCTTCAAGCCGGTATTCAGGCTGGGAACGGGAACTACAGGGGTAATACCGATATACTAAACTTAAAAAAATCATTATTAATAGGATTTTTTTATCCCGATAATCCTATGGGAACGGGACTTACATGGGAGAAAACGCAGATCGCAGTTAGTTTGCAATAAATAAACTACTTAAAGTTTAAAATAAGTAGGTACCAAGTTTCATCCTAATTACTTTACTAAGTTTCACGTAAATTAACAAACGTACTCATGATTAATCCTAAGTACAAATATTATAAAGCTGAAATTTTGTAAGTATCTATGATGTTTGTTACTCAATTACGCAAAAAATTTGGTATATAGGTAGCTGGAGAATAACACATCAGCACTTTCATCTCGATATTCCCGCGGGAACGGGATTTACACAGGTGAAATCACGGACTCACGCAGCTAGTAGGTGTATAAAAAGTAGCCTGTGTTAGCCCCAGATTAGGTTCAGTAATCTACATGCAAATCTCATTTCAATCTAATTATTAACTTTTGGTTGATCCGGTATCAACGATCATCTTACTAAGTAAGGACCTGTGGCATGGTTTACTAACCCAAGTGTCTGGGTACATCTGATAATAAGGTTCTGAATAGTTCCATACTTGAAATTTTCTAGTCATCTTTGCAGGACTAATTCTTACTAAAACATATTACAAAACGAAAACTTTGCATCCAAAACATTAAAAATGCAGATATAAATTTAATTTCTTTGTTTATCTTTGATTTTCAATCTTGTCAACCAAGACATATTGATTTTTTTAATTGTGAAGTGGTGACAGTTCCTTTTTTAAAAACCAATGACTGAGTCATTGTCTTGTTGCATTTGCAATAAAGGTTGAATATGTAATCAGACACTTAGGCCAGGGTGAGGTTTTACGATTCTCAGGATGAGGGTTCGAAATTAAACCGATTATTAGTTGTAGATGAGCATTCTAGTTCTAGTAATATAACTTCTTTGAATGCAACAAGTTCACTATTTTGAAGTCAGCATACTTTTAACCCCGATATTATCCCGCGGGAACGGGACTTACGTGGGTGAAACTGCGAAGCACAGCTAGTATTGACATAAAATATAATATGAGGAATGCTTTGTTTTACAGACTAGAACTTGTACAAGTACGTATATGACATTCAACATCCTGAGAATTAATGATTTTGTTAGCAGGTTCCATATTTGGGTAGTAGCATAACTTTGTTGTATAAAATACTCAGAAGCTATTTAGGATAACAACAACAACACTTAACAAGTAACCAACCATCAATTTTAAATTATGCCATACAAAAATCTATGATTCCTATCAAGTAATCATAGATATATCAACCTATGTTAGGCCAGAATCTTGTAATTTAAATACTCAATTATTTTTATTTCTAGTTATGGAATAAAAAATTAATCATTTCGTTTTATTTATAAGGTATAAAAAATAAAACATTTTAAACAAAAAAAAATTTATAGGTACATCATATTTTCACCTTGAGACCAAGATCATTGAAAGATGGTTGAAACATTGAGGTAAGGAAAATAAAAAAGTTAAATGCATTTAGCCCTGGGGGACCTGGAAACATTTGTAAATATGAGTTCCAATTGTGTTAGTTTAAAAAGTTTATTTCATCAACACCACTCTTTAACCAGCAAACAAAGGTCTCTGAGCCAAACAAGCTCCAAAAGAGGTAGGTCTACGGTAGATACAGAACCCTGTCTGACTCTCACTGGCCAGGTTTTAATTTTGTAATTCCTAGTAATATTTATGGATAGTATGAATGATGACATCAAGATGCGGCATCAAGTAAACGGCAAGTAGTTTCCATACACACTCACATAGGCTTAACATATTCTCAAGATAAGACTCAACAACAGACAACTTTATGCTGAGAATTTACCCTTACATCTTATTTCATTTCTAGGTACTTGCCAATTAGTTTAATTTTTAGTCACTATTACCTTGGAATATAAGTAGTTGATAGGTACTAATGCTATGCAGTTCATTTTTATTCCCACAGAAGAAATAATTGACAACAACACAGTGAATTAATTGAAACAACTGGAACCTAGACAGTTTCTCTAAATATAAATACTGTGATATTGTTAAAATGCTAAAATTACTTACAGGAAAAGCCCTGATCCTCATCTTGCCAGGTTTGTCCTTTGGCAAAGAACTCTTCATCATTGCGCCTGTAGGTAGTCAATGTCAGCAACAAAACACTAAATAATTATTCAGATATCCTTCACTATTCATTTGTTGTAACGAAAACACATCGTTACTTTCATTACCATCTGAAAATAATAAATCAACGTTAGACAACATGAACAAAAACGAAGGTGTCACAAAAATCATTGTATCAACTATCGCCAATTTGGAGCAAATTACCTACATTTCAATTAACTAATCATCTCACAATTTTTCTACGATATCGTTAAATCGCGTCCTGATGCTACAAAATGTAATCTAAAAGCAAATACAATCGCTTTTCAGAAAATAAATGTAAAATGAATGACAAATCAGTCGTAATGGGAACCTAGTTTATTTGACATTGACGTGTGTACTTTTTGTCTCTTTTACACTCGTTGTCATTTCGTATAAACTGGCGCCCTCTATAAACTACGAACAAAATGACAGCCTTTCTTCTACGTTTATTAACTATTTTCTACACTTACAAATAATTCGGATTTGCAATATTTTGAACTAAAAATAGATCCACGCAAATTAAACTCTAAGCACAAAAATCTTCCAATAAAACATTCCAATCAATTTTTTCATTCACCTCAGTTTTTGTCGCAGTCGCCCACTTTAATTTTTCGTTTTTTTTCTAATGTTGCCAAGTTTCAGTATTGAAGTCACCCTATCACTGAATAAAAAGCAAGGAAGGCAAGAGGAAGGGGTGTTATTCAGCGTATCAAACAAGTACCCCATTTCATTGACTACTGAAAACTAGCGGTTTTAGAATACTCCGCTAGCTGACTATACTACTAAATTGTTTTGAGTAATTCAATTTATTTACGTCACATTTTTACATTTATGAATAGAGAACGTAAAACAGGGTAAGTTCATACTTTGGCAACATTATTTTCAGATACGAAACAGATAAAAAAATGGCAACCATAGATAATAGTATTATTGTTATTCGAGTTGGTATTTTGGCGGAAACTTCGAAACGAATAGAGTTATAATACCAACTCGAATAAAAATAATACTAAATATGAGATTTTGAGAGATATATGCATGGAGGTAGGATTAAATGATTGTGCCATAATGATATTAGATATTCTGCCATTTCGTAGAAAAAAAACTTGACACTGGCAAATGCTGAAGAATAAAAAAGTTTGTTTACGATCTAAAAAGTCCAAGTCAAGGTTGTAGTTTTGGCGGGAACGCGTTGAAGAGATGTGTTGCTAAATTTTCATTTTTGTAAAACCTAGTTCAAATGCGTGCAAATTGTTTAATTTCGGGGGCATATTAATCAATTTAGTTTCGTGAAGGTGTACAAGTGCAATGAAAGTGAAAATCGGTGCAAAACATGGACATAGTGTTGTCTCCAAAGCTCCGTGAACAATCTTTGTAAATGGCCGCCGGGTTTTAGTGATTCCCTAGACTTGACTTTAACTATGACGACTTGACTGTTTCGATGCAAATAACTCTCAAATAAATATTAATAATACTTGACATTGGAAAAGCCCAATTTAATAAAGGAGTCCAATTGAGTCCACTGTCTAGGCTAGTTTCCATAGTGTTCCGTCCGTGATATTTTCAATATTATGCATGCATCTATTGTCGTTATCTTGTTATTTTGGCAATTAACAAGAAATAAGACACTTGAGAAATTAAATTAATTACTAGCTGCGGCCCGCGGTTTCACCCGCGGAAGTGGAAAACGCGTTATCACGGGCGCGGGGGGCTGAGCATTTCTCGAGCGGTTGCACATTTTCGTTCATTACTCGAGTTCTACTAGTTGGATTTCGATGCAAAGTATACCACGCACGACGTTCCTCGAAAATAGAACTATCCAATAATGAAAATCGGATTAGTAGTTTTTAATTGTACTAGTAGTTCGCCCCGAACTGAGACCTCACGACCCCCTATCTCCCCAACCCCCCTACCGATCCGGCTCATCTTCGAACTCATAAATTCTACTGACCTAAACTACACGCATACCAAAATTCATGAAGATCGGAGCTACGATACTCAAGTTATCGTCGAACAAACATACAAAGATACAAGCGCCAGGCCAGTCTACACTAGACCTCACTCGCTTCGCTCGTTCGGTCAATAAGGAACAGACAGAAAAACAGACATACACATGAATTTTAAAAATTATATAATTTTGTTCTACTATTTATCCTAAGTACCCTAGACCACTTTTTTTTAATTTACTTCCAAGTACAGACTTTTTGTCCTCCCTTCCTTTATTATAAGTACCTATATACAATTTGTAATGGGTAAGTCCTTTTAATCCGAAAGGGGGTGGTTCTAGACGTCTAGGCGAACAACTTTTGTTCTACGACTTTTGGAAATTCGAAGTACTTTTCGAAAAATATTGCCCTTGTATAGATAGAAGATAGATAGAATAGGTATTTTACTCGCTATGTAGCGAAAATATATATACCTATACCTAAATACTTCTAACTTCATATTTTCCCGGGTCTTAAGTCTAAGCAGAAGAAAAATATTGTTTGTTGCGACGCATATTCTGCATCAGCCACAAGTTTGGCGAATGTGAAATTCAAATACATGTTTTATTGAACCTTCTTCTAAGGTCTGCAAATAACAGAATCACGATTCATTAAGTTTTGTTCGATACTTTTTTACTTTGAAAATTGTGCTGTATTTTCTATATTTTACTCTTTTCTCCTCTATTATACTATATATCGAAACAATTTTTGATTTAATACAAAGGAAATAATCAATACTTTTAATTGCTTATGTGATGATTTTTAATATTGCTTAATTTCCGTAAAATTATCGAAAAATGATTTGAGACTTACGCCTTTTTAGTTTCGTGTTAAAAGCATGAAAACCTTCAATCTAAAATCAACTGTATTACAACGCATCTAAGTAGACGTTGCGCCAACCTCAGTCCGCCGTCTGGCGCCGTCGAAGGTGGACCTATGTCAGTTTTCGCTCCCAAATAATTACGTAATCTATTTTAAACTATATTTCTTATAGATTCGAACTTTTTACATTTTTTCCGGCCAATATGAAAATAATTGTTATGTTATGACAGTCATGTCAAATCATACCTACTGTCATAAAACTGTCTAGCATTGTTTATTTATCTTTGATATTTGATTGTTGTTGTACTAAAAAAAGAAAGACTAAATAATTACACAAGAAATAAATACTACAAAGAAAATAAATAATACAAATAATCTAAGGTGAATGACCATTGAGTCCAAAAATGCCCATCACACTGGTGGCATTACCCCGTTGAATCGCCAACGATACTATTTGTACTTAGTGTTGCAATCAGAGTAACTGTATTTACTAGCAATTTGCAATAAAAAAGCTTTTTCCAAACGAAAGCTTGCTAAAACATCAAAAAGAAATCTAAATATCGTAAGAGAGGCGAAAAAATAAATCTATTTACCTATTCCATTGTCAAAATGAAAATTGAGATAGGTACTTACCTACAAGGATTTTGCGGAATTAATATAATAAGTATCTACAGTTCATCAAGGTAATGCAAGCTAATAATCGACCATTACAAATGAGAAAGTAACTCTATCAGGCCGCTAAACCGATTTTGATAAATTTCGATTCAAAGATAGATGGTACTTTGGCAAAGTCTACTTTTGAAATTGATATTCCCGCGGGTTCGGGACTTACACGTGTGGAACCGAAGGGCGCAGCTAGTACTTACATAACTACTAATCTATATCTATACTTCTGTAATCTATGTATATCTATAAAAATCTTTGTCCTGACTGAATTACTCACTGACTGAACCGCTGGTAGAGAGAGATGAAATTTGGAAGGTGTGTTCTTTGTAATCTAGGCATCTGATAATAATATTATTACAAGTGATTCAACGAACAGTGGACCTCGTGGGAACTAATTATTGAAAGGGCTCTTTATATCATCATAATAGAGCAGAAAAATCGGATCACATAATGTTTAGATATCTAGTACATCCTTTTGTGGGGGAACTATTCCAAAAATTAAAATCCCCCACAACAAATAAAATCTATTTACTCATAGAACTTGTATACCTTTCATTAAAATCGGATCTCATAGTGCGGAGATAGCTGTTACCGCTTTTAGTGGGAGAATCACCCCACCAATCAAAAAACCCCCACGACAAAAATAGTAAGTTTACACATCTACGGCTCAACAAAGTAATTTTACACACCTACTGCTCTACAAAGTAATTTTATTTGACCACTAGCTGCGCCCCGCGGTTTCACCCGCGGAAGTGAACGCGTTATCACGGGCGCAGGGGCGGCCAAGCGGTTGCACTTTTTTGTTCATACTCGGATTCTACTAATTGGACGTCGATGCAAAGTATACCACGACCTTCCTCGAAAATTGAACTATCCAATATTGGAAACCAGATTTCAATCGGATCAGTAGTTTTTAATTGTGTAAGAAACAAACAGACAGACATGAATTTTAAAAATTATATAATTTTGTTCTATTATTTTTCCTAAGTCCACTAGACCACTTTTTTTTTAAATTACTTCCAAGTACAGACTTTTTGTTCTCTCTTTCTTTATTATAAGTATAG
Source organism: Idaea dimidiata (assembly GCA_949358125.1). NCBI lineage: Eukaryota > Metazoa > Arthropoda > Insecta > Lepidoptera > Geometridae > Idaea > Idaea dimidiata. Next base: position 8,934,942 of record OX442337.1, read on the forward strand.
ATAGATATAGGATAAGAAAAGGTGAACGTAAAGCGAGCCTTTATTCCCTAGGTACATAAAGTGCCATTATACACCTAAGTAGGGCATAATAGTAGTATATGCACCGAGGTACTAAAGCCCTGTCTTATATAGCGGGCGTCATGTTGAATCCAAAGCGTACGTATCTTGAGCGAAGCGAAGGAGTTATGTACCTAGAATCTTGAGTGAAGCGTGGGATTCAAGCGCCCAAGATAAAAACAGGCTTAATTAATTAATAATTGCGCTTGAATCCCACGCTTCACTCAGGACTCTAGGTACATAACTCCTTCGCTTCGCTCAGAAGTAAGTTTTTAAAACCCTCGCTGCGCTTGGGAGTTAACTCTAGAGTCTTTCGTATGCTTTGGATTCAATATGACGCCCGGTATATAAGACAGGGCTTTAGTACCTCGGTGCATAAACTAATATTATTTGACCAAAGAGGTCAACGTAAAACGAGTAATGACTCGCTAAATATCTAATGAGATATCTGGGAAGTAAAATGCGTGTTTAAGCCCTAGGGAATAAAGTAATTTAAATTTGGAACATTAACATTTGCTTGTATTACAGGTATTTAATAATAAAAATCAGACTGGTACATTCAGGCCCAGGGCCAAATGCACATTGCAAACAAAAATAATTGTCTTTTGGCCGCATGGTAAGGTGATAATAAATTGAAAAAAGAAATACCGGAAAAAGACGATCAATTTTGGAAAAAAGAGATGGAACCGAAGTTAACAAGTTTTTACATGGAATGCTTACTGCCTGAGTTGATAGATCCACGCCATCCCAGAAAAAGAACAATTCTCGATCCAGATTACATAACCGTCAAAAAGAGTGTTTGTCAAACCTCTTAATCTGAAATTCCATCGAGAAAACGACTACTTCCGCCTATTGAAAACCATTCAATAATTGTTACACAACCAGTTCAACGTAGGAAATTGGAATTTCATGAAATGTAAATACTTAATTATTTGTAAATAAAAAGGAGTCAGTTTTGTTTACAAATGAAACTTTTAATGCAAGAGTAAATAGTAATAATATTAAAAACCTATTTGTGAAAACTGTAAAATGAAAAAAATAAGAATAAATCCATAGTTTTTCTGTTCGTTGCTCTGATATTTTTGTATCACAACATTTTTGATGAAGTTGCAACAAAACCAATTTTTCATCTCTCCCGTTCGGAAAGTTTAATTTTCATGGGTAGATATCCGGGTTGAAAGTAGCTCATTTCATCCCTAGGGTGAAATTTAAAAATATTTTTTAATTATTGCAACTATTTGACAAATTTAAGGGGTATTTAAATAATTAAGTAGCTCTCAAATTTTGAAAGGCCTCAAATTTAAAGTAGATTTAAAATTGATTAAAATTTGAGGCCACTTAAAATTAAGTAGCTTTTAAATTTTGAATGGCCTCAAATTTGAATTGGATTAAAAATTGATTAAAATTTGAGGCCACTTAAAATTTGACGAAAACTTAAATAATTAAGTAGCTTTTAAATTTTGAATGGCCTCAAATTTGAATTGGATTTAAAATTGATTAAAATTTGAGGCCACTTAAGACTTGAGGGCTACTTAAATAATAAAGTAGCTCTACAAATTATAAATATGAGGCGCCTTCTATTTTCTCATAGAGGGTAATAAAAAGTAGAGTGTATCACACTACTCTAGAATCCCTCACTTCGCTCTGGATTCAAAAAACCACCCTCACCGTAAAAATATTATTTTGCTTCATTGTAATACAATCTACTAACTATTCTCATAGTGGGCGATGAATATTTTTCAACCGAAAAATAGTATTCGCTCCCGAGGTAGACATTCTAGTATGACGGTATGAATCGCGTTTGTTGCCTCAGATGAGGGAGGCCGGAAGGGCTCCGAAACGTCGGGATTGTATTATAAAGCCAACAAAACAAACGCGATTCAAACAGAAACACAGTTTCAGCACGCTAGCTAATTGGAAAGTGTATCAAATTGAATTTGCAAGATTCCGCCCGGACTCCGGACAGACAAACTAACAAGAAAAGTGAGAATGGCACGACAATGGTCAAGTCTGTAATAAGTCAAATAGGTAATTCGTCAAGTCCACTATCGACAAGTTATGAAATTTTCCAAACATGCCATTAGCCTGGTCCACACTGTACGATCCACATGCTCCAGAATCTTTTATCCTATTTTCTCCCTCTCCGCTGCTTGAGCGCGAATAAGATAAAATATTCTTTAGCGCGGGGATCGTCCGGTGTGGATGCGGCCGATTATTCCCAGCTGTCCCCTCTAGCCTTGTCCCCAGGGTTACAATTCGTGGCGACTGTCCCCTTTGAAAGCTGGCTAAAGGGGACAAATGGAATTATGTTTCTCAGTTGTCACGGTGGGGGGGGGGGGGGGGGACAGATGGGAATCTGTTCTCCCATTTCTACCCCGCATGTGTGTGTTATAATAAAACTCGCTGCGCCCCGCGGTTTCACCCGTGTTCGTAATTATTATTTTAATGAACTTTATAAACGCATACCACTTGCATTCATAGTACAAAATATTACTATGAATGCAAGTCGTAAGGGGTTCGTCGGTTAGGGGTGAAGTTTGTAATGAAGATCTCGAGAAGCTCTATCACTTATGCTAAGAAACTAGTGGTCTAGTGTCAATAGTTTCCGAGATATTGACGGTTCAAATTTGACAGCTGTCAACCAAACTGATGATCTCGAGGAGCTATATAACTTAGGCTGAGAAACTAGTGGTCTAGTGTCAATAGTTTCGGAGTTAGGTTAGATCGTTTTTTGTTTTTACTTCGATCGTCTTTTGTTTTCCACTAATCTCTTCTATTAACTTTTTTTTCCCAAAAATGTACAAAGTCTTTTTAGTATCCTCTTTCACCTCTAGAGTATATAAATATGTATGTAGTCGACTCGTTCCAATGTCTAAACTATCGTCCCTGGTCCCAGTTTCGAAGGGGACGACTTCACCTCTAATCCAAAATATTGCTATAAATGCAAGTCGTATGCGTTTATAAAGTTCATTAAAATAATAATGGTACATTAGGGTACTTATTACGAACACGGATGAAACCGCTGGGCGCAGCTAGTTCTATTATAACACCAACATGCGGGGTAGAAATGGGAGAACTGATTCCCATCTGTCCCCCCCCCGCCCGCCGTGACAACTGAGAAACATAATTCCCATTTGTCCCCTTTAGCAAGCTTTCAAAGGGACAGTCGCCACGAATTGTCGCCCCGGGGACAACTGGGGAAAAATTCCTAGTTGTCCCTCCGGGGAACAGGGCTAGAGGGGACAACTAGGAATAATCGGACGATACAAGTTTTGAAGATACAAAACAAAAAACTTGCAAATTATTAAATAAATATTATTGCACGACATATACAGACAGCGCAATCTAGCTCCAAACTAAGCACTGGTCTTGTACTAGGGGTATTAGACCACGAATATACTACATATTATACCTCATTTTTTTTGTAAATACATACATATTATACATAGAAAGACACCCAGATCAGATACAAATATTTATTTTTAAGCATAAATATTTGCACCCGACGGGAATCGAATCCGCAGCCTTCCGTATTGCAGCCAGGCCCGCTAGGAGTAATAGTGTTCCGTGAGCCAGGCGGTCGCCCGACGCACCAATGAGGTCGTATTATAAAATACTTGACACTGGCTACTTTCCAAACGACCATAATCGGTTTACAACCTATGAAAAAATATATAACAGTTTTTATTTCGCGCGCTTGGGCGCGAGATCAAAAAAGTTGCGATGTTCGAAAGTGCATACGTGTGCGTGTGACTCGTGGATGTAGGGGTAAGTGGGCGGGCCGTTCATGACATATTTTTTATTGGAGCTTCCTCTTAATCGCGTGATTTTAACTTTTTAACTGACTTCAAAAAAAGGAGGAGGTCCTCAATTCGTCGCGTATATAAGTTTTTTTTTTATGTTTGTTCAACCGACCATTGATTGGTGGTTCCATAAAAGTTTAGTGAGAATCTAATGAGTATCTTCGGAATGATGGACAGGATAGCATCCCAGAATGCATAAATTTTTGGACTTTTACCAAAATGAATCGACCCCTAAGAAACTAAATACAGATTGATGGAACACCTGAAACCACTTTCTCATCAGCAAACTGCTCATTAATTAAAATTACGGATCCAATTTTGTTGATTTTTAATGGCAGTCGAAGCTAGTTAGATACGTACGTACCTACACTAAAAAGGGTAAAAAAAAAATTGAAAAATATAGTAAAAATGTTTATAGTTGATTTTTTAATTTTTTTAATTTCCTTACCTCGACGACGTCTCGATCATGTTACAATAATCTTGGTCTCGAGGAAATGGAGCTGTGGGGGGCGTCGGCGCGGGAGTCTTCTTCTATTTTAAAACCTCCACGTACAGGTTAATGTTGGTAATTTTGGGTAGCCAAATCGTGTTAGCTTAAAAGTTTATTTAAGTACCTTACTTAAGGACGCGACTCATGTGAAATTCCTTCCGATTGAATAGTTTTCTTCATAACCGGTATCAAATAGATCTTTAAACAATGTATTATGTTAGTGTACATGATACAAGAAGTGTCCCCTTCATTTCAAAAACAATAAAAAATAACTTTAAATACCACTATTAAGCAGGCAAAGTTACCCCTGTTTTACAAAATAAATCATTTTTTCTTCTAAATCCTTAACCGCTATATTTTCTTATAGGCATCATAATATTAGAAAATACAATACCTAGAACCTCTTCGTAAAAATATTATTTTAATCTTCGTTAATGATTGATTTTACGAGAAATTGTAGATTTTTTCACGCAATTCCATCTCGCTCATTTATATATGCAATCGGACAAGGACCGATAATTATCATCTGTCTCCGCCTTAATTAAATAGCTCGCTCGATAGTACACGTAATGGTTCGCGTTGAAAACTAATAAGTAACGGTAGGCTATGTGCATTAATCGATCAAATTCAGAGGTGTAAAGTCACTTTAAGGGCGTAATAATGTGTTTTTTTTCCAGATGTGTACGTACTTTACCTAGCAGTTTAAGTATCTTTGTAATAAATTAATAGAGGAATTACCCTTCCTTTTGATTTCGCTGTTGTAGACGGCATGCGGCAGCCGTATTATGTTTATGTAATTGGTACGTATTGAATTTATAGGTGCTCCTAGGAACAAAGGTATTCAACACTTGATACAGACCTACAAATATCTAAGTAACACCTAATAATCTAGACCTAAATTATAATGGTAATGGATATCACAGCCAACGAGCTTAGGTACTTGTAACAGCCGAAACAGCCAGCCTCAAAAGAGAATAGAAAATACCTACATACCTAAGTTAAAGCCACATTATGAACGTAAATAACATGGCGACATAAAATAAAATAAACAAGTTCTTTAATTATCCAAAACATAATATTTTTACTTAATATCCTATTCCTGGTGTCCCTACGGATATTCCATGTTCCATCGCAATCTATTCAGTAGTTTTTGCGTGAAAGAGTAACAAAGTCACATATATACATACATGCATACAAACGTTCGCCTTTATAATATTATTAGTAAGAATTAAATAAAATGGCGACATTAAATAAAATAAACAAGTTTTTTTTATTAATCCAAAACATAATATTTTTACTTATTGGTAATGTTTATTTGTTAAGATAAGTACATAATTAAGAAGTCTTCAGTATAATACTATTCGTTGTAGTTGCTGTAGGCAGGGTGGGCGTGTAGGACCCACCGGAACAGGAGTAGCCCGACGCAGGCAAGCACGAAGAATGAGATCATCACGCGCAGGTTCTTCTCGGAGCGCTGGTCTCGTTCGCTCGCACGGAGTCTCTCTATTAGACCGTTCTACGAATTAATTAAAATGTTTATCGATTAGATAGAATAAAATTAGAACTTGGTCCCTCAGCCTCAGCGCTGCAATCGACAAACTATTTTCTAAAATATAATTTTATTACTAGCTGCGCCCCGCGGTTTTACCCGCGTAAATCCCGTTTCCGCGGAAATATCGGGATTAAATGTAGCCTAGTGTTAATCCAGGTCCCCAGCTACCTATATTCCAAGTTTCATCGCAATCGGTTCAGTAGTTTTTTGTGTGAAAAAGTAACAACCTCACATACATCCCAACTAGCAAAATATTGTCTTAGAAATATCCCAAGACCAAAATTTTTAGTCACTTATAAGGCACTTACAGACATCTGTAAGTGTCGATTTGGGCGCAATTTATAAGGGAAAACACCCTTATTGATGTCTTACAGTTGTTTTCATTAAGATTATTCCATCTTACAGCTATTTTGCTAATTCCACAATAAGAACTTTTTATACTTAGATGAGCCTTACATTAGAATGTCGTAAGGGCAATCACTCTTCGAAAGTTCGTACTAAAGCCATCGTAAGAGTGATTTGACTTCGTATCACTCTCGGTAAGTTAATTGTGAGTGTATTTTCTAAACGGTAATTATGCTGTGTTGATGCCACAGATTATATTGAATTTTAAAAACTTAAGTTTTTACTTAATAATAAACTTTCATCGCCATTTTTAATAATAGTTGTAAATATATCGAGCATGCTTTTAATTAATTATGTCTTGGATGTTACAAGTAATGAGCTTGCGAAGAAAATTTTTTCGAGTAGTTTTCGAAAATAATTGTTTAAATTTTCATGGGCTCTTTTCATAATATATTTAGAGAAATAAAAATTAATAAAATTTGTTTCAAAATTTAATTGTATAGAAAAAATAAATATGGCCGACCATTTATAAGACTTATTGTTCTTCTCTAAGATAAGCTTAAGGCTAAAAGATCTTTTGTAATACTTAATAAGTCACTTCAAAGATTGTCGGTCTTACACAACACTTGGATGAGACAAATTATTGTGGCCATTTTAATTATTTTAAGGTTCTGCTTTAAGCTATCACAAATACAAAGTGGTAGGTATCTAAGTACTTAATTTCAATATTATGATTGCAAAGGTGGTTCATGTCACGTATTGTTTTAATTTTTTTGTTTGTTTAATGTCGTTTTAATAGTGAATACCGCCAAGCTGAGTCAAGATTATCATAATGGTTGTCGTAATGGGTGTTGACTGTATTAGGAACATTTGGTTTTAAATGCTTAACAACGTGAAATGGTCCTGGGTAATAACGCATTTGATATTTTCAGAAAAATGTGTCGCTTGTGCTTATGCTTCTAATATTTTCAATATCAACGTGCCTTGAAATCCTTTACCTATTACTAAAACTATTGCATGACGAACAAGTAATTAATAAATAGGTAGGTAAAGCTAGACATTATCCGTTCTAACCGAATCATCTTCCCTACTATCATCTTCTGCTTCGTGACTTGAACTATCAACTATTCATTTCTATATTGTACGGAACCATCACAATCATTACCAGCTCTAACTTCAAGTGGTTCCGCTAAGACTTGTACTTGTGCAGCAGATTATTACTTATGAAAGAATTTACAAGACAATTGCTAGTGAAGATATTCTCATAGAACCCTTATGAAAGAATTTACAAGAGACTAGCTAGATAAATAGTTCTCAAGCAACGCAAAATAAAGACAAAATGACCTTAAACAATTCTATTTACATACCTAAGTTCTTAAATACGACTCTGCTAAGACAAAATTGAATTTACTGATTGTTGCCCTTATAGTTGTCTTAACCAAAGATTTAGTAAGAACAAAAGTATTATGGGGCACTCAGTGCAATCTTTAGTAAGAACAAATTCTCTTCTGAAATGCCTAATTAAGTGTGCATTAATCCTAAAGAGCAATGAGTCTTATTTAAGGTAATTGTAAAACCTTTATTCTGATATATTTCTTTGAATTCATTCTTATATACATCTATAAACGTAGGTATAAAGTGCGAATGGTCTGTAAGTGCAAAATGTTTTAATCTATGCATTAATAAGATTTGATCTTTTAGTCAAGATACGTATTAGTATTTTATAATACTATAACACTTAAAAGGATTCGTTTCCAAGACAAATTTGCTAGTTGGGATACACACTTAGGTATATACAAACTTTCGCGTTTATAATATTAGTAAGAAGTAAGATTACTAGCTGCGCGCCCTGCGGTTTTACCCGCGTAAACCCCGGTCCCGCGGAAATATCGGGATAAAATGTAGCCTATGTGTTAATCCAGGTCCCCAGCTACCTATAGTCCAAGTTTTATAACAAGATAGTTTTATCATAGACCAATCTTTGGGTAATATAATTTAGTCTATGTTTGTTATTTTTTATCAGATTTATTTAATCCTTTACTTTGGTTTCAAAATAAAATAGAGAATATCATTTTCTAAACAAAATCATAATCTAACTTTAGTTACTGTAACGTGTGATTTGTGGAACCACTGTGAAAAAGCACGAAAAGCACTCTAGATACCTATCGAGGGTGCTATTTATTTTAAGTATGTTTTGACGACATTTTCATCCGCTACAAGTTACAAAGCTCAGAAGCATTTCGTAGTAACTCGTAGCTCTGGAAAGTGCTCCTGTAGATGGCGTCTCAATCGAGCCTTAGCCGAAAAATAGTATAGACAGGGGAAACATACGTATTATTAAAATACGCCAATCCAGATGGGAACTCGTGTGGCCTAGTTGGTTAAGGCACTACGGTACTGACGCAGAGACGCGAGTTCAAATCTCGTCGCGAGTGAATTTTAGAAGATTTTTTTCCTTTAAAATATTTCTAACTCGTACCAGTTCCATATTTTAAAGACTTCTATTTTCAGCCGCTACGAGATTCGTAGCATGGGCAGTTTTTAATGGAATAGAATATTTAAAATATTCTATACCATTAAAAACTGCCTAATGACCAAAGCTTGACAGCAATGTTGCATGCCAAATTTGGTGGAGTAAGGAGATCCTATTTTTATATAACATCAATTATAATGTACCCTTATTGGCAATAAATGAATTATGAATTATTAGGACATGACTAAGTTAGACCATGACCAACACAGAGGACTAGGGTAGAACATGACTAGGGTAGAACATGACTAGAGTAGAACAGGACTAAAGCAGATTATGACTATAATCGAACATGACACCTACCGAACAACCCGAATATACACGGAGAGGTTGGCTAATCTTTAACTTTAATCTTGAAGAACTAATAATAAATAAATAAATCATGTGACGAACACACAGCGCCATCTAGCCCCGTGGTAAGATGCTAAGCCTGTGTTACGGTGACTAGACAACGGATATAATACTTATATTTATTTTTCTTTTGTAAATACATACATATTATACATAGAAATACGCCTAGACCAGATACAAATATTTATATTTAAGCATAAATATTTGCACCCAGCGGGAATCGAACCCGCAACCTTCTGCATTACAGCCAAGCGTTCGCCCGACGCGACGCGCCACAGAGGTCGACTAATCGAAAAGATGTCGCTGTCTTACCCAACCACCGTGTGAGGCGACCCAAGAACCAGGCTCCTCGTGGAGCAGGTCTGCTATAGCCGCTGCAGGGGCCGACACCAGCTCCAAAGCCGGCTCGCCATCCGCCGCCTCAGCTGCTTCCCGGGCGAGAGCTCCGCAGATACAATACACTGCCGCTATCTGAAATATAACATTGTTAAGTAGGTACGTACTACGTACTAGTTATAAAAGTACTACTCAATACATAGAATAGGTAACGCTTTGCCTCACAATTTATTAATGGTAGCCACATCCGAATCGTGTACATTACTTTTAATTTTGGAGGAATGCAGGTCCGGTGAGATAAATACGTAATTCGAAATAATGGTATAATCTCCCGTTTTCTCTCCAAAAAGTGAGAAGGTTTTTCATTCTAATAATATTTTCTGGGTTTTACTCGCGTTTTATTTATTTACGGTTGATTAACAGCATTGTTACATTATACAGACGTTTCGCTAACTTTACCTACAGTTAGCTTTTTTAAGGTTGACCAGGTTTTTCAGTCAACCTTGAAAAAGTAAAAAAAAACCGTGATGCCCATTGCTTTCCCGCCGTTTTAAATCAGCACGCCCAGCGCGGCGCCATTTCAGTTCGAAATAATTAATAAAATTAATAAAAAATAAAATTTTGCATATTTTATTCATCGGGCTGGTGGTTTTATCACTTGGCTGTATGAGACTTATGTTCTTTGCCACTCAAAATTAATTATTGCAATAAAACAATACATACTATGTCTATGACAACCCCATGTTGGAGTCTTGGCGGGAACTCGTTGAGGAGATGTGGTGCTAAATTTTCATTTTTGTGAAACCTAGTTCATATGCGTGCAAATTGTTTAATTTCGGGGGCATATTAATCAATTTAGTTTCGTGAAGGTGTACAAGTGGAATGAAAGTGAAAATCGGTGCAAAACATTGACTTAGTGTTGTCTCCAAGGCTCCGTGAAGATTGTTTGTAAATGGCCGCCGTGTTTACAAATGATTCCCTAGACTTGACTTTAACTATGACGACTTGACTGTTTCGATGCAAATAACTTGCATAATATATTAAAATACATGACACTGGCTAATTTCCTAATGGCCATAATCGGTTCACAACCGATAAGAAATAAATAAATAACCCCATGTTACATCCATGGACAACCCTTTGCTGATTAAAAAAAGCAAAGGGTTGTCACAACCATAACCTCATTATGCAGTTATGCTGTGAGTTATGGAATATAACTTTACGATTTGCGTTTATATAACTCACGCATGTTTTATGAGCTGCTTTATATAATTATCTAAAACCGCTGAAATTACTCCCACTTTTGCGAGCAAGTGTATTGAAAAATATTTTTTAACAGCGTAAAGAAGATTGTAATTGCAAAGCCTGACTCTTAAGTACCGATGTACCTAACTACTAGGTATAATTTGACGTAGGTACTTAATTAAATACAGTAAAAAACATGGTTCTAGTCAAGATCTAGATCTGGCCTTGTTATCCGGCTATGCGCTAGGTAGCTGCCAGTTCGGTGTGAGTTTGTTACTTACCTATTTATTATGGTAGGATAAATGAGTACCACCACGAAAAGTACTAACTATTAGGTGAACTGTGGTACTATGTACTTATGCACAGGGGCTCAATTTTTTAATCACTTGTGTCAATTGGAGCGATTTAAATAGCTCGATTTCTACAGGTGTTCGTTAGATGTTAGTAATTATTTATCTATGTGAATCGAACGACCGCATCGTGTGGTCTCAATCTCTCGCCACAAGAGTCTGAGATCGAACGAAAATCAGTAGAAATTAATCTATTTAAATCGTCTGAAGTGGCCCGAGCGATTCAAAAATAAGGCCCCAGAGGTACGTTTTATTTATTTTTTCTGTGGTTCTCTGCAATCAGTCCTTGGAAAGCAGGTGCGTTCTGTGCGTTGATGTCGGGCGAGTGGGATCTCCATCAAGGCTCTCCGCTCAAAGTGTAGGAGTCAGTTGTCTCTCAACTCCAGTATATTTTTGCGTTTTAGACGCGGGTTGTACAGTCTATTCAGAGGGTAGGTTAAAGTTAAAAGTTAAAGTTTGAACTGTGTGTTTCCGCAATTAGCCCTACTATTTGACCTTTGTGCGTGATTTTAAGCCGTAGGTTTCCTCACGATGTTTTGTTTCACCGTAAGAGCAATGTTAATAGCGCACATAAATTTATCTTAAAGAAAAAGACAGTGGTGCGCGGTTGGGATTCGAAAACACGACCTTTGGAATGAAAGTCGGGGTATCTACCACTAGACCAACACCGCTCGAGAGGTAGGTATGTGCTTCTGCGAAAATGCCACCAGAATACGTAAAACCTTATTTTGTGTTGGACTATTTTATTGTATTGATAAATAATCTGGGTCCTACTGTAAGTAGTGGTGCTTATTTTTCAATGTCTGTGAGGTACCTACCTACATTTTACGACATCTACAAAAGTCTAGGTAAGCCGATTAGGTGTAAATGCATAAAACCTAACTATTAGTTACGGGTATATTGTCACCTATTATCAAAAAAATCAGATGTGAAAGTTTTGGCCAAGTTTTTGATTGAAAATATGGGATAGTCCTGATTCCCCACGTTCTTATTTCTATTTCCTTTTGATATATTTTGTAGGTAGGTATGAGTAGGTAGTAGGTACCTAAACCTAAATTGATATAAGAGATTAATAATATTTTATTGAATAAATAACAGAAAGCTTAAATTTAAACTAATTATAAAACTAAACATAACCTATAAATTGATATTGAATTTTACAGTCTGAAAATCCAATGGTATTAAAGTGAGCGAAACTTTATAATCCTAACTGCGTCCCCCGGTTTTACTCGCGTAAATCCCGATCCCGCGGGATTATCGGCATAAAAAGTAGTCAATGTTACTCCTCGATAATACTTAGTAAAACTTTCTATTGGTGAAAGACTTTTTGAAATCGGTCCAGTAGTTTTTAGACCCTATAGGCACACTACAAAAAAAAAAACAAATGAATCTGTCCTTTTTATAATATAAGTAGGGATAGATTAAGGAATTTTCCAAGTTTCAGATATAGTTTTGCATTATTAACCTACTACAAACACTACGCCAAAAATCATATTTAGTTAGTTAGGCAACCTAACAATTGTCTGAAATAGGTATTTTTGGGTGTAGGGAGACCCGAGTCTAATTAAGATTTTATTCAAAGTAAAATGATTTAATTTTGGAATTGTAAGGAATCGCTTGGTATTTTAAGTAGACGTGGGCGTTATTTAACTTATCTAGTTACAATAACTAGCGACGCGACATGTAACGAAATCACTAATTTCGAGTCGTGATTTTTGTAATGCGTTATTCGTAGCTAACTTAATTCGTAGTTAATTTATCGATCTAACTGTGTAACTAGGTACAAACAATTAGACAGTGATTTAATTAATTTTAATTTTCTAAGTTACTGTATCGTTTGTAGAGGTATTTATGCAAACAATTGCAGTAGTTGAATAAAAATAACTAGTTACAAAAAAACACTGGTTTTGAAACGGTTTACGCCGACCAAGTAACTAGTTTCGTAACGTTTCTTGAAAATGAAGTAACGACCCACGTCTGATTTTAAACCGTCTATTTATAATATTTCTAGACAAAACTATTGATCGATCTTCTTACTCTGTACTGATATCAGGCTACCCTCATTATGTATACGACTGAGACTTCAATTTGTCGTTAGTAACGGAAGATGTGAGATAACTTGACACTAATATATAGTGTAGATATACCTACTTTAGGCAGTTTCTAGAGGAATAGTGAAATTAAAGATAACAAAGTTATTCAAAATCGTTGTACCAAACGGTAGTTTTGACAACGAGTAGTCTAATATTCCATTTTATTTACGTACGTACCTATATATTTTTTTGCAATTACGATACATTTACTATTTTATGTCTCATTGTGTGTATTCATTCATTTTGTTGTTTTCTTTTGTTGTTGACTATTGCCTACTCAAAGAACAGCTATTAATATCAATGTAGGGAAGTATGTAGGTACCGGATAGCCTACCCGTATATCAAAATACCTCTTGAATGCAAAGGTACCAAGGGTAATTTCGTAAAATGTCGCTATACGGCACAGCGACCGTAATAAAAAGGACAAAATAGATAGGTATAGGTCGTAATAATATATAGGTATAAGTTTTCTTTCAAGTTGATCGACGTATCAGCATAACAAAGGACAGACAATATTCCCGATGAGACCTAACAAATTGGATCTAGGTCATGTTTGCAATCACAATCACTACGCTAGGAGAAGTCGCAATGGTAATATTTTCTTGGATTGTAGTGAAGGTTAAAATGTTATTCCTACTTGTGAGTTAACTCCCAGTTACATAATAAACTTATATTGGGTAGTACAAAAGCCTATATACTCGTAGATGATATGACACGTAAACAAAAACATTTTCCCTCTACTTTACTATACCCGGTTTTCGTAAAATGTGATCGTAGCACTCTAAGCGGGCATTCTTGCAATTTATCTTCTGCAATGAAGGCTGACCTGATGCGGGAATACTGAAGCGGTCTTTTCGCGTCACTCCACACATTCAGTGCAGAATCTTCATCTTCGTGACACGCAACTCCGCGTGAGCGGAGCGTGTCACGGAGAAGTGCGGCCAGTGCTTGAGGGATATAAGCATTATTAAGCATCCCTCAAGCACTGGCCACGCTTCACTACCATACCAAAGGACAGGAGCCTTATTTTTGAATCGCTCGTTAGACTTTAGATGATTTAAATAATTCGATATCTGCTGATTTTCGTTTGATGTCTGACTCCAGCAACGAGTGGTTGACACCACTCGTTGTGGTGGTGCGATTCACATTGAAAAATAACAGAAATCGAACGAATGTCAGCAGAAATCGAGGTATTTAAAGCACTCGAAGTGGCGCATTTGGTTCAAAAATAGAGCCCCAAGTCTAATGAGAGTTTCATAGTACTATCCCTTCATTAAGCTCGGCATTTTGGGGTCACAAATGACACTAGTTACCTCTCGCCACTTAGCACAAGCTGCCGAATGCGATTAATGCTATTGTGCCTTAACTAGAAGCGGATGCGTCGATTTGATAACGTTCGGTCAGCAGCTCAAACAATTCAAATTGATAGGGCGTGTCGACTAAGAATGTCGATCTTTTCGGGCGGGGATTCTGTCATGATAGTGGATACTCATCAATCGCCTATCTATCAATCGTACTTCTTATTTTACTTCTTACTAGTATTATAAACGCGAATGTTTGTATGTATGTTTGTGACTTTGTTACTCTTTCACGCAAAAACTTCTGAACCGATTGCAATAAAACTTGGAATATAGGTAGCTGGGGACCTGGAATAACACATAGGCTTATTATCCCGATATTCCAGCGGGAACGGGACTTATGCGGATAAAACCGCGAGGTGATGCTTGTTAGATATATGGAGCCATTCACATGGTGCTGATTTTATAAGTCAGTTCAGTGATAATAGTTGGATCGAGTCCAGTAAAACAATGCTAAATGGTTTCGAATCTGACAGGTACTCGTGTGCAAGTGAGTAAAAAAGGATCGTCTCTGCCTACACGATAACACATATATATGTAACCTGAGTAAGTAAAGAATGATTTATGCCGTCCACGGCCTGTTCTAATGAGAACGCGACGAACACGTGCCGGCTCCGTATGCTTTCTTTATACAAAGAAAGCTCGTACCCGCCCCGGCTCGGACACGGTCCGGTCTAGCATAAATCATCCTCAAAGAATGATCGTTTTTACACGATCGTTTATAATTGAGTGAACTGGACGAAAATCTGCAACGTGTGAATGGCTCGTAGTGCGATTATGTGCCGTAACAGTTAACAGAAGCAATCGCAAACTGATAATCAAGAGGCAAGATAGAATCGTTCTACAGTACCTAATACGCTCTTTCCACTAATAATAAATAGATAAATATTTCAGGTCAGTTCACAGAGAACATACCCAGAACCAGATACAAACTCCTATGGTCTGCATACATACCTACTTGTCCCCAGCGGGGGGAATCGAACCCCGTGTAGTCTTCTGTGTCGCAGTCGAGGGTTTACCCGAGCAACGCATCACAGATACCACAATGAATCGAGTTTCCAGTAAGTTTAAGAGGTAATTTAAGACATTCGCAATGGCTGATCATTATCGATACTTTAGGTAAGTAGAAGCCTAATTACTTAGAATTTTCTAAGAAGAAGGAAAAGAAAGAATAATGGCTAATTGCTAAAGCTATGTTTCTAAATCGATTTATATTTTATTTTATAGGTTCAAACTCCGGTAACAGGCGGTAATAAATGGCGCCTCTACGAGCCTTACACAAAAATAGTACATTCCTAAAATTTAACCCTGTCGCTTGAGCTCACTTGGCACAGTTGGTTAGCGCGCGTATTTCATTGTAAATACAAAGGATAGTTACTACTTACATATTACTAATATAATAACCTAGGACCTGGAATAACACACAGGCTACTTTTTATCCCGATAATCCCGCGGGAACGGGACATACGCGGGTGAAGCCCCAGGGCGCAGCTAGTATAAAAATAAATTAGGTTACCTTAGACCAAGTGATATTTTCTCTAGTAATTCTTCTTGCGAGAGCGAGCGCAAGTTCCGCTAGAGCTGTATCCGAGCGCAGCATGGCAGAAGGAGATCTGGTGGCCTGCCTAGCCACGTGTCTGAAAGCCTCTGGTCTCTTCCTCTCTAGGGCCGCACACAGCGCCCTCAGAGCTGCGAGCACTCCAGCCTCATGATTAACTATAGCCTCTTCGCCGCATTCCGTCTCCAACATTTGTTGAATCCGTTTCATCACTATTTGCTGCCAAAAAAAGTAACCAATATAATAATAGTATGGACTACCTACACCATGACACAAGGATTACCGCTGACGCAGTATTTTTAAATCCGAGCCGAAGGCGACGGCTTATGGATAACAATTATTTTTAGAAAAAAAACGGCTCATCTCGGGAACTGTACCAAATTAAAAAAAAAACAGATGTTAATTAATTGAAATATAAGGGAAGGTGTCCGAAGGTCGTATTCTTGTAGCTTACAGCTATGTTGAAAAACTTATTATTATACTTAATATCTTTTTTTATCTCAGTTGGAAACAAACGGTCTTGTATCGGCTGTACCTATTATGTTTGAGTATGATCTTTATTGCGTCATCGATTTGTCGGCAATTCAGAATTATTATGAAGAAAATTTCGATAAGAACCGATTACTTGTAAGCTTTATTACTACAATATTAAAGAAAAGGTCGTCATTTTAACTAAACGAAATTTCATTTATGAGGTCCGACGTTTTGGACGTTAAATATTCTTTAAAAATCATGAATAAAAGCGCGATTAAACCCGGTAAATAAAGTGTTTTATTAACACTGATAAATTTTAATAAAGAGCTGTAAGTATAGTTCATACACGTAGCATTAATCTATTGTTTTGTTGTTAATTAAATGCTTACTTTTGTAGCCTTTTTATTGTATCGTAGTAGATGTGTAAAGTAGAGTATTCACCTCGGTAATAAAGCCTGTCTTTATCTTGGGCGCTTGAATCCCACCCTTCACTCAGGACTCTAGGTACATAACTCCTTCGCTTCGCTCAGGAGTTAAGTTTTTAACCCCCTCGCTGTGCTCGTGAGTTAACTCTCTAGAGTCCTTCGTACGCTTTGGATTCAATATGACGCCTGCTATAACATATAAAACAGGGCTTTAGTACCTCGGGGCATAAACTACTACATAAACTACCCAAATCGTTTAACTCTCAGGTAACTCGATCTCTGTCTATCTTTCTATCTGTCGATACTTATCTCCGCAAGTGAACTCGTACTTGGTAAGTACTACGTGAATATGTTACCTTTTACTACCTACTTACCTTTTGGTTACACAAAGTGGATCTCCGTATCTGCGTTCTAATGTACTGCAAGCATAGCGCTCTGCCTTGGCGAACTATTTGCGGTTTCACATGTGTTGGTGTGGCGAGGCACCAGCCGATGGTAGCAGATAGCCGCCGGGTAACGGCAGCCGCTGCAGCGCTGGATACCATTGTGCTGAAGCGCCGCTTTGTGCGGTCGAAAGGTGATAGTGACCGTGTTGGTGATGATCTGTCTAAAGAATCAATTTATATAGTGGTTAAAGCTTAGCGACTGAACTTTCCTATTTCATATAACAAGTACTAATTTGCTTGATCGTAAAAAACGATGGAAGTGTTAGACCAAATGTCCTAATGGAAGTTAAGTTCAGTATCATTAAGGACCTCGAGAAGATAAATCAATTATCTCCGATGTTTATTGAGAGAAGAATGGAGTCGTAAAGTCGAACGGTTACCTAAGGTATTTAGCTAAATCTGCCAATTTGTGAGAAGTACCTAATCGTTAAGTTTAGTATTGTATGATTTTACACGTGAGGCGTAGGTGAAGATAAGTAGGTATACACCTACTTATACTTGTACTATACACTTATACTTGGTGTCAAAATACCTAAATACAATAACTGTCTACGAAATAATAACACGTTCCTATTGTTATGTAAAACCTCGAGTATACAAAAAATCCGACACGAGTATGGGTTTATCTGATAAAATAACTCGACCTAGTTGCAAACCAATTTCAGTAACCTTTGCCCTAATTGATAGAAAAAAACTCTGTTGATCTCATGAGTCGGTACGTAGATACTTGACATAGAAATACATGTCGAACCGCGAGTAGAATACGTTAGTATTTGCGAGACACATAAATTGCCAAAAAGGTTTCTTACTTGAAAATCCTACAAATCCATCGGAGACGCCAGGTAGTGCACTAAGTGGTGAACTCAGCTTTCGCCTTAGTCTCATGGAAGGTGCAGGAATGAAATCATCGTCATCTTCTTCGCCATCTGGTGGAGTGACGTGTATGGCAATATTGTTTGACTCTTGCTTCTTCGTCGTACTCAATTGCCATCTCGGCTCCGTTAGTGGCCCTATCTGTGAAAGAATGAGATTTTCTATAAGTGGATTTCAGGAACGATCGTAAAAAGGTCAATAAAATTAGAAAACCGGTCAAGGGGCTCACGGTTCGTTGGTCCAATACCTACTTGCTCCAACCTACTTTTGGGATTAGATGTGGTTGTAACAACTTTCCTGAGAAAGTAGTCTGATCTATCTTTGGAAACTATTTTAATTAGATATCTTTATAGTATGTGTTACTTGACAGTTGATTAGACTTATTTATTTAATTTAGTAATATCTTTAAAGCGAAGTCTGTCTAGAAATGTTATTTATTTATTTCTCATTTGCGTACATATAAATTAAGAGCTAATATAGCTAAGCTATTTTCTAAAATATTGGCATGCGCCATGTTTAGGTATTGCAGAGACAAAACAAATTTGTGAGATAGATAAGATAGAAGAGGAATGAGGGGGAAGTAATGGGGGTGTGGGAGTGGGAGGTGAGAGGGGTAGGGGGAGTATGAGGGGTTAACAATATTTGAAAACTTAACAATGTTATACCTACTCTAAATTAGATCAAGTCTTATTAACAATAGTATTTTTGACCGAACGAGCGAAGCGAGTGAGGTCCAGTGTAGACGGGCCTGGCGCTTGTATCTTTGTATCTTTGTATGTTTGTTCGACGATAACTTGAGTATCGTTGCTTCAATCTTCATGAATTTTGGTATGCGCGTAGTTTAGGTCCATAGAATTTATGAGTTCGAAGATGAGCCGGATCGGTAGGGGGGTTGGGGAGATAGGGGGTGCAAAAAGAGAAAATAATCAAGTTCTAAAAATGTGTCAATAGATGGCGCTCAACATACCTCCTAGATCGCGGTATCGTTGCGTTTGCTTGCGACATATACTCCAAGATCTGACATTTTTGTAGGGAATGTTAACGTCTATTAGTGATCAAAGTAAATAATTCATGTTTATGTTACAAATTGTGGTCGATTGTCGTAAATCTATACTAATATTATAAAGTTGAAGAGTTTGTTTGATTGTTTGTTTGTTTGTTTGAACGCGCTAATCTCAGGAACTGCTGGTCCGATTTGAAAAATTCTTTTTGTGTTTGATAGTCCATTTATCGAGGAAGGTTATAGGCTACTTTTGGTCCCGATATTCTTACGGGGTCGGGACTTACGAGGGTAAATCCCGCGGGACGCAGCTATAAAAACGAAAGTCGTGTTAGTTACACTATTTATATCTCAAAAACGGCGGAACCGAAATTTGGTACAGGGTAAGTATAGGGGTTTAAATAAAATATAGGGTACTTTAAATGATCGTACGGGTTAAGCAACGCTTGGCGTGACACATACGTGATGGGTCAACAGGAACGATCGCACCAATTAGAATGAAATTTGGTACAGGGATTACTTTAAGGGTATAAATACGATACTTTAAATGATCGTACGGGTAAAGCAACGCTTGGTATGACATACGTGATGGGCAAAAATGACGGTTAAACCGATTTGAACGAAATTTGGTACAGGGATAGTTTAGTGGTTAAAATAAGATATAGGGTACCTACTTTGAATAATCCTAAGGGCTGAGCAACGCTTGGTATGACATAGTACGTGATGCGCCACATACGTTACGGGATAGGAATTTATGCGGGTGAAACCGCGGGTCACAGCTAGTAAGGAATAATTCTTTTTGTGTTATCGTTTTTACACGACTGCCAAAGGAAGTGTTATGTTTTTGCCGTAAGTGTATGTATGTATGTTTGTATGTGACCTATTTTTGTGCCGTCGTAGGGCCTAAACGGCTAGGCCGATTTAGATAAAGATACGTGGTTAGATTCGTCATGACCGCGTGAGTGACATAGGGTACATTAAAATAATAAATAAATAAAAATAATGATGTAAAACGCTATTAACCAATATTTGTAAAGACCATAAAAAACAGAAAACGCTTAACATTGTTCACTCAAACAATATGTTTTATTCTTTCCTAAATTTACATTTAAAAAGTATTGTTTGTAAAGTTTTACAATTAAGTTTTAAAATTTATTAATTATAAAATTATCGTGTCCCGCCCGACTGCATCCACCATTCCTAAAGCTACTATAAGCATCTTGTTTTTCACTTTTCTGTTAAAACTGCAGTCGGGTTTTTTATTTTTTTAAATATTTTTTTAATTGTCTTTCGTTATATTATTCGTTTAATAATAATTCTTATTTTGTAAAAAAATAAAGCTGTTGGTGTTAAAATCCTACAAAAAACAAAATCTCTGTAAATGGATTCTCGTGAGGTCTCAGTTCGGGGCGAACTACTAGTAATATCTAAAATTAATATTAAAATACTATTTAATAAAAAAAACTCTAACACCAGGTGAGCCACACCACTACACGAAAAGAAGAAGAAGAAGTATTTTATAGCTCCTAGACCCGAACTTACAAATTCAATTTGATAGCACAGTTTAAGTGCTCACTTTGTGTTGAACTTTATAAGAAGATCTAGCTACATAACACTTACAATAAAGAAGTCGAAACGACACATTTCTTAGATTTAGGTGTTTTAATACCAGCTAAGATAACACTTTTGTGGTTAAAAGGAAATGAAATTCAAAGGCTGAATGTTTTACTTAAAGTTTCCAAACAAAATAATTTCAGGTTCAATTTTAGACGTTAGGTAATGTTTTAAAATTGCTTGAAAAGTTAGCTCGTGGATAACAGTGTCCTGAATTTAAGGCTCTATTTATATAGGTTTAGCTTAGTTAGTGTCAACCTTAGTTTATTCTTATTTGTAGAGGTTTGGAGACCTTTTTTGGTGATGGTCTTTTCACCTTTAACGTTTTGATAGGCACTCTAGGCTTTGATATACATAGGCTGATGTCACATTAACTCTCAAAAGGATAGACTATTTACTTTAGCTATCAATTTCATTTAAGAATAAAATAAACAGATATAAAATAAACGGAATACTGTATCAACAAGCTGGTATGATATGGCATATAAAACGGTTTCAGAAAACCAAACTCAGCCGGAAAATACAAAGACCGAGATAACTTGAACGAAAGTAATAGGTTGGTGCCGCTTGGTTACGGATTTTATGTATATTGATCCCAAATTTCGGCGAAGTTACAGACACTGTCATTTACGCTATGCGCCATTTTCTACGTGTTTATGCTGGAGACAAATTTACCCTAAATAGTTTAAGGAACGTCGTTGTGTCACAAGTCATACTAACTTTAGTCTTGACAACATACAAGAGGACTTTTGTTTTATACGCGTTAGTGAAATGTCGTCCTGAATTTTCATTTTTACAAAAACATTGTTTTATTGCGTTTAAATTGTTTAATTTCGGCGGCAAGTTATCAATTTAGTTACGCGAAGTTCAACGAGTTAAGTGAAAATAAAAATACCAGTGCCAAACACGAAATTAGCACGTAACAAACAATTGTCCCCTAGGGTTGGAGAAAAATCGTCGCCATTTTTTCTACAGCCTTCACACATTGAAAATTATTTCAAACGATTACAGTACAATAGTGGTAGTTCGCTATTCGTACGAGAAATTGGCTAAATTGTCCTATATTGCTGACAGAAGCCATAACTAAGAAAAAGAAAGAAAGACAACATACAAAACAATTTCTGTTTCCATAGTAGCTTTTTAGAGTTGACAGAAACTCTACTAAACTAGACGTTTTCTTCTGCTAAACTAGTAATGTACCTACCTATTTCCTACTTTTCTAAAAGTCAGATTAAATGCACTGTAAAAGTATAAAGTCAGTAATCGTTCGTTCTCTATGGCGGCGGAAAATAAGTTTATATTGGGAAATGTAGAAATGCACTAGGGATTTCTTAAGTTTTATATACTATCGTCTAATAGGCAGTAGTAGGTACCGATAGCATGTTTCAATTTGTAGGCGAATTCAGGTAATCTTCAGTAAGGTAGGCACATAACTGTACCAAACTTCAGGTTTATTCCCGTGAGTTTTGTTCGGGTTCAACGTTGAAAATGTTTATCGAAAATTGTTAAATAATGTTTAGATAAAATACCTCGAATACCAGCTACAATTGTAGCCGGTTTGCATTTGTGAAAATTAAATTTTACAAAAACGTCGGCACTGTTGAGAGTTTGCCAGAAGATATCTAGTTCAACTTTTATTATTTCAATGTTTAATCTACGATATTAAAAACACTATTATGACTTTATTTACGTGCTGAACAAATTGAACCTGTTTCTTTTCAGTGGTCGGGAAATGAAACCTAGTACCCTATGTATGCATTCGAATTGTTTTAAATTTAAAACAAATACGAAATACCAAACTAATTAATTACCTTTAGGTACCTACTGGGTTGTCGTTTCAACTGGTACCTACCTACATAATTAAATACCTACCTAATCAAAATTTTCCTCGGGATCTAATTTTATTATATAAGTAGCTATTGAGAAAGACAAAGGTGTTCAAATAAACATTAGAATTTAATAGTGAATTTGACTTTTCAATATACATTTTTTCCCGTGGGATTTAAACTCCAGCCCTCCGTTTTACGGTGGGGCGGCACGTTAATCCTACTAATATTATAAATGTGAAATAATCTAATAACTAATAGGGGTTAAAGTATGAAATTGCCGTTTTATTGCAATAGGTTCTTTGAATTGACATAGAATCTTCATGGTTTGAGGTTTTCGAATGAAACTTTTTTCAAATGGTTTCTGTGATGTTCTTTTTTTAAAAATGTGAAACATTTGAATATCGACTTTCAATTTTTTTTGTTATTCAATTTAGACAAGAAAGATGGATACTGCGAAAATTCGAGTGATTTTTGAATACGAGTTCCGACGCGGAACTAACGCGGCAGAAACAGCCCGCAATATCAATGCTGCATTTGGAGAGGGGTCTACTAATGAACGCACCGTGCGATTTTGGTTTAAACGCTTTCGTGATGGAAATTTCGACTTAAAGAACGAGCCACGAGGAAGACCGCCCACACAGGTGAATAACGATGAATTAAGAGAGATAGTGGAAGCCGATCCTAGTCAAACTACCCAGGAATTAGCGGCATGGTTTAACGTTACCTTACCCACTTTATTGACTCACTTGCGTCAAATCAATAAAATAAAAAAATACGAAAAATGGGTGCCTCATGATTTGACTGATCTGCAGAAAGAAACGCGTGTTGAAACTTGTGTTGCCTTGTTGAACCGGTACAGAAATGAAGGAATATTGGATCGAATTGTAACATGTGATGAAAAGTAATGTGATCTTTATGATAACCGGAAAAGAAAAATGGTCCCAGGACCCCAGGTCAAATGCCACAACAGTGTCCTAAAGCAAAACTTACCAATAAAAAGGTAATGGTAACTGTTTGGTGGTCTCAGCATGGTGTTATTCACTATAGTTTTCTTCGATCTGGTCAAGCAATTACGGCAGATGTCTATTGTGCCGAACTCCGAACCATGTTGACAAAACTAGCAGTAAAACAGCCCCGACTCATGAATCGATCTTCACCATTATTGCTCCACGACAACGCGAGACCTCACACAGCACGAGAAACCATTTTGACCCTTCAGGAACTGCACTTAGAAACCATTCGTCATCCTCCGTATTCACCAGACCTTGCTCCAACGGACTACCATTTTTTTCGTGATTTGGACAATTATCTACGTGACAAGAAGTTTTCTTCCCAGGAGGCAGTCCAAAATGCTTTCACACAGTTTGTGCAGTCTAGATCGTCGGAGTTCTATCGCAAAGACCTTTCCATTAGATGGCAGCAATGTATAGATAATAATGGCAACTATTTTGATTAAATAAATTTGTTAAAAATTTAAAAAATAAACAATTAAGATTTTCAGTACAAATCGGCAATTTCATACTTTAACCCCTAATATAAGATTGCAATTCAAGGCTTTCTTTTTAATCTACGATTGAGACTCGAGTCGAGGCACTATCAAAATACCTAAGTATATGTGCCTTAGTAGGTAGGTATGTAAATATTTCAACCTGAAATATATTAAAATTCTGGAGCAGCCATTGACCATTCCACATTTGCAACCCATGAAATGAACACGCAACAAGATATTTTACGTAGGTATCAGCAAATCGACGGTGTATTGGCAATATGCTCTAACTCAAAAATCACTACTTTATAGGAGGCGAAATAACCGTTTAATTTAATACAACGTAAAATTCTGAATTATTTTTATGCATATTTTATGGTAAAGGGATTAGAAATAAGGCTATATTGTTAGAAACAGTGAAACATTGCTGGTTTTTGAGAAACTACATAGATAGTAGGAATCTTAAAAGATATAAGGTATTGTAACAAAAATAAAACAATATATTTTGGTAAATTGTAAGCTTAAATTAGCATGAACAATTAAGACGATTTATATGCTTGTATGCACATTATATCTACTTGCACATTGTAAATCTTAACGTAAAGCCTAAACCTAAAAGTTAAAGTGCTTTAGATAATCTAATCATAGAAAGCTCTTGGTCAGCCCCATCTTTGGCGATATCTATGGATTATAATATATTTTCATAACTCTAACCCAAAATTTAATAACCTGTGGTTTAAGTTAGAATTTGAGATATGATGACAATTTATAAATGTCCTCTTTGAGATTAAAACGGGCGGCGCGGCGCGACGCGGTTGATGAAACCATCCAGTATTTATCTGCGTCGTAAAACAAACTTTACTAATAAACCCATTACCAATGCTAACAAGTTTCCCTTATCATCTTTAAAAATGTTAACATGAAAAAGTTTGTAACGTTCTTTCCAATTTTCCCAAGGGAGAAGCGGGAGGGAGTGGAATTAGATGTGATTTCTCTAGGCATTGCATGTTAGGAAATCTCGTCAGCATCTTGTTTCAAAAGGGGTTCTGTATAATCCATCAGAGATTACCTCAAGAACCTCCACTAGCTTCATTGCTTCAATTGTCTAAAAACCATAAGACACAAGATGAAGATGTATCACTTTTTCGCTGGGATTACGCGCATTCTTCTTCAAAGTAATATTAGGTAATTGGTAGGTAATTTTACATAGAAAATTAGCGTTTTTTGATGGATCATTACCCAGCTACCCCAAACTTAAAACATGTTTATTTATAGCACAGAAACCTACGAGGAACAAATAGACAGAAGTATCTTCGACCGGAGTATCTTTGCTCTTTTCGTTCACGGTGAGACCGATTTAGTATCGTTTAATACTCAACTGCAAGGGAAAGGTTATGTGTGTATCTTTATTGCGCGTATATTCCACTAACCTAATATCTCTTAAACCACTGGATATATAATTATAGTTTTTTTACATAATTATATTCTTAAGAGTCACTAATCAACCAAGAAAAATAAACCATGTTCGTATCTGGTTATCAAAGATCAGTTACGAACGTGGAGCAGGAGAATTTGCACCTCCATCTATTTATTCGATATTTAAAAATGTAAATAAAATTGTATGTGTAAAGGTAGGTATATTGATTTATTTGTTGACATTAATTTATCGCACCACAGGAAACATGCAATAAATAAAATGTAACACAAAAACAGCAAAATAATAAATAGGTATAACTACTTTTAAGTACCTATTTGTTTGACAACCAGATTAATAGATAACAATTTCATAAAAAAGGAGATTTTTAATTAGGTTGTTATAGCCGCAGTTACTCATATAAGCGAGTTGGTATGATAGGTTTCTGTGCTATAAATCAACATGTTTTAAGTTTGGGGTAGCTGGGCAATGATCCATCAAAAATGCTACCAAAATATTAATGGATTCTACTTCATATGTTGCGTTGCTGTTACTACTAAATCTGACTATTTTTGTGTTCATACAGATATTTGAGATATTTTATCCTCTCATCCTTTATTAAAGTACCTATAGAATAAGTTGGTATAGTAGTAAATTTTTACGAAACAAAAACGTAAGAGTAAAAGTTTTATAGAGGCGTATCTTTATATGACCGTAAAATATTATGTTAGGTAGGAAGTTAAGATAGATAAAGTAAGTAGAGTACATGCGATGAATATAAGGGACTAAGTAAAATAAGAGTTTATTTACATAACATCCTAAATTACCCTCGGGCTGAGAATAACGACGTACTACATAACTTTACTCATGCCCTTGAGTTAACTTTAAAACAATAATAGTGAACTAAATTGCGAATTGATTATTAGGAATGTTGTGGAATTGTTATGGCAAATCGAATGCAAATTTGGGACCAAATTAAAAAAAGCAACAACTTTTACGTAGCAATTTTTTACTCCATTTAACCGGCTGAAACCTATAGAGCGTGCATACACTTTGTCGAGAAAAAACTTTGACTTAAGACAATTTTAGTTATTTGTAAAGCGATCTTCGCAACTAGGTACCTACCTATCCAAAGTTTTTGTTTAGCAATTTCTAAGTATTTCAAATTTAGAATGTAAACCAAATATAATGATTTAAACTTCGCTTCTTTGTTATGAATATGAAGATCTTTTTATGTTATTCGTAGTTCAAAATGAATTTCGTGTAAAAATAAAAATAAAATTCATAGTTTCTGCTTAGCATAAACTTTACCAAGTTTTTACTAAGCCAAGTCTGAACACAGTCAAAGTAAGTACTACGCTCTATACATTTCAGTCATCAGAGAGATAAAAAGCGAATAATAATTAACCATAACTTAGTGTCAGTCAGGACCGTCAGACCAAGGTAATTAATGATATGCTTAATTATGGGCCATAAATAAAAAAATATTGAAAAAATGCCAGTCTTTTAAATTTTACAAGGAATATCGAGAGACTTTTCAAATGATTGGCGTAGAATAATTAACCGTGCCTACCTAAATACGTAAGTGAAATTCTATCATAATTATTCAGAGCTATTAATTTGAAGTTTAATTGCTTCCTTTTAACATGAAACGTTATTTAGGTACTCAGGTACTTTTTATTATAAATTAGGTAGAAAGGTATGTAACATTTCTTAAACATAAATAAACTGGTACAAATGTTAATAGGTAGGTAGGTTATGCGTAATATAGCTAGAAGAAAATATAATACCTGTGTATAAGTAGAAGGGTATATTTACTTACATAACACTTTTCTCTTTGACGAAACAAATTGCTTTATTAATGTTTTTATCACATTGCGTTGAAAATCAATTTCCACGAGTCGATCTACCATACGTAACGAAATCGAATCAAATTAGTGTAGGTCTAGGTACTGTACCTATACTGTTCATGCCCAGCGTTCCATGAAGGCGTAATGCAGTATTGAATGGTTAATTTTAATTTGAAAATTGTTGGTGATAATAAAGTAAGTCTTCTAAATTATATAGACGATCATACAACGTAATTGACTAGCTTAATGGGCACCTTTAATGTACAACGTTTTTTTATGTTTCACTTTATTTATGCTTCCTTTTTGCCAAATTTTTTGGTTCGAGGTTAACGGGAAATTCCATATTGATAGATAGATGATTCTTTATTTGATCAACAACAAAACATTTAAAAATAAAATTTAAAACTTAAGTATTACATAACGGAATAATGTGTTTATTTTTTTAAACACTTTATTTCCATATAAGTTTGATCTAGATTTTGCAAATTTGGTAAATGAAAAGCGAGGTCCTACATCATAAGTTAAGGAAATATATCTTAATAATAATTATAATTAGGGTGGCCCAGTTTGTGAGTTGGCGAGTCTCCGTCTGCCATTTTTGAACATTGTTACGGCAGGCGCCATATTCCCCATAGTTCCCCCCCAGTACCTGATCCACTACCAACCCATTTCCATAGCCCAAGTAGTTTTCACCCGTAGTTTATTCATAGTTCTATCCGACCCGGGGGCGTCTTTGGCTGCATTGTATAGTGCAGACAAGGATAATCGCCGGTTTGGTGTCCATCTCAAATTTTGAAATGAAATGTTTCTAAAACAGGCCTCTACGTGTTGGCTTCGGCCCCACGCACGCCTTCCAAAAGTCCGGGTGCTCCATAGCCCCAAGTATCAGAAATGGTAACAACAAATAATAATAGTTGAAAATTGTACACTTTGGCACTTATAAGTTTTCGCGAAAATCCAAATATGCTCATATCCAGACATGATTTTAATACACTTTTATAATTATTATAAGGACCTTGGACCTTAGTATCTGGTATATAAAACTTACTAAATCCACTCGTTAAGAAAATCGGTGGTGACATAACTGTATAATATAAATAGACAGACAGACGGGCATGTTAAAGGCTTTCCTTATTTACCTTTTTAGGTGCGAAACCTTGAAAACAAAACAAAAATTACAATAATTCGGGGTAACAAGCCTATTGAATCTGTTCAATTAGACTTTGTAAACCAAAAGCTTTCCTGAAAACTAATTGATACCATCTTATTGAGATCTCTATTAACAGTAATAACGTAGACAGGTATCAGTAGCTAGCTACCGAGTTATAAATTCTATTCAAGAATGCCTTTTCAGAATACCAATTGATAACCAAATACGCTTGGTAATGAAACGGTAAATATTGC
This sequence comes from Idaea dimidiata, assembly GCA_949358125.1. Lineage (NCBI taxonomy): Eukaryota > Metazoa > Arthropoda > Insecta > Lepidoptera > Geometridae > Idaea > Idaea dimidiata. The sequence goes on from OX442337.1 coordinate 8,963,825, forward strand.
TTTCTCAAATATCTAATTTCCAGAAAATGGAGTAGGTAGATAGAGATAATTGGGAGTAATATTTTTTGTCATAACTTCAATCGACAAAAACCTTCTTTACTTTCTTAGTAACTTTTATGTCTTATTTTTTATTATTTTACTGGCGGTCACCCGCGACTTTGTCTGCTTAGAAATAGTGCATACCGACTTTTTCGTTCTTTACTCGGGTTTTACTAATTGGATTTCTCTGTTAAGTATACCAGGAGTATTTCAGATTACAATCGGATAATTACGTATAAGAAACAAACATGGAAACAGACAGACAGACATGAATTTTGAAAATTATATTTAAAAAAATAATTTTGTTTTACTCTTTTCCTAAGTTCGCTAGATAACTTTTTTTAAAATTTACTTCCGAGTACAGACTTTTGTCCTCTCTTCCTATATATTATTCCTATATATTATAAGTTAGTATACATAGATACCTACTAAATAACTCATTATTTTTTTCCTTCAAAGATTGGCAGCAAAATCAAGAGACAGTTATAGGTATCGTCCTTTTTCAAGGAAAATTAATGAGGTAGGAGAATTGTGCTGTTTTAACTAAAAAGAAAAAAATACAAGCACTTTAGAAAGTGGATGTGAAGTAGGATTTTTATTATCCTAAATAATTAAAAATCCTCGTTCTTTTATAATGTAAAATACTGAACCATGTTGTTTATAGAGATAACAGTTAGAAACTTTTGACCAAATGGGTTAGATATGAAGTATTAATTTGGTAACCTACTTTAAGCGTTGACCCCTTTTGTGTGATCATCATATCATTCTTTGTCCTAAGTGACAGACTAACTGATCAACACACAGCCTAAACTACTGATTGTAGAGAACTGAAATTTGAACAGTGTGGTTTTATACGATATAGACTTATAATATTTTTTTGTTTTTTGCTGATGCTGATTTTTAATGTTCCACGCTTAAGGCCCTCTTGCAGTACCGAGTAAAATTCCTTGAACGACGCCAGACAGCAGAATGCAGGAATATTTGGTACATAATTTATGAAATTGTTAAAAATATTTATATTTTAGAATTGTCAACCAAACACAACCTTTATAAATGTCAATTCCTACGATTTAACCTTTTCTTAAAATAAATGTCCAAATATTCTATGAATACTATATGTTTTTTTTATCGGGCGAAGTGCTTATATCGTGTTTTAACCAAATACTTATTTCCTCATTACATTTTTTGAACTACGACATATGTTTTAATCGGATAAAAAAAAAATAGTTTATGATCACTTGCCATTGAATCAAACACAGGTCGATTTTGGAAATTCCAACGAAAACCTCGCCTTAAGGGGCAAATAGGGGTGGCAAAGAAGCAAAAGTTGTGATTTTATAACATACTAGCTGCAAACCGCGGCTTTTCCCGCATAAGTCCCGTTCGTAAAGTAGCTATGTCCTTTTCTAAGGTCCTTCCATCTTTATATGAAAATTCATCAAATTCGGTTCAGCGGTTTAGACATGAAAGCGTAACAGACAGAGTTACTTTCGCATTTATAATATAATATTAGTAAGATTTTTTTTCGATATGAGCGATGTCGACACGATGTTCGCCGACCATCTCATTATAATGCTGGTATAATACACCTGTGGTTGTATTTAAGTGTGTCAAGCTGGATCGACCGTGAATGCGCCGCGTCCCCGATGTTAATTTAACATTTCAATGTTACAGATAGATATACTCGTTTGTCATGCTACCAGAATACCAAATTAGGACGGCAAGGAAACGTCGAAAGAGTTGTGACGTGAAGGTGCGTTGAGATGGGTATCGCAGCTAACCTCATTTCCGCCTTCAAATATGTCGTGGGAGACCTTTTCTGGGTATTAAACGATCTAGATGTATGTAAGGCCTAGATAGTTTACGATATTAACCTACTGGTTAATGTTAGTTTAATGTGACTTAATAAACAGAGTGTGATGTGATTAAATATACACAGTGGTGAAACTAGTGACGTCAATATTTTTTTAGATTCCTCACACCTGGAGTTATCCGTTAATACCCCATGATTGTTCAGGGATTTTTTGTAGTTTTCGAGTTACCTAAGTATAAACTTCTCTTTCAAACTAACTAACTAACTTCTATCTTTCAAGCCCTTTTTGGGTAAATAAGTAATTTCAGGAAGCTAAGTTATTTTTCGTTTTTTTTTGTTGTTTTACAACATTCAAAACAAGAATGTCACAAAAAAAATATGTCATAAAGTCGGGGGGGGTATTTTCGAACACACCCAGGTGTGTTTTCAATTCATTTTGAAAAGACAGCTCAACTGTGATAATTTTCCTCGAAACTTCACTATATGTACTACGTTTGTGAACACATTATGACATGTATGGCCATTTGGCTGTTAGAGGGGTGTCACAACTCTTAAATAAAAAAGCTAGCACTTTAGAGCTCAATATTTCGAAAACGGAACCCTAAGATGAAAAATGGTTCATGAACACCCAGAATGATTTTACAAGAGCTATCTAACGATACCCCACACGATGGGGTAAACAAGAAAATATAATAATCCCGCAGGTTCCTAAAAACGTTTGTATAATTATTATTTTTATTGTACTGTTGCCGTGATCAAAATTACAGCTTCCTAGTACAGTATCTGTGTGAGCTAAGCCTCGGACTGACGGACACCCCGACAGACGGACATGACGAACTAAAAGGGATTCTTGTTAACTACGAAACCCTAAAAAAAGGAAAACTTTGTAGATATGAGTGAGTACATTATTTACCTAAATCATTTTATGTTTCGCTTTTAAGAGTTGCAATGTCACCACCGATGATGTAGGTACGGTAAGTTTTGGGTAATTCCACGTATGAAGTAAGTACATCCATTTGCTTTCATGACTCGTATTTAGATTTACTTGTATGTAGATAGCACCCATGTTTTTAAAGTACAAGTAGCTTAGCGAGTTTATAATTATACTATACTCAAATTTTCAATTAGTGCTGTAGGTAAATAGATTTTAAGATTTAAATTTTTTATTTAGGTAGAAGCTGTTACCCGCGACTTCGTCAGCTTAAAAATAGTGCGTAGCTGAATTTTTCGTTCATTACTCGGGTTCTACTAATTAGATTTCGATGTAAAGTACCAGATATCAATCGAATTAGTAGTTTTTAATTGTATAAGGAACAAACAGAGATACAGACAGACAGACATGCATTTTAAAAACTAAATAATTTTGTTCTACTACTTTTCCTAAGTCCCCTGGACAACTTTTATTAAATTTACTTCCAAGTATAGACTTTTTTGTCATGTCTTCTTTATTATTAGTATAGATAGATAGAAACAAATATCTATACAGATAAAGATTGTCAGTAACGGAAGATTTGCAAACGTTCCCAACTGAATAGTTTTTTATTGTTTAGAAAGACTTCTTCTAGGCAACGTTTTCACGAGAGGGACTATACATTATAATACGAGTAGAAAAGCTTTGTGATATTATTCGTTTTAGATGTTTTTGTATTTGTAAAAAAATATTATGCTATGCTTACAGACAACGTAGTAGGTACTTAGGTTAAACTTATATTAAAATGCGAAAGTTTAGAAGGCTTGATGTATGTGGCAATCACCCAAACACGGCTGAATGAATTTGGTGTTTGGCACACAGATATACCTACTTACTATATTTTGCTGTACCGTGTGCTCACTACAAAAGTAGTGTCGCGAAAATTATAGTCAACTCCACAAAAAAAAAACTCGCGCAGCAGTTTATTGGAAATAGTTTAAGAAAAAATATAACCCTTTCTTTTCAGCCGGGTAAAAAAACGCTGGTGCTACGCATTTTTTTTGCAAAGATGACTATTACTTTCGCAACACTAGTTCGGTAATGAAAACACGACTTTAATGTATTCTGTGACGTAGGTTTATGAAATGGATAATTGTCTAAAATCCTTTTAT